>CM051520.1:38968686-43968686 GCA_028015205.1 Mytilisepta virgata
TAATACAAGAGTGTAATAATTATTTAGATTTTAAAGATTAAAAGAGATGACATTGTGTCCTCATAAAACGCAGGGGGTAAGTATCCTATTTTCTTGAATGGCATAAGACTGAGCAAGTAGAATGAAATATATTAAGATAATTTTTATTTTTTTCACAATTGTTTTCTTTATATTTTTATCCAATAGAATTCTTGTTTTTTTTTATAAAGAAATTTCAGCGTGTTTAATGGAGATTCATAGATGAAAAACAGTCTGTGTTTTCTTGTAGCAAGTTGGTGAACAATAAAAGCCGAGCATTATTTATATATGAATGACTGAATTTTCTCGTCGGTGGTTGATCATACCGTTCTTGTTTCTGGCGTTGTGTGTATGGCTTGTCTACATGTACTGCGGAAAGGAAAGGGTAAGTGTTCAGGTCTTAAATAGAAGTACAAGAAAATCTGTGTCAGTTTAAAAAACATGTTATGTAACAGTTAATGTAACCTGCGAATTGCATTTCAGATATTTTTGTTATATTTCAATATTTTGACGTCTTCATAACATATTTTTTTCTGCATCGGGAAGACATGTACATATTATCAGGTTTTCTGCAAACGTATATCGTAAAATATCAGCCGCGAGACACAATGTGAAGCTTTTTCGGCGAGTGAGCGTAGCGAACGAGCTAAAAAGCTTCATATTGTGTCGAGCGGCTTATATTTTACAATATTTGTTTGAAGAAAACTTGATGATAAATTTATCGTATTGCTAACTAGCAATCTTAATGGAATTTCTTACTTTTCAATGGCCATCTGCCTATTACCGGATGTTTTCCTGATATATTCGGGTCAACGTTGGGTCAAACATTATGACGTCGCTGATATATTCGGGTCAGCCCATATTAGGGTCGGGTCAACTCTTTACGACGTCACAGTGCCGAAATACGGGAAATTGTGAAGGCCTCAGCAGGTCGATATAGGCATGGGGAAATACGATAAGACATCCAATCATGCTCCGCGGCAAATCTTTTATATTGTTCTTAAATGCTTCGTATAGCAGCAGAATAGTTGGCCATTGACTAAGAAATTTTCTTGACTCGGATTTAATTGGAAATAAACATTTAATTTTAATATAGAAGTTGATTTTGTTGTGAAAGAGAATTCAGAATTTTCTGACATATTTAACTTGCTTTTCAGCATAGTGTACAATCTAATTATTTGGACTGTAACAGGTTTAAATCCACCCTCCAATAGCTAGGCTAGGGATCACTTGAGATCGATGAATTTAGTCGTGAATATGGTAAGAGTTTAAGTCTTGTTGGGATCAAGAATTTGTACCAAATATGTTACTTACTTATTGATGAAACTGATGTTTGAATATACATGTATTTTACAGGAGGAAATTAATGACAACCCATTCCAAGAGATAATAGGTAACTTACTCGAATCATAGTTTAAAATCGTATGCCTTTCTTAAAATGAACAGTACAATGAAATATTTATTTTGTTCACGAAACTTGGTATGAAATAAAATATTCTTTTGAAATAATAGAATGGAACAAAATATTTAACAGTCATTCAAAATATAAAAAAAAGAACAGAGAAAATTTTCCTTAAATTAGTAGGATATAAAAACTTTTTCATTAAAAATCTCTTCAAATGCATTTTTTGGTAAATATATATACATGTAGCTAATTTTTGTTTGTTCTTCTTTGGGCTGTCGTCAATTTATTTTTTTTTCTTTTCTGATCTTTTTTTTCAGTCGCGTTAACTTTTAGTGCTTTTTTGCCAATACGTTTTTCTTCGGTACCACTATTATTACATCTTGGGCCTGTTCTTCGGGAATTAGTTGCGATTTCGTACCGATTTTTTTTTCATATGTTGTGTATTTTTATGTTTATCAATATGCCATTTGAACAGAATAACGGGAGTATTGTGGTTCCTGGAATATGTTTAACCAAACATTGTTTGCAACTGTCGCAAGTCGGGACCATTTTTAGTGGTCGTTTTGTCTAATTTCTGCTTTTTTTAATCTTATGGATGGGGGTGATACTGGTATATTTATTTTTTACAGATCTGTTATTTCTATACACTTCGTGTTTATATTAGTGTTTGAGTTCTACTTGTTTAAAGCTGAATGGTGGCCTCTTCTTGTGATATTTTGATCTGCTTACACCGAGTTCTTATTTGACATTTAGCCAACAATGATTTGACAGATGTTTGATGATGGGTTTGGGGATGATCTTGTAAACTTTAATTTTTTCGAATCCTTATTGAGCCTGTTTCCTTTTTTAAATTTTTTTATCAATGCATATTATTATAGGTAATAATTAGTCCTACCTTTTTGTCACATTCTTAAGCCGTTTTTTTCCTTTCGTTTGTAAATTCTTTCCTGTTCACTTAAAATTTAAGGTAGTCCTTCCAATGTAACTTTTTTAATGTTGACACATTTTATAACATTTTCATAGTTTCATATGACACAATGTTGCATCTTTTGTAGATTTCATAAAGAAATTAATGAAATTCAAAACATGAATATTGTTCACAGCACTTGGTAAGTATTATTTGATTTAATATTGTTTTACGCCACTTTCTATACAATGGTAAGAAAATTCACACACCAAACACAGCTGGATATTTTGTTTGTAAGATACTACGTGATATTCAATAATTATTTTATATCAGTGTAGCGGGAGGGTTCGGTGAATTCTGTGTCTCCGACCCCTCGAGCTATTCTGTTTCGGCCATATTTTCACTATGTAGAAAGATTTGACAAAGGACGACAGGGCAATGTGTAACCAAACGAAACAACGAACAATTTAGGCTATTTCCACAAAGTGTACGGGGAAGCAAAGTGTCTAAGTTTAATTCCCACACAGTTAAATATGGACCGTATTCTAGAGTTCGTTCCTCTGGGATCCGAGTCGTGGCAGAGAATAATAAAGATCTGACTGAGTTTTTAAGTTATATTATGTTTTCCAAATAACATTCAACAAATAAATTAGAAAATTTAAAATTATTTCAAAATTACATTCAAATCAAACTTAAAATTTATCCAAAACAAAATGTATCCTAAAAAATATGTAAGAAGGAATGTAGCATAGTAATAAACAAACAAAAATCAATGATACTCAGGACGTGTAACACGAGGAAATCGAGTACACCGACATTCACGTGTACGATTCAATCAAACCATTCTAAACTTTAATTTAAAAACACGAATGAATAATTGGGAAATTCAATGAGAACTTTTAGAAGAACACGCAGCGGTGGCTATAAAACAGGCCGTGAAAAATCGAATATTTGACTTTAAAACTTTGTTTCACATTTTGAAAATTTATAAACTGAATTTGCCAAGCATGTGCTCGGAACATGTGGTTCAAAAGTAAAACGCTTTTCTTTAATATTTTGAAGTATAACCCGGTCTCGACTTTACATTAGAGATGAGAATTAGACCTTACTCAAGTCTATGGCCAAAAGACGATATTCATTTCGAATCGGCCGCTTTTATACCACCGCTGACCAATGAAATTAGAAAGTTGAAATTGTTTTTATTTTATTTTTGACTTCGAGGTCAACCAATAAAAATCAAGGTTTTAAACATGACTTGGATACGGCATCAAAATGGGGGCAAATGAAACATTTTCAAAACGTGCAAAGTGAAAAATCGATATTAAGATCCAAAAATGATTACATGCTGCAAATTTTGAAAGGAAAAAGGAAGTTATTAATTATCTTAGCTGGGAATTATAAAAAAAGAACAGTATAAAAATAGCTATCCGCTACATCAGATATAAATTCGATTTTTTCATTGGCTAAAGAGGGTCTTTTCTCATTCTTTATTCTACAGTAAAATTAATTTAAAAAACATGCCGTATTGATGTCATTTAGGCGTTATGTCACAAGCTGAAATTCACAACATTTTTAGAATTATAGTTCTAAAACTGTATTGCGCAACTGCATAAAGTATCTACTAAAGCTTATTTGGGTCAAACTTTATGGCGAAGAAAATATATATAGCTCGTGACCACGCTTTATTAACTCGTGGCCACGAATTGCTAACTCGTAAACATGCTTATTCAACTCGTGGCCATGAGTCAGTAAGTCCTTTTTGGCAACAAGTTACAATTTTTTTTTCACCATAAATTTTGACCCAAATTAGCTTTCGTATGTAATAAACCGTTCTACAAACTAAATTCCTAAATGAGGAAGAAAGTGTAACGGTGACTGATGGATGGGGACAATTGTAGTATGCCCGAACTTTCTTATAAAGAGTGATGAGAATTTGTATTGTCAATTTTAATATTAGTATATAAAGATAATTTGCAACAAAACTTACTCTTTGTAGACCAAATTAAAAGGAGGAAAAATCACTACAGCAGCAATAAAGTGCATGGTTAGTCAGCTCGCATGACCCATTCGTAAACAATCAGTAGTGAGAAGAAACGGGAATTTCAGCGATTTTTTTTCGAAAAAAAAAACAAACAACTTTAGTAAGCAGATGAATAGCTTTTAAACGACAATCGTACGCGCAAGTGAATATTGGTGAATGCAGACTGGATCCCAGAATTCTGCCGAAGAATCATTAAATGGGATACATAAAGGCAAAGAAGATATTAACTGGACGCTGATTGATCATTGGAGACGACAGTTTCTGAAGATAAATGCAGGCAAGATGAAAAGAGGCCTTTAACAAATATAAATAAACCAAATTTATTTTTTTCTAACTCTTCAAGCAAAGCGTTTACAGTAACTTACGTTAAATTGAATCTCGTTTTGTGGAATGTGCCAGCATTGCTCAATTTCATGTTGCATTTTATAAAATAAACATTAAAAAATATTCCGGTTTTTCTCTTGATTTCCACATCTGTTTAACAACAAAACCATAAGGTATCTTTGTACATTCCGTCGGCCAATAGAATTTCAATAGTAATAGTCCTTTTTAATGAAATATTAATACTAACCATTGGAAAAAAAACATATTTTCTGTTAGTTTTGTTTATATTTTGTTTTGTTTATTTAAAAAAAATAATTATGATGTACCACCAGTGGGCCCATCAATGGGATAATGTGATAACAGTACAACTTGACTATTTATTCATAATCTTCGAGCGTGCCCTTATGGAAAAATAAATAAAAAATAAAAGAAATAAACACCAGATAAGCTTAGTTGAGATTCGTTTAATATTTTTAAAAGAGCATCCCACTGTGCAAAACTTAGATATGTCTAGACTCTATCAATTTCTCTAAGCCAGTGAACACGGTATGCATTATACAACTTCATTCAACTCTTGATGACCAAGTCATTCGCAGTACTTGATATGGATCTATCCTAAGAATTCTATGATTCTTCTGTCGTATCGAGGTATATATGTCTGTGTATTTTACAAGACTTTTGTTTTCAAACGTCTAAAAATCAGAAAATTAACTATACAAGTAGTGTATCCATGTATCCCATATTAACATAAGAAACATCTGCCTGAAGATGAGGTTTATCTTTGTTATTGTGAAGCTGATGTGCTGATGTGTAAAACCGTTTGAAGTTTAGTTTCCATAGTGTTTGATAAATCTTCAAAATATCAATATACTTTTGTTTTGGTGGAAAATGAGGGAAAATATGAAATTCTATGTTCAATTGTTTTATTCGAGGTATGAGTTTCTCCCAGTGGATCTTCTCTAACACTTCCCATTCATAACCTTCAATATCAATCTTCAGGATATCAATGGACAGCTGAAATACAACGAAATAATTGTAGACCAATGTATTATCACTCGTTTTTCTAATCGTTATTACTAAATAAAAGGAATGTCATCTATCTCTCTCTCTCTCTCTCTCTCTCTCTCTCTCGTGTGTGTGTGACATCTATATTGATACAACATTTTCTTTTATTTCACTCGTGGGGTTTCACAAATCTCAGTCTAAAAATGGATCTTCTTTCATGTCACAATGCATGTTGAAAATAAATGAATAAAATAACAAATAAAGAAAAAAAAGTAGAAAGAATGGTAAGAAAACAATATTAATTAGAACTGGAATTTGTTCCATTTCAGTAGATCGACGAAATATGTATATTAATTTTTATTTTCCTCGGTTGTTTATACATTTTAATATCTTTGCAATGCTTTGTACTTAATTATATGTAATCGTTTAAACAGCTGATAATAACGAAGGTTGCTTTAAGGTAGTACAGAGCACCTAAGGGAGTTAGATTAAAAATCAGCTGAAAGTTTTAATCGCATACTATGAGTAAAGTGAAATCAAGCTTCTCAATGATCAAAATAAGTGTTTGTCAAACTGCTGTATATCTATTGAAATTTTTCCCGTAAATTGTGTGGTTCAAATTTGTTGAAATTTTTATATTTTGTCATATAAGATCAGCAGTTCAAAGTGAATATTTCATCAAAATTTTATGAAAATTAAACGATCCAAATCTATTTTAGTCAAAGTGTTGGGTACCACCTTAAACAAAGTTATTTGGTTCAAGAAATATAAACAATATTATAATAGGTTTACTGTCGAAAAAAGAAACTAATGATCTCTATTCTTATCAATCTAATTGAAACAAAACTTATACACTTTACTATATCAACACAAAAGAAATAAAATGATCAGTCAGCTCGCATATTACTTGACCCAGTCTTGAATGATCAGTCGTGAGAAGAAACAGGAATTATTTATATCTAAGGCCACACAAACTCGATTTTTAGTCCTTGGACTTGTTTATGGCAAAAATAGGTGCCAGCGAGCGATTTTTTTTCAGGCGACGATCAAATTTATGTGCGGCACAAATTTAAACTAAAATATTGCAGAGAGTGAAAAGAATTCCCTGTAAATTACCAAATTTTTGGAGAGGGCGAATTTTCAGTATTCTTGCCAAATGAAGCGGCAAAAAAAAATTTTTCTTATAATTTACAGTCCGAAAATCGGAGCGGCGAAATCCAAAGAAGTCAAAATCAATTTGCTGTGGCCTGATTAGTGTTACAACGGCTGAGAGTAACTTGCACAACAAAGTAGTAAAAAAATGGAATGGAGGTAATGTTACGGAGATAATATTTCATTTCGGAAGTGAATTAACTAACAATAGTCACATCGAGCCTCAATAGGGCTGTTAGAAAACCAAAACAAACTTTTATACTAACATTTTTATGTCCTAACATGGACATGATTGATGCCATGGACTTTACTTCCCATGTCATGTTTGGGTTCTTCTCGGTGTATATACTTTTCCTTGGAATAAACGACTCTTCATCCGTGTTTCCAATCCCTAGTTTATGAAAATATACTCCGCTTTTTCTTTTGTAATCTTCTACATTCATGCTGAAATTGGTCAGTAAAACATTAAATGAAAAGATTTCTTCCAAATAAGCATGTAATAAAATGAAACACACAAGTACATCGTCGATGAAATCTTGCATTTGTGTGTCCAGAGAGGTCAATTTAAACTTGTAGTGGGGCGAGATATTTTTCTCCGAGTTGAAAGCCTCACTGAAGAACGGCAATACTTCTAGTATTTATGCCGATTTAAACTTGTAGTGGGGCGAGATATTTTTCTCCGAGTTGAAAGCCTCACTGAAGAACGGCAATACTTCTAGTATTTATGCCGATTTAAACTTGTAGTGGGGCGAGATATTCTTCTCCGAGTTGAAAGCCTCACCGAAGAAAGCCACTACTTCAAGTATTGAAGCAGATTTTTAAAAACTTGCAGTGGAGCGAACATTTTTCTGCGAGTTGAAAGCTTCATTGAAGAACTGCAATACGTCTAGTATTGAGGTCAATTTAAACTTGTAGTGGGGCGAGATATTTTTCTCCGAGTTGAAAGCCTCACTGAAGAACGGCAATACTTCTAGTATTTATGCCGATTTAAACTTGTAGTGGGGCGAGATATTTTTCTCCGAGTTGAAAGCCTCACTGAAGAACGGCAATACTTCTAGTATTTATGCCGATTTAAACTTGTAGTGGGGCGAGATATTCTTCTCCGAGTTGAAAGCCTCACCGAAGAAAGCCACTACTTCAAGTATTGAAGCAGATTTTTAAAAACTTGCAGTGGAGCGAACATTTTTCTGCGAGTTGAAAGCTTCATTGAAGAACTGCAATACGTCTAGTATTGAGGGCGATTTAAACTTGTAGTGGGGGGAGATATTTTTCTCCGAGTTGAAAGCCTCACTGTAGAACGGCAATACTTTTAGTATTGAGGCCGATTTAAACATGCAGAGGGGCGAGATATTTTTCTCCGAGTTGAAATGAACAACCACAACCACAAGCACAACAAATAAACACAGAAAACTAAAAAAAAAAAAAAAAAAAAAAAAAAAAAAAAAAAAAAAAAAAAAAAACCAGGGGTGAACCCAGGTGCTCTATATACGGCACCCGTCGTGAAGTTCAACAAAGTCAATCCGGGGGAGTCACAACACAAATCGGTGGAGGCACATGAAAGGTTACGACAGTAGGAACAAGTCCAACATCATCTTAGATATTGGAACACTGTAATGGTCAATCAATTCGTGATGACGTCCTAAGTGGTGACATCAACTTATCCCTGATAAAACCCTGGTTAAGAAGCTTTTGTGACAGCAGTAATCCTCTTTGTCGAAAGTCAGGGTAACTCGCGCATGCCCTTGAAAATCGGATAAGCTGAGAAACGTAGACGCCATATGCAGGCGATGCTGGTATATTGCTACTCAAGAAGGAAAAATTAACAATAGGAAAGTTGAAGTCGTCACGTTTGTCATAAGTTTTGTCTTCAAATGTCCCTCATAGTCTATTTCAAGAAACAAATCCAAATATGAAGCGGACTTTGGTGTATCTGTAGTATCCTTAATTTCAAGCTCACTGGGGTAGATAAGATGTAGAAAGTCTTCGAACTTGTCGTTATTTAACTATATAAATTAGAATATATTGTTTGAATCAGTTATTTTGATTTTAGTGTGTATTTAGTACCGTTCCTTTGTGTTTGTTTATTTCTTCCTTCTTATTTCATTTTGTTTGATTTCACTATTTTTTATATATTTTTGTGTTATTTCCAGCCAGTGGCCGCAATATGCCAGATACAAAGTTGGTTTGTTCAATTAATTAATACCGGGGGAGGAAGGAGAGGGGGGTACCCAAAAACCAGTTAAAATTTCATCACTTCTTGTTTGGTGTTTGTATTTAATTTCCCCTGTGTTTGTGACGTGTTCACGGGTCTGATGTTTCATGGTTTTGCTGTCATTAACTGAGTTTTTCTATTGTTTGATTTTTCAGTTTTTTATTTATAATATATATCTGTAGAAAACGTATAACTACCTTGGATCAAAAGAGTGGACTTCACAACCAAGTTTAGCCATGGCATCATCAAAACGAAAATCATTACCAATACTAAATAAATAAAATGATAAAGCAGTTATTAAAAATTTCAAGTTGGTCTTAAAAATATTTAACCCTAAAAGACCGTTAAATACTTTGAATTCAGTTATTTTCGTTGAAATCGATTTTCGTGGACTGGGGTAAAAGGACAAATTCGTGGATCCTTAATTTTTTAGATTTAAAATTTCAACAACAAAAAAATCAAATGAGGCCAGTTATGATAATAAAACTCTTTGATACCAATTTTGATGCACAAGATGTGGACATTTCGTCGATTTACGAATTGATGAAATAATGTTTAAAAACGAATGTTTAATAACCCCAACCCGTGCAATTAACGATGTCGTTATTTATTCAAAACAATTATCAGAACAATGTTTGCTGCCCAAAGCAAAAAAACACAACCAAAGAAATTACTTGTTTAACTATCAATTATTGATATGAATCTTATAAAATGAAATACTTTACCATAAAATCATTTACATTATTTCAAGTATTTATTTAATTTATCTTAGCCAAAATATCTTCCTTGAGAAACTAAAATCATTCTTCCCTGTCAACGTTGTTATTCATACTCATCCGTTTGAGATGTATCTACTAAAAGATCAAACGATGACAATGGATGATGTTGCATTTTTGGTTTGTTTTATTTCCTCTTGATAAAACGATTGAAAATATATATTTAGTCGGGTTTTTAAATTCGTTGATTACGTTGTCCACGAATTCCACGAAAATTGGTATACCACGAATAATAAGAAATGTATCACAGTAACGAAATAAATTTCTTTTTGGTTCATGGCTAAATTAGCTTTTGGCGAAATAATATGCACGGGTAAATCTACCCATGTTATTCAGGGTGGTTTAATATTCATTCGAGAGCTCGCATTCGTCCAGTAAACATCTCGGTCGTTTTTATATTGATTATTTCAACTTTAGATATTTAGTTTTTCGTTTTCACATACCTGTTCAAAAACAACAAAAAAACAAACAAGTATGTACGTCAGATATAATTTTGTAATATGTACTGTTTAATTTTCAGATATTTTTATATTCATTTTAATGTTATCTTTTTGTATTTTGTAGATGGTGCAGGATGTTATTGGGAACAGAAAATATGAAATTTTGTTTGATTTTGAAAAAAAGTTTATTCGTCTCTTTTTTCATTAAAAGTCGGTGACTGGACATGCTGGCTCGCCTTCCAAATGTTTATTTGTCTTGGTCTTTTGTAGCCATGTATAGAAAAGAAATGTTTTATGTTCGGTTGAACACGTGAATAAGAACATAATGCTCGGTTAATAAGGTCCCATTCGATTAAAAAAAATACATTCAATATATATACTGCAACACCTACCGATAAGTATATATTTACACCGAGATTTTTCTTGTCAATGGTACTCAAATATTATTCAGTTTTCCATATTAAGCCGTATCTTTCAAATAAAAAACCTTAGATAGACCTTTCTGTCATTTTGCATTTGAATATAAGCTCTAAAATGGTGTAGTTTACTTCGTTTTCTAACTTGAACTGTGTTGATACATGTATCAGGTGTGGATAACAGGTATACTGTACATCAATCAGAATTATTCTCAGATAATGCTGGCTAGGCATCTGTGACAGATCACGGGAGCTCAACCCACAAAACTACCTGTGCATCCCCTGTGACGAATATAGGAGGCCAATGACCATCTCGTTGGGGGTTCTCAAGTCATAATACGGCAAGCTTAACCACGCACCATAGTGAGTAACGTGTTTGGAAAATGCCACACTCCTTGCATGCCAAAGGCCACTTCTGTAGTTTTCGAGAAGCCCCTACAGAAGGCTAAATTATCCATTTACAGTAGCAGTGAAAATTGATTATTTGAATAATTTGATAAATTGAACTGGTTCTCGTCATAATTTTAATGAAAAAAATGTTTAAAATCGAATGTTAAATAACTCCAACGCGTGCAATAAATGATGTCGTTGGTGTCCTGCAGAAGCATAAAATATTTGCCACTGGACATTAGATAAAGTCAGTTTTCAAAATATGATAAGACTGACAACAACCCGTTTTACATTACAGTTTAGTCGAGAAACCAAAAATTGTCTCTAACTGCTAAATTATTTACCTAACTTGATGCACGTAACATGCTTTAAGTAAAATACTCTGATCTCTAAGGTTGTGTTTGTATACGTATATCGCAGGTTTTTGTGTTTCTCGTGTTTTTTTTTTCTTTCTAGCATTTTTATGTATGTCACCTGTTCATATATTAAACGCATACAAGACCTTACCCAAATGAATATACTAGACAGGGATTCTGTACTTTATAAGGAGAGGTATTACAGTCCCACCAATTACCACGTAACTTCATAAACGAACAGCGATACTCTCTTTTCGTAGATTTTAAATCGCTGTAAATTTTAATAAAGATGTTATCAAAATCATGTTGAATGGTTACACACATAAATGATATTGCTAAGTTTTTATTTGAAATTCAGTTTTTAAAGCCCACAATGTCTTCTTTCCCAACTTTCCATTGACCAAAAACAAAGAAATAACTGTATACATAGTCAATCACCATATATTCGCTTTTTCTTACAAAATAATTTTGATGACAATTTACTTACTCCGCTAATTCTAAAAATGCTTTCCACCAATCAGATGTTTTATTCAGATCGTCTGCCCAAATCGCTGGTTGTCGTCTCAGATCTTTACTCAAGGAACTTCCGGTTCTTTTGTAATATCCATCTTTTCGCCGTATTAATTCCCCTTCTTTTTTAAGTATATGAACCGCATTTTTAAACGAAGAAACTTTTTTGATATTTTGAATATCTTTAGTTTGCTTTGTGGCAGTAGTGTTCCTTTGGTGCTTTGACCGTGTAAACTTCAAGTTATTTTCGTCTCCGTTGTAAACTTTAATGCTTCTTGCGGTCGTCAATTCAGAAATCCTGGTTGATTTTTGGGCGCCTGTACATTAAACTAGAGACTCCCAGAAACCTGTATCGCGCACCTGGACCTATCAGCGGCCATTAAAGTAGTAACTGAAATCTACTTGATTTTTGATTGGGATCAATGGACACTTATTTTATAGCAGATCATCTACATGTAGATACCATTGCTGCCAAGATTGTTTAAACTAGATCAAGTTTCACAGAAGAAGACTTTATAAGGTGATTTTTTCCACTCGATCCTGTGTAATGCACTGGTAGCCCTCATAGTTGACAGTCTTGTTCATAGGATAAATATAATTGCTGCTCAATTTAGGCTTCATTTTGCTCATTAGGTTCAGAGTAAGCATTTTATGTTATTATACACAATTCTACAGGAGGATCATTCAAAGTCAAGTCTGGCTTCAATTTACCAAGTGTTTTCGGACAAGAAGACTTTTATTTAAATGAATTTGCCCATAGGGTCCTATGTTAAACTAAGTTCGGTGGTGGTGCCATCTTGGGTTATAGCCTCGGTCAATTCTGAGAAGGACCCCATAAGGACCATTGCTTCCAAGTTTGTTTGCATCTTCTCTCCACAAATGTTTTTAAAGCTCACCCCATTTTTCTATTTTTGGTAACAGCGGGCATGTTGGTTGAAAGTCAGGGATACCGGATATAAATTTGGGCAACCAAGTACCATTCCACCAAAGATTGGTCCTAATTGGCCTGTGGTTTCAGGGGTGAATATCTTTAAAAGAAAGTTTATGACGACGAACGACGGACGCAAAATGATGGCAATAGCTCACCTGGACTTAGCTTTGGTACATATGGTCCAGGTCAGCTAATAAGTAAATACATGTTTATTTATAGTGCAGATTTAAGTAATAGCGAAAAATGCAACCATTGAACCATTTGATTTTTATGTGGGCTTCATGGTAATTATCTTAAAAACTGGCAGGCTCCGAGAATTGAAAATAGAAAGGAACAAATGAAAAATGCGTTAAAAAAATGAAGAAGGGAGGATTAATTTCAGGTGGCCTGGAAGGATGAGCATGTCCTGCTCCGTTAACAGCACCAGTCACACTGTCGGTAAGTAACATAAGTTGAAGTGTCAAGTCCATTGTCCGTCGCTTGTAAAATTTGAGTAAACTCAATTTGAAACCAACAATTCCATAATTGATAACAAGAAAAATAAATGGAAATGGTGAGCTGTCAAACAAAAGGGGCATAAAACGACTAAAATGTATAAAATACACAAGTCGAACAAAACCAAATATAAAATCGTAAAAAAAACAATCAAACTAAAAAGTTAAAAATACCCAACGTTTCGACCAATATGGTCTTGATCACGAGCATGTTAAAAATAAAAATAAAAAGGTGTTGACTCTTTGAAACCCAGAACAAGACTGAGTCCGTACATAAAGTGTAAACCAAAAGAAATTTATTTGGCGTTTTACAATTGGCAGACTTGTTCCATAATTGATACCGGCAAATATTAAGATAAAATATAGTTGTTAAATCACCATAAGCTGTAGACGTACGACAATTGGAAAGTTAAATTCGTCACATACATTCAGTTCCTATTTCGTCTACGTACAATATAAGGCTAAAAGAGGGTGGGTCTGTAGTCTCTATAATTCAAAGTTCATTGGGGAAAAGATGTAGGTATGAGTAGCTTATGTGCATTTTTCTTTAAATGTTTGCCATTTCGGAAATTTTTGTCTGCTTTATTATTATCCCCGTGCTAGCGAAGCGGCGGGGATAATGTTTTGCTGTTCGCCGTACGTACGTGTGTACGTAATGTCCAGGATTATCTCAGGAATCATAAGAGATAGAAAACTGAAACTTCATTTTTAGCATTGTTGATGTAGATTGTGCCGAAGATTTCGGAATTTTGGAATTTGCCCTTAGGGCATAATTATGAGCAAAAAACGGATTTCGCGATATCCAGTAAATAGCAAAATCTTCTAAACTATTTGGACTATAATGCTGAAACTGAAACCATGACTAGTATTACATATGGTAAATTCAAAAGCTGCATGAGAATTTTTCTGAAACCCCTGGGGGCATAGCAACAAGAGAGTTAAAAAAATCCCAGAATCGATTGTCACAGAACTCCTCTTACACTCTAAGCGGTAGGAACATAAAAATTGGTGCATTACTAGCACTTTAAAAGTTGTCTGTGCCGAAGTTTTCGGAATTTTGAAATTTGCTCTTGGGGGCAGAAAAATTTTTCTGGAAGAGTCTCTGACACTTATTAATTTTTGAAAATTACCAATCAACCATACTATCAGACACTAGCAGAATAATAGCTGTTAAATGGAATATTTTGATTTAAAAAAAAAATAATTCCAACTTTGGAAAATTTCCTGAAAGACTCTAAGACTTTCATGTTTTGGAAATGTATGTAGCAACCATGCATATTAATAACTATTAATGTCACAAGACTTAGGCTAATCATTCAATTTCCAAAATTGATATTCTACCTTTTGTTCACCTCTTATATCTGTTTGAACTTGACACCAAAATTCAAAAAACTTTGGTAAATTTACACTTACTTAGTAGAACATGTCATCATAAAAACAGTTCACTACATGTATTTACATTTAACATTGTGACCACTATCTCACCTGTCCAATTCATTATTAAAGTTATTGTCACATCTGAGTATAATTTCTTTGTTTATGTAAGAGAATGGTAATACCTTTCTTCATGATTAAGTACGAGCGTTAGCGAGTACTTATCATGAAGAAAGGGATTATCATTATTCGATATTTTCGGTCTTGAATAGCAGCTAATGGTAGATAAAGGAATTGTTAAAATGAGCAATGTAGCCATGGAGTGCAACAAAGTTTGTAATTCATGGAATTATATTATCAAGATTTATATATGCATGAAAAAAAATATTTACCTGATGGTAACTGAGAGATGATTGCAAATGTACCCATTGCCAGCAAAAACACTGACGACTGCTTTGCCAATCTTTTTATCATTACCATAACATATCTGTCTTTAAAATTAATCTATCCTACAAAAGAAACCGGTCGTAATCGAATTTAGAGAATTAGTTTCGATTTTTTGTTTTTGTTGTTGTTTTTTTTTTTAAATAAATTGTACAATTGTTCTGATAGTTTTTAGCTCGTATTGTGGATACAAGATCTCTGGACATGATTCATTTTCACGAGTTGTCTTTACCATAGTGCTCAGCTCAATCGGTAACATCTCGTGAATCGTAGGAGTATGAATGTCAACTCGGTACTGGTTGTTTTATGTTATGATATATGTGTTAATATTTTCATCAATTCTGATAAAAGAGATTCTTCAAGCGTAAATGTCCCTACCTAGATTGGACTCGTAAAACTTCACTGCTCCCAAGATGCTGTTCTATGTTCTTAGAGCAGTCACGGATGTGGTCCCCGGTTAATCCAAGTATTTTAAGCTTAAGCTGAATGGTAATCTAAGATCCACAATTCAGTGAAAAAAGGCAAGCGTAAAAGGGTGTTGAAACAAATCTTTGTTTGTAAAAAGTCCAGTTGTGAGATTGAAGATCCTGAATCACTTCCTTGCATCTCCTTCCCTTATAAAATTTAGTGCGTCTCCCTTATGTGCTATTTTAGATATTTTATTTGTATATATTATATCCTGATTCCGGGTTAAGTTTAAAATTCAAAGTAAATAAAGTTTATGTATTTGTATAACTTACAGTTAATTTCATGGTACACTGTTCACTCACTACATATACATGATATATAAGAACACGTCATCCCAGTAATCTGCAACCAATGGAGCTGATTATTAAAACTTCCTAAATGTTATCCTAGTCGCCAGTTTAAAGTGGTGTTACATTGCCATTTAAAATCATTAAATTCAATACAAATTCGCAACAATACAAAATATGTACACAATAAAATTCATTCTTCCAGAAACAAGTACATATTTACAATGTTTTACAATGACGTTTCACAAGTGGGAGACTTAAAAATTTTAATGAACATATTTAGTTCCCATACTAGTATCAAACTGAGATGAAATAACAAACATTTTTTGTTGTGTCAAGAAGTTATGACAAAATGGCGACATCGAAAGGAAAAATTTTCCATTCACCGTTTAAAGTTGAATTGGGTGTTTTTTTTAAACACAAAGTTGTGGTCAGCTTGAGAAATCTTTTGCACGTGCGTGAGGTCGTGAGATTGGTCCAAACTGCGTGGCCCCATGTACGAGATATCACAAAAGTCATGTTCGACAATTTAAGATCAATCTTCCTTTTTATGTCGTTTTAAATTCTTCAAGCTTTCTTTGCGTATTTTGAAGAGGTATTACGGGCTGCTACAAGTAAACTACAAATGGGGTTGCGTAAATTCTTAATTTTATGAATTATAAACCCTTTTAAAATTCCCTTTTATTGGTTCAATAATCTCAAGTATCTATATTTTTTATTCATTGCAATTAACAAGACTCACTTAAGTTTATTTCATTTTCAGATGTGGATCTTTCTGCGATAATGATTTTTTTTAATTGCATAATAACTTTTACGTGTCCCAACTTCAAATGTTTAATTAAGTCATACAATTTCTAGTTCTGACAACTATTGTTAGGGGTTACCCATGGCAAGCCGTTTTACTATTTATTCTATCTAAGATATCTAATAAATTTTATCTCATATAATTTTCTTTATAAGATATCTTTTAAATTATATGAGATATCTTATAAAATATATGAGATATCTTATAAAGTATATAAGATATCTTATATAAAAAATATTTATAAGATATCTTATAAACTTTATAAGATATCTTATATACTTCATGAGATATCTTATATACTATATATCTTATAAAGTTTATAAGATATCTGATAAAAACTAGATTATATAATATATCTTATATACTTTATAAGATATCTTATAAAGTTTATAAGGTATCTCATAAGGTATATAAGAAATCTCATAAAGTTTATAAGAAATCTTATATAGTTTATTAGATATCTCATATAATTTATAAATCTTATATAATATATGAGATATCTTATAAAGTATTTAAGATATCTTATATGTTATATGAGATATCTTGAAGTAAGAATAAATAGTAAAATGGCTTGCCATAGTTACCACTTTCCCAAATTCTTTTTTATGAAATTTTAATGGGAAAAATGGGCAAATTATTCATCATTTCAGAATATTTGTAATTCATTGACTTCATTTGAGTTTAATTGAAAAAAAGGTGCTCCTCTGAGAATGATTTTTTCTGTAGTTTCGAACTACGCATTTATTGGGATTTACTCATGGTTGTTAATTTATATTCCAAACTGCTCTGTAAATGACATGCTACATTTTAAGCTATAAAAATATCTTTGGAATATAAGTGTTTGTCTAGTACTTTGGGCTGCTTTTTTCTCATGACAACCCCAATGATAAAAGTAGGGCCACCTTCCCCTCATAACCAGTGTTTTTTTTTATTATCTTCAATATTTAAGTATTTTTTACGGCAAACGATTCCATGCAATGCATTTCTATGTTAACAAACAGAAATTTTATGCTTAATCATTTAACAGTTCAAATGTTATACCACCAAAGGTCGTGTATACAGGTGATTTGGGTCAATTTGTATCACTTTTTGGAATATTGCCAAGGATATTCAGAACCAAAACCATTCTATTGTCATATAACAGAAGATACATAAACTCACAGCTAAACAAAATCATTTTGGTTCTGTGAGTGATATTCACATTGAAAAACTATTTTAATTAAAACATTCAGCAAATTTTTGTTCAAACCATCTCCCAAAGCGATATTCAGATATGTATCAAATAATTTCTAGTAACTTATTTGTTAGGTATTATTAGCAAATCTTTAGACACTACATAGGGAAAAAATGCAAGGGGTCTGATTTCCCAAAATCAACCCCAACCTGCTATTTGTTATGGGGGAACATTGTGGCAAAATATTATAAGATATCTCAATATCATGCAATAGAAAACAAGAGGCTCAAGAGAATTGAGCCTGTATAGTTACCTGACAGTCCCACAATTAATGCATTTTATTTCATATCAAGTGAAAATTGTAATGGACCTTCCAAGTATCAGTTAATTTGGCGAAACGGTTTCAGAGGAGAAAATAAAAAAAAAATAACCAATCAAAAATTAAAATTGCAGCCATGCAAGTTACCTGACCGGGATGATTTATTTGAAAAGGACTTTAAATAGCTGCTTCATACCAAGTATCAGTTCATTTTGCTCAGGGGTTTCAGAAGAGAAGATTTTTTAAATTTGACCAATCAGAAGTATGTAAATTCTGATGGCAGCCATTTTAGTTGTCGGAGCAGGATGATTTATGCAAACTTTGTAAAGGACATTCCACAGATGCTTCATACAAAGTTTCAGTTCATTTAGCTGTGTCGTTTCAGAGAAGATTTTTTTTAAATTTTATCCAATCAGAAATAAGAATTCATCATGGTGGCCATATTAGCAGTCCCACAGGGATGAAATACTCAAACTTTATAAAGGTCCATCCATAGATGCCACATACCAAGTATTAGTTCATTTGGCTTAGGGGTTTAACAGAAGAAGATCAAAATGTAAAAGTTAACAGATGGAACACGGACGCCAAGTGATGACAAAAGCTCACATGGCCCTTTGTAACAGGTGAGCTAAAATGTAAATGAGTGAAAACCTAACTGTTCACGAACGTAGACACAGAAGTCAACAGGTTCATACCATAATACGACAGCATATTTCATTTAGGAGAACAATAACCTATATATCTGAAGTTTAATTTTGATTGTGTTTACATTATGCTCTCCTTGCAATTGTGCACAACTAAGGAAGAAGCTTCTTTCTTGAAAGACAAATAAGATATTCTGAAGACAAATACAACAATATAGCAAAAAACAAAATAATTTTTATTGGATACAATATTTATATTACTACGTAGATTCATAATAAATAAAATGATAATATATATATAAATACTTTTCTGTAAACAATTACATATATTTCATTTTAAACTCAACATCATCTGTAATTCAGCTCTTCTCCTAATTCTTTGTTATGTTAAACGAAATGGTATCATTCAAAGTAGTATAAACATATTTAACATTACCTACACAAGGTTAAAATAAAACCAAATTTGTCATTTCTGAAAGTTTAAACCAAATTTGTCAGTTACCTCCCCTTAATGATTTTATATATATATATATATATATATATATATATATGAGAGATAATAACTTGCCTATAAGATCAAAGGAAGAATTATGTCTACTAGTTATCTAAAGCTGAGTTATTCAAGTAAGGCTATGCCAAAAATTCTAAGTTTTTAAGCATTTAACTAAAAATGTTTAGACATGTCTACATTGGCACTTTTATATTGCAAAATACCTCAGATCAAAAGTATGTGCCAAAAACATTTTCTTTATTTAATTTTACTCTTAAAAGACCAAAGTGAAAAAAATTCCAAAATTCAAATGATTAGAGTTACCATTTTTATCGAGCCTGCGACTTTTGTCGAAGAAACTAGACATAGCGATCCTACATTCCGTTGTTGTGGGCGGCATCAACATTTACATTCACTCTGTGGTTAAAGTTTTTTAAACATTAATAACGTTCTTAAACCATCCTTGATTTTTACCAAACTTGGAGAGCAGCTTGTTCATGATCAAAAGATAGTATCCTGAGGGAAATTTTGTAATAATTTTTTTCCCATTTTTTTTTCTACCACTTAACATTTCTTAGTCTTCAGTCAAGTTTTTAAAACATTAAGTACTCTCTTAAACCATCCTGGATTTTACCAAACTTGGACAGAAGCTTCTTCATGATCAATAAATAACATGTGGAGAAAAATTATGTACATTCAACTATTAAACTGAAAACATAGACAACAGCAAAAGCAGGTGAGACACTGGGTTCCGTGTTACCCTTACAAATTTTAAATAATACAATGGACACTTTACTAGACGTTGGTTTTAAGCTAGTGGCATAAATCACTGACTGGATACAATGATTTGATAAATATACATTTGAGCATATTAACCTAAAATTCTGAATTTTTATTAATTCTGATTTAGGGTAATGAAAAAGACCTTATAATATATTTATCCAAAACAAAAACTGTTTTATTTAAGCCTGTAGCTGAACTATGGCTTGAAGCTGAAGGGTAAAAAAAACACCAGCAGTAATCAACATGACCTGTCAATAACTGTGTAATATTGAACGTTTAAAATGTCCATTATGACCATAGAATATTTCTCACAAAAGTAGGTTTAAATTACATGAAAAACCCCCAACTTCTTTTGATCTTTTTTCTGTTGTAATCATTATTCTTGTACCAGTCATTTTTCAGAAATGACAAACCTAGTAATTTTTAAGCAATTGCTAGAAAACACTATTCTGGTTCATTCAGATATTTAGATCTGACAGAGGATATATAATTCAAGTGATGTACACAGAACTTTCAGGGAATATTTTATTTTTTTTCAATTTAAAAATGTTTAGTTCACGAGCTTGGCTAAAAAAATTACCAAAACACTGTAGGCAATACAGACATAAACAAGATTTCCAAAATCCACACCTCAGGAGATAAAACAATACTTTTCACAGATTTTCAAAATTAATCCACTGAAAATGAATCTAATAATCTCTGTTACAGTGAAATATATATTTTCCCTCTATTGTCAGATCTAATTTTGCAGCACAGAAAACATAACGTCTTTGAATTCTCACAAAAGCTAAATCGAACAGTCAAGCACATTTCACTCAGACAAATTCTACAATTGTATTAACTGCACTGCTTTTAAAGTTTTTAATATTTTTAACAAAATTTTGTTATTTTTAAGTAAAAAGCAATGGATTATTCATCCAAAATATCATTTGTACCTGGTTTGTATACAGTAATTATGGTTTTAACCTGTAATAAAAACAACACTGTTTTTCAGTGGTGTTTGTAAAGGTCCATTTGTCCTGAAGGGAAATGAGAGACAAGTTTGAAGTTCTTATCTAATTCTAGAACTAAGAGTTTAGAATATTTTAAAATACTTGAATATTGGATGTAACGCATCATTTGATTGGTCAAATTTTTTGTCTATCATGTCATAGACTAAATTTTCTTTTCTACTATGACGTCATTAAAGGGAATCCGACATTTTAGATGTCAAAACAACCGTTGTAATTAAATTATAAGCATTGACAGTAATTTTGTTTTCAGTCTATTCGAAATAACCTCAATGCACATGGTGCACACTTTCAAATAACACGCTACATGGGTTATTTAGTGTGCACCACCTGATTGAGGTTATTTCTGCATAGTCTGAAAAAAAATTACAGTCAATCCTTAATTATTTTTATGAAATACACATATAATTTACAGTAAAAGTGTAAAGAGTTAGATTTTGAAAACTTGTATTTGAGGATATTTGAGATTTCTGACTTTTGCAAAAAAAAAAGACAAAATGCAAAAAATGGTGATTGTCACCACTAAAAAGGAAGGGGATTTTCGATTTTGATAAAGAAAGAACAAAATAATATTACAATCTTAACATTTACAACATAAATCAACTCAAACTACAAAATTAGAGATTTCTAAAAAAAGTCAGACCGCAGATATTTCAAAATTGCATATACTTAATATTATGAACCTGAACAATCCATTGCTTTCCCCAGAATAGCGTTTTAACAGAATCAAATCTCTATAGATAAAATCAGTTTAAAATGTTGAATTTTCTTATTATAATGCAAATAAATATATAAAACACACCTAATACGAATATTTACAATACAAAATGAATATAAATACTGATACAGTAACTAATCTTGAATTTGTATACCTAAAATCTACCACATATTCACAAGAGCAAGTAGCACATTCATGAAATGTGTTATTTGATTCTGAGGGCTATTCCATTCAAATTAATGTGGAAGGGTAGGGAGGGACTTTCAAAATACCCCTCACAACTGAAAAACTTTAGATAACTTTACGTACATCTGATAGGCAAACACTAATAAAATGCTCCGCTGGGCGCAGCTAGATACGACCGCAGATGTCGAACCCTGAATAGTTGGGGCAATTATGAACACAACATTCAAGCTTGATACAATACTGAATTTGGATTGTGAATAAATATTTGACACAGCATAGGTTTCTGACACAGAATGAATGTTGTCTAAGAACTTAAAAATTTTTAATTTACCTATTCAAACCATATCAGTATTTTTTGTTTTTATATATAAATCAGAAATAACCAATTTAAAATTGGGCACACATATCAATTTCTTGCTATTGCGCAATACTGTGCAATTGAAAATTTCTTCAAATATTTGACACATAATAGGTTTCTGACACAGAATAACTGAAACCAAAGAACTTAGAATTGGTCATATGATTTCAATTTATATTCAATTTTTTGCTTCTTGTGCAATACAATATGCTGTGGAGAATTGCCCCCCCCCCCCCCAAAAAAAAAAAAAAAAAAAAATTTACCCCTTTTTTAGCTTTTGTGCAATACACTATGAAGTTGCACATTGACTCCCCCTCCCAAAAAAAAAACAACAAAAAACAATAAAATTTATTGTAACCCCCCCTTTTTTGCTAAAAAAAATTTGAAATTTCCTTTTTAATTTATGAATTATGAAATGAGAAAAAAATTGCCCCCTCCCCAATTTCTCATTCCCCCCCTAAATTTTGTTTTCACCCCCCCCCCCCCCATTTCTCTTGATACTTTGCAACCATAACAGCCCATTTAAATACACCATAACGTATTAAAATAGAAAATGACATCATAGTCATGGATGGCAAATTTTAAATATGCATAATTTAAAAGCAGTTTAGATGAGATAAACAAAAAAGCTTCATCAGCACATATTCAAAATTTGAGATAAAAAAAAGAGTTATCCCTCTTTGTACATATTTTTATAATCATGTTGTCATATTTGCTCTAAGTCATATTTAATTGTTAGCAGTAGTATGTATGTTAGTATCATATAATTTTAAAATTTCTGATTTGTAAGTTTATTCAATATATATGTTTGGATTGAAGTCATTGTTGGGTGTTACTGAAGTTATCCTTTAATTGTAATGTAAATAATGTAAATTGGTTTAAATTATACTGATTCTTGCTATTGCACAATACTGTGTAATTGAAAATTTCTTGAAATATTTGACACATAATAGGTTTCTAAAACAGAATAACTGAAATAAAGAACTTAGAATTGGTCATATGATTTGAATTTATATTCAATTTTTGAATTCTTGTGCGATACAATATGCTGTGGAGAATTGCCCCCACCCCCCAAAAAAAATAATTTACCCCTTTTTTAGCTTTAATTTTGGACCCCGATTTGGACCAACTTGAAAACTGGGCCCATAATAAAAAAACTAAGTACATGTTTAGATTCAGCATATCAAAGAACCCCAAGAATTCAATTTTTGTTAAAATCAAACTAAGTTTAATTTTGGACCCTTTGGACCTTAATGTAGACCAATTTGAAAACGGGACCAAAAATTAAGAATCTAAATGCACGGTTAGATTCGGCATATCAAAGAACCCCAATAGTTCAATTTTCGATGAAATCAAACAAAGTTTAATTTTGGACCCCGATTTGGACCAACTTGAAAACTGGGCCCATAATAAAAAAAACTAAGTACATGTTTAGATTCAGCATATCAAAGAACCCCAAGAATTCAATTTTTGTTAAAATCAAACTAAGTTTAATTTTGGACCCTTTGGACCTTAATGTAGACCAATTTGAAAACGGGACCAAAAATTAAGAATCTAAATGCACGGTTAGATTCGGCATATCAAAGAACCCCAATAGTTCAATTTTCGATGAAATCAAACAAAGTTTAATTTTGGACCCTTTTGGCCCCTAATTCCTAAACTGTTGGGACCAAAACTCCAAAAATCAATCCCAACCTTCCTTTTGTGGTCATAAACCTTGTGTTTAAATTTCATAGATTTCTATTTACTTATACTAAAGTTATTGTGCAAAAACCAAGACAAATGCTTATTTGGGCCTTTTTTAGCCCCTAATTCCTAAACTGTTGGGACCAAAACTCCCAAAAACAATCCCAACCTTCCTTTTGTGGTCATAAACCTTGTGTTAAAATTTCATAGATTTCTATTTACTTATACTAGAGTTATTGTGCGAAAACCAAGAAAAATGCTTATTGGGCCCTTTTTTGGCCCCTGATTCTTAAACTGTTGGGACCAAAACTCCCAAAATCAATCCCAACCTTCCTTTTGTGGTCATAAACCTTGTGTTTAAATTTCATAGATTTCTATTAACTTATACTAAAGTTATAGTGCGAAAACCAAATGTCTACAGACTCCGACGGACGACGGACGACGACGACGACGACGACGACGACGCCAACGTCATACCAATATACGACCGCAAAAATTTTGCGGTCGTATAAAAATGACCCAGGACCCATGTCCTATAATAAAACGTCCCTTCCTACCCTCCCACATCCATTCTAATGGGATAGAACTGAGTTTTATATATCTATCATATTAGATTTTCAAGAAGAGTTATTTCTGTTAATTAAATTGACAAATTTAAGAGATTTAGTGATAAAATACAAGGGTTTGTGAAAATTATTCCCCTCAGCAGATCTTTCAATTTATTCAAGAGTTACCTTTCTTTACACCAAGTGAACTCACTATTCTTATAAGTATTACAGAGATACGATTTCTTTTGTGTATTATTATTTTAATGAGAAACTTATTTCAGTTGTATAAGAAGATCAGAAATGTTAAAGGGAGTATTAATTAATGGGAGACAACTCCATGAACAAATAATAAAGGGTCAGTGAGGTATTAAAATGGATGACAAATAAACCAGATATAAAAATAGCCAAATTGCATTTTGTATTATTTTCTATTGTAGTTTCTTTTAATTTCAGCAACTTTAATATGTGGACAATAGATTATAACATATCATTTTTCACATCGGCCATTGTGATCCTACCAATATCAATCCTGGGGCCTCGGTGGTCCAGTGGTCTATGTAGTTCGTCATGACTACCATTGATCGTTATCCTGTCAACACTATGTTTGTGAGTTCGAATCTCACATGTGGCAGGGTGTGTTCGACTCCGGTCTTAATTGACAAGGATTGGCAATTTTCCTACCGATGGTCAATGGTTCTCTCCGGGTAATCCGGCTTCCTCCACCAATAAAAACTGGCCGCTGCGAAACAGCCAAATGTGCTGAAAACGGCATAAAACCCCAACTAAACTAAAAAAACATATCAAACCTTGGGCTGTAGCATGACTAAAGTCTGGAATCTCAGAATGATATCTCAGGGCTGATATGAAAACTGCGATGTAAAAATCTATAATTATAGACAGAGGTGTATGACATAACAAACTAGTCAGCATAAAGCTGGCTGAGCAAAGACTGTCAATACAAGGTGTCATGTAAAAACTGGTAAAAAGTGTCAGATCTTAATTGAAATATTTAAAATCAAAAGAAAATTACATATACATGTACTTTTTCTTCTAAGATATGGAATATTTTGTAAGCCCTTATCATGTAAAACTCTTCCATAATTTACTAAATGTTTTAGAATGGAAAAATATGCATTAGATACAAATAAATAAATATTCTCTATACATTCATAACAAAAGATCTGCAAAATGAGATTCTAACAACCAAAGTATTTACATAATTTATTTCATTTAAAAACAAGAAGCTCTTTTCTGCTGTTTGCAGCTGCATGCTACCTCCTCCTCCCCCACCCCCCTCCACCACTGTACTTCACCAAAAAAATAACTCGATTTTTTTTAGGTTAAAAATTTTCTTTTCAAAAACATGTTAGATGAACAATATACACCAAATATATATGAACAAAAAAACATTACTATGTTATAACTTGTTCTATCAGATTAACATACCGGTATTTGTATATCAGTAAATTAAATCTCAAATGTAAGACTTTAAAAAACACCTTATAACAAACAAATAAAAATATCACAAATAACAGGAATAAAACTCCATAAATATTTCTTAAAATAATTTTCTGGCCCAGATAACTTTTATATGACTGAAAAAGTATATAATTTTACAAATTTTTAAAACTTTAGGCTCTGAAATGCAATAAAACTTCATTCAGAAGTCTTATTTCCCCATAGAAAATAATTTATCATACTTAAATTCAATATGCATGAAAGTCCAATAACTATACAAATTAAATTATTGGCATCTTATGAATAGCTATATAGACATCATGACCAATCATCCTATCAAATTTGAAGTCTATTAGACCAACCACCTCAGCATCATCAAAGGACAGGGGTCCTGTGTCCAAGGTGTGGCCGTGGGACTCCCAACAAACATAATGTACATATTACAGTTGGAATTCATAATTTATACAAGCCAAATTTACCTTCCATCAGGTATTCTTATACAGAGCATTGGCAAACATTTGGAAGTGAACCTTCCAGATCGAAATTTTGATGGAACAAGATGTAACACATTGTAGATACATGTAAGCATTTTTATTATACATTTTTGTTTTAAATTCAATAAAGTTAATGAAATTTTCTTACCTTGCAAAGATATTATATTTCCAAATCAAAAATTTATTTTCCTAATAAGCGGCCATAACCGGTACTGGACATTTCAAAAGTTAGGCTAACTTGCATGCCTCTATGGAGATGCTATCTTATGAATATGGAAATGAAGTTATGGTCTGTTAAAATTTTATTGGAAATGTGACTGGGTAGTTATTATATTAGTTTGTTGGTCGTCATTGCAAGAGAGGTATAGTAGACAACAGAGGCCACTTTAAAATGTTTTAGACCATTACGATATGTAAAAAGTTTAAAAATCTGAAAACAAATAAAAATATGACGATACATATCAATATTTTTCTCATGAAATGATGGCTAGGAAAGAACAATAGAACAGTACTTTTACCATGGATACCCAATAACATCAATATCATATATCTTCCTGATCTCCAGTTTTCAGTTCAACAGCTTCTTCTGCTGTTCCATTCTTTCCCCTGAAGGCATCAATACTCTCTGCATCCTCGATAGTATCTGGTAACTTCCTGTTTAGGGTCTCGGGCAGCAACAGTACCAGTATACTGGCAACCAAGGCAATTAATCCAAATGCAATAACAGAAACAGATTTGTGGGTAAAATCTCCCTGTTAAAAAATAATGATACGCTTAAATCTAAAAGACAATATGAGAATCCCCTCCATGGTCTCGCCTTGAGTGCAGGAGGTCCTGGGTTCAATATTGGTCAGGTTAAACCAATGACTTTAAATCTTGTATTTGCTGCTTCTCCACTAAGCATGAAGCATTTAATAGAAAGAGCAATAAAATGCTCCGCTGGGCGCAGCTAGATACGACCGCAGATGTCGAACCCTGAATAGTTGGGGCAATTATGAACACAACATTCAAGCTTGATACAATACTGAATTTGGATTGTGAATAAATATTTGACACAGCATAGGTTTCTGACACAGAATGAATGTTGTCTAAGAACTTAAAAAATTTTTAATTTACCTATTCAAACCATATCAGTATTATTTGTTTTTATATATAAATCAGAAATAACCAATTTAAAATTTAAAATTGGGCACACATATCAATTTCTTGCTATTGCACAATACTGTGTAATTGAAAATTTCTTCAAATATTTGACACATAATAGGTTTCTGACACAGAACTGAAATAAAAGAACTTAAAATTGGTCATATGATTTGAATTTATATTCAATTTTTTGCTTTTGTGTAATACAATATGCTGTGGAGAATTGCCCCCCCCCCCAAAAAAAAATAATAATTTACCCCTTTTTTTAGCTTTTGTGCAATACACTATGAAGTTGCACATTGACCCCCCTCCCAAAAAAAAAAACAAAAAACAATAAAATTTATTGTAACCCCCTCCCCCTTTTTTTTGCTAAAAAAAATTTGAAATTTTCTTTTTAATTTATGAAATATGAAATGAGAAAAAATTACCCCCTCCCCAATTTCTCATTTACCCCCCCCCCCCCATTTCTTTATACTTTGCAACCATAACAGCCCATTTAAATACACCATAACATATTAAAATAGAAAATGACATCATAGTCATGGATGGCAAATTTTAAATATACATATTAAAAGCAGTTTAGATAAGATAAACAAAAAAGCTTCATCAGCACATTTTATATTGGCAAATTTCCAATGGAATTTGTTAATAATAAAGTTTTGATAACAGGGCACACATATCAATTTCTTGCTATTGCGCAATACTGTGCAATTGAAAATTTCTTCAAATATTTGACACATAATAGGTTTCTGAAGCTTCATCAGCACATTTTATATTGGCAAATTTCCAATGAAGTTCATTGACCTATGTATTGAAGATTTCTTGCTATTGTGCAATACTGTGCAATTGAAAATTCCCCCCCCCCCCCCCCCCAAAAAAAATAAAATAATTTACCTCTTTTTTAACTTTTGTGCAATACACTATGAAGTTCCACATTGTCCCCTTCCCTCCCAAAAAAAAATTAAAAAAAAAAAAAATTATTGTAACCCCCCCTTTTTTTCCTAAAAGAAATCTGAAATTTCCTTTTTAATTTATGAAATATGAAATGATAAAAAAATTGCCCCCTCCATAATTTCTCATTTACCCACCCCCTAAATTTTTTTTCAAACCCCACCCCCCCTTTCGTTTGATACTTTGCAACCATAACAGCCCATTTAAATACACCATAATTTATTAAAATAGAAAATGACATCATAGTCATGGATGGTAAATTTTAAATATACATAATTTAAAAGCATTTTAGATGAGATAAACAAAAAAACTTCATCAGCAAATTTTATATTTCCAAATTTCCAACGAACTTCATTAAACTAAAGATATTGGCAAATTTCCAATGGAATTTGTTAATAATAAAGTTTTGATAACAGGTCACACATATCAATTTCTTGCTATTACACAATACTGTGCAATTGAAAATTTATTGAAATATTTGATACATAATAGGTTTATGACACAGAATAAGTGAAATCAAAAAACTTAGAATTGGTCATATGATTTGAATTTATATTCAACTTTTTTCTTCTTGTGCAATACAATATGCTGTGGATAAATGCCGCACCCCCCCCCCCAAAAAAAAAAAATTACCCCTTTTTTATCTTTAATTTTGGACCCCAATTTGAACCAACTTGAAAACTGGGCCCATAATAACAAAACTAAGTACAAATCTGAAATGAGAAAAAAATTTTCCCCACCCCCCGCCAATTTAATATTTACCCCATAAATTTTGACACCCCCCCCCCCCCCCCCCCCCCCCACTTTCCCTTTTTCAAAAAAAAAAATCTTTCCCTCAAGATAATGTCATAATCCCTATTCAAAATTATCATGAAGTTTGCAAACATAATTAAACATTTAAATACATCATTGAAGTCTTAAAATAAAAAATGACATATGGCTAAAATTAATATTAATTCATAGTAAGTTCTAAAAATAAATTGACAGCTATAAATCACCCCAAAAACAATCAACATTTCTTTATACATAATTGAATCATACACAATATTTTACTTTAAATGTGTTTGGAATGTGTTTGGATTACCTTCCTTAGCCCACCAAGCTAATATCATAGATTTCTATTTATTTATACTACAGTTATTGTGCAAAAACCAAGAAAAATGCTTATTTGGGCCCTTTTTTAGCCCCTAATTCCTAAACTGTTGGGATCAAAAATCCAAAAAAATGATCATAAACCTTGTGTTAAAATTTCATAGATTTCTATTTACTTATACTAGACTTATTGTGCGAAAACCAAGAAAAATGCTTATTGGACCCTTTTTTGGCCCCTAATTCTTAAACTTTTGGGACCAAAACTCCCAAAAACAATCCCAACCTTCCTTTTGTGGTCATAAACCTTGTGTTTAAATTTCGTAGATTTCTATTAACTTATACTACATTTATAGTGCGAAAACCAAATGTCTACAGACTCCGACGGACGACGGACGACGACGACGACGACGACGACGACGCCAACGTCATACCAATATACGACCGCAAAAATTTTGCGGTCGTATAAAAACTAATCAGCTTGAATAAACAATAATGTAATGTTGGGGTGATATTTTATTCTACAGACCTTAGTCTGATGAATAAAACAGCATGTTTTATAACTTCCTTGTGCAACAGGACATATAAAACTTTTTGTCAATAATCTGCACTTATGTGTATTATGGCTGACACATTTATTTCCAGGTACACTTCACAACCCTTTTTACCTAAGAAAAGTCTATAGCTTACAGCAATGTCCCGTAATTATTAAGAAGTTAATTTACAAGTTATATTTGGTATAGATGGATAATTTTGTAATCTAAAAGTTTCATGAGTGTCATACACAAAAAAACACAAACTGATCCATATAAGCAGATAGTTATAAAGGCAGGTTGGTTCCTATATTTTCCGCAGACTTGAGATGTATGATAATGTTATCATATGCATGTTGTTAAAAAAATATGGTACAAGATGATCATATTTTTTCCTTTGTAACAGTGATTGAGTGGTATGGGTTCTATATACATGTAACAACTACTGTTTACTGCTCTGAAGAAGCTGAGGCCTCAAGCTTGAAGTTTACTTGTGTGTCAGACTCCAATCTTAACTTACAAAGACTACTAATTTTCCTACCAAAGGTCAGTTGTTCTCTCCTGATACTCCATCTTCATACATCAATAAAAAAAATGTCACTTCATTATAGCCAATTGTGGTATCAGTGACCTAAAATCCATATAAACTAAACTGAAAACCTTTGTACCAATTATGTATTTTGATTTTTCAACATTGAATGGAAAATAAACAATACAACTGATAACTTACTAGTATGAGTATCTGTGGAGCAACAACTCCACCCAATCTGGCCCAGAATGCACAGCTTCCCATTCCGATGTTCCTGAAATTATAAAAATACCATACTTTTACATTCTTTGAATAAGGTAAAATATATTGTTCTACATAGTATAAGTTATCAATAAGAATAATTTGTTTCTCCCCTTGACAATTTATGCCTAAGTGGAGCAAAAATAATGCTCCTGATTAAAGTTTGGTACCTAGCAAAATTACATCACAAATCAAATAAAAATATTTTGGGGAATTTTCAGGCAGACATTCAACCGACGGTTGGTTAAAAATATAACTGATATTTAACTGTATGAATCACTGCAGTAAAAATTGGACACAAGAGGCTGTCGAATGACAGCAAACCGGATTTTCCTGCATGGAAATGATGTTTGCAAATATGGATTCCCAAACAGGATGAAGTAAAGAAATATAAATGAATTTTTGTAGGGTTTTGTAGGGTTCAGAAATGGAAAGGCAAAAATCAATCTTGACCTCCTATTTATAGTAAGTGACAAATATTCTATTTTTGAGAGTATATAAGTACACACACATTTGTTAAGCAGGGGTTGGTAGGCAGAAATCATGAAGTCAATAATGAAAGAAATACGCCAATGAGATTATAATCTTATTTTATAAACGACGACTTGAACTGCCTTTTTTCAATTTTTTAGAACCATAACTTCTGAACGGTGAAAGTGAAAATCGTCAATATCGGAACGGTGAAAGTGGAAATCGTCAATATCGAACTTGACCTCCATTTTGTCATCAGTAACAACATATTAAAATTTAAAAAGCTTTGGTTGAACAGCTCATAAGTTATCACACGGACACCACTGGAAAAGCCATTTTTCAATCTTTCAAGAACCATAACTCTTGAACGGTGAAAGTGAAAATCGTCAATATCGAACTTGACCTCCATTTTGTCATCAGTAACAACATATTAAAATTTGAAAAGCTTTGGTTGAACAGTTCATAAGTTATCACACGGACACCACTGGGAAAGCCATTTTTCAATCTTTCAAGAACCATAACTCCTGAACGGTGAAAGTGAAAATCGTCAATATCGAACTTGACCTCCATTTTGTCATCAGTAACAACATATTAAAATTTGAAAAGCTTTGGTTGAACAGTTCATAAGTTATCACACGGACACCACTGGAAAAGCCATTTTTCAATCTTTCAAGAACCTTAACTCTTGAACGGTGAAAGTGAAAATCGTCAATATCGAACTTGACCTCCATTTTGTCATCAGTAACAACATATTAAAATTTGAAAAGCTTTGGTTGAACAGTTCATAAGTTATCACACGGACACCACTGGGAAAGCCATTTTTCAATCTTTCAAGAACCATAACTCCTGAACGGTGAAAGTGAAAATCGTCAATATCGAACTTGACCTCCATTTTGTCATCACTAACAACATATTAAAATTTGAAAAGCTTTGGTTGAACAGTTCATAAGTTATTGCACGGACACTGTTTGGCAGCCGCCCGTCCGCCCGCCCGCCCGCCCGTCCGTCCGCCCGGCCGCCCGCCCGCCGTACATCACCAATTTAATAACCGATATTTTCCTATGAAAATCCGGTTAAAAATGGTTTCTCCTATTCTTCATGTGTTAAATCGGTGGGATAAAAATACGTAATATTTTTAACCACTTCCCGGTGATTAAATTTCTACTTGGGAGTTAATGCCGTTTTTTCTACAGTTATTGGAATGATAAACTAGAGAAGTCCCAAAATTACGTCTATTTAAACAAACTACATAGCAACGATATTTTTTTGAGGATTTTGTCGAAAATCATAGGAAAAACAGATTCTCCTTCAATTTACTCGCAAGTTATGGAATTTCTATACCCTCAATAGTTAAATTTTAGATTTTAACACGCTCGCTAAAGGCTCACGTGTTGAAAATCAAAAATTTAATTATCTCGGGTGGAGAAATTCCATAACCCACTCGTATCTGAAGGAGATTCTATATATATCAGATGGATGGTATGGATTATTATTACATTTTAACCGATGAATTATCATAGTATCTTTGTGAAATAAAATCTGGTAAATCACATGTGAAAAGAACAGCCAGTATTTCACCTAGGTAGGGAGTGACGTCACAATTGCCGAGGAGATATATCAAAAGTCAAAGTCCGTTTTATTTCAATTTGTTTCTGCTAAAATGATAGATTCTTTACAATGTAATAAAAAGTATAACTAATCGCTGAATTAAAATACCAGAAATAAACAACTTGTGACCGAACAACAGCTGTAAATAACTCGTACACTGCGCGCACTCGTGATTTACTGCGTGGTTCGGTCATGCATTGGTTATTTCTGGTATTTGAATTCAGAGAATAGTTATACTATAATTATTACATGTATATCAGAACAAGAACATGTTGCTCTGATACGAAACCTCATTTGAACTAGATCTATACACTGAGTCAATTTTTAACCTGCTAGCTCTTTATGTAACAGTCGGAAGGAAGACATGTGGCCCCAACCCAAAACATTATTCCAACTCTGAGCTGACCATCTAGTCTTTTCTCTTACTTCTAAAAGCTGTGCTTTTGTGGTGTACCGTTTTCAGCTGTAGATAATACGCAGTCATAGATTATACGCACCCCTTTTTAAGCTCTTACATCGAGGGAAAAAACTTAGTTCTACTATATTATACACATGGACATTTTGGCAACAAAGTTCAAGTTGTGGTCGTCATGAGATCGGCGTTTTTTTATCATTTTCAGGAATGAAACATCTTTTCATTTTCGTTGAGTCTTTCGATTTGTTTTATAAATGTTTTTATGCAATTAAAATAAAATATAAATTAGGTAAATGCGTAAGCTTTACAAACATTGATGAATTATTGACAACGGAAATCAACTACGACCTTCTAATTTCCAAACTGAATTGGGAACGACTTGTTTGTTGCACAATATTAATTAAAAATTTAGTGAAACAATATTTAAACTAGTGCTGTCAAATGTCATAAATTACAACGTTAATTTTATTTTATTACTGAATTGTGTCAATCATTTATAAATGTCTATTACGCAACGTATCTACCTCGATCTGATACCGCAATAGTTTGTGAATAAAAACAAAATATGACACCCGGAACCAGACAACAATACAAACAAAAATGGCGGTTGAAAAATCAAAATCGAACGGGAATACCTTTTCATTGTTCTAACACTCTTTTCAAGGAATTTTTTAATCTCAGTTGTTGATTTCAATATCTTTTTATCAAATATGGGTATATAATGTCGACAATGACAGGATCTATCGTATGTAAGAAGTTGTTCTCTTGAACTGACATCGAAAAGCCACCAGAAAAAAGTGTTGTGGGCCTGTAGTTCTACATAATACCCACCAATTTCTCCGCTTCATTTCTAAGGGTAAAAAAGTGCATATAATCTACAACTGAAAACAGTAGCAGTAAATAACAATTTTATAAGTCTTTGGTTTGACAGGGCCTAGGATCAAACCCATGACATTCTGCACATGAAGGGAACATGCTTCTACAAAATCATTGATATTGTATTTGTATATTGGTAGTAAATCAAATATGAGAAATATATACCTGATAACAGTAGGATACAATTCAGAACTGTACACAAATATAATACTGAATACCCCTGCCATTCCAAACTTTCCTATTATAGCAAATACCCTTTCAACTACACTTTCTGCAAAAGAATATTTTTACACATAAAAAATTTTGTTAATATGCTGTACTTTTTATAGTGAAAATAAATCTTTAGGAATATTTCAAAAATTCATTAAAACAAATGTTCACAAAAAGCTAATAAGGTGTCCAGAAAGCTTAATGAGGGAGAGTCGATTCAGTTTTTATTTTTTTTAATCTTCATTGGTGTGTGTCAAGAGTAGACAACATTTTTCTGCAAAAGAATATTTTTACACATAAAAAATTTTGATAAAATGCTGTACTTTTTATATTGAAAATAAATCTTTAGGAATATTTCAAAAATTCATTAAAATAAATGTTCACAAAAAAGCTAATAAGCTGTCCACAAAGCTTAATGAGGGAGAGTCGATTCAGTTCTAATTTTTTTAAATCTTTGATTGGTGTGTGTCAAGAGTAGACAACATTTTTCAATTTGTCTTTATCAAAACCAGATGTACCTACAACATCCATCTTAGTTGATATGAAATATATATAAAATACTGGCCCACACATAGATGCTTCCTTTCAAATTTCATTTCCGTCAGCTGATCAGTGTCAAAAAAGAAGTAAAAATCAAACAGAATTTACTATTTACCTCTTTGAAGAAATGGTATAGCTCCAGCTACAATACACGATACAGATCCTATAACAAAGTACAATAACAATGGAATTCTTCTTCCAAATCTGAAACAAGGGAAGTAATCAAAATAATACATACAAGAAATTGAAAACATTTTCAATGTCACATAAACTTATTTTGTATCAAGTGAAAGTTTAAAATATATTTAAAATTTGGCCAATCAGAATATACAATTATCAATGGCTGTGATAAGTCAGTTGTGAAAAATGTTAAAGTCGGCAAATTTAAAAAAAAAACAGTATTGTTCATACATATGTAGATATATCATATTAGGACAATCAGTTCCAACAGAGATATTAAAAAAAAAACTAACCAATAAGAAATTAGATTTTTTTTTAAAGGCAGATCTAACAGCTGTCTAACTTGGACAAAATAAGAAAAATTTATATAAGTACTCCAGAAATTTCATCAGTCTCTGCTGGACATTTTTTGACATACAATGAACTGTCAGTTTATACTTGTTTTCAAAAACACTACAATACTACCTTATTTTAAAAAATTTCTGTTTATTTATTGTTTTAATATTTTATGTAATAAATGTGATGTGTATTTACTGTTTTGTGTTGATTGTGTATTGATTATTTCCATGTTATGGAAGTCGTCTACATGGTTCACATTTCTTACATTTATAAATAGATTGAAAGGAATGTGAACACACAGAACAGTACGAAACAGGACAATATTATATAGACCAGAGATCTAAGATTCCAAAGTTCGCCTCATTCCCCCATTAATTTTGGTGTGTGGCTGTGTAGCTCCCCAAGATGCACCCTTACAGCAAGTAATGATTGTAGGTCGTTTGGTATCGGAGAACTGAACTCAGATGTAAAACTTAACCTAAGTCAATGAAGCGTAGTAAGTAGGTCAGAGTGACCTAATGTTGGTCAGAGGTTGTGTTACTCCCCGAAATGCACCCTGACACCAAGTAATAAGATTGTAGGTCGCTTGGTTTGAGAAAACCGAACTCAGACATAAAACTTACCCTAGTAAGTGAAGCGTGATAAGTAGGTCAGAGTGACCTAATATGGGTCGGAGGCTGTGTTACTCCCAGAGATACACCATGATACCAAGTAATATGATTGTAGGTCCCTTGGTATTGGAGAACTGAACTCGGATGTTAAACAAAATCTAAGTGAATGAAGCATGATAAGTAGGTCACAGTGACCTAATTTTGGTGGGAGGCTGTGTTACCCCCCGAGATGCAACCTCACACTAAGTTACATGACTGTAGATCCCTTGGTATTGGAGAACTGAACTCGGATGTAAAACTTAAACTAAGTCATTGAAGCACGATAAGTAGGTCAGAGTGACCTAATTTTGGTAGGAGGCTTTGTAACTCCCCGAGGTTCCCACCAAGAAATAAGACGGTGGTATTTGAGAACTGAACTCAACCAAAGTCAACCAATGAAGTGTGATAAGTAGGTTAGATTGATCTTATTTTGGTAGGAGGCTTTGTTTTTCCTTGAGATGCATCCTCACACCAAGTTATCTGACTGTAGATCCCTTGGTATTGGAGAGCTGAACTCGGATGTAAAACTTAACCTATGTCAATGAAGCACGATAAGAAGGTGACAGCGACCTAATTTGGTAGGAGGCTGTGTTACTCCCTGAAATGCTCCATCACACCAAGTAATATGATTGTAGGTCACTTTGTATATCAAAACTGATTTTTGACATAAAACTTAAAAGCCAGTCAACTGTGTAATATGGGTCATGTGACCTTCATCTTATGTCACATGGTCAGTCTCTTTATCATGCACCTGCACACAAAAATATATGACCCTATGTCAACTAGTAACTGAGAACTGGCTGTGGACGCGGATGCGGACACACATGCAGACGTTGATGCTGGGGTGACTCCAATAGCCCCCCTCAACTTCGTTAATGAATGAAACCAAAACTAAAAATAATTTAAGTAATAAGACTTTGAAATCACTGGTTAAAAAGTCTGCTAGAAAGGTGATATTTTCATTTAGTACTTTCTCATGTAGTAATTCTGCCCATGTTAATGATAAGGAACTATAAGACTGTCAGATAGATAAAATTGATAGGATTTTTTTGTCATATCAAAGAAGAAAGGTGTGAAACTAAAGGCTCTCAAGAGCCTGTATCGCTCACCTGGATTTAACTTGTCTACCTTCAGCAGGACTGATAGTTTAAGTGTAGCAGTTATCTTGGCTAGTTTTCCCATAAGTTCAATGTTAAACAAAGTTAGGTGGTCATGGCCATCTTAGTTGACATTCAAGGTTATCAAACACAATTCTGAAAGAGACTATTGCTGGTATTAGTTTGGTGTCCAAATGGCCAAGTTTAAGGTATGATGACTGCAAATTAAATTTTCCCATAGGATCCTATGTTAAACTAAGTTCAGCTTTGGTGGCCATCTTGATTGACAATCCAGGTCAGCGGACACAATTATGAAAGGGAAACATCTAATGACCATTGTTGCCAAGTCTGGTCCCAATTGGCCAATTGGTCTCAGATCAGAATATTTTTTAATGAATTTTCCCAAAGGGTTCTATTTTTAACTAAGTTCAGCTGTGACGGCCATCTTTCCTGACTTTCCGGGTCATAGGACATAATTATGAAAGAGGACCACCTAAGAACGATTTCTGCCAAGTTTGGTTCCAATTGGCTAAGTGGTTTCAAACAAGAAGATTTTTTAATGAATTTTCCCATAGGGTCCTTTGTTTAACTAAGTTCAACTGCGCCAGCTATCTGGGTTGACATTCTGGGTCATGCTGAATTTTGGATCAGCACCAAAAACATAAATTTTATTAGGGACCATTATCTGATCATTCAGGCATAATATAACTTCCATCTGTCAAACGGTTTCTGACAAGAAGATGAATGTATGTATTTCCCATAGGATCCTATGTTAAATGTACCCGTGGTGACGGCAATCTTGGATTTCAGATCGGCACAAAAAACATGAGGATCATTCCTGCAATATAACAATTCAATTGCTTTTCTTGTTTCAGAGAAAAAGGTTTTTTTAATTTCAGCCAATCAGAGTGCATAAATGGCCTGGGCAGCCATGTTTTTTAATTTTGGATTGGCACCAAAAACATCTATTTTGTTAGGGACCATCATCTGATCATTCAGGCATACTATTACTTCTATCTGTCAAACAGTTTCTGACAAGATGTTTCATATTCTTAAAATAAAAATTGGGGTCACCGTTCATTTTGTCTTGCTATTTCCAAAAAATTAAAATTACCTTTACATTTCATTAGAAAATTTTCCGCCAATTATTTCACCTGAAAAGGGTTCTTTTTAGAATAAAATTTTGTAATTTTGCTATTTATGCATTTTTGTCAATTTTTTTATTTAAATAAACTTAAGATATAATTTTTACATTATAGCAAATACTATTTGCTCGTTGAAAATATATATTTACATACAATTTTGCAAGATGCCCGAAAAAAAGATGCTCATTGTATAGGTATGATCTACAAAACAGCTAATAATGATCAGTTGTCAATCTGCCAAACTAAACAATTTTGGCATCACAAATTTTCAACACATCTTTTTTTTCTCATAAAAATGGTACTTTTTTTACCCTTTTCTTAACTGGACAAATAAAATTTTATTTAGAAATTTCCAACAAATGTCAGTATAATGTTTTCGGGATCTTTGATATAGACCCTCTCTTATATGTTTCACAATAAGTTTCATGCAAGTACCAATGTACTTAATTTTAAAAATATTCAGTAAATTGAAAGTGTCTTGTAATGATTGCAATTCAGAGGGGTCTTATATATTTTGTCTTGATGTATTCTAAACATCATCATACTTCTCTACTACAATCATACCTTTTGATGACATAAACAACCAATATAAAGGCAACAAGGTCTACACATCCACTAATAAAGAACGTTAAGTATTTGTTCCCTGCCAGACCTGCTATCTTAAATGTCATTCCATAGTATCCAACACAGACAGAGAACCTGTAAAAAAAAGAAATCTCGAGTCATCAAATGTAATATCGATTACCTCCCCTGGATTTCTAACTACAGCTATGCCTTGATCTCTCTTAATGTAGGATATACACGTAATAAATATCATGATGCTAACCCATGCTCCTCTCATTTTGTAATTGCCAATTTTCGTAAAACAATAAATCAAAATATCAATCTGAAATGCTCACCAGAGATAAAACAGAATCAAACTATGTTTACGTAAGGTTGGTGTACGTAACAAATCATAAAACATGTACTGACGCCCTGGTTCACTGTCTTTTGCCTCAATCTGAAGTCGGAGCTGTTCCATTGTTCTTGTAGGGAAGGGCAGGTTGTTAAATTTTGTAATACTAGTTACTATATTCTTGGCCTGGTCTATTCTGTCTCGCATCATTAACCATCTAAGTGACTCTGGTACTAGCCTGGAACAAATAATCACCAGTAGTACAGAATATGTAGTACTTAGTAATATAATCATTTCACACTCAAAAGATCATTTTAAAATATACAGTTCACATTTTTAGTAAAATTCATAATACAATCAAACCTGCTATATCACTTACAGTGTATTTAGTGACCATCTGTCTAATAAATTCTATTAGTATATTCAATTTAGTCAATTTATTGTCATAATTTGAAAAAAATATTCAAAAGTACTGGTAAACAGAAATAATTTAATTACGGATTAAAAAAACCACATTCTCTTAAAATGTGCTTGTCACATCCATATTATGTATGTTCATTTTAAAAGCTCACTAAAACTTATGATTATACATTTCATCCAAGAGAGAAAAAACTTTTCATTTTTGGTACATTATGTTTCCGTATTGTGTAAAAATAATCAGTGCATAATTTCTATGTCTTAGCTTATATCAAAATCATATGCTCTTTCAATATTAAGAAGTGAAAATAGATATTTATTAATAGTATCATCAACGGTATAATTACTGTGCATACTGGTACTAGTTTTTTGTCTACCCCTGGTCAACATATAGCTGAATAATTATCCTTGTGAGCCGTTAACTAGAACTGAAGTAAAAGACGAATGACCAAACACGGAAACATGTCAGATTGTTTCTGTTCGAGTTAACGCATTGATAATTCCATCATTTAAAGAAACATATCGAGACATGCGGAATTTTCAGACAACACATTCATCCTTAATCAGTCAAATTCTGATTTGAATTGTGTCTATTGCACTTGTTACATGATGACGACCAAAAGAAATCGAGCACTGTATTTCAACAGTATGAATGATACTGATTTTGATGCAAAATATATGCACATTTCTATGAGTTATGACTCATCACTTTTACTCAGGGCCCTAAAATGTTGAATACCAAAACAAAACTCCAGAACATTGAGGTGCAAATTAAAGAAAAATTATTAAAAAAAAATTAACAGTTTTTCTAGTACATTGTAAATGTAAAGCATCAATTCCAAATACCGTCAACTAAGTGAAACCTTCAGGGACTTGGAGTCAACCACCAGAGGTATCAAGTCAGACTAAATTCCTTGATACTGATTTTTATGCCCAAGATGTGAAAATTTTGTCTATTCACGACTCGATCAATTGTGCTCAAGGTAAACGGTCAAAATGTGTACCTATTTTCATATTCCTTTGGATGTCTGTCACATGGAGACTGACTGTAATTATATATGAAATTGGTTTGAAATTATGATTCTGGTTAGTCTATGAAATAAATTTTGAAGACGTAAAATAACTATTGGCAATTTTCATGCAACTGTAGACATTTGAACATGCTGAAAAATGTATTTCGAAGAAAAAGTGAAGGGTTGCATGATAATTATTATTTTATATTTGAATACTTTCTAATCTTAGATTTTACTGTGACAAATATCCATTTACCAGCTCTCTTTCACAACATTATAACATTTACACATTGACCATCAGCATGGATTCAAATACAACTTGGTTAGGCCAATTAAAATTAATTGATAGATTTTCATCCCAGCCCGCCCCTCGAAAATCGTGCCGCCCCGATTTTTTTTATTTTCTAAAATTTACGATTTCCGGATTTTGTTCATCTCCATTACCGGTATCCGTGTCAATAATTTCGTTTTTGTTAACTTCCTGTAACAATTCAACATGGTTTTCGTGATTCGACTATTTTTGTCACCTTTAGATGTCTTTTGGTCAGCTTAAGTTTGCAGAGATTGGAGTTTCTATTGTGCATGTTTCTGGAATAAAAACATATATAAGCCATTTTATAACGTTTACATATTAATAACACCTTACAAAATAGTTTTATATGAAATAAAAAATAAAATCCTCCCACCTGCCCCATTTTTATCAAAAAGTTGGATGAAAATCTACTAATTAATTTTAGTTGGCCTTATTATCCTAAATTAACAACTCACCATATATAAAACACAGCCAGGGCACTGGGTGCCGATATCGCTATCTGAATATATCTCCAGTTCTGTAAAAGATATGCTATACCAGCCATCATGATCACAGTAACACCCCAGTAACATTCTAACACAGCCCCGGCAGTTCCTCGGTACTGAGGGAGGAATAACTCCATCACTAAGACATAGGTTGTGGTTTGTAGACCCTAAAATATGAAACATATGATCTTTGTAACTAGTCTGACCTCTATCTACAGTACCCGTACATATAAAAGAATAGTGTAGAGCTATTAGAAAAATATTTAGAACTGACCTACCTTTGTCATATATCTTTTTGCTAGTGTTTTTGAAATTCACATAGTTTCTATGTTTTTTTAATCTCTCACATGTAAAAACTGATTTTATTCTCATGTCAATTAAATCAATGTTCAAGTTTTCAAGAAAAATTCCGAGGTCTGTATATATTGAATAAATCTATAATTATTTCTGTCTTTTAAGTTTATTTTGATCATGAATATCACTTTACTCAGGGATTTATTTATAAAATCATCTTGTCTTTTGTTTTATATTCTTCATTGATTTTTATCATGATAATGTTTGTATACATCGAGTCACAAGTATACATTTATTCTGAAAATCAATCAATTCTTACAATTTATTCACATCTGGTCAAATGATAACATGGAAAATATTATGCTAGATGTATACTACAAATTAGCCAATTTCTTTCTATGTAAACATTAAAGAATTTGTCAAAAAACAACACTACACAGCCATATTCACTACAAGGACACTGAAATACACGTCAAAGGCATATTTCTGCAGGATGCAAATTTTTCTCATTTTTATAGTCGGTCAAAAATTGAAAATTCCACCAAAACAGTAAAATATATTTACGGTGAAAACAAGTACTGTGAAACACAATTCATGGATTTTGTGGACAACACAATCCACAAATTTTAAAACCTAACAAAATATAGTTTTCAATTGATTTGTCAAGAGGAAATAAAAAAAAAAACTCAAGATCCTTTCCAAGAATGCAATATCATCGTTTGATCTTTAGTAAATATATCTCAAACGGATGAGTATGAATAACAATGTTGACAAGGAAGAATGATTTTAGTTTATCTATAAGGTCTTAAAAAATAATTAATACAGTTAATAAGTAATTTCTTTGGTTGTGTTTTTACCTTGGGCAGCAAACATAGTTCTGACAATATTTTGTTGAACATTGGTTAAACATTCAATTTTAAACACTTGTCACCAATTATAACTATCTTCAATTGATTTTTTAAAATCATAAATCAAGAGAAATTAAGAACCCACATTTTTCTCTTGTTGCGCTAGTCAAAGAAAATAATTTAATCCACAGTACTGTATTTAATAACGATATCTGACACATTTTTAGATTAAAACCCCATGAAAGTCCTGCATGGATTAAAAAGACCATTTGTGTATACATCTACCATGATAGTTGATATTAAAAATTATAACTGTCTTCATGCAGTAAGTGTTTTACTTGTAGGAAATACCTAATTATCAAGATCTCATATTGTTGTACAATAAGATTTTCATGATTTTGAATCTTAATTTTCATCGGCTGATCATAGCAACAAAATACCCAAAGACATTTTTCGAACAATTACATTATTTTCGTCCAATCACAGATCACATACTTTTTAATATCAATGATGTTACCATAGACAAGGGTCTTTAAGGTCAAGGGTCAAAAATTAAACTATAAAAATTTCTTTGATACGAAAAATCAAGATTTCAATGGATGTCCAATTAATAAATTTTGGACCAACAAGAATAAGTCTAAGTGAAAGCAATCTGGATTTTTTTCTTTGTAATTTTTGAAGCCGAACCAATTTACATCATCAAAGAAATTACATACATACCAAAATTTTTCTTTGGAAAATCTAGTTAAAAATAGAGGCCCATATACTGAGGTAAGTCAAGTTTATAACGTGCCACATTGGAGAAGTATCACTGTATTGTGTTATACCTGTATAAAAATTCCCTGTATGAACCTCATGCCAACAAACAGGTAATAGGACTTCACAAAAGCAGTAAGAAAACCGATTGCTACTGGTGCAAAAAGCGTTATCAGCATTATTGGCTTCCTTCCAAACTTGTCGGCAAGGTAACCAAACAATAAACCACCAACCATAACACCAACGAAATAAATGGTTGTAGCAAGCCGAGATAGGTATGCATGGCTGCATACAAGGTTCCACTGAAATGTAAGAAAACAATATTTAAAAAAAAGTCTTCTTAAATACGTTTTATACGTAAAATAATCTGTTGCTGAGACACTTAAAAAATATTTACATCACATTACAATTCATATTTTATGTGAGCAACCATTTGTGAAGGAAGTGGTTAGATTTTTTTTTTTTTTTTGGTGGGGGTGGGGGGTTTGGTGGGGTTTTTTTTCAGCTTGTAGGTTATTTAATTACAGGAGATATTCAATCATGCCACTTTTTTTCCAGCATGCCTATCTTTTTACAAATTCTTTCCTGGCCTCATAATGAAAATCAAACAGTTCCTTCCAAGAATGATGGAATTAAACAGCAGGGGATCAAGGAAGTGATCTTGTATTTCATTAATTTTTTGGAGCATTCATGAGTCTGAATTTTTTCACGTGCACTTGCATGTGCAGCTTTTTTTTTAAATTCAATCATACTATTATTTAATATTCAATACTGCTTTTCGCCATATAAGATACTTCCTTGCATCCAATAATAAAAATCAGATGTTTTCATCCAGTTAAGACTTAATATTTAATGTGAATTTTACATAAATTAAAAAAAGACAATTTCAAGCTTGCACAACAAACATCAATGATAGATATTCATTCAAAATTTGTTTAAATTATACTACAATAAAAAAAAAAAACAGTGCCATCATTTATGTTAAAAAATAAATTGAATTGAGATAAGTATGTTCCAAATTAAAATTGTGTTCATTTCAACACATCTGACAATCAAAGGTTCATCTAGAGGATTTATTTTTTTTAAATACTTGATTAGAATCTAAGAATTATCGCCCATTATCTGTTAAACATTACATGTACAGATATCTGTTAGTCGTCAGATATGGGCTACGTGTAAGTTAAAAATGTACATGATGTACTCAGAAAAAACTAACCTCCGACACAATTGTTGATTCTGTACCAAGAAATCTCCATCTACCATGATGAGATGAGTCACAGTGGAACAGCATGGTTTCATTTGATTGTTGATCTAGATAGTAATGGCTACCACACTGACCGTATTTTGTCTTACCAATGTGACCAGTCGTGTCATTAAAAGAAGAAAAATTATGTTCATATTCCGAGTTGAAACATTCGTGTTGTGGGGCACTCCCAATAAACGCCATCACAATATGATTATAGACCACTGGAAAATAATTAAAAGCCAACAACAGAAAAATACAGATCTGGTACTTTCCAGGACTTCCAAGTTCTTGGAGTAAGGACTCTAGCTTGATCTTCATGGTCTTTAGCTTTACAAGTTGATCTTCTCTAAAAACAAAATTTGATGAATTTTATAATAAATTTTATTTATTTCCATTTTTTGGGATTCTCTATTTCTTCAATTCAGGTTTCAAGTTGGAATTTTAACAGTATTTGAATTATTTGGGGGGGGGGGGGGGGGGGGAGGGGGGAGAAAGAATTAGATGAGGATGCTTAAATGTTTTTCCTATTTTTCAGTGGTAACATGAATCAGGAATCTTTCCTCTACTTGATTTCAGCTTATACTTAAAATCCTATCCTTTTTAATCAAATATTTCAGCCTGCTAGTGTTTGAATTATTTATGTAATTTTTTTTCAGTCCATGAAGAAATAACCTCAATCACATGGTGCATACTAAATAAAACGTGCAGCAGGTTATTTGAAAGTGTGCACCATGTGCATTGAAGTTATTTTTCTAATAGACTGAACAAAAATTATTGTCAATACTTATAATTTAATTTCAACGGTTGTTTTGATGTCTAAAACGTCATGGTTCCCTTTAATCATGTCATAGTAGAAAAGAAAAGTTAGTCTATGATATGATGCATTACATCCAATATTAAATTATTTAACGGGGAGACAAGGAATTAGATTGAGCTGTTTAAATTTTTTTCCTTTTTTTATTTGAGGTACCCTGAACCAGGAAATATTTCCTCCATAGGGCATTCTAGCTGATATTTAATCTTGCCTTTTTTCATCAAATATTTGAGCCTGCCAGTTTTTTAAAACAGGGATGATTTTGATGAGCAGAGGAAATAACTGAAAATTGCTAAAAATAACAGAAATAGAGGGGTTAGGTGTGCAAAAATATCATTTTCTGGCAGAAAGTTTGACAACTTTTCAAATAAATTTTGCAGTACGCGTACCAAATAACTGAAATCAGCTAAATAACTGACTAAAATCATACCTGTTTAAAAATCCTACATTCTCTCCCCTCCCTCCATAAAAACCTATGTAATATAAATTCCTATAAAACACAACAAAGGTAGAATCGTATTCTGTTAATTAGAGTGAAAAAATTTTTTCCCATAAAAACCACCATTTACATTTTACTTTAGATGATTCGTAATTAGACTTGAATGAAATGTGTACCAAAGTTTTTATACTCATTTTTTTTCAATGAAAGTCAATCAGAAATACTTTAAACACAATGTTTAAAGACCCATTTAAATCCACAAACAATTTTAAAATAACTGTATTTCTATTGAGCAAGTTTGAAATGTGTATAATAAAAGAACTTGATAAAAATAGGTTTAAGAAATAAGCTTTAGTTAAAGGTTACACTTAACTGTTCAAGGAAGAAGATCATTTCATTTTTATGAGCAGGTCTATTAACAACTGTTAAAAAAAAGCTAAAAAATGTGAAAAAAGACGTAGGCTTGAATATATATACATACTGTTATATTCTGAAGAAAAAATTGGGCACACCATCACCAAATGGATTAGTGTCCCAACTACCATATTTTCCTGCCTATAGGAGACTTTTTTACTTCAAAAAATACCATTTTACCATTAAAAGTCTATGGAGAAAGTATCAATTAGACCTATAGTCCACATAGACTTATAGTCTAGAAAATACAGTACTTGCAGAAGGTGCAGGAATCACTGTCAATTCCAACAGTAGCTTTTTTGTATTTTATGTGATTGTGTGAATTAATAAACATATGTTTATGACACAAATTCTACACAGTTCAATAACTCTCATCTCAACAGTTAAAGCTTGTGCAACCTAAACAAGACACAGAATGTTATAGATTACCTGTGTCCAACTTTTTAAAAACAATTCCTCCCAACTATAAAAATGAATTGGTTTCTCTACAAAAAAGTTGACAACACGATCAAAGTAGAGAATATGCTCTCCATGCTTTTACATGTATTGACCATATAATATCCTATTTCTGTCAGAATTTCAATTAATTCAATCTTGAGTATTTTTCCAAATCAATACATGAGCCAGTGAAAGAACCGGAAATTTCTGTCAATTATCAAATCCTTATCTGATATAATTAAAACACTATTACAAAATCAATCAGGAAAATCAATGAAGAAATGATTGGAAATAATGATTTGATCAAGCCATAGCCAAGCCTTCAATTTAAAGGAATAGGCACGGGAGCTCAACCCACAGAGCTGCCTAGCATATCCCAAGGTGGCAAGGGGAAACCCTCTCATTTGGGGGTTGTCAGGTTATAATACAGAAAGCCTGACCATAGACCATAGTGAGTAACTTGTTGGGAGAATGCAACACTCCCTGCATGTTTAGAACTCTTCCATAGTTTTAGAAAAAAAAACGCTAATGGCCGCTACAGAAGACTAAATTATCCGTCCCTACCAGTCAAAATCGGTTCTCTATTGTGTCCTGTCCCACCCCTATTTGAATTGTATTTGATATTGGTGAATCGGTTCTCTGGACATTAAGAATACAACAAACAATCAATCAATTTAAAGGAAAATATCCTTACAACACCGTTCTTTCAAGAAATGGTCCAACTAGATTTGGTTAAATATAGACAAAGACAACCTTCCAAAAAGACTTAAGAAAATAGGAATCTTCAAAGTTATCTAACAAAATGCTAAAGTCACTACCCATTTTTTGTTGAAAATAAAAAAATAAAAATTTAAAAGTCCTTGTTTGTTACCAAATTTTCCAATATTTCTCACTTAAACACAGAAATTTTATTTAATTACAGCTCAAGTATACAAGATTACATTAAAAGTTTTATGTTCAGTAAAAACAGAATTGTCTGTACAGGGCTATAGGATCTTTTTTTAGAATTCTGTTGACAACAAATGAAAAAATTCCATACAATTGAAAATGATTATGCTAAAATACAATTTTGTCAAATAATAATTATTAAACTTATGTACAACAAAAAGATCAAAGGTCTTCTATTTGGAGTATTACATGTACTGAATTATGACACTGGTATGATAATGTGGCATGATAATAATTACTGGTAATTGACAATATTTTGTTCAACATAATGTTTCAAATCAGCAATTATGGAACAACCACGGCAGTTGTTCTTAAATTATTTTTGTTTACTTTTAATTTTATGCTGAATAATAGCAAAATAATATTCTTAATGACATTAGTTACCAAAAAATTACATATTATTAAATGAAAGAGTTTGTATTTTTAAAATTATCGTATTTGGTATTAATATTTCATAATTACCTTAAAGTATTCTAAATCTGTATTCTGATAATGAAATTTGTTTATATTGAAAATTCCTGGCAACATGTACAAATCAATGATGGTAAAAGTGAACTAAGAATGTTCAGGTGTATTTAATGATCAGTTTAACAATTAATATCACATGATGAAGACTGATAATACAATATTCCAGGGCTAAGTACGTGCATTTTATATACAAAGAATAGTTTGGACCATAAAAGAAGCCTAATATTTGTTCAATGATAAGACCAAATAAACAGGTATTCTAAGATAGTATTGCTGGAGCAATAGTCTCCAACCAGCATTGAAAATCTCGAAATGAATAAAGGTATAGATATTTGTACTACTGGTAAATGATAGAAAACTTTTACCCCATAGAAAGACCTTTTCAGAGGAAAAACTGCTGTAAGAAATTTATAACAGATTGTAACCACCATAAATTAAATTATATTATTTTTGGACCAAAAATACATGTACCTTGAAACAAAAGCTGAAATCCATTGAAATTAAACCATGCTTTGTTGCTTGTACGCGGCATCTATGAAAATAACTTAAATTACGTTTCAGAAGTTTGCCAATTTTATTGAGGTCATTTATGGTCCAGATACCATAAACTTCATCTTTTACTTAGCTATGTAAGTCTACATCCAACCAGCCCATTTGTTCAACATCTCACATGAAAATCCTAATTCTACACATGCACTTAAGGATTTTAATCGTATGAAACAGACTTTTAACAAAATAACTTTAATCTTAATTTTCACCTACTGTGACCTAGTGATCATGAACATAGCAACCTAATTTTTATTACCTACTAACTAAAGATGTTTTTTCCAACATTAAATGCTATCTGACGGTCAACTATAAGATCAAATGTATAAAAAAATGTATAAAAAAAATATTCGCACATGAGAATAAAATGCTCCGCTGGGCGCAGCTAGATACGACCGCAGATGTCGAACCCTGAATAGTTGGGGCAATTATGAACACAACATTCAAGCTTGATACAATACTGAATTTGGATTGTGAATAAATATTTGACACAGCATAGGTTTCTGACACAGAATGAATGTTGTCTAAGAACTTAAAAATTTTTAATTTACCTATTCAAACCATATCAGTATTATTTGTTTTTATATATAAATCAGAAATAACCAATTTAAAATTTAAAATTGGGCACACATATCAATTTCTTGCTATTGCGCAATACTGTGTAATTGAAAATTTCTTCAAATATTTGACACATAATAGGTTTCTGACACAGAATAACTGAAATCAAAGAACTTAAAATTGGTCATATGATTTGAATTTATATTCAATTTTTTGCTTCTTGTGCAATACAATATGCTGTGGAGAATTGCCCCCCCCCCCAAAAAAAATAATAATTTACCCCTTTTTTTAGCTTTTGTGCAATACACTATGAAGTTGCACATTGACCCCCCCCCGCCCAAAAAAAAACAAAAAACAATAAAATTTATTGTAACCCCCCCCCCCCCCCTTTTTTTTGCTAAAATAAATTTGAAATTTTCTTTTTAATTTATGAAATATGAAATGAGAAAAAATTACCCCCTCCCCAATTTCTCATTTACCCCCCCCCCCCCCCCAATTTTGTTTTCAACCCCCCCCCCCCCCCCCCCCCCCATTTCTTTATACTTTGCAACCATAACAGCCCATTTAAATACACCATAACATATTAAAATAGAAAATGACATCATAGTCATGGATGACAAAGATGTATTATACATAATTTAAAAGCAGTTTAGATAAGATAAACAAAAAAGCTTCATCAGCACATTTTATATTGGCAAATTTCCAATGGAATTTGTTAATAATAAAGTTTTGATAACAGGGCACACATATCAATTTCTTGCTATTGCACAATACTGTGTAATTGAAAATTTCTTCAAATATTTGACACATAATAGGTTTCTGACACAGAATAACTGAAATAAAGAACTTAGAATTGGTCATATGATTTGAATTTATATTCAATTTTTTGCTTCTTGTGTAATACAATATGCTGTGGAGAATTGCCCCCCCCCCCCAAAAAAAAAAATAATTTACCCCCTTTTTAGCTTTAATTTTGGACCCCGATTTGGACCAACTTGAAAACTGGGCACATAATAAAAAAACTAAGTACATGTTTAGATTCAGCATATCAAAGAACCCCAAGAATTCAATTTTTGTTAAAATCAAACTAAGTTTAATTTTGGACCCTTTGGACCTTAATCTAGACCAATTTGAAAACGGGACCAAAAATTAAGAATCTAAATGCACGGTTAGATTCGGCATATCAAAGAACCCCAATAGTTCAATTTTCGATGAAATCAAACAAAGTTTAATTTTGGACCCCGATTTGGTCCAACTTGAAAACTGGGCCCATAATAAAAAAACTAAGTACATGTTTAGATTCAGCATATCAAAGAACCCAAAGAATTCAATTTTTGTTAAAATCAAACTAAGTTTAATTTTGGACCCTTTGGACCTTAATGTAGACCAATTTGAAAACGGGACCAAAAATTAAGAATCTAAATGCACGGTTAGATTCGGCATATCAAAGAACCCCAATAGTTCAATTTTCAATGAAATCAAACAAAGTTTAATTTTGGACCCTTTTGGCCCCTAATTCCTAAACTGTTGGGACCAAAACTCCAAAAATCAATCCCAACCTTCCTTTTGTGGTCATAAACCTTGTGTTTAAATTTCATAGATTTCTATTTACTTATACTAAAGTTATTGTGCAAAAACCAAGAAAAATGCTTATTTTGGCCCTTTTTTAGCCCCTAATTCCTAAACTGTTGGGACCAAAACTCCCAAAAACAATCCCAACCTTCCTTTTGTGGTCATAAACCTTGTGTTAAAATTTCATAGATTTCTATTTACTTATACTAGAGTTATTGTGCGAAAACCAAGAAAAATGCTTATTGTGCCCTTTTTTGGCCCCTGATTCTTAAACTGTTGGGACCAAAACTCCCAAAATCAATCCCAACCTTCCTTTTGTGGTCATAAACCTTGTGTTTAAATTTCATAGATTTCTATTAACTTATACTAAAGTTATAGTGCGAAAACCAAATGTCTTCGGACGACGACGCAGACGACGGACGACGACGCAGACGACAACGACGACGACAACGCCAACGTCATACCAATATACGACCGCAAAAATTTTGCGGTCGTATAAAAACATTAAAGACTCTGACATATGGACAATAATTTGGTATTCGAATCGTTTCCTGTGACTATAAAAAATAAAATGCTCCGCTGGGCACAGCTAGATACGACCGCAGATGTCGAACCCTGAATAGTTGGGGCAATTATGAACACAACATTCAAGCTTGATACAATACTGAATTTGGATTGTGAATAAATATTTGACACAGCATAGGTTTCTGACACAGAATGAATGTTGTCTAAGAACTTAAAAATTTTTAATTTACCTATTCAAACCATATCAGTATTTTTTGTTTTTATATATAAATCAGAAATAACCAATTTAAAATTGGGCACACATATCAATTTCTTGCTATTGCGCAATACTGTGCAATTGAAAATTTCTTCAAATATTTGACACATAATAGGTTTCTGACACAGAATAACTGAAACCAAAGAACTTAGAATTGGTCATATGATTTCAATTTATATTCAATTTTTTGCTTCTTGTGCAATACAATATGCTGTGGAGAATTGCCCCCCCCCCAAAAAAAAACAAAAAAAAAATTTACCCCTTTTTTAGCTTTTGTGCAATACACTATGAAGTTGCACATTGACTCCCCCTCCCAAAAAAAAAAAACAACAAAAAACAATAAAATTTATTGTAACCCCCCCTTTTTTGCTAAAAAAAAATTTGAAATTTCCTTTTTAATTTATGAATTATGAAATGAGAAAAAAATTGCCCCCTCCCCAATTTCTCATTCCCCCCCCCTAAATTTTGTTTTCACCCCCCCCCCCCCATTTCTCTTGATACTTTGCAACCATAACAGCCCATTTAAATACACCATAACGTATTAAAATAGAAAATGACATCATAGTCATGGATGGCAAATTTTAAATATGCATAATTTAAAAGCAGTTTAGATGAGATAAACAAAAAAGCTTCATCAGCACATATTCAAAATTTGAGATAAAAAAAAGAGTTATCCCTCTTTGTACATATTTTTATAATCATGTTGTCATATTTGCTCTAAGTCATATTTAATTGTTAGCAGTAGTATGTATGTTAGTATCATATAATTTTAAAATTTCTGATTTGTAAGTTTATTCAATATATATGTTTGGATTGAAGTCATTGTTGGGTGTTACTGAAGTTATCCTTTAATTGTAATGTAAATAATGTAAATTGGTTTAAATTATACTGATTCTTGCTATTGCACAATACTGTGTAATTGAAAATTTCTTGAAATATTTGACACATAATAGGTTTCTAAAACAGAATAACTGAAATAAAGAACTTAGAATTGGTCATATGATTTGAATTTATATTCAATTTTTGAATTCTTGTGCGATACAATATGCTGTGGAGAATTGCCCCCACCCCCCAAAAAAAATAATTTACCCCTTTTTTAGCTTTAATTTTGGACCCCGATTTGGACCAACTTGAAAACTGGGCCCATAATAAAAAAAACTAAGTACATGTTTAGATTCAGCATATCAAAGAACCCCAAGAATTCAATTTTTGTTAAAATCAAACTAAGTTTAATTTTGGACCCTTTGGACCTTAGTGTAGACCAATTTGAAAACGGGACCAAAAATTAAGAATCTAAATGCACGGTTAGATTCGGCATATCAAAGAACCCCAATAGTTCAATTTTCGATGAAATCAAACAAAGTTTAATTTTGGACCCCGATTTGGACCAACTTGAAAACTGGGCCCATAATAAAAAAAACTAAGTACATGTTTAGATTCAGCATATCAAAGAACCCCAAGAATTCAATTTTTGTTAAAATCAAACTAAGTTTAATTTTGGACCCTTTGGACCTTAATGTAGACCAATTTGAAAACGGGACCAAAAATTAAGAATCTAAATGCATGGTTAGATTCGGCATATCAAAGAACCCCAATAGTTCAATTTTCGATGAAATCAAACAAAGTTTAATTTTGGACCCTTTTGGCCCCTAATTCCTAAACTGTTGGGACCAAAACTCCAAAAATCAATCCCAACCTTCCTTTTGTGGTCATAAACCTTGTGTTTAAATTTCATAGATTTCTATTTACTTATACTAAAGTTATTGTGCAAAAACCAAGACAAATGCTTATTTGGGCCTTTTTTAGCCCCTAATTCCTAAACTGTTGGGACCAAAACTCCCAAAAACAATCCCAACCTTCCTTTTGTGGTCATAAACCTTGTGTTAAAATTTCATAGATTTCTATTTACTTATACTAGAGTTATTGTGCGAAAACCAAGAAAAATGTTTATTGGGCCCTTTTTTGGCCCCTGATTCTTAAACTGTTGGGACCAAAACTCCCAAAATCAATTCCAACCTTCCTTTTGTGGTCATAAACCTTGTGTTTAAATTTCATAGATTTCTATTAACTTATACTAAAGTTATAGTGCGAAAACCAAATGTCTACAGACTCCGACGGACGACGGACGACGACGACGACGACGACGACGACGCCAACGTCATACCAATATACGACCGCAAAAATTTTGCGGTCGTATAAAAAGTATCAAAATTGCATATTTCTTTGATATTTACTATAATTAAGTTGCAAAATAATTGGTTGTGGTTCCTTTTATAGCTGCGATTAATATTTTCTAAATTTTTTTTTCAAAAAAAAAATATTTTATTGCCCATATTTGTGTTTTTATCCTTGGTTTCTTACTGTTACCTTTGGTTTCCTAAGTGCATAATGCCATGGTATTTCATCACATCTATTTTCTTGGTTTCCTATTTGTCACAGTGTTTTAAAGTTTAAAAATTGACTGTGTTGAAAAAGTTTCCAAAAACAGTGATTAGGATTATTGAACTATTACACGATGTTTCAAACAATGAGACAAAGATATTCATATTTAAGCTTTTTCTTCATTTTTACTTCATTAGAGTCCAATTCAACCATTATGCGTTATATATCACACAAAAAGAAAAAAATCATTTTCTTAAGGAGTTTTTGTCATGTTAATTATATAAGAAACAAGATAGACTATTTAAGCTTAAACAATTTAAGTGATAGTTATTTTTGTCTGTATACTACAACATACAAGCGATCGAAATTCAAAATTTGGCCCCTAATATTTTTTACAGCAGTTTCAAATGCTTTGTTTGTTATAATCTACACTTGGTTTCCAAATAATGCTAACCAGATTTTTTTTTTCTAAATATTGGAGAAATGCATTATTGCTAACAGGAGGTGCACCATCTTTTTGTCCCTTAATTTCAAATAAATTACAACAGTTCAAAGAAAACAAAGTTTTTTTCTTGTTGCTCAATAGTTTGAGAAAATGATCTATGGTCCAACAACTTGCAAGTAATCACACATAATAGGTAAATGACAGATCATACTTGTTTAGTTTCTTTTGGTTTCCTGTCACAACTTTTTCTCAAGTATTGTTTATGTGATGAACCATGTTATAAATCTTTGTTGTTTTAAATATATGAGAGAGATATTACTGTAAGAGGAAAAAAAATGGACAAAAGGGCTTGTATATACCGATTTTTTTTTATGTTTTGACTAGGAAACAACAGACATTGTTTCTTCAGTTACGATGTCTTTTTAAATATCAATATTTGCAGTCCAGAAATTGAGCAGAGAAAAATCTGACAACTCTCCCTATTAACTGCATCATGTAGTTTGTAATTTATCTTGCATTTGCCATAAATTCATGCCCTTTTTACGAAAAAAAGTTATTTTAAAAGCTCTGTTTCTTTTAGTTTCCTGTCACCTTTATCAATAAAAATAGAATGTTTGGCTTTATTAATCCTTCATCTGATAATAAAAAAAAATGTCTCATCAATAAGTACATTTTGACCATCTATTAGAGTATACAAAACATGATAGAATGCAAATAATATTAGTTCTTTTGAGGAGAAATATCTTGACATCTTTCATTGTGGTTTCTTATGGTTTCCTGTCGAAAATTTAAACTATGAATTCAGCATTTACAAATGCATCATGCATGCATAAAAACTTATGAAAAAGACAAAATGGGTCTTGGATAATGCTTTTCTTAACAATAAATTACACAATTTTCTAATTTTCATTTCGGGATCTCATGGTATCTTGTCATGAAAAAGGTGTTAAGCAAAGAGGGTTAAAAGAAAATTTTTTGCCCATCTGATTCTCTTATAAAATGTTGTTTTATACATATTCCAAAGATCAAACATTCAAATTCAAGTGATTAAAAATTTGGAAACCAAAGAAACCAAAGGTTCGAATACCAGATTGCAGCTCATATGTAGCCTGAAAATTAGGTCAGAACTAATGAAAACAAGCGATTGCTACACAGTAGCAAAATGTCCCCCGCCAATATGGAAGATGTCAATGTTGCAGTTTTATTTAGTTTTTCATATGACATCATGAATTGATCTGGTAGCTGACCAGTTTGTTTTGTCATATACCCCTATAAAACCATAACTCAAATAAAAGATTTTTTTCAAGCTTATCTACTACATCTCATTTATTTGTAATGACTTTATTAATTTTCAGATGCAATATGAAGAAAAGTGACAAAATATTAACCCCCCCCCCCCTACCAAAATCCCAAATATTGGTCAATCTAGTGATAATATGTGCAGAATTTAGAGGTGTATAATTAAAAGCATTTGAGAGAGTATATATTTTTTTAAAACATATGGTTTCAGGGTACATTCGCCAGCTTTTAAAGATGCAACATTAACCGTAAAAATGTTGGATATTCCCTCTGCTAAAATCAGGGTGTTTATTAGTTAATATTCAGAGGTTAAAATTTTCTTTACACACTCAATAGCCAGGTCCTAGCATGCAGGTCAAATCTACTAGTCCTTGGTAGCAAACTAGTAGCCCTAATTATATATGCAACTGAAGTAGTAGTCCACCAAATTATAAAGTTCATGTCTTAACATATTTCACCCACGGGGGAAATGTTTTTCTGGTTTCTCATGAGGGCAAAGCTTGTTTCCTTAATCCAAATGGAGAATCAATATTGATCAATACAAGTATCCCAAATGCAAATCGATACAATTTTTTGTTAGTGATTCAATATAGTGGTTAACAATTTTAAGAAAGTGGATCATCTTTATAGAAAAGCTGATGATGACAAAGACAGATGACAGCTTCAAAGTGATGGCAATGGCCCTTTGGTCCAGGGGAGCTAAAAAAAAAGGTGTGAAAAATAAATGTATTGGATTGACAGACAGACGACAGAGTTTTCCAGTAGGAGACTAAAAAACATGTCAATATACAGTAATAATTCGATGGCTTGAACTTCAACAGATTGTCGAAATATGTTTGAATTATCGGTAGTTCGTGTTACTGATGTTTGTTCAAGTACAGCAAATTTCTAATGCCATTCCATATCCAAGTTGATAAAACTGATTTTTACCATAAAATGTTTTAAATTGAAATTAAACAGGATAATGACTAATTAAACAATAATTATGACATCTGAATTACATCAAACTGTAAACAATTTATCTGTCAGACTGCTCTATTTTTAACTGTAAGTATAAAGTAACACGTTCAATTATTTAGATGGAGTTTTCAATTGTAAAATACACAATTCTATCATTGTTGGGACCAAATTAATTCAGTTTTAGAAAAATATGAAAATAAAGGGGAAATTGATAGGACTTTTAAAATGGTTTGAGCCATCTGTGGTGTTCGAGAAATCCGAGTTTGACTGACCGAAGTTTGACTTTAGATCTTAGGTATGAAACCACCGCGATTCTTATTGGTCACTTTCAGAAAAACACTTTTCAACGACCAATAGAATCGAGAGAAACAAATGTTTCTCAATTGACCTCCTGGATTGATATGAGCGAGGAAGAATGATCTGCCATCAATAGAAGAAACATCAAATTTATTAATAAATATTGGTTTTCACTGAGTAAAAAGTAAATAGGGATGAAGGGAAATCATTTTTGAGATTTCTGAGATGAGGACAGGTGACACTCGGTCGGGTTTTGGACAAATTTTGAGTTGAAGTGGGGGTCTCCTTTTGTATTTTGAGGGGTTCCTACATGTACCTTTAAGTTTTCTTAGGTAATGGCAACTGGACTTAGAAATAAAGGTTAATACAACGAGACAATTGTACAAATGTAACAGGAAATGTTAACATCGATAAAATGGTCAAAAGTGGTACTTTCAGCTTAAGATCTATACCGTAATCACAGGAGGTTTTTTTTTTTTAAAAAGGAGGGAGGGTCCAAAACTCAAGTGCATGTGTTTTAAAGCACTTCACTAATAATGAAATCTTTAAGCTTAGTAATCTAATCCCTGCACTGGCTGCAATGCATAGCCTCCATAGCTGTAGTTTATTATTCCTGTTAAAACATTATATTGGTAAGACTGATATTTTCGTAATTACAAGAAAATTTCGAACAGTTACCAATGACATGACACTTGTTTGATAGATGAAGAATCAATTTTCCTCCTTAATAATACAGGGGTTGTGTTGGCTGAAATTCTATCTGACAGCACCTTCATGGTTGTATTTTAAGTACACCTGGAGAATGGATTGGTGTGTCACATCATCTCTTTTCAGTGTAACACACCACAACCTTCATTGTCAAATATTTTATATTTGACATCATTTATGAAAGTAATGGCTGAGTAGTTATAGGTAATTGTCATTATTACTACAGTTGAAAAATTCCACTCAACTAATCCAAGTATTCTGCTTTGTTTTCGGACTTTCGGACCACCGTATCTTCGGAATATTAAATGGACATCGGCTGCAGTGTAGATGTATATTTTTTTTTCTTGAAAATAGGGAAATATATTTGTATTACAGGAAGTAAAACATCACGAAATATTCAAGTTTTTCGGAAGTTCAACAAAGAAATTCCCGTTTTTCTTCATAAGTAGTCAAAATGAAAGTGAAAGTAGACCAATAATATCTCTTTGTGCATATTATACTATATATAATATTTCCTTAATGCAATACTGTGATATTGTAAATCTAACAAAGAAATTATAGATTTACTTTTTATCTACTTACTTTCAATATGTCAGACTTAAATGAAAAACTGTTTCGTCTTGCACAACCATGCCGTAACCTACAAATAAATGACCTTAGAAAAGCATTTCTGACTTAAAGTGGGGATTTTTTATACTTTACCGTTAACCCTAAATATAAAATTGACTTATAATGTGTTATTTGTTCGAAAAGGGTAGGTTAGAGTTTTTAAGTAATTAAAATTTGTCTAAATTAAAATCAAAATGGTTATTTTAACCCTTAAATTAATACAGTGCATGGGGCTGTTATTTGTATATATATGCTTTCAACCCTTAGGGGTACAATTATGCATTCTTTCTTTCTTTTCTGTTATTTCATCCCTCCAATGTCTGGAGTACCACTCGAAAGTGTACAGTTAGCAACTGGTGTCTGTATAGCGACTGTTGTGCATGTGCAGGTAGAATAAAAGATAAATCATTGAGTGTGGATATGTGCAGGCACCAGTATCATAAATATAAAGTTCCAACGGTAAACACACTGGTGTAATTGAACTTCGACTGTAGCATAGCTAACCCACCACCTATAATTACACATCGCATTAGCTTTAAGTCACAAGTCCATCAGGGTGAATAATATAGGTATAAACATGCTTACTAATTACATACGATTCCCAGGATATATGCATTAAAATGTATATGTAAAACACTACATGTATCAGTAGCAAACACTATTATACATAAAATCATTCCTCTATATAGGAAGCATTAAGCTAATGTTAATATCACTACTTCTCATATAAGCACTAATGTCTAAAATCTAAAAGCACGGATCTGTATTAGCAGTTAAAGGTCCACATATTGAAATTAATACTGGCAGGTATACACACATAGCATAAGCTGTATTTGTATTACTTGAGTGTAGAATTTTAAACACTGCACCCTCTATGAACACAATAAGTTTATTATGCGAATTTAAAATTTGCTATGGGTTAAATTTCAGGATTTAATATCATATATAAGCCTACATATGAAAAGAAATCAAAATTAACTCTATTAAATCAGAAGGAAATGATATACGCAGTCTTCCACTTTAATTTATTGGGTCAACTTTAATTAATCGCTTCTAGGAAGAACATGAACTTTAACCTGATTATTAAGGGCAATAAATACAAAATAACTATTATTATTTATGACATTATAAAAGAAAAAGAAAAGGGGGGTCTTATTCGACATATTCCATCCTAACGTACAACAATATCCAAAAGGCGGCATCTTTCGCGGTGTATAGCATAAACCAGTCCACGTGAAATGGATTCTATCTTTTCCATCAAGTTTACTGTTTGTAATCTAATTGGGATAGACGGTCCAGAGATGTCCATTATCAACGTTAGTAAGAAGGAATGATTCCCAAACATCAAATTTTCAATTTCTTCATCAATGCCCTGTAATAATGCTCTCAGAGCTATCAGAAAAGGTGCTCGAGCCGCTTCGGTGCATCTACATTTCAGTACGAAGTGTTTCATATCTTCAATTCCATCTTTACACAGCTGACAGATCGGACTTACCGCATATTTGTTAAATCTACTACGGTTTGTCTGTAAAATGTAGGTTCCTGTTAATAACCTTGCTTTTACATTTGCCTTCTTGATAGAAATAAAGTCAAATCCAGTACTAGCCCATACGTTATGCACAAGGCCAATTTTCATTGATGTAAAGTGTAAAAATCGCATGGTTGATTTCCCTTTAGTCATTTTAAATATCTTATCCTTCCAAAATGCCTCAATTCTATTTCTTACCATATTTTTCCAAATTCCTTTACTTGGTATATTATGCAATCTATCAAAAATAGATTCAAAGTTATAGGTACAAAATATTTCCTTCACATAAATGAACCAACTGTGAGAGCAGTTTTCTTTTAATACAAGTTGTCTAATGCAAATTTCTTTTTCTACATTACTTTGTCGGACAATGTTACCAAAATTCACTAGAATTTGAGAATGTAAGTATGCTTCAAAAGGGAGCTGTCCAGATAAAATATAGACGGCTGCATCAGCTGTACGATCCGGTAAATTTTGTAACTGTTTTAACTGAGATTTATGAAATGAATTCAAGTCCTGTATATCCTTTTTGCTTAACCTCACACAGTCCAAACCGAAAGCAAGACGCGGACGAACATATGTGTTCCAGATTTTAATTATAATACTGGGGTTGACTCCATTATAACCATGAATGCCGGCTCCCATCAGTGCATAGCAAGTCCGTCTAGCAACTTTAATCCTTTCTGATACTAAACATTTCTCATCTGAATTTCTTTCCACTCCAACATGGGTATAAGAAGAGACGTATTCCAAAGGTTTATTATGTAAATAGAATTCATCATAACATTTATCAATTTTTCCGTTATTCAAAGTCATGACTTTACTTTTGGTTTCACTGATCAAATACCTTTCTTTATTCGCATATGTTTCTTGTAGATTTAACATGGTTTGCAGAGAATGGGCATCTTCTGCCAAAAGTACAATGTCGTCAGCACAAGCTGGACTTGCCACATGAATAGTCCCTATTCGAAATCCTAAATGATTGTTTTTATGCCATTCTAATAACGGATTTATATAAAGTTTATATAAAGTAGGGGAAAGGATCCCCCTTGCCGGACACCTTGCTGTTCTTCGAATGATCTTGACATACTTCCCTGCCATTTAACGCTAGACGTAAGATGTTGGTACCATTTATAAACAAGTAACCAGTCCAAGTTCTTAATTCCAGATTGATAAAGTTTTAATAACAGAGAGTCGTGCCATACAACGTCGAAAGCTTAAGAAGCATCAATAAAGGCTATAAAAATTTTCTTCTTGCGGTCTTTGGCATCAGCGATTGCCTCTGAGAGCAGCAAGGCTGCATTTGAAGGTGCAACTCCTTTAGTGAAACCACGTTGAAGTTTGTTTTGAGTAAGGTCCAAAACTGGAGAAATTTTGGATAAATGAATTGTTTCAAATACTTTTCCCATGATGCTACACATCGTTATACGTCCATAGGAGTTAGGGTCATGTAAAGGTTTACCATGCTTCTTGTAAATGGGGATGATAATGCCAGATTTGAATATGTCTGGAATCTCAGTTTCTTTTACAATACGATCAAAAAGAGCCTTTAACACAATTCTCACCATATGACCACCAAATTTTAAGTGTTCACTCATTAAATTAAGCTCGTCAGGTGATGTTCCATTTTTCATTTTATCAATGGCATTAGAAATTTCCTCTAAAGTAGCATATTGATTTCCTGTATTAACCGTCTCGTGTAGTTTTAAAATATTTCGATTATCATTTTGAACAAGTTCATAATGTTGGTTACTAAATGAAGTGCTGGATGAAGCAGTACTAAGTTCTTCAAAATATGAAGCCCACCCATCTCTAATCTCATCAGGGTTTTCTAGGTGCAAGTCATTAATTACTAATTTTGAAAGTTTTTTGATTTTACCAGTTCTTTGCATGTTTATCAGTTTATAAAATAATTTTTGATTAGAAGTATAAGAATCCATAATTTCATAGTATAGCTTATAACGATTATTGGCCTCAAGTCTTCTTTGAGCTTGTCTAAGTTTCTTCTTAGCATTCTTACATTTCAACCATAATTCATTTTCTTCACTTTTATCCCCACCATCTTTTTTAAAAAGAATAAAAGCATGTTTGCTCTCTTTTGCTAAAGTGCATAAATTTGAAGGCCAGGGTTTTTTACTACGTGAACATTTCTTTTTTAAAGGTTCTGAAGATTCTTCTGCAGTGTTTTTAAGAATACTAGCTATTTCCTTAATTTTTTCATCTAAAGATCCAGATTCAATATCAAACAATATTAATTTTTCCCGAATAAGACTTTGATATTTCTCAATATCACATTTACTCCAATTTATTCTGTTAGAGGGTATATAAACATCAGATCTAGTTTCTAATTTGCTCTCGATGTCGAAATAAATCTTAGCAGTGACAGGAACATGACAAGATAAGTTTGTTGGTGCCATTTGAAATATTTCAACATTTGTTAAAAATTCAGGAACATTAAAAGATAAAATATAGTCAATCTGCGATGATGATCTATCATTATAATGAAAAAAAGTAGATTCAATAGGATTGTTCATTGGAACATTCAAACACATATTATCAATTGCAGTTTTGAAAATCAGGTAAAAAAGTTTTACGTTCCCTTATCAAAGAGGCATTCATATCACCAAGTACAATAATTTTATATCCATTAAATTTGATAAGAAGTTCATGTATCTCATCTAAGCATTGTTCATATTTACGGTCATAATCTTTACTTTCTGTACATGGCATGTATACAGCAATGATACAAATAGGATCTATGGGTAATTCCAGTGAAAGTACACAAATTCATTCATTACCATCCGGATGAATTTTTGCAAATTGGTCTAAGTATTTCTAAATAAAGATATAAAGCAAACGTCTGTGATTATAAGCCTAGTGTTGGGTGATTTCTTTTTGGTTCGTGTCCATTTTGCATCTTTCAATCCTCCTGGCGACTATAGAGGCTATTGTAATATCGGTATCGTAACAATTATTAACACTAGACATTGAACCCGCGCGAGCGCGGGAAAATAAGCATTTTTTTTTTGTTTTTTTGTGGTGACCATATTGACTTTAAAAAGTTTTTGCTGCCATGGCATTCGTGTAACAGGAACTCAGAGTGGATGTTGTGGCAGGCTTCCCATAATCTTTCCTGTCAAGTAGGTGGTATCAACTGATAGTTTCATGTCTATATATGCTGTAGTATTCCAGAAATGGATGTTAATGCAAACTTTAACCAAAGTCAATGAAGCGTGAAATGTAGGTCAACGTGACCTAATTGTCATATGGTTGTTCGTTACTACCGAAGATGTATCCACTGATGAAGTAGACTGTATGCCACGTAGAATTACCAAAATGGACCTTAAGGTTCCATCATAGTCAAAATCTATGACGAAAATACAACCACATAAATTGTCAATATGTTTATGTTACAATTAATTCTGAACTGGAACTTGATGAAAAGCTTTCATTAAATACACATTTCATAATGCATTACCTTTTTCATTCAGAATAAATATGAAAAAGAATATGAATAAACATTTCATTAGTGACGGATGAATTTTTCAAAAGATGCCGTGAGTTAAATAGAGCATATTTTTGGAAAATAATTGTTCCATTTGTTCATTGTCATCATGGGCAGGGCAAGCGAGGCTTAATTTCACAAATAAATCCAACAGACGATAAAAGCATTTTTAGTGTGTGGCTGTGTATGCTGTCCACGTTTATAAAGATGTCCGAGATAAATTTCGTTATTAATGATAAAGATGACCATTTGTTAAAAATATTTTTATCTAGGGCTTACAGGGAATTGTATGGTAGAGATATATTTAGACAGGTCATATGACAAATAATGTAAAAATGGATAATGGTTGGTTTTATCACTTTGTGCAAAGTAAACATCCGAGCAATCCAAAAAACAACTAAGTTAGGAATTCCTCTGAACTTTGCCTTACTTCTTCATAATCTTCAAAGTTCATAATGTTTATAGTTAGGAGAAATTGCATTACTGTAGAAAAAAACAATCCTGAATACATGAAGCGGAAACATCCTCCTCGAAGGAGAATGTTTTTAATTTGTTTTTTAAACAAAAATACATTTAAAATATGTGCATAATTGTTTATTTAAACCAATGTGTTAAAATGATGCATTCGAGAACCTTCTAAGGGATATGTTAGGAGAATTCATACCGGAAAAGTCCATGCAAATTCCATTTGCACATAAACAAAACTGCAGTTTAAATTTATAAATGCAGATTGTCAAATCCGATAATAACCTTTATAATCTGAACCATACATCGTTTATTTTGAACCACGCGTTTTGCCGCCTATTCGGCTAATTCGTAAATTTAGTATTATAGATATAATACATAATAAAGAGCGGGTCAAGAATGGGAAGTTAGTACCGGTTTAGTTTGAGTAATGATAAAAGTGTGCCACCTATATGCATATAGATATATATAGATATACATTGTATCTATATCTAAGAAAAGTCTGGAGATATTTAAAGAGATAACAAATTTATTTAAACGGACTAGAAAACATCAAATAGATAGGTTTTAACTTGCAATATTATTGTTTATATAAAAGTGAAAATAAATATTTGTAGTCCGTCCTATTAATTTACGTACCTTTTGCTGAAAATTAATTTTCTATTATCACATAATGACATAAATCTATTTTATTGAAACCATGCATTGACTTGTACCGGTTACGGTATATAGCGTACATAGTCCATTTACAACTGGAGGAAGAAAAAAATATTAGTAAACCCAGCGCATATTCTACATCAAGGGGTAGATCCGGCATCGGGTATGACAGACATCATCATTGTGCTCTTTGGTTTTAAATTTTATTTGAAAAGAATTACATTGCAATGAATACACAAGATTATAAATTAATTTTATCTAAATACATATTCGTTATCTAAATACATATTCGTCAAAGTATTTTCTATAATATTACCTTTCTTCTTTCTTTTAAACCAAGATAAATGTATATAAACATATATATATGGATACAGTTTAAAATATAGGTTAGAATATTCAATTGTATTCGTTAAAAACAAAGATATCTAGAATACGTTTGTTAGTAAAACGCTGGTAATTATTTTTCTGATTGATTCAAGTTTTTACACCTCAAAAATGTTTAATAGTCTCTAGTATGGCTTTATAAGAGGAGGAGTTCCCTTCTCTTATATTTTTAATGCTTGGCTATTTTAAGAAAGACACAATAAGGGTGCACATAAGAAAATTAGTTGAAATAACATAACTGCATACATTTTTTTTTTCATCTTTTTCCCCTCCCCTAAAGAAGTCCTACGTCTTTTCGAGTTATTCTTCTTTCAGGTCATTAAAATTTTGATATTTTCTCTTATTACTGGGGTAAGGTTTTTACTACTCTGTTTTTCGAATCCTTGTGGTTTAGGCACTACTTTTTTCTTATGTCCCTTTTTTCTTTCTCTTGACTTTTGACCCCAGGGCTAATTTTATTTTGGTTTCTTCCTACGTTATCAACTAATCTTTTGTTCTCTTTACCATTTTCTGTTTTTCCTCTTTGCTCTTTCTCTTTCACAGTATTCACAAACACTTCTTTGTCTTCTTCTTTTTCAAAAAAAAAAAAAAAATGCCGGATATTTCCGTAATTCCGTCCGAGATTTCGTTTTCGTTTTGCTTCTTACCAATTTCATCATTGACTTAATTGGCAGTTTCAACATCAATGAAACTGTCACGTTCTGACATTTCTTTTGAAAGTTCGAATACCCCCACCTCATTTTCTTCAAAGTTTTCTTGGATTTCATTTTCCTAATCGGTGAGGGTTTTGTCTTGTGAATCCTGGGACCCTAGATTTGGCCTAGCAAACTTTTCTGTTTCCCTTTCTGTTGTTTTATTTTCATTTTCAGGGAATCCCGTCCCTAAGTATCTGTTCTCGGTATTAAAAGTTCTTTCTCAAATTATTCCCTCCCCATATTGGTCGATTTCCCTCCAAACAATCTTCTGAAAAGTACCCATATTTATCACTGTTGAAACATTAAATGTCACTGTTTTGTTCTTCGTCTATTTCAAAAGTACAATTCCCTGCTATGTGTCCAAACTCTCCATATTTATAACATTTTTTACCCTGGGGCTGTCCAAAATATCTTATAGAAATTAATTGGCCATCTATATATATCTTTTTTTTTTTGGTATGTGTTTTATCAAACTTTTTGCCCTTACTATTCTAACTCCAGATTGTACAGTTGGAACGTCCCTAAATGTTGGTGATAATATAACACAATACTGTCCCATTCTATTTTTAACTTGTGAAGGTCTGATTTCAAAGGGCAACCCGTATATACGTATATTTAAATACTCTGCCCTACTCTTCCATCTCAAATCTTCTGCTTGTTCAATTACAATTTAATACCCTTCACTTGTTTCTATACATGGATAGTCGACCTTCCCATTGATAGAAACAAGTGCCTGTGCCATATTCCCTGCGTAGGGTTTCTTTACTTGCTTCATCCACGCATGTGACGAAGAAACTATATTTATCTGCTCTCTGAAAACATTTTATAAATCCTGCTACATTTATTTTTGTCTGAAACAAAATATTAAGTATCTCTTGTGTTTGAATTTTTTCGACTTTTGATAGAATTTCTGGATCTTCATTCAAAACAGGTCTTATTTGTAGAGTGAGAGTTCTTTCTATCCATTGATCTATTCTAATACCAGACGCAGTTTCTTGACTTGTTTGACTTCTAACATCATTATTAAAATTTATTTGCTCTTTATTTTTCTCCATTTTAATTTCTTTACTAACACCACAAAGGCGATCAAAAAGAATTAACCTGTATAGTGAAAGGCATTTACTAATGAAAGTGAAGGACAATAAATTTTTTACACTACATGCGATTGTGTTTGTGTATGTTACCCAAATAATCTTAAAAATTGCCAAATCAAGTTGTTCTTCAATAACTGCCTCCACTCAGAACACTGTTTAAAATGGGTACTACTAAAAGAAGCCTGCCAAGGTAAATGAAGCCTGCAGAAGCCTGCAGATTAATGGCTATAGGTACATGGAATATTTTTACATATTATGGTAGATGAAAGTATATTATTTAATAATATCGAAAAAAAAAAAGATTTTGATCAGTTTTTCGACTCTTAATAGATGATTTTCTATTGTATTTGAAGCCTGCAAGAATGCGACGCCATCTTGTTTAACCTGAGATTCAAGTTGACATGTATAGTTAATTAGCCAGTGTATATTGTAAATATTGTAAAATAAACAATTTTATTAAGTTTAATGTTAACTGAATGTAATAAAAATGTAGAACTCAGACCCAACGACGAGGACGTGGTTCTACTTCTGGGTCCATTTTTTTTTTTAAATTTATTTATTTACTTTTACTTTTTTCATAATGAAAAACTATATACAAAATAAAAATTTTGAAAAAAATCCCGTTGTTGTTTAACCTCTTTAAACCTGCTAAAAAATCAAAATTCCCAAAGCTATCTAAACAGCAGCCTGAACAAATGAATGAAAGTGAAGATTTTCTCAAAAATGAAAAATTAGTGTTTGTGAGATTTTCACAATTCTGGTGGAACCACTTATTGCAGTTATCACAAGCAATGTTCTTATCCCCGTCACACTAAAAAAAAAACAAGTTCCACAGAGAATGACATTTTAAAGCAATAAATAAATAATCAAAGTACTGAAGTACTGAACATCAGAGGACCTCAAGTTATGTTGGGTTATTGATAAATGACAGGTGTTTATATAGTACCTGCCAGACAGATGTTCACCTTACAATATAGTACACATAATATAATTTGCTATCATATCTGAGATACTGTCTTATAGTAAGAAACTTATCTTTGTGAATTATCCATGAAATGTTGACGTGGTCAAATGAGAACTGCTAGATTGGCATTATGACCGTATAGTTGCACACTTGCAAAAATCTTTAGCTTATTACTTATGACAGAGAATCAACATAGCAAATATTTTTTTGACTAGTCACTGAATTATGAGAAAGAAGTTCACAATTTGGTTCGTAAATTGGTCGATTTCAAATGTATTAACGCTCAATAAATCAGTTCTTTCATAATAGTACATTACATTCTCCAAATTAGGCCCATTTTGTCCAAATATAATGATTTGGTGCAATTTTCAGACATGAAAGCTTTAGGAAAATTTGGCCACCATCTACAATCCAAAATGTTTTGTAACCAAAAGACTCAAAATTTGATAAAGAATTCATCAAAATAAAAACTTTTCGGAATTGTATGCCAGCCATGGTTAATTATGCCAAAACATATAAATTTCAGACAAAATTGACCAAAAATACAAATAATGTATAATTATGGGGTCATAGCTTCAAGATATTTAATAGTAGGTGCCAAAATAGTATATTTTAGTCTTAATAGAATTATCACAAGTATTTCTATTTGAAATTTGTAATCGCTTGACCAATTTAGGGCCATTCTAACCCTTCGTGAACCTCTCTTTTCCTATAATATGTAGTAAATTTGTATTTGATATTCCTTAAAATATTCACATATACCAAAATACATTTTTTTATATTACATTTAACGAGAAACATTTTACATGATCCCATATATTTGATTTAATCCAGTTATATATATGCTAAGCATACAGTTATAATGACTTTCAAATGTAGGACTATATTATATGAACAGAATTGAGCATTTTATTATTTATTTAGCATATCTGTTATGTTTTCAAATCATTTATCTGTATGCTGAGCTAGCATTTGTATAGTCTCTTAATATTCTAAAATGGATTAAAAGGATCACATGTTACAATCAAACTTTGGATTGACCATTAGATAACTTTAAAAAATGTCATAACTGGTATATATAAACATTTGGATTTATTATTGTATTATCCATTGAATTCATGCTATTTCCATTTAATACAGTTCAATAGACTTATCTATACCTATTATTAATAGTAAAAAATGCAAAAAACTATAAATATATACATTGGACTAACATATATACATTATTCATCACAATTAATCATTTATCAAACTTCAAAAAGTTCATCACATCGCATAGCATATACATGTATACATGTAGTTGTACATAACTCTAAACTATATATAACAGTAAATAATTTGTGAATGTATCAGTGGTACTTGCTTGCATATTAGTTACTATGGGACACGTCTCTAGAATAGTGAAAGAATCACCATTCAATTTTGCGTTTGATTATTTTTTTTTGTGGGAATGAGCACTTTAAAATAAATAGTGTTTTGTTTAACATTTGTCTGCGGCAAATAAGAGTTCGAAATATTATTAAGATAGTAAAAATATTTCCACATATAAATGGAAATATAACTATAATCATAAGAGGGACACAATCCAAATTTTAAATTTATCTGGTTTTTTTTTGGTGATAATAAACATTGTTTATATATTTAATAACATTCAGTTGAGCCATATTAATATTATAAAACGGAAATCACTTTCATGATGAACAGAGATTTACATACAGACAGACAACGGTAACATTGACTGCCCCCATCGGCTTAGCAAAAAGGGCATTAACATTGTAATGACTAGTATAGATGCAATGGGAATGAGAACAGCATTATTCATGCATTGACAATCTTGTCTACATATATATATCCAAACAGTAGTTCATAGCATACAGTTTTAGTTCAAATATATATATATATATATATATTCATCCGCAACAACAATTTTTCGGTACGTCATTGATATTAAAGATTGTTTGATTAATATACTAATATTTCTAACGACAAAACATTTTCATATTATTAATTTGGATTTAAAAAAAAAAATCTGAGTATTCATTGAAAACATGAATTTAAAAGAAGCGATAAGGAATTTTATTTTGCACTATATAATGTCCGCGGGTCTATAATTTTTATAGGTCGGTTATCATTCCAAAACTAATTTAAATATATGCATATATGCAAATAAGCGGGAAATTTAGGCGATGGCAATACACCCGAGGCCCTGACGGTCCTCTGATGTAAAAAACGAAAAGTGAAAAATACAGAATATTAAACAAAATATATACACAAACTATTTACATAAAACAATCAGCTACTATTTTAAAAAAATGTAACAAATAAAAATAATTTGAAACAAAAAAAGCTACTATTATAAATTAGCTACTATTATTTTTTAAATCAAATATATCCTACCGAGTTAATTCAATTATTTCTTTAAACTGTGATTGGGGCACAAGTTGTCAATTTATGGCTTCATAAAATTTTTGTTTTATTAAATATTTTATTATCATATAGCGTTCCTCTGCCATTTTTAATTATTTCAATACAATTTTTCAGGATCTTCGATATATGAATCCTGACTGATATGATTCCATTGTCCTTCACCTTATATAGCAACTTTATTACGGCAAGTATGAGATCAAAAGAACCAAGCTGTTAACAGAAATTCACTTTCATGGGTTATAATTATAAAAAAAAATGTTTATATTCAATCTAAGTTGAATATTACACCAACAAATTCTATCTGTATTTGTCATATCATTTTTTCATTTCCGAAAATTTCATAAATAAAGCATGGATTTTATGAATAAAAAAATTCTACATTGTAATTTCAATTATTCCGTTATAAAAATTTTATATTAATTTTCCATAAACACTTTCTACTCTCATCTCTATACTATATACTGTTATATATTTATAGAGCGAACGAACTAAGGGCGAACGGACCCGATACTGATTTTTCCTCATATCATTTAATGAATAACCTTTCCATACTGAATTGAATTTTACTTTAAGCAGTTTTCAATTCATTTACATGATTATTTTTTTATGATTTATGTAAATAAAGATTTCATGATAATGTTACTCTGAAAGACCTGAAATCAGCATTAAAATATTGAGATCGCCTGCGCAAAGGAACGTCAACAATATACCAATCGGATCATCCTCGGTTATTTCCGCCTAGCGTCGTAAAGTGACTTTATCGATCTTTGTCGGAAATGGCCGAGTGATGTTCCGATTGACAATATACCTGTGTGTACGTAGTCTTCCGGTATTCGAGATGAGCAAGAAGTAAATAAGTCTAATGTTTAAGATTTGCAGTGCTATATACAGCTGGTTATACAGACTTCAGACAGCCACTGAACATATTTGAAATGACAGAATAATTTTTTAATAATGAGCTCAACAACACCAGCAGGTGCAGAGGGTGGATGTGATAAGCCCACCAGCAACTCTGACGATTCTACGTTTTACGAATGTAACATTTGTTTGGATACAGCAAAAGATGCTGTTGTTAGCATGTGTGGTCATCTGTTTTGGTAGGTTCAGATCTGTATTTGAACAATTTTATGTAAAAATGTTGAAACCGGTATATATAACTTTAAGGTAGCTGACAAAATGATAGATATGCATCTCACAGTCACAGAGACTCCTATGGATATATTTTTCGGTATTTAAGAACCTTTCAAGACCGCTGGCGGCCCCTGTCTACAATACCATAACACAAAGGAGATATAAACTCCGAGAGTGCCAAATTTAAAATAGTCATGTATAATTTTTTCCAAATCTCTCTTCAGTCTGCTTTTTTTGCTCATTTCTGTAGAATGCCTAACTTGTAGCCCTTCTTCCCCACCAAACGGTTTTATTAACTCATTTTTGTGAGATTTCTGATGGCCTTACATCCACCCTGAAGGAAGTAAACATTTTTGTGTGATCAGAGCAGAAATGGGGTAATCATAATTGTAATAATATTAATTAGTTGTAGTCAAGTACAGTTTGTCAAGTAATCAGATGTAATCATTAATATAAAAAAAATACTTTACATACATCTTTATTATATTACTACACATATATATATATATATATATATATATATATATATATATATATATATATATCAAGGATAAAACATAACACCACAGTAAGCACAATTGTCATTTTGAGCACTAACAAATGTTTCTAACTCATGTCTCGTTCAGTTGTCTCTGCTGTCTGTGTCTTCATTCAGTTCACCAATGTCTATACTTCTGTTTGTAATGCTGTTCCAGTAGTTAAAGTCTATTACAGTGGTACAATTGTGATCTGTTTCTACCCTCTGTACTTTCGCACTGAAGCCTTTTTAGCTCACCTGGCCATAGGCCATGTGAGCTATTGCCATCACTTGGCGTCCGTCGTCGTCGTCGTCTGTCGTCGGCGTCGTCTGTCGTCGTCGTCGTCGTCTGTAAACTTTTTCAAACATTAACTCGTCCTAAACTACTGGACCGACTTCAACCTAACTTTGCAGAATTGTTCTTTAGGGCATCTGGAAAATTTCTATCGTTTAAAATTTTTGAAATGTCAAAAAACATGGCTGTCGTTACTATAAATAGAACATAGGGGTAAATTGCTGTTTTTTGCTAATAACTCAAAAACCGTTACAGATATCGAAAATCTGACATGGGGTAAAATTGATCAGCATGACAAGATCTACCTACCCTGAAATTTTGAAGGAAATTCCAAAACCCATTTAGGAGTTATTGCCCTTTTTTCACATTTTTGGCTTTTTTTTATGTTATTATTTCAAAAATCTTCTTCTCTGAAACTACTATTCAAAATCATATGAAACTTGGTAAGATTGTTGCTTAGGGTACCCTGCTTAGAACTGGTGTGGGGATTTTTGATTCGTCGAAAAACATGGCCGCTGTTACTAAAAATAGAACATAGGGGTAAATTGATGTTTTTTGCTAATAACTCAAAAACCGTTACAGATATCGAAAATCTGACATGGGTAAATTTGATCAGCATGACAAGATCTACCTACCCTGAAATTTTGAAGGAAATTCCAAAACCCATTTAGGAGTTATTGTCCTTTTTTCGTCAAATTTTCATAATTTAACATTTTTCGTCATTTATCTCCAAAACTATTTGAGATAGAAGTGAAATGTAAATTTGAAAAATGTTTGCCATGTTGAGATCTACATACCCTGAAATTTTAAAGGAAATCCCAAAACCCATTTAGGAGTTATTGCCCTTTTTTGTCAAATTTTTAAAATTTTAACATTTTTGCTTTTATCTCCAAAACTATTTGAGATAGAAGTGAAATGTAAATTGAAAAATGTTTGCCATGTTGAGATCTACCTACCCTGAAATTTTGAAGGGAATCCTAAATTCTATTTAGGAGTTATTGGTTTGTGTAATTTGAGGTCGGGTTCTGTTACATTTATTTAAGGTTCACCCTTATTCCTGGTCAATTTTGTCAACTTCCTGCCAGGACTACCACCATCAGGGAACATATTTTAACATTAAACCTTATGAAAAATAAATCTTCAACAAATTTTCCCTGAACAATTGAACCAATTGCAACAAACTTGGTCAAATAGTTGATTAATTGTCCAATGAAAACCAGACTCCAGGTGAGCGATACAGGCTCTGGTGAGCCTCTTGTTTATTTTTCATCTAAATTACCAACATTATATTTCCGTGTATGTTGTATAAGTCGTCTGTCCAACCACGCGTAACAATCGGCTGTTGTACACATCAGGAGGCACTGTTCACACTATTAAATGTTAATTAGATTGTCTAATTGCCACTGACATGATAACTGGGTTAGAGGTTTCAGTATTTAACTACAATCTCTTGATTTTTGAAGCATGGAGGACAACAATTTAAGCGTGGCGCATGCAAATCAAAGGTGGCGGAAAAAAATCCAAGCGTGGCGAACCGCCACGCTACAATAGGTCATGGTGATCCCTGCTTTTTAGCTCACCTGGCCAAAAGAGCCATGTGAGCTATTGCCATCACTTGGCATCTGTCATCTGTCATTGTAAACTTTCCTTTAAAGATCTTTTTCTCTGAAACCACCAGGCCAATTGGAATAAAACTTGGCAGCAATGGTCCTTAGGGGGTCCTCTTTCACAGGGGTCGCGCTGGCTTTCAAAAACTTGTCGCCAAAAAAATCACCAAAGCATAATTTTTGTTGCCAGTTTCGAAAATTCGTTCGCCTCCCCCTTTTTGAAACACAGATGATTATTCTTTTATTCATTACTATTTGGAAAATAACAATCCAAAGATACTAATATTATAATAGTAAATTTATACTATATCTGTATACATCACATTTCAAGGAGTTACCTCTCATCAGCAGCATTAAAACCGAAACATTTGGAAGACCAAAAACCAAACTTATTTTAAAACAAGAAGTACTCATAACCAAAAATATCAAAATAGGAAGCCAAATTTCAGCTAAGGAGATCTACCATGTGCAATAAAAGGAATGAACCCTTAGTAATTCTATTATTTTTATTGCTAAATACTGGTAATTTCTATAACAAATCAATGAATAATCATGTCAGAGAAGTCTGACGACTGGGTTGGCGAATACCCTTGGGTACAAACACCTTAAAAGAATTTATGATTAAAGTTTTAATGAGTTTCATTTGAAATTACCTTTATTTTGATGGCAAATCTAATAAAACATCTATTGTTCCCTGTTCCACATGTATTGTTGGTGTTAAACTGGAAGTGACAACACAAACTTTGCTGATTGGAAATTTTATGATATTATAATTTTAAACACCTGTTAAAGGTGTTAAAAAGCATGCATATTTATTTTCATGAATTAAAAAATTACCTGATAAAAAGTTTAGTGATATAGATATTATCTTAGTGTATCAAAGAGTGGTCAATCAATTGAGCAGTCAAGTGTAAATGATCTGAGCACTTGCAAGTTATTGATTATGTGTTTGTTTACTGTTGAAACACCTGCTGTGTGTAGTAGCCTGATGTAAACTGTTCAATTATCATAGATAATTATACACTGACAAATTATATGTTTCTTAGTCACCATTTTAAACTGTTTTCACATAAGTGCCAGATTTTTTTTTAAAAAAGGATTGAAAAATTTTGTCACCAGAAATCGTCAACTATGAAATTCTGTCACGAGATTGAATAAAAATTCGCATTTGATGACATTGGCGAAGCCCAATGTGGTCCCTGCTTTCAAAATTGTATCCAGTGACCCAGCCCATCATCCAAGATGGCCACCAGAGGACCCTATTGGAAATTTACTTAAAGATATTCTTGTCTGAAACCACTGTGCCAATTAAAACAAAATTTAGCAGCAATGGTCCTTAGATGGTCCTCTTTTAGAATTGTATCCGATGACCCAGCTTGTCATCCAAGATGGCCGCCAGAGTTGAATATAGGCCTGGGACTCATAAAATCAGCTGGGACTTGCCATTCTGAAAAATTATGAATCCCAGGACTCATCATGAAAAATTCTTAGTGAGAACCCTGATAGTTTAACATAGGGCCCTATGGGAAATTTACTTAAAGATCTTCTTGTTTGAAACCACTTGGCCAATTGGAACAAAACTTAGCAGCAATAGTCCTTAGGTGGTCCTCTTTCAGAGTTTTATCCAATGACCACGTCCACCATCCAAGATGGCTGCAAGAGCCAAACATAGTTTAACATAAGACACTTAGTATGGGGAATTTAACTAAAGATCTTATTGTCTGAAGGAACAAAATTGGCAGGATTGGTCCTTATTCAGAATTATATCTGATGACCAGGCCCTTCATCCAAGATGGCCACCAGAGCCGAACATAGTTTAGGATAGGATCCTATGGGGAATTTAATTAAAGATCTTCTTGTCTGAAACCGCTTGGCCAATTGGAACAAAACCTAGCAGAAATCGTCAACTATGAAATTCTGTCACGAGATTGAATAAAAATTCGCATTTGATGACATTGGCGAAGCCCAATGTGGTCCCTGCTTTCAAAATTGTATCCAGTGACCCAGCCCATCATCCAAGATGGCCACCAGAGGACCCTATTGGAAATTTACTTAAAGATATTCTTGTCTGAAACCACTGTGCCAATTAAAACAAAATTTAGCAGCAATGGTCCTTAGATGGTCCTCTTTCAGAATTGTATCCGATGACCCAGCTTGTCATCCAAGATGGCCGCCAGAGTTGAATATAGGCCTGGGACTCATAAAATCAGCTGGGACTTACCATTCTGAAAAATTATGAGTCCCAGGACTCATCATGAAAAATTCTTAGTGAGAACCCTGATAGTTTAACATAGGGCCCTATGGGAAATTTACTTAAAGATCTTCTTGTTTGAAACCACTTGGCCAATTGGAACAAAACTTAGCAGCAATAGTCCTTAGGTGGTCCTCTTTCAGAGTTTTATCCAATGACCACGTCCACCATCCAAGATGGCTGCAAGAGCCAAACATAGTTTAACATAAGACACTTAGTATGGGGAATTTAACTAAAGATCTTATTGTCTGAAGGAACAAAATTGGCAGGATTGGTCCTTATTCAGAATTATATCTGATGACCAGGCCCTTCATCCAAGATGGCCACCAGAGCCGAACATAGTTTAGGATAGGATCCTATGGGGAATTTAATTAAAGATCTTCTTGTCTGAAACCGCTTGGCCAATTGGAACAAAACCTAGCAGCAATGGTCCTTAGGTGGTCCTCTTACAGAATTATATCTAATGACCCCACCTGTCATCCAAGATGGCCGCCAGAGCCGAACATAGTTTAACATAGGCCCTTATGGGAAATTGACTTAAAGATCTTCTTGTCTAAAACCACTTGGCCAATTGGAACAAAACTTAGCAGCAATGGTCCTTTGGTGGTCCTCTTTCAGAACTGTATCCAATGACCCAGCCCACTATTCAAAATGGCCACGAGAGTTGGTCCTCTTTCAGAATTATATACTTTTATTATAACCCCACCCGTCATCCAAGATGGCCGACCTAATGGAAAAATCAGTGAAAGAGGCTCATGTTTGAAACCATGAGCCAGTTGGAACTTGACAGGTTGCCAGTCAAGATGGACATAGTCCAGGTGAGCGATACAGGCTCCTGGGAGCCTTTAGTTTGTCATTTTTAGCTCACCTGGCCTTAAAGGCCATGTGAGCTTTTGTCATCTCTTGGCGTCCGTTGTCCGTCCGTCCACAATTCACATTTTTATACGACCACAAAATTTTTGCGGTCGTATATTGGTATGACGTTGGCATCGTCGTCGTCATCCGAAGACATTTGGTTTTCGCACTATAACTTTAGTATAAGTTAATAGAAATCTATGAAATTTAAACACAAGGTTTATGACCACAAAAGGAAGGTTGGGATTGATTTTGGGAGTTTTGGTCCCAACAGTTTAAGAATTACATGTACAGTATGGTCAGTGTGATACTGTGATTTTCCAATTTCCACAAGTGGACACCACTCAATTTCCACAACTTTATGTCCACTAAAAATAGTGGTGTCCACTCAAAATTTGAGTGGACATTTGTGGAAAGTTAGTAATTGCATACTATATATACAAGTAAACTGTTTCTACAAAATATATATGAAATGAGAAATACTCATAATTAAATAATCATACTTTGTTATTTTATATATTTTTTTTTCATTTCTTATTGCTTAACAAATATTTATTTGTTTAAACTACTGACTGTCCACAAACGTCCACTCAAATTTTGAGTGGTGTCCACTAATTTTAGTGGACACCACTCAAAATTTGAGTGGACTCCACCTTGCAGAATGCAGGGAAAATCACAGTTCCACCCTGACTGTACTGTAGGTTCCAAAAAAGGGCCCAATAAGCATTTTTCTTGTTTGGTTATTATCTTGGTGTAAGGGAGGTAATCCAAACACATTTAAAGTAAAATGTTGTGTATGATTCAATTACCTCCCTCACACTGCTTGTAAATTATGTATAAAGAAATGTAGATTGTCTTGGGGTGATTTATAGCTGTCAGTTTATTTTTAGAAGTTACTATTAATTAATATTAATTTTGTTCATATGTCATTTTCTATTTTAAGACTTTTATGATATATTTAAATGGGTAATTATGTTTGCAAACTCCATGAGAAATTTGAATAGGGATTATGACCATATCTTGAGGGAAAGAATTTTTTTTCTGGAAAAAGGGAAAGAGGGGGGTAAATAAGAAATTGGGGGGGGCAATTTTTTCTCATTTCAGATTTCAGAAATTAAAAAGAAAATGTCTTAAAAATTTTTATTTTGCAAAATAAAGGGTGGGGAGGGGGGTACAATGATTTTTTTTTTATTGTAAAAAACATTACACTATGCCATTTTGTGTTAGTCACTTGTACATTTTAATATGACTTGCCACATTCACTCTGCGAACAAAGCCATGCTTGAATTACAACTATCATGACCATCAATTGATACATTGAATTTGTAGATTATTTGGTACAATACAATTCAATGTATTGAATTTCAAGATTAGTTATTCTGTTTATAATATTGAAAGGTTTAGAATATTACAAAGAAAACTTAAGGGATTATTTTTTTTTATATGACACATGGACATTTGTGTAGTACATGTAGTAACAACATTTGAGACTGTTGTTACATCATTTCTTAGAGTGCAATATGACTTTTCTGTTCACAATTGACAGCAATGATTGTATGTTAAATTTTTCGGAAACCTTAATATTTCACTGCTCTTATAAAATTTTACTCAGAAGAAATCTTTTTATATACCTGTACTTTCTTTTGTTTTTTTTATAGTTGGCCTTGCCTTCACCAGTGGTTGGAAACAAGACCTAACAGAAAATTATGCCCAGTGTGCAAAGCTGGTGTAGATAAAGACAAAGTCATCCCAATATATGGCAGAGGATCTACAGATAAAACAGATCCTAGGTAAGATGTCACAGTAATTTTAAAATGAAGAACATAAATAAAAGGGCTATTCCTTTGCATAATCTTTTGTTACTTACTTAGTAGTCAAAAATTATTCCACTGTATCCGTTTTTACCAACATTTTGTCAAATATATAACATTGCCTGGGTATACTTTTGTTAAATAAAGTCAAGCATACCCGTACATGTACATGCAATAGCAGCATGTATGTCACAGTGTTCCCCCTGGACCCTTCTAGCACTCATTATCCAGACGCTATCCGAGATACATAATGTATTTAATGTGTCGTATTCAATAATTGGTAAAGTTGGAGTCTCGGTATCAACTGAATTAAGAAAATTTGCAGAGTTGTCAGATTATTGCCTCTGGAAGCTCATATAATAAAGTTGCTCCAAACAATATTTAATATTCACTAATAGTAAAGCAGTAAGAATACCTTTATTTTCTCATTAAAATATGGTAGATATGTGTTTCTATTGAGTAACATATAGTTTAGTAAAAAGTTTGATTTTAGCATTAAGTGACAAGAAGTGCATATTTTCTTTCCAAAAGTTGTAAATTTCTTTGGGTAATTCGACTTACAGAAAATTAAAACTGGGTACAACTATTTACAAGATTCTGCTGAAAGTGACATGAATCCCTTAATGAACCAAAACCAAATTTTAGTTAACAAGGCACAAAAGCAACAAACAACTTAAAATGATTAACTTTCTTGATAACATTTAAAAATAGCAGTCACAGAAAAATTTCAACTTTGCTTGTAATTGTTGTATTGGTTCAGAGGCAGAAAAGTGTATACAAATTAATATGTTCTGACAAAGAAAAACAGGATGCCAGGGTCGGGTGGTTTTATTTTCTATTTGATGATCTAGAAAACCATGCAAAAAATTACAACAGGAAAATTTTATTAAAGGATGTGAAAATATTTTAGAAATAGGTACAATAACAAAATTTGTGGCAGGACTTTTTTTAGGGGTGGATAAGGATGGAAATCCACAAATTAATTTGTCTTATCTTAAGTTTGCAGAAACAATGCTTGTTAGACTTGAATTTATCACTTACAGGGAGAAGCTACCACCTCGACCACAAGGTCAGCGACCAGAACCTGAAAACACTGGTGTAAGTACATTGTATAGTTTACGTAGGATTTATAAATTTTAATGTTAAGACACATGTATTTATTTAGAGGTATGATAATGATAGAGCAAATAAAAAATATTTTTCAGTTAAGAACTTCATTTAAAAAAATGAAAGGGGGGGTGTGTATTTTTTTTTTTTTTTTTGGTCATAAACTGTTCTTAAACCATATTGCCAACATTTTGCCACAATGAACTTAGTTTGAAAGCAAAATTTGTCTTTAAACAATATTTATTTGAAAAAAAGGAGAAAAATGGAACCTATTTTGGCCACAAAGGTTTTTAGGTAGCCCTCTTCTAGAATTTTATTTGATAATCTTCTTGTCAGACCTAGTTTAACAAAAGGGAATTTCTGTCCTAAGATCTGTCTGAAAGAAAGCAAATTTGAAGTTTGCCATGAACATGTAGCTAGCTAAGATTGGCGCCCCATTTAAATTTGCTTGATGGCCTTTCATTGACAGATCAAATTCCAGTGATTGCTAAACGATGCAAAGAGCCTCTAGTGACATGTACATGTAAATTGATAATACATGCTATATCCATATGGCAAGTTTCATCATCCTGATCTACAAATATTAACTCAAGGGATTTGATAAAGGGTAGCCACATTGTCAAGTTCTTATGATAAATGGTACTCATGCAACACATCTGCAAGGTATCATGCATGCATGAAACTACAAGGGTTTTTTCATATATCAAAATGAATATATAAATTATTATTCAATAAATACAATGTATACATGTATGAATATGATAAATTTAATATGAAGGCCATATTTTTCTGTTTTATAGGGTTTTCCAGGATTTGGACTTGGAGATGGTGGTTTTCAGATGTCTTTTGGCATTGGAGCATTTCCTTTTGGAATCTTTGCCTCAGCTTTTAATTTTAATGATGGTAGACCTGCACCAGGTACTGGTACATTTCATTAGTATATTTATAATGTTTAAAGATGTGATTGATCCTATATCTCAACTTAAATTTACCGAGGTATTTGAAGTTTTCATCTTTGATCTGATATCTCAGTTTTGATTACCAAGGCTATCTGTTTTTGTTCATCTTCAATATCTCATGTTAGATACATGTAGGATTAACATGTTTTGTGTGTTCACCAGCAAAACAAAATTCAAAACAAATTTTTATGAATATTTTAGTTGTATATTTTGTCGAACCTGGAAAGTGGGGATAGTGGAAATTTAATCATGTGAATTAACAATTCATTCTGTACACATCTTTTGTTTTCATAGAATACATTAAGTATTATTTTCACTGAGTGAATTGGATAAAACTAGAGTAATCTGAAAATCAAACAAAAGACGACAATATGGCCTGCAAACATTCTTTATATCAATGTATGTTTTGTGAACTAAAACCTTTTAGGAATGTAATAATTTATTATTTATTTGGTACAGCTGCACCCGGGTCACCTCACCATACCGAAGAACAGTTTCTGTCTAAAGTATTCCTGTGGGTAGCTGTGTTATTCATGTTTTGGCTTCTTATTGCCTGAGATATTTGTTGAATGATAGTGTACAGTAGATTGAATGGATGTCAAAATTTGTCAGAGTCAAATACTAGTACATACATGTATATATGTATATTGTATAAATTGTTCAGATAATACCACCTATCAGTCAATTTTTAGTACTTTTTATTTATTAATGGGATTCCATGGTTTGTTAATGATTTGACCATGGTTGGGGCATAATGTTAAAAACATATGGTAAAATTTTCGACAAAACTTAGGCTACATTAAATTATCATCATTTTTAGCTCACCTGGCCAAAGGCCAATGTGAGCTTTTGTCATCACTTGGCAGTTGTCCGTTAACTTTTCACATTTTAATCTTCTCCTCTGAAACCACAGGATCAAATGAAATTAAATTTGGCATGAAGCATCTACATGTATGTAAGGTTCTTAAGTTTGCTCATTTCTTCCCGATCAAACAACAAACATGACCGCTATGGGCAATTGTTGATTTTGATTTGCTGAGTTTTTAAAAATCTCCTCTGAAACTGCTAGGCCAAATGGAACAAAACTTGACAGGAAGCATATGTGGGGGGTCCTTTATAAAGTTTTTTCATTTTGTCCCAATCTGACTACAAATATGGCCGCCATTGGTGGGCAGTTCTTGTTTCTGATTGGCTGATATAAAAAAATCTTCTTCTCTGAAATTGCTTGGCCAAATGGAACTAAACTTGACAGGAAGCATATATGGGAGGTTGTTTACAAAGTTTCCTAATTTCTTCCCGATCGGGCAACAAACATGGCCGTCATGGGCAATTCTTGTTTCTCATTGGTTGATTAAAAAAAAAATTTTTTCTGGAACTGCATGGCCAAATGGAATGAAACCTGTCAAGAAGCATCTATGGGAGGTTCTGTACAATGTCTCCTCATTTTGTCCCGATTGGACTTCAAATATGGCCGCCATGGGCAGTTCTTGTTTCTGAATGGCTGATATAAAAAAATCTCCTCCTGAAAGCACTGGGCCAATTGGAACGAAACTTGACAGGAAACATCTATTGGAGGTTATTTACAAAGTTTCCTCATTTCGTCCCAATTGGGCAATAAACATGGCCATCATGGGAAATTCTTGTTTCTAATTGGTTGATTTAAAAAAAAAAATTCTGGAAATACATATACTTGGCCAAAACTGTCAGCCAAACTTGACAGGAAGCATCTATGGAAAGTCTTTTATGAAATTAATTTTATTCATCATTGGATGACAAGCATGGCTGCTATGGGCAATTCTTGTTTCTGATAGGCTGATATAAAGAAATTTTCTCTGAAACCGCTTTGCCAAATGAAAGGATACTTGATAAGAAGCATCTGTGAGAAGTTTTTTTACAAAGTTTTCTCATTTTGTCCAGATCATGTGACAAACATGTCCGCAATGGGCAATTCTTGTTTCTGCCAGGTGAGTGATACAAATGTACAAGCTCAGCCCTCTGAGCCTCTAGTTTTATAATGGGAAAATGTACAGCAATTCTGTGATGCAATTTAAGAAATATGTTTGTATGCTACATGTATCATGGTTTGTTGGTAAAGATTTTCTATTCAAATCATGTTACACACCTGCTTTTCCATTCCATGCATAACAATTGAAAATATTAAATATTCTTATTGTTATGTTTTATTTCAAAATCGAAGAATGTAATTTGCTGTAATATTATTCCCTAGCTGTGTTTAATTGTAGTTAATTTCATATGTGTATAGCTGCAAAATCTGCTCTCAAAAAATTTTCAATCTCTATTCGAGCCAATATTTGTTAGGACATCACTCTGCATATTGTAAAAGTTGACAATAACCAATTGTTATGAAATAGAGAGATAAGTGGGGGAGAATTAGAATTCAGTATTTTTACTACTGAATTATCTTTCATATAACATACATTTTATTAAGGTCAAAGTCAAATAAAAAAAAATAGGGTAGTTAGGAAGGGAAAACATTTATTTTTGTACAGACATTTTTTTGTTGTATATGACAGCATGGGTGCAACAACCCATGCTTTATTGTGGACAATTAAATCCTTTCGATATTACAGTATACCGTGAGAAAAATACGTATCACAATACTTACCTGCAATACCATATCAAGATACATTGGTTATTTACTTTGTCACTCAAAATTTACTTCCAAATTGGCAAATCAACAAACATTGTTCAAACAAGAAATTTTACTTCAAAAATTTACAATTAAAGCTATTCATACCATTGGAGTGCACGATCAAAACTATCGGTGAATCGTTACACCCCTTTGGCTTTTTTGTCAATAATGACACAGCTGTAAATTAAATGAAGGCCAGGAAACCAAAAACAATTTTTCTTGTCTTGCATGCGACGAAAAGTCGCAAATGCGAGATATAGGTATTACTTTCCGACAGCAACAGCAGCGTAAACTTTTTAAAAACTTCAATAACTTTGCACATATAATATCTACAATTAAGATTTATGGTCCACAGATAACCTTATATAAGGTTTGCCGCGGTATACTTGTGATCCTGACCTCATTTTCATGGTTCACTGACTTCATAAACATAAATGTAAAATCTGCGTCCAAGTTTCGTGGTTAAATCCATTTCTCAGCAACTGTAATACCTAGGCCTGGGCATATCAAATCAACTTCAATACGGCTCTCACCAGACAAAAATGACTGCTTTTATGAGACAATGACGGTCCATCACAGAAATATTGGGTATATTTGGTCTATAAGATAGTTCTTAGTGGGTACATGTCATTCTGACACCGGCTTGGGACTTTGACCTCAATTTCATGCTTGAGTGACTTTGTCACATTTTTGTGGTTAAGTCCATTTCTCAGCAACTATAATACCTAAACCCACCATATTTTGTCAGTAGAGTTCCTGGTGGGTACATGTCAGTCTGATACCTACCTTTTGACCTTGACTTCAATTTCATGCTTGAGTGATCTGCGTCACATTTTTGTGATTAAGTCCATTTCTCAGCAACTATAATACCTAGAAACAATGTATTTGGTCTGTTGATATTTCTTAGTAGATACATGACATTCTGACACTTGTCTCTTGACCTCAATTTCATGGTTGAGTGACTTTCATCCAAGTTTCTTAATAAAGTCCATTTTTCAGCAACTGTAATACCTAGACTCACTGTGTTTGGTCTATAGATAGTTTTCTTAGTGGGTACATGCAAGACTGACACCCATCTCTTGACCCTGACCTAAATTTCATGCTTGAGTGACTTGTGTTACATTTTTTAGATTAAATCCATTTCTCAGCAACTGTATTACCTAGGCCCATAATATTTGGTCTGTAGATAATTCTTAGTGGATACATGCCAGTCTAACACCTGTCAGCTGAACTTGACCTGAATTTCATGCTTGAGTGACCTAATATAAATTTTCATGATTTAGTCTATTTCTCAGCAACTGTACTACATTTGTAACCAGACCCACAGTATTTGGTTGATTGTTCTTAGTGGGTATATACCACTTTAATATCCGACACCTTACCTTTGACCTCTATTTCACGTTTTGGGATAATATCCATATCTCAGCAACTGCAATACATAGACCAACCATATTTGGTCTGTAGATAGTGCTTGGTGGGTACATACCAGTCTAAGACCTGTCAGCTCGCCTTGGAAACAGTTTTACGCATGAATGGCATGCATGAGATTTTTCAGACCAGTTATCGCCTGACCATCCTTTGACTTGCAATTTTTGGTATCAGATAATCATTATTTTGTGTCTATGTGCATACTCAGGTGAGACATTTAGTGTGTCCTAGAGGTTTCCCTAGACCAATTTAGCATGGTGCTGCACCATGCCTCCATCTTCAAGCACCATGCTGCCCTCATTATGAATTTTACAATGTGTCCCCAGGTAGCCAAGGCTAACTTTCAATTTTTAGTTGAATCTTATCTTTTTGAAACTGATTTGCATTTCATCATGTACCCATGTTGTGTTGGCACACTTTTATGACACTTTTACACCATCACATTAGGGTAAAGGCTGTTTATTAAAGGGTTTTGATAAATATACTGCCCTCAAGTCAAGGTGGGGTGCCCCCAATATTATCTTCTTTAACTATTGAGTGCCCTCAAAATACAAAATTTACCATGCCTTCTCAAATTTCTGGGGAAAGCACTATGTCCACTCTTGTTTTAGGCCAAAACGTTATTTTTTAGTCTGATTACCGGTATACCCTCAGTATAATTATGTAATTATACTGAACAGTCCAAATATACATTTATATTTGCATTTTTACAAAAAAAATGATCTTGTGTACTTGTACTTTACTTAATATGTGTTTTGATCCTATTTATTTAATAAAAATATATGTTTTATTAATGTAGACTAGGTTGTAACTACAAGGATGATTCCACTCATAAGTGGATCCCCTAAACATCAAATTGGGAATTTGTCCTATAGGTTCTTGCCAGGGCATATCAAATCAACTTCAATACGGCTCTCACCAGACAAAAATGACTGCTTTTATGGGACAATGACTGTCCATCATAGAAATATTGGGTATATTTGCCAGTAAGGGCACCTGCTTTAAGGAGACAAAAATGAAAAACCGTTTGCTTTTTCGATATGATTTTCAGATAGGCCCAGCAAAAGGACAGAATCAGTATGTTAAAAAATTGATCACTTTCAGACAGGAGATATACTTGTGCAGTTTACATGTACAAAACTCCTTTCAACAGTCTTAGAAAACCCATATTACTTTGTTTATTATTGTGTAAAAAATATCTTCCATATCGCATGTGCTTATGCAGGGTCATTTTTTATATCGATCATCATTTAAAGCACACTGGTAACTACAGTCTTATATTAGGCTTTTTACTTGACGTTTGTCATTTAGTGAAGGGTAAACTTCATTAAATTAAAACACAAAATAGGAGTTGAAGCTATATGTTTAGCATTGATTAGCAGTTGACCATTAAAAGATACTTATCTTAACAAAGTATGTTTCAAATTTTAACAAGATATATTGAGCACATCGAAGTCTACACGATTTTTAATTTACCGAAAAATTGTTAATTTTATGATTTTTCCTGCACATTTGATTTTTTTACGGACAAGGCGACATAACTCCAGAACAACATCTGACTTTAATACGATAACAGTATAGACATGATAGAGGAGCCTAAGGAAATTTCAGTCTAGTGAGTCTTTTTAGCAACTTCAAACTTTGATCACAGATACAAAGAACTTGGCAATATTTTGTAACCATTTTTCACCATTTTAGTAAGGATGATTTAAGTTTTTTAGAATAATTATGAATATTTACCATGGAAACAATAAGAAAAATGTGTTCATGTACTTATTAATAAAGTTTCATTTTTTTAAGTAGAAAGGCTACTTATATTTACAGACTCATTCATGGAATGTTATATATGGCAAAACCTAGTCACTTTCAGATTTTTCCTCTTGTTGCAGCATCTGTAATGTTTCTAATTTTATGTACACATGTATCTTAATATTTATATAGAATGAATGATAATATGCAATTGTGATATTCGTGATCAGAATTTGTTGTGTGATGCAATTGTTGTTAATATGCAGAATATTATATGTCAGTCAGAGATCAGAAATAAATGTATAACAATAAATCAGGTCCTTGTTTATAAACCTCAAGAATAATATTACCACCATTACTAAATACTAAAAATATAGCCCTTAAACAGTCAGGAATGTCTTGAAACTTAAGAGACCAGTTGGGATCAAACTTGAGTGAAAGTCTGAGTTCAGAATTGTTTCTTGAACAAATGTGGATTCTATTAACAAAACTAGAAAAATATATATGTGAAAGTATGTCTTGTTTTGAGGAACTTAAATATTAAAAAAAGAAAATAAAAGGGCCAATTCGGTCAAAGACCCAATATGTGTGGTTGCATTTAATCTGTATAAAAGGATTACATGTAAAACCCAACCCATTCCACAGGTAGGTTTATGGTGACCAGTAACCAAATCAATGTGACATGCCAAAAAAACAAACATATGTATAAAATACAAATTTGGAGGGGGAGACAATGCATCTCACAACCAGGGAAATCTGGAAAAAATGACATCATACTTGTTCATACCCATCTTTAATATGACTATAAACATTCTGCAAAGTTTCAAAGATCTGGGTTAGAAAGTATTTGAGTTCATTACAAAAACAAGTACCCTATTTTCCCCATAAGGGCAACCATCCACCTGCCTGAAATGTACTATAGTAGAAGCATGAAACTCTGCCATAAATTAGGCAAAAAATATTTTAAATTTTCTAAGCTTGGACAGTGGTTGATCTTCTGATAAAAGGATCCATCAGGGGTCAATTTTCAAAACTGTATGGCTGTTGAAACTGAAGACCAAAATATCCAGTTTCACAAAAATTACAAAATTATGGATGAAATATGATAGATGGAATTTTCTTCCTTTTTAGCTATTGCCATCACTTGGCGTCCAGCGTAAACTTTCCTTTAAAGATCTCCTCTGAAACCACTGGGTCAATTAGGACCAAACTGTGGTGGAATGGTCAGGGTGGCCCCCTCCCAAAGTTACACTTGGCATCCCCTACTTCCAACCGACATGGCTGCTGTTACTAAAAATAGAAAAAAAGGGATGAATTTAAAAAATCTTCTATGAAACCACATGGCCAATTGGTACCAGACGTAGCAGTAATGGTCCTTAGGGAGTTTCAGAATTATGTCCGATGGCCCGGACTGTTAACCAAGATGGCCGCCACAGCCAAACTTAGTTTAACATAGGACACTGTGGAAAAATTTATCTCTGAAACCACTGGATCAAATGCGAGCAAACTTTGGCGGAATGGTCCTTGGGTGGTCCCCTTCCATGGCTGCTGTTACTAAAAATAGAAGGGGGATGAATTTCAAAAATCCTCTATAAACCCACATGACCAATTGGAATCAGACTTGGCAGTTATGGTCCATAGGAGGTTTTCTTTCTATCCGGTAACGAGGACTGTTAACCAAGATGGCCACCACAACCTAACTTAGTTATGGGGCTTTATAGGAAAATTTATTGAAAAATCTTCATCTGAAACCACTTGACAAATTCGAACCAGACTTGACAGCAATGGTCCTTAGTTGTTTAAGAATTGTGTCTGATGACCCGTACTATCAACCAAGATGGCCATCACAGCTGAACTTAAAGGACATAATGGGAATATTTTTTAAAAAAATCTTGTCTGAAACCAATGAGCCAATTGGAACCAGACATGGCAGCAATGCATGGTCCTTAGATGACCTCTTTAAGAAGTATATCTGATGACCAAGACTGCTGACCAATATGGCTGCCACAGCCCAATTTAGTTTAACAGAGGGTCCTATGTCAGACAGGGAAAGTTAATTGAAAAATCTTCTTGTCTGGAACCACTTGCATGACCAATTGGAAGCAGACTTGCCAGCAATGGTTCTTCGATGGTCCTCTTTAAGAAGTATGTCCGATGACCCAGACTGTCAACCAAGTTGACCGCCACAGCTGAACTTAGTTTAACATAGAAAAATTGATTTAAAAATCTTGTTGTCTGAAACCATTTGGGCAATTGGAACCAGAATTGGAAGCAATGGCCCTTATATGGTCCCGTTTCAGAAATGTGTCAGAATAAGCAGATTGTCAACCAAGTTGGCTGCCACAGCCAAACTTAGTTTTCCTATGGGAAATTTTTTTTAAAAATCTTGTCTGAAACTACTGGGGCAATTGGAACCTGGCTTAACAGCAATGGTCCTTAGATGGGCCTCGGTGGCCGAGTGGTCTAGGTAGTTCGTCATGACTACTGCTGATCACTAGCCTGTCAACGCTGGGGTTGTGAGTTCGAATCTCACCTGTGGCGGGGTGTGTTCGACTCCGATCTTAATTGACAAGGATTGCCAATTTTCCTACCGAAGGTCGGTGGTTCTCTCCGGGTACTCCGGCTTCCTCCACCATTAAAAACTGGCCGCCGCGAAATGGCCAAAATGTGCTGAAAACGGCGTTAAACCCCAACTAAACAAACAAACAAAACAGAATTATGTCAGATGACTTTGACTAGCAACTAAGATGGCCACCACAGCCAACCGTAATCTAACATTTAGTCCATTGAGTGTTTGTTGGTGTGTGTTGTTTTTGTCATCTGTCCTCATAGAGGCATCTCATCCCCAAAGTAGATTGACCAAAAATAAGTATCAAGAGGTCTCCACATGAACTTTAGTACAATGGAAAATACCCATACCAAGTGACAAACCCAAAATAACCTGATAAATTAAGCATTAGACACGTTTTGGCTGTAATAGTTGAATGTACATCATTTTTCTCCATATGTTAATTCTTGGTCATGAAGAAGCTTCTGTCAAGTTTGATAAAAATCCAGGATGGTTTAAGAAAGTAATTAATGTTTAAAATACTTTAACTGCAGACAGTATGTAATGTTAAATGGGAGAAAAACTAAGTCCACTTATAAATAAAATTTGGAAAATTATAAAAAATTTTCCTCTGGATACTATCTTTTGATCATGAACAAGCTTCTGTCCAAGTTTGGTAAAAATCCAGCATGGTTTAAGAAAGTTAATATTAATTTTTAAAAAACTTTAACCACAGAGTGAATGTAAATGTTGACGCCGCCGTCGCTGACGGAATGTAGGATGGCTATGTCTCGCTTCCGCGACAAAAGTAGCAGGGTCAACAAAAATTACCTCATACAGCCTATCTTTATTTAACACAGGACAATATAGGAAAATACTTCTAGATCTTGTCTGAAAACACAAGGCCAATTGGAACTAAAAGGCATTGGTCTTCTTTCAGAACTTATCTACATTATTTTGCTTTTCCTAACTTCAAACAACCAAGATGGCTGCCAATATGGATTATATCGGAAAATGTAATTACTAGTATGAATCCTAGACATTATTTGACCAAATGAAATCAAACTAAATGATCTAAGGAGGAACTTTTTAAGACTTCTTTCCTCTGATTCGTGCATCTGCTCACCGAAATGGCCATCATAGTCAAAAGTTCTTTATCGTCTTTTATTGTCAAATAAAACAATATCTAAAGGTATCCAGACCATAATAGATCATGATCATAAATTATATTCCTTTTTGAAACACATGTCATTGTTTGTATTAGGCATCCATGAAAATAATCTAGGTCTATTGCATTTCCAAAGTTTGTCAATAATTACTGAGATCTTTAGGCAGCTGTATGGAACATTCGGGATATTTCAAAGAATCGTGATCATTTATGGTCCGGATACCTTATAAGTTCACACATAAAATAACACCGTGAAAATACATTTTGATTCTTGATTAATAAATATGGCACTATAATTATAAAGTAAGTCACTGTAAAAATCTCTGTAGAACTCCAATAAAAACAACCCAGCAACTATTCATATCATGACAATTAGACCTTACAATGTAATTACAACAACAACAAAATGATTATAAAGTTCTATAAAAAAGATAGGCTTACTATTACGCTAAATAAATATTCAGATATCTGTGTATAAAAATAATAAAATGCTCCGCTGGGCGCAGCTAGATACGACCGCAGATGTCGAACCCTGAATAGTTGGGGCAATTATGAACACAACATTCAAGCTTGATACAATACTGAATTTGGATTGTGAATAAATATTTGACACAGCATAGGTTTCTGACACAGAATGAATGTTGTCTAAGAACTTAAAAATTTTTAATTTACCTATTCAAACCATATCAGTATTTTTTGTTTTTATATATAAATCAGAAATAACCAATTTAAAATTGGGCACACATATCAATTTCTTGCTATTGCACAATACTGTGCAATTGAAAATTTCTTCAAATATTTGACACATAATAGGTTTCTGACACAGAATAACTGAAACCAAAGAACTTAGAATTGGTCATATGATTTCAATTTATATTCAATTTTTTGCTTCTTGTGCAAGACAATATGCTGTGGAGAATTGCCCCCCCCCCCCAAAAAAAAAAAAAAAAAAAATTTACCCCTTTTTTAGCTTTTGTGCAATACACTATGAAGTTGCACATTGACTCCCCCTACCAAAAAAAAAAACAACAAAAAACAATAAAATTTATTGTAACCCCCCCTTTTTTGCTAAAAAAAAATTGAAATTTCCTTTTTAATTTATGAATTATGAAATGAGAAAAAAATTGCCCCCTCCCCAATTTCTCATTCCCCCCCCTAAATTTTGTTTTCACCCCCCCCCCCCCCCCCCCCCATTTCTCTTGATACTTTGCAACCATAACAGCCCATTTAAATACACCATAACGTATTAAAATAGAAAATGACATCATAGTCATGGATGGCAAATTTTAAATATGCATAATTTAAAAGCAGTTTAGATGAGATAAACAAAAAAGCTTCATCAGCACATATTCAAAATTTGAGATAAAAAAAAGAGTTATCCCTCTTTGTACATATTTTTATAATCATGTTGTCATATTTGCTCTAAGTCATATTTAATTGTTAGCAGTAGTATGTATGTTAGTATCATATAATTTTAAAATTTCTGATTTGTAAGTTTATTCAATATATATGTTTGGATTGAAGTCATTGTTGGGTGTTACTGAAGTTATCCTTTAATTGTAATGTAAATAATGTAAATTGGTTTAAATTATACTGATTCTTGCTATTGCACAATACTGTGTAATTGAAAATTTCTTGAAATATTTGACACATAATAGGTTTCTAAAACAGAATAACTGAAATAAAGAACTTAGAATTGGTCATATGATTTGAATTTATATTCAATTTTTGAATTCTTGTGCGATACAATATGCTGTGGAGAATTGCCCCCACCCCCCAAAAAAAAATAATTTACCCCTTTTTTAGCTTTAATTTTGGACCCCGATTTGGACCAACTTGAAAACTGGGCCCATAATAAAAAAACTAAGTACATGTTTAGATTCAGCATATCAAAGAACCCCAAGAATTCAATTTTTGTTAAAATCAAACTAAGTTTAATTTTGGACCCTTTGGACCTTAATGTAGACCAGTTTGAAAACGGGACCAAAAATTAAGAATCTAAATGCACGGTTAGATTCGGCATATCAAAGAACCCCAATAGTTCAATTTTCGATGAAATCAAACAAAGTTTAATTTTGGACCCCGATTTGGACCAACTTGAAAACTGGGCCCATAATAAAAAAAACTAAGTACATGTTTAGATTCAGCATATCAAAGAACCCCAAGAATTCAATTTTTGTTAAAATCAAACTAAGTTTAATTTTGGACCCTTTGGACCTTAATGTAGACCAATTTGAAAACGGGACCAAAAATTAAGAATCTAAATGCACGGTTAGATTCGGCATATCAAAGAACCCCAATAGTTCAATTTTCGATGAAATCAAACAAAGTTTAATTTTGGACCCTTTTGGCCCCTAATTCCTAAACTGTTGGGACCAAAACTCCAAAAATCAATCCCAACCTTCCTTTTGTGGTCATAAACCTTGTGTTTAAATTTCATAGATTTCTATTTACTTATACTAAAGTTATTGTGCAAAAACCAAGACAAATGCTTATTTGGGCCTTTTTTAGCCCCTAATTCCTAAACTGTTGGGACCAAAACTCCCAAAAACAATCCCAACCTTCCTTTTGTGTTCATAAACCTTGTGTTAAAATTTCATAGATTTCTATTTACTTATACTAGAGTTATTGTGCGAAAACCAAGAAAAATGCTTATTGGGCCCTTTTTTGGCCCCTGATTCTTAAACTGTTGGGACCAAAACTCCCAAAATCAATCCCAACCTTCCTTTTGTGGTCATAAACCTTGTGTTTAAATTTCATAGATTTCTATTAACTTATACTAAAGTTATAGTGCGAAAACCAAATGTCTACAGACTCCGACGAACGACGACGACGCCAACGTCATACCAATATACGACCGCAAAAATTTTGCGGTCGTATAAAAACATGAAATGTACATATAAATGTAGTTTCTGAAAATATAAAGTTTATTGGATGAGCCTCGGAAACTTGAAACTGTAATGATTGTTAGGTATCCTTGGCCTTTTATGGAAAAGTTCAAGTATCCTGCTATAATATTCAAACAGTAAAAAAATTTGAAAAAAAAATCTTTTCTGTGCTATATTTTCCTTGCAAGTTAAAGAATATACATGTAATTTATCGGCAATTCATACATATTTCCTTTGATCTTTTTGCCTAATATTTTCGAGTATCACATACAGGCTATATCACTGAAAATATTAGGCAATACATTGTCTGACGTAATGCGGAAGGACCTACTTATCTGATCGTCCAATGAAAATGAATTATGGAAATTATCGATGACAAGTCGTCAATTCACGCAAATCGTCAATATTCTCCTTTCCCATTCACTGTCAAGAATATCTTTCAAAATGATGTCACGCACCAATGATTGGTCAACTATATTACAAACTTCTTCCGCTATGTGCACATTAAAATTAGTTGAAAAAAATGAATTGCCGATAAACAGAATAATAGGTAGTTTCGTTTTTGATACTAACTATATCATGTGGAATATCTAAACTTGCCCTTCAGACTCGTCTAGATATTCCACATGATATAGTCAGTATCAAAATCGAAAATTCCTATTATTCTATATGTCTCAAGCCAATCCCATAAGAAACTTTACAATAAAAAGGAAAAGTATCGGCTAGGAAACCAGATAAGGCTTTTGACTTAATAGAGCTTAAGTTTATTTGACAAGTAAATCAGCCAGTAGCAGGAGTTAGATCGATTGATCGATTGATTATTTTTTATTCTCCAGTAGCAATTATTATGTGATATAAATATGAGCCCTGCTTTGTACTAGACTAATATGCTAGCTCACTAGGTAACAATCTGCAGGAAGACATGTCACCCATACAAGACACGTTAATCCAAGCTGACAGAACAGAATGGCCACTTGTTAAATCTGTAACACCTTAAATCTACATTACATGTATTGGTATTCATTTGAAGTATTAGATTTTTCTCAGGGTTAAGAATTGGAATATAAAGAATTCTATGAATTTTTTACATTGATTGTTAAGAAAATAGAAACACGAAAGTGGGTGTTTAACAACCTAAAAGTCTGAGATATTTAATGTAGTTTGTGGTGAACCCTAAAAGTTCATATTTACTTTGAAATATTATTGTGTTGTTGATTCATTACAAAAGAATTTAGGGTATACAAACTTTTTTTCTTACTTTCTCATTTTTTATTAGTTATAAATGTTTGTGATCAACTGAAAACTAAATTTTATGGTTTTGTAAATTTTCTAGTAAGAATACAGTTGAAATAAAAAATACATTTAGGGGAATATTTAAATTCATGAATTAAACAACCATGAAATATGCCATGACTATAATGAATCCACAGTACATTAATCTAATTAAATTTCAGAAGTTAAACAGTATGAGTTATGTCCCCTTTCATTCATAGCGATTTTATAGTATTTTTCTTCCAAAATTCTGATAAAAAAGTGCATTGTGATTAATGAAAAATGGTTAAAAATTATGTCTATTGAAACACTGGTTTTATCTTTCAATCATATTACTCATGCAATAATTCCAAAGGTATAATATATTTGTTTAATCAAGAATATTCATTATATTTTTTAGTATTGTTGATGAGTTTCTGGAGGTTCATATATGCGTTGACAATATCTCTATTCTTGCATTTGTTATTTATACATATCAAATCATAGATTTGTATTTCATACACAGAAATTGTATTTATATCATATCATTTGTATTTCACCTTACACTTGTATCTGAACTGGACTGTCTTTGAACTGATATTGGTGACTTTAGTCCTTTTGTTACAGGATTTTGACTCTGCAGAAGAGATTTTTGTTGGACTTCTGCAGAAATTTCCCTCTGTATGTGACAAAGTTTTACAACTAACAAAAATAAGATTAATCCAAAAAATTCAATGCCTGCAAGCAAAAAAAAATAATAATCTAAATGGCATGTCAGTGTTATATTAAATGATCCATCTGAATTTTCTGTGCATGGTGTTCGGCAGTTTATATTTCCACTGTCATATGGACCAAACCAATGGCCCTGAAAAATGGATATGGAAGCAAATCCAAGAAAACTTCCAACACCAGTGAATAAATAAAACAGTCCCATTACGATACCTTTTGCAGACCGTGGTGCCATCTGATATGCAAATTCTAAAGCTGAAAGAGAAATTCATACATTTTAACTAAACATAATTAAAAATCTTTTAATGAAATATAAGAAATTACCATAAATTAATGAAACTAGAGGCTCAAGTGAGCTGGATAATGATCAAAGCAGATAACATACTGAATATCTAATATTGTTTTTATATCAAGTCTTAGACAATCAGAACCTTCCATGATAGTAGCTGGGTTGTGTGCCAGCTGATCAAAATTAAATGAGGAATCTTTGTAGAGGGTCTCCCAAACATCTTTTCTAATATGCTGTTGGCGTGGCCAATGATGCGAGCACAGCAATAGCCCATTCCAGAAAGTCATTTCCGGTATCACGATTCTGACTGTAAAATTATAATTTGAAGAAAGTTTCCCTTAGTTTACTTACTTCCATTTCCGGAGAACGAAACTTTTTCTAAGCTTAGTATGTAGCATAATATAGCTGCCCCCATTAAACAAAGACTTTTCTAAATGCAGAAAATGCATATGCTCCTATAGCACTCGCTGCTCTCACAATAAATTATTGAAAAGATTTGGCATTGTAGTTTTTGAGGAGATAAATTTAAAATTTGGCCGATCAGTATCAAGAATTCCTCTGGTGGGCATGTTTTTCATAAAATCCAAATCAAATAAAGGACCTTCCATACACTATTCCTGCCAAGTTTGTGACATTACTGGGCTTTGCAGTTTCAGAGGATATGATGAAATTGTAATTTCACATGGGCTTTAATGAAACCCTATTTGTAACCGTAGCTGCCGCTATGAAACCCAACCAACACCAAATGAGAAATTTTGTAAAGGCGTCTCTTTATAATCATTCCTAAAAAGTTACGAAAGGTTTGGCATTGTAGTTTTAGAGGAAAAGAATTTGACAATTTGGATGCAAAAGTTATGAAAAATTGAGAATCATGTAAAACGACAATGGGCATTAAGGTTCGTATATGGCAAAAAATAAAACCCCAAGCAATATATATTTGTAAAAATAAACTTTATGTATAGACTTTGCAAAATAATAAAGAAAAGTATCATATTTCTTACATTAATATGTCAATAAATCATTAAAAAAATGACGCAATTTCATAAACATCTCTAGTCCAAATTGGTCCAGTGGTTTCAAAGAAAGAAATCTTTAAAGGAAAGTTTAGCCGGACGACGGATGCCAAGTGATGGCAATAGCTCACATGGCCCTTTGGGTCAAGTGAGCTAAAAACTGGGGGAATGGATTCTATGAAATAATTTCCTTTGAATACATGTGTATTTCCCCATTTAGATACATACATGTAATGTTTAAATTTTTGTTCTGAACTAATACCGGCTTTGAAATGGATTGAAAATTAGTTTAGAGCAAATTTTGCAGCTATATTCATATGTAATTAACTAGAATTAAATAAACAAACTAAGAAAATAATATTAAGGCAAATCACAGTCTTGGATTCTTGAACTTAAACAGAATAATGAGAATATTTAACATTATCAATTGTTATAAGAGAGATAAGCAGGCAAGTTTAACCACATCTTCAACATGTCTTCGAATATTCTGTAAAGTTTGGAAGATCTGGGTACCCTATTTTCAACAATAACCAATCTGCCTGAACATCCTTCTGACATTCAAGCCAAATTTGCACTACCTACAACCCAGCCAAAAATACGCCAATACATATGATTACTAGAAAGCTGGACTATCGGAATTGACAGTTATCCCCGCACCCGTGCAGTTAGTTGGGACACCTACCCAATTGCCTAAATCTAAAACCTTATGCCCATTTAAAGATGTTATGCAATCATCCTATGAAGAAATCACAAATGGAACTAGAAATCTGGACTGTCGGAATCAACAGTGATCCCCGCACCCCCTGTAAGTAGTTGGGCCACTTACCTATAGGGCCACTATTAAAAAAATGTATGTTTCCCCACACCCCTACCCACATTGTTGTAAGTGGGTAGGTAGGTAGGTGTTTTTTTTTTTTTTTTTATCTTGAAAAAATTTTTTAATACCCAACAGAGCAAAACAAATCGATCATGTGTATGTCTGGCACATATAACTATTTGTAGCAACTTTAATGTAAGTGTTAGAATGTCTAAATGTTTGTAGCTCTCAGTGTCAGGTGTCAATTTGACATTAATTTCATCTGTTTTATTTGAGTTTGTATCTCAGAATTGTTCATGACTGTGATGTTTTCCCTCTCAGTGCATACTAGTAGCAAACTGTTTTAAATATATATGCATGTACTGTAGTTGTTTAACCTGAAGAATGTTCCATCAAATAATTTACCCTCTGACAGCACAGGACTCAGTATTTTGCTTCTGACATTGAGGAAATCACCAATATTAATAAAATTATTAGAATGAACTTTTATTTGAGCTAAAAGATAGCAAACTAAACTAAATACGCATTAGTCTTAATAGATACCAAGTGATTTTTAGTCCCGAGTAATGAGGGGTAGATTCTTTGCTGGAATAGCCTTGACACTTATTTATCAATACATTGGACAGATTTTAATGCTTTAATAAATTTTGAATAAAACAAATGACTAGATTGGAAACAAATTAATAGAAATGAAACAAATGTCCGACGTGTGTTTTCTCTGCAAAGAATATGTTCTTTTAGGATAAGGGGGACTGCTGCAAAGAATATGTTCCTTTAGGATAAGGGAGAATGGCCAAATTCTTTGCAGTTTTTAAATTTTTCACATACGTGGTCGGCCCATAAAATGGGGATCCGGCGACCATCACGTCTATAAAAAAGGAGCTGCAAAATTTAAAGGGTTCAATGGGAAGCGGTGGTCAGGAGGGGTAACAAGCTGCTTGATTTGAAGCTGTAAAGTCTGTTCGAGACAACGTTTTTCACCCTTCCGTCCGAATATTTTATTGAAATATCTGAAAATATGTTGTTGTTTTTGTATTATTCTTTTTCTCAGTAATTAGCAGTAAGAAAACTGAAAAGTTTTTATCCATTATTCTTTTTATAATTTTACTTTATGAATCCATGCATGTCATGCAGGTATATAAAGTAAACACGCATAATTCCTACGAGTGTGGCATTGATTTTTGTTGTCCTTGCTCAGACTGGAAAGGTTTCAGCGTAGCAATTTGTTTCTTCAATTAATTTATTAATGAAATTTCACCAATAATTAACGAAAAAAATCAATAATCTCCAGATTTTCTCCCAAATCAAAATTTTAATAAAATAATTTCTTCTCAGCGTCGAAAGCAAGAACACGTGTATGAAGGTTTCCACATATCCATGTATCCTGAAACGGCGCGATTTGTTCATCATTTTCCGAATCATCTTCATCAAAATCTAAATATTCTTTTTTAGAATCATCCTCAAGAAACATTTCTTTTACAAAATCTCGATTTTTCAGGGTAAAACTTCTCTAAAACGTGTCGCCGTCCGCAACCTTCGTCTACTTCAATTGTTTCAAACTCTATGTAAACAAACTACGAGGTCAACATAATTTTAGAATAGGATGTTGGAATTGACCAATAAAAACTGTTTTCTATAGGGAAATCCTTTTTCTGACGTAATATCAACTAAATATAAATATATCTACCTGATTTCATTGGCTAGAACTGGAAAAGTCTACCTAATATAGAAAGTCGATATAGTGACGACCTGCATTGAACGGAACTACCGGAAGTGCTCAATATATCGACGACCGGCAGTACAATAAAGTTGTTTTGGCAATCACTATATCGACGTCCTGCAGTACTAGGGTTAAAAAAAAAATTTGAACTCAGAACTCAAAAAAATTTTTTGAGTCGGCGGCTATTTTCTCAGTCGGTCGGGGCGTGGGGAAACAAACTTAATTTTAATTTTGGCCTAGTCAAAAATATTATACCTTATTCCCATCCAAATATAGTATGCAGTCATACTATAAAGGAATTAAATTAATAAACCTAATGAAAAATGAAAAAACGTTAGTTCACAAGCTTAAACCGACAATTTTGTGTGAGTCCCCGATCAAATCGATATTCTAAATCCTTATTGTGCAACTAAATATAGCGTAGAACAATACTATATATAAGCAAACTGAAAGAGATGTTAAGGTCACAAGCTTAAATTAAAATTTTCAAATTTTGCCCCATTTGGACTCAAATTTTAGAAAATTAAAATTCTAAAACCTTATTGCACACCTGCATACGGTGTTTGACAATACTGTATAGAAATAAAATACATAAATTGAAAAACAAAAGACAAGTTTATGTCACAAGCTTAAATTGATAATTTTTCGAAATTCGACCCCTGTGGGCTCCTTGTTTAGAAAATCAAAATTCTAAAACCTTATTGTGCATCTGCATATGGTGCATGACAATACTGTATAGAAATAATATGCATAAATTGTAAAATTAAAGAGGAGATTAGGTCACAAGCTTAAATTGACAGTTTTTTCGAAATTCAACCACTGTGGGTCCCAATTTTAGAAAATCAAAATTCTAAAACCTTATTGCACATCTGCATATGGTGCCTGACAATACTGTATAGAAATAAAATGCATAAATTGACAAAATAATAGACAAGTTTAGGTCACAAGCTTGAATTCCAAATTTTCGAAGTTCAACCTCTGTGGGCCCCTTGATTAGAAATTAAAAATTCTAAAACCTTATTGCGCATCTACATGTACACGTGGTTTGCAACCATTCTATATATAAATTAAATTCCTAAACCTAAAAGTGAAGGAGGAGTTGATGTAATAAGAAAGTGTGAGGGACTGAAGGACGGACACAATCGCTATATCCCCAAACTTTCTACGAAAATGCAGGGATAATAAACGGATGAACCATTCCAAGAAAATTATCTCCCCTCACAGAAATGTATTTGAAATTTTCATATTTAATTTAAGATTCATTACATTAAAGCCTTTTCTAATTCTAATACCAACCTGCAATTGATGCAAACACCTCACTCAGTCCAATTAATGCATACTGTGGTATCTGCCAAAATATAGACATTTCGGCTGCATAATATTTTGTGTTCCCTGAAAATTTATAATGTTACATTACTGTATATGCTAAAATAATATAATATTGGATGTAACATATCATAGACTAAATTTTCTTTTCTACTATGACGTCATTAAAGGGAATATGTCGAAAAAAACTCTTGGAATTAAATCATAAGGACTGACTGGAATTTTGTTTTCAGTCTATTCGAAATAACCTCAATGCACTTGTTGCACACTTTCAAATAAACTGCTACGCGGGTTATATTATACTGCGCATCCATGTAATTGAGGTTATTTCTTCATAGAATGAAAAAAATTACAGTCAATCCATAATAAACCGTAAAGTCTTTTTTCCAAACAAATCTTCATAACAGAAATGAAAGGAGCTAATGTCTGTAAAATGTCAACAAAAATGGTTACTGCACATCTTTTTTCTTTTTGCAGTTACTACTTATTGCCTTCTCCAATGATAAGATGTCTCAAATTTTTAATGAGAGCATATTTTTCAATTGTATGTACCATTGATAAACCTGTGAAAAATTTCTTTTCTAATGTCTGAACCATGTTGAGTTAATTCAGGATATGTCTGATCCTTGTTTGGAATGTGTTTCATTATCTTTTTCATCAAGAAATCAGTTCATGATTCGAAGCATGTGGGCCATACAGAACATCTTATAAAATAATTGCCACAAAAGGTTCATTTTACAAGACCTTGTATGGTTAATTTTCTCATTGGAAATTAGGGACAGCAGCCTGGGGTTGTATTTAATGATTCCTGTGAGGTATGATAAAACTAACTGATGAAGACAAGTGATTTTTTTTTTTTATGAATTGTTTGAACAATGACTGATGGGATGAAAAATAAAATAGAAGAATGTGTCTGAGGAACGGAATGCCCCCACTCAAGCTGACTAATGGTAAATGACTCACTACCCAAATTCGAACTCTGTATGCATGTTGTGGTTCTTAGCATTGTGTATGAGTTTCATAAAATTTGGATGAGGCAAACGTAGGTTAGAGTGCGAAAACGAAAAATTTGCATTTTTCCCAGTTATAAAGGGGCATAACTCTAGTATGGTAAATGACTCACAATGAGGCCAACTCAAGTTAGAGTGCAGAAACTAAAATTGGCCAGACTGAAGGACAGATGGTCAAGGGTAACACTTCACCTAGTGGCGGGGGCATAAAAATAAGGTAAATGTTTGTGAAATGACTGATGGGATGGATAAGAATTAGGATGAGTGTTTACACAATGCTTGATTGGATGGATCAGAAATTAACGGAGTGTTAACACAATGACAGTTGAGACTAGCCAGAAATAAGGTGATTATTTATACAGAGATTGATAGGTTGGGTCTGAAATATGGTGAGTGTTTACAAAATGATTGATGGGATGGACTACAAACAGGGTATTAATAAATCTTTACAAAATGATCAATGGAATGGATTAGAAATAAGGGGAGTATTTATATAATTACTGATGGGGTGGAGCAGAAATAGGCCGAATGTTGACACAATGATTGATATAGGATGAATTAGAAATAAGGTATTTACACAATAACTAAAGGAATGGATAAGAACACACAATGACTGATTGGACTGGCCAGAAATAAGGGGAGTTTTTACACAATGAATGATGGGATGGTTTAGAAATAAGGTGACTACTTACACAATGACCGATGGGATAGATTAGAAATCAGGTGATTTTTTTAAAAAATGAATGATAGGATGGTTTAGAAATAAGGTGAGTGTTTATTTATACAATGAATGATGGGATTTTATCAGAAATAATTTAAGTCTTCATTAGGTCAGAAATTAGTGGAGATGTATAAAACAAGAGGCTCTCAAGAGCCTGAATCGCTCACCTGGCAAAAAATGCACTATAAACTAAATTAATATATTAATGTTTGTTGTAAATTAAACTGAGTATTAAAGGTCACGTAAAATGCTGAAAATACCTTTAAAGGCCTTTCAAGAACCTCTGGAAAGAAATGGGCATGAGTTCTCCCTACGCTTGATTAAGATACAGTCATTGTCAATCTGATGATTCACAATACAAAATACAAGCTTTAATTCATCTTCAAATACAAGTATAAATCTTTTGGTCTATATGTTGTCTTCGTTTTTAAAATGTTTGAAAGAAGTTATGTAAAAATTGTGGGTTGAGGCTTTTTATTGTACTTGAAAAAGAAATATTGCAGGAACAATCATGCTAAGTTTCATCCAAATCCTCCTAGTAGTTTCAGGAGAAGATGTTTGAAAATTTGTTAACAACAATGATGACAGACACCAAGTGATGGCAATTAAAAGCTCACATATTATGAAGTTTAATCATTGTTATACAACATTCTCATCATCACCATTCACTAAGGATACCATGTTTACTTTAAAAACCAAATATTGTTGAAATCCGAGCAAGTGTAAAAAATGGTGGAAAAATGGCAGCCATTTTAAAAATGGCCGTCAAAAAAAAACTTTCATCATCACCATTCAACTCGGGATACCATGTTTACCTTGAAAGTAGCTTTCATCTTCATTTTATTTCTATGATTCAGGAAAAAATAGCAAAAATTTTGACCCCTATGTTCTATTTTTAGTAAGGGAGGACATGTTTTTCGACCAATCAAAAATGCAAGCATTAACTTTTTGCAGGATACCCTAAGGAACAGTTTCATTTGATTTTGAATAGTAGTTTCAGAGAAGAAGATTTTTGAAATAATAACATAAAAAAAAGCCAAAAATGTCAAAAAAGGGCAATAACTCTAACATCAGTTGACAGATTTTCACTAAAATCAGCACACAGGTAGCTCTCATCATGCTGAAAACTTTCAACCTGCAGAATTTGCCGTAACCTAATGATTTTTGAGATATTTGCGAAAAACTGTTGTTTGACCCCTATGTTCTATTTTTAGTAACAGTGGCCATGTTTTTCGACGGATCAAAAATCGAAGCATAAACTTTGTGCAGGATACCCTAAGGAACAACCATGCTAAGTTTTATCCAAATCCATTCAGTAGTTTCAGAGGAGAAGATTTCTGAAATAATAACATAAAAAAAAAAGCCAAAAATGTCAAAAAAGGGCAATAACTCTAACATCAGTTGACAGATTTTCACGAAAATCAGCACACAGGTAGCTCTCATCATGCTGAACATTTCAACCTGCCAGAATTTGCCATAACCTAATAATTTTTTAGATACTTGCGAAAAACTGTTGTTTGACCCCTATGTTCTATTTTTAGTAACAGTGGCCATGTTTTTCGACGGATCAAAAATCAAAGCAAAAACTTTGTGCAGGATACCCTAAGAAACAATCATGCTAAGTTTTATCCAAATCCATTCAGTAGTTTCAGAGGAAAAGGTGTTTGAAAAATTGTTAACGACGACAGACGACGACAGACGATGAAGGACGCCAAGTGATGAGAAAAGCTCAAATGGCCTTTTAGGCCAGGTGAGCTAATAACAAAATATAGAAAATATACTACATGTATAAAACCACATATGCATGTACTCCATATCCTTCCATTTTGATACATAAAATCAGCTATTCAAGATCATATACAGGAGCCTGCAGACCTAAGAATGTATTCCTAAATAAAAACACTTTACACCTAATTGGTACAAAGATTTTAAAAGGTAATGAGAATTCTTTTCCTGTGACATTTTGTAATAATATGTATTTCTATCTTTTCTTTGTTGTTTTGAAATAACATGGCATAGTTCCCCGGTTCTAGTTACAATAAAACTGTTAAAATTAAAAAGTTTGACAAAAATATTTTTTTACTGGAGATAGTAAACTGCTAATAAAATTCTTAGCAGCAAATGGATCCTGAAAATCACAAAAAGAAAGCACATCCTTGCAACAAAAGTTAATTGTTATGTTATTGAAAGTTAGAATAAGAACTAGAAAATGTGTTTTTAAGACACGGATGCCCCGCCCTAAAACAATATAGTTTTGTAATATTGATCTAAATAGGAAAGAAATATCAAGTTATGAAAGTGAAAAATGAAGTTTATCATTTATATATTACTATAGGTTTCTGAGAAATGAACCTAAATGAAAAACTTAACCAAAGTCACTGAAGCATGAAATATAGGTCATAGCAACCCAAGTGTTGCTGAACTGTGTTGTACTATACAAGAGGACTGTAGTGGTGAAATATCACTGATATATTACTATAGATTTCTGGGAAATGAACCTAAATGCAAAACTTAACAAAAGTCACTGAAGCATGAAATGTAGGTCATAGTGACCCAAGTGTTACTGAACTGTGCTGTACTATACAAGAGGACTGTAACGATGAAAGATCATTTCCATGTATATATTACTATAGGTTTCTGAGAAATGGAGCTAAACGCAAAACTTTACCGAATCGTGGAGCAAGAACGGATGGACAAGGGTAAATCTATATGCCCCAGCCACATTCGTGGCAGGGCATAAAAATATATCAATGAAATGAGAAAATTAAATAATTGGTGCTGTAAAAAAAATTCAGAAATACATTTTATGACTATACAATTCAACAATATTTTAATTTTTTCATTAGGTGGTCATAATGAGGTAATCTGCAAACATGAAGCTTCGTCTTTCTTGCTCAATATAATCTTTCACATAAAATACCTAATTCTTGTTGAACTGTATATGTGCAACACGGCTGAGTTTCATTACGATAAATGGATTTCAGACGATAATGTTCAACTACTCCTGCAACACAAACTGCACTTGCTGCAAACAACATTCCTAAACTGACTCTTACAACAAACCCCATTGGTCGGCCTGCTTTGATGAGTCGCGGGTAGATGACGCGATCAAAGACAGGAATCAAAATTATTACAAATACCACATCAAATAATGAAAACCAAGCTGCAACAAGCTGAAAATAAAAAATAAAGCCTTTTCTTAAAAAAAAAATAGAAGAAATAAACCATACAGTATAAATTTAGAAATTGGAGAATTTTTTTTTTTTCAGTCTTAAAAACAAATAACATCCACAGTGACAAGTGTTAAAAATTTATTCATACACATGTAATACCTTTTGATGTTTACAGATAAATATGAAAGTGAATTTCAAAATTAAAACCTTATCACAGATATACAGTACTAGGGAACAATATTATATATACACCAACAACAAATTAATAAGAATTGATGGGAAAATTGTCAGAAACTAATTATAGGAATTTAACAAATTGTCAATTCATTATTTCTAGAACTCAACTTTTTTTTCTGTTTGGGGAAAATAACTGAACCTAAGGAAATTTAAAATGACTGTTATATTTCTCCATATTATTGAATATTATGAATACACCTTATGTTGCTTGACCTCATTCTAAGATTTTTGAACTTTTTCTCAAATTTTTTATTTACTGTAAATTTGGAAATTTTCGCGTGCACTTATTATTGCGATTCTTCTATTCCAGACAAAATTACGAGGTTTAATTATTGCGATCGCTGCCCGCATGAAAACTAAAAAGTTTTATTATTGCGATCGGAGAAAAAATTGAAGATGGAAGTTTTATTTATGAAATCGTTTTAATTAATGGTTTTAAAAATATTAGAATTCAAAATATCATTTATATATAATAGCTGTCAAAACAATAAATATACAACTAAGTATCTACCAATTAACCTGTGTCCGGATGTCGGCAATCAATGACCACAAATTTATCTGTGTAAATTGTAACAAAGGGTGATATATCTAGAATAGATCGGACATGAAAACATGCATTAAAAATGTGAGTTTTTAATATTGCGATCCCAAACAGATCGCAATTTTCGCAATAATAAAAACATCGCAATAATTTCCATATTTACGCTATTTAATTTTTTTTGTCCCTTTATTTGATAATATCCAATTAAACAAGTCCTTTGTCCAGGAAAATACTAGGCAGATAGGATGGCCTCTGTTATCTTTAAAATTGGTATATAATGCCACTACACCATGCAAAAAGCATTAAGGAATAAGTACAAAGACCAGTCAGTTTGGAGTTAGTATAATGTGTCCAGAAGGAGTGGGGAATGTGAACATGCATGTTAAAAGTTTGTACTCCTGATATGCAGGTAATAACTGCTACTCGACGTTAACCAATATCCATCTATCTAAATAGCTTGCCATAACTTACTATTATGCACTAGCCGGCCAAACTGAGTTCATACGTTTGAATCTGACTTATGGCAAGGTGTGTTTTGACTCTGAACTTAATTTACAATGATGCCAGTCAGCATTTTTCCACACTGGCATACTCCAGCTTCTTCAAAAACAAACAAGAGGCTCTCCAGAGCCTGAAACACTCACCTGGCAAACAATGCACTATAAACTAAATTAATATATTAATGTTTGTTGTAAATTAAACTGAGTATTAAAGGTCATGTAAAATGCTGAAAATACCTTTAAAAGCCTTTCAAGAACCTCTGGAAAGTTTGTTCTGGTTACCTATGTGACCTTACATCTTTGGCATCTAAAAAGTGAACTCTCTTTTTCTGAAGTATCACAGTTTCAATTACATGTACTTGAAAAGGAAATATTCCAGGAACAATCATGCTAAGTTTCATCCAAATCCCCCTAGTAGTTTCAGAGGAGAAGATGTTTGAAAATTTGTTAACAACATCGATGACGGACACCAAGTGATGGCAATTAAAAGCTCACATATTATGAAGTTTAATCATTGTTATACAACATTCTCATTATCACCATTCACTAAGGATACCATGTTTACTTTAAAAACCAAATATTGTTGAAATCCAAGCAAGTGTAAATAAAATGCTCTGCTGGGCGCAGCTAGATACGACCGCAGATGTCGAACCCTGAATAGTTGGGGCAATTATGAACACAACATTCAAGCTTGATACAATACTGAATTTGGATTGTGAATAAATATTTGACACAGCATAGGTTTCTGACACAGAATGAATGTTGTCTAAGAACTTAAAAATTTTTAATTTACCTATTCAAACCATATCAGTATTTTTTGTTTTTATATATAAATCAGAAATAACCAATTTAAAATTGGGCACACATATCAATTTCTTGCTATTGCGCAATACTGTGCAATTGAAGATTTCTTGCTATTGCGCAATACTGTACAATTGAAAATTTTTTGAAATATTTGACACATAATAGGTTTCTGACACAGAATAACTGAAATCAAAGAACTTAGAATTGGTCATATGATTTCAATTTATATTCAATTTTTTGCTTCTTGTGCAATACAATATGCTTTGGAGAATTGACCCCCCCCCCCCAAAAAAAAATAATAATTTACCCCTTTTTTTAGCTTTTGTGCAATACACTATGAAGTTGCACATTGACCCCCCACTCTGAATTTATCATATGACTTGCATTTATATTCAATTTTTTGCTTCTGGTGCAATATAATATGCTGTGGATAACTGCCCCCCCCCCCCCCCCCCAAAAAAAAAATTAATTTACCCTTTTTTTAGCCTTTGTGCACTACGCTACGAAGTTGCACATTTCCCCCCTCCCAAAAAAAACAATAACCCAATAAAGTTTATTGTAACCCCAAACCCTATTTTTTCTAAACATTATTTTATTTTTAATTTATGAAATATGAAATGAGAAAAAAATTGCCCCCCCCTCCCAAATTTCTCATTTACCCCACCAACATAATACCCCCCCCCCCCCTGCCAAAACTAATTTGGTCCCCCTAAATTTTATTTCCTAATTCCCCCCCCCTCTTTTTATTTATACTTTGCAACCATAACAGCCCATTTAAATACACCATAACATATTAAAATAGCAAATGACATCATAGTCATGGATGGCAAATTTTAAATATACATAAATTAAAAGCAGCTTAGATTTCGGACCCTTTTGGTCCCTTATTCCTAAGCTGTTGGGACCAAAACTAAATAAATCAATGACAACCTTCCTTTTGTGTTCATAAACCTTGTGTTTATATTTAATATATTTCTATTTAATTATACTACATTTATTGTAAAAAAACAAAATAAAATGGTTATTTAAGTCCTTTTTTAGCCAATAATTCCTAAACTGTAGGGATGAAAACTCTAAAAAAAAAAACCCAACCTTACTTTTGTGGTCATAAACATTGTCTTAAATTATCATAAATTTCTACTTATTTACACCCCCCCCCCCCCCCCCCCCCCCCCTTTTATACTTTGCAACCATAACAGCCAATTTAAATACACCATAACATATTAAAATAGAAGATGACATCATAGTCATGAATGATAAATTTTAAATATAAATAATTTAAAAGCAGTTTAGATGAGATAAACAAAAAAACCTTCATCAGCACATTTTATATTGGCAAATTTCCAATGAAGTTCATTAAACTATAGTTATTGGCAAATTTACAATGGAATTTGTTACTAATAAATTTTTGATAATATGGCACCCATATCAATTTCTTGCTATTGCACAATACTCTGCAATTGAAACTTTCTTCAAATATTTGACACATAATAGGTTTCTGACACAGAATAACTGAAATAAATAACTTACAATTGGTAATATGATTTGAATTTATATTCAATTTTTTCCTTCTTGTGCAATACAATATGCTGTGGTGAATTGCCCCTACCCCCCCAAAAAAATAATTTACCCCTTTTTTAGTTTTAATTTTGAACCCCAATTTGTACAAACTTGAAAACTGGGCCCAAAATAAAAATAAAATGCTCCGCTGGGGGCGCAGCTAGATACGACCGCAGATGTCGAACCCTGAATAGTTGGGGCAATTATGAACACAACATTCAAGCTTGATACAATACTGAATTTGGATTGTGAATAAATATTTGACACAGCATAGGTTTCTGACACAGAATGAATGTTGTCTAAGAACTTAAAATTTTTTAATTTACCTATTCAAACCGTATCAGTATTATTTGTTTTTATATATAAATCAGAAATAACCAATTTAAAATTTAAAATTGGGCACACATATCAATTTCTTGCTATTGCGCAATACTGTGCAATTGAAAATTTCTTCAAATATTTGACACATAATAGGTTTCTGACACAGAATAACTGAAATCAAAGAACTTAGAATTGGTCATATGAGTTGAATTTATATTCAATTTTTTGCTTCTTGTGCAATACAATATGCTGTGGAGAATTGCCCCCCCCCCCAAAAAAAAATAATAATTTACCCCTTTTTTTTAGCTTTTGTGCAATACACTATGAAGTTGCACACTGACCCCCCCCCCCTCCCAAAAAAAAAAACAAAAAACAATAAAATTTATTGTAACCCCCCCCTTTTTTTGCTAAAAAAATTTGAAATTTTCTTTTTAATTTATGAAATATGAAATGAGAAAAAAATTACCCCCTCCCCAATTTCTCATTTACCCCCCCTCTAAATTTTGTTTTCACCCCCCCCCCCCATTTCTTTATACTTTGCAACCATAACAGCCCATTTAAATACACCATAACATATTAAAATAGAAAATGACATCATAGTCATGGAATTTGTTAATAATAAGGTTTTGATAACAGGGCACACATATCAATTTCTTGCTATTGCGCAATACTGTGCAATTGAAAATTTCTTCAAATATTTGACACATAATAGGTTTCTGACACAGAATAACTGAAATAAAGAACTTAGAATTGGTCATATGATTTGAATTTATATTCAATTTTTTGCTTCTTGTGCAATACAATATGCTGTGGAGAATTCCCCCCCCCCCCCCAAAAAAAAAAAATTTACCCCTTTTTTAGCTTTAATTTTGGACCCCGATTTGGACCAACTTGAAAACTGGGCCCATAATAAAAAAAAATAAGTACATGTTTAGATTCAGCATATCAAAGAACCCCAAGAATTCAATTTTTGTTAAAATCAAACTAAGTTTAATTTTGGACCCTTTGGACCTTAATGTAGACCAATTTGAAAACGGGACCAAAAATTAAGAATCTAAATGCATGGTTAGATTCGGCATATCAAAGAACCCCAATAGTAAAATTTTCGAAGAAATCAAACAAAGTTTAATTTTGGACCCCGATTTGGACCAACTTGAAAACTGGTCCCATAATAAAAAAACTAAGTACATGTTTATATTCAGCATATCAAAGAACCCCAAGAATTCAATTTTTGTTAAAATCAAACTAAGTTTAATTTTGGACCCTTTGGACCTTAATGTAGACCAATTTGAAAACGGGACCAACAATTAAAAATCTAAATGCACGGTTAGATTCGGCATATCAAAGAACCCAAATAGTTCAATTTTCGATGACATCAAACAAAGTTTAATTTTGGACCCCGATTTGGACCAACTTGAAAACTGGTCCCATAATAAAAAAACTAAGTACATGTTTATATTCAGCATATCAAAGAACCCCAAGAATTGAATTTTTGTTAAAATCAAACTAAGTTTAATTTTGGACCCTTTGGACCTTAATGTAGAAGAATTTGAAAACGGGACCAAAAATTAAGAATCTAAATGCACGGTTAGATTCGGCATATCAAAGAACCCCAATAGTTCAATTTTCGATGCAATCAAACAAAGTTTAATTTTGGACCCTTTTGGCCCCTAATTCCTAAACTGTTGGGACCAAAACTCCAAAACTCAATCCCAACCTTCCTTTTGTGGTCATACACCTTGTGTTTAAATTTCATAGATTTCTATTTACTTATACTAAAGTTATTGTGCAAAAACCAAAAAGAATGCTTATTTGGGCCCTTTTTTTGCCCCTTATTCCTAAACTGTTGGGACCAAAACTCCCAAAACCAATCCCAACCTTCCTTTTGTGGTCATAAACCTTGTGTTTAAATTTCATAGATTTCTATTTACTTATACTAGAGTTATTGTGCGAAAACCAAGAAAAATGCTTATTATGCCCTTTTTTGGCCCCTGATTCTAAAACTGTTGGGACCAAAACTCCCAAAATCAATCCCAACCTTCCTTTTGTGATCATAAACGTTGTGTTTAAATTTCATAGATTTCTATTATCTTATACTAAAGTTATAGTGCGAAAACCAAAGGTCTTCGGACGACGACGCAGACGACGACGCCAACGTCATACCAATATACGACCGCAAAAATTTTGCGGTCGTATAAAAATGGCGGGAAAATGGCAGCCATTTTAAAAATGGCCGTCCAAACAAACTCATCATCACCATTCAACTCGGCATACCATGTTTACCTTGAAGTAGCTTTCATCTTCATTTTCTTTCTATAATTCAGGAAAAAGTAGCAAAAATCAGCATTTTGACCCCTATGTTCTATTTTTAGTAACAGTGGCCATGTTTTTCGACGGATCAAAAATTGAAGCATAAAATTTGTGCAGGATATCCTAAGGAACAATCTTACCAAGTTTCATTTGATTTTGAATAGTAGTTTCAGAAAAAGAAGATTTTTGAAATAATAACATAAAAAAAAGCCAAAAATGTCAAAAAAAGGCAATAACTCTAACATCAGTTGACAGATTTTCACAAAAATCAGCACACAGGTAGCTCTCATCATGCTGAACACTTTCAACCTGCCAGAATTTGTCGTAGCCTAATGATTTTTTAGATATTTGCGAAAAAATGTTGTTTGACCCCTATGTTCTATTTTAGTAACAGCGCCACGTTTTTCGACGAATCAAAATTCCCCACAATCAGTTCTATGCAGGGTACCCCAAGGAACATTCATACCAAGTTTGGTTCTAATTAGTCAAGTAGTTTCAGAGGAGAAGATTTTTGAAATAATAACATACAAAAAAGCCAAAAATGTCAAAAAAGGGCAATAACTCTAACATCAGTTGACAGATTTTCACGAAAATCAGCACACATGTAGCTCTCATCATGCTGAACACATTCAACCTGCCAGAATTTGCCGTAACCTAATGATTTTTGAGATATTTGCAAATAAAATGCTCCGCTGGGCGCAGCTAGATACGACCGCAGATGTTGAACCCTGAATAGTTGGGGCAATTATGAACACAACATTCAAGCTTGATACAATACTGAATTTGGATTGTGAATAAATATTTGACACAGCATAGGTTTCTGACACAGAATGAATGTTGTCTAAGAACTTAAAAATTTTTAATTTACCTATTCAAACCATATCAGTATTATTTGTTTTTATATATAAATCAGAAATAACCAATTTAAAATTTAAAATTGGGCACACATATCAATTTCTTGCTATTGCGCAATACTGTGTAATTGAAAATTTCTTCAAATATTTGACACATAATAGATTTCTGACACAGAATAACTGAAATAAAGAACTTAGAATTGGTCATATGATTTCAATTTATATTCAATTTTTTGCTTTTGTGTAATACAATATCCTGTGGAGAATTGCCCCCCCCCCAAAAAAAAAAAAATTTACCCCCTTTTTAGCTTTAATTTTGGACCCCGATTTGGACCAACTTGAGAACTGGGCCCATAATAAAAAAACTAAGTACATGTTTAGATTCAGCATATAAAAGAACCCCAAGAATTCAATTTTTGTTAAAATCAAACTAAGTTTAATTTTGGACCCTTTGGACCTTAATGTAGACCAATTTGAAAACGGGACCAAAAATTAAGAATCTAAATGCACAGTTAGATTCGGCATATCAAAGAACCCCAATAGTTCAATTTTCGATGAAATCAAACAAAGTTTAATTTTGGACCCCGATTTGAACCAACTTGAAAACTGGGCCCATAATAAAAAAACTAAGTACATGTTTAGATTCAGCATATGAAAGAACCCAAAGAATTCAATTTTTGTTAAAATCAAACTAAGTTTAATTTTGGACCCTTTGGACCTTAATGTAGACCAATTTGAAAAAGGGACCAAAAATTAAGAATCTAAATGCACGGTTAGATTCGGCATATCAAAGAACCCCAATATTTCAATTTTCAATGAAATCAAACAAAGTTTAATTTTGGACCCTTTTGGCCCCTAATTCCTAAACTGTTGGGACCAAAACTCCAAAAATCAATCCCAACCTTCCTTTTGTGGTCATAAACCTTGTGTTTAAATTTCATAGATTTCTATTTACTTATACTAAAGTTATTGTGCAAAAACCAAGAAAAATGCTTATTTGGGCCCTTTTTTAGCCCCTAATTCCTAAACTGTTGGGACCAAAACTCCCAAAAACAATCCCAACCTTCCTTTTGTGGTCATAAACCTTGTGTTAAAATTTCATAGATTTCTATTTACTTATACTAGAGTTATTGTGCGAAAACCAAGAAAATTGCTTATTGGGCCCTTTTTCGGCCCCTGATTCTTAAACTGTTGGGACCAAAACTCCCAAAATCAATCCCAACCTTCCTTTTGTGGTCATAAACCTTGTGTTTAAATTTCATAGATTTCTATTAACTTATACTAAAGTTATAGTGCGAAAACCAAATGTCTTCGGACGACGACGCTGACGACGGACGACAACGCAGACGACGACGACGACGACGATGCCGCCAACGTCATACCAATATACGACCCCAAAAATTTTGCGGTCGTATAAAAACTGTTGTTTGACCCCTATGTTCTATTTTTAGTAACAGTGGCCATGTTTTTCGACGGATCAAAAATCGCAGCATAAATTTTGTGCAGGATACCCTTAGAAACAATCTTACCAAGTTTCATTTGATTTTGAATAGTAGTTTCAGAGAAGAAGATTTTTGAAATAATAACATAAAAAAAAGCCAAAAATATCAAAAAAAGGGCAATAACTCTAACATCAGTTGACAGATTTTCACGAAAATCAGCACACAGGTAGCTCTCATCATGCTGAACACTTTCAACCTGCCAGAATTTGTCGTAACCTAATGATTTTTGAGATATTTGCGAAAACCCCTATGTTTGACCCCTATGTTCTATTTTTAGTAACAGTGGCCATGTTTTTCGACGGATCAAAAGTCGAAGCACCAACTTTGTGCAGGATACCCTAAGGAACAACCATGCTAAGTTTTATCCAAATCCATTCAGTAGTTTCAGAGAAGAAGATGTTTGAAAAATTGTTAATGACGACGATGGAGCCAAGTGATGAGAATAGCTCACGCCAATTTTCCTACCGAAGGTCGGTGGTTCTCTCCGGGTACTCCGGCTTCCTCCACCAATAAAAACTGGCCGCCGCGAAATGGCCAAAATGTGCTGAAAACGGCGTTAAACCCCAACTAAATAAATAAAAAACAATAGCTCACTTGGGCTTTTAGGCCAGGTGAGCTAAAAAACAATTATCACAATATGGCTCATAACAACTATAATTTGTAAGAGTTCCACGGAACTCATTGTCTCGCCTGCTTTCGCTGTTGTCTATGCTTTCAGTGTAATTGTTGAATGTACATAATTTTTCTCCTCAAGTTATTTATTGATCATGAATAAGCTTCTGTGCAAGTTTGGTAAAAATCCAGGATATGGTTTAAGAAAGTAATTAATGTTTTAAAAACTTTAACTGCAGACTGTATGTAATATTAACTGGAAGAAAAACTAAGCCCATTTATAAGGAAAATACAGAAAAATGGAAAAATAAATTTACAAAATTTTCCGCTGGATACTATCTTTTGATCATGAACAAGCTGCTGTCCAAGTCTTGTAAAAATGTAGGATGGTTTAAGAAAGTTATTAAAGTTTAAAAAATATTAACCACAGAGTGAATGTAAATGTTGATGCAGCCGACGACGACGACGGAATGTAGGATCGCTATGTCTCGCTTCCGTGACAAAAGTCGCAGCTCGACAAAAAATGGTGTGAAATCCCAATTAACCAAATTAAACTATCAAATAAAGAAATACTCATTTCACCTTCGCTGGTTTTCCACCCTCGTCCCAATCATCCGAGCTGGCATTCTGAGGTGAACAATTAAATATTTTCTGTTCCTTCTCATTAGGTAAGTTGAGATTCATGTGCACTCCTTGTATCAGAAAAGTTGTTTCCATCTGTAAAATGGACAAAATAAATAGAGTTACTCATATAAGCCTTTTAGTAAGGGGAGTTGAAAAATATTCTGCATACAAATTATAACAAGACTGCTATAGAATTAAATTTGTTTTTTCACACAAATGTAACATGTATAAGTCCATATTTCACCCTGGTCTACTCTCAGAAATTGATTTTACACAAAGCCTAGAATACATGCACATCTGCATACCCTAACCAGTACTCCTGCCAAGTTTCATCCATTTCCAAAGTATGATGCATAAGATAGAGTGATGACAAATTTCTTCCATGTAGTCCTAAGGCAAAATGGCTAAGTCCATAATTTATCCTGGTAAGCCGTTAAAAATTGATTTATTGCAATGTCAAGAATATATGCACATCTACTTACCCTAATAAGTAATCCTGCCAAGTTTTATCCAAATCAGAGAGACATAATAACCCATTATTATTTTTTAAATATTTTAAAATACTCTAATTGGAAGAAAACTGTCATGTGATTCAAAAATAAATTGAATGTTTTTACAAAAATTGAAACAACCCTATTGTTCACCTCCAAACATCCAAATTTTCCACCGTCTCAGCAAACAACCCTATTGTTCACCTCCGAACATCCAATTTTCCACCCCAAGTGAGACAACTGCGTAATTTGTCTGCATTATAAGTCATGCAGCAGTTTATGTTGGGATTTTGTATCAAGATAAATCCACCATATCCATCCTCGCTGGTTTCCTGGTATTGGGCTTATTGAGTGCAGAATATCACGGTAATCAATACACAGCCAGGTCAAACCAAATACCTTTTTTTGATATTTGCTGCTTCTCGACCAAGCACACGGTATCTAGGAGTAAGAGCAAAGGACTAGTTGGCTCAGATTCAGTATAATGTATCCGGGTGGGGTGATATTTCTTCCTGTGGACTGTTACCTGGTGAGCTAGCATGTTGAAAATCTTGCTCAGTGTGTCGCTCTAGTACAAAGCAGGGTTCATATTCATATCATACCAACATGTTCTCATCCTGATACATTATATGCATTCAATAATTGCCACTGGATGTTAAACCATATTCCATCCATCATATTTTTTGTCATATACTTAAATTTGTAGTTTCATTATATCTGTTGAAACCATAAAAATGTGGTATCCATTAAAATATAATGAATCCACAATATTTAACAATTTACCTGAAAATAAACCATCCAATATGGAATTAGAGTAAAAAAGACACAAATAATCTTCAGAATCTTTTTCACCTCGTCAACTGTTGACTCTTGAAAGCTACCCCCATAGCGATACTTGGCATAATCCAAGCAATTTGTTGGTTCCTCAATAGCATTGTCATCAGATCTGAAACAAGACCAAAATGCAAAACAGTCTGACTTCAATGGATTAAGTGGGGCCTTTATTTGTTTAACATACCAGTAAGTAATTCAGAAATTTTCGCTGTGTGTTAAATAGTGGAAAGAAATGCCCATTAAATTGAACAGAGAGAATAAATTAATTTATGGTTACAATAGCAGTGGCAATTTGTTCTTAATGACTTGGTGCATCACTAAGGTGGTTATCACTAACTTCACTACCATCTAGATACGGTTCTTCACCGGCGATGTATTTTATCACGAAAAGGCATTACCAGTAAGTTGTACTTTAGTTGAACCTGACATTATTTAAAGCACTGTATGCTACATCTGCTACATATTCATAAGAAAAGAATTTTAAAAAGACTTGCCCGTCTCCCTTTCAGTATGAATTGCTGCAAATTGCTACCATTTGGTAGCGAAGATGCTTGTACATGTACTACAAACCTGTATGGTAACTGTTATTCAATCTTGCCAATTTATTCTATCTCTCACATTTTTACACCTTTGAAGGTTTTTCTTTAATGATAGTAACCTTTTAAAATTTATCTTTTTTAAACAGAAAATAGTAACTGTAATAGAAGTTAACTATGAAAAACAAGAATACAAATTTAAACTTAACAAGCATTCTGAGAGTATTGCTCGGCAACACAATGTTCCCTTCTGGCTTGAGCTGTGAGAAAACACGACAAATGTTCCTTGACCATGTGAATCGGATGCAGATGTATGGACAGAGTGATTACTAAAAATCCTAAAACTAATGTTTGCAAGGAGTACACAATAATTACCCGATCAGCCTGAAACTCAAAATTGATCTGTAGCTTATCATTATAACCCAACATACTAAAAATAAGATCTATTAAAAAACGATTTGCAAAAATGTATGGAGAACTTAAATATTTTGACAATAATTTCTATCTCCAAGGGCAATAACTCTCACTATTATTATCCGATCCGCTTGAAAGTCAAACTTGATCTGTAACTCATCATTATAAGGTCATATACCAAAAAAAACATCAGTTGGTTTAACAGTTTTTGAAAAAGTCTGGGAAACTATTATTTTGGCAATAATTCCTATTTCCAAGAGCAAAAACTCTCACAATAATTATCTGATCAGTGTGAAACTCAAACTTGATCTGTAGCTCAGCATTATAATCGCACATACCAACTAGAGGCTCTCAAGAGCCTGTGTCGCTCACCTGTATCTAATTTGATTTTGGAAATTATGTAAAATTATATAATGATTGAGACCAAGATTGGTTTAATTTGACACAGTATTTAAAATTAAAAACAGGTCATCTTAGTGTAGTCTTACAATAGCTACTGAAGACATCTTATCATTATTATTTTTGAATATGTGGTCAAGTTGTGACCATTCAGAATTTTTTTTACAATTTTCTGATAGACTTCTAAACATCTTGGATGATGGATCGGCAACAAAGTAACAACACTTGGTCAGCAACTCATAAGGAACATTCATGCTATGTTTTGTTACATTCCATTCAGTGGTTCTCTAAAAGAAGATGGTTCGGACCTGAAAAAAGACTTCAGAAAATGTCTGTAGGCATGTATAACGCGCACCCCTCTTACAAGAAACATGACCCAGGGTATAAATGTGCGCACTATACATACCAAAAAACGGTAGTCATTTGTATGCATTTCCCATAGGATCCAATATTAAACTTAGTCCCCTGCTGGCGGCCATCTTGGATTATGGATCGGCTACAAAGTACAAATGTAACAACACTTGGTCAGCACCTCATAAGGAACATTCATGCCATGTTTGGTTTCATTCCATTCAACGGTTCTCTAAAAGAAGTCATTTGTATGCATTTCCCATAGGGTCCTATGTTAAACTAAGTCCCCCTCTGGCGGCCATCTTGGATGATGGATCGGCTACAAAGTAACAACACTTGGTCAGCACCTCATAAGGAACATTCATGCCAGATTTACTTTCATTCCATTCAGTGGTTCTCTAAAAGAAGTCATTTGTATGCATTTCCCATAGGGTCCTATGTTAAACTAAGTTCCCCGCTGGCGGCCATCTTGGATGATGGATCAGCTACAAAGTAACAACACTTGGTCAGCACTTCATAAGGAATATTCATGCCATGTTTGGTTTCATTCCATTAAGTGGGTCACTAAAAGAAGTCATTTGTATGCATTTCCCATTGGATTCTATGTTAAACTAAGTCCCCCGCTGGCGGCCATCTTGGATTATGGATCGGCTACAAAGTACCAACACTTGGTCAGCACCTCATTAGGAACATTCATGCTATGTTTTGTTACATTCCATTCAGTAGTTCTCTAAAAGAAGTCATTTGTATGCATTTCCCATAGGGTCCTATGTTAAACTTAGTCCCCCGCTGGCGGCCATCTTGGATGATGGATCGGCTACAAAGTAACAACACTTGGTCAGCACCTCATAAGGAACATTCATGCCATGTTTGGTTTCATTCCATTCAACGGTTCTCTAAAAGAAGTCATTTGTATGCATTTCCCATAGGGTCCTATGTTAAACTAAGTCCCCCTCTGGCGGCCATCTTGGATAATGGATCGGCTACAAAGTAACAACACTTGGTCAGCACCTCATAAGGAACATTCATGCCAGATTTACTTTCATTCCATTCAGTGGTTCTCTAAAAGAAGTCATTTGTATGCATTTCCCATAGGTTCCTATGTTAAACTAAGTTCCCCGCTGGCGGCCATCTTGGATGATGGATCAGCTACAAAGTAACAACACTTGGTCAGCACTTCATAAGGAATATTCATGCCATGTTTGGTTTCATTCCATTAAGTGGGTCACTAAAAGAAGTCATTTGTATGCATTTCCCATAGGGTTCTATGTTAAACTAAGTCCCCCGCTGGCGGCCATCTCGGATTATGGATCGGCTACAAAGTAACAACACTTGGTCAGCACCTCATAAGGAATATTCATGCCATGTTTGGTTTCATTCCATTCCACGGTTCTCTAAAAGAAGTCATTTGTATGCATTTCCCATAGGGTCCTATGTTAAACAAAGTCCCCCTCTGGCGGCCATCTTGGATGATGGATCGGCTACAAAGTAACAACACTTGGTCAGCACCTTATAAGGGTTCATTCATGCCAGATTTAGTTTCATTCCATTCAGTTGTTCTCTAAAAGAAGTCATTTGTATGCATTTCCCATAGGGTCCTATGTTAAACTAAGTTCCCCGCTGGCGGCCATCTTGGATGATGGATCGGCTACAAAGTAACAACACTTGGTCAGCACCTCATAAGGAACATTCATGCCATGTTTGGTTTCATTCCATTCAGTGGTTCTCTAGAAGAAGTTCAAAATGTAAAATGTTAACGACGACGCCGGACGACGGACGACGGACGCCAAGTGATGAGAAAAGCTCACTTGACCCTTTGGGTCAGGTGAGCTAAAAATGAGATCAGTTCGTAAAACGCTTTCTGAAAAAAGTCTGGACAAACTGTAGTGTGACTGACGGACTGACTGCAATCGAAGTCCCACAACTCCTGAACAAAATCTGAAAATCTTTAAAACCAAAGGAAGCATTCTTAAATCAATCCTTATATATGTTGTGTGAAATTTCAGGAAAATCAAATGACGAAGCCTAAGGGACGAGATCAAAAGTTCAATGTAGGATAAAAAACTTAATTCACATAGTTTTTTCACTGACCCCCCCCCCCCCCCCCTTAACTTAATTTGGGAAAAATTGATTGACCAATATGGGCGTATCTGAAAATCGATGTCAGATAACAAAACTTGCAGCGATTTTTACCCCCCGTCCCCCCCACCCCCAAACTATTTGAATTAAGTTTTTTATCTTACATTGAACTTTTGATCTCGTCCCTAACTGAGTTACATGTATATCATAAAAATTTTGAAAATACAAACAGACAATGGTATACCATACTACATCAAGACAGGTTTTTAAGAACAATAAACATGCTGGATTTGAATCTTTCATACATGTACCTGGGAAATGATTTCTATATAAATACAGTCTTACCTATTATCTGTTCTTGTACAACATTTACTGCATTGACAGACAGAACAAGCTTCAAATATCACTTTAAATATATTCTTTAATATACTTCCTGTTCTTGGACGATACACATAGCTGCAGGAACCTGCAAATATATCGAAACAATAAACAAAAGAATTTATCAAGATTTTCAACTCTGGAACCCAAATAAAATTTGAAAATTCACTTAGTCTTACAGCATTAAATTCATGAAGCTTTTGAAAGGGCTTTACTCCATGAATCCCTTCCAGGGCTTGATCTGCCTAAGATCTCGAACCCATTACTTCCCAGCAAAACTGTACATTGCTGTAGATTAACATGTATTATTTTATTTTTTTAAAATCAATTGCATATTAGGATATCTTCTTTAACATGTTTAATTATATACTGTAAATTGTTAAACAAGCTATTAGATATATATTTTTCAAATTCAAGAAAAAATAAATGTTTATTTCTTACCACAAAGGAACACTACAGCACCAACTGCAAGACATATCAATGCTGACAGATATCCCCAGTAAAATCCTTCATGTTCATGCTGCTGAACATATGTAATGACTAACAAACCGATGAGAGATCCAACATTAACACACCAGTAGTACCAGTTAAAGAATGTTAAGTTTGCCTGCTGTCCTACACCACGCACCTGAAATTAAGGAGTTTTACAAGTACATAGTACCATAACCTATTTTCTTTCATGAGATTTTCCATAGCATCATTTTACATTTAGTTGATACTTGATGTTAAATGTTAGGGAGTAACATTTAGATTTTATTTTTTTTTTTGGGGGGGGGGGGGGAGGGGGGAGATCAAGTAACTGATCTTGAATCCTGAAATTTGTTTTGCAGAATTAAAAATTTCATTAGCCTTTACAAGAATTGACCAAAGCAAATTTTGTATAAAGAACTAAATAAAATGCTCCGCTGGGCGCAGCTAGATACGACCGCAGATGTCGAACCCTGAATAGTTGGGGCAATTTTGAACACAACATTCAAGCTTGATACAATACTGAATTTAGATTGTGAATAAATATTTGACACAGCATAGGTTTCTGACACAGAATGAATGTTGTCTAAGAACTTAAAAAATTTTAATTTACCTATTCAAACCATATCAGTATTATTTGTTTTTATATATAAATCAGAAATAACCAATTTAAAATTTAAAATTGGGCACACATATCAATTTCTTGCTATTGCACAATACTGTGCAATTGAAGATTTCCTGCTATTGCACAATACTGTGCAATTGAAGATTTCCTGCTATTGCGCAATACTGTGCAATTGAAAATTTCTTGAAATATTTAACACATAATAGGTTTTTGACACAGAATAACTGAAATCAAAGAACTTAGAATTGGTCATATGATTTCAATTTATATTCAATTTTTTGCTTCTTGTGCAATACAATATGCTGTGGAGAATTACCCCCCCCCCCCCCCCCCAAAAAAATAATAATAATTTACCCCTTTTTTTAGCTTTTGTGCAATACACTATGAAGTTGCACATTGACCCCCCCCTCCCAAAAAAAAACCCCAAAAAACAATAAAAATTTATTGTAACCCCCCCCCTTTTTTTTGCTAAAAAAAATTTGAAATTTTCCTTTTTAATTTATGATATATGAAATGAGAAAAAAATTGCCCCCCTCCCCAATTTCTCATTTACCCCCCCCCCCCCCCCCCCGAATTTTGTTTTCAACCCCCCCCCCCCCCCCCCCCCCCATTTCTTTATACTTTGCAACCATAACAGCCCATTTAAATACACCATAATGTATTAAAATAGAAAATGACATCATAGTCATGGATGGCAAATTTTAAATATACATAATTTAAAAGCAGTTTAGATGAGATAAACTAAAAAGCTTCATCAGCACATTTTATATAGGCAAATTTCCAATGAAGTTCATTAAACTAAAGTTATTAGCAAATTTCTAATGGAATTTGTTAATAATATTTTGATAACAGGGCACACATATCAATTTCTTGCTATTGTGCAATACTGTGCAATTGAAGATTTCTTGCTATTGCACAATACTGTGCAATTGAAAATTTCTTGAAATATTTGACACATAATAGGTTTCTGACACAGAATAACTGAAATCAAAGAACTTAGAATTGGTCATATGATTTGAATTTATATTCAATTTTTTGCTTCTTGTGCAATACAATATGCTGTGGAGAATTGCCCCCCCCCCCCCAAAAAAAATAATTTACCCCTTTTTTAGCTTTAATTTTGGACCGCGATTTGGACCAACTTGAAAACTGGGCCCATAATAAAAAAACTAAGTACATGTTTAGATTCAGCATATCAAAGAACCCAAAGAATTCAATTTTTGTTAAAATCAAACTAAGTTTAATTTTGGACCCTTTGGACCTTAATGTAGACCAATTAGAAAACGGGACCAAAAATTAAGAATCTAAATGCACCGTTTGATTCGGCATATCAAAGAACCCCAATAGTTCAATTTTCGATGAAATCAAACAAAGTTTAATTTTGGACCCCGATTTGGACCAACTTGAAAACTGGGCCCATAATAAAAAAACTAAGTACATGTTTAGATTCAGCATATCAAAGAACCCCAAGAATTCAATTTTTGTTAAAATCAAACTAAGTTTAATTTTGGACCCTTTGGACCTTCATGTAGACCAATTTGAAAACGGGACCAAAAATTAAGAATCTAAAAGCACTGTTTGATTCAGCATATCAAAGAACCCCAATAGTTCAATTTTCGATGAAATCAAACAAAGTTTAATTTTGGACCCTTTTGGCCCCTAATTCCTAAACTGTTGGGACCAAAACTCCAAAAATCAATCCCAACCTTCCTTTTGTGGTCATAAACCTTGTGTTTAAATTTCATAGATTTCTATTTACTTATACTAAAGTTTTTGTGCAAAAACCAAGAAAAATGCTTATTTGGGCCCTTTTTTAGCCCCTATATCCTAAACTGTTGGGACCAAAACTCCCAAAAACAATCCCAACCTTCCTTTTGTGGTCATAAACCTTGTGTTAAAATTTCATAGATTTCTATTTACTTATACTAGAGTTAGTGTGCGAAAACCAAGAAAAATGCTTATTGGGCCCTTTTTTGGCCCCTAATTCTTAAACTGTTGGGACCAAAACTCCCAAAATCAATCCCAACCTTCCTTTTGTGGTCATAAACCTTGTGTTTAAATTTCATAGATTTCTATTAACTTATACTAAAGTTATAGTGCGAAAACCAAATGTCTTCGGACGACGACGCCAACGTCATACCAATATACGACCGCAAAAATTTTGCGGTCGTATAAAAATGTGTGCAACTCAACGAAACTACTCAAAGAAGCATTCAATTCTTATTGCATCTGACAACAATTTTATGTTAATCTTTTCATGTACATGTATTCAAAAATTATTTTCTATGTATTTTTTACTTAACTGCCTTAGTAGCTGATGACTTTCAAGTAGCTATATATATATATATATATATTAACGAAATGTTGTTTAAACATGTAATTAGATATGTTGCGAAACAGCTCATAGGACAATAGAAAACAAGGAAAATAAAGTGAAATCATGGTGAGCTGTCAAAAGGGCCATAAAACAACCAAAATGTACAAAATACACAAGCTTGTGCATTTTGTATATGTGCCTTTTGACATCTATTTCCATTTATTGTCCTTGTTTTCTATTTAAACATGTAATTTTTTTTCAGCCAATCATTTTTGCAGGATTCAATGCAATGCAACTGAAATGCAATTACTGATTAGAAAGCTTGGGATAATAAATAAAATCCAGAGGACATTATAATATCATATATATAAAATATAGGAAATTCATTATCTGTTGAAATGTAGTAAACACTTACTTGAGAGGGAAGAGTTAGTAAACCATATTATAAAGTCCTGTAAAAATTTTCACACATTGAATAATAAAGATAAGTTTATTTGGATGATGAATACTGAAGATCCCTCATTACTCAAATATATTTGTACATATATATATATGATACTGGTTGGAAGTCATACTTGGTTTGGATTGTATCTGTATACATTTCTGAGGTGGCTTTCCAATTTTGCATAAAATACAGGTAGGATTTTATCCTTTAAGCATAGTCTCTTGGTGTTTTTTTTTAATTTTGGAATGTTTTGATATTTGTGCAGATTAAAACCTTGTAATCCTTTACTACACCCTCAAATTGTAGTATATAAGAAACTTTGTCCATTGATATGACAAATGCCATTCCTGCATGAAGTTCAAGTATGACCTGGTCATTATACCATTTGTCAATGATTGTGAATGTATAAAATTATATGTGTTCTGTAATATGCCCGCCTGGGGTCCTAATTTGGAAAATAAAGCATCCATTCGTCCTTCCATCCATCCATCCATCCATCTATACTCATGACATTACAAACTGCATGTATGTATAGATTTTCAGTGTTATGAGATTTAATCAAAGAAATAAATAAGGAATATTTTAAACCTATGTGAATCATACAATATATGTGTGATGTGCATCACCTCATTTAATTTCAGTTGGACCTCCTGACAAAATGAAATCTGTCAAAGAAACAACATTATTTGTAATTCTATTAATTCATAGGTAATGCAAATATACCTGATCTGCTCCAAATGGTGCTATATTTGATCTGAAAGGTCCACTTCCCACTGCAATCAATGTCAAAACTCCAAAGATCAATCCTGAACATTCCTCATTAAATGGAGACTGATTTTTATTTAAGTCATATATTTCATCTGTCAAGTTGTGCATGTTTGTAACATGTGGATTGCAAATGTGTGGCAGTTGTTTTTTATGTTCACTCCCAAGAAGTGGCAAAAATATATATCCTACTAAATACACAAGTAAAGAAATTAACAAACTTTTAAATCTCCCCAATAATGTGTCAGCCAGTAAACCTCCAAGGAATGAAGTCAAAAATGAGATTCCAAAGAAGAAAAACAATGCATATATGGAATTGTATGATTTCCATTGATATGGATTTTTGTTTAAAAACAGAACAAGATTTCCTGCAAAACTATAGAATGCCAGTCTTTCCAAGGTTATTGTTATGAGAATTGCACCTTGGGCTACTTTTACTTTTAGCCCCGAGTTACCAACTTGACTGGGAACAGTTTCTGTCTTCCTCCTTGTAAGAAGTCCGGTATTTTCGTCCATAATTTCCGACTGTCAGTTAAATGCAATATGTCTGTTTACTTTGTTCATGAACAAAGATAACTGCTAAATATTTCTAAATACATAACCAACAATCTTTTGGATTAAAATGATAATTTTTTATCAGCACTTTTAACAGGTAAAGCTGCCAGCTGCCATTTTGCTTGTTTCGTACATTCAATATCATGTGATCATAATCACGTGATTAAGTTTCCCGTGCATTATATGACTTCATCATTTATTGAATATTTTTTATTCATTAAAACTAAACTTTATTTTGCATGTTTGTGTCTTTTTTCTCCCTCAAAAAGAAAGCATATACAATACAGAACAGAAAATATCTTTTTTTTTTGGACCCCAGGCGAGCATATTACAGAACACATATAATTTATACATTCACAATTTGAGGCCCAAAGAGCAGTTTTTGTAAACAATTTTACAATTCCAAAATAATTACAATACTTTTCATTTCAATACTAACAATAGATAGTATTATAAATATTGTAAGCTTGTGGCTTAAAACCGTGCTATTAAGGTGGTGGATTCGCGAATTGATACACATTGTTAGTGCCTATCTGGTGGTGGATATTTATATATCTTATTAACTTAATTAATTAGCAGCATAGTGTTTGTTTGTTTGTTTGTTTGTTTAGTTGGGGTTTAACGCCGTTTTCAACACATTTGGCCATTTCGCGGCGGCCAGTTTTTATTGGTGGAGGAAGCCGGAGTACCCAGAGAGACTGAACCACCGACCTTCGGTAGGAAAATTGGCAATCCTTGTCAATTAAGATCGGAGTCGAACGCACCCCGTCACAGGTGAGATTCGAACGCACAACCCCAGCGTTGACAGGCTAGTGACCATTAGTAGTCAAGACGAACTACCTAGACCACTCGGCCACCGAGGCCCCCAGCAGCATAGTGATATCTATGCTAAACCGGTATTAATACAGTGCAACCCCCTGCTTCAGCAGATTTAACACATAGTACAGCTGTCTACAACAGTGGATGGTGATTCTCCAGATAGTGCAGGGGCGGATCCAGAGTGGTGACGAGTGGGGGGGCACAATTTTGAATAATTATCTGCCCCTTTTTTGGTGGGGGGATAATGTAGATTTTACGACCTTTATTGTTGAGGGGGGGGGGGGGGTACAACATCATATCTTCTTTTTGGTTAACGTCACAGAAGCTTATGTATCTGCCGACAAATTGAAAGCAATTATTATATTTTTACTGCTGTTGTCAGGTTGTAGAACTAAATATCAGGATCTGGTCCTCCGTGGTCTCTGTGCATGATTAGTGATTGTAAGAAAGAAGATAAATACACATAAGGACCAGACCAAAAAAACGCAATACATCATAGCTAGACCGACAAGCCCGGGAAGGAAAATGAACAACCCAAAGCACGACAAATAAACACTGAAAACTAGAAAACAATGAAAAACATAAACTCCTATAAAAACCACCTCCGGAAGGGTAAGCAGGTTCCTGCTCTGTATACGACACCCGTCATGAAGTTCAACAAAGTCAATCCGCCATCCGGTGGTAGTCACAAATCGGTGGAGGTGCGTGAAATGTTATCACAGTGGGAACAGGTCCAACATCATCTTCGATATTCGTGATGAAGACCGTAACATTTCCTAAGTGATGACATCAACTTATCCCTGATTAAAAAACGTACCATGAGCGAATTGAAAAGGGGACCCAAATTAAGTAATTAGACTTTCAATAATTAATAATTTTGTTTCGTCAAAAATGTCATGCAAAATCACTGAAAGATGGCAGTTTTAAAGTTCAAAGTATAATGATTGAAGTGGCTGCATTTTCGGTAGCCAGTGTAGTTTGGATTCTCTGACGTTACATGTATCAAATTTCAAAATGGATCTCAAACTTTTGTTCTTTTACACGGCCACCGAGGTGCTAAAAAACAATCAATTGAGAGAAGAAATTTTTGACAATTATTAATATCTTCAAGTTTTAAATAAAATAAATGACAATTTATTAAATTAAAGGTTTTAAATTTATATTTCAGAAGTCTCACTGATATAAATATTATAAAAAAAAATGTTGATGTACCTCTCATATGTCGGAACAGTTTAAACAAATCATGGTAGTAAAGATTTATCAGATATTGTAAATGCCCATTTGTACTAACAACACACTTAAATTAAAAAAGTCCAGATATTTTTACCTACCAATGAATTTCAAATATATTAATTTAAAAAAACAGATAGACATCTTTTTATAATCTTTTGTTTGTATTTAAAACAATTCACGTCAGCTAACAATGAATCAATAAGTAAGTCATTGTATAAGAAGGGTACATGTTCAATTAAACACTTGCAAATCTTCAAGGGGCACTGGTGGAAAATTAATTTTACTTTCTTCACTGTGATACATTTCCATCTCATTAACTCTTATCTTTATTATCAGATTTGTGAAAAATTACATACATGTTAATTTTCACAACTAGGTGGCAATCAACCATTACAATAGATAACGTGTTATGGTCACTTTCTTAAAATTTGCCTTTCGTAATTATGACCATGTTGAACGATGTGAAGCTTTGTATCTAGTAATTTTACATATAATTTTTTTTTTGGTGACCTCAACTGGGGGGGCACGTGCCCCCTGTGCCCCCCCGCTAAATCCGCCACTGTAGTGGAGGGACAGAAGATATAAGGGAGCAACCATTTGATTTTTATGGCGGGGGGGGGGGAGGGGGTGCATGGAAGGAATTTAAAAAAAAGACAGGATGCAAAAATTTGGTGAAAGAACAGACAGGACCAAAAATCCCCAGAAAAAAGGCAGGATGAAAAATGTAGTGAAAAAGGCATGAACACAGAAAAAGGGCAGGACAACACCAGGTAATAAAAAAAGGCATCCTCGAAATTTTGCTGAAAAAAGGCAGGACTTAAGATTACTTCCATGCCATCCCCCCCCCCCAAATCAAATGGTTGCTCCCTAAATAGATATACTAGTATGTTGTTTATTTGATAGTAAATTTTCTTTTGCACTGTTTAGTACGTATAATTGCTTAATAACATGTGTATCTTAAAATGACATTAGAATGACAAATGAATTTAGATTATAAGTAACTTAATTGGTGGTGATGTTCATTGTATGGTCCTCTACAAAGTTTGTTTTTTGGTTCTGATCCAAAATTGGACATGTCTGCCAGGGCAATTTATGCACTCTGGTTGGCTGAAATTTAAAAAATCTTCTCTGAAACTACTAAAGCAATTGCAGGAATGATACATGGTCCTCTACAAAGTTTATGTTTTTCGTGCCGATCTGAAATCCAAGATGGCCAACACTACCAAATGGGAAGGTCAATAGTCATGCCCGAAGGCCATTCAAAATGTCCAAAGCAACCGATGAAAGTCCCTAGCAACCATATATATTTGGGTTCAGGATTCTATATTTTAGCTGTACAAGTTGATCAATATTAAGGCGAAAAATGCAACATGTGCATTAAATAGCAAAAATAATCATTGATGCAAGATCTACACAAAAAAATTACCGGTGAGCTTTTCGGGCTCTTGGGAGCCTCTTTCAATTTTCAGTTTAGGCATTTATTCTAAATTTTGTGACTCAATTTCTTTCCTAAGGTATATCATGGAAAAAATATGTTTCAATTGAACCATTAAAATGATTTTTAACGAGCCTTATTGTTCTTAGTTTATTTCTGCGTGCTTTGTTTCTGTTGTCATCAAAAATGTCTTTTTTTTTCTCCAAATTTCATTATATTTTGGTTTTATTTTATTTAATATGTATCTTTTTTAAATTTGTTTTTAAACTTGCTATATTTTTAATGTCTAAATTAAGGTAATGTTTGTTTAATTGGGGTTTTACGCCGTTTTCAGTGCATTTGGCTATTTCGCGGCGACCAGTTTTTTTATTGGTGGAGGAAGCCGGGGTACCCGGAGACAGGGATCATATAATACTATCATATACAGTTCCTGCCGGAGAGAACCACCGACCTTCGATCGGTAGGAAAATTGGCAATCCTTGTCAATTAAGATCGGTGTCGAACACACCCCGCCACTTGTGAGATTCGAACTCTAAACCTCAGCGTTGATAGGCTAGTGGTCATTAGTAGTCATGACGAACTACCTAGACCACAGGGCCACCCCTATTGAAAAAAAAAAAAACGAATATTGTTTTTGTGGGTATTGATTATTCAGTCCTGTAGTAAATGTTGTGGTCTAAAGCTAACATTATACTTGTTCAGTTTGAGTTGTTTCGCTTTAAGTAAAATACAAAAAGCTTCCGGGATCTCTTGGACAGAACCATGAAAGTTCGTCGTTAAAATTTTGTAAAAAATGAATTGCAAAGCACAATTTGCAGAGGAGAGAATGAATGATGCTACTCTAATATGACCATAAAGACTACCACTTAACCACGTCAAATTATCGATGACTATGCATCACAAAACCTAAGGAAAATGCTTTCCGTCAACCCTGTGGCATAATTCTAGACGTGTACCCCTTTAATAAAACCATCACTTGTTAGAAATGTAAAGGCCTTAAGTCCTCATGCAGTCATTCTATAGAGCTCATGGCTTGAAAATATTCTACAACTGTAACGTGTCAAATCAGAGACATATAAAACATTTTTATATGTCTCTGGTCAAACACAATTCAGGCCCAGGTCTAGATAGATCTCCTGTTGTATTTTCGTTTGGTTTTATTTATATATATATACACACTTCAAACAGGAACTATTCCATCGAATTACAATCCCAAAATTTTGAAATTAATCAACAAATATAAAAAAATTTCACCATAAATTATGAATGGAGAGATAACTGGGCACGAGATATAATTTCTACTCTTCGTTATCTACTGACGGCTTCCTCTACCGGTAGTGCATTTTATCACGCGAGATCAGAGCCCTGGATCATTCATTCCTTTTAGTAGTTCAAGCACTTGAACATAAAGAGTAACCATGACATATGTTTTTCCTTCATACCTATAGAAATCTTGGTTCATAAGTCCATGTAGCAGTAAGTTCACTCCAGTTTTAGACTTATATTTAAACGGTTTAACACTATTTAGTAGTAGTCATCATATATGGTCATATCTTGTTGGATATGACGTATTTAAACGATGCAGAGGATGCTTAATTACCCTACAGGTGCACACTGACTCAACTTCAAGTTCAATCCAAGTTGCTCATAACATTTTTAGTTGTTTTGTAGTTTTTAAACTCACTTGGATCACTGGTCTAAATAAGCTCAAATATTTTCAGATATATCTGGAATTCCATTTCACTTTTCCCTCTGTATAATATGGGTATCAATAGAGTATACCAAGGCAAAAATAAATAATGCAGAATTTTATACTTTTATTCTGAATTTCAGAAGCTCAAAGTGACAAACTCCTGCACTAGCTCTGTCAAGTACAATACTTCAAATAACATGAACAAAAATTTACACCAAAATTTTACCATTACAGAGCTTCAACAGAAGAAATAACATTACAATTGATAAGTTGTGTGACATTATACTATACAGCAATACTCTAGCGATCAGATAATATCCAATACATATATAAACTGTATACAAAATACTTCATAGGTTGGATATTTGACACTTTTCAAATTAATCATGTTATCTCCCTTGATCTTAAATTATGCATATTTTTACACAAGACTTGTGATGTGTAAAAACATTCAAGTATAATCCCAGTCAAGACATCTTTGACAAATTAGTTATTTTATGCAGGTTACCAGGGCAAATTGTTTATCAGAGCAATGGACAAGATTTGTTTATTGCATGATATTCACATAAAACGTGTGACAGCCTGGTGAGAAAATCAAGGGAGGTAATAAAAGTGAAATTGTGAAAGTTTTTATTAAAAAATAATTAATATCTTGATACATGTACTTGAAGTTTGTCATCTTGACTTCAAGGTACATTTTAGGCTAATGTGCAACAAATATTCCACAGACTGTGAACATTCTTATCATATAAAGTATCTTCTATTAAATTCTTGGATATTGGAAATAGATTGCAGACCACATATGGCAGATTAATAGGCTGACCACTATATGGTATTATGTATGTATATGTTTTAGACAAATAATCCTTCAGTAAATTTTCAAACACAGTCCTGTATTTAACCAAGTAAGTACAGCTGTGGGGCACACATGTATTGTCAAGTATTGTGACAATAACCTGAGCTGGCTCTAACAAGGAATAATTTTGAAGCAAATTTCTCAAATTCTAATGCATTTATGTTTCTGACCAAAATCAGTAATATTATAAGAAAGGAACAACTTATAACTTTATAGTACAAATATCACAAGCTATTACTACAATACATTGGGAGTGGTGAAATAAAAATTTAATCGTGAAAGAAAATTCACATTTCAATGAAAGGAGTGACAAAAGGTGAAGTTACATAAAATAATCCTTTTTTCTTATTATATCTTTTATCCTTTTAATTTGTTAGATTCAATAGATTCAAATGCAAAATAGAAGCAAATAGGATTTCATAACGATTTCTCATTTGGTTTATAAAGGTTAAGTAATGAACTATGAATAGAAAAATGCAGGAAAGTACGACAAAGAAATATTTTGCCTTCAAATGGTTTAAATAGAGGCATACAAAAACACAACAAATAAATATCCTCAAATTTGAAACTTGACTAACAAATTTGCTCACATGTGAAATATAGGTTCAAATCAAGGTTTAAATAATTCATAAATGAAGCAAATTTGCTTTGTTTTCACAAATACAATGACAGAGCGACACTCACTTCAAACTTCTGAAATTAAATGTCTATCTTTCAGCATAAAGATATTTTGAGTAAGTGACCAAATCTTGAAATGACAAATCTGAAATCAGTCAATTGTTTTATATGTATTTTACAGAATCTAATTAAGATTTACAGAAAAAAAAAATTCATACATTTTCATGAAATTCAACTTGGCATTTAAATACATCTAATATGCTCTCAAATAAACTGTAGGTAAAATTGTTATTCTTTTTAATCTTTTTCCATTCATTCTCGTCAATTATCTGTATATGGTGCCATATAAGGGGTTATTCTTGTGGGTATGGAATTTTGCAATATTGAATCAAGAAAATGTGCCAAAAAATTTAATGTTATGTATTTTGGAAGTTCAATCAGTTGACAAGAAATATATTAGGGTATGTAGTATTGACAATTCTCAACTTGTAACTTTATAAAAGTACCACCGGTGTCGAAATGTAATTTTTCATGAAAAGGTGTCTGAATTAGCCACGTTATGGAAAAAGGAAAAAACAATGACCACAACAAAATTATCGATGACTATGCTGGACAAAACCTAAGGAAAATGATTTTCATCAACCCTGCGGCATAATTCTAGACATGTACATGTGTAATAAAACCATCACTTGTTAGAATTGTAAAGCCTCAAGTCCTCAGTTTAAAAAAGAACAATTTGGTAAAATCATTCCTTTCAAACAATTGTGGCTTTATGGTATTTTATTGGATACCAATTTATATGGGTTTTGTCAGAGCAGTCCTATTGCGTAATAACTATAAATGTACAAAACAAATAAATCCGGTTCCTCTTAACACTAAAATTGATATCCATGAAAAACAAATCTGCAATATTTTGAATTCTTGTTATGAATGACGTTTTTTTACATTTAAATGTCATGGGAATAAATCTTTACATTTTTACCATTTGTTTTTACAATGTATAATATGAGCAACGAAAAAAAAAACCTACATCAACAAAATATAGGCATTTTCAATTCTATACATATCACTCATTCAAAACATATATCTGACAATGACTATAACCTGAGACAGATATCACAACTTGGAGCAATAGTCTCTCCCTCATCAGGGTCACAAAAAATAATTTAAAAAATCCTCATTAATTTCCTTTCATATACTGCAAAAAGATCCAGTTTGGAAATACCAAGTGAGAATGTACTGAATCATCACAATATCATACAATTATTGACTCCCCTTTGCATGGGTTAATATCACACCATACAAAAAGTCCATAATTGTTTTTCATGCATTAGGCCTCCATATGTTTACAAAATAACCCTGAAAACATCAAGGACTCTGCCATTCAGAAAAAGACCATTGATTAATTTCACCAATCTAACATAACATTGTGATGTAACAGTCAAGCTTGTCCATACAGTATATGGAAATTAATGGACCTGCAGACATAAGGAATTAAAGAACAATAAATATATTTATGGGCCTTTGAAAAATAATGAAAATTTATAAATTATTTGAATGTGTCCCCTAGTAACAATTCTCCACACATCCTTACAAGCTGGACACTCTATACATTTACTCATTAATATCATGAAACACATTAATAAACATGTCATTAGTGATGTTCGAAAAAATCATCGAACAAGGAAGAAAGTGTTAACATCCATATAACCATTATTCTTATTATTTAAATTTTGAATGAAGTATTAGATGTAATTTCCATATTTTTCAACTACTAGTACATGTAGTTCAAAAGAAATTTTCCATTTTTTCCAATTATTTCAATGGATATAAACAAAAACCCACAACTAAGAAAACCATAAAAATTAAGAATATTTAATATGACAGACCACTTGAGAAAACACTTTTCTTAATATCCCTTGTTTCCATGCAAAGTGTTCTATTTACTTTCACTAATGAATTTTATGGGTGTTTCCATTATGTAATCATACATTTCTTTTCAAATATTTTAACAACAAAGACTTATAATACTGATTTTCACTGCTTGCATAAAAAACAGTCATTAATTCTGATTAATGTTCTAATAAAATATTTTGGTGGGTGCTGTTTCAAGCTATATTTTTTAATCTGCTCTTAATGATTCTGACAGGTTTGTGAATCCACAGGGTTACAAGAAACTGGTAACCCTTTTTAACATGTACACCACTTACTCGTATGAAAAATGACAACCCCTTGTTAAGTCAAATACAACTGACTCTAACAAGAAACCCTGACAATTTTTGTTAAGTTACTGATTCCTAGGAAAACTGACAATTTTAGTTAAACACTGCTGGCTTGTTAACTCAAGCACACCATAACAGGAGCATGGTATTAACCTGAAATTATTAATGTTAGCAGGCTATAATTTTTTTTATATTTTTAGAGCATGTTATTAATTGTACAATGTTTAACATTAACAGACTATAAATTTTCTAATTTTACATGGGCTACCTGTTTATCTTAATAGTTATAAAAGTTCCTACAATTTTAAGCTCGGTAGTCCAAAGATCTTTATGAGAATTCTTTACACCTAAATTCAAAGAAAAAAATTGGCAGCTTGAAAAAATGAGTAAATTTGTTCAAATACACAACAGTTTTTTGCAGATATGTCAACCTAAACATCACAATAGGGCATACTCACAAAAAAAAATTCCCCTAACATCTCACAATTCATTCACTTTCAAACCAACACAATATCTATTTCACAAAACATTATAATGAAGCAATCAAACACACTACATTCTACAAAGCAAAAGTAACTCAATTTTAATATATATACAATTAACTTTTGTACATGTATTTACACGGTATGATATCGGACCATTAGATCAGAAAAAAGGATGTGTAAATGAACTCTTGATTAAGTAAATAAATTGCACAAAAACGACTGAAGTTACACAATGCCATTTGTCTGTTTTACTGATGGGTTTCTATGGGAAGACAAAAAGTTAACAATGTTTTACATACATAATAATTCTAGATCAATATTAAAGAGAAATCAACACACATCTATTTACATAAACCGCACATTAACTGACGACTATTTACAACAAAAATCTTGATAAAATTTACCATACATCAAAATATATTTTCAAAAATTTAGCCTTATGATTGATAAATTAAAAAACATATTTCAAATACTTTCACATAAACCTCATATCTAGCCAAACAGAAGTTAACTCTAGTTACCTTAACGATGACAGGACTGTCAAATAACATGACATAGTAACAAAAGTATTGTCATAGGACCGAAAATTACTGTGATAAATCAGCATTTTGAGATAGTAGTTAAAGGTAATAAGAGTCAACTGCATATAAATTATATACTAGCTCATGGCTACCAACCTCTCGAAAAAATTAACATTTTGAATCTTAAGCCACACCTGAAATGGTCAGCATAAAATACAGAATGTGGAAATGCCTTTCAAATGTAGATAAATTACAGCTAATTTGGAAGGGTTAGCAACTATGCAGCTTTCTAAAAAAAAAAAGAAAGTTTAGACCGACTAGTTTAATACATACAGGAGTATGACACATTATTCGTAAGAACCAGAAGTCTCTTTCAACAGCAACCAAATAAAGAATCATTTTCAAACGAGCACTAATGCAATATATATATACACAAAGTTAACATAGGAGAAAATTCCACATTTGATATTGAAGGCAAACATAGTACGCATGGAGAAATTAATATTAATAAATTTCATGTTATATGAAACCTAATGAAACATACAGAAATATTTTAAAAATCCAGCAAACCGAGTATAGTTAACTATTCTATGTTTACGTGTGATCGGACTTGAAGCAAAAATTATTACTAAGACCACTGAAAGTTAATACTTCTACAAGCCTCATACTTTGAGTTTTAAGGAAATTTTTTTCACCCTTAATATCTAGACTTAGAATGAGTCAGTCTGTTAGGTATGAAATTTTCCTTGGAATCAACCAACCTGTTTATATACATGTACCCCATGCCTCCATATACATTGGAATGGTCTTAAGTGACCCTCTGTCATACATATTTTTTATATACTTCTTTGAATTGGGTATAAAAGTCTTGTATTTTTACGTATTCTCGACCCCCTTAATTGAAAAATCAAACTTGTCTGAGTATTTGCAGAGTAAGGGGTATACATGTAATTAACTGTTAGACAGAAGTGACATGTTTTTTGTTCAGGTTTGAACCTCCTTATCCTTTCTTAAATATTTTACAGTGACTTTTTTACTAATACCTTTAATTGGCAAAAGATTTTTGAATGAGGAAAATCCATTATACCCATCAGTACAAGGTGAGTAAGTATTCAAAATCCTCTTCCCACAACAACTATATCATAATTCTAGAAATAACCATGCATTTTATATGAGATCAAGTGAACCATTTAGTCTATACAGTAGTTATACTGATATATTTCCAAACAACTCTCATCTTTACATTCTTGGCATATATTCTTACATTTTTGTAAATTAAACATTTTCATAAAACTTGGAAAATTGCAAATAAATACATGACATTTTTATCCACGTAAACGTAAGTACTTGTAAACACAAGCTATCAAAAGTATATTGCATTGCAAACAAATAAACAAACATCTTTACATTAAATCAGATAAAAAGAAAAACTTTTAGAACACAGATTTTCAAAAACACTAATTCAGCACCTATTTACACACAATATCCAAATACATACAATCACACAAAAAGAACTAAAGCACTCTTGTACACTCAAATATTACAGCACTATGATACAAGTTAATATTTACAAACAGATATTTAATAGTATCAACTTTGGCCCATAATTGTAAATGAGTAGATTTATGAACATGCATTTTGATGTGGTCTAATACATCTGAATATTTCATCCAAATCTGTGGCAATGCATTTCCTAACAACAGTAAACTTTATCTGTAAAAATTGTGAAAGTATTAAACTTATCTTGTATCTTGAAAAAAGATAATTGATCTGTTAAATTCAACAATTATAAAACAGAAATGAAATCAATTCTTTCCATCAGACATTATTTATATAAAGATATTCTCAAAACTGCTGAGTTTTACGCAACTTCACAGAGGCAGAATGAACAAATTTAAGATGAATTTTACACAAATACTAAAAAAATACATGTACACAAAATATGCATTAATCCTAATGCAGAAAGTATATCTATTAATTAGACTGAATTAACAAATTTAGCTTTTTGCCATGAAAATACTGAACAGAGGACATGAAAATGAAAAGATCCTTCTGTTTTGCTCCTAGATTACAATATTACTGCAGTCTTGACAGTTAAATTTTCTAATCTATTTTTAACCATCAAATATTGTAATCACAACAGAGGAAACATCTACCACTATATTTCTCCATTTTTACCCTAAATTTAAATTTAATAGACGATAACAGAATTACTACCAAAAGATCCACATGCACACACAAAAAAATTAAATATCAAACAAAGCAATTCAGATTTGAAATATACTCTACAGAACAAACAACTAATTATGTACATATATCTACACAATACTGACTTCGTCACAGAAAAACAAAAACTATGAAACAATCATTAAAAAATGCAAGCACTTTTCTGAGTGGTATAAAAATGACTAGTACATATTGTATTGGCTATTTAAACATACTCTCTTACAGAAATAAATAGTAGAAAAAAGTTTTAAACTTCCATTTTATACAATGTATTTTTATTGGGAAAATGAATCAACACGAGTGACTTTACATCTATTTTTTACAGCTTCAGATTTAAATGATATGTCACAAACTGTAGGTACAAAACCCATATATTTACAATAGAAAATAAATGTTGACATACAAATATTTACAACTTTTCATCAAATCTACATAAAGAAAAAAAAACATGTATAATCACAAATATATGAGCAAAAGAAAAATATAACTATGTACAAGAAATATTTACAGAGATATTTATCATTCCGAGTTGTTACTTAGCAATCCAGCTTCATGTATCACTGTTTCAGGAATTAAACACGATAATATAAATCACTAAATAAAAAAAAATCTTTTTCCTATTATACAATGTATTTACACAGAAAATGATATAGAAAGAAATAAGTTTTTGATACAATATTTTTTAAAGTTTAAACTCTCTTAATCCCATCTACAAATACATATCAAAATTGTCAATTATTAACACCTTTCAATTTCATCCACTGTCATCACTCTGGTTCCCTGTTGGGGAAGAGGAGGCATACTGGGAATCTGTCCTTTCAATACGTCATTGCCAAACCACTTCAGTAAGTTTGGATCACTGGACTTTAAGTTGTTGTCTCCATTATAGAGTCCTGGTGTAATAGGACCACCCAAAGCTGAAAAAAATATTCAAGATAATTAAGATGTCATCTAATTAAAATGCCTTTCATTATTGCTAATTACTAACTGATTAACAATTAATTCATGAATCTTATCTGAAACATTTAGTGGTTTTTGTTTCAACTTTGAGCACAATCAATGAGTCATGATTTGTAACAAAATATGCATTATTAAAACTGGCAACAAGGAATATCCTACACTACCAGCTGAATGTAGCCATATGTCCCCCGCCGCAGAGAAAAGTCGAAGCCCCACAAGATATACAAATTGTGTATTATTAAAATGGCAGCACAGTATGGATGTCAACACATAAAAAAAATTGCTGTATAATACAAATTTGCTTCCACAAAGTGTGCATAAAGTGTCACATGCACAAAAACATTAAAGTCCCATAACTCTCGTAACATTTGTCGAATCAAAATTCTGGTATGATATGATCAAGTACATGTGGTGACTAACAATCCTATAAAGTTTTAACGAATTCCGATCAGTGGTCTTAAAGGAGTTGCGTCCACAAAAAATTCCTATAGTGTCAAATGCAGATAAATGTTTAAGTCCTATAACTTCCGTTAAATTTGTCAAATCAAAATGGCAGTCCGATAGGATCAAGAACATATGGTGAATAACAGCAGGGCCTCCAAAATTTCCTGACGACAGCCGGACATTTTTGACGGTCAATGATCAGCTGGATACTTAAATGTAACTGAGAGCCCGTGAGAGGATGCATAAATTGATATATGTGTCTAAATAATTAGTAGTGTTATATGCAATAAAATTATTTATAACTGTTTTGTTTTCTTCATTCTAAAAATAAATAAAATATTATCCTCGGCATTGTGTCATTTTTCTGTGTATCGTAATACAGTAACAATCATTGCATCAATCAGCTTCAGTACCTGACTGTTCTCATGTTTTTGTTTCTGTTTATATAATCTATCTTCTCTCTGTGAGTACTTAACACTTTGTAAATTAAGGCCATCTTATTTGAAACTGTTGATGTTGGCTTTTTTTCTGCAGTACAACTTGATCATCAATACACGTGATACTTTTCTTTTTGTGTATTGATTACCTGACCACGTGACTTTCACAACTGATGCGGTATTTATAAACATTGAGGAGGCCCAATGAAGGATATTGTTTTAAACCGTGTAAAATCTACTGAACAGTGATAACATTTTTATTTCTACAATTTCCCAACCTGATTTAGAAAATAAGGAATAAATAAAAACATACTCAGTTGATAAATAATTTAATGAATAACATGATAATTTATGTAAGCATATAACAACAATAAAATATCAGAAGAGCACATGCAATGTTGACAAACACAAGCAATAAATATTCCAATGAGCACATTGAAAAGAAGCACAGATCACAGCACAAGATTAGAGTTCATTGAGTCTAATTTAAGATTTTACATTCATGAGCTTGCTAAATGCATGTGTTAAATAGGATGTTGTTCCATACACGCTTACATGTTTGACCTCGTTTACCTGATCACCTTTATGAACATTGTTATGCATCATTAATTCTATTGATAAAGACAAGCTAAGGACACCTCATCAAAGGTAACAAACCTGTAATCAGTGAATGATTTATTTATGGCTTCAATATAACTTATTGAAGGGGTAATTGTTTGACAGCTTGTTGTTATTTAAATAAAAGAAAACGTGTTTTTTCTACTTTTTATTGATGTACACAAGCTAAACACCAAGCCGTAAATTTATGTCCCCAGAGGATTAGACTAACTGAGACACTTCAAAGTATCTGAAATATGCTGCATTTGTTTTATTAAACCCAATTATGACCGAAATATCTTTGTGAAATAGATTGCCACAATTATAAACTAAAATGCCCAAACGGACATTTTTATCGATCGATAGTTGGTAAAAATTGAAATGACCGTTTTATGAAAATGCCTTGAATAACAAAAATTGGCAAACCAATTATATTTGACCGTTTGAGGCTGAGAGCAGCCGGACTTTTTATGAAAGTTTCGGTCAAGTCCGGAATATATGACAGTTTTGGAAGCCTTGAATAACAGTCCTACAAAATTTTAACAAGATCCGATCAGCTGTTTCAGAGAAGTGGCATCCACAAACAACTGACGCAGACCATTACTAGGTCCGTCTGTCGCGGCGGGGGACAATAAGCAGTATCTAACACATGCATAGCTCTGTCCTTTCATGGGTTTGGAATTGCCAGACTGAACTTGAAATATAAGTTCCAAAACAAATAATAACAAGATGTACTGAGCCATTGCTCATTAGTGATACCTCTGCCACGATAAGGTAGAAAAATAAACGAAGTCGTTACAGAAAGTTGATGTTTCCTTGGTCCGAAAACGTGTCCCACTATATGGCATACTTATAAAAGGTTTGTGACAAAATATTAAGTGGCTATGGTGAGTAGTTGCAGAGAAAAGTGAGACGAAAATTATTTTTACAGACAGATGGACAGAACCACAAGGGTAAAAGAGTAAACATCCCTCTTCTTTGGAGTGGGGGTATAAAAATATAAATACCACTGAGCGAATTAAAAAGTTTTTTACATTTGGCAAAAAAAGGTGAAATAAAGTCTTGAACAAAAGTAAGTGTTATCACTATTCTTTTGGCAGTGTTTTATTTACAATTCACACTTTAGTAACATCCAACTTGATTTCTATATATTGCACAGAACTCCGGGTTCATACATTTCTTTGATCATAAAATTCAAATACTTTCCAATTTCAAGGACTACTGATGATTGTATTGGGCAGATTTGTTCCATTAGCAGTAAATTGAAATAAACAAAGAAGAATGTGTCTTGAGGACACGAATGCCCCGCTCAAGCTTGCTTATATTACTTGAAAATACTGCATGTTTTGAAGTTATAAAGGGGCATAATTCTAGAACTGTACATGACTCACTGCCCAAATTTGAACTCTGCATGTTGTGGTTCTTAGCAGTGTGTATGAGTTTCATAAAATTTGGATGAGGCAAACTTAATTTAGAGTGCGGAAACCAAAATCGGACAGACGGAAGGACGGTCAAGGGTAACACTTAATGCCCCCTTCGCCAAGCGGCTGGGGCATAAATACTAAAGTGTGATTTACAGAAAATGACATGTAGTGATACAAATTTAATGGATGGAGGTATTATTGGTTAATGTCTAGTGGGAATTATTACATGCATATTAGGATGATGACATGTTGATGTGACACAAATATGATCCCTAGTTTCTACAAGACAGTTACGCTGAGTCGGAATTTTAAGATGTTAGATTACAAGGTAACAGTCATCAGGAAGACACATCACTCCACCCAGATACATTATTCTTTTTCAAATATATAGTTTTCCATTACTAGGAAGGATTTGAAGCACCTGTGCAAACACTGAGAATTTCTACTCAACTTTAAGGCCTAACACTTGTAGTATCTTTACTTACACTGCTTCTGTGAAGGTGCTTGTGGCGACAAAGTCCTGTTCATAGCAACATTCATCCCGATTGCCATAGAGTTGGGTATGTTAAGTCCAGGTGATGGTACAGAGCTCCGTGGACTAGAAGGATATATTCCTCGCAGTCTAGGGTCCAACATTCTTTGTTGCTGCTGGGCTTGCTGGATAGCCATCTGATTCAGCTGTTGAATTTGATTTATCTGGTTTAAAGCATTTACTACAAATATAAGAATATTTATTGAAATAAATGGTAGTTTTTTCATATTTACAGGTGTTTTTATATAATGTCTTTTTTTCTAGTACCCAGCTTACTGAAAGAGGTACTTATTGGGACTGACACTTGTTAAAGCACTAAAAAATAATTTAGGTGGAGGGTTGAGAATTCCTAAACATGTTTAACCCTGCTACATTCTATATGTGCCCGTCCCAAGCAAAGGCTATGTATTTTTAGTTGGTGCCTTTTGTTTATTTATTGTATAGAACAATTTATTTTATCTTGGATTTGTAGTTACATTTGTGTACTTCAGTAGAAATTCTTGCATCACTGTTTATGTGGCAATTTATTACTTGAATTGTGCAGTGCTGTTGCCCATAGCATACCCATCAATATATAATCATTTTTTTCCATGTTTTTAATCCAATAAGACATTTCCATTGATGTTATCTCCTTCTCCTTACATTTTTCTAAAAACAAGTTTATTAATCGGTAGTAATGACAAATCATACAGGCAGTGCATGCAGTACCAACAAAATTGCTTGACTGCAGAATAAATCATCCAACCTCCTACTCAATACTTCTTGGTTATGACCTTTGAAATTTACTTTCAATTACAAATACTACACAAACTTATTCTAATACCTCTAGCATTTGCTGGTGAAATCCCACCTTGCATCATCTGTTGTAAAACAAGAGGATTTGTTGTCATGTTCACACCTCCAGGTGGAATTGGCAAGCGTCCAGTAATGGGTATTCCCACTGGAAAATTGGGCGTCACTGGTCCTCCAACAATTGGGCGAGTCAATGGATTTGGAGAAATGTTAATTGGTCGAGTCGACATGTTTGGCATAGATGTCTGTAAAGTGTTCTGTCCTATGATCGCTCTCTGTTGTATTCCTGTAGCAGTATGTGGTGTTTTTAGCTGCTGAGATCCAGATAACTGTCTCATAGTACCCTGGTTTAGAGTTACCACTCCTGTTACATTGCTGCTTGGTGTATTTACAGCTGTAAATGAAATTACATATCAAGGTTTAAACCAGACATGGGATGTAATGTAAATCATCTTTAAAGGGCAAAACTCCTGTAAGGAGTCAATTAACGATTTTGGTCAGGTTGATTTGTATATGTTACTTTATTAAACATTTCTGCTGTTTACAGTTTGTCCTTAGCTATAATAAAATTCAAGATAATAACCTAATACTGCAAAATTTCCTTAATATTAACGATTATGGGGAAATAACCCAACAAAGGGTTAATGGATTGATCTGAAAATTTCAGGGTAGGTAGATCTTGACCTGATGAACATTTTTACCCAGTCAGTTTTGCTCTTAATGCTTAAGTTTTTGAGATATAAGCCAAGAACTGTATTTCACCGCTATGTTCTATTTTAAGCAACAACAACCATGTTTGTTGATGGATCAAATCCAGAAACAATTTTTAAGGAACAACCAGGTAAAGACTGAAAGTATTTGGCCCAGTATTTTCAGAAGATTTTTTAAATAGTTTATGACGACGGACAAGTGATGGCATAAGCTCAAACGGCCCTTTGGACCAGGTGACCTAATAAAAATACAATTTGCATATCAAGGCACATTGCTTTATTGCCCTTTTAACCCCTTTTATCTCAAAAACCGTGAAATATAGAACAAATATGTTGCCATACTAGTGGAAACACTCATCAAGATAAAGAAAAAATCCTCATTAAAATTGCATGAAAAATACAAATTATAGATGTCCTGCAAAATGGCCTCTTTAATCCCCTTTGTCTCTGCAATGAAAAAAGTAACACAGAAATGCCTTGATTAACTTTTATTGTATGAAAAAAAATCATTAAAATCGGAGAGGAAATAAAAAAGTTTCGAAAATTAAGGCAAGTCTCTTTTTCAGCCACTTTATATCTCTAAAATGGTAAGAGATAGTGAAACCAGAGGCTCCCAGGAGCCTGTATCGCTCACCTGATATTTCCATTTGTTTGTTGCTAAATGAGACCTTGTGATTAACATCCATGCCATGTTTGGTTTCAATCCATTCAGTATTTTTGAAGAAGAAGCCGTTTGTATGTAATTCCGTTGGGTCCTATGTTAAGTCCCCTGCTGGAGGCCATCTTGGATGACAGATCAGTACAAAGTAACAACAATTGGCCAAAACCTCATAAGGAACATTCATGCTATGTTTGGTTTCAATCCATTCAGAGGTTCTCTAGAAGATTTTTGTATGTATTTCCCATAAGGTTCTATGTTAAACTAAGTCCCCTGCTAGTGGCCATCTTGGATGATGGTTTGTCAACAAAGTAATAACACTTTGTCAGCAATAAGGAACATTCATGCCATGTTTGGTTTCAATCCTTTCAGCGGTTCTCTAGAAGAAGATTTTTATATGTATTTCCCATAGGGTCCTATGTTAAACATAGTTCCCCGCTGGTAGCCATGTTGGATGATGGATTGGCACCAAAGTAACAACACTTGGTCAGCACCTCATATGGAACATCCTCAGATGGACAGAAAGTGATGGCAATAGCTCACATGACCCTTTGGGTCAGGTGAGCTAAAAAAGATCATAGACAGGTTTTCCCCATTTCTATCAATGAACATTATAAACCAAAAATCATAAAAATTGAATAAAAATTTAAAAAGTTGCACCAAAATTATCAAAAAACCCCTTAATCATCCCAGAAAAAACAGGATGGGCCAGATTTCCCAAAAATCAATCTCAACCTTAACTTCTTATATGGGACCATTGAGGTAAAATATCATAATGAACAAAAGTAAACTAGAACTGTCCTGAAAGGGACTAATACCCCCCGCAGCAACATGTCTGTTTTGAAGCCTACACAAAGTTCAAATCATCATATTTTTCAAAGTACTCGCCCAAACAAAAAATCCTGACAATATGCACATCTACATAATGCGATCTAACACACCATAAAGTTTCATGAGAATCATGCAAATAATGTAGGAGGAGTTGCGGACAACACGTGGAATGAAGTTTTGTTAAAAATTGCCTAAGGGCTATTCCAGAAAAAAGTGTCTCCTGGGGGCAGAACGCCCATGAAATTTAGGGGTACCACCAATAGATTTAAATTAAAAAACACACCCCCACCAACTATTTCATATTTTGGATAAACCCCCCCCCCCACCAACAAATTTAAATAAAAAATGAAGTTATTTTTTTCCATGTTATACATTGTAGATCAATTAAATCCTATAGTTTTAGCTTTTTATTGCAATAAAGTTGTAAAGACAATGCACGTATTCAAATGGGACCACCCATTTTACAATGCTCTTTACTGACCTCAGATTTTAATGTTTAGACACTTGTATATGATTCTAAACTACTAAAATTAAGGGCTCGATTTCTTTGGGCCGTTATCATGTAATAACTGAATTAGACACAATTCAAATCAGAATTCGACTGATTGAGGATGAATGTGTTGTCTAAGAATTTCATATGTCTAGGCCAGTACGTTTCTTTAAATGCTGGAATTATCGATGAGTTAACTCAAACGTTTTCAATCCAGCTTGTTTCCATGTTTCTTCATTTGTCTTCACTTCTGGTCAGACTTGACCATTTTTATGACAGGGAGTGCATCAGTGAACTTGAAACCCCTATCCAAAATCATCCGGGAGACGGATTTATATAAGCATCTAGTTGCTTGTTTCCGAATCCCATTCATCTTTAATATTGTATGTATTATACTGTGATGTGTGCTTGATGTTTGAATAAAATATGTTTATACTAAATCATCCACGTTATATTGAATTTGTGACCTAAAAATATCCAGGAAAGCTAAAATTAGATACCCGAAATTATCCGAAAATAATAAAAGAAAGTTAGTTGGTAATAGTGCAGGATTTTAACATGCTATAAGACAACCATCCTCCTTTTATAAAAATCTGCAGAAATTTTAAAAATCCTGACCAGAATTCTCTAGAATGTCAAAAAACCCGGACCCGAAAAAATTATCTCCCCCGTTTTTTTAAAAATCTTGATCCCAATTTGCCGCACGTCCCGTATATAAATATCAGCTTCCGCCTTTCGGTCACTTCATTTCACTCTTATTATTCGCCGGGCCTAATCATTCATCAGTTTTAGAATTCCGTGGAAAAATTTTTATTTTTTTTAAATCACCAATTTATCGTCACTTTGAAGCTTTCAAATCACGATCGTTGTGAAGATCAGAATTTTCAATATTATTCATGAACTGAATTACAATTGTAGTTCTTGTCAGCATCGAGTCTTCCATTCCTCAAAACAAATAAGTTTATTCATCCAAAACATGAAAATAAATGTTAGAAATACATAATTTTAAACAAATTTAATCGAATTATTGCACCTGGAAGTTAGGTTAAGATAGTAACAACAAAATAAAGTTCGGTATAACTACGTTTCTGATTTCATGTTAGATAACGAGGATAAAATTTTAATTGATATTACAAAATTTATCTTATTCTATTGCGTAATTCCTTTCCTTTAACCTATAAATTAAATTAACATTGATCTTATACGAAGACAAAAGAAACAAATCAAATAAATACTCATTAGGTTCCATTCCGAATCCGGATTACGACCATGTGTTGCCCACATGTCAAAACATGGCGGGTCGTTTGAAGATTGTCATCGTTGTATTTTCTTGATTTACTGATACAAAACTGCCGATAAGAATATAAAGATGCGCGATCCAAGACTTTAAGGGACCATATGTTCATCTGAAATGTACCCCCCATCAATACATTTCTTTTCTTTGTTCACACCCCAACCAGCAGGAGACACTTTTTTCTGGAATAGCCCCAAGTCCTAACAGCTGTATCTTTTACATTTCGTGTCCAAACAGAAATTCCTAACAATATGCACATCTCCATATAGTGATCTAACAATCCATAAAGTTTCATGCAAGTAATGTAGGAGTTGCAGACAACTTTATTTGGGACAGACTGAAACCTATATACCCCCCCCAAACTTCGTTTGCGGGGGGTATAATAATAACACTGTAACAACAAACTAATTATCATCTTTGTATAAGCAGGAAATTGCTTATATTTGGACAATCTATGTCCATAACTCTGGAACGACAAAAGTGAAAATTGTCAAAAAGTATACAGACCCTCAGACAATCGTTTGTAATAATTTGTTAAAGTTTGAAGAACATCAGTCAAGGCGTACTCGAGTTCATCCGTGACATGTGAAAAACCGGACATTGTGACAAATATCAAGCGGCTGTGATGAGTAGTTGCAGAGAAAAATTTTGTATTCAAAACCACAAGGTCGAAAAATAAACGAAGTCGTCAAACAAGAAGTTGATGTCGCCTTGTATCCCTCAATATGGCGTACCTATAGAATGCTTGTGACAAAATATTAAGTGGCTGTGATGAGTAGTTTGTGAAGAAAAATTTTGTATCCAAAACCATAAAGTCAAAAAATAAACAAAGTCCTCAAACAGGCAGTTGATGTAGCCTTGGTCCTAAAGCGTATCCCACAATATGGAGTACCTATAGGTTTGTGACAAAATATGAAGCGACTGTGATTAGTTGCAGAGAAGTGTGATGAAAAATTTTGTTACGGACAGACAGACGCATTGAATCACAAGGATAATAAATATTTTAGTATATTGCCATATCATGATCATAGTTAAAACGGCAACTGTTGGGATGACTTTTCTCTCCTGATACTTCAAATTCTAATAGCAACTTGTGCATTATCAATAGAACATAGACATTTTTGCTAACAGTTTCATCTAGCACCCTCTTTCATTTAACTTCTCAAGGCATTAAAGTTCTGAGCTACAATGGACTTGCACGGACAAAAATACAAATGGATTCCTATATATCCCACATGGCGTATAACTACATGTAAATACACCAAACATAAAAGCCTATGGTAGTACTTAAAAATGCTTCATATTTCTGAAGTTTGTGATAATGTGAAAAAAATTGGTGCAAATTGAGTACTTTGACCTCATATTTTCAAACTGATTTTTGTAAAGAATTTTGTCCATTTTCCAGGTTTTTGATTGTAATTTGGATCAAACAAGTAAACTTCGCTAGATACGAATGACCACCCAAACCTTTAATAATTGGCCTGCCTGTTGTATGTAATGTTGTTGGCAAAACAGTTGGTGGTGGCACAGAAGGAAGTTGTCCATTTACCATCATATTATTACCACGGAGTGTCTTACTGTTCAGCCCTTGCGCCTGGAACAAATAGATAATAAATGAAAACTTAATACATGTTATTCTTAGAAGTAATAAAATAAAGACTTCGTGAAAATTTTCTTGTGAGATAGTTTTAGGGCTGACTGCAAGTGTTCAAAGCATGCACCAATTCTGGTCAATATTGGGCATATCTATTGTAGTCTTACTTAATTTTATTTGTACAAAATATCATTCCTATAATGACTAAAACTAATTTGTTTTTATTTGATCATAACACTGAAAGGCTTTCTAAAAATACATGTAAATTCTCAAGTTTAACCAAAGTCACTCAAGCATATTATGTAGGTTGTGGTGATTCAAATGTTGCTGATTTTGGTTTTACCATATAAGATGAAAGAAGTTGTGTAATATGATTGATATACATGTATCTCAATAGGTTTCTGAGAAACGGACCTTAACACAAGAACTTAACCAAGTCACTCAAGTATGAAATGTAGGTCATAACGACCCAAATGTCTGAGAAATCCATTATACAATGTTTGTTTGTTTGTTTAGTTGGGGTTTAACGCCGTTTTCAGCACATTTTGGCCATTTCGCGGCGGCAAGTTTTTATTGGTGGAGAAAGCCAGAGTACCCGGAGAGAACCACCTACCTTTGGTAGGAAAATTGGCATTCCTTGTCAATTAAGATCGGAGTTCAGCACACCCCGCCACAGGTGAATTTCGAACTCACAACCCCAGCGTTGACAGGCTAGTGATCAGTAGTAGTCATGACGAACTACCTAGACCACTCGGCCACCGAGGCCCCCCATTATACAATGTAATTATACATTACATTGTATGGATTATAGAGATCAAGTATCATTGATATAACACCTTGGATTCCTAGGATATGAAATTACATGCAGGTGCAAAAGTACATGTATATAAGATTCACTCATGTGTTAAATGGAGGTCAAAGAAATGTGTTCAGTGCAATAGGGGGATTGTAGTGATATAATATAATTTTTGCATCTAAATGGGTTTCTGAGAAATTTTTTACTTTGACCCCAAGTATCTTGGGATTGATAAAAGCCACAAAAAATTTGTTGAAATACTATTAAAAGCACTCATCCAGATGAATTAAATGAAAAAATCCCCATCAAAATTGCATAACAAATTAAAAATTTGCATATCAGATCACATTGCCTTTAGATAGATATTTTCATCATTATCATATAATTAATACTTAATATGATGGTTACTGCATATGTGTAATTACCGAAAGTAAACGACCCATATTTGCACATCCCAGGTTAATAACCCATCATTAAAGTGCTATTCGAACAATCCGAAGAGATATGGCCATGTCAGAATGGGTGTGTCACATGGTCAGGCTGATATGGTCATATCAAAATAAGTACTTGTACAGTATATGGTCTACAGATTAATACAGGACCTAATCATGCTAATCCATATCGGACTAGGTACCATCCCTCAACTGGCAATACTGGAGTCTCGGGATGATACCCTGTCCTATATAGATTATGTAATGTATTAATCTATAGGTACATGTATAGTAGGTTTTGGTAACAAATTAGAACTTTATGGTCCCAATTGTCAGCACCCCAATATATAGTTTTTGCACATCTTTTTCATAACAATTGGACTGGAAGTCATTTTGCCCTTTACATACCACTTTCTATTTAAGAATTTGTGATACTGATTGTGATACTGATTGTGGCTCCACCAATAAAAAGTGCAACAGATTGTTTAGATTTATTTTTTGTTCTCTAGTAAATACTTGTTTGAATTGATCAATAAAATACAGTTTAACCTTCTCGTCTAGTGGTAATGATAATAATTTGATAGAACATAGCATCATATCCCTTAGAACCTAGATTCAATTTCGAATAAACATGTTGACCAAAAAACTTATTACATATTTTGTAGAATTACCTAAAATTCTTAAAGTAGTAGACCAAGGTTGTGACCCCTGGGCATAATTTTGAAAAGATGGATGGATGAATTATTGTTTAACGTCCAGTGGCAACCAGGTGCATATCAGGACGAGAACATGTTGAATATGATGAATAATGTTCCCTGCTTTGTACTAGACCGATGCGCTGAGTCGGATTTTTTTTAATGTGCTAGCTCACGAGGTAACTGGGGGCCTCAGTGGCCGAGTGGTCTAGATAGTTCGTCATGACTACTAATGATCACTAGCCTGTCAACACTGAGGTTGTGAGTTCGAATCTCACCTGTGGTGGGGTGTGTTCGACTCCGATCTTAATTGACAAGGATTGCCAATTTTCCTACCGAGGTCTGCGGTTCTCTCCGGCTTCCTCCACCAATAAAAATTGGCCGCCGCGAAATAGCCAAATGTGCTGAAAACAGCGTTAAACCACAACTTAATAAACAAACAAACACAAGTAACTGTCTGCAGGAAGACATATCACCCAGCCGACCAGTCTTTTGTCTTACTCCTGATGCCACGTGCTTGGCGGAGAAGCAGCAAATACCTATTTTAATGTCTTTGGTTTGACCCGGCTGGGGATCGAACCCGCAACCTTCTGCACTCGGGGAAAAAACGCTATGACAAGAACACCGAGGCAGTATAATTTTGAGAAGAGAACAGTTGCCTACTGGTTAAAGAGTAGATAATATGTAAATATTTTTTTGCAAAATATTCTACATTTAGTAACATACATGTAGGTAATAATGGTCAATGAACAAAATAAATATGTTACCGGATCATTGGCACCTATTGTACCAGGAATTGTATATCCAGGTGGTGGTACACTGGTATTAATTTGATCAGACAAAGGACCATTCTTTGACTCCTGGTGCAAATTATTTAAATGTCTATCTATTTCATTGTTAGTAACATTAGTATCCTCCTCGTTGATTGATCCATCGGGTCTTATCAACTGTTTGACCGGTGGGGGTGGAGCAGGAGTACCTTCTGCAGCCTCAGGTTTGTTTTTGTCCTTTTCACTAGCCTTATCTGAATGCATTTTTCTTATAACAGAAGTTGGGGTGAAAGCCACTGACATTGCAGGCTGAAAAGTAGATGAGAATTCCATTAAAGTCAATAAATTGGAGAGAATAACATTCAGGATCTGATTATATACTTTTTATTGTAAAATACTATTATCAAGTTTTGAAATCATGCAACTTTAGGTAAATTACATTAATCGACAGACTTCATCCCAGCCAATCTTTTATTCTGTATCATTAAATCATTTCCGATTTTTTCATGCTCCTTCCTGTAAAACATACATTTATTGTCAAATTCATGTTGTTATTTCTTGCTGTTGGTAGTGACGAGGTGTGATAATTGCATAGTAAGAACAAGAAGTGAGCTAAGAAATCAACAGCAAACTGGATTTTTTGAACCACAGTTTAGAGATGCCCACCTCCTGGTCATACCCACAGCTGTACCTTCTACACTCAACTGGATTTGTTGTGTTGTAAAATCATGTTATAAAACTCTCAGACCTAAACCACTTCTTTGGTCAGAGTGGATGAAAATTTATGTATTGACATTAAGGTAGGAGGTAATTAATTGGGATATATTTCAGATTTTTATAAAAATTTTGCATGCAACTACAGCATGATTAACTGCAACTGAATACCAAAAAAAAAATTCCTGAAATAAGGTGTATCAAGTTTTTGGCAAAAAGAACGTGTAAATATATAGAAGGCACTTCGATATCACTTCAAAAAGTCAAATCTTTAGACTTTCAATTATGATTTTTCAAAATCCTGTCCCAGTAATTTAATAAAAAAAAGATATATGATTGGCATCGAAATTTCTTTTTGCTGGTATGAATTTTATTAGGGGTCACCAGTTTCATGTTTTTAGTTTATTAAACTGATTACTGTACGTAGAGCAAACACAAGTGTCAAATATCTAAAATAAGCATAAGTAGATTTTTAGTGTTTTTACAGACAGGACAAATGCATGATATGATGACGGTCCACAGCGAAATTGAAGCTGATGATCATGATAGTGTCAATGAAACAGAATAGTTGAAAGCAATAACATACGTGTATAATTTTATAGATAATTCTAGGGATTTGTATTTGAAAAATGACGATTTAGAGTAAAATTATTAATTTTTTTCAGCTGTTGTTATATGGAATCTACATTAAAAGACTTATTTTAAGGAATTTTAAATCAATCTTACTGAAAAAATATAAAAGTTGAATAAAAAAAATTCTGATATTTAGATGCAGTTTTGTATACTCTACCTGCAAGTAAAATTTCTTTAAAATCCATACTTTAGTGGATTTAGGTACCTCCTACCTTATTTGGCACTATATGTCTCTGTGAAATGATGTGTATATATCTTTTCTTCTAACAAGTATAGTCATGATTTCAATATACCTTGGACTGTGCATTGGTAGCAGTATTACCAGCACTGGAAGCTACAAACATACTGGGTGACTTGGATGAATTAGGTGTTAAAGGATTTGGTGACTTTGCCCTGCAAAATAAGTAAGACCATTTAAATATACATGCATTACACAACTGTAGGCACCTGTCAGCCCTTTGTGCTGGTTCGCAATACTATATACCATACATTATCATGCTAAATATTAAATCAATTAAACAGAGGCTACTGGGAACCTGTACTGCAAACTTGAACACTCAAAGCAAAGTAAATGTTTGACTTAGACCAATTTATACAATATTTACAGAGGACATTATTTGGGCCACTTACTAAATTTTCTCTAAGAGTCCTCTATTTAACTAAGCTTGAACCTGGTCATTGGGTATAATTCTTAAAGAAACTAATTTGCAGTACACTGCTGCTTAGTCAGATACCATTAGCCTCACTCACAGTTTTCAGATTTAATCAAAGATTAAAATAGAAAGGTTTGTTATTTGGATTTTAGGTTAAAATAAGAGGTGCCAGCAATTGTTTTTTTTTTAAATTATTTTTGAGACAAAAAAATTTTAAGACACAAAAGAATTTTGTTCATGCGAGCAATAATTTTTTTGGTAAAATTAAAGCAGATTAACTTAAGCTATTTTTCATGACATTTTCAGCTATTAATCAAATCTGTACTACAATTAATTTATTAGTAGGTGCAAGGAGCAACATGGTGACGGTCAAAAGCTTTATGGTACCAGAGTGCATTAAGTGTATCTGTGATGTTTCTATCTATTTTAATTTTGCTAGATAATAATCTGTCCAGTCCAAAATATTGATTTACTATTGATTTCATTGTTATTGTAGCAAAGTTCAAATCATTGCAAGATTACTTTTCTTGTATTGTTTTGAACAGGTCAATGAATATATCGTTATGGCCATGATAGGTTGCAAAACTCTGATTTGGGAGACAACAGAGGCCACAAATATAGTTAATAATGCCATTAACCTGTTAACCACCTGTCGCTTGTTACTATTTAGGTCATTTTAAGTGATTACTGATAGCTTCATTCAACTTAAGTGATTGAAAATCTTTTTGTTACAAAATCCGGAATCCGATGCGGGAGTCTCGTTCATGATGCAGGCTGCAGAAAAACTAGAGGCTCTCAAGAGCCTGTGTCGCTCACCTGTATCTAATGTGATTTTGAAAATTATGTAAAATAATATAATGATTGAGACCAAGATTGGTTTAATTTGACACAGTATTTAAAATTAAAAACAGGTCATCTTAGTGTAGCCTTACAATAGCTGCTGAAGACATCTTATCATTATTATTTTTGAATATGTGGTCAAGTTGTGACCATTCAGAATTTTTTTTACAATTTTCTGATAGACTTCTAAACATCTTGGACGATGGATAGGCAACAAAGTAACAACACTTGGTCAGCACCTCATAAGGAACATTCATGCTATGTTTTGTTACATTCCATTCAGTGGTTCTCTAAAAGAAGTCATTTGTATGCATTTCCCATAGGGTCCAATGTTAAACTTAGTCCCCCGCTGGTGGCCATCTTGGATGATGGATCAGCTACAAAGTAACAACACTTGGTCAGCACCTCATAAGGAACATTCATGCCATGTTTGGTTTCATTCCATTTAACGGTTCTCTAAAAGAAGTCATTTGTATGCATTTCCCATAGGGTCCTATGTTAAACTAATTCCCCCTCTGGCGGCCATCTTGGATGATGGATCTGCTACAAAGTAACAACACTTGGTCAGCACCTCATAAGGAACATTCATGCCAGATTTAGTTTCATTCCATTCAGTGGTTCTCTAAAAGAAGTCATTTGTATGCATTTCCCATAGGGTCCTATGTTAAACTAAGTTCCCCGCTGGCGGCCATCTTGGATGATGGATCAGCTACAAAGTAACAATACTTGGTCAGCACTTCATAAGGAATATTCATGCCATGTTTGGTTTCATTCCATTAAGTGGGTCACTAAAAGAAGTCATTTGTATGCATTTCCCATAGGGTCCTATGTTAAACTAAGTCCCCCGCTGGCGGCCATCTTGGATTATGGATCGGCTACAAAGTAACAACACTTGGTCAGCACCTCATAAGGAACATTCATGCCATGTTTGGTTTCATTCCATTCAACGGTTCTCTAAAAGAAGTCATTTGTATGCATTTCCCATAGGGTCCTATGTTAAACTAAGTACCCCTCTGGCGCCCATCTTGGATAATGGATCGGCTACAAAGTAACAACACTTGGTCAGCATCTCATAAGGAACATTCATGCCAGATTTAGTTTCATTCCATTCAGTGGTTCTCTAAAAGAAGTCATTTGTATGCATTTCCCATAGGGTCCTATGTTAAACTAAGTTCCCCACTGGCGGCCATCTTGGATGATGGATCAGCTACAAAGTAACAACACTTGGTCAGCACTTCATAAGGAATATTCATGCCATGTTTGGTTTCATTCCATTCAACGGTTCTCTAAAAGAAGTCATTTGTATGCATTTCCCATAGGGTCCTATGTTAAACTAAGTCCCCCGCTGGCGGCCATCTTGGATGATGGATCGGCTACAAAGTAACAACACTTGGTCAGCACCCCATAAGGAACATTCATGCCAGATTTAGTTTCATTCCATTCAGTGGTTCTCTAAAAGAAGTCATTTGTATGCATTTCCCATAGGGTCCTATGTTAAACTAAGTTCCCCGCTGGCGGCCATCTTGGATGATGGATCGGCTACAAAGTAACAACACTTGGTCAGCACCTCATAAGGAACATTCATGCCAGATTTAGTTTCATTCCATTCAGTGGTTCTCTAAAAGAAGTCATTTGTATGCATTTCCCATAGGGTCCTATGTTAAACTAAGTTCCCCGCTGGCGGCCATCTTGGATGATGGATCGGCTACAAAGTAACAACACTTGGTCAGCACCTCATAAGGAACATTCATGCCAGATTTAGTTTCATTCCATTCAGTGGTTCTCTAAAAGAAGTCATTTGTATGCATTTCCCATAGGGTCCTATGTTAAACTAAGTTCCCCGCTGGCGGCCATCTTGGATGATGGATCGGCTACAAAGTAACAACACTTGGTCAGCACCTCATAAGGAACATTCATGCCAGATTTAGTTTCATTCCATTCAGTGGTTCTCTAAAAGAAGTCATTTGTATGCATTTCCCATAGGGTCCAATGTTAAACTTAGTCCCCCGCTGGTGGCCATCTTGGATGATGGATCAGCTACAAAGTAACAACACTTGGTCAGCACCTCATAAGGAACATTCATGCCATGTTTGGTTTCATTCCATTTAACGGTTCTCTAAAAGAAGTCATTTGTATGCATTTCCCATAGGGTCCTATGTTAAACTAATTCCCCCTCTGGCGGCCATCTTGGATGATGGATCTGCTACAAAGTAACAACACTTGGTCAGCACCTCATAAGGAACATTCATGCCAGATTTAGTTTCATTCCATTCAGTGGTTCTCTAAAAGAAGTCATTTGTATGCATTTCCCATAGGGTCCTATGTTAAACTAAGTTCCCCGCTGGCGGCCATCTTGGATGATGGATCAGCTACAAAGTAACAATACTTGGTCAGCACTTCATAAGGAATATTCATGCCATGTTTGGTTTCATTCCATTAAGTGGGTCACTAAAAGAAGTCATTTGTATGCATTTCCCATAGGGTCCTATGTTAAACTAAGTCCCCCGCTGGCGGCCATCTTGGATTATGGATCGGCTACAAAGTAACAACACTTGGTCAGCACCTCATAAGGAACATTCATGCCATGTTTGGTTTCATTCCATTTAACGGTTCTCTAAAAGAAGTCATTTGTATGCATTTCCCATAGGGTCCTATGTTAAACTAATTCCCCCTCTGGCGGCCATCTTGGATAATGGATCGGCTACAAAGTAACAACACTTGGTCAGCATCTCATAAGGAACATTCATGCCAGATTTAGTTTCATTCCATTCAGTGGTTCTCTAAAAGAAGTCATTTGTATGCATTTCCCATAGGGTCCTATGTTAAACTAAGTTCCCCACTGGCGGCCATCTTGGATGATGGATCAGCTACAAAGTAACAACACTTGGTCAGCACTTCATAAGGAATATTCATGCCATGTTTGGTTTCATTCCATTCAACGGTTCTCTAAAAGAAGTCATTTGTATGCATTTCCCATAGGGTCCTATGTTAAACTAAGTCCCCCGCTGGCGGCCATCTTGGATGATGGATCGGCTACAAAGTAACAACACTTGGTCAGCACCCCATAAGGAACATTCATGCCAGATTTAGTTTCATTCCATTCAGTGGTTCTCTAAAAGAAGTCATTTGTATGCATTTCCCATAGGGTCCTATGTTAAACTAAGTTCCCCGCTGGCGGCCATCTTGGATGATGGATCGGCTACAAAGTAACAACACTTGGTCAGCACCTCATAAGGAACATTCATGCCAGATTTAGTTTCATTCCATTCAGTGGTTCTCTAAAAGAAGTCATTTGTATGCATTTCCCATAGGGTCCTATGTTAAACTAAGTTCCCCGCTGGCGGCCATCTTGGATGATGGATCGGCTACAAAGTAACAACACTTGGTCAGCACCTCATAAGGAACATTCATGCCAGATTTAGTTTCATTCCATTCAGTGGTTCTCTAAAAGAAGTCATTTGTATGCATTTCCCATAGGGTCCAATGTTAAACTTAGTCCCCCGCTGGTGGCCATCTTGGATGATGGATCAGCTACAAAGTACCAACACTTGGTCAGCACCTCATAAGGAACATTCATGCCATGTTTGGTTTCATTCCATTTAACGGTTCTCTAAAAGAAGTCATTTGTATGCATTTCCCATAGGGTCCTATGTTAAACTAATTCCCCCTCTGGCGGCCATCTTGGATGATGGATCTGCTACAAAGTAACAACACTTGGTCAGCACCTCATAAGGAACATTCATGCCAGATTTAGTTTCATTCCATTCAGTGGTTCTCTAAAAGAAGTCATTTGTATGCATTTCCCATAGGGTCCTATGTTAAACTAAGTTCCCCGCTGGCGGCCATCTTGGATGATGGATCAGCTACAAAGTAACAATACTTGGTCAGCACTTCATAAGGAATATTCATGCCATGTTTGGTTTCATTCCATTAAGTGGGTCACTAAAAGAAGTCATTTGTATGCATTTCCCATAGGGTCCTATGTTAAACTAAGTCCCCCGCTGGCGGCCATCTTGGATTATGGATCGGCTACAAAGTAACAACACTTGGTCAGCACCTCATAAGGAACATTCATGCCATGTTTGGTTTCATTCCATTCAACGGTTCTCTAAAAGAAGTCATTTGTATGCATTTCCCATAGGGTCCTATGTTAAACTAAGTACCCCTCTGGCGCCCATCTTGGATAATGGATCGGCTACAAAGTAACAACACTTGGTCAGCATCTCATAAGGAACATTCATGCCAGATTTAGTTTCATTCCATTCAGTGGTTCTCTAAAAGAAGTCATTTGTATGCATTTCCCATAGGGTCCTATGTTAAACTAAGTTCCCCACTGGCGGCCATCTTGGATGATGGATCAGCTACAAAGTAACAACACTTGGTCAGCACTTCATAAGGAATATTCATGCCATGTTTGGTTTCATTCCATTCAACGGTTCTCTAAAAGAAGTCATTTGTATGCATTTCCCATAGGGTCCTATGTTAAACTAAGTCCCCCGCTGGCGGCCATCTTGGATGATGGATCGGCTACAAAGTAACAACACTTGGTCAGCACCCCATAAGGAACATTCATGCCAGATTTAGTTTCATTCCATTCAGTGGTTCTCTAAAAGAAGTCATTTGTATGCATTTCCCATAGGGTCCTATGTTAAACTAAGTTCCCCGCTGGCGGCCATCTTGGATGATGGATCGGCTACAAAGTAACAACACTTGGTCAGCACCTCATAAGGAACATTCATGCCAGATTTAGTTTCATTCCATTCAGTGGTTCTCTAAAAGAAGTCATTTGTATGCATTTCCCATAGGGTCCTATGTTAAACTAAGTTCCCCGCTGGCGGCCATCTTGGATGATGGATCGGCTACAAAGTAACAACACTTGGTCAGCACCTCATAAGGAACATTCATGCCAGATTTAGTTTCATTCCATTCAGTGGTTCTCTAAAAGAAGTCATTTGTATGCATTTCCCATAGGGTCCTATGTTAAACTAAGTTCCCCGCTGGCGGCCATCTTGGATGATGGATCGGCTACAAAGTAACAACACTTGGTCAGCACCTCATAAGGAACATTCATGCCTTGTTTGGTTTCATTCCATTCAGTGGTTCTCTAGAAGAAGTTCAAAATGTAAAATGTTAACGACGACGCCGGACGACGGACGACGGACGACGACGGACGACGACGGACGACGGACGACGGACGCCAAGTGATGAGAAAAGCTCACTTGACCCTTTGGGTCAGGTGAGCTAAAAATATGTTTTTCTTACCTATCGTTTTTGACATATGGGTGGTCTGACGAAATGTTACTGATCAGTGGCTTTCTGGACCAAAAATTACCCCAATACAAAAGTCTGTATTTAAAGGAAAATTTACCTTATATTCAGGTAAAAAAACAACCACAAAATCAAATACAATTTACTTTAAACTGGAACAATATTTCTCTCATTACAAGAGGTTGAAGACAATGTAACAAACCCATGTTGAAAATCCTTGTCTTACATCACATGACATAATTATAATGTCACATGACATGACATAATTATGTCACATCACTGTATATTTTGCTGTCATATGTCAAAACATCATGAAAATATCAACTTTCCTGGATTTCTAAGAAATTTTCTAAAAGATATTGTTTATAAATATTGAAATAACATATGATTGTTATTTAATATTTAGTTTGAAGAATTATACTTTTAGTATAAAACAAAATTATGTATGATCTTTTTTATTATGTTTTTTTTCCCTAAAATCCAAAATTTTGTAGGATAGTTTTTTGTCATGGCCCCCATTCTAACTGCCATCAAATTTATCTTTCTGAAAGGGAATTCAACTCTCAGGATCAATTTTTTCTACAGGAAAATATGACCCCTTGGATGGAATTCCCCTATTCTACATCTCCCTGTATGAAAGAGTTATTCTGACATCCAGTACACCATCAATCAATTATTTTATAGCTATACATTTACCTCTCTTGTTGTTTCTTCATGAACCTTTCCTTTTGATCTTCAAGTTGTTTTTTCAGTAATGCTGTTTGCATTATAGCCTGTGTGTGCGCTATTAATTCCTGTGGACTTGGTCCACGATGAATAACTGGTGGCCGAATAGAAGCTGTCGACTAAGAATATAAGAAAAATTTTGTCAACTACGTTTTTTATACTACAATCTTTAAAATTTTGTAAAACAAATCCTTTGCAAGTAAAACAGCAATTTCAATTATCCTACGGGTTAAAAAAAAACTTCATGAATATTTTTATCAGCAGCAGGAAACACCAATAATCAAGAGTCAACATGATTTTAATTGCACAAAAATTTATTGTGGAAAATTCTAAGAGGGCTTTTCTATGAGCACTTTGTCAAAGGTATTCTTTGGTTTGAAAGATGCTTTTGCTCAATTTTCTGTTTTCCGTAAAGTCTGCGACGTTTATAAATGTCCTTGGCACACTTCTATACCATATTCAATGTAAACTTACAGACAGAGAAACTGCAGGAACATTGATAGGTGATGTACTAGTCAGCTGAGACGCATGGATTGGTGATGGCGCATTGAGGTGCATTGGAGGTTGCTGACTGAACACTACAAAATAAATTCAAATTAACTTAATGGTAATATTTCATGCAAAAATTGCTTTAGACATACATGTATGTGTTAATTATTTACCTAAATTATCTATTAATTTATTTTCCTATTTCAAATTTGATTTGTTCTTTTTCTTTTTTCTATACTTAATTCATTTAAGAAGAAAATGCCTCATGTTATTACAAGGGAAAAGCTGTCAAAATGAAATGACAGCAAACCTGTTTTTTCTCAAATATTTGTTGTTGAAATACATGCATTTGTAAGGTGTAAATCTTTATAACTGTAAGTAGTTTATTGTTCCCTTATTTGTTTTTGCCTTTCCAAACTTTTGGTCTCCAGTGTACCCGATAAGACCTTTTAGAGAAGTATGTATTCAAAATTTACCTCTATTTTATAATCAGGAACAAAAAATCATAATTAAGTGACCGAATTTTGGTGGGAGGCTGTGTTATCTCCCCCCCCCCCCCCCCACCTTTGGTATCGGAGAACTGCTGAACTTGGACGTAAAACTTAACCCAAGTCAATGAAGTAGGTCAGAAGACTCGATGCTGACAAGAACTACTTCAGTTTATGAATAATGTTGAAAATTCAGACTTCACAACGATTGTGACTTGCACTATCAAAAATAAGGTATATAGGGGCACCTCCAAGATCGAGGGGCAAATCCCTTTTGGGATAATTTCTGTGACCAGTGCTATTTTTCTTACTTGGTAGAGAATCCCAAAAGGGATTACAGGAAAAAAAAGACTGTATGAAGCATAAGTTTGAATATTACAAATTTGAAAATAAAATATAAACATTGTTACATCATGTATATATAAAGTTAACCTTTATTAGCATGATAAAAAATTTTTTGGGCCCCTAAATTTTTAACTGGGCTCCTGAAAATTATTTTTTAGGGGCCCAGTTGGCCCCTGGAGAAAAAATTTTGTTTTATCCCAGAATGGAGTTGAGGTGAACTAATGAAATATCTGCTCTTGCCGCATTTCAGTAGAGGAAAAGACATTAATTAATGACGACCATTGGGCACAAAGGTAGAGTGGTACTTTTTTCTTTCATTTTAATGAAATTTTTGAGATATTTGAGGAAAACATTTTAAAAGACACACTGTAGTAATATTAAAAGCTTAAGTGGTAATATGAATGTGACCTCTGATTTTGGTTGTAATGTATGTTACAAATGTTCAGTCTTAAGCAGGTAATATCTAAAACATCGTGTTGTGGACAGACGAGCAGAAGAAAATAGAAATAGATTAGGACATCCTGTATAATAATGAAGATAATATTGTCCGCAGAGAGTAATATGAAAAATATTTCCTTATCTAATATTTTCCTCACCTGTTGGGTCATGAAATATTGTCCGACTTGGAACATTTCACATAAACAAAGCTTGAACACCGATTTGGAAGTATAAAAATTTACATGAACTTACTGATAGGAGATGGTACTCGAGGAGATGATGACGGCTGTTGCATGAAGTTTGGTATAACCTGTGGAGATGGTGATGGTGCTCTTGGTGTTGACGTGTTCTGGATAACATTCATCATTGTAGGGGGTGCTGGTTGTTTCTGGGGAACCATCTGTGGTGGAGGGGTCGGAGATGCAGACTTTGTAATTATAGTTGGATTCTGTTTGATGTAATTAGCCATACTGTCTGGAACAGTTGGTCGCAGGCTCCCTGAAGTCTGCTGGTTCATCTGGGCAAGAGGGGTAGATTGTTTCATTTGACTCATCCTCATCTGACTTAAAGCTTGTTGTCTTATTAAGTTTTGTTGTTCCTTGTTTCTAAGTAAAGCCTTCAATAAAAAATAACTTTTGTTTATTGTGATTTCAAAACATTTTCATTGTAAGTGGTTCTATCATGGGGGTCATGTTTTACTTTGTGGAAGAGGCCAAAGCAACAAAGCAACCTATGTTGAATTTGTAATACTTTTGAAACAAATGCAATTGGGTCTCCTATTCTGTTTTTTAAAAGGAAAATTAAATTTTGCCTATGAAAGTTCCAAAAATAATTTTCCTGTGTAATTTAATGTGTTGAAGAACTGTCAAAAATGGTTACATTACCCAATTTCAAACACAGGCACACTGACACCATTAACAAGTTTAATTCATTTGTAAAATACGATTGAGAAATTTGTTTGTTCTACATTGTATATCAAAATATTCATGTCTCAATTGTAGATGCTCTGATTGGACCTTTACTGCAAAAATATCCCATAGGATATAAAATAAATTCATGAAATAAGTCACACCACACCCTGCAACGATGCCTCTATACCATTATAACATCTCCTGCATACCAAAACACTACAACGCCATGCCTTAACATGTCCCCTCCCAAAAATACATGTAAATCAAAGCTAAGGCTATATATGTTATACTGCACATCCCCAACTGAAAATGAACAAGTATAAAAAGATTTGTTTGCAAGAACTGGATCCCTATTCACAAAATATCTTAAAAATAATGGTAAAATTACTTTGTAAGTTGTACTAGAATGTCTATGACTTGAGAATAATTTTTGTGAAAAGTAATACTGATCTTTTGGCTTAATAATACAAGAAATGTCAGACATTTTTTTAAGCACCCTCGGACAATCCAAGTAATATTCCAAGAAATTTTCAACCAAATAGGCTAAGTATTTTCAAAAGATATTATTTTCAATTATTTTTTACTAATTTTTCCATCTTTAGAAATTGTAGCCTAATAGGCACTAACTGAGGAAAAAAATAAGGATTGTTGAAACTTTGGTACCAAGGGGCCAAATGGTTTCAAAGGGGAGACTTTTTAGTAAATGTTGAGGTGGGGATGGACAACCGATAATGGATCTAATGATCGCAATAGTTCACATGGTCATTGGGATCAGGGGATCTTATAATTAACAAACCAAATACTCTCATTAGTAAAATAATAGAATATAATGCACTAAATCTTACTTGTAGAAATTCATTCTGAGCAATTTGTTGAGCTTGAGTTTGCTGATTTGGGGTCTGCGGTCTAGGATGCATGATCTGCTGTTGTGGTGAGGGAACTCGTGGCTCTGGTCGAGACTACGATAGAATTTGAAATTAAAGTTTGTTCTTGACTTCAGGAAAAAATTGAACCACAAGACTAATAAGTCTTTCACAAGTAAATATTGCCTGAACTTATAATTAAGAAATAATTCATGCCAGCCTAACAACTTTTGGAGATTTCAAATAAGGATAACATTATTTGAGCAAAATTTTATCCCAAGTGGTAACGAGGGATAAAATTTAAGCAAATACTGTTACCCATACTAAGTTCTAATACAATCATCATGAACATGTGACTGCCATAAATTATTTCGATTTTAATATGGCAAAAAACAGAATTTAGGTTATTGAAGTGGTATAAGGCTTTTGTAATCAGATATTTTTTGATTTTGCAGCTTCTAAAAATGAAATAGAAACAAGAGGCTCCCAAGAGCCTGAATCGCTCACCTGTTACTTTTTGTGTAGATCTTGCATCAATGATTATTTTTGCTATTTAAGGCATACCGTCGCAATTTTCTCCTTAATATTGATCTGTACAGCTAAAATATAAAATCCTGAACCCAATTATATATGGTTGCTAGGGACTTTTTAATCAGTTGTTATGGACTTTTTCAATGGCATTGCTCTTGACCTTCCATTTTGACTTGAACAGGTAAATTGTAGGATCCTGAACTCAAATATATATGGACTTTTTCATCAGTTGCTATGGACTTTTTCAATGACCTTGACTCTTGACCTTTCTTTTTGACTTGTACAGGTAAATTAAAAGGTCCTTAACCCATATATATGGTTGCTAGAGACTTTTTCATCGGTTGCTATGGAATTTTTCAATGATCTTGACCCTTGACACTCCATTTTACTGTAATTGGTTCAGTGGTTTCAGAGGAGAAGATCGTTGAAAAAGTTTACGACGGATGACAGATGCGAAGTGACGGCAAAAGCTATGTCCTTTTAGGACAGGTGAGCTAAAAATGGTAGTATAGTAAACTAGATGCTCAGAATTAATACTTAAAGGTTTATGTCTGAAGTAATTGAGACAATTTTCACTGTCACAACATTCCAATGTATACTTAAAAGAATACCTTCCCTTGTTTATTTAAAAGTTTTAAAAATGTTTTATTTTTTTTCCATTTTGTTTCTTCAGTAATAGAAATTAATAAGATTTCTTCATTTCCCAAAAGTATACAACATGCATTATTACATTGAGTGCAGTGAAATAATAGGATTTCCGAGTGAAATCAAATCCGATAATTCACCCAGTGAAATCGAAAGTCATATTTCACTCTAGGAAGTGACGTAACAATTGCTGTCACCAACGACGTTGCTATACAATGTTCAAATCATAATCCCTTTTATTTTCTCCATAAATCTACTGAATACATGGAATATTTCAATGTAATAAACAAAATAACTAATCTTGAAAATCGAATACCAAAGATCTACAACTCATGACCAAAAAACACTAATAATTCACTTGTGCGCTACACGCACTCGTGAATTAATGTGTTGTTCGGTAACCCATTGTAGATTTTTAGGTATTAGCATTTCAAGATTAGTTATACTATAATAATTCTATATTTTTCTGAACATCTTACAGGGATTTTAGGAGATTCCACAGCAGCAGCAGCTCCCGCCTGCATGAGACTTAAAAGTTTATTGAAGGCTGTTAAATCCCCTTCCTCCTGACTTGACCGTCTGGAGGAATGCTGCATTGATAATTGTGCTTGTGGAATAGAAGTGGGTGGTGTCATTCTCTGATGTCGTTCCATTTTCTGATGGTCCATGGCCAAGGGATGAGGGATAGGCTGCTGATGGTAGTTTTGTCCTTGCATGGATGTTTGTTTCATGTCAGCTTCCAGTTCTTGTACAGTCTTCACACTATATGGTACATCTAGAATATCAATGATAATTTTAAAAGCCGTGAAGCTAAGATACATGTATTCAATAAAATACAACAAAGTCAAATTATAAAATATATATTCCAGGACATGTGTTGCTCTGATACTTTTTAAGTGATTTGTATTTAAATATTCACAGTAAAACCAAAATGACATCAGATACAGATACTTGTTTTCACTGTAATCCTAATAAGAAATTTCTCACACTTACATGTATAATGTAATTTGTTAAAGTTATTTCTCTAATAAACCTTTATAAACCTGTTGTTCCAAGTGTGTTGCTGATGATTGGTCAAGACAAAATTTCATACTTTAAAATTTGGCAATTGAACTATCTGGATTAGATAAAGCAAATAAACAAATGCTAACAATTTAAGAATCTTTATATCATAATTCTGTTCACGCAGCAAATTAATAACACTGGTCTCCATAAGTTCATTATAATGGAGTTTTATTGCATGTCCTTTAATACTGAAAGATACACATCAAAAGTATTTTAAACTTTTGTTTTTATTAAAAACTGAAAGATGCTCACACTTAACGTTACAATAATGATATGGGTCCAATTTACGATACAATCTTTCTCCACAGAAAATTATATTTCATGATAAAATAGTATCTACACATTTAGAATGTAACTGAAAAGCTATGGAATATGTTAAAATTTTAACTCATTTCCAATTTGTTTTACTCAAGTTAACTTTTCAAATCTTTAATCCATATTTGGAACGTAAAAACAGCCTTATCAAGAAGCTGTCTGAATCACAGCAAACCAGAATTTCACCCATCGCTGTTTGTAGCTGTCCATCCACAATGCATCACCAAATTAATAACCTTCAAAATTGGGACAAATTACAAGTGATCTGGTAGGGTTAGCCATTAAAGAAAAATTGGTTGTGAAAGAGGCAAAAACATGGAACCTTATTACACATTTAGAACTAAGCAGCCAATATGAAGGTACAGAACAAGTATAAAGGATTGCGCAATGCCCTCGTTTTTTGATGGAAGCCCACCAACTATCCGATCCACGTTGGCTGGTTATTGTCCAAGTTGAACGTGGGCATCCGTTATCAGGTGAAAGTTCGTTTTGACTGTGGAAAAACACGGTGGACGGTCAGCAGATGGATACAATAAAACGGGTTAAAAATTGACGTTATGTGTTCTTTAATACCAGAATTATTAATCTAATTCCAATCCTTTTCATAATTATATAATTTTATATGCAGTCGGTAGTTGTTTTATGTTCATAATAACAGATTTGTCCAATATCGGTGTCAGCATAAATAAATGGGTCATCCTGTAGACTAGACAATGATTGACAATAATCTTGACCGCGGTATATTGTTTGAAGTAACAGGTCAAGGTATTATGGATTACAAGGAAGGCGTGGTATATCGATGATTTGTAACATGTATTGACAAGTGTCAAATTATGTACCTGTGACAAGACCACACAATTCTCGTGCAAAAACTGGCGGGAAAGTATATGACAGTACGATAAAATCTTCAATCAATACAATTTGGAAAAATAACTTGTATGGTATATTGATTTTTTACTGTGTACTTCTTAAATAAAAAACAAATTAAGATACATGTAGTTTTATCAAATATTGCGGCAGACGAAATTTTTTGTTTTTGCTTAGGACTATTTTATAAATGGAGCAACCAGGAACTGTATATGAATGTTAGTATTATATGATCCCTGGAGCAACAAACCGCATAAGATCGTTAGAAGATAAAATAAGTTTTAGTTTTTCAAAAGTTGAATAATTATTTATACTTGGCTGTATTTCGATGATGTTATTGAAGTATTAAAATAAAAAAAATAATACATTTGTTCTATTACTAATCCTTGTGCTCTCTCCTTAACCCATTGTCGGAAACTCACGGCCAGTCGCCGAAAGTGGAAGGAAAGCATAAGCGGGACCGGCCGTGGGTTTCCGACGATGTTCTTAACCTTATTTTTTCTTTTATTTCATACCGTATAAAATATTGTACCTTTAAAATATTAGAATGAACTGCAATCTTTGCATGTTTTTTTTAATGAGAATTAATGTTTAGAGATTCTCCTTTCCCTCTTTTTAGATTTTTATGTTATATTTTTCTCTAAACTTTATGTTTCAATCGTCTGGCAGATAAAGGTAGGTATACACATCTATAACAAAAACCTTGGTCTCGTAAATGTATAATAAACACAGGTGTCAAAAATCAATCTGTCCATTACCTTACAACAATTCAAGCGAATCTCCTATATATTACGTTTGAAACAACAACTTGTTGATTAACATGTGAATAATTAAATGTACACGTGTATAAAACATTTTAATCCAAAGGATATTGAGTTTTTTGTAATAAATATCTGTATTTAAAAATCACAATTATGTTTTTTTTATATTAATACAATGCATTGAAGAATTACGCAATTAAGGAAAAACTAGTGTTGACAAAGTATTGTGTATTAATTTATAATTTCGAAATTATAGTTTTGAAGGGTAGGCAATGTTTTAATATTTAAAGTTCTGAAAATCCACTTCAGACCTTCAGCATCTATTCCATACTACATGTAGATTTATATAATTACCGGTAATATAATCATACTCTGAAATCACGCTTTAATCGTAAGCTAACAATTAACACCTTCAGTTTGAGTAACAGGTGTGTTGTAAGGAAGAAATACATGTTAATAAACAAAATTATTTTTTCTTTTATTTCATACCGTATAAAATAGTGTACGTTTCAAAAATTAGAATGAACTGCACACTTTGCATATTTTTTTTTAATGAGAATTAATATTTAGGGATTCTCCTTTCCCTCTTTGTAGATTTTTATTTCGAGGTATATTTTTCTCTAAACTTTATGTTTCAATCTTCCACAATACCAAACAGCTTGACGTCTGGCAGATGAAGGTAGGTATACACACCTACCTGTATAACAAAACCTTGAACACAGGTGTCAAAAATTAATCTGCCATTACCTTATAACAATGCGGTGAATCTACTGTATATTACATTTGAAACAACAACTAGTTGATTAACATGTGAATAATTAAATGTACACATGTATAAAACATTTTTATCAAAAGGATAATGAGCCTTTTCTAATAATTATCTGTATTTAAAAATCGCAATGTTTTTATATATTAATACAGAAATGCATGCGTTGAAGAATTGCGCAATTAAGGAAAAACCAACGTTGACAAAGTATTTTTCGTGTGTTTTTATAATTTCAAAATTATAGTTCTGAAGGGTAGGCAATGTTTTAATATTTAAAATTCACTATAGATCTTCTATGACTATTTATTCCATACTATATATATATTTATCATATATTTAGTAGTAAATACAGTAGTTTTGAATATTTGATAAATAGCCTGCTGTTTAATCCGTATCGCTCAACTTTGATGCGCACCCTTTATCACACCCCTTTATCACATAGCTTTTTTTCATTTTTTTTCCATTTTACTTTTTTGTATTTTTTTTTGTGATTTCACGGTTTTTTTTTGGGGAGGCGAAATTTTTTTTGGGGGGGGGGCTAAATTTTAAAAAAAAGAAATGTTCAAATTTTTTCCCCATTATTTGACTTTTTTCACCCCCCCTATTTTTTTTATTTTTTATTTCACAAAATATTTTCCCCAATCAATTTCATTTGTAGCAGTAGACTTTAATTTGGAAAATTTGAAGTCCTCTGTTTAAATATATGATAAAGTGTATAATACACATTAAAATCTGTATCATATGCTGTATCAACCTCGACCAATATCAGCCCTCGGGCCAAAGCCCTCTGGCTGATATTGGTTTCTCGGGTTGATACAGCATGTGATACAGATTTTACCATGTATTATTCTATATATAATTACTGGTAACACAATGTTACTCTGAAACCACGCTTTAATCGTAAGCTGATAATTAACACCTTCAATTTGGAATAACAGGTGTGTTGTCAGGAAGAAATACTTTTAATAAACAAAATTATATAAAAACTCACTGCAACTACGCAGTATTTGGACATTCCAAATGAGAAAGTATACCTAGTTGTATTTACGATTGACACTGACATTCTCGGAAACGTTTTTTTTTTTTTTTTTTTTTTTCTTCTCAGAAACGTAACTCACCTGAACAAGAAAAATAATTAGTATGTAGCTAATCAGTGCACTTTATTAAAAATTAATAATTGATCATAATTACATTGAAAACAATTGAAGCAATGGACTCTGTTGTTACTGGCGTTAAAGGTAACAATAGATAAATTACTAATACCGCAGACGCCAGAATAAACAATGACACATTTTTATGACACACCTGAACACCTGTGGTGTTTACCCCCATAAAATATCCGATTTTAAACGTAAAAAACACGGGATTGTTAAAATAATAATCGCTTTAAAAATACGTTCAAATTGATAATATTCGTCCAGTTAACCCACATGTTTTTGCGTCCGTGATCGTATCAAAACTTTGTTTCCGTCGTATGGAAGATAAAGGTAGGTATACACCTACATCTATAACAAAAAAAAAAACTACATCTATAACAAAAACCTGTCAGATAATAAACACAGGAGTCAAAAATTAATCTGTCCATTACCTTACAATGACTATTTAGTCCATACTAGATATATATAATTACTGGTAACACAATCATACTTTGAAACCACGCTTTAATCGTAAGCTGATAATTAACACCTTCAATTTGGAATAACAGGTGTGTGGTCAGGAAGAAATACTTTTAACAAACAAAATTATATAAACACTCCCTTCAACTACCCAGTATTTGGACATTCCAAATGAGAAAGTATACGTTGATGAATTACATACATGTATTCACAACACATAAGAAGATGTATTTACGATTGACACTGACATTCTCAGAAACGTAACTCACCTGAACAAGAAAAATAATTAGTATGTAGCTAATCAGTGCAGCACTTTATTATAAATAAATAATTGATCATAATTACATTGAAAACAATTGAAGCAATGGACTCTGTTGTTATTGGCGTTAAAGGTAACAATAGATAAATTACTAATACCGCAGACGCCAGAATAAACAATGACACATTTTTATGACACACCTGAACACCTGTTGTGTTTACCCTCATAAAATATCCGATTTTAAACATAAAAATCTTGGGATTGTTAACACAATAATCTCTTTAAAAATACGTTCAAATTGATCAAATTCGTCCAGCTAACCCATATATTTTTGCGTCCGCGATCGTACCAATCTGCCCACCGTGGTTTTCCTCGTTCAGTGAGAAGTGCCCTTGAAGGGAAACAGGATTTAGAGCAAGAAACACTGACTGTACTGTATTCATTTGTTAAAAAGGGCAATAACTCCTGTAAAAATGTTTCATTCACAACAAAGCATGGAAGCAAGTAATAAGATTCTTAAATTAACTCACTTCTAGGAGAAGACACAGCAGGACTGTTATTTCCACTACTTGAAGCCAATGAATCCTTTCTTCCAAACAAGAGAGCTTTTAACTGGGCTTCAACATCCTGGACACTAACATTACTACTGTCTGCAATAATAAAGAAATACTGGTACCAATCTACCAATACACTTTAAAGAAATTAAAAAAAAATATAAATTGAAACTGTTTTAAAGCTTCAGTTTTAAACAATATTTTACATATTATTTTTTGTCTTCTGAAAGAATGAATCAGAAAAGAGACATGGATGCTAACCCCTTTTAGGTGCTTTCAGTAAAAACAATCTGAGTTGTCAGTGACTTGTGACTTTTTTCAGTAATCATAATTTTTCATATGCTTTCATCAATATATTCAGAATCATACAAAAACTGAATAGATCGTTTTATAAAGCAAATGATCCCAAGACATCCCGAAACTAATAAATAATCTGAATCTCTATAGCACTTTATCTTTCCATGATAATAACCTGTAAGGAAAGATTAAAATCTTAACCAGGAATGTTTTTGGACAGGTAATGAACGGAAATCCATAATAATAGACTATAAACCGTAAACCGTAATTCTGATCTGAAATTTGTAACAATTACGGAAAAATCATAATAGTTAGCATCTATGAAGATAGCTTTGTTTAAAAAAAAAAAAAAAAAAACATAAGACCCATGTACAATTTTTATACTTTTGTTTATAATGTTATATTAGATCTGATTTTTGCCTTTTTAATGTTAATTCACCACAACTATAAATGTAAAATAAAATGTTTTCCTAAATAGTAGATAAACACCATAAGTAACCCAGTATTTTATTTGATTTGACAACATAATATGTGTATATTTGGAAAGCTTATTGAATGGTTCTTCAAAAATGTACCTACCAATAGTTGTGATACATTGTATATGATAGTTGAAAAGTATTTTACAAAAATCTGTTGAGTCTTCAGTGGACCAATTTCAGTGACCTTTAACCATTTAACAACTTCAATGTCAATTCAAACCAGGAAAAGACTGGATTTGAACATTTTAAAACTTGAACTTTTCAACTTCCGAAGGTTAAAAAAAAAAATTTTGTCAAAGAAGGCAAAAAAGTAAATTTACCCAAGAGAAACCTGTAATGCATACCTATTGTCTTTGTTTTAAACATATTTCTTCACAGTAACTGATAGTCATTTAAATATTTAGTTTGGTTTAGTTGGGGTTTAACGCCGTTTTTCAGCACATTTTGGCCATTTCGCGGCGGCCAGTTTTTATTGGTGGAGGAAGCCGGATTACCCGGAGAGAACCACCAACCTTCGGTAGGAAAATTGGCAATCCTTGTCAATTAAGATCGGAGTCGAACACACCCCGCCACAGGTGAGATTCGAACTCACAACCCCAGCGTTGACAGGCTAGTGGTCAGTAGTAGTCATGACGAACTACCTAGACCACTCGGCCACCGAGGCCCCTTTAAATATTTAAAATATAGTCGAACCTTAATGTGTTGAACTCGGTTGAGTCAAAATCTCAGATGTGTCGAAGCAATTTTGTAGTCCTGGCAAATTTCCAATTTCCAATTTGCCCAATGCATTCATACCTCTGATGACTCGAACTCATATGATTCGAATTCTGGGATAAGTCAAGCATATTTAGAGGTTCCCAGAAAAAAAACACAATGTAATTTTACCTCGATGTGTCAAAGTTGTTTTGGGGGGGGGAAGTCTGAATTCAAATAATACTTTTCTGTAAGATATTTACAATGATGGGTTTAAAATCTCTGAAGTTGAATATCGTTAACGAGAAAATCTTTTGACACTTTTTAATTACACAAATAATATCTGTTTGTATAAAGGTTAGCGTTACATTTTAACCTTTACAAGGTCACATTCAACCTTGGATAGCTCGAACACTCTTTTGTAGTCCCTTCAACATCGACTTGTCGAGGTGCGACTATACATAAATATTTAAATATATAATTATCCATCAAGCAACTTACTACTGTCGTTTCTTCTGTGGTGACTTGTCCCAGAGCTCTGAAAGATACTGTTTAACATTGGTCCAATAATGTTCTTCTGTGAAACTGACATGTCCATACTTATGCACTGTGGTTTGTCTGAAAACGTACTGTTAGCTGGTGTCATAAATACAGACCTCTCAAACATAGAGTTTATGGTGTTCGGTGGAGGTGATGGTACAACAGGACTTCTTGTTCCACTTAACAATTCTGAAATTAACCATAAAAGTTGTAACATGCAAAACAATATTAATATGGCATTAATGAATGTGCATGAATACCTATTACTGACTAAGTTAAAATCAATAATATACAAGTCTTGCATTTAATAAATTACATTTTTTTTCTAGCATTACGTTTGATACATGATAACATACATGTATCAAAAATTTCACATATATGAATGTAACAAAGATTTTATGTTCTCATTTGGCTTTTGTTAATATTTTATTAATTTTTATAAATTTGCTGATCAAAAAATTGAACAACAGAAAAACCACATTAACAGTCTCAAAGATTTTTCATGGATATTTATCAAAATTTGATCCCAAGAGACCTACATACTTCAAAGATATTTTAATTACTTTTCTTGTGATTTTCTTTTTTTTTAAAGTAATAACAACAGCCATATTGGTCGGGAACTCAAGATTTTTTTAAGGGAAATATCCAAATTATTTTTGAGTTATTTTGTATTTTTTAGCTACTGAAATCATTCAAGTACATATACATGTACATGTATATATCATTAACTATGGAAGAGGACCTCCCAAGTATGATTCCACCAAACTTTTATCATGATTAATGCAATGGTTAGTGGTTTAAGATTAGATTTTTTAAGGCATGTTCAATACTACAAAGTGCAAGCAATGGAAGTGGCTCAATTGTAAAGACCAGGAAAAGTAACAACATAGAGACTATAACATACCATTCAGATAATTAAAATCTTCATTTATAGATGACCTCCGACTATTCTCTCTACTGTTTCCCATACTACCACCACCTCCATGTCGACTGGAAAACCATTGACTGAATCGACTCTGGAAACCGGCCTGTACTTCTGCTGATGGACTAGACCCTTCCTGAAGAAAAATAGAATAACAATTTTTCAATTGCAAACAAAGGTCACATTATTTTGAAATTCAAGTATAAAGAAGCACCTGCAACCAATATTGATTAAAAAGCATCTTTATTCAAATCTGATCAAACATAATTAGGCCTAAAATAAAATTAAGTTTGTTTGTCCTTCCCTGACCGACCCAAAAAATTATATTAAAAAATGAAAAACAAATTTTTTTGATATTTTCCCGCATATAGCATTCCGTACTTTTTTGAGATATTATTGTGTCTGGGAGACACAATTGACGCCCCCGCAGATGCAAAGTGTTATTTTAAAATACACAAAGTTGAGCATGGGAGCACATAGGTCAAAAGTTCAGATCAAATGTTAGCTCCTTAATCAGCATTGTATGACATCTATTTTTAAGATAAAAATCAAAACCCTGACCAATGCACACCTTCAATATATTTACAAACAGACAGCAAAGTGAAAAATTCCTAGGATTCAAACTGTAGGAGAAGTTATGCGGAATAACTATATACCCATAATGGGACGGACGGACGGACGGACGGACAGATGTAAAACAATATGTCCCAACTTTTAGTTGAGGGGGCATAAAAACACTAAAGTTCACCTTTACTGGTAAGGAGGGAGCTGACATTTTTACAACTGACTTTGGCGATATTGTTCAAATTTTATGAATAAAAATATTTTGCCTACCTACCTACCAAGTCAAAAATTGGTGGGTCGGAGAAGGGCAAACTAACATATTTTTAAGTTTGGCCTGATGAAAATATGAATTTAAGAAACTAAGAAACCTACTTTAAATTTCAGTGAAATTACCAAGAATTTTATGTATTAATTTAAGCCAGAAAATAATGACTGTCAGATTACATATAAGTTTGAAAATAAACAATTAAATAAAAAGACTGGACACACTAAATTTCTCGCCTGAGTTTGAACATTGACACAGAATAAATATTATCTGTTACCAGACATTGCAACTCAAAGGGAAATGCATTAAAAGAAATAATTATGGTCAAGGTATTACAAATGCTGAGAAATGGACCAATAGAAAATATGTGATGTAAGTAAATCAAACATAAAATTCAGGTCACGGTCGGGTCACAGGTGTCAGACTAGAATGTACCCAACAAGAACTATCTATAGACCAAATATACTGGGCCTATGTATTATAGTTGATGAGGTATGTACGTAATCTCAAATAAAATGCTCCGCTGGGCGCAGCTAGATACGACCGCAGATGTCGAACCCTGAATAGTTGGGGCAATTATGAACACAACATTCAAGCTTGATACAATACTGAATTTGGATTGTGAATAAATATTTGACACAGCATAGGTTTCTGACACAGAATGAATGTTGTCTAAGAACTTAAAAATTTTTAATTTACCTATTCAAACCATATCAGTATTATTTGTTTTTATATATAAATCAGAAATAACCAATTTAAAATTTAAAATTGGGCACACATATCAATTTCTTGCTATTGCGCAATACTGTGTAATTGAAAATTTCTTCAAATATTTGACACATAATAGGTTTCTGACACAGAATAACTGAAATCAAAGAACTTAAAATTGGTCATATGATTTGAATTTATATTCAATTTCTTGCTTCTTGTGCAATACAATATGCTGTGGAGAATTGCCCCTCCCCCCAAAAAAATAATAATTTACCCCTTTTTTTAGCTTTTGTGCAATACACTATGAAGTTGCACATTGACCCCCCCTCCCAAAAAAAAAACAAAAAACAATAAAATTTATTGTAACCCCCCCTTTTTTTGCTAAAAAAAATTTGAAATTTTCTTTTTAATTTATGAAATATGAAATGAGAAAAAATTACCCCCTCCCCAATTTCTCATTTACCCCCCCCCCCCCCCTTCCCCCCCATTTCTTTATACTTTGCAACCATAACAGCCCATTTAAATACACCATAACATATTAAAATAGAAAATGACATCATAGTCATGGATGGCAAATTTTAAATATACATAATTTAAAAGCAGTTTAGATAAGATAAACAAAAAAGCTTCATCAGCACATTTTATATTGGCAAATTTCCAATGGAATTTGTTAATAATAAAGTTTTGATAACAGGGCACACATATCAATTTCTTGCTATTGCGCAATACTGTGCAATTGAAAATTTCTTCAAATATTTGACACATAATAGGTTTCTGACACAGAATAACTGAAATAAAGAACTTAGAATTGGTCATATGATTTGAATTTATATTCAATTTTTTGCTTTTGTGTAATACAATGTGCTGTGGAGAATTGCCCCCCCCCCCCCCCCCCCCAAAAAAAAAAAAAATAATTTACCCCCTTTTTAGCTTTAATTTTGGACCCTGATTTGGACCTACTTGAAAACTGGGCCCATAATAAAAAACTAAGTACATGTTTAGATTCAGCATATCAAAGAACCCCAAGAATTCAATTTTTGTTAAAATCAAACTAAGTTTAATTTTGGACCCTTTGGACCTTAATGTAGACCAATTTGAAAACGGGACCAAAAATTAAGAATCTAAATGCACGGTTAGATTCGGCATATCAAAGAACCCCAATAGTTCAATTTTCGATGAAATCAAACAAAGTTTAATTTTGGACCCCGATTTGGACCAACTTGAAAACTGGGCCCATAATAAAAAAACTAAGTACATGTTTAGATTTAGCATATCAAAGAACCCAAAGAATTCAATTTTTGTTAAAATCAAACTAAGTTTAGTTTTGGACCCTTTGGACCTTAATGTAGACCAATTTGAAAACGGGACCAAAAATTAAGAATCTAAATGCACGGTTAGATTCGGCATATCAAAGAACCCCAATAGTTAAATTTTCAATGAAATCAAACAAAGTTTAATTTTGGACCCTTTTGGCCCCTAATTCCTAAACTGTTGGGACCAAAACTCCAAAAATCAATCCCAACCTTCCTTTTGTGGTCATAAACCTTGTGTTTAAATTTCATAGATTTCTATTTACTTATACTAAAGTTATTGTGCAAAAATCAAGAAAAATGCTTATTTTGGCCCTTTTTTAGCCCCTAATTCCTAAACTGTTGGGACCAAAACTCCCAAAAACAATCCCAACCTTCCTTTTGTGGTCATAAACCTTGTGTTAAAATTTCATAGATTTCTATTTACTTATACTAGAGTTATTGTGCGAAAACCAAGAAAAATGCTTATTGGGCCCTTTTTTGGCCCCTGATTCTTAAACTGTTGGGACCAAAACTCCCAAAATCAATCCCAACCTTCCTTTTGTGGTCATAAACCTTGTGTTTAAATTTCATAGATTTCTATTAACTTATACTAAAGTTATAGTGCGAAAACCAAATGTCTTCGGACGACGACGCTGACAACGGACGACGACGACGACGAAGACGACGACGACACCAACGTCATACCAATATACGACCGCAAAAATTTTGCAGTCGTATAAAAATGTAAAACAAGTCACTCAAGCATGAAATTAAAGTCAAGGTTTGTTGACAGGTGTCAAAATAGCATACATCCACCAAGAACTATCTACTGACCAAATATGGTGGGTTTAGGTATAACAATTTCAAATAAATTGATTTAATCATGAAAATGTGATGCAAGTCACTCATGCATGAAGTCAAGGTCCAGAGAAAGGTGTCATATACCCACTCAGAACTATCTATAGACCAAATATAGCGGGCCTAGGTATTATAGCTGCTGAGAAATGGACTTAATCACGAAACCTGGATGCAAAAGTTTACACCACCACTGCTGGAAAGTAATACCTACATGTATATCTCGCATTTCGCAACGAGGCAATAATTTCTCACAACTGGTAGAGTTTTAAAAGGTTTACAACAGGTGCACACTAATACTTACATTCAAACCTGGAAGATTTTCAATCTTGAAGAATTCATTGAAATCAAACATGTTTGCAGGCTGTGGTGATGGTACATGGATGCTATCAGAATTGTTGGATTCTTCAGGTGAACTTGACTCGTTTGTCTCTAAGCTTCCATTTCTTTCTTTAACATCAGCTACTTCTGTAAATGAGGATTACATAATTAAGAAGTTTTTATATGTTCATTTGAAAAAAAAGTGATTTCATTCATGCTATAAATGACAGGTATGCATATATATTTGTTGGGAGTTTTATATACAAGAGATTAGTTAATTGGGGTTTTAATCCACCTCCAGTGCAGTTGGCTAAATGGTCACAGCCAGTTTTTACTGGTGAAGCAATTTTTCTGACATAAGAAGGAAAAATGAACAATTATCCCTTCAGTTACGATCAGAGTTGAACACACCTCGAAACATACAGGGTTCAAACTCACAACCTCAGCACTGACAGATCAGTATCATTAGTAATAACAACACTACTTACAACACTCAAGACACTATAAAAAATTAGAAAATGTGTCTATAAGACACGGATGCCTCACCCTAAAAACAATATAGGTGTTGCTGAACTGTGTTGTACTATACAAGAGGACTGTAGTGGTGAAATATCACTGATATATTACTATAGGTTCTGAGAAATGAACATTAACGCAAAACTTAACCAAAGTCACTAAAGCATGAAATGTAGGTCATAGCAACCCAAGTATTGCTGAACTGCGTTGTACTATACAAGAGGACCGTAGTGAAGAAATATCATTGATTTTACGATAGGTTTCTGAGAAATGAACATAAATGCAAACTTAACCAAAGTCACTGAAGCATGAAATGTAGGTCGTAGCGACCCAAGTGTTGCCGAACTGTGTTGTAATATGAAAGAAGAAGACTGTAGTGGTGAAATATCATTGATATATTACTATTGGTTTCTGAGAAATGAACCTAAATGCAAAACTTAACCAAAGTCACTGAAGCAATAAATGTAGGTCATAGCGACCCAAGTGTTGCTTAACTATGTTGTACTATACAAGAGGACTGTATTGGTGAAATATCATTGATATATTACTATAGGTTTCTGAGGAATGAACCAAAACGCAAAACTTAACCAAATCGCAACGTATGGTCGCACAGACGGACGGACAAGGGTAAATCTATATGCCCCAGCCACATTCATGGTGGGGTATAAAAAACAAGCAGAAGAACAAACTTTTATTTTAAGAAACAATTCACTTACTATTTGTTGTGACAGTTTCTTTCTCTTCAGCTTCATCATGTTCTTCATGATATTCTTCATCAAATCCTGTATCCATATTATCTTCTTCTTCTTCCTCTTCCTTTTCCTTTGACCTTTGTTCTCTGACTTCTTTTGGACCTTCAAACCCATGCAATTCAATATGATCATTCTGACTAGTAGGGCCTTCTGAAAACCATTCTGGTTCTTCTTCATGATGGCGATAGGAATCTCGTCTTTGCCGACCTAAAAAACAAGATATTTTATGATAAACATATAAATGTTTCAGACATTACATAATTCAAGTTGAAGATATACCTGGACATAATATACAATACAAAAAAAAAATGTAGTTGGAAAATTGAAAATACATACATTAAGAAGAAATTAGCTCTGAACTATTTTAAAATTTAACCATTACTATGTTTTCATTTACCTTGTGCAAATTTGGTGCAGCCTAGTTATGTACACTGTACTTCTTTATTCAAGAAAATCTGAGAGTTATGTTATAAGAATTCAAATTAAGATACTTAAATTTTGAGAGAGAAAAAATCTCCAAACTGATGTTTACAGCAACAGATAAACAAGTCATAAGATGAACCCTTCTGCAAATAAGCAAGAGTATAAAAATGAAGATCGTGATTAACTGTTTATCAACTGGCCCCTATGTGGACATACTTGGCTTCGCTTCACAAGATTAGAATATACTCATAAATAACTGATGTTTTCTTATTAAAAGAGAGAAAGAGTATACAGATAAATATCTGCTTTTGTCTTAACTGACGTGACAAGATTGAAGTGTATTGGTAGATTACTGGTTATTTTACTTACCATTGTCTCTGCTAAAGTGTCTGCTGAAGTCTCTCTGGAAAAATATATTTCTCAATTACTTCAAAAATTTGTATAGTGAACCATTTCAGATATCCAGACCATAATAAGTCATGACCGTATATAATATTTAAAATATTAAACCAGGAATAATGTTTCTCCTATTCCTGACGTGTTTAATCGATGGGATAAAAATACATATCTTTAACCACTTCCCGGTGATTAAATTTCTACGTGAGAATTACTGCCCTTTTTTCTACAATTAAAACGATAAACTAGAGAAGTCCTGAAATGACGTATATGTAAACTAACTACATAGCAACAACATTTTCTTGAGGTTTTTGTCGAAAATCATAGGAGAAACAGATTCTCCTTCAATTTACTCGTGAGTTATGGAATTTCTCCACCCTCTATAGTTAAATTTTAGATTTTAACATGCTCACTAAAGGCTCACATGTTGAAAATCGAAAAATTTAACTATCTCCGGTGGAGAAATTCCATAACTCACTCGTACCTGAAGGAGAATCTATATATATATTTTTCTCAAGTTGAAAAACACCTCACTGTTTATATGCGACATTCCTGAAATAAGTTAGGTATATTGTGTTGTATGGAACATCCGGACCTTTGAAAGAATTGCATATTCATCTATGGTCACGATACTATAAATTTCATTTTTGACTTAGATTTTCTCAAGATAGAATGTTTAGAAATTACAGACATTCATTACAAGAATTAGTGCTGGTAACATAAATTGTGTTGAATGTGCCTGAATCTCAAACATTACCCGATCATCATAATCTCTCCTGAAGCCTCGATCACGATCAAATCTTCTGTCATCAAACCTATCTCGTATGGCCCTAAAGTCACGTTCTCGTTCTCTCTGTGGTTCCCTGTCACGGTCTATCTGTATTCGGCCACTCCCTATTCGTCTAACATTCCTATAATGTAATTTCAAAAAATTTCATAAACTCAAAATAAAATTTAAATATTTGAATATTTACGAATGTGTTAAACAGTGGCTGAATCTGCATTAAATATAAAAAGATAACTAGAGCAGGGATGATTCCACATTTTAAAATGGGTCCCCAAACTATCAAACTGGGAATTTTCCAGAAAATTGGGAAAAATTGTGAACCGACAACAGCAGGATGATGAACAACAATCATAGCACTATTAGATTTGAATGATATTTTGAAAAATGTTCCTCTTTTTGTATTCCTGTTAAAATGTATAGTTTTGTAAGCTAACTATGAAGGTTTTCAAAATATTTAGGATAAAAAATTCTTTAAACTGCTAAAGGCTGTCATAATTGTGAATGTCAGCTAACTACTATGAAATTCTGCAGAACACTGTAAGTGTGCATTAATGCACGATCCATTTACGCTTCCACAATACATAGACAAGAAGTATTAACAAGTTAAAATTTTCCTGTTGCGATTCAATAAAGTCCTTATCGTTTGTTTACTGTTCAAAATCTGCATTATTAAGTTCAGCTAAAACAGATTAAACTCCTTAAACGGCAGCGTATCAAATAGAAACCTCATAACATGATTAAAGCACTCAAGTGATCAATAATTTGCGCTTCTAATTACAAGTCAATTTCGGACCGGTAAGAATTTCCGGAAATACCGATAATTTTTTTAGGGGAATTATAATTTTGCCACATTTTTTTTAGGGCGGCCAAGCGACCCTACAGGAATGGTAGAATCATCCCTGTAGAGGCTGTCAAGAGCCTGTATTGCTCACCTGGATTTAACTTGTCCACCTTTAGTAGGACTGATAGTTTAAACTTAGCAGTTACCTTGGCTAGTTTTCCCATAGCTTCAATGTTAAACAAAGTTAGGTTGTGGTGGCCATCTTAGTTGACATTCAAGGTTATCAGACATAATTCTGAAAGAGACCATTGTTGGTATTAATTTGGTGTCCAAATGGCCAAGTTTAAGGTATGGTGACGGCAAATTAAATTTTCACATAGGGTCCTATGTTGAACTAAGTTCAGCTTTGGTGGCCATCTTGATTGACAGGCCAGGTCAGCAGACACAATTATGAATGGGCCAATTGGTCTCAGATCAGATTATTTTTTAATGAATTTTCCCAAAGGGTCCTATGTTAAACTAAGTTCAGCTGTGACAGCCATCTTTGTTTACATTCCGGGTCATTGGACATAACACCTAAGGACCATTTCTGCCAACTTTGGTTCCAATTGGCTAAGTGGTTTCAAACAAAAAGATTTTTTAATGAATTTTCTCATAGGGTCCTTTGTTTAACTTAATTTGGCTGTGACGGCCATCTTGGTTCACATTCTGGGTCATTGGACACCATTCTGACACCATAGTTGACCCTGGCAGCCATGCTGAATTTCAGATTGGCACCAAAAACATCCATTTTATTAGGGACCATTATCTGATCATTCAAGCATAATTTTACTTCCATCTGTAAAACGGTTTCTGACAAGAAGATGTTTGTATGTATTTCCCATAGGATCCTATGTTAAATGTATCCCATGGTAGTGGCCATCTTGGATTTCAGATTGGCACAAAAAACAAAGTTTATAGAGGACCATGTAAGGATCACTCCTGCAATATAACAATTCAATTGCTTTTGTAGTTTTTTTTTTTAAATTTCAGCCAATCCGAGTGCATAAATGGCCCATGCAGCCATTTTTTGGAATTTCGGATCAGCACCAAAACATTCATTTTGTTAGGGACCATTATCTGATCATTCAGGTATAATATTACTTCTATCTGTCAAACGTTTCTGACAAGATGTTTGTATTTCCCATAGGATCCTATGTAAATGTATCCCGTGGTGGCGGCCATCTTGGAATTCAGATCGGCACAAAAAACATAATTTTGTAGAGGACCATGTAATGATCATTCCTGCAATATAACAATTCAATTGCTTTTGTAGTTTCAGAGAAGAAGATTTTTTAAATTTCAGCCAATCAGAGTACATAAATAGCCCTGGAAGCCATGTTGAATTATGGATCAGAACCAAAAAAAAACTTTGTAGAAGACCATCCAATGAACATCCCGACCAAGGTTATCTTCTGTTGCTAAATGGAAAATACTGCTACAGCGCAGTTCAAATAAAAGGTATTAGGGTCTATCCCTGGTTTTATTGCACATGTCACTTGTTTTATGCGGTTTTATTTTTTCAATCCCGGGTTTGACAATCTCAAGACTTTTTGGTAATCTTGACCATTTTCAGCAGGAAAATGATTTTTAGGTTGATTTTTTATTAAATTACCTATTGTCATCCTTATAATCTGCTGGGCAACTGACTTGTCTGCTGATAGATGGTGTTGTCACATGACATCCTGTCCCGAAGCTCCTACGCTGAGGACTAAGTACTATACCATCTTTCTCTTCCTTCAGCCTTTCCTTAGGATCTAACAAACATCAAAGAAACACAAGTTAACCCTCAATTTCCAGGGGTCGTGCTGGCATTCAAAAACTTGTCGCCAAAAAAATTGCCAAAGCATCATTTTTGTCGCCAGTTTCAAAATTTGTTCACCAAGTCATCATGAGACAAATTTTGGTTGTCCCAGGTAAAAGATATCTATATACAATATATGTAAATTGTCAGAAAATCAATGTTGTATAAAGTTTATTTGTACAAGTCTTAGAAATAGGCGAGCACAAATAAACTTTATATTTTCTGACAATTTACATATGTTGTGTGTATCCTGCAAAAATAAATTATCAACAAGGTATAATTGAAACTGGATGCAGTTTCGAATGTCTCCCAAACGAAGCTCTTTCTCTTTCAGGGTATTTTTGGAATTCCTAGTGTTTGAAATACTGGGCAAGTGTACAAAGAGATTGAGTATATGCAAAATGTTTGATATATGGTATTCAATATCTGCAGTTTTATATGTTGTAATCGGTATTAACATGATTAACAGATGTTTTATCAAAATATTTTATTATTGAAGGTGCAATGGCCTCCACCTCCCCTTTAGCCATTTAAGGGGGTGGGGCATGACCCCCCCCTCAGACCCCCTATGGTACCAAATGATTCGTCTTATCATAAGGAGTAATAATATATATGCTTATTGGGTGGGGATCTCAATGGTTTTCAGAATATTTAGTATTTTATCATTTGAGGGGGTGGGGCATGACCCTCCTCAGACCCCCCTATGGTACCAAATGATATGTCTTATCATAAGGAGTAATAATATATATGGTTATAGGGTGGGGATCACAATGGTTTTCAAAATATTAAGTATTTTATCATTTAAGGGGGTGGGGCATGACCCCCCCTCAGACCCCCTATGGTACCAAATGATTCGTCTTATCATAAGGAGTAATAATATATATGGTTATAGGGTGGGGATCTCAATGGTTTTCAGAATAATAAGTATTTTGTCATTTAAGGGGGTGGGGCATGACCCCCCCTCAGACCCCCTATGGTACCAAATGATTCGTCTTATCATAAGGAGTAATAATATATATGGTTATAGGGTGGGGATCTCAATGGTTTTCAGAATAATAAGTATTTTGTCATTTGAGGGGGTGCGGCATGACGCCCCCTCAGACCCCCTATGGTACCAAATGATTCGTCTTATCATAAGGAGTAATAATATATATGGTTATTGGTTGGGGATCTCAATGGTTTTCAGAATATTTAGTATTTTATCATTTGAGGGGGTGGGGCATGACCCCCCTCAGACCCCCCTATGGTACCAAATGATTCGTCTTATCATAAGGAGTAATAATATATATGGTTATAGGGTGGGGATCTCAATGGTTTTCAGAATATTTAGTATTTTATCATTTGAGGGGTGGGGCATGACCCCCCTCAGACCCCCCTATGGTACCAAATGATTTGTCTTATCATAAGGAGTAATAATATATATGGTTATAGGGTGGGGATCACAATGGTTTTCAAAATATTAAGTATTTTGTTATTTGAGGGGGTGGGGCATGACCCCCCTAAGACAACGAAATGGAGGGTATAACATAATACCTCGGCACTTCGTGTGGCGGGGTATAAAAACTTAAATATCCAAGGTAACAGGTAGTATTTCCAAGTTAAGATCACAAATGATCAAGTTATATCACTTTTCCCATAGACTTCTATAGTAAAATTTTGCAAAACCCCACCCCCTTTTGAGACCCCCAAAATATATGTTCCCTCCCACAGATTGAAATTTTTTTTTCGGGAGGCGCATCTGGGAATATGGGCCTAGCAAGTCGTATGATATCAAGCGATTCCGTCTATTGGTTTATGAGAAACGGTGCACACAAGTGTTCGAAAAAACGCGACCGGAAAGAAGAAAAATAATAATAATAATAAGAATAATTAAAATTTACGTTTCGCGAAACGTGAGATGTCCCCTCCCGTGCCCATTTTATGCCTGTTCTCTTCAACAAGTTGAAGAGTCGCCATCACCGATATACACTGTATACCAAGTTTCGTTAAAATCAGACTTTATATTTTTTGCCATTTTCAGCAGCCATCTTAAAAATGGAGGCCATTACGGAAATTCCGAAAATGCGCCGTGAGTCGCCATCACCCATATACCCTGTATACCAAGTTTCGTTGAAATCAGACAATGTTTACATTTTTCACCATTTGGCGGCCATCTTGAAAATGGCGGCCATTACAAAAATTCCGACAATGCGCCGTCAGTCGCCATCACCCTTATACCCTGTATACCAAGTTTCATTGAAATCGGACAATGTTTACATTTTTCACCATTTTCGGGGGCCATCTTGAAAATGGCGGCCATTACAAAAATTCCGACAATGCGCCGTCAGTCCCCATCACCTATATACCCTGTATACCAAGATTCGTTGAAATCGGACAATGTTTACATTTTTCGCCATTTTCGGCCGCCATCTTGAAAATGGCGGCCATTACAAAACTTCCGACAATGCGCCGTCAGTTGCCATCACCCTTATACCCTGTATACCAAGTTTCATTGAAATTGGACAATGTTTACATTTTTCGCGATTTTCGGCGGCCATCTTGAAAATGGCGGCCATTACAGAAATTCCGACAATGCGCCATCAGTCGCCATCACCGTTATACCCTGTATACCAAGTTTCGTTGAAATTGGACAATGTTTACATTTTTCGCCATTTTTGGCGGCCATCTTGGAAATGGCGGCCATTTTGAAATTATAAACCGCAAAAAACACTGTAGGACCTTGGGACCTATCACCCCTCCAAGTTTCATATTGATCGGTCCATCCATTTCCGAGGAGATAGCCGGACAAGTTCGTGCATCAGGTTGACGGAAGAAAAAGAAAAAAGTATAATAATAAGAATTAAAATTTACGTTTCGCGAAACGTGAGATGTCCCCTCCCGTGCCCATTTTATGCCTGTTCTCTTCAACAAGTTGAAGAGTCGCCATCACCGATATACACTGTATACCAAGTTTCGTTAAAATCAGACTTTATATTTTTTGCCATTTTCAGCAGCCATCTTAAAAATGGAGGCCATTACGGAAATTCCGAAAATGCGCCGTGAGTCGCCATCACCCATATACCCTGTATACCAAGTTTCGTTGAAATCAGACAATGTTTACATTTTTCACCATTTGGCGGCCATCTTGAAAATGGCGGCCATTACAAAAATTCCGACAATGCGCCGTCAGTCGCCATCACCCTTATACCCTGTATACCAAGTTTCATTGAAATCGGACAATGTTTACATTTTTCACCATTTTCGGGGGCCATCTTGAAAATGGCGGCCATTACAAAAATTCCGACAATGCGCCGTCAGTCCCCATCACCTATATACCCTGTATACCAAGATTCGTTGAAATCGGACAATGTTTACATTTTTCGCCATTTTCGGCCGCCATCTTGAAAATGGCGGCCATTACAAAACTTCCGACAATGCGCCGTCAGTTGCCATCACCCTTATACCCTGTATACCAAGTTTCATTGAAATTGGACAATGTTTACATTTTTCGCGATTTTCGGCGGCCATCTTGAAAATGGCGGCCATTACAGAAATTCCGACAATGCGCCATCAGTCGCCATCACCGTTATACCCTGTATACCAAGTTTCGTTGAAATTGGACAATGTTTACATTTTTCGCCATTTTTGGCGGCCATCTTGGAAATGGCGGCCATTTTGAAATTATAAACCGCAAAAAACACTGTAGGACCTTGGGACCTATCACCCCTCCAAGTTTCATATTGATCGGTCCATCCATTTCCGAGGAGATAGCCGGACAAGTTCGTGCATCAGGTTGACGGAAGAAAAAGAAAAAAGTATAATAATAAGAAAAATTAAAATTTACGTTTCGCGAAACGTGAGATGTCCCCTCCCGTGCCCATTTTATGCCTGTTCTCTTCAACAAGTTGAAGAGTCGCCATCACCGATATACACTGTATACCAAGTTTCGTTAAAATCAGACTTTATATTTTTTGCCATTTTCAGCAGCCATCTTAAAAATGGAGGCCATTACGGAAATTCCGAAAATGCGCCGTGAGTCGCCATCACCCATATACCCTGTATACCAAGTTTCGTTGAAATCAGACAATGTTTACATTTTTCACCATTTGGCGGCCATCTTGAAAATGGCGGCCATTACAAAAATTCCGACAATGCGCCGTCAGTCGCCATCACCCTTATACCCTGTATACCAAGTTTCATTGAAATCGGACAATGTTTACATTTTTCACCATTTTCGGGGGCCATCTTGAAAATGGCGGCCATTACAAAAATTCCGACAATGCGCCGTCAGTCCCCATCACCTATATACCCTGTATACCAAGATTCGTTGAAATCGGACAATGTTTACATTTTTCGCCATTTTCGGCCGCCATCTTGAAAATGGCGGCCATTACAAAACTTCCGACAATGCGCCGTCAGTTGCCATCACCCTTATACCCTGTATACCAAGTTTCATTGAAATTGGACAATGTTTACATTTTTCGCGATTTTCGGCGGCCATCTTGAAAATGGCGGCCATTACAGAAATTCCGACAATGCGCCATCAGTCGCCATCACCGTTATACCCTGTATACCAAGTTTCGTTGAAATTGGACAATGTTTACATTTTTCGCCATTTTTGGCGGCCATCTTGGAAATGGCGGCCATTTTGAAATTATAAACCGCAAAAAACACTGTAGGACCTTGGGACCTATCACCCCTCCAAGTTTCATATTGATCGGTCCATCCATTTCCGAGGAGATAGCCGGACAAGTTCGTGCATCAGGTTGACGGAAGAAAAAGAAAAAAGTATAATAATAAGAAAAATAAGAAACGGAGTAAAAACAATATGTCCCCGACGACACTTCGTGGTCGGGGACATAAAAATAAGAAACGGAGTAAAAACAATATGTCCCCGACGACACTTCGTGGTCGGGGACATAATAAGAACTGAGCAAAAACAACATGTCCATAATTATTGAGAAAAGGAATCAAATTGGGACATTTCTAGCCAATTTAAACAAAGGCATCCTTGGTGTGCAGTCTAGGGAAAGCATGACATCACATACACTGCGAATTAGAACACAATACAAACTATCATTAAGGGCATACGATACAGTTTCGATCTACTATTGATTTCTCTTTGAGATTTTGCATATTGGTAGTTTTTTCACAGATCTTTCTAAAAACACAAAGAAAATTACACCTTCATATGCTACTTTTTGAGATATTTAAGGTTCAATTTTCAGTATTTTTACTAAAATTGTGCAAATATCGTCTTTTCACCTATTTCAATAAAAATCAATTACTTTCTTTGTTTTAAAAGATAAATACATTGGGTTTTTTGCATAAAGAAAACAAATATATCTTCTCTTTCGATAAATAAAATTGAGACGATTTTGTGCTACAAGATCTTTTCATTTTTTTCAAAATATATGATATATTACCAAAAACTTTGAATTTAGGCACGATACATCAGTGTATCAAAAAAAATCTGCTATTAATAATTTAATCTAAAAATCACATAATGTTGTCCTTATAATTTGCTATCGAATGCAGTTTCGAAATTAAGGGGTCCATGATCTCATTTTTTAGATATTTTGAAAAAAACTGTCGACTTTTTAGGCATCGGTACAACTTTTGATTCTAAGAACGAATGACATCATCATAATGCAAAACAGATACTCATGTGTTCCAGATTCCTGCGTGTTTGAATAAAAGGCTTGGAATCACTCTCTTTGTAAAGAATTTGTGATCAAATTATGTTTTACAACAATTTTGCTTATTGCATCTTTTGTGTTAAATGGCCTGTCACCAAGGATGGATGGATGAATTATTGTTTAACGTCCAGTGGCAACCAGGTGCATATCAGGACGAGAACATGTTGATATGATAATGAATATGATCCCTGCTTTGTACTAGACCGACACGCTAAGTCGGATTTTTAATGTGCTAGCCCACGAGGTAACTGTCCGCAGGAAGACATATCACCTCACTCGGACACATTATACTGACTCTGAGCCGACCAGTCTTTGCTCTTCTCCTAGATGCCGCATGCTTGGTGGAGAAGCAGCAAATACCAATTTTAATGTCTTTGGTTTGACCTGGCCGGGGATCGAACCTGCGACCTTCCACCTGTCACTAAGGGGACATAATGCTGTGGAATGCATTGCCTCTAAAAAATATTTTATAAAATTGTTTTTTCCATATATATCTGGAGATACTGACAATTTTTCGCTGTTTATTGAACTTCTGTTTCTATCCAAAGCAATACATGTATTTTAACGTATATGACTAACATTTCTCGGCATATATACATCTATTTAGTATTTGTATTCTCTTTTGAAAAAAAGCAAATCACCATAAATAAGGAAGTCCGAGAAATTAATTATGTAATTTCATTTTTATTAGATATGTACAAAAATGTAAATGTATCTGCATGATACATGGAAGTTGTACACTGTCACTTACTCACAATATTCATGCACCATTTGAACTAAGGGATTTTACAACTACATGAACATAAATATAGATGTCACTGTATCGGAATCTTTATCTATTCCAAAATGGAAAGCTTTGAAACCCATTAAAATGCCATCCTTTAGAGTAACCTAAAGTAGGTATTGCTCATGCTTCCGGAGCATTTGAATTCATCCTGGTTTTTGGTGGGGTTCCTGCTACTCATTTCTGTGTGTACTTTTTAGTATTTTGTGTTATTTTTTGTTTGTCGTTTGACTCTCGTCTTTTTGGTGTTCCTGATCGTGTTTTTTTTGTCCACTGATTTCCCTCTGCGCGAACTGTTTTATGACGTAACTTTATTTTCCACGAAAAGGAGACATCTGAAATAGCGACGTTGCGGGAAAAGTAAAAACAATTTAATGCTGTTCCGCGAAAAAGTTCTAGTTGAACGTTAGCGATGCGATTATCTCCCCTGTAACTGTATCGTATGCCCTTAAGGACAAGTGTTCCGGGAAACTTTATTAGGCTACTGACATAATAAAGCCAAGTTTATTCCAATTATTTTTTAAAGCAGCTAATTCAGCTAGTTACAGGATGAAAAGGTATTTGGTTATTGTTAACTGTATGTCACAAGAATAAAACCCTCTAAACATTAAATGCAATTAAGGCTTTTCTTTCAAATTTGCAATAGAAATTGGGAATGAATATTTGACTGACGTACAATTTTTCTTGATAATTCATGGACAACCATATATGTATTGAAGCAGATTGTCAGCTACTGGTAGTAAAACTTAAATTTTCAATTCTTGGTGGGAAAAGTTGCCAAATCATACTGCCTCCTTTCTTGGTATGCAAGACTCTAAAAGCCTGATTTCTCATGTATTTTCTTTGATATACCAACCTGAAGGTCTCCTCTTTGACAGGTATTCTCTCTCTATCTTTTTATCTCCTAATGTCAGTGGTGAATTGCGATCACCAGCACCACTGTCGAAAGATCGAAACCATTTTTCTGGATCCCAAAGTCCTTCTTGACTAAAAATATATCATAATCCCATACTATTAATGTTGTATTAAATCAGATATTGGTGAAATATCCATTTAAATATTTTTGTTTTCTTTATTTCATTTCTAACCAACCTACATGCAACATACATGTACATTGTACATACATGCACTTTATGCCAAATTAAAATCTTGTTTCCAATAACTTACCCAACTGATTGTATTTTCATGCCTACTCTCTTTTTTCTTGAAATTTTTTTAACAAGCACTGTTAAAGTAAAGGAGATCCCTCGATCAGTCCAATAAAAATAATTAACTTAAAAATACAGTTTAAAAAAATACCTACATGTAGCATGTTAAGTATGTTTTTTTCAGAAATATAGGATTTTTTTATTTTGGCTTCATCAAATCAAATTTTTTATCAACAACTGCCTTTGGATACAGAAAATATGCATCCCTTTTCAACATCTCAAATCTAAGAATATGTGATTTGGTGTCATGACTGGAGAGTGTAAACGGTCATATGTCGGACATATTTTCAAAAAGAACTGCAGATGTGGGTATACACTTTATCCTTTGTCTTCTGTTACCATGATTAAGTTTTATTAATGTACTCATACCTAACACTCCCATCATCAACCAGGAAGTTGACACCTGACTCCTTATTGGGTTTTCTTGTTGAATTCGAATCCAGTTTTCTGACAGGGTTTAATGTCGTTCATTCTTTGGTCAATTTCCTGAGATCATTTATATTAAATAATTTGAATAAATATTTTTTCTTAAGGTTTGTCTCATTATTGAAAGTAAATTAGTCAATTGAACTGTACTATGAATAATTCCCAGTGAAAACCAAATACCTGTACATGTATAATCCATATACAAAGGAGTTTGCTTAGGACAGGTTTTACTATATTATGTACAATATAAAGACACAAAAAAATTAAATTATCAATTGCAACATACTTGTCAAAATCTTTAGATAAACAAGCTGGTCTTTTCTTTGCAGTGTTACTTTTTCTAAATTCATACAACTGATCCTAAAAAACAAAACAAAATAAATTGAATGGTTTGATCCTCTTTGTCTTCCTTTTACTTCTGCAACTGATTTCTTAACAAAATCCTGTACATTCAATAATATGATTTGGTACCAAATATATTCTTTGAGTCAACATGGTTCAAATGTTTGAAAACAAAACATGCGCATATCCGACAACATCAATTTTTTTTATAGTAAACTTGTATTTTATTCAGCTACAAACATAAACATGATAAAATAAAGCCAATTTTTTAAAATAGACTTGACAGTTTTCCAATCAAGGCAACGTCGAATGGTGTGTTCAACGATATTACAGACCCAGATGACACTCAGCAGACTCCATGGATATTTCAGTTTCAAACAAGCTTGCTGATTCTGTGCATTCTTTCGAGCCTGACTTTTCAGTGGAAATAGGCATTGTGAAAGATTTCGACAAATCTATCAGAAGCAACTAAACACTGCTTTCTTTTTGTTGCCAAAAAAGGTAAAGGCATTGTGAAAGATTTTGACAAATACATCAGGACCAACTATCTACCCACTGCCATTACCCTTGGACAGAGTTTGTGCAAACAAATATATTTTTATTTATGGCTAGGTCTACTCTGTCTGCATGCTAAACAAAATACATATCCTTAATATGTCTTATATGAGCCATTTTGAGGATCCCACTACCACTCCACAAACTTGACCATAGTCAATGGAGCATAAAATAAAGGTCAAGGTGATCAACTTTGTCCTTTTCCTTCAGGGTTTGAGGACCCTATCTTATCTCTAAACAAGAAAAGTTTGGATGATAACATTAGGCATAGCAGTTTACTATGACATCTGGGTCTTGGAACCATACAATCCAGTAATACTGCTGATAAAATGAACATTCATTGTTGAAAAGTTCATGAAACAAAATACCCAATGTACTTTGTATTTCAGCTCAGATGACTTTAGAAACTTCTACAACAATTTGCATGAACCCTTCCTGATTTACTGGGAATCCTGATTCTACAATGATTCTCATTGCTGACAATCAGTCTTGGTTTACAGGAATTGTCCACCGGTATATTATTTCACTTCTATATCTTCTAGAAGCAAAACTCAATAGTAATCTTTCTCAGATTTGATACCTGGATAAAAACAAGACAATGGCAGATTCTTCATCAAAAACTGCATGAAGAAAAACCAAATTTGAGGATTTTAAAGTTAGGAAAATTAATAATATAAAATATTTGGCCAGACTGAATGCATGGGAAGTATTTATTTTGTATAAAAATGCAGAATTTGTTCAAAATTGATTGGAATCTATATCCACGATTGAAACTTTATTTCCATAAAAAGATTTTTACGACAAAAAATTTTTTTTTAATAAATTTTTTATATTTCCAGCTACACATTAACACAAAGAAACATAATTACAGATTTATATGCATTTGTGACTCAAACTTGAGATATTTTAACAAATTTAAAGCAACAAGGAATTCGGAGAATGAAGTCCAGTAGGTAAAAACTCAAATTCTCCAGCAAAGTTTGGAAATAACATTTACATGTACCTTTAATTTTTTCTCCATGAAAATGATGCTATTTTGCCTTGAAAATTAACACATTAGGCCAAATAAAAAATACATGTGTTTAGGGTAACACACTGAAAAAAGTTAGGTAGGGTAGGTAGGGAAATTTTTTTTTTTACATTAATTTTTTTAGTTAGGTTGTATACTGGAGTCACCTTGACTTTAACAGTGCTTGTTGAAGAAAGGTTATAAAAAATTTAGGGTAGGCACTAAAAATTAGGTAGGGTCAGGTTACCCTAAACACAACTATATTTTTTTTAGGCCTTAACACTTCTGCTGAAATAAAATATGTATTTCCTAAAATTTTTAATGAACTCAACACTCTCCTTGTGTAAAACTTACTCTGCTGTATATATATGCTGGTGTGGGTCCTGGAGTGTCCGACCTAGTCACAACAACTTCTCTTGGAGTATTCCTGCCACTATCATCAGAATTTAACTCCTTGTCCATTCTGTAAAAAAATTGTTAAAAGTTTTACCAATTTGAAACATTAGATTTGCTGGAACAAGAAAAACTTAGCTGACATTTATAAACATTTGAATGACCGTGATGTTTAGACTGTGATTTTAATTTTTGAACCAAGGTCAGAATTTCAGAACAGGTATGTTCAAAATTCTAACGGATCGTCGAACTTTGTGAAGACAGGTGATTGGTAAACCCTCAACTCGGGTAGGTTTTTAACTTTTCAATCAAAAGGGCAAAGATTCATGTAAAAGGCTTCAAGTTTTCTAAAATGCACTATTTGCATGATGCTCATGCTCATGAAACTTTCAAATTAATGAGATGTCTCCTGTGTTTTTTCAAGTTAATTTAAGATGCATTCAGTGTTTTTTTTTTTGAAAATATGTAGCACATAAGATGATATCATGCCATTGTAAATTGAATTTTTTTATTATAATTTTAAAAGCAATTGAAATTTAATTTTCATTAATGGGCCTGGTTGAAGTGTTATGTCTCATCTGGTTTTGTTTTCAACATTTTTTTTTAAATAAGTATTTCCCAATTGAAAAAATTGTAAGAACTGAAAAGAAATATTTTTTAAAATTTTTGCATTATCTATTACACTCCTTAAGGTCAAAGCAACACATAAATGTCATAAGAAAACCACACAATGAAAAGACATAAAAATTAAAAATTAAATTTTCAGTGAAAAATCAATTCATTAGCATAGGAAAACCTTTAAGACTATCTAAATATACTGAAGAATTACTCAAATCTTCTCATAAACTACTGCTACTTAGAGCTTTTTGTCAACCTCAATGATACTCATTGTGCAGATCATTAACTTTCATGATATATAATTCTAGTGACCCCAAGATAAACAGACATGGATATTAGATAATGCATACTTTTTACAACTCCTTACAGCATATTTGTTCTGATTTGTTAATAATCAAATAATAATAATTTTCCTCGACTTTTAATATCACTGACACTGTACCTAAATTTGTTTTGATTATAGTTTTTATACAGTTCCTAGCCCTAGGTCAATTTATTTGAATACCCCTGCCAATTCATCCCCATCCTTGGAGTCAACTAACATTTATGATTTAATTACCGCGAGTGGGGTCTGATTTTCCATATAGCTTTTGCAACCACTATTGTTTTCTTTAACTCTTAATGATGTGTGTCCGAGACACTGTTCCAAACTGGTATTGTTATTATACTTATACAATTCACTTGTTTGTAGTTGTTAACTTAAGCAACATTTACATGGTTATTTTATATACCATACATTTGTCATACATGTTTGTTTTATATATGTAACTCAATCATATTTGTTTTGTACTGTAACTATGCCCTCCATGGGCCCATTAATTGGTTAATAAAATCGTCTTCTTCTTCTTCTTCTAATGCAAAAACTTACCACTTGGGCCTACTGCAGTGCTGGTGTAGACTTTGATTTAAATACCCTTTATATTGTCATTTCTGCAAATTCTAGGGACAGGACATTAAAACATGACCCCTCATACTAAATCAATATAAACGAATTAAAGTATGTTTACATCATTTGTAGGGGTTGCAAATTACTTTGATCACAAATTTACAATAACTTGGCCTTTACTATACATGCTATACAAGTAGTGAATTGTCGATTTTTGATTGATGGCTTACCTTCGAAAAGGCAGAACTTCGTACAACGATTTACAGGAAAGACAACGCAGAACAAAATTTCAACTGAATGCAAAAATAAATAAATATGAAATGTGAGTCTATAAACAAAAATGTCGCCTTAATTCATGCTGAAACAGATGATACATAGTCCACTTTTAAACGGTTGCAGTACAACATCGGAAAATGTTGGAAATCGCCCGGATTAATGCATGCGCAGAGCAAGATTGACCTAATTCCAATTTACGAGGTCAAATTTTGCAAAATTTAAGAAGCATATGCAAGAAATAAAAGGGTAGTCTAATAAAGACTTTAAAAATCTTCATTGCATGGTCACCTTGGGGCTGATATGCACAAATGTATTTGATGGCCAGATTTTTTTTTATGAAGTCTGCCACTTAAAGATTACTTCCGGGTCATGCAGTAGTGGTTACATTTCGTTGTAGAGTTTCTTTAAGGAAACATTCCTATTAGGAAGTCGAGTGTCTTATTCATCCGCTGTAAAGTAGATCCCAAGCTAGTGTAGAACAGTATGATTATTGAGGAACATCAAGTCAAGTCAAGTAAAATTTATTTAAAGTCGGTACAATATTATACAGACAACATAAGCTCTATAGAGCTTTTAAAACCGCCATACATGACAAACATAAAACACAAAAGAAACAATCATGCAAGCATAAATAAAAATAAGCAGCACTACATAAAAGCATACAGCATACAGCAAAATTTTAAAACAAATTTTGACTTATTCAAATTTAAAAAATAAAATTAATAGACAAGATAAAAATATATCATTATCAAATTTAAATTTATCAGAGAAAAGCATGTTCTAAAACAAACAAAAAACAAAACAAAACAAAAAATAAATCATAGACTTTTACCACATTTAAATCATAAAAAGTAGATATAGCCCAAAATCAGGTCAAAACAAAAGCTAAAAAGCCAAACAAAACCACAATTAAAGCTTTAGCAAGCAGCATATATAAACAAAATTGCAAAATATAACATAAATGAACATATAGCATATGTTCAGTAAGGTAAGCTGCAAAACAGTGAAGAAAGGAGATTAATTACAAAATGAACAAGTACACGTTCCCTCCTGCCCATCCCATTTATTTATTAAGCCCTTAAAATGATTTAGAGTCATATTTTCACTTAATCCTGAAGGTAAGTTATTCCACAGTTTAGAGGCAGCAAACCTTATTGAATGTAGACCATACCTAGTTATATTTAGCCTGGGTACATCAGTTGTGTTTTTATATCTAAAAGAATAAGAATTCTGTTTTAAGACAATCATATTATGTAGATATACTGGTGTTTTCTCATTTAAAATCTTATATACTTCTACAGCTAAAAATCTCAACCTTCTTATTTTCAATGATGGCATCTTTGACTTTTCTAATAGGTGTTCATATGTACTAGATTCATCTTCATATATAAACTTTAATGCTCTCTCTCGTATTTTTTCAAGTTTTTTTTGTGTTAATCTCCCCACAAAAATTACAAACTAAAGGGCAGTAATTGAAATTAGAAAGAATAAATGAATAGTATATGGTTAATCTACCCAATCTATTAAGGTGTTTCCCAAATCTCTTTAAAACGTTTAACTGCTGTGACGCCTTTTTACAAACATTTGATATATGAGCATTAAAATTTAATTTAAAATCAAAAGTTACACCTAAAAGTTTGACTTCGTCATAACATTTTATAGTATTACCTTCTAAATTAAATATAATTTTACAATTATGAGTTTTTTTTACCAATGGCTATTGCCTGAAATTTATCATGGTATTGGTATCCGTCCGTCAGTCTGTCCGTCTGCAACACCTTGTGGACTCGTCTCCTCTGAAACCGCTTGGGGGATAGCTTCAGTATTTGGTAGGATTTATATTGTTATTGCATACTATACCGCTATTTTGATTCAACAAGTTTTAAAGGAGTTATGGGACTTAGACTATATTCAACATTTCTCAACAATAGAAGATCTTAAAATTGTGGACGCATGAAACCGCTTGGCAGATAGCTTCCATATTTGGTAGGATTATTGTTATGAAGTGTAGGTGTGAATACAATACTGCCATTTTGATTCAACAAATTTTGTAGGAGTTATGGGATTTCTTAAGCAAACTGATTATGCAGCGGTGGGGGGGAGGGGGGGCATATGGTAGCAATCTTGTTTCCCTTTGTATAATTACACTTTATTTGTATATATCAATTTGAATTTATTATGATATTCAACAGATACTAAATGAATTCTGATATATTTGTAATCTGTGATAATTTTATAAGATATATGCTTAACAATAGAATTCAACAATTGTTCACCAATCTATGACAGTAATTTTTGTAATACAATTATTTTTCAAGACAGGTTCCCGCCAGATTTCAAATTTGAATCCCTCGTCGGTCTGCCCGACCACTTTTATGTCGTCCTAGACAAAAAAGAAAAAAAGCGAACGGATAAGACAATTGTAGATAATCAGTTTAAATGTTTCCAGCTAGTCGTAATTTCATATTTCTGTCGTAAGATAACTCAAAGTTTTAAGCAATGAACACAACTGATGAGTCGTAAATCGACGAAATGTACATATCCTGTGCATCAAAATTGGTATCAAAGAATTTATTATTGAGACGATACGGCTGCTGGTACGTGGACTCAAAGGTCGGAGGGAATCGCCAGCTCAATCGCTATAGAATTTCGGTACTATCCCAAAATTGTTACTTTAAATTTGTTATTACAAAAGTGTTAAAATTTATGAAAACTAAGGAGTATACCCATCGTGCATAGCCCCGTCCTTAGATACTTTTTGGTTTCCAGTTTCGGCATTTTGGAATCTGCTCTTCAACTTTTTAGATTATTGTTTTGTTTTCAACGTTTGAGGCCTTGAGCACAAAATACCCACTTAAAGACACACGCTATTCTGTTTAAATACAATATAATATGTTTATTTACGTCTCAGCATCAATAATACAAAACAGTATCACATTAAATACAGAAACTTGTTAAATTATTATTAATGCCACTCTAAAAGAGTTATGAGGGATGGTTGAGGACAAAAAATTATCTACAAATATGTAAAATAAAAATTTGAACTTATGTTTGTTTGTTTATTTCGGGTTTTACGCCGTTTTCAGCATATTTGGCTATTTCGCGGGGAAGGACTTTTAACCGCCGACCACCACCGATCACCGCCGTCCACCACCGACCACCGCCGACCACCACCGACCAACCACCGACCACTTAAAAAACTGTTTTATATATGTTTTAAATGTAATATTTCTTTAGTTTTGGTTAGATAAAGGTTTTTTACAAAAAAAATAGTTGGGATTTTTTTCTGCTCACTGTCAATAATAATCAAATAAGTACTATATACATTTATTTACATGAAATAAGCATAATTTATCAATAACAACGGCATATAAATCATTAACAAAGATGAAAAATAACGAACATTAACAAAAACCAAAAAAAAATATTTACAATATAAATAAATGTTCACATAGTCTAACATTGTCTAATTTTTTTGTAGCGCACTATCTTTGAAGTCGTGCCCGCTCCGTTATGGCGCGTTTTCTCTGGCAAGGCTCTTTTGCTAAGGATTGGGCCTTTGTGTTAACGGAATATCATAGTTAAAGCAGTGCAGTTATGAATAAATGTATATAAACGAAGCGTGTTATAGAATTCAAATTATGACAGTCAAATTATGTGCAAGCTACTTTATAGATTGTATAGACAATGCAGAAAGAATTACTAGGACCAATGGAAATCTTCCACTAAGCAAACAAAAGTTGAAAGTTATACACTAAAATGCCAAAAAAATCAAAAGTTTTGGCTTCAGTGTCGTTCAATTGTTTTCAAATGTATGGTTTTTTCTGTCTTTTTATTGTTTTCGATCTCGTTCGAACAACAAGCCCTGTCAAATATTTTACAATATTTCCAAATGCGGAATCTTATTATTTTTTTATTTATTTCATTTATATATTTAATATATTATAATCATAATAAAACTAATGTTTTAAATAAAATTAACATATAAAACATATATTAAACAGTTTTTGCGGAGGTCGGGGGTTGTCAATGTCAAACAGAATTGGTCAAAGGTCCTAAATTTGACGATAAACCTACAAAATACAATTTTCCCCTAAAAAACCTTTATTTAACCAAAACTAAAGAAATATAACATTTAAAACATATATAAAACAGTTTTTTAAGTGGTCGGTGGTGTTTTTGCGGAGGTCGGTGGTTGTCACTGTCGTACAAAAACGTAAAAATCCCAACTATTTTTTTTGTAAAAAAACCTTTACTAACCAAAACTAAATATAAATATTACAATTAAAACATATAAAACAGTTCTTTAAGTGGTCGGTGGTGGTCGGTGGTTAAAAGTCCTACCGATTTCGCGGCGGCCATTTTTTACCCGGAGAGAACCACCGACCTTCGGTAGGAAAATTGGCAATCCTTGTCAATTAACATCGGAACCGAACACACGCCGCCACAGGTGAGATTCGAACTCACAGCCTCAGTGTTGACAGGGTAGTGATCATTAGTATAGACATGACGCACTACCTAGACCATATGTTCCAATCGGTAGTCCACTAAGTGCTTTGAATTTAGAAATAACGAGTCCCAAAACTCTGAACCTTTTATTGTAATTCTCACGGTGTCTTCCTGATTGTCACACGTTCTATAATATTAAGTTAAGGTAAAAAACCAGAGACTGCCAGGAGCCGGTATCGCTCACCTGATAGTGCATTACCTTTTACATATATAGCGACCCCTTCCCACAGGATTAAAAGTTTGGCTGTGGTGGTCATCTTGGTTGATAATTCTGAAAGAAGACCATCAAAGGACCATTGCTGTTATGTTTGGTTCCAACCTATTGACAGTTTCAGACGAGAAGATTTTTTAATGAATTTTCCATAGGGTCCAATGTTAAAATATATGTTCGGCTGTGGCGGCCATCTCGGTTGATAGTCCAGGTCACCCGACACCATTCCGAAAGAGGACAATCTAAGGACCGTTGCTGCCAAGTCTAGTTCTATTTGGCTCGGTTGTTTCAGACAAGAAGATTATTTAATGAATCTTCCCATAGGGTCCTATGCTATACTTAGTTCAGCTGTGGCGGCCATCTTTGTTGACATTCCGGGTCAAGGAAACCAATTCTGAAAGAGGACCACCTATGAACCATTTCTGTCACATGTCATATGTTACCTTATATCTTATATAATACATTTCATTGAGTTTAAAAACTTTTTTCTTGAAAAAAAATAACATGCTATTTATACTTTGATGTTTGTAGTCTGTCAGGTAATACACAAGTTTCTATATATACTTATAAATGGACTCACATCGGTAAATTTCTTATTCAAATAAAGTTTATTGGTGTTAAAGTTTATGAACAGAAAGAGAAAAATGAATCAAAGATAGAGTTCTCCATATGATCTGGTTTTACTCATCTGATTTATGAAAACATAAATTTTCTTTTGATCTTCAGGTAATTAGGTACTAACTGTAAACTTTAATGATAGTTCTAATTTAATTAAAATTTTCAAATAATATTGTCACAACATTTCAAGTTTACAAGCAATAGAAATCAATCACAAACTTTGTAAAAACAACCCACTTGAACATCCTTCTATGAATTATTATAATAATAATAATAATAATTTTTTTTTAGGTTCGTCATTATTAAATCTATATTCTATATGTTTTTTTATTATTTTGTGTCAATATATTCAAGTTATAAACAAAACTATTGCAAAATCAGTTATTTCAAGTTGATGGGTAATGGGGTACTGTTACTGTTATTGTTACTGGTAATTTCCTCCTCTCAGGAGCACTCCCAAAGGGATACATAAATTTTAAGATATAGTCTAAAAAAGATATTTACAACTTACGTTAAACTGTACAGTTTTCCCACCACCCTTGGTTATTGCGTATACTAAAAGCATTGTTCATTTGGCATGTTTTAAGTTTATTTACACATTGTCTATTACTTCTTATGTTTCATCTTTTAGGAGATAGGTTCTCCTCACATGTAGTTCATAACAAAATGTTCTTGTTATTTGCTCAATGTCAGTATAGTTGTCCTTTTTTAATTGAATAGATGTTCTCACACTTTCGCAACTAGAATCAAGAATAAGTCGCATTAGAAGTCCTTCTTTTTCAAGATCTTCGTACGCTCCTTTTTTGATGTTTTCTATATAACATTTTAGAGTGGTCAAGTGTTTTTTCCTTACGTCTTCTAATCTATCGCATATCAATAAAAAATGTTCTATATCTTCTGTATCATTTAAGCACATTTTACATTTTGCTGTTTCTTTGTTATTACTAAACTTGGCTTATTAACTTGTAAAGTATAAGTTCCCGTTAACAGTCTGGCTTTTACTTCAGCTTTTTCACCTCAATTTGGTACAGATTTCCAAATCTGATGAGCATTTCCAATAGCATGTGACTGTATATGCAGTAGTTTCAAGGTTGACTTCTATTGCTTCTCTTCTTGCCACTTATCATCCCAGTAGTGTATTATATGTTTCAGTTTACTGGTTTTTTTTCCGTTTCAGGGTATCTAATTCATTCTCTAATAATGTTTCAATTTCTGGTAAACCATATTTCTCTAATCTCTGAATAACTTTAATAATGTAACTTTGCCCATTGCGTTTTGCCATACTTAGTTGTCTTTCTAAAATTTGCAGGACAAATTATTCAATTATTATTATTCATTAAGGATGATGTACAGAAGTACACGTTCCCAAAATTAAATTTCACTTTCATGTAAAATTACTGGCTTTATAGTACATGTATGATCAAATATTTGTAAACTTGTATGGATATCCATAGGCAAATTTCCATCACATGTGAAACAACACATACATTGCCCACCAAAGACATGTGACTTTATTTCCTGTGACTTTTTTTCCTACCCTTTTGTGACTTTTTTTCCTGTGACTTTTTTTCCTACCAAATTTGTGACTTTTTTCCAGTGACTTTTTTTCCTGTGACTTTTTTTCCAATCACCATATATCAAAACAGACTGGAAGATCATTGATTAAAATTTTAAACAAATTAGCTTTATATGTCCTTGTCGTACATTAATATTGATTCAAGGGATTTTGTCAAATCATTACTAACTCTTATTTGCATGAAATTGTTATCATAACGCTATAAAATAGCTGTTTTGGACGGATCGACCGTGGGCCGGACTGGTTTTGGGACAGAACGACCTGTTTAATTACCAAATTCCTGAAATATATGGGCATATATATATATATTCCATGTCGATTCAATGTTAATATAAATAAAAACTATAAATCATAATTCCGGACGTTTCAGCCGGTCGCCGTAACGTAATTCATTCTCTCTATTGTTACGCAAAACGTCATCTATTGTTACATGTACGCATCTATGTTACCAAGAGTTACTCTCATAAAAAATTCCGCTGAGGAAAGCCGGCGACCGGCTGAAACGTCCGGAATTATGATTTATAGTTTTTATTTATATATATATATATATATACAAGCCTATTCATACGCAATTTTCAGCACAGGTTTTCTAGGGAAATTCTACAACGAGAATCTTCTCAACACGTCACAAATATTGTCTTCTCTCGGACGTTTTCCTTATCATATCCGAAGAACCCGAAATTTATTTCACGAGGTTTTAACATACAGATTTGAAAAGATTTTAAAGTTCTGATATAATAATAATGGGTATCTTAGAAAGAATATCGGAAATAGAGGCCGAGGTAATCTATTTCAGTTTACATGAACCTCCCATCGCTTTTTATTCACATTTAATTAATAATAAGCCTATCAATATCACGGTACATTTCTTACATTTGCATTATTTTCATCAAATCAAATCAAATCAAATCATGAAATACTTTATTTCCTAATTACAGGGCTGTTATAGGCATAATAATTAGGGTAATTAAAACAAATAAGACTCATACACACATTCATAACATACACACACCTGGCATACTGATTATTGTTTATTAGAATAGAATCTTAGAGAAACAATATGAGAGATCAAAACGAATAGTATACTAAACATTGTAGAATCAGCCAAGACACAAGCTTCTTACAATGTTATGATATCTGCATTCGAGATAGTTAAATTACGGAATTTTAAGCCCAAAGTAAAATTCCAAAATTTAAAAAACACTCGTGTCGTGGAGTCATGCTTAAAATTCCATAATTTAATGTTTCGATTGGAGAAATCTGATAATCCACGAGTCATAATGTAAGACACTGATAATCTAATTTTCAAAACTGGTCAACGTCATCATATTCACTCAACGTCTTCCTCTCAATATGGTGACCAGTATCTTGTATTGAAAAACATCAGACACTTCACAAGTATTTAGGAATCATAATAAATACATATTTTTATTACATATAATTTAACGTCATTGTTAAACATGGTAGATTATTTCCATATGTCAGTTGTCATATAAAATGGAACTATTTTTCCTCACGGAAGTTGTATTACCCAACAGCTGTAAGAATGGCGGATGTAAAGGAACAAGAAGAAGAACACGGCATGTTAAAATTTGACCCTTAATAATGAATCCTACATTGTATCTGTTCCTGACAAGTAAGATTTTTTGTCCAATTTCAAAACCTTGTTGTATAAGGACATCTTTTATTACAATTACGTAAAATTCCGTTATTTCATAGATGCTCGTGGAGTTGTGCATAAAATTCCTTAATTTAACTATCTCAATTGGAGAAATCTGTTAATCCATGAATCATAATATTCTCCAAATGCCTTTCTCAATTGGAGAAATCTGTTAATCCACAAATCAATATTCTCCAAACGTTCCTCTCACTATGGTCACCAGTATGTATTCATGCAAATCTTGTATTAAAAAAAAATATCCCACACTTCACAAGTATTTAGGAATCATAATAAATTGAAATTTTTATTAAATATAATTCTATTATGACCTGCTTATAACGCTTTCGGTCTACATCCATGGTAAAACATGGATATATTGGTTCCAACGTCACAGGCGCCAGACCGCTTGTTTAGCAACGTCATAGTCAAGTTTCCCACAAATATTAACGACATCATAGTATAACTTGCGTTGTGCAATGGTGTTTTCGTTTCTGAATACCTATATTGCGGGGTTTCAAAATGTGGTAGAAACTCCTATTAGCATGGAAATAATTCATGGTGGCTTGAAAATATCCTGATTTTACCATTCGCTTTTGCTCATGGCAAAATATTTGGCATAAATAGCCTACCCGTCGAAAAATCAGGATATTTTGAAGCCACAGTGAATTATTTCTCAATTTAACGTCATTGTAAAACACAGTAGATTATTTCCGTATGTCAGTTGTCATTTAAACCGGAACTATTTTCCCTTGCGGAAGTTGTATTACACAACAGCTGTCACAATGGCGGATGGAAAGGAACAAGAAGAACACGGCATGTTCAAATTTGACCCTTAATAATGAATCCTATCTGTCCCCGACAAGTCAGATTTTTTTGTCCAATTCAAAACTATGTCTAAGGACATCTTTTAAATTACAACATCATGAGCATGTACAAAGTGGACTGTTAAATTGGCTGAAAATTAGAGAAAATTAAATTTAAATAAAAACAAAATATTTAATATGAAACAACAAACATACATATATGGATATTACTTAATATTTCTACTTTTCAGTAATTTATTGGTCTATAATGTATTATATACATGTAGAAATGTATTGAGAAATATTAAAAAGTTTAATTAATGAACTCACCATTTTCCCAAAAAATCAGAAAACAAAATATTGGGTTTTTTTCAACATAAAAGTTATTTAATTTTTTATAAAAACATGTTCTATTTAATATGGCAGATGATAATTTTTAAAAAAGACGGCATATATGTATATACACTTGATTGACCACTTGGAAATTTTCCTATTATATATATATATAGCATATAAAATCACAACTTTTCAAAATTTTTTCCTTAAGTTATTGTACTTCTCATTTTAATGAAATTTGTATTTTGTGGCAGAGAAATACATAAAAATGATTTGTACTAATAATATGAAAATATTTTGCTGAAGTGCAAGGATTATGTTTTGGTGTTCGGTGCACGTAAATACGCTAGTAATGTCCAGGATAATCTCAGTAACCACTGGATGTAGAAAGATGAAACTTGGGTCATTGATTGCACTGTGTGTGGGGACTGTGCCAAAGGTTTCAGAATTTCAATAGCGCTCTTGGGAGACGAGCTACACTTGTGGCCTAAGGGTACATTATTTCTTTGTCATGCAACTCTTCTCACATTATTTGGAATATGGAACATAAAGTTCGCCCAGTAATTGCCCTGCCAATGTAGATTATGCCAAATGTTTTGGAATTTGAATAGCGCCCCTTGGGGCCGGGTTACACAGGTAGCCTTAGGATACATTATTCCTTTTTCAAGCAACTCTCAAGTTATTTGGAATATAGAACTGAAAGTTGGCTCAGTAATTGTAGTACCACAAATGTAGATTGTGCTAAAGGTTTCAGTGTTGTTTTAAGATGAAGTTCCAACTTTGGTAAAGTTTATGGAAGTTTCAAAGACCATTATTCATTTAATTTTTGACAAGAGACCATGTACAATGTATTTCCTGGTTGGATTGTATGGATTTCAAAAATATAGAAAGTCAATAAAATACATGTATGAAATATTTCTTTATTATGAAATGTAATAAGGATATATAGTCTGACTGATCATGAGTGGTCTTATACTTTTGTGAAGGCTTTATTATACAGTCTGAGTTGTCTTTCCTGTTTAGATGTTCCATATTAACAATAGGTACAAACGATGCATCCCTGTGTTAGTTAAATACATTAAAATATTGTCTATTCAACTACATATAGAGTTTATAAAGTAATCCAGCTAGGAATTATGGGCAAAGGGACACATTATTGCAGATAGGGGGCGCTTTAAAGCATTTCAAAATCAAGTCACCTTTTACGATTTATCAATTATTCACTTATCTAATGCCCGTTTAAGAGTTCTATTAGTTTCTCTGCACTCTCGGATTTCATTTCAATTAATTCAGTATGGCAATGGTACATGTGGATAAAAAAGTCTTTTAACCCTTAATGTTTTATAGTATAATTATTGCAGAGGGCAAGGGGAGGATTGAAAGGACATGCAATATAAATATGCCTCCCCCTTGTTTTAAGTTAGGTGTTATGGTAGCATAAATGCATGAATATCTATCATTATTAAATAAAACTCAAAACTATATTTAAGATGGCAAGAACACAGAAGAACAAAGCTACAATGGGTCATTTAGGATTGCTGAAGGCTAGATTGGCCAAATTAAGACGCGAACTCATTGAACCAAAAGGTGGTGGTGGGGGTACAGGAGAAGGATTTGACGTAGCAAAGACTGGAGATGCTAGAATAGGATTTGTTGGTAAGTGATTGATGTATTTCTTTTGGCTTTATTTTTGGAATGCCTGTATCCAAAATACTTATGATGATAACAGAAAGATTGCTTGTAAAGGAAGTAAAAGAATACATCATGTCCATTGTAGAAAAGCTCCTCAGGCCACAAAAAATTTTTGTGATAAAACCTCAAGCTGGGTCAACTCATTTTCTAAAAAAAAAAACAGAAATCAAAATAATAAATCTTTATTAGATACAATAGATATTGAGTAAAATGTCAAGAAGACCCCTTCTCATCTCCAAATTAAATGGATCGAAGATTAAATATATAAGAAATATTTCATTTTTGTTTAGTTGGGGTTTTACACAGTTTTCCTTGTCAATAAAGATCGGAGTCGAACACACCCCACCACAGGTGACCTCACAACCTCAGTGAAAAATGTGCACCTGGTCTACTAAATGATGCGTTTAATTCTTATGATTACATTTTATATTTTACAAGTAAAAAAATTTACTGCAGTTTCAAAATATTCTCAATATTGTCTGGAAATTTTACTCTACCACTTTGTTGTTGTCGTGGAAGCACATGCTAAGCAAGATTTGGACTTTTATTGGGTTATAAAACATCACTTTTCAGAACCATGTGGACTAGCATCTTCCAATAAATATTACGGATTTCAGTGAAACAAACAAGTACTGTAATTTTCGGTGTATAGGTCAATACTTTTTTCCTCTAAATCATTGGGCTGGACCTATGCACCACATCGACCTAAATTCTGAAAAATATAATAAATGTAAATTTAATTATTGTAATAATTTATTAAGATCTTTTCTAATAAGGGATGACAATGAGTACCCAGTTTTACTTGAATATTCTTGACTGGTCAGAATTCCCCAAATTTTGATATTGCTCAGCATATAGTAAAAATTTAATAAGAACCAATTTTTATGATTTAGACAGATACATGTAAGTTGGCATGCAGTAATTTTGGGATTTTTCAAATATTGTATGCACATATTATTTCAGGTTTTCCCTCTGTAGGAAAGTCTACGTTACTAAGTAATTTAGCAGGTGTCTACTCTGAAGTTGCAGCATATGAATTCACAACGTTAACCACTGTACCAGGTGTCATTAGATACAAAGGTGCTAAAGTACAGGTAATCCAAAAATTTAAATATATCAATTAAATGTCAATGACACCACATACCTTTAAAAACAAAAAACACATTTTGTATGTGTACGGTCAACACTTTTACAACTGTATGAAACTACTAAATGAGGCATTTCTTATAATTACATCTGACAGCAATTTTATAATAAAATTTTAATGTTTTCAAATTATTTTGTAGGGATTATTCGTACTCCACTTTGTAAAATAATAAGTTTTGTCCTGGCATTGTACAGGAATGAAAGATTGTTTATTCAAAGCATACGAGTCTTCTCAGCCAATCATATTTGCAGGATTTAGTGAAATGCAACTCAAATGTGATTACTGGTACATAAGAGAATTCACTAAAAATACAGGAATCTGGCTTGTATTTTTATTTGACAGATTATTTATATATAACATAACAGGGGCTGCCATTTTGTCAGGATTCTAATTTACATAAATTTTTTATACATGTTTATGCAGTTTTTAAAAAAAAAAATTGTGTTAAGTTTTGTATACATAATTATAGGTTTCACAGTAAATGAGAATTAGATATCACTTGATATCAGTATCGAGTTATTTAATTTTGATTTTATAATAAAGAGCCTTCCAACAAATACCAAGGGAAATAACTCAATCATTAACAATATGTGTAAACTCAGCCCATGGACAACTCGGACCACTGCCAGACAGACAGCACAAATTGAAATCATGTCGCAAAAAAAATTAATTGAAAATACTGACCTACCTACCCTATTGTTTTGGATGATGTAACCCTAAACAGACATTTTTTTTTTTTGCCTAATGAGAGTTGATATCATTCTTATGAGTTGTTAAACCTATTTCTGTTACATATATGATTTTTCAGGAAATCTGAATGTTCATTTCTCTATAACGTCAAATATTATGCCGAGATGACCAATCAAAATCTGAATTTCATACCCAACCACCCAGTGACCAATCAAATTAGCAGATTTCTTATTATATATCACACTGCACACTATGTGATACCAAATTTTGATTAATTATTTCGAATTTTACTTATGGCCAAATAAAGAAATATGTGTATAGGCTTTCATGCTGATTTAGGTTAGATAAGTAGGTATTTTTTATATTTTGCAAAAAAAAATTTTTTTATCTTGTCCCTATGGGAGGAATCTTTAGTTTTTCAGCTGTGCTTGTTCACACGAATGTACAAAAATATCAATAAAAACTTTGGGGTAGGAACAAAAAAAAGTAATTGACAGTATGAAAACCCTAAACATTATATTTTTATTTGACCAAAATGTTTTTTTTTGATATTTGATAGCTACTGGATTTACCAGGAATTATAGAGGGTGCAAAAGATGGTAAAGGCAGAGGAAAACAGGTTATTGCTGGTGAGGACATGGTTATTGATAGTCTTAGAAATCTCCACGAGGATATATTTGAACAAAAATTGAAATTTGTTACCATAATTCACTAGTATAATAAAAGCAGCATTTTCACTTGAGGAAGTTGCATAACATTTATCATAACCAAAACCATTAATATAATTGTCATGTAACATTTAGAGACTTCTTATTATTTGGCTGATTTGGCATAATGTAATATAACAAGAACATATTTTGTTCCTTTGGTAATCTTTATGCACAGCACTGAAATTTGGTCATGTCAAATAAAAGTTACCAGATTTTGGATCCCTGTTTAAAATTTATTTGGGAGCAATAATACCATTGATAGTCAATGATTTTGTCAGTATTCCAGACATTTTTATTACTGGGTAATTAGAAAAAAAGAAATGTTGGATAAATTTTTGACAGAAATCTCTACAAAGGTTCAAGCAAAGGAACAACACTTTTTATTGCTGTCCTTCTTCTTGGAGCTACAGCAAATCATTCATTATTGAGATCTCATGTTTGTAGAATCATCGAAGATACCATGGTTATATTTTGTACATTTCAGTTGCTAGGACCTGTGGTTTGATCTTCATTGTGTTAGATGTGTTAAAACCTTTACAACATAAAAAACTAATAGAAAAAGAATTGGAGGGATTCGGTATACGTCTCAATAAACAACCACCAAATATAGGATTTAGAAAGAAAGAAAAAGGAGGGATTAATCTTCAGACACTGGTATGTGTAGTTACTGTGTTAGTATTCTTTTAAATTTAAAAAAAAAATTGAAAGAAAACATGGAATAAGATTGACATTAAAAATGCACTGAGATCTGTTTGATCGTCTCATATGTTCTTTGGTAAGTAACTGGTAAAAGTAATTTTAGCTCACCTGTCCTAAAAGGACATGTGAGTTTTTTGCATCACTTTTTCAAAGATCTCCTCTGAAACCACTGAATTAATTACAGCCATACTTAGTCTATATGATCCTTAGGTTATCTAGAATAAAGTTTGTGTTTTATTTTATTGTCTGTCAAGAAACATGGTCACCATGGCTAAAGATAGAACATAGGAGGTAAACTACAGTTTTTGGCTTAGATCTACATGCCATGAAATTTTCGGACAAATTGGTCAACCCTTTGTTGGGTTATTGCCCCTGAATTGTTAATTTCAAGGAAATTTTGCAGTTTTAAGTTATTAACTTGAATATTATTAAAGATAAGGACAAACTGTAAACAGCAAAAATTTTCAAAAAAATAAGATCTACAAATAAGTCAACATGACCAAAATCGTCAATTGACCCCTTATAGGAGTTTTTGGCCTTGAAAGATTATTTACATGTAAACAGTAATTATCATTAAAAATAATGGTCTGACTTATTGTCACAGATGTTAAGAGCATAACTTGAAATAAAATAAGTAGTAGCTGTTCAAGTAAAATTGAGGGTCAGTGGTCAAGGTCATTGAAAAAGTCCATAGCACCAATGAAAAAGCCCTAGCAACCATTTATATATGGGTAAAGGACCCTATGATTTACCTGTACAAGTCAAAAAGAAAGGTCAAGAGTCAAGGTCATTGAAAAAGTCCATAGCAACCATATATTTAGAGTCAGGACCTTATTATTTAGCTGTACAAGTCAATATGGAGGGTCAAGGGTCAAGGTCATTGAACAAGCCATAACAACCGATGGAAATGTCCCTAGCAACCAAAATATATTTAGTTCAGGACCTTACAATTTACCTGTACATGTAAAAAAGAAAAGTCAAGAGTCAAAGTCATTGAAAAAGTCTATAGCAACTGATGAAAAAGGCCCTAGCAATCATATATTTTGGGTTAAGGACCCTATAATTTACCTGTAAAAGTCAAAATGTTATTCAAGAGTCAATGCCATTGAAAAAGTCCATAGCAACCATATATGTTTGGGTTCAGGATTCTATATTTTAGCTGTACAATATTTAGGCGAAAAATGCAACAGTATACATAAAATAGCAAAAATAATCATTGATGCAAGATCTACACAAAAGGAAAAAGGTGAGCGATTCAGCTCTTGGGAGCCTCTTGTTCAGCAGTCCTGTCTGAGAAAGATAAAACACTAATAAAACAAAATACTTTTAACAGAGACCTGGTAGAAGACTGAGGCCAATAGTTATTTTTGCAGCATAATTATTTTGGCTACATTTAGTGCTACTCAAAAATTTTCAAAATTTATTCTGCTAAATTTTATTGAAACAGTGGACTTTATATAATCCACACACACACACAGCATTTTTTAATTCAAATTCGTTAAATTTTCCATCAGTCAAAATAACCTACAATATGCGAAGTTCTCACAATTTCTACCCTCCTGTACCAAAAATAGCAAATTTTGTCTTTAATCTTTTTAGCAAGAACACTATAATATGGTACCTGATGCTCTAATTATAAATTTTTGGTATTTTTTCCAGGTACCTCAGTCAGAGCTTGATATTGATACAGTAAGGACAATTTTAAATGAATATAAAATAAACAATGCAGATGTTGTTCTGAGAGACGACAGCACGACAGATGATCTTGTTGATGTTGTTGAGGGCAATCGTGTTTACGTACCTTGTATATATCTTCTGAATAAAATTGATCAGATTTCTATAGAGGTAAGACATGCTAAGAAAATACCTTTCAGATGAAGACCAGTAATAAAATCACTGTTCAGTTGGTGATTTGAGTTGCCTTTAAAAGTCTTCCATGAAACAACTCTGCCAGTTAAGGCCAAACATTGGTGGTCCCCTTTCAAAATTTTGTGGCCCAAGTGTTGGACAAATATGAAAGTAGAAAAATAATTTGAAAAACAACAAACCAAATAACAAAGGCAAAAAAACAAGAAAAAACAAAAAACAAACTTGAAGTTCTAAAACAACTGAGCAAGTTGCGATCAGACTTTAATGGAGTGGTCCTTCGGAAGTCCACTTTTTAAAAACCTTTTGGACCAGGTGTGCTAAAAATGACCTTTTCATTGTTTAAACAAAGGGACCAAAGATTGACAGATTGGAATTTTAAAATTCTTAAAAATTTCTACGGAGAGTAGTGTCTTTGAGCAATAAGGCTGCATGGGACTAAATTGTGATTGAAGGGCCATAGGTTATCCTTTCTCAAAATTTTGTCTAGGGGTGCAGACATTGGACTATGGGTATTTGATCCCGGTCACTGAAAATAAAAGGAACTGCCCATAAAATATTTTCAAAATCTTCTCTTATTTGGCCATTTCAGTGAACTACATTTGTACTTGGTCAATGAGAATCATCTTCAATTTAATGATTTCATGCAGGATGCACTTCTGTAAATTTCTTTGTTCAGCAGAAAAATAAATATTTATACAATAAAAAACATTAAAAAAAATGCAGGAGAAATACGTACAGTAGAAGAAAAAATTGCATTAGAATGTCTACAAGGGCATCGATAAGAATTATCATCTGATAAAGTTTCTAAAACCATTCCACATTAGAATAAATGAAACTCCATAATGTGTGTGATACTATTTCTTTGATGTCTGTGTTGCATATTGTGTGTTATAGGAACTGGACATAATATATAAAGTTCCCCATTGTGTGCCTATATCTGCTCATCATAAGTGGAATTTTGATGATTTATTAGAAAAAATGTGGGAATACCTGCAGCTTGTTAGAATGTAAGTACAGTATATTTGGAAATTCTTACATCCGAACATATAGTTGTCACTTTGATTAAATTTTTAACACACATATGTAGGGATATTGTGTGAGGAATTAATCCACCATATCCACTTGCTCACATTATCCATTTTGTTGTTATTATATCACAAAGATAATTAAATAGAACACTACAAGCAAATATACATGTAAGATTTAATTATTAAAACGTGTACTGTCACAGTTTTCACACTGGAAAAAAAACACATTGCAATAATTTCTGAATATACATTAAATTAACATGGAAACAAACAGAGATACTGTTAACACTGATTTCGTTTAAATATGCTTTTACATGTTGATCAACGGTTAACATTGATTTCGTTTAAATATGCTTTTACATGTTGATCAACGGTTAACATTGATTTCGTTTAAATATGCTTTTACATGTTGATCAATGGTTAACATTGATTTCGTTTAAATATGCTTTTACATGTTGATCAACGGTTAACATTGATTTCGTTTAAATATGCTTTTACATGTTGATCAAGGTATCTTGTCTTAACTACTAATGAAAACTATCCAGTGAACGCTTTGGTTGGATTTAGAATGCTACTAGTGGTGACATGCTCAAACTGGCATCTTTGACAAATAAAAACTAGGTTTCATTATTTAGCCAGTTGCACAGAAAGTGCATTTTAGTTGGCAAAAAATTGCAGTAATCCTTATGATTTTTACGTAAGTTCACAAAAACTATTGTCCAATTCTCTTTTTGGTTATTGTTAAAACATGCATTACAGAAAATATAAACAATTGATCTGGATTTAAGATGAAAATGTAAAAATAATTTGCAGTTATAAAGAAATGACTTTGACATACACTGTATAAGTCTCAATTATTTTTCTTAGATGCAGTGTTCTCACTGGGCCCTTTTAGCATCTCGGCACCGAGACGCTATCAGAAATCGCCGAGATCCTATCCAAGTCGCCGAGATGCCATCCGACTAGGCCGAGATGCTATATTTTTGAACATGTTGAAATTCCGCTGAACTTGTGATTGACCTAATTGCTGCTTATTATCAAAAGAATACATCATTCCCTTAATTGATTACACCTGTAATTAGTCCACATTGCCATTAAACAGTGATTAAACAGGTGTTAATTGCCCTTAAGCTATATAACTGTTAAGATTTTAACAACTCCAAGCTGACACTAATTAGCTTATGTCATTGAAAACTTCAGTGTCAAAGATCAAAATTGCAACCAGGAAAATGAAAAACGTAAACAAGACATCTGACTGTCCAATACAAAACCAGGACTAGCCAAAAATGAATGAAAATTTGAAAAATAAAATTGGTTATTCCAATGCAAACCAAAAGGCTCCCAAAATATACTTTTCCAACTAATTGAATAAAGAGATCTCTGTGGGAATGAGTGACGACGTGCAGAAAAATAACGGATTTGGGACAATTGAATCTTTCCAAACAAGCTGCCAACACGTATTATGCAGATTCACTCATGATATACATGTATGATTTATATGATTTACTCAAAGTCTTTTCACCCCAATTACATGTACATGAAGATTATAAGCAGCCATATCTAAATATCAATATTATTCATACATTCTGAGTTTTGTTTTTTTTTCTGTACATATTTTTTGTTCAGAACTCTTTTTGATTATATTTTCAAAATTTATAAATCTATGTCTGGCTCCTGTGACATGCATGTAATCTTCAATAAGTCGAAAGTGGTCACTATTTGGTAGATGTAGATAATGGGAAGACATTATGGCATTTTAAAAAATAATGAACTATAAATATTTCTTTATTTTTATTTAATAAAAACAAGAAAAGATAGAACAAATTATTGCATTTAATATATTATAATATAAATACAATACATCATTCACAAATAAACATGCAAGGCAGTTGTACGTGTACATTTCTGCGACGTGGTCTGAAGCAGTATCTACAAATAGGAAAGTACGTTAAATGTGATGTTATCCAAAATTTCTGGGAGAACACAGATGTTTCAGAATTTAGCCTAGCATATTTCTTGCTGATCATTTTCTTTTATATGGAGTCCCGACTTTTTAAAATTTCTCTTAAAATAATACTTTTATTTAGCCTCTCATATATCTTTTGATGATTTTCTTTTATATGGACTCCCATTTTTAAAAATTTCTGTTATAACTGGGATTCTTTCATCTGTAAATTATAATAATTTTTGAATATTTGATGCAAAATTTTATAATAATCAAGGGTGCTCTGTCTAAGTAATAAGAGAATTATCATGAAATTTCCTTTTATCAGTTAATACCATGAATATGGTGCGGAATCAGGGTCAAAAATACTTATTTACGTATATACAGAATTCTATTTCTGTGTATACGTTAATCGAATTACGTATATACGTATTTCGTATATACAGAAATAATTATGTATATACTGTACAAAAATCAAATTCCGTATATACAGAACTATTTTTGTATATACATAAATAATTAGGTATATACAGAAATAATTAATTATAAACGAAATTTAATTTATGTATACACAGAATTCGATTTACGTATATACGGAATTCAGTTAACGTATACACAGAAATCAAACTCCGTATATACAGAAATAATTATGTATATACAAAAATAGAATTCCTTATATACAGAATGTAAAGTATACAAAAGAATTCCGTATATACGTAAATCGAAATCGTATATACATAATAATTTCTGTATATATGTAATTATTTATGTATATACATAAGTAGTTCTGTATATACGGAATTCGATTTTCATATATACATAATTATTTCTGTATATACAAAATTTGATTTACATATATACATAATTCGATTAACGTATACACAGAAATCGAATTCCGTATATACAGAAATAATTATGTACATGTATATACGTAAATAAGTATTTTTGACCCTGATTCCGCGCCATACATGAAAGTTCTCGAACTTCTCTTTTTTTCTTTCGAGACCAATATTTTTTATAATACTATAAAACTGTGAAAAAAATAAAAATTTTGGAATTCTTTAGATACACAAAACCAAAGGGCCAGTTACCTGACTATACAGCACCAGTTGTTCTGAAAGGAGGAAAAAATTCTGTTGAAGATTTTTGCAACAAATTACACAGATCTATTATTAAAGAATTTAAATGGTAGGTTTTAGTGATCTTGTATAGCAATTTTAAACAGCCAGTTTCCAGTTTTTATACGACTGCAAATATTTGTGATTGTATTATGATATGAGCCTGTCATGTCAGCATCGTTGTTGTAGACAGCTAGGTTTCCGCTTATTTTGTTTTGTTATATTGAACCTATCCTTAAAATATTTTACCACAATGGTCCCCAAAGAAATACAGGTTGGGATTGCTTTTCGGAAATCTGGCCCCTCCCGTTTTTAGCTCACTTGACTCAAAGGGTCATGTGAGCTATAGTCATCACTTGACATCCATCGTTAACTTTTTCAAAAATTTTTTCCCTGAAACCACTAGGCCAATTTAAACCAAATCCTTAGGGTGTATATTTTCAAAAACATGTCCGATGATCCCTGCAACAATCCAACATGGCCACCACATTCATAAATAGAACATAGGGTAAACTGCAGTTTTTTACTTATATCTCTGAAACTAAACCATTTAGATCAAAATTTGGCTGCAATGGTCTTTAGATGGTCCTCTTTCAGAATTGTGTCCGATGAACTGGATGATCAACCAAGATGGCCGCCACAATGGAACTTAGTTTAATATAGGACCTTATGGGAAATTTCTTGTCTGAAACAACTGAGCCAATTGGAACTTGGCAGCAATTGTCCCCTTAGCTCACCTGGCCCACGGCACTTGGCATCTGTCGTCCGTCTGTAAACTTTTACAATTTTGATCTTCTTCTATGAAACCCCTCGGTCAAATGAGCTGAAACGTTGTATGAAGCATTTATGGAAGGGCCTTTATAAAGTATGCATATTTCGTCTTGGTTTGGACAGCTTATATGGCCGCCATGATGAATTCTAATTTCTGATTGGTCAATATTTCAAAAATTTTCTCTTCTGAAACCACAAAGCCAAATGAAGTGTAACTTGGTATAAAACATCTGCGGAAGGACCTTTATAAAATTTGCATATTCATTCCGGTCGGACAACTAATATGGCCACCATGATGAATTCTTATTTCTGATTGGACAAATTTTTAAAATTCTCTCCTTGACATAGCCAAATGAATTGTTACTTGGTATGAAGCATCTTTAGAAGGACATATATAAAATTTTCATATTTCTTCCCCATCGGAAAGCTAATATGGCGGCCATGATGAATTCTTATTTCTAATTGGTTGAAATTTGAACAATCTTCTCCTCTGAAATTAAATAGCCAAATGAACTGATACTTGGTATGAAGCACCTATTGGAAGGTTCATTACAGTTTTCACTTGATATGAAATAAAATGGATTGATTTTGGGACTGTCAGGTGAGCTATACAGTCTCAATTCTATTGAGACCCTTGTTCAGAATTGCATCTGATGACCTGGACTATCTACCAAGATGGCTACCACAGCCGAACATAGTTTAACATTGGACCCTATGGGAAAATTCATTAAAAAATCTTCTTGTCTGAAACCACTTGGCCAATTGGAACCAAATCAAATTTGACATAAATAGTTCATATGTGGAGCTCTTTCAGAAGTGTGTCCAATGACCCATAATGTCAACAAAGATGGCCACCACAGCTGAACTTAGTTTAACATAGGACCATATGGGAAAATTCATTTAAAAATCTTCTTGGCAGCAAAGGTTCTTTCATGGTCCTCTTTCAGAATTGTGTCTGGTGACCTGGACTGTCAACCAAGATGACCGCCACAGCCGAACTTAGTTTAACATAGGACCCTATGGGAAAATTCATTTAAAAATCTTCTTGTCTGAAACCACTATGCCAATTGTGACTATATATGGCAACAATGGTCCTTAGATGGCCCTCTTTCAGAAATGTGTCTGATGACTCCGACTTTCTACCAAGATGGCCGCCACAGAAAACTTTAACATAGGACCCTGTTGGGAAATTCATTTAAAAATCTTGTCTGAAACCACTGAGCAAATTGGAACCAGACTTGGCAGAAATGGTTCTTAGATGGTCTTCTTTCAGAATTGTGTCTGCTGACCTAAACTGTCAACCAAGATGGCTACCACAGCTGACCTTAGTTTAACATAGGACGCATTTGGGAAAATTCATTTAAAAATCTTTTTGTCTGAAACCGTCGAGGCGATAGGAACATGACCCGGCAGAAATGGTTCTTAAATGATCCTCTTTCAGAATTGTGTACTATTACCTTGACTGTCAACCCAGATGATTGCAGACTTTAGTGTAACATAGGACCCCATGAGAAAACCAGCCAAATTGACTGATACACTTAGATTTTTAGCCTTGCTTAAAGTGGACAAGTTAAATCCAGGTGAGCGATACAGGCTCTTATGAACCTCTAGTTCACTACCTCTTACCATTTCAGAGATATTTAAAAGGGGCTGAAAAAGGGACACACCTTTATTTTCAAAACTTTTTTATTTCTTATCCAATTTTTCATCCAATTCTTATGGAGATTTTTTTTTTAATTCATCTTGATCAGTGCTTTCATCAGTAAGTTAACTATTTTCTATCTTTTATTGTTTCAAGGGATGAAATTTAGCAATTTTGGAGGAAACATAATTTTTTTATTCTTCATCCAATTTCAATGGAGACTTTTTCTTTTAATGCATCTTTAGTGCTTTCAATAGTATTTCAACAGATTTTTCATATCTTTTAGAGTATTTGAGATGCAGGGGGTTAAAGGTGCCAAAAAAAAACAACATGGCTTGACTTCTAAATTTGGGACTCAAAATTTCAGTTTCAGTTAGAAAATTTTACTCGTGCAAATTCAACTTAACAGAAGTCAAAGTACATTATATTTGCTCTGTAAAACGTTTGGGACAACATAAAAATTTGACTTGTCTGAAAATTAAACTTAGATAAGTGTGAGATAACAAGAGTTAAGTACATTGTATATATGTTGGTAAAATAAGAAAAAACAACAAAATTTGGTAAAGAAATCCCTTTTAGCTTGGCTTGCACATTATTAGTTTTTTTTTTAAATTTATTTGGTATTTGAGGTCCAACAGAAGTGGAAAAAGACTTAAAATGTAATTTTTTGGCCTCAAAAGCATTCCATCCCTCAGCCCCTACTACAGTATAGGAGGTAGTTTTCTCCCTTCATGGTGATTGATGGCATAATATGTTATGAGGCCTTCACTTTGGTTTTAATGGCAACAGGAAGACCCAGAAATATTCCAGAACTATCACTTTTGATAGGGTTGTCATTTCTAGCCTACCCCCATCTCACCTACTTCTCTTGTAGATATTAAATTTACATATTCAAGCTTTAGCTCTTTTGCATAAAACTGTATAAAACTTTTTGTAAGTTTTCAAAATAATGAAAATCTAAAATTTTATCTAAAGAAATGAACTATTATAAAATAACCACAACTTAATCCTCCTTATTTATGATATAATTTGAGTATTACTGTTTTCATATTGTTTGTGTCAAACAAAGAATGATTGTATAGTAAGAGGTTTGGGTTTTATTTTACAGTGCCTTGGTATGGGGAACATCAGTCAAACATCAACCACAAAAGGTTGGAAAAGATCATGTCTTGTGTGATGAAGATGTTGTACAGATAATTAAAAGGTAAGTCAAACTCGTATATTAAGGCCGAACAAAAAATATGTGTTTTTAGGGTTTCATTCGGGAAAAAAAATGGGGGTTGATAGGTCAGAATCTTTTTTTTTTTCATTAATTTTACTGTAAATATGGAAATTATTGGGATGACTTTATTATTGCGAATATTGCGATCGGTTGAGGATCGCAATATTATAAACTCGCATTTTTAATGCATATTTTCATGTCCGATTTATTCTAGATTTGTATCCCTTTGTTTACATTTACACAGCATTGATTGCCGACATCCGGAAACAGGTTAATGGTAGATATTTAGTAGTATACCCCGGACTTGTATAGTTATTGTTTGGCCAGCTATAATATATATAATAACATTTTGAATTCTAATATTTCTAAAACCATTAATTAAAACGATTATATTAATAAAACTTCTACTTTCAACTTTTACCCGATCAACTTTTTTTTCACATGGGTGGCGATTGCAATAATTTAACCTCGCAATTTTGCCTTGGGTACAAGAATCGCAATAATAAGTGCACGCAAAAATTTCCGAATTTACAGTAATTTATATGGAAGTGAAAAATTTATGTTGAAGAACACCAAGGCACAAAAAACTGTAAAAACATATATTTTTAGTTTGCCATGATCACATGCTACAATAATTGGATTGTGGTTTACATGCACATCCACAGACAGATCTCTTAAACCAGTTGGCCTACACACTGATATGGTATGCAGATGCATCTGGAGGATTCATACTTTTTGCCCAAAAACAAATATCACATTACCCATATTTAATGGTTCAATTTACCACCCAAAGTTAGGTCATATCTGAGTGTAGTTTTCAGGGACTCTGTAACGTACAGTCATGTTAATTTGTATGGAGATGCATATTTGTGAGTCTGACTGGTCAAAAGTAGGTCAGCTTGACTTGAATTTAATGCTTCAATGACTTTTGTTAAGTTTTATGTCCAAGTGCAGTTCTCTGATTCTGTGTCATGTAGCATGGTACATGTATGTAGATGCATCTGAGGGGAAATACAACCACATGCCTTCTAAAGTAGGTCACTTTGAGTAAATTTCATGTTTCACTGACATTCTTCAGCTGCAGGCAGATTTTTTTAAATGAAGCATACTTTGTAATCATGGATTGCACCATATTTTACTTTGGCCTAACTTCTATGTTTAATCGGAGTACTTTTCCTTTTCAAATGACACCGGTAACAAGGGCTGAAACGATTAACCGTGATGCATTAGAATCGCTCTTCATGCTGTTCGATTCGATTTTCGATTCATCTTCTTCAAATTTCGGTTCGGTTCCGAAATTTTCAACTCAGAATCTGTTTCCATTTCCCTTTACTTTTTAATATTCTCTAAACCTAGACAATATGGCTGAAAAACCACTGCCATTTGATCCCAACATGGAGTTTTTGTTAAAAAAAAACACTGGGGAAATAGATCTGTTGTATGGAAGCACTTAAGAATAAAAGAAACGGATAAAAACTTTACTGTTTGATTATCATTCTGATGCAATAATATTGAATTTGAGCAGATAATTGAACTTTGCCTACGTCGAATTTTGGCAAGACCTGTTCTCACTATCAAAATTACACGGCACTTTAACAAATAAGGTAAAGTATAAATTCTCACAGATTTTGAGTAAAATTTTAATCTTTCATAAACCATTTGTAATCTGCACTTCTTAAAAACATATCAAACTTTAAAAAAAAAAAAGGCTGTGGGAAAAAGTTACATTGATAAAATTTGTTGGTAATCCCATAAATACATGTATATATTATTATAGAATTGAATTGAAAATAACCGAAACAAAGTCATAAAATCGAAAATCGAATCGAATCGTAAGTGCATGTATCGTTGCAGGTTTGGAATTATTTTTGTTTCATTTTGCCAAAAATACAGTATCATTTTCAGTGTCTTTTTTTAATACCTTGAGTATTGTTGTTGAGTGTATATTGTCCAATATGCACATGCAGTCCATCAACATTCTACTCTAAAGAACTTTTTTGTAGTTGTAAAATTCCTATCATCTTTCAGAGGCTGATTTTCACAAAATACTCAGAAGCTCGCAAAAATGTTTTTTGAAAGTTTTTTATTCATCTTATTGCAGATGTTGAATGACAGTATTTCACAGATGAAGAATATTCATTTAAAAAATGATATTGATTACAGTTAAAAGAAAATGGCACATCAAAATAGTCATATTGTATAGATTTCCCATTTCTTTCAGCTCTGTATGTTTTCAATCTTGCTCTCAGCTTGTATATTCATATAGTTGACTTTTGTTGCCTGAGAGTTGATAGGGCTGTGAAGAAAAGTTTGCAATAACAGAAATTTTGTTTGGTCAGAAGTAAATATAGTGAAAAAAAAACGATGACTTTCAAATTCGTAAATTTTCCCACTCAATTTTCACATCACAAAACATATTTACACATCACATACAAAACATATTTACACATCACATTGCTCAGTGACTTAGGTCAAATGGAGTCACTCATTCATAAATTGAAAGTATAAATTCCATTATTTATTATTTAAAAGTTACAAAAACTCCAAACAATTTTGGGACAAACAAATCGAGACATGAGCAAATTTGATTTTGTGATGATGAAAGTCAGCTTTATATTATAAATTGTCAACATCGTCCTAAAAGTCATTATTTTGTGGATAACTGTGGTTTAGTAATATCCTAACAGAATGAAATATTTAATTACTTGAATGCAGAAAGGAGATGGTATGATTTCAGCCATTATTTGGCCCCACCTGACATCAAAAATTAAAATTTGGATTCAGATTAGATTTGTATTATTTTTATCGTATAATGATCGAACTTTCAAAATCTATCAAACATTGGAAAAAAGTCCTTCCCATGATGCAACAGCGACGTCATGAACGTCTGCTTAATCAAGGATTTGAAGAGAATTGAGTGTTTTCACTGTAGATTTTGGTCAAAATAACTATGAGCAACAGCCTTGCCCAAAAAGTTTTTTTAACAATATGTTTGTCTTACATACAGACACATTTCATTGGAATATCTTTTTGGGCAAGGCTGTTGCTTATATCAAAATTTTAATTCCAATTTCCAAAAATGAGTGAATTTTTTTGCTTTTCATTGATTTCTTCAAAATTAGCCATCTTTGACCCGCTATACCAGAAATATCTTTTTATGTTCCTTAAACTTTTAAGAGCACTTAATAATAGCTGAGAGTAAGTACTTCATTACTTTTTGATTTTTTGAGTGGCTAAATATCAGGCCAGATCATACCATGTCCTTTGATGTTGATCTAGCACCAAGGAACCTCAAATTTTTATTCAAAGAATATCTGTTGAATCTGCAGTATCTTAATTGAACTCCAATCATAAGTCACAAAATAAATGATTGCAGGATGATAAAAAATGTTTTTGGTAAGAAGTAAAAAAAATCTTTACATTATTGACTGTTGATATTTACTTGAATTCTTTGTATTTTCAGACATTAGAAAGTTGATATGCTGCTGATGTTTTATGGATTGGAAGTCACTCGAGACTGCCAACTGTATGATACATTAAGCTGCCTGTTTACTTTACTAATATACTGATAAGGAGGGGTTTAATTTCTGACTGAATTTCTTATCTAGCAGGAGTGGATATGGCCGGCATGTCATGTTTACCTCGAATATCTCGTTGGGTGGATAATATTTGAATGAACAAGAAAAGATTTTTAAAAAATTAATTCTGTCAGCTTTTTCAAGGAAAAGAGATTGATAAAAAAAATTTTTGAATTTGTTAACTAATGTTTTTTTCATTACATTTTGGTTTATTCACAATATTTAATTTATCTGTTGCTACAGATTGTCTTATGTGTTAAGTTTTAAAATAAATGAGCATTGAATTTAAAAAGTATTGCTTGGATTGTACAGATTATTGTGTTTATTTTTATACTCTTGCAATTGTCCTTTGTTCCATAAGATGCATTTTTAAGTGAGACATAATTGTAGGAATATGCATGTAGAGGGCATTCAAAATTGGTGTTATACAACTGTTATTGCTTCCACTTAGGGAATGTCTAGTGGATGGATAAAAAGTTATCAAGTGCAACATCAGCTCAGTTACTTGTATTTCTGGAATTATCTCCCTTTATGGGTTAACTACCCCCCCCCTCCCCGGCTCATTCTCTGGCATTGGAGTATTTTCAGCTTTACCTTTCCAGATCAATTAGATTTGTATCTCTCTACATCATTTTAGATTATTGTTTTGATTTTTCCACATTTATTGCCTTAAGATTTGCATCAGGATGATTTGTAGAGATTTTGATGCATAAGAAATTAGTATAGTAGAATGTATAATCCATGCAAGAGATACGTTTAAAGACGTGGTCACATAAGGGTTATATTGATATATATCCAATCAAATGATATTTTCCTGATTACATTATGGTTGTTTTGAAAGATCGTGGAGGCTTCTTACACCCATTTCATGTCAAAGAACTGTGATAACTTTCAGAAATTCTGCTCGATGTGGGAAAAGAGATCGAATTTCTTGAGTAGGTTCCAGGATGAGATCTTATGTAAGATGAGATTGTGATCCATAAGAGTGGTAAATTCCACTCATAACTGCATGGAAATTATATATGATTTATACAATGATTTCAAGAAATTGACCATAATACAGGGTGATTCAATCTTTGCTTTTGATGACAAGTCAGGTGAAATCAAACCCAATAAGGCAATCTCACCCAAGTCAATCCTCTACCTTGAGCCCCATAGAGCATAGCAGAATTAGGACAAAAGACGGAATTTCTCAGGTTTGAATATTGGAAATTAGTGCCCATAGCTTATAAAAATGAAAAGCTGAAACAGAAGCCATAATGTTATTGGGCCTTGCTTTCACCAGTTTTTATCAAAAACATTTCGGGATTTGTTCTAATATTGTGGAAGTTTCTTGATAGTCAGATATGGGTATGGTAATAGTACATATAGTTGAAGCTTTGAACAAGATCAAACATATTAAATCCAATCACAGATGGTCAATTTCTGTTTCGCATAAGATCACCGGAGTAAATGCAAAGCCACAGACGTGTTCATGATCTATTACTGATAAAATTGTCATTAATGAAAGGTGAGTTTTGGATATCTGGACCAAAAAGCAATCCAGTTATAAATGACCAAACTTTTACTCAACTAAATACAGATCCTTATTACTAATTATAAGCAAAAATGTGCTTTATGCACACTTCAGCTAGAAACACTCCGTAAGAGCCGATCAGTTTCTCAGTGAAATAGTTATGTGTATTAAGACCAGATTTTTCTAACAATAGTGGATGCAGTGGGAGTTTCATTGTCGAACGCCACTTAAAAAATGTTAGTTACAATGTGTTACTATATTGGAAAAGAATTCAGTTCCAAGTAATGCATTTTATGGCCGTTGAATGCAGGTGAGCGATACCTGCTCCTTGGTGCCTCTAGTTACAAATATCAGTCAATTTATAGACATTTATGACCTTAACTTTGGTCTTAGTGTCCCAGAAATCTATTTTTACATCATCTTTATTTGGTTCAAGTTATATCGGTTATGACATGAATGAATAACCGTAATTTTCGATATCCATAACTTGAACTTTTTTTGTATATTTTGTTCGAGAATGTAACATAGGTTTACAAAGTTCTGGTCATAAGTCTACCTGTGTGACGGATCCACAAATATGCACTGTCAGCATTAAAACATTTGGATGGATGGATGAGATTACTTTTTAATTATTTAATGCATATCAAGGTCGACGAGAACATGTTGGTATGATATAAATATGAACCTTGTTTGGGCCTACTTAAATACGATCAAATACGCCTGCAAGTACAAAATGCAGGTTTAATTTAATGGTTGAATTTAACAATGAAATTAATAAAAATGAATAGATATAAGTTAAATAAATACATTTTTCACATTTGTATATTGTTATAGAGGATATGGCGTATACATTTTCTCTGCAGACGTATTTAAGTAGGACCCACCCTGTTTTGTACTAGACCGACACGCTGAGTCGGATTTTTAACGTGATAGCTCACGAGGTAATGGTCTGCAGGAAGACAAATCACCACAGTTATACTAACTCAGACCTTTGCTTTTATTCCTAGATGCCGCGTGCATGGCGGAAAGCACAAGTACCAATTTTAATGTCCTTGATTTGACCCGGCCGGGGATCGAACCCGCGATCTTTCGCAATCGATGCCAGCACGAGACCACCGAGGCGGTAAAAAACATTTGGTGTCTGAGTTTATGTTTAAAGGGGGAATAACTAGAATTCTCATTTGGACGAAGGAAATTTTAGCGGGAACTTTAGTTGACATTTTAGCGGAAGGAAAAATTGTTACCTGTAATTAGCGGAATATTTTTACAGTTAACTTTTATTATTTTGCTACATAGTGAAAAGATTAATGACTATTACCCAAAAAGATTATTCTACGCGCATTATAAGATCAGCAAGAGGAGGTGCTGCAACCAAACGATCTGAAAGTGTCGCAAAAGCCGTTTGTAGAAAAAGAAGAAAGACATATTTTCCTTAGCCCAAGACACAGTTAGAAACACACTAAAGATGAACATCCAAACTAACAAATTGGAGTATTTTTTACAGTTGAATGGTCCAGACCATGACCAAACTCTCCCTCTATTAAAATGTCCACATACTATTTTAAATCTCGCTAACTTGTCCTTTAAATCTTCGGCTGAAATGTCCACAAAATTACCGCTAAAATGTCCGATTTAAACTTTGCAAAAAACCACATGAATGATTCATTGGAAAATTAAACAAATTTTCATTGTTTAAATAAAAAATAATCGTATTGAGTTTCAAATCTAATTCTGATTGACAATGCTTGTATTGATATGTGTTGACAAGTTGTATCTAAAGGCACAATGACAATTTCAAATTATTTAAATCTAGAATCGGTTCAAAGCGTTAAATCTTTATTATGTTCTAAACTAAATTATTCATTTATTTGCCTTAGATGACAACACGGGACCTTTGATACGTAACTCTTGATCGATGAAGTTTCTTTCATTGGCTCTAATGTAGCAGTGTTAATTTCTACTGTAGCTCGAGGTTGTTTTCAAAATATTCATATGGTGCCGACAAAAAATATATCTGAAATGCTGGGGGAAAATTAATAACTTTTGGCTTTGTGAAGTGAATGTTTGCTGGATTACTTCCGAAAATAGCAGGTAAGCGAAGAGGCATTATCAGAGGACTACCATAAAATCCGAAGAATACAAAAAGAGGCTTCAACCTACTTTTTTTCAAATAATTAAAGCGAAAATTTAAGATAAATAATATTTACCCGGTGAAAATTTTCCAACTTTGTAAACATATTTGTTCCTCATGTAAAAAAGTTCCATGCTGTTATTTTCTGGAGGAACTAAATGTATTATACCCCGCCCAATATCGGTGAGGTGTGTAGGATTCCTCCTCTCTGTCTATCTCATTTTTTTTGGTTCCTCAATATCTTTCTCAAAAAGTACCTGTCAGTGAACTTATTTTTAGGTCATTTATAGGAAAAATTAAGAAAGGAGATCTTTTTGCCATTTTCAAAAAAAAAAAAAAAAATTAAAAAATACATTGGCGATAATGATAAAAAAAAAATGATAATGGTGATACACTGGAGGTCCCCTTGTAAAACTGAGATATAGGAGTCTGGGAGTCCCTTTGAGAAATATATGGACACTAAAAGGAGATGGATTCTGTATAAAAGAATGTTTGTTATATATTGTATATTTTATTGTTTTGCGAGACCAAAATTGCAACCCCCATCCGAAGACTTAAAATGGTCGTCAACTCGTTTTATTACCCAAATTAATATTTCTTAATCAAGTTCTCTCTTAATTATAGAAATTCCAAAATTGAACTGACCTAAACTTTGAAGAACAGTATAAATATGGTATTGTATTCAATAATTATTATGTAAATTCTAACGTCTGGAAATGTAGGCCTAATTGTTAATTTAAAAAGTAGATAATAAAAGTAATTATTAAAGTTATAATGCGTTACAATAATTAACGCTATTCCGTTTATAACAAAATAACAATTCATATTTTTTCCGCCTCACTCACAGCTGTCAAATGGGCGTTGGTAAACTATAGATCCTTAATATAATGGACTTTTTATGAAACAATAGGAAATGGATATTGATATTATCTTGAAACATTGACAGAAAGACATAGATTACAAGGACACACAATATAGAGAAAATATTTTAAAGAAAATATGTAATACTGTCGAATGCAGACACAAACACAAACTGTCCTTTCTGCTCTCTCTCCCCCTCCCCCAATTCCATATCATTATGAGCGAGGTTGCTTTATTACATAATAAATTTTATTTTTCTATTGTAAAGTTTTAGTTTGACTACTTTGTCATTTGAGAGTTGCAATTGTCTGTACTACTGCTGATGTGCCTAGAAATCTTTTTTTCTCAATTGTACAACTATATCGGACGCAGGACATTTTAGCGGATTGTTTAAGGTGTGAATGGACATTTTAGCGTGATCTGTAGTGAAAGAAAAATTTGTTACATTTGTAAAAATTCATGGACATTTAGCGGCACATTTTCACAGGTAACTTTTATTATTTTGCTCCATACAATATGTATATAGTCAGCAGAAATATCGCCAAGAGTGAGAAGATTTAAAATGACTGTTACCCAAAAAGATTATTCTACCCGAATTACAAGATCAGCAGGAGGAGGAGCTGACCCAAATGATCTGAAAAGTGTCGCAAAAACTGTTTCTCGATCGAAAAAGAAGAAAGACATATTATCCTTTGCCCAAGACACAGTTAGAAACACAAGAGATGTTTCTAAAGAATAACATCAAAACTAATAAATTTTTTACAGCTGAATGATCCAGACCATGACCAAACTCTCCCGCTAAAATGTCCTCATATCATTTTAAATTCCGCTAAATTAGTCTTTAAATGTTCCGCTAAAATATCCACAAAATATCCGGTAAATTGTCCTATCAATCCGCTAAAATGTCTCATGCCGACTATATCATGTATTGGATCAGCATTTTTCATCATTTTTTGGGGGCATGCAACACATATACTTATGTTTTTGTACATGTGTACTAACGACCGGAATATGCGGAACTGAACAACCCATTTACTAAGGCCCTCCGTCCGATATGGGGATCTCGAGATCCAAGTGAAATCTATTTGAAAAATGATTTGGAAAAAATAGTAAAACTTCTATTTGTTATTTCTTATGGTTAGTGTTAAGATCGTGATTGATTTCATATTGATCGCCTAATGTAGTTTGTAAAACTTTTATAAAATACTAAAGAAGCGCTCCATTTAAATTTTCAAATTATTAAACACACATGAACGGTAAGTAGATATTCAAAAGTGATAGTAGTTTACTTATCAAGGCTGAATTTAATTTTAAGGAAGGTTTTGTACTCTTAGAGTATACTATAAAATATAGGTAAGCATTTTCAACAAATTGCGATTTATTAAATATTCACTTTTTAAATATTTACTTTTCAGTTTCTTTTTAATTACAACAATTAAATTGTCACATTTTACATCTTTAAATTAATATATTTTCACACGACAGCATACAAAAAGGAAATAACGTATTTATCAAATTAAAATCTCTGATTTTAACATACAACAAAATTATTTTAAATAAATAAATAAATAAATCCATAAATAATGTAAGGGTCCATGAAGGAATATTAAGCTAAATTCATGTAGGTTTTTTTGGGTGATGGGGGTGGGGGTAAAACAGCTGCAAGTTTTGTGGTTTTACATTAATAATTGCATGGTTCACCACAGACAATATATTGTCAGATTCACATATAGAGTCATATAGGTTTCATATATTTTTTTTCTTATTATGAATGTTGTATTGTACTCTATATGTTTGTACTTATATATGCTTTCAACCCTTAGGGGTACAATTATGCATTTCTAAATAAAGTTATTAAAAAGTTGTCGAACATTACTTTCAGCTACTTTTATAAGTTTCACTAGCTAAGTTGAAGACACAAAAAAAAAACAAGTAATATAAATGTTACCATCGAAATTAATTTTAATAAGATAAATTTTCTATGCATCTTCTCTGTCCATTAATATCAAGTGAAGGAGGGGGTCAAGAAAAATTTAAGTAAACTTTTGGTTTCCCTAATCCAGGGTATGTTTTTAACACCATGAACACGTTTACTAAAACATCACACACACAAAAAGATAAAGACAAAAAAAGAAAGGCATAAACATGCAATACACGTATGTAACGCGTAAATGTATAAGATCTAATGACCTAGCTTGTCAATGAAGTTCCCATTCTTAACAGTTCTATACTTTCAAAATCGAGCAAAAATGTTCGCAAGATAGCATTGACCAATCTTGTCAATGGACTGTTATTATAATCAACTCCCGTATAACAATGTACCGTATTTGTTAATTAGCTTGATTAAATATGATAACCGATATAAACCATTATAATACGTCGTATTAAACAATGAGGAGTTTATAGTATAACCATTTAATTAAGTTTGATAAGTCAGCATATTTTTCATACATCACAGAATTATCATTGAAAGAAGTATTTTACATTCTTGGAAATTTTGTTGCTGAACTCTGGAGCAAAACGAAAGAGAGACTGTTAAATAACTGTGAAGCAAGAGAGGGGGGCGGGGGGTAATGACGTCAAAAAATCAACAGATGAAGCTTTCTTTATCGTATTCCTTAACTTTTGACCTCATTAAGATTTCGAATATCAGAATATTTTTTTGATTTATTGATAAACACCACATACCGTATGCTTAATGTATGGGAATGTTTAGCCTTCTGTCGATTGGATACCGTTGATGATTGTTGACCTTTCCTGTGTTACCCGTTTTGTTGTTTATTACCAATTGTAACAGTATTAAAATCTACCATTTCATCCCGACCTGTACATAGGTATTTTTTCTAGTATTAGCCATAAAGAAAGGGCTTATAGCCCGATTGTCATATTTAATTTAGTTGAGAAAATTACAGGATCAAAATTTTGATAAAAAAAATTGCAGAATCAAACATTTCATCCTATCCCCCGCCCCATAAAAATCAAATGGTTGCTCCCTTTTCATAAAATGATTGTTGTATTATAGCATCCACGTTTTCGTCCACATGTCAAGCGCTTTACAACGAGAAGGTATTACAGTAAAGCTAAACTGAGAAGAATAAAAAGTACTTGTTCTTACAAACTGTTTGTGGGAGAGCAATTAATTTTAATTGGCACGTGGATAGGCTTTTTGTAGGTTTTTCTTTTTCATTTATTAATTTTGGAGAATAAGTATTTTAGCAGGAACTAATTGGCTGATATATTCTAGTTTTCACACACAAACGTTTTTACAGGGGTTAAGGTAGGAGATACCTAATTGGGCTACATCTCAGATTTTTATAACATTTAGCATGCAACTAGAATACGTTGAACTGCATCTGAATATAAAAAATAATGTACTTCCCGAAATATGGTGTTTCAGGTTTTACCAAACAGTTATGTAAATACATCGAACGCACGTAGATATCGCTGCAAAAAGTCAAATATTTAGACTTTACATTAAAATTTCTCAAAATCCAGACCCTATAAATTTAAAAAAAAGATATATTGCTGCCATTGAAATTTTCTTTTTATTGATATAAATCAAAGTAGGGGTCACCAGATTATTTTTTTTAGTATATTAGATTTATTACTATAAGAAAAGTAAACATAAGTGTCAAAAAGCCAAAATAAGCGTAACGTGGAACGACGTCGCGCTTGATATAATGGCACAACGTTGCGTTTCATCCTTCCCTGTGATTCTATCAGCTTGTCGAGCAGCTCCGAAAAATTCGTATCAAGAAGCGCGTGCGCCTAGCAGGTGTTATCAACAGTCAGCAGGACTTATCAACAAATTCTCCCAACTTTTGGCAGCTTAGAACTTATTAAATAGCTTTCAAAATTGCAAATTTTAATAAATATATCAAGATTTGGTGTTCCTTTTTTATATTATGTCGTTTTATTTAAATGATGAAGAAATTTCTAAAAGTGACATCAACAAAATGTGTCTTTCCTCGATGCTGATAATGTCTGCTGGGACTTCTTTCCGCTGTTTCCATTGCATTTCATTATTTGCGATTAAATCAAATTTTTAAACGTACGCTTTATTTTTATATGTCCATATTTTCACCTGAATTAGTACAAAAAACGACTAAATGTTGTTTAAATATGTCGTCTCCTAGGTTAAATTTGAGTGATTACTTTACGTTGCGCATATTTTTGTCAGTTGTTTCGCGAATGGAGACGGACTATGACGTTAACGAGGTTGCAAGTTTGAAAGCGGGTGATTTAGTTTCCCGGAAAATCATGAACAAATATGAAACATGAAAATACACCTTAATGTCGGTTTTTATATCGTTTATAAGATATCTTACATGAACATTCAGGAAATATATACTTATTGGTATGGTAAACAACGTAACGGAAATTTGTCGTTGCGATGAAGAATCCATACTTTTCCCGCGAAAATTTGGGAGAATTCAGAACGTTTACAAATATTTATATATATTTAGGTATATTATCTGCATTTTGACAGCTAAATATCGTAAAATATCACACCGCTCGACAGAATATGAAGATTTGGGTATCGTTCGCTACGTTCACTCGTCCCAAGCTTTATATTCTGGCTTACGGGATGATATTTTACGACATCTAGCTGTCAAAATGCAGATAATATATACATATCGGCGTATTAGGCAACAAACGCGATTGACCAAAATTTATTTCTAAACTTAATCAAATAAAACAAACATTTACTTAATCAAATATTCCACTGTTTGCTCATGAACACCTATTTTATTGGAAAATAAATAATTTTTCTGTGCGTAAATAGAGAACGCCAAAAAAAGATATGTTTTAGCTACAGAGGCGTAAGAAAAAAATCATACATTCCTTTATATTAATCTCCAGGAGAAAAGTAGTTAATAAAAAAATCACCATTTTTGGTGAATTACTTCATTTGGTCATAGAAAATGATTATGTCTTATAAGTTTTGACATCATTAGCATATTTTACCGAAAATAACCAAGGAAGTAAACAACAAAAGCACGTAGACAGGAGAAAACGTCGGTAAAACGGACAAAGTTGATACATTTACGTAAATCTTCGAAAAAGCTAGCCAAAAACAAATTGTATTTCTTCTGATTTTAACATTATGTTTTAGATTGAATATTTTTTTTGCAATATCATGTACTTATCAAAATATTTAAGCGAATTTTATTTTAGTATCATGCAACTCTTAAGGATGTTCGCTGCTCAGTTTCAAAGCATGCATTCACAAACCTACGCCTAAAAAATTTAATAACTAGTTCTTGACTTTTACACAAACCAATCTTTTTTTAGGTATACGATCCACGTCACATGCATTTCGAAAATGTGTCTGTCTTTCTGGAGTTCAAAAGTTATGAACACGATTTCTAATTATATTAATGTTTTACGTATCAACATATACTAACATTCTCATTTATATTAGAAATGTGCATTCATTTCTCCTTTTAACAGAAGTCGAATTGTTTTTCTCTTCTGCAATTTTATGACTGAACTTCCGTTTCTGCGATATCGCAACGAAATGTCACACAGAGCCAAAAATAAACAAATTGACGCGGAGTTCCCTAGAAAATAACCTTTATTACTTATAATTCCAAAGTAATGCAGAAATATGACGTTTTCCATTTAAAATTAACATTTTCCTTATGCACTATATTGCATGCGTACGTATTCATACGCACGACGTCATGAAAGGAATTTATCAAGTTATAAACTTTTTACCGGAAGTTGCTGTTACCCAATGAAATTACTGCATTTGTTGTGGTTTGAAAACAACGTTGGAATTATAGTGTAATATACCGTTTGTTTATGACGCGCCTACAGAATAAATCAGATTAATACATACATAGAAATCATTAATATGTCTTTACTAAGAGAGATCTGACCTTAGCTCTAATCACTGTTTTAAAAAGAAGCCAATAATTCCTACATCTCTGGATGAAGATGGATTTTAAGAGATAAAAAAGTTTTTCATCTTGATCAAAATTATTATATTAAAATTATATGAATCTATCTAATTTAGCAAAGAGGGCATTCGGAAAATTTTGGTTTATTTTACAGTTTATTAGGAAATGGTCCTCGTCCTCAATATTTTTTCACATTTGGCTTAATCTTTCTTATCGTGGTATTTTTTTTAATATTACTTATGAAGAAATCATTAAATATTGTTCCTTATCAGTAGAAAGTTTTACTATCTTATACAAATATAAATTAGTTTTCTTGTTAAAACCATCAATTATTATCCTGATAATTGTTTTTATATATTTCCTCTTTTATTATAAATTTTATGCTATTAACCTCCTTTATTGTCACAACATTTGATAATTTAGATGGGTACACTGTATGTATACCGAGAATAAATATCGTTGTTATCAAGATATACAGAGAGTCTAACGGCTTCTTTTAGTAAACGGTTGAGAAAATCCATATGTCTCGCAAAAGACTAGGTACCTCTGATAGATCACAAAAATACCCACCTTGTCCCAAAATTAAATTGTATAAACCATAGTTAACAGCTTCGTCCGTTCTTGGAAATCGAAAACGATCGATTAAGCCAGTCAATCCAATGACTGCTGTAACATCGGCTAATATACAAGTCCCAACCCAACTACAACAATAAAAGGGGGAGGTGGGTGTTTCGGACAGAAAAAAGAACGAACATCTGGTATTTTTAATCGGTCATTGTGTATTGTTGATAAAGATTTACCTCTAGATAAACCTTCACTGTAATATATCTTTATTCTTGGATTTCCTTCTTGGTAAAAACAATTCCTAACAAATCAGCATTTAATCATTTTTGCGTGTCATGAACTGTTACATATTTCAGTTTCAATTTTCTATTGTAAATGTTGCAGAAAAGAATCGTATGATATTTGGTTTATAACAGATTTTTAAAAAACATTGTTTTTTTTATGTTATTGGCAATTCAAGCTATTTATCTAAATTTGGCTGCATATAGCGGATCCACATAAATTTATATATTGCACAATAAGTGAAAACCTGCTGAAAGATTGTTTTGTCTGAAACTCGCGAGCTTTTGCAATATAGATAAGTGACTTAAACTTTTATAAATGTTACAAAATAATTTATTGATATTAAGTGTTCGGTGGAGTCTGACAGTCACTTTTAAGAAGAAATTGTAAGACTTACCGTTGAAAATAAAAGCCCAGGACGATAATAATCTTAGCATTGAACACAATCAATTAAAACTTTACGAGATATTTCTTTTTAATTTCAGTCTTTTTTCAAAAGTTTTAATAGATTTTTAAAACTTTTCTAGCTTTTGTCAAATTTATGTATAATTTGAACGAGGTAATCCTGTCGAAAAACGGTAAATAAGAGGAAAAGAGAGTCTTAATTCATCAATTTAAAAATAATTGTACCTATTACGGATAATCTCAATCATTTTTTAAATTGTATGTGTTATTTTGGTTTTCAATATCTTTCAAAATTCAAGTGCAAATGCTGATAAGGCTCCATTGGGAGTCTTCATCCGCGAAAAGACTTCTTTTAACATGTTTATGAAATCTAGAATGGATTAATATTGATAAGCGAATACAATATCACAAAGAAATTCTTGTATTTTAATCACTGAACAAAATGGTGCCAAATTATTTGCAAGATAAATATCATGTTGAAAATCAAAATTATGATTTACGTTCAATCGATGCAAATTGCAAACACAGAATTTTTGAAGAGAACATTTTTGTATTCTGGTTCTCAAATATGGAATAGTTTGTCGGAAGAAATTAACAACTGTACATCTTTTTGAATCTTCAAACAGAAATGTTTTGAATTCTTTTTAAGTAAACTTATTATTATTAAACTGTATGATAATTTTCGATTGTATACATGTTAATGTTTGTATATTTCATATTTCTTCAGAGGAAGATTACTTTAGGCTAATGAGGCAATCCTCTTTAAATAAAGATTATTTATTCATTTATTTATTAAATCAGTTGAAAAAGGGTAAATCATACTTATATGATCCTGGCGAATAGTTTTCCCGTCTCCGGTATTGTACAAGAGTACAAAAATGTTGTCGTGCACACGATTCCCATAACTTTTAAGGCCAAGTTTTGTATCTTTTGAATTTTTCTTGTTTAATGTTATATGGTCATAACCTTGAGATATGACATACTTTTAAAAAATCTATTACCGAAGTTCATCTTTAGAAATAGTTCAGTCAAGCATAAATAACTTTTGTTTTAAACTCAAAACTATAAAACAAAAGCTCATTTTTGTTTTGGTAATAAAACTAAAGGTGTTTTACACGAACACTATAACTTGCTAAATATATAGCCTGCTTTTTGTGCCAGATATTTTGCAAAAATGTACGAAATCAATGATTTTAATTTTTCATTGAATCAAGAAAAATTATAATTGTAAATTTTCAATATTTTGAAATTGATACCCCGTTCACCCTTTTGGGCACCATAAATACATACAATTCTTATGGTAAATTGTGTCTGGTTCAATCCAATAAGATTGATAAGATATTTATTTATTTGTTTGTTACAGGCGGAAAATGTGATAAATCGTTACACAACACTGCTGCACTGTACATTTCACATATGAAGAAGTGAGACTTTTGAAAAAAGTACGCGTTCGTAATTAAAATTTTCTATACTATCGTTAAACTTGGATAATGGAGAATCCATATGTATGAATTTAAATATGGATAGCAAAAATAGTAAGTGAGTAACCTTTTGAATTCTAGTTGTTTTTTTTCCTTTTTTTTTGGGGGGGGGGGGGGAGGGGAGGCTTGGTCATTGTTCTTCGTTTTTTCTAAGCCTTAATGAAGACACTTTTATTGTTAAAATTTCAAACTGTTTCTTAGTAATACTCTTTTTTTGTGTTTTTATCAAAACCTTTTGGAGGATAACATTTTTCTTCCAAAACGGGGATACCTTAATTTTCAGAATTATCATATTGAACATGAGAACGCGCTCCATAGATAAAACTAGGAAATTTCAATGTTTTACAACTAATATGTTATGTTATAGCCTATTCTATTTATTTTTTGTCGAAGAAACGGATGATGGATTCGAACGGGAATTGCTAATGTTTGTTAAATCCCTTTCCTTTCAAAAATAATACAATAAAAAATACTTTTTTCAACCTGAAACACAAGCGTATGTATACAGGTTGTTATATCATTTTTTTGTGTCTTGTTCGAGGAATTTTTAAAGCAATATTGTTGACCCTTCACTGGATCACTTATTTGAAAATCAATAAATACTTAATTTAACAGGTTTAAACTTCTGGAGCAACATTGGTTTCTGTTTCATATCTTTTAGTTAATAATGCTTGTGTAGTCCTTATTCCCTGACGTGCTGTTTTCATAATTTCGTCATGATTTTTGATTTTGGACTTTACGCAGTTTATTAAGTATCTCCTTTCATATGACCGTAGAATGGTTTTGGTTCCGAATTTCCTTCTTGGCGATATTCCAAAAACTGGTACAATCTTTAATATCTGAAAAAATACTTTTCAAAATATGGTGTATCAAGTTATGGCACATGGATTTATACATTTATCATATATAGAAGGCATGTCAGTATCGCATAAAAAGTCGAATATTTATACTTTTGAATTGTGATTTGGCGATGATGCATTATTACAATCGAAAATAGATTCATTTTAGTGTTATTACAATTGATTATTGTATGTAAAGAGAAAAATGAGCATTAAAAACCCAAAAGAGAAATAGTGTGTTTTATATTTTTTAGGTATTGATAATGAAAATCTACTTGAAAAGTTCAGAAAATTTGAATGAAAGTGACATGTTTCTATGGAAACCTTAAAATCACACAGCATTCTTCCAAATATAAATCCTGAAGATTTTGTGAGATCTCACACACAAATTTTTACTCAGACAATTGATAACCCGCGTGACCACGATTTGAAACGACGAGAGACATTATGGTCTTTCCAACATAAAAACCGCGGTATACAAGCTAAACTGAAAGGAATCGAAAGCATTCATCCTGAAAGATCTGAACATTTGGATGAAAATTGTGTGGTGGAAGATGAAGTTAAAGAAAAGTACAACAAGCGTTTGCAGTTTCCAAAGCTTAAACAAAAAATAAAATCAGACTGTAGCATGTCATCTTGTTCAGACGAACCAGCAACAGTGAAGCGGGAATATTCATCCGCACTACGAATCGGTAATAATCTATATGAACAATTGCGAATAAAACAAAATTTAATGCCGAAGCCAAACTTCCAAAGACAAAGACCTTTGCTAAAATCGATTGATAAATTCCCGGAAGTTTCGTCCTCTCTTTCGAAATTAGGATATTTAAAAGCAGCTAGGAATGTAGTCCATTATGGAGGCGGATTCTTTGGAAGAGGTAGTCATGTGGACAGACGATATATAGATTTTCGACGATCATCAACAATGTTTAACCATACCGAATCTAAAACTGCGACCAATACCGATGCACAGCTAGAAAGAAAACTTCACCACGGATCCTTGCAACAGCTTTTACAAGAAGAAAATTTTAAAACGAAAGATGTGCATTCCGTAATCCCAGAAAACGAGTGTAACGAAGCCCTCAAGATAAGTTCAAGTGATCTAACTGAAAAAGTTGTTGAAGAAAAACGTACTGTTTACTACCCAAACAAAAAATTGAAATCAAAAAAGTCTAAAGAAGATATGATAGAACTGGAAATGATATCTGAAAAGTACAGTATAGATTTTTGCAAGTCAAATCCAGAAAACGTAGCTGGTATAACTACAGAAAAAGAGGAAGTGAACGAAGATCAATTGCGTCGAAATGAGGTCTGGCAAAAGGATATAGATTTAATCGTTGCTAAACATGGAAAATATACTGAAGACCAACATGAAGGAAAAGATAATAAATCCAAAAGTCAACACAGTAAAGTTGTTCCAATAAAAGAGGGTCGAAACGGATTTTCCAGAAATTCGGACGATCGACCAGAATCAAATGTCAGTTTAGATATTCCAGAAGATCAGTTTGGACCATCATCTTACAGACCAGACGATAGTGTCAATAGGGCATTAAATGCCGCCTATTGTATAAATCCCTACAAATGGACCTCAAGATCATCTTTCACTGAATGTGACCGTGTGTGGGTGGAAAAAGCAATGGAGAAAACGGAAATAATTGATACAACGATCTACGAAGTTTTTGCTCGTAAAAAATCTAAATCTTCTTTAAAAGCTGAACATATCGTGAAAGAAAAATCTTCTTTATCTTCGAAACAAACATGACATACGCGATAAAGAAATTTGGGTTCGATTTGTTTCTCGTAAAAAATTGACCACTATTCTAATTTAAAATTGATTACCTCCCCTGATTTCTAACTGAACTACTTTAGATTTTTAGGTGTATGCATGAGTGCAAGTTAACCCGTTACACGTATGTAAGTGACATAATAATACATTCTTTGGGGAGGGGCGCAAGTTGTTCAATGCAGCCATAGACAACATATATATTAATAGTTGGCCCTGATTGCAAAACAAAATTAAACATGATCGCCGTTTTTTTTTAAATCCGGAAGGGGGTTTTACGCTTCACACTGGTATTTGATAAAGTGGAAAGTGGTCAAATTTGGTCTTAACTTACCTTAGATTTTTTTCAAAGGTACTTTACACAATATTTATTGGTTTGAAAGACACATTTGCATGCTGGTTAGCTATTACGTATACCGGTATTTAACAGTTAAAATTTGCATAAGGTGTCTCGTTAGTCACTGTTCTCTGTTAGATTGTTTTGTGCAATGTTAAAGTTTTACTAAATAAATATCTAAATATGTTGTAGTTGCTGTAATATGGACTCAAAAATGAATTTGACAGGAATGGGCTTCAATGTAACAATTCTGGCACAAGCTTAAACACTTAAACTCATATACTGATTTTGTAGCTAAGATCAGTAACAAGTGAACAACACTTTGAAAAATTAAGCCAATGAGGAACCAGAGTGAGTTATCTTTTCCTAACCAATGTAGGTAAGGGAGATAATAAATTTGTCTCCCTTTTAGCCTCAGGACAAAAGGGAGAGAATTCAATTATTTCCCTTACATTGGTTAGGAAAAGATAACTCACTCTGGTTCCTCATTAATGTTCATTTATGACCATTTATGAGCAATAAGACAAAACGGATCTGAATACGACAGACAAAATCCGAAAAACATCAGCTTTGCACGAGGGAGTTGAGACCCTACTCTTACAAAATTCTACTGAAAACATAAAAATCTCAATTTAACCATATTGACCATACTGACCAAAAGTTTTAAAAGCAAATAAATCTTTGAAATGTTTTAGAGAAATAAAATAAATTACACACGGACCTGAACTGCAAGCTAATAGCCACAATGCAGGTAAGCTCAACTTCTCCTGAGGCAGTTGAAACTCTGTTTTTAGCACAATTCAAAAAATTGTTATCCATACAGACATTCTCAAAACAGACGTCATGTGGTCCTCACCTTTGAGACAAAGTACAATCAAATGATAGATTCAAGAAATAAGACTGGAGAGAAAACATGAATTATGCTGCTTAACTTTAGCGCATTTCAATGTTTTTTAACTTTTTGTTTATTTGTTCTTGTTTTTCTCTTGTATAAACAAACTTTAACTTTGAATTCTAGCTATTCTGAAAGCTTAATTATCGCTTACAAATAAGAATTCCGTGTGTTATAAGTAGCGGTTAAATGGTTGAATTCGGATTAAAGAAAATACACTCTTTAAAGTGAATTTGATTTACCTTGATCAAAAGTAAAGGATCTTAAAAAAAAACCACTTTCTACATTTCAAGACCATCTGGATTTATAAACGAACATTGTATTTATGGAGGAAAGGTTTTTGAAATCAGAAAACAGATGTTATTTAAATGTTTCGGATCAATCAGAGAAAAGAAAAAGGTCACTGAAATATGCATACTAAAACCAAAAATTAATGATCAAATTTCTTACACTTCTTACAAATAAATCTTAGATTGTTTTGACTACCTTTTTCTCATTTTGGCATTTGTTAATTTGCCTTTTAATGTTTTGGATTGTTATAGTTTCAAAACCAGGCCTTGAGCACAACTAGCGAGTCGTACATCGACGAAAAATGCGCATTTTCTGCTTCAAATTACTGTAATACCTTTGTTTTAGGAATAGAGAAAAAATGGAAACTGAGTTTTATTGTGTATTATGATGCTCATAGTAAGAATTGTAGAAGTTTTCATTTAGAACTGCATTTATTAAGCAATGAAAGTTAAACTAGAAGTACTGTCAACAAAGCTCACACATTTATATCCCCCGCTATGGCTACAATAATAATATGGAGGTATCTACTGGGGGCAAACATTTTACATAATACGATAAACGAACCAGTAATAAAAAACTAGAGTCTCATCTGAGCCTGTATCGCTCACCTGGCTTTTATGAGGCCATTATAAAATTTAGGCTGTTTTGTATCCACATGGCTTTTAAAGAAACACAAAATGCCAAATTAACCTTGATATTTGACCTTTGACCTAAAAAAGTGAACCATTTGCATCTGTCTTTCCATATGAGATAAGCCAACTTTGGTTAAAGTTCCTGAGCAAATGACAAAAAAGTCTTTCCCATATGGATTCATTGGAAACTTTGAACAGCCGCAGCCGTCGGTTGAGCAGATGAATCTCATCCAAAAGTGGATTGTTTGTAGAGGGTATTGTCATCAATCCTCCAAAGTTTCAAAACATTTCATAATGTTGTTTCAGAGAAGATTTTTTAAAATTGGCAAATAAAAATCAAAGATGGCCTCTGGCGGTCATGTTGCTCATCAAACCGGAACCAATGGTGGATCGTTTGTAGAGGTCCGTCCATACACCATTCCTACTGAAAATTATAATGATATTGATTTTTTTCTTTTTTTTTTCTTGCCATCATCAAACACCAAATGTAAAGACTGTATAGTTTATTTGTCTTATTTAATTTATAACGATTTGTATATAATATAAATCATCATCACCGATATTAATTGATTTAATCAATTTACTATCTTTAATCTTGAACATATAAGAATAAATATTTGCTAGTATAATGTTAATCTCCATGGTACAAACATTTAGTTTTTCTAGACAACTTTTCTGGTTTTTATCTTGCAAAATTATATAACTGATAGTTGTTACGATTTTTGATACATATATATTTTAAAATTTTTCCATAAAATTATTTATTATAAATATTGATTCATTTTCATCGGTTTACCATACAAATTCTAGATGCCAACTTTATGTATTTATTTGTTTGTTCTGTAGTGAATATAATGTTGTTTTTTTCTGAATGTAACATATTTTTACCTTGTAGTAGGGAGAAGGCTTACATAGGCGTTGCCTGTTGCCTAGTCCCATTAAGCTTATACTGAATAAAATATTGTTTAAACTAAACTAGATTCCTACCAAGTTTGGTTACAATCCGCCCAGTAGTTTCATAGGAGACGATCAAAATCTGAAATGTTTACTTACGACGGACGATGGACAATGGACGACCGACGCAAAGTTATGACACAAGCTCGGAAGGCCTATAGGCCAGGTGAGCTAAAAACACAAAATGCTAGTATAGAAGTACAAAGAGAAATGTATAGATTTATGAGTACCAACACATTTATGTGCTCATTAAATTATGGTAAATGATTATGTATGAAATATCCAATCTGCCTAAATAGATCTAGCGACTCCGTGTTCATCAACCAAAAAACAATTATCATATAGAGTTAGGGACTTGAAGTCTTTGTGATGAGCAATGTATAGTGAAGGTTCCATGAATGTTTCATTGGTTTTGGAGGAGTTTCGGACAGGGCAAGCCTACCCCTATGACATTGCGATATTATTAAGAAATGGTAAAGTCAATCTTTGTACGTGGGAAACCCAAAAAATCATTCTGATCAAAAATAAAATAGGTAGTGCAAAATGGCAATGTACTCTGAAGATTCCCTGAAAGTTTTAAAGAAATCCATTCATTGGTTTAGAAGGTGTTGCGGACGGGGCGTGCCTACTCCACTTTCATTACCATATTATTAAAAGATGACAAAGTCCGTGTGTGTCTATGGAAAACATTAAAGATCATTCTGATCAAAAATAAAATAACTGGTGCACAATGGCAAGAAAGTTTCACAGAAATGGTAGTTGCGGTAAATACGCGACGGACGAACGGACGGAAGAAAGGAATCGCCATCACTACATATCCATGCTTCACTAAGAGAGGGATATAAAAAATAAATATATGCGTTTAGCTAATTTTATACAGACAATAAGCCCGCATAATAAAAAACTAGTCAAGAGTTATCTTTCTTTATTTGGGACGGTGATAATGAAACGCTACAAGTCCCTCTCTAATAATTAATTAGTATCTTTATATATCAGTCTATATCATCTGCTGTCTATAATGATAACAATCCTATACTGATTGCTGATATAAAAAATACTAATTAATTATTAGAGAGGGAATAGCAAGTCAACCTTCCCTTTACATTATGATTTCTGTGGAAAAAAAATATTCCTGTTTATTCAGAAAATATGTATTGGACAAAATTCTAATAGAAGTGTTGCCATTTTCCCCTACAATTATTTCACTTCAAGTGCCGCTTTCAAAAAGTCGCCTTATGTCTATCAAAATCTGTCGATGCATAGCCTGGTAAGTGTTATGTTTTAATTGGTAATAACTATAGAAAAAGTTTTTTTTATACATGCCTAATATCGCTTTGGTGATAGTTTTAACACGAATTTTTCCAAATGAATGTCTTCGAGACAGTTTTTGAACGTCAAGGACATTCGGAACCAAAACGGTTTTTTTGCTGTTACTGTGTCTCCGTTCTTGTGACAGTAGAATGGATTTGGTTCTGAGTGACTTTGTTGGTAGTATTCCAAAAAGTGATACACAATGCTTGACAATAGATCCAATCGTCTCTATAAACGACTTCTGAGGTTAGAATACTTGACCTTATTAATAATTATTCAAGATCCTAATATTTCTGTTAATATAGACTAGAGGCTCGGAGGGTTGAGCCTGTATCGCCCACCTGACATGAAAGCCGTTTTTATTGATGTACCTCAAAGAGAGAAGTCACTTCTCCCTATCAATATGAAGTGTGGTAAGTCTTGTAGGAACACATTTTTTCTTCAATGTCCTATGCTGGTGGCCAACTTGAATGAGGCAATGGCACCGAAGTAACAACACTTGGTCAGCACCTTATGAGAAACATTCAGGCCATGTTTGATTTCCAGCAATAATGCGGTTCTGAAGATCTTTGTTATATGCCATATACACAATTGGCTCTATTTGCCCAAGCAGTTTCAGAGAAAAACTTTTTTTTTTAAAAATTAACCAATCAGAAACAATAATTGCGTTTGTCGCCTGATCTGGATAAAATGAGAAAACTTTGTAAAAAAAACCTCCCAAAGATGCTTCCTTTTAATTTTCGTTCCATTTGGCCAAGTGGTCTCAGAGAAGAAGATTTCTTTAAATCAGCCAATCAGAAACAAGAATTGCACATAGCAGCCATGCCTGTCGTCCAATCAGGAGCCATGCCTGTCGTCCAATCAGGATGAAAAAAATTAATTTCATAAAAGACTTTCAATAGATGATCCCTGTCAAGTTTGGCTGACAGTTTTGGCCAAGCAGTTCCAGAGAATTTTTTTTTAATCAACCAATGAGAAACAAGAATTGGCCATGACGGCCATGTTTGTTGTCTGATCGGGACGAAATGAGAAAACTTTATAAAGGACCTCCCATATATGCATCCTATCAAGTTTCGTTCCATTTGGCCAAGCGATTTCAGAGAAGAAGATTTTTTATATCAGCCAATCAGATACAAAAAAAAACTGCCCATGGTGACCATATTTGTAGTCCGATCGGGACAAATTATGAAAGTTTGCAAAGAACCTCCCATAGATGCTTCCGGTCAAGTTTCGTTCCATTTGGGTCCAAGAGAAATTTTTTTTTGAATCAACCAACGAGAAACAAGAATTTCCCATGGCGGCCATGTTTGTTGCTCTATTCGGACAAAATGAGGAAACTTTGTTTAGAACCTCCCAAAAATGCTTCCTATCAATTTTCCTTCCATTTTGGCGCAGCGATTTTCTTTATACCAGCCAATCAGAAACAAGAACCGCCCATTTCGGCCATATTTGTAGTCCGATCGGAACAAAATGAGGAAACTTTAAAACTTTATAGAGGACCCCCCCCCCCCCCATATATGCTTCCTGTCAACTTTTGTTCCATTTGGCCAAGCAGATTCAGAGAAGATTTTTTAAAACTCAGCCAATCAAAAACAACGATTGACCATGGAGGCCATGTTTGTTGTCCGAGTGGGTATTAAATCAGCAAACTTTATAAAGGATCTTACGCAGATGCTTCCTGCAAAGTTGAATTTTATTTGGCCCAGAAGAATGAAATGTGAAAAGTTAACAGATGGGCGGACGGACGACGGATGGACGGACACCAACTGATGAGAAAAGCTATTAAGTAAATAAGTAAGTAAGTAATGTCTTCATTTAAAGAGGGTTAGCATTAAAATACTAATCTTCCCTGAGGCCCTAAATTAAAATATAAATTAATAAAACACACAAAATAAATTAATCTAACATTGATCCGATTTCTACAAAGATCCACATCATGTAGACCATCTATTTACATATATATAATCAACAAAATTATATGTATTTAATTTAAACATTGAAACAATAGAATATCTCAATTTCCAATACTCTGACTATAAGTTAACAAATTTAGAAAGCTTCACGGAGCTTTAAGTAATCTGTATAATTACTTTTTATGGTTTCTATATTTTTATTCAATTTTAGGTCTGGTGTTAAAAATTTCATAAAATGATTCCAGAATAGTAAAAACTTTTCTTCATGAAATTTGTATTTGGACGAGGTACAAACAAGTTTCTGCTTTTTGTTGATCGTAAAGAATAAGATGAAGCATTGTGCCATTATTAGCACTATTAAAGACATCACATAAATATTCTGGAGCAAGATTATTGGCGCATTTAAACATTAAAACACCTTTGTGATAATCAATTCTTTTAAAAATAGTTAGCCATCCAAATTTTTTTAATAATATATTAGTAGGTATGTCTCTTTTTGCATTAAGTATAATTCTTGCAAATCTTTTTTGTAACTTATACAACTTTTCTAAATTTGCTAAACTGGCTTGGTCCCATATTGTACGACAATAATCAAACAATGGTAAGATATAAGCATTATAGTACAAAATTAAACCTTATGATGGAAGACAAGATTTTAATCTGCACATCAGCCCAAGCTGAGAAGAAATTTTTGAAACTAGTTTGTTAATATGTTCAGCCCACGATAAACAGTTGTCAGTCATAACACCCAATAATTTTTCACATTTAACATTATCCAGCAATGTATATATTAAAGAACACATTGATAGTATTGTTTCTAATCCTTTTACTGGATGATACAAGCATTGATTTGGATTTTGTTACATTTATCATCATATCATTTTCATTACACCATTTTTGCACATTTTGTATATCAATATTCAATTTGCTATTGATTTCACATATATAAAAAGATGAACAGTGAATGATAGTATCATCAAGTGGACTGTATCACTGGGTTGTGAGCTCACCAATTCAAGTGGACTGCATCACTGGGTTGTGAGCTCACCAATTCAAGTGGACTGTATCACTGGGTTGTGAGCTCACCAATTCAAGTGGACTGTATCACTGGGTTGTGAGCTCACCAATTCAAGTGGACTGTATCACTGGGTTGATGATGTTGATGATTCATGATGTTTTTACCGATAAGTTAATCTACTTGGAAAGTCATTATAATTTTTAAATGATCGAGTTTTTCAAACCACCGTTGCAAAAGGTTAATATACATTTCATAGGATACAAAGTGAAACAAGAGTTCTCTATTGTAAATTATAATGGTGAAGGGTCGAGGGGACGAGAACTGTGCTAAGGAAATTTCTTAACAACTTTTTTTCAACAAGAAAAACTCAGATTCGAAACACAGTCAGTCACGTGACGCATAAATTGCTGATTCCAACAATATATAAAGAGGACAAATATATACATAAGGAGCAAACAAAACAAAAAACAAATCCGGGAAGACAAATGAACAACCACAAAGACAACAAATAAACACTGAAAACTAAAAAACAATGAAGAACACAAACTCCTAAAAAAATCAGGAGTGAACTCAGGTACTCTGGAAGGGTAAGCAGTTCCTGCTCCGTAGGCCTACGGCACCCGTCGTGAAGTTCAACAAAGTCAATCCGCCGGTAGTCACAAATCGGTGGAGGTACATGAAATGTTACGACAGTGGAAACAGGTCCAACATTATCTCTATAACGGTCAATCAATTCGTGATGACGGCCGTAAAATTTCCTAAGTGATAACTTATAGATTATTACATGGCATTTTCCATATCGGCCATGGTATCACCCCGAGACTCCCATATCGGACCGAGGGCTCTGCCCGAGGTACGATATGGGTCGAGGGATGATACCAGGGCCGATATGGAAAATTCCATATTATAGTGTTATTAACTAGCTGTTTCTGTATTGGCACTGGTATAGATTCAAGGTTTGCTGTATTGGCCTCGAGACCCGTAGGGTCGAGGGCCAATACAGCTGACTGAGAATCTATACCAGTGCCAATACAGAAACAGCCAGTTCATAACACTTTTATTAAATAATCCAACTTTTCAATACAGACTTGTTCTGAATCCTGTATTACATACATCAAATGTGAATATAGGGCCAATATTTCCAATACGGACTGGCAATGAATTCTGACAACGACCGGAAGTGAAAAGGCTGTATTAGCCCTAGGGCTCATACGACCTTTTTCAGTATTGGACTGGGCCGAAAAGCAATATAGATCACGTGATTTATATGAACAGGACGACGTCACCAGTATGACACATGCCGTTTTGGTAGTATTAGGGCTGTTTTAATCGTATTATTTAATAACATAATCTATTTATCACATATTTTCAACTTCGATATCTATACAAAACTACATACATAATATGGAAAATGGTTATAGATGGCTATAGACTTGCACCAATCCAAGCACAACATTTTGCAGATATATGATTTTTTTTTAAAAGATGGCAAAATATGTGAAAAATTCATAGTAATTCATTGATAATTAACAAATTTTCCACAAGTCTCCCATTTTGTTTGCTTACGTTTCAAACTACCGGGACTGTGACGTATTACGGGAGCACGTGAGGGCTAATACGGATTTCCAATAGAATTCCATTATAAATCCGTATCAGCCCTCAGGTCCGTTATGTGGGTTGATACGGGTTTCCAATAAAATTCCTTTAAAAATCCGTATCAGCCCTGGCCTCAGGTCCGATATGGGGGCTGATATGGATTTATAAAAGAACTGTATTGGAAATTCGTATTGGACCGCACATTTTAACTTATCTCAGATAAAACTCTGGTTGAACAGCTTTTGTAACAGCAGTAATCTTCAGATAAGCTCAGAAACGTAGATGCCATATGCAGGCGATGCTGGTATACTGCTACTCATGCAAGAAGTGAAAGTTAAAGTCATCACGTTTGTCATAAAGCTTTGTCTTCAAATGTCCGTCATTGTCTATAATTATGCTTTCGCTTTTGTCGATTCTCCGGTCACTTCAAATGTCATAATTTTCTAAACAGTGACGGGGTCATGCAAAAAAAAAATCACCACTGAACTTGAATTTTACAAGTTCTCAAAGCAGTGATGGTTAAAATTCCTCGCCCAGGGGTGGTTGGGCTTCCTTCTTGATTCTGTAGTCAGATTAATAGCGCATGAGGAAAATATTAATTTCAAACGGAAAACGTCACATTTGTGCATTACGTACATATTATCAGGTTTTCTGCAAACGTATATCGTAAAATATCAGCCGCGAGACACAATGTGAAGCTTTTTCGGCGAGTGAGCGTAGCGAACGAGCCAAAAAGCTTCATATTGTGTCGAGCGGCTTATATTTTACAATATTTGTTTGAAGAAAACTTGATGATAAATTTATCGTATTGTTAACTAGCAATCTTAATGGAATTTCTTACTTTTCAATGGCCATCCGCCTATAACCGGATGTTTTCCTGATATATTTGGGTCAACGTTGGGTCAAACATTATGACGTCGCTGATATATTCGGGTCAGCTCATATTAGGGTCGGGTCAACTCTTTACGACGTCACAGTGCCGAAATACGGGATATTCTGAAGGCCTCAGCAGGTCGATATAGCCATAGGGAAATACGATAATTTGGAATTATAAGTAAAAAAAGGTTATTTTTACGGAATTTATCAATGTGTAAACGCGAGCTTATCACTCACAAACTTTGCATAGTCCTTCGGACTTTATTTAGTTTGTGAGTTAATCGCCCGAGTTTACACATTGATAAATACATGTTACCTTCATTACTATATAATGAATCTCATTTTTTCTTCATTGCAAAATCAATAAAGACTATAAGGTCCTATTTTTTCAAAATATTGAACAAACTAAACAAGATTTTCAGCAGCTCTGTCCAATAGGTAAACTATGTGTTATTCTAAATCCTATAAAGAAATATTGTACAATGTAGTTGACTTTATAAAGCAGTCCGTTGAATTGCGAAAATGATGTCCACGTTGGCCAGTAATTAATTACTTCTATTTTGTAATGCTAACTACATGAACTATGTGTAATATATGTTGTTTGCTTTTGAATTGTATTGCTTAACCCAGTTGTGTTTTTATATATATATATGAAAACTATTAAATGATCACTGACACATTTTACTGTGTCATTGATCGCATTTTTTTCAGTGTCCCCAACAGCCCCTCCCCACTTTTTTTTTTCATTCTTCACAATAATTTTTTTTTCCGTTAACGAATATAAAAGGCAAAATGATCAAAACGAAATAGTTACAATACTGAGCGTGTGGGTGAATCGGTTTAGATAATACACATTTTAGCGCGATAAATTATGCTTAGCAAACAAATTATTTACCTGTCATAAAAAAAAACTGAATGAACCTGTAGCGCTTTAGCTATCTCTGCATTTTGCATTATTGATAATCGCAGTAAGTAGTTTTTAATTGATGCTCTACCATGCTAAGATGATCTAAGATCAGTAAAAGCTTAAAATGCTATGAAAATGTTGTTATTTTTCAAAAATGGACGTTATAGATTTTGACCTGTTCATTGGCCTTCATACAGTCGTGACCCAATTAAGAAGCGCTCGTTATTTTATCGCGAAAATTATTATTATACAATGAGATAATAAAAGACAAATAACGAGAAAATATACACCATTTAACCATGTTAACGGTAACACTCAAACGCGAAAATAAAAAAAGAGGCCAGAAGGGGGGGAGGGGTCCTTGGTTAGAAAATAACCCAAAAATTAGAAATTATGGCGTGGGAAATATTATTCAGTACACAAATATTTAGCAAGATGAAATAAAGTATGATAGTAGCCCGGACCCGGATAGTAGTGATAACTTCAAAGATTTATAATTATACCATTTAATTCAGTTTTTAGTTTTAAATTTCATTTGACAATTTACAGCGAAAATAAAAAAGCAATAATATTGGTCTTATACATTGAACAAATGATCTTGCAAATCAATTAAAGTAAAGAATCCCCTCCCAATCTCTTTGCCTTTCTGCTTTTTTTTAAATGTTTTTTTCCTGGTCTTGCCGCCCATGAATGCACCTGCATGTATGACACTAATAGAGTTTTTCCCGTTTTAGATATATCCACTTAATATGAGTTCTGAGTGGTTTAAGAATATGTGCGGTGTCACCATTACGGATGAGGAAATGGAGAGAGTTTCAAGAACAAGATTAGAGCTCGGAATACACGTGACGACCAGATTCGCTCAGGCGTTTGGGATTATTGGAGCATTCATAGTTGGTCCAATCTCGGCAGCAGCTAATAAAAACTCAAGGAACTGGCCCGCAGTTAAAGGCAAAATGGCTGGAGCCGGAAGCAAAGGAGTCATTTTAGGGCTCTTCACAGGACCCCTTATCACCTACTTAATGATGAGAAAGGAAGATGAATACAAGATTTGGGATAGGTGTTACCGGCTTAGAAACAACAAGTGTCAGCTTCATGTAGATCAGTTTTCTGTCATTGGAGCCGCCTGTGGAGCAGGAGTAGGAGCCGCTGCCGGAAGTGGCGCCGTATTCGGCGGTATTATGGGAATGTCTGGTGGCATAGTGTTGGCCACAATATATAACAGGATGAATGACCCAAATAAATCAAAGCAAAAATAAATTTGACGATTAATTTTTTAATATGTAGTTGATTAGTGACTTTAGAATATTTTTAAGGTGAAATTCACACAATAGAATACTGACTATAAGCTTATACACATGTATTACAAAAAATGGTACAAAGCTTTCGAGATTCCCATAGGGAATAAAGTAAATATTATTTCTGGTAATGATAGCAGAAATAATTACTAGTACCTCATATTCATACCCTTTCATTTTTGTCAGTAATTTTTTATTTTAGCATTTTATTTATATTATTTCCTATGTACTTCAAATGTTTTGTGTTTAATAATACATGCATATATATATATATATGTGTGTGTGTGTGAGGGTGCGTGTGTGTGTGTATCCCATTTTTTGTAGATATAATGGATAATTACACCGTTATCATCGGAACAATTCAGTCCTACATTTTGTATCCTTGAATCGTGTCACCCCTGAATTCACACAGCTGTAACTTACATTCTTGGAAACTTTATCATATACTTATTATGAACACCTTCAAAATATTTTCATGATTCTATAGTAAAATATTTACTTTTTGACACGAAAATAATTTTTTTATTGACAGTTGAAACTGGTATTGGCAAAAAACTTCAGAAGTTTATCGCATTACACTTAAAATTTGAATCTCCCTTTTTGAAAATTAATTTCTTCTATCCTTACCATCCAAACTAAACTAAATGTTACTAAACTAAATTAAACTAAACTTTGCCCCATAAGATGTCCTTAAAATTCAGTATATCATAGCTACCCGAAATCCATGACCTCATCACCTGTTTTTTATAATTATCTGCATTTTGCTAATGATTTCACGTATCAAAATTTGAACGAGATATTTTTATCTTTACTTGGCCTGTATCAGTATTGTACATGTATTTTTGAATTTTTATAAAACTTATATCTTAATAAGACGTCTAAGTTTTTTATATATATATATATATATATACATACATATTTCAAGATAACTTAAATATAATAACATCTTTCCTAACAGGGTCATAGAGATTGAAAACATGTCGAAAATATATGAGAGAAGTGACTAAAGGTGAATGTATCGGTATCATTTTTAGCTCACATGGCCCACATGGCCTTGTGTGCCATCGTCATCATTTTGCGTGTAGCTGTCGTCCACCGTCGTCGTAAACTTTACTGTATAGGTCTTAGGTTGGTCCCCGTCGTAATATTCAGTATGAGCTACGTCATATACAAAGTATTGTCAATCTTGTAAAATAACGGACGAGTACCAGTCTAAGATCTCCTTTGAAACCACTTGGCACCCTTCCAAATTTATGTCCGACGTCTCCTACTTCAAAAAGTAATCACAGGGTGATTTTAAAAGCTGTCCTATGAAACTACTTGGCAGCCATGGTCCTTAGGTGGTTGGCGGCTTTCACAATTGTGTTCGATGACCTAGACTGCCAAAATAGCCGCCATAGCCGAACTTAGTATAACGTTACACCCGACGGGAAAATTTATAACAAGAATCTTCTGGTCTGAAACCACTTGCCTAATTGGAACACGACTTAGCAGCACTGGTCCTTGGATAGCTTCTTTCAGAATTCTGTCCGATTACCGGTATTGTCAAACAAAATGCAAGATGGCCTCAAAAGCCGAATTTATTTTATCATAGGACCCCATGGGATATTTCATTTAAAATCATCTTGTCTGAAACCAAATTGGCCAATCGGAGCCAGACTTAACAACAATGGTCCTAAAATGGCCCCCTTTCAGATTTGTTTCTGATTATCAGGGTTGTCCTTAGATGGTCCTTTTTTAGAATTGTCTGATGACATGAAATGTTAACTCTTAAACTACTGAGAAAAGGAGTCGAACTTGACAGCAATGATCTTTATCCTTTAACCAAGACCATGCAGACTGTCAACTTAGATGCCACAAATGCCTAACATATTCGGAACAGATATGTTTGTTTGTTTAGTTGGGGTTTTGACGCCGTTTTCACCATATTTGGCTATGTGGCGGCGGCCAGTTTTTATTGGTGTAGGAAGCCTGAGTACCCGGAGAGAACCACAAACCTTCGGTATGAAAATTGGCAATCCTTGTCAATTAAGATCGGAGTTGAACACACCCCACCACAGATGAGATTCGAACTCACAACCTCAGTGTTGGCAGGCTAGTGATCATTAGTAGTCATGACAAACTGCATAGACCAATCAGCCACCACATATATGCTTTATTTCTCAAAACCAATTTACAAGGTACAGAGACTGTAAAAGTTCAATATTACAAATGCAAATACAATACATTTGAAAGGAAGATGAAAGGTGCTCAACCTGGAGGACATACCCTCTTGTTAACAATTCTAAGAAATTTATAGATCTTGCTAAGGACAGAAACAGATTCGGATGGCATCAGACTATTATATTTAATAACATTCGGTCTGTTCCTATACCAAGGTCAATATATAAATTTCTCTTATTAGCGAAACTAGAGCATTCAAATAAATAATGAAACCCATCCCCTTATTCCCTTCCCGAACAAAAGATATCCTGATTTTACCACGGGTATGCCCTTTATGACGATATTTTACCACTCGTGGCAAAATATTTGGCATAAATGGCATAACCTGTGATAAAATAAGGATATTTTGAAGCCACTGTGAATTTCTCAAATATAAATTTTGGCTGTTATAAATGGTGGTTGCCTAGTACCCATTCCTTGGGGAATTTTGAAAGCTAAAATTGGATGAGGGGAAATATAAAATATGAACATTAATAAAATTTTTGTTTTGTTGTTGACACAATACTTCCCCTTATCCATAGAATAAATTTTTGATAGTATATTCCATACTTTAGGATATTATGCAAAAAGCACTTCATTTTTAGCTCACCTGACCCCAATGATTAAGTGAGCTATTCTCATCACTTGGCATTTAGAGCAAAACTGACAGAAGTAAAAATATTCATCAGGTCAAAATCTACCTGCCATGAAATTTTCAGACGAAACAGTCAATCTTTTGTTGGATTTTTGCCCCTGAATTGTTAATTTTAAGGAAATGTTGCAGTTTTAGGTAATTATCTTGAATATCATTATAGATAAAGATAAACTGTAAACAGCAAAAATGTTCAACAAAGTAAGATCTAAAATAAGTCAACATGATCAAAATCATTGATTGACCCCTCATACGAGTTTTTGCCCTTTAAAGACAGCGTCCGACGTAAACTTTCCTTTAAAGATCTTCTCCCCTGAAAACACAGGGCCAATTGGGGCCAAACGTTGGTGGAATGGTCCTTGGGTGGCCCCCTTCCAAAAGTATCTCCGGCATCCCCGACTTCCAACCGACATGGCTGCTGTTACTAAAAATGGAAAAAGGGGGAATGAATTTAAAAAATCTTCTGTTATGAAACTACAAGGCGAATTGGAACCAAACTTGGCTGTAATGGTCCTTGTGAGGTTCTCTTTCAGAAGTATGTCCGAAGACCCGAACTGTTAACCAAGATGGCCGGCACAGCCGAACTTAGTTTAAACTAGGGCCCCATGCTAAAATTCATTGAAAAATCGTGTCTGAAACCACTTGAGCAATTGGAACCAGACTTGGCTGCATTGGTCCTTAGATGGTCCTCTTTCAGAAATGTGTCCAATGACCCATTATTGTCAACCAATATGGCCGCCACAGCCGAACTTGTGTATAACATAAGACCCTATAGGAAATTCACTCGGAGATTTTGTCTGAAATCACTAAGCCAATTAGAACTAGACTTGGAAACAATGGTCCTTTATCAGAATTGTATCCGATCACCCGGATTGTCGACCAAGATGGCCACCACAGCCGAACTGAGTTTAATGTAGGACACAATGGGAAAATTCATTTAAACATTTTCTTGTCTGAAACCACTACTTGCCGAAAATGAAATGTCTGAAAAGTTTCTCATGGTGATACATTCAAATTTTCAAATTTTCCGAGACACTTTTTTGTATGACTTTCAAATAATTGTTTATTTATCAGCATTAATGATTAAAAAAAATTATTTTGCAGATCAACTGTGAAGCATGAGTAACTACATATGTGAATACTGCAATTTATACTAATTTGCTCTTCAAGACTGGTATTACTTTTGATACTTGCTGCCACATATGCCAAGCGAAAACATGCAATTATCATGTATCCTTTTGTGTCTGAGAAAACTGGACTCCAATTTGTTTTCAAAATCACATTCAAGGACTAAAGTCAAAACTAAAAAAAAGTAGCCCAATCCTTTAATTTCACTGTTCGTATTATAGATGACTTGTTTTCGTTAAATAACGACAAATTTCAAGACTTTCTACATCTCATCTACCCCAAGTGAGCTTGAAATTAAGGATACCACAGTTAGATCGCTTCATAGTTGGATTTGTTTCTTGAAATAGACAATGAGGGAAATTTGAAGACAAAACTTTCTGACAAACGTAATGACTTCAACTTTCCTATTGTTAACTTTCCCTGCTTGAGTAGCAATATACCAGCATTGTCTGCATATGACGTCTACGTTTCTCAGCTTATCCGATATTCAAGGGCATCCGTGAGTTACCACGACTTTCGACAAAGAGGATTACTGCTGTCACAAAAGTTGCGTAACCAGGGTTTTATCCGGGACAAGTTGATATCGTCACCTTAAAAGATTCACGGTCGTCATCACGAATTGATTTATCGTTACAGTGTTCCAAAATTAGGTATATTTGTCCTCTTCCTTGTTCTTTTCACTTTCTTTTGGTGTTTTTGTGTCCATGTCGTCTGTTGTTGACCCTACGATTTCTTTAATTTCTATGTTTGAAAAAAATGTATCTAAATTAACAAGTAATATATTTATTTAGCCTATGTTTAGATTTTGTTTAATGTCCTCGTAGTTCTATCCATAATTAAAATTTACAATATTTATGATAAATATCATTCATTGCCATGACAATATAAAATTGAATACAGCAATCATGAGTCTCCTCCTTGTAAATAAATTGTTGCAGAAACAGAAATCAAGAGTAACATCTTATTACTGAGTACAGGAACCATGATTAGCATTCTAACATTCACTTAATTCATTTCTTACTTAATGTGCCTAAGCAACATTTTTAATACCAGTTTTTAGCTCACCTGACCCGATCACTTGGCGTCTTTCGTCCGTCGTCCACAATCCACATTGTAATCTTCTCCTAAGAAACCACTGGGCCAAACTTTAATGGAATGGTCCTTGGGTGGTCCCCTTCCAAAAGTGTGTCCAAGATGGCGGTCAAGCTAGAATAAGAAAAAAGGGGGTCAAAATTTAAAAAATCTTCTCCTCTGGAGCTACTATGCCAATCTCAGCCAAACTTTGCTAAAATGAGCCTTGGGTAGTCCCCTTCTAAAAGTGTGTCCGATGTTACCAACATCTGACAAAGATGGCCGCCACAGCAGAACTTAGTTTAACATAGGACCGTATGAGAAATTCATAAGATGGTCCTCTTTAAAAAATGTGTCTGGTGGCCCCGACCTCCGACCAAGATGGCCGCCAAAGCCGTAGGACCCTACGGGAGATTCATTTAAAAATCTTCTTGTCTGAAACTACTGAGCCAATTGCAACCAAATTTAGCAGCAATGGTCCTTAGATCATGCTCTTTCAGAATTGTGTCCGATGAACCGGACGATCAACCAAGATGACCGCAACTGTCGAACTTAGTTTAACATAGGAACCTATGGGAAATTCATTTAAAAATCTTTCTGAGTGAAACTACTGAGCTAATTGCAACTAAACTTAGCAGCGATGGTCCTCTTTCAGAAATATGTTCGATGAACCGGACGATCAACCAAGATAGCCGCGACAGCCGAACATAGTTTAACATTGGATCCTATGTCTGAAACTACTGAGACAATTGGAGCCGGACTTGACAGCTATGGTCCGTAGATGGTCCTCTGTCAGAAATATGTCCAATGACCTAGAACGTCAACCAAGATGGCCGCCACAGCCGAACTTAGTTTTTTATGGGACCCTATGGGAAAATTCATTAAAAAATCGTCTTGTCTGACACCACTTGGCCAATTGGAACCAAACTTTACAGAAATGGTTCATATGTGGTCCTCTATCAGAATTATGCCCGTTGACTCTGAGTGTCAACAAAGATGGAGGCCACAACTGAACAAAGTTTAACATAGGACCCTATGGGAAAATTCATTAAATAATCTTCTTGTGTGAAACAACTGAACCAATTAGAACAAGACTTGGCAGACTTGTGTCGGATGACCTGGACTGTCAACCGAGATGGCCACCACAACGAATATAGTTTAACATTGGACCCTATGGAAAATTCATTAAAAAATCTTTTTGTCTGAAACTAGCTAGAGGTTGGAACCAAACTGAGCAGCAATGGTCCTTAGATCGTCCTCTTTCAAAATTGTGTCCCGTGACCCAACTATCAACCAAGATGGCCACCACAGCCGAACTTTAAACCCCATGGGAACTGGTCCCAATATGTAATAAGCAATGCACTATAGGTGAGCGATACAGGCTCGTGGGAGCCTCTGGTTGTTTTTTTTTTAATCATACTTTATCATCGAAATAATAATGTGAAATCATATTCTTACCTGTATACACCTTTTTCTGTCTCTTTCATATAGTCTTGTTAAAAGACCTCGCATGATCTTATAACTGTTTTGAAACAAGTTGACATGTAAAAAATACTAAGCGCATTATGTTTATTAACAATGAACAATACCATGGAGGTCAATAAAATAAAATTTATTTATTTATTCTTTGATTTATACAAAAAAAAAAACACAAAGAAATTCTCTAAATTTAATAATAAACGTAGTGAACTCAGAAATAAAACATCGCGGGTTACAGAAATCAACCATTTTCTCGATTCGTTCTTTGTATATGATATACTGTGTTACATATACAATACATAGTCATTGTCGGAAAATATAAAATTTATTTGGGCGAGCTTTAGAAACATGAGAGAAGTCGAGCTTTAGTGAGCCTCTTCCCCATGTTTCGCAGCGAGCCCAAATAAATTTTATATTTTCCGACCATGACTTTGTATTGTCTTTATCCTGCAATTTAGATGGGTAAAATGCCTTAAAATTGAAATTCAACTGCACTGAAAACGCGGGAAACGCCATGACGTCATCTGGTACATTCGCTACGCTCCTGGCGCTCTTCGTGTAAACAAGTACCAGTAGACTTTATTAGGTCATTGACCTAATACGACTAAAGTTTATTCTACCCCTTTTATTAGACCTGAAATTGCTTGATTGCAAGATAAAGCAAGATAAGAAGTCCTTTTCTAAAAAAAAGCCACATCAAAACTTAAACTTGATAAAGACTTTGCAGACTACAAGTGTAAAATTTTAGGTGAATTCCCTCAAATACAGCTTTGAAAATATATAGTTGCTCGCCTATTTCACACAGGGGCCCGACTTCTGGAAATTTATTTCTTTTTTATTTTATTTTTTTTTGTCGTCTTATTTCATGAGTAATTTTAATAGATATTCACTGTAACAACGTATATTCTGCGTTTATTATCAATGTGCTATACACTATATCCACGTCCATATAGATTTTTTAGTATAAGGACGTGGATAGTGTATAGCACATTGATAATAAACGCATAATTTGCGTTGTTACAGTGAATATTTATTAAAAGTACTCATGAAATAAGACGACAAAAAAATAAAATAAAAAAGAAATAAATTCGGGCCCCTGTGCTATTTCATGCATTGTGTACATTTTGTATAGGTCAATTTATTCCAGATGTAGCCACAACCTTAATAGGTTTATTTGTCGGCAGTAAACTCCGGTAAAGTTATTGATTTGAATTCGGTTTATCATAGCTACCCGAAACCTTGACATTACCTGTAGTCAATTGTGTAAATATCATTTCTCGGTAAAGGTATCACATATCACCAATTTTTTTCCCACATAAATTTACCTATAGAATGAATGATCATTGTTTGGTAGACTCTAGGGAATATTTATCTGAAGAAAAATGGATGAAACCAAACTTGAAAGAATTGACCTATGTGAAACGTTTCCACTGTTCAATGGGGTTTGTGAAAACGAGATACAATGTAATAAAAATATTTTGAATATGCAGAAAAATACCCATTGACGAAGTGATAAGGAAACATATAGGATTGCAAAACGAGTTCGCTAAAGGGCAACTAATAAACAGAAAAAAACGAACATCCCATTTCCGTGCATGACCCGAAACGACTTTTTGCTTCCCAAAAGAAAAGGAAGTTGACCTAAAGTTTGTCTGGAACAGGAAAAAGTATACGATGTGTTAATAAAAACACTCTCTGAGATAATCTCCCGGTGACCGAATTACGGAATGTTACGAGAACTGCATGCCTGTTCGACATCACGTAGAACAGGTCGCACACGGAACTAATTTAAATATAACCGTATTTTAATTGCTGGAAATATTTTTTCTGTAGGGTATGTCATTTTTTAATGCAATTAATTTTTTTAAATTGTCTTGTCACTGTGTAAAGTGAAAAAAAATCGTCTTGTTTACACCCGGGTGTTTACATTTAAAAAAAATCATGACAGGTATATAAATGTCGGTTAATTTTGTGTTTATGTGTGGGCAAATTAAAACCAGAGGCTCCACGGAGCCTGAATCACTCAACTAGATTTTAGGTGACCACAACTGACAGCGCTTCTAGATAATATCTGTAAGGAATTCTTCCAGTGTCCAATGTTAAAAATGTTAAAAGTCCAGCTGTGGCAGCTAGTTCATGTAGTTTGGATTCTGATCGGCACAAAAACATAACTGTTGTAGCAAACATTTATCAAAGGATCTTCATGCAACAAAAACATATTTTAATTGGCTTAGTATTTTCTGACAAGAAGACAATGTTAAACAAGGTCCGGCTGTGGCGGCCATCTTGAATTTCTGATCAGCACAAAAAACATAGAGGTTCATCCAATTCTTGTTCATACGTAAAAAAAAAAAATTTTAATTGCCCTTTGTATAAATTTCGCCATTGGGTCTAATGTTAAACTAAGTCTGGCTGTGGCGACTATCTTGAATTTCCAATCGGCACAAAAAACATATATTTTGTAGCGGTTCATCCAAGGATCATTCATGCGACAAATCAATTGGCTTTGCAGTTTTGACAAGAAGAGCTTTAAAGATAAGTCCAATCAGAACGAATTATCTGCCCTTGGTAGCCATGTTGAATATCAAATTGGCACAAAAATCATAAATTTTGTACAGAACCATCCAATTAACATTCCTGCCAAGTTTGGTTCCATTTAGACCGGTGGTTTCAGAGAAGACGAAAACATGAAATGTGGACGGACGACGGACGCAAATTGATGGCAAAAGCTCGCATGGCCTTTTAGGCCAGGTGAGCTAAAAAGGTATACTCCATATACCTCTAATGATACAACATCTCATGGTGAAGGTTTGATAAAATGAAGAAAATTACATGCAGGAGGAAGTCAAAGGTACAGACGAGCCCGCGAACACATATTAACAAACACAATTGACAAAGCAAAAACACTCGTTGATAAACTAAATGATTATCGACAATATTCGAGCTACCTCCAACAATCAGCAACGGCCCAAGTCGCAAGTATTAAACCTCCAGCAGAAAATTCAGAGTATTGTTCAAATTCTTAAAAAAAGAATGTAGGTTTGGTTTGAGGTCAACTCCCTATACGTTTCTTCTATTTCCTTTCAAGCGACAAGGCTTTCAGAAGATTTGAAAGTATTGTACCTATCTTGTTATAATTTTTCAAAGTAGATGACAAAGAAATAAAATTAGCAGGTGGAAATCCGCCGCATACCGGCTACTTTTGAAAGACATACAAACGAGAATCAGAATTTAAATATTATTCAATGAAATATACAATTGTGTGAAGTTGAATATCGGATTATTTGGTTTAATTGCAGGAATACGAACCTATTGAACATCAAGGATGGCAGAGATGAAAAGCCTTGTCAATCCGAATGGGAACTTACAACTTTGGCCAGAACGTAAATACATTATATTTTTTGTAGTTTACTAAAGCTTACGATTAGGAAGGGAGTGATGCCAGAGATAATGTGAAAACTGGAAAATAAAATAGCCATTGAGTTAGGGGTAATCAGCATAAAAAAAGACCTGCACGGTTTAATTGCAGTTTTATAATAATATACGCAAAAAACTGTGAAACGGGACGAAAGTCATACATGCCTGTGAGAAGTTTCATTAAGTATACAATAAATTTTAAGACGAAGAACAGCAATAAAAGCCCTTTTCACTGGCTTTTTATTGGTTCAAATATTACACGTGTCAGTTTGTCATGTACATTGACTTACATCCGTCTTGTACAGTTATTTATAAAAGCTCTAAGGTACAAAGTCTAATATACAGATTTATACATATTTCGTAGAGTTTGCTCACGAGCAGATTAGAATGACAAAATCACCAAAAGGGTAAAGCCAAAACCATCTGTAAGGAGCTATGCACTATGGGGACACCCTTTACTTCCCACAGATTTCACTTCAAAACCGAAACATATCAGGAAATATACCACTTATTTCCAGCTATATATTATCACAGTAGATGTTTGCTCATTTTCTTGCACATGCCGTCGAAACATTTTTGTAGTTACAATGTTAATTTCCTCCAGAATGCCAAGTATGAGTTAATCTAAGTGGCTATTAAGGGTAACTCAAAAATAATTTACGGATTGGGTTACTCCTTGATAAAAAAAAGACGTCTCGATATATTTGGAAATAAATTAAGTAAACAACAAAATGGGAAAAATGAAAAGTCAAGAATAACATACCAATCAGTGAACTTGAACTAAAGACAAAACCCCAGACAAAAAAAAAATAACATAAAAATCAAAAATAATTTTACTTTGGTTTCAAAAATGTCATTAAGAATTCTTAACATTCACGGAATCTGATGCGAAGGCTTTCAAAATATGAGCTACTGCAGATTTTTATTTAGCAATTGCCATTACATAAGCAATATTGGAACATAATACAATAAGAAAATAAAGGGCTTCAAAAACCGTACAAGACAGAAGAAAGCTGTTTACACACTACTGGAAACACTCACCAAGATGAATTGATGATGGATGCATGAATTGTTGTTTAACGTCCAGTCGCCGCCAGGTGCATATCAGGACGAGAACATCATGGTATGATAATGAATATGATCCCTGCTTTGTACAAGACCGACACGCTGAGCCGGATTTTTAATGTGCTAGCTCGCGAGGTAACTGTCCGCAGGAAGACTAATAGGTTCTCACAAGAGTTCAAAATGAAGACTGGGAAATCTTCAACCTGTTTTTAAAATTCACGTCTCAACTCGAAAACGGCCATTTATGGAAGAAATACCACCCACTCTGACACATTATACTGACTCCGAGCCGACCAGTAGATCTTTGCTCTTATTCCTAGATGCCGCGTGCTTGGCGGAGAAGCAGCAAATACAAATTTTAATCTTTGGTTTGACCCGGCCGAGGATCGAACCCGTGACCTTCCGCACTCGAGGCGAGCACGCTACCACGACATCACCGAGGCGGTTAAGATGAATTGAAAGAAAAAATCCCAATTAAAATTGGATGAACATTTTTTAAAGGTTCAAAATGGCTAATTTTGTCCCCTTTAATCCCTCTTATCTCTGCAACGACAAAATTAACATAAAATGGTTTTAGTAACTTTTATTGTATTTGTTATGATAAAACACTAAAAAGAATCCTCAAAATCGGATAAGAAATAAAAAAAAAGTTTCCCTTTTTCGGCCACTTATATCTCTAAAACTGCAAGAGATAGTGAAAAACGGTTCATAGAGAGGTTTTTTCCATTTTTATCAAGGAACATTATAAACCAAAAATCATAAAAATCGAATAAAAATTTAAAATGTTACACCCAAAAAACTTTATGACCCGCAGAAAAAAACGGGAGGGGCCAGATTTCGCCAAATCAATCCTATGGGGGACCATTGTGGTAAAATTCCATAAGGATATGTTCAACGGAACAAAAGTAAATTAGCGGAAACATACCTGTCTACGGACGCCGCCGACCGCGACAGGCTCATACCATAATACGACCACAAATATTTGCGGTCGTATAAAAAGCAAAGATTTAAAATACATGTAATTCTATCGTGATAGAAATATTTCAGTATCTAACAGAAAACACTAAAATTCGCTTACTTAACTCAAGCAATGCTTGTTACTAGGTCAATAAAGAAGAGAACATTCCTTTGTTCGATTGTTCCTTTTTAGAAGGATTTTGCACACGTACATTAAAATAAAATTTGGTTTATATTTACAGCACCCAGCACGAAATATGTGTGGATAAAACTAATGTGTGGCGTGTCGTTGTCTGATGAGCAATTAGAATCCCAGTCGCCACATCCTGCCTGGGAACTAGGCGCACACGTGACTATGAAGTTTGTGGAAGGCCTTGGTCTTCTGGGGACGGTTTTATTTGGACCTGCTGTAGCTTGCGCTAGGACCGAAACGAGAAACTGGCCTGGAATTAAAAATATGATGATGCGGGGAGGTAGGGCTGGAGTATTTTCAGGACTCACTTTTGGGCCAATATTTTGTTACATCTGGATTCGAAACGAAAGAAGAAACGCCATTTGGGACAGGGTGTACCGGCTGAGATATAATAAAGGGCAAATAAGAGCAGACCAGGAATCAATTTTTGGAGCTGTTGTTGGAGCAGGCATTGGTGCTGCTACTAAAAACGGAGCTGTATTTGGTTCGGTTGTTGGTATGAGTGTCGGTTTGGTTGGAGCGGGTATATACACCAATATGATTGAGAATAAGAAATAAGTTAAAAAATATTGACTTCAGCTGAAATCAAAACCACGAAAACTAGCTAACTGTAACTGTCTTATATAAAACAAGTTTTTCATTTACACCAAGGATTTAAATAGTACTATTTAAATCCTTGTTTACACTGAAAGCTGTATTTTTATATATATATAATTTTATTTGTGTTTTTAAAAACAATAGCTTGTTGAGATGATTTTATTCGTGTAGTTTTTTTTACCAGAACATTTTTTTCTCTTTTTTTTTTTGATAAAGAGTAGTTTCATCCAAAACTAATTTGAAGTTTTTTTTTTTTTAAATCCAGAAACACAAAAATAGATTCTACTATTACAGATAATAAGAGATACGATGGACTCCGATCACTCTTTAGGGAATTGTTTTGTAAATTATCAATGGCTACAAACTTTGACATGTTTGAGCATCAAGTTTTAGACATTAAGGTTTGGACCACAGAAATTGGATTTTGAAGATTCTAGTCTCTTTCACTGTCAAGAAGCCCAAGTTTTATAAAATAATCTTCAAGCTATAGTTCAAATAATACATTTTATTGGTGCAGAGTTAGGTCCGCAACTGTTCAACCAGGTCGAAAGTCAACAGAACTTTCCACAAAGTCTGGTGTATGAAGTATTTAGCGCAGACTGAGATTCTGAAAATTGGCATATCCATATTAAAATCTCCCCCAAAAGCAAATAAATTGAAGTTCTGGTGTATATGAATATTGACATTTATTCATCATATGTATTGTTTTTTCACGAATATAGGTAAATACTTATTCCCTCAGCTTTTTCTTTATCTTCGGTAGAAAGGAAATTTGAATCCATTAATTGAACTAAAAGTTTGACTGTGGTTGCTATATCTTGATTAGTTTGTAAAATTTTTGATGACATCCTCTGTTGCTTGTGACAGAAAGAACTGATTATTAGTATTACATCTTAAGGTCTTGAACTTGCTTTTGTATTACACGTGACCGTACTAGTGGTTTATCCAATTTAGGGATGGATGGATGAATTATTGTTTAACGTCCAGTGGCAACCAGGTGCATATCAGGACGAGAACATGTTGATATGATAATGAATATGATCCCTGCTTTTTACTAGACCGACACGCTAAATCGGATTTTTAATGTGCTAGCTCACGAGGTAATTGTCCGCAGGAAGACATATCACCTCACTCGGACACATTATACTGACTCCGAGCCGACCAGTCTTTGCTCTTACTCCTTGATGCCGCGTGCTTGGCGGAGCAGCAAATACCAATTTTAATGTCTTTGGTTTGACCCGGCCGGGGATCGAACCCGCGACCTTCCGCACTCGGGGCGAGCACGAGACCACCGAGGCGGTCCGTACAGTAGAAGAAAAAATTGCATTAGAATGTCTACATCGATAAGAATTAGCATCTGATAAAGTTTCTAAAATCAGTCCATACTGTTTGTGATACTATTTCTTTGATGTCTGTGTTGCATATTGTGTGTTATAGGAACTGGACATAATATATAAAGTTCCCCATTGTGTGCCTATATCTGCTCATCATAAGTGGAATTTTGATGATTTAGTGTGTAAAGTGTGGTAATAAAGTATACATGTATTAGTTAATTGTTTCGCGAATGGGGTCATGTGATACAAATCTGAATAAACAGTTGCGCCTTTAGTACATGATACGCCCAGAAAATTAAAATTTCACCAATTAACATATAGACCCTATGATTCTGTTCCTGTTTTTTGATGAACAAGTCAAATCCCACTCTGGAACAAAAAAATCTAAATTTCATAAAAATATATAAAGACCTTTAGACTATCACAACAAACAACTGGGATGTGTAAAGTTTGCAGTAAATCAGACAATGCGTTCTTAAGATACAGAGTGACTTGTGAAAAATGCCCCCTTTTTCAATGAACAAAGTTCCATAACTCCGAAATTTGAACGAATAAAATTCGATAACCGTCCAAAGTGTGTAAAATTGTTTGTTTGTTTAGTTAGGGTTTAACGCCGTTTTCAGCACATTTGGCCATTTCGCGGCGGCCAGTTTTTATTGGTGGAGGAAGCCGGAGTACCCGGAGAGAACTACCGACCTACGGTAGGAAAATTGGCAATCCTTGTCAATTAAGATCGGAGTCGAACACACCCCGCCACAGGTGAGATTCGAACTCACAACCCCAGCGTTGACAGGCTAGTGATCATTAGTAGTCCAGACGAACTACCTAGACCACTCAGCCACCGAGGCCCCTGTGAAAAAATTGAGTTTTCCATGATTTTTCAACAAAGTTTCATAACTCCGAAATTTCATATCGGAAATCTAAAAAAAAAAAAAAAAAAAAAAAAAAAAAAAAAAAAAAAAACAGGGAGCTTGCTTCAAAAGATATAAACAAGTCACCAAAGTTTCATGAAAATTGCTCAAAGCGTTTTTAAGTTATTGTCCGAAAACTGGAAAATCCCCCCTCCCTTTATGATGGATGGATGTGTGAATTGTTGTTTAACGTCCAGTGACAGCCGGGTGCATATCAGGACGAGCACATATTGATATGATAATGAATATGATCCCTGCTTTGTACTAGACCGACACGCTGAGCCGGATTTTTAATGTGTTAGCTCAAGAGGAAACTGTGCGCAGGAAGACATTATCACCACACTCGGACACTTTTTATCGACTCCGAGCCTACCAGTAGATCTTTGCTCCTACTCCTTGCTTGGCAAAGAAGCAGCAAATACCAATTAGAATGTCTTTGGTTTGACCCGGCCGGGAATCGAACCCGCGGCCTTCCGCGCTCGAGGCGAGCACGCTACCACGAAACCACCGAGGCGGTTCCTTTTTATGAATAAAGTCCCATAACTCCAAAATGTAACAGAATTTTTTAAAAATCGAGAGGGAATTTTTGTCAATCGATATAAACAATTCATTAAAGTTTCGTGAAAGTTGCTCAAAGCATTTTGAGTTATGTCAGAAAAATTGAAAATCCGCCCCCCCCTCCTTTTTATGAATAAAGTCCCCCAACTCGGAAACCTAAAACCGGAAATTTATCAAAATCGAAAGGGAACTTGCTTCAATAGATAGTAACAATTGGTGTTTTTGAGTTATTGTCCGAAGTGGGGACGACGGACGGACGGACAACTGTATACCATTATACGTCTCGTCTTTATAATACTAAGGGTTCATTCCTTGTATTGCACATGGTAGATCTCCTTAGCTGAAATTTGGCTTCCTATTTCGTTATTTTTGTTTGAGTACTTCTTGTTTAATATAAGTTTGGTTTTTGGTCTTCCAAATGTTTCGGTTTTAATGCTGCTGATGAGAGGCAACTCCTTGAAATGCGTCCTATATTGCATAGTATAAATTTACTATATCTAATATTAGTATCTTTGGATTGTTATTTTATAGACGGGCGTATAAAAGCCATCAAAGGACAATTGTTGCTGTTAATTCGGGGCAATATATTTAAGCTAATTTTGCACTGGGTCTTAATGAGCGTCTATGTGACTGCAAATTTATCCGCAAAGGTTCTAAAAGAGGACTATCTCATTTCTGGAAAAACTCCGAATTCGTTAACGTTACATTTGTTATCTGGTTAACGAATTCAATAACTTTGTCTTTGTTGATATCTTTAGATGGTGCATTATTCTTTTAAGTTAACGAGTTCATCAACTGTACCGGTAATACAAGTGTGTTGGAACAAATAATACTGCTGATGGCAAAACAATTTAATTTGAAATTTCTAGTTAAGATTGCAGACATATTTTCTACACTGAAGTAGATACGCTTGAAATTTCATTTTAAAAATTTAAAAGATTCATCAAGTCAGAAAACTTCCTGGCTTAATTTAAATTATGATAAATGTCGGACATAAAACTTGGGTCCTTTTCATGTAATCAACTCATCCTACAGCTGTTAACCCAAATATTGGCACCCTTGCAGAATGTATACGGTAGCATTAACGAATTCTGATTGAAGATGTGCAAGAAGGAGCATCATGCTTTTTTAAGAATTTTACCCGATTTTTCTTGTTGATCCTATACGTTTTTACAATTATCTGAGAACCTTTTTGTGTAACCAACTCTTATTACAGTTTTTAATCCCTATCAGGACATACTGAAGATATACATAAAGGAATTAGATGCTACTGGAGTATTTTTTTTCAAGAATTTCCTTGCTGTGGATTTATTTCATTTTTTGCAATACTGTCTTTCAAGAGTACATATTCAGCATAATTAAATCTCCATTGATGAACTGTGTAAGGGCCTCGGTGGCCGAGTGGTCAAGGTAGGTCGCCATGACTCCCACACTTTTTTCTTGCTGCAATTCCAGTTTTTTTCAAGGAATTTTTCACCTTTTTCAAGGTCAGGGTTTAAAACTATTTTGTAAGGTTGGTAAGCAATTGTCATCATGTACACTGCTGTTCTTCATTCAAGGTATTTGAAGATTAAATACAATGTTCTGACTGAGTGCATTGCCTCCAATGAATAGATGTAGAACTACATGTTTTACTTAAAAGAATCATTTTAATTCCAACAAGATGGAAATGAGAACAAACATACAATAAAATGCTCCGCTGGGCGCAGCTAGATACGACCGCAGATGTCGAACCCTGAATAGTTGGGGCAATTATGAACACAACATTCAAGCTTGATACAATACTGAATTTGGATTGTGAATATTTGACACAGCATAGGTTTCTGACACAGAATGAATGTTGTCTAAGAACTTAAAAATTTTTAATTTACCTATTCAAACCATATCAGTATTATTTGTTTTTATATATAAATCAGAAATAACCAATTTAAAATTTAAAATTGGGCACACATATCAATTTCTTGCTATTGCGCAATACTGTGTAATTGAAAATTTCTTCAAATATTTGACACATAATAGGTTTCTGACACAGAATAACTGAAATCAAAGAACTTAAAATTGGTCATATGATTTGAATTTATATTCAATTTTTTGCTTTTGTGTAATACAATATGCTGTGGAGAATTGCCCCCCCCCCCCCCCCCCAAAAAAATAATAATTTACACCTTTTTTTAGCTTTTGTGCAATACACTATGAAGTTGCACATTGACCCCCCTCCCAAAAAAAAAAACAAAAAACAATAAAATTTATTGTAACCCCCCCCCTTTTTTTTGCTAAAAAAAATTTGAAATTTTCTTTTTAATTTATGAAATATGAAATGAGAAAAAATTACCCCCTCCCCAATTTCTCATTTACCCCCCCCCCCCCCCCCCCCCCCCAATTCTTTATACTTTGCAACCATAACAGCCCATTTAAATACACCATAACATATTAAAATAGAAAATGACATCATAGTCATGGATGGCAAATTTTAAATATACATATTAAAAGCAGTTTAGATAAGATAAACAAAAAAGCTTCATCAGCACATTTTATATTGGCAAATTTCCAATGGAATTTGTTAATAATAAAGTTTTGATAACAGGGCACACATATCAATTTCTTGCTATTGCGCAATTCTGTGCAATTGAAAATTTCTTCAAATATTTGACACATAATAGGTTTCTGACACAGAATAACTGAAATAAAGAACTTAGAATTGGTCATATGATTTGAATTTATATTCAATTTTTTGCTTTTGTGTAATACAATATGCTGTGGAGAATTGCCCCCCCCCCAAAAAAAAATTTACCCCCTTTTTAGCTTTAATTTTGGACCCCGATTTGGACCAACTTGAAAACTCGGCCCATAATAAAAAAACTAAGTACATGTTTAGATTCAGCATATCAAAGAACCCCAAGAATTCAATTTTTGTTAAAATCGAACTAAGTTTAATTTTGGACCCTTTGGACCTTAATGTAGACCAATTTGAAAACGGGACCAAAAATTAAGAATCTAAATGCACGGTTAGATTCGGCATATCAAAGAACCCCAATAGTTCAATTTTCGATGAAATCAAACAAAGTTTAATTTTGGACCCCGATTTGTACCAACTTGAAAACTGGGCCCATAATAAAAAAACTAAGTACATGTTTAGATTCAGCATATCAAAGAACCCAAAGAATTCAATTTTTGTTAAAATCAAACTAAGTTTAATTTTGGACCCTTTGGACCTTAATGTAGACCAATTTGAAAACGGGACCAAAAATTAAGAATCTAAATTCACGGTTAGATTTGGCATATCAAAGAACCCCAATAGTTCAATTTTCGATGAAATCAAACAAAGTTTAATTTTGGACCCCGATTTGGACCAACTTGAAAACTGGGCCCATAATAAAAAAACTAAGTACATGTTTAGATTCAGCATATCAAAGAACCCAAAGAATTCAATTTTTGTTAAAATCAAACTAAGTTTAATTTTGGACCCTTTGGACCTTAATGTAGACCAATTTGAAAACGGGACCAAAAATTAAGATCCTAAATGCACGGTTAGATTCGGCATATCAAAGAACCCCAATAGTTCAATTTTCGATGAAATCAAACAAAGTTTAATTTTGACCCTTTTGGCCCCTAATTCCTAAACTGTTGGGACCAAAACTCCAAAAATCAATCCCAACCTTCCTTTTGTGGTCATAAACCTTGTGTTTAAATTTCATAGATTTCTATTTACTTATACTAAAGTTATTGTGCAAAAACCAAGAAAAATGCTTATTTTGGCCCTTTTTTAGCCCCTAATTCCTAAACTGTTGGGACCAAAACTCCCAAAAACAATCCCAACCTTCCTTTTGTGGTCATAAACCTTGTGTTAAAATTTCATAGATTTCTATTTACTTATACTAGAGTTATTGTGCGAAAACCTAGAAAAATGCTTATTGGGCCCTTTTTTGGCCCCTGATTCTTAAACTGTTGGGACCAAAACTCCCAAAATCAATCCCAACCTTCCTTTTGTGGTCATAAACCTTGTGTTTAAATTTCATAGATTTCTATTAACTTATACTAAAGTTATAGTGCGAAAACCAAATGTCTTCGGACGACGCCACAGACGACGGACGACGACGCAGACGACAACGACGACGACGCCAACGTCATACCAATATACGACCGCAAAAATTTTGCGGTCGTATAAAAATAACTTTTATTGTACATAATAGATAATTCAAACAACGTGTGGTTATCTCCTCCGTAAAATGGTTACATTTGGTTAAAGTTCTGTTCTACTTCCAATATCTTATTTTCTTGAATAAAATATTGCACAGCAAATCAAACACTGGGTTTTAAAATGTTACCATTGGTTTTTACTTCTTCGGGGGAAACTGGCCTGGATCCAACCTGAAACTCCCCAAAGTGTTTTAAGAATGATCGAGCCATAATGTCAGTGTTATTCCTTAGAACACTTGCGATTGTTTTCACAACCGTTACTTCAATCGCAAAGATCTAGATAATAAAATCTGGTTACCGGTTCGAAAAAAATAAAAACACCATCACAATAAAAGATATTGAAACCAGTCAAACTTTTGTTTACATTCGAGACGTCCCGTCTTCTCAATATGGAATTTATGGGGTTTTCCAGGATTTTAACTTTTTTTTGTAGTTTTAAGGACTGTTCCCGACCAGTCACGAACAAAATTAAATTCCTGACTTTTTCAACCGTTTTCCCAGTGGCGTGGGAATCGTGACTAGCCTGTCAACACTTGAGGTTGTGAGTTCGAATCTCACCTGTGGCGGTTGTGTTTGACTCTGATCTTAATTGAAAAGGATTGCCAATTTTCCTACCGAAAGTCGTGGTTCTCTCTGGGTGTTCTGGCTGCCTCCACCATTAAAATCTGGCCGCCGCAAAATACCCAAATTTGCTGAAAACGGCATAAAACCCTAACTAAACAAAGAAACAATATAAACTGTGTACAATATCTGTGGACATATAGAAGATGTGCATGAAGGAGATTGATGACAATTCAATTTTGTTCTTTGTTTTTCACAAATGAAAAGGGTTCCTTTTTGAGAAATTATCTCTTTTTACACCTTTAACAAAGATCTTGGAAACTTAGTACAATCTACAGTCTCGCAGGTTATAAAATTGACCAATAAAGGTTCATACACACAATAAGGTTTACCACACACACACACACACCCAAACAAAACAAAACGAAAACAACTGATTTATTTAACTATATTTAATGATAATTTAAAAATAAAATACATATTGTTTTTGCATGTTAACATTAACTTGAAAAAAAAATATTCAGGCCAAGCTGGGGGACTTCTGATGATGAAAATGGATGCTTTACAAATGAACACTTTATCAGGCAAAGTATTCCATTACAATTAATGTCCTCAGCTTCTTTCTAATCTTAAGATAATGTGTACAATATAATCAGCTACTCAAAATCACCCTGATAAAATAAAATAAAATGGAAATCATTCCGATAAAAATAATAAAAATAGATGGTTACCTGAAAGTTTTACTGTAATCCATCAGGGAGGAGTATCAGATCAGAGAAACTATGACAACAATGAGGACATCGACCAAGATGCAAAATGATGGACAGTGATCTCTATGACTATGAATTGAGGCTGCTACGAAGGTGCAACAAAAACTAGTCACTGATTTCAAATCCTAAATACAATCATTGATGCCAACCCCTTTTTGGTGCCATCAGTAGAAAGAATCTGAGTTGTCAGTAATTTGCAATTTTTGCAATAATCAAAATTTTTCATACAATATTGTGTCCTACAGCATTACCATAAGAAATACGCAATGCAAAATGATGACCAAATGCAACAACAATTTTGACCCGAAATGCGTATAAATTACAGAAAAATCGTAATGGTTGGCATCTATGTACAATGCTCTTAAAGAGAGGTATTGCAGATGTGCTCTAATTAAGAAACTTCAATTATGCCACCAAAAGATTTTTTTAACTTCTATAATTAATCATTTAAAAGCAGATCTCATTAACAATTTCAACGATTCCATCTTTTTTGGACATATCAACTAAAATGAAAATTTAATTATCACTTTGTTCTTCCCAATAGAAATATTGACAAATTAAATCAATAATTAACTATCTGACTTTGCCTCTTCTTCCTTTTTATCACTACTTGACTCTGATTCACTAGATTCCTTTTTTTCGTCATCAGTTTTATTTTTGTCAACAGTTAGACTAGTATCTGATTTGACCGACATTTCACCAAGTTTCTCTGCCACAGTATCTGCTTCAGCATCGCCCTTGTCTCCATCGCCATTTGGTAATTTATCTGAAACAGAATGTTTACAATGATATATCATTTATTGTCTAAAAGGCAATTTGCCAGTTACCTTTGGTTATTGGATACACGCCTCCAACCACCCCCCCCCCCCCCCCCCCCAAAAAAAAAACAAAAAAAAAAACTGAATGATAGCAAACTGGATTTTCCTTCACCTCTGCTTGGAGCCACTCGCTACATCTACAATCTTTTAACAGGATTATTTCCGTTGGGAAATCCTGTTAATAATCAGAGATGATTTTCCCACACAGGAAAAAAACCCAAAATGCTGTATAAGGGACGAGATCAAAAGTTCAATGTCGGATAAAAAACTTAATTCACATAGTTTTTTCACTGACCCCCCCACCCCCCTCTTAACTTAATTTGGGAAAAATTGATTGACCAATACGGGCATATTCAAAAATCGATGTCGGATAACAAAACTTGCAGTGATTTTTACCCCCACACCCCCAAACTATTTGAATTAAGTTTTTTATCCGACATTGAACTTTTGATCTCGTCCCTAATATGATACCATAATGGACAAATCTGGACTGCAAACTAGAGGCTCTCAAGAGCCTGTATCCCTCACCTGGAATTAACTTTTCACCTTGAGCATGACTAAAAATTTAAGTGTTGCAGTCAATTTGGCTGGTTTTTCTATAGGATTCTACATGTATGTTTAACTAAGTTCAGCTATGGCAGTCATCTTGGTTGACAGTCCAGGTCATTGGAAACATTTCTAAAAGAGAACCATCTAACAACCATTACTGCTAAGTTTTGTTCCAACTGGCTAAGTGGTTTCAGACAAGAAGATTTTAAAATTAATTTCCCCATAGGGTCCAATATTTTACTAAGTTTTGCTGTGGCAGCCATCTTGGTTGGCAATCTAGGTGATCAGACACAAATTCTGAAAGAGGACCATCTAAGGACCAATGCTGCCAAGTTTAGTTCCAAGATTTTTGAGTGAATTTCCCATAGGGTCCTTCGGTAAACTAAGTTTGGCTGTGGCGGCCATATTGGTTCACAGTCCACGAAATTGGTCACATTTCTGAAAGAGGACATCCTTAGGACCATTGCTGCCAAGTCTGGTTCCAATATGTAAAATGGTTTCAGACAAGAAGATTTTTCAATGAATTTTTCCATAGGGCCTTATGTTAAACTAAGTTCAGCTGTAGTAGCCACCTCGGTTGACAGTCTGGGTCATCAGACGAATGTCTGAAAGAGGAGCATGTAAGGACCATTGCTACCAAGTCTAGTTCTAATTGGCTTAGTGGTTTCAGACAAGAAGTTTTTTGAGTGAATTTCCCATAGGGTTTCTATTTTTAGTAACATGTCGGTTGGAAGTCTGGGATTTCTGACATAGTTTTGGAAGGAGATTACCAAAGGGAAAGTAAAAACACAAGTACCAGTTTCCCGACTGGCAAGTAAATCCCTGGTACATGGTACGTTCTGGTCCGTTGTTTTATTATTTGACGAATACAACTATTGATGATAAAGATATTAAATCATGAAATCAGACATGGACTGACAAAATTTACATCTTCAGCATTCTTCTTACGCAAGTAGTGGCACTGCTGCCATTGAAATTCTGTTTAAGTCATAGTATTTTATCAGACAAAACATTGATCCCATGCAATTACAAGTGGAGATGAATTTGTTTCACTATTTCCAAAATTGTAAGGCCTTATGCTGACTAGATGTTTACTGATATAATGTTGCTCTACCTGATTCTATTGTTTACTATTGGAGATGTATTTATATATACATACTTGACTTTTCTTTTTCAATTAATTCCTGATTACACTTCCTGGCCTCATCAAACTTATCCTTGAACTTTTTAGCATCTGAAAAATAAAACACACAAAAATCAAAATGGCACAAAATAATAATTAAACAGTTAAAGGATGTGTCCATGTGACACAGATGCTCCAGCTCTCAACTTCTCTACTATATATACATTGTACTTACTGATACAAAATTAGGTCTAAATTATGAAAGAAAAACTCAAAAATGACAAAAGGAAATATGTCAAATTTTACCTCAACTTGTGTTTAGTGGTCTAAAACAACACTTCAATTTCAAATTTGGCTTTTTATTCAAATCAAAGAGGTTCAGATGAGCATGAATTGCACCTTCTCGATTATGGTAGTTACAACTCTGCATTTTTTTTTTTTTGTATATCAAAGCTTATGAAGGACCTTCCATACATTAGTCTTAGAAATTTTGGTAATTACTGGCCTTGTAGTTTCAGAGGAGATGATCAAATTGTGATTTCCCATAGGCTTCAATGCAAACCTATGTGCCACTGCAGCCCCAATGTATGCCCCATGATCAACACCAATTTGTGGACGGCATTTTAGTTTTAGAGAAGAAATTAGAACATCTGACCAATCAGAATTTTTCATCTGATCGGAATGAAATGAAAATTTTTAAAGACACCCTTCCATATATCATTCTTCCAAAGTTTGGTTCAATAAGTTTTATAAGTGTTGATTAATTGGGACCTTTAAGAGTTGAATAGTCAGACAAACAAGTGACAATCGACACTTATATTTCAGTCCGCCCGTCACTAATTATCATCACGCTATTCAAATACATTATTTACTGTGACACAAGCTCTAATTCAAACTACAATAATATCACAGCAACCCATTTTTGACATTTCTTTCTACATTTAATATAATATCCAGCTTTCAATCGGTGACAATACCCTTCTACCATACACTGGGACCAGACTATGAAAATTTCAAATCATATGTAGATCAGGGAAAAGTAAATGCATGTGCAAAAATTTCATTCAATGTACAATGTCTACAGAAGGAGTTAAATAATCTCAATAGAAATATGATATTTCAATGCTTGAATATGTGCGAGAGCATATAAATAAATTATATTTGGGACAAATGGTTCAATTTGAAACTGGCCTACTTCAGTCATTAAAATGAACAAGATTACTACATGTAGCCATATGTCCCCCACCACTGCAGAATAAGTTTGCAATGACAGTATAGTGTGCACATCTACACTTCATAACAATAAATCCTACCAAATATGGAAGCAATCTGCCAAGCGGTTTCAGAGGAGATGCATCCACAAGGTCTTCTCTTCTTGATAAATGTCGAAATTAAGTCCAATAAGTCCTACAAAATTTGTTGAATCAAAACGGCGGTACAGTATGCACATCTACACTTCATAACAATAAATCCTACCAAATATGGAAGCAATCCTACAAGCGGTTTCAGAGGAGATGCATCCGCAAGGTCTTCTCTTGTTGAGAAATGTTGAAAATAGTCTAAGTCCCATATAACTCCTACAAACAGGGTTGCCACTCTTTTTCAGACATGAAATTCAAGGGTTTTTCCAGGATAATCAGTAGTTTTGAAGAATAAATACAAATGAGAGATTGTGCAAAACCACTGTGCCAAAATTGCATCAGGTGATGACCACCAAGCTTTTTTAAATTTCCATGCGATTCTTGCATCTCGATTGAAATTGAGCTTGATATATAACATTGCAAAACATTTCAAGACCATTTGCATCAAGCGTAATCGAGATCTGGGTTCACCTCTATCAAGTCGTCCTATATGTATCGTCCAACGAAATGCGTTCATGAGTACCTGTTTAACATACGCATATGGTACGAATTTTCGAGGGACGAATCAACGAGCACAAGGGAGGTAATTCAATTTGTTTTTAAACTTCTGGTATTTTAATGTTCAAGGATTTCTCCCACATTTTTTCATTTTTTACGTTTTCCACCTCGAAAAAAATGACCAGCTTTTTTCCGTTTTCGCAGTTGCATGGCAACCCTGTACAAAATTTGTTGAATCAAAAAAGAGGTATAGTATGCACATCTACTCTTCATAACAATAAATCATACCATGGATAGATGGATGAATTATTGTTTAACGTCCAGTGGCAACCAGGTGCATATCAGGACGAGAACATGTTGATATGATAATGAATATGATCCCTGCTTTGTACTAGACCAACACGCTTAGTCAGATTTTTAATGTGCTAGTTCACGAGGTAACTGTCTGCAGGAAGATCTATCACCTCACTTGGACACATTATACTGACTTTGAGCCGACCAGTCTTTGCTCTTACTCCTAGATGCCGCTTGCTTGGCCGAGAAGCAGCAAATACCAATTTTAATGTCTTTGGTTTGACCCGGCCAGGGATCGAATCCGCGACCTTCCGCACTCGGGGCGAGCACGCTACCATGAGAGCACCGAGGCGGTCTAAATCCTACCAAATATGGAAGCAATTCGGCAAGCGGTTTCAGAGGAGATGCGTCCACAAGGTCTTGCGAATACCATTACCATGTCCTTCCGTCGCTTTATGGAGCGGGACAAAGATTTCGATGTCAATGAACCATGTCTGAGCATGTTTCTTTAGGAATCTAAAATATCTACACATAACTGACATTACCAATACCTTTATATGTTGCAACTATATATTAAATATCATTGATTTATTACAAAGTGGTTCCAGTCTAATCATGAACTTTAACATGGACTGATGCAGTTTAAAAGTCAATGAACAATGTCTGAGGTAGTGGAGCTATAATTGTATGACCTTTGAATGGTCAGATAAACAAGTGACAATCAACACTTAAATTTCAGTCCGCCCGTCACTCTTATTATCATCATACCATTCTAGTACATTACTTATTGTAACATGAATTCTAATTACTAAATACAGAAATACTCTTACATGAAAATGCTTAAAATGGAATTATGATAAAATATACTACAGTCAACTCTCGTTACCTTGAAGTTGTGGGGAACACAGAAAAAAATTTGACACAATAGTAGTTATCAGAGGCTAATTAAACATAATAAGCTTATTCAGAACTGAAAAGTGTGTCAATAATTAACTAATTATCTAACATAACAAGTCTAGGTTACCTTAGGAAATGATAGGGCCGTTTTAAATCAACCAGTGGTTAATGACCTGAAATTTATTGATTTTAGAATATTTCGAACTACATGTATTAAAGCCATTTTTATCTCTGAGGAAATATTTAATTTGATATGTGTATTACTTCGAGATTACGAAAACAATTAAAATGTATTTGTTGATATAATTTTAATTCGAGAGAAACGAAATTTTGACTAACTGAATCAAGGACTTGAAGGAGTCAAAGACAAGTAATTATATGGAACAACGCAATTGCTTAATCATCATCTCATACTTTTCGCTGTTTTTATAACAATGCTATCCATCGTGTGTAATTGCCAAGATTCTCCGACATCAGACATGGAAAAAAAAGGCTGATTGAACCAGATAAATCTTGGATTACAACAATGCATGTAAACACACATGCTCATCTACAGTACAGCCAGTGTTTCTTCCTCTAAATCCCGTTTCCCTTCAAGGGCACTTCTCACTGAACGAGGAAAACCACGGTGGGCAGATTGGTACAATCGCGGACGCAAAAATATATGGGTTAACTGGACGAATTTGATCAATTTGAACGTATTTTTAAAGAGATTATTGTGTTAACAATCCCAAGTTTTTTATGTTTAAAATCGGATATTTTATGAGGGTAAACACAACAGGTGTTCAGGTGTGTCATAAAAATGTGTCATTGTTTATTCTGGCGTCTGCGGTATTAGTAATTTATCTATTGTTACCTTTAACGCCAATAACAACAGAGTCCATTGCTTCAATTGTTTTCAATGTAATTATGATCAATTATTTATTTATAATAAAGTGCTGCACTGATTAGCTACATACTAATTATTTTTCTTGTTCAGGTGAGTTACGTTTCTGAGAATGTCAGTGTCAATCGTAAATACATCTTCTTATGTGTTGTGAATACATGTATGTAATTCATCTACGTATACTTTCTCATTTGGAATGTCCAAATACTGGGTAGTTCCTGAAGGGAGTGTTTATATAATTTTGTTTGTTAAAAGTATTTCTTCCTGACCATACACCTGTTATTCCAAATTGAAGGTGTTAATTATCAGCTTACGATTAAAGCGTGGTTTCAGAGTATGATTGTGTTACCAGTAATTATATATATCTAGTATGGAATAAATAGTCATTGTAAGGTAATTGACAGATTAATTTTTTACTCCTGTGTTTATAATCTGACAGGTTTTTGTTATAGATGTAGGTGCATACCTACCTTTATCTTCCATACGACGGAAACATAAAGTTTAGATACGATCACGGACGCAAAAACATATGGGTTAACTGGACGAATATTATCAATTTGAACGTATTTTTAAAGCGATTATTGTTTTAACAATCCCGTGTTTTTTACGTTTAAAATCGGATATTTTTTGGGGGTAAACACCACAGGTGTTCAGGTGTGTCATAAAAATGTGTCATTGTTTATTCTGGCGTCTGCGGTATTAGTAATTTATCCATTGTTACCTTAAACGCCGGTAACAACAGAGTTCATTGCTTCAATTGTTTTCAATGTAATTATGATCAATTATTTATTTTTAATAAAGTGCACTGATTACACATGTAGCTACATACTAATTATTTTTCTTGTTCAGGTGAGTTACGTTTCTAAGAAGAAAAAAAGAAAAAAAACGTTTCTGAGAAGAAAAAAAAAAAAAACGTTTCCGAGAATGTCAGTGTCAATCGTAAATACAACTAGGTATACTTTCTCATTTGGAATGTCCAAATACTGCGTAGTTGCAGTGAGTTTTCATATAATTTTGTTTATTAAAAGTATTTCTTCCTGACAACACACCTGTTATTCCAAATTGAAGGTGTTAATTATCAGCTTACGATTAAAGCGTGGTTTCAGAGTAACATTGTGTTACCAGTAATTTTATACATATAGTATGGAATAAATAGTCATAGAAGATCTATAGTGAATTTTAAATATTAAAACATTGCCTACCCTTCAGAACTATAATTTTGAAATTATAAAAACACACGAAAAATACTTTGTCAACGCTAGTTTTTCCTTAATTGCGCAATTCTTCAACGAATGCATTTCTGTATTAATATATAAAAACATTGCGATTTTTAAATACAGATAATTATTAGAAAAGGCTCATTATCCTTTTGATAAAAATGTTTTATACATGTGTACATTTAATTATTCACATGTTAATCAACTAGTTGTTGTTTCAAATGTAATATATAGTAGATTCACTGCATTGTTATAAGGTAATGGCAGATTAATTTTTGACACCTGTGTTCAAGGTTTTGTTATACATGTAGGTGTGTATACCTTCCTTCATTTGCCAGACGTCAAGCTGTTTGGTATTGTGGAAGATTGAAACATAAAGTTTAGAGAAAAATATACCTAGAAATAAAAATCTACAAAGAAGGAAAGGAGAATCCCTAAATATTAATTCTCATTAAAAAAAATATGCAAAGTGTGCAGTTCATTCTAATTTTTGAAAGGTACACTATTTTATACGGTATGAAATAAAAGAAAAAATAATTTTGTTTATTAACATGTATTTCTTCCTTACAACACACCTGTTACTCAAACTGAAGGGGTTAATTGTTAGCTTATGATTAAAGCGTGATTTCAGAGTATGATTGTGTTACCGGTAATTATATAAATCTACATGTAATATGGAATAGATGCTGAAGGTCTTAAGTGGATTTTCAGAACTTTAAATATTAAAACATTGCCTACCCTTCAAAACTATAATTTCGAAATTATAAATTAATACACAATACTTTGTCAACACTAGTTTTTTCCTTAATTGCGTAATTCTTCAATGCATTGTATTAATATAAAAAAAACATTGTGATTTTTAAATACAGATATTTATTACAAAAAACTCAATATCCTTTGGATTAAAATGTTTTATACACGTGTACATTTAATTATTCACATGTTAATCAACAAGTTGTTGTTTCAAACGTAATATATAGGAGATTCGCTTGAATTGTTTTAAGGTAATGGACAGATTAATTTTTGACACCTGTGTTTATTATACATTTACCAGACCAAGGGTTTTGTTATAGATGTGTATACCTACCCTTATCTGCCAGACGATGGAAACATAAAGTTTAGAGAAAAATATAACATAAAAAGGAGGGAAAGGAGAATCTCTAAACATTAATTCTCATTAAAAAAAAAACATGCTAAGATTGCAGTTCATTCTAATATTTTAAAGGAACAATATTTTATACGGTATGAAATAAAAGAAAAAATAAGGTTAAGAACATCGTTGGAAACCCACGGCCGGTCCCGCTTACGCTTTCCTTCCACTTTCGGGAAGTGGAAGCAAAGCGTAAGCGCGACTGGCCGTGAGTTTCCGACAATGGGTTAAGGAGAGAGCACAAGGATTAGTAATAGAACAAATGTATTATTTTTTATTTTAATACTTCAATAACATCATAGAAATACAGCCAAGTATAAATAATTATTCAACTTTTGAAAAACTAAAACTTATTTTATCTTCTAACGATCTTATGCGGTTTGTTGCTCCATTTATAAAATAGTCCTAAGCAAAAACAAAAAATTTCGTCTGCCGCAATATTTGATAAAACTACATGTATCTTAATTTGTTTTTTATTTAATAAGTACACAGTAAAAAATCAATATAACATGTACCATACAAGTTATTTTTCCAAATTGTATTGATTGAAGATTTTATCGTACTGTCATATACTTTCCCGCCAGTTTTTGCACGAGAATTGTGTGGTCTTGTCACAGGTAATTAATTTGACACTTGTCAATACATGTTACAAATCATCGATATACCACGCCTTCCTTGTAATCCATAATACCTTGACCTGTTACTTCAAACAATATACCGCGGTCAAGATTATTGTCAATCATTGTCTAGTCTACAGAATGACCCATTTATTTATGCTGACACCGATATTGGACAAATCTGTTATTATGAACATAAAACAACTCCCGACTGCATATAAAATTATATAATTATGAAAAGGATTGGAACTAAATTAATAATTCTGGTATTAAAGAACACATAACGTAAATTTTTAACCCGTTTTATTATATCGATCTGCTGACCGTCCACCGTGTTTTTCCACAGTCAAAAACGAACTTTCACCTGATAACGGATGCCCACGTTCAACGTGGACAATAACTAGCCAACGTGGATCGGATAGTTGGTGGGCTTCCGTCAAAGAACGTGGGCATTGCGCAATCCGTTATACTTATTCTGTATAGTACCTAAAAATATATGCAACAGGATCAGTTGTTCATTTCTAGTGTCTTGAAATTTGCACAGTCAAGAAATACTTTTTTGCTCAACAAGTAAATGATACATTGTATGTGTATTCATTAACATCAGAAAATTGATGTGACAATCAACATGCAGATTTCAGTCCGCCCGTCACAAAATTATCATCATTTGACTGATACTTGTTGCCTGTTGGGCAAAATGCTACATGTATGTATTTGAAATTTGAAAAATATTCTTTGCAAGGTTATTTATGTATGCTGAATAAGAAAAAAATTCTGTTTGATTCAATAAATTATTGTCAAAAATTTGAAACAAATCTCCAAACCCTGGAAGTTGCCTGCAACTACAGCTATCACTGTATACATTTTGTTACCATATTACCAATAAAATCAAGGAGTGGAGTGTCCAAAATTATAATTTAACAACATACATGTATCGGCATATAGCCAGTTTTTTTTGAAGTGTGAATTTTTGCTTATTTTAGTGGGATTAAAAAATTTGAAAATTTTTACACCTATTTAAAGGTAAAATAGAGACGAGTAAGGATATAATCTGCCAAATCAAAAATGCAAAACTACTGGAATTTAGAAATCAGCATAATTTCTGTGTTTGAAAATAACCTGCATTATAGTTGCTGAAACAAATGGAGGAGGAAGGGGGGGGGGGGGCAATATCATATTGTGGACTCAGTACATCTATTCTAGAATATAAAAGTGTACATTTGTAAAATAAAGAAACTGCCAATGCAAAACAATCCTCAAACACTGAAAGAACTAGCAAAAAATATTGGGCATAACATCTTAAACCACCTATATACTGATGACAATGTCAACTACAACAAACATAAGAACCCGCTAAGTATAAAACATGGTACGAAAAATAACTTGGAGATGAAATGTTGTCAATCTAATTAAAAACCGATCTCTCATCGCTCCCGTTTTCTGATATGTCGCGTGGAAGATCAAACAAAACCCGCTTTGAGGTCACATGTGAGTGACCTCGTAGGTGTGTCCTGTTCGACCAATGAAATTGCGGCTTACGCGATCTTGTAAGTTGATTACGAAGAAATCGTCAGTCCCCAGAATTCATAAACTTTTTTGATTGGCTTACTGATAGGAAGTAAACTCATTTGCATGTCATTATAAATTCATAAGTTCCAGTTCACTCACATGTGACCTCAAAGCGGATTTCGTTAGATCTCCCACGCGACATATCAGAAAACGAGAGCGATGAGAGATCGGTTTTTAATTAGATTGGAATGTTGTCTCCTTGACAATTGTCATTTACCCTGTATCCATTCTTTTTAATAATGGTTCAAGCAAATGGAATAAATAAATCTTTATTTTAGTTGTAGACAACTGATTCTAGTAGATGTTAGAAAGTGACTGACAGAAACAAGTAAATTGTGTCTTGCTCTGCTAATTAACTTTCTGTTAATATAGCACTTTACACTGATCTCATCACTAGACAGTGAATTGAAATTACAGTAAAGTGCACAGAAATATTTTGAAACAATGCTTTTTTTTGCTTTTGTGCAATACACTATGAAGTTGCACATTGACCCCACCCAAAAAAAAATAAAAAATAAAATGCTCCGCTGGGCGCAGCTTGATACGACCGCAGAGACCCAACTCTGAACAGTTTGGGCAAGTATGGACACAACATTCAAGCTTGATACAATACTGAATTTGGATTGTGAATAAATATTTGACACAGCATAGGTTTCTGACACAGAATTAATGTGGTCTAAGAACTTAAAAATTTTTAATTTACATATTCAAACTATATCAGTATTATTTGCTTTTATATATAAATCAGAAATAACTAATTTAAAATGGAAAATTTAAAAGAAGTTTAATTTTGGACCCTTTGGACCTTAATGTAGACCAATTTGAAAACGGGACCAAAAATTAAGAATCTAAATACACGGTTAGATTCGGCATATCAAAGAACCCCAATAGTTCAATTTTTGATGAAATCAAATAAAGTTCAATTTTGGACCCTTTAAACCTCAATGTGGACCAATTTGATAACCGGGCCCAAATATCAATTTCTTGCTATTGCGCAATACTGTGCAATTGAAGATTTCTTGCTATTGCGCAATACTGTGCAATTGAAAATTTTTTGCTATTGCAAAATACTTATTATAATAATTTACACATCCTGTTTGGTGTGTATCTCTGGCCTTATCATTATTATTTGCTTTATATATAAATCAGAAATTTAATAATAAAGTTTTGGGCAAATTTCCAATATACAAATCAAATAAAGTTCAATTTTGGACCCTCTAAACCTCAATGTGGACCAATTTGATAACTGGGCCAAATATCAACAAGAGGCTGTCGAATGACAGCAAACCGGATTTTCCTGCATGGAAATGATGTTTGCAAATCTGGATTCCCAAACAGGATGAAGTAAAGAAATATAAATGAATTTTTGTAGGGTTTTGTAGGGTTCAGAAATGGAAAGGCAAAAATCAATCTTGACCTATTTATAGTAAGTGACAGATATTGGAATTTTTGAGAGTATATAAGTACACACACATTTGTTAAGCAGGGGTTGGTAGGACTGCTGAATATCTCATTTTCTGCTGTATGAAGGGCCACAAATATCCCACAAGAAAAGTAATAACTTGACAACAACAAATGACCTTTGCATGGAAACGACGACTTGAACTGCCTTTTTTCAATTTTTTTAGAACCATAACTCCTGAACGGTGAAAGTGAAAATCGTCAATATAGGAACGGTGAAAGTGGAAATTGTCAATATCGAACTTGACCTCCATTTTGTCATCAGTAACAACATATTAAAATTTTAAAAGCTTTGGTTGAACAGTTCATAAGTTATCACACGGACACCACTGAGAAAGCCATTTTTCAATTTTTCAAGAACCATAACTCCTGAACGGTGAAAGTGAAAATCGTCAATATCGAAATTGACCTCCATTTTGTCATCAGTAACAACATTTTAAAATTTGAAAAGCTTTGGTTGAACAGTTCATAAGTTATCACACAGACACCACTGGAAAAGCCATTTTTCAATCTTTCAAGAACCATAACTATTGAACGGTGAAAGTGAAAATCGTCAATATTGAACTTGACCTCCATTTTGTCATCAGTAACAACATATTAAAATTTGAAAAGCTTTGGTTGAACAGTTCATAAGTTATCACACGGACACCACTGGGAAAGCCATTTTTCAATCTTTCAAGAACCATAACTCCTGAACGGTGAAAGTGAAAATCGTCAATATCGAACTTGACCTCCATTTTGTCATCAGTAACAACATATTAAAATTTGAAAAGCTTTGGTTGAACAGTTCATAAGTTACCACACGGACAACACTGGAAAAGCCATTTTTCAATCTTTCAAGAACCATAACTCTTGAACGGTGAAAGTGAAAATCGTCAATATCGAACTTGACCTCCATTTTGTCATCAGTAACAACATATTAAAATTTGAAAAGCTTTGGTTGAACAGTTCATAAGTTATTGCACGGACAATGTTTGGCAGCTGCCCGCCCGTCTGCCGTACATCACCAAATTAATAACTGATATTTTCCTATGAAAATCCGGTTAAAAATCTAAATACATGGTTAGATTCAGCATATCGAAGAACCCCATATATTCAATTTTTGTTGAAATCAAACAAAGTTTAATTTTGGACCCCGATTTGGACCAACTTGAAAACTGGGCCCATAATAAAAAAACTAAGTACATGTTTAGATTCAGCATATCAAAGAACCTGAAAATTTCAATTTTTGTTAAAATCAAACTAAGTTTAATTTTGGACCCTTTGGACCTGAATGTAGACCAATTTGAAAACGGGACCAAAAATTAAGAATCTAAATACACGGTTAGATTCGGCATATCAAAGAACCCCAATAGTTAAATTTTCGATGAAATCAAACAAAGTTTAATTTTGGACCCTTTTGGCCCCTAATTCCTAAACTGTTGGGACCAAAACTCCCAAAATCAATCCAAACCTTCCTTTTGTGGTCATAAACCTTGTGTTTAAATTTCATAGATTTCTATTTACTTATACTAAAGTTATTGTGATAAAACCAAGAAAAATGCTTATTTGGGCCCTTTTTTAGCCCCTAATTCCTAAACTGTTAGGACCAAAACTCCCAAAAACAATCCCAACCTTCCTTTTGTGGTCATAAACCTTGTGTTAAAATTTCATAGATTTCTATATACTTATACTACACTTTATTGTGCGAAAACCAAGAAAAATGCTTATTGGGCCTTTTTTTTGGCCCTAATTCTTAAACTGTTGGGACCAAAACTCCCAAAATCAATCCCAACCTTCCTTTTGTGGTCATAAACCTTGTGTTTAAATTTAATAGATTTCTATTAACTTATACTAAAGTTATAGTGCGAAAACCAAATGTCTTCGGACGACGACGACGTCATACCAATATACGACCGTAAAAATTTTGCAGTCGTATAAAAAGGACCTCGTAAAGACCCATGCCACCATGTTTAGTTCTGTCTGACTCGGTGGTTTCAGACAAGTTATCACTAGCCCAATGGTTTCAAGAAGATTTAAATGTAAAAATTTATGGACGACAATGGATGTTAACTGATCGCAGTAGCTTGCACGGCTCTTTGAGAAAAGCTAAAAATTACAAAATGAAAATATCAGCATGAAAATATTGAAATAGGAATATGCAAATGTGTTAAATCAGAAGCTACCAACACAGTAATACACACAAGACTGCTACACGTAGCCATATGTCCCCCCACACAGAGAAAAGTCGAAGCCCCACAAGATATACAAAATGTGTATTATTGAAATGGCGCATAGGATCAAGTACATATGGTGACTAACAATCCTACAAAATTTGAACAAAATCTGATCAGTGGTCTCAGAGGAGTTGGGTCCACAAAGTGTTCCTATAGCCTCAAATGGAGAAAAAAGTTGAAGCCCCATTACTCCCGTAAAATCTGTCGAATCAAAATAGTGGTGCATTAAGATAAAGTACATATGGTGACTAACAGTCCTACAAAATTTAAAAATCTGATTGGCGGTCTCAGAGGAGTTGCATCCACAAATATTGCGGCGGGGGACAAAATTGTCTTCCTGACAGAACCCTCCTGATGAGATTTTCGTTTTACACCTGAGTGTTTAAACTTTTTTTGTTTCAAGGAAATCAATTTCTTTTTAGTATAAATCATATTATAAACCTACTTTCTGCATTTGCAAATCTTATAGCTAATGTCTCCGCTTTAGCTTCTTCATCAGCATAATCAGCTGCTACACTCCATAACCATGCTCGATCACTCCCACAATTTGGTTTCAACTCCATTTGTGCAGTTACTGTAATGAAACATTATTCTAATTACATGACCACTTTATGAGACATCTCAATACAGTCTACTTGGACTTCCTTAAATTTTTGCCTATTTTTCAGTCTTTTTTTGTTTGGTTTTAGTAAAGCAATGGTCCAGACCCGGAAATAATTATAAAAGGGGACAACCCAAAGGATGAATGGTTTCAAAAGATATAATTTTTTTTTTAAATATCTTATTTGTCCATTTAAAGTTTTTGTAACAATGACCATGATTTAGAAAGTGCATCACCAGAGAGCCATTTCATTAAGGTTTATTCCCAAATGGCATAGATGTTTTAGAGTGGGATTTATCAATGTTGCATTAAAATAACAGTGGCCATTTTGGATCAAGGTTAGAACTAGTGATTGGAATCAGAAGTCATTTTATCATCAATCATCACTTTTCAGTAGATAACTAATGTTGGATTATAATCTGAAAAGCAAGACTGTATAAAATCAGCAACAAATTACAAACTTTAACCAACTGGGATCAAAGATGTATGCACATTTAACTTAAATTAACATGACACTTGTTGCAAACAGAAAAATTAGCACACATTACAGTCACCTTTCAACTAGAGGCTCTCAAGAGTCTGTATCGCTCACCTGGATTTAACTTTTCACCTTGAGCAGGACCAAACATTTAAGTGTTGCAGTCAATTTGGCTGGTTTCTCTATATGGTTCTATGTAAAACAAAGTTCAGCTGTGGCAATCATCTTGGTTGACAGTCCAGGTCAATGGACACATTTCTAAAAGAGAACCATCTAAGGACCATTTCTGCTAAGTCTTGTTCCAACTGGCCAAGTGGTTTCAGACAAGAAGATTTTCAAATGAATTTTCCTATAGGGTCCTATATTTAACTAAGTTCTGCCATGGTGGCCATCTTGGTTGACATCTGGGTGATCGGACACATTTCTGAAAGAGGACCATCTAAGGACCAATGCTGCCAAGTTTAGTTCCAATTGGCTCAGTAGTTTGAGACGAGAAGATTTTTGAGTGAATTTCCCATAGGGTCCTATGTTAAACTAAGTTCGGCTGTGGCAGCCATCTTGGTTCACAGTCTACGAAATCAGACACATTTCTGAAAAAGGAACCTCCTAAGGACATTGCTGCCAAGTCTAGCTCCAATATGTCAAGTGGTTTCAGACAAGAAGATTTTTCAATGAATTTTCCCATAGGGCCCTATGTTAAACTAAGTTTGGATGTGGCGGCCATCTTGGTTGACATTCCGGGTCATCGGACAAAATTCTGCAAGGGGACCATTTAAGGACCATTGCTACCAAGTCTAGTTCTAATTGGCTTAGTGGTTTCAGACAAGCAGATTTTTGAGTGAATTTCCCACAGGGTCCTATGTTAAACTATGTTTGGCTGTGGCCGCCATCTTGGTTAACAATCCGGGTCATAGGTCATATTTCTGAAAGAGAACCTCCTAAGGACTATTACTGCCAACTTTGGTTCCAATTAGCATGTAGTTTTAAATTCATACCCCCCCATTTTCTATTTTTAGTAACAGCAGCCCTGTCGGTTGGAAGTCGGGGATGCTGGACAAAATTTTGGACGGGGGCCACCCAAGGACCATTCCACCAAAGTTTGGTCTCAATTGGCCCTTTCTAAAGGAAAGTTTATGCTGGATGCTGTCTTTAAAGGCAAAAACTCCTATAAGGGGTCAATCAATGATTTTGGTCATGTTGACTTATTTGTAGATCTTACTTTGTTGAACAATTTTGGATTTACAGTTTGTCTTTATCTATAATAGTATTCAAGATAATAACCTAAAACTGCAAAATTTCGTTAAAATCAACAATTCAGGGGCAATAACCCAACAAAGTGTTGACGGATTCGTCTGAAAATTTCATGGCAGGTAGATCTTGACCTGTTGAACATTTTCAATCCGTCAGTTTTGCTCTAAATACTTAAGTTTCTGAGATATAAGACAAAAACTGTAGTTTACCCACATGTTCTATTTTTAGCCATGTCGGCCATTTTGGTTGGCAGGCAGGGTAACCAGACATATTTTTTAAACAAGATACCCTAATGATGCTTGAGGCCAAGTTTGGTTCCATTTGGCCCAGCAGTTTCAGAGAAGATGATTTTTGTAAAAGTTCACGGACGATGACGGATGCCAAGGGATGAGAATAGCTCACTTGACCCTTTGAGTCAAGTGAGCTAAAAATATGTTAGAAATAACTGAAAAGTAGGCAAAAGAAAAAAACGTTGAGTGGTACAGAATAGCTACAAATGTATCTACCCTTTTTTTTTTTTGCAGCTACCCTTAATATTTTTTTATGCAGGTCAAAATGTCTATCTCCATAACTCAATGTAAAAGAATTTGCAAATCTAAATACCCTATATCTTATCTTGATATAACAGGAACCACACTTATTTTTTTACTGGATGTTATTGCACTCAAATACGCCATTTTAATCAATCAAACATTCGTCATTTTCAAATACAATGTATATTCAAACATCAAAAGACAATGTAAATCACAAATTGTGGGAAAATCTACTATCTACATGTATGTCACAAATGTGTTAATATACTTACTATAATGATTAGCACAGACTTTCAATGTTTTATCTCTCCTCATGAGTATGCGTATAAGACCTTTCTCTTTGTGCCTAAGAAATTTACAATCACCTGTTCCACGTTCTTTCCATTCTGGTGGGTCAAATGAATTGTCAAATCTAAATAATTTGGCACGTCTGCAGAGACAATCAGAATTAATAGACTTACATAGAAAACGTAATTATATAAAGAATATTTTCATGTCCTAATTGGAAAATTGGGAACAATTTTGGTTTTTTAGTGTGCTTTAGTTACTTCCAACTTCAAAGGAAAGAGCACAGTGTTAGATATTTGCTCCATTTAATGTGAACTATGAACAGCAAAAACATGGTATAGCTATAACATTGACAACATTAATTTTAAAATGTTTGATTTCATCCCTGAAACTTGAACATACGGTTTGCAAAAAAATAAAAACCATGATCTACCTAACTTATATTGGTGTAATACACACATATTTTTTTGATTGGCCTTGTATTGTAGAATATTTCACATTGTTCCTCCTTCAAGATGGTTTTTGGCTATCATTTTTTACCATTTTGGCAATTTTTGCTTGATCTAAGTATACATGTATATGTTTTTTATTTGACATTTAATATGCATTTAAATATTACTACCATGTGATGACATAGAATAACTAAGTTAATATGGTCAATAATCTTACTAACAGTTTTAAAACTTCATCTTCTTCCTCCTCCAGAGATTTGACTTCAATTTCTGGTAATTTAATTACAGGCTCAAAATGAATTTCTGGGGATTCCTCTACCTCATCATGCTGAAATAAAAACAATTACAGTTACTCATGTTACTCCGAATAAAAATATACATTTCCACACTACCATAATTACCGTAATTTTTCGTCAACTGCTAAGACACCTATTTTTGAGGAAATTAGAAAAATTAGGTTTTTGTGGTTATGGGAGTGTTGTTTACTTCAAATAAATCATCTTGTCCAACGAATGTATAACAAGAGGAAATGGAAAACGGCAATTACCGAGTTGTTCTTTCATTTATTTTTTAAGGATTGATCATCAATTTTCGCGAAAATTCTCATTTTTAATCCGAATGTTTCGACATGATGGCAACATATGATCGTAATCCGGATTCGCAATGGAACCTATTGAATATTTATTGGATTTATTTCTTTCGTCTCTACATAATATCAATGTTGAAGTACGCAAGTACTTTTTTTTAATTCAATGCTGAAAAAAAACTAGAAATTGTGTCTGTACACTACAGGCAACCCAATACTGTGATTTTCCACAGTCCACGCGTGGACACCACACAATTGTCACGCTTATTTTGTCCACCAAAGCGTCGTGTTGTCCGCTGAAAGATTCATGTTGTCCACGCAAATTGCGTGGTAATCATAGATACAACAGCTCAGTTTTCCACAGGTTTCGTGGAATCCATGCCAACACATGCGTGGATAGGATTATCTTTGTGTGTAAGGTGTGTACATATAAATCATACGTGTATGATCATACATGTATATGTGTTAAACTTATTGATTTAAAAAAATTGTTCATCAGCGTAAAAATGTTCCTCATATTATTAAAAGAAAAATTATCATTATTTATTACCTGTATTATATTATTTTATTAGGGAAGAGATCAAAAGTTCAATGTCGGATAAAAAACTTAATTCAAATAGTTTGGGGGTGGGGGGGTAAAAATCTCTGCAAGTTTTGTTATCCGACATCGATTTTCGGATTGAAAAATACGGATTCAAGTGATGTCCAAGTCAAAATACAGAACAAACATACATTGTTGAGGAAAAACAGGACCTATGATACAAAAAAGTATACTCAAAGCATATGCCCATATTGGTCAATCAATTTTTCCCAAATTAAGTTAAGAGGGGGGGTGGGGGGGGGTCAGTGAAAAAACTATGTGAATTAAGTTTTTTATCCGACATTGAACTTTTGATCTCGTCCCTTTGGTTTCAAAGTTTATTTGATTTTTTTTTCAGGAGAAATTAATAGTACATTTCGAAGTTTATTCCAGGAACACGTTTTACGAATTGCTTAGTACCCTTTAGTGATATTTTTATTAAGCCCATACAAATGTGCTATACCGTATTTTCTTGTTGGAAGTAAATTTCTGAGAAATCAATACTTTACGAAATTTATTTCATGAATGTTTCTGCAGTACCATTTTGGGGTATTTTGTTTAGCAATTTTAAATGTGCTATACACAAAAGCGCATACGTAATAAAAAAGGATAATTGAGATGTCGTGTTGCAAGGTTTTCACTGCTTTCATCAAAATTCCATCACGTAAATTGTTTTTTTCCCCCCATTTTATTTTAGTCCCGATTTGAAATATAATTGTATGCACGATCTAGGAGTGCTTACATACAGCTTTCTTTGTTTATGAATATAATTGGTTTACATTTAATAAAGAAGGTATTTAAATGACAGTTGTGTTGTATACTTCATTATTGTTACAATTACCCCCAGATTCTCATCTTCAATGTATTTTTTTGTCTGTGTGATGTTGAGTTCACGACACCCGCAGCTGTACAACGTACAGACACCTGGTGACGTTTGGCTTAATATGGTTTAATCTGGACATGAATAAGTTTGACAATCGTATTATTTATTATGAACAGTTTTCTTTTTCCCATATATATAAATATACATCAATATAATATCCATTCTTAATCTATTTTTGGCCATTGGCCACACATAGTGGGATTGTTTGAAACCACAGGGTGCTTGCTTCTGGTCAATAAAAAAGTATCTGGTGAGATTTACTATCCACAATTTACCATTGATACTTGCTCTTTTAATTGACCGGGAGCGAGCCCCTTTGTTGAAACCTTTTTTTGCGTTGTGATTTATCCGTGCCGTTGTTTTAGGAAAACTTTGTTTCTGGATACATTTCCAAAGACATGTTATATAAATATTTCGTTGGGGGGGTAAATTAAAAAAAAAACAAACAAAAAAACAAATATTGTTCAAATTTTCCCCCCGATTATTTGACTTTTTTTCAACCCCCCCCCCCCCAACCCCTATTTTTTAAATTTTTTATTTCACAAAATATTTTCCCCAATTAATTTCATTTGTAGCAGTAATTTGGAAAATTTGAAGTCCTCTGTTTAAATATATGATAAAGTGTATAATACATGTTAAAATCTGTATCACATGCTGTATAAACCTTGACCAATATCAGCCCTCGGGCCAAGGCCCTCTGGCTTATATTGGTTTCTCGGGTTGATACAGCATGTGATACAGATTTTACCATGTATTATTCTCTATGTATTGATAAACAGAAAATATTTTTTTCTGTGTATTAAAATGTTTATAAATAAATGAATAGTATTATACATACATATGTATACACAGAGGTAAGGGAACAAACATAAAATAAATCAGTTAAATATTCTTCTATTTTTATGAGCCTGCAATCTTCATGTCTATATCTTTTAATTTTCCCTTTATAGAAATAATCATCAGGGCATTTGTTATTTTGTATAGTTTCCTGGTTAAATACTTGAACATTTCCTTTTATCTGTTTATCAAATGCTTGGAACTCTCCGTGTTTGAAAGCAAAACTGAAAAAAATTCTTAACCCCCCAAAGGATGATTTTAGTAGTTATTTAATTTGATATTGCAAAATTTATTTGAAAAGTTGCCAAACAGAACCTGCAAGAAAATTCCCCTATTTCAGTTATTTATTCTGCTCATTAAAATCATCCCTGTATTCCCTTCAATTAAACAGTTAAATCCTTTTTTATTCATTGTGACTACAAAATTTTTGTATATGAAGATTGGTTCTGCGTCTTATATTTAGAATCCAATTTTCATCACTTGTCGCAAACATTCCATATTTAATAAAAACACCGGATTTTCATGCTATCAACTTGTGTCACGTCTATTCTACACACAAAAAGTATGTGTATAAACAAGGGCAGGGCTTTTCAAGTCAAATGTGTCAACATATGTTTTAATCTTTGAAATTTTTATTCTGGATGACAGTATGCAGATATATAGGTATTTGTAGTCCTTCCGATCGTTTTGACATGTGAAAGGGTGATTTCCCATTTCCGATCGTTTGTTTATATTTTTGACAACAGCCATTCACGATCGTTTAATTTCTTAATCCCAAAAACTTACACAAGCGCAATTATTTCATAAAATCCATATTTTCTAGAAGTTTTAACACGTTTTTTGCATGCTTTTTTGTATTTAACAGTCGGTATATAAATAGAAGTGTTAAAGGTCAAATGTCGTCACTTTCAACCAATAGAAAATGTTGATCTATTTTTACTTCTTGTTTTTTAACTGAATATACATATTTCGGCTATCCATAATAGATAATTACCGATTCTACAATTTCTATTGACAAGTAAATTTAAATATCTATTAATTACAATGCAAACAGAAGTGCTTGAATGTGCTCAAATACTGCTTTATTGCAAATTAACTTTTAATTACGAGGACGCTGCGGTGTTACTAATTAAGGCGCTGCGGTCATTTAAGACGCTGCGGTAAATGACAACTTCAAAGGGGCTGGGGAGAACGCAGATACTGCAGAAGGGAAGAGTCAACACCAAGCTAACAATATCAATAGAGAATACGTGAATGCGAATCAAGTCGCCCACTCCTAATTAAGACAAGTCGCCCACTTCATCAAGACAAGTCGCCCACTCATTAAGGCTTTCACTTACGATTGTCGATGATGATAGTTAAAGCTGATTAATTAATCAAATTTAATAAATTATTTGGCTGGCTATGTTAATGAGGTAAGCTTGGCTTATCAATTTTAATTAGCTTGGATAATTTATTTTATAATGATAAAAAAGGAAAACCGTTTCATCAGGAAGATTCTTGCTCTCCCTTTCCTACCAGCTGAACAGATACCACCGACATTTACAGCTCTTCAAGACACCGTAGACACCGAGAGGATTACCAGCCTGATGACTTACATCAACAACACATGGATTACCAACGACCTTTGGACACCAGCATCGTGGACCGTGTACCGCCAGTCACTGAGGACAAACAACGACGTTGAGGGATGGCACCAACGCATCAACAGGAAGGCAAAGAAAGCGAATCTATCGTTCTACATACTAGTGAACCTACTCTACAAGGAAGCCAAGCTACTACCAACCCAGCAGAAGATGGTGACCGAGGGAAAACTCCGACGCTACCAGAGAAAGAGGAAAACAATTCTTCAACACAGGATCTTCACCTTGTGGGACCAGTACCGAGACAACCAGATCAGCCTCAACCAGCTACTGAAGAAGTGTGGGAAGATTTACTGCGGCCAGTGAAGACTTTGTTTATATGTTTTGTATGTCTTTGTTGTAAATTATTTGTTAATTATTTGCCACTGAATTATATATCTCTTGAATAAAATGTATTTAAGCTTGAATACGAATTTCTCTTCAACCAATATATTAACATACATCTTGAGATTAGAAGGTGGGCGACTTGTCTTGAGAGAGTGGGTGACTTGTCTTGGGAGAGTGGGCGACTTGTCTGGGGGCGACTTGACTTGTTACCGAATACGTATACATGCTGTCAAGTGTTTTAATTAGGATGGTGTTCCACAGGGAGGTGAGGGATATGAGAATCACCAAGTTGCAAACCTCTCTTATATTGCTACTATTTGTCATACAATAATGAAATATAATACAAAAATGTTTTTGACAATGACGGTAGGGGTGTTGCAGAAAAAAGGGGGATGTAACACACTAAATTAATTCCCCATGTGTCGGTGGAAAGAAAACTAGCTGATGATTAGTAAACTCACCCAAAGTTGCTTTAATTTCCCCAAAAAAGATGCGGTCTTCCTACTGATGATTTTTAAAGCACTTCATTTCAACCCCAACCCCCTCCCCTTTTCCCCCTTCATCACCAACGCCATTATGTTAGACAAACAAAAATGTACAAAAACTACTTGTTCAGAAATTTTTCGCAATAAAATGCTCTAATTTTACCTTTTCATCTGCCATTTCAACCCGATGGCGATGGATTTTTTTCACGTTGTCAGCAACCTGCTAAATCAAAAGGTCGCGGTTTCCCGCTTAGATACTGTTTTTCGAGTTTTATACTTTCTGTGATAAACTTTTCTGCAAACTAGTGTCAATCATATAAAAAAATGAGTTATTTTGGCTTGTATTCTAAAATACCGATGACTGAACCACAAAATTTAACAAATGCCAATGAAGATTCATCCCGTCTTCCACCTGGAGTTGTCGTCCTTAGAATTAATGAAATTTAGATACAAAACCGGAACCTTGGACTTCAGTGATCTTCAGTTTTTGATGTTATATTGAAACTGAATATTGAGTCGAAATTTTCGGTATGATTCAAATAAAAATGTACAAACACAAAGAGAAAATGCAACTCCCTCACTGTAACAAGATCAGAGGGTTTGGATAAATTAAATGTTTACAGAATAACAGACCCCCCCATCCAGACCCTCAGATCACAGTCACCATACAAACATGATTATGTACTATGTTGTCGGGTAATTCAGTGTATAGCGTTTAATAAAGCGCATTCAAATCATTTTCATGTTAATGCGCCGAATAGGACGATGCGCAGAATTACCCGAAATGACTGTACTAAAAGGCCACATATTAGAACCCGTCAACACAGCAAATGATATCTTGGTATCACCCCGGGGGGGGGGGGGGGGGTGGGGTTACTTCCTATATTTTAGTGGTACGAGTGTGCCGCAAAACACGGTCGCTTTTTCATGCCCTGCTGGTGAGAACAGGGTCTTTTTTTAAAAAAAAAAGTATTTGTCTAGAACAGGATCGCTTATTTAACTGTTTAAGATACAGTCTATAACCTAGGTCTAGAACAGCATCTATTTTATACGGTCTAGAACAGGGTATGTTTTTCAATATTTCTGTTTAGAACAGGGTATGTTTTCCAATGTTTTCTGGTTAGACTGACAGGGTATGATTTGGCAAGTGCTGTCAGCACAGTTCAGTATACCCGAAAGGATAGTCAGTATAGTCAGTAACCCCCCCCCCCCCCCCGGGGGTATCACCTTATCCAACAACATGTCATGGGATACCCATAGTAACAACATCACTGCTAAAGCAAATATGATCTTGGGCTTTTTAAAAAGAAACTTGAAAATATATCAGGAAGAAACAAAAAGTTTGGCTTACAAATTGAGATCTACAGTATGATCAAACCTAGAATACTGCTCTTCAGTTTGGTCTCCTAACACCCAGAAACAACATTGAAAAGGTACAAAGAAGGGCAGCACGCTACGTCACCAACGGGTACCTTAACACTTGTAGTACTGTCACTTCCATGATTGCCCATCTTAAATGGAAGTCACTTTGAAGCTCGCAGAAACATATCAAACGAGTATAACAATGATGTACGAAATCACACACAAACTCATAGCAGTAGATCCAAGCCTTTATCTTTCACCGCAACCAGTAAAAAACATCAGATTCACCGATTCACTACAATATCAAACCTTCAGAGCCAGAACAGATTATTTTAAGAACAGCTTTTTTCCACTCACAGTTGTACTGTGGAATTCACTTCAACAAAACATCATCAGCGTTAACTCTTTTGATCAGTTTAAAATACTGATCCAAAGTCAGTACATTTAGACATCTACCCTGTTTGTAAATATGTAAATGTGTTTATTTTTTTTAAATTTTTGCACAAAATTATTTTTGATTATTTCACTCATGAAATTGTTATCTTTTAATAAGTGCCTGTTTGCGATGCGCCGACGTATATAGTCATCAATGTGCTGATGGATCGTCGTAAGATGTAGATGTAGATGCAGATGCAGATGTAGATGTAGATGTAGATGTAGAATTTCAGTGAGTCAATGAGTTCATTCAACAAATGTTCATGAATACAATACAAATATGAAAAAAATGTAAGTAAAAAGAGAAAATTAAATATACAATAGAGTTATACAATAAACATGATACTTTTACAAGGATTCCAATTATTTCTTACAATTACAATTTAATGGGACTGGGCATTTTACAGTATATATGCATAACGTGCTGGAAGTCAGGGATCGAGATCCATATGAAACTGGTGCATATAATTGCATTTAAAAGACTTTTTAAAACATTTGTATTAAATCATTTTCTTAAGTAGATCGTAAATTTTTGTTCTATACATATATTATGTCATTTAGATGTTTTAAACAAATCATTAAGAAACTCGCGATACTGATATATTAGTTTAAAATTGAATTGAGTAGACCATATATAACCAAATCTTGTTTTCAAGCGTTTAAAAAGGGACTTGAAGGTGCTTGTAATGACTTGTCTAAAATGAATTTTGCAGATTTTTTCTGTAATTTTGCCTACCGTTTGATATTTTCCTCAGAGCAGTTTCCCCATATAGAACAACAGAATTCAAATATTAGAGGCACATTATGCGTTATAAAACAATTTCCTGCTACCTTTTTAAAGTCATATTACATGTATTAAGGAGAACGAGTTTTGAACTTACCGATTAACAAATATATTGAATTTGGCGGAAATTCCAATCTAGATAAATATCATATCAATAGCTATATCCAAAAGGTAATATTTATCCACAAATTTTATCTGACTATTTTCTATGAATAATGAAAGATTATTTCTACTTCTAAGTTTCTGTTGAGATCCAATTATAATTACAGTTTATATTTATACATGTTATACTTAGTAATCATATCGCTGTTTTCAAGCCCCTAAATCTTTATCAAATTTGTTAACCATGTTATTTATTGCAAAACCTGATGCATGAATGGTTGTATCATCAGCATACATATCAATATTCTAGGGGTATGTCATTATATAATAAATAAAATAAACACCAAGCGTCCCAATATACTGCCTTGCTGTACACCTTCGTTAGCGTTTTGATAATGAATTATACATTTACACATTGTGATCTTTTTGAGGGCGCACTGCATTCGGTGTATTACATTTGAGCGCAAATATTTACTTCAATTGAGCGCATTTACCTATGGCCTACCTGTGGTTTACCTGGGAAATGTGAAATATGAAAATGAAAAAAATACAATGTCATACACTTCATTAAAAAAAGTTAACAGCACTAAAATGAAATACTAAAACATCATAATCTTCAATTAAAATATTTTTGGTCGTCTGTATTCTTCAAAACGTCAATGAATACATGGGTGCCAAGAATAAAACTGACCATTGAAGTGGCTATGGCTATGATGTTTTATCTTTTTTTCTCTGGTAAAAATATGAATATGTTTGCTCTCAATCGTGGATTTTTTTGCGCTCAAATGTAGGACCAAAGTGCGCAAACGTCAAGCAACGCTTTTTGAAAGGGAAGTTTCAAAACATTTTTTGAATGGAGGTCGTAATTTCACTGGGACCAATATTTGTCAGCCATTTATCTATTAACATAATTAGACCTATGTTACAAACAAACAAACAACAAACAAATACTTTATTGCCAATTATACTATAACCCCTAAGAATGAGCTGTACAATTAAATATTAAACCACAATATACACTTGATTAGAATTGATTGATTGATTGGAATGCAGGAAAATTGACAAAGAGGAAAAGAAAATAATAATAATAAATGTGGTACATATATATCAAACAAGAACAGTGATCCGACTTTTGTACTCGTACTGGTTTAACATGTAACAGGAGGCAGAGCTCCGAAGTATTGGAAAAAGGAGGGATAAATAATTCACATTTAATATTTATATTGAAAGGGGATAAGGATTTTAATCATGAATCTTTAATAAAAGGTAGATAATAAATAATAAAATTTACAATCAATATAATAACTATAATAATTCTTTAATGTGTAACTTTCACGTAGAACTGTGGTTGTTTATTCAATTTTGACTGTTGTTAAGAATATCATTCCTCGCAATGAACAGTTTAGTCAAAAGCAGACGCAGCTGACTATAAATGAACGTGCTTTCTGCTGTAAGAACCCATATAAAGTTTTGCTTCTTGTCCAACTGGTTTAAGTTTGGATACTGTAATATGATTTCATTAATTATAGTCTTTCTAACTGAACTTAATGCATTGCATTCTAACAGAAAATGGGTCTCATCTTCTACATCCTGTTTGCATAATTTACATGTTCTCTGATCAGCTGGAATGTTTTATTCCCCCCCCCCCCCTTTCAATTTCTAAAGGTGGAGGTATAAGACAGCTTATACGAAATTTGGTTATTGTTTTCTCTGACAATAAATTCCCCAATTTAAATATGGTTCATAATACAATTTATCCTTAAACAACCTATATGTTCTTAGCTTATTACCCCCTTTCCCAGATCTGTTATCACTAAAAAGTTCACTCTTCCATGCATCTTTATATTTTTTGCAAAATAACAGAAATAAATATCCTTTTAGTCCAGATTTGAATTTGACTGTCTTACTGGTATCAATATTAAAAAAAAATCCAAGATTTCACTTACAGATTTATACCAACATGGTTTATTTTCGGTGTGAAGTAGTCTCGATTCCATATAAGCATCAGAAATAAGACCAGTACAGTCAGTGCTTGTTAGGTGGATGAAATATTTAATCATATTAAAAATTACCTCTAGAAATAATGGGAATCTACCAAGTTCCCCCCTTACAGCTAAATTAGTTGCCCGACGGCTTACTTCAAGAATATACTTAAGAAAATTTATGTGAATTTTCTCTACTGGCAATTCATTGCAGAGCTTACTAAAATAGGTCTCTGACAATTTATTTGGTGGGAACATACCCCATATTTCACTCCCATACAACAAGACCGGTTTTATTGTATGATTAAATACGTGAATTAAAGTTTTGATCTTAGGTTTATGATGTTCAAAACATTTACAGAATTTAAAATAAGCTTTGAGTCCATTTTGATAAAGTTCATGTTTTGCTGTATTTAAGCTACCATTATTACTGGAAACTATGCCAAGATAAGAATATTTTCTCACATTTTCTAAATTATTATTATTATATACGAAGGTAAAGGATTCCAGTCTACCAGTATTATTGAAAATCATAGACTTTGATTTTTTTGTATTTATTTCAAGTCCCCATGTATCACAATATTTGTTCAGTTTTGATAAACAAGTCTGAAGACCTTCTGCAGATTCTGCGACCAGAATCACACCATCTGCATACATTCAACAGTTGATTTTTGATATGTTTAGACTCGCAGGTGGCAACTGTCATCAATAATTTCTGGTAAATCATAAAGATCTTAAATAAATTGGGAGTCAGATTGTCACCCTGTTGGACACCTACAAATGACTGAAAATCTGCACTTATATTATTGGTGTTACCTTTAACACTTAGATTAATGTTATTATACGTGTCTTTAATGACTTTATAGAAAAGATCACTAATGCAGTAATTGCGTAATTTATAAATCAGTTCTTCATGGCGAACTGTATCAAAGGCTCGTCTAAAATCTATGAAGCATGTACTATACAAGCGCTTAGATCCTTTTTTTACAATATTTATCAATTGAGGTTTTTAAAACAAACATATGGTCGCTTGTTCTTTTACCCTTACAAAAACCAATTTGTTCTTTACAAATAAGGTTCCTTTTAGTACAATATTTCTGTTACATGCACATTTAGATCTAAATTCAAACTATAATCAAACAAAGAATCCTGAAAATTCGCTTTCGGAGTAATGATTTTTTCGTGTTCATCTTTTATAACATGTACAATGTTAATTGTTTTCGACAAAATTGTATATTGAATTTTGACATCTCTTTTTCTAGCAAGCCTTTTAGTTTATATATAATTAAACATTTTTCAGCCAATTGGAAAGTTTTGCAAATATATTTACCTTTATCCGCTTAGAGAGCGCATGGTTTGTCCCAATAACAACGCCTACAATTTTCAAGCTAGAAAATTTTTATTTTGCAGGATGGATATATTAAACGAATTCAAATATTTTCATTAAAGTTTGACAGAATTGTGGGTTGTTAAACTAAATCATTTTTTGATTGAATTTATTTAGCTTTGGGTTAAATGATTTCTCGAGATCCTATATAGGTTTGAATTATAGATAGAAAGTCTTACAAAGTCTACCATTAAACACAGAAATGATAGCAAAAAAAAAATCTCTCTTCACTCTTAAATATACATTTCAATAAAAGTGGAAATGTAGGGATGGATGTTAATCGCAGGTCTTTTTAGTGTCGTATATATGATACTAAGTTCGCTCTGCATGTGACTTCTGTTTGAAGAACAAACTTTCAATTTGATACACATGAAAATCTGTAAAACTGAGTATAATAACTTGTGAAATTCCAACATTATTATGAAAAATGCAGTTATATAGTGTTACTAACTTGCTGATTCTGTATTGGCCCCTGTATTGATTCAAGGTTAGCTGTATTTGTCCCGAGGTCCAATTCAGGGCCATTACAAAATCAGAAAGTTTGTAGGACATTTATGGCAAAGTCCATATGACAATTAAAGCCAGCTAGTCTATACACGCAGCTGGTCCGTATGACAAAACAGTCTGTAAAACCGGTCCGTATGGAATTCCATATTGCCCTGTTTGGAAGCTGTATTGCCCTAGTGGATGCATAACAGGGCAATTATTAATATTAAGAAAGGCCAGGGCAACGTAAAATGTCGATCGTGCCAAATTTGCCATATCAAGGCTATTTTTATCATATTATTTATTATTTCATATCAGAGAAAATTTAGTAATTTTTATTGGTTAAAACATGGTCATGTGGTATTTATTAATCTGCGTTAAAAAGCCAAGCAGGCGTTATCATGATAATGCCCGCCGGCATTACCGTGTGGTAATGCCTGCTTGCAATTTAGAGTTACGTAACCTTTTTAAAACGTAAACGTGATGCAGCAGTTGTTAATTAAATTCTAGACAATTCTAGATGAAATTTTGGTTTCAATGAAATAAAAACAATACTTGCTCAAATAGTATTGTTATAATATTATATAAAAGGGTGCCTTTTTATGTACTTAGTACGTATGCATATTTCGAATAATACATTCTTGTCCGTAATGTTTGAAGTAGAAAAAAGAATATATATGAGGAACTTCCATTGTTATGATATTGTATTATTATATTTATTTTGATATAGTATTGTAATTATTATATTATTTATCTTGGCCTAATTTGTTTTGTGTGGCCTTATAACATGTATAATATGTTTACATAATACTTATAGTTGTTTACCAAATAATGTTATAACTGCACAGTTTAGAAATCACTGGAACAATAATAGATACCGATGAAATGACTAGAACTTTCTATTTGACTTACGTAATAATTCTGGTGTGATTCGAACTTCTACCGTATTCCAGAAGTTTCCGTTCTACAGTATATATACGAACAACAAAGTTAGACTTTCAGAGCAGAACGTGTTGGACCAGACATTCTTGTGTTCTCAGCTGTTGGATTTATTTACGTTTCACACATCATCCTTGACATACTTTTATTTACGTTACATCATACTAGATTGTGACTGATTGGATATAATATTCCGTTTGGATTCCCGCAACAGTGACGAGGAGAAAAAAGACGAAGGATTTTGAACAGTTAAGTTGACATTTTAGTTTGTGTAATATTTTTTTGTAAACTTGTATATAATAAATCTTGTTAAATTTTATTATTGATTTGTGTCTTTTGTTGGCTACAATTTAAAGGTGATTTCGGCCGTAACAGAAATTGGGGGCTCGTCTCGGGAGAACGTTCATATCTTATTAAATTTTTTCAGTATTTTTATTAGAATTAGCCAACAAAAGTCTACAAAAATGGAATTTGATGCTGGTAAATTTTTGAAAACGCCAGACCTGGAAGTGTTTGATAAACTAAAGAAAGAAGAATTAGTGTTGCTTGCTAAACATCTAAAAATAGATTTTAGAATATCTATGAGAAAACAAATTATAAAAAATTTAGTAATAGACAAATTAGTTGACTCAGAAATTTTTGGTGAAGAGACTCTTGACCTCAAGGTCGAAAATGTTGATGCTTTCAAATTAAAACAGCTTGAATTAGAACATGAATTTAAATTAAAACAATTAGAAAAAGAACTTGAAATGAGGGAAAGGTTATTAGAGATGGAGAAAATAAAAATAGAAATGGCTAAAGTAGAAAGCAACACTAAGTCAAAATCAGAACATTTTGAGGCAGCAAAAAATATACGTTTGGTTCCCAAATTTTGTGAAAAAACAGTTGATAAATTTTTTCCACAATTTGAGAAAATTGCTCAAAATCTGAAATGGCCAAAGCCTTATTGGACTACAATGCTGCAAAGTGTTTTTGTGGGCAAGGCCGCTGAAATTTACTCAGCACTTTCTTCAGAAAAAAGTTATGATTATGACACTGTTAAACAGGAAGTTTTGAAAGCTTATGAGCTAGTGCCAGAAGCATATAGACAGAAATTTAGGTCTTATAAAAAGTTTGAATCACAAACCTATGTTGAATTTGCTAGGGAAAAAGAAGATTTATTTGATAAATGGCTTACGTCAAAGAAAATAGATAAAAGTTTTGATAAATTAAGACAATTAATGTTATAAGAAGAGTTCAAGCAGTGTGTTAATTTAGACTTAAAACACATTTAGATGACAAAACTGTTGAGACATTGCAAGATGCAGCTGTTGTTTCCGATAATTATACCATTTCACATAAAAGAAGTTTCAAAGGTCAACATTTTAATACTTCAGGCGGAAATTACAAAAATCAAAGCACTGAGCGTACTGATAGTAAGCCTGTTGCACAGAATAAGAGTCCGTCTAGTTATAATATGTCTGGTCCAAAATTTGATACTTTTGAGAAGAAGTCACTAACTTGTGCTTATTGTAAGAAAAATGGTCACCTGATGGCTGATTGTTTTAGACTCCAGAAGAAGAATGAAAGAGATAATAAGCCCAAGTCCAGTGCTTGTACGACACCCGTTGTTACCAATAAGTTGGAATGTCCTGCGAGTCAGGCTTTTAAGTCCAGTTTTTGTGATTACATGGAGGATTATAAACCCTTTATGTCTGATGGGTTTGTTTCTATTGTTGATAATACTACTCCTCAGCCTATTAAGATTTTACGGGACACTGGAGCTTCTCAGTCTTTGTTGTTAGAAGGTGTATTGCCTTTGTCCGAGGAGACGTCCGTTGGTGCCTCCGTTTTGTTACGAGGTGTGGAGTTAGGTTGTATAGATGTTCCCCTCCATCGTATTTATTTGAAGTCAGATTTAATTACTGGACCAGTTGTTGTGGGTGTTCGTCCTACTCTCCCTGTTGAGGGTGTTTCATTATTGCTAGGAAATGATCTAGCTAGGAACAAAGTGGTTGCTGAACCAATTGTTACCAGTGAACCAGTGGTGGATGTTAAATCACCTGAATATGATGCTGAACTGTATCCAGCTTGTGTTGTTACTAGGGCAATGGCAAGAAAACAACAAGATAAGGATTTACAAGAAGGCCAGTATGATTATATGGACCTTTCTGACACTTTCCTTGCCGACATTGAAGGTCCAGGTAGCTCGAAAAAGGCCATAATAAGATCACCTGGTACTAACACGCATGTAATTGTGCCATGGCCAGACGTGAACAGCCATTCATTAGACAAAAGAACATTTAGGGAAGAACAGAATAAAGACCCTGAGGTTCTTCAGCTCTGCAAGAGGGCTCTACCCCAAGAAGAAGCAGACAAAGTGGCCGAATGTTACTACCATCAAGACGGCATTTTGATGAGGAAGTGGAGGCCCCCTGTTGCTATCCCAGAGGAGGAATGGAGAGTGGTATACCAAGTGGTGGTGCCTAAAGTCTATAGGCAAGAAATTATTGGTCTTGCCCATGACACCCCCTTGGCTGGACATTTAGGTATAAGGAAGACTTGCCTTAAGATCTTGCAACATTTCTACTGGCCCAGACTTAGAAATGATGTCACAGAATACTGCAAATCATGCCATATATGCCAGGTTGTTGGCAAGCCTAACCAGAAAATACCACCAGCACCACTTCTGCCAATTCCAGCCTTTGAAGAACCTTTCAGCCGAGTACTTATTGATTGCGTTGGACCTTTACCAAAGACCAAGACTGGAAATGCTTATTTACTGACGATCATGTGTACATCCACTCGCTTTCCTGAGGCTATTCCCTTAAGGAATATCAAGACACCAACTATTGTCAAAGCTCTTATCAAATTTTTCACATTAGTAGGACTTCCTAAGTCTACACAGTCCGACCAGGGTTCAAATTTTATGTCAGGTTTATTTCAGCAGGTCGTTTATCAGTTAGGGATTGCTCTGTATAGATCAAGTGCTTATCATCCAGAATCTCAAGGTGCCTTAGAACGTTTTCATCAAACATTGAAGAACATGATTAGAACTTTTTGTCTTCAGTTTGACAGGGACTGGGATGATGGTGTTCACTTTCTACTTTTTGCGGTCCGAGAGGCTGTTCAAGAATCCCTTGGTTTTAGCCCCTTTGAGTTAGTGTTTGGTCATACTGTAAGGGGACCTTTGAAATTGGTTAAGGAAAAATGGCTTACTGAACACACTGACTTGAATCTTCTAGACTATGTATCTAGATTTAAAGAAAAATTGTATACTGCTTGTCAAATTGCTCAGAAAAACTTAAAAACTGTACAGAATAAGATGAAAAAATGGTATGATAAAGATGCCAGGGACAGAGTTTTTGAGCCTGGTGATAAGGTACTTGTATTTTTGCCAGTCCCTGGGCATCCTTTACAGGCTAAATACTGTGGTCCTTATACAATCGACAGTAAAATCAATGATTTGAATTATATTGTAAAAACTCCAGGTCGGCGTAAACAAAATAGAGTGTGTCACATTAATATGTTAAAACCATATTTTGAGTGTACTAATGAAGGTGAGAGTAAACCAGTTGCCACTTTAGCCGTGGTTAAATTGGAGAACGATCATGACAAACCAGACATAATTCAATCATCTTTTCATTCTAAGACTATGGAACAAACTGTTAGATTGAAAAATTCTGAAATTTTGTCAAATTTAGACTCAAAACTTGCACATCTGACTTTTGATCGCAGAGAAAAATTGAAAACTTTGGTATTTTCTTTTAAAAATCTTTTTCCAGATGTGCCAAACAAAACCACTGCTGTTTGTCATGATGTTCATGTAGGCGATGCTTCTCCAATTAAGCAACATCCTTACCGGCTCAATCCACTTAAACTTTATTTTATGAGACAAGAAATTAGATATATGTTTTATCTAGATTTTATTAAAACACTGTATACATACTATATATTTTTGTATATATTGTTCATGCGAAGTTCTCGTTATCCTCCAACTTCTTTTAAGGGGGGAGGTGTTATGATATTGTATTATTATATTTATTTTGATATAGTATTGTAATTATTATATTATTTATCTTGGCCTAATTTGTTTTGTGTGGCCTTATAACATGTATAATATGTTTACATAATACTTATAGTTGTTTACCAAATAATGTTATAACTGCGCAGTTTAGAAATCACTGGAACAATAATAGATACCGATGGAATGACTAGAACTTTCTATTTGACTTACGTAATAATTCTGGTGTGATTCGAACTTCTACCGTATTCCAGAAGTTTCCGTTCTACAGTATATATACGGACAACAAAGTTAGACTTTCAGAGCAGAACGTGTTGGACCAGACATTCTTGCGTTCTCAGCAGTTGGATTTATTTACGTTTCACACATCATCCTTGACATACTTTTATTTATGTTACATCATACTAGATTGTTACTGATTGGATATAATATTCCATTTGGATTCCTGCAACAGTGACGAGGAGAATTCCGGATTAGGAAAAGACGAAGGATTTTGAACAGTTAAGTTGACATTTTAGTTTGTGTAATATTTTTTTTGTAAACTTGTATATAATAAATCTTGTTAAATTTTATTATTGATTTGTGTCTTTTGTTGGCTACAATTTAAGATGATTTCGGCCGTAACACCATGAATGTACAATATACCAGCATAGCACCAAAAGTAATGACAGAAACTTAAACACACACCCAAAGGTCATCATGAGATATTCAACATACATGTACATGTAAGGAACCCACACCCAGCAGATTTATATTCTTCAATGAAATAAACACAATACATTAAAGTTTGACAGAATTGTGGGTTGTTGAACTAAATCATTTTTTGATTGAATTTATTTAGCTTTGGGTTAAATGATTTCTCTAGATCCTAGTATATAGTTTTGAATTATAGATAGAAAGTCTTACAAAGTCTACCATTTAACACAGAAATGATAGCAAAAAAAAAATATTCTCTCTTCACTCTTAAATATACATTTCAATAAAAGTGGAAATGTAAGGATGGATGTTAATCGCAGGTCTTTTTAGTGTCGTATATATGATACTAAGTTCGCTCTGCATGTGACTTCTGTTTGAAGAACAAACCTTCAATTTGATACACATGAAAATCTGTAAAACTGAGTATAATAACTTGTGAAATTCCAAAATTATTATAAAAAATGCAGTTATATTGTGTTACTAACTTGCTGATTCTGTATTGGTCCCTGTATTGATTCAAGGTTAGCTGTATTTGTCCCGAGGTCCAATTCAGGGCCATTACAAAATCAGCAAATTTGTAGGACATTTATGGCAAAGTCCATATGACAATTAAAGCCAGTCTATACACGCAGCTGGTCCGTATGACAAATCAGTATGTAAAACTGGTCCGTATGAAATTCCATATTGCCCTGTTCGGAAGCTGTATTGCCCTAGTGGATGCATAACGGGGCAATTATTAATATTTTTTCTAGAAAGGCCAGGGCAACGTAAAAATGTCGATCGTGCCAAATTTGCCATATCAAGGCTATTTTTATCATATTATTTATTATTTCATAACAGAGAAAATTAAGTTGTTTTTATTGGTTAAAACATGGTCATGTGGTATTTATTAATCTGCGTTAAAAAGCCAAGCAGGCATAATCATGATAATGCCCGCGGGCATTACCACACGGTAATGCCTGCTTGCAATTTAGAGTTACGTAACCTTTTTAAAACGTAAACGTGATGCAGGAGTTGTTAATTAAATTCTAGACAATTTTAGATGAAATTTGGGGTTTCAATGAAATAAAAACAATACTTGCTCAAATAACTTGCTCAAAAACCCACACCCAGCAGATTTATATTCTTCAATGAAATAAACACAATAGTTGCTTATATAGAGGGCATTATCATGATAATATTGACTGCCCTCGGGACAGATATTGCCTTCAACATTGATAAATATTTTCCATTTATAATTACATTGACAATTGTCAAAATTTTAACGCTAATTTTACGTACCTAGCTTTAAAAATAACGTGACCTTTATCAAGAAAAGAATGTTTTCGTAGTATTCATGGAAATTTATGATATCAGACTAGCTTCAAATTGAGTTTTGACTGTTAGATTGCATCAGGGATCATATAATACTAACTTCATATACAGTTCCTGATTGCATTCAGTTCAGTTGATAATCCTACTGTAACTACGAAAAGAATTGGTGGTTGATATATATGAAGTGTATTCGAATATTTGAGCACTTTTTGAAAATCTGAAAAATTTAACGGCTGGTCGAACGAGTATTCTGGGTTAATTTATAGATATCAGGGCCGTAAATTTCATAGAGGCGGAGAAGGCAGCTGCCTACCCCAACTTTAGAAAAAAATTTTATTCATACATTTTAAATCGAAATGAAAATGAAAAGAGAAACCGATTAACTGATCCATGAAAACTAAAAGCGCAGTTAGTCTCGTGCAACTAAGAGTGATTTCTGGCATTCGGTACTAACTTCAAAGACTTGACCGCCGAAAATGTCTTTTCGTGTTGCCCTCTGATTTTTACGCGTTGACACACCAAAGAACTGAAACGGTTATTAGACATGTTAGAATCATTGACATTTTTTTCTCTTTAAAACAATATAATCCACACGGGTCTTTTAGTAAAATGCAATCGAAACACAAAAAGAAATGCTACCAAGAGGTCACTTCATAGTCTTCAACAAGGTAATAACACTATACATAAAAATGCTCAGGATTTCTCCACCAACCAAAAGTGAAAAATATTCATCTAAACACAATTGTTTTATTACTCCCAGTTTAAACTTATTCTGCAATCAGAACAGTTTTCAGGTTAATATGCTGTTTTGACGTCATTTTTGCAGATAATGGAGACAAATCTATTACACGTATTAACTCATTTTGTTTGCTGTACTTTATGAGATTGAACCTTTAAAAAATGTTTGATTGGGTGTTGTTATCCTACGGAAAAACTTGAATTACGTCGTTTGGGAACGCCCACTCAACAGTCCGTTCCCTTCCCATTATTTTATCTCGCGAGATTTAATGTCAACATCGCGTGATCTAATATGGATGACGATTTCTAAATTCAGACCACTTCTTTGGATCGAAATGATTGTTTAATAATAGTTTAGTGATTTTTATCACCAAGATGGGCGGAAAAGAATCGAAATTATCTTATATTCCCTATGAGGAAGCTGTCAGGCGACGTAAGAACTCATTTGACCTCAACACACACCTTATGAATATTGCAAATTTATGTTGACATTTTTTCGTCTGTCAAAATTTAACATCCTGTTTACATTTCGCTTCAGTTCTGACTTAAATCACAAGATAATTATTTTCAATAGATAGAAATATTTAATAACTTTATTGAAACTCTTGTAGTTGTGTTACTCTCCCTTGTGACCGGGGGAAAAAAGGGGGGGTGTTTATCCCTCCTACTTCTGAGTATTAGTCCTTGGACTATGTGTAATATTCCTACAGTAACTTTGTTGCCACTTTGACTTATTTAGTTAGAGGATGGACTATGGATTCAAGTTTTTGAATCCCACTAGCTACGGATATATAGATCCTTGGACACATTCTGATCCTGATATTCAGTTGATAGACCCTCAGTTTGAAGTCTAATGAAGAGGACTAGTATTCCAACATCATTATCCACATTAGAATTGTGAAACCCCTTTAAAAATGAAAACTGTGATTTTTATGCTTTTAAAAATGTACAGAATATATACGTTTTTTTTTTTTAAAATACCAGACTTCAAACCATCATAATTCCAAAATGGAATTGCGAAATCCCTTTTAAAAATAACAACCATGATTTTGATGCTTCTTGATGCTTTAAAAATATATGAAGCTGTTCCTGTAAGAGACACTTTTTGTCAAATGTAGCAATCGTGTTAAAGGTTAATAATATAAATGAAGAACATGCATGACATGAAGGTATATATAAAGAAATAATCCATTATCAAAGTATCCATAAAATTTTATTTGTCCCAAAGGGAAAACCACCTGCCAAAACATATGATCATCTATATATATATATGCAGTAAGTTACTATTGCAAATATAAATAGTTTCACTTTGTCACAAGACCAAATTGTGTATTGTAAGTAAAGTTGACATAAATCTAAGCAGGGGTGGCACTGAAACCCAAAAACTTGTTGCCATTGAAGAATAATTTTTATATGACCACAATTATTTGTGGTCATATTTATGGTACGAGCCTGTCGTCTACATCAGTGTCTGTAGACAATATGGTTTTCGCTTATTTACTTTTGTTTATTGAACATATCCTTATAATATTTTACCACAGTAGTCCCCCTTATGAAATACACTTAGGGATTGATTTTGGGAAACCCGGCCCTTCCAATTTTTGAAAGTGGGCGTTTACAATACGCTATCAGAAATTGCAGAGATGCTATCCGACTTGGCTGAGATACTATCTGTTTCAGCCGAGATGCTATATTTTTGAAGGTGTTTAAATTTCGCGCAACTTGTGTACGACCTAATTGCCACTTATGATCAAAAGAAAACATTATTCCCTTGATTGATTACACCTGTCATTAGTCTCCAATGCCACTAAACAGTGATTAAATAGGTGTTAATTGCCCTTAAGCTATATAACAGTTGAGATTTTAACAATCCCAAGCTGACACTACTTAGCTCATGTCATTGAAAACTTAAATATTGTGACGGGGAAAATGCAAAACGTAAACACAACATCTGATTGTCTAATTCAGATCCAGGACTAGCCAATAATGAATGAAACTTTGAAAAATAAAATTGATTATTCCAATACCAACCAAAAGGCTGCCAAAATATACTTTTCCAACTAATACAGGAGCGATTATTGAATGAAGAGATTTCTGAGGGAATGAGTGACAATGCGCAGAAAAATAATGGATTTGGGAAAATTAAATCTTTCCAAACGAGCTGCCAGCACTTATTATGCAGATTCACTCTTGATATACATGTATGATTTATATGATTTCCTCAAAGGATTTTTCACTCCAATTACATGTACATGAAGATTATAACTATAAGCATACATGTGACAAATTTAGAATGGGTATGGGTGAAATTTTGCTCATTTAAGTGTAGATTTTATTAACATCAAAATATAAGCTTTCACAATAAAATATTCTCAAATATCATATGGTAAATAATCGAAGTAATCGTTTCTACTACTGTTTGTAGTCCAAATTTGTTTTGTGAATGAAATTGTTATGAAAAACATTGTTGTCTTATAATTTCTTATTGAAAATCTTTTGGAAATATACATGTTTTCATTGTTCTGTAATTTAGTGTTAACTCATTTAAATGTTTTTCGAATATTTTATTCTTGTTTCTAAATAGGACAATTGTCTCTAAAACAAACAAACAATAGTGAAATATATTAAATTTATACAACTTTTTAACAATGTGGAATCTTCTTGTTTTATCCATTTGATTGCCATAAAATATTTTACCTGGCAACCCCCATTTTTCTTTTCATAAAATCTTTTACATGCTGAATGATAACCCATTTGTAAAATGGGTATAAAATCCTTGTTATTTTTTATTTGTTTTTTAAGAAATAAAACTTGTCAATGATTAAGCCGTGAAAAATCAAGAGAGAAAATTTTCCCCATCAAATAATCAATGGCTTATATCTCCAAAACAAGAACACGAGCCTATAATTTTCTTTTGCTCATTTAGTTCCTTTATTAATCCCCTGTCAATATTTACCAGTGTTATGAAAAGCTTGTTATTTGGAATCTGAGCAGCGAAAATCCTTAAGACAGCTTCTGTCTTTGTATCAAGATTCCTTTTTAGACAAACATAAAAACTGTGTCACTGAAAGTTAAATTCAAAATGTTGTATTAGTTATTGTGAATCAGGTATAGGGATAATTTGGCAGTTCTGCTAGAAAATATCCATGTTTAATTTCTATTGTTTTTTAAATTTCCATGGATTTTATAAAATGAATTATGTGAACCTTTTTTTTTGTTTTTAGTTCGTGACTCAGAACAGAAGCGTTTGAAAGATGCTTTTAAGAGATCATCAACTTTTGGTGGACTGATGACTGAGGCCATGTTTGCAAAAGAAGTTTTGGGAGATGGAGTACCAGCAGCTGTGTCAAAAGTAATTTGATTCCTGTAAATCTATATGAAATTTATTATAATAATAAAGTTGTTTTGAAGGAATTCATCGGTGTGTAAATGAGACCAACTAACTCACAAACTGGCCTTAATGTAAAGTTTATAAGTGAGTTGGCCGAGTTTACACACCAATTAATTCTTTGACAACAACTTTTATTGCTTACAGAAAACTGAGAGAAATTAAACTAAATAAGTTTAAATTTGAGCCTGTAAAAAAAGCACTCTGTATCCTGCTCATGGATTCCTATACATGTTTTAATATTTGTAAATTGAAAACTGAATGTAACCAATAACCAGCTACCAAATACCTAAAAAGTTTTGTTAAAATATTATTGAGCAAAAAAAGCTGCAGCCTAAGATATATTTTATCAATGGAGATCAGCCTTTACCATAAAAGGTTTGTATTAGCACTTGTTGTTTAGTATTTGCCTCTCACCTGTACATCATGATACCTTCTCGTAGTAAAATATTTCACAAGTGAGTAACCAAATCTTGACGAAAGCATGGATAGTAAACAGCACTTGCTATATTTAACAATCTTTTTATGATAATCTTAACTGCACATGAAATAAATTTAGAACATCACTTGGGTGACTTTTTGTAGGAATTATTTTCACGCCCAAATAAAAATCTACCAAATATTAAATAGTGCATCATTTTTTATATCCAATTGCCGGTTTCTAGGTCGTCTGTATTTGTATTATCCTTCAACCCATATCAGATCTTGGGATTTGTAAGTCTTAGGATTCTACGTTTGCAAATATTGAAAATGACATTTAAAAATCTGTAATTTTCTGCCATAATATTTATTTCATGAAAATTTTCCTGTACATGTTTTTTCTATATACATGTGTGTACTAATATTATTAATTGAGTAATTTCTGCTAATTTGATTCGTTAGAATTGCATCACATGATCCCCTATCTTTTTGCAGATTGACTGGGCATATTGCATGGTTCTAAAAATAGTTGGAAAATTTCCTGTTCTATTCTTGAACAACTATCAGAGTGTGATCATAAACTACAAAATTTTCAAGGGAAATGATTTTTTCTTGTTCATTCAATACATGTTGATTTATTAAATGTTCAAATGTTAATGATATTTAAATGCAGGTTAACCCTTAAGGGTCCCAATTTATAATATAACGAATGTAGACTTTGTATATTTGATTTACAGGTACTGTATTCCATCTATTGCAGGCATCATTCACTTACCCAACTTATTTATGATCATTCTTCATACTTATTTAATTGCTGAAATCCTTAAAAATGTTTTTGTGAATGTCTTGAAAAAAAATTGGAACAGGGTATTTTATGTTCTTAAAACTCAAAACATTTTCGCATCCGGACTATTTTAAAGAAGAACATTTCGAAAACTAAGGCCAGGTAAGGAGGTAAGCCAGTATTTGGTATTTATACATGTATTTTAGAACAAAAATTCTTAGAATAAAAAAAAGTTGGTATATAATAATATTAGTCATTGATTAGAAATATGTATTTCCGACAAATATTTTATTTTAACATAATGTTTTACATATTTTTAGTTAATTTACAAGGGATTTGGTGGATCAGCAAAAGGCTTGAATTATAAAGATCTTATCAGTGGATTGGTGGTTTTAACCAAGGGAACTAGAGAAGAAAAAATTAAACGTAAGACTGCCAAAATTAATTTGTCCATTCCAATTTCAAGTCACTTGAAAGCTATTAAAAGGCATAGAAGAATAATTTCCTGTCAGTGGACACATCTTTTAAAAGTTATCGTGGTCGATTTACAAATTAAGACTTAGCTTACACATTTAGCACATGGTCGAGTTGGTTAAGTTTTGCTCAAGACATATATATCTCTTCCACTCGCAGAGGAATGATAATTTGTGAGTGCAAACATCTTGGATAGTAATGATGCTTCATGCTAAGATTAAGTCCCTTTTACCTATAAAACTTAAATGAGGCCAAAATAAAAAACATGTTTGTTTGCACTAATGCGACCGTCCATTTCTAAATTTGGAAAATTTGGAAAATAGCAATTAATAAAAGAAAACATGATTGAGCTTCTTCTTTTCTCAAATATTTATACTTTTAATATTTCCAGATGTTCAGACCTTATATTTACATTTGTACATGCAGTCAGCAGTATGTATGATTCAATAACTAATTCTGGTTTAAATTTCTGTTAATTTAAAAGTAATGAATTTCTGTTGCAGTGATAGTTGTGAATATTTTTCCCTTTCAGTAATATTTGGAATGTATGCGGATGACAGCTACAGCTTTGTTCAGAAAGATGAAATGGATAGACGTATAATTGAAACAGAGGGCCAGGTTTCCCATGCTGTGTCAGAACTGTTTTCAGAGGTACACCAAAAGTTCAATACATACGCAATTGTTTTAAATTATCATGTAATGTTTATATCACTTGAATAGCAAATTTACATTTAACTCTATGGTTGTAATAACTAATATATTACAAACTTATACAATGAATTTTATTTCCCAACCACAGTGTGTGTGTGTGTGTGCAAAGTAAGGGTGATTGATCAGGGTTATAGTATGAGGGTTCAATCTACAAAGCTGCCAAGGGCATTACTGGATGAAGCATTTCTGGAATGCCTTGATGTTTTGCCGAATTACTTCTCAACATGAAAAGAGAGCATGTAATTGAGATGAATTCTAAATGGCTTAACACTACTGGCAAGTGATGAACAAATTTAATCTGAATGACGGCATTAATTTTCATAATTTGTCTGACATACTAAGTTTTTGATTTCATGAGTCAGATGTTTTTGCCATGTGTTTGTCATGTTCCTATGACTTCAACTGGTTGAGCTTTTGCTGTTACAATGAATGTCAAAAAATGAGCCTTTTACAAGGGGATTGATTTTGTAAAATGATTCAAAATATGTAGTTTGTAGAAAGACTAAAGTTTATATTGATGTTCTCATTAGGTTAAATGAAAAATGTGTTTGATGATTTTATTCTGATTTTTAACAGAATTCTGCTTTTTGCAATCTATATTTGTCAATTATATTTTTTTTATTATATATATATATACACACACACAAACACACACACACGCATGCACGCTTATTATATATATATACAAACACACACACGCACGCACGCACGCACGCACGCACGCACGCACGCACGCACGCACGCACGCACACACACACACACACACACACACACACACACACACACACACACACACACACACACACACACACACACACACACACACACACACACACACACACACACACACACACACACACACACACACACACACACACACACACACACACACACACACACACACACACACACACACACACACACACACACACACACACACACACACACACACACACACACACACACACACACACACACACACACACACACACACACACACACACACACACACACACACACACACACACACACACACACACACACACACACACACACACACACACACACACACACACACACACACACACACACACACACACACACACACACACACACACACACACACACACACACACACACACACACACACACACACACACACACACACACACACACACACACACACACACACACACACACACACACACACACACACACACACACACACACACACACACACACACACACACACACACACACACACACACACACACACACACACACACACACACACACACACACACACACACACACACACACACACACACACACACACACACACACACACACACACACACACACACACACACACACACACACACACACACACACACACACACACACACACACACACACACACACACACACACACACACACACACACACACACACACACACACACACACACACACACACACACACACACACACACACACACACACACACACACACACACACACACACACACACACACACACACACACACACACACACACACACACACACACACACACACACACACACACACACACACACACACACACACACACACACACACACACACACACACACACACACACACACACAGAGTATTTTGGCTCTGGTAAAAAATTAAAATTTTCCCCAGATTCTAAAATCATCCCTTTTACTGTATATGTTTTATTTCCTAATCAGAAGGCTCTGTTAACACTTTTGGAAATTAAACTGTTAAAATCAATGAAAATTTTGAAATCATGAAACCTTCAACTCAAAAATTTTTTGTTTGTCCTTATTGTGACCGGTAATATTACTTCCTGCTAGCTTTTATTCATTTCAATTATATCAATGAATGAATTAATTCGAACAAGGAAAGAAATGATAATAGGAAATACATTATGAAGAAATTATTTCCTTATAGAATAGAATTGGAAATTTTATGTACATTCTGTAGCATTTAAAAAAGTAACTATAGTTTAACTGAAAAATTATCATTCTTTTTCTTGTTTATTCAAGCTTTTACTGAATTTTCCCCATTAGTATTGCTCTTCATACATATGTACATTCATCAGACCAGGGTGGGGTAAGCTAGGTAATGGGAAAATCTTTCTGATTTTTTTCCCTAGGGGCCTCATTTAGATGGTTGTTGAATTTTTGAGGTGCAAAAAGCACACCATACAACCAGCCATAACAAATTTGATTGAAACCAGACAGATACTATCAAATGTAGCTGTTGTCATACAATACTGAGATGATTTTTGCATTTTTGTTTTAATTCTTCTGGAATTGACACCTTATCAGACTTTACACTTCACTGGCAATATGACAAGTGCCTTTAACTGAGCTATACATGCTTACCCTTCTGGAGCACCTGATTTCACTCCTGTTAAACTACAAGGCAAATTGGAACCAAACTTGGCAGTAATATGGTCCTTAGGAGGTTCCTTCTGAATTATGTCTGATGACCCAGACTGTTAACCAAGACTGCCGCGACAGCCAACTTAGTTTAACATATGACCCGATAGGAATATTAATTTAAAAATCTTCTTGTCTGAAACCACTAAGCCATTTAGAACTAGACTTGGTAGCAATGGTCCTTAGATGGTCCTCTTCCAGAATTGTATCCGATGGCCCCAACTTTCAACCAAGATGGCTGCCACGACCGAACTTAGTTTAACATATGGCTCTATGAAAAATCTTCTTTTCTGAATCCACTTAACCAATTGGAACCAGACTTGTCAACAATGGTCCTTAGGAGGTCCTCTTTCAGAAATATCTTAACATTGGGCCATCGGGGAAATTCACTCAAAAATCTTTTTTTTCCTGAAACCGCTAAGCCAATTTGAACCAGACTTGGTAGCAATGGTCCTTATAAGATGGTCCTTTTTGTGAATCGGGTCCGATGACCTGGACTGTCAACCATGATGGCCACCATAGCCGAACTTAGTTTAACATAGAACCCTATGGGAAATTCACTCAAAAATTTACTCGTCTGAAACTACTGAGCCAATTGGAACTAAACTTTGGTCCTTAGATGGTCCTCTTTCAGAATTGTTTCCGATCACAAAGAATGCAAACAACAGTTTCGTATAAAATTCCAGTGATTTTCCCCTAAATATATGATGTCATAGGTATGGAATTCCCTCTATTTATAAGTTCTAGATATTGATTTCTGATTGTTTTTTGGTTTCATTATTTAAATTAGAGTCTTGGCTTTATTTTAAGTTTAAAAAAATGCATGAAATGTAAAAAAGTTATTATTTTCAGAAAAGTTTTATTAATGGGAGACTACTCTGAAAACATCCAAAAATAGTGTAGGTGAAAACACAACATTTTTATAGCACATCATGTAGCAATTTTAAAAGGTGGCGAATGTACCCTGAAACTACATGTGTTGAAACCAGTTGAATGTGTACTTTGGAAAACACATATACTCAGTTCTCTAAATTACGCAGGAATCTTTGCTAGGATGCTCTGAGGTTGGTCTGTTTTTGAAATATTTGAAGGGGGGAGGCCTATTTTTTGTCAGTTATCTTTCTGTAATGGTAATAATTTGGAAAGGAATTCCTTAAAAATACTTATATACAGTGAAAGCTTGAAGAAATATGTTTTATTTGATATATGGTTGTCTATGGGTATATGATACAGCCAATTGTCCAGCTATCAATCTTTTGAGTATGTCCCCTCAATTTATGACGTCATGAAAAGTTCTAAGAAAAACTGTTGTGTGCACTCTTAAAGGCTTTGATAAGGCTCAGATTTGAACAGTATTTTGGTTATAAAGCTCATGTATTGTATTGTTAATGCAACATTAGACAGATAGAAAGAATTTCATGTACCAAGCGTGGTATTTAATGTATTATGATGTCCCATCTGGCCTTAGCAACCAAAAATAACAGATCTGCAGTAATAAATTGATGTCAAGTGTAAAGACGTCATATTATTTATTCGCAGTTTTTGAAGCCGGTTATAGTTTTAGATGATTCATTGCACTTAATATATGCAGATTTTTTTCTCGCATAAATATTGGGAAAAAAATGAAAGAAAAAAAAAGAAAAAATAAACTTTATTTCCATTTCACTGGTAAAAATTAGTGTCAATAAACTATTCCATAACTACACTGTTATTCAATTCAAGGAATGGTTGGCATTCTTATTTTTTTTCATTTGAACCTTTTTTTTAACAATAAAATTTAGTTTTTTTCATGTATTTTCTTAAAATTAATCAAATCTTTAAGTATACAAGCATAAAACAGTTCATAAGAGAGAAATATGCTCATATTACATCAAAATATGTCAAATTTACATTTTATGTCATTGTCTGTGAGTTATGCCCCAGGGTATCAAAACCCCCTCCTTTGAATATTTGTTCAATACATTTGATTCACATGTCAGAAATAGACAAACGAGGTATCGTTTTATTCGTAATTGTCTGTAGATTGAGAAAATTTATTGTTATTTTGAAAATAAGGGTATCAAGAATGCCTTAAGAATGCAAACAACAGTTTCGTATAAAATTCCAGTGATTTTCCCCTAAATATATGATGTCATAGGTATGGAATTCCCTCTATTTATAAGTTCTAGATATTGATTTCTGATTGTTTTTTGGTTTCATTATTTAAATTAGAGTCTTGGCTTTATTTTAAGTTTAAAAAAATGCATGAAATGTAAAAAAGTTATTATTTTCAGAAAAGTTTTATTAATGGGAGACTACTCTGAAAACATCCAAAAATAGTGTAGGTGAAAACACAACATTTTTATAGCACATCATGTAGCAATTTTAAAAGGCGGCGAATGTACCCTGAAACTACATGTGTTGAAACCAGTTGAATGTGTACTTTGGAAAACACATATACTCAGTTCTCTAAATTACGCAGGAATCTTTGCTAGGATGCTCTGAGGTTGGTCTGTTTTTGAAATATTTGAAGGGGGGAGGCCTATTTTTTGTCAGTTATCTTTCTGTAATGGTAATAATTTGGAAAGGAATTCCTTAAAAATACTTATATACAGTGAAAGCTTGAAGAAATATGTTTTATTTGATATATGGTTGTCTATGGGTATATGATACAGCCAATTGTCCAGCTATCAATCTTTTGAGTATGTCCCCTCAATTTATGACGTCATGAAAAGTTCTAAGAAAAACTGTTGTGTGCACTCCAAAGGTGTCAACCAAGATGGCTGCCACAGCTGAACTTAGTTTAGTATAGGATCCTATGGGAAAATTCGTTTAAAAATCTTCTTGTCTGTAACCAAGTAGCCAGTTGGAACAAAACTTAGGAGTAATGGTCCTTAGATGGTTCTCTTTTAGAAATGTGTTATTGAGCTGGGCAGACAACCAAGATGGCTGTCATAGCCGATCTTAGTTTAACATAGAACCCTATACTTCGAGTAGGTTCTAATATGATAATCAAACTGAGAATACTTAGAACAACTATTCATTAATAGTACGTGCAATTTTCAAGTCTTTAATTGTTGCAGTTATGCTTTGGGATTTCAATTTAAACAAGGTACCCTTGGATGAAAATGAAACATCATGGGTAGATGTATAACTGGACATTATTGTATCAGTCCTGTTTTGAATAAATGATACAGTCAGTTTTTTTATGTGAAAAGGTGCATTTGGAGTGAAATGGTTTATCTGAAGTATTTCTAAAGGTGTATTTCATTTAGAAAAAAAGGACTTTTACTCTTAAAAGGAGGTTCTTAGTCTTATCATGATTTGATATGGCCACATAAGGTAGTTTTCTTTATTTAGAGGTAAATAAAAATGCATGAAAAATAAGAAATATCACATAAGGCCATTTATTTTTAATTAGTTGGTTTACGGATCCGCCGACCCGATTTTGCCGATTTGAAGAAAAAAAAATTAAATTGAAAATTTTGGTTTTTTATTACTGCCGACCCTCTGAAATCAGCCATCCCAAAAATAAAAATAAATTAAAATCCTTTTTGCATCAAAATTTCATAAAAGATTATATTCCAATTCGTCAAAAAAAATATTTTATCCATCTATAAAATACTTGTAAACATGATCCAAAAAGAAATCTATTTATAGACGTTAGTTGATGCCAATTTCCGAAACAAGTTTTATGAAACAAATTTCTTAATAGAATCCATGTGGCTATTAAGTTTGTTTTGTATGAATGTCTTGATTCTGTAAGATATCGAATCCACTCATTTTATGTTGTAGTTGACGAGTCGGATCCCTTAAAAAGGGAACAGTCTACTGAACAACACCTTTCAAGATAGATGTTCTGAAATTTGGGTTTCAAAAGAGGGAATTAACTGATCATTTGCAACCTTTGTACATTTTGCAATATAACCAAGATTGTTCAAAAGTACATGATTTTCCCTCTTTTTTTTTCTTTTTTTTCCCGACCGACCGACCCTATTTTTAAAAAAAAAAAATCCGTAAACCAATTAAGTAAAAATAAAAGGCCTAAGATAACCTTTATATTTGATGATATTATTTGTATAATTTATTTTAACATTCATTTTTGAGAATTTTGAATCTACTTTTTACAGAGAGACCAGGTGACATTCGAACAGTTTAGATCATGGATTTTTCAGCATCCTACAGCTACTATCATAACAAAATGGCTGTTGACTGAAGAAATTACCATTAGTTTGTCAAATGATACCGACACACCTACATTTTATCAGACATTAGCTGGAGTTACTCATTGTAAGCTAAAAAATGTTAAAAGAATTGTTCATTTATACTTAAACTCACTTACCGTAAAAGGCCATGTATAGTACGCAGTTGTGTAAAATCTGCACCCCTATTTTGGCCCTTAAGGTCTGAGAAAAAAGATAGTTTGGGTGTATAATACGTATCTACTTTTAGACTATTTCCTGGAACAACGGATGTGTGAAAATGATTTAGATATTGACAAAATCTTGGATCAAGATCGTTTTCTTTTTCAGTAGATTGGTATTTTTATATTTAAAAAAGTCTGAAAATGAAGTTTTTCAGTCATGTCAACATAAAATGTAACTATTTATCAAATTCTTCTTTTAAAGGGTAAAAAACAAACTAATCTTTAAATTTAATGACACTGAAAATTGTCTGCTATTAACGTCAGCAAAATAAAATGTTATCATGAAAGAAGAATTGTTTGACTGTTAAATAAAGCTTGCGTGGACGTCAGTAAATAAAAGGATTTAGATAATCACGCTCCTTTCAGGTCTAAATTAATAATTATAAATATTAATTATCTATGATAGGTTCTGATATTCTTTAAACTATCACGTGTCCAAGCTAATTTTAAAAGATCGCTTTCTGACAAAACAATACCATAAAGATTTTAAATTATTGATGAAAACCACTCAGACTATAAAAACAAAACCGAACTGGATGTGAATATGCCCCCGGCTTTGAATGACTATTGACAAGTTTATTGAATTTTCACCCCTTAACAAAGCATAATTAGCCTCTGCAGATGACACCCGCCACACCCTCAACTTACCTGTTATACTTTCGTATATGATTATTTTATTGACACACAAATTAAGAATGTTATACCATACAAAATCACATGATAACATACCAATCAATATTTTTCAAATTCAATAGGTAAAACACAGGGTAGAAAGTATTTTTTAATTTTGAATACGAAAATACAACCGGCTGTTCCATTATTTAAACATATAAAAATGAGGATCTTTTAAAAAATCAAATACGAATTTACGATGTTTAGCAGTTTGATCTTTGCTACAAGAAACACAAACATATTCTATTGGCTAGGTAGAAGTTTGATTTATCAGGAAAATATGTTGAAAGGAATACACCGACAACTGTGACGGAAAAGTACATTTCGGGCTGGGCAAAACGGAGACAACAAAAACATGACAAACATTGAAAAAAATCAATATTTTCTTTTTATTTAAAATGAATACATGGATGTTTATTAATAATAAAAACTATGTGGAAAGATGAGGTATCCATTTGCACTCAGACAGTGATGCTCTTTGGACCTTTCTCTCTCAAAGGTCGCTTCTTTCTTGTTCACAACAACCTGAAAAAAGTTCCTCAGAGCCTATAGTACTGTATAATCCGCACCCCTATCCCTTGAATTCGATTTTAGGGTAAAAGTTGGCAGACTATACATTGCCTTTTACGATATACATAGTAGATTTGAAAAAAACCTTATAATTTCTTATACTTATGAGCAGCCTCTCTGGCCTAATTTTAGCATACTCTTTTTGATATCTGACGAGGAATCTACACTTTAGAAAGTTAAAGTCAACCCTACATCAAAAGACCCCTATGTACAGCTTCACTGTTTATAAAGTCCCTGTCATAATCAAAACTTGTAAAATTAACCTCTATTTAAATGAAATTTGGTCATAAAGGTCAATTTTTTACTTCACTTTGGTGCCCTTTATATATATATTTTTGACTCTATTTACAAAGATTTTCAGGATCAATCTTTTTTGGAATGACATAAAAATTTTATTATATTAATATTTTAAGTGGAAGAAACAGACATTAGTGAATTAGAGAAGAGATACTGGATGTTAAAGTCACAGTCCAAGTCAGGGAAGTTTGATTTGGAAACCTTTCAAAGTATGGTGTGTCCTCCCATTCCACACGACATTTCTGAAGGTATTTATCTATAGAGGCATTCAAAATAAATTTATAAATACGGTTAAGATCTTTGAAGATTTTGAAAAGAAAAGAAAATTATTTTGATTATTGAAATTGCTAATTATTGGTTGTACATTTGTAACTATATATAGAAACTAAAAACATAAATTTGAGTTGGGAAGGATATGATTACAATTTGCAAACTTATACAGTTGTAATTAATTTAAAGGTGATCTAACTTGGGATGAGAATAAAAAAAAATTATGGGTCCTAAAATATTTTCCACTACATGTAGTAATAGAAATTTTGTAAACTGAAATGTAATAGATTCAATATGAGAGTCTGGGTGAAGATATAAGAATTAATGGTATCTCTCATCAATAAGAAGACACAAGATGTAGTTACTGAAAAAGAGGGACCTGTTTTAGGACTGACACATATGGATGACAGGGAGAAGAGGGTGTAAATCAGAAACCTCAGTGCTTTACCTTACAATAAATATTGTCAGTATCTAAACACAAAATAAATGTAGACAAAAAAAACAAACAGCAACTGTTACTGTTACTATTAGTCCTGTGAGACAGGATGAGAGAAATGACGAAAAAAATAGGATTGAAAACTGAAAAGCAAAAGAACAGAAAATTTTGGTTTTGGAAAAGTGCACTGTCAAAAATCTGCTAGCTCAAAGCATTAACTTGATATTTTTCTGTCCTAAAACAATCTGTAGTTTCTTGTGGAAGTGGTCATGGGTAATATTAATACGTATTACAAAAAATTGTACAGGTAGAACATTTTTTGAAGCATAGTTCCTGTAGTATTAAAAAAGTGGATTATTGTGACAAATTTAATTTTTCAGGCCTATTCAAAGCCTTTGATGAAAATTGTGATAACCATATTGATTTTAAAGAAATGGCATGTGGTATATCTGCCTGTTGTCGAGGTCCGTTAATGGAGAGACAAAAATGTAAGATATATTCTATCAATCTAGTTGTATTTTTTTCTGTTATTCTGTATTGTTAAATGATTGATTGAATATTGTTTTACGCCGTGTGGGCGACATTTCAGCCATATCACAGCGAGTATTTTCAAATGAAAGAAGTGATATGATGACATAAAATTTCCAAAATACATGTACATGAAAAAATCCAGGGACGGGAACAGTGTTTTTTATTTCTGTTCCTTGTCTGAAAGTCACAGGGAGATTTCTAACATGCAGAAATTGATCTCACCCAACTGTAAGTTAAGCCAGCCCCTAAAAAATTCTTTGCTGAATGTTAAGTTACTCAAGATAAGAACACTGTCATTGCTTATATAATGGATAAGTAATATTATAGCATTTATCATGATTTGGTCAAAAATCTGAAGCAATATAATCAACAAAAAATCCTATTTAAATTGAAATTTTCAGTTTTAATGATATTTTCTTTGAATATTGAGCTGCTTTATTAATTCTTTGACAGAGATTTAAGGTATAATGTACATTGTATCATTCCAAAATGATGCAATACCACTTAGCTATATTAAAAAATGTTGTCCTTAGATTAATAATTGCACAGTTTGGTCATTGATATTTTTAGCTCACCTGACCGGAAGGGTCAAGTGAGCTTTTCTCATCACTTGGCGTCCGTCGTCCGTCGGCGTTCGGCGTCCGTCGTCTGTTAACTTTTACAAAAATCTTCTCCTCTGAAACTACTGGGCCAAATTGAACCAAACTTGGCCACAAGCATCATTAGGGTATCTAGTTTAAAAAATGTGTCCGATGACCCCGCCTGCCAACCAACATGGCCGACATGGCTAAAAATAGAACATAGGGGTAAACTGCAGTTTTTGTCTTATATCTCAAAAACTAAAGCAATTAGGGCAAAACTGACATTGGGTAAAAATGTTCATCAGGTCAAGATCTACCTGTCATTAAATTTTCAGACGAATCGGTCAACCCTTTGTTGGGTTATTGCCCCTGAATTGTTAATTTTTAGGAAATTTTGCAATTTTAGGTTATTATCTTGAATATTATTATAGATAAAGACAAATTGTAAACAGCAAAAATGTTCAACAAAGTAAGATCTACAAATAAGTCAACATGACCAAAATCATTAATTGACCCCTTATAGGAGTTTTTGCCCTTTAAAGACGGCATCCAGCGTAAACTTTCCTTTAAAGATCTTTTCCTCTCAAACCACTGGGCCAATTGAGACCAAACTTTGGTGGATTGGTCCTTTGGTGGCCCCCTTCCAAAATTATGTCTGGCATCCCCGACTTCCAACCGAGATGGCTGCTGTTACTAAAAATTAAAAAAAAAGGGGGGGGGATGACTTTCAAAAATCTTCTTATATGAAACTACAAGTCCAGTTGGAACCAAAGTTGGCAGTAATAGTTCTTAGGAGGTTCTCTTTCAGAAATATGTCCAATGACCCAGACTGTTAACCAAGATGGCCGCCACAGCCGAACTTAGTTTAACATAGTGCCCTATGGGAAAATTCATTGAAAATCTTCTTGTCTTAAACCACTTGACCAATTGGAACCAGACTTGGCAGCAATGGTCCTTACATGGTCCTCTTACAGAGGTGTCTCTGATGACCCGGACTGTCAACCAAGATGGCCGCCACAACCGAACTTAGTTTAACATAGGGCCCAATAGGAAAATTCATTGAAAAATCTTCTTGTCTGAAACCACTTGACATATTGGAGCCAGATTTGGCGGCATTGGTCCTTAGGAGGTCCTTTTTCAGAAATGTGTCTGATTTCGTGGACTGTGAACCAAGATGACCGCCACAGCAGAACTTAGTAACAAAGGACCCTATGGGAAATTCACTCAAAAATCTTCTCATCTGAAAGCACTAAGCCAATAAGAATTAGACTTGGAAGCAATGGTCCTTAGATGGTCCTCTTTCAGAATTTTGTGCGATGACCCAGACTGTCAACCAAGATGGCCGCCACACCAGAACTTAGTTTAACATAGGGCCCTATGGAAAAATTCATTGAAAAATCTTCTTGTCTGAAACCACTTGACATATTGGAGCCAGAGTTGGCAGCATTGGTCCTTAGGAGGTCCTCTTTCAGAAATGTGTCTGATTTCGTGGACTGTGAACCAAGATGGCCGCCACAGCAGAACTTAGTTTAACATAGGGCCCTATGGAAAAATTCATTGAAAAATCTTCTTGTCTGAAACTACTTGACATATTGGAGCCAGAATTGGCAGCATTGGTCCTTAGGAGGTCCTCTTTCAGAAATATATCCGATCACCCGGATTGTCAACCAAGATGGCTGCCACACCAAACTTTGTTAAATATAGGAAAATTCATTTAAAAATCTTCTTGTCTGAAACCGCTTAGCCAGTTGGAACAAGACTTAGCAGAAATGGTCCTTAGATGGTTCTCTTTTAGAAATGTATCCGTTGACCTGGACTAAACCAAGATGACTGCCACAGCTGAAATTAGTTTAACATAGAATCCTATAGAAAAACAGCCAAATTGACTGCAACACTTAAATATTTAGGTCTGCTCAAGGTGTAAAGTTAAATCCAGGTGAGCGATACAGGCTCTTGAGAGCCTCTAGTTATGGATTGTCATGTCAGAGTAGCATTATTGTTATTTTGGAACTTCTTTTTTGATCTAATTAATTAAGAACTGTTAATTTCACAGGTAAAGATAGTACCATATACAAACATATCACAAGGCTGAGCAATTATATACACTTAATTTGTATTTGCATGCTTATACATGTATTCAGGTTGTAATTTTGTAAATAGTTCTTATTCTTTATATAGCAAGGACATTACAAGAGAAATAGGCTCACATTTCTTAAAAAGTGACTATTATTTTCAAATATAATAGCCAAGTTGCCAAAATTTTTTCAAATATAATAGCCGAATTGCCAAAATCTTGCTTGAACTTTATTTTCTTGGAACACAACATTTATCTCAGACTACCTCTTAGTTTTCTTTGCTATAGGTTCTTTCAAGGTACTCCATCTTCCTCCACCAATAAAAACTGGCTACCAAGATATAGCCAATTGACCCAAAAGTGGCATAAAATCCTATTGAACCCAGTCAAACCTAATTGCCGAAATGACTGTTATTTGACTACCTTATAACTTAGTTTATATTTGTTAAGAGACTGACTGTATTATTATTATGATTTTCTTTGTAGTTTGTTTTAAAGTGTTTAATAAAAAGAAAGATGGGAAATTGAGTAAAGAAGATTTGATACAAATGTTAACAGCCATGTTAGCAGTGCGGTCAGAGAACAAGGCACCGTATGAATTGGTAAGATGAATAATGTGGATTTGTAATATATCTTTTTTGGATACCTATTTTGGTGGTTTTTGTGGATGCAGCTAAACCATGAGTTCAAGTGTACCATGAAATGCATATTTTTTTTATTATACATGTATTTTAGTAGTAGAAGAAAATTACAAATCTATAGAATTCTTTAAAACAACAATTTCCCTCCATGGATGAAAAATAAATGAATCCACAGTTTATCAAAACTATTTACTTTGAAATAAAATCTATGAAATTGAATAAATTTCAACTCATCAGAACCTCAGAAGAATTAAATTTGCCAAAATAAATCAGATGTGAGGAATCAGTTTTTTGGGAAGAAGACATTTCATTTAAAGGTCTAGTATGGTGATTTGCACAAAACTTTAAATCAATTATTTTTGCATTTTTGATGTCCCAACTTTGCTTTACCTGATATGTACGGGTTTTTGGCTATGTAATTTTTTATTCTGATTTTTTCATGTCAAAACTGTAGTATCGATGCTATCTTATTTTTATTTTATAGGAGTCTGATGTTTTTCATAATTTAAATCCAGAAACAGTTGCAACGGAAATCTTGGCCTGTCATGATTCAGACAAGGTAATCTGTTTTTGTAATTAGAAATATACTTCAGAGAAGTAAAGTCAAGAAATACCAAACGGACATTCGAAGGAGAGAAAAATTGTAACAACTGACAAACTCTGGAGAACAACAAAGACAAGACCAAAACAATACATGCACTGCAATTAAAAACTAAAAACATATGAACAACATGGACCCCACCAAAAAACAGGGGGTAGACTCAAGTGCTCTGGAAGAGTAAGCAGTCTTTGCTTCCTGCAAGGCACCCACCATGGTGCCCATGTCATATCCGGTATGAGGAAGGGATAATATCAATGGAACAGATCCATTTTCATTTGGGAAACGGCTTTTTCATACCTGTCAACCAAGTCATGATGACGCCCATAAAACTTTAATAAGGACGACTTCAGCTTAGGAGTAACATACCCCTGTCTGAAGGAAAGTTGAAGTTGGACTATGTGAAATTTCAGAGTTAATAATATAGCCAGTGCTTCAAACACAAAAAATAAATAGAAACTTACCATCTAAACAGAGTTTATACCACAGGAACATTTAAAATTTATTGTAAAAAATTGTAAAAAATTTGAAGGTCTTATGTGGAGTTTTTATCAGAGCCCAAGATAACAGGTATCAGCATCTTTACAATTTAAAAAGGGAAGATATGACTTAGAAATATTTTTGGCCCTCAAAGTTACGCTCAGTCTGAAATAAGTATACACAGGTTTTGTAAATCAAAGAATGATTGCTTAGATATTTTTTTTTCAGTCTATGAAGAAATAACCTCAATCACACGGTGCACACTAAATAACCCGCATAGCGAGTTTTTTGAAAGTGTGCACCATGTGCATTGAAATTACTGTCAATCTGTATAATTTAATTCCAACTGTTGTTTTGACATCTAGAATTTCGGGATTCTCTTTAATGATGTCATAGCAGAAAAAAAATTTAGTCAATAATATGATAGACGAAAAAATTTGACCAATCAAATGATGTGAAACATCCAATATTAAATTATTTACCTGTAAGCTTGTTTCTGCCCATGAATAGACACAAAATTATAGTGACACATATCAGTTTGGATGATATTATGGCAGTGTAAAAGGTCATATATGATATCATAAAAAATTTGGGAGAATAGGGGAGAAATAATGCCAATGGATAAGATCTGAAGATGTTGGTAATGGTTTGATGAAATTAAATGTCCATTTTGTATTCAACTCAAAGGTGACAGTGTATTAAGCAATCAACGTCATCCAAAACCAACATGTATTGAGAAGTAGGCATTGGCTGGACATAGTTCATATCATAAGGAGTGTAATAGAGTGTTGATTAATAGTGGGTGAAAAATGCAGTCATTCATTTTGACTCAATGCTAATGAACTTAGGATACATTTTACTCTTGTTTTTCATTTAACCCATTATGAGTTAAAAACTCATCCCTGATTTAAAAAAATTATCTGGGGCTCTGGTTTGTATGGAGATGATCCTGAATTTAAAAGAAATTTGTAACATTTGTTCAGAAAAAAATATTTTTCAGCTCTTTTCCCCACAATTTGATTTACCACTTCATGTTACAAAATTGCTATCGCAAAATTTAAGGACTTGTGGTGCTACAAATGTTCTAGTTATTTCCTCCTACTTTTGGTTTCAAAACTTGTTCACTTTATTATTTGATACCCTCGGTTTTAAACCGAAAGGGGTAATGTCGTCTTGTTTGTGTATTTTGCATATACTGGTATTCATTATTTTGGATATACATTGTGTACTATGGCATGTGTTTTATAATGTCAGACGCTTTATGGTGTCAAGCATAGTGTATCCATGCTTCAAATGTTTAATAAGCTGATGTGCTTAGTAAAGTTCTTTAAATGTTTTTTTTTCTAGGATGGTAGTATCACCCAGGAAGAATATTTAGTGTGGACGGTCAACAATACATTGGCTGATGACTTTCTCAATCTTCTTAGTCAGGTAAGTATAGGCAGTCAGCAGTATGCTATTTTAAATTCTAATATTTGGATATTTTGTCAATTACGTGAGATTGATGAAATTCCGTGATTTTTTTAGTAAAAGAAGATCTGATATTTTACATGTGGAATGACGCCTTTTTATCACTCAAAGAAGTGACTTAAATGTAACAATAGACTTGGCCAATGGTATTCCTATTCAAACTTTGATGCAATCTCACATTAAAACCTATTCTCTGATACTTTCTTATTAAAATAATTGTTCAATTTGCAAAATATTGAATACCGGTAGTATGTAGGTCAGTGTTCATGGTTTTTTATATGCTGTAAGTACAAAAAAGGCTGTTTAACAACACAGAAATCTCAGGCTACCGTTAATTGACTAACAACTTTCTTTAAAAGTTATTCAGATGTGTATGAATAGACAAAAGTAATTAGAAGAAGTACTTTGTTGACTTATTCACAGAGCCCCAGATAATCTGTGTAGTAGCGTCATATAAGCTTTAAAATAAGAACAGGTATGCTGGAGAAATATTATCTGGCAATTAAAGTTATGCTCTTTCTGCATTAACTTCACCGAGGTTTCAAAAATCAAAATTTCCAAGCTCACTTGTAAGTTGCATTATTGACATGACAATCGTAAAGCTGTGTTGATAAACTTTATTAATATGATTGAGAACAAAAGTAATTGTGGCTGTAATGCTATTGATTCAACTTGGTAACCCCATGGATGCATTTTACTTGGATTTCTTGGACAGTCAAAATACTAACCCCTTTAAAAGTCTGGATTCCCCGAGGTAGTTACCCCCTGATTAAAAACAAATTATATGTTGCTCTATTTTCAGGTAAGTCATGACATTATTTTATGATATATTTATTATGTCTCCCCTTCTCGAAGGGAGACATATTGTTTTAGTGATTATTATGTCTCCCAAACAAAGTTTTGGGAGACATATTGTTTTTGTCCGGTTTCTTATTATTATTCTTCTTCTTCTTCTTCTTCTTTCCTTTTTCTTTCCGTTCAATGTTGTCCGCGACGTTTCTCAAAGATGCAATGTCCAATCAATATGAAACTTTGGGAATATGTTAAGGGTGACCTGAAGTTTTGCAAACGACTTTTAAAATTTTCAAAATGGCCGCCGTTTCAAAGGTCATTATATAGGACATTGCAATAATTTGAATTTAGGGGGTTTCTGATAAGCTCTAGATAGTGGCAATGGGGGTTTGTTTGGGAGACATCTTGTGACTCGCTGGCGATCACAATCATACCTAGTTATGTCGCCCCGAACGTAGTCACGGGACGACATATTGTTATTCTTCCGTTTCTTTGTTATTATTATTATTATTATTATTATTATTCTTTCTTTCTTTCTTTCTTTCTTTCTTTCCAATGATTTTTGTCCGGCTTAGTTCTCGGAGATGCCTGGATAGAATTGAATGAAACTTGGCAGAAAGTAAGATCACTATGTGAAGGTGTGCAATCAATACTTTTTTTTCCCAAATGGCCGCCATTTTCAAGATGGCCGCCATTCAAAGATCGGTACCCTCCGAAAATTTAAAACGTTTATATCTCAAAAACTGTACCATAGAATTTCATTAAACTTCGTATGTTTGTAAAGTACAATTAGAAGAACAAACTCATGAAAAAAAATGGCGATCGGTTGGAGACGTTTGGCGGCCATTTTGAAAAATGATGTTAAAATGGCGAAAAACTTAACATCGATAGAATTGAATGAAACTTGGCAGAAAGTAAGATCACTATGTGAAGGTGTGCAATCAGTACTTTTTTTTTCAAAATGGCCGCCATTTTCAAGATGGCTGCCAGGGGCGACATCTGCTATTGCTCGCAATTGCAATTCTAGTTATTCTTCCTCTTCTAATCAAATTTTTTGTCCGGAACATAACTTTTTTGTTTCTTGAGCTAGCCTCATGATATTTGGAAGGTATATGCATCAGGTCATGGCGGAGTGCAGAGTACCACATTTGGGTCCCTGGGGGTCAGTCCCCACCCCCTAGCCTGTAAAATGTAGGCTAAAATAACAAAATACTTAATATTTTGAAAACCATTGTGATCCCCACCCTATAACCATATATATTATTACTCCTTATGATAAGACAAATCATTTGGTACCATAGGGGGGTCTGAGGGGGGTCATGCCCCACCCCCTCAAACGATAAAATACTAAATATTCTGAAAACCATTGAGATCCCCACCCTATAACCATATATATTATTACTCCTTATGATAAGACGAATCATTTGGTACCATAGGGGGGTCTGAGGGGGGTCATGCCCCACCCCCTCAAATGATAAAATACTAAATATTCTGAAAACCATTGAGATCCCCACCCTATAACCATATATATTATTACTCCTTATGATAAGACGTATCATTTGGTACCATAGGGGGGTCTGAGGGGGGTCATGCCCCACCCCTTCAAATGATAAAATACTAAATATTCTGAAAACCATTGAGATCCCCAACCAATAACCATATATATTATTACTCTTTATGATAAGACGAATCATTTGGTACCATAGGGGGTCTGAGGGGGGGTCATGCCCCACCCCCTCAAATGACAAAATACTTATTATTCTGAAAACCATTGAGATCCCCACCCTATAACCATATATATTATTACTCCTTATGATAAGACAAATCATTTGGTACTATAGGGGGTCTGAGGGGGGGGGGTCATGCCCCACCCCCTTAAATGACAAAATACTTATTATTCTGAAAACCATTGAGATCCCCACCCTATAACCATATATATTATTACTCCTTATGATAAGACGAATCATTTGGTACCATAGGGGGTCTGAGGGGGGGGTCATGCCCCACCCCCTTAAATGATAAAATACTTAATATTTTGAAAACCATTGTGATCCCCACCCTATAACCATATATATTATTACTCCTTATGATAAGACAAATCATTTGGTACTATAGGGGGTCTGAGGGGGGGGGGTCATGCCCCACCCCCTTAAATGACAAAATACTTATTATTCTGAAAACCATTGAGATCCCCACCCTATAACCATATATATTATTACTCCTTATGATAAGACGAATCATTTGGTACCATAGGGGGTCTGAGGGGGGGGGGGTCATGCCCCACCCCCTTAAATGATAAAATACTTAATATTTTGAAAACCATTGTGATCCCCACCCTATAACCATATATATTATTACTCCTTATGATAAGACAAATCATTTGGTACCATAGGGGGGTCTGAGGGGGGTCATGCCCCACCCCCTCAAATGATAAAATACTAAATATTCTGAAAACCATTGAGATCCCAACCCAATAGTGTTCTTCTTCCTCTTCTAATCAAATTTTTTGTCTGGAACATAACTTTTTTGTTTCTTGAGCTAGCCTCATGATATTTGGAAGGTATATGCATCAGGTCAAGGCGGAGTGCAGAGTACCACATTTGGGTCCCTGGGGGTCAGTCCCCACCCCCTAGCCTACATTATCTTGGAAAGGGTTGAAATCCCCACCCTTAAACCATATATTTTATTATTCATGATAACAAGACAAGTTGAATGCAGTATACATCTGAGCCCCGGGGGTCATCCCCTACCCCTCAAGACCAGAAACCTTAATTTATCTTAAAAATGGTTGAAATCCCCACCCCTAAACCATATATTGTACTACTCATGGTTACAAGACGAGTTGAATGCAATATGCATCTTAGCCCTGGGGGTCATCCCCACCCCCTCAAAATCAGAAACCTTATTTTATCTTAAAAATGGTTGGAATCCCCACCCCTAAACCATATATTGTACTACTCATGGTTACAAGACCAGTTGTATGCAATATACATCTTAGCCTTGGGGGTCATCCCCACCCCCACAAAATCAGAAACCTTATTTTATCTTAAAAATGGTTGGAATCCCCACCCCTAAACCATATATTGTACTACTCATGGTTACAAGACGAGTTGAATGCAATATACATCTTAGCCCTGGGGGTCATCCCCACCCCCCTCAAAATCAGAAACCTTATTTTATCTTAAAAATGGTTGGAATCCCCACCCCTAAACCATATATTGTACTACTCATGGTTACAAGACAAGTTGAATGTACTATACATCTTAGCCCTGGGGATCATCCCCACCCCCTCAAAATCAGAAACCTTATTTTATCTTAAAAATTGTTCAGATCCCTTCCCCAAAACTATATATTACCTTATTCATTCCTTGTTGAAGCACATATCTGTAGGTAACTACATGTATTATGTACCATAGCTCTTAATTTGCCACCTTGATGATCCCTAAAAAATGTTAAAAAAACTATGGGTATGGAAGGGGAGACATCAGTTTTAGCGTGCTAAAACAGTCCAGCATGCTGGACTCCTGTGACAACAGTACCTCTAGTTTTTACTGAAACTGAAGAACAGAAAATACTGATACTGTTGTAATTAGTGTTTATTATTTTGATCTATGTTGATTACATATCTGTGCATTTATGTTTATGTTCTATAGATCTGTCACATAGTCCTTGGATTAAAGCCAAAATCACCTGAGGAAGAAGGCAATATTTTAAAGTAGGTATTCATTTATCCACAATACAGACTTTTTTGTGAGTTTATTGGCATTTTTGGTAAAATCAAAGTTAGGGACCATGTTGTATTTATAGTGAGATGGCAATATATGTAATATCCCCATATTCAAAGGATGAACCAGTTATGCTACTGCTTCAAAAGATTAGAGGATATATCGGTGTACCCACGTGTTTTCGCCTATGTTTCCATCTGTTTTTCTGTCACAAATTTCTCAGCAACTATAAATGCAATTACTGCAGAATTGGTGTAAAGCATGACTATGATGTATGGTTATTTTTACACAACATCTACTTTATACAACCTAGGTGTGAAGCATTGTAATGTGGGTACCAGTTTTATACTTGTGGTAAATCACTTCCAGTTCAACTATGACAGATTAAATTTTGCAAATGTGTAAAATGCCATTGATTGCCAGGGTTTATCTTTAAACTAATATGGGGTCATAAGGTAAAAAAAGGCTAAATACAATGATGTGGATACAACTTGAAAACATGATAACATATTGAAAATTTGACCTTTGGGAAGAGGTAGACATAGAAATATTTAACAAAAATAAAAAATTCATATCCATTATATGAATAATAATCATAAAATAAGTGATATTTTTGACACATTTTTGCATAGACTCATAATAACTATTTACTTGCTGTGTGAAATTTTATTTAAACTGTTAAAAATTGAATGAGGCAACAATAGAAATATTCTGTGTTTCTTACAACTTGTTCTTATTAATGAGATTGGTAATATCATGGCATTTTCCAAATCTTTTGGTAGGCCCTTTTTGACTTTGGACTTGTTCAAAAGTTGTAAAAAAATATACAAGTATTAGAGTTTACACCGAAAACTTGATCAGATTACTGGAAACATAGTATTTTGTTTTGTTTTACCTGTGACATTGATGTTCATCTGTTTTTTGTTTTGTTTATATTTGATAAATATTTTAATTTGATAAATATTTTAATTTTATTTATTCTTGTCAATAGTCAGTGGCTAACACGTGAATCAAGTAAGGCTTTCCAAATAGGACAGATCTGGTATCTGATAGCAATGCAGTGGTGGAATTGCTGGCATGAATATGTCAGTTTTAAGGTCAGTGTTTATATATTTTTATCAATGATAGATATCAGATATTATACATTTAGAAGTATAACTGTCTAGATGGTTTTGTGTTTTTGATGCCCAGCTACGTCAAACCGACAAATAAATTCTGTTACCCTTCTAAACCTTATCTTCCCCAGCTGCGTCAAACCAACAAATAAATTCTGTTACCCTTCTAAACCTTATCTTGCCCAGCTGGGTCAAACCAAAGACAATTAAATTCTGTTATCCTTCTAAACCTTATTTTGCCCTATAAGAGGTGTTTTGCAAAATTTTTATGTTCCTCATATATTAGACTGAAGGAGTACCATATTTTGCTAGGGGCCTCTGTGGCCGAGTGGTCTAGGTAGTTTTCATGACTACTAATGATCAATAGCTTGTCAATGCTGAGGTTGTGAGTTTGAATCTCACCTGTGGCTGGGTTTGTTTGACTCCGATCTTAATTGACAAGGATTGCCTATTTTCCTACCGAAGGTTGTTGGTTCTCTCCGGGTACTTGGGCTTCGTCCACCAATAAAAACTGGCCGCCGCGAAATAGCTAAATGTGCGGAAAACGACATAAAACCCCAAATAAACAAACACATTTTGCTACTGTGCAGTTAATGTGGATCCCACAATGGCTATGTTCTTGATAGTCATATCCACCTTAACTGGCTATTTACTATTTACATCATTGATTGTGGGCATTCATTATCGAGTAAAACTTTGTTTTGACAATGGTAAAATCTAGATGTGGGTCAAGATACCTGCAATTTATTGATACTGCAGACGTTTAGAATAAATATAAGAAAAAAACATAAAAATGCACAATCACACCTTTAAACCAATGTTTCAAATTGATTACAATTGTCCAGTAAACCTGCATATTTTTGCATCTATGATTGTTACAATCTGCCAATTGCATTTTCCCATGTTCAATGAGAAGTGCCATTGAAGGGAAAACAGGTTTTTGATTTTGATAGCTGTCGGTATACATGTGTTTATATGGAAAGTTTTTCTGTCCTTATGTGGTGATCAAATACAGATGAAGGCCTCATGAATTCTGCAAGTACTTGCCAACTTTACTATTAGATTCATTTTGTACTTATCATAAACGTTTAAAGAACCCTTATCATAATTGTTTATGTCATCCTCAGTTGCAATTTGTACTACAAAAAAACATTAGAATAAGACTAGCTTTTAAAAAAAACCATAATCATAGTGTCGATTGGTGCTTTGGAACAATGCATAATGACTTTTTCCTGTTCTCACTCCACTTCTCCTTGTCAGCTTCAGAGAGATAAGTTACTTCTCCCTGTCATCCTGAAGTAGGGTGAGCCATGTTTAATAAGAAAATCCTCTGTGTACTTTCCCAATGTCAAAATATAAATTAGAATTATAAATAATTTTTAAAGTTTTTTTTCCCTGAAATCATTAGTTGAAAACCTATTTCTATTAATGATTTTAGATACAGTATAATATTATAACCTCAATTTCATGCTTGAGTGACTTGTATTACATTTTTGAGGTTAAGTCTATTTCTCAGCAACTGTAATACCTAGGCCCTACCTGAAAACAATCATTAAGTTAAGAAAATGTTGTTGTAAAATAAATTGAGGAAATATTCTTTGATATAACAACTACATTGTAAATCTGTAGTTTTGGCTTATAAAGAAGGATGCCTATAAAAAAATCAGTTCAAGAGTCCCCAGTGTTTCATGATAAATGAATTCTACTGTATTGTAGAAAAAAGTATCAAGCACCAATTTGTTAAATTTGTCTCAAACTATTAGACAGAAATGATCATTGTCCCACTCTCAGTGAGTCCCCAGTGTTTCATGATAATTGAAATCTACTGTATTGTAGAAAAAAGTACAAATGTATCAAGCACCAATCTGTTAAATTTGTCTCAAACTATTAGGTAAATATGATCATTGTCCCACTCTCAGTGAGTCTGATTTTGTTCTCATAGGTGAGAAATATAGTTAAACATCATTTGTACACAAGGCAGGAAGTTCTCAGATGCACCACACTCTGGTAAGAATATCTACTGAGAAATCTTGTACTTAGTGTGTAAGATTTCCTATCTTATACTTTGCACTGATGTTAGTTTCTGTATTTTTACTTTCAGAATATAACTGAAACAAATGGAGAATTAAATGGTATGATAACATTAAATGACAAGTTTAACATTGATGAATCCCATCATAGAATTACTAAAAATAAACATCCTGGGAAAGCCATTCCAAGCTGGGAGGATGATAGCGTTGTTATGGTGAATGCTAAGACAACCGTGTATAATATGTCACAGTCATATAGCGGAGCAAGTCCTAGTCATAATTATTCAAACAGTGCAATCAAATCACAAAGTTGTGGAAGTCCGTTAAAGACTTGTCTAAATCCTCAGGAATCACCTGTGATCAACGGAAGTCCAAATCCGTCACCGAAAATTCGGAAGAAAACTCTACAGTTAAATAATTCTCAGCCTTTGAAACCTGGTGCAGTTGACAATAGTGCATTATTGATTCCTAGTCAATCAAAAGTAGGTTATAATAATTTGATTTTTAAGTTTTCCACCTTAGCTCACCTGGATCAGAGGTAGTCAGTTGTAGTATATCCTCCTTCCCTTAAATTTTATTAATTTAATCTTCTTCTGTGAAACGACTGAGCCAATTGGAACCAAAGTTGGCAGCAATTATGCTTAGGTGGTGTATCTGATGACAAGGACTGCCATCCAAGGTGCCCACCACAGTCAAACTTTATTTAACATAGTACACTGTGGGAAAATTCACTTAAAAATCTTCTTGTCTGAAACAACTAAGCAAATTGGCAGCAATAGTCCAGGACTACTTCTGAAAGAGGACCACTTAGAACTATTAGTCCTAAATGGTTCTCTTTCAGAAGTATTTTGTAATGAATTAAAAAAACAAAAATAAAGATGTATTTAGATTGTGTACAAGATAACAGGAGATTGCAGCCATTTTATATGTGTGCAGTTATGTACAAGACATCAGGAGATGGCAGCCATTATTTTTATGTATGTAGTTAATTGTTCAAGTATTAAGTTATGTGCAAGTAAAAAAATATGCTTTTAATGCATGATATAGGTAAAAAAAGACTTTTACTACATGTTCAAATATCAAATAAACTACAAGATAGTCAGCAGATTGCAGTCATTTTTGTTCAAGCATGTAGTTTCATTGTGTATAAAAAAAATGTTGATTTATACAACAAATGGGGGCCTTGGTGGCCGAGTAGTCTAGGTAGTTAGTCATGACTACTAATGATCACTAGCCTGTCAACACTGCGGTTGTGAGTTGGAATCTCAACTGTGGCGGGGTGTATTCGACCCCCACCTTGCCAATTTTCTTACCGAAGGTTGGTGGTATTCTTCGGGTTCTCCTGCTTCCTCCACCAATAAAAACTGGCCACCGCAAAATAGCCAAATGTGCTGAAAACGGCGTTAAACTCCAACTAAACAAACAAACGACAACAAATGTATATTTCAATTCAGGTGATCTCCCTGACAAATGAAGGCGGCAGATTGAAAAGAGATGTAATGTTAGTTCGAGGCAAAGATTTTGAGATTGTTCCTGAGGCAATATGGCGAGCTTTGTCTACTTGGTATGGTGCTAATACAGCACTCCCTAGAACTGTAAGTCTTCAACCTGTTTTTCTTCCTAAATTGACAAACTGATTGATTTTTTGCTACTGCTGGGAAGAAGGGTTTAAGTTTGATCACAGTATCTCTGGGGCCATTTTGTACATTCTTTATGGGCTAAGTTCAAGACCCAGCAACAGCTCTGAATGCACCTTTTTCGCTTCAAATATTTCTTTAAAATGAAAGTTTAAAGTGTAGTAGAATTGATTATTTTTTGATAAGTTCAGATTTAAGGCCTAGGGTACTGAAAGCAGATATTAGACCTGCAATAATTACATATACTGATCATCAAGCAATTTCATTATTGATTAATCACAGTTCAATGAACAGAGGTAAGGGGTATTTTAAATTAAATAACAGTATACTTGAAGAGGAAAACTATCAAACATTAATCACTAATCTTATTGTTACTTATAAAGAAAAAATGCTACAGGCAAAAAAACCTTTCTACGCTATGGGACTTGTTTAAAATTGAAGTAAGAGATATTACAGTGGAATTTTGTAAAGCTAATGCAAAAGCTAAAAACAATGAAATAGGAAGTTTAGAGGCAAAATTAAAACAACTTTATAAGATCAATGATAAAAATAAGGGAAATAATGAAAATATGGACGACATTAATTACATTTCAAAACAAATTGAAGAAACAGAAGAAATATTAGGTAAACTATATCAGGATAAAATTAAAGGGGCTAAAATAAGATCTAGAGTTAAATGGTTCGAAGAAGGAGAGAAAAATACAAAATACTTCTTGGGGCTAGAGAAATCACGACAAACACGGAAAAATATTACAATCTTGAAAGATGAAAATGATAATATGATAAAAGATCAAGACAAAATTTTGGAAATGGAAAAAAATTATTATGAGAAACTATATTCCTCAAGAAACCCAGATTTAGAACATATTGAAGAATATATTAATGACACTAAAATTGGTAACAAATTATCTGAAATTGATAACAAAGTTCTAGAAGGTGTATTCACACTTGAAGAGTGCACACAATCTGTTTTTAATATGAAACTAAATAAATCTCCCGGAATTGATGGTCTATCAGTGGAATTTTATAGAACTTTTTGGAAAGATCTGAAAGAATTGGCAGTTGCGGTATTCAATAATTGTTACTATAAAAAAGAATTGACGAACTCACAAAAACTAGGACTGATAACACTATTATATAAGAAAAACGACCCGTATAATCTAGATAATTATCGCCCAATTACACTTTTAAATGTTGACACTAAAATAATTGCGTATACATTAGCAAATAGACTGAAACCTGTTTTACACAAAATTATCCATAGTGATCAAAACGGATATATATAGAACCGATATATAGGGTTTAATATAAGGCAAATTCAAGATATTATTGATTATACAGAAAAATATAAAATAGATGGCGCTATTCTTTTCCTTGATTTCTCTAAAGCTTTCGATTCACTAGAGTGGGATTTCATGTACTGTTCTTTAAGAAAATTTGGTTTTGAAAAATCCATGTTACAGTGGATAAGTACTTTATACAATAATATAAAAGGTTGTATTTTAAATAACGGTTGGATCTCTGCACCTTTCAAAATTTATCGTGGTGTACGTCAAGGATGCCCTGTGAGTGCCCTTATTTTTGTTATTGCTGTAGAAATACTAGCATGTAGAATACGACAAGACAATAATATTGCAGGTATACAAATTAAACTTGATGGCAAATCTCACAGTTTAAAAATTAGTCAACTAGCTGATGACACAACCCTCTTTGTAAATTCTAAAACTGAAATAACAGTAGCTCTTAATTTAATTGAAATATTCGGAACATTATCTGGTCTCATACTAAACAGAAACAAAACTGAGGGAATTTGGTTAGGTAGGCTGAAAAATTGTAAAGAAAAATATGAGAATATAAAGTGGTCAGAGATAGTTAAATGTCTTGGTGTATACTTTGGTCATAATAGAAAAGAGTGTAAGAAATTGAATTTTGAAAAGCAGCTTTTAAAATCTGAGAAGATAGTTAAAGACTGGAATAAAAGAAACATTACAATGATAGGAAGAATAACTGTTGTGAAATCCCTTATCATACCAAATATAACATTTATTGCGTCAGTTACTAATATGGTCAACGAAGATATATCAAAATTTAAAAAGATTATTTATGATTTTATTTGGAATAATAAAAGTGAAAAGGTTAAAAGAACAGTACTTAGCCAGAGCTACATTGATGGGGGACTAAAAATGATAGATATAGACAAATATATAGACGCACTTAATATAAATTGGGTTAAAAGATTGATCAATATGACGGATGAAGACTCTAATTGGAAAGTAATACCAAAATATTATTTAAATAAATTTGGACCAAATTTCATGATATTCAATATGAACCTAGATAGAATTCAGTCTATACATAACATGAAAGAAAACATACCCGAATTTTATTTAGAGATTATCAAAAAATGGATCAAAGTTAATGAAAAAATAACAATAGATGAAACGAACTTTAAATCGATACGACAACAATTAATATGGGGAAATAAACATATCAAATTTAAAGGAAAGTGTCTAATTTATAATAATTGGATGAAAGAAAATATTTTGTTCATTAATGACATACTAGATGAAAATGGGAAAATTTCGCAAAATTTCTTGTTGAACAAACTATCAAATCACTGTAGTTGGTTTTCTGATTATACTAAACTTATAAAGGCAATTCCAGCAAATTGGAATAAAGTATTACAGACAGAAGAATCTATAAAAACAAAAGTAAAAACAACCCTGTACCCAAAAATAAGAAATTTTGATGGGAAAAAAGTAAAATTTCAAGATTTATCGTTAAAACAAATATATGATAAAATCTTGTGAAAAATCAGTAGGATTCGTAAAATGGGAAAAACAATTAAAAACTGAAAATCAATGTTTTAAGAGAAAAAATACATTTCTTTTTATTTTCAACTACTTAGATGAACCTAAGTATAAAATATTCAAATGGAAATTACTTCATTATATTTTACCATGTAAGCAATTATTGTCAATGTGGAAAATTACAGATTCGTCATTATGCAATGTATGTAATGAATAAGAAAATTATGAGCATTTTTTTATTACATGTAAATATTTCGAAAATTTTTGGGAAAACATCAAAATACTTTTGACAACCTTAAATATTGGCCATCACACTATTAGTATGAACACATTAGTTTATAGATACAAAATAGTAGATAAAGACTACTATGGAGTGAATTATATCTTCACAGTGATATTTTTTACTATATATAAAGTTTATTATGCATCTGATAAAAAAAGACAAAAAGTTAATGCTTTTAAATATTTTAAAAGTGCAATGTTTGAGATTTCCGAATTAAGACTCATACGCGATTTTAATATCTATAGATTTATGCAAAAAAGCGGTAAATATTCTAAAGAATAGACAAGAATTATTTTCATAAAAACTTAATTATAAACATAATTTTTGTTCAGAAAACAATGTTTACTCCTGAATTTCACGGCCAACAAAGATTTCCATTTTGTTGCCTATTTATATATTTTAAACTTTTGTTTTCTTTAAAGAAGTTAAAAGTTAGAATTTCATATACCATAAAATATAAGAATTATATACTGTTATGACATTTTGTAATATCACTAACAAATTATATAATAGTATATATTTTTTGTTGATGGATACCCCTGTTATCTATTAACATTAATACCAGGGCTCTTAAGGGGAATGCTGTACCCTTAAGAGAATTGTTCACAGCAATCAGTGCAATAAAGTATTTTGTTATGTTAAAAAAAAAAAAAAAAAAAAAAAAGTGTAACTCTATAATATTTTGTTTCTGACAGTTGTAATTAATTATTGTCTTTCCCACGGCTGAAATGCCTTGAATATTTTAGGAGAGTGAATTAATCATTTTCAATATGCAATTCTATGCTTTTTTTTTGTAAAAAATGACATTACCACAAACAAATGTGACAATGCATAATATGCGCAAACAAATTTATATTTTCATATTGATTCTTATATTATTTAAACACACTAATCCAAGATTTTTTTCTCAATCAAATAATACATGTATGTAAATACATGTAAATTTACATCAGAGTTAAGTTAAAAGTTTGACTTTCCACTACAACTATGGTTAAGTATGTAAGTCATATGTTTTGTATTTTAGCTCTTTAATTCTTATTTGGGTTAATTAGATACTACATATGTACTTTTCGGTACGTACATCTATACATGTCATCTAGAATTGCTTTTTGATGATTATCAAAGTAGCAGATTCATCGTATATAAACTAAGTACATGTATTATACAAGTAGTTGAATCGGAGATTGGTGACTGTATATTTAAAAGTATAAATTTTATGTTTTATTTTCTTGTCCATCAAGAAACATGGCTGCCGTGGCTAAAAATAGAACAAAGGTGAAAATGCACTTTTTGGCTCATATCTCAAAAACTAAAGCAGTGAGAGCAAAGCTGACAAGTAGTAAAAATGTTTATGAGGTCAAGATATACCTGTCATGAAATTTTCAGACGAATTGGTCAACCCATTTTTGTGTTGTTGCCGCTAAATTGTTAATTTTAAGGAAATTTCAGTTTTAGGTTATTAACTTATATTATTATAGATAAAGACAAACTGTACACAGCAAAAATGTTCAGCAAAGTAAGATCTACAAATTAGTCAACATGACCAAAATTGTCAATTGACCCCTTATAGGAGTTTTTGCCCTTGAAAGATTATTTACATGTAAACAGAAAATAATGGTCTGACATTTTGTTACAGATTTTTAGAGCATAACTTGAAATAAATTTTTCAAAGGTCAAGGTAATTGAAAAGGTCCATAGCAACCTATTAAAAAGTCCCTAGCAAAGGATGAAAAAGTCCCTAGCAACCACATATATTTGGGTTAAGGACCTTATAATTTACCTGTACAAGTCAAAAAGAAAGGTCAAGAATCAAGGTCATTGAAAAAGTCTATAGCAACTGATGAAAACATCCCTAGCAACCATATATATTTGGGTTCAGGACCGTACAATTTACCTGTTCAAGTCAAAATGGAAGGTCAAGAGTCAATGCATTGAGAAAGTCCATAGCAACTGATGAAAAAGTCCCGAGCAACCATATCTTTTTGGGTTCAGGATTCTATATTTAGTTGTACAGGTCGATATTAAGGAGAAAATTGTGACAGTATACATTAAATAGCAAAAATAATCTTGATGCAAGATCTACACAAAATATAACAGGTGAGCGATTCAGGCTCTTGGGAGCCTCGTGTTTTTATTGCCATGACCTAAGGTGAACTCCTACTTCCGCCATATTTGGCTGTCTGGTAATTTGACACACAACGTCACAAGTACAACAAACCAGTTGGATGTGCTGTTTTGGTTCTGTTTTTCTGTTTAGATGTATGGATTTCACGAAATGAAGAGGAGAATGTTTATTTATCGATTATACCTATCGAAGATTTGGTTTAAATCACATTGTCATATTGTGAGAATGGATAATCTTACACATGATGTGTTTTTACATTATTTTTCAAAAATACTTCTGAATCAATATGTGTGGTTTCTTTAGGGAGGAATTCCATGTTGCCCAATTCCTCGTCAGAGTGAGAATCCCTCAAGAAGTCTCTCTCAAATAGGCACTATTTGTGTCTGAATTTCTTTAGGACGTGGCCTGATGATAATGATTGTCCTGCAAAATTTGCATAGGGTTTTTCATAGTCAACGGTTATAACCACTTTGAACTTTTCACCTTCTAGTTCAAGGAACGTTCCAATGGCAAACAGCGAAGCCATGTTTATTAGCAGTGTTAGTTCCATATCCAGACGACACTGGAGGGGGAGGGCAGTGCTCGGGATTTTGGCGGAAATTATAATTTTAATTAATGGTTAAAAAGTTTTGATAAAACATTGTTCAAGTCCGTTTATTATATTTATTTAACTTATATACACCAAAATGAATGAAAATGTATTTATAACAACTACAACAACATTCAGAAACCCCTATGCTAAATATAGAAATGTAATCTAATAACATTTCATATTTGATAACAATATGATACTACATAAGGAAATACTAGGATTAACTGATGTTATATTCTATTAAATGATTCATATAAGTTCAAAAGCTGTAATCCATTAAAACACTTGTTAAAACTAGATCACATGGCTCCTTAATACATGTAGTATGATCATTTATATACATATGTTGTTTTTTTTTTCCCCCACTTTCAATTATTGTTCATTTAATACTATGTTTTAAGTTTAAATCAATCAATGCAATGTTATATTCAGTTCTGTGTTATCCAATTATGATTTGCTTTATATTTCAATTATAATTATTATGCTCAGCAATGGGTCAATGATTTGCAAATACAATATTCGTATTTGTATTGTAATCAACTTTTCTCAGAATTGCAAAAATAACAACCAATCAAATTGAGCAGATAAGTTATTTCCGGTGGGAGAAACACTAGAACAGCCAACTAAGTCGCGTGCAGCTCATATGGCAACTAATGTTTTTACCATGCTTGTGGTCGCAAAGCCTTTGAAGGTCGTCATATTACCATTTAAAATAATACATGTATAATTTATTATACCCCCCGCAAACAAAGTTTGGGGGGTATATAGGAATCACCTTGTCCGTCCGTCTGTCCGTCTGTCCGTCTGTCCGTCTGTCCATATAGCTTGTAAGCGCAACTCCTCCTAGACCGCTCAATGGATTTCAACCAAACTTTACAGAAAGGAAGTACATCGTCCAAAGATGTGCATGAAGAAAAATCTTTGCTTTCCGATATCACACAAGGGAGATAATTGGACTTCTTTTTTTTTTTGGCTTATACATTATATATGAACCTCGTAAGCGCAACTCCTCCTAGACCGCTCCATGGATTTCAACGAAACTTTACAGATATGAAGTACATCATCCAAATATGTGCATGAAGAAAAATCTTTGCTTTCCGATATCACACAAGGGAGATAATTGGACTTCTATTTTTTTTTGGCTTATACATTATATATGAACCTCGTAAGTGCAACTCCTCCTAGACCGCTCTATGGATTTCAACAAAACTTTACAGAAAGGAAGTAAATGATCCAGAGATGTGCATGAAGAAAAATCTTTGCTTTCTGATATCACACAAGGGAGATAATTGGACTTCTATTTTTTTTGGCTTATACATTATATATGAACCTCGTAAGCGCAACTCCTCCTAGACCGGTCAATGGATTTCAACGAAACTTTACAGAAAGGAAGTACATCATCCAAAGATGTGCATGAAGAAAAATCTTTGCTTTCCGGTATCACACAAGGGAGATAATTTGACTTCTATTTTTTTTTTGGCTTATACATTATATATGAACCTCGTAAGCGCAACTCCTCCTAGACCGCTCAATGGATTTCAACGTAACTTTACAGCAAGGAAGTACATCATCCAAAGATGTGCATGAAGAAAAATCTTTGCTTTCCGATATCACACAAGGGAGATAATTGGACTTTAAAGCGGGGGGTATCCTTTGTGAGCTTTGCTCACAGTACATCTAGTTTGAATTGAAACTGGCTGTTTGATTGGATGAACAAGTTAGAATATTATATTGTATAATCTATATTTTGGTAACTATGACGTCATCAGAATGTTACTCTGCACTCCATGATTGAATAGTCCTGAGCTTAATAAGTTATTCAAATGATTCTACCTACTAGTTTGAATCAGAAAATTCTTGAAAATTAAAATGAAGGGAAAAGTAATTTTTGAAACAGGTCATACTATTATAACCTACTTTGGTCAGTTTACTGCCTCGATTGAAAACAATCCTTAAAAAACTAAGAAAAACCAAATTTTGAGTTTTAATTATTTTCAGCATCTTGTTGCATTTCGTGCAGAAAATGAAAAATTTTATTTCTGAATTAACTGTACAGTTTTATCTCAATACTTATGATAATAAGAAGTGCATTATGTTACTGGTACTATAAATAAATGTCTGGAAAGGTACCTAATAGTATTTTAAAACTTTTAAACCATCGGATAATCATTTATTTTTTACAGGTGATAGCTTCGTCTACAAATGATAACGAACCAGAATTAGAACTGTATCCCATTACTGTCAAACTGTTACGGCACCAGTTCATAAATAATCGACCAGTACCCATGACAACCTTTACTGGAATGATGTCAGGTATTGGTGGAATGGCTCTTTGTAAGATATTGACTTTTCTCAGCTGTCACTAGAATGGGACCAGTTTTTAATAGAATTTTTTAGATTAAGAAATGCAGCAGTTTTCTGAAAATTTCTATAAATATGAATTTTGTATACTTAGAATATAATTTGGGAAAACCAAATAATGAAATAAAAGATAACTAAAAAACCAATCTATTGTAAAAATAAAGGGCTTCCCTATTATATAAAGTGCAGCATGATACGACCACAACATGCTTTTTCAGCACCTTTAACCCCCTGTATCTCTAGAACTATAAAAGATGGAAAAAAATTGCTGAAATACAAATAAAAGCATTCACCAAGGTGAATAAGACAAATAATCCTCATTTTAGAATTGGATGAAAAATAAAAAATTTACTTATCAAGGCACATTGCTTTTTTTGGCCCTTATAACCCCTTATATTTCAAAAACGGTAAAAGATGGAAGAAATCTGTGGAAATACTTCTGGAAACACTTATCAAGATGAATTAAAAGAAAAACTCTATTAAAATTGGATTAAAAATAAAAATTTTAGGCGTCCTGCATAATGGCTAATTTTGGCCCCTTTAATCCCTGTTATCTCTGCAATGACAAAAGTAACACAAAAATGCTTTGAGTAACTTTTATTTTATTTTTATGAAGAACCATTTTTAAAAAATCATCAAAATTGGATAAGAAATAAAAGTTTCGAAAAATTAAGGTGTTTCCCTTTTTTGGCCCCTTATATCTCTAAAACTGTAGGAGTTAGTGAAAATTGAATCATATTCAGGTTTTTCCCATTTTTATCAAGGAACATTAGAAACCAAAATCTGATAAAAAGTAAAAAAGTTGCACCAAAATAATCAAAATACATGTACCCTTAATGATCCCAAGTTCTGACTGTAGTTAGAACTTCTAAAGACAACTTTCAAGTTACACCAATCACTTGAAAAATTTTGTTCAAGAGTGAACATCACTGGCATGCTATATAACTGACCATTCAATTTTGAGCTCTAGTTAAATTTCATGGATTTAATACAAAATAAATATTAAAGAAGTATTTCCTCAACACCTCCATGATAAGGTCTTTATAGCTACGTACATATGTGATTTTATTTTATTTGTGGCTATTCACATGATAAAATGTCTGTTTACTATTGATGAACTTATATAGAACATAAATAATGGTTAGCATCATGAAATAATAAACCAGGTTATAAACCCAGGCATAAATGCAAAGTTTTTTACATAGGACTTGAAAGTGTCTTTTACTCAAACTCAACTTTGGCTCAGACTGTTTTAGTTGACCCCTTTTATTTTTGAGTAAGTCAAGATCTGCTGTATCTGTTTCACAATAACAATAACTTCAATACACTGGTGGCTACTTTGTAAAGATTTGTTATGTTAGCTGTATCTAAAAGTAGTTTTATTGTGTCACCTGCTAATTACAGCTTGACTTCCAGGATTCTGTAGTCTTTAATTGTATTATCACACTGCTTTGTAAATTTTGGAAAGGAAAAAAAAAACAAAGTTGTAAAGAATATTCTTTTATTGTTATTTTTTTTAAAACAGATTGGAATTTTAAACCATACATCAATTTTGATTTTGATATTTTAATTGTTCCAACATATTCAATTTTGTTGAGATTTCTATTTTGCCTCTTAATATTTTCCATTTGGGTAAATATGTCAGTCTATAAGCAAGTGACATAATTATGTTATTGTATATCTATATGTTTCTGTAACTGCAACATGAATGATTGTTGTTTTCTATAATCTATTCTTTTTTTAAGTCTTTTATATTTTTATACTCTTTTAGATTAAACATTTAATAAAAATAATGTTCCATGTAGAATTTTTCTGGACTGATCTTTCGCAGAAATTGTTTACCTTTACTGTTGAAGTTTTAAAAAAAAATCTTATTATTAATTTTGGGCTTTTTCAATTGCAGTTATATGTTTAGTAATATTTGTGTCATTTTTAGCAAATAAAAATAATAATATTCTTATGAATTAGGTCATAAAAATGTTTTTTGTTTCCTGTCTAAGAAATATTACTAATGCCTAAAATGTAAGGAAAATTAAAACTTGCGATGATTTTAGTTGTCTTTTTAAGAATCATGCAATTTTGAAATATTTTATATAATCATTAAAAGTACACTTTAATGATGTTTAAATTTTGGTAAAAATGATCTGTATAATGAAATAGATTGGAATTCATTCTATCTGCCTGATCCTAGGAGAAAATATTTAATAGTTTCTGTAGCAGTTTACGAGATATCTCTGTTTGCTTGAATGTAAAAGTATACGGTACATTCTGCAGAATTTATATCGCCTATATGGTTTTGTGAAGAATAAAATTTGAATTTTTTTGAGCTATTGCTTTCTGAACAATATATTTATAAAAAATAAAGTGTTGTAGAATTTTTAACCTTCTATCACCTTTTCCATGATTTTTAGATGGAGTCATATTTTAGAAATAAACGAATATACAGATTTTAACACAACAAAATACTAACATTTTGATCTTTTTATATTACAGCTATGACAAGCATGGTAGCTAACAACACACAGACTCCGAGGCGATATTTAGCTTATACGGCAACCTTCAGTCGCCAACACACAATACAACAGATTTATGAATTTCTGTGTACAAAGCTTAGATTTTCTAGAGAGGACACAAGACTATGGAAAATAGGCTGTAAAGAAGATGTAAGCCAGTTTTATGTTGTTGACTGAATAATTATATTCAAATAGTTTTTGTCTCGGCTGCAACGAAAAGTCGCGAACCCGAGATATAGGTATTACTTTCCGGTGTCGATGGCGTCGTAAACTTTTTAAAACTTTAATAACTTTTCACGTGTAATACCTACAATTAAGATTTATGGTCCACAAGGTAGCTTATGGTATAAAGTTTGTCGCAGTATACTTGACCCTGACCTCATTTTCATGGTTCACTGACTTCCTAAACATGAATTTAAAATCTGTGTCCAAGTTTCGTGATAAAATCCATGACTATCAAAAATAGGATTTTTCATGGTAAACCATTGCCAAAGTAATGGGGGTTTTAACATTTTTGACTGAAAGTCAACATCTGAATCACAGCAATATGTGCAATCTTATGATAATTTTTCTTTGTGTTTACATTAATAACTTATTATGTCTGTGTAGTATAATAAACTGTAATATAAATCTATTATGATTTCTATTTACAGTACATGACACTACTAGAGGACGACAATGTAACATTAGAGGAAGTAGGTGTGGAGGAAAATCAACAAGTTCTTATAGAAAGTAAGTCTCTTACTTATTGGAAGTAAGTTTAACTCATAGAAAGTAAGTCTGTAACATATTGGAAGTTAGTGTAACTTGCAGAAAGGACCTGTTAGTCTGTTACATATTTGAAGTAAGTGTAATTTATAGAAAGTAAGTCTGTAACTTACTTGAAGTAAGTGTATCTCATAGAAATTTTTACAGGCTAGGCCAATGAGGTATACCTTCATCAATGAATGATTATATTACCCATAACATGCAAGTGCAAATACGACTTTGCGACGGAGGTAAAGAATGACGTATCACGTGACGTTTTGTTAAGCATAGAACTAATAACAATGTGGCAGCCCTGGTAAATTTTGCGACAAAAACTGTACCAGAGTTGCCACAATTTCTGTCCCTGAGGGGTATATCATGCCATGAATACAGAATGCTAAATCTCGCCCGACTTGCATTATCCTTCAAATTTCCCTTCACTCTTGTAACCTGGAAAGCACCATTCTCATGCCTAACAAAACATTAAATAATAATAATAATAATAATAATAACTTCTGCCCTGGATGTGGTTATTCCGGACTAAGTCGGAAATCAAGTATAAGATGTACTGTGAGGAACAATAATCATGAATATTCATGCAATAACTGTTTTATTTTAGAGTTTTAATTATTTTCTACTATTTTCACATTTCTGTCAAGAGCAGTAAGCATCAAATCAAAATAAACTTATTGAACTAGATCGAAAATTAACAATTAAATTCTTATTTGCACTATTTCAAAATGAAGTCACTTCCAAACCATGGATATTCTCAGTGGTTCTTGTAAAAGAAATCATCAAATCTGTTCAAATCAGTGCATCAGCAAGTTTTTTTTTCCTTAGAACAGCATTTTCAACAACAGATGAATTTCGAGTCAGTCTCATTCCCATCATTTTTATTTTGTAAACAGACAAAGATGCAATGTGTTATATGTTAAAAATCTTATTCATAATGTTTCGGTATTGTTCCTTGTTAGCGTGCAGATACAGAACTATATTGCATGATCGCTTACCATTGAATCAAATGGGAAATATTTATTAGTATATTTTCAATTATTGTGATTATTATTTTAACAGTTAGAAACAAAGATCTAACATGGCCAGAGGAAATGTCACAGCTAGCTAAAAATAAAACTCTCAGGAAGGAAGCAGGCTCAGGTTGGTAAAGCTCCTAATGTTTAAAATAGAGAACTATATTTTAGGTTTTTAAAGAAAGAATTTTACGTACTGAGCTAACTGGCAAAATTCTTTATGAAAAACTTGTAATAGATAAATATTGATCAAGAATCATTTGAAAGGTAAGATACATGATTGAATCATTTGATAGGTAAGGTACATGATTGAATCATTTGATAGGTAAGGTACATGATTGAATCATTTGATAGGTAAGGTACATGATTTAATCATTTGATATGTAAGATACATGATTGAATCATTTGATAGGTAAGGTACATGATTGAATCATTTGATAGGTAAGGTACATGATTTAATCATTTGATATGTAAGGTACATGATTGAATCATTTGATAGGTAAGGTACATGATTTAATCATTTGATATGTAAGGTACATGATTGAATGTTAAAAAAATTATAATAATGCCATTAATGTAATAATTCATTGAAGCCAACAAATATACGTGTATTTTTCATTTTCAGTACTGAAGTAATAGCATAAATTGGCCAATTATAGTTAATTGAGAAATTATCATCACCTTTGAAAAATCGACCCACCTCATAATTTTATTTTAAAGGAATGAAATTTTTCGACAATTTCTTGAGTATGTCATAAAATCTTTAATTTCACATATACAATGACTTTTTGAGGAGTCTGTTTGTTATAAAAAAAAAATATTTCACATAATTACCGTATTTTCCTGCCTATAGGTCGAGACATGACCATTTTACCATTATAAGTCTATGGAGAAAGTATCAATTAGACCTATAGTACACATAGACTTATAGTCTAGAAAATACAATGTACAGTGAGTAGTCAAATTTACCAATGTCAACTATCCTGCAGACAGTCTGAATTTTCATGTATACTGGCTTTGCCAAAGATGAGTTGACAATAGAATTTGATTCATGTAATAAAAAATAGAAATTAAATCCTCCCATCCGCCCCATATTTTTTTTAGAAGGGGGAATAATAATATATGAGAACTTGAATTGGCCTGATTGATATAGGAATGTGAATCTTAATATATATATATATATATAAAAAATACAAAACTTTAAAACTTTAACAGTATATGTCATTGTATTTCAGGGCCATCACATAAAGGTGCTACAGGTTTGAACAATCTAGGAAACACTTGTTTTATGAATGCTGCTGTACAATGTGTATCAAATACATGGCCATTGACACAATATTTTATAGGGGGATTGTATAGATTTGAACTAAATAGGTAAGATTCATATATACATGTATTATTTATATTTTACTTTTAGGACTTTCTTTGATAAAGGGACATCTGACTTTTCACCCCATAAAATTTTCATGTCTTCCAGAATGAACTACATGTATTTGTGAGAAATATGAAATCAATGAATGTAGGTTATGTTTGTCCCACACATAGTTGAAACAAATTCAATGAATCACCAAAAAAATTTTTTTAAAAGTATCGAAGATCTGCATTTGTGAAAATTTAGGAATTTCATCAATGGAAAAAGCAAAAACAATAAATGTACTTTTAAGGACATTTCAGAAATTTCTGAAAAACTATTTTACAGTAAACTGTTCATTTGTGACATACAGTAAAATTATTATTTGATAGTGATTCTGTCTCATTTCATTGTCTTTGAAATGAATAATAATAAAAAGAAATAAAAAAGTCACGATTTAAATCTTATACTGAAGGGATATCAACCTATATACTACTGTAGTTCTGCTTGTTCACATGTAGAATTCTTTTTTGTTTTAAGAACAAATCCCCTTGGTATGAAAGGACATATTGCTCAAAGATATGGTGAACTAGTCAAAGATTTGTGGAGTGGGACATCAAAGACGTTAGCTCCTCTCAAGTTACGGGTATGTATAATGTTAGTGAAAAGAAATTTATCTATATTTGTATATATATTTCATACGGTAACTGGACAAATCGGCCCGTGGACCACTTAGACCGTATCATTGGACAATACGGACCGTGTCGTCGGACAATTTCGACTATGTAATTGGACAACTTGGACCGTGAAGTGACAACATTGATAATGATAAACTTAATACATGACAGACAGTGCTAGAATGTTTTATACTTTGACCAGGCTACAGGACAACTGGGTCCGTTCGATGTAGAAATATATAATTGAATGAACGACAATATGATGTGATATACAATTTTATTGTTTCTCTAATAACAATTTTGAGTTTAATAAATGAACAGTACAACATAAAAGCAGATTACTTTGCTTGGCCAAGCTACTCATCTGTGTCCCCCTAGTACAAGACTGTATTCATAAACTCTACAATGACTTAATAATGTCATATCTTTTTTATTATTATTATGTGAATCATTAAAATCACTGTACTTTGATTATAATGCCCTTTATGGGCCCATATAAAAAGGTATTCTATTCTATACTTGTTTGGAAAAACATAAGCCAACAATTTTTCTTAGTTTGATGTGAAAAAGGATTTAAATAGCATGAAGACATGTCTAAATTAATTAATTATGGTTATCCATGTTACATATTCAAAAATACTTAAAATGTAAAAATAGATAAAATAAAAAAAAATAAAAAAGATAAGTTATACAAGAACATGGGCCGAGTAGTTTGATGATCCGACTAAGGGCCGTGTAGTGGTGTAATACGACAATCCAAGTACGGGATGAGTTGTCCGATGAGATGATTGAAGTACGGGATTAGTCCGATGACACAGTCCAAGTTGTCCGTGGTCGGATATGTCCGCTATTCATTTCATACATGTCTTTTCCAGAAAATGAATGAAAAGTATGAGATAGTTTATTTCATTACTTTTGTCATACTTAATGATACAGAATATAGAAAGAAAGCTCACCATTGCTATTTTATTGAAGACTTTTGTCATGTACATGTAGTTTCATTTGATTTGGCTGGGGATTTAAAAAATATAAAAATAACTATAGGTTGTATTTCTAACATATCAGTAACAATGCATCATACTGGGTAGTTCATTGTTAATAATGGGATCATGGGATATGTATTGGAGAAGATTAATTCAAAATCCACATACGTATGCACAAAAAAAAAAATAAAGCTTAGGTACAACATTCTATCTAAATGTGCTTATTATTTTCAGTGGACAATAGGGAAGTATGCACCAAGATTTAATGGTTTCCAGCAACATGACTCACAAGAATTACTTAGTTTTCTGTTAGATGGTCTTCATGAAGATCTCAATAGGTAATATCTAATATATTAATTTAGATATGGTAGGGAGAAATCATTGTATCAAGTTATCTGAAGTATCGCGAATGGAAATCATGATTTCCCACTTACCTTATATCTTTTATATTTATATTCCACAAAACACTGAATTTCTATTTGTGGTTGGTCTAAAACTACATGTATCTCATTCCCTTTTATGTCCCCAGAATGCTTTAATTTGTGGTTAAATTATGAAATTTATAAATTCTTGAACGTTTTTTGTTATAATATTTAAAATCTCAACTTACCATTTTCACATACCGGTAGTATGAAAGAAAGGGATATGTGTCGGATTAACTCTTAACACAAAATCCATACAAATATGTGGCAAAAGTTAAAATTTTTATTGCTGTTCTTCATCTTAAGGGTTTATTTAAAATGGAGTTGTTATTCTTGTTGTGCAGTCTTATAAAATTATTATATGTATTTTAGTCATTTTATGTTAAATTTTCAGAGTCCATGACAAACCCTATGTTGAACTCAAAGACAGTGATGGCAGACCAGATGATGTTGTTGCTCAGGAGGTAAACATTGATTACTGCGATTAATAGTCTGAACACTTTTCGTACATGTAGTATAACAACTTTTGGGGAAACCTAAAATTATGTTGGCTTAGAATAAAGGAACTTGTTAAGTTGTAAAAAGGTAAAAAAATGCTGGTAAATTTTAGTGAAATGAGATATAAAGAATCTAACACCGGGGAAAGTACAAGACTGGAAAATCTCAGACACCCAAGGGTAAGATTTCCCGTCCAACAAGGCTTGCCGAGAATAGGAAGATTTCAGGAAAATTCTGAAAATTTTAAAAAAGTGTGAAAAGTAGTGAATTTTGTGGTACTGAATGGGACTGAAAATGTGGCTTGTTTAGGTCAAGAGGAACATAGGATCACAGATTGTCGGTTTGACCCCAGTGTTGCACATAATTTGAATAAGGAAAATACTTGAGAAGCGTGCAGTTCAGGCAAATTATACTTTGCTGATTCATAATGCATTTTTTCATGCATTTAACAATAAAGTATGAAAAAAATTTTGATGTACTTAATAAATTGCTATTCATCAGTAATATTAAAAGCTTGATATGTTGAAAGTGGAAATGATAATTTATTTAAATTTTAAGAATTAAAAAAAAAAGTTGGCTAAAACCTGTGTTAGAACAAAGTTATATGCAAAAGAAAAAAGAGAAGTCGAAAACTAGTGCAATGATAGAGCTATGTACAATTGAGATGCTTCTCAGATTTTTAAAGAATTTACTAATTTTATGACAACAAATTACCTTTTGTGTATTTCATGTTTTATTTTGTGGACCTATGTGTGAGAGAACTTGATTACTGTAAATTCGGAAATTTTCGCGTCTACTTATTATTGCGATTCTTCTACTCCAGGCAAAATTGCGAGGTTTAATTATTGCGATCGCTGACCGCGTGAAAACTAAAAAGCTTTATTATTTCAATCGGACATCGAGTAAAAATTAAAGACGGAAGTTTTATTAATGAAATCGTTTTAATTAATGGTTTTAAAAATATTAGAATTCAAAATGTCATTTATATATAATAGCTGTCCAAACAATAACTATACAACTTAGTATCTACCAATTAACCTGTTTCCGGATGTCGGCAATCAATGACCAGAAACTTACCTGTGTAAATTTAAACAAAGGGTGACACATCTAGAATAAATCGGACATGAAAATATTCATTAAAAATGTGAGTTTTTAATATTGCGATCCCAAACCGATCGCAATTTTCGCAATAATAAAAACATCGCAATAATTTCCATATTTACAGTATAATGCTAGTGTAATTTTTCATTTCCAGGCATGAACATTGAGATGCTCCTCAGATTTTTAAAGAATTTACTAATTTATGATAACAAATTACCTTTTTTGTACTTCATGTTTATTTTGTGACCTATGTGTGAGAGAACTAGATTATAATGCTAGTGTAATTTTTCATTTCCAGGCATGGGAAAATCACCTAGTCAGGAATCAGTCTATCATTGTGGATTTATTCCATGGTCAGCTTAAGTCACAAGTCAGATGTCAAGAATGTGGTCATACAAGTGTCCGGTTTGACCCGTTTAACTATTTGTCACTTCCTTTACCCATGGACAGCTGTATACACCTTGAATTAACTGGTAAGCTTAGAGTTATCTTTCCTTAAATATTTATCAAATGACAGTAAATTTGACTCTTAAACCATTACGTCATATGAAGATGTTAGGAAGCTAAACCATTTGAAGGAATATACATGTATAGTATTTGAACTTCCTCAAAAGGTATAACACCATAAAGATGTCCATGAAGCAAAATGATTCATATCTGATAAGGGGAGATAATCTGACTTTAGAGTTTGTCTTTTCATTTGGCATTTATATGGTTTACATAATAACTTCCACTGTTTGATTATGTTTAATATACAAGAGAGTTGGATGTGGTTGAATCGGTAATGCTGTCTAAAGCAGTATTCCAGGAAAATATTCATGTTGAACGTGATGTTATCAAAACTGTCTTGAAAAAAACACTGCCCATAAAGAATTTTTATAGGGTTTGTAAAACATTTCCCTTATTATTAGACATCTGAAATTACAAATATGCTGTTGCTATTTATGAAATATGACTATGGAATTCCTGAACTCTTCATATAAAACGTTTTGGCAAAATTAACAGAAAATTAATTTAGTCGGATATTTGGCAATTTCAACAGGTGGTTAAATATACAATATGTGTACATTGTCTTTTCCTACCTGTTTCATGCTGAGTTTGAAAAAAAATTATATTAAGAGACAATGTACACAAATTCTAATTATGTCTGCAACATAAAATCTGTCAAAAGTGGCTGGAAAACAGGGAATTTCATCATTAAGCAAGCAATGTCAAAAGGCATCAAAACTGTCGCATTTCATGACGTCATAAGTAAATTTCCAAGGTTTTGTACTGTTACGTCACAGTAAATGTCAGTGACTGTATATCACTTTTAAATATACAGTCAGTGCATTTTGGTGGCTGATATAGCAGAGTTGCATGATAAATATAATTTACTGGTAATACCCATGGGAGATAACATATAGCGGTCATGTGTATTGTTAAATAGATAAATATATACATTTATGAATTCCTAATTAAGAAAATGTATCTGTGTATATTCCAGTGATAAGATTGGATGGCTCTGTACCTGTTAAGTACGGATTACGTCTAAACATGGACGAGAAATACAGAACATTAAAGAAAGAATTAGAAAATCTAAGTGGGATTCCTAATAACCAGATATTATTTGTAGAAGTCAATGGTCCCATTGTCAAAGTAAGTCAGTTCTAAAAGAGAATGTATATGTAAAATCAGATATTCTTTTTAGTATAGTTTAGCAGGTTATTTTCTCAGATTCTATTTTTCGCTTATTTTAGTGCTTGATAAAAAATCGTCAAAATTTATTTCTGAATATTTTATTTGAAGTTATCAAATTGTATAATGATGTAATCTACAAAAATTTAAAATGCAAAATTTTTTTGCAAATATTTATGATCCTAATTCAAAAAATTTTACACTTGCCCAAATAATCTGCTGTATGATATCATTGGAATATGATCGTAGAAATGCTGGATTAAAATTTTATTTGTATAATCTCTATTGTTGTTTGAGAAATTGTATTAAATCCTTGTGGAAGAAGATATCTAAATGGGGTACATATCAGATTTTATATTTCCAAGGGGAAAATCTTAATTTTAGGATGTATAACGATTGGGCAGATTCAAACACTGATGAAAGAAAACCCGTTTTGTTATCAATTTGAGAGATCATTACTTGGAATATCAAATACACATTAATACTGTCTAAAGTATAATATACAAAATTATTTCAGACAAATGTATCAATTCATTGACATTAATATCGCTATCAATCATCATTATATATTTATATATATTTTACTGTATTGATATAAAATTTACAGGGCTTTGACAGATTAATTTTTATACGACCGCAAATACGACCGCAAAATTTTTGCGGTCGTATATTGGTATGACGTTGGCGTCGTCGTCTGAAGACATTTGGTTTTCGCACTATAACTTTAGTATAAGTTAATAGAAATCTATGAAATTTAAACACAAGGTTTATGACCACAAAAGGAAGGTTGGGATTGATTTGGGAGTTTTGGTCCCAACAGTTTAAGAATCAGGGGCCAAAAAAGGGCCCAATAAGCATTTTTCTTGGTTTTCGCACAATAACTCTAGTATAAGTAAATAGAAATCTATGAAATTTAAACACAAGGTTTATGACCACAAAAGGAAGGTTGGGATTGATTTTGGGAGTTTTGGTCCCAACAGTTTAGGAATTAGGGGCCAAAAGGGTCCAAAATTAAACTTGTTTGATTTCATCGAAAATTGAACTATCGGGGTTCTTTGATACGCCGAATCTAACTGTGTATTTAGATTCTTAATTTTTGGTCCCGTTTCAAATTGGTCTACATTAAGGTCCAAAGGGTCCAAAAATAAACTTAGTTTGATTTTAACAAAAATTGAATTCTTGGGGTTCTTTGATATGCTGAATCTAAACATGTACTTAGTTTTTTTATTATGGGCCCAGTTTTCAAGTTGGTCCAAATCAGGGTCCAAAATTAAACTTTGTTTGATCCATGACTATGATGTCATTTTTGGCCGGGTTGCACAGAGTGCAAATCCGGGTTATAGTATGGTGAATGTCGGGCGGGCGGTGGGCAGGCGGCGGGCGGTGGCGGGTGGTGGCGGGCGGCGGCGGCGGGCGGGCGGGGAAAATGGGTACCTATTTTGTGAAATCAACTTCTCCTTCAGTTTTTCACCCACATCCTTGAAACTTCATAGAATGTTTCTGTATATATTGAAGATGTGCACCTCACTTTATGGAATTATTTCAGGAATTATTTCCCATTTTTCCAAACTTTGGAACTTAGTCGTTTTTTATTGACATCTTCAATAGAGGGTACCTATTTTGTGAAATCAACTCCTCCTACAGTTTTTCACCCACATCCTTGAAACTTCATAGAATGTTTCTATATATATTGAAGATGTTCACCTCACTTTATGGAATTATTTCAGGAATTATTTCCCATTTTTCCAAACATTGGAACTTAGTCGTTTTTTATTGACATCTTCAATAGAGGGTACCTATTTTGTGAAATCAACTCCTCCTACAGTTTTTCACCCACATCCTTGAAACTTCATAGAATGTTTCTATATATATTGAAGATGTGCACCTCACTTTATGGAGTTATTTCAGGAATTATTTCCCATTTTTCCAAACATTGGAACTTAGTCGTTTTTTATTGACATCTTCAATAGAGGGTACCTATTTTGTGAAATCAACTCCTCCTACAGTTTTTCACCCACATCCTTGAAACTTCATAGAATGTTTCTATATATATTGAAGATGTGCACCTCACTTTATGGAGTTATTTCAGGAAATATTTCCCATTTTTCCAAACTTTGGAACTTAGTTGTTTTTTTATTGACATCTTCAATAGAGGGTACCTATTTTGTGAAATCAACTCCTCCTACAGTTTTTCACCCACATCCTTGAAACTTCATAGAATGTTTCTATATATATTGAAGATGTGCACCTCACTTTATGGAATTATTTCAGGAATTATTTCCCATTTTTCCAAACCTTGGAACTTTGTCATTTTTTATTGACATCTTCAATAGAGGGTACCTATTTTGCGAAATCAACTCCTCCTACAGTTTTTCACCCACATCCTTGAAACTTCATAGAATTTTTCTATATATATTGAAGATGTGCACCTCACTTTATGGAATTATTTCAGGAATTATTTCCCATTTTTCCAAACTTTGGAACTTAGTCGTTTTTTATTGACATCTTCAATAGAGGGTACCTATTTTGTGAAATCAACTTCTCCTACAGTTTTTCCCCCACATCCTTGAAACTTCATAGAATGTTTCTATATATATTGAAGATATGCACCTCTTTTTATGGAATTATTTCAGGAATTATTTCCCATTTTTCCAAACATTGGAACTTATTCGTTTTTTATTGACATCTTCAATAGAGGGTACCTATTTTGTGAAATCAACTCCCCCTACAGTTTTTCACCCACATGCTTGAAACTTCATAGAATGTTTCTATATATATTGAAGATGTGCACCTCACTTTATGGAATTATTTCAAGAATTATTTCCCATTTTTTCAAACTTTGGAACTTAGTCGTTTTTGATTGACATCTTCAATAGAGGGTACCTATTTTGCGAAATCAACTCCTCCTACAGTTTTTCACCCACATCATTTAAACTTCACAGAATCTTTTAATACATATTGAAGATGTGCACCCCACTTTATGGAATTATTTCAGGAATTATTTCCCATTTTTCCAAACAAGTGTTTATCAACATGTAATCAAATCAAATATTGCTTACTTCACCTATTTCTAATTAAATTGATGGCTGCCTCTGTGCTCGTACACCAACATACAATGTGTCTGATTTTGTCTATATAAATATTCATGACTGCCAATGTGCAATATGATCTTGTAATCACCTTTGTCACCACTACAATAAACACCCAGCAACCCGGCCATTTGTGTCTTTGACCCATTTTCTATTTTAATACATTTATGGTGTATCTAAATGGGCTGTTATGGTTGCAAAGTATAAAGAAATGGGGGGGGGGGGGGATTTGAAAACAATATTTAGGGGGGGGGGGTAAATGAGAAATTGGGGAGGGGAGCAATTTTTTTCTCATTTCATATTTCATAAATTAAAAAGAAAATTTCAAATTTTTTTTAGCAAAAAAGGGTGGGGGGGGTGGGGGTTACAATAAAGTTTATTGTTTTTTGGTTTTTTTTTTTTTGGGAGGGGGGTCAATGTGCAACTTCATAGTGTATTGCACAAACGCTAAAAAAGGGGTAAATTATTTTTTTGGGGGGGGGGGGGGGGGGGGGGCAATTCTCCACAGCATATTGTATTGCACAAAAAGCAAAAAATTGAATATAAATTGAAATCATATGACCAATTCTAAGTTCTTTGATTTCAGTTATTCTGTGTCAGAAACCCATTATGTGTCAAATATTCGAATAAATTTTCAATTGCACAGTATTGCGCAATAGCAAGAAATCTTCAATTGCACAGTATTGCGCAATAGCAAGAAATTGATATGTGTACCCTGTTATCAAAACTTTATTATTTACAAATTCCATTGGAAATTTGCCAATAACTTTAGTTTAATGAACTTCATTGGAAATTTGCCAATATAAAATGTGCTGATGAAGCTTTTTTGTTTATCTCATCTAAACTGCTTTTAAATTATGTATATTTAAAATTTGCCATCCATGACTATGATGTCATTTTCTATTTTAATACATTTATGGTGTATTTAAATGGGCTGTTATAGTTGCAAGGTATAAAGAAATGGGGGGGGGTGGGATTTGAAAACAAAATTTAGGGGGGGTAAATGAGAAATTGGGAAGGGGGCAATTTTTTTCTCATTTCATATTTCATAAATTAAAAAGAAAATTTCAAATTTTTTTTTAGCAAAAAAAGGGGGGGGGGGGGGGGGTTACAATAAATTTTATTGTTTTTTGGTTTTTTTTTTGGGAGGGGGGGTCAATGTGCAACTTCATAGTGTATTGCACAAACGCTAAAAATGGGGTAAATTTTTTTTTTTTTGGGGGGGGGGGGGGGGCAATTCTCCACGGCATATTGTATTGCACAAGAAGCAAAAAATTGAATATAAATTGAAATCATATGACCAATTCTAAGTTCTTTGATTTCAGTTATTCTGTGTCAGAAACCTATTATGTGTCAAATATTTCAAGAAATTTTCAATTGCACAGTATTGCTCAATAGCAAGAAATCTTCAATTGCACAGTATTGCGCAATAGCAAGAAATTGATATGTGTGCCCAATTTTAAATTTTAAATTGGTTATTTCTGATTTATATATAAAAACAAATAATACTGATATGGTTTGAATAGGTAAATTAAAAATTTTTAAGTTCTTAGACAACATTCATTCTGTGTCAGAAACCTATGCTGTGTCAAATATACTGAACCGCAAAAGAAACGTCGCACAAAATGACATGTTCACATACATTTATTTCAAAGTGACATTTATATATTTTAAATTAATTTTTACAAAATTTAATGAATGACAGTCTTTTGGTTACAATGTTCACAAAAACGTCACAATTGTCGCAACGTCACATGTTTTCAATGCTGTGCTCCCACGTCCGTTAATAACGTGTATGTCCTCCACCGGCACCAATTACTGCGGCACATCTTCGGTACATGGAGTTGATTAGCCGATTAATAAACGCCATCGGAATACGTGCCCATACTCTCTGAAACGCTTGTGAAAGTTCAGCTGCAGTTGTCGGACTTGGCTGCTCATTATTCAACTGTCTCTGAACTTCGTCCCATATATGTTCAATAGGGTTTAAATCTGCACTCAAAGCCGGCCAATCCATAACATTAATGTTATTCTGCTGTAGGAAGTCTCTTGTGGCTCTTGCGGTATGCGCACGTGCATTGTCCTGTTGGAAAGTCTTGTTTTGATGACGTGCGAAATGGGGCTGAACATGGGGTGTCAAGACTTGGTCGATGTAACGGGCAGCTGTTACGCCATTTCCTCTGCCTGGGCCAAGGTTCTGAAAGATGACTGGACCAAGTTTAACGTTAAGGCCGATTCCACCCCATACCATGATGCTAGGTCCTCCCCACGCGTCTGTTTCCAGAATGCAGCTGTCTTCGTAACGTTCCCCGCGTCTTCTCCACACTCTGGTTCTGCCATCGGCTGTTGAAATGCAGTAACGGCTTTCGTCAGAGAAGATGATGTTACGCCATTGTCGATTTCGCCAATTCTGTCGCTGAGTGGCCCACTGAAGACGAGCTTGACGGTGTCGAGGAGTAAGAATAGGTCCTCTTGCTGGACGGCGACATCTCATGTTTCTAGCAGCTAATCGCCGACGAACCGTATCATCACTTATGGGTCGTCCATGTGTTCCAACAGTGTTTCTGGCAGTTTCGGCAGCATTTTATTTTAAAAGCAAAAATGAAATTTATTACCTTCTATATATTGAGTTATGGGGTCTGTATTTCTACCCAATATGGCCACTAAAGTAGAAAAATCAACAAAAACATATGTAGAAGTCTTTTTCAGTGAAACAACTTTGGCAATTGAACCAAACATAGACAGAATGGTCCTTTGATGGTCCCCTTTCAAAAAATGTCCAGATGTCCAGACTTCTGGCCTATATGTGCACCAATACAAAAACTAGAGAAATTAGCAGAAAAATATTTTAAAATGTTATCTGAAACTACAATGTTTTTTTGTGTGGTCCCCTTTCAGAATTGTGTCTGGGAGTTTCAGACCTCTGACCAATATGGCTGCCATTACATTGTAACTAAAAATAGACAAACCAGTTAAATTTATATTTAAAAAACTGAATTTATTTTTGAAACTGCTGGTGATGAAGAGAAAAAATCGGGTTAAATGGTCCTTGGGTGGTCCCCGTTCAAAATTTTGTCTGGGGCCAGTGCCATAGAGCAATATGGTCACTGCTATTGAAAATAAAACAGCAAAATTGGATTTCAGGCTTTGTTTTTTAATGATGTTGTTTCATTAGCTCACCTGGCCTAAAAGGCCATGTGAGCTATTCTCATCACTTTGCATCCGTCGTCGTCGTCGTCTGGCGTCGTCTGTCATCGTCGTTAACAATTTTTCAAACATCTTCTCCTCTGAAACTACTGAATAGATTTGAGTAAAACTTAGCATGATTGTTTCTTATGGTACCCTGCACAAAGTTTATGTTTCGATTTTTGATCCGTCGAAAAACATGGCCACTGTTACTAAAAATAGAACATAGGGGTCAAACAACAGTTTTTCGCAAATATCTCAAAAATCATTAGCAAATTCTGGCAGGTTGAAAGTGTTAAGCATGATGAGAGCTACCTATGTGCTGATTTTCGTGAAAATCTGTCAACTGATGTTAGAGTTATTGCCCTTTTTTGACATTTTTGGCTTTTTTTATGTTATTATTTCAAAAATCTTCTTCTCTGAAACTACTATTCAAAATCAAATGAAACTTGGTAAGATTGTTTCTTAGGGTATCCTGCGAAAAGTTAATGCTTGGATTTTTGTTTGGTTGAAAAACATGTCCGCCCTTACTAAAAATAGAACATAGGGGTCAAAATGCTTTTTGCTATTTTTTCATGAATTATAGAAAGAAAATGAAGATGAAAGCTACTTTCAAGGTAAACATGGTATCCCGAGTTGAATGGTGATGATGAAAGTTTGTTTTGGACGGCCATTTTTAAAATCGCTGCCATTTTTTACACTTGCTCGGATTTCAACAATATTTGGTTTTTAAAGTAAACATGGTATCCTTAGTGAATGGTGATGAGAATGTTGTATAACAATGATTAAACTTCATAATATGTGAGCTTTTAATTGCCATCACTTGGTGTCCGTCATCATCGTTGTTAACAAATTTTCAAACAAAGCCTTAACCCACAATTTTTACATAATTTCTTTCAAACATTTTAAAAACGAAGACAACATATAGACCAAAAGATTTATACTTGTATTTGAAGATGAATTAAAGCTTGTATTTTGTATTGTGAATCATCAGATTGACCATGACTGTATCTTAATCAAGCGTAGGGAGAACTCATGCCCATTTCTTTCCAGAGGTTCTTGAAAGGCTTTTAAAGGTATTTTCAGCATTTTACATGACCTTTAATACTCAGTTTAATTTACAACAAACATTAATATATTAATTTAGTTTATAGTGCATTGTTTGCCAGGTGAGCGATTTAGGCTCTTGAGAGCCTCTTGTTTCTTTTTATCATCTTTAAATGGCAAATTAAATCTAGGTGAAGACACAGGCTCCAGGGGGCCTTCAACTCAATGGGAAGTTGCTAGACTCAAGAAGTAAAAAAACAAGTAATTAAAATGTATTAAAAATTCTGGTTTTGAAGAACAAACATGGCTACCAGGCCCCTAAAGGGACATTTCTCATTATTTGTCTTCTCTGAATAAACCTGCCCCATAGGATTGAAAATTGCACAGATGCTCGTTGCAGGGTACTATCCAAGAATTACTTTGTTACTGAAAATCCAACATAACTCAAGCTGCAACTGGACTTACGGTATTTAACATTGACCCTAGGTGTTACTCTTTTATTATTGTGTCCATTGACAGCAATTTTATCATAAATGGCAAATATGATCCAGATGAGTAATGAAACTGATGACAGACAGTTTATTTGTTTTGGCCTTAGAAGATTTTAGATATATTTGGGAATAGATTAGAATATTATTTTGGGACGAACGAATTGCTTTGAGATATAAGGAGATTTGAGATAAAGAGTATGAGACAAAGAAAGTCAATTGTAATAATATAAGAAATGAATTCATATAAAATCGTTAGAATGAATTATTTATTCGTAGAAAAAGTCAATGCTTTTGTTTCTGTTGTATTTCTTGGTTTATTTTAAGATTTAATAGCGTTTTATACTGGTTAAAGCTTGGTGAATATCGCAGATGTTTTCTCCTGATATCTTCCGTTAGATTTCATGTATTTCTGGAATTCATACCTCGATCACTGGACTTGAAACTTCATTGGGTTTACTCCCTGGCAATTTGGGTGTGTAACAGAGCAGGACATGTATATCCTTCTGGAACACGTGATGTCACTCCTCGTTTTTTGTAGAATTTACATTGCTAATTTGTTAGTTCCTGTGCTTTTTTGTTCTAATCCTGTTTAGTTTATTATATTCTTTTAGTTATACATGTATCTTTGTGTCAGTTGTTTGTAATGTTTCATTCTCATGAGCTTGTCTTGCCTTTGGATTTTGATCTTGCAGACTTTTCCTACTGTTTTGTTGCCTTCGTATCTTTTTGCTGATATAATATTACATATAACACAGATGATATTACTGATAATTTTATTTCTCTAATTCTTTGTCAATTTAACCCTTTCTGAACTCATTGTTTATCAAAAATTTAACCAACGTGTGGTTGCCGATGATCTCAGTTGATGATTGGTTAAGATATAGTAGGTTATAACCTGTTATAATAACTTTTATTTTCGGGTTTTCTAAGAATCGACAAGAAACACAATAACAACATGTAGATTTATTGAAAGTGTATGATGTAACAGTTAGGAATTTGAGGCACCTGAAGGGGATTTTGGTTCAATAACTATCTAAATAATCATTAGAGAAACAGATTTTTACATCATTACTCGGACTTTAAAATTAGATAATTTAACTATCTCGATTAGATAAATCTGATACTCCTCTGGAAACAATGTAAGAATCTATCTATATATATATATATATACAATGTACACCATGACTTTACAGTCAAGCAGGTACATATTACAAGGGCAATAATTTCATTTCTTAATGCATTTACAGTATAGCCTGTGGGCTTCATCTCGGAATTTAGCATTCATAAAGGAATATATGATTGGGTTTGCTGCATTGTTGACAAAGTACACATAGGTCAAATACTTATTGCTTTCAATCACAGCATTTGTCTCGAGAAATGTTGGAAGAAATGAAAAAATATAAACAAGTGTCACTATGAACAGTACTTCAGTGGTCTTCACATGAATTGATCGCCTTTTGATGTCGGACATTGTTTTTATATTGGTGCTACTTGAGTTAGTTGGTATGCTTTGTTTCGAATTTCTGGTTTTGAGAGATTTTGAGTTGAGTCCAGATGTAGATGGTGTAATAGCAGGGTTGTGATCCATTGTGCTGGGTGCATGATTGGTTTTTGCGTCCTTACTCACTTGAAATGTATTAGTTGTCCTAGTATGGTTATCTGTCCAAGCTGTGTGTGAAACGGGCTCATGTCCGAGTTTCCCAGCAGTATTTTGCCTGTATGGGAATATTTTTGGTTTGCGATTTTTCCACATACGTGATTGTTGGATCACTTTCTTAAAAATAAGCAAGTACAGAATGAAGATGACTACTATCATTGCACCAAATAGTGCCGTGACAAAATACCAGTAGTGATATTGTGCATTATCGTCTAAAAATCTGTCACTTTTAACGCAGTATTCCCAATTGTAATAGTTGTCATAATTTTCTATGACGTAGACACTTATGCTTAATAAGGGTGGAATTCCAAGGGACATTCCAATAAGCATTATCACAAAAATTGTGATTTTGGCCACAAAGGTCGTCATAATTTCTTTTGTACTCATGCATATGAGAAAGAATCGGTCAAACGCTATTGCAACCAGGATCAATGCAGATGCAGGTATCATTAGTGATCTCATAAATTCCAGGCCTTTACACAAGAAATCTGAATAGAATTTCATTCTCCATTCTCTCGCTATAACACCAGGAATCACGATCATACAAACCATCAGATCAATTATTGCTAATGTAAGCATAAAATATGTAGATGGCTTCTTCACTCGATTCCGTGCAAAAACCATGATAACAAGGATATTGCCAACAGCTCCAATAAAACCAGTAATTCCAAGTAAGATAGACATATTTAGTAGTACATGATAAAAGTCATGTCGATATCTCTCGACAATGATACATTCTAAAGTTGTACACATTGGCAAATTTTGGAGGAAGTGATAATGATCATGTGTTCCATTTGATGTAAAATTTCCATTAGTAATATAAGTTGAGTAATTTGTAAAGTTGTGTCCAAACTTCATTATATTAATTTTAAATTTCTTGATACTTCTAGAAACAAATCCTTCCCACAGTTCCAGATTATGTTTAAAATAAAATTATGAATATTTTTTCTCAAGTTCTTGTATTCAGTCTGAAGAATTTTTATACTAAACTTTTTAATTCACATCTAATTTTTGATAGTATGTGTGATAGACGATAGCCTTTCTTTGATGACAATGCAAAAAATCCACAATTGGTGTAAATCTGAAATTTAAGATAATATTAATCTATAAAAATTAGATTGATTGATTGAATATTGTTTAACACCGAGCTGGTGATATTTCAGCCAATATTACGGCAAGAACTTATCTAAACGGAGCTGGTTTATAAAAATTAGAAATATATTAAGAATTTAGCTGAATAACACATGACATATATTCTTAAAAATTTACATTTTAAACATATTTATTTTGATTTCAAAAATCTATAATTATTCCATCCTGGGTAAGAATGAAATGACATAAATTCATAAATCACAAAAGTTCAACCAAAGGTACAAAATTTCATTGATTTTCTTCATTGTAAAGTCACAAAAGAGCCTTCAATGCAAACAAAAATCTGCCATCTCATTGCAAGCATAAAATGTCCCTTGAGCACCATGTACATCATGAATACAATAAATATAAAGTGATATTGGTTTTTTGTCACATGTTTCTGTCATTTTATCTTTTTATTGAATATGCTCAAATTGTTACAGATGTCTTGACTTTGAGCAATGCTGATGGGAAAATGAAAAATATCAGTCAGACATCTCCCTTAATCAGTAGAATTGTCTCCCTTTTAGCCAAAAGTATCAAAGGGAGATAATTACAATTATCTCCCTTGTTTTAGCTTGGTCAGGGGAGATAACTGATGAATGTTGAAATATTCACATATGGTGCAACAAAAATGGTATCACAAAACATTCAATGCACCTTTCTTTATAAATAATGCCATTTATGTCATATAGTTTGGTAAGATTGAACAGAAGAAATGATACTTACCAGTTTAATTGGAACATTTATTTTGACTTTAGTCCAATAAACTGATCATGTTGTTCGTAACATGAATTTATACACTGTCTCTCCCTTGTTTACAGTAGGTGATGTATTTAAAACAAATACAGGACCATATGGTGTCATAATGGAATCTGAAGAGTATTATAATCCTTTTATGTCAAATATTGTTTTCACTTCATGTACAGATTATGCCTTTAACTATGAAGTATTGACATTTGTAGAGATTACTTAAATGCTTCTAATCTGTTACATCTTAAAAAAGTCTTAAAAGTTTTCAAAAATAAGTCGGAGATTAAATATTTCAGTTTTTGAGTGGGAAGTTAACATTTGGCAAATACTACAATATGGAATAATTATCAGACTACTTTCAAGTGTTTTAGATTGCTAGGACTGTTCCTGATTCTGTTTTGAATATATTTTGTTTTTAATGCAGATTTTAGGTTTTTGCTTATGCTTATTATAGCTCATGAAACTAAAAACTTCTGAAAAAGAAAAAAAAAATTGAAATTAAAATGAATTTTTTATTTTAAAGGGTCTTTTTTAACTAAGAGAAATTTTGTTAGACTAATTGTCATCTTTAGCTCACTAAAATTTCCATCTTTTTTTATTTTAAAGTTCTAAATACATAAAACTTAATTTTATTTGTTTATTGAGGTTTCCATATCAGATTATGTTTACATCATCACTTTTTACATAGAAATCTGACCATACAGTTAATGACATTTTATTGTCACTGGGTTATTGGTGACCAGGATGTATCAGAAATAAAACTCTCAAAAATCATTGATTTCATTGACAAATTTAATTATGATAATTATGTGGTGATAGTTAGTTAGGGGTGTTGGAAAAAAATCTTGTATATACAAACTTTGATTATATTTAAAAAAGGTTATTTAACGTGTATCAGGGTAGAAGAATATTTGATCAGAGATACTGGGAACCATCTATGTGTTCTTTTATCCGAGGCCATGGACCAATGGTAATGAACTGTTGTATGCTTACTAGTACTAAGGGACAAATGTTCTTGTCCATTGCCCCGGCGGTCATTAAAAATTGATTTATTACCTCATAGAATTATTTTATGCAACTAACGGTACATCATAAAATGAATTTATTTCAACAACTGTCGATAAAAGGATGATTTTTATTCAAGTGTTTTTATCAGAAAAAAATAAGAAAACATTAATTTCAAGAGTTCAAGGAAACAAACTACATGTAAATACTTTGATTCATGTTTAAAAACTCTAAATTTTGCAATTAGTTTCAATTAACCAATAAACAAAAACTTTCAATGACATTAAAAAGGAATGTTTGCATCTATATCAAAGTTAATGCATTTTCTTATATGAATAAACAAAAAAAATTGAATTCGAATTTGAATTGAATAGCACCAGTCAATAGAACACTGCAAATATTGCCTCAGACTCAGGCAATAGAGATTGTGATTACCCACAGTTTTTGGTGATCTAATACCTCAATTACAGGTCAGTTGAAGACCGTAACTATTGTCCCGGTGTATTTTGACTCCGTTGTTAAATTCTGCTCATAGGAATTTAAATCTTTAGTAGAAAAAAAAAGGGGGAGGGGGGTAATCTTTCCATGATGGGGAGGTCAGAATACCATAATGCATGATAGGTCTCAGTGAACAGAAGGGGTAGATCAAATGGCCATTTTTCGGTGCAGATAGGGGCGGTGACATTTTTCCATGATATGGAGGTCAGAATACCATAGCTGGGCATGATTTTCTTAAGTTTTAAAATGGAATTCTGCTTTTTGCAATCTTTATTTGTCCATTATAGTTTATTTATTACACAAAGCATGATGGCTTCCAGTATGGCATTTCCGTTTTTTTATTGGCTGGGAAAGTCATCTCTGCATTGTGCATTAATTCAGCACAAAGAGGGGCTCATCTTACCACGACAGGGTGATCAGAATCCCATAAACATAGCATATTTAAAGGTTTATCTGCCATGGGATTTTAAAACTTAACCCATGGAAAAGTTTACTCCCTTAAATATCAACCACTCAACAAAAGAAAAATAAACACGCCAGTAATATTCAGAATTTTATCTGTCATGGTATTTTGAATCCTGACCACGGAAAAGTGAACCTCAGCAGTATTGAAAAGTTTATGTTCAATTGTATTTTGACCCACAACCATGGAAAAGTAACCCCCCTTTTGAATATTAAGATATAAGCTGTGGGGTCAAAATTCCATACAGAAGATGGTCATTATTCCATTACTACTTTTAAAACATTTAGAACTGTTTCAGTTACAATACTAGATATTGTAATTGACCTCACATGCAGTTATTATGTTTATAAATAAATACTGAACTCCACTTAGATATAAAACATTAGTGTCCAAATTGTGGAGCAAGTTAAGGGGGTAACTATTTAATTTCTAAGAGGGGAGGAGTTAGGGAAGGTGGGAAAGTAATCTTTCATCCTGGAAATTTAAGGGCAGCATTCTTGAGCCTGAATGTTTTTTGTTTTTTTTGTCCACTTGTTCCGGTAAAATTTTTTTTTAAAGTATGCTACTATTCAACCAAATCTTTTGTCCAGATTCCTACCTTTCTCCATTGTTTTCTTGCTTAAATACAAGAAATAATTGTAACATTTGAAAATATTTTAAAAAAATTTATCCACAAAATATGGACTGCCTTTTAAATGGACATATTTACAAAATTGTTAATATCCTCTTTATATTTTTTTAGACATTACCTCAAGATGGTCAGAAAGTTCGGACGTTACTTGGTGGCACATTATATGCATATGAGTTACCTCCCCCTGAGGACATCAAACCACTGACACTTGAGGAAGAAAAAGGAATAAAAGGCAATTTTGGTTTGAGTGACATTCAGAGAGGATTAGCTGCTAGTAAGTAATGCTATATTGAAGAATGTAAGACTAATGTAAATCTTTCACCCTCAATGAAGGATGGGAGCAGGCCTCTATGTACATGGTTCAAGGTGCCATTGGCTCTTAGAGTAAAAATTTTAGGCACCAATAGAAAAATTTGGGCACCAGTCTTAATTTCTAGGCACCAATTGCTGACAAACAGATAGGAAAATTGGCAAATATACTACACTTTTTGAAGACACTGTCGTGAAGCCATGTAGTTATTAATCTGAGTCATACATGCGCATGACAAGATCAATTTTGTCTTAACATTCAAACGCATGTAGGACCAAAGTTAAAGATGGACTAAAATTTTCATTTCACTGGTTGCCAATGTAAAACATTTAATAGCCAATTAAGCAACCTATCTTGCATTACAAGGTGCTAAACGTATTTTCAAGTTGCTATGGCGACCAAATTCGGCACCATTTAGAGCCCTAGAGAGGAAGGATTCATCTTTATTATTTTTTATGACAGAAACAAGTTTGAAAACAGCAGGAATTTACAATAAGATGTCTAAAAAAATTCCTTTTATAGTTTGTTTCTGCAATGGACATTCCTGAAAATAAAAGAAATTTGGGTAGGACAGTGGATTGGCCTAATATCCTGCAATTTAGTTCTTGTCTCACCTATGACAAAAGTCACATGATGGAGTCATGGTAGTTGCTTTTTCATGGGATACGGTGTAATAAGTATAAAATTTTAACCGTGGATTATTGAGAATGGCATCCTAATAGAAGGAAGTGAAGGGCATTGCTGTTCCTCATCTCAAAAGTCTTAAGGACTTCAAAATTATAAAGTGAAATAAAATTACAAATCCATAAACTCATATAAGCACATGAGGAATGAAAATTTGTAGGTATTAATAAGTTTTGAAAATACTGGTATTATTTTGCAGAGAAATTAATACAAGAGAATGGAAGTATAGAGAATGGTTGTCAGAGATCGGACAATGGATCTAGTTCTAACAGTAGTACACCCACACATTCCAGAAATCCTAGTGACCTGACGATGTTGTCCTCTCCAGACTCCATGTCAAAATCTGTTGGAGATGTCTTCAATGGATTCATTATTGCTGTTCACAGGAAGATGGTATGTTGTCCCCAAAAACCACTTAAAAGAATGAGTTTTTTTTTAATTAATGCTGCTGTATTTCCAATTAAAAAAATCTAGCTATTTGTTTGGTTATTTACAGTAGGCAACTGGGCAGTATGCTAGGCAGGTGTGTGGCAAGTGATGCCAAACAGTGATGAAGGAAAAGCTGGCTCACTCAGACAGCGTTTTGTTTTTATTTTTTTTGTGGTTTGATCTTCGAATGGTCTTTCTTTAATATCATCTGACAAGATTGCTGAAAATATTCACCTAAAAAATAACGAATGAGGGATTTGACAAAATCCAGTGAGACAATTGGAACTTGACAGCAATGATCCAGACTGTCTGCCAAGATGCTTTAAGTCTGCAAATGATTTTCAGTTGACTGATACAGGCTCCTGGGATCCTTTAGTTTTTAGATCACCTGGCCCAAAGGGCCAAGTGAGCTTTTGTCATTACTTGACATCTGTCGTCTGTCCATCTTTAAACTTTTACATTTTGATCTTTTACTCTGAAACCCCTAGGCCAAATGAACTGGAACTTGGTGTAAAGCATCTATGGAAGGACCTTTATAAAGTTTGCATATTTTGTTCTGGTCGGACAACTAATATGGCCACCATGATGAATTCTTATTTCTGATTGGTCAAAATTTAAAAAATCTTCTCTGAAACAGCAAAGCCAACTGAACTGTAACTTGGTATAAAGCATCTATGGAAGGACCTTTATAAAGTTTGCATATTTCGTTCCGGTCAGACAACTAATACGGCTGCCATAATGAATTCTTATTTCTGATTGGACAAATTTTAAAAATCTTCTCCTCTGAAACCCCTAAGCCAAATGAGCTTAAACTTGGTATGAAGCATCCATGGAAGGACCTTTATACATGTTGCATATTTTGTTCCCGTCAAAGAACTTACATGGCTGCCATGATGAATTCTTATTTCTGATTGGTCAAAATTTCAAAAAAAAAAATTTCTGAAAACACAAAGCCAAATGAGCTGTAACTTTGTGTGAAGCATCTATGGAAGGACCTTTATAAGGTTTGCATATTTCGTCCCGGTTTGACAGCTTATATTGCAGATTAAGATTTATTTTTATTTTTGATTGGTCAGAATTTCAAAAATCTCCTCCGCTGAAACCATATAGCCAAACTAACTGATATTTGGTATGAAACATGTATGGAAGATCCATTACAATTTTCACTTGAAATAAAATGGATTGATTGTGGGACTGTCAGGTGAGCTATACAGACTCTGGAGCCTCTTGTTACAATTGTAATACATGTATTTAGACAATGTCTTGAACAGACTGAAAAACTTTAAAGACAGCAAATTTTTTGAAAAAAGATATGGAAACAAGGTTTCTTTGGTTTCTTAATTTTTTTTTAGTAAAGATGGTGTTAAATCAGTAATTACATGTATAAAAAGAATTATTAAATGTAAATACTCTCAAACTATTGTACAACGTCCTTGATTTATTATCATGTCCAAATCTAAGTTTACAGTAATATGGAAGAAGTATGTACAGTATGGTCAGTGTGATACTGTGATATTCCACTTTCCACAAGTGGACACCACTCAAATTCCACAACTTCCTGTTCACTAAAAATAGTGATGTCCACTCAAAATTTGAGTGGACATTTATGGAAAGTCAGTAATTGCATACCATATATACATGTAAACTGTTTCTACAAAATATATATGAAATGAGAAACACTCGTAATTAAATAATCGTACTTTATTATTATATATATTTTTTTTTCATTTCTTATTGCTTAGCAAATATTTAAGTGTTAAAACTACTGACTGTCTACAAATGTCCACTCAAATTTTGAGTGGTGTCCACTAAAATTTGAGTGGTGTCCATTAAAATTTGAGTGGACTCCATACCCTGCCGAATGCAGGGAAAATCACAGTTCCACGCTGACTGTACTGAAAGCGTGTCATTAATCACCAATTGATATATAGAAAAACAAATAGATTTGTATGTTATAAGCCAGTTTAAATTTGAAATGACTTTGATGTATAGTCAATAAAAATATGTATGAAGTAGAGTCATGCACATTACGAAGTAAGGTTGGGATTTTACTTCCATGTTTTATGTTCATTATAAATTTTTGCAAATTTTGATGAAAGGTCACTGAGCTATCAAAAAGGTTAAAGGTTAAAAACCAAACATAAAATAAAAATCGAAAACAACAGATAAAAGGTTCAATATTTTGGCAAACGAAACTTAATCACAAGCACATAATAAGAGATGTTTATCATTTTAGTTTTGCTTTTTCAGACTTTGATGGATGCTTATTTTCTCTCTGTACAAAAGACACGGCCATGTTTATTTGGAACACCAATCATCCTTCCCTGTGTGGATACTACCACCAATCAGTGTTTATATCAGTTTGTATGGACACAAGTGTCCCGATTAGTTAGTCCGCTACCTCCTACAGAAGCTAAAACAACCAATCATGCTCAAGACTGGTAAGTTAGGCCAGTATGAATAAAGTTAGTATTTCCTGTAACATGTTTATAAGGGGGAAGGGGGGGGGGGGCGGGAAATAGGCATTTTGAGAAAAAATTATGAAAAGCATTTAATATTTAGGTTTTATATTGGGATTTTACAAGCACTAAAAGAGTGAAAGATAAAACCTATAAGACTGTGGATCTTTAATTCAAATAATTGCTGACTTTATACACTGAGCCACCAAACCAAAAATTCATATCCGGGCATTTTTGTTAACAGTTGTAGGGAGTAATTCTTCATTAGTTCAGCTGGCTGAAATCAAAGTTCTGTTCCTTTACATCAAATTTACTGTCTCGTTAATGTACAGATTTTACCTGTTTGTCAAGAAGATATATCCATCTTTTCTTTTTATGCCCCACACTACGAAGCCAAAGGTTCCTGGTTCGATTCCCATTCGGGATGGAAATTTCAAGGGTCAAATTTGCGATGCCCTATAGACACCATGTGCGAAGATGGTCTCAGTAAACGATGCTAGTCCGTCGGATGGGGACAAAAAATGGCTGTCCTGTGCTAAGGAAGAGCAACGCCCTTAGCACGTTAAAGACTCCTCTGTAGATGTCGAAAATGAGTAGGCTAAAATGTCGCTACAGGGGCCGCTCTCATTCGAACCAAGGGGAGAGGGATTAGTATAAGTTGATATAACTTGTTTTCCAATCCACTATAAATAAATAAGTTTAAACTAAACCTGCCATAATCACAGCTGTAGGGCATATAATATTTCGGTCTATGTGTCAGTACATCCCGATTTATGTTAAAGTTTAGATGGAACGTTTTTAAATGGGAAGTGGATGTCATATTAACACGAAATTTTGTCACTAAATAGTTCAAGATGGGATATATTCAAAAGTCAGGTCAAAGGATTGCTGTGACTTCAATGTCACGGTTGACTCATCATGATTAAGTTGTTTGTTTGGAAGCAGAGCATATATTCCTCAGCAGCAATATTTACCTGATGTCAAACATATTTTTATTTTACAGTGATGATAGCTTAGGCTATGAATATCCATTTACATTAAAAGTTGTACAGAAGGATGGTTTGACATGTGCTTGGTGTCCTTGGCATAGGTAGGTAGCTTTTGACACACTAGACAGAATGATTTGAGACTGGAAAGATGGGCATCAGATATTTATAACCCCCCCCCCCCCCCCCAAACAAAGTTTGGGGGGTATATAGGAATTACCCTGTCCGTCCGTCTGTCCATGTACCTTGTAAGTTGTAAGTGCAACTCCTCCTAAACCATTCAGTGGATTTTAATGAAACTCTATATGAAGGTTGGGCATCATATGTAGATGTGCATGAAGCAAGATAATTATTGCCGGATGCTTGTAAAGGGAGATAATTCATCTTAAGGGTTTTACATGTTTAAAGCTTGTAAGCGTAGCTCCCCCTAAACCGTTCAATGGATTTTGATGAAACTGTATATGAAGTTTGGGCATCATATCAAGAAGTGCATGAAGCAACATAATTATCGCCAGATGCTTGCAAAGGGAGATAATCCAACGTAAGTGTTTTACATGATTAAAGCTTATAAGTGCAAATCCTAAACTGTTCAATGGATTTTGATGAAACTTTATATGAAGGTTTGGCATCATATGCAGATGTGCATGAAGCAAGTTAAATTATCACCAGATGCTTGCAAAGGGAGATAATCCAACTTAAGAGTTTTACATGTTTAAAGCTTGTAAGCGCAAATCCTAGTATTGCAAGCGGTGGGTATCACTCAGTCATGTCACTCACAGTTCTAGTTTTTAACTGTTGAAACATTTATAGGTTGCTTTTATACCAGATGCAAGAATGGATAAGAAATGTAACACAGATTTTAAACCATTTTGTGCATAAAAATGTCAGCATGTAAACCTTGTCAACAGAAGGGGTATCTGTGCTGACATTCTTACTGGCTATGTAAGTAACCGAAGGCTCAATATTATACATTGCATTACTTTTGTAGCAAGTGTAATCTTGGCAGGTAAAACATAATTTTGACACATGAATAATATTTCTCTTATTTAGTGAGAAAATTTGTTACCTGGAAACTTGTTGATTTCTGTGCATGACTTTGCACATTAAAATAAAATTTTGGAAAACTTTTGCAATTGATAATAGTCATTCTGTCACCATTAAAGGTATAAAATGTGATACAGTAGTACCTGGCTTAAGAAATGGCATACATCTTATGCCAGAAATAACTCATTATACTGAACTTCCAATCTGTAAACTGAATAACATGTGATTTAGCTGTTAAGGAAATGTAGGCTTTTTATCAGCCCCTTTGATAGGATATTCCATACCATATAAACAGTTGTTATATTTGTTAAAAAGAAAGAATATAAAGTATATAAAGTAGACTGCTACATATAAAAATGGTAGTTTTAAACAAGTTTTCTATCACAAACAATTTCATTTATCAAAGCAAAGCTGGGGATATATAGTGACGGGGGATTCTGTTCCTGCGTCCATCTGTCCGCACCTATTTACGACCACTACTTGTACACCACTGAATGGATTTCATTGAAACTTTCACAGAATATTCAGTTAAAAGTGGCATTATGCTCCACATATTTTATTTTTAATCAGAATAATTTTTTGGGTTTTCCACAAACAGACGTGTACACTGAATATTTCTTCATGTAATGTTAAGGAGGTAGGCATGCCCTGTCCGCAACTCCTCCTAAATTAGTGAATGGAATTCTGTAATACTATCATGGAATATTCAGTGTACATTGCACATTGTGTTTCACCTGTTTTGTTTTTAGCTTTCTGTTATTTATGAATATTTCACAACTACTAAGAGATTAATAATACATTTTACATTTTAGATTTTGCCGAGGATGTAAATTAGAATGCAATACAGATAGTTTTAATTTTGCTTCATCTTTTATTGCTATTGATTGGGATCCCACCGCCCTACACCTCAGGTATCAGACATCATTGGAAAGGGTAAGTACTGTGGATTTATTTGTTTTTCTGAATATTTTATTGCCTTAGTGGTCTTGTCACAGCAGGTTGTTAGGTCGATCCCTGTTCCAGTGAAAACAGATACTCTAAAATTGCCATTTTGCTGCTTCTTGGTTGATTTAAGATTACGAGCTAAGAATAATGTGTTCAGGTGGGGCGACTTTAATTTACTGGCATGTAATAAAATATAGGTCAAGAATAAACATGAGAACTAATCCTTGTTGTATTGAAGAAAAAAAATAATAATAAATTGTCTTTTCAAATTTTTAACAAGGAAATTGCAGTTTTATTAAATAGTAAATTAATTGGAAAAGAACAACTTTACTTTTATATATACATTTGTATATGTATTTTTTGTAGCTCTGTGAAGAACATGAAAGTGTAGAAGACAGCAGGAGGAAACAGAAAGAACCTATTAACCTGGATACCTGTCTACAAGCCTTCACAAAGGAGGAAGAATTAGGAGAGGATGAATTGTATTACTGCTCAAAGTGTAAAAAACATTGTCTGGCTTCTAAAAAGTTGGATATATGGAGGTTACCTCCCATACTGGTTAGTTTTGGTTCAGTCAGCTAAATAAATTCAACTTCAGAATGCATAGATTGAGAATAGATTTAGATTTACATGTAATTTGCAAACTGGAAAACAAAAATTGCCAAAAAGTATCCCCTCTTGACTCCTGACTGACAAATGGTAAATCTGAATAAATATTCTCTTGACTTGTCTAAACCATGCATGTACTTGGCTGTAAATCGATCTCCTCCATTGGTCTTCTTTCGGATTTGTATTTTCAGTTAAACATCCCATCTACCAAGATGGTAACCCTAGCCAATCACATAAGGTCATACCATGAACCTTAAGTTAGATTTACTTATTTTCATAATTTAATAATCTAATCAGAACCATATTTTGCAGCAGAGGTAAGATCTTGTCTGAATGACTTTATAATTGGACTATTCCAGAATATGATAGAATTGTTAAAAAGTTGGGAATCATATATAATTGTGCACTATCACCATAACATTGTCAGTAGTGTTATATATCAAAATTGGATTTGTAATGAATAATATGATAAAAACCTATCTAGAAATTTTGCCTTTGATGACCCTTCATGAACCCTTGCTGTTTTTATCCCAATTGATATCTTAGTAGACATAGTCAGTATGATGAAATATGAACATTTTAAAATCATAATTAATTGCAAATAACATTTTTCATTACAGATTATAAATTTGAAAAGATTCCAGTTTTTAAATGGAAGATGGGTAAAATCCCATAAAATTGTGAATTTTCCAAAGGAAAACTTTGATCCTTCTCGGTATGTTGTTCCACGGACAACCGATAAACATAAAAACATTTTTGATGCAAACTGCAACCAATCAAAAGACAGTTTACAAAATAGTGATACTATAGTGCCAAATGGGAATATTCCTACATCATGTGATAATGTAAAGTCTGCTTCAGGTAAGCATTTAATGATATGTTGGTCTTTCTTGATCATGTAAAATTTATAGGGAAAAACAAATTGAATTAGGTAGTAGTTGTGTATGAACTGTTAACTGTTTTATTTAAGGACTATTTTAGATTTTATAACTTTGTGTGACATTGGTGTAGGGATATATTGATGGTTATTCGATATTGTACGGATATAGTGTATATTGTTCCATTGGTGATTGGATATTTTAACTCCTGTCTGGAGGTGTGCCTATATTGGCAGAAATTATACAGATACAAATTAGCATGAAATTTACGTGTAGTAGCAAATATACTAGATAATGTATAATAGATGTTAAGCCATGTCACCACTAATTAAAGTTCATTAGAGCTAGAAAACGTAGTTCAATAGCTGGAAGAGAATAATTTAATATTGTTACTGTTTGAGACAAATTGTGTTACTGATAAATGTTTTAGTTACCGTAATAACCCTAATTATTGGATACTTTTGAAAATTCAAGGAAATTTGAATTTTTTGACAACTCTATTTTTTGACGATTTCAAAATTGTCAAAGTTACGATCGTTGTTCTCTGGTGGTGGCAGTCAGTAATTTTAACTTCTTAAGTAAGTTAATTACTTTCAGTCCTGATCGAGTGTTACTTTCGGCTTTCTAAACCATTTAAACTATCTATATTCATAAATTTGATTGAAACAAGATCGATTTTTAAGTAAAATTTATTGAATTTTTCCTACCTGGAAGTTTACTTTTGAAAAGAAATTTGAAACGAGTTCGGAACGGAATTGCGTATTTGCGTTTCTCAGAGAAATAAATTTAAAAATTTTCAAATGAAATAAATAATGTTTTTACATAACAAATCCTCTTATCATTGTTTACAAGAAATTTAAATGTAATAGTTATAATGTTTTCTAAAAAGATGATGAGACTACAAACGTAACATGTGTTGTAAAAATCATTTGTGAGATGTTCCCATATTAGTCAACAACATGGCGGGTTATTTGAAGTTTGCTACTGTTTTCATCTTCAACATTAAATTAACTATTAATTTGAAGGTACAAAAAGATAAATCATGAAAGCAAAATCAAATAACAATACCACAAGTATGAACCATTATTTTGATTGCCCATTCTTAAAGTACATTGACCAGGACAATCATATGGAGTCAAAAACTGACAACGACGAATTTCCAATTTTCCTAAAAAATAGATGTATTTTAATGTCGAATAAATAGAGTAATTTTGGTAACATTAACGCTATGACTTCTCTATTTACATGAATTTTATAGATCAAACAACTGATGAAGATGATTGTAAAAGTTGTAATAACAACAGAAGTCTAGATCTTACAGACTACAAAGATATACGATATGACCTCAACTCAGTGTCTGTAAGTACTGCCACTCCCTGTAATAACAACAATGGTGTAGATCTAACAGACTACAGAGATATACAATATAACCTCAACTCAGTGTCTGTAAGTACTGCCACTCCCTGTAATAACAACAATGCTGTAGATCTAACAGTCTACAAAGATATACAATATAACCTCAACTCAGTGTCATATAATACTGCCACTCCCTGTAATAACAACAATGGTGCAGATCTAACAGACTACACAGATATACAATATAACCTCAACTCAGTGTCTGTAAGTACTGCCACTCCCTGTAATAACAACAATGGTGTAGATCTAACAGACTACACAGATATACGATATGACCTCAACTCAGTGTCTGTAAGTACTGCCACTCCCTGTAATAACAACAATGGTGTAGATCTAACAGACTACAGAGATATACAATATAACCTCAACTCAGTGTCATATAATACTGCCACTCCCTGTAATAACAACAATGGTGCAGATCTAACAGACTACACAGATATACAATATAACCTCAACTCAGTGTCTGTAAGTACTGCCACTCCCTGTAATAACAACAATGGTGTAGATCTAACAGACTACACAGATATACGATATGACCTCAACTCAGTGTCTGTAAGTACTGCCACTCCCTGTAATAACAACAATGGTGTAGATCTAACAGACTACAGAGATATACAATATAACCTCAACTCAGTGTCATATAATACTGCCACTCCCTGTAATAACAACAATGGTGTAGATCTAACAGACTACACAGATATAAGATATGACCTCAACTCAGTGTCTGTAAGTACTGCCACTCCCTGTAATAACAACAATGCTGTAGATCTAACAGTCTACAAAGATATACAATATAACCTCAACTCAGTGTCATATAATACTGCCACTCCCTGTAATAACAACAATGGTGCAGATCTAACAGACTACACAGATATACAATATAACCTCAACTCAGTGTCTGTAAGTACTGCCACTCCCTGTAATAACAACAATGGTGTAGATCTAACAGACTACACAGATATACGATATGACCTCAACTCAGTGTCTGTAAGTACTGCCACTCCCTGTAATAACAACAATGGTGTAGATCTAACAGACTACACAGATATACAATATAACCTCAACTCAGTGTCTGTAAGTACTGCCACTCCCTGTAATAACAACAATGGTGTAGATCTAACAGACTACAAAGATATACGATATGACCTCATCTCAATGTGTGTAACTACTGCCACTCCCTGTAATAACAACAATGGTGTAGATCTAACAGACTACAGAGATATACAATATAACCTCAACTCAGTGTCATATAATACTGCCACTCCCTGTAATAACAACAATGCTGTAGATCTAACAGTCTACAAAGATATACAATATAACCTCAACTCAGTGTCTGTAAGTACTGCCACTCCCTGTAATAACAACAATGGTGTAGATCTAACAGACTACAAAGATATACGATATGACCTCATCTCAATGTGTGTAACTACTGCCACTCCCTGTAATAACAACAATGGTGTAGATCTAACAGACTACAGAGATATACAATATAACCTCAACTCAGTGTCTGTAAGTACTGCCACTCCCTGTAATAACAACAATGCTGTAGATCTAACAGTCTACAAAGATATACAATATAACCTCAACTCAGTGTCATATAATACTGCCACTCCCTGTAATAACAACAATGGTGCAGATCTAACAGACTACACAGATATACAATATAACCTCAACTCAGTGTCTGTAAGTACTGCCACTCCCTGTAATAACAACAATGGTGTAGATCTAACAGACTACACAGATATACGATATGACCTCAACTCAGTGTCTGTAAGTACTGCCACTCCCTGTAATAACAACAATGGTGCAGATCTTACAGACTACAGAGATATACAATATAACCTCAACTCAGTGTCTGTAAGTACTGCCACTCCCTGTAATAACAACAATGGTGTAGATCTAACAGACTACAAAGATATACGATATGACCTCATCTCAATGTGTGTAACTACTGCCACTCCCTGTAATAACAACAATGGTGTAGATCTTACAGACTACAGAGATATACGATATAACCTCAACTCAGTGTCTGTAAATGTAGGGGTTTTATCATGGTAATTATGGAAAAAGGACCCTGTGACCAATTTGGGAATTTTCCATCGGCAATTTCTTAAAATTTGGGGAAAAAAATACAGAAGAGACTTCATCTATCCACAGGCTGCTTGGTTTAAGAAAAGCAATATTTGTATATTTTTTACAGGCAGTTGCGTGCTTTTGACTACTTTCGTGTATATCTGATAGTCTAGTGGGGTGGTAACCGAGTATTGCACTTCCAGAAGAAAACAGTTCACAGTACTTAATAATACATGTATAACCCTATAATGCTTCATTAAATAGCCATTAATATGTCATATTTTATGGCATCAGAAAGTCATCAGTGCTTTTGCTAAAGTTGAAGTTGCTGGGGATGGGTCTGTATAATTTTGTAAATCATCAATCTCACCACCTGGCAACTGTTTATCTGCATTTGATTAACAGTATTGGCAGTAATATATCATTGCTAGTATCCATACTACTTTTGTCATTAGAAACATTTTCATGACGGCTGGACCTTCTATGTCAAATATTTAATTATTTGCAACAATATTACTGTTATGGGACATTACATTTCAAGCAAAGGGAATTTAAATAGTCAAGAGGCGAAACCAGTGTTAAATCGGAAATTAGTCACCGTCATAATTGTACTTGGTTTTTTAAGTGAATGTCAAGTGCAAAACTGATGCAGACTTTACAAAATTATATTTTGACTACCGGATGAAGAGTTCCATATATTGGTTGTAGTTACTGCGAACTTTCTTGAACTCTCTTAATGGGAAGAGCTAACATCATAACTTTCAATAAAGGTTCACACACCGCTGATAATGTTCATGATTGGGATTTTTCAATCACAATCCGAAGGACCTTGGGTAGGAAACTTTCATCAAAGTTTTTTTGCTTCTTCAGAAGGGAATGATTTTATATTTTGTCTACAGCTTCATAATGTTGGGTTGTAGCGTGTAAGTAACTTTTGGATCTGTCGTGCGGCCATGTCCTGTTTGCCGATAGTTAAAAATTCAACAATACTCAAAACACTAGAAAAACATTCATGAAAGTTTTCTGGCCTCTACAGAAGGGAATGATTTTATATTTGGTCGGCTGCTTTATAATGTTGAGTTGTAGCATGTAAGCAATTTTTGGATCTGTCATGCAGTCACACCTGTTTGCTGATCAATAAGTTGCATGCTGCGATGCAGACCCGGTTTTGGTCTTGTTAATTTTGGTAGTCAATATTCATGGAAAAAATAATGAACATCATGTCTGGGCATTTGAAATGAGAAGTAAATAACAAAATTTTCTGGCACAGACATGAAAAAATTCTTGATACAAGTATGTTTTCTATAAAATACATATCTCTGGTATCAATTTTGATGCACAAGACGTGGACATTGCGTTGATTTACGCCTTATTAGTTATTGAAAACCTATGTTGAAAACCAAAACAACAATCCAAGAAGTTGAAGAGCAAATTCAAAAATACCAAATGACCAAAAAAATTTAAACCAAGTATGGAAATAAAAAAATCATGGCAGTGGATTGGGGCGGGCAGGTATGAAAATAAAAAATTAATTTTGTGGGTCCTAAAAAAAATTTTTATTTTTCAGTGTCATACTGGTATATTGGGTGGAGGACATTATGTTTGTTATGCTAAAAATCCAAACAACAAATGGTACTTATACAATGACAGCAGTTGTAAGGTAAGTTTGGAGATTGTATGTGATATATACTTAAAGAAAAACACAGGGAAGTATGTACCTATTAAATGGACTGACAATGACTTAATCTGAAGGTAAAATTAAAAAAAAACTGAATTAAAATAAAAAAATAGACTTAAGTTAAAAGTTAAAATGGTCCGAAGTTTCGACTGATATCATCTTGTTCTGGAGCAGCAGAGAAAATTTGTTGACCTAATCATTTGCTAATATTTTATCCGTGTTGATTCCATATTTACTGTTAAGTCTGCAATATATTATTGCATGGCATATATCAATGAAATGTGTGTGGACTGGAGGGCGACAAAGGTATATTTAAAAAAAAGATGATAAAAATATACTTATTTCAAGAATTGTAAGAATTAAAAACCTTTTTTTCCAGAATTTATCATAGTAATTAGAGATGTTTTTGAAGCAATTTATCGATGTATAAAAGAGACCAGTTCACTTACAAACTGATTAAAGTCCAAAGGACTTAATGTTAAGTTTGTGAGTGACCTGGTCGAGTTAATACACCAATAAATTGCAGAAAAATCTCTAAATACTTGTAATTCCACAATAATTACACTTTTTGGAAAAATAAGAAAGAAACGAGCAGTTGGAAATAGAACTCTTTTATTGGTTCATATTCATTTATCAGAAAACATAAGATCCCAGACATGTCAACAATCAATTGATAAATTGATGAACATTTGATAAAACTGATGAAGAGAAAAATTCTTACAGAGTGATATATATTTGGTCTAATGGTATAAAATAGGTGTATTATTTCATATAACACTAATAATTGCCACATGTGTACAGCTTCAGGGATTTTCCCAGTTTTATATATTGATTGTGCTCTGATGTTCCATTACTGTCCTGCCCATTTGGAATCTTTTATTTGATATAATGATAATTTAGAGTTGATAACATTAAAGAGACTTTTTGTTGTAAAATTGGTACAGATCTGCAGTCCTAGATTGGTTATACATGTTGTTATTGGACAACACTTTCAACCCTGAATTAATTTTCACAAATTGTCTGTTTTCAAGACTTTGCAAACTTTCGTTTGTAATATGCAAATGAGGCAGAATCTTTGAATGAAATTTTACCAGTGCATTATATAAGAGGTAGGGAAGATGGAGGTGGTATGGTGGGTGGGAGGGGAGGGGTGGACGGGAGTGTGGTGGGTAAAAAAAGCCCTACCCACCAGAAATATGCCAATTTTTTTGCTGATTTTGGGAACTTCCTGTTGCCATGGAAACCAAAATGAATGCCTCACATACCTAGTAATGCACGATATATTAAAGTGGGCTGCCATCTTTCCATTAATTCCTACCAAGAGGTAAAACTAACTAAAATTGCATTGTAGGATTGATGTAAGCCAGTCCTTGGGGCCAAAAGTGTAATTTTGGGCATTGTTGCACTGTTTAGGGTGCTCAAAAGTTCCAAAAAAAAATTGAATATATTTCACACACACTGAGGTATTAAATGACCCTTGCTGTTCCTGTACAGCTCATTAGTAAAATTTTCCTACCCCACAATATTCCATTTGGGGCCCAAAAGGCAGCCCACCCCCACCCTCTTAATTCACCCTTTGTTACATGATGGCACCAAGGTTATTCTAATGGTACTGTTAATTCATACATGTGAATTTGGATCCCAAATGTTACTGCTTCTGTAGCTATAATGTTGCTCTTGCAATCAAGACCAAAAAAGTGTATCCAGATATCAGTGGAGAGGATTAGGGGCATACAAATGGCTGGAAAGGGTTAAGTGGAATCATTGGAGTCCTATTTTTAACCGGGTTTTACTCGGGAAAAATCTGGTTATTGAATTGGGGGCGGGCAGCTGCCAATCGTGTCCAGCCTATAACTTTCTTGTCTTAAGACTTAGACCTTAGATCTACACATATATGGTATGTGGATATGTCACCTCAAGACTGTGTGTCATGTTTCAAAAATGTTGACCTATGACCTTGACCTTTGACCTTAGGGTGAATAAATAGTCATTTTAGATCATCTTCGTGTCTGGCCTGTAACTTTTTTGTCTAAAGACCTAGGCCTTGAATCTTTGGTGTGTAGGTACGTTACCTCGAGATGATGTTTCACATTCCAAGGATATTGACCTTGACCCTTGACCTCAAGGTCAATAAATTGGTAATTTTTGTAACTTTTTTGCCTTAAGACCTAGGCCTTGGATATTTGTTGTGTACGTAGGTTTCCTCAAGATGATGTGTCGCATATTAAGGATGTTGACCTTGAACTTTGACCTCAAGGTCAATAAATTGCTAATCATGTCCAGCCTGTAACTTTTTTGTCTTAAAACCTAGATCTTAGATCTTTGATGTGTGGGTGTGGGTAGTGTACCTCAAGATGATGTGTCGTGTACTAAAGATGTTGACATCTGACCTTGACCCTTGACTTCAACATCAATAAATAGGTCTTTTTTTAAAAATTTTTTTGTCATAAGACCTAGGCCTCAGGTATTTGATGTGTGAGTATGTTACCTCACAATGATGTGTCAGGTATAAAGGATGTTGTCATTGATTGTTTATCAAAGTTATAACAGAGGTAAAAATGATGATGTTTTTTTTATTGCTACAGTATGTGTTGTATATATTAATACTCAAGGACCTACCGATTAACTTGTGGAAAAGGACTTAAAAATTTCAATTTTCCATCTTTTTTTTCACTTTCAAAATAAAGATATTGCTATAAACAGTTTGTTGAAGAAAAGTTGCTCAGTAAAAATGAAATAGAAGGAAAACCCAGTTTGCTGTCACTCAGACAGCTCTCTTGTTTGTTTATTTAAATAGACATAAAAATAACATTTAGCATATTTAATAGATGTTGGTAGTTTGTAGTTGCTTTTGAATTGTGAATAAGACTAATTTGGGTTTGTAGTGACAACCAAAAAATCTTCAGATTAAGACTATAACTAAAATTATATCATCATAAATTATATATTTGATATTTAACAATTTCAGGTGAGACTAATTTATTAAGTCAGAATGGTTCAATGCATTGGCTTGAATAAGATATGAGATTCTGTATTAATTATTTTATATGAATTTTCACTTATAAGAATCTCTCATTTTTATGTATACCCTCAATGAAAACAGATGATTGTAACATTTAACATATTCAGTATTTATACATGTAGAATGTTTGAAGATACTGTCTTTTTTGTGTCTGGTAGAAGTTTAGTAAAAGTAAAAATTTATCATGCTATTGATATTTTTGATAAATGCCATTTTATTTTGAAATTTTCATAACTTTTTTTTTCCAGGAGATTTCAGTTGACCAGTTAGACACAAATTCTGCTTATATACTGTTTTATGAACAACAAAATGTTGAATTTAGTCAATTCATGCCAGATTTGGAAGGAAAGGAACCAGATTTGACAGAAATTGATGATGAATTTGAATCAGACTTCAAGAAAGCATGTGTCATTCAGTAAACAAGCATTTTGGTAACTCTGATTTTCATCCAAACCTTCACTTGAACTGGATTCCAATGGCAATGGTATTCAAAGAATTGGAAAATTTTACAAATCATTCAGAACTTTTTTTTTGAACCATGATTAAGTCATAATTTTTATACATTTAATATTCATATTGATAATTTATAACCCAGTGCATGAAGTTTTTGGTTGTTTTAAACGAGAAATGTGACCTTTAAGTAATGTTGGTAATAAATTGCAGATAAAGAAATTTTTAATAAGATTGTTTTTATCCTATTTTGTATGATCTTAAATAAAAAATCAGTTGTACAAATCTCTTTCCTGAAAAGTTGAAGATAAGATATGCAGACTTTTCAGATTTTACGGCAGGAACCATTGTCCAAAACCCATGGTTAATTACATATATTCCTCTCTAAGTCACCTCTTGGACACTTAAGTTTCATTCAATTGTTTTTATCAAAATGGAGCAGATTGTATTGACCAATAAGATTAGTTTTTACAGCACTGAATGCTTGAATTCGAGATAGTAATGTAACAGTGCCACCATTAATATACTGATTGTTAACACTGCTAGATGAAATCATGTTGGCCAAAATTGCATTAGATTTTGTCATGCAACTAATAAAATTGCCTTTCCATATTAATAAATTTTAATTTTGGATGTAACATCGTTTCTGATTGGTGAAGGTTTTTGTATTTATTTTCAATAAACAAAATCTTCTCCTTGACTTTAATGTCAGGCTGTCTGAAAATTCAATTTTTGGGGACCTTACACATTATTTTGAAATTAAATTATAAGGAATGACTGTCATATTTTTTTGTTCATTCCAAATAACATCAGAAATGTTATGCACACTAAACATAACACACTTCACAGGTTATTTAGTGTGCATCAAATTTTTGATGTTATTTCTTCAGGAACAAAAAAATAATGACATTCATTCCTTAATAAAATGAATGAATAAATGAATGAAAATGAAGGGTCCTATGATTGAAGGAGAAATCAACTTTGGATTTAAGACAATGGTTATTAAGAACTAAACAAAAGTTAGGGGTGTGTTTTTTTTTTTCAAATTCACAGTGGTATAAAAGTGATAATTTTGACAGACTGATATGTATGATTTTAATTGAGTTTTAATCATTTTTAGTGTGATTGATGTTCAACACATGTTTTTCATGATCGTTTCAGTTCAGCAAATTATGGCTTTAGATTAACATATGATTGTGAAAAATAAATACTTTATTTAGCCTATGAATATTAAAATTTAAAAAGTCGAGAGGTTTATGTTGAAGTTAAAAGATTGAAGTTGATTTTAAGATCAAAGATGTATATGAATTTTCTTAAACAAAAACTTCAAAATTTCAAACCATGTGACTGTCTAAAATAAAAGTGATTGTAACCTATTACTTATTTCTGAAATATCTTAATTATTATATCGATTATGGCATTTGATATGGAAACATTAAAATATTAAATTTAAGCATGGTTACTGAACCTAGTGGATTGAATGTAATTGGTATGGATTATCAAGGCTATTTTCAAATTCTGCATTTTTTGGAGATCATTTGGAATATTTTGCAGAGATGCAAAAAGTAAATTTTATTTAACTGTTAGTAATAATGTGGAAAAAGTTACAGATTTTAAAATCTTTTCTCCATGTCTACATATCATTTTATTGTGAAATATACGTTTTGTTGTTTCATAATGGGAACTAGCATTATTATATCTAGAAGTATGTCAATTTCCTGTAAAAATGAAAGTAGAACAATTTGTATGAAATCTTGGGGCTCAATCTAGAAGGCGATTTGAGAAAAGAAGTCTAGCCTCGTTAAGATTTTTTTTATCCAGGGTTTGGCAACAAGTATCACTTGCTGCATTATTTAATTCTTCACAACCTTTATAATTATTTTTAAATGCATTTTTCTAGATAAGCCTTGATCAGTATTTAAACTTTGGAAATTCAAAATCTTCAAGAACATTGTCAACATGAAATCAATCAGGATTACTTCGAAAAATCCTCTACTCCATTTCAAAATTTCATCCTTTTGCTAATGTTTTTTTTTATTCTTAATAGTAAAAATATGTTGAGTTAAAGTTAAAAAATTCCTCATAGTATTTAGAAGAATTTTATGCAAATTCTAGGTTGCAATGGTGCCTGATGACGTTCAGTCAGGTACATAATTTGTACATAAGAAATCTTGATCAGAGTTCATTGTTCATCAGTTCATTTTGCTTAAGCTGAATTTTCTACCTCATATCTAATATCAGTATCTGCTTGTGTTCAATTAATTTGTGAATATGATAATCAGTGATAGAAATATGTACCTTCAGTTCTTTTTTTGTAAAAGGGGGGGGGGGGGGTGGACAGGTGGATGGATATTCATCCATATGATAGAAATCAAAAGGTAAATCCTAGATTTTCTTTAAGATATAAAATCTTGACTATTTATTGATCTAGATATTTTATCATAACTGTTATTAATCACTTGTCTGTCAACGCTGAATTAGGTTGTTGGTTCGAATCCAACTTATCGTGAGGTGTTTTCCAAATATGTTCAACTCTGTAGGTCATTGTATCTAGGTAATTCTGCTTCCAGACAAAACAGTGAAGACTGAAAGTGGCATAAATCTCTAATAAAATGAAACCAAACTTACAATAATGATATTTTTGGCTGAACAAATAATATTCATAATATGGAATTGCAAAATAGATCATGGCTATCTGTGGGACATGGTTCTAAATTTTATTATTCATTGTTATCCCTATGTTTGAAAATAAGGTTGTGAATTGCGCATTAACTAATCATTTCAGTTAAAAGAATTTTTCTATCTTGAATTTACTCTGTTTCCTAATATCATTTATTAATGCTTTATATATTACCATACACCATACATATGTACATATAGCTGGTAATTTTTTAAAGGGTTAAATTTCACTTATTTTATGGGTCAATAAAAATTGCCAAATTCAATGTATGAAATTTTTGTTTATAGGGCTCAAATTTTAGTGCATTTAAAACCAAGCTTACCAAATTATGAAATTTCATACCAGACAAAAAGTACTTAGATATTGAATTTTCTAGATAATTGATGTGTATCAGATGATTATAAAATACTTTTGTTTTGGTATTTGGACAGTATGTATGTCCTGAAATTGTAACGCATGCAATTTATATGATCAGATTTTTATGACTTTTAGAAGAAGATTATTATGAAAAGTATTATTATGACTGTAAATACTACACTATCTTATTGTTCATGATGTTACTTTTGAAAGCATTTCAGACATAAGAATTTTATTGTACATTATTTTCGCAACAGATAATCATAATTACTGGTAACAGATTGTGAAAAAAAGTGTTTGAACTCCTGAGATCTCAAAAAGTAGATTTAAATTTCCAATAAACAAACCAAATTGTTATCTAAAACAGTACAATGGATTAAAGTACTGGTAGTATTTTAAATGCCTTGCTGTTCAAAATTAGTTACTTATTGTAGTGAGAAAAATAAAAGAATTGTATGAAATCTAATGGTTTCAAGGTAAATACAAGACATTTTGTTAGGTTTATAATTCTTTTAATTCAGCGTTGTGTGTTTATCATTCTCATGCATAACAGAAAAGTTAACCAATAACATTTAGTACATTAGAAATCTGCTACCAGCAGAATAAATTCAGTCACTATACACTGCAGTATACTGTACTTCATTCTCGGTTACTCTTATATTTAACTTGAGTAGCACGAGTATCCTCTAAAAGACTCTATTTGTCGGTTCATTTGATGTTCCAGACACCAAAGGTCTACTGCTGCAAAGAGTACTAGCTTAAAGTTAAAAAATATAATGTTTGGTGTTTTTTGTATGTGCAATTAGCTGCAAATTGACAGTAAATCATAGGATGTTGATTCTGATGCATTTAAGTTATGTATGTAGTTTGACAAGTATTTACCTATTAACTTCCTTCATGGTTATTTATCTTACTAAATTATTTTTTGAAGTACTGTGATTTCTAGAACGTGACGAAAGAGACATTGGGGGGGATGGTGGTAAATATTTAATATTTAATATAAAAATTGTAGCCAAACTGAAATGAGATGTAGTTCTAGTCTTTCCATAAGCAGTTCCAATATAATTATTAGATTTGGATATGTAGTGGTAAATAGTTATAATCAGTTAAAAAATATGTATACTTGTTAGTTCATATAGCAAAGTTTGTTAAACAGACACATGATAATAGTTTGTTGTTACAGGTCTTGTAATTGTCCAAACATATTTACTTTTTCTCAGGTAAGTTGTTGATGTTAAAAGAGCTGTAAAAGTTAATTTCTTTTTTTCATTCATTTCTGTCTAGCTCACTTGGCTCAAATGTCATATGATACGGTAATTGCTTGACACACATCATCTGTCTGTCCTTCAGTTGTGTTTCTTCTATCAAAATTTTTTATCTTCTTTCTCTTGACCAAAGAAATTAAAACTTGTATTAAAAAAAAATCCCGTAAAGAGTTAGCTTATTTATCGTGTTCGACAACTTACATGGTAGCCATGAACAATTCCTTACTTGTGACAGAGGAATTTCAAAAATCCACCTGCACAAATGAAATGAAACTTATATGATGAATCTATTTGAGGAATCTGTGTAAATAAAGTTTGAAATGAAACATATATTGAAGCTTCTGTATAAAATTTGCATATTTTTCCTTGTGAGACAATTTAAAGTTAATTTTCAGTTTATGTGTGAATTTCATAATCACTTCCAATGAAACTGGTGTGGTTAAATTAACTGAAAGTTGAAATAGGTCAAAATAGATATATTAAGGTTTTGGCCATGTGAGCAATTTTCTGAAATTTTTTTTAAATGATGTACAGGCAACATATGTACATCTTATATTAATTCACATTACAAAACATTGGTATTCGGAAACATTGTGTTTTTGCCCTCCATGAAGCAATTTTGTAGCCAAAACTGATCCGGAAATCAGATGGATATATAAATATTATTTGATTACAGGAAAAATTCAACATACATACATGGTCTTTGTTGGACTTAAATTTTGTCTTGCAGTTTTAAGGAGACAGAAAAATACTTAAGAAAAACCTCATTTTGTTTCTTTATGTAATACTGATACAACATAATTTGATATCTATGGATAATACAGGTACATCAATATTGTATATGTATTGCTATTCATGGTATATTTATATTATTGATCTACAATATTCAGGAGTTTTTTATTTAATGTGTATACAATTAATAGACTTGTTCATTTTCATATATAACATGGACAAAATTGGGTCAGCTTTTTTTGTTTGATTTATTATAAAACTTTCTCCTATTCTTGACGTATTTAATCGGTGGGATAAAAATACATAATATTTTTAACCACTTCCCAGTGATTTAATTTCTGCATGTGAATTCCCGCCGTTTTTTCTTCAGTTATTAGAACAATAAACTAGAGAGTCCCAAAATGACATCTATGTAAACAAACTAGATCAAACTACATAGCAACAACATTTTCTTGAGGTTTTTGTCGAAAATCATAGGAGAAACAGATTCTCCTTCAATTTACTCGTGAGTTATGGAATATCTCCACCCTTGATGCATGTAGTTAAGTTTTAGATTTTAACACGCACGGAAAAGGTCGCTTGTTGAAAATCAAAAGTTTTAACTATTCCATAACTCACTCGTACCTGAAGGAGAATCTATATGTATCATTTTTATTAATCAGGATTTACAAAAAATGAATTTGTGCAACACACTTTAAGGAAAGTTGTTTTTTGTCGGAATAGGAAGGGAGAAGACTGAGCATATTTTATCATAGCAATAAAACCATTAATTAATTATTACACATATATTATATTTACAGTCTGGTACAGTCATGTGACATCATCAAAACCTCTACAGTAGTACTTGTGAAATGATATTAAAAATCTACTATGGTTAAGCATGCACAGTCAGCATAAGTGTGAGGTGTAGTAGAGGTCATTGGTTCTGTAAGATTACACAGGCTTCTATCATTTAAACTTAAAGCCAAGATACAAGAGCAATTAAATTTCTATCTGATAGGAGATTTAAGAAAAATGTGCCTTCCAATATGCATGCATTCTTTATTCATGAATGACATTTTAACTTGATAATTTAATGTGGCTGAAAAGTTTAGTTTTTGTAGAATACATGGAAAGAGATTTTATAACAGTAAGGCAATACAAAAAATATCGGATATCTCCATCTGGAAGTTATATGTCACAAAATAAAACGTAATTTGATATTTTGGAAGCATCATCACTCGCATGATATATGAAAGTAACCAATGTACTGTTCAATCAACCATAAGTGGGGTGGAAATAAATCATATCCCCGGGATCTTTCCTTGGAACAACTAAAAATATAATTCAATTTATCATCCAACCAAGAGATAAAACTTTGTCCTGACAAAATATGAAATCATTTAGATATTCAAGAAGTGTAAATTTGGAGTTTTCATTATAAAGATCATGTAGATTTTGATTAAATTGGCATTACAACTTTCATAATGGAAGTCAATGATAAAATCCAAGGATTCTGCATTGCTTACACCTCAATGTTGTTTGCCCCTGTGGTGCCCAAATATCTGCTATACAGTGGAACTGAAGTCATCCAAGAATTGGTATTGTAAACTACAATTTGAATCCTTCAATGAATGTTTATTCATTGAAACCTTTTAGTCATACAAACTGATAGAATATGAGCTTAAATAAGCATTTCTTTGCTTATTTTTTGCATGGATTGCAGCTTCATTTTTGTTGGGAATGTATCTGCTCTTTAAAACCTCGAATAAGTAGAAAAATTGAAAAAGTGGAAATTTTTTGGAGGGATGATTTGTGAAGATATCTTGTTTAAATCTTTAAGTTGTAACAATTGTTTTCAAGGGGGGGGGGCTTGTAAAATAGATTAATCCTTGTCGTATGGATAGCACCTTCATTTCTTTGTTGGAACCCATTTTCATTTGATTAGATGTTTCTACATGACAAATTCTTAGATGGGTTTGATTTTGGAAAAAATCTGAAAAGGGGAAAAGAATGATACCATGGACCCATTGTGAAAAGGTGAACAGAAAAACCGTATTACCACAGCTTACATTAGGATTTTACGATTTTTATAAGGGTGGGGTTTGTGAGAGTTTTCAGTAAAGATTCATTCATTTCAGGATACTACAAAATGAATTTATTCATTAAATGTCCATAGTTAAAATTTCTGTTAATGTAACCATTGATCGGAGAAGAATTGTTTATTTCTATTGTGATTGATATGTGAAATTTGTTTACTTTTGGTAGTCAATGAAGTGTGAAGTTGTTTTGACTGTTGTTTATTTAGAAGTTTATAAAGATAGGTATCTGTGATATTATTTTGTATTTATTATGATTATTGTTCTTAAACAAATGTCAGTATCATTCCTTAATTAAAACTAATTCATAATATGTGTTTTTGTTCCTTAATTTTTTCCAGGAATCGGTCTTTTGCCTTTACTTTGTATCTTACATTAAGGATTTAAATCCATGCATACATATATTTATGTTATTAGACCTTTTGAGTCATGAAAGAAGCCTACGAACCCACAGAGAAGTTCATACGTTCATTAGCTCACCTCTACAAAATGGACTCCATTGGAGCTATTACTATCTCTTGATGTAGGTTTATCCATATCTGCCATTATTGTCTCTAATCTTTAAAATTTTAATCTTATGATTTGAAACCATTCTGTCTCACGTAGTCTTTTTTAAAAATTGGGCACCTATTGGTCCTTGTGTGCCCCCTTTCAAAATACAAAAAGCTAGTCCCTACCTCTACTAGTATGACCAACATTACTGAAAATAGGCAAATCAGCAAGAAATTTTTAAAAATCTTTTTCAACATATTCTTGAAAATCCACTCGAGCTAGTTGAGACCAAGCTTTTGTGCAATGGTCCTTGTTCCCCAATCAAAACACAGCGGCTTTGCTTTTTAAAATCGTGTTATTTGATTAATTTTTATGACATTTGAATGTCAAATAAAGTACGACTGAATGAGAAAGTCTCCTGGGTGCCTTTAGTTTTTAGCTTACCTGGCAAAAAGGTCCAATCTTTGAAGTCCTATTTTGATGATGCAAGTTTTGTAAATATTTGGTATTGGTCCACCTAATTAATGAAATCAGGGAGACGTAGGGATAAGAACCAAAGAACTGTAGAATCGTTGATGTTTGGGTTGAAAAACTAGAGGATCTCAAGAGCTTGTATCGCTCACCAGGATTTAACTTTTCACCTTGAGCAGACCTAAAAATTTGTTGCAGTCAATTTGGCTGGTCAACGGATACATTTCTAAAAGAGAACCGTCTAAGGACCATTTCTGCTAAGTCTTGTTCCAACTGGCTAAGCGGTTTCAGACAAGAAGACTTTCCTAAATGAATTTTCCTATAGGGTCCAATATTTAACAAAGTTCGGTGTGGCAGCCATCTTGTTTGACAGTCGGGGTGATCGGACACATTTCTGAAAGAGGACCATCTAAGGACCATTGCTACCAAGTCTAATTCTAATTGGCTTATTGGTTTCAGACGAGAAGATTTTTGAGTGAATTTCCCATAGGGTCCTATGTTAAACTAAGTTCTGCTGTGGCGGCCATCTTGATTCACAGTCCACGAAATCAGACACATTTCTGAAAAAGGACCAATGCTGTCAAGTCCTGCTCCAATATGTCAAGTGGTTCTAGACAAGAAGATTTTTCAATAAATTTTCCTATAGGGCCCTATGTTAAACTAAGTTCGGCTGTGGCGACCATCTTGGTTGACAGTCCAGGTCATCGGACAAACCTCTGTAAGAGGACCATCTAAGGACCATTGTTGCCAAGTCTGGTTTCAATTGGTCAAGTGGTCAAGTGATTTAAGACCAGAAGATTTTTCAATGAATTTTCCCATAGGGCCCTATGTTAAACTTAGTTCGGCTGTGGAAGCCATCTTGGTTAACAGTCCGGGTCATTGGACATATTTCTGAAAGAGAACCTCCTAAGAATCATTACTGCCAACTTTGGTTCCAACTGGCCAAGTAGTTTCATATAAGTAGATTTTTGAAATTCACCCCCTTTTTTCTATTTTTAGTAGCGGCAGCCATGTCGGTTGGAAGTCGGGGATGTCCGACATAACTTTGGAAGGGGGCCACCCAAGTACCATTCCACCAAAGTTTGGTCTCAATTGGCCCAGTGGTTTGAGAGGAAAAGATCTTTAAAGGAAAGTTTACGCTGGAAGCCATCTTTACAGGACAAAAACTCCTATAAGGGATCAATCTATGATTTTGGTCATGTTGACTTATTTGTAGATCTTACTTTGTTGAACATTTTTGCTGTTTACAATTTGTCTTTATCTATAATAATATTCAAGATAATAACCTAAAACTGCAAAATTTCCTTAAAATTAACAATTCAAGGGCAATAACCCAAAAAAGGGTTGACCGATTCGTCTGAAAATTTCATGACAGGAAGATCTTGACCTGATGAACATTTTTACCCTGTCAATTTTGCTCTAATTGCTTTAGTTTTTGAGATATAAGACAAAAACTGCAGTTTACCCCTATGTTCTATTTTTAGCCATGTCGGCCATGTTGGCTGGCAGGCGGGGTCATCGGACACATTTTTTAAACTAGATACCCTAATGATGCTTGTTGCCAGGTTTGGTTCAATTTGGCCCAGTAGTTTCAGAGGAGAAGAATTTTGTAAAAGTTAACGGACGACGACGGACGACGGACCCTTTGGGTCAGGTGAGCTAAAAATGAGTTGAGATTATATCGAAAGAAGATTCGAAATGACTAAACGAACGTTGGAAATGTTGGTTATGCTTATCACTCATGAGTATTTATTATCAGTCATGAACATTTAGGTGTCACTTTTAGTTCTGATGCAACGTGAAATGAACATAATTATTGAAAATAATTGTAAAAACGTTTATGTATGCTACGAAAATTGAAATTTAGTTTGAGCAGACATAACCTCGAAAATTTATATTTAGTATTTATTCGGCCATTATATTTGAATATGCGTGTGACATTTGGGACAACTGTGGTTCCTTAAATGCAGAAAAACTTGAAAAGCTTCAGCTAGAAGCAACTAGAACAGTTACAGGTTTACGAGCACTCTACGCAGGAATCATAAAAAGGACATCTTACCTAAACACAAACAAAAAAAAAATGTGAAGCATCTTCACAAAGAGCTCCACATTCGCACTATTTTGACTCTATGAAGATCATAATTAAGAAATAAGGCCCCACACCGGATTTGGGTTATAATAATGTTACGTGGACCAACCAATATAGCTTTTCCATGTTTCGAGTTTGGTCATTTTTCATTACAACGTTGGCATATTGCATCACGATATTTTATTTGCATTTATTTATGCGTTTTCATTTTTATTCAATATTTTCATTTACCTCATTTGCTGATGTTGGCATTTAACTCGGACCTTTCATGATCAGATCAAACAATTTGGCTACATGTATTTGTTTTTTTTTTTTGGCATTTCAACATTTTGGCTTCAGAAAAACTCATGATATAATATTTATTATTTTCAAAAAATAATGTTGAAATGTTGCAAATATTAACTCTGTTATTGCTGTTTATTGCTAAAAATAGGTCTTAGGTAGGTATAACTTTTTTATCATTGACTTTGAAAGTATGCACATATTAAAATCTGAGAGTACCAAATGGTTATAGTTTGATCAGATTATCCTACAATATAATTCTGTATTTCGTGTAATTTTCATGTAATCACTAGCTGCAGTTCCTGTAACTTTCGTCCGAACCATCAACGCAGTCACGATTTCCATCACAGAACTTTGACCTATGGATACAGTCTCCGGTGTCACATTTTCTCTTATCCCAGGTACACGGCTTCCCTGTAAAAGTTAATTATCCCAGGCAATGTTAATATAATTATTTTCTAAACTACACATGTTAGTGAAGTTGTTAAATATATTTGGCTGAGCTGTTTAGGCTTGTGTGGTTCCGTAGTATTGCTCACATATTATAGTATAATTGCGTAAGGTTTTCCATATTCAATATTAATTTGGCTTAGTTATTGGTCCGAGGCAAGCCATATTGGACTGCTAGCCAGTGACCAATAATTAAGTCAATATGAATAATTATATCTTTATTAAGTAACCAGTCCAATATGGCATATTGGACGAGTATGTGTCATATTGGCGTACATTGACATTTTGTATTGTATTGAGAGTTTTTTTTCATATTAAGGCTTATATTCTGTTGTTAGTCAATAATGGTAATTATTTCTTAGCTTATCAAAGTTTTGGTCACGACTGTATTTCATGACGATCGATCCTGATTATCCAGGAATGCGCAATTTACGCAAGGAAGTTTGGTCTCTATGTTTATTTTTCTATAGTTTTTCACAATTTAAGAGTGGTGGGTTTGTAGTTTTTTTTTGTTAATTGGTACCTATGTTACATTTGTTAATTTTATTTATTCTAAGGGACAAACGACACTCACAAGCAGAAGCATTTTTCATTTGAACGACTTTTATATAGTACCGATATATCATGCTACCGGGTCATAGTACTGTACCACCAGAGATTAGAGCCTTATTCTACATTTTAACCATTCTAGCTAAATTATGTACCGTGGTTTTATTATAGGATTAAGATAGATTAAGTCGGTTTAATATCGTAACATTTTGTATTAACAAATATTATTGTGATTATCCATGCGTTTGATAATTATATCGGATTCTATGACAGACAGAGATATCTGAATATTGTGTAAAGCTGCATAATGGAAGGACGACACAATACAACGAGGCCAACTCAGTTAATTATACAAAGTGTCTGGACATTCTTCGTAATTCTGAATTGTTTATTTTTATTTTTGTTTTCTTCCATAAAGATTTTGAAAAAAAAATAAATAATTATTCTTAAAGGTCCTTGAAATTAATAAATAATTATTCCTGAAGGTCACGCCCCATTTCTCTTTAAGGATGAAAAGTGATAACCTACGCGTCCTCTTTGATTCTGTGTATTTTTGGCACACATGTTGTTTTAGGCATAATCAGTGAAAAGTCTTATTTGTCCTAACATTATGTTCCGATACCAACCTCGGCACACGTTAATGTCTTCATCTGATTCGTCTTTGCAGTCAATATGACCATCACAGAAACGGGAATGGTCTATACATTGTAGCCCATCGCTGCATTTCTCGTAAATATATGTATCCCTGATACACGTATGATCTAAAATAAAGCAAAATAAATCATAATAACGACGTTCAGGTTTATTGTGATTACACACCACTTTCAATGCAATTGGTGGGGGCCTCGGTGGCCGAGTGGTTTAGGTAGTTCGTCATGACTACTAATGATCACTAGCCTACCCCAACTAAACAAACAATGCAATTGATTATATCACGGTGGCATTACTGTTAAATCGAGATATCTGTTAAAATAACTGACATTTAACAAGCAAATCTAGGCACGGGAGCTCTACTCATAGAGCGGTCCTGCCCGTCCCCAGGTGACGGATAGAGGAGACCCCATCGATAAGGCGGTTGCTAGGTCATAATGTGGAAAGCCTGCCCGCGGACCACAGTGGGTTGTAAAAGGCTAATGGCAGCTACAGAAGGCTTCCCAAATTATCCAACTCTAACTAATCATCCACCTTTTTCACATTGCCAGTCAAAATTAGTTCCCGTGTGTGTCCCGTCCCACCCATATTTGAATTGTTTTTGATAAATTGTTGAACTTTAAGAAGCACGAAATATTTACTACTGGGAGTTAAGCAAAAAGCAACAAACGAATCTATAAACTTAATTGTGAAATAAACATTGAGTACAGTAAACTTCATAATCTTCAGTTTACTCAGAAGCAAAACCATTTTATTGTCACATGAAACGGTTAAATGTATTTGCTTACAGAAAAATTATGTTTGGATTTGAATGTTTGTCATGTTAAACAAGAGTTTTAAAGACGAAAAAGTGCAAATTTCAGTTAAAATCGTCTCCAAAAGTGACAATCGAATATATATAATATTTTTCATTGAGTAATTCGACATGCCTCTGGATCCGCCCCCTGAGCCACAAAACGCAATACAAAAATAATTGTGTCCAGCTGAAGGCCGCTATAATATCTTTTGCATCTTCTGCGTGCAATTTAGCTTTATTTGGCTAAAGTTTTAATGTCCTGTTACTATTTTAAAAAGGTCACAACTCTTAATTATTTTTTTAACGATTCTCGTTTATTCACGCGTCCAGCATAATAAATATATCTATGTTAAATTGCCTAATTAGGCATGAGAGTGATCGATGGTTAAATTGCATGAATATGTTTTTGTATGGTATATGGTATTTTTATGTCTATTCCGTATGATTTGGAGTTTTATAGTCGATTTATAAATAATGTGAAACAGATATTTCCAAGGAAGCAGAATACAGCCTTAGGATAGTTCTCATATATAAATAGATTCTCCTTCAGGTTCGAGTGAGTTATGGAATTTCTCCACCCGAGATAGTTCAACACGCGAGCTTTAGCGAGCGTGTTAAAATTTAAAATTTAACTATCGAGGGTAGAGAAATTCTATAACTCACGAGTAAATTGAAGGAAAATTTGTATCTCCTATGATTTTCGCGTACAAACCGCAGTTGAAAAATAATCGCTGCACTGACTGTATCCAAGTAAATACCAACTGTGACATATGTCCGGATCTTCATCTGATTTGTCCCGACAATGAACTACCCCATCACAAACGTCAGATCTATAAATACACTGTAGTCCATCAGCACATTTTCCCATTACAACCGGGCATCTGTGTTCTGTAAATAGTCATTTTAATATGTCTTTAAGTACAGAAAGACCATTTAAAAAAAAATTGAATTTGAATTGAAACATGCAATTTGATTGGTCGAGCAAGTTAGAATATATTGGATACTGTGACAAAGGTACCGTACTCCAAGGTGCATTCAATAGGGGAAGTCTACAAACACTGACAAAACCGAAAAGAAGCTCAACCGTATCAACCAGCGGAACAACAGATAAAACTGTCATATTTCTGACTTGGTACAGGCATTATCCATAAAAAAAAAATGGTGGGTTAAACCAGGTTTTACGGCTAGCCAAACCTCCCATTTGTATGACAGTGACCTAACATCAGTCCGCGGTTTAAATATTCCTGAGCTAAATAAGCCAAATAATTCTACCTACAATTTTGGATAAAAACAAGTTTCGAAAATTAACTTTTTAATTTTGGAGCACGTTATGCTTGCATAGCCAACTTTGGTCAGTTTACGCTTAAACATAAACAATTCGAGGAATGGTGCACATCTGTATGAAGCATAAACTGCTTTAGAGTAGGTTATATGTTAAAAACCTGTTACAGACCAACTATTAATGATTTAAACTGCTTCCAATTTAGAAATTTTCCATAAAAAGTTCCAAGCGATAAACAGAATAATGTCAAGTGATTTTTTGGTTCTTGGCAGAGAGTTTTAAACAGGGACATTGGCGCAAGGAAAATTTTCATAAAGCCTCGTGTTTTCTGAAATGATTAAAAATCGAATCTGACATGACGCACGGGCCGAAAATGAAAGTAGACCTGTGGCGGTGTGTGGCACTAAAGTCCACAACACCGCTAAAGTCCACAACAAATTTCCGCTAAAGTCCATAACGCCGCTAAAGTCCACAAACTTTCCGCTAAAGTCCACAAAATGACCTCCGCTAAAGTCCACAAAAAAACGCCGTTAAAGTCCACAAGAACAAGTTCCGCTAAAGTCCACAAAAAAACGCCGTTAAAGTCCACACATCTCTTTTCTTTGTTATTGAAAAAATAATTCTTTTCTTTTTATCCCGGTATTATAGTAAAAAGCATGGACTTTTGTTCTTGGCAGTTTTTTCTTATCGATCTGATTTATATATTTAATAAATGAAGATTACATGTATCTGCAGAAGATTTTGATCCTCATAATGTGATCTATCATGTATTGTGAATTTTTGTGAATCAACATTTATGATTTTGAAAAAGAGCAGTCTAATGTCGCTACAAGGCAGCACTCGCACCCGCAAAGTGGAAAGGAATTAATATAAGTAGCAAACTTGTTTTTCAATCCACTATGAATAAATTTGTATAAACTACCATTTATGAAAAGTTATCTGGTTCTATCTATAAACATAAGATCGAAACCCATTCAGTTTCTGTCATGCTTCCCAGCAGCAAAAACGGTCCATAAGCCTCAAAGATAGACTTCAAACCATAATGTTCACGTTTGAAATCACAATGATAATAAATTGCAGAATATTTTGTGGTGCTAAGCAGATTTCGTTCACTGATTGGTTTGTATGTTTGTTTGGTTTGCTACAAGAAATAGATATTTGTTTGAGAATGTGTTGAAGACGATTTGAAAAAAAAAATGTGTGGATGCTCTTCATTGTGTTTTACCAATGACGAGTAATAGCATTAAAGGTTTTATTTCAACCATGATATATGTATATGTTGTAGGGTACTGTGAAAACATTTAGTTAGATTTCGGTATAAGATTATAAGTAAAGAATTGTATCGAAGCCATTATTTTACGGTAGAAAGTCAAGTCATATATATGACCTGGTCATATAAGCGTTTGCCATTACTGCCTCCGTTGTTCATTTGTTCACAAATAGCACATCTCCTCCTCTAAAAACATTTTTTTTCTATTTTGACCAAACTTTTATATAAGTCTACGATTGCTGCTCTTTCAAAATTGAGTCTGGTTAACTACCAAATGTATTTTGTTTCGATGGACTAAAATATCATTTTTTCTTTTTGCTTATACATGTGAGTTTTTGCCAACACTGAGCGACCGTCATTGTCGACGTATAAACATCAGTTCGTCGTATTTTTTTCTGTTTTTAAAAAAAATCCTCTGAAGGGGGGGGGGGGGGGGCGTGTGTCTTCTTTCAAAATACGTACGATAAAACAATACGACAATTTGAATCACTCTTAATATAATCTCCTTTTAGATTCGTATCCAATAGCATCCAAGATGACCACCATTGCTAGAAATATTTTGCAAAAGATAATTAAAACTTTTGTACTAACCCTCAGTAGGGTGGGTGTGAATTTTTTGTTGAAAGAAATGCATGTCCAAGAGGCCCGAGCACTGGAGCTCTAAAGTTTAGAAAACTTTAAACTATCATGTGTTTTCTTAAATCTTATTTATGCCAGGGAGCGATACAACCTTAAGATCACATGCTTCCCGAGGTTTAAAACGTTTAAGATCTATGTATATATTGTACAGAATTTCCTGTCGTTTATTAAATTTTGATTTCTTACGTTTTTGTTTATTATCAATTCTCATAAAACACAAAAATTATGTTGATCACCTTTCCTGTCATTGATACTATATTTTCGTGTTGTCAATTCAACAGTTTTGCTCATCAGGTTACTCGGATCATCGTTCGAACTCTTTAACTGGTTAACCGAAAGTAAAGTTGTTGTTCAATATCAAAAAAAAAAAAAGAAGAAGTGGTATGATTGCCAATGATTTAACTCTTCACAAGGGGACCAAATGACACAGAAATTAACAACCATAGGTCACCGTACGGCCTTCGACAATAAGCAAAGCCCATACCGCATAGTCAACTATAAAAGGCCCCGAATGACAAATGTAAAACAATTCAAACGAGAAAACTAACGGCCTGATTTATGTACAAAAAATGAACGAAAAACAAATATGTTACACATAACACACGACACCACTGAATTCCTGACTTGGGACAGGTTCAATTCCTGTGTAAAGGACTCTATAAAAATGATTGGTATTATAGTCTGATGAATTTCACATCTAAATCTTAAATCTAGTTTATGCAAGTTTAACCGATTTCCATTAGGGCTGTGTTTTAATCAAACTAACAACTTTAAATTGTTTTCACAGTACCCTACAACATATACATATATCATGGATGAAATAAAACCTTTAATTCTATTACTCGTCATTGGTAAAACACAATGAAGAGCATCCACACATTTTTTTTTTCAAATCGTCTTCAACACATTCTCAAACAAATATCTATTTCTTGTAGCAAACCAAACAAACATACAAACCAATCAGTGAACGAAATCTGCTTAGCACCACAAAATATTCTGCAATTGTGGAATTTTAAAATTTATTATCATTGTGATTTCAAACGTGAACATTATGGTTTGAAGTCTATCTTTGAGGCTTATGGACCGTTTTTGCTGCTGGGAAGCATGACAGAAACTGAATGGGTTTCGATCTTATGTTTATAGATAGAACCAGATAACTTTTCATAAATGGTAGTTTATACAATTTTATTCATAGTGGATTGAAAAACAAGTTTGCTACTTATATTAATTCCTTTCCACTTTGCGGGTGCGAGTGCTGCCTTGTAGCGACATTAGACTGCTCTTTTTCAAAATCATAAATGTTGATTCACAAAAATTCACAATACATGATAGATCACATTATGAGGATCAAAATCTTCTGCAGATACATGTAATCTTCATTTATTAAATATATAAATCAGATCGATAAGAAAAAACTGCCAAGAACAAAAGTCCATGCTTTTTACTATAATACCGGGATAAAAAGAAAAGAATTATTTTTTTTAATAACAAAGAAAAGAGATGTGTGGACTTTAACGGCGTTTTTTTGTGGACTTTAGCGGAACTTGTTCTTGTGGACTTTAACGGCGTTTTTTTGTGGACTTTAGCGGAGGTCATTTTGTGGACTTAAGCGGAAAGTTTGTGGACTTTAGCGGCGTTATGGACTTTAGCGGAAATTTGTTGTGGACTTTAGCGGTGTTGTGGACTTTAGAGGAATTGTGGACTTTAACGGTGCCACATGTGTGTAACTAATCGAAGATGAAAGACATGTTTAGTAGAATGCCCAAAATATTCATATTTTCGAAAAGACTATATCCAAAGAGCAAAAACAGAAAACGTGACATTAAATTTCGATGAAATGAATGATAATGAATTTTTTTTTATATTCTTACACCATCAACATGAAAGCCAGTGAAAAATACAGGTTCATTTATTAAAAGGTCTGAGGACAGAAGACCCTTGAACTTGTTAGTAGTATGTATGCGGTTCTAAATTATCATTTGAGGTGGAGGAGCTGTGGAGGAGCCGGAAGTGACGTCACCGGAACCGGAAATGACGTCACAGGAAGTGACGTAACCGGAACCGGAAGTCACGTGACCGGAACCGGAAGTGATTTTTGCGCGCATGCGCAACCGGAAGTGGGTAGTTTTCCCGCCCTTTGTTGCCGGAAGTGACGCAAGTCACGTGCTAGGACCCGGATGTGTGTTCTGCGCATGTGTAGGCGGAACCGGAAGTACCCGGAAGTGGTTTGCGCAACCGGAAGTAGGGTGTTTTTTCCGCCATTTGTTGACGGAAGTGACGAAAGTCACGTGGTAGGACCCGGATGTGTGGTCTGCGCATGTTCGGGCGGAACCGGAAGTGGTTGGTGCAACCGGAAGTGATGGGTTTTCTCCATTGACGGAAGTGACGCAAGTCACGGACCCGGATGTGCCATGCTTCACCAGATTGAATTATCTCCCCTTTTCCCGCACTTCTCGGTCGTCTCTGGCTCTTTCATCGGTCTGATAATCTCACTGTTATGTCCGAGAGTATACGAAGTACACTATTGGATTATCTCCCCTTATCCCGCTCTTTTCAACTGTGGGTATTTTCTGTGAGGACTAGGATTGGATTATGTCCCCTTACCTCCAAGTGATGCTTGTCACCAATGGAGGGGTATCCTTAGCAACCGCCTTAGCAACGGCGGTCCATTTCATTGCATTCACTTCTCTTCTCTTGCTCCATCCCGTTCTTTGCTGCTCATGGCTACTCTTCTCTTGGTCATCGCTGCTCTTCTCTTGTTCTTTGCTGCTCAACGCTGCTCTGTACTCAGACCTGAAAGTACCCTAAAGACAATCGTTTACCCTAACACTAGTTCTGCTTTGCAGCCTGCTTCAAAGTCATGTTTCAAAGGGTGGATTGGTCTCAATCCCTTATGACTTTGAAGTGGTACTAGTGTTAGGGATAAGATTATTTTAGGGTTAGGTAAGTATTTTATTATTTTATAATTTTTTTTCTATTTATATTATCTGGGTCTTTCGTCGGTCTCTAGGGTCTGATACTCTCACTGTTATGTCGAAGTCCGAGAGTATACGAAGTACACTATTGGATTATCTCCCCTTATCCCGCTCTTTTCATCTGCGGGTGATGTTTTCTGTGAGGACCAAAGGTAGGATTGGATTATCTCCCCTTATCCCGCTCTTTTCATTTGGGGGTATTTTCTGTGAGGACCAAAGATAGGATTGGATTATGTCCCCTTACCTCCAAGTGATGCTTGTCACCAATGGAGTGGTGTCCTTAGCAACCGCCTTAGCAACGGCGGTCCATTTCTATGATGCACTTCGTTTCTCTTCTCTTGCTTTATCCCGCTCCTCGCTGCTCTTCTCTTGCTCCGTGCTGCTCATCGCTACTCAGGCTTGTTGCTGTTCGTCATCGCTGCTCTTCTCTTGCTCTTTGCTGCTCAACGCTGCTCTGCACTGTACTCAGACCTGAAAACACCCTAAAGACAATCGTTTACCCTAACACTAGTACCACTTCAAATTCATAAGGGATTGAGCCAGATTGAATTATCTCCCTTTTCCCGCTCTTCTCGGTCGTCTGGATCTTTGATTGAATTATCTCCCCTTATCCCGCTCTTTTCATCTGTGATTGATGTTTTCTGTGAGGACTAGGATTGGATTATGCCCCCTTACCTCAAGTTGATGCTTGTCACCGCTCAATGGAGGGGAGTCCTCAGCAACGGCGGTCTATTTCATTGCTCTATGCTTTGCTTCTCTTCGCTTGCTCTTCGCTGCTCCATGCTGCTCATCGCTAATAATGACTATATTCACCTGCTGATTTAAGATTCTTGGGGTTACTTGTCGGTGTTTCCGCTGCTGCTTCCGCTCCTGCTGCTTGTTGGTGTTCGTCTATGCTGCTCTTATCTTGTTCATCGCTGTTTTTCTCGTGCTCTTTGTTGCTCATCACTGTTTTTCTCTTGCTCTTTACTGCTCATCACTGTTTTTCTCTTGGTTTTTGCAGCTCGTCGCTGTTTTTCTCTTGGTTTTTGTAGCTCGTGGCTGTTTTTCTCGTGCTCTTTGCTGCTCGTCGCTGTTTTTCTCTTGTTCTTTGTTGCTCATCACTGTTTTTCTCTTGCTATTTACTGCTCATCACTGTTTTTCTCTTGTTCTTTACTGGTCGTCACTGTTTTTCTCGTGCTGTTTACTGCTCATCGCTGGTTTTTCTCTCGCTCTTTGTTGATCATCACTGTTTTTCTCTTGTTCTTTGCTGCTCATCGCTGTTTTTCTCTTGTTCTTTGCTGCTCATCGCTGTTTTTCTCTTGTTCTTTACTGCTCATCACTGTTTTTCTCTTGTTCTTTACTGCTCATCACTGTTTTTCTCTCGTTCTTTACTGCTCATCGCTGTTTTTCTCTTGCTCTTTACTGCTTATGGCTGTTTTTCTCTCGCTCTTTGTTGATCATCACTGTTTTTCTCGTACTCTTTGCTGCTCATCGCTGTTTTTCTCTTGCTCGTTACTGCTTATCGCTGTTTTTCTCTTGGTTTTTGTAGCTCGTCGCTGTTTTTCTCGTGCTCTTTGCTGCTCGTCGCTGTTTTTCTCTTGTTCTTTGCTGCTCATCGCTGTTTTTCTCTTGTTCTTTGTTGCTCATCACTGTTTTTCTCTTGTTCTTTACTGCTCGTCGCTGTTTTTCTCTTGTTCTTTACTGCTCGTCGCTGTTTTTCTCTCGTTCTTTACTGCTTATGGCTGTTTTTCTCTCGCTCTTTGTTGATCATCACTGTTTTTCTCGTACTCTTTGCTGCTCATCGCTGTTTTTCTCTTGTTCTTTGTTGCTCATCACTGTTTTTCTCTTGCTCTTTACTGCTCATCACTGTTTTTCTCTTGTTCTTTACGTCTCATCGCTGTTTTTCTCTTGCTCGTTACTGCTTATCGCTGTTTTTCTCTTGGTTTTTGTAGCTCATCGCTGTTTTTCTCGTGCTCTTTGCTGCTCGTCGCTGGTTTTTCTCTTGTTCTTTGTTGCTCATCACTGTTTTTCTCTTGGTCTTTACTGCTCGTCGCTGTTTTTTCTCTTGTTCTTTGTTGCTCATCACTGTTTTTCTCTTGCTCTTTACTGCTCATCGCTGTTTTTCTCTTGGTTTTTGTAGCTCATCGCTGTTTTTCTCTTGCTCTATGCTTCTCATCGCTGTTTTTCTCTTGTTCTTTGTTGCTCATCACTGTTTTTCTCTTGCTCTTTACTGCTCATCAATGTTTTTCTCTTGTTCTTTACTGGTCATCGCTGTTTTTCTCTCGTTCTTTACTGCTCATCGCTGTTTTTCTCTTGCTCTTTACTGCTTATGGCTGTTTTTCTCTCGCTCTTTGTTGCTCATCACTGTTTTTCTCTTGTCCTTTGTTGTTCATCGCTACTCCTTACCTTACTCGCGTGCTTATTTCGTTTTTTGGGGCTACTTGTCTCTGTTTTCGCTGCCACTACTGCTCCTGCTGCTTTTTTGCTGTTCGTTATCGCTGCTCTTCTCTTGCTCATCGCTGTTTTTTCTCTTGCTCATCGCTGATCCTTTCTTGTTCTTTGCTGCTCATCCCTACTCAGGGCCTTACTCGCGTGCTCATTTCGCTCCTGCTGCTTGTTGCTGTTCGTCATCTCTGCTCTTCTCTTGCTCATCACTGCTCTTCTCTTGCTCTTTGCTGTTCATCGCTACACATGATCTTACTGGCGTGCTCATTTCAGTTTTTGGTGCTATTTGTCACTTTTAATCGCTGATGCTGCTACTGCTGAAGGAATGTAGTTTACTGTTGATGATCGAAAGGCCACTCGGTACTCATGTTGTCGGTTTGATTGGTAGATCAAGACTGATCGATGTGATTGTATACTGGGATATTTATCGACGACAAACACAAATGAAACAGTTTCATATTTTATTTTACAAAATCTACATCAGTCAATGTTTTAAGTTCTGGTTCTTTCTCTTCAAACAAAGGTATGATCTTCTTCAGTTCTTTCCATTCGAAGGTGTCCAAGCCGATTCCTCTCTTTGTTGGACGATAGGTCCAGTCTCCCCGGGGTATAAAGTGCTTTCTTATCCAAATAGTGGGGTATGGGGATTTGACGGTGACGAATACATTGTCCCCAATGTGATATCTCCAGTCGACTAGTTCTTTATCCTGTACTCTACCGATCAAATCATCCAGAACATCAGTAGTCTCGCATAAAGCTTTCCATTGTATCAAAGATAAGCTCACTCCGGTCTTGGTGGGCACCGTTTCACTTTCCCAAAATCTGAGATCTACTCTTTTACTGCCATTCCATTCTGTGAGCTCTGCATACGTTCCTCCACCAAGTAGTACTTTCAAAGGAATATCGGAAGCTGTCATGGCGTCTTGGACGATATCGCTCTCGGTCTGGTCTTTGGTTTTCTTTTCTTTACGAGACATGTCGGCAGACTGATTCTTCTTCTTGCTGGTCTATTTATATATATATTTGTAAAGATGGACTGGATTGGTTCTTATATTATGAAACGTGAAACATGATTGGCTATCTTTCCGACATCGTGATTGGTTAACTTCTCCCATTCCGATTGGTCGAAAATCTGGTATTTTCATTGGTCAATTCCAACCGTTTCGATAGATCAACACGATGGTACACTGTCCAAATATGTGGCGCCCAATCCGGAAACTGCTCACAATAGGTACGAGTAAACGCCGACAATACGACCAGTCTTCCTTGGTTCACCACATCGTCTTCGAACATGGCAGAGACGATTGTCTCGTATACTCGTAGGGGGTCTATCGTACGAATGACTTCTCTGACTATCTTCACTTCCTTTTATACATTTATGACATGAGACTACTCTGCATTGACAAACTTGTAACTGTCTACATATATACATGTATATATAGTGTTGCCAGAAGATCCCGATACCGGGGTTTTGTATCTGAGGCACTGGCAGTCCACCCGGACAGAGGAAAATACCGACAATCGTGTTCAGGATGAACGAGATTATATCCGCCACCTTTCCTGATATGGTTCGCCACACATTCAATCTACAAAATACGACCTTCAAGATCAACGTGTCGTTTGGATTTATACTGAGAAACGGAGAGACCGGAGAACTAAGATACTTCCATTCCAGGACGGGGACGAATGTTCTCGGTCTCGATGATGTTAGATGGACATCAAAGATGGCTGCACCCATTCTCTTGCTTTTTGCTGCTCATCGCTGTTTTTCTCTTGCTCTGCTAATGATGACCTTACCTCATTTCAGTTTTGGGGCAACTTGTCGCTGTTTTCGCCGCTGTTGCTAGTGGTGGTCGATTGTCGTTATTCAAAGATTGGATCTGTGCGAGAGCACCCTTAGATCCGGGTTATTTAAAAGTCCACTCTGCATTTATCCAGGCTTGTGACTGGCTATCATAAGATAGGCTGCATTAATCCTGCTCAATTTTTTAAGGGCACTCTGCATTTGTCCAGGCTTGTGACTGGCTATATATATGTATAAACATATATAGGCTGCATTACCCTCCTTCCCTTTTTTTGTTATATTTTTTTCTGTTTTTCTTTGTAATATGTTCCAATTCCTCCGTCACATAGAGTCATTGCTGTCTTCAGCTGGAGGTGGGTCGTAGTCGTTCAATACACGGTTAAGCAGATATTTTCGTTTTTCTACGGCCTAATCACATGATTCTTTTGATTCGTAGTCTTCCTATTCTCTCCAGCGTTTAGCCGTTTTTCTTGATCTCTCTATGTACGGGGTCTTTATTTATGTCTTGATGCCAGGACACCAGTCCGAGGTAATGCTTTCGTATTTCGTCTCTGTATGAGTCAAACATGTCTCTATATGCTGCCAAGCGTGCCTTGTCTTCTTCCATTCCGGCTTCCACTACTTCGTTTACTGTCTTTGAGTATTCCGATTGATGTACTTGAAATGTTATGTTCAAAACGACTTCCCATAGGGACTGTTCGCAAAGCTCTTCGGAGTCTTCGTTGGATCCATGGTCACTACTTTGTTCCGATTCATCGTTATCGGCTTCTGTGGTGGTGTCTGAAGCTGAATCACTATAGTCTGTTGAATCCTCTTCAATACCATGTGCATTCTTTTTGTGTCGCTCTATGTTGAAGTTTTGCTTGGATTGGTATCCACAGGTATACATTTAAGACGTCTTTCTTTCCTGGGATTCGATAGTAGAATGAGCTCCGGTCGTCCTGCAAGTGCTTATATTAGCTACAGGTTCCTCAACAGCTTGTTGATTCATACACAAACGTTTGGCAAAGTATTCATTTCGAGATTGTTGCAGTTCAGATTTCACTTTTCTGATGAGGTCTCTATTAAGTCTTGTCCACTCGTTGTTAATCCTTCTACACCCCTTGCAGACATTCATGTTTTTGTAGAATTCCGCAAAGCTCTTGTTTATTTGACACTTTGTACATTTCTTGTTTGGATCTACTTTGCTGGGTCCTCCACTTGTGTTGTCCAGCCGTTTGGTTCTCTCCACTTTGGTTGGAAGTATTTTCCTTTTCCTTTCTGGTTTTGCTTTGGTCTTTGGATCCACAGGTATTAAGTATCTAGCAGGAACCGATAAACCGAGAGGCGTTTTCGACTCCATTGGTACGTGTGTGTTGTTTGACGGTCTTCAAACAACTGACGAAATTAAACAAAACCTCTGATTATATTTTCGTTAAAAGCTTTGCATTGGCGTCATGGTTACGAAGATTGTTTTTGTCTATTCATTCAGACCACACAGTTCGCTGCTCGTCATTGTAGTTTGCTGCTCATCGCTGCTCTTCTCTTGCTCTTTGCTACTCATCGCTACTCAGGACCTTACTCGCGTGCTCATTTCGCTCCTGTTGCTTGTTGCTGTTCGTCATCCTGTTCATCTCTTGCTCCGTGCTGCTGGTGTGCCGGGGAGAAGATGAGATTCTCACTGTTTCGTTATAAATCACCTCTTGGTCTCGTTGATGTTACGATAGACATCCAAGATGGCTGCGGACATGTAACGCGGACCTGAAAGAGAGCACCCTAATGAAACAGAAATTTTAGAGTCTTTCCGGACGGGAACGAATGTTCTCGGTCTCGTTGATGTTACGATGGACATCAAAGATGGCTGCGCCCAAGTAACGCGGACCTGAAAGAGAGCACCCTTGTGAAACAGAAATTTCAGTCTTTCCGGACGGAAACGAACGTTTCCGGATTTCTGTCCTAACCCCAACCCTAACTCTAACCCTAACCCTAACCCTAGTTCTAACCCTAACTCTAACCCTAACCCTAGTCCTGCCTCTAACCCATATCGTAGGTCTGTCTCGTACTCCTACTCTAAGCGCACATACGCCGGTGGTTGACTGGTGCAAGCGTGACTGTTTGCCTCGTGTTTGTCACGCTTGCACCAGTCAACCACCGGCGTATGTGCGCTTAGAGTAGGAGTACGAGACAGACCTACGATATGGGTTAGAGGCAGGACTAGGGTTAGGGTTAGAGTTAGGGTTAGAACTAGGGTTAGGGTTAGGGTTAGAGTTAGGGTTGGGGTTAGGACAGAAATCCGGAAACGTTCGTTTCCGTCCGGAAAGACTGAAATTTCTGTTTCACAAGGGTGCTCTCTTTCAGGTCCGCGTTACTTGGGCGCAGCCATCTTTGATGTCCATCGTAACATCAACGAGACCGAGAACATTCGTTCCCGTCCGGAAAGACTCTAAAATTTCTGTTTCATTAGGGTGCTCTCTTTCAGGTCCGCGTTACATGTCCGCAGCCATCTTGGATGTCTATCGTAACATCAACGAGACCAAGAGGTGATTTATAACGAAACAGTGAGAATCTCATCTTCTCCCCGGCACACCAGCAGCACGGAGCAAGAGATGAACAGGATGACGAACAGCAACAAGCAACAGGAGCGAAATGAGCACGCGAGTAAGGTCCTGAGTAGCGATGAGTAGCAAAGAGCAAGAGAAGAGCAGCGATGAGCAGCAAACTACAATGACGAGCAGCGAACTGTGTGGTCTGAATGAATAGACAAAAACAATCTTCGTAACCATGACGCCAATGCAAAGCTTTTAACGAAAATATAATCAGAGGTTTTGTTTAATTTCGTCAGTTGTTTGAAGACCGTCAAACAACACACACGTACCAATGGAGTCGAAAACGCCTCTCGGTTTATCGGTTCCTGCTAGATACTTAATACCTGTGGATCCAAAGACCAAAGCAAAACCAGAAAGGAAAAGGAAAATACTTCCAACCAAAGTGGAGAGAACCAAACGGCTGGACAACACAAGTGGAGGACCCAGCAAAGTAGATCCAAACAAGAAATGTACAAAGTGTCAAATAAACAAGAGCTTTGCGGAATTCTACAAAAACATGAATGTCTGCAAGGGGTGTAGAAGGATTAACAACGAGTGGACAAGACTTAATAGAGACCTCATCAGAAAAGTGAAATCTGAACTGCAACAATCTCGAAATGAATACTTTGCCAAACGTTTGTGTATGAATCAACAAGCTGTTGAGGAACCTGTAGCTAATATAAGCACTTGCAGGACGACCGGAGCTCATTCTACTATCGAATCCCAGGAAAGAAAGACGTCTTAAATGTATACCTGTGGATACCAATCCAAGCAAAACTTCAACATAGAGCGACACAAAAAGAATGCACATGGTATTGAAGAGGATTCAACAGACTATAGTGATTCAGCTTCAGACACCACCACAGAAGCCGATAACGATGAATCGGAACAAAGTAGTGACCATGGATCCAACGAAGACTCCGAAGAGCTTTGCGAACAGTCCCTATGGGAAGTCGTTTTGAACATAACATTTCAAGTACATCAATCGGAATACTCAAAGACAGTAAACGAAGTAGTGGAAGCCGGAATGGAAGAAGACAAGGCACGCTTGGCAGCATATAGAGACATGTTTGACTCATACAGAGACGAAATACGAAAGCATTACCTCGGACTGGTGTCCTGGCATCAAGACATAAATAAAGACCCCGTACATAGAGAGATCAAGAAAAACGGCTAAACGCTGGAGAGAATAGGAAGACTACGAATCAAAAGAATCATGTGATTAGGCCGTAGAAAAACGAAAATATCTGCTTAACCGTGTATTGAACGACTACGACCCACCTCCAGCTGAAGACAGCAATGACTCTATGTGACGGAGGAATTGGAACATATTACAAAGAAAAACAGAAAAAAATATAACAAAAAAAGGGAAGGAGGGTAATGCAGCCTATATATGTTTATACATATATATAGCCAGTCACAAGCCTGGACAAATGCAGAGTGCCCTTAAAAAATTGAGCAGGATTAATGCAGCCTATCTTATGATAGCCAGTCACAAGCCTGGATAAATGCAGAGTGGACTTTTAAATAACCCGGATCTAAGGGTGCTCTCGCACAGATCCAATCTTTGAATAACGACAATCGACCACCACTAGCAACAGCGGCGAAAACAGCGACAAGTTGCCCCAAAACTGAAATGAGGTAAGGTCATCATTAGCAGAGCAAGAGAAAAACAGCGATGAGCAGCAAAAAGCAAGAGAATGGGTGCAGCCATCTTTGATGTCCATCTAACATCATCGAGACAGAGAACATTCGTCCCCGTCCTGGAATGGAAGTATCTTAGTTCTCCGGTCTCTCCGTTTCTCAGTATAAATCCAAACGACACGTTGATCTTGAAGGTCGTATTTTGTAGATTGAATGTGTGGCGAACCATATCAGGAAAGGTGGCGGATATAATCTCGTTCATCCTGAACACGATTGTCGGTATTTTCCTCTGTCCGGGTGGACTGCCAGTGCCTCAGATACAAAACCCCGGTATCGGGATCTTCTGGCAACACTATATATACATGTATATATGTAGACAGTTACAAGTTTGTCAATGCAGAGTAGTCTCATGTCATAAATGTATAAAAGGAAGTGAAGATAGTCAGAGAAGTCATTCGTACGATAGACCCCCTACGAGTATACGAGACAATCGTCTCTGCCATGTTCGAAGACGATGTGGTGAACCAAGGAAGACTGGTCGTATTGTCGGCGTTTACTCGTACCTATTGTGAGCAGTTTCCGGATTGGGCGCCACATATTTGGACAGTGTACCATCGTGTTGATCTATCGAAACGGTTGGAATTGACCAATGAAAATACCAGATTTTCGACCAATCGGAATGGGAGAAGTTAACCAATCACGATGTCGGAAAGATAGCCAATCATGTTTCACGTTTCATAATATAAGAACCAATCCAGTCCATCTTTACAAATATATATATAAATAGACCAGCAAGAAGAAGAATCAGTCTGCCGACATGTCTCGTAAAGAAAAGAAAACCAAAGACCAGACCGAGAGCGATATCGTCCAAGACGCCATGACAGCTTCCGATATTCCTTTGAAAGTACTACTTGGTGGAGGAACGTATGCAGAGCTCACAGAATGGAATGGCAGTAAAAGAGTAGATCTCAGATTTTGGGAAAGTGAAACGGTGCCCACCAAGACCGGAGTGAGCTTATCTTTGATACAATGGAAAGCTTTATGCGAGACTACTGATGTTCTGGATGATTTGATCGGTAGAGTACAGGATAAAGAACTAGTCGACTGGAGATATCACATTGGGGACAATGTATTCGTCACCGTCAAATCCCCATACCCCACTATTTGGATAAGAAAGCACTTTATACCCCGGGGAGACTGGACCTATCGTCCAACAAAGAGAGGAATCGGCTTGGACACCTTCGAATGGAAAGAACTGAAGAAGATCATACCTTTGTTTGAAGAGAAAGAACCAGAACTTAAAACATTGACTGATGTAGATTTTGTAAAATAAAATATGAAACTGTTTCATTTGTGTTTGTCGTCGATAAATATCCCAGTATACAATCACATCGATCAGTCTTGATCTACCAATCAAACCGACAACATGAGTACCGAGTGGCCTTTCGATCATCAACAGTAAACTACATTCCTTCAGCAGTAGCAGCATCAGCGATTAAAAGTGACAAATAGCACCAAAAACTGAAATGAGCACGCCAGTAAGATCATGTGTAGCGATGAACAGCAAAGAGCAAGAGAAGAGCAGTGATGAGCAAGAGAAGAGCAGAGATGACGAACAGCAACAAGCAGCAGGAGCGAAATGAGCACGCGAGTAAGGCCCTGAGTAGGGATGAGCAGCAAAGAACAAGAAAGGATCAGCGATGAGCAAGAGAAAAAACAGCGATGAGCAAGAGAAGAGCAGCGATAACGAACAGCAAAAAAGCAGCAGGAGCAGTAGTGGCAGCGAAAACAGAGACAAGTAGCCCCAAAAAACGAAATAAGCACGCGAGTAAGGTAAGGAGTAGCGATGAACAACAAAGGACAAGAGAAAAACAGTGATGAGCAACAAAGAGCGAGAGAAAAACAGCCATAAGCAGTAAAGAGCAAGAGAAAAACAGCGATGAGCAGTAAAGAACGAGAGAAAAACAGCGATGACCAGTAAAGAACAAGAGAAAAACATTGATGAGCAGTAAAGAGCAAGAGAAAAACAGTGATGAGCAACAAAGAACAAGAGAAAAACAGCGATGAGAAGCATAGAGCAAGAGAAAAACAGCGATGAGCTACAAAAACCAAGAGAAAAACAGCGATGAGCAGTAAAGAGCAAGAGAAAAACAGTGATGAGCAACAAAGAACAAGAGAAAAAACAGCGACGAGCAGTAAAGACCAAGAGAAAAACAGTGATGAGCAACAAAGAACAAGAGAAAAACCAGCGACGAGCAGCAAAGAGCACGAGAAAAACAGCGATGAGCTACAAAAACCAAGAGAAAAACAGCGATAAGCAGTAACGAGCAAGAGAAAAACAGCGATGAGACGTAAAGAACAAGAGAAAAACAGTGATGAGCAGTAAAGAGCAAGAGAAAAACAGTGATGAGCAACAAAGAACAAGAGAAAAACAGCGATGAGCAGCAAAGAGTACGAGAAAAACAGTGATGATCAACAAAGAGCGAGAGAAAAACAGCCATAAGCAGTAAAGAACGAGAGAAAAACAGCGACGAGCAGTAAAGAACAAGAGAAAAACAGCGACGAGCAGTAAAGAACAAGAGAAAAACAGTGATGAGCAACAAAGAACAAGAGAAAAACAGCGATGAGCAGCAAAGAACAAGAGAAAAACAGCGACGAGCAGCAAAGAGCACGAGAAAAACAGCGACGAGCTACAAAAACCAAGAGAAAAACAGCGATAAGCAGTAACGAGCAAGAGAAAAACAGCGATGAGCAGCAAAGAGTACGAGAAAAACAGTGATGATCAACAAAGAGCGAGAGAAAAACAGCCATAAGCAGTAAAGAGCAAGAGAAAAACAGCGATGAGCAGTAAAGAACGAGAGAAAAACAGTGATGAGCAGTAAAGAACAAGAGAAAAACAGTGATGAGCAGTAAAGAACAAGAGAAAAACAGCGATGAGCAGCAAAGAACAAGAGAAAAACAGCGATGAGCAGCAAAGAACAAGAGAAAAACAGTGATGATCAACAAAGAGCGAGAGAAAAACCAGCGATGAGCAGTAAACAGCACGAGAAAAACAGTGACGACCAGTAAAGAACAAGAGAAAAACAGTGATGAGCAGTAAATAGCAAGAGAAAAACAGTGATGAGCAACAAAGAACAAGAGAAAAACAGCGACGAGCAGCAAAGAGCACGAGAAAAACAGCCACGAGCTACAAAAACCAAGAGAAAAACAGCGACGAGCTGCAAAAACCAAGAGAAAAACAGTGATGAGCAGTAAAGAGCAAGAGAAAAACAGTGATGAGCAACAAAGAGCACGAGAAAAACAGCGATGAACAAGATAAGAGCAGCATAGACGAACACCAACAAGCAGCAGGAGCGGAAGCAGCAGCGGAAACACCGACAAGTAACCCCAAGAATCTTAAATCAGCAGGTGAATATAGTCATTATTAGCGATGAGCAGCATGGAGCAGCGAAGAGCAAGCGAAGAGAAGCAAAGCATAGAGCAATGAAATAGACCGCCGTTGCTGAGGACTCCCCTCCATTGAGCGGTGACAAGCATCAACTTGAGGTAAGGGGGCATAATCCAATCCTAGTCCTCACAGAAAACATCAATCACAGATGAAAAGAGCGGGATAAGGGGAGATAATTCAATCAAAGATCCAGACGACCGAGAAGAGCGGGAAAAGGGAGATAATTCAATCTGGCTCAATCCCTTATGAATTTGAAGTGGTACTAGTGTTAGGGTAAACGATTGTCTTTAGGGTGTTTTCAGGTCTGAGTACAGTGCAGAGCAGCGTTGAGCAGCAAAGAGCAAGAGAAGAGCAGCGATGACGAACAGCAACAAGCCTGAGTAGCGATGAGCAGCACGGAGCAAGAGAAGAGCAGCGAGGAGCGGGATAAAGCAAGAGAAGAGAAACGAAGTGCATCATAGAAATGGACCGCCGTTGCTAAGGCGGTTGCTAAGGACACCACTCCATTGGTGACAAGCATCACTTGGAGGTAAGGGGACATAATCCAATCCTATCTTTGGTCCTCACAGAAAATACCCCCAAATGAAAAGAGCGGGATAAGGGGAGATAATCCAATCCTACCTTTGGTCCTCACAGAAAACATCACCCGCAGATGAAAAGAGCGGGATAAGGGGAGATAATCCAATAGTGTACTTCGTATACTCTCGGACTTCGACATAACAGTGAGAGTATCAGACCCTAGAGACCGACGAAAGACCCAGATAATATAAATAGAAAAAAAATTATAAAATAATAAAATACTTACCTAACCCTAAAATAATCTTATCCCTAACACTAGTACCACTTCAAAGTCATAAGGGATTGAGACCAATCCACCCTTTGAAACATGACTTTGAAGCAGGCTGCAAAGCAGAACTAGTGTTAGGGTAAACGATTGTCTTTAGGGTACTTTCAGGTCTGAGTACAGAGCAGCGTTGAGCAGCAAAGAACAAGAGAAGAGCAGCGATGACCAAGAGAAGAGTAGCCATGAGCAGCAAAGAACGGGATGGAGCAAGAGAAGAGAAGTGAATGCAATGAAATGGACCGCCGTTGCTAAGGCGGTTGCTAAGGATACCCCTCCATTGGTGACAAGCATCACTTGGAGGTAAGGGGACATAATCCAATCCTAGTCCTCACAGAAAATACCCACAGTTGAAAAGAGCGGGATAAGGGGAGATAATCCAATAGTGTACTTCGTATACTCTCGGACATAACAGTGAGATTATCAGACCGATGAAAGAGCCAGAGACGACCGAGAAGTGCGGGAAAAGGGGAGATAATTCAATCTGGTGAAGCATGGCACATCCGGGTCCGTGACTTGCGTCACTTCCGTCAATGGAGAAAACCCATCACTTCCGGTTGCACCAACCACTTCCGGTTCCGCCCGAACATGCGCAGACCACACATCCGGGTCCTACCACGTGACTTTCGTCACTTCCGTCAACAAATGGCGGAAAAAACACCCTACTTCCGGTTGCGCAAACCACTTCCGGGTACTTCCGGTTCCGCCTACACATGCGCAGAACACACATCCGGGTCCTAGCACGTGACTTGCGTCACTTCCGGCAACAAAGGGCGGGAAAACTACCCACTTCCGGTTGCGCATGCGCGCAAAAATCACTTCCGGTTCCGGTCACGTGACTTCCGGTTCCGGTTACGTCACTTCCTGTGACGTCATTTCCGGTTCCGGTGACGTCACTTCCGGCTCCTCCACAGCTCCTCCACCTCAAATGATAATTTAGAACCGCATACATACTACTCTTGTTTTTTTTATCAGAATTATTAAACTTGTTCTATGTTTCACTTGTTTTGCAATTGTATACATGTTTTTGTCGCAAGTCAATTGTCTTATATGGCAATAAAAATTTTGAATTGAATTGAATTGAATATATCAAGGCTTAGCCGATAAAAGCCTTGCAAACACCATTCCTGGTAACATTGGTTACTATTGGCATTGCAGTATTGTAATTTCGTATAGGCTTCAATGCAAACTTATTTGCCATTGTAGTCGCCATTTGTGCCATCCAATCAACACCAAATAAAGAATATTTGTAGAGGGTAACCCAATCATCATTCCTGTAAAGTTTGAAAATATTTGGCATTATAGTCCACAGGAGAAGAAATTTGAAAATCAGAATAAAAATTGCCTCCGGTGGCCATGTTTTCATCTGATCCAATTAATATGAAAATAAATAAAAAAAAATAAAGAATCTTCTATACATCATTGCCATGTTTGGTTATAACTGGCGTTTTAGCTTTAGAGCAGATGATGAAATTGTCATTTAACATAGGCTTCGATGCAGACCTATTTGCAACCGTAGCTGCCACCCAATCAGCACCGAATGAGGAAAATGCCTTTGGTGACCGTGTTTTCCCCCTGATGGTAATAAAATTAAAAGTTTTATTGGCACTGTTTCGTACATTATTCCTGCAGAGTTTGGCTCAGTCGTGTCAGAGGAGATGATGAATTGTCTAACGACGGACCGGGACGGACGGACGGACGACGGATGCAAAGAGATGACACTGGGCCAGCTGAGTTAAAATGGACATTCACAAATCTAAACAGTATCTGTAATGTAACATCATTACATAAAATTTATTTGAAACTATGGCACTGCAAATGTATTGTTGTTTGAGTTTAAAAAAGTATGTATAAAACCAGGGTCTAGCAATGGACTGATACAGAATGTATCTAAAATCTAAAAATACTTAAAATCTTCAGTTTTGTTTGTTATTCTCATTTGTACTTTTCTCTGCAATAAAATATTAGTAAACTGTTATAAGACGATCTTCGCCAATTACATAGATCAATTTTATACTCAGATGAATATCTTAACTGAGTAACAAAATATTATGAAACATGATTTCAATCCATTTAATTTCAAAACAGTTACTCTGTTAATTGCAGTTGTAAACCTGAACAGATGTGCAATCATTGTTTACAACATAAAGTTTGTTGTACTTTCTGTTGAATGATAGTCCATGCGGACGATTAATACCATCGTCTTTTGTTAAAATAATGTCTTTATATGTCCCATTAGGTTCATACCTCTGAATATTATTTAAATAGTATTCAGCGGTATAAATGTTGGATTTCCCGTCAACAGCTAAGCCTGCAACACAAACGCTGTCGATATTATGACGCCAAAATACTTCACCGTTCTTCTTTAGGCCTGTAATCATTCCTATTGTTCGACATACTATTTGGTCGCTACTTTCAATTACCCGAAGGAAAAAAATGTTACTTTGTATGTCAACGACAATGTCAGATAGGAATATCCCATTGATATCTAGGACCTTGATTAAAGCCCTACCACCTATATAGATTTTATCCTTTACAGCACTGATGCCATAACATTCCATGCCTATTTTGATAATTTTACCCAAATCCAACGCCCGAGTATCAACATATTGAATGGATTTCACTTCTGGCAATGTAACTACACCAAATCGTACATCGGGAATAATATCGATATTGAATGGCGGTGATGAGAGTACCAATTTCTTTTCAAACTCTTTGCAATCTTTATGAACATAAACAACAGGATTCTTAGAGTGATAATTGCAAATGTACAATCTATTTCCATTGTCTACTGCTAAACCTCTTAACTCGTAATTTTCCGTACGCGTAGCTTTAAGATTTATTACTCCTTCACTGTTAAATTCTGTCAAATCTTTTTGTGCAGCAGGTTGTACTTGTGCATGTTTTATTTTACGTGGTCTATACTGAATTTTACACGGATTCCAATCCACGACAATAGAACCAATAGATTCAATACAGTTTGCTTCTTTAAATTTTACTGAAATGTCCTTAAATCTAGCAACCATTTTTTGAAGGTCATTTTCAGCTTCATGTGTTTTACTTGATATACATCTCAAGGCTAAAAATAATTGGTTATTCGATCCATGATCCTGTAAAAACTCAATTTCCTCTTTGCGTTCAGTGAGTTGCGTTTTCAATGTACTTATCTCGGATTGTTCGGTTTCTATCTGTTTCTCATGTTTTCTACTGACTTCTGATATTTCTCTTTTCATACTGTTTTCCAAATTTTCAATAGCTTTTATAAATTTTATTTTAGCATTATTTACTTTACCCAAAAGCCCCTCTTTCTGGTTTTTAATACTTTGCAGACCCGCATCCCTGTCTTTTGACAATGTGTCGAAAGTATTAATTAACATTGTCAAGTCTTGCAAGCTTTCGACCAACAAGGACGATGTTTTAATATCTTTTGACGCGTGTTCTAATGGTACTACATTTTCACAGCTTCGATGAGTTTGAGGTATACAAGCTCTGCAGCAAACAACATCATGGTGCGTGCAATAGAAGTCTAGCGGAATTTCAATATGAATTTCGCAGTACTGTTTTGACGCGCCTGGAACTTTGGATCCAGCTACAGTTAAATCTATAAGATGATGGGATCTGAATGCCTTATATCTTTTATGATAATCGGCACAATCGTTACACAAGTTTTCTTCGCAGTCTGAGCAGTACCAATCTGCAGCTGAACTTTTACTTTCGAATGCACATGGATCACAATATTTCTCATAAGACATTGCCAAATCTGAAATAAATGAATACTTTTCAATGGTCATTCTAACTGGACGTTTCCTCATTTGCACACTACATATTCTTTTGTATACAAAATTGTGTAACTTAAGTTCATTATTGGAAATGAAGTATTTTAATTGTTTTTCATATTAATAGTAAATATCAGGACTAAAATAAACTAAAATCAAGGTGAGTAACAATTAACAGAGGAGTCGTTTTAGGTTAGTTTTAACCAACTGACGACATTGCCTATGTTTACAACACCTTGCTTCTTAAAACTAAAATGTACATAGCTTTATTAAATCTAAATGTTTTTGTTTAAAAACCACTTTACTCCCTGCACTGCACTGTTTTTGATATGCCGACTTTTTTTTACTTGTCTGAACTACACTACAAATTAACAAACTGGGTAGACATTTTGAGACATTCACCTAAGGGCTAAGGTAACCTGGGATTGTTTGTTGGGTGGGCAATAGGTACCTCATTTAAATTCTTTTTAACAAAATTGTAAATATTTTTAAAACTGAGGAGTATCTCGTCGTGCATAGCTCTGTTCTTAGATGGTTTTGGCTTACCCATTTTGGTCATTTTGAATTTGCTATTCAACCTTTTGAATTTCAACATTTTAGGACTTAAGGATGGTCGCTGGTCAAGTTTTTGAATTTTTGTCAGATGTTCAGAATCATCTGGTTTTATCCATTTGAATGTCATAAATTATTTTTCCCGCTAACACCCATTTTTCTTTTCATAAATCTTTTGCATGCAGAATAATAAGCCATTTGTATAAATCTTATAAATTTCTTGTTATTATTTAACGGTTTTTGAGAAATAAAACTTGTCAATAATAAAGCTATGTAAAATCAAGAGAGCATATTTCCCCCGCCAAATTTTCAATGGCTTATATCTCGAAAACAAGCACACGGACCCATAATTTTTTTTCGCTCATTTAGTTCCTTTATTATTCCACTATCAATGTTTACCTGTTGTCCAGTGTTATGAAAAGCTCGTTATTTTGAAACTGAGCAGCGAACATCCTTATTAAGCATAACTGATGAGATATAAATCGACCAACTGTGCACATCTTCTGCATCAAAATTGGTATCAAAGATTTATTATTGGAAAGTATCAAACTCAATTTACAGGTTAGTGGGAATTTGGTAGTATTTAGGATAAGAAGAATCCAGAAACAAGTCAAGTTTACCAAATAGATTTAAAAATTCTTTTATATGATGCATATAGTAACTAGTTTGCTTTATAAATCTTTATATACATTTATTAATATAAACACAAATTTGTCAATTCGTTAGAGAAAGACCATTCTTTGCGTATACTTTTCGAGCAAAGCGAGTAAAAAAAAAAATTGAGGCATTTTTAATGGACCGAATATTTATTTCTTTTGATGCACAAGCAATACTATTTATTTTCAGCCTTACTGAGGCCTGACAATTATTTAAACAGTTGAAAAAACTGCCAGCCCCCTCCCCCTTTCAGAATCAAATGGTCGTCCCCTTACGATAAACTTAAAGGTTGAGATATGAATCATAAGTTCAATCAATGACACAAATGGTTTTCTATCTTTCTATCTTTTCCCAACAGTCTGCCTAAATTATATGTCTCTCCATCATCAAGTTCGTTTCATTGTCTTTGCTAATAGTTCCCAATCCTCAGTCGTTTCCAAATCAACTTCCGGGTTCACAAATATTAACTCCTCTATAAAGGTCGAATAAGATATTCGAATTTGTTACATCCTAATAATCGGAATATTTAATAAAATGTTATAATGCTCACCTAACCTGTTTGTTTTTATTATTTTGTGCAATTAGACCTACCAAATCGTGTACCAGATGAAGTAATTTCAGCCGGAAATGACCCAGGTAAAATATATGGGGCGTTGTGTGTGATATTTTAAATTTTAAAATTTTACCTGTACATAAAGCGATTGCAATTTGTAATGGTGTAGAAACCGTTTTTAGAACATTGAACAAAAAGATCAGATCGCTATTAGACAGTAATAAAAAATAACCCCTTAATAATATGCGTGCTCTACGTTAATTATTTGTTTTCACTTTATATCCATTAAAGCTTTGCAGTACCTCAGATATTAGATATAAATATTTCTTATATGAAAATGATTTTACAATGCGTTTTACTTTTGAATAGATTTTTGGAGCCTGTTTTAGTTTTGTTTATTGTTTGACGTCCATTGAAAACATTTTAGGTATATGTAAAGTCAAGAAATACAAAAGGGATATTCGAAGGAGGGAAAAATCGAAACAACTGATAAACTCCGGAGAACAACGAAGACAAGACCAAAACAATATATACATTAAAATGAAAAACTAAAAACATATGAACAACATGGACCCCACCAAAAACACCGGGGGTAGACTCAGGTGCTCCGGAAGAATAAGCAGTCTCTGCTTCCTGTAGGACATCCGCCATATATTGGGAACAAACATAAATTTATGAGTAAATCAGATTGGTGTAGGCACAGAAAAGTTGAAATTACTACGTGAACAAGGGAGAGATTACAATTATTTCAGTCTTGAAACAGGGCCCCTGCGTATAGTTAATACAAGCTCATGACAGAGGCGTGGGCTAAATGCCAATAAGACAACAGTGCTGAAAAGGGACTAAATCAAGTTATACAAAAAAAAATTCGGAGTACGGCCTCCTTCAACACAAAGCATGTGCTCTCATTATATAACGAGTTCTTGTAACATAAATGCCTGAATTTTCTTTGATCTTTTTCGAAAATAATTTGTTTATTTCTGGTGAATGTACAAAAGCATGGTATAATATGCAGATCTTAATATTATACCATAATTCCAGGTTTAGTCTCAGAAATCTATTGTATTATATATAAATAAAGAATGGGTGGGGCTTACGCTATGGTATAATATTAACAAGATGAATGTTATACCATAGCAGAAGCTCAACCTTCCACAAAGCCAACAATCGACCTTGAGCCAATGAAAAATTACAGCATTTTGAATTGACATTGTGTAAAATGTAGAGTGGAGTATGGAGTCCTGATTATTTTGAAAATCGCGATTTACTGATTTATGAAAAAGTAACAATGTATATATGTATATCATGTATGTCAAAGTCTTTTTATGGCAAGCCGCTTTACTGTTTATTCTAACTTCAAGATATCTCATATAACATATAAGATATCTCATATAATATATAAGATATCTCATATAATATATAAGATATCTTATATAATCTAGTATATAAGATATCTTATAAAGTTTATAAGATATCTTATAAATATTTTTTATATAAGATATCTTATAAATATTTTTTATATAAGATATCTTATATACTTTATCAGATATCTCATATATTTTATAAGATATCTTATATAGTTTATAAGATATCTCATAGTTTAAAATATATCTTATAAAGAAAATTATATGAGATATCTTATAAACTATATCAGATATCTTATAAACTATATAAGATATCTCATATAATTTATAAGATATCTCATATAATTTATAAGATATCTCATATAATTTTTCTTTATAAGATATCTTGTAAACTATATAAGATATCTTATAAAATATAAGAGATATCTTATAAAGTTTATTAGATATCTTGAAGTTAGAATAAATTAGTAAAACGGCTTGCCATGCTCTTCGCCTTAATATTTTTCAAATAGGTGGGTAAGTTTTATATATTATTTTATGTTAATCATGGCATGATTCTAATCTTGACAGGTAGATTACTACAAAATTTCGTGTTTTATTTTATTAATGTGTCAAAAGGACATTACATAATAGTATCAAAACTATAGTCTGTTTCATTTATCTTGGAAAAATTAAAAAAAAAGAAGAAAAGCAATTTCCCTCAGAAATACTCTTGATTGTTTAAAAAAATTCATGTACTTTACTTTTCAGACATCAAACCATTAAAATTTTCACAGATTTAAAAATAAAATGAAGTAAATAATTATACAATAGTTGCTTATATAGAGGGCATTATCATGATATATTGACTGCCCAAGGGACAGTGATATTGCCTAAAACATTGATAATGCCCAAGCCGCAGGCGAGGGCATTATCAATGTTGAAGGCAATATCTGTCCCGAGGGCAGTCAATTTATCATGATAATGCCCTCTATATAAGCAACTATTGTGTTTATTTCATTGAAGAATATAAATCTGCTGGGTGTGGGTTCCTTACATGTACATGTATGTTGAAGACCTCATGATGACCTCTGGATGTGTGTTTATGTTTCTGGCATTACAATTATAATAGTTGCTTATATAGAGGGCATTATCATGATATATTGACTGCCCAAGGGACAGTGATATTGCCTGAAACATTGATAATGCCCAAGCCGCAGGCGAGGGCATTATCAATGTTGAAGGCAATATCTGTCCCGAGGGCAGTCAATTTATCATGATAATGCCCTCTATATAAGCAACTATTGTGTTTATTTCATTGAAGAATATAAATCTGCTGGGTGTGGGTTCCTTACATGTACATGGTGGTATGCTGGTATATTGTATTATATTCATGGAAGTTCCCCATATCTAATTTTTTCCTACTTCAAGCATTACTGACAAGAATTTATTATTCGAAATATGCATACCTACTAAGTACATAAAAACGGCACCGTGTTATATAATATTACAACAATACTATTTGAGTAAGTATTGTTTTTATTTCATTGAAACCAAAATTTCATTTAAAAATGTCTAGAATTTAATTAACAACTGCTGCATCACGTTTGCGTTTTAAAAAGGGGACGTAATTTCTAAATTGCAAGCAGGCAATACCGCGTGGTAATGCCCGCGGGCATTATCATGATAATGCCTGCTTGGCATTTTAACGCTGATTAATAAATACCACATGACCATGTTTTAACCAATAAAAAGAACTAAATTTTCTCTGATATGAAATAAAATCAAATACAATTTAAAGAAAAATGAATAAAGTACTGAAATAAATACATTATACTTGGGACGTACAGTCTAAATAAATATCAAAATTGAAAATATGATAAATCAGATGTGACTATAATGTGACAAACCAGTTATAAAATTACACAAATAGTATTCCAGTTTCCTCTAAAAGGTTAATATGTTGGGATGAAAGCTGATTTTTTTACTTCACTATGTATCACAACATTCCTCATTTCAAAATAAGGGCACATTCGCCTGGCATGATCTTTGTTGAGATGAAAATATGTATTTTGAAGTTGTAGAGACTTTTTAATCTGTTTTGTTTTTGGACTAGTATATGTGCAATTGTCAAAACGTTTTAAAAACAAATCATCTGGTGGAACCCTTTGTCTTTGTCCAAAATGTTGGCCACATCCGTATTTTTACATATTTTTTAATAAGCCCGTGAAAAAAGGTGAGATGGTATGGTTGAGCTGTTTCATCTTGATAACTGCTTTACAATATGCCAACTATGAATTTCATATTGTGCAGCTGATATCAAATCTGTCAACACTACTGGTACTGGGTTAGGTAACATTTGCAGGTGGTAAAAATTCATTCATCGATATTTTGATTAAAAACTAATAATTTTTAATTTCATTTTGAAAGTTTTGTAAATATAAAAATACTTGCCCTATAAATAGCAAGTAACGTTAATTAGTATGTCCAAATATTCAATCTAGGTGGGAATTCTAACCCACGTGCATGTAAAGCCCCCTTTACACTGAACGAAGACTGCACTACGACCATAAAAATGTTTTGATCGTGGAACATCTTAGTGGGGTCGTACTGAGGTCTTCAAGTAGCGTAGTTTGGTCGGCATTGCGCGTGATAGATAGGTCGTAGTAGAATCTCCAGGTGCCACGACTGTTTTGAACATGCTCAAAATTTACGTAGCGAGGTCGTCGCCGCTTTTGATCGTACAGACATCGTACCGCTGTCGTAGAGGAAGCGCAGAGACATCGTAGTGAGATCGTAGTGAGACATCGTATATAAATTCAAGCAAGAAATTGTCTTTTTATATAGTTTATTTGCTGGTCGTAGAGGAAGCGCAGAGACATCGTAGTGACATCGTAGTGAGACATCGTAGTGAGAACTAATATACATTCAAGCAAGAAATTATCCTTTTATATAGTTTATTTGCTGATCGTGGCTAGATCGTGAGAACAACGTAGCCAGGTCGTAATACTTGTGGTAGCAGCGTAGTGACAACGTATTACGTTCGTCAAGCGCGTGTCGATGTCGTGTCACAATCGTGAGAGGTCGTACAACATCGGCCTAGGGGTGTCGTATGATCGTGTTATTGTCGTAGCTTGAACGTACCACAAACGCAGGCATCGTAGCGAAAACGTAGGAGAGCGTAGTAGCAACGTGAAAGATTATCGAAAAAAACGTATTTTGAGCGTAGGGGTGTCGTGAATACCTTTACACTGAAGATGGTTTTCCAATTTTTCCACGACCCTGCTGCGATCTTGGCGATCGTAGAGGTCGTGGAGAGCGTAGCACAGTCTTCGACCAGTGTAAAGGGGGCTTAAGTGCATTATCATAATCATTGCATCGGGTCAGCAACAGAATATTGTTGATAAATGATCTTCTTGTAAGTTTAGATGATACAAATTTCTTATTTACCTCCGAATTACTTAGTATCATTTGGGAACAGTTTTTTTTTTATTGCAACAAACCTTAAATTATTTTTATATCAAGATACATATATGCAACAATTTTAAAAATTTACATGTTTGGACCATATTTTTTTTCATTACAAATATTAAGATTTCCATAATTTTACAAACTGCACTTCAACTTCAGACTTCAAACTCCCAACCCCAGACTCCACTCTACATTTTACACAAGGCCTTTCGATACAAAGTAACAAGACACTGAAAATAAATGTCACCTCATTGGCTAGTTGAAAGTTCAAAGGTAAAAAGGAAACATGTCAATCAGTTTCATTTCTGTCACAAGTCATTTATACCATGGTTTACTCGTTAACATATTTAAAGAAACTCGCGCAAGCGCTCGTTTCATTAAATATGTTAACTCTTAAAAGCCATGGTATAAATAGTACTTAGTCTGTTAGTGGCCTCATATTAACGAGTTGTGAAGATAATAAATCAATAGAGAATTAATTCAATAAATAGATAAGTGAAATAACATAAACTAGGGAACTTTGAACTCCAAAAGAAAAGTGGAAAATGACATTTAGTGCTCCGAATGAGTAAGGATTCTGCTCTAACAACACCTGTCAACTTGCAAGTGACAAGGTAGAACTCCTTTAAACCTGATAAGATATCAAACCCTGATCAAGAGCTTTATCTGTATAGGCTGTAATGTCACTCTCTTGAGGAAGTAAATTTTATTCAAACATGTGTAATCAAATGACTAAATACCCTACAAACGAGGTGCATTTCTGGATTTATCGTCATCAGGTACGATCTTGATCAAAACTTCGGAAAGCCAAACAATTAACACCAATTCAACGTGAGCAACAAACCAAACGAGCCTTAATAGTATTTAGTAAAAAATCCATGGAAGGGGAACTATGCATGAGGGAGTCGACGCCCGAGTTTAAAAAGAATCATAAACTCTAATCAAATGAAAATTTTAATACAACTATCTAAAATTATATCAATGACTATTTTCTACTAAGGGGGGTATGATATCCTAAGCGACCACAGTCCACCACCAGCAGTATCGCCTCAGTGTTGGTAAAAATAACTTTCATAACACTCTTTATTTTAATTGTATTTTGAATTCACTTTATATGGCAAGTGAAAGTTGGTACAACACTAGCGAATCAGCTGTATAGTGTGCTAGATCTACTCTTTTTTTCTTTTCTGACGTTCTGTCGATTGGATTGCTTTATTTTATTAGAATGTCATTGTTGACCTTTCCTGTCATTCGTTTTGTTGCCAAGTAGTTACCATGGCCACTTGGATAAAAATGATGAAGATTTTCGGATTATTGAAAGAAAATAAGGGAAACGGAAGTAAAACGATCGGATTGATATACTGGTATTTTATTTTTCTGTTGAAGGTTTAGGATCACTGCAGCTATTCACATTAATCAATAATACTTTTATGTATTCTTTTTTAATTCAAGAGCATTGTTAAATATTTCGCGTAATCTTAGCCGCCTGCAAGGAAGCATACATTTGAAAACTTGGAGTTAGGGATTTTCTTTTGTTTTAATTTTTTTAATCAGATCAAATTAACTCGTTTATAAATTAGACTTTTGTTTTATTACTAATAGCAATAGAAAAGGCCCATTATGGTTCTTTCGAGCTTTTCGGCTGAAAAGTCAAGAACAACAGTATAAGCACTGATCACTTGCATTTTCTATGATCTTCCAGTATTTACATTGGTTACTTTCTAGTGCATGTATGTATGTCTTATCCCCACACCTGTCATTTACTTTATGTCAGTCTTAAAATTTATAATTACAGAAGCTGATCCAATGGGGAGGGCGAGGGGAAACGCCCCCCCCCCCCCCCCCCCTCACGAAACTACAAAAAAGTCTGTAATTAACTTAAAATGGCTCAAAATGCAGAATTTTACACCGACATTTCAAAAATAGTGCCCCCCTTTAACAAAAGTTCAGGATCCGTGGGCTGAACCGGATTTCGTACGTAAGTAAATCACGAGGTAACACCCCACATAAAGACATGTTACCATACTCGGACACATTGTTCTGACTCCAAGCCAAGTTGGGTGTAGGGAACAACGAATTTAAGTATTTTACGGAATTCATATTTCGTATTGTGTTAATCACACTGACTCATCTCTCATGGATAGCAATTTTCAATGTAAAATATTTACATTAGTCTGCTTTATTAAAGCGATCCTATGGTATATTATGTCCTTAGTGTGTGTGTTCAAATCTAATTGATTACACATGGATACAACCACAAAACCAGCTCTGGACTAATTTCCAGATAATAATAACAAACAATCGGCACTCCAATGGGAACCAACTGTGCTCCTCTCCTCGCCGATCTGTTTCTGTAGTCATATGAAGCGGATTTCATTCAAGGGCTACTACGTGAAAACAAAAAGAAACTAGCCCAATCCTTTAATTTCACTTTTCGTTATATAGATGACGTGTTGTCGTTAAATAACGACGTATCGAAAGACTTTCTACATCTCATCTACCCCAGAGAGCTTGAAATTAAGAATACTACAAATACACCGAAATCCGCTTCATATTTGGATTTGTTTCTTGAAATAGACAACTAGGGACATTTGAAGACAAAACCTTATGAAAAACGTGATGACTTCAACTTTCCTATTGTTAACTTTCCCTTCTTGAGTAGCAATATACCTCCATATGGCGTCTTATTCGATATTCAAGGGAATGCTTCGTAACATTTCATGTACGTCCACCGATTTGTGACTTCCACTTTGTGACTTTGTTGAACCTCACGACGGGTGCCGTATACCGGGAACAGGAACTGCCTACCCTGAGCATCTGAGTTCACTCCTGGGTTTTAAATGAGTTAGTGTTGTTCATTGTTTTTTAGTTTTCAGTGTTTATTTGTTGTCCTTGTGCATAGTTGTTCATTTGTCTTCCCGGGTTTTGTCTGTCTAATGGATTTCATTTTTTGATTTGCTCCTTAGGTATATCTGTCTCTTCCAATTTCTTTCATATCTAACATTACTTTGAAACATTTAATTAAATGTGTACCTAAATGGTGGTAATACAGAAACATTCATTGGGAACTATTTCATTAAATCACATTTCTCAAATTTTGAAATTACTCGACATATAGTAAATTTTTTAACCATTATCAACTGTTATAAATTAGATAGATACGTAGGTGTGTTACTAACTATTAGAAAATTTTAAAACAAGAAATCAGTCGGTATTCTCTAAACATGCATATAGTAGTGAAATTTTAAGGGATTTATAGACACTCAATTCCAGATATTTATAAAATTATTTTATTTACAAACATCTTTCCTGTTGCTGTTAGTCCTTACGGATAACACTTAACTTCCAGACAGGAACACTGTCTTCTATGCTCTTTGTCATAGGTACATTCCCATTCGCATCGATTATAGCGTCTACAACAATGGCCACAATTCCAGGGAGTACAATTCATGTCATCACAATCGGTAAATCCAGAAATATACGGAAATGCTTTAAAAAAAATCATTCAGTTTCTCTTTAGAATTTTTCAAACATTTTCAAACGATATGTTATTTTGGTTAAAATTATAAAAAAAAATGTAATCATAAATCAACAATTTGTACACTGACTATTATCATGAATGAGCTATAGATATTGTTCCGAATATAAACACCTGTACAATTACCGTTGCATAATTTAACATTATGACGTCATCACAATTTCCAAAAAATATTTTTCTCATTGAAACAAACATATGACATGACACTTAAATCATTTTAGTATCTGAAAACAATGCTTTTTTGCAACACGTAATAGAGGCTTTTCCGAAATGTAAGGTCAAACTTTGTGCTAAAATTGCAATAATTTTCACCGTCCCTCTATCAGAAACTATCAGAAATGTAATATTTTAGTATTACTAAAGGGTTAGGTGTGTACAACATGTAATTTGAATCTTGGACCACATATGCTCGTAGGTCAGTATAGTTTCTTTCAACATAAGAAGTGATGGGTTTGAAACCTACAGATGTGATAGAAATTTGGCTATAGGAATGATACAAACATGTGATATATAATATAGCTTCAATGACCGACATGTATTTTGGGATGAAACATGAACACGTGTATACGTTTGGAAACCCATTTAGGACCTATCAAAAATATAAATTTTAATTCGAAATCACGAATTTGAATCGTTATCACGAATTGAAGAATTCGTTATAACAGATTAAATTCGTGATAACGAATTTTCGGAATTAGTTATAACAATTTTTGTAATTCGTAATAACGAATTAAATTCGTTATCACAATTTTGTGTAATTCGTGATAACGAATTGTTATTACGGATTAAACTCGTTATAACGAATTTGTAGAAATAGTTATCACAGTTTTTTTTGGAAATTCGTGATAACGGATTAAATTCGTTATTACAGATTGAATTCGTTATTACAATTTTTTTTAATTCGCGATAACGGATTAAATTCGTCATAACGAATTTATGGAATTCATTATCACCGTTTTTAATCAATCGTTTTTATATAATTTGTTATAACGATTTTAATCCGTTATCACGAATTATAAAAATTTGTGATAACGAATTAATCCGTAATCACGAATTACAAAAAAAAAAACTGTGATAACAAATTAGACAAATTCGTGATAACGAATTATACAATTCGTAATCACCTTTTTAATCCGTTATCACTAATTACAAAAAATTGTGATAACGTGTTTAATCCGTTATTACGACTTACAAAAACTGTTAGAACTAATTCCAGAAATTCGTGATCACGAATTTAATCTGTGATAACGAATTCTACAATTCGTCATATCGATTTTAATTCGTGATATCGAATTCAAATTATATTTTTGGGAGGTCCTAAAAGGGCTTTCGTATATACGCATACTGCGATGAAATTTTTCATACCAAACTGGCATTTATTTGACAGCAGTCTGATTTTGATACATTATATGGGACGATAATGTTTTATTATCATACAGCCACGATAAATACAGTATTAAACTAATCTATATATATATATATATATATATATATATATATATATATATATATATATATATATATATATATATTATCGCTGTTTTTGGGGGTTTGCCTTTTAGGATTGCATGAATCCAACTGTAAAACTATAATTGCAGTCTTTTTGTATGACAAGTTTACGTAACCTTACTCTCACACGGAAAAAAAATGTAACATGATAATCCAGTTGTCAAATTTACCAAGAAAGACACAATTTTATTTTTGATTTTTGGCTTTATTGACTGATTGTTTTTTTTCCTTGGGGGGGGGGGGGGGGTGTGGTTGTGCGTCAACATCAAATAATCTTAGAGTCACGTGTAGTATTCTGGCAACAACTATAGTGTTCACATGTCTTATTATTTAAATACATGTACATGTATATTATATATATTTTGCACGCTTGAATTTCAAATACATTTTTGTAGTTTTAATTAAACTTCTAAAATTTTATTTTTAAACGTCTGGTAAAGTTCTCGCCTGGTGAAAATGACTGCTGTAAGAAAATGAAGGCTTTGCTTTTGATAGTCAAAATAATGTGTTTTACAATAGAAATTAACTCCTGAGTGGTATGGTTAATGCTCATTTAACAATGACAGACCACAAATTATTACCCACCGAGTCATGACAAAATTATTCTGGAGCAAAATTTCCCGGGGTAATAGACTGTTTGCTCTGTCACATATCACTCTGTCGTATGTTCACAGATCCTTCATTATGCAAAATACAATATTTGATCGGACAGATATGGGTTGAGTTATTGGTAAACTTACCCAGACATATTATCAATACCGACAGGGTTATATTCATCATAACAATTATTCTTCTATTTTATCTTCTGAAACATAATTTTAGATGCCAATTATTCTTCTTTGAATTGATACCAAATTAAAACTTAAAAATTTGTTTTGAACATAGCAAAGCTCGGCGCCATCTAGCGCCAAGATCGTGTCGTAATATGAAGAAGGGCAATAAGAGCGCCATGTAGTTGCTTTTTTGTAATTGATTGATGTTTGTAACACATTTTGAATTTGAGCGAAAATGTTTGGAGAGCTGGAAAGCTGGACACTGTTTCTTACGAAATCTACAAAAAGAGGTTTTATAACGTGCAAGGAGTGTGCCATTTTCCAAACACGACACCAATAATAGTCGACGGTCAGTCTTGTCGTAATATTCAAGCCCAAATCACCCCATCCCCTTCATGAACGAACGATTCTCTCTTAACCTCTATTCATAGTTTATTCCTTGCAACCAATCATAGATACCTGTATATTTTCCCCAGCATTAAACGGGTAATTTATGTATCTGCTTACAGGTTCGCGATCCACATGGATGTCAGCACCTTGATATTGAAATAAATTCATTTACTCTCATAATTTCACTTTATTCTATTTTCGGAACATGGGTTACATGTTTTAGAGAAACACTCCCGTCTGATTCGACAGTGCAATTTCGTGTAAACAGAATTCTAGAATTTATTAAGTAAATAGTAATAGTAAATGTGGTAAAGTTTTAATTAAACATACCTTAGTACCTTTTAGTCCATGCTATAAACTACGTATAGGCATACTGATAAATGAATGATTAGACCATACTGCAACATATTTCCACAATGGGATAAATGACTTGTAGCTGAACATTATATATTATACCAGATGATGCATGTGTAGTATTATTGTGAATGTGCGTCACTCAACATGCTACACATTTGCTAAACCACTGTTGCTGATACAGCGTAACTTGGAGGTACTTTTCGTTAGGTTTTTAGTAGATTCAAATTTTCTGTGCAAATTTAAAAAAACAACAACAAACAAACGAAAATACATACGTAAAAAACCAAATACACTTGTAAATAAAAAGTTGGGATAAAAATAAATAAAGTCAAATCAAAAAAGGAACTTAAGGTTGTTTACAAATTAACAAATACTTTTTTGAAGCTTGATATTGTACAAACATGTTGTAGAAGTTGAATACTAATAATACGAGGTCACGCTTTCGCTTGTTTTGAAGTCATTTTTCTCCGTTGGGTTATAGGAATTGTAGAAGACTAGAGACTTCGGAAATGATCTTAATGTACGAAAAATACACCAAACAAAAAGAATCATTGAAGTTTTTGCCGTGTCTCTCAAGAAAAAAATTATTCACTGGAAATAAAATTCTGCGCTATCCCATTTTTTTTTTACTTTTATATTCATAGCTGAATCTAGCGTGGCTAAGTAAAACCATGCTTTTAACAATAGATTTATTGCTTGTTATTATACTCATAATGCCACCTTATATTTTAAACCTCAAACTTCAAGCATGCGCGACCATGGAGTAATACTACAGACGACACTGAATTAGACCGTTGCCAGTACTACGTTCTTGTATATACATGTATCTAGTATAAACAACAGCAGTAATGCAATAAAAGTGAATAGACATATTCATAGTAAAACTGTTCTTTTAAACATAAAGGGGTGTATTCACAAAGGTAGTTTAAATTTAAACTGAGCTTAAAAAGTTCCTAATTCAGGAAAATGTTTTAAAATAAACTTGGTTTTAACCCGGTATCAAATAGCTTAAAACCTGATTTAAGGATGTTCGCTGCTCAGTTTCGAAATAACAAGCTTTTCATAACACTGGTAAATATTGATAGTGGATTAATAATGGAACTAAAAGAGCGAAAAAAAATATAGGTCCGTGTACTTGTTTTCAAGACATAAGCCATTGAAAATTATGCGGGAAAAACATGCTCTCTTGATTTTACATACCTTTATCATTTTTAAGTTTTATTTCTCAAAAACCATTCAATAATAACAAGGAATTGATAAGACTATTAGAACTACATGCAAAAGATTTATAAACAGAAAAATGAGTGTTAGCGGGAAAAATAATTTATGGCGTTCAAATGGATAAAACCAGATGATTCTGAGCATCTGACAAAAATTCAAAAACATGACCAGCGAACATCCTTAAATTAAACATGGAACAAGGCAAATATAAATCATAATTTAAAGTCAAAAGCACGACATAGTTTCCGACGGGAAAATAACATGCATCAAATTATGCTTTATTACAAATGCAAAATCGGCGTTATTTTAATAAAATATGTGATAATATATAATAAAATGCATTTTTTTAAAGAATGAGTTATGGGTCCTTTGAAATGATGCTTTGTTTACGTATAAACATAAATCTAACCAGAACAGTTTATCATTCATCATCTGATTTTTTTCAATTGATCACTTTATACGAGACAATATGTTTTAAATCACAGACAATCTATAAATGTCCTTTTTCGTTATTCCAAGCAATGGCTGTCGAAACAATACATTGTGAAGAAGTGTTTATGTTCAAATCAAAGAGACCCGCCTTGTTGCTCTGTGGTAATGCGGTCGTCTCATTTTAAGAGTGTAAAATTTTAAATTAGCTATTCCTATAACTTCCTCTTTAACCAACGTTAACCAAAGTTCACACACAAATTCATACACATTTACGATATATTTCACAACAAACAGATAAAACAAACATACACAATTATTAAAAGTCGAAAAAATGAAAACACCCTCATGACAGAAATATTACATTATTTGTTTAAACATATTTCTATTTTTTACGTATGTAACAGCTTTGTTGATGTATGTTTTCATATTTATCTACTGAAACATACATATATATTTTCATCGACAATTTCAGGTTTGGATATGCATTTATTTGTTGGTTGTGAGTTTGAATTCAGACCACGTTCAGATATTTTCTGACTACTCCGATCTTATTAATAAGGCCATAGTTGTTTTTTCTTTGTTTTGGGTCCGCTTGCAGGTGGGTTTTTGCCTCACATGGTCAAAAACAAACACAGACGTATTTTTTGATCGGTAAAAAAAATCGGAAAGTTGTCTCTTCTAAACCGTGTTTTAGTTTTCTAAATGACCCCAGACCAGACAAAACCTCCGAAAAATACTTTCTATTTGAACCTCTTTTTCTTTCTGGTGTCGCAGATTAACTGTTCAATTGCAGTTTTACTCTTATGAAATCTCTATGAGGAGTAAATGCCTTGTGTTTTTTTTTGCTGTCTGTGTGTGTTTTTTCCTGACTATCTGGTAGGTTTCCAGAGACTCAGTTGACGCAAAACAAAGAAAAAAAAAACAGACACAGCTTAACAGACAATTATTACCCGATGAGTTTTGATGCAGAGGTTATATTCACCTACTCCCTAGCCTCGATATTGTCAATTTTCGTAAAATAGAAAAATCAAAGACTATGGCCACTTTTCCTTGTATTTGTTTCACTCATGGTCATTAGTAATTTATCAATCTATTATTATTTATCTTCTTTTGATCGTAAACGATTTTATGCAATGCAATGCGACTGTTCAAAGTTTCTATTGAAACGCAATACGGCTTAAACCTTAAAAAATTCAAATTTACTACCCACAAAGTTTGTGTATATATGCGAGTTAGGTCAATTGCCAGAAAATTTTCGGATCCCTTTTTGGAATATTGCCAAAAAAGGGGCACTCAAAACCCAAACCATTGTACTGCCATGTGAAAGGCGATATACTTAAACTAACTAACACAATTCGTGTAGGTTTTAAGTGTCCATTACGTTAAAAAACTTTCTTCAAGACGTTAATGTGTGTTAAAAGCGATATTCGGTTATGGAGAAATCTTTTTAGTAAATTATTTGTTAGTTATTGTAACCAAATCTTACGAGAGACCAGTTAGGCTTTGCCCTCAGAAATTTTGAAGGCATTGGGCGACTTTTTCAAAATGGAACTGAAATACTAGTAAATGCAAGGTAAAATGTCCCTACTCCCTTCACTGTTTATTCTGTTCTTCGGAGTATAATATAACATAAATTCTTTGATGCCAATTTTGATGCACAATGTGTGCTTATTTCATCGATTAACGACTCATCAGTTGGCTAAATGTCTAAAATGTTGAAAACCTAAAAACTAATCCTGAAATTTGAAGAACAAATTCCAAATGCCAAAATGACCAAAAGGGTAAAGCCAAATTATCAATGTTTACCATAAGCTGACGGAAGTCTTCTAGAATATATAATGCGGGTATATATCTGAACCATTTTTAGCTCACCTTGCCTATAGGCCATGTGAGCTTATGTCATCACTTTGCGTCCGTCGTTCGTTATTCATCTTGCGTCGCCCGTCCATCGTCCGTAAACTTTTCCCATTTTGATCTTCTCCTCTGAACCTATTTGGGGGATTGTAACCAAACTTGGTAGGAATGATGTATGAAAGAACCTCTAAAAAAACGATCCGCAGTTGGTCCCGGTTGAATGAACAACATGGCCGCCAGAGTCCATCTTTGTTTTTTATTGGCCAATTTTCAAAAATCTTCTCCTCTGAAACTACATTATGAAATGTTTTGAAACTTTGCAGCATTGATGACAACAATACCCTCTACAAACGATCCACTTTTGGTTGAGATTCTTTCGCTCAACCGACGGCTGCGGCTGTTCAAATTTTCTATTGAAACCATTTGGGAAAAGACTTTTGTAAATTTCTCAGAAACTAATGGGCAGATTGTAACCAAAGTTGGCAGGAATGATTTATGGAATGACATCTATGAAAGGTCCACCTTTGGTTCCTGATGGATTAACAACATGGCTGCCAGAGGAAATCTTTGATTATGATTGGCCAATTTTCAAAACTTTGCAGGATTGATGACAACAATACCCTCTACAAACGACCTACTTGTGGTTGAGATTCTTCAGCTCAACCGGCGGCTGTGGTTGTTCAAAGTTTCAATTGAAACCATATGGGAAAGGGCTTTTATGTAATTTGCTCAGGAACTAATGGGCAGATTGCAACAAAAGTTCACATGAATTATTGTATGGACGGACCTTAACCCTCGACAAGCGATCCTCTTTTTGGTTGAGATTCATCTGCTCACCCGACGGCTGCTGCTGTTCAAAGTTTCTATTGAAACCATATGGGAAATGTTTTTTTTCCCATTTGCTCAGAAGCTTACTGGCAGATTTTAACCGATATTTGCAGGAATCTCATATGGAAGGACAGATGCAAATGATCCACATCTTTTAAGGTCATATCTCAAGGTCATTTTGCATTTCGTTAACAGCCATTTATATACAACAGACCTTATATTTTCAAATAGGCTGATACAGGTGAGCCTATAGTTTTATACGTTAATCTTGTAATATGCATCTCAGGGCTAACATGAGTTCTCTGAATGGGCTTTTAAAATCTTTTTGGCTATTTCAGAAGCTTAGTAGTTTCATCAATAAAGTAAAATGTTTAATACTATGCCCCATATTTTCATATGAATTTCGTGAAGGAACCAATTTCCCAGGTTAAGATTTTCTGAAATATTTGTGTCTATAATTATAATTCCAATCATGGATATATTTTATTTATATTGATTGGTAGATAAGATCTCCAATATAGAATGGTCATTAATTACACGATTAACAGCTAATCCTCCTTATAATTCAGTGTAATTTAAAGTTTCTGGTTCTTTCATAGCAAACTGAATCGAACTTATTATATTTTGTTTATATTGCATAATTTATAAATATCAACATACTGAAAGTTCAAATCAACTAATTCTATATTATATCTGTAGCTATTTATAGGCAACCATGTCAAGTGTATGTTAAGAATCTTTTGATGTTAAAGGTCCAATTACTTCTTTACATTTGAAAAAGTTGTAGGCGTAATTTTAAATTTTGAAGTATACACATTCTCAACTTTAGTTCTATCTTATTCAGTCATTTGTAGGTAATATCACGAGGAAAAAGAAAGAGCTTTTGTATAATTACTTTCTTACGCATTGTCTGTATTGTTTGTCAGTTTTGTTTTATTTTAAATTATTTATTTATCTATTTATTTATTTATTTATTTATTTATTACCGGAAATTATCAAACCAAACATGTATCTGTGAATATTTATGAGTATTTTACAATCGCAAAGTACTATAGATCGCCCCCATTTTATTATGATGATAAATAAGCGCCATAGTCAAATTTTTTCATGCAAGACAGTTCTCTCAATCAGCACTTTTTATATAAAAAATATAGTTACCCCCCCCCCCCCCCATTGACAGTGTGGAGGTATCGAGTCTTTGATGATTATCTGCTACACTGAACCCATTTCCATCTCCAGTTTCAGTAGCATATTGAGTATCGTAGATTTGATATTATAATTTTTCTCTTCGGTTCATCAGATCTAGGCGATGGACAAAATATAGAAATATTATTGGCAGTTCAGTCAAATATTATGAGTAGCAAACGATTTGCTAGACAGTAAATAAATACTTATCATTATATTCATCAACATTTCAATGCATGTTATCTTTCAAAAGTATGTATCACTTATTTTTTTCATGGATTGATTCATAATTCATAATCTTTCGATTAAGAGAAAAAAAAATAACTATCAAAATTATTTTTGTAGGAAACGGATTTATAAAAGCCAAAAGTTTGTTTCCAAATCCTATATTGAGTATTCTATTGAATTATATATCACGTGGTACTAAATTACTAAATATGTGTCATTGAATTAATTAATAAAAAATATATTTACACTAAATTTTTTATTTTATATATAATTTTAATCTGTTAAATTTCTTAACCTTCATGGATATAATTTGCAATAAAATTATTATTATATAATGAAAATAAAATATTGAAGCTAATAGGGTGATTTACAATGAGTTCGAGAGTGGAATTCTTTTTCTTTTATTTATATATCTAAAAATTTTCTTCGAATTTTTTTTAAATTTTATGCCAACATATATGCAACAAAGATTTCATCTATAAACTGTACTGTATAGATACCTTTGAAATCCACAATACTTGTTAAAACTTATTGCACAATTACGGTGTTGTGTTGTGTTGTGTCTGTTGGCTAGAAAGGATGGAATGCACATTCGGACGTGATTTTTGTTTTAATTTTAAGTGGCCTAACTGATTTCTTGGTCCTGGTGCGGTTTCAGAGTTAGTACTGTTCAAATACTTATACATTATATATATTCAGAAACTAAAAAAATATAGGCAGCGCTTTAAACATCTAAAAATAAACGGGATTTGACGATGGAAACACAGGCAATGGTAAACAAAATGTAATTACTGAAAATTAAGGCCTTATTTGGCGTTTCAATGGAGATGAGCCTTAATTTTCAGATTTTACATAAACAATTTATTACATTTGTTAAAAAAAAAAAAAAAAAAAAAAAAAAAAAAAAAAAAAAAAAATTCTGGCTCATTTGCATCACAGTTTTACTAAGCAGTTAATGTAAAAAATGCTATAACAAAAGTCAAGCGCACATGTCCTAATTATTTAACTCCTACTTTTGGTTTCAAAACTTTTTCAGTGTTAGGGGGCTCCATTATCCGAAACTATCACATGATAAGTGAATTGTGGACATTTCATATTATTAGTTTTATTGTTTGTGTTGGAAAATAATTCTTTTCAAATAAAATCTATATTTTAAAGTATAAGAAGAATTATTTCTCATCACCAGACATCTATCGGAAGAAATTATTCATAGAACAGATGATTCTGGAAAATAATTTTCTAAAAATTGAAAACGGGCGGGGGATTTTTTAGGAACATGGGTGGGTTGATAGGGGGGAAATCTATACACTAATTTTAACAAGCCTAATGGTTATCCAATGAATGAAGATGAAAATGTTGTTGCAAAATATTAAAATGATGGATTTCGGCCTAAATCTTCAACTAGACATTGATGCGATTTTTTTCAAAAAGAAAGTATTTCATAATCAACTTACTGTGTGTCCTAAACCTTTTTGCTTCCGCATATTTATATTTATGAAATAAGTTACACGTGACTTCATGAAATGGAATACTGTTGAGAAATCCTTATTAAAAGTTTGATATATATACTTGAAAAGAAATCTTTAAATGACACATACAAAATTTCCACATGCATTTCAGTCACATACCCTTTAATGTTAAAAGGTTCTTCACCTACACTTTAATATCTATATATGCAATACTTCAGAATATGATGTCTTGAAGTTTTGGTATTTGGACATTTATAAATAACTTAGCCAAAATGATATTTCGATTATGTCCAATATGGAAAGTACCCAGAACATAAAAATAAAACGCAATTATAAGGGAGTTTAGGTGTTCCTTCTGTAGTACCAGCCCACGGATAGTTTGTATCAAAGATCTTCTTTTCTACCAATCAAAATAGATCGAATATATCCGTGATTGGGATTATAAATTGAAAAACAGCACAACAGTAATCTTAAATCAAGAAGTTGACTCCAACAAGAAATTAAGATGAAATTCAGAACTGTAAGCATTTATTCAAAATCTTTAAAACACGATTTTTGACACTGATATTGAACAGTGATTAAACTGTATACTCTGAAAAAGTAGAAAATATCTCTCGAGAACACACATACAATAATTTTCCCTACCATACGATTAATAAGATACTGCTTAATTTTATTTGCTAACTTTTCTTTGGTTCGGATTTTTCTAGTTCGATTCATTATCATTGGGTTTGTTTACCAAAAGCAGGGTCTTGTTATTTTCAACATTAATTTTTCTGGACGAAAGAGCTTCAAAAATGTCAAATTATCGTGTTCTTTTTAAACAACATAGGAACATCAGGATAAAAGCGTGTTCAGTTAAAGATATTGTTTTGCCTTTTCTAGAAACAGTTAGATCTTGCAAGAAATGCTCTGTGTACAAAAATCTCTGTGATATAACAAAAAACCTAACGAAACTCTTTTTTTGACGGAAATCTGTACAATAAAATGTTTATCTCTCATTTTTTCATAACTACGTGTGACATTTGTCGAATGGGCCGTCCATAATTGTCAACATTTTTCACAAGTTTACAAAAAGCACTTTTTTTGGAAACCCCCACTCTTCCGCAAAATTTGTACATCAACATTTTTTTACATTGTTGCTATGAACAGAAAGCACCCCTTTCTCGGAAAGAGGATCTATAGACATCGTTAACTATCTTGAAAATGCAAATGTATCAAGTCAAGAGCATGTGTCACTATGGTTACATGATCAAGTGATTTGCTGTTTGTTGGCTTCTGTAACCTAATATACTGTTCAGAACTTTGTCAGCATCATGAATTTTGTCAATATCACCAGCATGTTTTCCCTATTTTCCAGAATTTCGGAGACAGTGACTGATTTTTAAAGAATACGTTAAAAATGTTGAATTTGAAGCACCCACCCCGCAAGCGTCTGTTTTGTAAACTCTTGAAATCTGAATTATGGACGACCCTTAAGCTAAAGCTTTACATTAGCGTGATAAAAATCTAAGGAAAGGATGTGCTGTGCGTGTAGTTGGGAGACAACAAGAAGATATATTTATTTTTCAGTTATGTATCTATATTTCTTTATGCTTGGCAACAAAATAAATTTACTTTTCAGTTTTTTATTCATCTATTTATATCCTTTTTGCAGATTTAACTGTTGCTTCTTTATTTGTCCATTTATTTTCAAATTCAAATTTTTTATTTGTCTATTTATATTCAGGTTACCTTATTTGTCTATTTATATTCAGATTCAAATTCTTTATTTGTCTATTTATATTCAAATTCTAATTCTTTATTTGCATATTTCAACCATTCGAACAAACACAATACCTGAGTACAATACAGATGATAAGATAAATAACATACATACAGCATGACATAATTAATATTAATTCAGAAGTGAACTCTTGATCGATACGGACCTCATTTTTGCAATTCTAGTGATCGCTTTATGAAGTTGCTTACCTCAGACAAACGTTCATTTTGGATTTATTATAATTTTTAATTGATTGAGTGGTTGTTCAAACATATGGTATAATTAACAAACCTTTTGAAAGAACTCGTTTCTTAAAGTGGGTTTTGTAAACAATTCAAGAAGAAGTGATATTCATCACCAATTTTGTTGCACAATATGCACAATCTGTGTTAACTCCCCAGAGTATTTTTACCACTTCAAGTCTCAATTAGATGGTCACCGACTCTGAATTAGAAATCAGTTGCCTTATTTATAAATTAATGGATTTTATTTAATAGTCTTCCAACTTAAATCATGAATTCAGTTTACTATACAAAAATATGTTAGAACTTGACGTATCTTTAATGGATGAAATCTTACTTAGAACTGTTTCCATGTATGTCTCTGAAACAGATATTTCTACTTGTATCGTTAAACATCTGCTGAGACAACAAAATATATTCATTGTTTTTTTAAAATTTATTTACTTATATTTTTTGCTGAGCTAATAACATTTTTTATTGTTCTTTTTTACCATTGCGTGGAGGTCTTTTTGTGAATGTCTCTGTACATTTTGGACTTTTTTCAGGTGACAAAAGTACTTATTTTATCAATGATTGTTAATTTGCTTCACCCGGGGAGTGTCTCTACATGTACAGAACCGGAACCGGGAGACTTGCAAGCAAGATTTGTTCGTATAAATGGTGGATTAAATTATAGAACATTGTTTTTCATGAGTGGCTGGGACAACGTAACAATAGAATTTGAGAGATTGTTGATTCCAAGTCGACTTGAAAGTATGAAAGAATGCCCAAGTACGCACAGGAAGGGAGGATTTGATTTGATGTTCCGAACTTCGTGTCCTTGGTACATAGAAACAACGCCGTACAACTCAACGAGGTATCCAAGAAAGCTTAATTATGCCAAATGCGCATGCGTAAGATGTGTTAGTTCTGTAGGGGACCAAAAATGTACCCCACTTCAACGTCCAATTACAATATTGGAAAAAATACCTTCTGCAGAAAATGATATATGTGAATATAAAGAGAGTACCATTTACATTGCATATGCATTCGCGTGCGCACAACAAATGGAGTCAGAAAATAGCATTGGACTACCAAGTCCATCAACATTAACTACGGTGAGAAAGGGGGTTAGAACATTATGGGGTTAGGTAACTTTAGGGTTTCTGAATACAACGAAATTTGAAACATTGGAAGTTTAGTGATTTTTATGTGTTGTGTATAGAAGGTTTTAGGAAAATAATGTATTAAATCTTTACCATATAAAGCACTTTATTTTATTATATAAAACACCAATTTTTATTATATAAAACACCTTATTTTAAATTTTCTGAAAGGAGTACATTGTATATGTGGAATATGACGTAATATTTTAAATAAGTGAGCGTGTACGCGTCTACAACCAGACCACTGATTAACTTTGTATATACTGCGTATACTACTATGGACTATGGGTTTAATTCAAGATTGACATTTCGTCAACGAATATAAAAGAAATGTTAAAATGTTTAAAACTAAGGAGTGTCTCCATCATCAATAGATGGTTTGAGGTTTACCCTTTTGGTCTCGTTAGCATTGTTTTTTTTATTTTCTCTTCAACACTGGGGATTATGTGATTTGGTTTTCAAGATTTTGGGTCTATAGCACAACTAATATAATGAGTCGTAACTCGCGGACGAAATGTACACATCTTGTGCATCAAAACTGTCGACTTAGAATTTACTATTACCGGAGAGTTGATACGTTTGCTGGTGGACTCCAAGTCCTCGAGGGTCAGTTGTTATTATGTTGATGCTAGCTCGAAAATGACAATGTTTCCAAAATTTTAAATCTTGTGAAAACTAACGGTGGTATCCCTCATGCACAAATCTGTCTTATATGGTTTTGACTTCACCCTTTCGGACATTTTGACATTTTTAAAATTTGATCTGCAACATTTAGATTATTGTTTTGGTTTTCAAAATTTAAGACCTTGAGCACCATTCATGTCATAAATACGTGCACAGCTTCAGCATCAATACTGGTATTATAGAATCTATTCCGTATTTTTAGTGGCAGTCTAATTAACATAACCCTATATTTTCTATGTGTTTCTTTTTCTTTTTTCTTTAATTTAAAATTATTTTATTTTGGTTTGGTTTCGAATTCTCAGGATTGTACGTCACTTTCAGCGATATTAGCTATTTAGTGGCGCTGGATTTTATTTTTTCAGGAAACCGGAGTACCCGGAGAACACTATCAACTGAAAAACGGACAGTCCTTATAAATTAAGCAGCCCGTCACGAATTTGTTTCGAACTTACAACCGTCGGTGTTGATGGCTATTTGTAGAAGCAACGAACTACATATTCTGATTAGTCAACGTCATAAATTTCCAGGAAGTACAATATCCAATCTACCCCTCTAAAATTTCCACCTGAGGGCAGAAATTTCAAACTGTTGAAAAAATGTGTAATTTAAGGGACAACTCTGTAGTCTGCAATCTCAACTTACAACGGAAAACCACTAAGGGACTGTCGCAGCAAATTTGCGTCAATACAACTATGGTTAAAGTTTTTACTGCAGCTTGCAAGTTTAGTGCGAACACAAAATACAAACATAGTACGATTTAGATATAACAGATAACATTCATTTTTTCCCCAAAAATATTTTATTTAGTTTTTTTTTAAATGGTCAAGTCCAATTGCAATACCATCCGCCAAAACTAAAACAATGAAAACTATCGACGAGATTAGTAATCATGCTTGTCTGCAAGTAAAAAACATGAAGTCAATTAGAAACAGATATATAGACTCTGCTGAACCGTATTTTAATTGTCACATTTCATTGTGGAAACTTTTTAAACGGTCAAAACATTCTACAATCTGACTTTCAAAAAGTAAATTAAAAAAAATGAAAGTCATGCAAAAATAAATATAGTATGAATTTAATTTCTGTATTTTTATCATTTCATTCCGTTTATGATTTAAAATATCACAATGTTGTGGCCTAAAATGAGATACATGTGTATAAATTAATGACGTTTCCTTTAACATAACAATGTTTCACGCGAAAACAGAAAAAAAAGTTCGCTTGGCTGCTCTGTTACCCGGGTTTGATTCTAGTGCTCATATCCGATTGGTTGTTATTTTTTGCTTTTTAAAGTTTGGTCACCAGCGTGCCTAATGAAGGTTAATCCAGATATTTATCCTGCACTCAATGTTACAACAGACAAAAAAAAACAGGTGTCGAATACATCAAAGCTGCTTTACTATCAACATCGGCAGAGCCTCGTACAAATATTTTGTATATTCTTATATAGTACGCTAATATTGTATATTTATATATATCTTACTTACCTGTGCTTCTTTAATATCCTGTAAATCAATTATTGAATAAATATACATGTGTTACTATAAAAACATTTTATTCCAATAAAAAGGTGCAAAAACGCTTTGATTTTAACTGACTCTGGATAAAAATTATAAACCAACCTCCCAAACATCTCTTTCAAGTAAATCAAGTTTCATCAGTGATAAAGGATGCAGTATTAGTACATTGTAGTACATTCGCATGATATCTGACTTTCTTCTTCTGAATCAAATGTTCTTCAAATGTTTATCTTAAATCGAAAAGAGTTTAGTTTTTAAGACTTTTATGTCTTGTTTTTAGAGATGTGAGCGAAGTGTCAATGTCAGAAAAAGAGTTCCACTTAAATTGACTTGGAAAAATTCATAATTTATCTCCTGGTCATATCCACGTTCCATTGTTGTTATAGGAATCTTACAGAATAGTCTTGATGGCAAGCCTTTATTTTCTGTTTCCCTAAACAGAGAATAAACATCGAAACAAAAAACTGACAATCAGTGAAATTCCAAAAAATTCCATTTTTAATGTGTTCTCTCCGTCTTAATTACTGGATTTTGACAATTTTATACACACACATTATGGTTGAAAAACAATAAGATGAAATTAAAAAAAAATGCTTCAGAATTGTACAAAATCCAATTTTTTTCATATGAATTCTAAATTATATAACTACTAAAAAAGTTTTACTTACTTCGCTTTCCTCCGAATCCACCACCCAGTCCTCCGCCAAATCCACCGCCGAATCCACCACGGAATCCACCACCTAAACCTCCACCGAGGCCACCACCTAATCCACCTCCGCTGGAGAGGGCGAGACGAGCTGCTAAATTGGCACTTAATGATGCTCTGCTGCCACCTAGACCACCTAATCCTCCTCCAATACCTCGGCCTAGAGAAACAGAATTTATTTTGAAATTTTATTTAAATAACAGTTGTAACTCAGTCGAAGCTCAACAAAGACTTCAACCCAAAATGGTGGCAGGGGTCATCTTAAACTTGAAATGGAGATGTTAAACAATAAAATCGTTCCTTTGTCACGGATGCCAGAATGGATTTTGTGTCAATAAATTAACCCAAGTATCCTCCATATCAATATATTCTACTATAAGAAAATAAGCAAGGTTAAGATTTTGATAAGAAAATAAATAATATGATCATTTATATTATAAATATTATTTGTCAAACATATTTATTACAATATAGTAGTAAATAAATAAAATACGATATTACAGAGCAGAAACTAATTGGATAAGATCTCGTAAAACGTATATATTAAAATACAAAGAATTGAAATCTACACGTACCTAAAAATAGGTTTTGTTTCATGCATTACAATACTCACCACCGAAACCTCCAGCAAAACCGCCACCGAAACGTCCACCGAATCCTCCGCCACCCAATCCACCACCGCCTATGCCACCCAGTCCACCACCGATGCCACCGATACCACGTCCTCCATAACCAGCAGCGTTAGCCACGACTACAATTGCCGCCAATAGGAATGCTGTGCATTGTTGTCTGTTCATTTTGAATGGATGGTCTGAAATGAAGTGTATGATTAAAATTAAGATATATAATTTAATAATATTATTGATTTTAATGTGCATGTATTTAATTATAAACTGCTTGAAAGGAAATAATATTAGCCTCCCTATTTTACAGTTTATACTCATTCTTGTCTTTGGTTTGATAAAAATTTAAGAAATGTTACAAATTTTTGAACAGGTTATACGATATAACCTGGTTTGGGTCAGTTTACGCGTAATAAACCGCGGTTTATGAATACCCGGTAAACTGACCAAAACCAGGTTATTGAAGTATACCCTGTTCAAAAATTGGAAACAGTCCTTATATTTAATTTCATGATTCCTCGATTCAAGCATCAATAATGATATGAGACTATTTGAATTTACAAGTGGCGGATTATTGATGCTTGAATCGAGGAATCATGAAATTAAATATAAGCCGTTGGTGATGTCATAAGACCAAACTACGTTATACACTATAACCAATGTTACTGTATGCTGTTAAGCCAATCAAAATGCAGTATTCAAATCAAATTAAATTATATACTATTGACTGGTCAATAGTTACAGGTTTTTAAACAGACAAAGAAGTAAAATAATTGTCTAGAAATATTTGTGTAGAAAAAATTACTGAGATGCAACAAAAAAAAACTTTCAAATACAATTAAGAGATTAATGTATAGAAGAATATACCTACCCTGAGAGTGTCGGCTTGGGTAATACACAAACTTTAATTTGGCTTAGAATTTCTATCAAAAGATGTCCTTTATATATGTAGCAATTTTGAATTTAATTAGCGGAAACTGAAATAAATAAAAGTCATATTACAAATTCAAAATCATATAAAATGTATATCTCGATATTAAAATTTGACCTGTTGCTTATAAGATAATATATTTATTGTTGTTTTATGAGAAAATAAACATTTGCCTGTCACGACCATTCTTTCAAGATAAAAAAACATATGATTCACAGAAAAAACAAAATTTAATTTTTATAGATCTTTCACATTTCAATGTGCATAAAGCAATCTTATGTCAAAAATTTACGTTAATTTATTTGTTGACACAATCATTAAACGAAAAAAGAAATTTTATATCTTTAATCATACCTTACTCAAAAACTGTTTCTTTTACAAATTTCACGAATGTTGTGAGCTAAGATTGCGTGCAGGATGGTTTTCAGGTTGCAGTACAGATATGTCTCTTATGCACACCATATACAATGATTTGCAATGTTCCTTTATGATTACCTTCTTTTTTATTGTAAATCTAACTGTCTTGTCTGCTGGGCTGCAAATGTTTTCATGTATTGCACATAAAAAGCTAGATTTATCTAGACTATTAAATTTTTTAAAGTAACTATGATCTAGTTTGAACTGTTTAATATTCTTTATACAAAATATGGAAATATTAGTTAATAAATAAATATCTGCAAAATTCGACATTAGTGGACTATTGCCGAAATTAATAGTTCGACATTGGCGATTACCGAAAGAAGCTTCTTATATCTTTTTACTATTCACGCAGTCGCAAAAATTAATAATATCATAATTCCGCTTGGATTAATTCATACATTGCTTGTCTAAGCTTTTATGACATTTCAAGGGAACGAAAATGAATTAATTAGCAAAAAAATACACCCATTGTTAAAGTTTACATACGAAATAGATGAAAATTGTGCAACATAGACGTAATGGTATTTAAAGCCAATAGGTTTGAATAAGAAATAAATCTTGGATTTTGAAAAATACAGGAAACCAACAGAGAATTACCAACACCTCCATCGTACATCATCTCATCCTGAGTCGGTTTTCAAAGGCCTTATTACAGGGGGAATAAAAATAATAATTCGATGTACAAATAATAATTCAAATATTTCAGCTCAAATTAATTTTTCAAACAAAAATTACTTGAGAGAGGATATGAAAATAGATTAAAAATACATGTCGTTACTGCTGCAAGAATTATAGAGCGAAAAAATGTACTGAATCACAGACCGAAAACTAAAAAACAAGACACCTCCTTTGGTCTTTGCAACAAAATATAACCCGTATTTTAAACAAATTGGTCGTGTAATCAGAAAACACTGCCCAGCATGTTATTGAACAAGATGCACGACCACCTATGATAGCATATAAAAATATAAGAATCCAAAAGATTATCTTACATCCGCCAAATTGAATTAAAAAAATTAAGTTAAAACTGAACTTATGATAATCAAGTGTCCGACTCCTAGTTTGAAAGGAACTGTTTGATCGTTTGATGTTTAGATATAAAGAAAACCAGGAATCTATAATTACAAAGCTCGCCTAGTTCCCCCACTAATTTTGGTGTGTGGCTGTGTAGCTCCCTGAGATGCACCCTTACAGCAAGTAATATGACTTTAGGTCGCTTTGTATCGGAGAACTGAACTCGGACGTAAAACTTAATCTAAGTAAATGAAGCTCGATAAGTTGTCAGAGTGACCTTATTTTGGTGGGAAGCTGTGTTACTCCTCGAGAAGCATCCTCACAACGAGTAATATGATTGTAGGTCTCTTGGTATCGGAGAACTGAACTCGGACGTAAAACTTAACCTAAGTCAATGAAGCAAGATAAGTAAGTCAGAGTGACCTAATTTTGGTGGGAAGCAGTGTTACTCCCCCAGATGCACCCTCACACCGAGTAATATGATTGTAGGTCTCTTGGTATCGGAGAACTGAACTTGGATGTAAAACTTAACCTAAGTCAATTAAGCGAGATAAGTATGTCAGAGTGACCTAATTTTGGTGGGAAGCAGTGTTACTCTCCGAGATGTTTCCTCACAACAAGAAATATGATTGTAGGTCGCTTGGTATCGGAGAACTGAACTTAGACGTAAAACTTAACCTAAGTCAATGAAGCAAGATAAGTAGGTCAGAGTAACCTAATTTTTGTGGGAAGCAGTGTTACTCACCCTCACACCAAGTAATATGATTGTAGGTCGCTTGGTATCGGAGAACTGAACTCGGACGTAAAACTTAACCTAAGTCAACAAAGCAAGATAAGTAGGTCAGAGTGACCTAATTTTGGTGGGAAGCAGTGTTACTCCCCCAGAAGCACCATCAAGCCAAGTAATATTATAGTAGATAACAAGAAAAATATATGGAAATGGTGAGCTGTTAAAAGGGGCGTAAAAGGACTAAAATGTATGAAATACACAAGTCGAACAAAACCAAATATAAAATCGTAAAAGACAACAACAAACTAAAAAGTTAAAAATACTCAACGTTTCGACCAATATGGTCTTGATCACGAGTATGTAAAAAATAAAAATAAAAAGGTGTTGACTCTTTGAAACCCAGAGCAAGACTGAGTCCGTACATAAAATGTAAACAAAAACAAAAAAATATTTGACGTGGTTGTCATCAGTAAAAAGTACTTCATAGAAAATACATAAATGGCAAGGTAGATAGTAAAACTATATAGTAAAAATAAGTAAATAATATATTTGACGTTGTGATGTATAGAAAACGTACCATATATAAGATAACTGTACCGCAAAAAGTTAGTGTGCATACTTAGTAAATGAATCGAAATTAAGAATTTTTTACATTAATTCCACTGGGTCGGAGTGTCCCCAGGCTAAAAATTATTTTCTGCTCAAGGCGTTGTCTGTATTGTCTTCCTCCGTTAACTGTCCTTAAAACGGTTACGCGGACGTCTGACGAGCTGTTACCAGGCAATCGAAAGCGATTGCCAACTGGACAATCAGTTCCATTCTATATAGAAGGCAAGTGTTCTGCAAAGCGGTCACCAAGGCGACGACATGTCTCTCCGATATATACCTTATCACAATTCGTACAGACGATTGCGTAAACCAAATTATTATCGGTACAGATATACCCATTTTGAATTATGTATTTGTTGTCAGGGCCCAGGATCTCTTTAGTATCCATGGTGTAGGGGCATGTCACACATCTGGACCTTTTACATGGCCTGGTTCCCCGGTAGTCAGTTTTTTCTGAGGAAATGTTCGACTTGATCGAACTACTGACTAAGTGGTTTTTTAGATTGTAGATCTCTTGGTATCGAAGACCTGAATTTCGGACGTAAAACTTAACCTACGTCAATGAGGCGCAATAAGTATAAGTTTTTTTGGTGGGAGGCTGTGTTATTCCCCGAGATGCACACCATGTAATATGATTGTAGGCCACTTGGTATCGGAGAACTGAACTCTGACGTAAAGCTTAACCCAAGTCAATGAAGCTCGATAATTAGGTCAGAGTGACCTAATTTTGGTGGGAGGCTATGTTACTTCCCGAGATGCATCCTAACACCGTAAAACTTAACCTAAGTAAATAATGCGCAATAAGTAGGTCGGAATGACCTAATTTTTGTAAAATGTAGTAATTCTTGTGTTACCCCCGAGATATGGGTCCTGAGACCATCATCTTATGTCACCTGGTCAGTCTCTTCAACATGCACAAACACACAAAAATGTATGACCCTATGTAAACTAGTAACTGAGAACTGGCTATTGACGCGCACGCATTCGGGCACGCAGACGTGAACGCCGGCGGTACTCCATTAGCCCCCCTCAACTAATCATATAACGCTTCGCAAATTAACTTTTACACACGTGAGTAAATCTCAGGTAAATTTACACGTGTAGATTGGGTTTCACCTATATGCCTCCATTAAGGTGCATTGTTTTGATTCCAAGTCGAAATTCTGAAATACTATTGCAAACATATCTACCATATACCACAATTCTATAATGTAAATCTACCATACCACAATTCTATAATGTAAAACAAAACAAAAATATTTAAAAGTAGTTTCATGAACATACCTAAAATAATTTGAGCCTCTTTTTTGTCCCTGGACAAAAGACAAAATTTTAGAATTTATTTAGAATTAACAACATTCCTATATCTTTAATGCCCAAACTAAAACAAGGATAAAAGCTGCCAACATGAGAGCAAACCGGGTTTTCTCAAATATTTGTTGTTGAAACATATGCATTTGTAAGGTGCAAATCTTGTCTATAACTGGTTAAACGACAAGAAGTGCTATTTTCCAATTAATCCAGGACTTACTCCGGAGCGGTAAAAGTGAAATGGTCAATATCGAACTTGACCTCCATTTTATAATCGGGAACAACATATTCTAATTTGAAAAGCATTGCTCGATCGGTTTACCTTTTATTACATGGAATCGACAAAAAGTGCCATTTTCCAATTAATCACGAACCGTAACTCCGGAGTGGTAAAAGCGAAAATGGTTACTATCGAACTTGACCTCCATTTTATCATCGGGAACAACATATTATAATTTGAAAAACTTTGATTGAAGGGTTCATCAGTTATTGCATGGAAACTGTTGACAGCCACCCGCCGGTCCGCCCGTCCGGCCGCCCAGCCGCCGTACTTCACCAAATTAATAACCAGATTTTGCCGTTGGAAAACCCGGTTAAAAATAACCATGACTTGGGACATGCGCAAATAATATGAGGTGGGTTTTAACGTTTTTTGGGGGGTTGGGTTTAAACAGGTTAGTTTATCGTTAGTTTGCCTCAGCCGTTTCAAACCGAATGTGGATATTTTTAGATTATTCGTGACTCATAAGCCTACGATTTTTGGAAAACCTATTTTTTGCACTCAGCGATCATATATTTGAAATTATAGTTTCCGGATGGTATCTTTACTTTGTCATATTCCATTCAAACCGAATTTTAATATGTTGTTGAAATATATGATACGCTTCCTATGATTTTGGTGTCAATAAGCGGTATAGTATTGGTGTAAAACCTTTTTTTTTTACTCGGATAAAACAGATTTGGGAATTGACAATATCTTTAGTTTTCCTCAGCTGATTTCTACCAAAGCATATTATTTTTGCTTTAGTCGATGACATAATTCTCGGGGGAAATCTTGTTTTATTACTTAGAAATCACAGATTTTGAAAACTTACTTTGCGATACTAGATCACAGGATAATACATTCAAAATTAGAGACGACAGTTATACCCACACCCCCACATTTGTTTCATCCATGTGATGATTTTGATGCAAATTTAGTGTTAAGGACAAAACTTACCCCGAGTAAAAATAAACCATGCAAAGTTTATTTTAATTAGGATCAAAGATCTCTATGTTAATCCTCAACAGCATATTTTGATAATTATAATACTTCCTATATGCCATGGATCTAAAATTGTGTGTTGAGCATCGTTTTTGCATCTGTCCATCATGGACAATCTACCTATGAAGAAATCAGAAGCCTAGCATGAACAATGCCTCAGAAATTAATGTTTTAACCATATTTTGAAAATTCGCTCATTTTCGGTCCCAATTTACATCATATGTACAATCATTCTATAATCAAAGTAGAAGCCTAGCATCAATAATTAGTAAGGAGTTGTCACATTCAAATTTTGACAATTTGTTGATTTCATCCATTAAGCGAAAATGAAAATTTTTAAACCTGTCTTTCCATCTTAACACCATGGACAATTTACGTGTATAGAAACCAGAAGCCTAGAATAAAAAATTGATGTTTTAAGCATATTTTGAAAATTCGCTCATTTTCGGTCCCAAATTTAGCTCCACGAAAGAAATCAAAATTTTAAAACCTTATTGCGTATCTACACCACATGTACAATCATTCTATAATGCATGTAGAAGCCTTGCATCAGTAATGGATGGATGAATTATTGTTTAACGTCCAGTGGCAACCAGGTGCATATCAGGACGAGAACATGTTGTTATGATAATGAATATGATGTGCTAGCTCACGAGGTAACTGTCCGCAGGAAGACATATCACCTCACTCGGACACATTATACTGACTCCGAGCCGACCAGTCTTTGCTCTAACTCCTAGATGCCGCGTGCCTGGCGGAGAAGCAGCAAATACCAATTTTAATGTCTTTGGTTTGACCCGGCCGGGGATCGAACCCGCGACCTTCCGCACTCGGGGCGAGCACGCTACCACGAGACCACCGAGGCGGTGCATCAATAATGAATGAAGAGTTGATGTCACAAGCATATTATGATAATTCGCTCGTTTTCGGTCCCACATTTCACCCGTTGAGTGAAATCAAAAATTTAAAACCTTATTTCGCATCTACAGGATATATGCAACACTACTGTGAAGTAATTAAAATGCTATACCCAAAACTGAATGAGGATTTGATGTCACAAGAAAGTGTGTCGGACAGTCAGACAAATGGACAGACAGACTGACGGAGACAACCACAATATACCCGCAATATGGGTATAATTGTGTTGCAACTCGGCTTTTCCATCTGTAATGACTATTACAATTTACAGATACAAGTAAAGCTTATATTTTACAATAATTCTTTATTGTTTTTTTAGCTTTTTACTGTCAAATAATACTTTATTAATTAAAAAAGTTTGTTAACATGCACATAAATGTAAAAAATATCTTTATATGTAAACGGGCACGTGTGTATGCAATTTTGAATCATCGTTAAAAGACATGCACTACATTTATTTTGAAGTTCCTGACTTACATCCCTGTACAGACAGTTTAATATACAGACATTTTTTGACAGATGTGGTCTAGCTGCACTTAATGTCCGTTTGGCTAATATTCAATCCAATAGTACATATTTTAAAATTGAAAGGACTCAACTAGAAAATTCAATTTTTTGTTGGAGGATTTTTTTCTAATGTGCTAATGTTTAATTCTTATTTTGATATTGAGAATAATTTCTAAAAGTCCTCGTATGTAGTCGGGATGAATTATTATAAAATTTTGGATCATATTTGGTTATTTGGTAGGAAAGCACTTTTATTTGTGGTTCATTTTCATTGTATTAGAATGTTCCAGGAAACAAAGGATCACAAATATTTAAATTAGAAGACGGAGCTTTGTCTATGAAATAACATCAGATTTTGCATGTTATTCCATGGTTTTGCTCCTCCCACCTCGATTAAAATATACATGGAAATTTTCACATTTTCTTAAAACCATGGATAACATTATATTGGATATTGTACCATGATTTACCATTGTCTCAACATTTAAGTGTTTTATTTCAGGAAAAGATCAAAGAAAAAAAAAGAAATTTATGTTAAAACTATAACCATTATAACTACTACATTTGTATTTGGAAACTATTCAGTATCTCCATCCGGGTTAGTTATATTCTAAGATGACCTTTTTGGCTTTACCTCTCTCGTTCATTTACGGAATTGAAACTGCTCAGATATATTCTAGTTTATTATTTTGTATTTCAGAGTTTTTAGTCTTCAGCATGAATGTGTGATGATCTGTTGAAATATAAATATACAGTGATTTAAATTTTTATCAGAATTTTTTAATTTTGAATCATCATGCATTGATTGACTTTTACATGTACGAAATTTATGTCTTTGATATATAATCATGATAATACCTGCATAATGTGTATTTGAAGAAAGTGATAAAGCTAAATTTAACGGGCATTGGTGATCACCTTTAAAGGCTTGTAGTAGATGGTTTTACTGTTGCTGTGATATGAATATGAATCCAGTTTTGTATCTGACCGACACGCTGCTGGTTTACTAGGCAGCAATCGACAAGAAGACACATCGCCCACCTGGAAAATTTTTTCTAACTTAGAGCCAATCAATATTTCTCATGTTCCTAAATGCCTCCTGCTAAGCGAAGAAACAACAAATAACCATTTGAATATTTTCCGTTATTCCCAGTCGGGTATCGAACCAACGATTACTCGACTGAATTCGAGCATGCCTGATCCACTGACGAAATATTTTTCTCTGCACTAGCTTCACTTCAATTATGTACATCCAGAGGAAGGCCGCTTGGACAACGATTAAAGTCCGGATCCCAGGTTAGCTACTATGGGGCTATCAAAGCAGTTACACATTTAAAATGGGTTTAAGCAGAAGGATCAAAATCTGGGACAGCATCAGTAATATAATCTCATCTATTCATATGAAAGAATTGAATATGTTATTCAATTGTGCTAAATATTGTCAGGATGTTTGAACATTGCTATGAAGTATTGTGTGAACATTTGATTGTTTCTGTTTAATCCATGTCAGGAGTTATGCGTCTTTTGTCAGGCTGCAGCGTAAAACATTGGACTATGTACAAATTATACAGCCGTGACCAAACTAACGCCATATTATATCAAGAGTTTAATTATTTTATGTGTTATTGCTCTTTGATATTTTCCACCAATAGTCGACTTATTATAACTTTGCCAACACTATTACTTTCGAATACCATATGTAATATTGGACAATTCTAGAAAGAACAACAGAATATATACATTATAGAAATTTAATCGCTTTCCGATTCTTTCCTGAGATATTTTGTTGGTAAGGTAGTCATGGTAATAGAAACGTCCATCATTTATCTGTAAAACATGGAAAATAGATGTCAGCAAAATTAATAACTAATTTCTTAATATAAACAGTATGTTTACAATTTAATGATACACATTATGCTATCGTAAAAACCGTGTTTTTCCACATTTGATTAACCTTTTACTAGTACTAAGAAGAATAGAATAAAAAGATAATATGGCGTTAATTTACATTAAACAATAACACATGCAACATGTTAAAAGGTTATTTAACAAGATCTTATATCATGTACATGTACATATATATATATATATATATATATATATATATATATATATATATATATATATATAAAATTTAAATCCCTGCAATTTATTTTCATAAATTAATATTTTTTTAATGCAGTAAGTTTCTGAACAATAAACCTTATACATGTCACAAACATTCACGGAGCTACAAACCGTTCTGAACAGTGATGTGTGAAATTTTGTTTCCCTGGCGTTCCTTGTTAGGGTCGCTTTCAGATGGACAACTAACATAAAACACATACAAAAAAATACAGAATATTTGTCACGTGAATGTAGAGAATTTATGCTAAGAAGAAGTAGGACCACTTCCCCGTGCCTTTGTTTCACTCATACGCGTATAAACCATTGATGTTTTAATCTTAAACATTTTAATCATTAATACGTTCGTAAACGTCGTGTATATAGACTCTTTGGGTCAATTTGTGTCACTTTTTGGAATATTGCCAAGAAGGACATTCAAAACCAAAACCACTCTCCTGTCATATGAGAGGAGATACATAACCTCACTTACAGCAAAAAATTCGTTTTGAGAGTCCTTCAAGTTAAAAAAAAACTCTTAAAGAAGTTAATTTGACAAATTTGTGGTAAAACTGTCTCCCAAAGCAATATTCAGTCAGGTATACAGAAAACATATTTAGCAACTTATTTATTAGTTATTATTAGCAAATCTTTAGAGACCTCATACTAGGCCATGCCCCCGATATTTGAAAGGCTTCAGTTGGGGCTTTTTAAAAATTGTTTCTGGAAATGAAATAAAAGCTAGAAGAGGTAAGGCCAAATAAAAAAATACATGTGTTTAGGGTAACACACTGAAAAAAGTTAGGTAGGGTAGGTAGGGAAAAATTTTTTTTTACATTATTTTTTTTAGTTAGGTTGTATACTGGAGTCACCTTGACTTTAACAGTGCTTGTTGAAAGGTTATAAAAAAATTTAGGGTAGGCACTAAAAATTAGGTAGGGTCGGGTTACCCTAAACACAACTATATTTTTTTTAGGCCTAAATGGTCCTATTTCTTCATCTTTTCTTTCCAGTTACAATTTGCAGTTGTTACCTGTTGTAAAAGGTGATAAGAAGTAAAATGACTAAAGTACCTTAATCCCCACGATTTACGTTGGTATTAGCTTGGGCCATGTTGGTATTGGTTCTGCCAGCAACTACAAAGAAAAAAAAGGGGTACGATACTAAGCAATGGTTTTTAAAAGTGCAAGACTACAACGAAAACGACAACCATCATTATATTTCAACAAATTAAATTAACCGAACAAAGAACACTGTTTTTCCATGTGTAGTCGTCCATTTTATTTTCATCCGTTAACTTACATGTCCGACAAAGACATTTCTACTTTATGATTTTCCGAACTGCAAATTTTTTCTCAAACTTCTTGCCCGGACAATCTGAAACTTGATATAAAGCTTTTTTGATAGTGCCTATAAAGTTTTGGGTATTTCATTTTAACTATTATGACCGGTAAAGCAAAATATACTTTCATTTTGCTGAACTTACATAACGCATTTTCCAAAAAAAAAAAATGTTCGCTTGCCTTGTAGTCTATTAGGGAAGAAAGTTCTCCTGACTTATGTATCATCACTGTATACGCAACCAGGGCTGCCTTAGACCAAACTTTGTGACCTCAATTAGTGTTTCTGTATGGTTAGACATGTGCTGCCTCTTACGTCAAACAGCATATAATTATATTGGCACGGGCAAAGAAAATTGCCCTTATTGTACTTCCATGAGTCTATATCACCCTGCTCCGCCTCTCTCTCTCTAATCTCCGTATTAAGGCTCTGTGACGTATAAGGAGATGTTATCAGCGACATCACAATATGAGAACAGGACTTATTAGCGACGTCACAATGTGACAGCAGACGTTATCAAACTTACCTCCAGGAGGACAACAAAGCGTACAAAATGTCTTACAGGGGCCACTAAAATGTACAGAATTTGTACGATAAACAGATTATCTGGTTTTCTGCGTAAAGGTATTGTAAAATATCAGCCGCTCGACACAATATGAATCTTTTAGGCTCATTCGCTGCGCTTACTCGCCAAAAAGCTTTACATTATAGCTCGTGTCTGATATTTTACGATATCAATGAGCATAAAACCTGATAATATATTCTTATGGCGTCGCAGTCACGATATCAGGCCAGTTACTGTCATAGAAATCTCAGTTACTAACGTCTATACCTGGATCCATACCACAGATTTTATATATACTAGGCACTCGATCAGTACTCGAATGCTGAGCAGGATGTTTTACCGTTCAAGAGTATATGATATTAATTCCGTTTTTTTATGCAAGTTTATTCTTTGCTTGTGTTTTAAGTATGGCTATGGCAGTCATTTAATCCACGTTATGCTTTTTTTTGCTCCCCAAGATGTTTTAAGTTATAAGGATTTTTTATTTAAGATTTCCGACTTTGATACTCTGTAATTATCTTAACAAACACAAAGAACGATTAACTATTACTGTCTATGATATTCTTAAAGTTAGTCATTTTGTAAACATGTGATCTTTTTATTCTGTTGGAACACACACTCATTTCCAAATACACGAAGTCCCGTGTGTTTCTCGGAACCTCATGCATGGGTATTAATGGTATATTGTTGAATATTGATTATAACCAGCAAGTGCGTGTTTCTAAAACCTTGAAACATTGTCAAGGTCACGAACTTATTTCAACTAGACCTCATCAGTTAGATTCCATGTCTTACCGGAATTGAAACTTCACCGGATTTGATACATGATTACCCTTCCGGGGCACCTGATGTCACTCACTTTTTTTTTATCGTGGGACTTTACATTGCTAGTGTTGTCCTGTCTTGTCCTGATTCTCTTTATTTTGTTTTTTTTTATCCCTATGGATATCGATCTGTAGTATTTTCTCTTTTGTTACTGTTTTCAGGATTTCGTTTTTTTTTCTTTGGATTTTGATCCTATGGGCTTTCCCCTTCAGTATTCTTTTGCCGATATTCAAACTTACATATCCAATTGTAAAAAGATATATCCGATTTGAAATTCGGCTGACAATACCTCCAGCAACAACTATTTGCTAAGTAATCAGATCTAATGAAGGAAAAATTAATACATTACCGACAGAACTTGAGCTTCCATCATCCCATCTACGGAATGTTGAATGTCCAGAAATTCCGCCAGCTGTCATTTGATGAAATGGCACAAAATTCCATTGCACATTTGGATACATGTATGTCCACTGATTCCCGTTAGCCCAAGGTCCAACATTAACATATCCATGACCCATTGGCCATGATCCTTAAAAATAACAAAGTACAATGTACTTTTTTCAAGGGCATATCATGGTTTTCCGACTGGAAAGTCACCTCCGTATAAACAATCCAGTAACCATAAATCACAGATATAAAGTTTTCAGGTAAAAAAGATATAGCGACACCTTTCATCGAAAAACATTTTAAGTCAAGTTTACTATAATACGGGTGGTACTTTAACATTATTCTAAATTAAATTTGAAATTTTAGACCAAAATATGAGGACTTTATATGAAAGGTCAAAAGAAAAGTATATACAAAGACAATAAATCTCCACGAGGTTTCTTATAATCTTAACTTTTACAAGAAAAGGCATTTACTGATACAGAAGCTTACCTGTTGATGAGCTGAAGCTTCCGTCGTCCCATTTTGACCTGACCATACCTACATTAATATATAAAATTAATTGAATGTTCAATTTAAATTTTGATGATCAAATGCAAGAATTTATTTTTACTGAACATGGAAAACAATGCTGCATTGTGATTTTAAGATGAATAAATGAGCTAGACTTTTCTGGGGGATTTTTCACGTTTATGTACCGATTCGTGTTTAAGAATTTTATCCTCCATCCATTTCAAATTCACTGATGCATTGATAAATTGTCTTAACATTCATATCTTCAAATATGCATAAATATGCATTTCTGTTTTAAACTAAGACTGCTCACTCAAACTATGAATGCGACCCAAAGTAAATAAAGGAAGGACCTCTGAGTAAACCGATGACATTTTATTTTTAAATCGCCATTTTTCTTCGCAGACGCCAAATGTTCCTGAAACTATCTTTGCCTTAATAGTGCAATGAGATATAACCAATTCAAAACGCATATACATTCAAATATGACTGATGTACCCTTCTAAATACATATCACATAAAACAGGTGTTCACTTGAAATTCACTGCAAAAGAAAGAAAAAGTAAGGTCACACATGACAAGGGATTGTTTAGTACTGGTGGCCTATTATATAGCAGGTCTAACTAATTCCATCTTGGCATAGGAAAACCTTTCCTGTTATATTGATAACGCATTGTATCACTGATTTGCTACAGTTTTCCTTTGATTCCGATTTTTATGGATTTTACAAGAACATATAACAAAATAGCGATAAACAGATTATTTATGATTTTGTTCGAGGGAATTTAATTTCTCATCTGGTCACGTGACAACGCCTCTTGTCGAAGAAGCAGAAACTCCTTCTTATTGAAAAAAATATATGAAAGTATTAAATATTTCGGTCTTTTTTTAGCATGTTGTGTTTATGATAAAGTCACTGACGAGTTATTCATAATAAACTTAGTTCATATTTTTTTTATGAATTTTAATAGTAATACTCACTTTGCTGGCCTTGGATACAAACAACAAGGCAAAGAGACACTAGGATGTGACAAAACTTCACTCTCATCGCTCAGCTGTTCAAACCAAAGTCTAAAATAAACCTCAAAAATAGCGAAAGTTTCCTAGGAATCTTGTTTAGTGTTAACTTTGTTTGTTCGTGAAATTTTCTTTTCTGGCTTCTCTTTCGTTAATTTATAATTGTACTAGTAGAAGATTTTTTAATATTCGTAGGGTTGGGACAAATACCGCGAAAGTTTCCACAAAAAAAGACAGCAAATTTTCTGCAAAAATTGATGAAGAATTTTATAGCGAAGGTAGGTAAATAATATTTTGCAGAAAATTATTTATTATCTTTTGAAAAGTACATTGCGTCTTAGCCAAAATCTTAAAAATCTATTTGAAAACTTCGTAACTAAACTTGTTTCTAATTGTGCATAAAAATGGAATCTGTTTCAATTTTCATGAGTTTAGATAAGATACACGTGGTATCGATGACATTCTTTCAGATATCTAAATTTTCACAAAGAAAAAAAAACGATGCACATATGCCGCTTATTGATTTTAATAAATCTTACTAATTTTTGTCTCAGACCCAAGACATCCTCTCCTGGTTCTTTTATTGAGAATCTGCCTTTATGTGTATCGACATCATTAAAATCATATTATATTTTTTATAATTATCTATTTATTTGTTTGTTTTCTTTTAAAACTATACACCTACCTTCTGCTAAGGTCTTTCAGAAATAGCATCATGAAGACTTTTCTTTCACTTTTTGTTGACCTACAAAAAATGTTTATTTCCTTTTTATGTGTAATAAACAAATTTAACACGATGCCTTTTGAACAAAATGTCGAGAAAAGCTAATAAACTCGCGGAAATGTATGTTATTTCACAGTTGATTTTGCTTTACAGGGGGAAAGGAACTCTGTCTTCTTTTGAAAGGACTGGTTAATCAATGATTTTATCGGATGCTCATGTTAGCTGGACACATATGAATGTTAGTAGATATGTCACTTTATAGCCTGTATGTTTGTAAAAAGTCACATAAAATCGTATGTAACATGTAAACTGTTCAAAATACCAACGTGTGTAAAAACAAAACCTCCGGAATATATGTTACAGAGATCCAGTGCTTTTGATATTTCTCAATCTTGGATAACATATTTTTTGTAAAGATTAGAAAATGGAGAAATATTATACAATTATAGCACTTAACTGAGTGCAATATCATGTTTTATGGACCACGTAATAAAATATTGCCCAAGGCCAACGGCCCGGCCAATATTGCTTTAAGTGGTCCATAAAACATGTTATCAAATAATATGATAAGAATAGTCTTAATATGGTAAATTTGGCACGAACAATATTTTTAAGTTGCTGTGGTCTATATAAATACACTGTACTAGTATTTATATGAAGATTTACCCGGTTATAATTTAATACAGATTTTCGGCCCAGGACAATACGGAAAGTTGTATTGCCCCGTCATAAATTAAAAATGGTAACAGGGCAATATTGAATTCCATACAGACCGACTATTTGGAAACAGGGCAATATGGAATTCCACATACGGACCGGTTTTACAGAATATTTTGCCATACGGACTGGACATACGCATCAGCTGTACGGACTATTTAGATTATTGAATAAACGTGTTAAGAATTCGCTGATTGTGTATTGGCCCTGAAATGACATCCTACGGGCCTCAGGAAAAATACAGCTAACCTTGAATCAATACAAGGTCCAATACAGAATCAGCGAGTTAGTAACACTATAATACTGCACAATCTCCTATTGGTACAATTATAGTGCTATAATGTTTTATTACATTAAATCTAAAAGTACGAAATGTAATAAAGGTACATATTTTTAGCAATATCATACAAAATCATGTTGATTGTTGATGTTCTAATACTACAACTTTAACGGTTTTTTGTTTTGTTTTAACAAGGATGGCTATCCGTAGTATAGCTATCGCCCTGAATCTTAACCGGCAAGCTGATCAACTTCCGCTCGAAACTAGGTTGGCTCACTTCGAAGAGAGAGAAACCAGTCGTACTACAGGTTGTTTTTAACACGAAATTACTCATTTTTTATTGGGGAATACGCTGACATTATCTAGTGCAAAATAGATTTCTTTAGTAAACTCATATATTTGAATCTTGCTATCAAAACAATTTCATAAACATATTTATTATGATGTGTTTTTATATCAACATGTTTTGTACCGAGAATAATATATATTAATAAACGCGGATGGATTCCTGATTTATTGATGCATATTGATTAGCTTCAGCAGTCAAAGGTTAGACGAAGAGGAAATGAGAGGTGATCAGTATCTATTTTAACACAAGAAAGGTAAATATATTATTCTTAATAGAATTTAATCGTTTTAGCATTAATGATAGTTTAATATAATATATATTAACGAGATATTGTCGAAGGAGAGCAGTAATTATTGAATCGGGTACAATTTTTTTCGGCATCCCCTGTCGCCATAATGGATATCAGCCAATAAGTATGTCATTTGGGTTAAATTTAACAACCGTGTCCTCCTTTGAGATTTCGAAACCATGTTAATTGTAAATGATTTTCATGAGCGAATATAATGCAGTTTTAATGACAAAAGAGCTGTAACATTATCACACTGTTATTTGAGATTAATACATATGTAATTATGATGTATCATACCAGGCCATTTTACTCACTTCTTAAAATATCTTCAGTTATATAATCGTTCCATAATGCACAAATAATATTTGTGTGTGCAGATACAGCATATACATGTATATGGTAACATTGGTTATAATTAGTCCATGATCAGTCTCCTACATAATTATGTAACAATCCAGAAATATTTTTATATGCATGGAAGTTAAATTTATCGTACTTAAATATTGATATTCTGGAACACTTGTAAATATATATATATTTTAGGAGAGAACCTGAATTCAGCATAGGTGTAGTTGATCAGTGCTATATAAGCTAACACACAATTAATCTTTTATAATGTAGGGCAATAATGATCTATTACTTGAGCATATCAAGCTTAACAAAATTGAGCACATATGTTTGAGAAGATGATCAGTGATATATTTTGAGCAAACGTGAGCCTTATATTAAAGCAGTTATATAATTTGAGCATGCTAAACTATATTGAGACTAACCTGACTTAGATGATCAGTGCTATATAATGTTACAGTAATATTGAGCCTTGATAATTTCACAGAGAATTTTAACCTTTATATATATTGTTTTTGATTCTACACTACATGTATATATGAATGAGAAGTGCTTTATATTAAAGAAAAGTTGAGTATTGACAATTTGAAAGCAATAAATTAGGTTACTCGGGTAAATGTACATGTGTATAAGCTGAACATGTTAATCATGGCAATAAAATTAGGCGAACATAAATTGACCATATTTTTATCTTAATTTCCCCAGGAATACTTCTAGTTGAGAAAAAATGGACAAATATACCTAAGGAGCAATAAAAAAAACGTAATCCATTGGACAGACAAACCCGGGAAGACAAATGAACAACCACAAGCACAACAAATAAACACAGAAAACTAAAAAACAATGAACAACACGAACTCCTATAAAAACCAGGATTGAACCCAGGTGCTCCGGAAGGGTAAGCAGTTCCTGCTCCGTATACGGCACCCGTCGTGAAGTTCAACAAAGTCAATCCGGTGGAAGTCACAAATCGGTGGGGGCACATGAAATGTTACGACAGTGGGAAACTATACATATATCTTTAATTATAGATTGAGACATTCCCTCCAGAGAAAACACACATCTGCCATTAATAGGTTGTGAACAAGAAGAAGACAAATTTATACTGAATTGCTTGTTAGAGGAATGTGTAAAAGATATCAAGACAAGTGGGATCCAGATGTGGAAAAATGAGGATGCTACGCCCGAGATGATCCTCGATAATGAGATGATACTTGACAGAACTATGTCGTCTGCAGCTATTATTACAGAAGTGTCGGGTGTTGCTATACATATATCCTATGTCTAAAACTATGAGGATAAACATACATGTATCAATACACATGCCAAATATTTATTCCCACTGATCTGACTATATGTTTAAGGTTTTAAACATACGGTGTATGAGAATTGTGATAGAGAATACTGCAGTGTAATTTTTTATTAAAACACATGTATTTGGAATCAAAATGGTATTCCAATTATCGCTGTTGCATGGAAATATATGATATAAATGGAGAATACTGTGCACATCGATCTATACCTATCATTTCTATGTTAAAACTTGTGCTCTTGCTATATTTTATCTAAATAGGTAATATATTTATGCATTATGCATTGAACGTAAAATTTCCATCACACCTAAAAATGCGCCAAAGCGGCATTCGGTTCTTGTCAAAAGAGCAGACTACTGTGATAAAAAAAATATGCATCACATCAATATAATTCATCATAAGGACAATTCATACTACATGTATTTCGATTTTGAATTTAAACTGTTTACATAAGTTGTTCTGTGTAAAGTCAGAACATCATATATTGTCAAAACAGATCCACAAATGTCAAAGAAGACCTCAGATGAATAATAATTACACGAATTATCAAGTTATTAATTCTGCAAAAAAAATTACTAGCAATTTACTCAAGTTTATGATGGATAAAAACTGTCACTATATTATGAGCAACAGACATATATTAGATAAGATACAATGGGGGAAAAGATGGGAACAGTTACAAAAGTAAAAACAGATATATATATATTTATAATATACCATCGTCTTTCAAAATTGTTCTAAATATCATTCCATAATTTATTGCCATGCGTGGTGTAGCTCTATGTACATTGTTGCCAAGTAGGGTGCAGCTATATGCATTGTTGCCAAGTTGGGTGGAACTATCTATTGTTGCCAAGTTGGGTGCAGCTATATATACATTGTTGACAAGTTGGGTGTAACTATATTTACATTGTTGCCAAGTTGGGTAACATTTAGATCAATGTCAGAAAAATATAAACATTTTCTTATGAGGCCAAGAAACTTGGAAAGGGCGAGTTTTGCCCTTCTACGGTTTCGTGCCGAATAAAAAAAAGTTTATATTTTACTGACATTGACATAATATTGTTTTTATACTGGAACTCAAACTGATATATTGCTAGCCATTTAAATGGTAACATAAATTTCAAACTTATTTCTAATCCCTAAATGAACCTCTAATTGTGAAAGAAGTGGGCCAACTTGAAATCGACATTGTACAAAATATCACCCTTTTACTATATGAAGGACATAAACAGTACACACAACAGGAAGCAGTCTAAAGTGCTATATCACTACAATTTTTGCCTTGCCTCACAAAAGTCATAAAGATTCGCTGTTTCGTACGACAACATCACCAATTTGTTAATAGTTGGTGATTAGGTCAGTTAATGGGGAACCACATATAGACATCCAATGAATTTGGTACGCAGTTGAATTAGCATTCGCATGGCAATTTTTTGGCTTGGCCCTCTCAGTTATATTCTAGTGACTATGAATCTTCACTATACTGTACATGTTGTGAAAGTCTATGGTGAACAGTCAACATTTGAAAGTGTTGCATTATTCACATAAAAAATATTTAATTTATTTCTTAATTTAATTTAAGTAGTTATTATGTGAAAGTCTACAAAATAAATAATTTTTAGAGTACATGTATATTCATGTTCATGTTTACAGATTTATAATTTGATCTTAGACGGAGACGCTCAAGCAGAAACATGTATAATACATGTATCATTAAAAATAAAATATTATATATACATGTTGTATTCCTTCATGACAAAGCTTGGGAATGACAGACTGTCAAGAAGCTTTTCAGTGTTCAACAACACTGGGCTAGCTATGATTGCTGGCAACATTATGTTAGATTGATTGGCAAAAAGCTTTCAATAGCTAGCCGTGGGTCAGAACGGTCAATTTGACATTTATTGGCTAGCTAACTTTCTATATCTGGATTGAATGTTTTGGAATGTCTCAAGGGTTTTGCAACATGAAAGTCTAAGATTATCATGGTGCCCCCCCCCCTCCAATACCGCCACCTGATATACTGCTTGCTCAAAGACTTCTCAGGAAAACCTCACATACTTTTTAAACTCTTTTTAAGAGGTTTCGAACAAATTCTGCAGTATTCACCTATGGACCTATGGTAAGCCGTTTTAATATTTATTCTAACTTCAAGATATCTAATAAACTTTATAAGATATCTTATATAGTTTATAAGATATCTCATATAATTTATAAAATATATCATAATTTTCTTTATAAGATATATTATAAATTATATGATATGTCTTATAAACTATATGAGATATGTAATAAACTATATAAGATATCTTATAAAATATATGAGATATCTTATATAAAAAATATTTATATGATATCTTATATACTTTATAAGATATCTTATAAAAACTAGATTATATAAGATATATCTTATATATTATATGAGATTTCTTGAAGTAAGAATAAATAGTTAAACGACTTACCAAATTCACCTTTAGCTATATATCTTCCACGGACAATTGTCATTAAACCATACTAGTTACATTTTCTGTTTATTAAAATAAAAATGCAATTAAACTTTTTACAAGCAAAATGATGTTAAAACACTTTTATGGACTATAAAATGATAGTAAATACAATTAAATTTTAACACTAAAAATTATGTTGAAAATTTGAAAACATTTTTGTTCGTTTGATGCTATGATGTACATTGAATTGACCTTCGACCATATAAAACGTGCTTTCCCTGTTCTTACATGTTTTTTTTAAATGTTCACACCTATATACATATATATATGTATATATAAATAGACACGCAAGACAATAAATTTGGTCATTATTGGTCTGTACCGCGTATTAGGAAATCTTCTAATATTAATACATTTTGTAAAACTACTCTTGAATTAAAGATTGTTTGTAATTTTGGAACAGGTTAGACGAGACAGCTATGTGTATGTTTAAGCGCAAACTGATCAAAATAGGTTAAACAAGTACACTGTTTAAAATCAAAGATTTCAGATTTATTCAAGCACAAAATCACAAGTATATAATTAAGCAATATGCCGAGTTTACCTTGAACATGGTATTGAATAAAAGACGAAGTTTGAAAATTTCGCATAGTCAATGCTAAACACAACATTATTGTTATTATTATACTGACTGTATACATTTCAAGTCAATAATTGTTTGAAAGTAATGCGCAGATTGGCTATCATAAAACTTTTGAAGATTCAGATATGAATAATGATTATCTCCGCCCACCATACATTAGCTCCGCCTATTCACGTGAATAGAACATTGATTGACATATCAGGCCGCTACTATTGAGGACAGCAGTAGTGACTATCAGAAGATAGATCAATTCTATGCCAAATTAAAGTATTCATATTGTCAAAGGACATTCTTACAGGAAGTATAATAATACTTCATGGTTAAATGATATAAAAAATCTTCTTGGTTAAAGTTTTAAGGGATATTCAAAAAAGAGTTTGGGTTGGAAAAGTATTTATTAAGATTATCCGAAAGGAATAGAATCTGGGTAACAAAATTAAGGACATCAAATCCTCATTCGTCATTTTATTGTATATCATCCTCCCATGTCGGGGTTTTGTATCCACGTTCGTTCCTACAAACCCCTGACACCACACATTCATAGTTTGCGGGTCCGTAGTGAACTATTTTCATTGGTTCTTCTCAAGGTCAAAAGAGAATCCATTTGCGTCGTAGGTAGAATTTTCTAGATCAAACACCAGGCGAAGATATGTTCGACCGGCAAAATATGAATGTGTGATGTCAGGGGTTTGTAGTAACGAACGTGGATACAAAACCCCGACTTGGGAGGATGATAGTACGTGTACTTCGAGCTCGTATTACACATTTTAGTTTAAACATATTTATTCGCTAATATGAGCAAAGGGATTGGACACAAGTTATGACACAACATTATGAAAGTCCACTCCCATTACAATTAATGCATTAATTAATAATTAATTTGCATAATGACGACAATAATACATATTTAACAAAAAAGTGTAAGAATAATGAATAGTCAAAAAGGGATGAAAATAATTTACAAACATAGATATAAATTATAAGAAGACATATAATGAAAACAAGAGTGGACACACAAAAATGTCTCGCCTGTCGTGTATTTCTAATGAAAGTAAATGCTATCAGACACATTGCATACAGTATTCGAAAAACAGGCCAAAACACAAAAACTTAACTATAAACACTGAACCATGAAAATGTGGTTCAGGTCAGATGACACCTGCCAGTTGGACATGTACACCTTACAATTCTTGCATACACCAATATAGTAGACCTATTGCATACAGTATTCGAAAAACAGGCCAAAACACAAAAATATTCTTATTGAAAGGACATCCACACAAAAATTAACATTACATTACAGACTTATTTACAAAGTCATGAATCAATAGATCAATAGTTTTGATATGTTTTAGTAGTTCTCACAATTTTGCCAGGGGCTATTGAGGGTTGTGAAATTATTTATGTGTGAAATTTAATAAACAAGATCTTTGGTTTTATGATCAACAAAATACTTTTTCTCAAATAGATTATATACATAATCATGTAAGTTTTGTATCAATTATCTTAGGTATGCCATTCGAAGAGAAAAAACTAGATGGAACTTTATACACAAAGTTATACTTCTCCCCCCCCCCCCTTCCTGTTTGTCTATCCCCTAATTAAAACATTAGTGATCAATCTGAAAATATGAGGTGGGCAAGTTCTTATATATATGGCGAGTCTAGATATTGCAGTTGCTGAAAAATGGACTGTAAAAGAAAAAAATTGACAAAGTCACTGAACCATGAAATTGAGGTCAAGGGCACATGAAAGGTGTCAGACTGGCATGTACCCATACAGATCTTGCTATAAGCCATGTATGATGAGTCTATTCATTGTAGTTGCTGTAAAATAGACTTTAAAGAAAAAAATTGACAAAGTCACTGAACCATGAAATTGAGGTCAAGGACACATGACAGGTGTCAGACTGGCATGTACCCATATAGATCTAGCTATAGACCATATCTGATGAATCTAGTCATTGCACTTGCTGAAATATAAACTTTTGAGGAAAAAATTGACAAAGTCACTGAACCATGAAATTGAGGTCAAGGGCACATGAAAGGTGTCAGACTGGCATGTACCCATACAGATCTTGCTATAAGCCATGTATGATGAGTCTATTCATTGTAGTTGCAGAAAAATGGACTTTAGAAGAAAAAATTGACAAAGTCACTGAGCTGTGAAATTGAGGTCAAGGACACATGACAGGTGTCAGACTCCCATGTACCCATATAGATCTTACTATATACCAAATATGATGACTCTAAACATTACAGTTACTAAGAAAGGGACTTGAATGTAAAACTATGTCGCAGATTTTCGAAGTTCACTGAACCGTGCAATTGAGGTCAAGGACAAATGACAGGTGTCAGACTGGCATGTACCCATATAGATCTCACTGTAGACCAAATATAATAACTCTAGGTATTATAGTTTCTGAGAAAAGGATTTGAATGTAAAACTATGTCGCAATGTTTATGTGGGTATTGAACCATGAAAAAAAGGTCAAGGTCATCTAAAAATGTGCTGCTGAAAAGGTCATCACTTCATGCACCTGTGGACCAAAGATGAACATTGTAAGTATTATACTTTAAAAGTTATTAAGGTTTTACAAAAAGTTAACGCCGTCGCCGTCGCCGTCGCCTTCGCCGTCGCCGCCGGATTGCTATACCTATGTCTCGCTTCCAGCGACTTTCGTCGCAGGCGAGACAAAAAATAAAGACTGGAGTGAGATCGTTTTGTTCGTCTGTTAAATTTTATGACACACGAAAAAATATGATTATTCTGGTCTTGAGTAAGATTTTCGTCACCAGCCAAACAGAAATTCAATAGTTATATTATAATCGGGCAAATGTGTGGAGAGATTACGTCTATGTCGTCAATAAAATCAGGAAAAAATCTTTTTATCGAAAACAAATTGAACTAAAGGTTTAAAGCTAAAATTGCGTAGATACGGCTTTCCCCAAGTTGAAACACAATTAATTTGTATGTGGCGTCGCACGGAACATCTGAGACTTTGGAATAACCACGTGGTCAATTATGCTCCGGATACCTTTATATTCTTTGGATTTCGCCGCTCCGATTTTCGGACTTTGTAAATATAAAGAAAAAAAATTTTGCCGCTTCATTTTGAAAAATTTTGTATATTCGCCCCAAAATTCCTCAAAAAGAAAAAGTTTTCGCCGCCCTCTCCTAAAATCTTTTTTTCCGTTTTTTGCGATGGCGGTCAGATTTTAAGTAGTTCCAGTAAGCCAGAATATCCGGATAGAACCAACGACGTCTTGCAGGAAACAATTTTAAGATCTGAGTCAACCATTAACCCTCTGCGAACTTTGGTATTTGAAGCTAATCAGTAACATTTCAAGTTATTGTTCTCAGTTTTCACAAATGCAAAGACATACGTTTTCGTAGAATTCATAAATCATGTAAATAGTGCATAAAAAACACGTACCATAAAATTTTTATCCTACGATATACATGAAATTACTGTTCAGAATTGTTGGTTGTTGTCAAATCTTTAAACGGAAATCCATTCAAACTGAACAAACGCTTCATTGCTTTGCATAAGAAATTAAATGTACGTTTCATTTCCTAATTAAGCAATAGCTTAAAATATATTTGAAAAATATATGAATAAATAAATGACTGAGAGATTTATTAAAAAAATAAATAAATAAGTTAATACATTAATAAATAAATAATATATATAAATAAATAAATAAATAAATAAATAAATAAATAAGTTAATGATTAGAAAAATAAATAAATAAATAAATAAATGAAATTATAGATTTGTGAATACTTCATAGTTTTTATTTACACAAGCAAATAAATAATTTTATGAACGTTGTGACATCTTTATTTTTATAAACCTAGTGCCAAACATATGTTGTCTCTCACATGACAGATAATTTCTTTTGATAATTTGTAAAAGAGGCGCTATCTTTATTTACAAACACAATTCGGATATATAGATAACATTTCACGTTTAACTAAAAAGGTTATTTAAGGTTAGGAAAACTGAAAATAAATGGCGTACAATATTTTAATACTTGTCTTTACATATGTCAGCACAATACAACATGATAGCTAAACTTTTATACAGTATTGTTCAAAGCTTTTTTTATAATTGTCTCCTTGCTTGAATCGGATGTAAGATATACAATACATATAAGCTGTTTTTGTTGTTAAAAATCTGGGATTCTGTAAAATGTATTGAAAAGTCTGCGAGTGGCGAAATTATTGCTGAGGTAAGCCAAATTAACTTTAGTTATTAGTTTTAAAAATGGCTTTCTAAAAATGGTTGATATAAATTGACTAGTCAAATTAAGATGTGATAAAGATTTCAAACTATCCCTTAAAATGTTCTATGAAACTTTGATTCCAACTATACGTTATATCGAACTGTATCTAATATTAAAATTACGTATTTTAAATTAATATACATCCTTAATATCCATAGTGGCTTACATTTTATAAAACGAATGTTTTAAATTGTGGATTTCACGTACAAAAATTTTAAATAACATTAAAAAGTCACCACAATATAAGGATACATATTTACGTTAACTATATATTTTTGCAGATTTTTTTTTCTTTTCTTTCATTAAATAAATATCTTTCATCTGATATGAAAAATGTCATGAACAAAGCCAAAGATATGATTTCTTTTTATAAAGTGATGAGTTTGAGTGAAATTGCTTTTTTGAGGAGAAATATTCATCAACCTTTTGTACAATATTTGTTTACAATAACGGATTATTCTACAGAGAAAGTAAAACTTTGAGTTATATATTCGCTTATCAAATATACCAAATTTGTTCATGTTTCAAATACGCCTTGCGATTTCTTTGATTGTGTGAATTTCCACCATCTTGTAGGATTTGCTCTTGGAACTTCCTCCATATCTGAAGTAAAGTTATAGTCGTGGCTTTACATAATTAAACATGTAATCACCTTACTTATAATTTTTTTTTACTGAAAAATTAAATTTTATTTATTGATTGAAGTGTTAAGAATGTTTTAGCACCACATACAATTGTCTATGCAGAAACAAAATATATCCTTGTTTTCAGCTACACAAGTAACATCCAGCAATACAGTTCTTTTGGGCTAATGTGCCTATAATAAAGGGAAATAATTTACATTTAGAACCAATTGAAAGTATTAGTCCCAGTCATGAAGAGAACCGCCGTCTATATATATATATATATATATATATATATATGTTTTAAAAATGAATTGACGCATGTATTTTTTTAGTGGTTTTAAAAACTGCATCATAAAAAAGATAAATTTGTTGTCTAGATGAAAATAATTCAACATCTGCTGAAATATCAAAATTGAAAACAAATTCGTATTTATATACAGATTTTTTTCGTAGCAGCAGCTGGATACATGTATTTAAAACAGAAAATATGTGCAAAGGTTTTAATATTAGATAAACCATCTATTCGAACATTTCACATTTGCCTTTATAATTCAAATGAAAAAGTAACCAGGCTAAACTGTACAGAAAACAAGTTATATACAGGTCCCACAGGGACCTCTGCATATATCATTTTAGCCTACTCTTTTTGGACACCCACACTGAAATTAATTGAATTGAAACCATTTAATTATCCGAGACAAAAATTATGTCATAGTGCATTTTATATTAAAATAAAATTGAATTTAAAAATTGAATTTAGAAATCGCACCAGCTCAAACTTGATGCTCCCTATCATAAAGTCAAAATTGTAAATAAATATATTGATCATTGCTAACTCCGACTAAATCACAACTTTTGTTTATCACGGCTCGTTCAGACTTTTTAAAACATCAACTTTAAACATTCTACTCTAAATTTAGAACAAAAACCACTTCAAAATGCATTTGTAAGGTGGGATCTGGACGAAATACAGTAAATTAATAGAGGGAATTATATTAATCTATCGAATCATACTAACAATATACAAATGTAACCAAGATTTCGGAAAAAAGCTCAGATGCACACGAATTAAATTCCAAAAATGCTTTAGTCCCAAACAGAAAATCTAAAATGACCATACGAGTATCTTAGCCAAAACCATTTTCTTCGGCCAGTAATTGTTTTCGGCATTATCCAAATTTATCTGTACACAGTACCAGAGGTACTAGACAATGCTAAAGGAATAAATATTCTACAAAAGAAATTTTGATACAATAAACGCTAATTTCTACAAACTATTACAGCCGTGCTCAATGGTGTGTTTACAAGAAGCCTCTACAACAGTCATGTAGAAATACAAATCATTTTGTGGATCATTCCATAATTTTACAAGAAAGGAAGAAACCATTTTGGGGTGTGGGGTGTGGATAAGGAAGATTGAAAAACTGAAGAATCCAATTTGTGAAAAAGGTAGCCTAGGCTAAAAAAACTTGATAAAAATACATACTTGGATATATCATGGAAAAATCTAATGCTATATCTCAAAAGTGTGGCAACAAAAAATACAGGTTAGTGGATGCTGCGATAAAATATATTTCCAGGATCAAATATCACTTTATTGCCCAAACAATGCTGCGATAAAATATATTTCCAGGATCAAATATCACTTTATTGCCCAAACATGTAATGGTTGGACCCTGCACATTCCCAACAGGCCCTAACTGTCTAGTCGAAGATATAGTAATATACATAAGATCAAAGCAAGTTAATTCTTTGTTAGGCGTCAATTTTTATTTCAAATGAAGCAGGGTATGAGGAGAAAAAAATAAATAAAATAAAACAAGCAGGAAAACGGGCAGTAAGGCTGAACTTTCATTGGCTTAGACCATTTAGATTTTAGAGGTATCAAAGTAAATTTGTCGAAATTGACTAAACATTCATTTCCAGCCATCATATGGAGATTCATTTAAATGACATTTCGATATTTGACATAAAAAAGAGATGCCGCTAAACTCAAATAACACCTAAATGTACAGTACATTTAAAATGGGGGAACAACGACGAATTTACGATTTTGTCGGCAAATACGAAAAATATTACCTTGTTTGTTTTATAAAAAAATGAATAAAATGCAATGCGGGCGCTGACGCCAAACATAGAATTAACTGTTTTGGCCTAAATGTACTCTCTGGCAATTGGATGGCGTTAATTGATGGGGTATGCCATTGCCGACCTTTCTTGTTCTCTGTCACGTATTCACCATCTATATCAGTTTTGCACAGTGCAGTCTTGGCTTACATCAAATGATTAAACTTAACCTCATTTTGAAACATATATTATGTGGAAAACTGGTCATTTTAATTTTCCCTGTTTAATGAAGGAATTTCTGACTACATAAATTCAGTGTGTTTAAATTTAATCGAATCAGGCACCTGAAGTATAATCAGTAAAAAATAATCCATAAAAGTGTTTTGACTCATAAATTTAATTCAGTTCAATAGTCCATGATTACATGGCTTTTATACAAGATAGAAAATATACTCCAACTAGTTAATTTGTTCTGATAATCTATTGTCATTTGGTTAAACAAGCTTAATTTCCACAAATCGTCGACATCCTTTTTTGCAAAATATCGAAAATAAATTTTGCTGACTAAGATAATGAGGAATCATTTGTTAAAAATGTAATGAACGTTAGAAAAAACTGTTTTTGCCCCTTTTGTAAATCAGTCATCCAGTTTTAAAGAAACGTAAAACGGTTATTTCATTGTTCAAAATTCGGCAACTTTTCATAATATGTAGGATAACTCAAGGTTTTTTTTTTTTAAATTTGCAGAATTCATTTTGATTTTGATGATTTTCATATCTATTGTTGTGGAGTTGCGGTACTTTGATTGTCCAAAATTGCCATCTTTGTAAAAGTATAAGGATGCTCTGTTTAATTTATAGGGAAGTGGAAAGGGGCATAAATCCTGAATACCTTCCTAGATGATTGCCACCCCGAATTATCAAAATCTTAAACAAAAATAACTAGATTTCTTATGTATGAGCTTAAAGGGCTCTGGATTCTCAAAAATACTTTGTAACTAACTTAAGTAAAATCGAAATCCGTTCACAAAACAAACACAAATACAGAATTTTATCTCAAAATACTTGGACTCTTCAATTCCACTTTTAGGATGACCTGAAAAAGATGAAAACTGGGATAAAAAAATACCATGATTCTAATATGACCTCACTCTCTGGTTAAATATGTTTTTAATATTTCGGTCATACTTGAATTATCTTTCACTTTATTAGGCGGCGTAAGCAACGGCCGCCATGACCGTAATGCTATACGGTTACAATTCAGTCGCTTTATAGTACATTTATCGTTTTTTCCCGTTTTTTTTAAAAATAATTTAAGTTGGGGTTTTTGGAAGACATTCTTTGATGAATTGACATCATCAGATGATTATCTGGCAAATATTAACCAATGAATTTTGTTCATCCTGCAATCAAGCCATTTCCGGTCTAATAAAAGGGGTAGAATAAACTTTAGTCGTATTAAGTAAATGACCTTATAAAGTCTACCGGTAATTGTTTACACGAAGAGCGCGAGGAGCGTAGTGAATATACCAGATGACATCGTGGCGTTTCCCGCGTTTTCACGGCAATTGGATTTCAACTTCAATCGTTATTTTAAGGCATTTTACGCATCTTAAGGGGATTGCAGGATAAAGACAATACAAAGTCATTGTCGGAAAATATAAAATTTATTTGGGCTCGCTGCGAAACATGGGGAAAAGGCTTGCTAAAGCTCGCCAAAATAAATTTTATATTTTCCGACAGTGACTATGTATTGTATATTTATACACCTGTACAGTGCCGAATATATTACCGGAAGGTGATTGGGAAATCCACAGGACGTAAACCGGGAACCATCAAGTAGTATATGATGAATAGAGAATAGGAGACATACATTGTTTGCAATGGTGGAAAATATGAAAGTACCATACCATATACATAATATATTTCCTAATAGAATCTAAAAAGTCATGTCAGTTTAACAGTCCCGCTCTCAATAGAAAATTTTAAACTGTTTACATTTAAATCTCTAGTATCCATTTAATTAGAGCTGCATGCCATGAGTTACTTTTCAATTACCGAACTGCTTTTTTGTCAAGATGCAGACTGAAATATTCAAATTAAGAAAGAATAAAACTCTGAACTTACCAGGATCCAACTTTTGTTAAATATTTTTTTACTGTCAATTACAAAAACCAAAATTGATGTTGCATTACCTCATACGAGGCTTACGCAATACATGCAGCGAAGTTCGTAACATCAAATCACGCGTAAAATCGAACTTCTAACACTTTTTAAAATATTACAAAGACATTTATCATGTTCTCACATAACTTGACATTATTTTGATCACGATGTTGTAATGCTCGTGCAAATTAACAATTTTTATTTAATATTTTTATGTCTTAGTCGGTGTTTAACACATGCGATATTGACTTTTGTGTTGTTCAACTTGGTCTTCTTCACGTTTGATCTACAGTGATGGCGGACCGAACAAGTGATGTTTCCGGCAAAAGTCAAATAAAAAGTAACATTACCATTGAGACGTCGCTAGAATCAGCCACCACTCTGTAGCAAAAACTTGGAGCACATCTTAAAAGGTGAGAAATTTATTACCATACATAAGGACATTACAAAGCAATTAATTAGATGGACAGTGGCTTTAATTTAATCTAAATAGGTTTTCACTTTTAATGAAAACTCGTTGGTGAAGCTGTGAAATCGACGCTTTAATGCAAAGATTGAATTTAGACCTAGAAATTTATTATCAGGATCAATAAAGAATTGGAGGTAAAAATAGTTTTTTTTGTTTATAGAGTGAATACTAGAAGTTAAATAAATATTGAGTTAAATATTGGCAAATATTTTGGAATAGTTTTTACTGAATCTCTATTTTGTGGGCCGGTTTTTGGTAGAATTAAATGCGATTAAAAATAAAGTTTCTATGTAAACGTGTCATTTTGTAAATTTGAAGTGTATTTTAACTTCTACATGTTCTTACTTCTAATTAACAAAATCAAAAAAAAAAAAAAAAAAAAAAAAAAAAAATATATCCTCACAAGCCACAACTTCCAGAATTAAGTACTGGTATACCCCCCGTGCTTGTAGTGAATTATGAATAATAATGTTTTGTAAATTTTTTGTGCATTTTACAATCTCAGGAACGGAATACTCTCTGAAACAGATTCATAATCACCTGCGATTGTTAGTTTAAGAGACATCTATAATACAATTAATAATACAAATAAACCTATTAATTTAACATTTGAAACGTATCCACCCGATTCTATGCATGTGATGCATATCGAAATATGGAGCGCAATAGTTACATAAAAATTCTTTCAGGCAATAATCGAGACCTCATGGGCTACCTTGGGAAAAGTGACACAAGTATTATAGACACATTTTTTTTTAGTTTAAGGGGCCAGAACAAAACTATACGAAGACCTTTCTTAATTGATGATGGCGATTTTGATATTGAAAACAGTTTAATATTACATACTCATTCCAATTGGTGTTCCGAAACTCTGAAGTATACTCTCTCTTTAAATGTTAAAAAATCTAGCAATGTCTAGTCCTAAATGTATTACGTGCACTTTTAAAAAATTCAGTTTGCTTTCTTTGTTTTTTGTATTCAAACTTTTGATATATATACATTTTTAACTGTTTTTCGTTAAGTGATTTCTAGTTTCGTTTGAATTGACACCAAATTTCCTTGTAATTTTGCCAATAAAAATCAGTCATCAATTGCTACCCCAAAAATGTTGTCGCTTTTCTAAAATTTCCCGATTTTATTCGCACCAACTTTATTTGCAAGAAATACAACCATAGGAGTCAAAGCCATACAAACATGACATACCAAATTGATAGCAATACAAACAAAACGAACATGTAAGCAATTATAATTTAACCCGAATAATCCAGTCGTTATATTATTACTGAAGGAGAAAATCGGATACAGAAACGGCTTCAGTTATTCGGGTTAGATTTTATTCATTGTTCTTGTATTTAGTTTCTCCGTTTAAAATGTGAAACTTTTCTTCTATAAAACTGAAGTGACCAATGAGCAGGATTAGAAAACCTGATACTAAATTCATCGTATGATCTCGTATTGTTCAAACAATTTCTACTTAAATTTATGGGAAATAAAAAATGCCTGAAAAATGAAGATGAGTGACGTCTCCGAAGTTAATAGAGGGCAGTGATAATTGCCATAAAAGGCTTGTTGTATAGCTCGTGTGCTTTACTTCAAGATTTGGTTACTCACCTTTTACGCCGATCTCCACCAATGACATTTTACTTCGGCACGCGGATTGACATTTGGCAGCTATTTCTTTCTCGATAAAATTAGTTTTATTTCAAGTTGGGTGTTTTTAAGCCAATATACAATTACGGCCCTCATTCAGATTTGGCAACCCGAGAGAGGTTGCCAAATCTGAATGTCTGCCTCAAATGAGGACCGTAATTGTTTTATTATTTTTCCACAGGAGAATGACATAATTTGACTCTCATAACTTTTAATGCAGACGAATTACGCAGTTGTCTCCCTTGCGGGGAAAAAATTGGATGTTTGGAGGTGAAGAATAGGGTTGTTTCTCGCGATTACGCAGTTGTCTCCCTTGCGGCGGAAATTGGAACAATAAGATTGTTTCCCGTGATGTTCAATTTTTTTTAAAACATTCAATATATTTTTGAATCACATGACAGTTTTCACCCAATGAGAGTATTTTAAAATATATAAAAAATTAAACTACTTTATGTTTAGTCAAACATTATGATATATTCTGGTGCATGTTTAGTTTGGGTCGAATTTTTTCGACGCCATAATGTAGCTATTTAAGGTTGACTGTAAATATTTTCTTAAATTTGTTTGTAATTTTGTTTTCAGTCTATTATTTTCAAAATAACCTGTATCACGTGGCGCACACCAATTAACCTGCATAAAGTGTGCACCCCATACATTGCAATTATTTCGAATAGATTGAAAAACAAAATTTAAGTCAAACCTTACCGTTTTTGAAAACAGATGAATTCCACTTCATTACGTCATAGTAGAAAAGAAAAATTTAGTGTATGAAATGATAGCCGAAAAAAATTAATTAATCAAATGATATGTTAAATATGCAAATCAGATATGAGCGAAAAATCCTATGATTTTTTTTTATGTTTTGAAATTAGTATTCTATTCACTGATGGATCTTTTTTTTTTTCCAGGTGGACGAAAGATGAATCCTGTTACATCTATTTTCGTATCTATTCTTCTTCTTTTCAATGGAGTATACTGTATGCGTAAGTATATTTCTTCAAATAAACAACAAATGCAGGGCTGTATGTTTAAACTGTTTTTTATTCCAATATCATTTATAAATAACAAAAGTAGCGCTTGAGTCGGCGTTAGGGGTAGTCCTCGGAGAATTAATGAATAACAGTGTTGTATTTGATGTGGTTCCTGCGTAAAACGTAGATTTTACTGTCGCAAATTTAGTTTACCTGGCGACGCTTTTTTTAATATTCTCAATTTATAGGAGAAAACCAAAATGTCCGCGAAATTGTGTGTGTCACGAAAGTTGGCGCAAAACATCGTGACCTGTCACTGAAGGGATGAAAGTTCGAACAGAGGAATAGGGTAATTTTTGAACGTCACGCTCGCTTCAATATCGAATAAAATTTAATTAAATAGTATTTCCAAAGCACAGTTTCCGATTATTTTTCTTATTTTCCAATATTCAATTCTTCCGAAATACCCGTTTTCAAAATGGCGACAGGTAGATGTAGATTTACTTGGTCTCTTAACCAATCAAATTGCTTTTTAAATTTTCACTGCATTAGAATAGTTTTTGTTGTAGTGGCCGTAGCAGGTTTGAGTTGCTCCACATCTTTCCAGAGTCGGCATTTGTAATTTTTTTATGAGTTACACATTAAAAGCATTTACCATGAAAATCTTATATTCTTCACTTCTATAACCAGTTTTCTCTTCAAAAGTATTACATAGTGAAATTAATTTTAAACGGCTGATTGATATAGATCACGTATTTGTGTCTTCAGATTTCGTTTTGCCTGACCGAAAACGACAGTCTCGGGCTTAGTTTAAACATATTTATTTGCTAATATGAGCAAAGGAATTGGACACAAGTTTTTACAATATTATGAAAGTACACTCCCATTACAATTAATGATTACTTACAATTTGCATAATGACGACAATAATACATATTTAACAAAAAAGGTGTAATAATAATGAATAGACAAAAAGGGATGAAAATAATACGAAAAAACCAGACAAACATACATAGACATAAATAATAAGAAGACATAATGAGACAAAAATAAAGATAAAGACTGGAGTGAGAGGTTGTAAATAATACATTACAAAGTTATGATTAATACTGATATCGTTTTGTTCGTTTGATAAATGTTTGGTCACTTATTCTGGTCTTGAGTAAGATTTTCGTCACCAGCCAACACAAATTCAATAGTTATGTTATAATCGCGTAATTGTGTATAGAGGTTACGTCTATGTTCATCAAAAAATGTACATTCCATAAAAAAAATGATATCAATCTTCATAAGGATGACACAGGCACAGGAGGGATTGCGTATTACCACGTTAATACTATGAAGGTCTGCATTTAAGGAGCTACACATATGTCTCAAACGAGTATGGATTATATTTAGCTTTCTGTCACCAAACCTATAATAATTGGGGGGTTTTGATAAATTTGGTTAAAAATTTTTTGAAAATATTGATATTCTTTGAATTTCGATTATCAGAATTTAGTCTATTCAATTCTTTGGCTGTCCTATAAAAAATGACTTTTCAGTGGTTGATAATCTGATCTAGAACAAGAAGTATATAATTAAAATCAGGGTTATTTAGACAAAACCTATCTTTCTTTTCGACAAGAAAATTAAATTGAAATGGGAAAAAAAGATAATATTTCCCAAGTTTATATATATATGACCATACTGAATGAGTTTTTTTTTATGTTTTTTTTTTATTACGGCGTGTTTTTTTTCAAACTGCAAGTGGTTTTCGGGAATATCTCAAAAGTTTCTTTAAAATGAAAGTAAAAGGTATTACACTACCTTTTGTTTCTAATGGTCGTAACGAATTATTGCCTTTTCCGCCAATATTTAACGAAAGCTGATTTTCCGATTTTCGCCTGCATCATATATGACGTCACCACAAACAAATGTGACGTTACAGAATATGTGCAAGTTATGTCTCCAAAAGTCTGATGCATGCATGTTGACCATTAAGACATACCGAATTGTTATTTTAAAAGTAAAGAATAAATAGTGAGGTCCGGAGTATTTCATGTCGACTTCAGTTGACGAAGTATGCGAGACACACAGTAATTGCTGTTTTGCTTTTAAATTAGGTATCATATAAGACTTGAAAATAGTTTCAAAGGAGTGTATGATGAGTAAAATTTTGTTTGATGTATGCAATTTTGTACACCAGTCAAATACTACTTCGACCATGGGTACATTCTACTCGGCTTGCACCATTTCACATCGGAACAAATTTACACACAAAGTAACGTTTTATAACACTGGTGGTTTTCAGATGCATGTTGATAACATACCACTTTAGAGCAACATTTATATAGAAAAATTGAATTTCTCAAACTCCCCTCCCCCCCAAAAAGTAATGACAAATAAAGTTTAAACTAACATTAAATTCATTAAAGATTAAAGCACAGAATAGACATTCAGTTTATTAACTGAAAAAGTAGAAACAAAAAATCCAGTTGATTATAAACATAAAAAGCAATACGTTTCAAGAAATAAAAACTTTGATTTTAAAAGAATTACAAAAAAGGAAAAAAGAAAAGAAAAGAACAAACATTAGTTCTGATAATAAATATTTTTGCCTTACTATTTGCAGCTCCAAAGGGTATGCCAATGCCTAAGCCAATGCCAATGCCAATGCCAATGCCAATGCCAATGCCAGGAGGCGGAGGCGGAGGTGGAGGTAAAATGATGGGCGGCGGAATGCCAATGCCGATGCCAATGCCGGGAGGCGGAGGTGGTGGTATGCCGATGCCAATGGGTGGAGGTGGTAAAATGGGTGGCATGATGATGATGGGCGGTATGATGCCCATGAAAATGATGCCAATGGGTGGTGGCATGCCCATGCCTATGGGTGGTGGAATGCCCATGCCTATGGGCGGCGGAATGCCTATGCCGATGGGAGGTGGAATGTCAATGCCAATGATGGGCGGTGGAATGCCTATGCCTATGACTAAAATGCCAATGATGCCTATGATGAGAGGCGGAATGCCAATGATGCCTATGATGGGAGGCGGAATGCCGATGATGCCTATGATGGGAGGTGGAATGTCGATGATGGGAGGTGGAATGCCGATGATGGGAGGTGGAATGCCGATGATGCCAATGATGGGAGGTGGAATGCCAATGATGCCGATGATGCCGATGATGGGTGGAATGCCTATGGGAGGTGGCGGAGCCGCTGCAGGAGGTGAAGTAGAATATGAACCACCAGAAGGAGCTGGGGCAGCTGCCGGAGGTGCAGGTGCAGGTGCAGGTGCAGGAGGAGCTGCTGGTGGCGAGGGTGCTGCAGCAGGTGGTGGTGCCGGTGGTATGCCAGGAGGTGGTGTACCAAAGCCAATGGGAGGCATGATGATGATGATGGCTAAAATGCCAAGCGGCCAGATGATGCCCATGCCAATGGGTAGTGGTGGTGCTGCCGCTGGCGGAATGGGAAAAGGAATGCCTCAACCAATGATGCCTATGGGTGGCATGCCAATGGGAGGAAAGATGCCACCAATGATGCCAAAGGGAGGAATGCCTGGCGGTAGTCCTATGGGAGGAAAGATGCCACCAATGATGCCAATGGGAGGAATGCCTGGCGGTATGCCTATGGGAGGAAAGATGCCACCAATGATGCCGATGGGAGGAATGCCTGGCGGTATGCCTATGGGAGGAAAGATGCCACCAATGATGCCAATGGGAGGAATGCCTGGCGGTATGCCTATGGGAGGAAAGATGCCACCAATGATGCCAATGGGAGGAATGCCTGGCGGTATGCCTATGGGAGGAAAGATGCCTCCAATGATGCCAATGGGAGGAATGCCTAGTGGTATGCCTATGGGGGGAAAGATGCCACCGATGCCAATGGGAGGAAAAGGTGGTATGCCGATGCCAGGTGGTATGCCTATGGGCGGAATGCCGGGTGGTATGCCTATGGACGGAATGCCAGGTAGTATGCCTATGATGGGAGGAATGCCAGGTGGGATGTCTATGGGCGGAATGCCAATGGGAGGAAAAAGAAGTACGTTCACAAAATTAAGATTTTACTTTTGCTTTTTATAAAATTATTTTTTTTACCTTATCTTCGGTTGAACATACTACGGCCTAGTTCGATCTGTCTACTATAGTTTGGTAGGTTTTGGACTACTTGAACAAAGATTTGATCGGAATAAGGATTAACCAATCAACTCCATCAAGAGAATACTTGGTGACGTCACAATTCTACCATAGTTCTACCATTTTAAATCGTGGGTAGATGTTTAGTTGACCAGACATGCGCAGCAGAACAAAATTAAATGACCACACATGCGCAGAAAAACTTTTAGTTAAACTTTAGTAACTTTGGTTAATGATCGAACTAGGCCTACGTGTAAACTTACCTTTATCTTAAATGGTTTTCTTCTGGTGGCTTGATTGTCATCGTTAAATCGATATTGAAAGCAGGGAAAGATAATATGATGATCGCACGTATTTCCGCAGGATAACTCCAATTTTAACAGTTTTTGTTAAATCACGAACAACGGTAAACACCAAAATCCCCAATCTATAATAATAAGTCGGTATGAAAAGGATTTCCAATACTTTTATCTAATTGTGTTAAACTTTTAAATTATTTTTTTTTGTAAAATTTCTGAAAACACTATTTAAGATTTTTTTAGTCAAGGCCCAAAACTCTACAACGCAAAAAGTCTAAATCTCTAACATTGAGCTTGACCTCTATTTAGTGGTCCGTACCGTTGTAATAAAATAGTATCTCATTAATGAATACATTTCTTAAAGCAGTATGCCCAGAAACATTCAATTTCAACAAAACAAAGGCTAACTTTAACAATAAAAGTAAAAATTCTCGAAAGCCAAAATGACCTATATATAATGGTCCACAGCAGCAACAAAAAATTCTAAACCAACTGATCAATCATCATACGAAAACAGAGGTATGACGGACTAAAAAGATGATACTATATAAGACTGCTTCCTTCGGAGTAGAGTAAATAAAATCAGGCAAATATGCTAGTAAGTTATTGTAATGTTGTAAACTGCAATTTCGCAAGTTTTTTTTTTTCCAGGATACAAAAGATATGCCTCAATGGGTAAGAGTTCATTTCAGTTTAAAATGTAGCGTCTTTAAGCGGAACTGTTTTTAGGAAGTTTGTTGCATATTTATCACATGACCGGTGACTTTAATATCCGGGTACCAGATTTCAGAGATAACTATCTTGTATTTTAATATTAGACGGTATCAATTGTGGATTGAGTTTACTGGCGACACGTTAGCGGAGCCAGTAAACGGATATTTGCAACCATCAAATCAAAATTGATGCCGGTAAATATTAAAATACAATATTTTTACCTCCATTCTAATGTCAATGTAAGATTTACAGTAAACTAAATTTTTTTTGAAATCCAGAAGTGACGCACTGAACGTACCGTCATCTCCGAGAGCTTCGATTATTGAATTTAAGGCTTGAAATTTTCGATGTCATCCAATGAAATTTAAGTTAAAACAAACAATGCATTAGAATCATCATTTACGATCGAATTTTCCATCAATTCTGGCGTAAACTGAAATTATTCGGTCAGCATAAAGGGTAGCGTCGGATTACTATGCATTGACGCCGTTTTTTGTGTTCTTCCGGGTCAATTTAATATGCTGTTGGCGTGGCCAATGATGCGAGCACAGCAATAGCTCTTTCCAGAAACACGATTCTGACTCTAAAATTATAATTTGAAGCAAGTTATTTCTCTTACTTTACTTACTTCCGTTTCCGGCGAACGAAACTTTTTCTAGCCTTAATATGTACATGTAGCACAATATGGCCATGTTCGCTTTAACAAATAAATCAGATGATAGCTATGAACATAACATCTGTTATGAAACATCACCACTTACAACGATGTTATGTCCGATAAAAAGGTTGCCTTTATTGTTATTACCGATTAAAAATATCAATGGCAATTAGTTTTCTTATACTGGTCTGTTTTCCTTGTCTTCGCATTCAGTGGGCTTTGTCATTTGGGTAGTCCTATAAAATATCTGCTTAAGTCAACATCAAAAAACATAAAGCCTTTATTCTATATTTCAACGTAGTAGCTTATATTGTTTTGGTCAGTTTTTGTTAGTGTGAAAAACCACTAACCTTCGACAGAAAAATCGACAAGATCGGAGTCGAATACGCCTTGTATTCAACTAAACTCAGCGTTGATAGGCTGATGATTATTACTAGTCAGACTAATCGTCAATCTAGGGGTACCAGAAATAATAATTATATACAATTTGTCAAACTCTACACAGCGATTAACACTCGGTACACCTCGTTTATATTGACTGCTACCAGCACTTCCGGTTATTTCTTCTTACTCAGCTTCATATATTTATGACGTCAAAGAGCGTGAACGGGCAAAATATAAAAAATGTTAAGTTTTATAATAATATTAATTCTTAAGAAATAATATTTTATTGAGAATTCAAAAAATTTGAAATGTATTTGAAAACTCTCTCCGATGTCGTACTGGTAGTAATGGAGCGGAAGTGAATAACTGTTCGGAGTTTGAAAATTTGTATGCATTGATGTAGTTAGAAAATCTGCTACAACTTCTACATCGCGCAATATTTTCTCTGAATTAGAATTATGTGAACCAAAATTAAACTTCTAATATATATTACAAGTAGGACAATACATTAATATATCTTTAGTATATAGAAATGAAGGAATGTTTGGTGAGATGACAGCTAACCGATAACAATACGCATAGACTTATAAATAACGTGGAAGAAAATCCTAAATTAATGTTGACTTTTGTTTTTTTAGGAAAGCAAGCTGGAATGATGGGTGGGGGTATGGGAGGAATGGGAGGTGGTAAAGGAATGGGTATGATGGAAGGTGGAATGGGCGGTGGTAAAGGAATGGGTATGATGGAAGGTGGAATGGGCGGTGGTAAGGGAATGGGTATGATGGAAGGTGGAATGGGTGGTGGTAAAGGAATGGGTATGATGGAAGGTGGAATGGGCGGTGGTAAAGGAATGGGAATGATGGAAGGTGGTATGGGCGGGGGGAAAATGGGAATGATGGAAGGTGGTATGGGCGGGGGAAAAATGGGAATGATGGAAGGTGGTATGGGAGGTATGGGCGGGGGAAAAATGGGAATGATGGAAGGTGGTATGGGAGGAATGGGTGGGGGTAAAGGAATGGGCATGATGGAAGGTGGTATGGGAGGTATGGGCGGTGGTAAAGGAATGGGCATGGATATGATGGGAGGTAAAGAAATGATGATGATGATGCCAATGATGGAAGGTGGAATGGGCGGGGGTAAAGGAATGGGGATGGATATGATGGGAGGTAAAGAAATGATGATGATGCCGATGATGAAAGGTGAAATGGGAGGAATGGGCGGTGGTAAAGGAATGGGCATGATGGGCGGTGACATGGGAGGTAAAATGCCAATGATGATGCCTATGATGATGCCAATGGCAATGATTATGCCTATGGGAATGATGGAAGGAGGAATGGGTGGAGGTAAAGGAATGGGCATGATGAAGGGCATGGAAATGATGGGAGGTAAAGAAATGATGATGATGCCAATGATGGGAGGTAAAGAAATGATGATGATGCCAATGATGGGAGGTAAAGAAATGATGATGATGCCAATGATGGAAGGTGGAATGGGCGGTGGTAAAGGAATGGGTATGATGGAAGGTGGAATGGGAGGAATGGGTGGTGGTAAAGGAATGGGCATGATGAAGGGCATGGAAATGATGGGAGGTAAAGAAATGATGATGATGCCAATGATGGAAGGAGGAATGGGTGGTGGTAAAGGAATGGGCATGATGAAGGGCATGGAAATGATGGGAGGTAAAGAAATGATGATGATGCCAATGATGGAGGGTGGTAAAGGAATGGGCATGATGAAGGGAGGTATGGGTGGTGGTAAAGGAATGGGTATGATGGAGGGAGGAATGGGAATGATGGAAGGAGGTATGGGAGGAATGGGCGGTGGTAAAGGAATGGGCATGATGGAGGGTGGCATGGGAGGAATGGGCGGAGGTAAAGGAATGGGCATGATGGAAGGTGGAATGGGCGGTGGTAAAGAGATGGGCATGATGGAGGGTGGTATGGGAGGAATGGGCGGTGGTAAAGGAATGGGCGGTGGTAAAGGAATGGGCATGATGAAGGGCATGGATATGATGGGAGGTAAAGAAATGATGATGATGCCAATGATGGGAGGTAAAGAAATGATGATGATGCCAATGATGGAAGGTGGAATGGGCGGTGGTAAAGGAATGGGTATGATGGAAGGTGGAATGGGAGGAATGGGCGGTAGTAAAGGAATGGGAATGATGGAAGGTGGAATGGGAGGAATGGGTGGAGGTAAGGGGATGGGCATGATGGAAGGTGGAATGGGAGGAATGGGTGGAGGTAAGGGGATGGGCATGATGGAAGGAGGAATGGGTGGAGGTAAGGGGATGGGCATGATGGAAGGTGGTATGGGAGGTATGATGATGCCAATGCCAAGTGCAATGAAACCAATGATGCCAAGTAAAATGATGGAGATGATGCAACCAATGATGGCAGGAAAAGGTTTGTATCATATCTACTAAATACTTCCTTCAAACCAATGCCTCGCATTTTCTTCACTACAAAATTTTACCTAGATTTCAACAAACTCCAATATAGATAGATACCAATTAAAAGTAGGTCAATCTTAATTTTACTTGTAGATCTTTCATTTACATCTAATATTTTCATAATGTTGGGGGAAATCCCACTGACTCACCTGCGGAAACCAGAAAAATATTTTCTCCTATTCTTGACGTGTTTAATCGGTTGGATAAAAACACATATTTTTAACAACTTCCCGGTGATTAAATTTCTGCATGGGAATTCCCGCCGTTTCTTTAACGTTTATTGGAAAGATAAACTAGACGGAAGTTCCGAAATGGCGTTCATGTAAATAAAATGCGTAGCAACGGCATTTTTTTAGGTTTTTGTTGAAAATCATAGGAGAAATATTTCCATATAACCAGCTGCCGACATTTTTATTGTCATTACTAGACTGAATTATTCGATCTTTGTATTTGTTTGTTTCCATTTTCATGCTTACTATCTATCTACAACAACACAGGAATTGGAAATTCTATAAATAATAAGTATACTTACAAGTGAAGGTAATACTACGAGTAATTATGATTGAACTATGAAGTTTGTATCATGACCTCAGAATTAAGAGATAACTGTATTGTATTTTAAAATCTAAAATTTATCGGCGTCATAAATCTGGTGGTTTCAAATTTACCTGCGATGCTTTGTCGGAGCCAATAAAACCATCAAATCAAAACTTAATGACATTAAATTAAAAAAACAAAACAAAACAAAACAAAACACGAAAGCGACTCTTTACACGTGCCAACATCAATTCAAATATCGATATCTTGACATCCTTGACATTTTCATCGTCTTCCAATGAAAAATGTCGTTACACCCAATATTTCTTCAAATTGAAATATGTTACTTATGATTGGATGACATATTTTTTTTACATGTTTTACAGGAATGTATTAAGAAGATGGAAATAACTACCCAGGAAAGTAAGAGAACCAGTGGGCTTTCGGAAGACATTATTTGCTATTGTTGATCGTGTCCCTCTGTATTTATCAAAATGTATATTTTATATATGTCATGAATGTGCTCCAGTTGTTTGTAAATTTGAATAGTAAATATTGATACGAAGAATTTTGTTCTTGTTTTAATAATTTTTACTTTCGGTTGATATATTTCATTTTTCAGTATTGTTTGTGAATGAGTGCGGCAACGAGGGACATTATAAAAGATGCCGCAAGAACGCACATCGATTAAGATAATGGACCCAGGAAGTATTAAATGTATAAATCTGGCCTAGTAACTTTCTAGTCATACACAAATTGAACTGGGTTTTTGATTGCTATTCTTCGTCTTTAATTTTTTTTACACGCAATGGGTTTATATAATCAGCATAAAATGAAAATCTTTCAGCAACATCGAGACGTTTCTTAGCACAGACTAAATTGGGACTCCGTTTATCAATACCTGCAACATACGTTATGATACTTTATATTATGATGGAGCGTTGTTATCTATTTCTCGCGCGATGTATTATTTATCATAACCAATTCCCTATCATATGATATGAACAAGTGTTACGAGAAATTCTTTTATTTGATTGGCCTTGATCCAAACGTCGCTGTTTTCTGACTGGTTGAAAACTGCGCGGTCATCGTTGAAAGCTACCGTTGCATAGCAACATTTGACGTCACAAAAAAATGAAAGTTGGGATTTCCCGAGGGTCGTACGCCGAATCACAAACAAATATTCATGAAGAATCATAAGAGAAATAGGTTGGACAACTCGTAAAAATTATATACCGCTTGTTATCATATACTTACTTATAATATTTTATATTTTGTATATGTAATACAGACCGACTCCGCAATCCATATCTCCTGGGGGTGTAATAACCTAATCCGTATTACATGGAGTGTAATATGGTTTTTTCAAATGGGACCGTCGATTTGAAATGGATTTAGAATTTGATTACTCTTTTATTATACAAAGTGAATTTAAATAACATTCAGTTATAATAAAATCCGGTATTAAAGATGTCCAGTCCGATTTTCCTTTCAAATTAGTGTAAATCTATAAACATCCGTCGTCTGCTGTCAAAATTGTAAAAAAGGACAACCGTGAAAATCTCAGTCGTTATGCTACTAATAATTACCCGTCTGTTTTCATAAATCAGGTGAAAAACAATAACACCAGCAGAAAAACAGAATACGATATAAAATTGCTACAGAACTACTTCTGAACCATTTGAGAGGTCCGAAGCGTCGAGGAGATAGCACCTGTAGATTTAGACCTTTGTTTAGCCAAGAAAATTTACTTAATACGTGTAATATGTTGAAGAGTTGTTTTTTCCTCCAAAAGTAAAGGCTTAAAATTTATTTTAATAATAAACTCGCCAAAGGATCATTTATTATTATATCAAAATTAAACAACTCGATTTGATATCAAACGATATCTAATTCTTACTCATTGTGAAACCGATAATTACAATGGCGAATACTAGAATAATAACTGGATTATTGTATTTTGTTTATCACCATTCATTAAATAACCCCTATTTCTTAACAACAAACATCCAATAACCCGTATGACCGTGAAATAACCCCAGGAGGAAATACACATGGATTGAAATCACCGATAAAAATGTTTTTGCACTCTCATCTTGAAAGAAGACATGTGAACACATGCAAACATTTTTTTCAAAAACAGAACTCTTGACAGATATTAAGGGTCATGGAAGCTATTGTCATTATGTGGCGTCCGTCGTCGTCGTCTGAATTTATTTCACACTTTGTCAGAGGGAACGTTGAAGTCCATTTAGTATTCTCAAATGAACAATTAAAAAAGGAATTCCTCTGGGTTGATTCGATCAATTACAGATAAAATGTTTTGTTATTCAAAGGTAATATCCCTTAGTAACTAACTCCCCTTTTCTCTAATTCTTTGACTGTTTTCAGGGTATCCGATCACTTGTAGAAAAATTTGATAATCGGCATGTAATTTGCTGTTCTCGGTACTTGATTGGTCAATGGAATTCCTCTTCGATGTTTTGCAAAGATTACGTAGCAACGTTAATAAACTACCGCTAACGTTTGTAGATTTTGTCTGAAATAAATATGTCTCTTCATGAAAACTCACAGCAGGGGCAAATTCATTCTTCTTGGTGGTTCAACGGGGATAATCAAGGAATCCACCCACATTTGGTTTCAAAATGTGACTTGATATTTTGCTCATATGAAAGAAGTGAAAAGGTAAGTACACGGGAACTGCGAATTATATTTTATTACAGCTAATTGAAACTATTGAAAGGATAAGAGTAATAGGTTCTTACACGAGTTCAAAGTCTCCCGTAAATGGCCATTTTCAGTGTGAGATGACCGGTTGAAGATCGGTTCACGCGACCTCATCTCCCACTCCGCGAGACTTCATCTTCCACTGCTTTTAGATCAATCAAATCTCGCCGTTCACAAATGCACATATCTTTTGACCAACTAGGCGTAATGTTATTTAACTTCGTCGACTGTGCTCATTGAATTTACCTAGGTACAGGAAACTGAAAAAATCGAGTATTTACGGAAGAAAAAGGTACTTAAACTTATTCAGTAGTGAACTCGTTTTTAAAATACAGCGTCTTTTACCTTGTTCCGCTGCTCTCCACTCGGGGAAGACGTGAATTTTAAAAAATCGTTGAAAATTTTCCAGTCTTCACTTTGAACTCGTGTAAAAACCTATTAATCTTCAACGACTTTTTAAAATTCACGTCTTCCTTGAATCTAGGTAAATTCATTGAGTGCAGTCGACGAAGTTAAATAACGTTACCCCAGCGGGTTGGTCAAAATATATACATAACAAAAGAATTCTGATTGGACGTCACAACAGTGGGAGATCGATGCACGTGCAACTATCTTCCGTGGGTCATCTCCCACTAAAACAGCCATTTACGAAAGAAAAACATAATCTTTCTTCACGAGAAGTTGACCATCATATTTCTACTGTTTCGATAGTTAAGGTAAGAGGTACCTAATTGGGCTAGATTTCAGATTTTTATAAAATTTGGCATGCAACTAGAGTACGTTGAACGGCATCTGAATATAAAAAAATAATGAGGGTCCCTTTAATATTTCCCAAAATATGGTGTTTCAAGTTTTGTCAAACAGATGGTAAATACATAGAATGCACGCAGTTATTGCTCAAAAAAATCAAATATGTAGACTTTAAAATATGATTTCTCAAAATCAAGTCCCTAGAATTTGTTTTAAAAATGACATATTATTGCCATTGAAATTCTCTTTTTACTGATATAAAATTTATTGGGGGTCACCAGATTCGTTTTTTCAGTATATTAGATTGATTACTTTATGAAGAGTGAAAATAAGCGTCAAAAAGCCAAAATAAGCGTAACGTCTTCACTACGTCGCGATAGAAATATAGCTTTTTAGTGTTTTTACACACAGGACCTATAGTTGAATGATTTCCGAACAAAAAAACGAAGCTGGTGACCCTATGTTTATTTAGTATCACTGAAACGAAAAGTTGAAAGCAATAAAATATCGTTTTTATAAAAAATCCTAGGGATTAGTTTTTGAGAAATGACTATTTATTCCTTTGCCTGCGGTAAGGACATGTATGTCCATGGTCGACAGAATGCGGTAAAGACATATAATGTCCTTCTTGAAAGAAATTTTCTTGACAAAGAATAATTTTCAATAAAGGACAATAAAAGGATTATAGTTATAATTTTTGCACTTTTAACAGTTGCTAAGTAATTTTCAAAGAAAGTCTGAACGTCATTACCATGCTGACGTCATAGGTATAATGACGTCATACAATTGTCGGCGTAATTGACTTCTACAAGAAGAGTGGACACACAAAAATGTCACGCCTGTCGTGTATTTCTTACGAAAGTAAATGCTATCAGACATACATTATACATTTTAAGCTGTAAATAATGAGATAATGTCAATGCTGCTGATGCCTGTATGAATGCTAAAGCTGCTGTCAGGCCTGGTGAAGACAACTATAATAGTGTCTTCATACTACTAATTGTTTAGGTTATTATTCGCTATATTAAGATAGCATTGAGCAATGAGCCATGTAAATACACCAAATATAGTTGACATATTGCTTATTTTTCAACAAATATTGTCCAAACCACAAAAACTTAACATTGAGCAATGAATTGTGAAAATCAGGTCAAGGTCAAGGTCAAATAAAACCTGCCAGACTGACATGTTCATCGTAAAATATTTCCATACACCAAATATAGTTTACCTATTACATATATTTTTATAAAAAATACCAAAACACAAAAACTTAACTATAACCACTGAACCATGAAAATGAGGTCAAGGTCAGATGACACATGTCAGTTGGACATGCACACCTTACAATCCTTCCATACACCAAATATAGTAGAACTATTGCATACAGTATTCGTAAAACGGGCCAAAACACAAAAACTTAACTATAACCACTGAACCATGAAAATGAGGTCAAGGTCAGATGACACCTGCCAGTTGGACATGTAGACCTTACAATCCTTCCATACACCAAATATAGTAGACCTATTGCTTATAGTATCTGAGATATGGACTTGACCACCAAAACTTAACCTTGTTCACTGATCCTTGAAATTGGGTCGAGGTCAATTGAAAACTGACCTCCAGGGATGAGGACCTTGTCGCAGGCTCGACAAAAAATGGACGATGATTTCGACTGTTACGGGTCAGACATCAGTTTAGGAACAAAGTGACGGTGAAAATGACCAGGATTTAGAACCAAGATTTCTGTGGTCAGTACAGAATGCTAAAGGGTTCGAGTTTCCACATGATATTGAACCAATTGAGAAATTGATTGGTCCAATCAATCAACCTGTAGGAACTGCTGAACCAATTGAATATTTCCAGTCGCTATCTTCTGGTGACAATATATCAATTATTGACATTCTTGTTGAAGAAATGAACCGGTATGCAAATCAAATTCTGAACAGCAACAACTTAAATACAAACTCAAGAATAAAGTAATGGGAAGATGTAAACCATGAAGAAATGTCAGCTTTTCTTGGACTTTTGTTATCCATGGGTATTATCCGTAACGTTAAACCCACAATGGAATCTTATTGGCATGAAAGTCAACAGACCTGGTTATATATAATGCACCGTCATTTACCAAAATAATGCGTCGAGATAGGTTCCTAAATCAAATATATCTACTTATCACAGATACCCTGCATTCCAAATCTCAAAAGAGACAATAACTAAGAGAAAAAGTGCAATATATTTCATGAACGCTAAATGGGAAATACATGTAATAATCGTTCTTGGACTGTATTTTATGGTACATACATGTGGCAATGTGTAAAAGTTAGAAAACCGACGACGAATCCTTTCATTCCCGATTTTGGTCGAGCGGGAGTTTTAAAAAATTGGTTTCTGAAATTAATTTTACAGAAAAACGAAACGTTGCACAGAGAAACCGTGTTCATGGCATTTGATATGATGTTTCCACTAAAGGGTTCGACCAACTTTGTAACAATAGTACAGACAATGGCATTGAATATAATGCTGTTACAAAGTTGGTCGAACCCTTTAATGGAAAACATCATCATGTTGTGATTGATAATGGCTTTATAAGTCCACTTTTATGCCGTGACGTTTTATAACCAAACATATTTGACTGGAACGGTTAGGGCCACCAGAAAGAACATGCCAAAAAGTTTCAGAAAAGAGAAATTACAGAAAGGTGAACGAGATGTTTGTCAGTCCGGTGCATTAATGACTCTGAAGTATGGAGACAGGGATGGCGTGCCTTTTGTCTTCTATATCCCCCTCCCCCTTTAGGTAATATCATATGTTATTCGGCTCGATTAACAATTTGTTCTATTGGAGTCCTTTTGTAAACATTAGAACTAAGTGTATTTTATGCTGAAAAATACTCGATCCATTTACCTGTAGCTCATTTAAGAAGTTGGGTTGTCACTTTTTTTACTTATTTTTAACGAAATATTTTAAGTCATAACTATAGGCTACCCTTGCTTTGATACACATACATGTATCTTAGAATAAATGCACGTACAAGTACTATTTAACTAATTTGTTCAATTACTCCTCTTTCAGTTTAGAAAATTATGCAAATTCAACAGGTGTTTAACCTGATATTCCTAAAACAGTGGTTTTGTATAACAAATTAATGGGAGGTGTTGATTTGGAGGACCAAATGGTTAAGACTTATTACCCAAATGTTAAGTCTGTCAAATTGTGGAAAAAACTTCTTATGAAGGTTCTTCTTAGAATCACTGGTAAGTCTAACCAGATAAATTTCATTTTTTTCGTAAGACGATAATAGCAAATGTCGATCCAATAGTATATCCTTTTATGGTAATAAAAATGATCCCAGAGATAAAAAAAAATGTATTCATTGGTTGAGTTTTTTTATTTGATGGTTAAAATTTTAATAAATCAATTTGCATGCAACTATGTGAAAATTAAGTATCGAACTGATGTAAGATTAATGTTCTGGCAATGTAACAAGGCAAAGATAATTAAATATTTAAACAAAATATTGATAACATTTCAGTAAACAGTTACATAGTGTACCTGCAAAATCGAGGACTTGTGAGTAAAATTTCAAGGCTAGAATTCACTACTAAAATATATCAAGGGTTGATTGGATATTATGCATGTGAGAAGAAACGGACAGGCAGACCAAGTATTCACACTGTTCTCCAGAGACTGATAGAACGCCATTTCATTCCAAGTAATAGTTCAATTTAATTTAATTTAGACTCGGAATCATTGCCAATAAATTGAATGATGCCCAGATTCTTCTTTAAAATATTTAATCATAAGTGAATGTTTTCAGTTGTCTCTACGTTTTCTGTTCATACATGTACAATATAGGATACGAAACAACAACATTCAGTCATCTTACATTTAAATAAAGTAAACAGATAATTTCTATTCTTAGAAGTTTGTTTTTGGAACATAAATTTCAATAAAAAAAAAAAAAGGTGTTACAAAGGTTACAAAGGATTATAAAATAAATAGCAATATGGAATTATCTTTCAGTTTAAATTGTTAAGATAATTTCAAACTTCACTGTAGATAACAATTGTATTTTTTTTTATAGTCGACATAAAAACATGATAGATTTTTAAAATATATTTTCTATTGAAACAGATCAAAAGCGTAAGATATGCAGAATTGTAGCTCCAAAGTGAGAGAACATGGTGTCCTAACAATTTGGGCAACGTTAGATTATGCGTCGGAGATTGTTTCCAAACATTCCACAGAAGAGTGAATTCACTAAGTGAACAATTATATTCATTAAATAAACATTTCGAAATGCTATTGAACATTATTCATTGCAAATCACTATTATATATGTAGTGAATTGATATGTATTTAGTGTTTAAAAATTTCTTGTAAATATTTTTGAACAGATGAACAAAGAAATAAAAGGGTTAAAAAAGCAAGAGCTAAATAACATGGTTAAGAGACGAGCGAAAAGTATTCGTCACTTGCCGCTTTTCACTTCATATTTAATATAATACCACAATTTAAATAAAATGAAATAATTTATTGTTTAAAGTTAATCAATTTGATATCAAAAGACATAGAATTGTCTAGTGTTTATTTGGACAGAATTTTGTCTCTAAAGCCCCCTTTACACTGGTCGAAGACTGTGCTACGCTCTCCACGACCTCTACGATCGCCAAGATCGCAGCAGGGTCGTGGAAAAATTGGAAAACTATCTTCAGTGTAAAGGTATTCACGACATCCCTACGCTTACCATACGATCAAAATACGTTTTTTCGATAATCTTTCACGTTGCTACTACGCTCTCCTACGTTTTCGCTACGATGCCTGCGTTTGTGGTACGTTCAAGCTACGACAATAACACGATCACACGACGCCCCTTGGCCGATGTTGTACGACCTCTCACGATTGTGACACGACATCTATACGCGCTTGATGATCGTGATACGTTGTCACTACGCTGCTACCACGAGTATTACGACCTTGCTACGTTGTTCTCACGATCTAGCCACGATCAGCAAATAAACTATATAAAAGGACAATTTCTTGCTTGAATGTATATTAGTTCTCACTACGATGTCTCACTACGATGTCACTACGATGTCTCTGCGCTTCCTCTACGACCAGCAAATAAACTATATAAAAGGACAATTTCTTGCTTGAATGTATATTAGTTCTCAATACAATGTCTTACTACGATCTCACTACGATGTCTCTGCGCTTTCTCTACGACAGCGGTACGATGTCTGTACGATAAAAAAAAGTGGCGACGACCTCGCTACGTAAATTTTGAGCATGTTCAAAACAGTCGTGGCACCTGGAGATTCTACTACGACCTATCACGCGCAATGCCGACCACACTACGCTACTTGAAGACCTCAGTACGACCCCACTAAGATGTTCCACGATCAAAACATTTTTTATGGTCGTAGTGCAGTCTTCGTTCAGTGTAAAGGGGGCTTAAGAGTCGAAGTTAACTGTCGATATAGATACTAATGTTCAGTTTTACAATTCTATTTTAGGCCACACCAAAATGATTTTTAGTTCTTTGGATTTTGCCGCTCCAATTTTTAGATTATTTAAATTTTAAGGAAAAAAATTTATGCCGCCTAATTTTGCAAAAATCCTGAAAATTTGACCCAAATTCTTCATTTTTCAAGAAAATAATAAAAAAATGTTCACCCGCTCCTAAAATTTGTAAAAATCGGGATTTTTTGCAATATTCTATTATTGCTCACTCGCACATACTTTTGCCATCCAAAAATCGAAAAATCGAAAACTTAATTTGATGTGGCCGTAGTTGAAATGTGTAAAGCAAATATCAGAATATATTTTTATCGTGTTCACACCATCAGAAAATGAAAACCATTGAGAATAAAAGTATGACAGAATAAACAAACCAACCTCTGATATTTCTGCATCTTTTGGTTTAATTTGATAAAAATCTGACCAGAAACGGCTTCACAAAAACTCATTTTATATGAAATATATAGCGAAAAATGATAGGTGACGAATACTTATTGCACGTCTCTGTAAATCACAAATGTGATGATACTTAAAAAAGAACCCATTGATTTATTGAATCAGTGGGGATTGTTCAACCTTCAACCTTAACCCTTTGGCCGCGGGAAGGACATATGTGTCCATTGTCGGCAGGCCGCGGGAAGGACATATGTGTCCATTGTCGGCAGGCCGCGGGAAGGACATATGTGTCCATTGTCGGCAGGCCGCGGGAAGGACATATGTGTCCATTGTCGGCAGGCCGCGGGAAGGTCATATGTGTCCATTGTCGGCAGGCCGCGGGAAGGACATATGTGTCCATTGTCGGCAGGCCGCGGGAAGGACATATGTGTCCATTGTCGGCAGGCCGCGGGAAGGACATATGTGTCCATTGTCGGCAGGCCGCGGGAAGGACATATGTGTCCAAATGATATATAAATTTAATTGATTTTTTTTCTGTATGAAAAATACAGATTCAAATTTTGTTGTTTAATTGTTTTTATTAAGATCTACGGACTGTTATTGGTTTTCCTTGATCTCTTTGATCTTGGTGTTCAAAAACAACGTTACATGACGTCACAATGAACGAGTTTTTTTTATGCAACGTTGTAAAATTAATGCCGCGTACGTCGTTACATTTGAAGGTTGAACAATCCCCACTGTAGAAATAAGATATAAAACTACGAAGTAAGATTCTATATAACCAGCCTCCATTAGCTGCGCTTGTGAAGTACTCCGTTAATTCGCTTTGTAAGGCGTGTATTTTACGTACTGAACGAAAGTTTTCGGGTTTGCGGTAGGCAGGTGATTTTTGAGGTGCTGAAGTGTAACAGGTTTATGACCACTCACCACTGCTCATTGTCTATACCATATCAGAATACATTTTCCCGACTCTATGTTGTTTTTATGTTTGTGTCAAATATGCTGCTCAAAGGAAAGATGGTCACCCCGACACAATTTTGAAGGGGGACCATCTCAGGGCCATTCAGTAGGCCAAGTTTACGTAAGACAACGACGGACGAAAGATACTGACCATAGCTCCCATGACCCTTTGGGTCAGGTAAGCTAAAATGAAACAAATTCTGAAGACAAGGCCAGATTTGCAATTCGACCACTGTATAACTGGAAAAAAGTTCCAATGTGCCAAGGAAACAACATTTGATTTCAAACATAAGATCCACAATATTGAACTACCTATTCCTTTTTGTTTGGTTGATTGGAGCTTTACGCCACTTTCACATGGTGTCGGCCAGTAATTGGTGTTGGAGGAAACCGGAGTAACGGAAGAAACCAACGACATACGGCAGGAAAATTGGCAATCCTGTTCAATTAAGATCGGAGTCGAACGCACTCGTCAACAAGTTCTTATTCTGATGATCTCTCAATCGAAGTGGCAGAGAAGATTTATTGTAAGAACACCATGGCAAACGCAATGAGTAATGAGTACTCTGTGTAATAAAAAACTCACTAAATACAAATCAAAATATATTGTACCAAATACATATTTTTCAAACTAATATGATACATAAATAATCTATATGTTGACAAGGATTAAATCTTGGATAGATACATAAAATAAATGAATAAGTGTCACAAATTAAACATGAGTTACAATATGGCTATCAGCATTTTATGCATATATTTATCTTACGATTTACCACGAAAAACCTACTCAACGTACCATATGAGTAATATCGCATCTGAGTACAAGTGAAAAATGTGTTTAAACATATTTATAACATTAACATTACTTTCACAAGCATTCGTCGATATCTTTGTCAAGAGATGTTCTTTCTGTATTCGTGATACTGACTTTATTTACCGGTGGCAGGTGAAATATACTTTTTTGTTCTTTTTCATTGGAAGTCGTAGGTAGATTCCGTTCCACATCCTCGGTGTCAGAACGTCTTTCGTTGTCCTCATCATTTTTTTGAATTTTTAAGACGTTTTCTTTGGGCGACTTTTCGGCATCATCCTTTGAATCTACATCAGCGTCACTGGATGAAATTCTAGGAGTTAGAGTCCCTTCTTCATCTTCATCCGGTATTCGCAGTCTATAATACGCATGGAAGTTGCTGACGATAATTGGTACTGGCATCTGTATCATGATAATTCCTGTTAGAGCACAGACACTTCCAACGATATATCCTAACCATGATTTAGGGTAAAAATCCCCATATCCCACTGTAGTCATTGTAATAAGCGCCCACCACATTCCATGGAATGCATTTTCAAAATAATCCGGAGTGAATGATTCTGCGCAGTAAATCAAACTTGCAAAAATGGTAATATTAAAAAGAACAAATGTCAAAAGCATGGAAAGTTCCGAGAAACTACACCTAATTGCTAAATATAGCATTCGTATTCCCTTGTAATGTTTGACGAAACGAAATATTCGGAACACTCTGAACACCTCGAGGGATTCCATAATTATAAACACAGTGATGCCAGTTTTCGTATGCCAAAACGTTCCTTGTGTGACTTCTACAATGATAACGACCCATGCTGGAATGATGTATAACAGATCGACTAGTGTCGTAAAATTCTTAAAAAGTCGAAGTTTCCATGGACACACTGTAAATCTCAATATAAACTCTATCGTAAACAAAATTAAGCATGAAAGTTCTATGACCTCTAATACAGGATGCGAAGCAGTGTTCAATAGTTTTTGGATTTTTTCAATTTCTTCACTTCCAATTGTATGCGAGTTGTTGAGATGTTTGTGATCCGTTCCCATGATGCGATATAAAGAATCTTCAAGAGGAACTCTACAGCCACTTAAGGTGGAACAAAAGAAGGTCAAAATGGACACAATGACTAGGAACATGTAAAATGAGTGCCACACCTGAAAAGACAGAATATAAAGAAAGAATGTTGATTTCAAATAATAACGATGCTTGCATAGATTATTGACGTGGCTAGCATGAATTTTCGCACTCGCTCGGTCTTTTCTAACCTAATGTCATTTCCACTTACAACCTACAGATATCATGCGATTACGTGATGGACAAATGCAAGTTTCAAAACGTCTGCGCCATGTTTACTTTTTAGAACATACCAGACTGTTGTCAAAAATGTATCGTTTTTACAAAATAAAAGTAAAATCAACGAGATTTCCAAAATAAATTTCTGAAGCATGTGGAGCATAAGCATAAAGTAATATAAACAGATAAATTGAGGAAGGCTTGACTAAGCTAAGAAAAGCTCTTTTTTTATGTATCCAATAGGTGTAAAAACTGTTATGGGAAATACCCATTTTGAACGTATGTTAAAAATTCCTCGTGCTGCTCAGTTTTATCTAACTAAGGTAATTAGTACTTTGAAATACATTTCTAATCGAAGAAATGCTACGAGCTTTGGCAAAATTTTATAAATAATTGCTGAAAATAATTTTTTAGTCTTCAATGGTCTGGGTTTATAGACGACTAAATAGACGCGTTTCATCTCCGCGAATTTAAAAAAAAAGTATGTTTCATATCTGTGAAAAATGATATTTTATTTCAGCCAATTTTTTTTCATAGTTGCATCATCAATTCCGCAAATAACTCAGGTAAAAAAGAAATAATTATAATATGACCTGATTCAAACGCTTTCAGTCAACATCCGTGGTAAAATATAGATATTACTAGACATTGAACCCGCGCGGGCGCGGGAAAATTACCAATTTTTTTTATGGTGGCCATATTGACTATAAAAAGTTGTTGCGGCCATGTTATTCATGGAACAGGAACTCAATATGGATGTTGTGGTTGGCTTTCCATAAACTTTCTTGTCAAGTAGGTGGTATCAACTGATAGTTTCATGTCTATATATGATGTAGTATTCCAGAAATGGATGTTAATGCAAACTTTAACCAAAGTCAATGAAGCGTGAAATATGGGTCAACGCGACCCAATTGTCATATGCGGCTGTTCGTTATTACCGAAGATGTATCCACTGATGAAGTAGACTGTATGCCACGTAGAATTACCAAAATGGACCTTAAGGTTCCATCAAAGTCAAAATCTATGACGAAAACACAACCACATAAATTGTCAATATTTTTATTGTTAAAATTAATTCTGAACTGGAACTTGATGAAAAGTTCATTTAATACACATTTCATAGTGCATTACCTTTTTCCTTCAGAATAAATATGAAAGTAAACATTTCCTTAGTGGCGGATGAATTTTTCAAAAGATGCCGTGAGTTTGGTAGAGCAAATTTTTGGAAAATAATTGTTCCAATTGTTCCATTGCCATCATGGGCAGGGCAAGTGAGGCTTAATTCACAAATATATCCAATAATTAGACGATAAAAGCATTTTTAGTGTGTGGCTGCGTGTGCTGTCCACGTTTATATTTATCAAAGATGTCCGAGATAAATTTCGCCGTTAATGATAAAGATGACCATTTGTTAAAAATATTTTTATCTAGGGCTTACAGAGAATTGTATGGTAGAGATATATTTAGACAGGTCAAATAACAAATAATGTTAAAATAGTTAATGGTTGGTTTTATCACTTTGTGCAAGGTAAACATCCGAGCAATCCAAAAAACTGTTAGGAATTCCTCTGAACTTTACCTTACTTCTTCATAATCTTCAAAGTTCATAACCTTTACAGTTAGGAGAAATTGGTTATTGTAGAAAAACAATCCATGAAGCGGAAACATCCCACTCGAAGGAGAATGTTTTTAATTTGTTTTATTCTTTTTCCGTAATTTCAAACAGAAAGACATTTAAAATATGTGCATACTTATTTATTTAAATCAATGTGTTAAAATGGTGCATTCGAGAACCTTCTAAAGGATATGTTGGGAGAATTCATATCGGAAAAGTGCATAAAAATTCCATTTGCACATAAATAAAACTGCAGTTTAAATTTATAAATGCAGATTGTCAAATCCGATAATAACCTTTATAATCTGAACCATACATCGTTTATTTTAAACCACGCATTTTGCAGCCTATTCGGCTAATTCGTAAATTTAGTATTATAGATGATTCCAACGTCACAGACGTCAGACAGCCTATTTGCAAACGTCATAATATAACTCACGTTGTGTCATGGCATTTCGTGTCTGAATATCTATGTTCAAAATGTCGTAGAAACTGTACTATTAGATTGGAAATAATTCATGGTAGCATTAAAATATTATGATTTTACCACGGGTAGGCTGTTACTCGTGGCAAAATATTTGGCAGAAAGGGCGGCCTACCCATGGTAAAATCAAGATATTTGTAAGCCACCGTGAATTATTTCTCAGATAAAATAAAACCAAAATAAAGTAAAATAAATAAACACTAATTAAAATGGATATTAGTCAAATGCATCTCGCATTCCCGGTATATACAAGTTACAATACCTGAAATCAATTGACATGAAATATTAAGTGACCGAGGGAAAAAATATATTGAAATATTAACTGACCGAGGGAAAATATATTATTTATGATGGACATTTTTACAGAAAAGTTAACGTTTTAAAAATCTATGATGTTGTGTATGCAGCACTGACAAAACCTGTAAAACTGGCATACGATACAGTTACAGGGGAGATAATCGCGTCGCTAACGTCCTGCCAGAACTTTTTTCCTTTTCCCGCAACGTCGGTAATTCGGAAGTCTCATTTTCGCGGAAAATTACATTACGTCATAATACGGTTCTCGCAGGCTTCAAATCCGATCAAGATTCTCTTTCCACTGGTGGTACTTGTATAAAGTTACAAGTCTTTCTAGAGAAAATGAATGAGGGAAACAAGGTTACATAATACACAAAATTCATAGCTTCAATTAAAAGGAGGAATATACCAATCGAAGTGTCAAAGAGGAGAAATCCGTGGACAAAAAAAAAAACGACCGGGAACACCAAAATGACGACTTTCAAAAGACAAAGTTAACAACAAATTACACAAAATACTAAAAAGTACAAACAGAAACCTGGATAAACTCAAGTGCTTCGGAAGCATGAGTGAGCAGAACCTGGTTTAGGTTATTCTAAACGGGGTGGCGTTTTAATGGGTATCATGACGGAAAGTTTTTTCTTAAAAGGGGGAGGGGGCGGGGCAATTTGTGCCCTTTCGGAATAGATAAAGATTCCGATATGCTGACATCTAGATTATTGTACATGTAGTTGTAAAATCCCTTAGTTCAAATGGTGCATGAACATTGTGAGAGGAAGTGACAGTGTACAACTTACGTGTATCATGCAGATTCATTTATATTTTTGTACATCATCTAATAAAAATGAAATTACAGAATTAATTTCTCCGACTTTCTAATAAAGATGGTAATTCGCTTTTTTCAAAAGTAGACATAAATATGAGTAACGCTAGTCATATACGTTATGAAATATTGGTTTGGATAGAAACAGGAGTTAAATAATCGGCGTCAATTGTCAGTGTCTCCAGAAATATTTGGAAAAAAATAACTACTATACAAAAAAATGCCAAGAGACTACGCATTCCAGAGCAGTATGTCGCATTGGTGACAGGACATTTATCACAAAAGATGCAGTAAACAAAATTGTTGTAAAATATAGTTTGATCAGGATTTTTTACAAAGAGAGTGATTTCAGGGCTTTTATTTATACAGGCGGGAATCGGGACCAGGCGATTTCCGGTTTTGCGTTATGATATGACGTCATTTCCCGCTTAAAATCAAAATTTGTATCAATGTCTAAAAAATCAACAGTTTTTCAAAATATCTTTAAAAAATAAAAATAAGCACTTGGAACCTTTAATTTCGAAACTGCATTTGAAGCCAAAAAGTTACGTGATTAAATTATCAATATAGCAGATGTTTTTAATACCAGGGGCGGGTCCAGGTGTGGGCGTAATGGGCGTACACCCCCCCCCCCTTTTCCAAAAAAACCCATCGTAATCTGCTTATATTGTATTGAATATGGCAATTTATCATATTCATTAATTAAATACATACTCTAAAATATACATGTTCCAAGTCAGGAACCGTTACATTAGTGCATTTCACAATTATTTTATGTTTTTTAGCAAAAAAAAGGTCCAAAAAAATTTTCGCCTCGCTCCGATCGGCCAAAGTTTTATTATACGTCCCCCCTTTCAAATATCCAAGAAACGCCCCTGAATACACTGTTTTATCGTGCCTAAATTCAAATGTTTTGGTCATATATCACATATGTTGGAAAAATGAAAAAATCTTGTAGCATATAATCGCCGAAATTATTATTTATCGGAAGAGAAGAGATACTAAACTACTTTATGCAAAAAAACCCGATGTATTTATCTTTCAAAACAAGAAAGTAATTGATATTTTTCCAAATAGCTGAAAAGACGGTATTTGCAAAATTTTAGTAAAAAGTAGCACATGAAGGTCTAATTTTCTTTGCATTTTTAGAAAGATCGGTGAAAAAACTACCATTTTGCAAAATCTTAAATAAAAGCCTATAGTAGATCGAAACTGTATAGGCCAAACTAAATTTATTTTCCGTTCTTTGGATTTTTGGATGGCAAAAATAGGTGCGAGCGAGTGATATTTTAATTTTAATTTTTTTTTCTTGAAAACTTGTTTTTTTTGGGGGGGGGGGGGGAGAAGATAAATTTTACGTGCGGCACAAATTTTTGAAAATAAAATCCCGATTCTTACAAATTTTAGGAGCGGGTGAACAATTTGTTTTATTATTTTCTTGAAAAATGAAAATTTGGAGCGAATTTTCAGGATTTTTGCAAAATGAGGCGGCATAATTTTTTTCCCTTAATATTTACATAAAACAAAATTTGGAGCAGCAAAATCCGAAGAACTAAAAACCATTTTGGTCATGTTGGTGTGGCCTTAACATATAAATTGTAGTGCTGTGACGTGGTCTATAGTTTTAGTACTTAATAGTAGATTTTATGAGTTTTCACGATGTCAGTTAAAATTAAAGACTTATCCTGCTCAAAATCCTTTGTAATTCAACACCCACCCCGTTTAATTAATTAATATGTTGCTGAATTGAATCTATCTAGACGATCCTCTCGATGATTCATTATTGAAGTATTCTTTGTGAAATTTTGTGACAGAAAACCTCAATGAAATGACTTTATAAGGGTCTGATCTTTTCAGTTAATTCTCTTAGCCGAAAAAAAAACACTTAACCCATATCGACGACAGTCTGTGATTGCTCCAGTTACGAGTGTGTGAAGTACAAATGTATATAAAGCCTCTAAAATAAAAAAAATATTAAAGTGTGGACAAACAGATGCTCGCAGTTAACTGTATATTAAACTCACTTCTTTCTGTAATGCTCGGTTCACGGAACAGATTCTCATAATTTAACCTATCTATGTCAAAGGGCCTATTAAAAAATTCAATGAAATTTTCTGATTTTGTTAAATTAGTCTTCCGAAGAAAGAAAAATTATATTTTGCCAATGAAAAGGGGAGATAACTCTTGACATTTTCTTAAATAATGTCAATCAAGTATCCCGGAAAATTGAAAACGAATATTTTGTATTATTCATTTTATCAGAATCAGTTTGAAGTATAAACTTTTCAAACAATGGTAAATTTTCAAAATGTTTTCTAAGATGACATATCAGTCCAGGAAAAACCAATGAATTTGTAAACGTTTACTAATTGTAAACAGTTTACTTACTATGGTAAACAGAAACTGGATTCCGTAAACATAACACTTTTAATTCCATTGGCAGTAAAACAACAAAAACAGCATTGCCTAATATCATGAATATTGTTATTTGTGCTCTTTTTAAAATATATCATTTCTGTACAATTTTCTCTTTGGTTAAAAAATTAAAAAGTTTCCCATTGACCCCTATGTAAACAAATTAGTAAACGTTTTCAAATTCGTACCTATTCCAGGACTGATATATTTAAAAGATTTTCTTGAAATTTTAAAGCTTTTGTTTAAAACTTTACCAGAGTAATTGTACCGATATTCGTCACCCACCTTCGCTACTTTTGAGGAATACTGATCATCTAAAAATGCCCAGATTTTGGTTCTAATTTTAGAGGCAAACTCTCCTAAATTACTATCGGGAACATCATATACATTCTTGGGTATATTCAGGAAGTCCTCCAGGAGAGTTTGGTTTCCTATAATATTATCCATCCGATCGTTATACCATCTCTTACAGCAGTCCGTCAAAGCGCTGTTTTTAATTTGCCAATAAGAAAGTTCTGACTCTACCATACGAGGACAAAGGTATTGTGGAATATGTAATTCCCCTGTTTTATAGTAGTCTAGAATGTAAGGAAATAAGGCCGGGTTTCTATCGAAAAAGTAAGAATTCGTATCCTTCTCGTAGGCATAGCTTGTTTCGTCCAAATCCGCTAGCTTTGTTTTCGGAAATCGTTTGAAAGTGTTTTTGTTCGTTTTGAAAACTTCTCCACCAATGTTTATTACCACTGTTTCAATACCAGTCAATTTAGCCTTGGGCTGATCCACTAGTATCTTATTAAGTAGCTCTTTCCAACCAAATTTTTGTTTCCTCTTTAAACCTAGAGAATGCGTCATCATTCCATAGTGGGCCATGGTTGGAATAAACGAAATCGCACAAAAGGCAAAACGATCAGCTCATGGGATCAACACAACGTTTGAAAATCATGACGTCACATAAAAGTATCAGTTCACGACAACGATGAACCGATTTTCCCGCCACATTTTTTATCGGGAAAATAATTTAGAGAAAGTGATTCCATGAATCTTTTGCAATCCTTCTGCATAATTTACGTATGATATACGCTTAAACAATAAGAGAATCTTTGTAAGAAATAATTTCAGTGTTCTAAAACAAACAAACGACGGGGCATAAATATTCATTTTAAGGTTTTACTTATTTTTTAAATACACATAATTGCGTTTAAATTAATTTAAATTTCAATCGTTCCAATTATTAAAAAAAAAAAAAAAAATCAATAGTACAAAAAATTATTGGGTCAATAAAGTTAATATCGTGCGATATTCCGTCATAAATCAGTAGTGTTATTTACAAAAAACACGCATGGCAATAATCCCTCGCATGTCATTATTATATATATCCCTGCACTTTCGAAGATCGGGGATATAGCGATTGTCTCTGTCCGTCCGTCCGTCCGTTACACTTTCTTGTGACATCAAGTCTCCTTCATTTTTGGGTTTAGGAATTTAATTTCTATATAGAATGGTTGCATACCACCTGTAGGTGCGCAATAAGGTTTTAGAATTTTGATTTTCTAAACAAGGGCCCCACATGGGTTGAACTTCGAAAATTTGGAATTCAAGCATGTGACCTGAACTCGTCTTTCATTTTTCAATTTATGCATTTTATTTCTATACAGTTTTGTCATTCACCATATGCATATGCCCAATAAGGTTTTAGAATTTTGATTTTCTAAATTTGGGGCCCACAGGGGTCGAATTTCGAAAAACTCTCAATTTAAGCTTGTGACCTAATCTCCTCTTTAATTTTACAATTTATGCATATTATTCTTATACGGTATTGTCATACTTTGCATGCTTTATATGCAGATGCGCAATAAGGTTTTAGAATTTTGATTTTCTAAACAAGGGGCCCAGTGGGCTCGAATTTTGAAAAATTATCCATTTAAGCTTGTGACATAAACTTGTTTTCTAAAATTGGAGTCCACATGGGTAGAAATTTGAATATTTTAATTTAAGCTTGTGATCTTAACTTCTCTTTTAGTTTGCTTATATATAGTATTGTTCTACACTATATTTAGTTGCTCAATAAGGATCTAGAATATCGATTTGATCCGGGGGCTCATACAGGCCAAATTTCAAACATTGTCGGTTTAAGCTTGTGAACTAAGGTTTTTTTTTCATTTTTCATTAGGTTTATTTTGTTTTTTTCATTTTTCATTTTTCATTAGATTTATTTTGTTTCTTTATAGAATGACTGCATTATATTTTTGGATGGGAATAAGGTATTATATTTTTGACTATAGGTAAGTGGCCCAACTACTTACAAGGGGTGCGGGGATCACTGTCGATTCCGACAGTCCAGATTTCTAGTTTAATATGCTGTTGGCGTAGCCAATGATGCGAGCACAGCAATATTAGCCCTTTCCAGAAACTCATTTCCGGTTTCACGGACTCTAGAATTATAATTTGAAGCAAGCTATTTCCCTTACTTTACTTACTTCCGGCGAACGAAACTTTTCTAGCCTTAGTATGTAGCACAATATGGCTGCCCCCATTAAACAATGACCCATATGTAGAAATTGCATATGCTCCTATAGCGCTCGCTGCGCTCGCTATTAATTGAGTGTGGTGAAATACAGGGATTTCCCAGTGAAATCAAATCCGATAATTCACCCAGTGAAATCGAAAGTCATATTTCACTCTAGGAAGTGATGTAACAATAGCCGTCGCCAAGGATGTTGCGATACAAACGTCGTCGCGTAGTCGCATAAGAGCACAATCCCTTGTATTTTCTCGTTAAATTTCATGAATACACAGAATATGTCAATGTAATAAACAGAATAACTAATCTCGAAATTAGAATACCAAAGATCTACAACTTGTGACCGAAAAACACTAATAATTAACACGTGCGCTAAATCTATTAGTGTGTATCCGTGGGAGAGGGGACTTAAGGATATTTCCACCCCATCGTTATTTCAGTATTTGATGAAAATAAGGACATAATGCTCGCATTTATTTCATGTTTTGGGAATTTCTTACATCTCATCTATCCCAATGAGCTCGAAATTAAGGATACCTCAGACACTGCCAACTCTGCATCTTATATTGACCTTCACCTCGAAATTAACACAAGAGGAAGGCTGGATACAAAACTTTACGACAAAATGGATGACTTTGACTTTCCAAACGTCAACTTTCCATTTTTGAGCGGCAACATTTAAGAAGCTCCAGCGTATGTCGTGTATATTTTACAACTCATACGTTATTCCAGAGCTTGTGACATATACATTGACTTCCTTGGCAGAGCCCGATCCTGACTGAAAAGTTGCTAAGACAGGAGTATGTTGCTCCTAAGTTGGAGTCATCCTTATTAAAGTTCTATGGTCGTCGACAGGTATGAAAAAAAACCTTTCCCAAATGAAAAATGGACCTGTTCCATTGATGTTGTCCCATCTTCATACCAGATTTGACATGTGCAGCATGGCGGGTGTATATTTTTTTAGTTTTTAATTGTAGTGCTTGTATTGTTTTGGACTTTTCTTCGTTGTTCTCCGGAGTTTGTCAGTTGTTTCGATTTCCCCCTCCTTCGAATACCCCTGTTTTTCCTCAGTTATTTAGAAAGAATAAATAGCAGCATATGACAGAGTTAACATGACATTTTGAGCAAGATGACATTCGCTTACAAATACCTGAAATATAGTCAGTGGACATAAGTATTCGTCACGTCCAATTTTTCCCATTGGTTTCTATACAAATTCACAATTTTTCAAAATATTATTGTGAAGTCATTTTTCAATTAATTTTCACAAAACTTTCACACTCAGAAAGAGAAATTTTTAAAATTTTATTGTTTATTTATGTATGACAGTCCATTTCTTAGTTTATGAGTGACAATTATTTAGTTAAAGATAAAATTGTGACGTCATCTTTTCCCTACATATTCAACCATTTTTCTGACGTAATAAATTCTTTGGTGATTAAATCACTCTGAAGTTTAGAATCGCAAAAATGTGCATAAATAAACATAATAACTATTTTCTTTCTGATGGTGAAAATTTCATGAAAAATTGGATGTGAAATGACTTCACAAATTTTTTTAAAAATTTAGAATTTGGATAGGAACCTATCGGAAAACTCGGAGTTGACGGTTTTTTAGAATGGGTTTAAGTTAGTGAGCAATATGTAATAAGAATACAGTGATATTTTGTAACATAGAAATATATTGCAGTCAGTCCTTACCAAAAATATAATTGTCATGTTAATATGTGTCCCTCATACATCAGAAAATGGTTAGATTTAATGTAACTTCGGAACAAAACTTCCACTTGTTTTAGTAGTTTGTGTAATTATTGTGTTATGATATTTTGTGAATCATTGTTTACAGAGAATCCGCTCTCGTTGATGGAAAATTGGAGACATCCCATGATCTAATTTTGAAAACACAGCCGAATAGAAGATTCTGTTTTTCAGTAATGAAAAAAAAAATAATTGCAGACAAGTCAAATAATTTTATTCAATATTCTTAAGCTGTGCTTGAATTTAAAAAGCAATCCTTATAATTATACATCACAAATAAAATTTGATACCATTTCTCTCTTTGTAAATGAAGTTTAGAGGGTACAAAGCAATCTATCTGTCCATCTGCCCGTGTTTACGGACCAATAGCATGGCAATGTGTCTAATGACAAAATTTCGGATCAGTGACCATAATCTAGAAATATACCCAGAAATAAAAGACTTTGTAATGTTTGCCAAGTCTTGGACGATGATAATTTTTTCTTCATTGTCAATCAAATCTTAATGCTTATATCGATTTACACTATCCTAATTAAAGCCAGCTTGATTCTATATAATAAAATGCTCCGCTGGGCGCAGCTAGATACGACCGCAGATGTCGAACCCTGAATAGTTGGGGCAATTATGAACACAACATTCAAGCTTGATACAATACTGAATTTGGATTGTGAATAAATATTTGACACAGCATAGGTTTCTGACACAGAATGAATGTTGTCTAAGAACTTAAAAATTTTTAATTTACCTATTCAAACCATATCAGTATTATTTGTTTTTATATATAAATCAGAAATAACCAATTTAAAATTTAAAATTGGGCACACATATCAATTTCTTGCTATTGCGCAATACTGTGTAATTGAAAATTTCTTCAAATATTTGACACATAATAGGTTTCTGACACAGAATAACTGAAATCAAAGAACTTAAAATTGGTCATATGATTTGAATTTATATTCAATTTTTTGCTTTTGTGTAATACAATATGCTGTGGAGAATTGCCCCCCCCCCCCAAAAAAAAAAATAATAATTTACCCCTTTTTTTAGCTTTTGTGCAATACACTATATGAAGTTGCACATTGACCCCCCTCCCAAAAAAAAAACAAAAAACAATAAAATTTATTGTAACCCCCCCCTTTTTTTTGCTAAAAAAAAATTTGAAATTTTCTTTTTAATTTATGAAATATGAAATGAGAAAAAATTACCCCCTCCCCAATTTCTCATTTACCCCCCCCAAATTTCGTTTTCAACCCCCCCCCCATTTCTTTATACTTTGCAACCATAACAGCCCATTTAAATACACCATAACATATTAAAATAGAAAATGACATCATAGTCATGGATGGCAAATTTTAAATATACATATTAAAAGCAGTTTAGATAAGATAAACAAAAAAGCTTCATCAGCACATTTTATATTGGCAAATTTCCAATGGAATTTGTTAATAATAAAGTTTTGATAACAGGGCACACATATCAATTTCTTGCTATTGCGCAATACTGTGCAATTGAAAATTTCTTCAAATATTTGACACATAATAGGTTTCTGACACAGAATAACTGAAATAAAGAATTCAACTTTTTTCTTCTTGTGCAATACAATATGCTGTGGATAAATGCCCCCCCCCCCCAAAAAAAAAAAATTACCCCTTTTTTATCTTTAATTTTGGACCCCAATTTGAACCAACTTGAAAACTGGGCCCATAATAACAAAACTAAGTACAAATCTGAAATGAGAAAAAAATTTTCCCCACCCCCCGCCAATTTAATATTTACCCCATAAATTTTGACACCCCCCCCCCACTTTCCCTTTTTCAAAAAAAAAAATCTTTCCCTCAAGATAATGTCATAATCCCTATTCAAAATTATCATGAAGTTTGCAAATATAATTAAACATTTAAATACATCATTGAAGTCTTAAAATAAAAAATGACATATGGCTAAAATTAATATTAATTCATAGTAAGTTCTAAAAATAAATTGACAGCTATAAATCACCCCAAAAACAATCAACATTTCTTTATACATAATTGAATCATACACAATATTTTACTTTAAATGTGTTTGGAATGTGTTTGGATTACCTTCCTTAGCCCACCAAGCTAATATCATAGATTTCTATTTATTTATACTACAGTTATTGTGCAAAAACCAAGAAAAATGCTTATTTGGGCCCTTTTTTAGCCCCTAATTCCTAAACTGTTGGGATCAAAACTCCAAAAAATGATCATAAACCTTGTGTTAAAATTTCATAGATTTCTATTTACTTATACTAGACTTATTGTGCGAAAACCAAGAAAAATGCTTATTGGACCCTTTTTTGGCCCCTAATTCTTAAACTTTTGGGACCAAAACTCCCAAAAACAATCCCAACCTTCCTTTTGTGGTCATAAACCTTGTGTTTAAATTTCGTAGATTTCTATTAACTTATACTACATTTATAGTGCGAAAACCAAATGTCTACAGACTCCGACGGACGACGGACGACGACGACGACGACGACGACGCCAACGTCATACCAATATACGACCGCAAAAATTTTGCGGTCGTATAAAAATGAAAATTTATTCTAAATCCTGAAAAAGATATTTTGTCCAGTGTTTTAGACTTCACAAAGCGATCGATAGAGATGCGAAAATGATGTCCACATTGTTCAATCCAATATCCATACATGTAATAATTTGTATCACAAAATAACGAATAAATTTGATGCACTGTATGACCATTTCTTTGACTGACAACTCATTAGCAGTGCTCAAGTTCAAACTGTTGGAAATCCGGTTAAAAACATGGTGAATTAATAAGCACAACCATCAAAACCCAAAATAATTAAAATAAACGGGAATCCAAACTCAGCTAAGGGTTACCTCTGCGTGAAAAGGAAAAGCCTTAGAAATTTCTGGTAATGTTTTGTCAAATTTTAAACTGTAAATCTAAAGGTATTTAAGTATGAATCATGCCAGGACAAAAATTCTGGCTACTGGGCTGATAATGCCCTCGGGGGTGTAACTTTTCAATTATATTATCAAATATTATATATATACAATACATAGTCATTGTCGGAAAATATAAAATTTATTTGGGCGAGCTTTAGAAACATGAGAAAAGGCGAGCTTTAGCGAGCCTTTTCCCCATGTTTCGAAGCGAGCCCAAATAAATTTTATATTTTCCGACAATGACTTTGTATTGTCTTTATCCTGCAATATCCTTTAGGTGCGTAAAATGCCTTAAAATAACGATTGAAGTTGAAATCCAACTGCCATGAAAACGCGCGGGAAACGCCACGACGTCATCTGGTACATTCACTACGCTCCTCGCGCTCTTCATGTAAACAAGTACCAGTAGACTTTATTAGGTCATTGACCTAATACGACTACAGTTTATTCTACCCCATTTATTAGACCGGAAATGGCTTGATTGCAGGATAAAAATCACTTAATGATTGTATTTGTATTGTATTGTTTGCATAAATAACCCATTTCGGTTTTTGTTCTGTTCTGCAATAAAGTATATATTAAATTTATGAAACATTGTGCAACAACAAAACTATAATATACCAATCAGAGGAAATTTCAGCATTATGTTTTTAAAGACAGAATCTACATTGTAGCCCCGGATTGTAGCTTACATATGGCTATAAGTAGGTAATCCAAGTACCTACTAGATATACCATTCCAAAATAAGTTGTCTGCAAACAAAACTTCAATGACCAAAAAGACAGGAAGTTTACTGGATGAGTACCCTTTCTTGCCAAGTACCAAATCTCACAACTTGCCATTACTGCACGAAGGTGTTAGAATTTTAAAGAAGAATAAAATTTTAACCGGCATTTTCTTACAAGATGACAGAAATACGTTGGAGGGTTAGATAGGGTAGCCACCAATGCAGTACCGAATCCAAATACATTTCAGTGTGTCGTATTAAAGTATTGATAATATGTGTACAACTGTCTAGAACAAGGTCTGACAGCATGCATCGAGCATAGTACAGAAGTAAATGACAAACATGATAAATAAAACTTCGTTATATGGAACGCCACAGCTGTCTTATGTTCATTTTCAAAATTTATTATGTCCATTTGTTGTTTTACTAAGTCAAATTGTCTGATTGTTTTGTTTGTTCATATGTTGTTCTGTTAAAATATTATTTTATTGAGTTAATTTCTATTTTGTTATGTGCAATTATTATTACATTCAGAATCAATATTGTTGTGGTGTTAAAGGATCGTTTTGTTGGGTCAGTTGTTAATTTTATTATGTTAAATCATTATTGTATTACGTTAGATCAACTTATTATCATGTTTAATTATTATTTTATCAAGTCAAATCAACAAATTGTTATGTTCAATCATTATTTCGTCTTGATATTCTAACTTGTTGTTATGTTCATTTGATGTATCATTACGTCCAATTAGTATAATGTTATGTTGACAAAAATAAATTATAATCGTGTTCGTTTTAATGTTGTGGAATTCATTTACTTGTTTCTTAAGTTAATATACAATATTATTAAATAATACGATTAAAACAGTCCTAATACTACCAAAACGGCATGTGTCATACTGGTGACGTCGTCCTGGTCATATAAATCACGTGATCTATATTGCTTTTCCGCCCGGTCCAATACTGAAAAAGGTCGTATGAGCCCTAGGGCTAATACAGCCTTTCCACTTCCGGTCGTTTCATTGCCAGTCCGTATTGAAAATATCGACCCTATATTCACATCATTGCCAGTCCGTATTGGAAATATTGGCCCTATATTCACATTTGATGTATGTAATACAGCATTCAGAACAAGCCTGTATTGAAAAAGTTGGATTATTTAATAAAAGTGTTATGAACTGGCTGTTTCTGTATTGGAACTGGAATAGATTCTCGGTCAGCTGTATTGGCCCTCGACCCTACGGGTCTCGAGGCCAATACAGCACACCTTGAATCAATACCAGTCCCAATACAGAAACAGCCACTTAATAACACTATAATAATACAGAGTAATTTGAGACCACTCCCAATCTGCCACAAATTATTCAACACCTGCCCAAGTGCTTCGGGTACCCGTTTAGATCGATCAATGCCGTACCAATCATCAGTGACTCAAGCGTCTGGTGTGTTATTTTTTATGGACCAACCATTTGATTTTAATGGGCGGGGGGGGGGGGGGGGGTGTCAAACCTTTGATCCTAGCCCTCCCCCTCCCATATAAATCAAACGGTTGCTCCCTTGAGGTATTATCTTTAATTATTTTACAACGTATATTGAGAAACTGATACACAAGGAGTCGGACACGTAGTGGTCAATATAGTCTATTTTCTAGTTTTCTATTCAAGTTTTTTCTCTCATTGTGCTCAAATATTGTCTTCAATTGAGAACTTTTGTTATAATTTACGCATTGGATACGTTTGAGAAAGATACACTGTTTTTATTTTGTTTAAGCCGAGGTGAGGTTAATTTTTTTGGTGTTTTTTGTACGCAATCAGCGGGGGCATTTGAATATATAATATGTTTCATCTTTCCTTTCAATAATATTCCAGTGTTTTCTAATAATTCTTCCTAACTGTTTGAAACAGGGTTAAATTTTGTAGCAAATGCTAGCGGAGGCGCTTTGTTTTTTATTTTTAGGCCTGTGTTTAACCAGACTCAAGCTAGCAGCCATTTTCTAGTAGCCACTCTCTAGCAGTCAAACATATAAACGTTTTGAAATGCCAGCAGCCACTTTTGAGATTCATGCTAAAACCTATAAATTACGCCAAAACGAACATATTTAGCATTATGAAAAGTTTGTTTCTGAGTTTTAGTGAATGGTAGATACTAACCCAAAGGCGATATTAAAGTTAATATTTCAAATTAATAGAATAGAGAATGGAAACGTGGAATGTGTCAAAGAGACAATAACCCGACCAAAGAGCAGAAAACAGCTCAAGGCTACCAATGGGTCTTCAACGGAACGAGAAAATCCCGCTCCTGGAGGCGGGCTTTAGCTGGCCCCTAAACAATAATGCATACTAGTTCAGCGAAATGGACGGCACACTAAACTCCGAAACATACAAATGAACCAAAAACGACTTAATAATAATAAATATGATTTACATCTTCATCAAAACATTCGTTTTGCAATAAAATAACCAAAGCTTTCGAGAAACCCATTTGCTGACAATACAGAAATTACGCCTTTTTGACTTAACGGGAAATCCATAGATAGAACGTATCTGAAAATAGTGCATATAAAAGATAGTTCTTTGTCATGCTCAGGTTCATCTATCGTAGTTATCAGTGATATGGAATAAATTCGAATCTAGATTTTAAAAAGGGAGGTTAAAAACTTTGCCGGACATCATACTTTTAAAACATTGTGAAATCTATATGTCCGGACACCCCCCCCCCCCACTTAACTTTGAAAATATTGTGTAGGCCTCTGGGGCGTTAACCCTGGGTGCAATTAAAGCCATGATGACTGATATCTTTTATTTACAAAAGCGGTTAAAAACTTTGCCGTACTTCATACTTTTAAAACATTGTGAAATCAATATTTCCGGACCCTTTGCAAATGTGGTGTAGGCCTCAGAGGAGTTAACCCACAGAAGCCCACGCTAGATTGTCAAAGTCCAGTTGGGGCAGGGTCTGGACATATAGATAGCTTTTATGAACAATAAAACACTGAACTTGAGAAATAACGTAATTTGTCTTTACATGCAGACAGCAACGTCGTCAGTAAAATATGGCCGTTTTGACGTTTTTTTTGCAAGGTAGATACGCCGTTCAGGAGCTTATACAGAAAACACGAAATCGGCAAGGTGTGGTAAATAATCATTCGACGGGAAATTTCAACATCTAGAACGTATCATTATTTTCTGAAAGACTTTGTCAAGTTAAATGTGTATGCAAAATTTAAAAAAAAATCCTTGGAGTAGTCATTTACCTTAACGAAGAAGTAAATGAACTCCACAATATTAAAACGAAACGATTATATATTATTTTTTTCAACATAACATTATACTAATTGGACGTAATGAAACATCAAATGAACATAGCAACAAGTTAGACTAACATTACGAAATAATGATTGAACATAACAATTTGTTCATTTGACTTGATAAAATAGTAATTAAACATGTGTGATAATAAGTTGATCTAACGTAATAAAATAATGATTTAATATAACAAAATAACGATTTAACATAACAATATATTTAACTGACCCAACAACACGATCTTTTAACACTAAAGCTCGCCTTTTCTCATGTTTCTAAAGCTCGCCCAAATAAATTTTATATTTTCCGACAATGACTATGTATTGTATATTTATTGTCAAGTAGTCCCCCGCCCCCAGGGACCGTAATCAACCTTAAAAGTTTTATACCATTACTTGCTATAAAATCTGCCATATTGTCATGACAACTTACCTTGGCATATTTTGATGATGAAAAGTCATCAAGAAATTCCCATATTCGAATTCTCAAATCTGATGAATCGAAATGGTCGTATATTTTACTATGTACGCTGTAGATATTCTTCGGAATATTTTTAAATTCATCTAATAATATTTCATGAGAAGTCATTTCATCCAGCGAATCTTCATAATATGTTCTACAACAATTAGCCATGCTTGAAGCATGAATTTTCCAAAATAACAAGTCTTTTTCGATTTTCCGCGCACAAATATCTCGCGGTATATGCATTTCACCCTCTCTATAAAAGTCTAAAATAGACTGAAAAAGTACAGGGTTTCGATCAAAAAAGTAAGAATCGGTGCTTTCATCATAGAATGGACTAGTTATATCAAGTTCCGCAAGTCGTGTTTTTGGAATTTTCTGCAATGTGCATTCATATGTCTGAAACATCTGACCTCCAACGTTAATCTTAACGATTTTACTATTTATTGCAGCAAATGTTTGTAAATGTTCGGCAAGCTCTAATTGATAACTGGATAAAATGGGCGATCGTGATATCGATGATTTAGATCCACGGGTATGTGGTGCGATTTTTGACGATGATTTGCCATGATCTTCAAACCATGATGACTGTCGCCGACTCCGGACAGGTATAGACAAGTAATGGGTCATTCTTCGAGTTATACAGCAAACTCATCTTCTGTGCTTGTATATCTCCCTTGTATATACATTCAATTATCTCGCTCCTTTCACAATGAAAACACGGCTCAGAAAACAACGAGCTTATCGTCTTCAGTTATAATGGATATATCTTTTGTAAATGTATGGAAGCGGCCATTTTTGTGTAGTCTATTGCTTTCGAAACATGACGTCATAAACACAAATGAAACGTTTCTCAACCCGTTAAAAACCATCTTAATATTTGCCGCCAATATTCTTTTCAAGTAGTGTTATACCCCATCTCGAGCGTCGATCATATCGTTATTCTTTCACAATTCCAATACATTTTGTATTGTTGATTCTGATTGGTCGACAACGTGACGTCTGAGATCTTTTATTTTTCGATAAATGACTTTATTCAGTTTATGAGTGAACTGGTCTCTTTATACACCGATAAATTGTTTCAAAATAAAAAATGGGTCAAAGACACAAATGGCCGGGTTGCTGGGTGTTTATTGTAGTGGTGACAAAGGTGATTACAAGATCATATTGCACATTGGCAGTCATGAATATTTATATAGACAAAATCAGACACATTGTATGTTGGTGTACGAGCACAGAGGCAGCCATCAATTTAATTAGAAATAGGTGAAGAAAGCAATATTTGATTTGATTACATGTTCATAAACACTTGTTTGGAAAAATGGGAAAATAATTCCTGAAATAATTCCATAAAGTGGGGTGCACATCTTCAATATGTATTAAAAGATTCTATGAAGTTTCAATGATGTGGGTGAAAAACTGTAGGAGGAGTTGATTTCACAAAATAGGTACCCTCTATTGAAGATGTCAATAAAAAACGACTAAGTTCCAAAGTTTGGAAAAATGGGAAATAATTCTTGAAATAATTCCATAAAGTGAGGTGCACATCTTCAATATATATACAAACATTCTATGAAGTTTCAAGGATGTGGGTGAAAAACTGTAGGAGGAGTTGATTTCACAAAATAGGTACCCTCTATTGAAGATGTCAATAAAAAAAGACTAAGTTCCAAAGTTTGGAAAAATGGGAAATAATTCCTGAAATATTTCCATAAAGTCAGGTGCACATCTTCAATATATATAGAAACATTCTATGAAGTTTCAAGGATGTGGGTGAAAAACTGTAGGAGGAGTTGATTTCACAAAATAGGTACCCTCTATTGAAGATGTCAATAAAAAACGACTAAGTTCCAAAGTTTGGAAAAATGGGAAATAATTCCTGAAATATTTCCATAAAGTGAGGTGCACATCTTCAATATATATAGAAACATTCTATGAAGTTTCAAGGATGTGGGTGAAAAACTGTAGGAGGAGTTGATTTCACAAAATAGGTACCCATTTTCCCCGCCCGCCCGCCGCCGCCCGCCGCCCACCGCCCGCCGCCCGCCCGACATTCACCATACTATAACCCGGATTTGCACTCTGTGCAACCCGGCCAACAACTCTTCTTAGTATAACAACAAAAATGTTTTATTGCTATGACGTCGCACAAGAAACTGGTGGCATTTCGGTAGTTCATTGGTGTTTTTATGTTGACCGCATGGTTTTTATAAATGGTGGATGATTCAGATAAAAGACAATTGAAATCTAAATTGTACTTGCCCTTTGATGTCTTTGCTATGATATTTAGTCGCAAGTAAAACGATAGAAATTACACAAAAACATAGGACAACGCGATATTTGTTCATACAACGAGTATACGCAACATACAAAAATATAGATTGTTGTATTTTTACATATTGAGGTATAAAAGTAAGCGCAAAAATAATAAAAATTGTAATAAATCACACTGAAGATGTATGCTTTATTATATAGAATTTTTACTATATGTTTGACGTCGTCGCCAAAATATACGACACAGATCAAAGAACGCAAAAGCGTAATGGTGCCTCAAAAATATTTTTCTTTAAAATCGACAAGAACAAGTAAAAGTAAGTAATTTAGATACAGTGAAAAAATGTACAAATGGTTTATTAGCAAAAACTAAATATAAAACGAAATAAATATATATGCCAAAAGGTAAGATTTTCTTTCAACATACAATATAGGATAGTTTTTAAAATGTGCGAAAAAAATGTCCCCAATCGAGTTTCAACCTTTCTTTAGTTGTAAAGTACAGCTCTCATTATTTCACAGTCTCAATTAGGTCGGTGATGAACGAATTTCCTTTGCAATTCCAAAAAATTAAATACGATTCTGTCTTCAGTGACTTGAGGCTGTATAATTATGTTCATTGAAAATCATTTTACCAGTCTCAGTTAAATGTCCGAGAGAATACACCGTTAATGTCAATTTCACAAGTTTAGAAATAAGACTCCAATACTGTTTTTCGCCGTTTTTCTCGGTACGGAATTTTTAACTGATGATTTAAGCACGTAAAACGGATATTCAATTAAGATCGCAAACACCCGTAGTATTAATTGTATTAAAGTGATCTGTGCGTACGAATACTCCGAGAAATTGGGTATATATCAATAAAGCTACTCAAGTTAAAATTTTAATAAGGAAACATTAAGCTATGGTAAACTTTATCTATTATATCTTCATTACTAATTTAACTTCGTGTTCACAAGTTTTGGCCGTTATATCATTATCACGACAATTGTAAAGGATGTATATTTTGTTTTTAATTAAGCAGAGAGGTTAGGGGCAAGTGTCGGTATTGAAAAAAAATCCATTTCTAATATTTCGGTCTAATGAAGGGTTCTGTACTGTAATGAATACAAGACTAAATATTCCAACGGTGTTGTAAATTTTGAAAATAAATAAACTAATAAATACAATTGTATGTGCCACCAAACGAGAAAAAAGGGTTAAGGAATTTTTCGGCATCCAGGAATAAGGTTTACGGGGGTTTAAACCTTTACTCGAGGAAAAACTGTTATAAGTCATCGCACCTCTTTCGAAATGATCAGTGTACCAGATTAAGCTACTCATGATAAAGAAGGGACTTACTCCAGAACACAAATTTGAAATTCAATCGGAGTTCTTTGTACGTCTCAGTTTTCTGAATTTTTTTTTTTTGCGGATATAAAATTGCATATATAGTTCGAGACAAATGATTTCATGTGCGTAAATGTAACAGACTACTGTTTGCATCAAATGAGTGCGTTGACATTTTTAAATTTCAATTTAAAACAAGATGCTCCCAAGAGTCTGAATCGCTCACCTGTTATTTTTTGTGTAGATCTTGCATCAATGATTTTTTTTTGCCATTTAATGTAAACAATCACATTTTTCGCCTTAATATTGACTTGTACAGCTAAGATAAAGAATCCTGATTCCAAATATATATGGTTGCTATGGACTTTCCAATGGCATTGACTCTTGATCTTCAATTTTGACTTGAAACAGGTAAATTTTAGGGTCCTGAACCCAAATATATCTGGTTGCTAGTGACTTTTCCATCGGTTGCTATGGATTTTTTCAATGAACATGACCCTCCATATTGACTTGTAAAGCTAAATAATAGGGTCCTGAATCTAAATATATCTGGTTGCTAGTGACTTTTTCATCGGTTGCTATGGGCTTTTTCAATGACCTTGACTCTTGACCTTTCTTTTTGACAGGTAAATTATAGGGTCCTTCACCCAAATATATATGGTTGTTATGGACTTTTACATTGGTTGCTATGGACTTTTTCATTGGTTGCTATGGACTTTTCTATAGGTTGCTTTGGACTTTTTCAATGACCTTGACCCTCCATTACAGCTACCATTTAATTTATTTCATCTGTGACAACATTATTTTTACTGATAATTACTGTTTACATGTAAATAATCTTTCAAGGGCAAAAACTCCCATAAGAGGTCAATTGACAATTTTGGTTATGTTGACCTATTTGTAGCTCTTACTTTGCTGAACATTTTGTCCTTATCTATAATAATATTCAAGTTAATAACCGAAAACTGCAAAATTTCCTTAAAATTAACAATTCAGGGACAATAACCTGAAAATGGGTTGACCGATTCGTCTGGAAATTTCATGGCAGGTACATCTTGACCTCATAAACATTTTAACTTCTTGTCAGTTTAACTCTACGGACAAAAAAACAAAACACAAACTTTAAACTAGATACCCTAAGGATCTTTCAGCCTAACTTTGGCTGAAATTTATTCAGTAGTTTAAGAGAAGATTTTGAAAGTTTACAAAAATGTGAAAAATTGTCTTTATTGCTGAACCTTTTAGGCCAGGTGAGCTAAAAAAAACAAAAAACAAAAACTACCAAAATAAAAAAAAATTATTTTATAAGAATAAATCGTAAACTATCACAATATACAAACTAGAGGCTCAGAGGTCTGAGCCTGTATCGCTCACCTGGCAGAAACAAGAATTGCCCATGGAGGCCATGTTTTTTGCATGATCTGGACAAACTGAGAAAAGTTTGTGAAAAAAACTCCCACAGATGCTGCTTGTCAAGTTTTGTTTCATTTGGCCAAGCTGTTTCAGAGAAGATTTCTTTATATCAGCCTATCAGAAACAAGAATTGCCCATGGCAGCCATGCTTGTCGTCCAATTAGGATGAAAAAGATTTATTTCATAAAAGACTTTCCATAGAAGCTTCCTGTCAAGTTTGGCTGACAGTTTTTTTTTTATTAATCAACCAATGAAAAACAAGAATTGCCCATGACAGCCATGTTTGTTGCCCGATTTGGACAAAATGAGGAAATTTTGTAAAGAACCTCCCACAGATGTTTCCTGACAAGTTTTGTTCCATTTGGTCAAGCGATTTCAGAGGACAAGATTTTTTTTATATCAGCCAATCAGAAACAAGAACTGCCCATGACAGCCATGTTTGTTGCCCGATTGGGACGACATGATGAAACTTTGTAATGAATCTCCCATAAATGCTTCCTGTCAAGTTTTGTTCAATTTGGCCAAGAAATTTCAGAGAAGACTTTTTTTTATATCTGCCAATCAGAAACAAGAAATGTCCATGGCAGTCATATTTGTATTCTGATTGGGACAAAATGAGGAAAAATTATAAAGGACCTCCCATACATGTATATGCTTCCTGTTAAATTTTGTTCCATTTGGCAAAGCAGTTGCAGAGAAGATTTTTGAAAACTCAGCCAATCAGAAACAACAATTGCCCATATAAACGGTCATGTTTTTTTGCACAATCAAGATGACCAAGCCACTTCAGAGGAGAAGATTGTTTTATATCAGCCAATCAAATAAAAGAACTGCCTGTGGCATCCATATTTGTAGTCCAATCAAAAAGAAATGAGGAATTTTATAAAGGACCTCCCATATATGCTTCTTGTCAAGTTTTGTTCCATTTGGAAAAGTGATTTCAGAGGAGAAGATTTTTTATATCAGCCAACCAGAAAGAAGAACTACATGTACCCACGTTGGCCATATTTGTAGTCCGATCGGGACTAAATTTGGAGACTTTGTACAGAATCTCCCATAGATGCTTCCAGGTTTCATTCCATTTGGCCTAGCAGTTCTAGAAAGAAACTTTTTTTTTAATCAACGAATGAGAAACAAGAATTGCTCATGACAGCCATGTTTGTAGCCTGATCAAGAAGAAATGAGGAAATTTTGTAAACAACCTCCCATACACATGTATGCTTCCTGTCAAATTTAGTTCCATTTGGCCAAGCGATTTCTGAGAAGATTTTTTTATATCAGCCAATCAGAAACAAGAACTGCCCATGGCAGCCATATTTGTAGTCCGATTGGGACGAAATGAAGATAATTTATAAAGGACTTCCCATATATGCTTTCTGCCAAGATTTGTTCCATATGACCTAGCAATTTCACAGGAGGAGATTTTTGAAAACACATCCAATCAAAATCAACAATTGCCCATGGAGACCATTGTTGTTGTCTGATCGGGACGAAATGAACAAACTTTATTAAGGACCTTACAAATTCAATTGCATTTGGCCGAGTTGTTTCAGATGAGAAGATTGAAATGTGCAAAATTAACGGACAACCGATGGAAGGACGGACGGACGGGTGTACGGACAACGGGCGGACGCAGGATGCCAAGTGATGATAAAAGCTCACCAGGCCTTTGGTCAGGGTAGCTAAAAACTTTATAAATAAAATATTAGAACTCTGTAGTTACTGTTTGAAATGCCTTTGACCCAACAGCACCTCCCTTAAAAGTTAGAGCAATGTCTAGAAGTTTTTCCCCATCTTTCCCTCGTGGACCCCCCTCCTTGAATTCTTCAGATAATTCTCTGAATGTAATCGCTATCCTTTTGCCCTTAATGTCATTTCTATGTATTGAATGCTTCCAAGCATGACGAGCTGGACCATACACAATCAATAAAGATCGTCTGTACATCGGCACATGAATTTCTATGTCCAATTTATCATCATTTGTAAAACATAACACTGAATCAGACAAGAGATTCAAGGTTACAAGTCTTTCTCCCCATAGCCAGAAATCATCATAATGAGGGTCAATAGAGGAGCCTCTTTCCTCGGAATATTCAAGATTACACATTTCCACTGGCCAAAAATCAGATAAAATATTCATAAATTTCATCCTTTCATAAATGTCTTTGCTGTATTCTGGAAGTCCTGTGAATTCTGAAAGCTTTAACTTCTTACGTTTAAAATTAACCTTTGGCCCATAATCCTGCAAAAGGATGTCAAAATTGTTAACATTTAACATTTAAAAAAAAATCTGACATGCAATATACATGTAGTCATGTTCTTTCAGTGTTCTAGCTAGTCTTTTAACGCCAGACGGGCATATATTTAGGTTAAGGGGCACTTTAACATAGTTTCAGGTCTAAAAGGGAAATCACGATAATCTCAACTTTTAAGAAATATCAACACATGATCAATAACTCTGATGCCCTTTTAAGAGTGCTTTTAGTTTCTTTCAACCTATTATCAATGCATTTTCAATTCTTTCAGTCTTGTTTATATTTTTTAAAAAAGTGTTTATATTGTATTCTATTTCATATGTATTGTAAAAGGCAGCGGGTGCACTGGAAGTAGGGCAGTGTGCTGCTCTCCTCTTACTTTTGCTAGCTAGAACACTGTCATTAAAACATTAATTATCTATTATGTTCTATAATCTAAATTCAATATATATTTTAAAAATCTATAAAATAAATTTTTTTTTTATGATTTTCAAAAATCGTATCAGTGTTAATCATTTTGAGTTATTGTATATCCAGTTTTGTCTAATTATTTCATATATTTATTAATTACCTGTTTACATCTCCCAGATTGAGACAACACAAATGGTGTCTTGTATATTTCATTACAGATTTCCTCCTCCTCTTTTTCACTGACGAACTCACAGCGTATGTGTATTCCTGGAAAATCTACACTTTGTCCGATGTGACACTGACATTCACTGGAGACCTTCTGTACATCTTGCCTTGTTTGAGCATAAACTTTAGGTTCCTTGCTCTGTTCATGATTATTTTCATGCATATGGTGTCTTTTAATTTTATCAACCTGCAGTTTTCCATTTATGTATTTTTCCTCATGAGATGTTGAGTTAATGCAAACATTGTTTTGTTCATTACTTTCTAACCATGCTCTCTGGCATTTGTAACAGTAAGTATATACCTGAAAAGAAAATTAACTTGTGAAGATATACATGTACATGTAAATGTTATTATGATAAAGTTGACCCTTAAGTAGATTTTTGTTTGACTTTATGTTTTGATGCACCTTGTTAGGGGTACTTCTATGGTACATTTGCAGGTTGATTGGGGAGGGGAGACGTTTGCATGTAGGCATAGATATATACATGTATGAAAAATTACTGGGATTTTAAAAAATTATTTTAACTGTTTATGACTATGAAATGTCCATTTCCCAACTACATTTGTAGGAGCAAATTTTTTAAATCTCCCAAAGTCCCAGATAACATGTGTAACAGCATCATATACATGTATGCATTAAAAAAACAGCAGATACATGTACACTTGAGAATTATTTTCTGCCTGTCAGAGTTGTGCTCAGTCATTGCTTACATATTAATTTATCTGTAAACTTTATTATTGACAAAAGAATGTCTCACAAGGCTTAAATTTTTTTTCTCTTCCATTACAAATGCTTGCTTTTCAGCCCTTAAAAGGAAAAAAAATAATATCAATAATGATTTTTTTATTGTAAGTTATACCCATGGGGGTTAAACAATATAACATAGAATGAACAATAACAAGCAAATACATGTACCATGAATACAGACAGATATAGTGATGCATATCGGTTTGGAAGATATCATGACTGTATAAAAGGAAACAAGTTCATATCACACGAAAAAATGGTAGAATTAAGGAGAAATAGTACCAATGGCAAAAAACTAATTTGGTAATAGTTTTTGAAATTAAAAAAAAAGGACAAATATACCTAAGTAGCAATCAAAGAAAAATAATCCATTGGACAGACAAACCCGGGAAGACAAATGAACAACCACAAGCACAATAAATAAACACAGAAAACTAAAAAACATGAACAACACAAACTCCTATAACAACCAGGAGTGAACCCAGGTGCTTCGGAAGGGTAAGCAGTTCCTGCTCCATATACATGTACAGCACCCGTCTTGAAGTTCAACAAAGTCAATCCGGTGGAAGTCACAAATCGGTGGAGGCACATGAAATGTTACGACAGTGGGAACAGGTCCAACATCACCTTAGATATTGGAACACAGGTATGGTCAAACAATTCGTGATGATGACCGTAAAATTTTCTAAGTGATAACATCAACTTATCCCTGAAAAAACCCTGGTTAAGAAGCTTTTGTGACAGCAGTAATCCTCTTTGTCGAAAGTCAGTGTAACTCACGCATGCCCTTGAAAATCGGATAAGCTGAGAAACGTAGAGGCCATATTGCAGGCTATGCTGGTATATTGCTACTCAAGAAGGGAAAATCAACAATAGGAAAGTTGAAGTCATCATGTTTGTCATAAAGTTTTGTCTTCAATGTTGAATTTGTATTCAATATAAATGTGACAGTGTATAAGTATTAGTTGTAGGACGTATTTACATACTACAACAGGCCGTTATTCAGAACAGTTTAGAGTCTGCCAAAAATTCTCCCTTTCATAAAAAAAACTTACTACAAACAAAAAAAAATTTTTCTCATGCACCTGAGACAGATTCTATCCTGTCGAAGAGTACCCTGCTATCTTGTAGATTTAATGCACAATTTATGCGTTAAAACCTCAATTAAATGTTTAAACACAGTAAACTGATTGTGAATATTGTTCTTTTGAGTTTTGGGAGCAAAGTCTCGTGGCATAATTTGCAATTTTCAAAGTCAAATTTGCAGTTCATTTTAGTAGTGATCAATAATTCACTTTTGACCGATTTCACATGGCTATAGCGCTGTTGATTGGCAAGTAAGGTAGGCGTATCATACATCATTGTGTTGATAAATTAATATTTTTTTTATTGATCCAAAAGTTTTGAGTGAGACCAAACTGTGAAAGCAATAATTCTTTGGAAATCAAAACAGACGCATAAAATTATGTTGCCAGAGTTTGGGGACCTTTTCTTTTCTCTTGGTATATATAGTAATTTTTTTCTGAGACAAGAGTCTGTGCACAGGGGCTCGTTACAATTGACACAGTATGTCATCTGTGACTGATCCGGCCCCGATCTATAATTGTTATGGTATTATAGATCGGGGCCAGATCAGTCACAGATGACATACTGTGTCAATTGTAACGAGCCCCTGTGCCTGTGGTCTGTGCGATGGATGTGAGAGCAACCGAAGTTTTAAAGCTCTCTAAAACACGTTACATTACCTTGCCATTTTTCTTCGTTGTTTGGTTTTTGGATATTTTATCTTGTTTTTCACAAATAAAACATGTCCGTATACCTTTACAAGCACAAACATTCTCATTACTCATTTTCAAATGGCGGAGATAATCTTAGAAGGGGGAGAGAAAATCGTTGTCATTCTCCTTTCGTATGTATAAGCTTCCTGTTTTAGGAACACCCCACTGATGGGTAAGTTTTAGTTTAAAATGTCTTTACGAAATAAAAGTTTATTCCGTAAAAATAAAATAATAACATAGATCCAATAAGTGTGTACTATACATGAAGTGATCATATAATACAATAACTTAAAAAATATAATAAAATCTAAATTTATTATTTTAATATTATCATAATATGTATACTTAGACATTAGGATGTAACTTTACCATATTAGTTATGATAATCATACTTATATCCTACTATGATCCAGGGATCATATAATACTTCATATACAGTTCCTGTATGATCCAGTAATTAAAACATATCTTTTCCAAGAGCAGAAGTTGTTTTAAATTTACTATATTTGATTCATAAATTATTTTAATATACAATGTCCTGTATATTGATATTTTCACTATGTTTCACTGATAATGTCATTCTATTAATGCACTTTGTCATTGAATTTCATACTCCATCTGTAGATGTATTCTCATGGTATGAATCCTATAACATAAATTTCTGTTGAGTGTCTCAAGTTGATCCATTTGGTCATTTGAAAAGCCCAGAGGTTCCTTAAAGACTGAGTAATCGACAACAAGTTTGGTGATCTGCAGTTTATTATCAAACAGAGCTTCCCATTCGGCTAAAATGTTAGCATTCTGTCTTTGGTGATACCTTTCTCACTGCCAATGTATTCTGGTCTATTGAGTTCCACACTGGATGGATATTTTCTGTTTTATCTATTGCACATGGTAGATCTCCTTAGCTGAAATTTGGCTTCCTATTTCGGTATTTTTGGTTATGAGTACTTCTTGTTTTAAAATAAGTTTTGTTTTTGGTCTTCCAAATGTTTCGGTTTTAATGCTGCTGATGAGAGGTAACTCCTTGAAATGCGTCGTATACAGCATAGTATAAAATTACTATATCTAATATTAGTATCTTTGGATTGTTATTTTTATAAACTATATTTTTGTTGAAATATTTAAGAGTCGTCATTGACTGAGCATCTTCTCTTAATTTATGTGTCCAGAAGTTTCCAATGTTTGTTTTAACATTTTTCTTCCGTTGAAGTTCTGTTGGTGGTGAATCTTGACGATTCAGTATATCCGGGAGATCATATTTCCCCAGGAGTTTTAACACACGAGAAAAGAAGCTTTTTGGGTTGTCACTATTTACTGCAATTTGTCTCCTGATTAAACTCCTTGACTTTATTGTTGTTGCATGTTAAATTACATGTGTTACCAGAGAATATAAAAACGGTATGTTTTCTTTTGTGTAATTCTGCTCCGAAAGGTAATATTCCTAGCAGTAGATATACTGCACATTTTGCTGTGCGTTTGGAAAGTGATTTCAAGTATACATCGCAAGGTATCCAGATGGAACCTTTCTAGTAAATCTGTCTGTGAATTATTCAGTTTCAGTATCTCCAGTCCATAAAGTAATCTAGGTATTATATATGTTCTATATATGGTAACAGATACTTCTGGATTGAGGCCATTTGTGCCATGTAGTCCTGAATTTATTAATGCATATTTTGTACGCCTTGCTGTTTTTATTCGTTCTTCGATGTTGATGTCTACTCCCTTGACATGAGTTCTCTTAAGACCTAAATGTGTTGTTTCTTCTGATATTCCGATTACGTTTCTTGATATTTCCCACTCGTGACATTGCTGATTTTTGCATTGTACTGAAGCTTACAAATTTTGATTTTTTAGGATGGATATTGTAGTGATGTTGTTTGGCATATCTATCTACAATATTTAGCATCACTTGCAGTTCCTCCTGATTGTCACTTAGTAATGCAAGGTCATCAGCAAGGTTGGTGCTCCGCAGTAGATAGTTCCAATTTTGTGTCCTAAGGAGTGCTGTTCAAGTTCTGTAAGTAAGTCTTGAACAAATGCTTTGTAAAGGTGGGTAGAAAGTTTTCCTCCTTGTCATACACCCTGCTGGATATTGAATGGATTCCCAATCTCTCCTTGCCATTTTACTCTTGAGGTGAGTATAGAACACTATTAGATTTTTTGTAAGTTCTGATTTTGATTCTGAAATCATTATGATGAGGCTGGCTATTAGTGGGCACACCCCTTTTGTAAAGACAAACTGAAGATCTGTGTTAATTAGAGCTTATATTAAATTTTCCAAGTATACATAACTCATGTAGGTTCGAGAGAACTTGTATTACGGTTATTCCTCTGTAATTCGATATTAAGCAAGGATTTTTTTCTCTTTTTAGAACCGGAGTAAGGATTCCGGATTTAAATTCCGATGGAACTCTTCTATTTTGTAGGATTTTATTAAAGAGGTTGATGGTCATAGGTGTTGTTACTTCTTTTCCAAACTTTAGGTGTTCAGCGCAAATTCCATATATTCATTGGGGGGGGGGGTTCCTGTGTTAAGACTATCTATTTGCTAAGCTTATGTCTTGCTCTCTGTATGGCACTATTGATATAGTTTGACTTTGAAAGACTTCCTATATAAGTAGTTGTCTAGTTTCACATAGATCTAAGTATGAGTTGTCGTATAAAAACTGTCCTGTGGAATACTCAGCTCCTCGTAATTATTATAGTTGGTAAAAGCGTCTATAGTTGTTTTTCAAGGTTATATTCCTTTTTCTCCATCAATATCAATGTCTGTTTCTTCTGATGAGTCTATGGAATATTTCAGTTGAGGGACTGTCCATACGTTTTTCGTAGAGTCTAATTCTGTCTAAGGCATGTTCCTTACATTGTTCACTCCTTAGTTTTCTTTTTTCCAGTTTTAGTTCTAATTTTATTGGATGATCTTGTTTTCCCAATTGATTTCCATTTTGAATATAGTTGTTTACAGGTTTTGAGCTGATTCCTAAATTTCGGTGATACTTTCCACTTTGGGCCCTTCAGTTTTATTGCCTTTTTATTGCCTTTCTTGGAAGCTTTCAGGAGCATACAGTTTATTTTCCCTAACATGTTAGAGGGCAAGTCATTCTCTTTAAAGTTAGACATTTCTGTAATGATGGACTGTTGATAGGTTGGCAAGTCTATTTCATTCAACTGTAGTTTTTGGATAAACTTATTGGTTGGTAACTGGTTATGTTTGTTGTTTCTACTGTCAATGAGTGTTCCATTCAAATCTCCACATATAGTACAATGGCATGTGTGTTTTGGTATTTTTCGATAATATTATGTACAATGTCCAAGCATTCTGCATATTCATACTGAGAGTTTTTATCTGCAGGTTGGCATATAGGCATTTATGATGCTGACTTTTTGGTTTGTTGAAAGAGATATGGCAACAATTCTTTCATTAATTTCTGGGAGCTTCTTGATATAGCTGTACCATTCCTTCGGCCAGAGTAGGGATACACCAGCCTGACCCCTGGGAAGTTTAAATCCCTGTGGAATGGGTCAGGAAGTAATTTGTAGAGTGTTTTTGGCATTCCCAGAGAAAGTGTTCTTGTATCATTTGTTGCGGAGGGGTGGTTGGTAATTCGGGTAGGCCTAGCCCGAGCCGGAAATCTTTAAAATGCTTATTTTCGCGATATGAAAATTTTGCCATTATAGGTAAATATTGTATGTTTAGTCATTTTATAGATAATTTGACTATAAATTTAAAAAAATCAGGATCAGGGTCATAACAATAATTTGTTGCCTCTGTGATGCTTGCGAAATTTGTGTGTTTTGGTATATGTTTTTCCCGATATCAAAAGCTGTCTCAATAAATCTGTAACGGGGAAATTCTTAAATTTTATTATTCTTCGCCAAACCCATATTTAACTCCCGAGCAGAGAATAACTTAAACTGATGTGCGTTAGTGAAATACAGAAAGAAAAACTTGGTTGGCAATAAATTGAAAATAAATTAAAAAAAAAGAATTTCCCAATTTTTTCCTCATTACAGCTATATATTGTTAGATTCTTTTACACTTCTCCAAACCAGCAATCCGAATTCTAAAGAAAACGGAATAGTATGTACGATTTATTTTTTTCATGCCCTCCCTCTTTTTTGTAATTCGATTTAATTTACACATTTAAGCATACCTATGCAGAAACTTCTCCCAGAATTTTCTTCCCACAAATTCACGGAAGGCAATCATTTTGGGGGAAGTAGGTGGGGTATTATTTGAAGCAAAATGAATATATTGACACATGTATACTCGGAGAACTGGCGGAAAAACAGTACATGGACATATGATTTGCACAGCGCCCTTTTCAAGCTAGCCGATTTGTGGCTACCACTGAATTGACTCTGTTGAACTTCACAACTGGGACTATTATACTAACGTAATAGTCCCAGTTTACAACGAGTGTCGTATACGGAGCAGGAACTGCTTACCATTCCGGAGCACTTGAGTTCACTCCTGGTTTTTATAGGAGTTCGTGTTGTTCATTGTTTTTTAGTTTTCAGTGTTTATTTGTTATGCTTGTGATTGTTCATTTGTCTTCCCCGATTTTGTCTGTCTAATGAATTACGGTTTTTGGATTGCTCCTTAGGTATATTTGTCCTCTTTTAATACAGACTTGACTAATTTCTAATGGGGACGGGTTGACCCATCTCCGATGGGGCGAGTTTGATATAAAATTTTGAAGTGGTGGAATGTCTTGAAAGTGAGGCCAGTTGGTTGAAAAGGGTGACGTGGTAGAATTCGGGGCGAGTTGTCCTGCTTCCAAAGTGGCTTTAGTTTGTTCCCTCACTCGCAGTTCGTTCAATATGCGGAGTTAAGCGGTGGGAGCCTTTTATTTGGTAAACCAGTCTATAACCACGTGTCTTCTCAACTGGTTCAAAATGGACATGATTAAGTTACCAGATTAAACAGAGAAACTGAAGTATATATATATCGACTCATATATCATATCGATTCATGTACTATTTCTACTTCTTCTTCTTCCAATATAGAACCAGCTTAGAACAGGAGTCCTCGCCGACTTTTTCAAGTTCTGCGGAACTAGACATGCCAGGCACACACAGCTGCTATCCCTAAGACTATATACAAACTAAAATCATCTACTATGGTACAGGTTAAATAAATTTACTACTATCTACACGGGAATATTGGCTTACTGGCTGGCTTGGCTAACCTGTTGTTGGAGGTTAGCCCTGAACTCCTCTATGGAGTCTGCCCAGATTGTTGTTTCTGGTAGTTGGTTCCAATCTCTCACTGTTCATTCGAAGAAGGAGTTTCTAAACGTGTCATGGTTCGTTCTCTCTTGGAATAATCTATGCTTTCCTCTCGTTCTACTGTCACTTGGTCTAATTATGTCTCGGTCGATGTCCACAAGTTGATGCTGTATCTTATACATCATGACGAGTCTGCTTGTTTTCCTCCTTTGCTCTAGAGTCTGCCATCCCACTGATGTTATCATTCCTGTCACGCAACCTGGTGTTCTGGAGGTGTAGTCATTCATGACAAAGTGGGCAGTCCTTCTTTGAACATTCTTTAAGGATTGTATTTGCGTGTGGCTGGTTGGGTCCCACACCATAGATGCATATTCCAGTGTTGGTCTTATGATAGCGAGGTAGCTGGACTGGTTTGGTGCATTCCTTTATGTTGCGCATTATAAAACCAAGTGTACGGTTCCCCTTTGCATCTACGTTGACAACCTGACTGTCCCATAACAAGTTGTTGGCAATAGTAACACCGAGGTACTTGTAGTCTTCTTCGACTTCCATTGTATGGCCATGTAGTTGGAAGTATGTTGGGAGAATTGGCTTGGACTTACTTAGTGATACTCTGAAGACTGCACATTGTTGGGTTAAAACTCCTCTCCCAATCGCTTTCCCATCTTTCCAAGGCACTTAGATCTTGTTGTAGGTCATCGCTTTTGTATTGCTGATTTGTCGGAATAGGATGGTATCGTCTGAGTATCTGGTGGTTTCGGGCATATCGTTGATATAAGCCAGGAATAGTAGAGCCCCTAGGACTGAACCTTGTGAAATAAACTTAATACATAATTGAAGACGATGGACAAATAAGTTAAAATTTCGTACATAACTTATACATGTTGTATCCTTACAGTGAATGATTTGACGCAATTATATTATAAATCTTACATGTCAGATGCAAATATATGTCCAGAAATGTGTGCACAGGAGCAACTATCTGCATTCGCAACCCTTATTAGGGTATGGTAACTGGTGCCCCCCCGTGGTTACACTAGGTTACATAAAATTATACATAATCACCATTGTCTTCTACGAAACAACAGTTACATATTGTCATCTGATATCACATCATTTGTTTTATTGTGACTGTCCTTTGTGGAAAATGCCCCCCCCCCCAAAAAAAAAACAAAAAACAAAAAACAAAAAACAAAACCTGACAGTTTACGAAACGAACGTTCATTGATGTGTTTTAAAAAGAATCTTAAGACGTACCTTTTTAGACTTGCGTATCCCAGTTCTTAACAGACTATGTTATTATTATTTTTAATGTTCGCACACAGTACTTTTAGAACACTAGTAGATTTTTAACATTGTAATTAATTCACATTTTTTACATTTCATTATTTCACATATTCTTAATAAGCATATAATGATTCATTTTTATCTTTTTACTTTTTAAATGTCTGCAATTTTTGTTAATATATTTTTTTTTTTTTTTTTTTTTTTTTTTTTTTTTTTTTTTTTTTTTTTGATAATTATGTACATTTTTTAATTTTATTTTATGACAAAATTTTCTTATTTCATTTAGCATTTAGTTAATTGTTTTTGTTTCAAGTACTGATTTTTGCTTAATTGCTTTTAAAGTGTTTAAAATTATTCATCTTATTTTTATTCGTTGTTTTAATTTTCATACATATGATTTTCTACTTTCAAGATGATCATTATAGCCTAATATATTTTTTCGTCGTGTCTGTGATAATATTTAATCTGATTTTTTGTATATTACTGTACATTCTTTTGTATGTCATGTCATTTTTATGTTGATGTATTGTAACAGCGCTTAGTGTAATATATTTGTTGAATAAGCGCTATATAAAAACCTCTGTAATAATTAATAATAAAAAAAAAAAACAACACACACACCACATTGCCACATTTTCTTTTTTCTGTTTTTGAAATTGAATTATCTGAATCTATAAATATTAGAATCCATGGTTTTTTCAAATCTAAAAATCTTGATGTCAACGAAATGTAGTTAATTTCATGAATTCATAATAAATAATAAATATTTGTTAATTTATAAAGGCACAGTGCTTTTTAATATAAAGATCATAAATTTAATTATGTGAAGTTTAATTTGTTCAGTATTCTTTTTTAAAAGTAGTATACTACAGTATATTGTATTTGGTTTTTAGCTCACCTGGCTCAAAAGGCCATGTGAGCTTATGCTATCACTTGGCGTCTGTCATTGTCGTCGTAAACTATTTCAAGAATGTTCTCCTCTGAAACTACTGGGCAAAATACCTTCAAACTTTAACTGAATGTTCCTTAGGGTATCTAGTTTATAAATTATATCTGAAGTTGTGATCTATCAACAAACATGGCCGCTGTTGCTAAAATTAGAACATGGGGGTCAAATGTAGTTTTCGGCTTATATCTCAAAAACCAAGCATTTTGAACAAAACTGACATGGGGTAAAAATGTTCAACAGGTCAAGATCTACCAGCGATGAAATTTTCAGATAAATTGGACAACCCTTTGTTTGGGTATTGCCCCTGAATTATTAATTTTAAGGAAATTTTGCTGTTTTAGGTTATCTTGAATATAATAATAGATAAAGATAAACTGTAAACAACAAAAATGTTCAGCAAAGTAAGATCTACAAATAAGTCAACATGACCAAAATCATCAATAATTGACACCTTATAGGAGTTTTTTCCCTTTGAAAGATTATTTACATGTAAACAGAAAATAATCGTCTGACATTGTCACAAATGTTTAGGGTGTTACTTGAAATAAATTAAATGGTAGCAGTACAGGTCAAGGTCATTGAAAAAAAACCCTAGCAAGCATATATATTTGGATTAAGGACCTTAAAATTTACCTGTACAAGTCAAAAAGAAAGGTCAAAAGTCAATGCCATTGAAAAAGTCCATAGCAACTGATGAAAATGTCCCTGGCAACCATATATATTTCAGTTCAGGACCCTACAATTTACCTGTTCAAGTCAAAATTGAAGGTCAAGAGTCAATGCCGTTGAAAAAGTCCGTAGCAACCATATCTATTTGGGTTCAGGATTCTGTATTAGCTGTATAGGTCAATATTAAGGAGAAAATTGTGATGGTATACATTAAATAGGAAAAATATTCATTGATGCAAGATCTACTGGTACAAAAAAGATAACAGGTGAGCTCTTGGGAGCCTCTTGTTTATTTTCTCGCCTGCAGAGTGAGACATAGGTATTATTATCCGGTGGCGGTGGCGGCGGCGGCGTAAACTATTTGTATAAAGCTGTATATTTCAGAAGGTTGAAGACCTAGATGCTTCATACCTTGTATGCAGATACCTTGACCTCATTTTCATGGTTCAGCGACTGCTTGAAAAAAATGTATAGTTATTTTGTCATGTGAATTTCTCACTTATCATGAGTAATAGGATAACTATATTTGGTATATAGGTTCCTTCCAATGTTTAAATGTCCGTCAGACAGGGTTCACCTGATCTTGACCTCATTTCATGGATCAGTGATCAAGGTTAAAGTTATGTGATTAGGTCCGTTTCTCAAATACTATACGCAGTAGGTCAACTATATGTGGTGTATGGAATGAATGTAAGGGGTACATGTCAGTCAGACAGGTTTCGTATGATGACCTTGACCTTATTTTCGTGGTTCATTGGTCAATTTTAAGTTTTTGTGTTTTGGTCTGTTTTTCAAATACCATTAGTAATAGGTCAGCTATATTTGGTGTATGGAATGATTGTAAGGTGTACATGTCCATCTGGCTGGTATCATTTGTCCATGACCTCATTTTCATGGTTCATTGGTCAATGTGTAGTTTCTATTGTTTGGTCCTCTTCTCTGATACCCGAAGTTATAGGTCAGCTATATGTGGTGTGTGGAATGATTGTATGGTGTGCATATCTGTCTGGCAGGTTTCATCTGACCTTTGATCTTATTTTCATTGTTCATTCGTTAATGTTAAGTTTCTATTGTTTGGTCCTCTTCTCAAATACCTGAAGTTATAGGTCAGCTATATGTGGTGTATGGAATGATTGTAAGGTGTGCATCTGACCCTGACCTCATTTTCATAGTTCATTGGTCAATGTTAAGTTTCTGTTGTTTGGTCTTCAAAGATGCTATATAGTAATAGGTCAACTATATTTGCTGTATGGAATGTATTTTATTATTTAACTGCTGATTACTTATATTGAAATAGTGTCATTATTTTATAAAATCTTTAAATAACATTAATATAAATGATAATAAATAATAATATTTTCTGTATGTAAAGAATGTTATGTGTATATGTCTGTCTGCCAGGTGTCATCTTACCTTGACCTCATTTTATGGTTCATTGGTCAAAAGTTTTCTCGATTAGGTTTGTTTCTAAGATACTTTAAGCAATAGGTTAACTAAATTTGGTGTATGGAATGATTGGACCGCCTACATGTTTGTCTGATAGGGTTTATCTCACCTTGACCATGTTCTTTCATCATTAAAATGTTAATTTAATGTAAAGCTTATATAAACTTTTTTTTTTTTTACTTTCAACATAAATTCAATTATGAACACTAAAACAGGCGAGACATTTCAGTGTGTCCACTGTTGTTTATTAATTGATTAAAAGAACACTCAGATTTTTCAAGTAGCCAAATTTTTATTTATTTTGGTACAAATGATTTATTGGGGATTAATTACAACCCCCACATCTAAAATATGTAGAATCAACAGTATTCAGAAAGTACTACTCCAGAGAAGCTGATTAACTTAAAATATGTATTAAATAATTTTAAGTAAAAAGTGTTAAAAATTTTCAAATGAATGAAGAGCCTTTTATATCTTTTTAGATTGAAAATGACAGAGATTGGATGGGGTCATTTGTCACAGTATGAGGCTTATGGTCGAGTTGGGGACATAGAGGAAGATTTTGGTATAATTCCTTATGAAGAGGCCAAAGGAACTTCCTACACCTCATTCAAACATGCTTCACATGCTATGTTGTTTGCCAGGAATGATGCAATACTGTGGGACTTGTACAAAGCAAGAGCTGCAATATTGGTAAATTTATTCGGAATATAATGTGTAAAATTATTCGGAATATAATGTAAAATTGTAAAAACTTTCACCTTTCTAATGCTTCAACTCATCTGTATTAAGTTTTGACCTCAAGTTTAACCTATAATTAACCTACATAATAATGCTGTGCATTTGGATTGCTTATGTAAATGTCTCTTTTTAGATATATTCTACTTCAAACAGCAGAATTTTTTTATCATCACATCTGCTATGTAATAATTGGTTAGTACCCACATGATAACTGGTTATCATCCAAGGAATAACTATTCTGTTAAAGGTTTGTTATGGTATAATAACACTTACACCTGATCAGACAGAATATCAAACCCTTGACATTTTAAAGTTAAAAGCCTCAATTTGAAATTAATAAAAATTCATTGTTTTTCACATTTTTAAATATATCTAAAAAGAGACCAGTGTTCTCCCCAATAGCACAGTGGTATAATTTTTACCACTGTGCTATAATTTTCCACCACTGTGCTATCAATTTTGACAAATGTACATATATTTTTTCACTTTTGATGCAGTGATCTGTTCCTTTTTAGTTTTACCGTAGTTTTACATTTTTGAAAACCAGAATAATTAAAATCTTGTAAAATTCTACACAATAATTTATTATTTCTCATAAATGACAAGAAACCCTTTTTCAAATTCTTTTAAAAATAACTTTATTACGATACTAGAATAATTCGTTACTAACCTATGTGAATTTCTACCACAATGCTATTAAAAATTTCATGTCATGTGGTACAGTAAGGTCCATTCAAATTTACCATAATTATGAATGGTATAATAAAATAAAATAATCTTTTGGCTTTGGTTAAAGGGAGATCATTTAAGGTAGTTAACACACTCATTGATGATTCTTTTGATTAAAACTCTTCTTTTATTTAATGACTGACTTTTTTTTTGAAGATGCAGATGAGATTTGATGGACTTTTAGGATTTCCTGGTGGATTGGTGGATCCTGGAGAAAATCCACTAGATGGAGTTAATAGAGAGTTAGAGGAAGAAATTGGTTTAGATCTTGCTAAATATCGATTTCAAGATTCTGATCATGTGGTGTCTTTTGTGAATAAACGTAAAAATCTTGTACTACATTTCTATGGAAAAGAAGTGACAATGGAACAGTTTAAACAAATAGAGCTGAACAATTTGTCTGCCCCAGATTATGGTGATGAGGTAGACTTCAGTATAAATTAAGATATTATGCATTATCTAGATTGAAAAAAAAATGTTCAGTCTGTTTCTTTGAAATTAAATGAAAGAGTTAAATATTTTTAGTCTGCAACAAAGGAAACAATATTATATGACAAGAACAACTTTAAATTGGATTTCATTTTCATTGAGCATCATGCAGGTTGTGTTTGAAGGAAATAATATGGGTAAATTAGTATGCCCCCCACCCAGACTTTTCATTTCAAGGGTATAAAAAAAAACACCTTTGTGGTAGCTATTTCTTTAAATTTTTAAGACCTTATTAAATTTTTGGCAAATTAAGTCATAATATGTAGCTTTTCATTCACTTTGGAGAAGAAAAATGGAAAAGATTCTATATTTAAAAAAAAAATTCATCTGAATATCACAAATACACAAAAAATAATTGTCATTTCAATATCTGAAAACGCACATGAAAAAAAAAAGATTTGTGAATTTTAACTTGTAAAGTTAATTCAAGGCATGGTTATTTTTAATTAGCCTATCCAATTTCTCTGATTTTAACTATGTTTTTCTATACCAATTTCAGACTCTAGGAGTAATTCGTCCACCTTTATTTACAATGGGTGATGGCTACAGAGGCCTTCCAGCATTCTTGTCCAATAGTTATGCAGGAAATTCTCGACAGGAACTCCTTATTAGTCTACAACATTTCAATATCATGGACAATGAAGATATAGATAGAGCAGTTGATGCATGGAAGAAATTTATGAAAACTAATAGACAAACGTGTGGACTTACAAACACAGATAGTTGATGATGAATCATTCGTAGGTACACTGATTCTATGTGATACAGATTAAATAGGTAGCAATGTCTCGATGATCAATTACGATAAAAAATTAATGAACAAGATATAAAAAAAATGTGTTTTTGGATTCCTTTAAATAATGCTGATAGATGTGGATATTATAAACTCATTTGTATATTTTTTATGAAACAATTTAGCAGTTATAACAGCTGCATTGTAATAACACTAATATGTTAATAGATGTAACTATTAGAAAGTTAATATGTTGAAGAAAGCCAAGATATTCTTGTAAAAACTTTTAACACACGTATGTTTTTCATTGTAATAACAATTAAAATAGATTATAATGAATGGAAATATTGGAAAAAATGTTATTGATTGGAAACTGTACAAAATTTATGCAGTATTGCTTTTAGTTAGTTTTAGTTTTGAATGAGGAGAATTTTTTCAGTACATGTGAGAACTGTTGCTTAGATACATGAAAAGTGCAAGATTAAGTTTTAAATAACTTGGAAGTGAGAGTTAAATTGAAGTCATAAGCAAAAGACGTTTTAGGTATGGGATTTAACAGATACCCTGGCATGGTGTATCAGTTACTGGCGTTTTTGGTATCAAGTTTTCAAACGAACAAACTTTTTATTGTTGTGTGCTTAACATCCAATGGCAAATATTGTTTGCATCTTCAGGACAAGAACTGGCCCAATGAAACATCAAAAACTTATGGTAATCCAGTGTAGGATAAGACACAAGACCAATAAATCTTGTGGAGAATTAAGTAGAGACAAATATCATAGATGCCATTAGCATATTCTTTTTCTAAATATTTAGAAAGGGTCTTTAATGCACAATGAGTAAGGCATGCTCCTTCCAATAGGTCAATAAAAACTAAAAATATCATCAAGAAATGAAAGTTGTATTTTTATATTTTAATTAGGGAAGTCTGATACTGATATTGGGTAATGTATTAGGAGCATCAATGTGACAACTGGTACTAAACACGTGACATATATATCTGAAAAATCTGATGCAAGTCACTCAAGCATAAAATTGTGTTCAAGGTCAGCCGACGGGTCTCAATACTGGTATGTACCCATCAAGAATGGTGGGTCTATGTATTACATTGGCTGAGAAATGACTCCTTGTGATAATATGATGAGAGTCACTCAAGCAAGAAATTAAGGTCAAGATCAGATGACAGGTGTCAGATTGGAATGTACCAACCTAGAGCTATCTATAGACCAATTATGGTGAGTCGAGGTATTTACAGTTGCTGAGAAATTGACATATCATGAAAATGTAATGCAAATTTTACAAATGTGTATAATGTCAATGAACCATGAAAACAAGGTCAAGGCCACAAGACATGTATACGGTAGCATAATTCATATCATATGGTATCTGTTGACCAAAGTCAAAGATGTTAAGTATAGGTATTATGTTTGCAAAGTTTTAATCTGGCTTTTAATAAAATTTATGCCACCACTGCAGTTGCCAGAAAGCAATCCATATATCTCGCCTTCACCGTCATGTCGCAGGCAAAAATGATTTTTAACATGAAATTTTGAACTTGGTCCATATTGTAGACGAGTATGGCCACTGTTACTAAAAAAATGTGTGAGTCTTCCAAGGAAGACATGTGTCGCCTGCGGACGTCAATTTTTACAAAAATTTTCTAAAAATGAAATATATATGCACACCTGTGCATTAAGGTTAATTCACAGAGAAAGTTTCACCAAATTCCTTTGAGCGGTTATGGAGTAATTGAGGATAGAAGTTTTGCCCCCCCCCCTTTTTTTGCAAAAATGTCAATTTTTACAAAAAAAAATTGAAATTTTCTAAAAATGAAATATATATGCACACCTGTGCATTAAGGTTAATGCACAGAGAAAGTTTCATCAAATTCCTTTGAGCGGTTATGGAGTAGTTGAGGATAGAAGTTTTGCCCCCCCCCCCCTTTTTTTGCAAAAATGTCAATTTTTACAAAAAAAAATTGAAATTTTCTAAAAATGAAATATATATGCACACCTTTGCATTAAGGTTAATGCACAGAGAAAGCTTCATCAAATTCCTTTGAGCGGTTTACGAGGAGTTGAGGATAGAAGAAAAGTGTGACGATGCAAGACGCAAGATAGTGATCCCTATGTGTCGACCATGCGTTCCGCAGGCGACACAAAAAGTCAGCATTTGCCAAGTGAGCGACACAGGCTCTAGTTTACTGAAAAAATATTTAATATATTTTATTTAATTGTACATCATGTGCTTTGAGATGGGATATACAATGTGGGAAAACTGCTTGTTATAATCTAACATAACATGGGAGATATTCATTTAATTATTTATCATATCGCCAAGGGTCATGTGAGCTATTGCCATTACTTTTCGTCCGTTGTCCGCCCCTCAACATTTCACATTTTGATTTTTTTCTAGAGAACCACTGAATGGATTGAAATGAGACATGGCTCAAATGTTCATTACAAAAAGCTTTCTAATTGTTGTAGCTTTGATGGGGACTTACATGTAGTTTAACATAAAAACCTATGGGAAATACATACAAAAATCTTCTAGAGAACCACTGAGTGGATTGAAACCAAACATGGCATGAATGTTCCTTATGAGGTGCTGACCAAGAATTGTTACTTTGTTGCCAATCCATCATCCAAGATGATTGCCAGTGGGGGACTTGGTTTAACATAGGACCCTATGGGAAATATATGTACATACAAAAATCTTCTAGAGAACCACTGAATGGATTGAAACTTAATGTGGTATGCATGTTCCTTATGAGGTGCTGACCAAGAGTTTTTAATTTTCATTCAAGATGGCTGTCAGCGGGACACTTAATTTCACATAGGACCCTATGGGAAAAACATGCCGGTACAAAAATCTAATTCTGGAGAACCACTGAATGGATTGAAACCAAACATAATGCTCCTAATGACGTGCTGACCAAGTGTTGTTACATTGGTGCCGATTTGTCGTCTGTGATGGCTGTCAGGGGAAAGACTTAGTTAGTTTAACATAGGACCCTATGGGAATTACTTACAAACGGCTTTTTCTTGAAAATTTCTGAATGGATGTTAATATCAAGGTCCCCTTAGAAATATCAGTTGAGCGATACAGGTTCCTGGGAGCCTCTGGATATAGTTAAATTTCTTTAGAAATTGTTACTGATTGTAGTGTTATTTATGAGATATGGTTGTGATTGTTGTTTGTTGTTAAAGATAAGTTATTTTCTATTCCAGGGCCACATTGTTATGATTCACAAACGAGATGTCTTTCATCTGTTGAAATCATGTTATTCAGACACTCCGATTACTGTCACACAAATATTTTTTGTAAATTTTAAAGGATATGACACAAGAGTATAGTGCATATTTTTTTTTTTTTCAGTTTTCTCCACATATCGTCATTTGATCTTCATGCTGCATGGAACTAATCATTGAATTCTTGTTAGTAATAATTTTTTCAAACGGTTGGGCATAAAATCCTTTTTAGTTTTAGTTTTATCGGTGCTTACTACATAGTTTCATGTACATAATTTTATCATTTTAAACGATAGTGACATTTGTTTTTAACTTTCAAAACTAAATTTCACTTAAACTGGAATTGGAAATAAGCAATCATGTCATACATTATTAGCTCACCTGACCCAAAGGGTCATGTCAGCTATTCTCAGCACTTGGCGTCCGTCGTCTGTCGTTGTGCGTTAACTTTTACAAAAATCTTTTCCTCTGAAACTACTGGGCCAAATGAAACCAAATTTGGGCACAAGCATCATTAGGGTATCTAGTTTAAAAAATGTGTCCGATGACCCCGTCTGCCAACCAACATGTCCAACATGGCTAAAAATAGAACATAGGGGTAAACTGCAGTTTTTGTCTTTTATCTCAAAAACTAAAGCATTTAGATCAAAACTGACATGGGATAAAAAAGCCGAACTTAGTTTAACATAGGGCCCTATGGGAAAATTCATTGAAAAATCTTCTTGTCTGAAACCACTTGACACATGGTAGCAATGGTCCTTAGGAGGTCCTCTTTCAAAAATTTGTCCGATTTCGTGGACTGTAAACCAAGATGGCCGCCACATCGGAACTTAGTTTAACATTGTACCCTATGGGAAATTCACTCAAAAATCTTTTCCTCTGAAACTACATACCCAATTTGAACTAAAGTTGGCAGCATTGGTCCTTAGATGGTACTCTTTCAGAATTATGTCCAATCACCTGGATTGTCAATTAAGATGGCCGACACAGCCAAACTTAGTTTTATATAGGGCCCTATGGGAAAATTCATTTAAAAATCTTCTTGTCTGAAACCACTGAGACAGTTGGAACAAGACTTAGCAGTAATGGTCCTCAGATTGTTCTTTTAGAAATGTGCCCATGACCTGGACTTTCAACCAGGATGGCTGCCACAGCCGAACTTAGTTTAACATAGAACCCTATAGAGAAACCAGAAAAATTGACTGCAACACTTAAATTTTTAGTCCTGCTCTAGGTGAAAAGTTCAATCCAGGTGAGCGATACAGGCTCTTGAGAGCCTCTATTTAAATATTTGCAGAGTATTTTTGAGAAGACCCTAATTTTTTTTCAAATTATGAAATCCAAATCTCTACACCATAGGTGGGTCATAGGGTAATAGATTATTTATTGGTTAAAAGTGTTATACTGTTAATATTATAAAAAATTATGAAAATCTAATATATTGCTATAAATAAATCATATGAATTCATACCTGAATTGTTTTTGTGTTTCATCTGTCTGCATAACCAGGTAGTTGAACCCAAGCCAAGGTGGATAGCTGTTCCAAAGCTATTATTTAACCTACCTGATAGTTGTTTAACAACTGTTCAATAGCAGTTCTTCAGCATTCACAGTTTTCCTAATTATGCAAATTACTTATCTGCATAAAGGCATTCCAATAGCAGTTTAAAAGCTGTAACTGTTATTTAGCTGTTATTTGGGCCGAAAAATTTAAATGAGATACCTATGAGAGTCACTCAAGCCTAAAATTGTGGTCAAGGTTAGGTTTCAGACTGATATGTACTTGCCAAAAAGAATCATAAAAATGTGACTCAAGCGTGAAATTCAGGTGAAGGTCTCAGACAGCCACGTACCCACCAAAGACTATCTATATCAAATATGGTTGTCTAGTATGTATTGCAGTTGCTGAGAAATTGACATTATCCCAAAACGTGAAACCGGTCACTCAAGCATAAAATATAGAGGTCAAAAGTAAGGTGTCATATGTTAAAGTTATATATACCTACCAAGAATTTCAACCAAATACTGTGGGTCTAGTTAGTACAGTTGATGAGAAATAGACTAAATCATATGTATATTAAGTCACTCAAGCATGAAATTCAGGTCAAGATCAGCTGACAAGTGCTAGAGTGGCATGTTCCCACTAAGAACGTTCAATAGACCAAATACGGTGGGTCTAGGTATTAGAGTTTCCAAGAAATTGACCAGACCACAAAATTGTAACACAAGTCACTCAAGCATGAAATTGAGGTCAAGGTCCAGAGACAGGTGTCAGACTGGCATGTGCCTACTAAGAACTATCTATTGACCAGATATGGTAGGCTTAGGTAGTAGAGTTGCTAAGAAATGGACTTCATCACGAAAATGTGAAAAAGCATGAAATTGAGGTCAAGTGTCAGACTAGCATCTGCCCACTAAGAACTATCTATTGACCAGATATGGTGGGCTCAAGTATTACAGTTGCTAAAAAATGGATTTAACCATGAAACTTGTACGCAGATTTTACATTTATGTTTATGAAGTCAGTGAACCATGAAAAATGAAAACCAGGTCAGGGTCATTAGACAAGTAAACTGTGGCAAACTTTATACGATAAGGTATCTGTGGACCAAAAATCTTAATTGTAGGTGTTGTGTGTGCAAAGTTATTAAAGTTTTAAAAAAGTTTACATTGCCGAAGGCGAGCCAAAAACAGCTGTTAATAATAAATATTCATTAAAACTGGTAAGCCATGTATCCTTATATGTATGTCATCAACCAGAGGCTCCCAGCAGCCTGTAAACAGCTGTTTATAATAAATATTCATTAGAACTGGTGGTGAGCCATGTATCCTTATATATCAACAACCAGATGTATAGTTTTCAATTAACTACTAACTACCTTTCAGTTAACTTAAATGGTTTAGGGTTACATGGAAAAATGCCATGCAAATTAGGTGGCCATCAACTGCTCAACTTTATGCAAATAAGCTGAAGGAAATTTTGTATTGGAAGTAAAGTAGCCCTCAACTGAAACGTTGAGTGCCAGGTATCCATTTTTAAGATGAGAGCTACAAACGACTTACAAATGAAGAGTTGAGATGACAGTTGAGATGCAGTTGATGGCTAGGTGTCCAGTCACAATTGAGGCTATTGCATCCAATCACAGTTAAACTAGGGTCAGACATCCAGTCGATGATTAACTTTCTACCATACAGTTACACACGTACTTGCATGACTGTAATGGATTTCTAATACCAACCAATAGAATATTTATGTCACATCTTCAGTATTATTAAATTCAAATTTTAGCATCTAGTTTTTTATTAGCTCACCTGACTCGAAGGGTCATTTAAGCTATTGCCATCACAGTGCGTCTGTTGTCTGTCTGTCAGTCTGTTCACATTTCAAACTTCTAGAGAACTGCTGAATGGATTGAAAGGAAACATGGCACAAGGTGCTGACCAATTGTTGTTATTTTGGTGCCAGCGGGGGACTTAGTTTAACATAGGACCATATGGGAAATAAATACAAAAAATCTTGAAACCAAACATGGCATAAAATGTCACTTATGAGGTGCTGACCAAGTGTTGTTACTTTGTTGTCAATCCATCATCCAAGATGGTCGCCAGCAGGTGACTTAGTTTAACACATAACCCTTTGGGAAATACATACAAAAATCTTCTAGAGAACAGCTGAATAGATTGAAACGAAACATGGCATAAATGTTCCTTATGAAGTGCTGACCAAGTATTGTTACTTTGATGCCAAGATGACCACCTGGCAGGGTACTTACTTTAACATAGATTCCTATGGGAAATACATAAAAAAGTCTTCTTTTAGAGAACCACTGAATGGATTGAAACCAAACATAGAATGAATGTTCCTTATGACGTTTGGATCAAGTGTTTTTACTTTGGTGCTGATCTGTCATCTATGATGGCCGTCAGCGGAAGACTAAGTTTAAGATAGGACGTAATTTTTGGTGCTGATCTGTCATCCATGATGGCCGTCAGCGGAAGACTTAGTTTAAGATAGGACCCTATGCGAATTGCATATAAACGGATTCTTCTTGAAAATTACTGAATAGATTGAAACCCAAACACGGAACAGATGTTAATCTCAAGATCCTTTAGGAATGCACAAATGGAAATATCAGGTGATACAGGTTCTGGGGGCCTCTGGTTTCAGTTAAATGACATTTCAATATAGAAGAATGAATGTGGTGAAAGAACCAGAGTTTGGCAAATCTCACTACCTCATTTGATGTAATTAACAAAAATATTAAAGAAGACACCATAAAACTATATGAAAAGTACAGGTGTATACATTTTTTCCATCTATAAAATTTTTGTTCTCAACTCAATTGTCTGCAAATGATGATAACCATACCTTTGCCTATTCATGTATGACAATGGTCCAAGCAAAGAATTTTTTTTGGCTTTTTTTTTTATTTGCTGTGTACACAGTCTCTGTGAAGTCTTATATATATAAATACCCCATCCAAATGCACATGTTTGCTAAACGTCCATCTGAAGTATATACATGTAGCTGCAGAATATAACAATGAAATCTATAAAAATAGTCATAATTTGTTTTTGACATAGAAGACCTGGACTCTTTTATCACCAAATCATTAGTGCTTAATATATTCAAAACTAATACAAAGGAAAAAACAACTAAAACTAAAATTTTATTGCAAATATGCAGTAAAAATGTATCAACAAAAAATTATCTTCAACAAACAGTCAAACAGCCATTAAGTCACTAACAAATCATGAATATGAACTAACATGCTATACTTGACTTCATAAAATACATGTATAAAAACTGTTTGTAAAACTTTTTACTTATTAAATAAAAATAATTTCTCTTAATAATCAGTGTCTACAGTATCATAAAACTGCACACAAAAAATATGAAACTAGAGGCTCAGAGGTCTGAGCCTGTATAGCTCATCTGGCATGAAAGCCATTTTATTGATGTACCTCAGAGAAGTCACTTCTCCCTATTATTATGAAGTGTGGTAAGCCTTGTAGGAACCAAATTTATCTTCATTAAGGTCAGCATATTCTAAAATTTGGCGGTTCTCCAGAAGATTTTGCATACATTTCCCATAGGGTCTTATGTTAACCTAAGTCCTCTGCCGAAGGCCATTTTAAATTAGGCACCAGAGTAACAACACTTGGTGAGCACCTTAAGAGGAACATTTAGACCATGTTTGGTTTCAAGCAAGTCTACAGTTCTGTAGATTTTGTAAAAATGCTGTCGCCTGATCTGGACAAAATGAGGAAACTTTGTATAGAACTTCCCAATTAGATGCTTTCTGTCAAGTTTCTATCCATTTGCCCAAGCGACTTCAGAGGAGAAGATTTTTTTATATCAGCCAATCAGAAACAAGAACTGCTCATGGCGGCCATATTGGTATTCCGATCGGGACAAAGTGAGGAAACTTTATAAAAGACCTCCCTTATATGCTTCCTGTCTGGTTTCGTTCCATTTGGGCAAGCGATTTCAGAGGAGAAGATTCTTTTATTTAAGCCAATCAGAAACAAGAACTGCCAAAGGTGACCATATATGTATTCCGATCGGGATGAAATAATGGAGTTTTGTAAAGAACCTCCCATAAATGCTTCTTGTCAAGTTTCGTTCAATTTGGTCAAGCAGTTCCAGAGAAAAAAAAATTTTTAATCACCAATGAGAAACAAGAATTGCCTATGGTGGCCATGTTTTTTGCCTGATCAGGACGAAATGAGTAAAATTTGTAAACAACCTCCCATAGATGCTTTCTGTCAAGTTCCATTCCATTTGTCCAAGCGATTTCAGAGATTTTTTTTATATCAACCAATCAGAAACAATAACTGCCCATGGCGGCCATATTGGTAGTCCGATTGGGACAAAATGAGGAAAGTTTATAAAGGACCTCCCATATATGCTTCCTGTCAAGTTTTGTCTCATTTGGCCCAGCAGTTTCAGAGGAGAAGATTTTTAAAAACTCAGCCAATCAGAAACAAAAATTGCCCATGGCGGCCATGTTTGTTGTCCAATTGGGAGCAATCTTTATAAAGGACCTTACATAGATGCTTTCTGCCAAAACGGACAGACGACGGACACCAAGTGATGACAAAAACTCACATTGCCTTTGGCCAGGTGAGCTAAAAACTTTATAGATGTTTATATAAATGAGCCTAAAAAACCCTCAGTGCAGGTTCTATTGAATAAAAACATTTATCTTAGAATGCATTTATATTAAAATGTTACTTTTGCTCAAACTTGGAAATCTTCCTCTAATAAAAATAAAACAAAATTATGGTATTGGCAAGAATATCACCAATGCTAGTAGAATTCAAAGTCTCTGCAAAGGCTTAATATTATATTAAACATTTCCTCACGACCTTACACTTCAATTCTGGACTTTTCAAAAATAATTGATTTCAGCAATTTTAATGTCTGTTTTAACAAAACAATTTAGGATTTCTCTTCCATATACAAACAAGATTATTGTCAGTTCCGCACGCCACTGTCCTTCCATCATCGCTCGAACAACAACTGTTAATCACAATATTCTGAAATAACAAAAAATTACTTGTAAACATGTTCTAACATGAAATACTAACAGCAACATTTCTTCCAGATTTCATCAGAGGTAGACAGAGTAATGTGTCATTGGGACATGTCATCTGGAAAGGGGGAAGGGGGGTGAGAATGTTTTCCGGATTTTCTATGTTGTGGAACTTGGCCAACAAACACAATTCTGAAAGAGAACCATCTAAGGACCATTGCTGCCAACTTCTAAGGAGATTAATGGCAAGTCTGGTTTCAACTGGACAAGTGGTATCAGACGAGAAGATTTTTAATTCTTCCATAGGGTCCTATGTTAAACTAAGTTTGGCTTTGGTGGCCATCTTGGTTGCAATTGACAGTCTGGGTCATCAGACATAATTTTGAAAGAGAACCATCTAAGGACCATTGCTACCAACTTTTGTTCTATGCGAACATATATTTGTTCCGCATAATACTTGTTCTCCCTGGAACCAAACTATGGATAATAAAAGTTCTTGGGAACTAACATAACATAATATTATTTCCACCTTCATAAGACATTTTCCTGGAACAAAAACATATAATTCCATAATATTAGTTCCTTTAAAGAAAGAGTGTCATGTGATTTTTTACACCTGATTACATCTTAATTACGCTTATCTCACCTGTGTATGACATTTACCTGTACATGTAATACATGCAAACAATGAAGTCTGAGGAATACAACATTTTTACATATTTAAACGATGGCTCTTATTCTAAACAAGGTAAGAATACATTTTTTAAATATTTACTTACTCCATGCTCCACTTACTTAACTAAATGGTCCGTTTGTCTGCACCAAGAACAAAGTTTAGCTTATACTTAAGCCAAGCATGAAGTTAGCCAGAAATTTCAGATAAAAATGCCAGTACTTTATTACTGGAAATTTTCTTGTATACATTTGTAGCTAGAAATAATTTGGGTATTGAAATATAAATTCATAGAACTTTGATCATATAATAAATATTCCTGGAACATTTATACTGGAACATTTATAATATAACCAATATTCCTGGAACTTTAATGATATTACAAATAGCACCGTAATAGTATTTATGAATATTTTCCTGTCATAAAAAAATGTAAATGAACAATCAATCCATTCTAGAAATTTTGTCCTAAACAATGTTTTATAAGATTTTGTTCTAAACAATTTTTTGTACATTCAATGTATTTGTTTAAAAGTGCTTTTGCCTCATTTGTTGTTACTTAATTGCTACCATGATAGAAATCAGTATACTTGTTATGAGAACTTTTGTTACATACATAACAAAAGTTCCGATTCGAAGTTTCATACTGGTGGAAAATGTCAAAACATTGTCCATAATATCTGTTCCAAAGAACTTTTAACATATATAAAAAGTTCCATTTGGAACTTTCTTTATGTAATATTTTATCCTTTGCAAAGGAAATTTTCTTATAGCATAGGATAAAATATTATATAAGAAAAGTTCCCAATGGAACTTTTGTTATATGCTAAAAGTTCTTTGGAACAAATATTATGGGGGAAATTATATTCTGTCACATATCTAGCCATGTAGTTTCAGACAAGAAGATTTTTACATGAAATCCTATGTTAACATAAGTTTGACTGCAACAGCAATCTTGGTTGACAGACTTGGTCTTCAGACACAGTTATAAAAGAGAACCACCTAAGGAACATTGCTGCCAAGTTTTGTTCTATCTAGCCATGTAGTTTCATAGAAGAATATTTTAAAAATTCATCCCCCTTTTTCTTTATTTAGTAACAGCAACCAGGTCGGTGTCAGGGCTGGCAGACAAATTTCGGAAGCGGGCCACCAAAGGACCATTCTGATTGTTCATTCTTTGACAGGAAACATGCAAACAAGGTGGACAACCTATGCCATAATTTATAGTCTGTGTCTATAAATTTATGAAATATTTCACTAAACCATCCAAATAAAATCAAATTGACTTGGAAAGGGAAAACCAAACAAAATGACTTAATACAACATGTTGATGACAAAAATTATTCTGACGATGAGGAGGACCTAGAAATTAGTTAAAGGGATATTGATATTTTCCTTGTTGATTATATATGAGAGAAAAATAATCTGACAAAATATTAAATAACGTAATCAAATAAATTAATTATCTTGGATTTTTTTTTCGGGCCAATAGATTTTAGTTTGAACTCCTAAAACCTTGACTTTCATAAATCTGGTTAACTTGTGGCTTCAAAAGTTTTTTGTGAAGACTGCAACATTATTACAATTATACATCTACAAAACACTTCTAATTGAACATATTAGAAATTCATACCCTCGTAACAGCAAGCCAAAATTAAAAACAGTACTAACACAAGTGCCAGAATTTACAAAAATGTATCATCCGTGTTTTTAGCAAAAACTGCCAAATTATTCCTACATCAAAATATCTGATTTATAGAATTTCAGAAACTATCTGAACCTGTTTCTAAAGGAAGTTTTGAATTAAAAAGCTGGTATCTACTAAGACAGGAAATTCTTACCTCCATATCAGAGAGTTCTTTCATCTTGTCTTTGTCTCCTTTGATGTCTAATTCTGGCCATTCAAGTTTCTGAGTAACATTTTAGAAAAATATAAAAATCACACATCTTAATAAATGTTCTCAGATCACATGTTTGTTCTTATGGAATTTACTGTAAATGATGTTTGTATTTTTAAACAAGAGTCTCTAGAAATTTGAGTCTGTATAGCTCACTTGACAGTCCAACAATCAATTCATTTTTTTTAAGTGAAAATTGTAATGGACCTTCCATAGATGCTTCATACCAAGTTAAAGTCCATTTGGCTATGTAATTTCAGACAAGTTTTTGAAATTTTGACCAATCAGAAATAAGAATTTATCATGGCCTCCATATTAGCTGTCAGACAAGGACGAAATACGAAAACTTTACAAACATCCTTCCACAGATGATTCATACCAAGATACCGTTCATTTGGCTTTAAGGTTTCACAAAAGAAAATTTTTGAACTTTTGACCAATCAAAAATAAGAATTCATCATGGTGGCCATATTAGTTGTCCGACCTGAACAAATTAGCAAACAATATAAAGGTCCTTCCACAGATGCTTCATACCAAGTTACAGTTCATTTGGCTTTGCGGCTTCAGAGGAAAATTTTTGAAAATTTTGACCAATCAGAAATTAGAATTCCTCATGGCCGCTATATAAGCTGTCCGACCAGGACGAAATGTGCAAACTTAATAGAGGTCCTTCCATACATGCTTAATATCAAGTTTCAGTTCATTTAGCTATATTGTTTCAGAGGATAAGATTTTAAAAATTTGTCCAATCAGATATAAGAATTCATCACGATTGCCATATTAGTTGTGCGACTGGAACGAAATTTGCAAACTTTATAGAGGTCCTTCCATAGATGCTTCATACCAAGTTACAGTTCATTTGGCTTTGCAGTTTCAGAGGAACATAATTTTGACATTTTGACCAATCAGAAATAAGAATTCATCATGGTGGCTCTCCAACCGGGACAAAATATGCAAACTTTATAAAGGTCCTTCCATACATTGTAGATGCTTCATACCAAGTTTCAGTTGATTTGGCTTAGGGGTTTCAGAGGAGAAGATCAAAATGAAGAAGTTCACAGACAGATGGACGCCATGTGATGACAAAAGCTCACATGGCCCTTTGGGCCAGGTGAGCTAAAATACTGGATTTTTCTGATGAGTCATATTTTTTATGTATTCCAAAATGTTTTCCATTGCAAATATATGTATTTTTTACCTCCTTAGTCGAACTAGCATGAGTCTAATTTTCTTCTATCTCTTAAACTAAATTTTGAGTCCCAATTTATTATCCATCTTGATGAAAAATGTTTTGGAATGACAACTTCAATAACTAAAGCTCACCTTTTTTTGCAAATTACATTTTTTTTTCAATGTAACAAATGTATGCAAATACTTCTAAATTATTTAATACATTTATTACATTGAGTGTAGTGAAATACCAGGATTTCTGTCAGAGTGAAATCAAACCCAATAATTCACCCATTGAAATCGAAAGTCATATTTCACTCTAGGAAGTGATATTACAATAGCCATCGCCAAGGACGTTGCTATACAAACGTGGACACGTAGTCACTTAAAAACATAATCCCTTGTATTTTCTCAATAAATTCTATGAAGACGTGGAATATGTCAATGTAATTTGAATACCAAAAATTTACAACTTGTGCTAAACGCATTCGTGAATTAATGTGTTATTCAGTAACTCATCGTAGATTTTTAGGTATTCGCATTTCAAGATTAGTTATACTATACATGTAAGTATAAAATGAACATAAAAATGTTACGCATTTTCTGGAGACATTATTCTGACTCTGAGCCAATCAATCTTTTCTCTTACTTTTGACATCTCAATTTTGAAATATTTGGTTGAAATAGGCTAGGATAGGGCTTTACAGCCTTTGGCACTCAATGCAAGCATTCTACCACCACACCACAGAATCATACTGAATCTTTTATGTGTACACATACATTATAGGCTCCAATGATGAATATATTCTTCAAAAATTGCTTCAATCTGCCAAGATGAATTCATACACTTACCCATGAGTGACCCAATACTGCTTCAGGATTGTGTTTTGGGTTTGACCCCTCTACAAAAGCTCCCATGCCATACATATACACAGATCCTTTATCATCTCCAACTGTCAATAGTCCTAATAAATATAAACAGTAGTATTAACTTTACAATATATTGGCCTGAAAAGGGACATATAGGAGCAATATCAATAAAATGAAAATTGAGACAGTCACAAAATTCTCTTAATAGGATTTTAAATTTGCAAGTAAACCATGAAAGCTAATAATAATGCTGACATCTTTAAGGCAGTGCAAGAAAATTGCTTAGGATTTCATCTGGTGCCGATTTAAGACTCATGACTGCATTAAATAATTTAGTAAAGGTGCAAATTGCTAATGATGCTCCATGGCATCACAATTTTGCCTGAATGAGCGAAATGTCACCATGTCCTATTTCAACATCAATTGTCACGATCATTCGAAATTCAATTTATTTATTTATACAAGTGCATATATGATTCCACTGATGAAATATAAATATTGACCTTTTCCAAACCCAAATGTGGGAGGTTTTTTTGGAGAGCCTGAGAAAGTAACAATCTTTTTTAGCCTAACACTATTCAATACCTTTATTTGATCCGATGTTGATGTAATCCACACTGGATCTTGTATACTGTAACAATGCAGATATTTTCACTTCTATTGCTTTGGTACCAGTTATATATTTAACAGGTAGGTTGTCATGGAGATTCCAAATAATCAGGTGACTTGACCCAGTGCATTTTGTTACTAAATAAATATTAAGAAAAATATTTAAAATGCAAAATAAGACTTAATGTATTCATTTTCTTGATCTATTGACAGGAAATATCAGCCATGAAAGATGATATTACATTTTTCAAAGATTTGCCCAAGGAATAGTAAAATCTAAGTTGACTGTTCTGTACGCATATACATGTACATATTATCAGGTTTTCTGCAAACGTATATCATAAAATATCAGCCGCGAGACACAATGTGAAGCTTTTTCGGCGAGGTAGCGTAGCGAACAAGCTAAAAAGCTTCATATTGTGTCGAGTGGCTTATATTTTACAATATTTATTTGAAGAAAACTTGATAATAAATTTATCGTATTGTTAACTAGCAATCTTAATGGAATTTCTTACTTTTCAATGGCCATCTGCCTATAACCGGATGTTTTCCTGATATATTCGGGTCAACGTTGGGTCAAACATTATGACGTCGCTGATATATTTAGGTCGGCTGATATTAGGGTCAGGTCAACTCTTTACGACGTCACAGTGTCGAAATACGGGAAATTGTGAAGGCTGATATAGGCATGTGGAAATACGATAAGTATACAATATTAATGTACTATAGAAGATTCTTCTAATCAGGCTAAGGAATTGGAGGAAAATGCAAGGTTCTATATTACACTAATATTGTTTTTATCCTGAATTATCAACACCAATATGATTATTTCTTAAAATTTAGAAAAATCAGGATTTCTAAAAACCATTAAGAAGACCTCATATAAGTCTAACAAATGCATATTAATATTTGTTATACCTTTTGATTTTTTCTCTATATAAATTTGATAAGAGATTATAATCAACATTTTGACTTTTTGAAACAATGCTCAAATTCTTCAGGTTCCCGAACTGTTGACTGTCAACAGTTTTGAACTGTTGGACCTAATATATACAACTGTTTTGTTTGACCCTCTGACTGAACTGTTGCCCTCAGCCTACAGCTTCAGGCGACAGTTCAGTCCTAGGGTCAAACCAAACAGCTGTTGTCCGAGGAACCTGTCAGTAACTGTTTTGTATACAATAGTCCTCAGACCCATCAATAACTGTATACTGTTTGCATAGTGAAACAGGTTTTAGGAAACATACATAATGAGACAAAAATTTGTTATTTAAATAATTTAAACAAAACAAGAATTTGTTAACATGTAATTATGTACTTTTTAAAGAATATAGTGCAATTGACCTGATTGTTATTATTGTTTGTGGTTAGGGCACTACAGCTTTGATGTATTCAACACCTGCTACTGTGTGTCTTTTTTCAAATTGCAAGTGGTTTTTCGGGAATATCTTAGTTTTTTTTACAATGGATGTAAAAAATATTGCACTACCTTTTGTTTCCAATAGGGCCAAATAAAAAAATACATGTGTTTAGAGTAACACACTGAAAAAAGTTAGGTAGGGTAGGTAGGGAAATTTTTTTTTTTTACATTAATTTTTTTAGTTAGGTTGTATACTGGAGTCAACTTGACTTTAACAGTGCTTGTTGAAGAAAGGTTATAAAAAAATTTAGGGTAGGCACTAAAAATTAGGTAGGGTCGGGTTACCCTAAACACAACTATATTTTTTTTAGGCCTAGTCGTAATGAATTATTATTTTAGGACAGCTAATTTTGCAATTTTTGTGTCCATTTCATTGATTTTTGCATCATGTATGACATCACCACAAAGAAATGTGACATTGAAGAATACGTGCAAGTTCTGCTTCAGAAAGTTTTGACTTTCAAGACATACTGAATCGTTATTCTAAAAGTACAGTAGTAATGAAGTCCCGAGTTTTTCACCATTAAATGAGATGTCGAAGTATGTGAGATACACAGTTGATTAATTATAAGGATAAATACATGTATGGATGCATTAAGATAATTCAAGGTATTTTCAACCAAACCTATTGCCATCATTTCCACATTTATCTCTCCACTAAAGTTTTACTTACCAATAAAACCATTAGGTAACAATGCAAGTCCATCAACAACTTCTGCATCATCACTATTTCCTGATTCAACATCCGATGTGGTGCTGGGAATCATAAATTCAACGTCGGGGTCTCTGCGCATACAAATATGAAAAACATACTGTTAAAAAGAATATACATTTCAAGGGCTTTCATATTACACAGAAATGGAGAGGTTTAGGGCTCACTTGTTTTACTTACATCAGTCAATTTTTTTTACACCACTTTTGGTGCATTGGTTTCAGAGGAAAGAACTAAACAGACGACAAGAGTTTAAGACATTCTAGATCAGGTGAGCTAAAAATTTCTAAATTTTGTTTAAATAAGAGTTGAATGTATTACATCAAACAAACTGATCAAAAGAAGTTCTAATTATAAATAAATTGACATTATCACAGAAAACATTGCCAATAACAATCAATACCTTGATACTTTTTTTATGTTATTAAACCTCCATCCATAACAGGATTTCTCACATCCCGCTATCAACATCTGACATTCTGGACTATAAACTAGATTTAAGGCATCTGTACGACATGTATTTAATACCATTAGTTTTCTGCAAATAGAAACAAAAAATATATACCCCGGTATGTACATGTATATGTATATTACATTCTTTATAATTTTTTCTTTTTCTTCAAGTTCAAAAAGATTTTTAGGTTCATTTTCCATACAGTCTTATGTTACATCTAGGGACCACAGCTGTTTGGTTCCAATTTGCTAAGTGGTTTACGACAAGAAGATTTTAGTTAGATTTTATCGCATATGGCCTTACATCATGTACGTTTTACAAATTTTGATTGTGGCAGCCATTTCTGGTTGACAGTCCAAGTTATCAAATATAATTCTGAGGGAAGAACACCTAAGGACTCTTTCTACCAAGACTGTTCCATATTAAAAATTTATTTTGTTTTAAATCCTATTCTACTGGTAATTTAGAATCTAGTACACTTATCTTCAAATTTGTTCTGTATTATTACAAAATTTACCTATCAAGTCTCTACAGCAATATTTTATTAAATGGGATTTTCCTAGTGGGAGTGATTTCACAATCTCACTGTATAACCAAAATCTTAGAAATGTGCAAAATACCCAAGTACATGACTGGTCAATCTGAATATCAAATGATGTAACCGAAGACAATTATAAATAATAATCAATATTAATTGACATTCAATTTATCAATCACATGGTTTGATAAAACTTTTTTGGGTTTACATAAAACGTTAATGTACTCACTTCCATTAGAAAAATGTATTTATATGGAATTTCGGTCTCTTATTTAGGTAGGAGTATCAAATAGAGTATGTCTACTCCATATGAGACCCTCCCTTTTTAAAGAAATTTATTTGTATATAAAGGTGCACTTTAAAGCAGACCTGACCTTCAAACCTGAGTCCAATCTACAACTTTGTTTTTAGATAGATTTGTTTTCTGTAATACGTGTATGCTATTAAAAAAAGGTTCAGTAAGTACTGAATTGTTTTTTTTGGTTGTGGCAAGCCTTGTCTTTGTTAAAAAATAGCCAAAGAAATAAAAGGACAGTGTTCCAATGTCCCCAGCCACATGGCACTTCGTTTAGTGAAGAAAGTTATATAGATCCAACTCAATATTTGCTTAGTACTTGTACATCCACTATTACATACAACAGGGGTAAAAACAGGTATGCACAAAAACAAAAGTTCAATATTTCAGAAAATTTTCCATATGAATTTCACAAATAAATGTAGGTGTGAGAGCACCTACAAGGCAATTTTAGCAAAATTTCAAAGTCCAAAGGGCAACAACTTCACCAAAAATCATGTTACTGCACTCGTATTTGAACATTATCTAGATACCATCAAACCACATCTGCCATATGAATTTCATCAAAATCGGCAAATAAATGTAGGCGTGAGAGTGCTGACAAGGCAAGTTACCAGTAAGTCCATCAAAACTTAAATATCTGGTTCTAAGACATCCCCATCCCACTAAAAAATTAGACAGCAGAACAAGTTTGATTTTTGGAAAAAAAACACCGTTGATTCAGTATTTTTCTGTAAAAATAAAATTTTGAAATTTGCACCAGAAGTAATTTTCAAGCTTCTGCCAACCCAGACTCAATTTTCAAGCATTTTTGTGCGCCATTGTTCAAGAAAGTAAATAAACTGCCAATAAACAATAATGGCAGTGAGTTTGACTTGCATCTTTGCTCAAAACAGATCATTCTATGGATGATACTGCCTGTTCAGTCTACAGTTACCGTGGAATAGCTCTGCAGAAAAGTTTTTGCAGGAGTCATGGAGGAAATTTGAGGCATTGGAAGCAATCAACCCATTTGTATAATTAAATGACTTTGTGTAGAAGTGAATGGATTCAAACTAGATTTGTATCTCGCTAAATTAACTCCTAAACTGAAAATCCATTGCCTCTTTTGAAAAGGAAATTAAGTAAAAAAAATTCCCTACCTATCTTGCCATTCTAATGCAACATAACATATAACGTCCTTTTTGATTGGATAACGTCAAGCGTAAAATCCACGGTTTACCATCGGAACCATTGACGACAACGTTGCGCAAACGCATTTGACGTTTCCTGTTTACTTTTTATTCTATTTTTTAACGTTTAACGAAGGTTGCATTAGAATGGGGATAACTGTATTGTATTTTATCAAATGCCGACATAAACCGGTGGTTTTACCATCGCAAATATCCGTTTACCTGGCTCCGCTACGCGTCGCCAGGTAAACTCAATTTGCGATGGTAAAACCAGCGGTTTACGTCAACAACTGATAAAATACAATACAGTTATCACCTAATTTTTGAAAAATCAATTGTCTGAGAACCAGAGAATTTATTTTATTTGGCCTTTGACCTACTTGTAGTTTGTAGAATAATCTGTCAAGTCAGGAATACCAACATCCCATAATATTATCTTCCTATCTTTAGAACCACCTGAAGATATAATATAATATAAATCAACTACATAATTATGCAATAAATATTCTAATCTTAAATGTAGCTTTTCAAATATTTTATTCCTTACAACAATAAGCAGTCACTATTGAGCATTTCATCAATGACTTATAATCTGAGGAATAATTTCAAAAGTTATTTTTTTTCTGATTTTTTTTACTTTTAGTAATGGCAGCCAAACTGACCAGCTGTCTTCCAACCGGGACACAGATTTGAAAGTTGCCACCTAAGGACTATACTTTCAAAGATTTTTTAAAGGGTTCTTTGCTGATTTTTCTATTTTTAGTAATGGCCGCCTGAAACACTTACTGAACAGATATGTCGGTTCTTTAGGATGAAACAATAGACAACTAATGTAGTCATGGTGACCTTCCAATATAGCATACATTACAAACTGGGATGGATGTATCAACTTAATATAACCATTGTTTCCTGAAAAAAAATATCATTACAACTATTATCACTATACTATTTAAATATTATATATTTACATATTCAATTGGTTTGTGCATATATATATATTTATATTTATTTAAAGATATATATATAAATATAAAAGTTCTTTCTGGTTTTATATATTTACATGTATTCTGGAAGACAATGAGTGGTGTCATGAAACCATAAATGTTTTTTCATAACATATCACAGACTAGTTAATGGAATATCCCTAACCTTTGTATGGGCAGCCATTCGGGCAAAAATTAACAAAAAATTAAAAACAGACGATAAACTAAAAACAGACGCAAAATCACAAAAAACAGACACAAATTTGAAAAACAGACAAAAAATACAAAAACAGACATACATTTTACTAACAGACAGACGATCGGGCAAAAATTAACAAAAAATTAAAAACAGACGATAAACTAAAAACAGACGTAAACTTAAAAAACAGACACCAAATTCAAAAACAGACGTTTTTAAGTGTTATATATATTTAATACTTCTATATATAAAAGTTAATTATTAAATTTTTTTTTTTCACCTTTTTGCTAATATAATATGAACCAATTAAGCTGTTAGAATTTTAACAAACATCTATACAAATAAATACAATCTGGTTTAATAAATCAAACATTTTCATAGTAATTAACTTGGACACACAATAATTTTGATTCTGGTTCATTTGACAGGGGAGATAATAAAAAAAAACTTTTTAATTTAATACTCAAGACAGGTTTTTATCCTAAAACTTGGAACACAACAAGTCCTTGTGAACAAACGACCATTGTTTATTTAGAGGAGGGGAGAAGGTCCCAGTGATCAAACTTCGTAATCAATTTCTTATTTCTTTGTTTGACCGTGTTAGATAATTACTTTTGTATTTTTATAAAAGAAAGGTGAGATTGCTCAATGCTCTACTATTTATATTATCATATTTATTTTTAAAAAGATTCTTAATCTCTAGTTTCAGGGATTTGACATTATTTCATAGTTTTACAGGGGGAAATGTTTTCCTCTGGGACATGATCGTGTGATGAAACATCCTTTATAGACTGCATACCGATATTAAGAGCATGTTTCAACATGCATTTATAAAGGATGTTTCATCACACGATCATGTCCCAGAGGAAAACATTTCCCCCTGTAAAACTATGAAATAATGTCAAATCCCTGAAACTAGAGATTAAGAATCTTTTTAAAAATAAATATGATAATATAAATAGTAGAGCATTGAGCAATCTCACCTTTCTTTTATAAAAATACAAAAGTAATTATCTAACACGGTCAAACAAAGAAATAAGAAATTGATTACGAAGTTTGATCACAGGGACCTTCTCCCCTCCTCTAAATAAACAATGGTCGTTTGTTCCACAGGGGCCCGACTTCTGGATATTTATTTCTTTTTTGTTTTATTTTTTTGTTGTTGTCTTATTTCATGAGTACTTTTTAATAAACATTTACTATAACAACGCGAATTATGCGTTTATTATCAATGTGCTATACACTATCCACGTCCTTATACTAAAAAATCCTAGGTTTTTTTAGTATAAGGACGTGGATAGTGTATAGCATATTGATAATAAACGCAGAATATTCGTTGTTACAGTGAATATTTATTAAAAGTACTCATGAAATAAGACAACAACAAAAAAAAAATAAAAAAAAATAAATTTCCAGAAGTCGGGCCCCTGTGGTTTGTTCACAAGGACTTGTTGTGTTCCAAGTTTTAGGATAAAAACCTGTCTTGAGTATTAAATTAAAAAGTTTTTTTTTATTATCTCCCCTGTCAAATGAACCAGAATCAAAATTATTGTGTGTCCAAGTTAATTACTATGAAAATGTTTGATTTATTAAACCAGATTGTATTTATTTGTATAGATGTTTGTTAAAATTCTAACAGCTTAATTGGTTCATATTATATTAGCAAAAAGGTGAGAAAAAAAAATTTAATAATTAACTTTTATATATAGAAGTATTAAATATATATAACACTTAAAAACGTCTGTTTTTGAATTTGGTGTCTGTTTTTTAAGTTTACGTCTGTTTTTAGTTTATCGTCTGTTTTTAATTTTTTGTTAATTTTTGCCCGATCGTCTGTCTGTTAGTAAAATGTATGTCTGTTTTTGTATTTTTTGTCTGTTTTTCAAATTTGTGTCTGTTTTTTTGTGATTTTGCGTCTGTTTTTAGTTTATCGTCTGTTTTTAATTTTTTGTTAATTTTTGCCCGAATGGCTGCCCATACCTTTGTTTAGGTATGTTCAAGATGAGAACTTGACATTAAATTGTTAATTAATTTCTTCAAGTTTTAAAGAATTTTCATATTTTTTGGGAAATTTTTCTTTTTTGTGCTTACACCTAGTTGCTTGCATGAAAGGATGTAAGCAACCATTTGTTGAATCTGATTGTGTACCTTTCCACATTACCACAATCAGATTTTCATAGATATATTTTAATTATCCTGATTTAGTATTGTGATAAGGTATGATTTTTATAAAATAACTGTTTCTAGTTATAGACCATGAAAACAATTCATACACAGCCAGAATCAACTCGTACATGACTAGTAGATACATGCTCTTTTAATTTGTTAAATAAACCTGGTTGATGCAGCACACGTTATAAATTTATTTAATAGATGTTTTTGTCTTTGTATTGTTACAAATTTTTTTATGATGAAATGATGGAACAAAGAAAAAAATAAACTAGAACTGTGAGGGGACCTCACTAACTGTACCCCCCACTGCTGTTAATTTAATGGACTAGGGTATCCTTATTATGGTGAATTCTCACAATTTCTAAGTCCAACTGGGTATAACTGAGGGAACAAAAGGGTATAAAATTATGGGAAAAAGTATTGGACCAGGACATACTTCTCATGTGCACATCTACTTACTAGGATCTAACAGTATGCAAAGTTTCATTAACCTCTGATAAGGCATGTTTGAGACACTGCGGGTACAAAAACATTCTGGACAGACAGACAGACAGGCTGATTCCTATTTACCCCCCCCCCCCCCCCCAAATCTTTGTTTGTGGGGGGTATAATAACAATTTCCTACTAGTATTACTTTTTACAATACAAAACTTGTTCTACTAACCAGCTACAGCCAAAATATTTGTTTTATCATCTTTGTTTTCTAGTCTGTAAGGTATTGTTGACCAAGCCATGGCATAGAAATCCTAAAAAAAAAAAATATCTTTAAGTGCACATGAAATACTAAGATAAAATAAAACAATTTATGTGAACCAAGTATGTACATGTACATGTATCAGTTATTAAGTTATCAATTTAAAAAAGAGTCTTTCTCAAACACATTTACACATTTTTCCTTTTTTGTATGTATGGAGGTTTGATTTCTTTTAGTATGCAGTAAATGAAAAATCTGTACTGTTTTAAAAAAGGTTAAGGCATCTAAACATTGAAAAAGGTAATTATTAATAGGAATTTCAGGCAATGACATGACACATGATCAACAATTATCATGACTTCTGCACAAACCAGTGGTAGTAACAGTCAGGAACTTCTAATAGCATGCAAGATTTGTCTCCGTGTTGAAAGCATCATTACAACTTAAAGATGAAGAACAGCAATAAAGGACATGTTTTTGTTGCTTTAATTTTTCTCAATCTTCATGATGAGTGGATTTTGTGTCAAATAATTTATTCACAAAGTTATAAGGCCAATCCAAGTTTATCATCCACCCATTTTAAAAAATATTTGGTATGGTGGGAGGTTTTTATTCTTTTTTAACATGGATCAAATTTTGTTTGGCAATGTGCATAAAAATTCTCACTGTTAGTAGGTCAGGGATAATGGACTTGTGGTTGATTTGGGTACACACAAAGTTACTGCATATGTCAAATCAAAAATTTTATAGGAAACATACTCGAGAAATTTCTCAAAATTGCAGTCCGTTAAAAATGGGCAGGCTGATTTTTGATGGGCATGTGTGAATTATAATTATGAATCAATTTTAATAGGCCTTACTGATATTTTAAAGAAATTCATCAGTTATTCCCCTAAAAATAGACTGGGCAGCACCCAAATGAACATACCTCTTCCTTACTATTGTCTTTGTATCTTTTCATTACTTTACCAGTCTGACAGTCAATAAGACACACATTTTGACCTCCACATGTTGCTAACATCTGGTTAGTACTTCCTATAAAAATAAAGTATATTCTTTTACATTGAGTAGTTTTAAAACTTGCATTTTGAACTTTGGTTGTTTAATTACACCTTATATAAAAATCCTGGATTCTGATTGGTTGATAGCCAGTGTATTTCTTGCATATCTTTGCAATTCCAATGAACTTCCCATGGATATACACTATTTTCCACTCTACGGAGGTATAATATACAAAAAAATACCCTTTGTACCCTGGATATACATATTTTACCCTTGCAAGCCAAGATTCAATTCTGAACATTTTGACTGTTCATGAGGTTCATTGTTCTGAAAATCAAATAATAATAAATTTCGGATTCTGTATATTTGATACAGCAGTATGTTTTTTTCATCCATTGAATAAACACCATATGCAAGTAATTCTGTTAACATCTTCTGGATATTCAGTGTAATTAAACAGATATATACATTTATCGGCAATTCGTACATATTTCCTTTGATCTTTTTGCCTAATTTTTTCGAGTATCACATACAGGCTGTATCACTGAAAATATTAGGCAATACATTGTGTGACGCATTGCGGAAGTATCTACTTATCTGATCGTACAATGAAAGTGAATTACAGAAATTATCGATGACAAGTCGTCAATTCACGCAAATAGTCAAAATTTTGCTTTCCCATATTATTCACTGTCAAGAATGTGTTTCAAAATGATGTCACGCGCCAATGACTGGTCAACCGCATTACAAACTTCTTCCGCTATGAAAAATAGTGCACATTAAACATGTTAAAATTAGTTGAAAAGGTGATATTTTTCAGAAAAAAATTAAATTACCGATAAACAGAATAATAGGTAGTTTCGGTTTTGATACTGACTATATCATGTGGAATATCTAAACTCGCCCTTCAGGCTCATCTAGGTATTCCACATTATATAGTCAGTATCAAAAACGAAACTACCTATTATTCTATGTGTAATGGCTGGGAGGGGTATTTTAAAACAATACCAGTCTCAGGACTCGCAAAATTTTGCTATCTCTTGATCTGGTATTTTTACATATACCCCTCCTAGTCATTATACATGTATATATCTGTTCAATATTCCATTACAAAACGTGCATAAAATGCATTAACTAATCTTGCAATATCGTCTTTTAACAAAGATCACTGAAAAAACAAGTGATGAGTTCTAAAACTGACGGCTAACCAGATTTGCTTCATCTTTGCTAGTTTATTTACACCTTATATAAAATCCTGGATTCTTGATTGATTGCCAGTGTAATTCTTGCATATCTTTGCTGCCTGATCGCCCAATCACCCACCGTGCATTTCCAATAACCAGATTTTATCCATTGGAATACTGAGTTAACAAATCCACACAAAAATTGTTTGAAATTAATTTTATTTGTTGGAACTTTTCTTCTGAAAAACCCTGTAGATTATGTTTTTTCTCATTACATGTATATAATTAATTCATAAACTGGTAATAATTTATTTTCACAATTAGAACCTAACTTTCAGCCAAGAGATGACCTTAAACAACTGATGATTGCCACAGACAAACAGTAAACTAACCAATTTATTCCAATACACTTTCAAAATTTTTACTAGAATTCCCAATACTCACCAACAATACTTGGTTCAAAGGCACATCGCCAAATTTTTGTGTTGTTGTCACTTGGATCATTGTCAATAGAATGACTTCTGACAAAATATACTGGGTCAAAATCACCAACAGATGGCTAAAAAAAAATAAATATATATATATATGTCCATGATTAGTCAACTGTGATATTGAGGTCACACTACCACTTTGGCCTAAATGTTGAATAAATCCCATCTTAAGGTACTAAGTGACAAATTTTCATCTTTATAATATGACATCTACTTCCCATTAAACTACCTTCAATCTAAACTTACCTAAAATATACAATTATCTAAATCATGAACAGTGATATTGAGGTTGCACAACCCCCTTGACCTAAATTCTGAATAGATCCCATCTAAACGTATTTAGTGAAAAATATCTGTGCTGATATGACATCTACTTCCCATTACATTACCTTTAATCTTAACTTTAACCTAAAGCAGGATGTACGTACTGGTGGACAGACAAACAGACCTAAATAGAATAGAGAATGGAAACGGGGAATGTGTCAGAGACAACAACCTGACCTAAGAGCAGAAAACAGCCCAAAGCTATCAAGGGGTCGTCATGCAGTGACAAAATCCCTCACCCAGAGGCGGACTTCAGCTGGCCCCTAAACAATAATGCATACTAGTTCAGTGAAATGGATGCCACACTAAACTCCGAAAAATACAAATGAACCAAAATATAAAAAAAAAACACACAAGACTAACAAATGCTAGAGGTTCCTGACTTGGACAGGTGCAAAAATGCAGTGGGGGTAAACATGTTTTGTGAGATCTCAACCCTCCCCCTATACCTCTAAACACTATATGTCCCACTGCTATCACAGGCGGGGCATAAAAAGATAACAGTAAAATTTTGGCATATATTTTGTATATTCGAAATGATTATACTCAACACAAGAAGTTAAGAACAACAAATTTTATGAAAGAATTTTAGTACAGTCATTTCTGTTTCCATTATTTAAGTCCAAAGGATTGTTTAAGTTGTTTGAAATTATTACTATGTGTATTTCATATTTTAAGATATTTTCTGTAATATACCTATAATATCAAAGATAATAATTTATTAATTATATGGTTTTTAAAAAGTGGTCTTTGACATTTTTTATTGAGAACAGAGGTGTTGATAAAGATGAAATCTACCAATTTACAACAATAAAACCTGGAAACTAGAAACAAGTGCATCATACAATTATTTATCTGGTTCTCAACAAGATACTCAATATTTTAAAGCTTTCAAATAGTTTTACTTCCTATTGTCTGTGTATGCTTATGAGGGGTTGCCAAAGCAGCAGTGATATCTGAGAACTAGATTATTTATTCTGGCTCTTTCAATTATCACAATAAAACTTTCCATTATTTTACCTTTGTCTGTAATCAGATCATCAGCTGAAATTATGTTGTTTAATTCTTTTCTGACAGTTTTGTACCTGAATACAAGAGCCATACAACACACTGTAATTAGCTGTGTTTCTAGCTTGGCCATTTTTATTATATTTTGATTAAGGTGTAAATGGTCATAAGTCAAAATTAATCAAATCTAATGAGGTCATTTATTACACATCAAAATAAAACTATTGCACTTGTAAGCTTCCTTATCCACCATTTTAAAAAAAATTAAAATTTGAAGTGCATGAAATTAAGAACCCATGAATATGCCCTTTTCTCCAAATCCATGAAAACAAATGTCAACAAAAACCACTGATTTGACAGTAACAGGGCATCTACATACATATGCTGTACTAAGCATTCATAGAGCTTTTAACATACCAATCTTGGACAGTTTGCACAGTCTTTGCTTTTCAGCGAAGTGAAAATAGACAGTCGTCTGCTTTGTGTAGTTGGGCTTTTGCTTCTAGCCCTTTTTGAAGGTCTACTAGATGGAGACTCTGTTGGTGTGCTCTCACGGCCTCGTTTCTTTGTTGGTTTGCTGACAGGCGTATTATTGCCACTTTTTGGTGTATCCCTGTTACTCCCTGATGTCTGATGTGAAGACTGGTTATTACCATCTCTATTCAGCCATTTGTGATGCAATCGAGCACTTCTTGGTGTACTGCTGGAAACGTTTGACTCTTCAAATAAGGATCCGTCTTGAGCCTTCTCTACTATTTCTGATGCCAAGTCCTTTAGCTGAAAGATACAAAAAGAAATTGATATAAATCAAATTTCTTGCTGGCAATATACATGCATTTCATTCTCTCATACATGTAATAGATAAGAATAAATTTACCTGACACTCTCTGTTTGGTAATTTTATAAATACCAATAAAAAATATATTTATACATTTTTTAATACTTGTAAGGAATGTATTATAAGTTAAAGAAATCAACCTTTCCAATACATGTAGTTTTACTGTTTATTAGGGTTCTAATGTCATATTGATGCAAACAACCACAGACCTTCAGTACGAAAAACTGGGAATCATTGTCAAAAAAGAGCGGAAGATTTTAAAAAAAATTAAACATATCAGAGTCAAGTGTTTGCTTTTGCATATTAACTTTCTAAAAAGGAGGAATTAAGCGAACTTCATTAGACCCACACATATATGTAGATGCTTCGGAAACTAACCCAGTCATTACAGAGAAGATAGATAAAATGTGAACATTTTTGTGATCTTAACACTTACCATTGCCTGTTCTGTTTCTTCATGTATATTTTTGAATAAAAGATCAGAGGTCAGCGATTGGTAAAATTCTTTTAAAACAGTTTCAACCTGTTCTGGTTTAAATCCTTCTGCGTACTTGGCTGCAAAAAGTACCTCCCATTTGCTCTTCACCTGAAATGTAACTTTGCTTTCAAAATCATACTTTTTTTCACATTTACATATATAAATCATTATGTATGCCTACATGTATTCAACTAGAAACTGACAAATAAGCATGCGCCCAGCTCAGGAAAATTTAATTCAAATGAAAGCTAAGTCACTGGAGCTTCAAAAAGATTTTTGGGATGATAAATCTGAAAACTGTAAAAAATAAAATGTCTGATCAGTCAGAACAGTTAAAATTTTCAGAATCTTCACAAGCAAATATTAATTATGATTGATTGATTATTAATTAGTATCCAGTGGCAATTATTACATTTTACATGCGTATGCGGACAAGAACATGTTGATGCGATATGATCCCTGCTTTATTATACTAGACTGTCACACCGAGTCAAAATTTTAACTTGCTATCTTATGAGGTAACAATCGTCACAAAGATAGGTTACCGTAATTACTCTAATTTTTCGACACTAAAATACATCTTTTTGAAGGAAATTAGAAAATCATCCAAAAATTAGTTTTTGTCTTTCTGTCCTATTTTTTGGACCCGATAAGATCGACCTTGTCATAGACTCAATAGACTTCAAGAATAGGAAAACGAACTAATAGGTCATACTTGATATATTGTAATTTAATTTTGCTTTCACTAATTTATCTTTTTTGTTCCTTAAAATAGTTGTCTTAATGTTAAAGACAAAAAGAGTAGCAAACTTCAAACAACCTGCCATGTTGTTGACAAATATGCAACACGTGATCTGGATTTGGAGCATCTCACAAATGATTTTTACAACACATGTTCAATGTTTGTTGTCTTGTCATCTTGTTAGAATATATATAACTATAACTTTTAAATGTCTAAAAAGAGGATTTGTTTTCTAAAATTTGTTCATTTCCTTTATTTCAAATGTATACCTCTGAGAAACCCAAATACACAATTCCATTCCAAAATTGTTTCAGATTTCTTTTCAAAAGTAAACTTTCAGGTAGGTAAAAATTAATAAAATTTACTTAAATATCGGTTATGTTTCAATCAATTTTATTAAGATAGATGGGTAAAATGGTTCAGAAAGGCGAAATAAACACTTGATAAGGACTGAAAGTAATTATCTTACGGAAGAAGTTAAAATTACAGACTATCACCAACTGGCAACAATGATCTTAACTTCAACAATTTTGAAAATGTCGAAAAATAAAGGTCAGTCTTTATGAAATGCCCATGGACATGTCAGACAGATTCTCCATCGGTCAGACAAACATTGTTAAAATACCGGACCAAATATCCGGTGCCTCTCTGGACCCAACTTCATGTTACTATCTCCCAAACATAAGCGTCTTTTAAATTACACATTTTTTGGGTCAGATATAGAAGTTGTCAGTTCACCTGACTGAATGACAGACAACCATGATTTGTATTTCGTACGGACTGAAAGGTTATTGAAAAATTCAAGTGTCCTTGAATATTCAAAACTGTCTAAAATTAGAGTAATTATGGTAGCCTAACAAAACAAAATTATAAAATCAAGATTAAATTAATAAATTATCCTAAACAAATACGCATTTACTGGTATTCTAAATATATTTTTATGTGGGTGATTCAGCACACTGAAACACACAAATTATCTTTCGTTTTCAAACTTATTGCACTTGAAATTCCATCCATCCAAATAATTTTTTTAAATTCCCATGCCTAAGACAAAAATTCTTAATTCAGATGATTTGTAAATTTCATAAATTTAAAAAAAATTGTTTACTTTTTTTATATAGGAATATTTTTCAGTCAGGTTGGGTTACAAAAGTTGAACAAATGAAAAATTTGCTGGATGATTTTTTCTTATCATCAAAATAATAATGTTACAGTAATTGTAATAAAATCTGACATATCAAAAACCAAAACACAATTTTTCCTACATTTGTAATATTCCGCAGAAAAAATGTAATATTTTAATTGTGTATGAAGAGATGTGAACTATAAATACACGTAACTAACTGTGGCTTCATTTCAAATTCTTACCATTACATTCCATCTTTCTCTAAAATTGTCCACAACTGACCGCCTGAGATCATCAATGTAATCAACTGACCGATTCATTCTGAACATTTTTATTTTTTCAGACAACTGTAAAAGAAGTGCATACAATATAAATTAAGATTTTCTACATTTGAAAATCTTCATACATTTTGTAAATTGGCAATAGAGGGAGACCTTATAATGGATATTTCCACACATGGCACAGATTATCACCTACATGCCCCAAAGAAGAGATATTATTGTATAATATAGAGAATTTAACCATACTAATATTTTAAATCCCATGGAAGATTTAATGAATGATCAAGGGTGTCATTTTGGATTAATGGTCAAGCCCCCGCAGGGAGTAATATTTAATCTGAAACTTCTAAATTTTATTGGCAACATGTGACTTTAATCCTCTTAACACAAATTTAACTTAGAGGTACTATAGTATAATGTTGCTCAAGTCAAATTACCTCCACTTTCAAGTTGTTTCTGTAAGTGATAATTTGGTTCTAGTAAAATAAGTCTGGGTGGACTAATGTCCCTAGGGAAAAAGATTCATGGTGTCAAATTTTCCTAGTAAAGATTATTTTAGTCCGAGGATGAATTTTACTAGGAAAAACTGTTGGAAAAAAATAACTAGAAAATCTAGTCCATCAGTTAAGTATTATAGTAGTCTCAGGTATTATGAAAAAAATAAAAAAGCAAATACTTCTAAAATATGATATATTGTGGAAAATGAATATTAAGGAAAAATGGAATTTATTACAGATAAAGATAATATTCACTTTTAATTGAATAGATAGAAATTAACAAAATTTTACTTGGAAAATAGTTCCATACAGAGATATAAGTATTAAATATTATTACATTGTGTGTGGTGAAATCCTGGATTTCCGAGTGAAATCTAATCCGATAATTCACCCAGTGAAATCGAAAGTCATATTTCACTCTAGGAAGTGACGTAACAATAGCCGTCGCCAACGATGTTGCTATACAAACATAGTCGCATAGTCGCATAAAAACATAATCCCTTGTATTAACTCTTTAAATTTTATGAATACACGAAATAAGTCAATGTAATAAACACAATAACTAATCTCGAAATTCAAGGACAAAAGATGTACAACTCCTGACCGAAAAACACTAATAATTCACTCGTGCGTTATGCACGCTCATGAATTAATGTGTTGTTCGGTAACTCGTTGTGGATTTTTAGGTATTTGCATTTCAAGATTATTAATTATTATTATACTGATTATTGATTTATATATTTTCCCTATTTTTAATGCCTTGAATTCTAGCTAATGTTATGTTGATAAACATCTTTTACATTCATTGTGAAAGAGTACTCACTACAAAAGTCTTAAATACTTTGTCGTGAACACATTTCACTCCTGCCTTAAAACTTAGTTAAAATAATGATCTATTGTCATTATATAGAAATGGAGGAGGAAGAATATGATGTAATTACTTGGTATTTACAAGAAAAGAAATACATTGTTTCTAAAACGTAAAATGGAAAAAGGATTATCCGAAAAAAGTTTACAAATTTTTCCCTTGATAATGGATTTTTTGTTTTATGTGAAAAAAAGTTTCCCGGGAATATTTATTTGACACGATTATTCCTAGGAAAAATGTTCCAGACTTATATTACTAACATTGGACTAATTTTACTGGTAAAATTTATCCATTGTCTTCTTTTCCTAGAAAAAAAAATCCATTGGACTTATTTACCTAGGAAAAATAATCTGAGTTAATTTTACTGATGGACTTATTTTACTGTTACATTTACAGGACATATATTGCTTTATCTCCATATGTTATAATATCTTAGGGTGACGTTTCATTATATTCAATTTGAAGTTGCACTTACAAGACCAATAGATTGACAGGCGGGGAGATTTCTTTAAACTCCAAAACCTTTCAAATATTGAAAATCTTCACAAAAGCCTAAATTTAACCAAACCAATTCAATTTTTTTAACATCAAAAGCAAGGATGTTACATTTACTAGGAAATTAAGCAAAAATAATTCTCAGGATGAACAAATTGCATAACACATCAACAGGGGCGAATCCAGGATTTTTGGAAAAGGGGTGTAAATTTAGAATTTGCTAAAAAAAAATTGACAATTAAAAAATAATATATATAGAAAAAAACATCTCTGGATCTGCCACTGATAATTAACAGTACATTATTATAAATTATGCAAATTATATAGGCATGTTGTTTAATAGATTTTGGACTATCATTCAGCCTCAAAACCAAATAATAATGCAGTAAACATTTGAAAAAATATCTCAAGATTACATTTTTCTGAACAAAAAAAAGGACAGAAATTTAAGCAAAGGCTGATCTTATGATGTGGTTGGTTGTTCAAAAAGGACACACAACATCTCCCTTTTTGTTTTCACAAAACTTACCTTAATATTATCATTCCCGTCGACATATAGCTGCTTACAGTTCTTGAAATTTATCATAAAATGCAGGGAATTTAAATTGTTGTCGCTACAATCTAGTGTTTCCAAGTGTGGCAGACTGAAGGATTCTGGGATGTCCGTGATATCATTTTGCGATATATCCAATACAGTGAGTTTTTTCATTTCTTTCAGTAACGAGATATCTAATGTACCATTTATTTCTCTATTTGATAAACTGAAATGTGGAGATACAATTTATTTAATAAAGGATGATTGTTGTTTTCAACAGGGAAGATGACATCTCAAAACGTCATTTTGTTCTGCTGAGCCGGTGCTTTGTTAAAATTTCTTGGTGACATATTTCCATTTTGATGTCTAGATCAGTCAATGGGTGTGTTCCCTGAACCCAACATTTTCACAACAACATTATCATACAATGTTGTTTCAACAATTACATGGGGGCCACCCAAAGGTTACTTACCTTTTGGTAATTAAATATGAAATAAAAAAATGTGTGAGTCTTCCAAGGAAGACATGTGTCGCCTGCGGACGTCAATTTTTACAAAAGATATTAAAATTTTCAAAAAATAAAATATATATGCACACCTGTACATTAAGGTTAATGCACAGAGAAAGTTTCATCAAATTGCTGTGAGCCGTTATGTGGTAGTTGAGGATAGAAGTTTTGAATCCCCTCTTTTTTTTTTCAAAAATGTCAATTTTTACCCCAAAAAATTTTGAATTTTTAAAAATAAAATATATATGCACACCTGTACATTAAGGTTAATGCACAGAGAAAGTTTCATCAAATTGCTTTGAGCAGTTATGGAGTAGTTGAGGATAGAAGTTTTGACCCCCCCCCCCCTTTTTTTTCAAAAATGTTTATTTTTAGGAAAAAAAATTAAAATTTTCTAAAAATGAAATATATATGCACACCTTCGCATTAAGGTAAATGCACAGAGAAAGTTTAATCAAATTCCTTTGAGCGGTTATAGAGTAGATGAGGATAGAAGTTTTGCCCCCCCCCCCCTTTTTTTTTGCAAAAATGTCAATTTTTACAAAAAAAAAGTTAAAATTTTTACAAATAAAATATATATGCACACCTGTGCATTAAGGTTAATGCACAGAGAAAGTTTCATCAAATCCCTTTGAGCAGTTATGGAAAAGTTGAGGATAGAAGTTTTGCCCCCCCCCCCCCCCTTTTTTTGCAAAAATGTCAATTTTTACCCAAAAAAATTGGAAATTTTCTAAAAATGAAATATATATGCACACCTGTGCATTAAGGTTAATGCACAGAGAAAGTTTCATAAAATTCCTTTGAGCGGTTTAGGAGGAGTTGAGGATAGAAGAAAAGTGTGATGACGCAAGACGACGCAAGACGCAAGACGACACAAGACGCAAGACGACAGATAGTGATCCCTATGTGTCGACCATGCGTTCCGCAGGCGACACAAAAATAACTGAGATTTATAAATATAACAGCAAACGAAAAGTTATATATAATTAATAAATTCTAATAAATAAAGTTAATAAGACTTACATAGACGATGTTTCACAGCTTTTACACCTTGGTTAATTTTTTTCAAATTCTAAATAAATTGTGCTATTAATTTGTATTTTTATTGATTGTTTATAAATAGCAGAAATAAACCTCAATACACTAAATAAATTTTAGTAATACATATTATTGCCTTTCTTCTTATTGTAATACAAAATTGACCATCCACTGTCTAATTTACCTGTAAAGGTGAGAGAAAATTTAACCCTTAGAGTGCCTCCTAATCCCTCTTATTTACTGCTTGGATAGAACAAATGAATCTAATGTTCGGATACCGTGATACACCCAGTCAATGTATGTCTTCACATGTATTACATGTAATAAATGAAAACCATACGATACAGCAAATAAACCTATCTTTCCCATAACTTAACCATACTGAAAAAGTACTTTGATTAAAATGCATCATGATTAGATTATATATTTAGGATTTTTAAGGAACTACCTCCCATTATCTGAGAAAAAATGTAACTTTGGTTATTTATTACATATTCTGTTTTTATTTTGCGGGGTCCCAAAAAAAGAGAATTATCTGCTTTGTAACATATTTGTTAATTAATACTTTAAGGTGGTTTTTTACCATAAAAAATAAGGGTCAGTATGAAAACCATTCAAAGCTATAAAGCATGAACTTTTTCGACAGTTGGAGGTCATCTGCTATAAATGTGCATCTCATAGACCTTTGCTGTTGTGTTTGGTTTAAATTACATATATGCATGTGCACAAAACTTACTCTAAGCGACATATTTTATTAAGGGATTCCTCATTACATAAACATTTGACAAGATTCTCTGTAATTTTCATTGTGATTCTGAAAAAAAAACAGAAAAAGGCAGTCATGTACAGCATAAATTTTTTATAATAAATAACTAAAAAATACCCAATTTAAAAAAAAAATTTATATAAAAAATCGCCATAAACCATTTATTTAAAAATACAGGACATACTATGAATTCATTACCTTTTGTTCGATAACAATTTTCTTTTGTGATTTAATTTGGAATCACAATTTCCAGTGTTTCACATCATGTATATTTCATAGTGTCCATATTAGCTCAAGGTTTGGATCCCTTGACATAGCCACCAACAGACCGTTTTATCGGAGTGAAAACTGATCCAATAAAGATCTTGAACCCTGAACATAATTTTGTAAGAAGACAACCCCAGGACCTTTATTTTCTATCAATATGCCAGGTGTTTTTAGAAAGGAAGATTGAAAATTTAATGATCATTTATTTCTAGTGATGTTGGCCATATTTGACCAAGGTCCAGAACACCAGAAACACTGTTGAGAGATCAACCAAGCTCCATTCTGTTAAAGTTTGGTCAATATTCAAAATAATTTTTCTGGGGGAAGTTTTATTTTGAATTTTTCTCTTTTTACTTATGATATTCCGGATCTCCTGTACTTGGAATAAAATTTTTTTCCAGTATTGTTGTAGTATTGTCATAGTATTGTTTATACAATGATAATATTTAAAAATATTACGTTTTATCATATACTAAGTACTTAATAAAGGAAAATTGCATATACGATACTGGAAGAACATTGTCAGCTGTATTTTCTACCGTGTTGATATCGATATCATCACCCCTTAAAATGATATTGGTCACCTGACCAGAAAAAAAATTCTTCACCACTGTTGAAATATATGATAAAGTGTATAAAACATGTCAAAATCTGAATCACATGCTGTATCATCCCTTGAGCCAGATGCCCTCGGGGAGATATGGCATGTGATACAGATTTTGCCATGTATTCTCTCTATTTATTGATAATACACATTAGCAAGGTTTATTTATCTATTATTCTGTAATATTTGTCACATTCTTTCTAATAAAGATCGGCGTGATATTGGCTGCAATATCGCCAGCTCGGCGTTAAACAATATTCAATCAATCTAATAAACAACCCCAATTCACCCTAAGCTCTAAAACCCAACTAAATACAAAAAAAATTCAGATGATGTTACAAATTCAAGTGATGATATATACTATGTCATTAACTAAAGTCTTGTAATTCTTCTGTAAATGGCCATTTTCAGTGTGAACGACCCATTGAAGATCTGTTTACAAGACCTCATCTCCCACTGCACAAGGCCTCATCTTCCACTGCTATTAGGCCAATCAAATCGCACCATTCACAAATGCACATACATTTTGACCTATCAGACGTAACGATATTTAACTTTGTCACCTGTGCTCATTGAATTTACCTAGGTACAGGAAACTTAAAAATCGAGTATTTACAGAAAAAATATGTACTTATACTTGTTCAAAAGTGAAGAACTGGACAATCTTCAACTTGTTTTTAAAACTCTGCATCTTTTCCCTTGTTCTGCTGTGCTCCACTCGGGAAAGATGGGAATTTTAAAAACTTGTTGAAGATTTTCCTGTTATTGCCTTGTTTTCCAAAATTGTCACCGTAAAAAAAAGTTGCAAAACCAGTGATGATAAAAGGAATTAGTACCAGATTGCCTAATCCCAAATTGCCGACTCCTACCTATTTCGGCTATTTAGAACAAGACTGCTGCTTTTAGTTATTCTATATGTTTGACTTGGAAAAACAAGCAGAACCTGTGAAACAATACATTATGGAATGAATGAAAGGGAGACAATTCTACTATATATTCCTCCAATATTGACACATCTCCTGTTCAGAATAAAATAATTAATTTTTGTTTGTGTTAATAAATTAATTAAAACTTAATCATTTCTTTGAAGCATTAATTATTAACATGCCTCTTGTTGTTAGAAAATTTCAGAATAATTTTTAATCACATTTTGAGAAATTATTTAACAATGAACCCAAGCCGATTACCCTTGACTAACACCACAACATTTCAACGTTACAACTGTAAGGACCTTTAATTAGAACTATTAGTTTACAGAATATCTTCCTAATTAACCATTTTGATCCTGAAATTATGACAATCAAAATTTAAAAAAAAATTATTAGGAATTGGGTATTTAGATGTAGTGTGTAAATCGGCAAACTGGGAATTGGGTTGAAGAATCAAAATCAGAAAAAGTCGGCGATCTGGGATTCAGCAAATTGGGAATTGGCAATTTGGGATTCTGCAATTTGGGATGTTACCAATAAAAGTTAGAATTGAATCCTGCTGGGCAAAAGATAAGTACAAATTCAAATACCCAACACAATTACATGTACTACCAAATTTTAAGAATGGGGCAAGTCTGAGGTTCAATACGTGCTTGAAGCAACATTATTCAGCAGGTTACAGGACAATATCAGGTCTAATTAGCATGAAAATGTACAACTGTAAACTAAAATGTTAATGCTACATTATAATTGTTGATTTTACATGTTACTTTATATTTTGTTTGGTAGAAAAGTAACCTGTTAATTAGTGCTAATTACTACTGATGAGGTAAATTTTATTTATCATTATAAAATTATAAAAATGTGAAATTTTCTTCCTTTTGCTCTGTAGAAAAGTAATGTGTATTATTTCAGAATCATATGTACACACTACATAATATGTAGCAATATTGTGAATATACAATACTGGAATAACATTGTATTCTATAATACTTATAGAATTTGAACAAATTTCCGTTTCTTTTATATTATGCAGACATTTTGGCCTAGCGGATGTTTTGTTCAACTATTTTTTGTATCTGATAATAAAATTTAAATAGAAAACGTTTGGTCGAAACGGGTTTATGGGTATTGTCATTGCAAAGTACAGGGGATCCACTACCTTTTTCAGATATCTTCTTTGTAAATATCAATTCAATCAATTTAACTCCCATGATCCTAAAATAACATTTTTCAATAAAATGCATGTTAAAATATTTAAAAAAACAAAAAACACTTTTCTCTTTATGGCTAATTAAGGACTGTAAATGATTCATTTGTAAAATTCAAATTCATTTTCAATAAATTAATCACATACCTTCAAAATTTTCTGCAAAATCTAAGCCTCTTAAATCCACTAGTTATTATCAATTATCTTGATGATGAATAAATCTGTCCCTACTAAATAAACAAAATGTCAAATCTAACTGAAGTTAATAAAAAAACAAATGTTTTTATTTAACAGTTATCCAACAAAAACAATACCCTCAGGGGTCTTGGCATAAAAAATTAATAACTGAGGTGTAATATTACATAACTTCAAAGGATAATTTTGTCAAAGAACAAAAGATTAAAACACATTGTTTATCTTGTCAATTCTTTTTCTTTCACTTCCCTCTTTGGCAACAAAAATGTCATTTTTGTGTAAAAACATAGTTTAATAAAATTAGGAACTTTCACACAAATTTTTATTTTAACAAGATAATTAAGTTACAGTTTGACAAATATTGTGGAAAATCAGTATTTTTCATGTGTAACTAGAGGCTCCCAGGGGCCCGTATCACTAACATGAATTTGGTTTGCCATTCAAACATCATAAAAGGGAATTAAACAAATCATTAAAAAAACATAGCCTGACCACTCTGCTTTTTTCTGTTGTTTCCTTCAACAGCAGTTACTACTGCTCTATGGTCTTGAACCCAGACAAAATGTTCAAAGGGGACGTCCTATGAACCATTCAATCAAATTTTGGTCTCAACAGCTAAATTTGTTTTAAAGAAGAGGATTTTAAAATATTTTTTTTGCTGATTTTTCTATTTTTAGTAATGACCGGCATATATATATTGTCTGGAGGTATGGACTCAGTTTCCCCATCAGGGTTCTCACCAAGATTTTTTTATGTTGACTCTGGGTGAGTTGTAGCTGATTTTGATGAAATCCAGAAATAATAATCACTTTTTGGAATGTTGATTTCTGCCTGATTTTGACAATACCTTGACGTGCTTGGTAAGTCTATTGTACTTTTGTTCCAAGTTTAACTAAAAGCATGTGCTGCCTCAAAATACTGACTAATATAAAATCAATAAAATTTTAACATTTGCACTAGTCATGGCAGTGCTCCAAACTTGGAAGAATATTTTCGGTCCATAGACTTACCCAAAAACACCCAAAACTACCCAAAAACACCCCAAAAATACTAAAAAACAATAAAATTATGGAATAAAATTTAAAGATTTATTTTCTATATAAGTTTTTATTTGTTTTTTTCAATAAAATAGGTAGAAATCATTAAATTTGCCCAGTATATTCGTATTTTTACTATCCTGTACAAGAACGATAACTCAGCAAGATGTTATGGCAAGCCGTTCTCGTCAAAACTACGTTTAAAACATTTTTCGAAAATTTTACACTGAGAATTTAAAAAAAAAACACACTGAGATTAAAAAACCTAAAAATACACACTGAGAATAAGAAATTACACACTGAGATTTCATAAAGATGCATTGAGATTACGAAAAATGAAAAAAACACACTGAGAATTGAAAATTACACACTGAGATTTCAAAAAGACACAATGAGATGAAATAAACTGAAAAACACACACTGAGAATTTGAAATTACACACTGAGAATTTAAAATTACACACTGAGATTTGTGCACATTTTTTATGTGCACATATCTAATTAGCATACGTAATCTTAATCTATTACACGCTTAAAACAAATTTTTATTAGTTGACAACATACGTAATACACAGCGGCATAAAAATAAACAGCGTGCCACCTTTCATGACGATCTTGATGTGTGGGATTCAAGCAAAGGAACTACCACAAAATCGTTCTATGTTATAAGCCAAGGTTTTAAATGTGTTTTTATGTGTGTAGTTCAGTGTTTTGTTGTTTCTAACTCCACGCAAACACCCTGCTATCTTTGTTTGTATCTTTATACAAACGTTGACTAGCTTTTAGAGTGGTGTTGGTGTTCATGCTTTTTTGCAGTATGATACATCTGTATCCGTATTCGATATACTGTCAGCAAATTACAAACAAGAAAAAAAATGTAAATGACATCGAAGGTTTAATACACAAACACATTAAGTTGTATTCCTATACTCCATAATTTTGTTCTTTCTCTTTTTCTTTTTTTTGGTAAATTTATAATTTTTTCTTGTCCTTTCTACCTTTTTATTATATTTGCATCGGTACTACAGAAAACAAATTGATCATTAATTGATAATCGGATTATTGACTTTCGACAAAGAGAATTTGCCTAGAAGCTGTTTGAATATAAAACGCATGTCATACTGTTATCCATACCAATAAGTTAAATAAAAACGATTAATTTGTCGGGAAAATAATATCCTTTATTTAATAAAATTAAAAATATTCCTCTTTATTATTTAGTGCAGTAGAATGATTTTATAATTTTTTTTTTGTTTGTAATGCAAAGTACGAATATGCAGGGCAAATATAATAATTTCTACCTGTTTATTAAAAAAAAACAAATACAAACTTATATAGATTTTTATTCCATAATTTTATAGATTTTTGGTGTTTTTGGGTGTTTTTGGGTAAGTCTATGGACCCGAATATTTTTGTTAGAAATATGACCAAAAAATTGGAAGAAAACTTATTATCATTGTTGTTGTTTTATTTTTTATTATTTATAATTCTTTCAAACATTTTCTCAATGACAAAATGTGACAAAAAGATCATTGAAAATTGAAACTCTGCTTAATCTATTTTTAAACTTACATCTCATTACCAGCCAGTAACAATAACACATATGGGTAAACCCATATCATTGTATACTCGGCTAAGATAATTTTAGTCACACAGAAGATTTTTGTGGAAATCATATTTCTTATATTTCTATCATGATTCATACAGCTTCAACATTCAGTAATATCGTAGAAATCTTAACGTTTAGGCCCAAACTCCAACTAGTGTCTGACGTTCGAAACTCACGCTAGTAAGAGGGGGAACAAACTTCTGCCGTGTGGAGCTTGGATTAGGTCAAGAAAAAAATAAAGAGAACGAAAGTTTGGCCGGTATTTAGAGGTGTATTTGATAGGAATCTATATGTTTAGAACCGCAAATTATCTCCGGTATTCGGAATTCAGAGGAGCCGGTTTTTGGAGGATTTTTTTACTTGAAAATATAGGTGAGAATTCCGGACCAGAATAAAATGAATCCAGTTTTCAGAGGGGCCGGTTTAAGGGAGTTCCACTGTATACATATATACCAAAAGTGTAGGTAAAAAGACAAAAAGTTATGACCTGAAAAAGCTTCCCTGACATTGAAGTCAATGGTCAAGGTTATAAAGAGGTCACGATGGTACGCGACACACTGCCTCGTGAGGACACACCTACATATCAAAGGGTATAAGCTCAAGTCAAAAGACAAAAAAGTTACAACCCGGACGAGGAAATACTATAATTTTAGTCCTAATTTGACCTTGAGGTCAAAGGTGTAGGTCAAATGTGGGTCATGATACTATTCAACCCAGTATCTTATGGTGATAAAACCACACGGCAAATGCCAAGAAGGTCAAGAGATGAAAAAATCAATTATTTGACCTTGAGGTCAAAGGTCATACTACACAATACATCATCTTCAGGGTGAAGTGAGGACCTGACAGGGAGACTCGAGAGAGAAGTCAGGAATCGTTGCAATGTTTTTATGCTTTTACATATATATATGTGCATTTTGAACCCTTATTTAAGTTTTTATTTATTCCATGTCATACTGTGGTTTGAATTATATGATAGTGACAATAAATTATCATAATTTTAATTTTGCCTTTGGTGTACTAGCTACAGGTAAATAAAATGAGATGAAATAGGAACTGTATTGGAGGGGGGGTCCAGATTCTGTTTTAATTAAACATTTTGTCTTATTTTTCATTTTTCCCTACAAAAAATTGTGTATTTTAAGATCTTATGATAGAATTATTAAACAAATGTTAAAAATTGAGATTTATATAGGTGCAAGATGAAAGTGGATTTGTTTGTCTACTGAAAGGTACGTGTAGCTGAAAATTTCATTCTTTATTTCCATTTTTCTTTAATCTTTTTAAAAAAAAATATTCTTTATTTTTAATATGAGCATTATTCTTTATTTTTTTCACCCTATCCAATTACCCTCACCAAAACTCTAAGAAATTTTAATGCCCATATGGTGAATCCTTTCGTTCCTTTTATCTGTTCTATTTTGTTTACAATTATCTCTTTCAAATAAATTTGTGTAGTAATTAGACAAAGGGAGACAAATCAAATTTAAAAGGTGAATTATCTCCCTTTGCGATAAATGCCGCGATAGTAGAAAATGTTTCCGATTTTGCAACTTCTTACTAATTAAATGACAGATTGATGAGTAATTTTCACTTCCAGCTTTTTAGAATTACTGCTGTTGTTACAAAAACAAAGTTTTTGACCATTTCATCATAAGATTTTCCTTTACCCTATGAGAATTTAACAAAAATCTAAAACCAGAACTGAGATAAGTCAGAAATGATAGGGTGACTTCAACTTCGCTTTTGGGGTATCCTTAGGGTGATTTCGTCTTTTAAAAGTCAACTGTTTTGCCCACTTGACCCAGTTTGGTAAGCCTTGCATCTTATGGTGATACACACACATGCAAAATATCATATGCCTAGGTCAAAAGATAAAAAGTTTGATCTTGAGGTCAAAGGTCAAGGTCATATGTGGGTCACAAATACTATGTCACACATCATGTTATGGGCATAAACCCTTATGCCAAATATCATAGGCCTAGGTCAAAAAATATTCTGACCCAGACACAGTTGTATGAGAGAAAAATCAATTTGACCTTGAGGTCAAAGGTCATATCTTATGGTGATACACCCACATGGCAAATGTCATAAGCCTAGGTCAAAAGATAAAGTTCTTGCCAGAACTGTTTGTATGAGAAACAAGTATATATATGTGTCCAATGGACACTACATGTACATGCACCGCCAATGATGTAAGTATTTAGTAAATAGAATTACATGTGTATATTGTTGACTTTAAAGTCCCAAACGACAGGGTAGATGAAATACTATCTCTAAGTACTTCATGAAAAACTACCTTCATCCTAAACCTTAACCTGGATTCTAATATTGAAATTCTATAAAGAAATTCAAAGTCAATGACCCATGATCTCAATGTCACAGCATCCTATTTGCATTAAAATGCTGCTGTTAATATCACAAGCTATCCATGTACAATGTTTCATGATGATACCATAACTCCTTCATGAAAAACTACCTTAAACCTGAACCTTAACCTGGATTCTAATATTGAAATTCCATACAGAAATTCAAAGTCGATGACCCATGACGTCAAGGTCAAAGCTGCTGTTCATATCACAAGCTATCCATGTACAAAGTTTCATGATTATACAATAACTCCTTCATGAAAAATGTGTGAGTCTTCCAAGGAAGACACGTGTTGCCTGCGGATGTCAATTTTGACAAAAGATATTAAAATTTTCTAAATATGAAATATATATGCACACCTGTGCATTAAGGTTAAGGACAGTATCATCAAATTCCTTTGAGCGGTTATGAAGTAGTTGAGGATAGAAGTTTTGACCCCCCCTTTTTTTTTTGCAAAAATGTCAATTTTTACAAAAAAAAATTAAAAATTTTCTAAAAATATATATACACACCTGTGCATTAAGGTTAGTGCACAGAGAAAGTTTCATCAAATTCCTTTGGAGAAGTTGAGGATAGAAGTTTTGACCCCCCCTCCTTTTTTGCAAATATGTCAATTTTTACAAAAAAAAAATAAAATTTTTTTAAAAATGAAATGTATATGCACACCTGTGCATTAAGGTTAAAGCACAGAGAAAGTTTCATCAAATTCCTTTGAGCGGTTTACGAGTAGATGAGGAAAGAAGAAAAGTGTGACGACGCAAGACGCAAGATGCAAGATGGAAGATCCCTATGTTCCGCAGGCGACACAAAAACTACCTTAAACCTGAACCTTAACCTGGATTCTATACTGAAATTCCATACAGAAATTCAAAGTCGATGACCCATGAAGTCAAGGTCACAGTATCCGTTTCGCATCAAAATACTGCTGCTCATATTACATGCTATCCATTTACAAAGTTTCTTGATGATACCATAACTCCTTCATGAAAATCTACCTTAAACTTGAACCTTAACCTCCTACGGACGGACGGACACACAGACCGAACAACTATATGCCCGGCCTGCCTTACAGGCGGGGCATAAAAATCAATAAATTGACCTTAAGGTCAGTCATATGGGTCATGATACTATGCGACACATTGTCTTATGGTGATACAACCACATGCCAATTGTCATAGGCCTAGGTTAAAAGATAAACAAGAGGCTCCCAAGAGCCTGAATGGCTCACCTGTTATTTTTTGTGTAGATCTTGCATCAAGATTATTTTTGTATTTAATGTATACCATCATTTTTTTCTCAAATCTATGTAAATGCATCTTTTGAAAGTGTTTTTGGATAATATTTTAAGTCCACGAAAGCTTTTACATTTTGACGGCATGTTCATTCTAGAGAAAATAGTTACAAACAAATTGATTTTTCCTACCATATATTCCTAATATTTCTCTTTTCATTGTTAGTGTTCAATATGAACAATAAGAATGTCTTAAGATTTAAACCATATGTTAGATCATACATTGTACATGGCACGTTTAACGATCCTGAAAAAATGTATTTACTCATTATCCTCACATTTAGTTTAGACAGGTGCAAGTTACACCACTGGAATCTAATTATAAGAGGAAGCTTGACAGTAAAGAAAGATTGTGATATATGTCTATACCACAGGCATTTGTTATATTCAAATTACAGCCCCATACACTACTAGTGTTGTGTAGCACTTTATGGGGCTGTTATTTGTATAAAATAAATGCCCATAATCAATACGTTCAGACTTAGAGCCATTGAGGTGCCACATGTTAAACTAATTTAGATTCTACAAGAAGGTGAAACTAAACTGTTAAATTTAGGATGTATGGACCTGAATAGTATTTACAGTAACAACAATTTGCATTGAATAATAAAAATAAAGTGTGCCATACTCCTAGACCTACAAATGTAGGTCAGAAAAAATGTACAAAAAGCTGTTTTTTTAGCTTAATTGTGCAAGTGATTCTTATTCAGATTTAGAATTTTCCTTAAACATGACAAGTGTTGAGATTTGGTACATGGGAAGATGGGATTATCAGCAGAATATAATACCTTTCTTAAGACGATATGTTTACAAACAAAAACCCACGCGGTTTTAATTTCCCGCCATTTGTAACCTTGTCGAAGTCTTATAACCAAAAAGGTGAATTATTACTAATACTGTATTTTGTGCATATTTATCTTTTTCTATCGACGTCTCCCGTTCTTTTGATCTATTTATTTATTTTTTGCGCCTACTTGCATGCTTATATAAATGAGTAAATTATGTTGTGTAGAGAATACAAGGGAACTGATCTATGTGTAATTGTGGGTATCAGCCAGACCCATAAACCGGAAAAATGATTGGTCAACTTGTACCAAAATAACTCGGACTTTCAAAAATGGAATAATGCCCTTTTTGTATAACTTTCTAATCACTGGGATTTAAACAAAAATTAAAAAAAAAATGCAAAACACCTCGAATACTTAAAAAACAATTAACAAAGTTTCAAAGCGCTTATAAAAAATAAAATAATATAAAATAAACAAATGAATGAATGAATGAATGAATGAATGAATGAAATGAATGAATGAATGAATGAATGAATAAATGAATGAATGAATGAATGAATGAATGAATGAGTGAATGAATGAATGAATGAATGAATGAATGAATGAAAAAAAAAGTATCGAATATCTATCGATAAGAAATAGAGAAGTAACCCTTGAGAAAGAAATTAACTAAATGTATTTTGTTCGACACTGATCATGTTGATGGGTGCACAAGCTGGGGTTGAAAATAATGCTCTGCTAATGTTGCCGAGTGCGCACGCTATAATGTCTAACAATAAGGGACGAGATCAAAAGTTCAATGTAGGATTAAAAAAAACCTTTAATTCACATAGTGTTTTCACTGACACTCCCCCACCCCCTTAACTTAATTTGGGAAAAATTGATTGACCAATATGGGCATATGCTTTGAGAGTATACTTTTTGTATCATGGGTCATGGTTTTCCTCAACAATGGATGTTTGTTGTGTATAATGACTTGGACATCACTTGAATCCGTATTTTTCAATCCGAAAATCGATGTCGGATAACAAAACTTGCAGCGATTTTTAACCTCCTACCCCAAACTATTTGAATTAAGTTTTTTATCCTACATTGAACTTTTGATCTCGCCCCTAATATTATAGTATCGATATTTGGAAAAGAAGTCAATTTTTTGTGCATGTTTGTGTTTAGAGTAACGAACATATGTATGAGAAAATCAAGATGGATTTGAGATACAGAAACCTTTTTTTTACACAAACATCAATCTCCCCGACATGTATGTATAATCACATTTGAGTTCACCAATAAAGAATCTATGAAATTTTAATGACTATTACCGCAGGTATGAATTGGCGACAGTAACGAACATATGCCAGTTTTACAGAAGCAAAGAATGTATTATATAAGAAAGGTCTTAAAGCTTTTTTTCAAAATTCTAAAATGTTTTGAGCATCATAATCCGAAAATTAAAACTATCTTACATTTATTAATTGATCACAGGGTAAAACCCGTATTGTTATATGGAAGGGAAGTCTGGGGTATATATTTTCTGTAGATCAACTCCAGAAACAGAAAGACTTATATTTAAATAAATTGTGTAATGACTTTACAGCTGAGAAAATTCATATTAAACTTTGTAAGTACTTATAAGAAGTTGGTCGTCGATCGACTAACTCTGCTGTTCTTGGAGAATTAGGGACATTTCTAGAAATAGAACGTGGACAATATAGGAATATGCCAGCATCACAGAGAATATACAAATTATGTAAAATAGAGGTAGAAGATAAACTTCTCTTCCTGTTAGGATATCCAAAATCTAATAAAGTACGAGAAGAAATTTTAGAACAGTTAGAAAATAAATTTAATAATCTCAAACTTCTTGATAGTACCTCTCTACGGTTTGGCTTTTGTCTGCTGAGGATAATTTGGTTTATGATCAATTATATAACTTATTAACCAAACTGTATATTTTTAGACATGAAGCCTGGTACAATAGTATAACAATCTCGTATATAAAGTCAACTATATATATATATATATATTTAAAATGCCTCTGATGATGTAATGAGTCCTGGATCCTGTATGTGTTTATATTTTTTTGGTTTTATTTTTGTGTTTTTTTTTTGTTTTGGTTTAAAAAAAAAATCACTATTGTTATCATAATCAATACCAATCAATGTGATCAATTGTATTAAATTTCTGTTAATTACTCTGCCTTCACAGGTGCCTTTGATTGGCAATATAAATATTTCTTTGTTTGTTTTTTTTTGTCATGCCTATTCCGTTACAGATTTTCAAAAACTATGCAGATTTACTCATTAAACCAGTTTTTATATTACTTATTTTGACCCCTCCCAACAAAAATTTGCAAAGGAAAAAAAACCTCAAACATGCACAATTTTTCGATGAATTACTTACAACATCATATGAATAGCTTTTATTAATGAAAATGTGTTAAATTTGGTACAATATTTGCATCACTCGTCAAATTGTGACTAGTTGGCCGATTAACTTTTGGAGTTGGCCAATATTTAGGGCCTTTAATAAGAAGCTTTTTAACCTGTTGTTTATAATGTCATCATGCAGTAACATTATGTTACAAGGACAATCGATGCATGAAAAGATATGAAACGTAGAAAATAAAATAAAACGGAAAAAACAAGAACTTCCCGTTTTCCTGTTGCAGGAAATAATACGTCATTTAAATCTTTTCCGTTCTATGTTATTTTGCGCAGTAGAGGGATCCCGTTGCCTTAGGTAAGACTACAAGTAATAGAGAAGTAGATCTTTTCTACATGGTAATTGCGTTTCTTTTGATATCACAATGTGATTCTTGCAAAAAGAGCATATACATATCATTTTATAGACATTTCTGATTAATGTTCATCTCTGACTTATTTTTCACATAGGTCTAGCTATTCCATACTAGACACAGTACAAGCAATATGAAAGTTTCTGCAGTATGTTTGTTTATTTATTTGGCTGGCGTTACCATAGTTACAGCACAGGCCACCGTAAGCTCAAACGAACCGATATCAAGTAAGTGACAGTATAACACAGTGACAATCCAAATTTCAGAAAATCATAATTATTTTAACCATGCAACACACTTAGTAAGATTACTTAAATACCTTATTTGGCTTAAAAAAAATTTTTTTCATATGGAAAAAATGGGGTACGTCTGTGGGAAAAAATATTTAAATTCTTAGAAATGGCAAAACCTCAAGAATTTCGAAATATTATACATTTATCATATATATAACCGTAAAAATCTCGTAATAACTTGAAAGAAGCGCATATAATCGACATAATGTAAACATGGTAAATACTGATTAGTTGCTGGCAATGCAAATATGAGAATTCAGCTGATATCCGCCTACTTTATAAATAACACATGTATGATTGACAGGTTGATAGTGTATAAATAACATATTTCTAAGAGGGTGATGGAGTATATTGTAAACCGAGAAAACATTGTCAACCAAAGGCGAAGCCGAGGTTGACAGTGTTTTCAGAGGGGGGTTACAATTAACTCCGTCATCCTCTTAGAAATTTGTTATTTATTTTATTATACTGAATGTCTTGGATTTTATGAGCGGGTGCATGACAGTATAAAATACCACCCGTTGTTTCTTTCCAGCGGATGAGAGTAAAAAATACAACCCGCTGTTTCTTTCCAGCGGGTGATAGAGTAAAATACCAAATTCTTGAAAACCAAAAGAAAATGCATTAAAAATAGAGAAATTTACATAACGTATAATAAAGCAGATTGTTACTCCTCTAAAAACACTGTCAACCGAGGCGAAACCTGCCAGTCATGTGTTATTTAATTTATTATACTGATTTTTTTTTATATAGTTTTTAAGTTCAGAAACTATTTATTTAGTATTCTATGATTGTAAATGTGTCAAAATACAACATATTTTCTAAAATAGACACAGATATTTTATTTTTTTTAATTGACTTGTTTTATAAAAAGTCTGCACTCTAGTACATGAGAAAATCACACATTTTTACACAAAGCACGAGAGGGTAACATTAAAAAAATGTTAAATGCTGAGGCAAATTGACCAAGAAAAGGCCTACTATTATAATATTAACTTTTATATCTACATGTATATAAACCAGAGAGTCTGGGTAGATAAGGGAATGTTCTTGTAGCAATAAACTGGTTTAGACATAACACTTTTTGAATGACTTTACCAAATTAGACTTTCCTGGCTTCATTTGTTCGTGTTTTCTGGGAGGTTGGACTGTGTTTGGTGATCACTTGCTGTGTGAAAGAGAAAAATACCTGCAAAAAGTTATCCGCGTACTGGAGTTTACTAACGATTTAATTAGCGAGGTTAATTAAGCGTTTACCATAAAAAGTTTATGGTAAAAAATTTTCACTGCTATCTTGCTATTACACTGCGGATACGTCACTCATTCTCAGGTGAAAATTGCAGGTATTTTATCTCGCACATATATGATTTGAACATTTTACGGAGTCCTTTAAAAGCAGTTATTAATATTTGCCTTTAAAATAGTTCTTCTAATTGTGTTTATGTACAAATTACAAACTGAACTATCTAATTAAAGTTAGATCTAATAATTGCTCCTTTCAGTCACTGCATGTAGATCCAAAAACACTTATTTTACTTTCTGTTTTGATGACCTTTCCAATCAGCCAATAAGATTCCAGCCTTCATGATTTTGAAGGTATTAGCCTAAGAATAAAACCCGATGATTCTGAACAGACAGTAAAATGGAGTGCTGTTAGATCTACATGCAGTGACTGAAAGGAGCTCTAATTTTGATTAGATTGCAAACTGAATTATACGACATTTTTAGAACTGTCAGTAGTTTATACCCTCAGTACAGTTTCTATTTTTTGTAATGTGTATTTTTGCTTCAAATTCATTATATATTGTTGAATTAGTATTGGTAATTCACCTCATGTTTATTAAATAGTAGGGCGTAGCCCGATGATTTAACTATGATAAACTTGTTGTGAATTACAGATTTATTCTATGTTCGACCTTGTCCTTTTGTTATCAACAGAGGTGAAGTTCACCCGGACAATAGAGTGCAGAAACTGTAGGTGTCGTCTCTTTCACAGATATATGTTTACAAAACTTAAAGGAAAATTAGTTAGTAATTCCACTAGGAAAACAACTGTTAGTTATCTGGCTATGTTCACTGATTGACAAAACTCTACCTCATTAATATAATATATAACATAGATTATATTAATTTATTTAAACCACACAGTTTAAAAGAGGTGCACGCATTATTCTTTATTGTGATATTTTAACACCGTCTGATTTTATGTTTTCTTCCTTGAAATGGTTACCATTTACAAAGAGGGTACAATTTCAAAAGTCTGTTTTAATGTACAAAGTTGTATATGGTTTAGTTCCGGAATACACTGATTCTACAAACAGAAAATGGAGAACATGTTCAAACATATAATTTGAGAGCTGTTTCCGATAATGATATTAATGTATTTTTACCTAGACCTAATACGAATTTTTTAAAGAAATCGTTTCAGTTTTCTGCCGTCAAAATATGGAACGATTTACGTAGTAGTCTTAAAAATTGTGCTAATTTAAATAAATTTTTTGTTTAAAACAAATTGTTTTGAACATTTTCTAAAGATGTGATCATTTATTGATATATTTATTTATATATGAACATTATTTGATAATATATATTGTAGTATACATGTGTATATTATAATATATAAAGAATTTATTATTATTATTATACAGTTTCGGACAATTTCACAAAACACTGTTCTTCTGTGACCTATTTGTATTCAATAAAATACTAATTTCAGCTGTGACGTTCACTGGAAAAGCAGCAGAGAGAATTGTCGAAATTATTGACGAAAGCTGTGAGTGTAGACAGAAACATGCTTGCAAAGGTGAGATTTTGTAATCATATTCAAAGTAAATATAATAATTGCAGATCAATACAAACAACAAACGAATCTGCAAAGTAAAACCCTTTATAATAACATAAAATAAATATCTTCGTAATCAGCACATGATCAGCACATGGACCCCACATTCTGTAGTGCAAACAAATGTGCAAACAAATAGGGTCAAAAGACCCGGGCTGCTGAAATGATCGTTTATAAGTTAGGGAGTTTATTTTCTTAAAGTGTTAGATCTATATAAAACAGTTTGAGGGATGTTGGGTCAAATATGCCAAATTAAGTGTTACATTTCAACATATCTTAAAAACTAAGTCTCTGTTCCACGCTTTTATACACTGAATGTCTTTGCATTCTTGAAAAAGAGACCGACCGAATTCCGTGTAAAAGTTCGTACATATTACCAATTTTGATGCTCACGATGTGAACATTTCTCCGATGTACTCAACTTCAGTTGTGCCCAAGGCTTAAACAGTCCAAGTAAAGCCGAAACAACAACATAAAACGTCACAGTTCAAAAGCAAATTTATTCAAATGGCAAAAATATAGTTATTAAAAAAAAATTCAAAACCACCTAAGGACAGAGCTATGGACGTGGGAGATACTCCTTAGTTTTCACAAAATAAGAAATTTTTATATCAGCAAATTTGAAGTATCAGTAACCTGATATAGTATCAAAATACTATACCCTGGCAATCTAAACATGAAATTTGCATCTTTGACGGCATCGACCGAAAAATTGACGCATGGTATGAAATTTTCAACCTCCGATGATCCAATGAATTTCAACTTTGCATCTAAAGTTGTATTAGAATTTTGACTCACCATTGAGTAGCTGTAGTATTTTTTATGGAAAACTTTTTAGTACATAAAAAAATCAAAATAATACTGTTAAAACGTGATAGGTCAAAAATGATATCGATGAGTATTATCGATTTTAGTGACACATCCAGCAGACTGTACAGACCTGGACAAAGAAACTTGTCCAAGTGGTGTGTACGAGATTTTTCCAGAAAATACGTCAGGATTCGATGTTTTTTGCGACATGGACACTGCAGGTGGGGGCTGGACGGTAAGCAAAATATATCATTTATATCTGTTTACCAAAATTATTTTTTTGTAATACTGAGGACCATTTTAGCTATTTGGGGAAACGGTTGTATTTGTATCACCATGACAGTAAATTCAAATTGAACATTATTTTCCAAATAAATTATTATTGCACATAATAAATGCAGAAGACTGTATGTTGTTTCAATGGTAAACAAAATTATGATACCTATTAGATGCACAATATAAAAGTAAATTTCTTCTAAATACGACTAATCGTGTAGTTGTAGTCAAACAAAAAAACCCTAGAAAACCTTACTCAGACCGATAAAGAGCAGATTGAAACGTCAAAACGACCAGGGGTTTATAGGCACTCGACTACGAGACTGTCGAGGCGGTTTCTAAGGAATGAGAGAGATACTTTTTTTTTTTTTAGAAATTGTACAATTTTAATGGAAAAGAATTTTAGATACTATACTATTACGGCTTATCAGTTGTGAAGACCAAAAATGTAAACATGCACAAATTATATGGTATCGTAGTAAAGTACAGCCACACCAGCAGATAGTGACTGGGCATGGAACAAAGTTTAGTTGCTTAAAGCGGGTATTTTCACATGAAAAATTGTCGGCAAAAATCATATTATTTTAGAGTGTTTCACGTCAGGTATTTACCAATTTACCTACTATACAAAAAGGAGTTAAAAAGATTGGTTCTTTTTGTTAATTTTTTTCCTATTTGATACTAAGAGGTACAAAATTGATCACAGCTATTATTTATTTCAAGGTTTTTCAACGTCGAATGGACGGAAGTGTTGATTTTTACCAAGACTGGCAGACTTACAAACAAGGATTTGGCAACTTGCAGGGTGAATTCTGGTTAGGTTAGTACAAAAGTGAATATTTTGTTCTAATGTAAGACAATATTGCCAAAGTAATTGTATTTTACGTCATGTGATATTGATGAACGTGCCAGTGAAAGGTCAACCAAATAGGTTAGACTGTCACAATTAAAACAAGCAAAGAAATCACAGTATGTCCGACTATATATCTATACATATATTACATATTTTATTGAAATAATGCCGAGTTTGCATGTGTAATAAAATCCAAATGTTTAGCATGTTAGTTTGTAGTCTTCTATCATCTACGGTTTTCGAGATGCTGTTGAAGAATAGATAAAATGATCCCGACATCGGACTTTTCCTTCTTTCCTTTTAAACCAGTACTTCCAGTAGTGTATACGTTGGCTCGGTGCTCCCCTGCTCCTCTCGAGTAGGTATTGTTTTAGTTCGATCCTCATCGATATTTGCAGTACATATCATTTAATTTTTTGATTTTTTTTCTTCTTCAGGAAATGAACACATACATCAAATCACATCGCAGGGAAATTTCATGCTGAGAATTGATTTGGAAGATTTCGAAAATAACGTACGTTCGGCTGAGTACGATCACTTTTCAGTTGGCAGTGAGAGTACAGGTTATAACTTAAGTGTGAGTGGCTATAACGGAAATGCAGGTAAACTCTTTTATTTAGGAAAGTGGACGTCTACATATGCAAGTTTGAAAATGTTTAAAGCTGATCAAATTTTCTTGTAAAATGAATAGAGCTACCTGAACCATTTGCTTTCTATCCTATTATTTTCACGATTTCCCCCCTTGTTAATCGTATTTATTTACTTTATTTATTTATTTGTTTTCGTTACTAGACTGATAATTTTCATATTTATTCCTTGCATACACATAGAACAAATGGATATCAATAAAAACATTTAAGACTAATTGAAAAATTAATTTGAGTTACTGATTTACTTTCATTGGGTTAGGGACCCTACTTACCGAAAATCACCAAAACGTCAAATTTTATTATGTGTACCATGTGTACTGAGAAAGCGGAAACCCTTCTCTAAACTTGTGAAATTTATTTACTGAAAATATCATAAACAGTTATGTTTTCGAAGATTTTTGGAAGTGCAATTTTTCGGGATTAAAACAACAAATTACTTTTAGCATTTAGTTTTACATACATGTAGATTATTTTCTACAAAATTTCATTGGCCAACTGAAGGGAGATCACAAAAATAATTTAACAAAACAATAGCGTCCGAGGATCGGGTTACTTAAATGCAAATTCGTGTTTTTTAGAAGACTCATTGACATATCACAATGGGAACAAGTTCACTACAAAAGACAAAGACAATGATGTATATAGCTCAAACTGTGCACAATTGTACAAAGGTGGATGGTGGTACAAGAAGTGCCATTATGCTAATCTGAATGGCTTATACCTCAGAGGTCAACACGAATCTTATGCGAATGGGGTTAACTGGTATCATTGGAAGGGATATCATTATTCATTGAAAAACACTAAAATGATGATTAGAAGAGTACACTGAAGCAAAACAATAGTAGACATCAGAACAACAACAACAACAACAAGGAACAACATATTCACGGGGAGGGTAGACATTCTTTTCTGGTTCTGACTTTTTTCAACTGTCGTGATGTACCAACATTTATTTATTTTATTTTATTTATTTATTTATTTTTGACACTACATTTCAAACTAATAATATGAATACATTACGTAATCATGTTAATGTTCTTTCACCCTGTATTTTGTCAGGGTGATGCTTATAACCAGACTTTATATATAGGTATACTTAATGTATTTCAAAAATAAAATGTTATATAAATTATTTCAAGTCATCACAGTCATATTTTGCAAATTTTGTACTTACTTTTAAGTCATTCCACATGGAATTGTATAAAACCTGATTAAACAATTAATACAAGTTATTGTTGTGTGTTTGTAATTCTGTATAATTTAATATTCTGATAATATATATATATATATTAGATTCCCGTATCCAGTCCTCAAGGTCTTATGTATTTCAAAAAGCCGTAACAACCGTTGAGGCAAGTGAGTCATTTCCCTCACTAAAAATTCTATTTAAAATTAAATATTCCCTCCCCCTTATTTTTTGTACATGTAAACTTTCAAACGAAATTGACTTCTGACCTAAAGCTTGGCTCTTGTCGAAAGAGATGTAAGAGGTTTACACACCGGTTATCATCTTCAACTACAAATTAATAGATGCCTCACTTTCGAAGTCTTACTCACGTCTGCCTGTCCGTACGTTCTGATAAAAAAAACATTTTGAGCCAGCTGAGTAAAAAAGCTGAGAAAACATTTTTGTAAGGAAATCGCGAACTTTTCCTTTTATAATTAGTTTCATACGTTTTGAAACTTGTAGGTTTCATCGATCATTTAACTTTATCAGTATTAGGGGCTGTGACCCGAACCTTATTAAGCTCTCCACCATTGACCCTGGACCAGCTTGACCTAGACGGTCCCCAGACACTTTCATGTGTCTTTGTCTCCCTAAATATTTTATTGTAGTTACGGCCTTTGGAATCGATTTAGCGGTTGACAAATCTATTGTAAAACAGCTGACTACGTATTTTTCAGATGGGTTAAGAACATAGAAACTACATCATGTATATAACTATTGCGATGAAGTTTCTTGTACCTGATGTGGTAACTTTATTCAACAATTTCAATGTTACATTTTTTTTTATTTTGACCGTTTTTTTTTTGTCGCTGGGTATTGGTCAAGTCTGTAGTCTTTGGTCGTCGTGGACGTCATATTTTCTTCTATTATTTTTTTTTAAATTCAGATTACTTTATTGTCAGTTTTTGACAAAAAAAAACAGATTAACAAAAACACAATATTGAACATTATATAAAACACCAAGAACAGGCAAAAAGTGACTAGTCCCCTGACCTCAGTTTCAAATACTGCTTTAAAAAGAAACCGGTTTTTTTCCTGCTGGGAGGACGCTGGGTTCAAAATAAAGAATTTTTTGGTCATCCGTTAAATTTGTGAAATTTGAATCTTCAGCAGAAAAATTTAATATGAAATGTTTTTCATCTTCTATCATTTCACATGTTTTACACAAACGTTGCTCTCTTGGGATTTTATAATATCTGCCCTTTTCAATTTCTAAATTATGATCATTAATTCTAAACCTCGTGAATAGTTTTCGAGATTCAAAGCACATAAGGGTTTTAAAACATTTACATGCAAAACAGCAAACTGAAGGAATCTGTGTGGTTATGACCGGATGCCTCGACACTGATAAGTGTTTCTTGATATGTCTTACAAACCGCTCTTGTGCTCCGATTTTTAAAGAAAGAAATTTTGCGTGTCACCATAATGACAGGGGTACCACAAAGGAACACGATATTTCAGAGCATCGCTCGTGTGCAACTTGCATTTTAGTCAGCAATATTATTGTTATTTATTTCATAAAATAGTCATTGTTTTGTGCAAATGAAGGTATATGTACTTTGTGGACCCAACTTATAGATGTTACTGTAACCCTTAAGGTTCCTCAAAGTCTAAAATGACACCACATAGAGAATCTTTATCTTTTAAATACTTTCTAAAAAATGGGTATAATCTCCAACACTCCTACTAACAATCTAATTAAAAACCGATCTCTCATCGCTCCCGTTTTCTGATATGTCGCGTGGGAGATCTAACGAAATCCCCTTTGAGGTCACATGTGAGTGAACTGGAACTTATGAATTTATAATGACATGCAAATGAGTTGACTTCCTATCAATAAGCCAATCAAAAAAGTTTAGGAATTCTGGGGACTGACGATTTCTTCGTTAATAAAATGAGTTACATCCCTTTACCACACGATCAACTTACAAGATCGCCTAAGCCGCAATTTCATTGGTCGAACAGGACACACCTACGAGGTCACTCACATGTGACCTCAAAGCGGGTTTCGTTAGATCTACCGCGCGACTTATCGTATTTCCCTATGGCTATATCGACCTGCTGAGGCCTTCAGAATTTCCCGTATTTCGGCACTGTGACGTCGTAAAGAGTTGACCCTAATATGAGCTGACCCGAATATATCAGCGACGTCATAATGTTTGACCCAACGTTGACCCGAATATATCAGGAAAACATCCGGTTATAGGCGGATGGCCATTGAAAAGTAAGAAATTCCATTAAGATTGCTAGTTAACAATACGATAAATTTATCATCAAGTTTTCTTCAAACAAATATTGTAAAATATAAGCCGCTCGACACAATATGAAGCTTTTTGGCTCGTTCGCTACGCTCACTCGCCGAAAAAGCTTCACATTGTGTCTCGCGGCTGATATTTTGCGATATACGTTTGCAGAAAACCTGATAATATGTACATATCAGAAAACGGGAGCGATTAGAGATCGGTTTTTAATTACATGTATTAAAGAAATATAATTTTTCTCTATCATTTGATAAGAAATATGTATTATAGATACAATGGATAAGCGTTGGTTCTTGAAAAAGAAACCATGCGCCCGGAGGGCAATTGGTTTGTTTTTCATGAACCAACGCTTATCCATTGTATCTCTTACTTAAACTATTGCTGTGACGACTTTTCCCAATTACCTTTCTTTTCTTAATTAGCCCGTATTATGTGTGAGCTTAAATTAACTTAATTCTCTATACTACTATTCAATTAGATATATATATATATAGTCACATTGAAGATTTAATGTTAAACGAAAATTAAGACAAAACCGTATTAACTTACAATATAAGGCATATGATTCAGAAATTTGTCCATTATTGACAAAATAAAGCATAGTCGAAATAATTTTTCAGTAAAACATAATGTTACTGAAAGAAAAAATAGTTTAAATCCACTCGATTTACACTTTTTATATTTTAAAAATATTCCAAAATATGCAGCGAAACAGATGAAATTGCCATAAACATCAAAATAACAATGTTCTAATTTTTTATTGAATTATATGAAATTGTCGATAATAATCAAATAAAAAAAATAATGATCTTTTCTTATTACTAAATTATATCAATGATAACACAAAGATTTAGAAAAAAAGGAACGCCGAAACAGAGATTCGAACTATGTCTACAAGTGTTACTCTCAACTCATCCTAACCTTGCGGCTACCATCTTACACTATACAAACGTCGTTTTTAAATATGTAAAGGCGAAAGCCCTATGTATATATTGTACCGTATCATATTGATATATGTAAAAACGACATAAAGATATCCGATTGGTAGCCGAGAGGTTTCGTCGATGTGTTCTTGAACTAAGACACATAATTTACTTCAAGGGAGAGTTCGAACCCCAGTCACGGCAAATAAAAAATTGCAAAAGTCAAAGGTAAGTATTTTAAACTAATACCAGCTGTGAACAGAAATCAGTAAATTAGCCAATTCAAACTTAATGAAATTAAGTACACAAAGGGAACAATTAATACTACTAAAAGAATGAGACAAATTTTTGTTAGCCGGGTTGCCGTTTCAACAACAAATGCGACGTGCGATCTTTATATATCAGAAGTATGAGACCATTGTGCAGTTTAAAACTTTTATCAGTACATACGCAATTGTTTCCGCGTTTTGCTAATTACCCCTAATTAATTAATGCGGATCACGAAAACCGATACCGTTCCGGAAGTATACATCACAAGAAGTTTCCGGTATCGACCGAGGAAAAGTTTGTCTAAAGACAGCTCGACAGAAAACGGTTTAGGATTTCGTAAGTGTAAAGAAAAATGCACAAAAGAAAATGAACATTCGTCTTTCTATTCAATCATCTGCACTGGGAATTTAAAAAGCGACCACATGCCCAAAATGAATGAAAATAAAAAAGGCAAATATGCTTGCTTCCCCGTCTTATAAAGAACACTTCACCCAAGGCTCCAGGTTCAAAACAGTAGTTATCAATTTCAAGTCTGAGGGAATTAAAGTATTTACAGTTTACTTTTGAATACTGTTTCAATATATTACAATAAATTGGTACCAATGAATGATTATTATTATAGGGAATAGACTAGTTGAATATAATTTGATGACTTCATTTCAGTGACGGATTAAAGAAGCGTTGATTCTAGAAAAAGAAAACCACGGTAAATGAATAGGTTGACGTCACAGCAGTGGTTTAAATCCAGTAGATTGTGAGAAAATTGCAAATATTGGAAATTACACCTTTTCATTATTTCTTCTCATGTATATTAAAGTCTTCTATTCTAAAATTCACATGCGATCGTTTTTATAAGATTTTTATATGCAGTGCATTTTTTTTACAAGATGTGCAAAATCGATGCTCAGTAGACACCCCGAGATGCCATTCGGTTCTCTCCTTTGTTTCTTCTCTCTTTCTTTTTCTTTCCTTGTCCTCCTTCACAATCGTAATCCCTTTTGGGAATTGGCGATGGAGATATTGTTTGTTGCTGGTCTTTCGTCCCTTTTCATTTTCTCGGATTGGTTTTTTGCCCTGGGATTTTCCTCCTTTTATGACACTTTGATATTCTCACTTTTCTTTGGTGAATCTCTCAATTGGTGAAAAAAAACTCCAGCTCCGAATCCCAAAAGAGATTAAACTCACATGACAAAAATAACATCAAAGTTCCAGATGTTAATTGTGTGAGCCGGACGCGCGTCTCGTCCATTAAAGACTCAACAGGGACGCTCATTACCAAAACAATTTTAAAAAGTCAAATCAGTATCGACATTGAAGGGCATTGAAAATATCAAACACTATCAAAACGCTACACCAAAATAAGGCAAATGGAATTCTATGCCAGGGGTAGAACTATCTTAGTATTCACGGTAAATTTCATATGATGTATCAAGTCAGCACCGAAGTGTTGACTACTGGAGAGGGTTAACCGTGGCTTTAAAGACAAAAATAACATGAACGTTCTGTGACAGGGGTAAATTTTGTGGAACGGACACTCGCTTCTATTTATTAGACTCGCTTGAAAACAATATTCTAATTAATACCGGAGTAATTAGGCACTTTACTCGCTTTTTTTCCAGGTCTTGTGCCTATACCTTAATAAGAAAAAAAGGAATAAAATAAAATAAAATATTCAATTAAAACAAAATCGAAATAGGTATCCGGTCCGGCAGTAACGTATTAGTGAAAGCGAGAATCTGCTTTTCTAAGGTGTACTTATATTTTAAATTAACTCGAATAATTCAGCACCCTCTAGCAACACTGGAACATATAGGATATTCGGGTGAATTCTAAATGAGTGGATAATCAGACAATTCTCGCCCTTCTATCCCGGGTTCCCGCATGTGAAGCCCTCAAATTAGACAGAAATGTTCTTCAAGGGAGACTCCAGATAAAATTGAACCAAATTTGGTAAGAATATTCTTCATGAGTCAGTCCAGATAAAATTACACCAAATGAAATGTTGCACTCAAAGCTTAATTAAATACTACAAACTTGAACCCCAGAAGGATACCCCCTCAAGGTCGCTTTTAAGGGGATCTAAATTCATTTGATTTTTAGTTCGCCTCAACGAATTTGAGCGGGAGTATTGGAGTACCCCGGCGTCCGTGTCCGCATAAACTGAGGTTTCCGCCTGAGTTCATCTCAGCAACTATACATAGTAGGATTATATAACGATGCATACAGAGACATCAGGGGTAGTAGGTCAGCATCCAAACAACAGCAGGTCAGTGTGACCTATATTTTCCGCTTCATTGACTTACATTAAAGTTTACATCCGAGTTCATATCTCAGCAACTATACATGGTAGGATCATATAACCTTGCTTACAGATGAATCAGGGATATAGTAGGTCAGCATCCGAGCAAAAGTAAGTTATATTACCTAGATTTTGTTGAATCTTCTCACAATGTTTTTGAACGAGGCGAAATTTGCATGAGCGATTGCCTATGTTTTAGAATTTTGGGAGGTCGAAGTCGCAAGTCGTTTGAAATTCCCTTAGATCGAAAGTGGTAGGCCCAAAATTGCAGGTGGGATTTCATCCTTCTATTTAAGTAGGACGGCTTCTGGAGTCTCAAACGTAATGGATGATGATTGTTTTCTGATTGACGCATATTTAATATTTAAAATTTCCAAACTTGTGAACTAAAAACCATAATCTAATCAGAATATGACGCACAAAATTCATGAAAAATTTTAATTTCACCTAATTTTTTACCGATGGAAATCTTACCGATTTCATGCAGGTTGGATTTCCAACCAATGACCCAAGTCGTAAATAAGAGGCCTTTCTGAAGCGGAAATGACCGAGTAGTTACAATTGCAATGATCCTTCTAGCCAGGGATCCTGGCTCATTGCCAGTCTATGACCCTACGGACTTATAGCCTTATGGACCAGCGACCCTTCGGACCAATGCTCTGGAATCCTGCGTATGGGGCCACCCAGAGCTGGAAAACCCAAATCTGTGTTTTGGGAGAATTGGAAAAAAAGTTGGAAGTGGGAAAAATGGACCAAAAATTTTGGGATGTGGGAAAAACTTCCAAAAAAGAGGGATTTGTGAAATAAGCACTCCTGTGTCACCCCCCTCCCCTTCTAACATCATTCTGAAATCCGGGGTTCTTCAACAAGTAATAGATATTAATTATAATTAGAGCAATTGGTGTATACAGATTAATAATAGACACTTTTTTCGCAGATATTAAATTCCAAACTCTGTTTGAAAAAATTCTTTATGTAAATAATCGTAACAATAATAAATAATAAATAATTTCTAAAGTTTGATAACAATACGGAATGGCATTAGAGACAACAAAAGGTAAGGTACTACATAGAGTTATCTGATTTTTTTTCTAATTCTTGGTGGGTATACCGAGTACCGATTTTATGCTCGAATACTTGAACAAATACACGTCTAAAGAAACACATGACACTCACCTAACAAAGCTAACTGGTAAGTAAGTTGGCGAGTGGTCAGCTTGAGAGCCTATTGTGAACACCCCGTATAAAAATATTTTAAACACACCATACAAATTTAATCAAATTATGATTATCAAACCAACGGTTTAACGTCTTTCAAATGTCATCATTAGCTCTCTTGCTGGTACTTCCTGCCTGGCAATGCAAAACTTACCAGAGGACCTCTACACTTTTGAGTAATATAACAAACAATTTTTATAATTCGTTATAAAGTTATACTTGGATTTTGTTGGATAGCAAAGACGACCCTCTGTTTTCAATAGGGCTGTTTTTTTTTATAAATACAATGTATTACAATGTAAATATTTTTTGTTTGATAGTTGTATTCTCAGTTACTGTTCTCCCTTAACTAATTTTTGAAATTTACGGATATGTGGAAATTCTATAAAAACTTATTTTTCATCTTTGACTGTTATATTTGTCCAATCTGGATAGTTAAAATATCAAATTTAATTCCATAATTAACAGTTTAACAATGTAAAGTAATTTGAATTGTAGAACTTCTATTATAAAAAAAAATCTTAAATTTACTGGAAACTTTTAAATATCCCCTTTGGAACTTTAATGTAAATGGATACATATCTAAAAATAACAGATGTATTGAGATCAACTAAATTTTAGTCTATTTGTAACGAAAAAGATGCATTTTTGCATTGATGCTACCAAATACAAAAATCACCTTTTCAGCATTCTTACCCGACTAAATTTTAGTCTACTTATAATAAAAAAATATACATTTTCGCATTGATGCTACCAAATATAAAAATCACCTGTTCAGCATTCTTACTCAAGACTAAATTTTAGTCTACTTGTAATGAAATTTTTTTTTTAAAGCATTGAACTGCATTTCATTAATTTAAAGTATAACAATAAATTGAATTTAAAATAAGCTGTATAGTTCCATCTAATATCATCACAATTCTGTACAGGACATGGCTAGTTTTCTATAGAGTGCTTTTTCCTTCTGTATAGAATGTTCCTGTTTGACATACTGACAAGCAGATTCTACTAGTCGTTCACCAATACCTTTGTCTTTTATAAGTCTTTTTACTGAACATATACATTCCTGTAAACAGATGATTATTACTAATACAATGATTTAATTCAATTCTATACAATTAAAAACTAATTTATTCATTATTAAAATAATTTATTTACATTTTGTCATTCATTTCCTGCAGTTTTATATTTTTTTCATGTCATTTGTAATTTGGTTTGTTCTGTTGTTGATGCCAAAGGTAGTTTGGAATTTGAAAAAGCTAGACAGAATTTGAACGAAAAGGTTTCTCTACATATTTTTTTCCATATAATAGACTGATCTGTTATTATACCACATGTAATTTAATCCAACGAAAAATAATTATTTTTGATACTGGACAGGAAATGTTTCTCAGTATTGAACAACCACAAGTTATTATTATAACCCATAATATCAGCATAGCTTTTGTATTTTGAAACATTCTATTATAAAACGCATCTGCATGTTATTAAGGGGTCATCCATAATTTTCAAAATTTTTCAGGAATTAAGAAAACGCAAGCTGATGAGTCGTAAATCTACGAAATGTGCACATATTGTCCATCAAAATTGGTATCAAAGAATTGTATCTTAACCACTGAGTCGATACCACTTCTGGTGGACTACAAGTCCCCTAGTGTATCCCAAGGCAAGTTACTAGTATTTCTATACTAGCCCTAAATTGATACTTAAAATTTACTATTTCAAAATTGGAAAATTTGTGAAAACTAAGGAGTATCTGTGTCGTGCATAACAGGGTCTTTAGACGGATTTTGGCTTTAAAGTGTTTGGTCATTTTGGCATTTTTGAATTTGCTCTTCAACGTTTTTGATTGATGATTTGGTTTTCAACATTTTAGGCACTGAGCACAACTGATGAGTCGATGAAATGTTCACATATTGTGCATCAAAATTGGTATCAAAGAATTGTATTTTAGCGTACCTTTTTAAAAATCGGTATAAATGTCACATTCATCGAAATTCTGGTAAATAGAGGATACATGCTGGTGATATCTTAAGAATTCATGATGCTGACAAAGTTCTGAATAGTATATAAGGTGACAAAACACCAACAAACCGCAAATCACTTGAGAATCTCATCATACATGTACAAATCATGATTTGGACTTGATACATATGCATTTCCAAGGTATGCAACCATGTCTGCAGATCATCTTTCCGAGTAAGGAGTAGTAACTGTACACAGCAACAATGTTAAACAATGTCGATGTACACTTTTTGAAGGGCTTTGGGGTTTCCAAAAGAGTCCTCTTTGTACACTTGTGAAAAATGTTGACATTATGGATGATCCCCAAGTCCAAAATAAAATTAAATACCTCTGGAGATGAAAAGATAAAACCATTATTCCAATCTTTGACAAGTTCCTTATTGCCTTCAATATTTCTAACAATTACTGGGGTTTTCAACTGCATAGCCTAACAAAACAAAGTGGTAAGTTAACAAACCACTAGAGAGGCTTGTCCACATATATCACATAAGATTGTTTGGTAGCTGAACTGTTCACTAGTGCTCTGAATTAATTTTACTCACAATCATTTCACGAATTTATCACTGATTCAAGCCAATACATAGTGACTTCTTCACAGAACGAAATACTTAAACCTTATTATAAGAGTTCAACCTGCATCCCTCATTCACGGTCCACATCACGATTTCACTGACCATAACGAGGTTTCTATCTCTTTTACGGGAATGTTTAATTTCTTTAATTTCTCAGTATTATTTGATGATGACCTCGTTTATACACCTGGTTGCATTATTTTTCCCACTCAATGACAATGAATGAAGATCGTGTGGTGGCTGATGTTTTTGTTTTGTTAAGTTCCGAGATGTGATGGTGATTTTTTGACATGAAACTAGTAGTTCTTATCCGAACTTTCTCATATCTATTACGTTTATTATCTAACTACTGTATAGTTATAAACTTATATGTATATGTATAGTTATAAAGTTATAATATATTAATTTTGAATTTAATCAAAATTTCACTTTAAGGAAGAGAACATTTAAGTTCCTTTCGGCAAATGTAAAATAATTTTCGTTTGTTTTAAAGTTCAAATTGTGAAAACTTTAGTGTCCCAATATCGAAGATAATGTTTGACCTGTTTCCACTGTCGTAACATGTCATGTACCTCCACCGATTTGTGGCTACCAACAGACTGACTTTGTTGAACTTAACAATTGGTGCCGTATACGGTGCAGAAACTGTTTACCCTTCCGGTGCACATTGTTTTTTAGTTTTCAGTGTTTATTTGTTGTGCTTTTGGTTATTTATTTGTCTTCCCTGTTTGTCTGTCTAATGGATTGCGTTTTTTTTGTTTGCTCCTTAAGTGTATTTGTCCTCTTACTTTTATTTTCTGCTTTTATTTCAGTTTATTCTAGTAATATATTTTAGGGCGTATTGACGCTGTGCAGTCTAATTTTTTGCTCTAGATTATGTTTTTTGATAAAATCGATATTTGAATTTATGAGAAAAAATTCTCTCTGGTCCAATCATATAATTTAGTTCATAATTGTAACACTGTAATAATGCAACATAAAAAAAATCCAAATTAAAATTAAATACAATTTACATATACCTCTAGAATGGCTAAGGCCATCCCTTCACTCTCAGATGAGTTGATAAAAGCAAAACTTTGCTGAATAGCAGCGTGAGTATCTGATAGAGGTAGGCCTGGTATATATATGATTCCTGGCAACCTATTCAATACATAAAAAGAGTTTAATATTTAAGTCAATAGAATAATGAAATATTTTTGATGTAAATGAAATTGTGGTGGTGTTTATATACATTTTTTAAATATAAACCATTAGTCACGGAATAAATATATTTTGTCATTGTGCTTAGTTTTCTGGCATGTCTCAGTTTAAATGTTATAGGTGGGATATGGGATCCATTATTCGATATTCCTATACTTTTGACACAATTGTCTCTACTCTCAATTTGCAAAGATAAACCAGTTAAAATCAGTAGGTTTGTTCAGTTAATAGATGTAAGTGTTTTGTATGTCTTCTTGAAGAGTTGGTTAAACTATTAATATAATCTATATGATAAAATAATTTTTTTACAGCAATTTATTTATACTGTATATTTGCTATTATCTATAATAAATTTTTCTCCTCAAGTTTTTTATCAATTATTCATTTATATATATATCGGAAGATTGTTCTCTTCTCCTTATTATTTTTGACCATCATTATCTTTTCATTAATTTTTTAGGATATTTGTCTCTGATCTTAAAATCCCATCCAAACCCTCATATTTCAAATATAATTCATCACTATCTTGACCTAGGGCTGATAATAGGTGTGATCCGAAAAATGCCATGTTATAATCTATATATATTATATGATGATATTGAAATGTTTACATAAACAGAACAATAAGAAAATATTTCATGCTAAATTTCAGAAAAGCTATCTTAAGTATTCGTTTACCATGGATGTCAAAGAGATATGATATCCTATATAAATACCTTGAAATTGTTTCCTTAAATAGCTGTCCATAACTTTCATTCGCCTATTATCAAAGAAATATTACACTGTAATTTTTTTAAGACTGGATCTAGGTCAATAAGACATACATATTTTCTATAAATGTTTTGCTAAAAATGTCCTGTATGATTCTCTTACACCGATAATTAAAACTTATGGACTTTATACACCATTTGTCTCTCGCCTTTATTTCCAGTAATTTTCAGTTTTTGGAATTAATACTTCATTTTGTTTTAGTTGTTTTTGATTAATCGATTGATTGATTGTTGATTAACGTCCAGTGGCAAATATTTCATTCTTCTTCAGGACGAGAACCAGTTCAATTTATCAACAATTCAAATAGGGGTGGGATGGGACACAAAGGGGAACCAATTTTGACTGCCATTGTAAAAAGAAGCTGTTTGGGTATGGTCGGATAATTTAGCTTTCTGTAGCGGCATCACCCTACTCTTTTTCGAAAACTACAGAAGTTTTAATTATTAATATGTACGATGGAACAATATGTTCACCAACATTAATATACATAATTCTCCAAACAAGTTACTCACTATGGTCCGCGGTTAGGCTTTCCGTATTATGGCCGGACTTAAATTCTCCTAGAGGGTGGGCTCCCCTATCCGCCACCGGGGGACGCGCTAGGCAGCTCTATGGGTTGAGCTCCAGTGATTCGTCACAGGTGCCTAGAGCTGTTTTTGTGAATCCTTGCGTCAAAATAGAACGGTGATTTTAAAAGCCCTCAATTATTGGCGAGAATTGATAAAATCAACGCATTAAGTTTATACGTACATAACCGGCCACACAATTATAGTATAAAATTATTTATTCTTCATGAAAAATCTTAACTTATTTTCAGAAAAGAAAAATTGGTTAACTATTTTTTTCTTATATTATCATCATCAGTTGGTAGAAAATAAGTATATACATGTTTTATTTTTAATTTCTGGGTATTATCCACTATCTTTTTTCGATCGATATTTTTTACATCTAATGTGAGGAAAAACGGACATGGAGTCAAGTTACAGAGAAAGCACTAAATCACAAGTATATAACCAAACAAACACCCAGAGATCACAACATGGACTTCACAGCGGCACAGTATCATGTCAGAATATCAATAAATAAACTAAAAAGGTAACCGAGATCAATATGAAGAAAACCATACAGTTAACTTTCGTTATCTAAGAGGCTGAAATCATAGCGTAGGGATGTGTATGTGTGTGTCTGTGGGGGGGGGGGGGGTATGATTTTTCAAATTCCCTAAAAAAAAAACTGCCATTTTTTCCAAATTCCTTAAAAGTTTTACCCCTTTTTCCACAATTCCCTAAATTTTTATCACAAATTTCCTAATTCCCAAATACAAAAATAGAGCCATGATAATTCTTAGAATATTTAACATTTGATTGTATGATAAAAAATCAAAGGATATTTATATGTTTAATTTTTTTCTTGGCTTTTTTTTCAAAAGCATTAGCATGAGGTATTACTGTTATTTTTTTAAAGTCTAAATTCCAAATATTTTTATAACATTTAAATTCTTACCACATCTCCACAAAGAACATAGATAACACGTCTATCTTTTTTATGTAAATCTACAAGTAAAAACAGCTTTGTTACTTTTTTATTTGTGTCTGGAATGAAATATAATAAATGACTTTAAATACAATATGTACGATGTTCACCAACATTAATATACATAATTAGATTAATATACATTTTTTTGTAACTCGTTTGGTAAAGCCTGTAAACAAACATGGTCATAACATTTGATTCATTGGTCAATTTTCGTGTATTATCACATATTTCGTTTTTGATATTGTCAGTTTTTCCCGAAGTGCAACATTGATAACAGCCCATTGGCTGACACCAGTGTTGCACTTCCGTTGTTTACAAAATGATTCAAGCCTCATGCATGAATTGCACACAAAAAAACAGAAACCTTAACATGATGTGTCGTCTGGAAAATATTACGGAGACTCATACCCGTACGATTGCTGGAATGTCATTGTTGACCTAAGGCGCGGATACAGACGTGGGAGCACCTGGCGCGCGCCGCCTAAAAAAATCCACGTTTCTGACAATTCATATGAATTTTTAGCATAAAATCGGCCTCGCTATAAAATCATCTCAATTTTTTCAGCGCACCCCTAACGTCAAATTCTGGATCCGCGCCTGGACCTTTACTGTTGATATCCGCTGTTGATAAATATATATTAATTTCTTTATTGTATCATTTTATCACAATGGTCTCCGATGAAGTCTGGGAGTGTTTATGAGGAATTTAAATATTTTTGTCTAATTTTAACTTTTTTTCATAATATTTCACTAAAACATAGTTATTTAGGTCAACCAGAAGTACACTTAAAGAAATGTTTGGATGCCCGTTACTCACCAGAAAACGCTTCGACAAGATATAATGGATTCTTTACAGGCCGTATCCCACCAACACATATACAAACTATCATATCTTTCCTGTATAGGTCAGGATGGTGTTCTTGTACATAGGCTGTTAATGAAAATGCTGAAGGTGAAGTATCAACTCCTGTAAAAACAAACGATACGTCTAAAACAAGGCATTTTATGTGATTATGAAATAATAATTCTTGACACAAAATTCCTACAAATACCCGAAAAATCCAAGCAAAGGAATAGAGCTTGTATTGATATGCCTTGTAATGTGTTGTGCAGTTTTCAAGACGGAGAAAAGTTATCATCCAACTGCAAGTTCAAGCGGAATTCTTTGCTACACATTATGTGCGATTTATATAGATTCTCCTTCAGGTACGAATGAGTTATGGAATTTCTCCACCCGAGATAGTTAAATTTTCGATTTTCAAGCGTGTTAAAATCTAAAATTTAACTATTGAGGGTGGAGAAATTCCATAACTCACGAGTAAATTGAAGGAGAATCTGTTTCTCCTATGATTTTCGACAAAAACCTCAAGAAAATGTCGTTGCTATGTAGTTTGTTTACATAGACGTCATTTCGGGACTTCTCTAGTTTATCGTTCTAATAACTGTAGAAAAAGGGCGGTAATTCCCACGTAGAAATTTAATCACCGGGAAGTGGTTAAAGATATTATGTATTTTTATCCCACCGATTAAACACGTCAGGAATAGGAGAAATATAGATTCTCCTTCAGGCACGAGTGGGTTATGGAATTCAAGTCTCCACCCGAGATAGTTAAATTTTCGATTTTCAACACGCGAGCATTTGCGAGCGTGTTAAAATCTAAAATTTAACTATTGAGGGTGAAGAAATTCCATAACTCACGACTAAATTGAAGGAGAATCTGTTTCTCCTATGATTTTCAACAAAAAAAAATATGAAAATTTCGTTGCTATGTAGTTTGTTTACATAGACGTCACTTCGGCACTTCTCTAGTTTATCGTTCCAATAACTGTAGGAAAAAGGGCGGTAATTCCCACGTAGAAATTTAATCACCGGGAAGTGGTTAAAAATATTATGTATTTTTATCCCACCGATTAAACACGTCAAGAATAGGAGAAATAAAGTTATCTGACCAAGGCTTAAACTCTGCGCTTATAAATTTAAAATTTTAATCCCAATTGTAGCCTTGCTTAAGTATTAAAAGTTAATCAACATTACGCCTCATAATTTTGATGTACCGAATTTTTCAGCATATAATGTTCAAGATAAGAAAATGCAAGATATGAATGGAAGCATATACATTTCAACAAAAAATAATAGACCGACAGAAATCAATTTTATCTACATTTACACATTACTGATTATTGTTGAGAGCTGCTTACTGTTACCTTGTTTTATAACCACGCATTGGTCAGAAGACACTTCTGGCTGTAACAAATTAAATGTTAATATTAAAATAACGTATAGAATAATTTGAAATGAGAATGGTAGGAAAAAATATCGCCAACCTTGGTATCACTGGCACACTTAAAGCAGAATAAATTGTTTTAATGTGACAATATTCGTTAGTCATGGAAAGTTTGGTTGCAATTGTCGAAGACCATTACACGTCTCATGAACTAAGTTTGGTCCAACTAAAGCCTGTAACTTATCCAAAAAATATTTGAAGTAAAAAAGGCTATGTCGAGAATTTACTCTATTAAAACCTTATTCATTTCTTTACCATTTTCCACAAATTTACCCGGCACTGATCCAACAGCACAGAACCTCTATCCTTACAGATTACTTGTTATTGTCATTGAAACAATAATAGATATAAAGTTGAAAATGTTTGTCAATTCCTGACACTAGTTAGTCCTTAATTTTGGAAAAAAAGATTGACGATTCCTTATATGAGTCATATTTTGCACTGAATATTTGTAAGGCACGGGTAAATGGTAAAATTTCATGAATGCAGTCGTATGAAAAGAGAATGCAACATTTGAAAAATTCTTCATAGAAGAATAAATGACGTAAAATCAGCGAGAAAAATCCTTGCAAATATCCTTGGAATATTTGTCCAATTAATTGGCTCTCCTGGACTGAAGGTCTACGTGAGCAATTGCCATCACTTGACGTCCGTCATCTGTTCAGTATTCGCACGTGCGTCATAAAGATTTACAGAAATCATCTCCTCTGAAATCCCTTAGCCACAATCATCCTTGGGATGCGTAGTTACAAAACTGTTTCTGATTATACAGTTCATATAAGTTTTCAACTATATCTTAATCATCTTCTCTGAAACCACTGATCCTATTGCGACAGAAATGGTTCTTGGGTACTCTTCTTTCAGAATTAAATCCGATGTCCGAACAGAAATGCATGACGAATATCCCAGCTAAACTTAGTTTAACATTACGACCGTATGGGATCTTAAGATCTTCTTTTCTGAAACCACTTATCCAGTTGTAACCAAACTGTACAGCAGTGGTCCTTAGGTGGTCCTCTTTCATAATTATATCGGATGATCCGGACTGCCTTCAGAGATGGCTGCAACAGGTGAACTTGGAGATAATTCACTTGAAGATTTTCTCAGTGTGCGAGATTTTCTCGCTGCGTTGAATACCTATTGGTAGACCTGAACTGTCTTCTGCTCTTTGGTGATCTTTGGTCGGGTTTTTGTCTCTTTGACACATTTCCCGTTTCCATTCTCTATTCTATCTTGTCTGAACACACTTTGACAATTGGAACCAAACTTGGCAACAATGGTCTTTGGATGGTTATCTTTCAGGACTGTATCCAAGATGGCAGCCTTAGTTTAACATCGGACAGAATAGAAAAATTCACTTTAAGATCTTCTTGACTGGAACTAATCTGCTAATTGGAACCAAAGGCAGTAGAAACGGTCTTTAGGTGGTCTCTTATTAAAATTTTATCTGATGACCCGGACCGCAAACAAAGATGGCCACCACAACCATGTCAGTATTTCATTTTCCTTAAAACTTAGTTAATTTGTAACTATTTATAAAAAAAATATTCTTTTTCTCACTTAATCAGAAAAATACAAAAAAATTAAAAATGAAATGTCAGTATATAACTTTACCCATAATTCTCTTGTCTTCAGCAGAAGCGAACTGCTAAAACAAACTATCCTTCTGAAAATATAAAAATGAAATCTATAAAAGTCAAAAGTACGATATTTTTTATTTTCTACTTTATTTGATAAGTATTGAAATAAGGATTCCACAATGATGCAATGTGTCTAACCAAAAGAAAAAAATGATATCATAAAATCAAACAAGCCTTTACAACATTCAGACATGATCATAAAAGGTGATATTTATTCCCAGTCAATGAAATGGATTTTAGCAAGCATTCCGATAGAATTGCTGAGCAATACAATATCCCCTACCGGCTTGAGCTGTGAGAAAACACACCAAATGCTCCTTTACTATGTGAATCGGACGCAGAGGTATGGACAGAGCGAGTCCTAAAACTATGCTTGCAAGGGGTACACAATAATTACTCGATTTTCGTGAACCTCAATCCTGATCATGCTCATCATTTTAAGCTCACATACCAAAAATAAGACCACTTGATACAAGGGTTTGCAAAAAAGGTCCAGAAAACTAATATTTTGAAAATAATTTATATCTCAAAGTCTAGAGCAATATCTCTCACAATAATTTCCCGATCAGCGTGAAACTCAAACTTGATCTGTAGCTCACCATTATAAGCTTACATACCAAAAATAAGATTATTATGTAAAAGGGTTTTCCCCAAAAAAAGTTCGGAAAACTATATTATTTTGGCAATAATTACTATTTCAAAGGGCAATAACTCGCACCATAATTGTCCCATCAGCGTGAAACTTTATCTGTAACTCATCATTATAAGCTCACATACCAAAAATAAGATAAGTTGGTTAAACAATTTCTGAAAAAAGACCTGAAAACTGTAGTGGGACTGACGAACGAACACAGTGAAAAACTATAACCCCCTTCTACGTTGTCGGGGGGGGGGGGGGGGGCAATAAAAATACATGCTCCTGTAAAAGTGAATACGAACATAACTTAAAAGATTAAAAGTTAATTGAAATATTTTTTACTAAACACTTGTACATTGTATAACAAAAAGCTATAGTAATTCCATCATACCTTGCCGATAGAACAGCTTTTTTCATTACAGAAAGCTTCGCGTCATCTCTACATAGTTCATTGACATCCGTTCCTCCAATAATGATAACATGGGGAATGTTAATATCTAAAAAATATGCATAAGGTCAAATTCATTTTAATGCCCAGTCAAATATCTGTCCATCCATTCGCCATTTATAAACTGTTTGCCAATTTATAACTTATTCTCACCGTATTATGTATGTAACAAACTCAATTGTACACTGCAACAAAGAATACTATGGTCATCAATGTATTTGAATCAAATTTTAAACAAAAAAATGTATTGTATCTATATGGAGTAATTGTGACATCGAATGACATTTCCCAAAATTTATAAATAACTGAAAATATAACCATAACCAATTATTATGAATTAGAATAATGGCGGCCGTGTTGTTATTGGTGGAAGAAGCTGAATACTCCCAGATTCAGCTGATGTCCAACAGTTTGTGTTAGGATTGGCTGGAATCATCTCACGACTGCAACCTAACCTAAAACAGGGCAATGGACATTGGTAAAGTCTGAAGCACCCCTCGGGAACTACTGACTTTCGCCATGAAAACTGGCACCAGGCAACACTTGACGTTTTTAAAGAATGATCTGGTTCATGAATCATGATTTTTGACATCTATTCTTTTGTTTTCATATAAGATATCCGACAATTCTTTGATTTACAATATTGCTAGAAAATGAATTCCTTGAAATGAAACACAAACATATATAAATGTGTTAGGCTATTTTCTGTACCTTGTAATAACTGACCAGCTCTGAATGCATGAAGTCCAATTATCAGTTCAATCTGGTTCTCACTGACGAAATTTCTTAAGTCCTGCTCATCATTAAAATGTTCGGGATGTAACAGTTTACAACTATGATCTGAATCCTCCAAGTACGTTCTACAAATGAATATCCATGCGTAATATAAACATATATTTATGGAGAATAATTAATGAATGCATCGATTGAAATACTTAATATTCATATTGATCATAAATAAATACTGACACCACAAACAGTATCATTTGGCAAAAATCATGAAATCAAAAAAAATTTAATTCTGAGTTTTTTTGTTTTTTGTTTTTTTAAAAACTTCATCTTAATCTATCATGATATAGGATGGATGAGAACAAATATACCTAAGGAGCAAAAAAAAAAAAAAAAAAAAAAACGCAATCCATTAGACAGACAAACCCGGGAAGACAAATGAACAACCACAAGCACAACATATAAACTCCGCAAACATCAATGAACAACACGAACTCCTATAAAAACCAGGAGTGAACACATGTGCTCCAGAAGTGCTCTCGTCGTGAAGTTCAACAATATCAATCCGGTGGTAGTCACATATCGGTGGAGGCGACAGTGGGATCAGGTCCAACATCATCTTCGATATTGGAACACTGTAACAGTCATTGACAATCAATTCATGATGACGACCGTAAAATTTCCTAAATGATGACATAAACTTATTCCTGATAAAACCCTGGTTAAACAGCTTTTAAGATAGCAATAATCCTCTTTGCCGAAAGTCATGGTAACTCACGCATGCCCTTGAATAGCTGAGAAACGTAGACACCATATGCAGGCGATGCTTGTATATTGCTACTCAAGAAGGGAAAGTTAAAAATAGGAAAGCTATAGTCATCACGTTTGTCATAAAGTCTTGTCTTCAAATGCCCCTCATTGAATATTTCAAGAAACAAATCCAAATATGAAGCGGACGTCGATGTATCTGTAATATCTTTAATTTCAACCTCACTGGGGTAGATGAGATGTAGAAAGTATTGGAATTTGTCGTTATTTAGGGAAAAGTGAAATTAAAGGATTGGGCTAGTTTCTTTTTGTTTTCACGTAGTAGCCCTCGAATAAAGTGCGCTTCATATGACTACAGAAAAAGATCAGCGAGGAGAGGAGCATAGTTGGTTCCCACTGGAAAGATGATTGTTTGTTGAAAACAATTCAACAAATTCAACAAATATGTTGTCTATGAGTATCGTATATGCAATCTTTAGATTTGCCAGATGTCCAAAAACCGTATACGACCTTTAACGATGGAAACAAAATGGAGGTATTAATATTTAAATATCCAAATACATCATTTACCATCATTTACGGTACAAATTGGTAAATATTTAAAATTAGCAATTCGCAGTGTGAAAGAAATATAGGAAAAATTGGCCTTTCTCCTTTAAATCTGTCGATACGTACCTGATTCTTTCAATAGTGTGAAGATTTCCAGATCCTTTATTTAGCTGTGAAATAAGGAGTATATTTTTCATATTTATAAGTCATCTGCAAGATAAAAAGTTCAAAATATGTGACCCAGTTCATTCAAATTATATAATATTATTACCTTGTTTAAACCGGACCTTACACATTACGTTGATAATTTTAGGCAATTTAAATTTTACACAAGATACACATATTTAACCTTTATTATATCAAACTTGTATTGTCATTTAAATCATGAAATACGATTTGTGACAAACATAATGAAATACAACAAGATAGAACTAGAGGCTCTCAAGAGCCTGTATCGCTCACCTGGATTTAACTTTTCACCTTGAGCAGACCTAAAAATTTAAGCGTTGCAGTCAATTTGGCTGGTTTTTCTATAGGATTCTATGTTGAACTAATTTCAGCTGTGAGAGTCATCTTAATTTAGTCCAGGTCAACGGATACATTTCTAAAAGAGAACCATCTAAGGACCATTTCTGCTAAGTCTTGTTCCAACTTGCTAAGTGGTTTCAGACAAGAAGATTTTTAAATGAATTTTCCTATAGGGTCCAATATTTAACAAAGTTCGGTATGGCAGCCATCTTGGTTGACAATCCGGGTGATCGGACATATTTCTGAAAGAGGACCTCCTAAGGACCAATGCTGCCAAGTTTGGCCCCAATATGTCAAGTGGTTTCAGACAAGAAGATTTTTCAATGAATTTTTCCATAGGCCCTATGTTAAACTAAGTTCAGGTGTGGCGGACATCTTGGTTGACAGTCTGGGTCATCGCACAAAATTCTGAAAGAGGACCATCTAAGGACCATTGCTTCCAAGTCTAATTCTAATTGGCTTAGTGGTTTCAGACAAGAAGATTTTTGAGTGAATTTCCCATAGGGTTCTATGTTAAACTAAGTTCTGCTGTGGCGGCCATCTTGGTTCACAGTCCACGAAATCAGACACATTTCTGAAAAAGGACCTCCTAAGGACCAATGCCACCAAGTCCTGCTCCAATATGTCAAGTGGTTTCAGACAAGAAGATTTTTCAATGAATTTTCCTATAGGGCCCTATGTTAAACTAAGTTCGTTGTGGCGGCCATCTTGGTTGACAGCCCGGGTCATCGGACATACCTCTGTAAGAGGACCATCTAAGGACCATTTCTGCCAAGTCTGGTTCCAATTGGTCAAGTGGTTTAAGACAAGAAGATTTTTCAATGAATTTTCCCATAGGGCCCTGTGTTAAACTAAGTTCGGCTGTGGCGGCCATCTTGGTTAACAGTCCGGGTCATCGGACATATTTCTGAAAGAGAACCTCCTAAGAACTATTACTGCCAACTTTGTCTTTGGTTCCAACTGGACTTGTAGTTTCATATAAGAAGATATTTGAAAGTCACCTCCCTTTTTTTTCTATTTTTAGTAACAGCAGCCAATTCGGTTGGAAGTCGGGGATGCCAGACATAATTTTGGAAGGGGGCCACCTAATGACCATTCTACCAAAGTTTGGTCTCAATTGGCCAACTGGTTTGAGAGGAAAAGATCTTTAAAAGAAAGTTTACGCTGGATGCCGTCTTTAAAGGGCAAAAACTCCTATAAGGGGTCAATCAATGATTTTGGTCAAATGACTTTTTTGTAGATCTTACTTTGATGAACATTTTTGCTGTTTACAATTTGCCTTTATCTATAATAATATTCAAGATAATAACCTATAACTGCAAAATTTCCTTAAAATTAACAATTCATGGGCAATAACCCAACAAAGGGTTGGCCGATTCATCTGAAAATTTCATGGCAGGTAGATCTTGACCTGATGGACATTTTAACCCGATGTCAGTTTTGCTCTAATTGCTTTAGTTTTTGAGATATAAGACAAAAAATGCAGTTTACCCCTATGTTCTATTTTTAGCCATGTCGGCCATGTTGGTTGGCAGGCGGGGTCATCCGACATATTTTTTAAACTAGATACCCTAATGATGCTTGTGGTCAAGTTTGGTTCAATTTGGCCCAGTAGTTTCAGAGGAGAAGATTTTTGTAAAAGTTAACGGACGACGACGGACGACGGACGCCAAGTGATGAGAAAAGCTCACTTGACCCTTTGGGTCAGGTGAGCTAAAAAAGTGTGGATAAAACCTGAATGGTACAATTGATATGAAAATAAGTACTCCTTTGTTGCAAAAAAAAATTGGTACCGTTCAATTTATTTATAGGTAGGTCTACAATAGATCACAATAATTGAATAATGGATCAGCTACAAAAGTTACAACACCTGGTTAACAAATCAAAAGGAACATTTTATTTCATTCTATTTAGTGGTTCTCTAAAACAAGACATTTGAATGTATTTCCCATAATGTCTTATGTTAAACTAAGTCCCCTGCCGGTGGCCTTCTCTGATGATGGATCAACTACAAAGTAACAACACTTGGTCAGCACCTCATAAGTAACATTCATGCCATATTTGGTTTCATTCCATTCTGTGGTTCTCTAAAAGAAGACATTTGAGTGTTTTTCCCATAGTGTCCTATGTTAAACTAAGTCCCCTGTTGACGGCCATCTTGGATGATGGATAAGCTACAAAGTAACAACACTTGGTCAGCACCACATAAGAAACATTCCTGCCATATTTGGTGTCATTCCATTCAGTGGTTCTCTAAAAGAAGACATTTGTATGTATTTCTCATAGTGTCTTATGTTAAACTAAGTCCCCTGCTGGCGGCCATCTTGGATGATGGATCGGCTACAAAGTAACAACACTTAGTCAGCACCTCATAAAGAACATTCATGCCATATTTGGTTTGATTCCATACTGTGGTTCTCTAAAAGAAGACATCTGTATGTATTTCCCATAGGGTCCTATGTTAAACTAAGTCCCCTGATGGCGGCCATCTTGGATGATGGATAGGCACCAAAGTAACAACACTTGGTAAGCATCTCATAAGGAACATTCATGCCATGTTTGGTTTCATTCCATTCAGTGGTTCTATAGAAGAAGACATTTGTATGTATTTCCCTTAGGGTCCTATGTTAAACTAAGTCCCTCACTGGTGGCCATTTTGAATAATGTAACGGCTACAAAGTAACAACACTTGGTCAGCACCTTGTAAGGAACATTCATGCTATGTTTTGTTACATTCCATTCAGTGGTTCTCTAAAAGAAGTCATTTGTATGCATTTCGCATAGGGTCCAATGTTAAACTTAGTCCCCTGCTGGCGGCCATCTTGGATGATGGATCGGCAACAAAGTAACAACACTTGGTCAGCACCTCATAAAGAACATTCATGCTATGTTTTGTTACATTCCATTCAGTGGTTCTCTAAAAGAAGTCATTTGTATGCATTTCCCATAGGGTCCAATGTTAAACTTAGTCCCCCGCTGGCGGCCATCTTGGATGATGGATCGGCTACAAAGTAACAACACTTGGTCAGCACCTCATAAGGAACATTCATGTCAGATTTAGTTTCATTCCATTCAGTGGTTCTCTAAAAGAAGTCATTTGTATGCATTTCCCATAGGGTTCTATGTTAAACTAAGTCCCCCGCTGGCGGCCATCTTGGATTATTGATCGGCTACAAAGTAACAACACTTGGTCAGAACCTCATAAAGAAAATTCATGCCATGTTTGGTTTCATTCCATTCAACGGTTCTCTAAAAGAAGTCATTTGTATGCATTTCCCATAGGGTCCTATGTTAAACTAAGCCCCCCTCTGGCGGCCATCTTGGATGATGGATCGGCTACAAAGTAACAACACTTGGTCAGCACCTTATAAGGGTTCATTCATGCCAGATTTAGTTTCATTCCATTCAGTGGTTCTCTAAAAGAAGTCATTTGTATGCATTTCCCCTAGGGTCCTATGTTAAACTAAGTTCCCCGCTGGCGGCCATCTTGGATGATGGATCGGCTACAAAGTAACAACACTTGGTCAGCACCTCATAAGGAACATTCATGCCATGTTTGGTTTCATTCCATTCAGTGGTTCTCTAGAAGAAGTTCAAAATGTAAAATGTTAACGACGACGACGGACGACGCCGGACGAGGACGACGGACGCCAAGTGATGAGAAAAGCTCACTTGGCCCTTCGGGCCAGGTGAGCTAAAAAACGTTATTGTAAATACAATAATTAAATTGAGTATACGTATATATACAATTTTAGTCCCCTGTCCTCATGCAGTTCTGATGACTGTTTTATAAAGGAACTTAGTTTTTCTACTTGTTTGAGTGTCGATGGCGTTAGATATATTTCAACTTTTCTATGCCTGTAAGATTATCAAAATTGATGTCTTTTTCGTTACATGCAATAGTGATAAAATTTATAAAATGTTGCCTTATATTTTTTTTCTTTTCACAATACAAGAAGAAATGCATCTCATCTTCTAGTAAGTTACAAGATGGACATAGCCTATTTTCCCTTTGAAAGTTTAGCTGTCTATCTTTTTCAATAAGTAAGCGACGATCACTTAATCTTAATTTTGTCATTTGTTGTCTTTTTTTAAAGCTTTTACAGTTTAAGAGATAAAAAAAAAAACATTATTATTTTCATTTTTAATATTTTTATAAAGGTAAAGCTTACTTGATTTATATTTTCAAGTTTATCCTCTGATAGTTTTTATTTATACATGTGAGTGAGTTTTGATTTTATTAATTTTTTAATTGATTTTAGATTTTTATCTGAAACTTGATCAAGAGTGGACATGTCAATACCTGTTTCCATTGCAATACGTTCTAATGGTTCTCCATCTAGTTCAGCTCTAACTGCTAGATTTGAAGAATTTCTTTTTGTTCCTAAAATTTTGCAAAACTTTAAATGTAATTTCTCTATTGGATTTTTATCTTTGATTTGTAGAAAACCTATTTCTTTCCTAGTTTGTTTTGCTCTATAAAGTGATAGTTAAGTGTCCTTAAAGGTTATCTCAGCATTGTTAATCAAAATTGGTTTTGGGGCCTCGGTGGCCAAGTGGTCTAGGTAGTTCGTCATGACTACTAATGTTCACTAGCCTGTCAACACTGAGGTTGTGAGTTCGAATCTCACCTGTGGCGGCGTGTGTTCGACTCCAATCGAAATTGACAAGGATTGCCAATTTTCCTACCGATGGTCGTGGTTCTCTCCGGGTACTCCGGCTTCCTCCACCAATAAAAACTGGCCGCCGCGAAATAGCCAAATGTGCTGAAAACGGCGTAAAACCCCAACTAAACAAACAAACAAATTTGGTTTTACCATATTATCAAACAGATTGCATGCTACTTGAATCGGGGTGTTATTACGATTTGATAGAAAATAATACTTTCCAAGCTTTAAAAGACATTACAAACTTTAGGAATACAACTGATAAGTGATATTGCACGATAATTATTGGGATCGCTTTTGTCACTCGATTTATGTAGTAATATAACATAGGTTCGTTTCCAAATTGAAGGATTTTTAAGAATCAAGTTAAATAGTTTTACCTTTCAAACTTGCACATTTATTATTTGTGGCAGCTAAGGAAACCGAATCGAACTTAAAATGTCAATCCCCCGTTATTTTATATAAAATAATAATACGTTATATAATTATATTTGTATCTAAATAATAATAAAATATAAAATTTAATATTATACCAATTTTGATGCACTACATGGACAATGTATGTGTTCATTTCAATATTTAATTATGTCTCGCAACAGTGGTCAAGGTCGAAAATCCGGTAATCCGAAACAATAACTGAAAAACAGAGCTTCCGACATTTATACATGTACAACTAAATATGTACAAATAAGCGAGGATCTAAATAATTATCGAGAAAAACGAATTAATGAATATTTTATACATTGTGGAAGTGTACTTACCCTGTTTTATCGATACAGATAGCAAACACAATCGACCAATATCCAAACAAACCAAGCAAGTCAAGTGTAACTTTAATTATATATATAATTAGCTCAGTCAAAACGAAAGTATTGAAAATGAAACTGAAAGTACAAATGTATATTCTAAACCATGAAATTGAATATGGTTTAATTCCGATATTTATCTTGCGTCTAATAATTCACAAAATGCTTACATATTTAAACTATGTAATAAAGACGGAATTCGAATGAATATATGAGACAAGTATAAAAACGAACGTTCTAGCAATTTTTATGGTTTTACTATTGGACTAAAATTACAAAATATATTTCTTTTTGATAAGTAATGTGGGTCATCCATAGAATTGTCAACATTCTTCACGAATGTATAAAACACACGCTTGGGGGAGGGGGGGGGGGGTTCAAAAAGAGTGCTCTTTGCAAACTTGTGAAAAAAATTGGCAATTAGGCTATATTTGACTCGGGTGGATGGCCCCTAAATGATAAATGAACTAGTAAAGGATAATTACATTTATTGACTAACAATAGAATATAAGCCCAAATATGATAAAACCTGTCAATACAATACAATATGTCAAAGTACGCCAATACGACACATACCCGTCCAATATGCCGTATATGACATATTGGACTGGTTAGTCAATAAAGGTAAAATTGCGCAAGGTTTTCCATATTGGCTTAGTTATTGGTCATTAGCTAGCCATATTGGACTCAGCCAATATGGAAAACCTAACTATAGTATTGAATTAAGAAACAAACAGCCCTGGGTCGTGTATTTTTTAGGCCGAAGTTACTTTGATATTCAATCAAAAACCGACATTTATGTCATGTATTAACGTACTTTACTTTGCCATTGGTTGGAATCTTGGCTCCTTCAAAGTTTTCTTTCCATTATAATATCTAAGTAAAGTTAAGAAATACCAAAGGGATATTCGAAGGAGGGAAAATTCGAAAACAACCGACAAATTCCGGAGAAAACAAAGACAAGACCAAAACAATACAAACACTACACTTAAAAACTAAAAACATATGAACAACATGGACCCCATGAAAAACCGGGGGTAGACTCAGTCTCTAAATTATTTCATTTAATTTCATGATTTCATATTTCAGTATGTAACAGCCTAGGTCATATAACTGCCTGTATGTCGCGCACATGCAGAACCTCGTTGGTTCTACTTGCTGATACTTGCCAAAGGCCATGTGAGCTTTTGTCATCACTTGGCGTCGGTCGTCCGTCCGTCTGTTAGCTTTTCACATTTTAATCTTCTCCTCCGCAACCACTGGGCCAAATAGAATTAATCTTGGCAGGAAGCATCTATGTAAGGTCCTTTATAAAGTTCGTTCATTTCGTCCCGATCGTATAACAAACATGGCCGCCATGGGCAATTGTTGTATTCTGATTGCCCGTGATTTCCAAAATCTTCTCCTCTGAAACTGCTTGGCAAAATGGAACAAAACTTGACAGGAAGCATATATGGGGGTCCTTTATAAAGCTTCCTCATTTCGTTCCGATTGGACAACAAATAAGACCGCAATAGGCAGTTCTTGTTTCTGATTGGCTGATATAGAAAAATATTCTTCTCTGAAATCTCTTGGCCAAATGGAACTAAACTTGATAGGAAGCATCTATGGGAAGTCCTTTATAAAGTTTCCTCATTTCGTCCCGATCAGACTACAAATATGGCCGCCATGGGGCAGTTCTTGTTTTTGATTGACTGATATAAAAAAATAATATTCTTCTCTGAAATTGCTTGACCAAATGGAACGAAACTTGACAGGAAGCATCTATGGGAGGTTCTTAACAAAGTTTCCTCATTTCGTTCCGATCAGGCAACAAACATGGCTGTTATGGGCAATTCTTGTTTCTCAATGGTTGATTAAAAAAAAGCATCTATGGAAATTATTATATGAAATTAATTTTTGCCATCCTTATTGGACGACAAGCATGGCTGCCACGGGCTCATGGCTCATTTAAAGAAATCTTCTTCTCTGAAACCGCTTTGCCAAAGGAACGAAACTTGACAGGAAGCATCTGTGGAAAAAAAAAACAAAGTTTCCTCATTCTGTCCAGATCAGGCGACAAACATGGCCGCCATGGGCAATTTTTGTTTCTGATTGGTTGATTTAAAACAATATTTTTCTCTAAAACTGCTCTGCAAAATAGAGCCAAACTTGACAGAAAGTTTCTATGGTATATTATAACAAAAATCTACAGAACTGCAGAAGTGCTTGAAACCATAGATGGCCTGAATGTTCCTCATAAGGTGTTGACCAAGTGTTCTTACTTTCGTGCCAATCCCTCATTCAAGATGGCCACCAGCAGAGGACTTAGGTTAACATAATACCCTATGGGAAATACATGCAAATATCTTCTGGAGAACCGCCATATTTTAGAATATGCTGACCTGAAAGTAGAAGGACCTTGATGAAGAAAAATTTGGTTCCTACAAGGCTTGCCACATTTCATAATGATAGGGAGAAGTGACTTCCCTCTTTCATGTACATCAATAAAAATGGCTTTCATGCCAGGTGAGCGATACAGACTCAGCCCTCTGAGCTTCTAGTTTTATTTATGTTATTTATCATCATCATTATTATTATATTTTTCAGATTTTTTATATTTTTGGTAATGGCATACATGTTGGATACAAATCTGAAAGAGGAACATCCAAGGACTTTTTCTTAGACGACAAAGTTTGGTCTCAATTAGTCGAGTAGTTTTTCAAAAGCAAATTTGGTGATTTTTCTATTGTTAGTAGCGACGACCATATTGATCCAGTGTATGGACTCCGTTCACATTTTCTAAGGACCATTCAGTCAAAGTTTTACAGATCTAAAGAAGATTTTATTAAATCTCTTATTGCTTATTTCTCTATTTTTACGTAGGCCATATTTGTGGGAAGGCCAGTGCCCCATGCACAAATTTGAAAGGCACACAAATTTGGTCCGGTTGCACGAGAAGTTACAGAGAAAATTTTTAAACTAAAGTTTATGACAGTGAAAAAGACAATAGCTCACTTGGCCTTGACCTTTGCGCCAAGTGGACTAAAAATGAAATAATTAAGTTATCCTGTCACATAAGTTTTTTTAAATTACTATTTTTAACTAATGTAATTTATTCTACTATAGTACATTTTAAAATCTTTTCTTTTTGATAAAACAATGTCTGTCACATGCATGATTTAATTTTATTGTCATGATTTTTCACGGTGTACTTTCATATAAAGAGTAATTGTTAAATGGTTGACAAAATCTAATAATAAATAAATAAACATATCCACTGCTTAAAAAAACACAGAGCGACAGAGATTCGTGCAGATATGCAGGTAATAGAATTTGGATATTCTTTTAATTTCCATTAATAAATGTGAAATTGAATGTTGTTGCAATAATTGAGGAAGCCTCTGGCGTAAGTTACATGACAAGTACAAATTAGGGAAATTTTCACACGTTTTAGATATTTTTTGTAAAAAGATTCTGTTAAATTGTGATATAATACTGTAATTTGTTATTAAGTCATACATTTCTTATACAAGCTATTTATTCAATTAATTATTTTGAATGTTTTTAATTATGATATGGTAAATTTAAGAGTACGTACATGTTAAAAAAGGAACACCGTACTTAGACCAAAGCTTAGAAAATTAAAATTATAACAAGCTGGAGGATGACGTCAATGACAGATTTCTTCGCTCTTTCCACATGTTTTTTTCCTGGTTTTTCAAGTACTACTGTAACAGCACTGTTAAAATCGTATGATTGAATTTTTCATTTTCGATCCCTGTGGGCACCATTTTTTAGAAATCAAAATTCTAAAACCTTATTGCTCATCTGAAGATCGTTTGCAACAATTCCATGAAGAATATAAATCCTTAAATTCAAAAGTGAAGGAGTTGATGTTACAAAATAAAAGTGATGTCCTGGCGGAGAATTTCTTCGTTAGTGCAAACATGTACCTTTTTTTTTTACAAATTGTTGTTTTCTCTTTCAGTCAGGTCTTCCCTCAATCATAAACTTAAATGTAGGAGGTTTTTTCTTCACAACGAGGCTATCAACTCTACGAAAATATGAAGATTCCATGCTGGCATCCATGTTCAGCGAAAGGTATAGAGTAGATAAAGACAAGGACGGTAACTATTTCCTTGACATGGATGGATCACGTTTTAAGTATATTCTGAACTTCCTTAGAAATGAGCAGCACCTGCCTCCACGACATATCTCCCAGGAAGTACTCGCGGATGCCATGTACTTAGGTATCAAGGCACTGGTAGAAAGATTGAAATCGTTAGATCATGACTGGGAAGAAGTTCGTAATTCTGTACCTGATTATAGCGAAATGAAAGAGAAGATAATAAAACTGGGTGAAACGGTGGATACAAATCCGGAAGTGCCACCATCTTGGAAATTTCACCCGCATATTATTTTGGATTTTATCGTAGAGGAATTTATAAAAATCAATGAAAAAAATTATGAACGATGCCGAAAGGTATCTAGACAAGGCAACATTGAAATAAATTGTCCATCCTATGAAGACGCAGTAGCGCTAGCAGCCTGCTTGTATAAAGATATTCTTAACGACGGGTACAATGTTAAAATTGAGGAACTATACCCTTCTTGTTATAATGATCTGACAGTATCAGACAACGCAAGTGTTGAGTCTGAAGCCGAAACAACAGAGGATGGAAAATTCAATAATTTCAGATTTATGTTCGTATTTGATTGGAAAAAGATCATAAGTTTTGAATCATAATATTTAATTTTTGTTTATTTCCCCATTTTTTTCTGCCTTTACGTAAAATGAAGTAAAGGTCTTCGCTAAACCTAGCATGTTGACAGGTGAATCTTGTCGACGACGACACGTTCATACCAGAATACGAAAATACTACAAATATTCGCCAATTATATTTTTTGTACATGTATATTCCAGAATAAAATTCTTTGATACCAATTATGATGCACATGATGTGGACATTTCGTCGATTTACGACTCATCAGCTGTGCTCTAAGCCTAAAATGTTGACAATCTAAACAAGAATCCAAATAGTTGAAGAACAAATTAAACTAGAGTTACTGTGGTCTAGTGGGCGGGGGGCCACATATACCCCCCGCGCCAACTGCTTTGTAAACCTGTCCACATAATCTGTCCTTAACGGACTATTGATACCCCCCGAACAAGCATCTGTTGAGCCCTCTGCACTTTAGAAAGTAAAAGCTGCATGTAAGAGGAGTAGATGAAACACCCTGCAAAGTTCAGTTCAGACCACTGATTGAAAGCTGTAAGAGGAGTTGATTACACAAAATAGGTACTCTTCATATAGAATATTGTTGGAAAATGAGCAAGTTCAAAATGCAAAAATGATGATAGAAAATCTTAATGACTTGCTGCAGGTATGTAGATCACATGCCGAGACAAAATCTATGGGCGTTTGTAAAGTTGGAAGTTCTGCCATCAGTCGAAGTGCCGTGAGGATAAGTCAAAGTTCTTAAATGGGGGGAGGAGACATTTGCTGGAAAAAATGCTGGAAAAAAATCTAAGTCCAAACTTGAAAAAAAATTGGGCATAGTGGCCCCTAGAAAATACGCTTTTTTTACCCCCCTTCCCATCACCCAGACCATAATGGAGGGAATAAAGAGAGAGAGTGAAAGACAAGCTGGGACAAATTTCATTTATCCTAATGAAATCTTACTTGTTTTTGTGAGAAAGTGTTTTATGTTGATAGTTGATAAAATGATCTACACACCTGCAGCAAGTCATTAATCTGGAAACATATCCTTAATGCAAATTGTAAGGAGCGGAGCTGTACTAAATGGGAATTCATTTTGAGCTATGATTGTGCACATCATCAGCCGCCCTCGTGTTGTCCTCTTCCGATTTTCGACACTTTTCCAAATACTTGTGAGATTTCACCAGTAAAATTTACCTCCGTGAGCACATGGAAATATTTGTGAGACCTCACCGACTGACACATATGCTTAGTACATTATATAAAGATTTCGCCTTTTGATGAAGATTGAAGGAATTTCCAAAGATCAGTGTATTCACGTTTGGCTGGCATGTTTTTTACTGGCTTCATCATGCCGACATTAAATGATGCCGAGTCAAAATCTTATGGGCGTTTGCAAAGACGAAAGTTCTAGCATCAGTCAAAGCGCCGTAGGATAAGTCAACGTTCATTCGAGCGTCCTTTAACTTTATGCCTGGGCATATCGACATGTCGCAAAAGGTTCCGAGCGAATTTTGCGTTTGTCTTTTTTTACCGTTTTACTTAGTTGACGTAGAAAAACGTTTAAGAGGGCGGAATGCGTAATTTGGGGATCTGAAAAGCGTAGTGATGACGCTAAAATCGTAGCGGTAAACAGGTCCGAATAAGGTGTAACGGGAATTGATAACACAAAGCATGTACACGAGGTTCGGACAGACGGACAGACAGACAGACAGACAGACTGAAACCTATATACCCCCTAAAATTCGTTTGGGGGGTATAAAAATGCCAAAATGACCAAAAGGGGTAAACAATAGAATAAGGATAGAGCTATGCGCGAGAAGAGGTGGTAGACAGGTGTTGGACCGCAAGCAGCTCAAGACGCCCAACACCGGTTTGTGCGGGTTTCGTAGCTAAAAATTAATCATGTGATCATCCGTACAACTGAAACTTGATACTATTAATAAAGTACTTTCACTTCTAAATATTGAGAGAGCGGGTGGTTTTGACATGTTTTATACACATGTAAGCAATGAGAAGCTAAGCCATGACATATAGATTATGTGATGAATAGTTTTACACAAAACGGATGGATGGATGAATTATTGTATAAGGACAGTGGCAACCAGCTGCATATCAGGTTGAACATGTTGATATGATAATGTATATGATCTCTTATTTGTATTAGACCGACACGGTGAGCTGGATGTTTAACGTGCTAGACGAGGTAAATGTCCGCAGGAAGAGATATCACTCCACTCGGGCATATTATATTGACTCCGAGCCGACAAGCCGATCTTTGCTCTTACTAGATGTCGCATGCTTGGCGGAGAAACAGCAAATACCAATTTTGATATCTTTTGTTTGACCTGGCAGGGGATGGAACCTTTCCAACTCGAGGCGAGCAGGCTACCACAAGATCAATCGGAGGCGGTGAAACAATACGGACTAGTAATGGAACAATTAATTAAGAAAGCTTTATTTCACATTTGGATAAAACATAGAATCAAAAGTTTTCGTGAGCTTGATATAGATATGACAAGCGCATAACAAGAGATCGTTTTCTTTTAAAAGTGAATTCAAGTATTTCGGTTTACTTTTGAATATTGTTTCAGTTTTTCAATTTATTACAATAGATTGGAACCATTAATGATTATTGTTATGAGGAATAGACAAGTCATAGCAAAAAACAAAGTTGGGCGAATCCGCTTGGAAAAACAATATATTATTTTTTTACCCATTGCTTTACAAGGAACAATTATCTCACCCTCCGAAAATGGTGGGGTGCTCTGTCCAAGGGGTAAGAAAGCTATCCCACCTTTTTATCATACCTGTGCTTGCACGGGTAGTTACCTAGTACATGTATATTTATTAGCCAGCATATTGTGTTTCCTTTATATGAGACTAGACATTGAACCCGCGCGAGCGCGGGAAAATAAGCATTGTTTTGGGGTGGCCATATTGACTTTAAAAAGTTATTACGGCCATGTCATTCATGGAACAGGAACTCAGTATGGATGTTGTGGCAGGCTTCCTATAAACTTTCCTGTCAAGTAGGTGGTATCAACTGATAGTTTCATGTCTATATATACTGTAGTATTCCAGCAATGGATGTTAATGCAAACTTTAACCAAAGTCAATGAAGCGTGAAATTTAGGTCAACGTGACCCAATTGTCATATGGCTGTTCGTTACTACCGAAGATGTATCCACTGATGAAGTAGACTGTGTGCCACTTAGAATTACCAAAATGAACCTTAAGGTTCCCTCAAAGTCAAAATCTATGACGAAAACACAACCACATAAATTGTCAATATTTTTATTGTTACAATTAATTCTGAACTGGAACTTGATGAAAAGCTTTCATTAAATACACATTTCATAATGCATTACCTTTTTCCTTCAGAATAAATATGAAAATGAAATTGTAGATGTAAACATTTCCTTAGAGACGGATGAATTTTTCAAAAGATGCCGTGAGTTCCGTAGAGCATATTTTTGGAAAATAAGTTAGGAATTTCTCTGAACTTTACCTTACTTCTTCATACTCTTCAAATTTCATAACCTTTACAGTTAGGAGAAATTGCGTTATTGTAGAAAACAATCCTGAATACATGAAGCGGAAACATCCCACTCGAAGGAGAATTTTTTTAATTTGTTTTATTCTTCTTCCGTAATTTCAAACAAAAATATTATTACATTTAAAATATGTGCATACTTGTTTATTTAAATCAACGTGTTAAAAGTATGAATTCGAGAACCTTCTTAGGGATATGTTGGGAGAATTCATATCGGATAAGTGGATACAAATTCATTTGCACATAAACAAAACTGCAGTTTAAATTTATAAATGCAGATTGTCAAATCCGATAATAACCTTTATAATCTGAACCATACATCGTTTATTTTGAACCACGCGTTTTGCCGCCTATTCGGCTAATTCGTAAATTTAGTATTATAGATAGGTAAGAGAAATATGGCTTTAACAATGTGAGGGTGTATAGTAAACTTGGGTAATAATATTTTTTTATGGCACCTGTTATTTGGGCCCGACATTTTCCCCTATGTCAGTGCTGTTGGGTCGAAGTGTTTTAAAGAGACGAAATATAAATTGTACAGGCCCTGTAATTTGATAAATATTAAACAGTCCCCAACATTAAAAAATAACACTGTGAAAATAAAACGGTTAATTTTCTGTACATTTTGATTAACTACATCCGGGAAATATTTAAAGAAAGAAAAGGATACCATTCGTGTCGTATCGTGCAGAGATATTTCGTCATTACATTCTAAATATGTTTCGTCGATTCATGTTTTTAACCCTCGTGACATACAAGCATTTCAAATATAAATCTACGTGTACTGTTTGCTAGTTCGTACATACAAACTATACTCTGAAAACAGATAATGCGTTTCTGCTTTCTGGTGCTAGTTTTCATGGTTACTCATAACTGCATAGGACATGTAAGATTTCGAAATTCTAGTAATACGAGAAGTAAGTAAGTATACACTGCATTTCAGTTTTAATTAAGTTTTCATGTTTATTTTCATCTTTTTTTTTTTTTTTTTTTTTTAGAAAAGTCAAATTGTTATCCGCACACTTGTAAGTAATTCGGGGATATTATTATCGCCCCTAATTCATTTAAATTACACAAATCACAGATTCTTTCAGATCTATCCATGCTATAAAATTTAATTTACCAGCTTCAATTGGCAATTTATGACTATTACATCTAAACTTACATAAATTATACATTAAATATCTGTAAGATATTTTTCTAAACCAAATTTTGTCTTATAAATTGTATAATTAATACATTTTGGTGAATTAAATACTTGAGCTTTCCATGGTTCTATAAAACATTCAGAATAGAATTTCTTAACATTCTTTGACAAACACATATTTTGGTAACAGATTGATCATTTCAACATCGTATATAACCAATCACCTGCAATATATTTTAAACACAATTAAGCCACTTTGTATGATAAACATCACCACAGTCAAGCCTATACAGCATTTGATACAATGTGTAAGAAATTCTCTCTTTTTTACCCATAACAATACGTTCCCCAAAACCAATCATTCTTGCTTGGTACGTTCATAGATATCGTTTGTGTTTCTTATATGACGGATAATCTCTCCTTTAATGAAACCTTTGAATGCGCTTTTAGGATGACAACTATTTCTATCTAAGTATTGAACAGTTTCTGTTGGTTTTCTGAAAGATCTATATAGAAATATAATTCTCTCCGAAGATACAGGTGAATGGTAGGTATTTGTGTGCATTGCTTGCCATTATGAAAACTTCTTGGGGTTCGTTTTTGTTACCATTAAATGAGATAAATCTATCACCTCTATATCTACCGCAGAAAGCTATTTTGTCTCTATGTGAATACTTTGATAATATATTTTCCAAAATTTCAAACATTCTTATATCAGCTAATTCTGCTGATGCAGCGCCTCCCATCGGGACACCAATTCTCCGTCTGTATGTTTTACTGTTAAATGTGAATTCATTGTATTCTTCATTAAGATTTCTAAAGATTGTAATATATCTTTATGATAGGAATATGAAAGGGATAATTATTGCATGCTAAATTCTTTGTTTCTCTTCCGACAGAATTTATTTTGCTTAATTCATACTTTGTTGCAAATAAACAATTTCTAAGGTTCCGCATGAATAGACTGGTTTGTATCCAGTATTTATATAAAATGGATGCTTTGAACCTGTAACTTCTGATTGGCCACTTCGCTATAGATATCGTCCGTTCTTACATCGCAAACGATTGGTCAAAATATTTAATTATGCCTAGTCAAAATTGATTATGTCTAGTCATAAATAATTTAGTCTAATCTGAATTCTATTTCAGTCTAGTCATATGCAATTAGGACTAGATATAATTCATTTAGACTAGACACAATTAATTAAGACTAGAAATAATTAGATTTTAGACTAGGTATTATTCGAATTTTGACTAGACATAATTATGTTTAAGGCTAGTCATAATTGATTTAGACTAGACATTTATAATTATTTATGACGCACATACCGCGCCATACATCACGTAACAACTGCAATAGACACAATTCAAATCAGAATTTGACTGATTTGGGGATAAATTTGTTGTCTGAAAATTTCACACGTTTAGGTCGATACCTTTCTTTAACTGCTGGAATTATCGATACGTTAACATGATCCGAACCAATCCGACATGTTTCCATGTTTCGTCACTTCGTGCCCACTTCCGTTCTAGGGATAATTGTTCAGCTAAAAGGTGACCAGTGGTAGCTGTACGCGTAGTAGTTCTATCGCTGATGAATTAAGTTATTAATAAACTACTTTCACTTCTAATTATTCAAAGAGCGGTTGGATATTGACATTTTTATATAAACAATGATCTGAGAAGGTAATAGAGATTATGCGCTGAATATTTTTACACAATACGGAGTAATAATAGAACAATTATATAGGAAAACTTTATTTCATACTTGAATAAAACATACAATCATGAGCTTTTAAAACGGACACACTTAATAACACTTTACAAGACAAGCACATAACAAGAGATCTTTCATTTTGAAAGGAATTGAAGTATTTCGGTTTACTTTTGAATATCGTTTCAATTTATTACAATAAAATGGTACCAATAAATGTTTATCGTTATAGGGAAAAGACAATTCTTAGTAACAACAAAGTACAAAAGTATTATATATATAATGCAATATCATGTTGTTTTTTTTTTTACCCACTGCCTTACAAGAAATAAATATTTCGCCCCCCCCCAAAAAAAACAAAAATGGCGGAGGTGATTTGTACAAGGGGGAAGAAAACCTACTAAACCTTTTTATGATACCCGAGCCAGTCCTTGCACGAGTAGTTACCTAGTACTTTCTTAAAAAGCATCGTTGATGTATATGAGAAAAATAGTCACCTTCTCAACCATTCAATGATGTATTTTCGGAAATGGTCGAAAGTTTGTAAAACAGTAGATATGATCTCGAGCATGTCGGGATGACAATTATTCAATACATGTATATGCATATTTGTCAGTATATTTGTCAGTCTTCTTATCAAAGATGTCTCGTGTATAAAAATCCTAACCCTATCCTTGTTTTATCATTGTTAAAGGTAGAAGGATTGAGAAAAAGATTGAAATATCTCCCTCACAACCAATATTTCTTAGAAGGAAATGTGGATGGTGTAGACGATTTTTTGTAGGAGATGGATTGTCACTGTGTGTCGATGTACATTGTTACAGTAAGTTAATTTGCGTGTTGAAATTACTCTAATTTGTCTTTGACTCACATCAAACAAGACTGAATTTATTAAATTGTGTACAGAATTGAGTCAAATAAATCATGTATTTTTATTAAAGTTTCTCAGTCTGTTAACTGCTTTCTAATACTGTAAATATACTAATAAGCATCGTTGGAAACCCACGACCGGTCGCGCTTAATCTTAGCTTCCACTTACCGACCGTGAGTCAATTCATTCATTTTTTATCGTTCTCATGAATATTCATGAATCAAATTTACCATTGAAATTGCTGCTAACAGTAATGGAATTCTCCACTTTGGAGATTTTAACAATAGTGACGTTCTTCACTTTAGAGATTAAAAAGTTCTTTGGAAAGTAAAACGGTGCCCATATGCGTAATGCAGTTGATGAATTTTTGTTGTGTAGTGATTTTTTCACGTGGTCAGTATTGCATTTTCTTTAAAAGTATGAAAACCTGTTTACTTTTTTTGAAAACTACATCGAAAATACACTGGAATTGCGTACCGGCGATGACATATATCTTGACCCAAAGCGCGTCTTTCAGCTGTCACTTGATTGGCTGTATTCCCATTACAGAGTCGTAAGGAAACCAATCAAAATGGTTCATGAATATATTCATGAGAACGAGAAAAAATGAATGAATTGACCCACGGTCCGTAAAGTAGAAGCAAAGCGTAAGCGCGACCGGCCATGGGTTTCCGACGATGACTAATAAGATGATGTCAAACATTTTTGTTACAGGTGCAACAGCGTTTTGTGGTTTCGGATTTCAACATTTAATTATTTTCAAAGTCAGCTTTACAGCAAACCGTCGATATCAAGAAAGTTGAATAATTATGAAACAACCGCTTAGAAGAACCCAAAAAATTCAAGAAAAGGGTTATAGAGGACAAAAAGGACAATATAAAAACAGCAGCAGAGTACAAAACACAAACATACAATCAACACAGAGCACAAACATAATAAAGCACAAAAAGACTGAACATAAAAACAACATATATTTTGGACAGTCTTAGCCTCGTTCACAATGGACAGTATTTAAAAAAAGAGTTGTAAATTTGCAAATATGCAAAATTTACTCTTGGTATGTAAATGTATATTTTGCAATGCTTTCACGTGATGATGAATAGAGTGTAAATACATATTTCATAACTAATATTTCGGTAAATACGGTCCATGCATGTGGACGAGCCTTTGCTTAGAGAACTTTATAGTGGATCGATTCACTGAAGGAATTTGAAAACTGGCATTTGGTGGAAAAGGTCATGATAAAAAAATGTATTGAACAAAAATGGAGGATTTAGGAGGCAAATTTGATATTTGATGGCATCATCTGTGGATCTGATGGTTGCAAATTGGGTTAAACGGTTATTTGCAACCATCCAATCAAAACTAATGCCGGAAAATATTAAAAATACAATACCGTTATGTCCATTCTAATCATGCAAGTGAAAAATCTTAAATTAAAAAAAAGGGATTTTCGAAATCCTGAAGTGACGTTTTGCACATGGCGTCATCTTAGAGGGCATCATTTGCAGAATTGATGGCTTAAAATTTTAACGTCATCCAATCAAAATCATCTTTAATATTGTTTTAGTTACTTGATAATATTCTGGTAAATTTTACTTGTCATGTTTTATTCTTTAGGGTTTATTTCCTTTTCGTTCTAACCGCCTCGGTGGTCTCGTAGTAGCATGTTGGCCTCGAGTGCGAAGGTCGTGGGTTCGATCCCCGGCAGGGTCAAACCAGATATTAAAATTGGTATTTGCTGCTTCTCCGCCAAACACGCGGCATCTATGGGTAAGAGCAAAGATCGACTGGTCGGCCCCGAGTCAGTATAATGTGTCCAAGTGGGGTGATATGTCTTCCTGTGGACAGTTACCTCGTGGGCTGGCACATTAAAAATCTGGCTTAGCGTGTCGGTCTAGTACAAAGCAGGGATCATATTCATTATCATATTAACATGTTCTCGTCCTGATATGCACCTGGTTGCCACTGGACGTTAAACAATAATTCATCCAACCATCCATCCTTTTCGGTCTTGTTAATATTTTCAGCTAGTGAAACAAGACCAAATCTGAAAAATTCAGTAAGGTGTAATAGATGTTCAGAATTCCCGGAACATAAAAAGAAGTCCTGTAAAAAATTCTTCTGTACAGATCAGCAACGTAAGTTGTGTTATTTACTTTATTTCTTTTCGTCTGCAAAATGTACTTTTTTTCCGGTTATTTTAATCATCTTGAAAGCTTATGTGTCCGGGTTTAAATGTATGTATATGCTTATCCAAGAAGGTACATATTAATGTTTCTATGGTACCGATTTCGACATGAAAAATTAAAATTTAGATTTCATATTCGAATCCGTAACAATTTTATCTTATAATGATCCAACTTACACAAAATATCAATCATTGTACAAAATGTCCTCCCACGATGCAGCAGCGACGTCATGAACGTCTGCTAAATCAAGCATATATGAAGAAAATTAAGTATTTTACAGCTGCAGATTTCCGTCAAAACAATTACATGTGTATGAGCAACAGCCTTGACCACAAGGATTTTTTTTATACAATGTTTGTCTTACATAAAGACACATTTCGGTGAAATATCTTTTTTGGCAAGGTCGTTGCTCATATCAAAATTTTAATTCAAAGGTCCAAAAATGAGTGAAATTTGGTGTGTTTCATTGATTTCTTTGACAGCACATTGCGCAATGAATAATTGTACATCTTGGTTTATTTTCTTATTAAACTTATTTGCCATATAACTTTTTATTACAAATTAAAGTCGTTTATAGAACTTTATTTTAATTTGTTTTACAGCAGAAATTTAATATAGAATTATTTCATTAATATTAAAACATGTTTACCTCTCAAAACCAGATTACCAAGGGAAGTAACCAAACAACTCATTTAATTATGGTAATCACATGCCGAGTAAAACCAAATATTTTAAATAAAATCCAAGACTATATTTATGTTCAATTAATACAATATTTATAGTCATCTCATTTAACACGTGTCTGATACAAAAAGTAATGATAAACGATAACTTTCAAAGATTTTTATATATGAACAGAAAAAAAATCAACTAGCAATCAAATTCTGTTTTTAAAAGATTCAAGAACGATAATTCAAAAGCATCTCCGTTACAAATGAAGCTTGATTGTAGCGAACATGCACTCATACAAGCTCAAACCGAAGGGGTGACTTGTCTTATATAGGATGTGACTTGTCCTACTACTTAATGGTGCGAGTTGTCTTGGGGCGAATTGTCCAGCATACACAAATACTATCCAGAATGCAATATTATTGAATATATAAAAAAAACAAAGTTTTGAACATAATTTTTTTCATCTCTTGAATATATATAGAAAAATATTGCATATATATTTGTAAGTTTTGAATTTAAATTTAAATTTTTATACGCCCGTCAACGACTCATCCAAATTTCACGAAACTTAACATAGTTGTTTCTTATGATGGTCAAACAATCTGTATACTTTTTGGTGAAAATAAGATTAAAACTTTTTGAGTTACCGGACTTTGTAACTAAAACAGAAGTGTGTTTTGTTCACATGTCGCGCCGCATCTCAAAGGCGATTTATGACTATTTCTTAAAACTTTACACACTTCTTAGTTATATTAATCGAAAGATATTTATACTTTTTGGTGATGATTCAAAATTTTATTTTAGAGTTTTTGAGTTTTTTGTAAAAAAAAAAGGGGGGGGGGGTCACATGTCGCACCGTATCTCAAAAACGATTTATGATTATTTCTTAAAACTACACACTTCTTAGTTATATTAATCTAAAGATCTGTATACTTTTTGGTAATGACTCAAAATTTTATTTTAGAGTTTTTGAGTTTTTTGTTAAAAAAAAAGGGGGGGGGGGGTTTCACATGTCGCGCCGTATCTCAAAAACGATTTATGATTATTGAATAAAACTTTACACACTTCTTAGTTATATTAATCTGAAGATCTGTATACTTTTTCGTGATGATTCTTTATTTTATTTTTGAGTTTTATTGAGCTTTTTTTGTAAAAAAGGTAGTCTTTTTTGGTCACATTTCGCGCCGTATCTCTATTGCTTAAAAGTTTACACGCTTAGGGGACGACCATTTGATACTCTGGTGGGGGCCAGGAGGATTTGTTTTGGATGGGTTATTTATTTTTGTGGAAAATAAAGACAGATTATTTATTTTCTGCATCGTTGAAGCATGATTTTTCATTTTCAGTAAAACAAGGGACTGATTATTTATTTTCACAATTATATTATAATATTTGAAAATACACAATTTTTAAATTAATATAGTCAAGGTTGTATCTGTTCGGAATTTTGGCTGTTCCATCTTGCAGTCTCAGTCCCTGTCCAGCACTGTGGTATTCTTTAAGACCATCATAAAGATACCATTTGTTTGATACTAGCACAAAAATGGCCACCATTGCCATAAATCTGTGCACCAAGTTCATATAATATGTACCAGGAATGATGTATAGAAGGTCCTTTATTAAGATTGCCGAAATTTTTCTGATCCGCCAAAAAACATGGCTGCCAGAGTAGGACATGTACATATTATCAGGTTTTCTGCAACCGTATATCGTAAAATATCAGCCGCGAGACGCAATGTGAAGCTTTTTCGGCGAGTGAGCGTAGCGAACGAGCTAAAAAGCTTCATATTGTGTCGAGCGGCTTATATTTTACAATATTTGTTTGAAGAAAACTTGATGATAAATTTATCGTTAACTAGCAATCTTAATGGAATTTCTTACTTTTCAATGGCTATCTGCCTATAACCGGATGTTTTCCTGATATATTCGGGTCAACGTTGGGTCAAACATTATGACGTCGCTGATATATTCGGGTCAGCTCATATTAGGGTCGGGTCAACTCTTTACGACGTCACAGTGCCGAAATACGGGAAATTGTGAAGGCGTCAGCAGGTCGATATAGGCATGGGGAAATACGATAAAGTTTAACATTGGACCCTATGGGAAAACATGTTAAAGTTCATCTCCTCTGAAACTACTTGAGCAAATTTAACCAAACTGTTCTGGAATGATGTATGGAATGTCCTTTAGAGGGATTGCTCATTTCGTTTGAATGCGACAAACATCATGGCTGACAGCAGGAACATAGTTTAACATACATGCCTATGGAAAAAAACATATTTTGATCATCTCCTCTAAAACTATAATAGCAAATTGAATAAAACTGTACAGGAATGATGTATGGAAGGTCCTTTACAAAGATGGCTCATTATGTTCAAATCTGAGAAAAACATGGCCGCCAGAGGGGAAATACTTTTAACTTTGGACCCTATGAGAAAAATATATTTTGATCATCTGCTCTTAAACTTTTGAAGCAAATTCAAAGCAAATTCAACCAAAGAATTAATGGAAGTTTGTAGAAGCATTTTGTCAGGTGAGCGATACAGGCTCAGCCCACTGAGCCTCTAGTTATTGGTGGAGGAAGCCGGAGTACCCGGAGAGAACCACCGACCTTCGGTAGGAAAATTGGCAATCCTTGTCAATTTAGATCGGAGTCGAATACACCCCGCCACAGGTGAGATTCGAATTCACAACCTCAGTGTTGACAGGCTAGTGATCATTAGTAGTCATGACGAACTACCTAGACCACTCGGTCACTCAGGCCCCTTAAAGTGAGGTAAATGTTCATGAGACAATATACCTCAAGTGAAATGAAACCCATTTTCAGACATTTCAAAAACATTAATATTTATATATGGTGTAGTTTATATATCATTAAAAGATTTGGGAAGTTTTTCCCGAAAAAAATATGAAAAAAGACGAATTTTGGTAGAATCTGGTGCCATCTCATGCTTTAAAACATGCATTTATAAAATGGTTTAAAAGACCTGCCGAGTTATTTATTTTCAATACATTGTAGGTCAAGTTATTTATTTTCAAACTACCACAGAACAAACCATTCATTTTTGTTATTATCAAGGCTGAGTTATTTATTTTCAAAATCCTCCTGACCTCCCCCAGAATATCAAATGGTCGTCCCCTTATGGTTTGTCGGGTTTCCATATACATCCCACCAGCAGCTCCACTAAATAAAGGAGGATTCCAAAAACATTTATTGTTTTTTTCACAAGACGACGGGCGTATCATGCGCTCGTGGCGCAGCTGTTCATTTGAATATATATAGAAAAATATTGCATATATATTTGTAAGTTTTCAAAATAAATTATTTTTTTGAATATTGCATATATACAATGTATTTGTAAGTTTGGAACATTATTTTTTTAATCAATATTTTTATTTTAATATTGAAACGTTTGACGGCACATAGGGGACCCCAAAAAATCAATCCGATCCAAAAAAGTTTATGTAGTGCACAACTACACCAAGTATGCATGAGACTGATTCTGCGTTCACAAACTTCTCCATATGTAAATACATGGGTGAAAGTACTGAAGGTGCCAAAGACCAAAAAATTGGGAACAATCCAATATCTTATAAGGAATATATAGAGACTGAAATGGTCAAAATCCGGTATCCAGCAAATTCCAGAAAACTTTCAGGCAAAGTCGGTGTTTTGATACAGGAAACCCCTAAAATCAATCCGATCCAAAAAAAAAAAAAAAAAAAAAAAAAAACCACCATTATTGTATTAGTGCACAACTACACCTGGCGTGCATCAATTCTGTTTCAGGTCATCCCCCCTGGAAAGGGAGGAGACATGAATCAATATTATGCAGAACCACGACTTTTTATGAGTGAAGCCTAATGCTCCACAATTTCAGCTGAAGACATAAATTCAATAAAAAATTCTTGTGATTTAAGAGAGGTAGGGTTTAAAGTAACCATATATTCAATATTTGTGAAAAAATCTTTTCTAAGATGTTGATTGAAGATATATATAAGTAAAAATGAATTTGATCATCTATCTCATTTTGATTACAATATTTGCAAAAGTCTGACTAATTTTTTGATATTTTCCCCTTTCTATTTCTAGAATATGATCCAAAAATCTAAACTTTGATCAATACATGGAGTTCTTTCCTTAAAATCTTTTATTTTTAGTAAATATTATTTCATTTTATAATTATATTCTATTTTACTATATAAATATAACTTTTCATTTAAGGAATTTAATTTTGTAATGAATAGTTTTTCATATATATTCTGAAGAGTGTACATCGTTTAAGTATTTGTTAAATTTGTCTTTTTGCTTTTCCAGATTCCAGTCCCATGATATATCTTTCATTTCTATGTTTTTTTCAGAATATCATAAATAAATGCATACCAGGAATATATTCCATTTTCATGGAGGTTTTTGATAAATTTTATGCATCATGAAGTATTGGCTTAATATTTGGTTGAAATAATCTAGCAAAATATTATAAGGATTGAATTTCTATTAGAACATCCATTGGATATTATAAGTTAACAAAGTCCTTCTAGATCTACCCTTTGCATAACTTGAAGGTTCGATTAAAAACTTTTTTTGTGAATTTATGCAATGGATCACATATTTTGTTGTTGTTCAATATTCATAAATATTTTATTTTTTTAAACATAGTTGTAAAAGTGTTTTTTTCAGATCAAACTGGACATAGTTTTTTTGGGAAAGAATCCCAGTCTCTCCCCCCCCCCTCGATAATAAAATGGTCGGTGCCTTACTCTAGGATCACAATACTAGTAACTAAGCTGGCGATGCCCTCATGGACTTGGAGTCCACCGGTAGAGATTTTTTCAGTGGTAATAATAGTATTTTATGATGTAAAATAATAACTAGAGGTTCCCTGGAGCCTGTATTTCTCACCTGGATTCAATTTACCAATCAACAGCCATAAAAGCACATAAGAAACAAAAGTCTGTAATATTGGACATAATTATGGAAGAGGACGTTATGTCAACTCTTCTTAATTGAAGGAATAAAAGGTATAATAATAATAGGGTACTATGTTAAACTAAGTTCGGCTGTGTCGACCATCCTTGTTGACAGTCAGGGTCATCTGACACAGTTCTGATAGAGGATTTCCAAATTGCTGGTTCCAATTGGCTCAATAGTTTCAGACTAGAAGATTTTAAAATTAATTTTCCCATAGGGTACTTTATTTAACTAAGTTCAGATGTGGCGGCCTTTTTGGTTGACTGTTGGGGTCGTCTGATATAATTCTTAAAGAAGACCACCTAAAGACCATTTCTGCCAAGTATGGTTCCAACTGGCTTAGTGGTTTCAGACAAGAAGCTGTTTTAATTAATTTTCCCATTGGGTACAATCTTAGATTAAGTTCGGCTGTGGCAACCATCTTGGTTGACATTCTAGGCCATCTGACATATTTCTGAAAGAGAAACATTTAAGGACCATTTCTGGCAAGTTTGGTTCCAATTGCTGTGGCGGCCTTCTTTGTTAATAATTCTCAAAGGAGACTCATAAGGGGACTATTTATGCCAAGTTTAGATCATCTCTGTTGACAGTCCGGGTCATAGGACACAATTCTGAAAGAAGATCATTTAATCACCATTGCTGCCAAGTTCGGTTCCAATTGGCTCTGTAGTTTCAGACAATTAAAGAAGTTTTTTTAATGAATTTTCCCAGAGTGTCCTATGTTGAACTAAGTTCGGCGCCAATCTTGGTTGATATTCTGGGTCATCAGATATGATTCTGACAGATGACCATTTAAGGACAATTTCTGCTTAGTTTGGTTCCATCTGGCCCTGTAGTTCAACAGAAGAAGATTTTAAAAATTCATCCTCCTTTTTTCTATTTTTAGTAACAGCAGCCATGTCGGTTGGAAGTCGGGGATGCTGGACATAATTTTTGAAGGGGAATCATTCCACCAACTTTTGGTCAAAATTGTCCCAGTGGTTTCAGAGGAGATCTTTACAGGTTAAAATCCATCTTTGAAGGGCAGTAACTTCTATAAGGAGTTGATTGACAATATCGGTCATGTTGAATTATTTGTAGATCTTATCATGCTTAGCATTTGTATAGTCTACAGTTTCTCTATATCTATCATTCTTTTCAATAAAAAAATCAAAATTCACGGAAAATAGACAAAAAACACCATTTTAGGCATTTAACTCCTGTAGGAAGTCAATTGACAATTTCAGACCACGAGAAAGAATGGTAGAACTTTGTATGCTGATCGTTTTAAGGTAACGGTTTTTCTGTATTGGTTATAGTTTTTTTTAAATTTAAGCAAAAAACATGCTCAGATCTCTATGTTTTATTTTTAACCTTAGTGGGCATCTTGGGCGTACCACGGGGACAAAAATCACAAACTTTAATCTAGACACCCTACAGATGAATTGGACTAAGTTTGAGAAGATCTTTAAAGAAATTTTACGAAGACGGACGACGCACGCCAAGTGATGGCAATAGCTCACATGGACATTTGAGCCAGGTGATCTAAAAAAGGGATAACCATGCGTACTTGTTTATATTTACAAAACTTGCAGTTTAGATTTAACAGTTTCAGATCCATGGATGATTCCCTTCCTCTCGCTCGCTCGGTTTTATATGAAGTAAAATTTTTAGAAGTTCCTATCGGTGCATGACAAAATAGAATTTCAAACCAAAATGAACCCCTTAACCTTGGAACTCTTGACATTACAGATTAAATAACAGGCTTCATGTCTTATTTCAAACTATTTAATTTATATTTTCAGCAACTGTAGACCAAGTGCAAAATGTAACAACGACTGTAGAGCCAGTACAAAACGTAACCACAACTCCTGCTCCTATACCAGTAATTAGTATGACCACGGATATGCTGTGTTCTTACTGTAAAGGACTAAAAAACAAGAAAAAACGTGAAAAATGCATTCAGAAAATTGCTTGTCAATAAAATAAAATAGTTTAATATAATAAAACAGAAAATGGTAACAATGGATCATAAATTAAAAATTAATGAATACAGCTTTGTAAGTTTTTAGTCCAGATTTCAACATAAAAGGAGGGCAAAGGGCAAAATATATATAATACAGAATCAGTGCGTATATCTATTTATGTACCAGCGACATGCTTTGAAAACTGATTTCTTAATGAAACGTTTTGCGTGGCTAAAACTCTGTACATTTCAAATAGCAAATATCTGTATCCTAAAGTTATCATGGTTGAAAATTCTGGACAAAAAACCTGTAAGACTTCAAATCTTTCCGAAAAACGAGTTTCCAATTTATGTGAGAAACGCAATATTGATTGCTTGATTTGTGCTTAGGCCATGCAGATTATATTTCAGTCATATGACGATTTGAGAACACGCAGTAGTTCTTATATATAAATAATACGACTGAAATGTTTCCTACATAGCTACAAAAACTCCTTTGACGACTCAGGTATATAGTCCAATGAAATATATCAACAATTTTCACAAATGTCTTTTTTGTCAGCTGCTTAATGCCAAAATCTGAAGTACCAATCATAGAAAACATAAAACCCAAAAACAAAAAAATAATGAACAGCAAGGACATGAATAAAAAACTAAGTCTTGCTCTGGGTTTCAAAGAGTCAACACCTTTTTATTTTAATTTTTTACATACTCGTGATCAAGACCATATTGGTCGAAACGTTGAGTATTTTTAACTTTTTAGTTTGTTGTTGTTTTTTTTACGATTTTATATTTGGTTTTGTTCGACTTGTGTATTTCATACATTTGAGTCGTTTTACGCCCCTTTTGACAGCTCACCATTTCCATTTATTTTTCTTGTTAGCTAAGGACATGAATAAATCGGTGATCCAGTTTTTTTTGTCTCTTATAATTGCTAATTGCAAATTCCAGTATAAAGTTATATGTTTGGTGGCATGTACATCTCGCATGATAAAATATAATTGTCTGCATGCAATAAGTATTTTAGTTTATCTGTTTATAATAAGGAATAGGAAATCAGAAACTCTCTTTTTAATAGTTGTATTGTTATAACATCAGATTTCATTTATACATGAATCTTAATAATCTACCAAACATTGCAACATAATTAACCAAACATAAAAAATAACCTTATTTTTGTCCAATCACAGAACAGATAATTGACAACGCCCATTCTGCTACCATAGTCTTTAAGTTAAAAGGGGAAAAATACAAACTAAATCAACTGCGTCGGAAAAATGATACTAGTTTCATAAGTAGGTTATTTAACCATGATAACGGTTCGCGATGACGTTCGTTGACAAATTTGAAGCGATGAATCAATTCTAACAACATACAATTAGTTGTGTAACGAGAAGCCTTTGCATCAGAAGCTGAGCCTAGTCAAATAATATATTATGATACCAATTTTGATGCACAAGTTATTAAAGTCGAAAATGTTGAAATGCGACCAAAATTCCAATTTTTTTGTAACAAGCCCTGGAACACCAAATTAGTGCAGGGTAAATCTTCCTGAAGTGAAAAGGTGTCATCTCACTATTTTGTCGAAGTCAAGCTTTCGAGTAATAGTAGTGTCATGTTTTTCAAGCTGATTTGAATTTTTTTTCTAGTTTTGTGTGTGTGTGTGAGAGACAAAAACTTATATGCATAAAGGTTTTTTTTATAAATTTAAAAAAAAAGAAAAGATTTTTAATCATTTAATTTGAATTGTGAAACACGATTTGATTAGTTGTTAATGGTTGAGCAAGTTAGATTATACTGTATAATCTACTTTGGGTACTTTGACGTCACCAACGTATTACTTTGAAGTCCGCGATTTAAATATTCCTGAGTTAAAAAGTTATTCAAATGATTCTAAATGCCATTTCGGATCAGAAATTTTTGAAAATTTAATTATAAGGATTGTTATAAATTTTTGAACAGGCTATACTTGTATTTGTATAACATACTTTGGTCAGTTTACGCTAAACATACATTTATAAAGGGTAAACTGTCTCAAAGTATGTTATATCGCATAACTCTTTCCAAAATTAAAATTCTGATATAACCTGCTTCAAACGCTTTCAGTCTACATCCGTGGTGAAAGATGGATTTTTGATTCCAACGTCACAGACGTCAGACGGGTTGTTTGGCAACGTCATAGTAAAATTTCCTACAAGCTTCAACGATGTATCCTTAGATAGAAAATTATGTTTATTTTATTATGAGTCAAATTGTCAGAATAAATCATCGTTAGACTTACTTTCCGTTAGGGTACTACGATTATGCATATTCGTGTAATTGATATTGCTATAAATATATTTTATCTCGTTAAAATCTTTCCTTGTCACTTACCATCAGTTTTGTCTTATTGCAAAATGGCGGTACAAAACGGAAATTCTGAAAAATAAATTATTAATTAAAAATAAAATCCATTTACTTATCTGAAATCGTTATTTATTTACAAATGTATTAGTAATTAGTTTATAAAAACACACCGCATGTTACCGGGAACAAAATTATTTGGTGTCTTCAATCTTAAAGGAATGCAAACATTTTGAAAACATGTATTTATGGAATTCCAATATACAAGATTCGATAGTGTTATATATATATATGGTTATTGCATGTATATTTTTCCGAGCAGACTTTATATTATGTACTGCGAGGGACAATATGCACCAACAATGGTGCAATAACCATATTATTACATAGTACTGAAAATAATATTTTTGAAAGTATTAAATTGCAATATTAATTGCTGCATTTCTTCTAATAATAAAATATTGATTGGCGGGCTTATTGGAGTATAACATTGCATGGCTTGGATAATTAAAGAAAACAAGTTACCACTTAGCTACTTAATTATGCCCAGAACAAGCTTGCCTGTCATATTTTAATTATTGGTGTGACTAATGCACTAATCATTTAAAAGGTACTGAATCAAACGATTAAAAGAATATAAAAGTGAGAACTATTCACCATTTAAGCAGTCTAAATACCCATTACTGTCTAGTTTCTCTTCAGGGTTGTTAGTCCCGGATCACACACATCGTTCATCTGATTGTACAAGGGAGTTAACAAATCTAACATGATAAACAGATTAATAAAATAAATACAAATAAGCTAGGTAAATAATCAAAGTACTGTAAAAAGTAAAACAGACACCCCCCAGTACATCATGCAGGATGTTGTTAACTGATAAGTATAGCAATATATAATCGTATTTATTATAAGGTGAATGAGCAACAAATGACTTTAACTCAAATCATAAATTTTGTTACTAATATAACTAAGGAAGTATCAAATATCCAAATAGAAATAGCAGTAGCAAAGAAAACTGTTAAACAAATGTACTGTCAAACAATATTAAATATGCATGTCCCTATATGCCTATATCTCATGCTTAAGACTGTGGCTTTATATGTCCATTTTACCATAATTATGTCTAGGTCATTAAATATGGAATTGCAGTGCGATGAAATGTAATGGCCCAGAATTTATCTGGCACCTATCTACATTAAAGGAAACCCCTGATATTTTATGCTTACAGCAAACCTGGATATCAAATATTTCCTAAATATACAAGGGCATAAATTAGCTGACTGTTTAATAAGGGAAAAGATGAACAGAGGAGGTGCAGCAATATATTTCAAAAACCATATTTCTTATTTGAAATATGAAACAAAGGCAAATTTTGAAATATCTAGTATTGAAGTTAAATATGAATATAGTCATTCCACTATAGTTAACCAATATGATACTGGGAAAAAATACAAAAGAATAAGATTATGATGAATTACTAGAACAAATTACAGGAAAATAAATCCTCATTTTAATGCATACCACCCATTCTAGGTAGATAAGCATGATGATACAAAGGGTCTGAATTATACAGTAGTCTAGAAAATTAATACAGTACTTTTAAAAGTTGGAACAAGAACTACAGTAGATGTAACTCATTTAATTCATCAGCAATAGATTTAACTTTTTGTGCACCTAGCCTTACTAGTAAAATAGACTGGCATTTTTTCTTCTGGTTCTGGTAGTGATCATCATACTATATCAACTACAATAAATGTAATATAAATAGATACTGTAAATGATTATGGTCTTGTATGGAATTGCAAGAAAGTTGACTGGGATTGATTCACCAGAAAATGTGATCGAACACTGACTTGTAACATGGTTTCGGAAAACATTAAGGAGACATGTACACAAATCAGCTAATACATGTAGTATATTTAAATTAGCTGGTGAATCGATCCGTATCATAAATAGAACTAATGAAAGAGGTTGGACCTATAAGGGAGGGGGTGGAAAGGGTATTGGGAGACAGGGAGAAAGGGGGCGGGAGAAAGGAGAAAGGGTGCGGGAGAAAGGAGAGAGGGGCGGGAGAAGGGAGAGAAAGGGCGGGAGAAAGGAGGGAGAACTATCAAAGGGAGACGAACTTTAATGTTGAAAAAAAATAGAGGTAAAAAAACGAAAAAACTGGATACTAAATGTTCTAATAAATGGATAAATCTTTAAAAAAAAGGCAACATTTATATTTCCCAAACCATTTTTGCCATTTCCGATCATTTCTAGCCTAAAATGCCATGTGAGCTTTTGTCATCACTTGGCGTCCGTCGTCGTCTGTCGTCGTCGTTAACAATTTTTCAAACATCTTCTCCTCTGAAACTACTGAATTGATTTGAATAAAACTAGCATGATTGTTCCTTAGGGTATTCTGCACAAAGTTTATGCTTCGATTTTTGATCCGTTGAAAAACATGGCCACTGTTACTACAAATAGAACATAGGGATCAAACAACAGTTTTTCGCAAATATCTCAAAAATCATTAGGTTACAGCAAATTCTGGCAGGTTGAAAGTGTTCAGCATGATGAGAGCTACCTGTGTGCTGATTTTCGTGAAAATCTGTCAACTGATGTTAGAGTTATTGCCCTTTTTTGACATTTTTGGCTTTTTTTTCTGTTATTATTTCAAAAATCTTCTCCTCTGAAACTAGTGAATGGATTTGGATAAAACTTAGCATGATTGTTCCTTAGGGTATCCTGCACAAATTTTATGCTTTGATTTTTGATCCATTGAAAAACATGGCCACTGTTACTAAAAATAGAACATAGAGGTCAAACAACAGTTTTTCGCAAATATCTCAAAAATGATTAGGTAACGGCAAATTCTGGCAGGTTGAAAGTGTTCAGCATGACGAGAGCTACCTGTATGCTGATTTTCGTGAAAATCTGTCAACTGATGTTAGAGTTATTGCCCTTTTTTTTACATTTTTGGCTTTTTTTTTATGTTATTATTTCAAAAATCTTCTTCTCTGAAACTACTATTCAAAATCAAATGAAACTTGTTAAGATTGTTCCTTAGGGTATCCTGCACAAAGTTTATGCTTGGATTTTTGATTGGTCGAAAATCATGTCCGCCCTTACTAAAAATAGAACATAGGGGTCAAAATGCTGTTTTTTGCTATTTTTTCCTGAATTATAGAAAGAAAATGAAGATGAAAGCTACTTTCACGGTAAACATGGTATCCCGAGTTGAAAGGTGATGATGAAACTTTGTTTTGGACGGCCATTTTTAAAATGGCTGCCATTTTCCCGCCATTTTTTACACTTCCTCGGATTTTAACAATATTTGGTTTTTAAAGTAAACATGGTATCCTTAGTGAATGGTGATGATGAGAATGTTGTATAACAATGATTAAACTTCATAATATGTGAGCTTTTAATTGCCATTACTTGGTGTCCGCCATCATCGTTGTTAACAAATTTTCAAACATCTTCTCCTTTGAAACTACTAGGGGGATTTGGATGAAACTCTACAAAATTACAGATGAGTTAAGCATGGTTTATTGGATAAAAACCAACAGCTTAGTCAGTATGATCAAAGATCAAGCATAATAGAAAATAAAAAGCCTTAACCCACAATTTTTAGATAACTTCTTTCAAACATTTTAAAAACGAAGACAACATATAGACCAAAAGATTTATACTTGTATTTGAAGATGAATTAAAGCTTGTATTTTGTATTGTGAATCATCAGATTAACCATGACTGTATCTTAATCAAGCGTAGGGAGAACTCATGCCCATTTCTTTCCAGAGGCTCTTGAAAGGCTTTTAAAGGTATTTTCAGCATTTTACATGACCTTTAATACTCAGTTTAATTTACAACAAACATTAATATATTAATTTAGTTTATAGTGCATTGTTTGCCAGGTGAGCGATTCAGGCTCTTGAGAGCCTCTTGTTAAAATGCCCCCATCATTTCCGGTTTGCCTTCACATGTGGGTATCTGTTTCCTCTAAGTATTTGGCGATCTTCTACAAAACATTCTGACAATGTCAGAGAGATACACTCCCTCCTCTAAACAATATTACATATACTTAACGCGTTTTCCAGGTCACCTTAAAATATTTACGTTATCCACTTGACCATACCAAGTAAGGTGTTCTCGAGGACAGGGAAAAATAGAGATGACACAATAAAAAACTATGTCTAATTTCATGATCCTCATACATGACCATACATATCAAAAATGAGTTTCTTGACATTGGGGCATGCACAATGCACCATTGACAACATTCCACATGTTCCAACATTTGCCACCTATTTATGGTCATACATTAATTAAAATTTGTATTAAAATCAATTGATCTAAAAAAAGACGGTTGTTAAGGTGGGAGATGGAAGCAGAGGGGCGGGAGAAAAAATAGAGGGGCGGGAGAAAGGAGAGAGGGGGCGGGAGAAAGGAGACGAGGGGCGGGAGAAAGGAGAAAGGTACTCCCCTTTCCACCCCCTCATAAGGCGAGAACATATTTCACTCAGAGTGCCATTTTCTGGCAGTTGTTTTTATCTGTGAAATTTATCTTTTTCTCATAATAGAAATAGTTTCTGTCTGCGTCTCAATTTTCTGTATTAATAAATCCAACACGATACTTACATTAAGCTAATAAAAAAATGTTGAAAACGCATTTTTGTCATTTTTGGGGGGTTTTCCACATCATTTAAATGGGAATTCCCTGACAAGCACCTCCAGAACCAATTTCATAAAACGTTTTCCTGAAAGACTGCACTAATGGTCAAATTTTGTGTGTTTCCTGTTTTGGTTCTAAATGTGCTTTTTAATGAAAATGGAACTTCTCTTTAAAAAATCAATTCAATAATTTAATTAAGATACATATACCTTTAAATTACCGACCAAAAGTATGGTCGTTATAGCTCAGTCGATACTGTTGTTGGCAAGTTAAACTGTCTGCGAGTTCGAATCTCGGAGAGAGTTAATTTTTTGGTTTCTTTCTAGATTCGCATTTATGTCATATTTTTTAAAACCGCAAAAGCTTTCTTTCTTAATTTTTCATACCTAAATTTTTTAATTACTAGTATCACTAAATTTTTAGCACAAAATAAATTCAAGATCCCCCACCTTCATTTGTGCAACTTCCTTCCCAAGTTTGATTATATTGCTGTGCTTACACGAGTAGATGGTAGTGAAAGTGGACTATAGGTTTTTTTATACGACCGCAAAATTTTTGCGGTGGTATATTGGTATGACGTTGGCGTCGTCGTCGTCGTCCGAAGACATTTGGTTTTCGCACTATAACTTTAGTATAGTTTAATAGAAATCTATGAAATTTAAACACAAGGTTTATGACCACAAAAGGAAGGTTGGGATTGATTTTGGGAGTTTTGGTCCCAACAGTTTAAGAATATTTTAGAATTAGGTTCCAAAAAAGGGCCCAATAAGCATTTGTCTTGTTTGGCTATTATCTTGGTGTAAGGGAGGTAATCCAAACACATTTAAAGTAAAATGTTGTGTATGATTCAATTACCTCCCTCACACTGCTTGTAAAATGTAGATTGTCTTGGGGTGATTTATAGCTGTCAGTTTATTTTTAGAAGTTACTATTAATTAATATTAATTTTGTCGATATGTCATTTTCTATTTTAAGACTTTTATGATATATTTAAATGGGTAATTATGTTTGCAAACTCCATGAGAAATTTGAAAAGGGAATATGACCATATCTTGAGGGAAAGAATTTTTTTTGGAAAAAGGGAAAGGGGGGGGGAGTAAATAAGAAATTGGGGAGGGGGGGGCAATTTTTTCTCATTTCAGATTTCAGAAATTAAAAAGAAAATGTCTTCAAATTTTTATTTTGCAAAACAAAGGGTGAGGAGGGGGGGGGGGGGTACAATGATATTTTTTTTTTTGGGGGGGGGGGTCAGTTCGCAACAGCATAGTGTATTGCAAAAAAGCAAAAAAAGGGGTTAAATTTTATTTTTTTTGGGGGGGGAGGGGTCAATTCGCAACAGCATATTGTATTGCACAAAAAGCAAAAAATTGAATATAAATTCGAATCATATGTCCAATTCTAAGTTCTTTGACTACAGTTATTCTGTGTCAGAAACCTATTATGTGTCAAATATTTAATTACAATCCAAATTCAGACCTGTATCAAGCGTGAATATTGTGTCCATTTTTGCCCCAACTGTTCAGGGTTGGACCTCTGCGGTCGTATCCAGCTGCGCTCAGCGAAGCAATTTATTTAATTTATAAACATCACTCATCTTATCATAATCATGTAAACCAACCGAATGAAACAATATCTGTAGAAAATGGCCCTTGTTCTTTAAATAAAAATTGCAGTACAATGGTGGTCTGCTGAATGCACAAAACCTGCTCCAAAGCGGAACAAAGCCCGCAATCGTGCACAACAGACTGGAAAGAGGGGGGGGGGGGACTTTTTACAACACAAAAAATTAGGAAAGGAATGTAAAAAAAAAACTATTAACAAAAAGGCTAAGATGGAATACTCTGATATCAATACTGATACCACCCTTAGTAGTTTATGGTATAATGTGAAAAAATGATTGGCAAAGCAACACAAAAATTTTACTTCCCCACACTTATGCATAACTAGAGGTTCTCAAGAGCCTGTATTGCTCACCTGAATTGAACGTGTCCGCCTTGAGCAGGACTGAAAATTTAAGGGTAAAATTAATTTCGGCTGTGGTGGCCATTTATGTTGAGAGTCCGGGTTATCAAACGTTTGAAAAAGGACCAACTGCTGCCAAGTCTGGTTCCAAATGTCAAATTTTAAGGTATGAAGATCTGAAAATTAAATTTCCCCATAGCGTCAAATGTTAAACTAAGTACAGCTTTGGCGGACATCTTGGTTGACAGTCTGGATCATAGGACACAATTTTTGAAAGTGGACTATCTAAAGACTATTGCTGCCATTTCTGGCTCCAAGTGGCCAAGCACTTTCAGACAAGAAGACTTTTAAATGAATTTCCGATATTACACTAAGTTCGGCTGTTCTCTGGCGGCCATCTTGGTTGACTGTCCGAGTCATCGGACATAATTATGAAAGAGGACCATCTAATGACCATTGCTGTCATTTTTCGTTCCAATTAGTCAAGTTGTTTCAGACTAGAAGATGTTTAAACGAATCTTCCCATAGGGTCCCATGTTAACCTAAGTTTGGCTGTCATTTGTGGTGACTTGCGATTAGTATATCTCTCAATGTGCACTTCGTAGAAAAAAATTGACGTAAATCAGAAATTTTATTACCATTATAAAAGAAATGTACTTCGTCATCAACAGAATATAATTTTGATTACAAAAGTTACATAATCTGTTTTGACGTTGAATTTTCTTATCTCTCCAAATTATGATCAGAATTTCTAAACTTGGTTATCAATTTACGAAATTCAAAATTCGGTTGTTTTAGATAGAGCCCTGGTTCTGTGTTGTACTTCAAATATTTGTATAAGTACAGTTTATTCTCTTCATTAAAAGATTTAGTTTCAAAAGTATTTTAGTTTGTCTTTAAATGATTCAATAAAAAAAATCATAGATCTCTCATAATAATTACTTTCAGAAAATGGCCCTCTGAGTGAAACATTTTCTGGTCTTATTGGCCCAACCTGTTTGATTCAAACATTTTCCTACCACCAGTATATATTTACAAAATGATAAGTGAGTCTTGCCAAAGGTGGTTTTATCAACAAAGCTTATATGAATATTTATGAATAAGATTAATGAAAGACTTATTTCAGTTATCTGGATATAAGCCAGAATAAAAAATTAAATTAAAAAGTTAAAATAAACTACTATATTTATTAAGTTCATAATTTAGTGAGTATTGAGGATTTTGTCAGGACCAGGTGTTTTACTACCTTTAAGATTAAGAATGACTATCTTAATTGCATGTAATCAGGGTTATCTGTTAGCTCATTTGTATTTGACTGGTTTTCTAGTATTTTTCAATTATCAAAAATTTGAAATTGAAAATTTGCATTTGCATCAAAGCATGTATGAGCCTTGATTTTTAAAATATGACACAATATTGTTATAAATCAAAGACTGCGTATCGTCCCAGAGTTTATCAAACATTATAACACTTTTTGGAATTTAAGATATTCCTGGCTCTTTAGGATTCTTCTCACAAGCATCAAATAATTTTTCATAAAATGCTGTTGATATTCATTTTCTTCTTTTTGTTAATTTTTTTAATGTTTTGAGTAAATTCTGATATTTTTGTTTCACAGAATGGTTAAAATGTTTTTCCTTTCAGTTCTCTACCTGTCTTGTTTATTGAATTTTTTTATATTCATTAACTATATTTTCTGGCCATTCATTTTTAGCTCACCTGGCCTAAAAGGCCATGTGAGCTTTTGCCATCACTTGGCGTCCGTCATCGTCCGTCGTCGTCTGTCGTCCTTCGTCCGTCGTCGTCGTCCTTCGTTAACTTTTTCAAAAATCTTCTCCTCTGAAACGGCTGGGCATATTGGATCGAGGCTTCATAGAAATGATATATGACATGTCCTCCACAAACGATCCTCATTTTATATGATCCGATGTAAAAGATGGCCACTGTTGCTAAAAATAGAAATTAGGGGTTAATTGCTGTTTTTTGCTAATAACTCAAAAACCGTTATAGATATCGAAAATCTGACGGGGTAAAATTGATTAGCATGACAAGATCTACCTACCCTGAAATTTTGAAGGAAATTCCAAAACCCATTTAGGAGTTATTGCCCTTTTTTCGTCAAATTTTCAAAAATTTAACATTTTTCGTCATTTATCTCCAAAACTATTTGAGATAGAAGTAAAATGTAAATTTGAAAAATGTTTGCCATGTTGAGATCTACCTATCCTGAAATTTTAAAGGAAATCCCAAAACCCATTTAGGAGTTGTTGAACTTTTTTTGTCAAATTTTCAAATTTTTTTCATTCAAAAATCTTCTCCTCTGAAACCGCTGGGCTGATTGGTTTGAAACTTTAATAGGAATGATCTATGACATGTCCCTCTACAAAAGATCCTCAATTTATTTTGATCTGACATAAAACATGGCTGTCGTAGCTAAAAATAGAATATAGGGGTGCATGTGTTGTTTTTGGCTTATAACTTAAAAACCGTTACAGATATCGAAAATCTGACAGGGGTAAAATTGATCAGCATGACAAGATCTACCTAACCTGAAATTTTGAAGGAAATCCTAAAACCCATTTAGGAGTTATTGCCCTTTTATGTCAAATTTTCAAAATTTTAACATTTTGCATTTATCTCCAAAACTATTTGAGATAGAAGTGAAATGTAAATTGAAAAATGTTTGCCATGTTGAGATCTACCTATCCTGAAATGTTGAAGGGAATCCCAAATTATATTTAGGAGTTATTGGTTTGTGTCATTTGAGGTCGGGTTCTGGTACATTTATTTAAGATTCACTCTTATTCCTGGTCAATTTTATCAACTTCCTGCCAGGACTACCACCATCAGGGAACATATTTTAACATTAAACCTTATGAAAAATAAATTGTCAACAAATTTTCCCTGAACATTTGAACCAATTGCAACAAACTTGGTCAAATAGTTGATTAATTGTCCAATGAAAACCAGACTCCAGGTGAGCGATACAGGCTCTGGTGAGCCTCTCGTTAGATATTATGTTGACAATGAGGAAGAAACTGACAATTATGAAATATTATAATACATGTATACGTGGTTTTTTATTGGCTACTTGTAAGACATTTTTCTTCCGGTATTTTTATACTTTTATTAAACGTTATGATTAATGACATTTTTGACATTTTAGCTAAATTTACTGTATTGTTTTAGTTAAAAATGTGTACTTTATCTTTTGCAAAGGTCAAACCATGACACTGATGAAAAAAAGTTGTTTTGCAAAATATCAAAGTTTATAAGCTTTAAGGTTTGTAATGTATTTTGTTAGGTAGCTTGCCATTTTGTAATGTTTATATTATATATGCGACAGTCCGCCTGCAAAAATATTTGAGTCGTGGCATTGCAATGAAAATTCGCCAATATACAGAACTGAAATAAATATTTAACTATGCTTATCGCCAATGAATCTTAGATAATGACATTGTGACGCACTGGAATTGTTTGTCAGTTTATGATTCGACCTCATGTTCAAGACAGAAAAAATTTAAAAGCCAAGACAAAAAAGTATAAAATTTATATCTAAATGCTGAAATGCCAAACCGCAAGTAAGCAATTAATCAAAAGCAGCTATCATTTTAACATTTAAAGTAAAAAAAAAATCATAATGAATGTCAGAAATTTATATATAATTTTTCATAAGCTTGAAACTTACATGCAAATATCTAATTCGTTTTTGTATACTGGATAGTTGGTAGTTGTAACCTGTTACGAGCTTTGAACGGGAAAATCTTAATATAAATAATTAAGGATAAGGTGGGTTTATTCCTGACACAGCATGAATTCTGATTTACCTTTATGTGAAATCCAAGTACAGGAACAGCACTCAAACCTCAAAGAGCGGCACCTTTTCCTTAATGTCAAGTTTAATCAACATGTCACAATAAAACGATCAAAGAAAGCAAAGTTCAACATATATTATCGAGAAAAAAAAATAGCTGCAAAATATCAATCCGTATGCCGAGGTTAAATTTTATTGCTGGAGATTGGCGTTTACCATTAGATAAACGGTTTGTATTAGCACGTGCATGATCCTTTCTTGGGTACAGGCAGAGATGGGGAAAGGAAAAAATGTTTTTTAAGTTTATCCTATTGTTGATATCACTTGGTATATTTTTATTTCTGTGTCTGATAATTTAATTACCATTAATAAATTTATGTATGAAATAAAAGCTGTACTTGCCTTATTTTGGCCAAGTAAACAACTACAGTACAATAAATTAACATATTAAATTCTATTTTGACCACTTTAAGACACAGCTATCAACAGTATTTTTTTCGTGTTTATAAAAGTCCTGATAATCTACAATTCTTTTAAATTACATATATACAGTCAGTACACATAAATGAGTTCCCGCTTAGAAATTTTCCTATAAATTACATATAAAACCACAATTTTTCAAAATTTTGTCCTCAAGTTATTAAACATTCGGGAATTAATGTTGACTCATTTGCTCAAATGTTGGTTAAAAGTGTATTTTCCAATCAATTGTTAATATAACGGAAACGGTTTGTGAAAGTGAAACTTCCAATTTTTACACAGGAAGTGCTTTAAATATTTGCACATGCGTGCTTGCATTTTTTACGGAACTTGCGATTTTTACGATACATCGTCATTTCGACTGCTGTAACAAGTTTCTCGTATAATAAAGAACTTCACCTGTGTTGTTGAAGAGTAGAAAGTCACAAAGCGCGCTTACAGCAAGCCTCTTATGGTAATTGTTACTTCCTTCTATTAAGTTTGGATACGTCACTCATCTTTATTTTAGCAGCTATTTTTTTCTCGCCCACAATTTTCATTTGTCAGGCAACTTAAGTATAAAGTATTTTGTTCCACCAATTATTTTATGGTGAATTTTGCAATACGAACTTTCTTGTTTAAGACAGACTTAAGTGTGCTGTTGATAATTTATTGTTACATCACGGAACGCTCTTGATTATGACTTTGACATAAGGAATTATACCAGTTTCTTCAAACCTCTGAGGGTCGGCAAGTCGTCAGATATTTAGCTTTAACGATTGTGAATTAATACATTTAAAATGTGAAATTATTTGGAGTGCATTGTGGGCTTGACATGCTCTTAGACGTTTGGACATTTTCAATATAATCTGGCATTCGCGTTCAATCTTGGGAATGCTACTGCATTTACGGATCACTGGATTTTTTAATCTTGGATACACTGATAACATGCATTAATTAGAGACTATAAAACTCTTCTCCTATTGCGTGTGATTCTGTATTCAAAAGATTATCATCCTTTAATATTAAGAACAGTGCAAGTACTGTTTTACCATTCATTTAATTGTATGAAGGTGACGAATGAACTATGAATTGTACCTATACCAGAAACATGAGACTTAGTTTGTCATGAAGCATTTCAGTCGCTCGTTGATCCAGAAGTGGATGCGTGGGTTTTCTTTAATTTCAAGTTTACTGAGTATAAGATGCAAGTGATCCTTAAATTAAACTATATATGGGAACTTGGTATAAAGGATGGGACTATTTTTATTTCTTTCCTTGTGGTAGTAAAAACTTAAGATTTTAATTAGGACAAAGATAGGAACGGACAGGCCAAATGCAGCTTATTTATTTTGATAGATTGTGAAAAAAAACCATGTCCTCCAAAATATAAATTAATAAGATTCACATTTATTGTCAAACATGTTAACAGCATTAATCTCACTTCAAGATAAACATTTTCTTAAAATACCATAAAAACACTTTGTTTAGGCCAGAATGAACGAATTAGATCCCCGACCGAACAGATTCTAGTGTGGCGTATGATATACTTAATTATTACATTGTAACCTGTGATTTACCGTAGTATCCGAGTAAAAGAAAATCTGTTGTAACATGAATCTTCTTTTTTCCTTTGATCTTTTTATGGAATAAAATAGAGACGACAAGCATGTACCATAATGTATGCTCTAAATTGAAGCAACCAAATAATATTGCATGAAAGGTCACATAGGCCTATATAACTCAATGAGAAAACAGCCATGAAATAACCAACAACACTAAAACCAATATTGCATGGGTAAGCTCCGCCTCCTTAGGAAAAGATTACGCCTACAAAAAAAGCACACATATAAATGTCAATTTTATTGGGTTTCAAATAAAAATTATAAATTTTAAAGGAAATCTCTGCAGGTTTTCTCCGTCAGGAAAGAGAACAAAAAATATAATGTCCACTCTTAAATTTCAAGAAGTAGCCGAAAAAAAATATAACTTCTGTCACTTTTGAAACAGAACAAATCGCAAGTCTTTCTCATCCAGAAAGTTCTCATCATTCACGTTCATATCCTTACAATAGCGCAATAATCCACATATTATGCTATAGAGTGATTTTGGGGGATATTCCTCGCCTTTCTTGTTGCGCACTTCAATCACGAAACGTTGTAGCCAGTCGTTCATTTCGGCAGCTTCAAGCATGTGTATGTAAGCAATATTATCGCCGTGTTTAGATTTGGCGTTTCTTCATTCATTAAAAACACCAATAGACCACTTTGCATTCTTTTTGGTGTTAGCGTTTGTTTGAGACGACATCAGCTTTTCTATATCCTCATCAGAAACGGGTGCGGTGAAACGCTCCGGTTCGACATTCTCATTTTTGAAGTCGGTTAATAATTGGAAATCTCCCATGTCAAACGTGATTAAACGTGCCTAAATCGTAATAATCCACACAGCTTGTGGAACACTCATGTCATAAAATGGTTCAATATTTTGATGCGTTTAAATTTTCGACAGTCTAAGGGACGAGATCAAAAGTTCAATGTCGGATAAAAAACTTAATTCACATAGTTTTTTCACTGACCCCCCCCCCCCCCCCACCCCCCTCTTAACTTAATTTGGGAAAAATTGATTGACCAATACGGGCATATTCAAAAATCGATGTCGGATAACAAAACATGCAGTGATTTTTACCCCCCCCCCCCCACCCCCAAACTATTTGAATTAAGTTTTTTATCCGACATTGAACTTTTGATCTCGTCCCTAATAATCTCCTCTATTCTTGCCGACGCGTCTGCTAATGATATATCTTCCTCGGAATCTTGAAGAACCTGCAAAACAGTAAAAAATATTTTGAAAATTCGTTTTAATAGAATAAAATATTTGTAAAAAATGCTAGATTCTGTACAATGTAATAAAAAGTATATTAACTAATCGCTGATTTGAAATACCAGAAATAAACAACTTGCGACAGAACTACAGGCTACAACTGTAAATAACTCCGCGATGCACGCACTCGTGATTTACTGTGTAGTTCGGTCACGCGTCGTTTATTTCTCGTATTTGAATACAGCGATTAGTTATACAATAAATAGAGAATTCTAATACGTTTTGTTTTTCTAATATTCAAGTTGATTACAGGTATCAAAGAATTTCTGTCCAGATTTATACATACACTCGAAAAAAATATGCCCATAACAAAATAGTTCCATGATATTCCTTCCGGAAAAACTCTTTTTGAACCCCCCCCCCCCATCCCATAATGACGGAATAAGTAAAGATGTATACGAAGAGGGGTTCAAATGGAAGTCTTACCTTCCTTCCTTTTTGGCCAAATACTTTGTTTCTTGATAGCAATTTTCAGTATAAAGGTAATTTGACCTCTGTGTTTGGGTCAAATATAGTTACTTACATGTACATGTAGTGATCAAAACACAATTCAGATTAAAAAATGGCTAGAATTCTGTTAATGATGCAACGTTTGAATATATGCCGTAACTTATTATGTACTTACAATATAATTTAAATGCTGGGGGCCATTTTAGGTACATGTAGTTTCAAGATTTCACAAAATTTGCTAAATTAAACATATTGAAGCATATTAGTTACGTCGCAAGCTAATGATAATTCATTCCCGATAGTCTTGTCAGGCACTATGTTATACTTAGCGACTTGTTGATTTTCAATATTTTTTTGTTCCTTTATTTTCGATTTAAATGTCCGTGATTGTCAACTACAATATAAAATTGTACAATCAATGAAAGAACATTATAACAATATAGGTAAGTTTTTAAAAAAAGACAAATAATATTAGTCAAATAAAAATAACAATGTCTATCCATATTCATCTATCATATTTTAGTATGTTTTGTTTGTCTTAACTATAAATATCACAGAAATCTGACATTTGTGTTACGTAGTTGTATAGATATGACGCGGAAATTTGTGCTTGTGTTTGTGCTAGTAGCAATATCATATGGTTATGAAGCAAGAAAGTACAGACAGTTAAAAGAAGGTAAGAAGTTTGTTCTTAGCTTTAATATAATTCTTTTCTTGCGTATTTATCTTTAAGTTTATCACCTTGTCGCTCTAGTAGTATTCAAACAATCTGGATTTCCGACACTAATTGATATTTTGTTTCTTGTTAGGTCTCCAAAATTTTTGTTTCTAGTGTGACTGGTCAAAAATTAATCCATAAATGCGCATCGTACGCAAGATATTTGTTAATCGAGTTTATTTTATTAACAGCTGTTTTCTCCTTGTTTTTGTGTTTTCGACTTTCACCCATTGATTTGTGTCATCTTGTCGGAATACCAGTATTCATCGGTCTTAATCTAATTCAAATTTTATGTCGAAAATTATAATTAAAAGTAAAAATTTAATTTTGTAATAAACATTATTTGATCATCATAATTTTTAATCAGAGTCCTTTGACATTCAAAATTTACTTCCTTTTACCACATACACACACTTCATAGAAACATAAAATAAATTACTAATTTTGGTTATCGGTACTGTAAATCTATTAAAAATCTATAATAAGTTAAAAATAGGTAGAAAGTTTATTTTTTTTAAGTATCAAATAAACGTGTAGACAACATGGAAAACAAAAAATGTGGACACGTCCCTCTTCTGTGGTTGTGTAGATGAGTTGAATAAACATATACAAGAGTTTGTGAGTGACGGAAGAAGCGATGATAGTTACATCCTTAAAATCTGAGTTTCACACTTGGTGGTTTAACTTGCGGAGAATCAAAGGGACAGACACACAAGCACGTTTCCGGTTCGTCCAATACCAATCGACCCCAAGTCGTAAGACCGGAGGTCATATGTGTATTCGTCATCAAAACGGGGGTGTTGAAATAGTTTTTGCTATGTTGGGACGGTTAACTGGTTTAAAAGTCTTCATACAATAAAAAGTAACTGTGCTTAATAGAGTTGTGTATATATATTATTTTTTTAATCAGTCTATAGTCTAAAATACCTCAATTATGATACGCTTCAGTTCAAACTGTCATCAGGATATCTTGTGACTTGTCACAATTTTTCATTGACAAAGTGAAAGTAAAAAATTGTCATGCGCAGCTATTTTCATCTCTTTCGCACATTTGGTGACGTCATGATTATTGTCGGAATGACCTGCGGTCGATTAAGAAACACTGCAGTATCCCGTTTCAGAAACATTCTTACGACTACGACCAGTCAGATCACATTTATGACTATAATTGTAGTTGTAGGTGAAACGGGGCCCAACTGCCTTATTCATAAAAAATCTTAGACAATTTCATAGGTAAATTCTAATGAATACATAAGAGCTACGAATGAATTTTTGTGAATAAGGCTGCAAACCACCAATTATCACCAAAATTTACAAAAATGTCGACCAAAACCAATATTTTAGTTCCTGCTTTTATAGCTTTCAAACGGCAAAACAGAGCCATATTTTTATCAAATGTATGTTACTTCATTACTAATATCGAAATGGCAAATTCAAAGATTAAATGCCTTGATAACTATTCACAGAAACTGGACCATACAGCAGTGTATGTCGACAGTGCAGAATATTTTTCAAAGGAGATACCAGAGAACTTTGTGAGGATGTCATGTGTAACAGTGAGTTTCTTTTTACATAATTATTTACCATTTTGTTGAGTATTGTATGATATATAGTATATTTATGCAAGTGAGTTTCTTTAGTTTTATGTAAAAATGGCATCTCCGTTCTAAGTTTGTCCAAAAATACCAAACTCTAGCTAGTGTTTCAAACTGTAGTTTATACAACAACAAAAAGAAAAACAGACAGCTGATCATATAGATGGTTCATTGCCACTTGGTCTACTCTCATTTGGTCTATGATTGTACCATTCCCATTAGGCCTATTCCCGTTTCGTCTACTGTAGAATATGGAAAATTTCCCAATTCGTCTACTTGTTTAAATTTAGTGTGTTTATTAGAGAACAAGAGGCATTTCCCATTTCGTTTACTCAATTAAAATAAAAGTGTGTTTACTATGGAAGCAGAGGTATTTCCTATGTTGTCTACCTGTTTAAATTCAGTGTGTTTACTAGGAAACAAGAGGCATTTCCCATTCCGTCTACTTATTTAAATTTAGTGTGTTTACTAGGGAACAAGAGGCATTTCCCATTTGTCTACTTGTTTAAATATAAAAAAAAATCTTTAAAAAAAATTACACAATTTTATAATAATTTTCTGTGAATATGATTTAAAAAGGTTTGCCAACATTATTGGTTTTAATTAGATGGCTTCAATTGTCTAATTAAAGTCAAATATGTGAATGTCAGTGTTGTTTTTGTTCTTGTTCCCTAATAAACACACTAAATTTAAACAAGTAGACGAAATGGGAAATAACTCTGGTTCCCAATTAAACACACTCTTATTTCAATTGAGTAGACGAAATGGGAAATGCCTCTTGTTCCTTAGTTAAAACAAAATTTAAACAAGTAGACGAAATGGGAAATGACTCTGGTTCCCTAGCAAACACATTAAATTTAAACAAGTAGACCAAATGTGATTTTTTTCATATTCCACAGTAGACGTAATGGTAATAGACCATATGGGAATAGAAAATATGGGAGAAGACCCAGTGGGATGTTACCATATTTATACATTTATCATAATAAGCGATTCTTGCAGCTCCACCTGATAAAATGCATACCACTGTATTCACGGTATCCATACCAACTGTTTTTTTTGGTTAAATTAAATATCATCATTATCAAACTTTTTTGAAGCTGATACCCCACACCACATAATTTATCATATACACACTTATGAAACTGACATGATTACGATTTGGTGTAAATTGCTCCACGAGAACAGAGGCGAGACAAAATTTGAAACCTGTGAAAAAATCTAGGAAGGCGAAGTGGATGTTTACGTGTTTTGATTAATTCAAAGTTCAATGAGGTAGATAAGATAACAGTATTACTTTAGGGGAAAATTATTTAAAAAAAGTACATCCATATCAAGCTAAGTCTGTCATCACGTGTCCTCTGGTAGTAGTGTCAAATAATGGGTGTCGATTTATCAATACAAATCAATGGGTTAATTAAATGCCCATAACTTAGTTGTTATCGTGTGTTTGACACCATCCAACCCCTCACTGTTTAGCTCATCACTTGGTCGTTTTCGATATGTACTTTAAATCAGTCCAGGGCATAAAGTTTTGTTTCAAATCTCATTTGAAGTTTTCGTGTTTAACGCCTAATAAATACATCATTGTACATATCACATACGTAAATTTTGCATAAGGCTCATTTTCGAAAAATAATTTCGATGATTTCTTCTTGATATACATTACAATTCAACCCCACAAAATAAAGTTAATATATGATTGAATATAATTATGAAGACCAATTAATTTCGGGTCTCATTTTTCTTGCTTCAAAATAAGGTTGAAATGTGTTATTTTTCACGATTGTTGTGAAATTATACAAGATGGCGCCCATCCCAACCAGCTTCTACCTTGTCATAACAAAAGGAATATCGTTCATACGAGTAAATAGAATTAATTATATAATATGTCAAATGTTTACAATATATAAATACCAAAAAAGATAAATTATTAATTTAAAATAAATTAAAATGTTACTTATCTGACATTTGAAATTATATTTCATCTCTGCTTTCTTTGTTGACCCCCCCCCAACTTACACACACATCTCTTTTTTAAAATGCTGCATTAATTATCAAAACTTGTAGCGTTAAAAATGAAATCACGCTGCTTTTGGTCAGCAAACGGTTTACCTCTGTAGATGCAATGTACCTATGTACGTACCTTAATTAAGGGTTGGAACAATAAACATCCGGACAGTCAAGGTAAAATACATGTTAAATCGTTCATTAGTTATAAGTACCTGAAATACACAGCATGTTAATTTCTTTACACGTAAATTTACTTCAGATAAAACTCAATTAAATTTTACAAAAAAATCGCTTTTCTTGTGGCTTAAAAAATGAAAAAAACTTGCACCATAGCCCTTTATCATGTGTAATTATGTATTTTTGCCAGTTTGTATAAATTGGTGATAAATTTCATATCATTAATTATTGTCACAATTTCATATATTGGAATTATAATCCATATGAAATGTTACTACATATTTCAAATGAAAAGTTTTTTTTAAAGTGAAGACGAGGTGTACGTGCTATAATCAATAACAGAGTTATCGAAGGCCTGACATGAACGGGACCAGTATACGACAACTGGGTAACCAGTTAATAAGACTAAACAGAGTTACATATCTTAATTATGATCGATATATTAGTTGCATATGATCCATATGGCGGGAACTGAAATTAAAGGACTGCATTAGCTTAGATTATCTTTCTACTTCGGTATTCCTTGGACTGAACCCAACCAATAGCAACTTTATTTTTTATATATTCAGCTGAAAACACTAGACCCAAGCTAAAGTCACTTACAAGATGCAAATCCTGTTCAAATATCTTCAAGACGAAGAAAGTATCAGATTGTCAGAAAGTTTTTTGTCATATGGACATTCCAGGTAAGAAAAAGAAATGTCTCAAGAACAAAAAAAAAAAAAAAAAACAAAAAAAAAACAAAAATAAACGATAAAAATAAAACAAATACCTAAGAAATCAGGAAGAGTTAAAGGAATAATAACGACTACGGTTCATCTAGCAGTCTTCCATAATTTGCAGTTTCATAAATAATGCATTGTGGGAAAATATTTTTAAAGAAGAAATGAATACATCATATATTAGTCAAAACCGTCAAGAGAATAAGGGATTTTGGCAATGATGTTTTTTAAGTTTTGTTTATGTGATAATAAACAATATTGAACTAGGGCCATTTCCCTCTGCATTTATTTCACTTCTAGTTCCATTTTCAGAAAGTCGTCTAAAAACTTTCAAAATCTCTGCAGTGGCATAGTTTGGTAAGTTGTCTCTAATAACTAACAACTAAGTTACAAACATTAATATCACGTTGGAAGACAGTTTGAAAACAAATTTGCCAAATTAACGTCTTTAGACAGTTTTTCAACGTGAAAGACACTCAGATCCAAAACGATTTGTTTGCTGTAAGTGAGTTCATGTATCTCCTTTCGTATGACATTAGAATGGATTTAGTTCTGAATGTTCTTGGCAATATTCCAAAAAGTGATACAAATTGTCCAAAATCGTCTAAATACACGACCATTGCTTGCAGAAAACTTGAACTTAAAAATGATTAAGAATAAAATGTTTGTTTGCCAACATAAAATGCATTACACGATGGTTCACCGTAAAACGTAGGTAAATAATTAAGATTTAAAAATCGGTAGTTATGAGTGAAACATATACACGGGAAAGTGACCCTACTCCTTTCGATGTACTCTGTGTTGTGTCCAAGACCGAAAAAGTAGAAAGCAGAAATATTAATTCAAATTTTGTTTTTTCAGATTCTACTGATACACAAGTCGCCTTTAGAGCGGGTCTTGCGTTGACCGTTGACATGTTGTGTTCTTTCTGCCGAAGAGATCCAAATTCCGAAAGAAGACAGCGATGTCTTCAGAGATTTGCTTGTTTAAACAACGGAAAATAAATTTAATAATTGTACATTTGATTTTGTTTTTTATATCTCGCAAATTTACAAAAACATGTGCATATATCTTTATTTTAGCTGATTTTGTACATGTAAGAAATTGCAAGGATATAGGTTAAGAACGAATGAGACAATGTCCCACTAATTCTAAAACCGTGTGACGTCAAAAGAATCTCGGATTAGCCTTTGACAATCTTATATAAAATTTGGCCGGTTTGAATTCTAATAAAGCTACGTTTCTGACGATTCATATGAAATTTTAGCATAAAATCGTCCAAAACATTTTTCGCCTCAGCTCCATATCAATCATTACCAACACTTCCAGCCGCCTCCCCCCCCTAAACGTCAAATCCTGGATCCGCGCCTTTATATTAACTTGTGTATATGCAAACCTCCCCTTTAATCGTGGGTCCGGTCATGTATAATCAAAGCTTTGAAAAACCTGTTATATTCAAACTGGCCACAAAATTATGAGATAATCTTTCCCCGGGTTAATAAAATGTGCCAAATATTGGAATATGCAACAGCTACGATTGCCGTCATCATTACTAAAATTTTACCGTAGTAATACAACACGTTCCTGACTGCTGTCGGATTGACGATTGGCTAATTTTCATACTTTTGCTGTGTAAAACCAGTATATTGTTTTGTTTTGCAAAAACCGTTAGAGTTAATCCATTTCTACAGTTTGAGAAAGAACTGTTTACCCTTCTCACAATATCCTTGGTTTATGCTAGTAATTGCCTCTTTTATGTTTTCTTATTAAATATTAATTTTACTTAATATTTCGTATCTTTTAAAATACTGTTATAGACGTTAAATCCTATCTTGTAGTCAATAACTATTATAAGAAAGCCTGGGCTACCGTCGGAATCGACATGTTGTAGTGATTCCCGCACCCTCGAAATTATTTGGGACAAAGTGAAAAATATGAAATTTACAAATGTTAAGCAATCATTCTATGAAGAAAATTAAATCTCTAAAACTAATGAAAAAAGTTTAGATCGCAAGTTTAAATTAATTTTTGTTTATCCATATATAGTGTGTGACAAGATCGTAAAGAAATAAAATGCTTAAACTGAAAAATGAAAGTTAGAGGAGTTTAGGTCCCAAAAGCTTAAATTCGGAATTTTCGAAGTTCGAAAACTGTCTAGGCATCTACAGACTGATGGTATGCAACCATTATAGAAATTAAATCCATAAACCTAAAAAGTGTGCTCAAAACCACGGTGTTACCATTATTTTTTTCAGCAGAGAAATCTCTCTTGACATATATACATTGTACATGCATTAATTTGACTACTTAAATGTAAAAGAGCCTTGAATGAAACAAGTAAATAAAATGAAGCGATATTTATTCAAACGCATATCAAATATCTGACCAAATCAAAAACTTAAACAACTAAAAATCAATAAACCATTTCTAAGGGGGTGGGGCTATATAAACTCCATGGTGAAAAAGTGTTCCAATATCACCCCGTGACAACGACTAGAAATTGGTGCCATCATAAACGATGTCCATCCCCACACTGCACAAGTAAAAAAACAATTAACAGTGAAAAATTAGCAATTTTTCACAATTTCAGACTGAAAATTGGAACCCTGAATCAAATTTCAAAATTGAAAACCTTCTTGCACATTTACACATAGTGAAGAACAATATTATAAACAAATGAAACCACTGAAACAAAAAAATAATGGGTATTTCCAGACACAAGGCAAAATTAGCAATTTCACGAATTTGGACACTTAATAGATTTTCAAAATTAAAAACCTTTTTGCACACCAACAGAAAATAAAGAACAATATTATATACAAATAAATCTGCTAAATCTAAATGAAAAATGAAAGAAGAATTTAAGGCACAGGCTTAAATTCACTATTTCCGAAATACAAAAATATGACCTAAAAAATAAAAATGTTAAAACCTTATTGCGCATCTACATACAGTATGTGACAATATTGTATAGAAATAAAAGGCATAAAATGAAAAATGAATAAGGAGTTTAGTTTAAATTTCCAGTTTTCGAAATTCGACCCCTATGGGCCCCAATTTTTGAAAATCAAAATTCTAAAACCTTATTGCGATGAGATTTCAGGTCACAAGCTTAAATTTCCAATTTTCGAAATTCGACCCCTGTGGGCACTAATTTTTGAAAATAAAAATTCTAAAACCTTATTGCGCATCTACATACAGGATTTGACAATATTGTGTAGAAATTAAATGCATGACGTGAAAAATGAATGAGGAGTTTAGGTCTCAAGCTTAAATTCCAATTTTCGAAAATCGACCCCAATTTTTGTAAGTCAAAATTCTAAAACATTATTGCACATCTACATACAGTATATGACAATACTGTATAGAAATTAAATGCATGACGTGAAAAATGAATGAGATTTCAGGTCACAAGGTTAAATTTCCAATTTTCGATATTCGACCCCTGTGGGCCCCAATTTTTGAAAATCAGAATTCTCAAACCTTATTGCGCATCTACATACTGGATGTGACAATATTGTATAGAAATGAAATGCATGACGTGAAAAATGAATGAGGAGTTTAGGTCTCAAGCTTAAATTCCAATTTTCGAAATTCGACACCTGTGGGCCCCAATTTTTGTAAATCAAAATTCTAAAACCTTATTGCACATCTACATACAGTATGCGACAATACTGTATATAAATTAAATGAAATGCATGAAGTTAAATATGAACGAGGAGTTCTGGAGACAAGATTATCTAACGGACGACAGACGGACCGATTACAAATATCCCCGAACTTCATTCGAAGTGCGGGGATAATTACAAAAATGTCAACACTTACCTTTGCCTGACAGTCGAGAATTTCCAGCAGTAAGGTTTTAGTAAGGGAGCATCCATTCGGTTTTTAATGGTGGGGGGAGGGGGGGGGGGGGTAGGATCGAATTTGAAATAAAAAGGCAGGAAATGCAGGACCTTTATCAATCAGGAATTATTTTGGTTTAAATGAAAATTAAAATTTAGGCCGCAGTGGGAGGGGGTGGAAAGGGGGGTACCTTTCTCCTTTCTCCCGCCCCTCTGCTTCCATCTCCCACCTTAACAACCGTCTTTTTTCAGATCAATCGATTTTAATACAAATTTGAATTAATATATGACCATATATAGGTGGCATAGGTCTTTATTAAAGCATATACTGATTTACGAACAAGGCCTGCCTCCTACTCGTACGCAAATTAATACATAATGTTGGAATGTTGTCAATGGTGCATTGTGCATGCCCCAATGTCAAGAAACTCATTTTTGATATGTATGGTCATGTATAAGGATCATGAAATTAGACATAGTTTTTTTTATTGTGTCATCTCTATTTTTCCCTGTCCTCGAAAACACCTTACTTTGTATGGTCAAGTGGATAACGTAAATATTTTAAGATGACCTGGAAAACGCGTTAAGTACATGTAATATTGTTTAGAGGAGGGAGTGTATCTCTCTGACATTGTCAGCATCCCTTCTTTTTAAATTTGTAGAAGATCGCCAAATACTTAGAGGAAACAGATACCCACATGTGAAGGCAAACCGGAAATGATGGGGGCATTTTAACAAGAGACTCAGTGGGCTGAGCCTGTATCGCTCACCTGGCAGTCACAAACTTTTGATTTGACAGACTAGATTGATTTCTGGAAACATTGTATATGATCTTCTATAAATGCTTCATACCAAGTATAAGTTCATTGGCCAAACGGTTTCAGGGGAGAAGTTTTAAATTTCGACCGATCAGAACATATAAAGGTTTCTGGTGGCAACTTTGTTTCACGGACTAGAAAGATTTGTGCAAAGTTTGTAAAGGACCTTCCATAGATGCTCCATACCAAAAATCAGTTCATTTGGCTTTACGGTTTCAAAGGAGAAGAACTTTTAAATTTCGACAAATCAGAACATGTAAATGCTCATGACAGCCATTTTGTTTCACGGACCAGGAAGATTTATGCAACTTCCTAAAGGACCTTTCATAGATGCTCCATACCAAAAATCAGTTCATTTGGCTTTAAGGTTTCAGAGGAGGAGAAGTTTAAAATGTTGACCAATCAGAACATGTAAATGCTCATGACAGCCATTTTGTTTCACGGACCAGGCTGATTTATGCAAATTTTGTAAAGGACCTTCCATAGATGTTCTATATCAAAAATCAGTTCATTTAGCTTAACGGTTTGTAAGGAGAAGAAGTTTTACATTTCAACCAGTCAGAACATGTAAATGCTCATGGCGGCCATTTTGTTTCACGGACCATGATGAGTTATGCAAACTTTGTAAAGGACCTTCCATAGATCGTCCATACCAAAAATCAGTTCATTTGGCTTTACGGTTTCAGGAGAGAAGAACTTTTAAGTTTCGACCAATCAGAACATGTAAATGCTCATGACGGCCATTTTGTTTCACGGACCAGGAAGATTTATGCAAATTTCCTAAAGGACCTTCCATAGATGCTCCATACAAAAAATCTCATCATCACCATTCACTAAGGATACCATGTATACTTTAAAAACCAAATATTGTTGAAATCTGAGCAAGTGTAAAAAATGGCGGGAAAATGGCAGCCATTTTAAGATGGCCGTCCAAAACAAACTTTCATCATCACCATTCAACTCGGGATACCATGTTTACCTTGAAAGTAGCTTTCATCTTCATTTTCTATCTATAATTCAGGAAAAAATAGCAAAAAACAGCATTTTGACCCCTATGTTCTATTTTTAGTAAGGGCGGACATGTTTTTCGACCAATAAAAAATCCAAGCATTTACTTTTTGCAGGATACCCTTAGGAACAATCTTACCAAGTTTCATTTGATTTTGAATAGTAGTTTCAGAGAAGAAGGTTTTTGAAATAATAACATAATAAAAAACAAAAATGTCAAAAAAGGGCAATAACTTTAACATCAGTTCACAGATTTTCACGAAAATCAGCACACAGGTAGCTCTCATCATGCTGAACACTTTCAACCTGCAGAATTTGCCATAACCTAATGATTTTTGAGATATTTGCGAAAAACTGTTGTTTGACCCCTATGTTCTATTTTTAGTAACAGTGGCCATGTTTTTCGACGGATCAAAAATCGAAGCATTTTTGTGCAGGATACCCTAAGGAACAATCATGCTAAGTTTTATCCAAATTCATTCAGTAGTTTCAGAGGAGAAGATGTTTGAAAAATTGTTAACGACGACAGACGACAACAGACGACGACGGACGCCAAGTGACGAGAAAAGCTCACCTGTTTTAGGCCAGGTGAGCTAAAAAAAGTCAAAAATGTCAAAAAAGGGCAATAACTCTAACATCAGTTGACAGATTTTCACGAAAATCAGCACACAGGTAGCTCTCATTATGCTGAACACTTTCAACCTGCCAGAATTTGCCGTAACCTAATGATTTTTGAGATATTTGCGAAAAAATGTTGTTTGACCCCTATGTTCTATTTTTAGTAATAGCGGCCATGTTTTTGACCAATCAAAAATCCCCACATCAGTTCTAAGCAGGGTACCCCAAGGAACATTCATACCAGGTTTGGTTCTAATTACTCAAGTAGTTTCAGAGGAGAAGATTTTTGAAATAATAACATAAAAAAAAAGCCAAAAATGTCAAAAAAGGGCAATATCTCTAACATCAGTTGACAGATTTTCACGAAAATCAGCACACAGGTAGCTCTCATCATGCTGAACACTTTCAACCTGCCAGAATATGCCGTAACCTAATGATTTTTGAGATATTTGCTAAAAACTGTTGTCTGACGCCTATGTTCTATTTTTTAGTAACATCGGCCATGTTTTTCGACGGATCAAAAATCCCCACATCAGTTCTATGCAGGATACCCCAAAGAACATTCATACCAAGTGTGGTTCCAATTGGTCAAGTAGTTTCAGAGGAGAAGAGTTTTGAAAAATTGTTAACGATGACGACGGATTACGACGACGACAGACGCCAAGTGATGGCAATAGCTCACATGGCCTTCGGCCAGGTGAGCTAAAAAGGAAAACGTAACGGAGAGATAATTCCGTTTTGAAAGGATGATTTCTAGAAATGATCGGAAATGGCAAAAATGGTTTGGGAAATATAAATGTTGCCTTTTTTCAAAGATTTGTCCATTTATTAGAACATTAGTATCCAGTTTTTTCGTTTTTTTACCTCTTTATTTTTTTTCAACATTAAAGTTCGTCTCCCTTTGATAGTTCTCCCTCCTTTCTCCCGCCCCCTTTCTCCCTGTCTCCCAATACCCTTTCCATCCCCTCCAGTGGGGGCCGAAAAGAAAATCCAAGACCAGAATTTCGAAAATACGCTTATATGTTGGTAATACACGCGTATACATACGCGTATATGTTGGTAATATACGCGTATACATACGCGTATATAATTATATACGCGTATGTTATCGCGCAAATGACATGAACGGCCACTCATATCGCATATACATGATATATTTGTATACCGATTGATCATACTTACCAAATCCTGCAGCCATGACAAATACATCAAATAGTCTTCATGAAAATGATATATACCAAATGAATACAATACTAAATTTTCAGGTGAGACTCTAATTCCCAAATTCCTGCTATGCCCATTATAAAAATTTAGTGGTTGTTCTAGCTGGTCTATTTTTGTACTCTTATGAAGTATGGTACATGTATATACCATACTGATAGTTACAAATACAAATACACTTGATAGAACAATCTTCATTTCAGCCAATGAATTCAAAAGAGACTATATCTGCTTTATTTTAAATTGTATCCCTTTCTAAACTGTACAAATAATGACTGAAAACTAAGATCTTTGAAAATTAAATGTTAATTCTGCAAACTTTATATACATGTAGGGCATCAAGATTATTATGAAAGAATAATTATAAACAGGCCACCCGCTGATTGACGCTCCGCCGTTTGTGTAGAGAAGAGCGAAACAACAGCAGGGGTCCAGTTTAGAATAATTACTTGAATACATGCATTTAACTGATAGTGAAAAAATTGATACGGTACTATAAATTTCAGACTGTTAGGAAAACAATGACCAAGGATCAGGGCTGCCAACCCCAACAGAAAAAAAAACAGTAAGGCAGGGTCTGGAAATTTTTTGTAAACGGACATGCCTTGGAAGAAATGTTGAGACATACTTAAGCTGATATTTAATTTACTTAGTTTCATCTTTCCAGTGTATATTTTTCACTTTCTGAAGGACATATCATGGGTGTTGAAATACAGACCGAGTCTTAATTTCTTTGAAGAAGGGTCCTTTCTTTCTCCGATTCAATTTCATTTTTCTCCATAAACTCCACACATTTTGTTTTTTTAAACACCATGGAATTTCAAATTTTTTCCCTAGGAAAATCTAAAATCGTACAGCTTATTTCAAAGGCAATAAAATGCTCCGCTGGGCGCAGCTAGATACGACCGCAGATGTCGAACCCTGAATAGTTGGGGCAATTATGAACACAACATTCAAGCTTGATACAATACTGAATTTGGATTGTGAATAAATATTTGACACAGCATAGGTTTCTGACACAGAATGAATGTTGTCTAAGAACTTAAAAATTTTTAATTTACCTATTCAAACCATATCAGTATTATTTGTTTTTATATATAAATCAGAAATAACCAATTTAAAATTTAAAATTGGGCACACATATCAATTTCTTGCTATTGCGCAATACTGTGTAATTGAAAATTTCTTCAAATATTTGACACATAATAGGTTTCTGACACAGAATAACTGAAATCAAAGAACTTAAAATTGGTCATATGATTTGAATTTATATTCAATTTTTTGCTTCTTGTGCAATACAATATGCTGTGGAGAATTGCCCCCCCCCAAAAAAAAAAAAATAATAATTTACCCTTTTTTTTAGCTTTTGTGCAATACACTATGAAGTTGCACATTGACCCCCATCCCAAAAAAAAACCAAAAAACAATAAAATTTATTGTAACCCCCCCCCTTTTTTTGCTAAAAAAAATTTGAAATTTTCTTTTTAATTTATGAAATATGAAATGAGAAAAAATTACCCCCTCCCCAATTTCTCATTTACCCCCCCCCCCCCCCTCCCCCCAAATTTTGTTTTCACCCCCCCCCCCCCCCATTTCTTTATACTTTGCAACCATAACAGCCCATTTAAATACACCATAACATATTAAAATAGAAAATGACATCCGATAGTCATGGATGGCAAATTTTATATATACATAATTTAAAAGCAGTTTAGATAAGATAAACAAAAAAGCTTCATCAGCACATTTTATATTGGCAAATTTCCAATGGAATTTGTTAATAATAAAGTTTTGATAACAGGGCACACATATCAATTTCTTGCTATTGCGCAATACTGTGCAATTGAAAATTTCTTCAAATATTTGACACATAATAGGTTTCTGACACAGAATAACTGAAATAAAGAACTTAGAATTGGTCATATGATTTGAATTTATATTCAATTTTTTCTTTTGTGTAATACAATATGCTGTGGAGAATTGCCCCCCCCCCCCCCCTAAAAAAAAAATTTACCCCCTTTTTAGCTTTAATTTTGGACCCCGATTTGGACCAACTTGAAAACTGGGCCCATAATAAAAAAACTAAGTACATGTTTAGATTCAGCATATTAAAGAACCCCAAGAATTCAATTTTTGTTAAAATCAGACTAAGTTTAATTTTGGACCCTTTGGACCTTAATGTAGACCAATTTGAAAACGGGACCAAAAATTAAGAATCTAAATGCACGGTTAGATTCGGCATATCAAAGAACCCCAATAGTTAAATTTTCAATGAAATCAAACAAAGTTTAATTTTGGACCCTTTTGGCCCCTAATTCCTAAACTGTTGGGACCAAAACTCCAAAAATCAATCCCAACCTTCCTTTTGTGGTCATAAACCTTGTGTTTAAATTTCATAGATTTCTATTTACTTATACTAAAGTTGTTGTGCAAAAACCAAGAAAAATGCTTATTTTGGCCCTTTTTTAGCCCCTAATTCCTAAACTGTTGGGACCAAAACTCCCAAAAACAATCCCAACCTTCCTTTTGTGGTCATAAACCTTGTGTTAAAATTTCATAGATTTCTATTTACTTATACTAGAGTTATTGTGCAAAAACCAAGAAAAATGCTTATTGGGCCCTTTTTTGGCCCCTGATTCTTAAACTGTTGGGACCAAAACTCCCAAAATCAATCCCAACCTTCCTTTTGTGGTCATAAACCTTGTGTTTAAATTTCATAGATTTCTATTAACTTATACTAAAGTTATAGTGCGAAAACCAAATGTCTTCGGACGACGACGCTGACGACGGAGGACGACGCAGACGACGACGACGACGCCAACGTTATACCAATATACGACCGCAAAAATTTTGCGGTCGTATAAAAATCGGAAGCCTTATGCCAAAATAGTAAAGGTTGGCAGCTCTGAAGCATAGTTCTGTCATTTTTTGGGGAATTTTAGTATTACAATCTTCATAATTCTTTGCTGAGTTATTGTTTTATCATTTGACACTTTTTTCCACAAGAAATGATGACGATTTACTGAAATGTGAACGTCAAAGCATCAAAACTAGTCTCATTATATGCTTATAAGTACCACAATTTCCAGTCCTATACTGGCATGGGACTGGTATTTTCATTTTAAAAAGTTTATTTGGTAGACTAACTTAACATTTTCAATGCACACTTCAGTTCTACTTCATTTTAGGAGAGCTGATACCTTAAATGTGTGGCAAACAGCAAAGAACCCGTGGACATATTTCTCATATGGTCTTACGTAACTACTAATACAGTTATTTTGTTTAATTGAATTGAAATTTTTAATCAATCATGTCATACTATTTCAAGTGGATCTTTATCTACTTTAGACACATATAATTCTATTCCTGGAAGCAGTGATTCTAGCTTTGTTTTCAAATGTTTTAAGAATCCCCTTTCTGTGTTACTGTGATCACACAATATGACATTTGTATTGTTATACACAGCATGTAGAACATCATGATGAGACATTTCTCCAGTTAGGTATAGTGATGCAGGAACATCCTTGAGCAAGCTTCTACCTGAACCAGCACAAACTGCTACGGTCTCTAAAATGTTTATTCCTGAAAATTAGATGTCAGTAAGCTATCAATGTTTGGAAAATACCTATGTTTATATTTTGCTAGGTAAATTATCCTTTTAGTCATTAACATACTCCATAAACCTTTTATCTATAGCTTACATAATTTACTTTCAACTTGCCAGTTCAAATACTAATGGTTAAATAGTGATGGCCTGTTTTTATAAGTTGACAAAGCCTGAATAACACCAAATCTGAAAATTCCTTATCTATTAGGATCAAAATCAAATAAATCTACTATAAGTTGGGTTTCAGAATGATACACAAGAGAACATTGATCATTATGTACAACAAATTATAAAAACTCATTGGTCCTACAAATATATGTTAGGTCAAAGCAAAAAACATCAAACACCTCAATAACAAAGAAAAAAAAAATTTTCTTTAAAAAATGAAAAAAATCATTTCACTTTTAGAAATAATAGATCACTCACTGTAATATTTTTAAATTATGATAAAAGAAATACTGAAAAATACTAAGACCACAGCTTGATCATCATCCATAACACAAAAACATCTGAATGAAAGTAAGGAGCAAAGGAGAATATCTAATTTTAATTAGATTGTATTAAAATAAAGATTAAAAATAAAACTCATTCATCAGTGCAAAAAAATGGAAAAATCTGAATGTCTTGATAGAGCTGTTCAATATCAATTAAGGGTCTAAAACCCTAGCTAAATCTTGAATCAAAGGGTATTAATATCAAATATTTAAATTTGTGTACTTCATTTGTCTAAATTGGTATATTTAGAAATTATTTCCTGTTTTGATTTATATAACAATGGAAGTTTGAATTAAGTTGATAACCATTCTGTTACATTTTTGCAATATTATCATGGTTCATCAATTTCCTCATTTTTTATTATATTTTTATAGCCTTAATACCTGGAGATCTGGCTACTCTGACATATTTCAGATCTAGATGAGATTTTACTTTCTGGATGGCGTCCTCTAATGTAAGATTTTTTAACTTCCCGATACGTCCCATACCATAACCTGGTTTTGGAACCTGCAAAAATATAAAATAAAAAATTATAAATTGACAGGTACCAGACTAACATGTACCAGGCAGAAAATTTTTCTCATCATAAAAATTACTTGCTTCTGCCCTTAAACGGTATCCAAATTGCAATATGCATTCAGAAGTCAACATTGGAAGGACATGGTATGGATCATAAGGAATGTAATAGTGTTGATCAACGGTACTAATGTGGGTGAAAACAGCAGTCATTGTGTCTAAATGCTAATGATTCAATTTGGTAATATGTAAGATGCATTTTTCCCTTTTGTTTTTTATTTTGATCCTGCTATTTGGAGGTTACATACTCATCTATCTTAAAAACCTGGACATATTTACGTATTTAGTGTAATCTTTTTCAATTTTTTCTCTAAATAATATATTTTAAATCAAGAATTTATTAATGTCTGAACCAGAAAACTGAAAAGGATTTTAAAAAAAAATGTTCTTCCAATTGTTTATGCATGATACAAACATAGTGTTGTCGTATACCAATCAACTATAAAGTAGGTAATAGTGAATGTGACAACAACACCTGTTACGCCCTAGTTGAACTTTTCAAAGAATTCATCTCAAATCAACTCAACTTTATTGCACAAATCACTAGAATTAACAAAACAAGCATGTTTAATGTTATTTCAAAGATAAAAATAAAAGTCCCCACACCAGTTCATTGTCAATTTATCTTAAAAAGTTGAATGTGAATCTAGGAATTTATTTGCTTTTGCCTAGACCAATAATTTACAGTATCTTTGTCCAAGGCTCTATTATGACATCTTTTTGCACTTTTTTAGTTCCAGTTCAGGGATGTTGTCCCACAATCATATATATCTCTATCAAAATACAGGTACCTTTGACATCTGTTTGACCTCTATGAATTGACCAGAATACTTGTTCATGATTGAAATTACTTCGGCAATGCTGTTCTGTGAACATCCCACTGTGATGATTCTGTCTTCTGTATCACTAAAAGAAAAGACTGAAATGATATAATAATAATATTCACGTTAACAGTTATTAAATTTATTTTATTTAATTATATTGCATTATTTACTTTTCAAGGGAATTCAACATTAATTTTTATTGGTAGAATAGGATCTCTACATTCTGATGAGTAATGATTTATCTCCAAATAAAACACAACATACATGATTGTATCTGTGCCTACAATGCCACAAAAGACAGCAGAAAAACTTCAAAACAAACAAAAGGAATATTTGACTTACACTGTACATGTAAGTGGAAATTTCCTGGTTTTATAAAAGACTAGTATAAAAATTAAAAGCATTTTATTAATTTTATATAGCTGTTAAAGTATTTACTCTATGCAAATATTTATTATGAAAGCAATTCCCTGCTAATACAAAATTCCACTTCAGTAAATTAATCTACATTCCAATAAAACTACGAAGAGGATGCATTTAATTATTATATTTGTTTGTTTGCCCCACTGGGGTTTAACGCTGTTTTCAGCACATTTGGCCATTTCGCGGCGGCCAGTTTTTATTGGTGGAGGAAGCCGGAGTACCCGGAGAGAACCAGCGACCTTCGGTAGCAAAATTGGCAATCCTTGTCAATTAAGATCGGAGTCGAACACACCCCGCCACAGGTGAGATTCGAACTCACAACCCCAGCGTTGACAGGCTAGTGATCATTAGTAGTCATGACGAACTACCTAGACCACTCGGCCACCGAGGCCCCCGCATTTAATTATTAAATATAGTATCATTAAACAAGGCCAATAAGTGGAAGTTACAAAATTTAGAATCGCAACATATGGTTGGGCTGTTTTTTTTTTTTATACATATTTTGATAACCAATTTTCTTCCTTATTTATTTTTTATTTTATTTTAAGATGTTTTTGCTTTATATTCAAATGAGATTGAAGGATAAGTTTGTTTATCTTTGCAAAAAAGGACAAAGAATACTCTTTGCCTTTTCTTCAAATTAATGATGCTGCAGTTTTTTATTTATGAAATAATCCATGGCAGCCATATGTTCGTTTGAGATTTTAATATAGGTAATATTATTTGAGCAAAAGTTTATCCCGATTAGCATAAGCAAATAATGTTAAATACCATATTAAATGTAGTACAAACATATGGCTCTCATGAACTACTTCAATTCTAATATGGCAAAAATGGAAATTAAGTAAACAAATTTAAAGTGATACTGCAAGTCCTTTCATGTGACAGCCATTTTGATTTTGAACTTCTGAAAAAGAAATCGAAAACGGTAGAAAAGTAAACACAATAAATTTGAATACAGTATTTTATTCTGCTTTGAAGCATAAGAAGTCCAAACAGTTTATTATTTCCCAGTGCTGACAGTTCCTCTGGCGAGATTCAAAAGAATGGACCTGTAATTTTCATTATCATGTCAGGCTCCTGCTACCCATTATAAATCAAAAATTTTAATACATCTTTATTTGCAAAGGGAAAGCAGCACACCATTTTAGAATTTTTTATTTTTTTTTGGGTCATAAATTTGTTCTAAATTTACCAGTGGAAAGGAGGTAATCCTACATTTGCAATGGGAGATAACTCCTGTCTGACAACATCATATTTCTCTTTAGGAACAGAGCAGCTTATACTGTGGCTTTTACTATTATAATATTCTGTGGCATCCTGAACAGGTTTGACATCAGTGACATCTAAAAATTAAATGAAAATATTTGATGAAACTACATACAAAGTAATATAATAGTCCAGTCAATCTAGCATAAATTTGACCCTTATCTTAAAGTAATTGCAAAAGAAGATTTTTAAGTTTTAATCTTTAGCATTATATCCCAAATATACACAGAAAAAAGTCTAACAAAATCTAATTTGAGGAAGACTAAAAAATCACGATAAACAACCAAGATTTCGTAATTCATTAGATGACCATTTATTAAATTTTTCAAAATGTCAAAGTAAAGAATCTCAAATTTAATATAAATGATTAAGCATATATTCTTTTTTTTGTGGTTTAAAGTTTCTTTAAACAATGTAGATGCTGAACAAATATTAAAGAACCTTTGTGAGCACGCTCACATATCCCACGTCTTCATATTGTCATTGGAGAAACAAAATCTCACTTCACAAGTAAAATGAACACATATTTATCCTAATTTGAATGACAGCATGTTGGTAAATTTAAATTCCAAGCGAGAGGAGTCAACAGTAATTGTATAGTGAGGCAAATAAGTTCAAAGGGGTGTAACTCCTAGAAAAAAAATTGAATCGTAATTTCCTGTCGATATGCACATCTATGTAGTATGTCCTTATTATCTGAAAAGGTTTCATGAAATTCTGTTGTGTGGTTTGAGAGGAGTTGCGATGACAAACTGTTGCAGTAGTACATTAAAGGAAATAAGTTCAAAGGGGCGTAACTCCTAGAAAAAAATTGAATCGCAATTTCCTGTTGATATGCACATCTACGTAGTATGTCCTTATTATCTGAAAAGGTTTCATGAAATTCTGTTGTGTGGTTTGAGAGGAGTTGCGATGACAAACTGTTGCAGTAGTACATTAAAGTAAATAAGTTCAAAGGGGTGTAACTCCTAGAAAAAAAATTGAATCGCAATTTCCTGTCGATATGCAAATCTACATAGTATGTCCTTATTATCTGAAAAGGTTTCATGAAATTCTGTTGTGTGGTTTGAGAGGAGTTGCGATGACAAACTGTTGCAGTAGTAGATTAAAGTAAATAAGTTCAAAGGGGTGTAACTCCTAGAAAAAAAATTGAATCGCAATTTCCTGTCGATATGCACAACTACATAGTATGGCCGTATTATCTAAAAAGGTTTCGTGAAATTCTGTTGTGTGGTTTGAGAGGAGTTGCGATGACAAGAAACAGGACTGACGGACGGAAGGGTCAAAAACATTATACCCTCCGCAACTCAATTTACAGATAAAAACAATACCAAATTTTCACATTATTTTTTCAAAATGGTCGCAAAGCCACAAATTTGCAATTTCTTTAATGAAAAATGTGCATTTTAAAAATTTTAAAAAAATCAACAAAAAACTGACAAAAAAGACTAATTTTTGCAGAGTTATCTCCCCTTTCCAATGTAATTTTCCATAGGAAATTAAAAATGCTGATTTTGAGTTTTCCTCAAGTTAGATTTTATGGGACTTTTTTCTGTGTATATTTGGAGCTTAATGCTATAGATTAGAACTAAAACATTTTCTGTTGCAATTAGTTTGAGGTTAAAACTTAGTTTGACTGGACTATAATATAACCATGTGATATCACCAATAGTATTTTTAATTGTGTTAAAGCAAACCATGCGACCAAAGTTTTACACTGTATTAATATGGTTCTTCACTCACTCACTTGAAGTTGTGTTGCTTTGATTTGATATGGCGGCCATTGAGGTCCAAGGCAATCAAAGCTGCATGAATTTATAAAGATCATGAAAGACAAGAAATCAGCTGTCTGACAGCAAACCAATCTTCTTTCATCTTGCCACCGCAAGTAATATATTTAAATTTGAAAAAAGATAATTTGGACAGAACTTGTTTTATTACATAGAAAAGGATTCTTGTGGTTCTCTAAATAAATGGAGATAATTCTAAATTCAAACACAATATAATCATACAAAAGACACTCATCTTTTATTTTGTCACTATGAACAACATATTGACATTAATAAAGGACAAATCACATAAAAAACACTTAAAAGGCTCATTTATATCAGAATAAAGGTGCATAACACCAGAATCTTTTTTGTTACTATAATATTATACATTTATTGCATTGTAGTGGGGGAATATGAAGATTTATTCACATCAGAAATATCATATTCCCCAAGAGCTTGCCTGAGGGGACTATGATATTGAGATGTGAAGAAATCTTCATATTTCCCACACTACCATGCTATAATTGTTATATTATACAGAATAAAACCAAAGATAGTTTGATTTTAAATGTATAAATCACAAGATTTTTTACCAATATATTTAGAGGACAGTTTTCCACTTTGGAACATATTTTATTGTAATGAATCAAACATATTGTATTGGAAATACAGTAAAGAACATGCTTTTTTCAATCAAACTTGATATTTAGTTTGTGTCAATTCCATTTACTGATATCAATACTGGAAAAGTAGCGAGATTTCCGAAGGGGTGGAATATGATTTTGAATTTGATGGAAAATTTGAATTTGATGGAAAATATGAAGATTTATTCATGTTGATCACATGATCGCAATAACAAATGAAATTTAGTTTTACATATAATAATTCCTCTGAGGTATAAGAACATAATTTATTTTAAAAAGATCTGTTAACTATTTCTCCAATAATTGAACAGAAACCACTAAACTTTCTCTAAAAGAAGGGACATAACTCTAGCATTGATAATTGTCTAGATAAACTTGATCTACACATTGTCCCTAGAAATAACAAATTTTGGTATATTTGTAAATTCTGTTGGAACTTTAGTTATTGCATGGAAAGCAATCAAAGTCATATTTCTGCTTTCAATCAAGATTGAAAAAAGCGCCAATTGTGTCACAAGAAACAACAAAACCAAAGTTGAAAAAAAGTTGTTGAATTCTTCTCAAGTTATTGTACACAAACTGATTGGAACCTTCTGTTTGCCAAATTAATCTCCAGTCAGTTTTAGTTGGAAAAGTATTTTCAAGGTATCTAAAGTTATCTTCAGATTAAAAGCTGTGTCTGGCAGAGTTTCAAAACTTGGTACTCCCTAAATTTAAGCTAAACTGAATTCTCAGAAATAGAATTGAATATCAGTATCATTTATCGGTTAATGAAACATTATCCACTAAATATTTTCATAACTTGAAACTGAGATTACAACTTTAACAATCCGTATAAACCCTTTAACAACATGTACACACAATCATTTATGATATTTTCCTAACCTTACCAAAAGCTTGTATTAACCAGTCATTAACACCATCTTTCACACAATCATAGCTGGTATGAGGGGAGAAAACTCCTATTCTATTTTCTAAGCAGGTAGTGATTATTCTCTCTTTCCAAGTTTTCTGTGTGACACATTTCATTCCAGAGAAAATTGGTGGATGATAAGATATAATTAAATTTGTTCCCATGGTAACAGCTTCTTCCATGACATGTGGAGTTAGGTCATTAGTTAAAAGTATTTTCTTTACCTAAAAATACAATAAAACATTTTGTTGTTCAAATGTTAGAATAATTACTAAGAAGTAGATGCAGGAAAGGTTCATAACATCAAAATATGCTCTTTATCACTTTCAAAGTAGTTCAGGATTTCATATCTGCTGGTCACTAACTTATATCAAACAGACTTTTAACTATAATTTTTATATATGTATGGCTGGTTAATTCAATGTTATTTCTTTGTTAATGTATTTTAACAATTGTTATAACATAAACAATATATAGTACCTGAAGATCTGTATATGTCAACCGTGAAAGCACATTTTTGAATATATTTCATGAGCATAAAGACTTAGATCAACTTTCCTTTCACACAAGCATGCATTCATTCCTCTAATTTTGAAAAAAGTAATTTATATCTGACATTAATCATCTCATAATTACATACTTTATCTAGTATTTGTGGTTTACATATGTTATCCTACATTTACCCCTAGATATAACTTATCTGCAATTAAACTGCAATAAAAGTAGAATTTTTGGAAAACCATCAGTTGAAGGAACAAGAGATTGACCATAAATTATTTTTAAAATTTGCAATTACTTACAAGGCCATTTTGGAAACCAAACTTGTAATGTGACTTTAAACAAATTAAAGCTTTATGTGTAAAAATATACCAGAAGAGGAGAAGATGGTTCTATTAACAGTCCAACGTTGTCCCATTTCTCAGCCAGCAGTGTTGAAGCAAATCTATTCAACCGTGTAACTACTTCCTTTAATTCCATGTTAGCTACAGTACATGTGCAGTAAAATAGTTTTTGAATCAGCATTCAAAATCCAGTTAATTCTACAATTAATTAATTACTGGTTTCTATATTCATTTGTAAATGTACCTATCAAATAAATCTAATTCAAAACATGTATTCTAAAATATACTTTTGGTTAATGAAAGAAATGAAAATTCCACAAAAACCACAGGGGAGGTAACTCTAGTATTTACTGATTATGGTGGGATAATAAGCCTAAACACAAGTGAGCCTGTATTGACAAATTGGAATCTTTACATAAATATAACACTGGCAGCCAAACAAAATCATAAGGAAAAACAAACATGTCCCCCAGGCCATCAATAAATGTTTCTTATTTGTACAGGCAGTTATAGAGGAGAATTTTTAAAAAATATTGTCATACCAAAATCAAGTATTGGCTATTGTCTAGCTTAATATAAGTGATCCAATAGCAGATATTTTGTCACAACAGGGGGTAAAAATATTGAAATGAAAGATATACAGAATCCTTTAATTTAACCATTGATATCCATTTTGAAAGCTGAAAGTTTTGATGCCAATTTAAACAAAACTATTTGAATTTTATATTCAAAACTATTTAAGGGGATCGAAATATTGTTTCATTCGTTTGTTATCAATTGTAGATGCATGGCGTCAGGACGATGTTGCGTAATCACAAAGTATATGATCAGCTGATTGTTGTTTTGTTCTACAGTTAGGATTACAAGGAAACACCGATGATGAAAGATAATTAGCCGTTAATAGGTTAGTTATGTGATTGAAAGTTAGCTTGGGTGACATTGAGTATGAGAATCTCGAGTTACAATGACACAATGTTTTGACAACTTATCCTTTGATAATAAAATATATTGGTAAGCTGTGAAAATTAAATTACTCAAAATTAGTAGATCAAAAGAAAATCAAACTGTATATAACTGTCCTAATTTTTTTATAGTTTATCAAATTCATTCAAAATTCTGTTAACACTGATAACATAATTAAATTAAACTGCTTTTGGCAATATTATGTCTTTGGCTAACTGGTTAGGGGTTCAATCCCTAAACAAAATCAGTCTCAATCACCAAAATCAAACTTAAAAAGATAAAATACAGATGAGACTGATCAAAATGTTAAGTCAAAGAAGTTTTGTAAAGTTATGAGCCAAGATTGCTTTGAATGGTATAAGGAAGACCCAAAAGGTCTTTGGCACTGTTAAATTTGTCGGGCCGCTAATAAAATATATGATTTGAATCTACTTTTATTTATATATATGCCATTGAAAACAGACACACAGAAAAAGCGCAACCGATACGGTGAATTACAGTCCACTTCTCCAGAAAAATGACCACTTCTCCCTAATCCATCCTGGAAGGAGAAGTCACTTCTCCCTCTTCAAAATCCTAGATTAGGCTCTGAAAACCTACATGATATTTATAAATGAAACTCAAAATTTATATTTCTTGCATATCTTAATCCATGTAATCATTTAAGATTTTATCAGGAAGAAATTTTATTACTCGGTTGAATGATTATTTTGTATTTATCTTTTATTAACTCTTACTGCTAGGATAAATTATATAACCCTGAAGATGTTAGTTTATTTTCATTTCTGAAGTAGTGAAGACAGAGACATATAAAACAAGAGATTGGCAACTCGCCGAAATAACCTGATATCACGCGGCCCCACTCGGGATTTCGTTTCTTACGAGTTTTAATTAAGGGGAACTAACCAAATAGTTAATCACCTAACGAAATGTTAACAAACAATTAATCAACTGATCAACTGAATGATAATTAGTGATTCGGGTGAAATAATAGCTTGGGACTGTTAGAGATCAAAAATTTATAATTAATAAAATAAATTATTGACATAATTAAGACCGGTGTTTATTCTGCATAAACAAATGCAATTATAAGATGTTTTTGTCGGTAAAGTCCATGGCTTCCCTCGGCGCGTTGTTTTACTTAAATATGAATAAAGTTTTTATTATTTTAATTTCTTAACAAACATGCACGCATGTTTGTATGTGGATATTTTTGTAATGTCAAAGTCTGATTTTTTATTGTGGGACGACGATCTCAATGATTTTCAACTAGACTATCTTCTCAGTGAATTTACAGACAACGAGTTGAATGTTGATAAAGACGATGACGACTTTGTTGTTCAGAAAACCCAGAAAATAAAGACAGAAAGTAAAACTTTGATTGACACTTCCAAAAAATGTTCTATGTATGTTTGTCCAGATTGCAACAAGATTCTCAAAACAATCAGTGGATTTCGTGGTCACACGTCCAATCAACATGGAAAACACAATTTGAAAGGTAGGCATAATTCCATTTTGTCTTCTTTCTGCTGTCTAGTTTAAATATTTTGAATATATTTGAAAAAAATATATGTTTTCAGTATTTTGATAATTCAAAATTAAGCTCCAGTATTGTGTTGTATTCTTTTTTCTGTTTTTTTTGTTTGTTTTTCTGAGAGTCTCAAATCTTATTTTAATAACGTTAAAGTCTTCGATCAAATATTCTTTTTTTTTCAAAGAATACAGAAATGGATTGTCATGTAGAACAGGCATATAAGACAATTGTTGTATACGTCTCTGCATGTGTAGAACTAAATTTCTGTGGTTAAAATTAAATAAATATTAGTTTTCCTCCGATTGATTTAGGTCTCAGATTGTCTGTCTTTCATATATTCGAGTGTTATTTCACTTCAGCATTGTTTTATATGTCTCTGGTGAAGAGAAGACTTTTTAAAATTTTGATCAATAAGAAAACAAGTATTGACTGCTTTAAAAGCATCAAGTACTTTCAAAGGAGAAGGTTAACTAGGTGTCTTAGACTACATGTCTGTCATGCAGTCCTGCATATATATTGTACATTTTACTATTATTAGTAAACTACCAAAATAATTTATAACCTATCTATTACAGACCGGAAATTCCTCTTGGGTTGTAATTTAAACCAACACCGAACTAAGATGCGGAAAAACTCCGGAGTAAGAAGACTCGCTGAGTCTGATCAGGGATCATATAATACTTCATACATAGTACCTGGTCTGATTAAGTATGCACCAATAATTGAAATACACCCTGAGCATTATTATTTATGACATTATGTTCAATTATCAAAATTGTGGTTTTTGTCCTGAGACTCTATTTTTTATGATACACTTCCGGTTTTATTTCGTAATCAGCTAGTTACGATAACATAACTGTTCGTCCAATACTTTCTGGTAACTAAATCAAATCAAATCAAATACTTTATTTCCTAATCACAGGGCCCTTACACTCATACTCACATTCATAATACTGATTATAATTGTTGATTAGAGAACAAACAATATGAGACAGCAAAAACAAATAGTATAATAAACATAATTTGTAGAATCAGCCAAGACACAACCAAAAGTATAATGGAGAGTTACACGGTAAATCAATCACTCTATGTTAAACATATATATATATATATATATATATATATATAAATTGACATTAAATATTCAGATAAATAATTTATAAATCTTGCATCTTCATTGGACATAAATCCAGAGGAACAGAGATGTAACATTCAAAATTGATAAGTTTGGGTAAATGTCATAGAAACTTTTTAAAAATATTTCCCTGTTTTGTTCATATAGGGGACATATAAGCGTAAAGTGAATTTCATCTTCTACTTACCCAAGTGAGCAATGTTGACAGAGTCTTTCACACGGTTTTAAAATTTCCTGTTTCCCTACGGCATTGATCTGTCTTTTGTGCCTTCCTGTTTCTATCCTTAAGCAGTGTTTACTAATTCGAAATCATGTAAGAGTTTTTCTTTTATCTTTGTTTTTAATACATAAATATTTTTCAAATTGGAAAGAAGATTTAAATGTAAAATAAGTATTCAACTTACCATGTTCTTGATCATATGAATCTTGCCCCACTACCGTAAAAAATCTTTTCTAATACATTTTTTAATCAAACTTTTAACCTTGTATTTACCGTATACTTTACATACTGTTAGATCGAGATGTAGTTTTTCGCTTAGAAAAATAATAGTTGCGTACCAGGAGTTGTCGGTGAGTTGCTCATTTGTTTTACAAGTAACTAGTAATGGGCTATTTTTTAACTTTGACTCCCCTGGCCTATCTAGGGACCTCGTAGTCGTATATCAAATGACACACTGACCCTGTCAATGTTCATGTCATTATAAATGTAGATTTAGGATAATAAAATTAGCATAACTGAACATTAATTGGCACAAAAATCAGTATGAGACGTTCTTCAACATTCTATTTACTTTTTTTCGAGTTGTTTATGCTGTAAAGCACAATTTGTTCTCAAAATTACCTACTGCACCAACTGAGAATCGAACCCAGAACCCAACTTTGGTTCATTAGCCTAATTTTGCTTAATTTTGAGCAGATTACAAGAAAAATGTCAATCATCATTAATTCCAAAGTAAGAAACCGTTTTCTTTGAGGGGTAAAAACTCTGAAACCATAAAATGTTGGAAATGTTTGAGATATAACATATAATAGTGACATTCAGTAGTTCCAAGTTTGCCCTCAGGAGAATTTCTTTTTCTTAGAAAACTGAGTTTTGTGTGAAAATGTTCTGAACAAACATCCGTCATTGGGAAGAGTATTATTCGCATGATTAATATTTTATTAACTCCCCTTTTGAAATAACATTTTTGCTAAAGTTAATTTCATTTTTGTGATAGTATCTATTTTGGTAAAATTTAATATTCTATAAAATGGGAATAATCATTTATTATTAAAAAAAAATTATTATTATGATTAGATATTCGGTTTAACTTACATATTTTGCAAAAGATATAGTTATATGGTACCATGATTTATGATTAGTATATTTGATTTAAAGCCTATTGTTAATACTTATTTGTTAATCTTTTAAGAATTACACTTTTGCCATTTGGTTTGGAGCTTGCTTATTTGAATACTCAAGTTCCCCTCATAGAAGGTTCGGTTTTAATATTGGGAGGTTAATTGAAGATTTCAGTTTCTAAATTAAAATGGAGACTACTTTGAAAATATCTGCTTAATGTCTTTACCACCAAGTATGTTTTTCTAGAATTATTATTTCTAGGGTCATTTTTACTTTGCCAGTGTTGTTTTTCCCAAATTATAATTATTTTTGATAAAGAACTATTACTTTTTTGCAAGGAATTCCTATTTATATTTTTGAATTATATGTTTCGAATCTTTGTTCTATGTTAACATGGTTAATAAAATATGAAAACTTTAAAAAAAATTATATAAACAGCTTGGAGTCCCAGTGGAACGAACTGCATCTGGACTGATAAATAAATAATAGATCCCATTGTGTACAATGAGCATTTACAGTATGTTAGTTTGTCATTTAAATAAAAAGAAAATGATCACAGGCTGAACACCTACATGTTCAGTGTGTCTCGTCTTCACATGCGCGTATATGATAACCACTAAGAATGGAATGGTTGACCCCCGGATTGTCCCCTAAGTATTAAAAGACTAAAGTCCAAGGGAAAGGACAAAGCTTAGGAAACAAACAAAGATATAATGACAATACAAAATTGTTGAAGAAAAAAAATATTAAGACTAACACCACTGTGCATCCCCTTACAGCAGATATATATTGCTCTTTTCTGGTACCAATTGCAATAGTATACATGTAGGTGTACCGTAAATGGCAACATGCTGCAGTTAACGGTACACTAGCTGCAATTGACGATACACTTCTATTGTTGGGATGATGCATTGGTTACCAGTAAATAGCAATATCTGGTGTACGGGGATACACAATGAATACACATCCATAAAAATCAGCTGCACCAGCAAAGTATGAGTCTTCTCCTCCTTAAAGACACCTGCCGAGATTGTCGCATAAAATTGAAACTGTGCTATCAATGATAAAGGTTTTTGTTCGCAATCTCCCTCTTAACAATTTTTTTTACTCTGCAGCATCAGTATTGTTAACAGACTTCAGCTTTTCTCCACTTTTTTACCTATCAAATATAGACTCCCTTACCTCTCCCGCGACAATCACAGGTTCCTTCTAGTTTAATTTAATGCCATCCAATTTACAGACCTTCGACAAAAACAACATCATCCAATCGACAGACCCCCAGACAAAATATAACAAAAAGAGTACACAAACACAAACATACAATTGTAGAAACAATGTTCAGAAAGTCTGGATACTCTTAACTTGATACAGACAATGAACAATGTTGTGGTTAAATTGTACACATTTAATATTATTGAAATTATTTGGTAATGTTTAATTGTTACCACACAATTTGCAGTAGTGGCTGAGTGATCTAAGTAATTTTTATGATTATCACAAGCCTTAAGTTTGTGAGTTCAAACCCAACTTGTGGTGGGATTTCTTCAATTCTGATCTTATCAGACATGGATTGCCAGTTTTCCGTCCTTAGGTATGTGGTACTCCCGCTGCAACCATATACATATAGCCAAATGCACTGAAAATGATATAAAACCCCCATTACATCATGATCAATTAATTAAAATTAACTCCACCACCATTTTTATGTTTCTACATGTATACTAAACCAGTACCTTGTATTTTCAGTGGTTGTCTGTTGTCTGTTGTCTGCCTATTGTTACATATTAACTTGTTTATTTGGAATTTTTAGCTCACCTGGCCAAATGATTTGTCATCACTTGGCATCCATTGTCCGTCTGTCGTCCTTCCATTAACTTTTCACATTTTAATAATCTCCTCTGAAACCACTGGGCCAAATGGAATTAAATTTGGCAGGAAGCATCTATGTAAGGTCCTTTATAAAGATTGCTCATTTCATCCCGATCGGACAACAAACATGGCCGCCATGGGCAGTTGTTGTTTTTGATCGGCTGAGTTTTAAAAAATCTTCTCCTCTGAAACATGTGAAACCACAAGCCAAATGAAATAAAACTTGACAGGAAGCATATATGGGAGGTCCTTTATAAAGTCTCCTCATTTCATCCCATCGGACTACAAATATGGCCGACAGTTTGTTTCTGATTGGTTGATATAAAAAATCTCCTCTGAAATCACTTGGCCAAATGAAACTTGACAGAAAGCATCTATGGGAGGTTCTTTACAAAATTTACTCATTTCGTTCCGATCGGGCAAAAAACATGGCCGCCATAGGCAACATTTTTTCTCTGGAACTGCTTGGCCAAATGAAGTGAAACTTGACATGAAGCACATAGGAGGTTCTTTAATTTACAAAATATATTTATTTCATCCCGATCGGAGTACATATATGGTCAAAATTGGCAGTTCTTGTTTCTGATTGGCTTATGTACAAGAATCTTCTCCTCGGAAATCGCTTGCCCAAATGGAACGAGACTTGACAGGAAGCATATATGGGAGGTCCTTTATAAATTTGCCTCATTTTGTCCCGATCGGAATGCAAATATGGCTGCCATGAGTAGTTCTTGTTTCTGATTGGCTGATATAAAAAAATCTTCTCCTCTTAAGTCGCTTGGCCAAAGGGAACGAGAATTGACGGGAAGCATCTGTTGGAGGTTTTTTACAAAGTTTCCTCATTTTGTCCAGATCAGGTGACAAACATGGCCACCATAGACAATTCTTGTTTCTGATTGGTTGATTTAAAAAAATTAAATTTTTTTTCTTAAACTGCTTGGCCAAATAGAGCTAAACTTGACAGAAAGTATCTATGACATATAACATCAATAATAATGGCTTTCATGCCAGGTGGCAATACAGACTCAGCCCTCTGAGCCTCTAGTTTTGTTTCTCTTGTTTAAATTTTGAGAAATGTGTTGATCCTATTAATTGATTGTCTTGCAATGTAGGCTGTTGGTTTTTGTTGAAAACCATGTGTTCTGTCTAACGGAATATTGATTCATAGATACATTGATATACTGTACCTCATATCCTTTTATTTTCAAAGATATATTGTACCTATAGTAATAAGTTTTTGTCATGAACATTAATTGGTCACATGTTTTGGATTTGAGTCATGAAAATGTCTCATTTTAATTAATTTTTTTCAGTGAGAAGACAATATCTCTTTGATAAGAAGAATTTTACAGATTTAGATAAATGTACATGTGTATAGGAATGTAAAAACCAAACCAGTTAATACAGTTAGGCTACCTCCTTTGGAATAGAAATACATTTAGTATATCACAATAGAATACAAATACAGTTAGTCTACCTACATTGGAATAAAAAATAATATAGTTATTCTACCTCCATTTGAATTTACCCGTGTTATATAATGATACAATTAGTTTTCCTCTGTTGTATTACAAATACAGTTAGTCTATTTCTGTTTGAATACAAAATAAAAAATATGCAATGAAAAGTAAACAAATGATTAAACATTTTCGACTGTATTCTGTTCTGGGAACAGTACAGTCTGTTGGTGCACAGTTTGTACCCCCAAGTGTTCCAGCAAGAAAAGATGAGATTGATATCGTCCAAAGTTTCATTGACAATTCAAAGAGGCTACTTGTAATTACTGGAGCAGGTATATCAACAGAAAGTGGGATACCAGATTATCGTTCAGCAGGGGTTGGCCTTTATGCCAGAAGTTCAAACAGACCTGTACAATACCAGGACTTCATCAAAAGAGCAGACATTCGACAGAGGTATTGGGCAAGAAACTTTGTTGGGTGGCCAACATTTTCATCTGTGATACCGAATAAGTCACATAAAATTTTAAGCGAATGGGAAAAAAAGGGCAAAATTCATTGGTTAGTGACTCAAAATGTAGACGCCTTACATAACAAGGCGGGAAGTAATTATTTAACTGAATTACATGGTAGTGCACATCTTGTTGAATGTTTAGGCTGTGATAATAGACTATATAGGACCGAACTTCAGGAAAAACTCAAACACCAAAATCCAGGTTGGCAATCTGAGGCATTGGATATAGCACCAGATGGCGATGTGCAACTCGGTCAAGAACAAATCAGAGGATTTAACGTAAGCAAACTTTTTTATATAGAGACTTTAGGGATTAATTTGGACGGTAACTTAAACTGACTTTTTTTGCTGTTTGAGTTGATAACTACAGTATACAATTATTCTGTTTGTAACTTGCTTTTCATGTAGAAGGACTGTTAGCTTGAACAGATTTCCAATAGTCATTAGTATGATTAAGGGAACAATCGTTTAATTTTTTTGCATACATTGTACCCGAAGATCGCTTCTTACCTCACCAAATAAGAATCCAATAATGACTGGTTCTTCATTTTTATAATGTAATTTATTTTAAAAAAATCTGTTTACAAATTACATAAAAAATGTTCACTTCAAAGAGATGTAGTGAAAAATTGTAACCTTTAAAAGCTTGTTCTGAAAAAAGAGTAACATGCATATCAAATGATATATTATGAAAGTCATTAGATCAAATAGATCTAGTCTACTAGCCTCTGAATACAATAGTTTCTAACTGGCATTGATAAGAAAAATCACAAAACTATGGCAAGCCGTTTTACTATATATTCTAAGTTCAAGATATCTCATATACATGTAATATATAAGATATCTCATATAATATATAAGATATCTTATATAATCTAGTTTTAAGTAATAATATATCTCATATAATTTATAAGATATCTTATAATGAAAATTATATGAGATATCTTATGAATTATATGAGTATCTTATAACCTATATGAGATATCTTATAAAGTTTATTAGATATCTTGAAGTTAGAATAAATAGTAAAACGGCTTGCCATACAAAACAGGTATAAAAACACAAATGTGAACATTTAATCCGAACATGTCAACAAGCCACAACGTATAAAAATACAGGTACAAAAACTGATATTCCTGGATTAGGACTGACACATAGGGAACAATCATTTGGGTGGTGTGGGAAAAGACAGCAATTAAAAAAAACAGGTTCCAAAATTTAGTGAAACAAATGGCAGTCTTAAAGATGTGTTGAAAAAATGCAGGCTGATGAATGCTGTAAAAAGACTCCGAAGACTACTGCTCGCTTCCTTTCCTTTCTTCATCCCACTCAAAAAAAAAAAGTTAAATGGATGAAAATGACTTTGTGTGACAGGTGATACACAAACTTAGGGTCATTCTATCTGTTTATTTTTCAGGTTCCTTCTTGTGAAAAATGTGGAGGAATTTTGAAACCAGAGATAATATTTTTTGGTGACAATGTACCTAGACCAAGAGTGGACTTTGTTTTTGACAAAGTGAAGGAAAGTGACAGTTTGTTAGTACTTGGATCATCTCTGGAGGTAGAAAGCTAAATCTGTAGTCTATTTCTTGCTTATATATTTAAAAGATAATTTTATAAAAGTTAACGAACTCCATGGATATAATACAATATCAAGCCAATTGAATTTTGTTGTTCCTAAAATAAAAGGAGTGGACTCTTCATTTTTTTTCTTTAGTGCTATTAAAGATTGGAATGCGCTTCCAAATAGCATAAAATCAATAAAAGACCACGATGGTTTTAAAACTGCATTAAAAAACATCTGAAAAATAAGTAAACTAAATATTATCAACATCAGTTCAAATTATGCCATGCTTCCTCCCGGTCTAAATGTAATGTAAAGTGATATACACCAATAAGGACCCCATTGGAAATAAGCCGAAACGCTTTCATGGGTCATCCTTGGAATGATATCAACGTGTTAGTGCTTTTAATCCTTGTAGCAAGTGTTTTAATTTATACTTTTATAAACTCAAATTTTTAAGTACACTTGTGCAGTGTTGCTATCTATTCCTAAATGAATTTTACCTTTTACCTTTTATATATACCTGACCAAACTTTGTATGAAGCATCTACATGTACAATGTACATTTATGAATTTTTCGCAGGGTTTTGAAAGAAATATGCTCATTTTTAACCGGATTTTCATAGGAAAATATCGGTTATTAATTTGGTGATGTACGGCGGGCGGGCGGCCGGGCGGGCGGCGGCTGCCAAACAGTGTCCGTGCAATAACTTATGAACTGTTCAACCAAAGCTTTTCAAATTTTAATATGTTGTTACTGATGACAAAATGGAGGTCAAGTTCGATATTGACGATTTTCACTTTCACCGTTCAAGAGTTATGGTTCTTGAAAGATTGAAAAATGGCTTTTCCAGTGGTGTCCGTGTGATAACTTATGAAATGTTCAACCAAAGCTTTTCAAATTTTAATATGTTGTTACTGATGACAAAATGGAGGTCAAGTTCGATATTGACGATTTTCACTTTCACCATTCAAGAGTTATGGTTCTTGAAAGATTGAAAAATGGCTTTTCCAGTGGTGTCCGTGTGATAACTTATGAACTGTTCAACCAAAGCTTTTCAAATTTTAATATGTTGTTACTGATGACAAAATGGAGGTCAAGTTCGATATTGATGATTTTCACTTTCACCCTTCAGGATTTATGGTTCTTGAAAGATTGAAAAATGGCTTTTCCAGTGGTGTCCGTGTGATAACTTATGAACTGTTCAACCAAAGCTTTTCAAATTTTAATATGTTGTTACTGATGACAAAATGGAGGTCAAGTTCAATATTGACGATTTTCACTTTCACCGTTCAGGAGTTATGGTTCTTGAAAGATTGAAAAATGGCTTTTCCAGTGGTGTCCGTGTGATAACTTATGAACTGTTCAACCGAAGCTTTTCAAATGTTTATATGTTGTTACTGATGACAAAATGGAGGTCAAGTTCGATATTGACGATTTTCACTTTCACCGTTCAGGAGTTATGGTTCTTGAAAGATTGAAAAATGGCTTTTCCTGTTGTGTCCGTGCAATAACTTATGAACTGTTCAACCAAAGCTTTTCAAATTTTAATATGTTGTTACTGATGACAAAATGGAGATCAAGTTCGATATTGACGATTTTCACTTTCACCGTTCAAGAGTTATGGTTCTTGAAAGATTGAAAAATGGCTTTTCCAGTGGTGTCCATGTGATAACTTATGAACTGTTCAACCAAAGCTTTTCAAATTTTAATATAATGTTACTGATGACAAAATGGAGGTCAAGTCCGATATTATATACTCTCAAAAATTCCAATATTTGTCACTTACTATAAATAGGAGGTCAAGATTGATTTTTGCCTTTCCATTTCTGAACCCTACAAAACACTACAAAAATTCATTTATATTTCTTTACTTCATCCTGTTTGGGAATCCAGATTTGCAAACATCATTTCCATGCAGGAAAATCCGGTTTGCTGTCATTCGACAGCCTCTTGTATTTCATTCAAAGACCTAACATGGCAGCAGTATCCAAGTGCACTTTTACTTAGCACTCAGATTGTTAATACATTCTTCTCTGAAGTACAACGAGTGATGTCCCCAATGAATCATTTTACTTTCCTCATATAGGGCACTGATAAAACCTCTGGCATTATAGCGATGGCTAAATACCCTTTTTCTGATTGGTCGATATTTAAAAGTTCAGCTACATGTATATGTATATGAGGATCTCTGTGAAGTATACTTAATTGGTCGAGACTTGGTCACAACTTCCATGTTCATGCATCACATATGGGAATGAAAATAATTCCTGGAAAAAGTTACCCGAGATACATTAAATTTATTTGGTGGGTGGTTAATTAGATTACCATACCTGCAAACGGCTGTCTCCACCAATGAAATTTAACTTTAATAGGCATGTGGGTTGAAATTTTGCAGCTATATGTCAGTCTCGATAATATTATGGCTTCAGATCTATTTGACAGAGTTATGCTTACCAGTTCAAAATATTATAGTCAATATCTTAGGAGGGGGGGGGGGGTTAGTTTGGCATATCATATGGTTTTCATGTGGAATTAACCTAATATGTGCAACACCTCAGAAACAGAAAATTATACCATATGAAGACACCAATTAATAATTCCCCCATGACATCTTTAAAGGAAGATATATAATAATTACCATAAAATAAACATAATCATAACCCGCTCACACCAGAAGTAAAATATATTTTTTTTTTATGGGAGACAACTCTTACAAAACTTAAATCATAGAAAGGGGGAATATGTAACATAGTTATGTGTAGTTATTTTAATATTTTCAGGTATACTCAGGATACAGATTTGTGAATGCAGCATATGAACAGAAAAAACCTATTACAATAATAAACATTGGTAAAACTAGGGCTGACAAACTTGCATCAATCAAAATTAGTACTAAATGCAGTGACATATTGGATAGTATACAACTGGAATCTTAATAAATGAAAAAAAATTCAACTAATCAATATAAATGGAAATTTTTTGTGTTGTCAGTAGATTACTGTGTATATAGATATGTCAATGGTTGCGTGTTATAACAAATAATTTAATTACAAAATGAAGAAAAATCCTGTATTTGACGTTACAAGCTGTAAAAAGGATTAGGGTCAGTTGTTAGGCATTTTTCATACAGCCATAAATATTTGTGGTCGTATTATGGTATGAGCCTGTTGTCATCAGTATCTGCATCTGTAGACAGTCATATAGGAGGTTCTACCTGGCAGAAAAACTGCAGGATCAAATTAGGGCCACTTGGGTATATATTGGAAAAACAGAATTTTTTCTTCAGCCAAAAAAAAATTTAGTCTTGTTTCCCAGAAAAAAATAGGGAAGGTAGGTCGGAAAATGATTTTATTTTATTATTTTTTTTTTCATTTTTTTTTCTCTTCATTTGTTCAGGTATGGACTACTGTGACATAATAATGTAACATGTGACAGTTCAATAAAGACCTTATCAAATGTCTTTTATTTGAATAATATCTAAATTCATGAAAACTAAGCTTCAACACACTATTACATGTACTATTGTAAATGAAGAGAAGTCTGAATGCTTCCCATGTTTGTTTAAATGGCAAGAAAATATTTCTCCAGCTTTGTTCGAAAATGCACTTAAAACTGATGAAATACAAACAATAATTAGTAATCTGATAAATTCACAAACAAATGAAAGCAGTGATGTCGATACTTTAGTAACAAATTTTCATGATATTTTAATATCTGCTGGTAATAAGGCACTGAAGAAAAGTTAATAAGAAAAGAAAAAATCCAAAAATAAGAAATGGCATAATTTAGATTTACAAAAATTGGAAAAGTATTAGACGACAAGGGCAGTTTACTATCAAAATATACAAACAATCCCCTAGTGAAAGGTAGTTTTTATAAATTTAGAAAAAAATATAGCAAGTTATGCAAAATGAAATATCGTCATTATATTATATAAAAGTTTAATTGTTGAAATATTAAAAAATCTCCATGAAAATAACCCCAAAGAATACTGGTCCTTGCTAAATCATCTGAAAAATGACAATAAAAATAATTTAGAAGATTCTAATTCTATCAATGATATTGAATAATGTATCACAATGTTTTAAAGAAAGAATAGAGGTGATCAATAAATGGTTATCAGAGAAGGAAAAAGAAAAAAATATTTAATAAATTAGACTATATAATTTCTGAAAAAGAAGTTTCTACTGCTATAAGATCACTGAAAAATGGGAAGTCAACAGGACTTGACCAAATATCCAATGAAATGTTGAAATGTAGCAAATCAATACTTATGCCATGTCTTTAAAATAATTTTAATACTATATTGAAAATGAAACATTATCCTAATATGTGGGAATCAGGCTATTTAAGGTATCCGGACCATAATAAATCATGATCCAAATTTATATCTCTTTTTGACTGTGAATGGCTGAACCAAACAATTTAAAACTGGGATTTTGTATATAAATTTTTTTTAAGTTGAAACACACTTTGTTGCTTATAGGCAAAGTCTGTAAAAATAAGTTAGTTATATTGACATTTCGGAAATTTGCCGATAATTACCGAGCTCATTTCAATTGCGTTGTATGGAACATCCGGGAACTTTTGAATCATCACGTGGTCATTTATGGTCCGGATACCTTAATGCCAGTGTTCAAGTCTGGGAATTCGAGTGAAATACCATCTAACTACAGAGGAATTGCTATAATGAGTTGTGTTGCAAATTTTTTTAACACATTGTTAAATAATAGATTAGATATTTATGTAACGGAAAATTCGATAATCAGCAAAACTCAAATCGGGTTTCAGAAAAAAACAAGAACTGTAGATCATATGTTTGTTTTAAGAACGCTTATAGAAAAATATACTAAATTCAATAAATATTTATATACTTGTTTTATTGATTTTCATAAGGCTTTTGATTGTGTGATTCATGAAGCATTGTTGTTGAAATTAAGAATGTTAAATATTGGTGATTTATTTAATTATACTATCAAGACATGTACAAAAATAATCATCTACAAGTTAGGATAGGAAATATTTTAACAACTAAATTTGAACCTGAAGTTGGGGTACGGCAAGGAGATACACTCCAATTTATTTAAAATATTTATCAATGATTTGCCAGAAATATTCGATCAAGCATGTCACTCAGTGGAAATTGGAAATTGTAATCTTAACGGTTTACTTTATACTGATGATGTAGTTTTGTTATCAGAATCTAAATCAGGTCTCCAAAAATGTTTCAATAAATTAGAATCTTATTGTAAGTATTGGTGTCTTGATGTAAATTTATCAAAAACAAGAGTATTGATATTTAACAAAGGTGGGAAAATAATAGATGAAAAGTTTTCATTAAATAATGCAGAAATTCAAAATGTGCATAATTATAAGTATCTTGGAATTGTTTTCTCCGTTTCCGGCTCATTTATACATGCACAAAAATATTTATATAATAAAGCTTTAAAAGCTTTTTTCAAACTTAAAAATGTTTTCGGAAACATTTCTCCTAGCATAAAAACAAGATTACATATTTTTTTATCATACTATCAAACCCATTTTATTGTATGGTTGTGAAATTTGGGGAATGTGTTCCTCATCTTCTGCATCAATAAGAAATGAACGAGAATTCAAATTAGAAAAGGCATTTAGTAAGTTCGAATGTGACAAATTATGTGTCAAGTTTTACAAATACATATTGTGGGTACATACCAAAAGTACGAATACTGCTGTGATGGGTGAACTTGGAAGAACATCTTTTTATATCGATATTATATGTAGTTTTTTAAAGTTTGTGGATGAATCAAGCTTGTTGTACCAATCTCTAACTGCAAGTGAAGATTTACATAACAATGGAAAGCTAAGTTGGTTTAGTAGCTTTGGCTTTATATTGAAACAACTTGGTATCGTATTTGATCATCGAAAACTTGATTTAGATAAAATAAAGTTAACTATAATTAAAAGGGCAAAGAAAAAATGGAAAAAAGATTTAATAGACAACGCTGTTGTGAAGAAAGGCATACTTCGCAAATACTTTGATTTTAAGAACGATCTAAAAGCAGAACAATATTTGTTTGACATAAAAGACCAAGAAATTAGAAAATGCCTTTCGAGATTTCGCATAAGTGCCCATCAGCTTGAAATCGAAAAGGGGAGATATAAAGGGATAGTTGCAGAAAATAGGTTATGTAAACTTTGTAGTAGTAAGGAGGTAGAGGATGAAGTTCACTTTCTCCTAAAATGTAAATTATACGAAACGGAACGATAGTTCTTAACAAAATATATGGAAAATATACAAATCTGCAACATCTTTCGGATAATAACTTATTTATATGGTTGATGATACGTGAAGATCCCATTTTAATAAATGATTTGGGAGAATTTTTGTTTAAATGTTTTGAAATACGACAGAAAGTTATACTAAAGAAATATATTACCCACAGATAAAAATACCAAGTGAAAGAGATTAGGTTTTAGAATAATAAAAGGCGAAAACATAAACAGAACAAGCTTAGAATATTCAAGTAGGGGTTAATAACTGGTAAGTTAAATTGTGAGAAAATGAACCGGAAAAGTAATGTAATGAATATTTATGTAGAACCTGAGAAAAATCAGGCTCATCTCCATTGAAACGCCAAAAAGGCCTCAATTTTCAGTCGAATATTGTTAAAATTGCATATTGTTTTTACCATTTTTCACAAAAAATTTGAAATGTTGCTATGGTAACTCTTTTTCTATCGTCAATTTCCATTTATTTTTTTTTGTGTTTGAAGCGTTGCTTGTATTTTCCCAATATATATACATGTACATGTATATGAATATTATTAACTCTGAAACTGCCCCATGCCCTCAAGAAATCAGTGAGGCCACTTAAAACGAAAAATTTCACATCTGAATTTGGAATCGAACCTATGCTTCAATATCCGTAAATAAAAAATTGGTAAAGTTTTCAATGTTGTAGCAAATAATGTAAAATCGGAAGAATATTCTGTATCAACTGAGGAATATCTTCTTTCCTATACTATTTGCCATAGCTCTTAGGACATTTTATTAATGACTTTGAAAAGAAAAGTGGTAGAATTTGTTTGTTTGTAATTGGTTAAATTCGTTGGTCACATTGGAAATATATCATAAGCTAGAAAGTTTGTAAAATCTCATTTTCCCATATCAGTCCCTATAACCAGGGTTCCCACAGGACCTGGAAAACGGGAAAAGACCTGGAATTCCATTTCGAATTTTCCAGGCCTTGAAAAGTCCTTGAAATTTGGAAAAATCGCCAAAATCCGGGAAAAAACCTGGATTTTACCGGATTTGTTTTTTTCTCGTTAGTCATCATTTCGATCCTCTTCGCATTGTTACTGTGACCATGCAGAAATCATTATTTGATTGCCTTACTGTTGCTTTATAAAGGGTAACACAAAAGGCAATTTCGCATTGAATTCGGCTACGTCTCCTTTATGTAATCTTTTGAGCGTTTTAAGTAACGTATCTTCTAAGCATGTTTTGTTTTATGTTTAAAACTGACAAAATGGCGGGATATTTGACTACAAAGTGGCCTTGAAAATCATGAGAAAGCACTGGAAAACACCTTGAAAAGTCCTTGAATTTGACATGATTTTTTTTGTGGGAACCCTGTATAACACTCCACATCCATATCAGCCCTCGGTATGATATGAAAAATGGGCTGTAATAATCTATATATATGATATAGATGCAACAGAAAAAAATATCCAGGATCTACGATTATTTCCTTTTCAAAACCTAAAAGCAACTAATTGCGACGTAAAAATGATACTTTCATGATTGTATATTTTTCCAACACCAATAAATGCAAAGAAAGTGGATTTCAAGAAATGGAATATAGAATGGAAACGGGGAAAGTGTCAAAGAGACTAAACCCTGACCAAAGAGCAGAAAACAGCTCAAGGCTACCAATGGGTCTTCAACGCAGCGAGAAAATCCGGCACCCGGTGGCGGCCTCAGTTGGCCCCTAAACAACAATGTATATTAGATCAGCAAAATGGACGGCACACTAAACTCCGAAACATAAAAATGAACCAAAATTTAAAAAAACACACAAGACTAACAAAGGCTATAGGTTCCTGACTTGGGACAGGGGCAAAAATGCGGCGGGGTAAAACATGTTTTGTGAGATTTCAACCCGCCCCCTATACCTCTAGCCAATGTGAAATAGACAAACACACAGCGATACACACAGTAAAACTTTTCAAAAGATTTCCGAGTCCGATGTTAAAAAAAGTAACAGAAGAAACTAAGCAAAATGACAATGATCAAAATATATTAACAAAGGACTACCAGCAGTTACTGACATGCCAGCTCCAGGCCCCAATTAAACTAATCGAAAGATTATGTCTATATCATATAGAAAATCAGCAACAATCCCTCCCGTTAGGGGTTTAGTATCATGCCATCATAAATTATACGAGAAGAACATAACCCGTATTATGCCAACAACTGGTTTTAGAATAATGTGTTTATTTCCGATGCAAAGACCGTACGAATCAATATTAATTCCAAAAAATGTCATCTTTAATGACTTGACAACAGTATCGTAATTATATGCCTTGTTGATAAGTCTGTATAAAGGTTTGATTAGCTTTTCAGGTAAATGACGACATTTGTGTGCTTTGTATAGAATATTACCATAAAAGATGGGATGTGAAATACCTGAACATATAACATGTTTGCACGTTGATTTATATTAACGAATGAGGTCCTTGTACCGATGATAAAATTTAGTAAACGCTTTGACAAGTTTGTGATATCGAAATCCCTGGCGTAATATTTTTTCAGTAGTACAGAGATTTCTTTCGTTTCGTCAATATCAAATACGTTGTTATATACACGAGCGAATCTTAACAAAATATCATCCAAACATCTAAAAGTGTTATTAAATTTTTGTATCAAATGTTGTTTCGTTGGGTCCTTGCTGACGTTAGACATAAATTGTGATTCGTAACAGTACAGAAACTGGTTCGCAATAAGTGGTGCAGAGTTAGTCCCCATTGGTTTTTCGATAACTTGGCGATATACGGAATATCCATAGCGAACAAAAATGTTATCTAGTAAAATTTAAGTGCACTTATCATATCAAAGCAGGTCCAATTGACATAGTTGTCGTTACTAAAACATGACCTAAAAGAGTTTGAACATATATATTCACATTCTGACTTTTTAAATGCCCATTTAATTAGGTATGTGAATTTTTTCTTAATGAGATTATGAGGCAAAGTGGTATATAGGGTAGAAAATTCAAAAGGTTTTGAACAGATTCGAAATCACCAGTATGAGCATGTAATTTATCAAATACTTCCAACGAATTTTTCACACTCCAAAAGTAATTAATACCACTATTTTGTATACCTTATTTGAAAAATTTATTACCAGGTTTTTGATTGTACTAAGTGTACTAGTAAGTAGTTACTAGTTGAATATTCAATGTGTTATTGCGCACCGAAAATTTTCACAGATAAAATAAAATTTCATTAAAAAATTCGAGTACTTCCGTGACAATTTGTTGAAGATTCATATTAAATCTTTCGGGTCACTGAACAAAAATGTATCTATTAAATATATGTACAAGGAATTTAACTTTAGCACATAACTAAAGTAGTGATACGATCTTTTTTTTAAGTATGCAGAGAATTTAAATGGCCTTATTTTATGCGAGTGAAGGTGAAGGTGAAGGTGATATATGTTTAAATTCGATACATTATTGTATGTATGTGCACATTTTGTGTAGCAAGTATATATCCGAATTCAAGTTTCTTCACAGTAGATTACGAGTACCTTACTTCCGGTGATATTAATAATCGAAAACTAACATATTTGATGCTAAGTATAATCATTGTACAATTTATAGCTTTTCTAAAAAAGTCTCTTAGCTTTTTATTAATAAAGAGTATTATTTTATATGCATTATTAAATATTCGTAATGTCATCACATTAAACTTTACCATTATTATATGTATTATTACTAACTTTCAATAGATATATTACTACATAGTTTTTTAAAGTCTGTGTTTTGATGGCCTTTTTTGGGCTGCCTTTATCATGTTTTTTTACTGAAGGATATTCAAAGATTTTAATTTTCCAGCTCTTTCATATGAAAGAAAAATTAGTGATCTTCCCCTCGTTGGGTTAGACAATCAGATCTATAGTTGAGGGGGTGGAAAGGGGGGTACCTTTCTCCTTTCTCCCGCCCCTCGTCTCCTTTCTCCCGCCCCCTCTCTCCTTTCTCCCGCCCCTCTGCTTCCATCTCCCACCTTAACAACCGTCTTTTTTCAGATCAATCGATTTTAATACAAATTTGAATTAATATATGACCATATATAGGTGGCATAGGTCTTTATTAAAGCATATACTGATTTTACGAACAAGGCCTGCCTCCGACTCGTACGCAAATTAATACACAATGTTGGAATGTTGTCAATGGTGCATTGTGCATGCCCCAATGTCAAGAAACTCATTTTTGATATGTAAGGTCATGTATGAGGATCATGAAATTAGACATAGTTTTTTATTGTGTCATCTCTATTTTTCCCTGTCCTCGAGAACACTTTACTTTGTATGGTCAAGTGGATAACGTAAATATTTTAAGGTGACCTGGAAAACGCGTTAAGTACATGTAATATTGTTTAGAGGAGGGAGTGTATCTCTCTGACATTGTCAGCATCCCTTCTTTTTAAATTTGTAGAAGATCGCCAAATACTTAGAGGAAAGAGATACCCACATGTGAAGGTAAACCGGAAATGATGGGGGCATTTTAAAAAGAGGCTCACCAGAGCCTGTATCGCTCACCTGGAGTCATTGGATTGGGTTATCATTGGACAATTAATTAACTATTTGACCAAGTTTGTTGCAATATTTTAAATTTTGACCGTTCAGAACATATAAAGGTTTCTGGTGGCAATTTTGTTTCACGGACTAGAAAGATTTATGCAAAGTTTGTAAAGGACCTTCCATAGATGCTCCATACCAAAAATTAGTTCATTTGGCTTTACGGTTTCAAGGAGAAGAACTTTTAAATTTCGACCAATCAAAACATGTAAATGCTTATGACGGCCATTTTGTTTCAGGGACCAGGAAGATTTATGCAAACTTCCTAAAGGACCTTCCATAGATGCTCCATACCAAAAATCAATTCATTTGGCTTTAAGGTTTCAGAGGAGAAGAAGTTTAAAATTTTGACCAATCAGAACATGTAAATGCTCATGGCAGCCATTTTGTTTCACGGACCAGGCTGATTTATGCAAATTTTGTAAAGGACCTTCCATAGATGTTCTATATAAAAAATCAGTTCATTTAGCTTAACGGTTTGTAAGGAGAAGAAGTTTTACATTTCAACCAGTCAGAACATGTAAATGCTCATGGCGGCCATTTTGTTTCACGGACCATGATGAGTTATGCAAACTTTGTAAAGGACCTTCCATAGATCATCCATACCAAAAAATCAGTTCATTTGGCTTTACGGTTTCAGGAGAGAAGAACTTTTAAATTTCGACCAATCAGAACATGTAAATGCTCATGACGGCCATTTTGTTTCACGGACCGGGAAGATTTATGCAATTTCCTAAAGGACCTTCCATAGATGCTCCATACAAAAAATCTCATCATCACCATTCACTAAGGATACCATGTTTACTTTAAAAACCAAATATTGTTGAAATCTGAGAAAGTGTAAAAATGGCGGGAAAATGGCAGCCATTTTAAAAATGGCCATCCAAAACAAACTTTCATCATCACCATTCAACTCGGGATACCATGTTCACCTTGAAAGTAGCTTTCATCTTCATTTTCTTTCTATAATTCAGGAAAAAATAGCAAAAAACAGCATTTTGACCCCTATGTTCTATTTTTAGTAAGGGCGGACATGTTTTTCGACCAATCAAAAATCCAAGCATTAACTTTTTGCAGAATACCCTAAGGAACAATCTTACCAAGTTTCATTTGATTTTGAATAGTAGTTTCAGAGAAGAAGATTTTTGAAATAACAACATAAAGAAAAGCCAAAAATGTCAAAAAAGGGCAATAACTCTAACATCAGATGACAGATTTTCACGAAAATCAGCACACGGGTAGCTCTCATCATGCTGAACACTTTCAACCTGCCAGAATTTGCCGTAACCTAATTATTTTTGAGATATTTGCGAAAAACTGTTTGACCCCTATGTTCTATTTTTAGCAACAGCGGCCATGTTTTTCGACAAATAAAAAATCCCCACAACAGTTCTATGCAGGGTACTCCAAGGAACAATCTTACCAAGTTTCATTTGATTTTGAATAGTAGTTTCAGAGAAGAAGATTTTTGAAATAATAACATAAAAAAAGCCAAAAATGTCAAAAAAGGGCAATAACTCTAACATCAGTTGACAGATTTTCACGAAAATCAGCATACAGGTAGCTCTCATCATGCTGAACACTTTCAACCTGCAGAATTTGCCGTAACCTAATGATTTTTGAGATATTTGCGAAAAACTGTTGTTTGACCCCTATGTTCTATTTTTAGTAGCAGTGGCCATGTTTTTCGACGAATCAAAAATCCCCACATCAGTTCTATGCAGGGTACCCCAAGGAACATTCATACCAAGTTTGGTTCTAATTAGTCAAGTAATTTCAGAGGAGAAGAGTTTTGTATAATTGTTAACGACGACGACGACGGACGACGACGACGGACGCCAAGTGATGGCAATAGCTCACATGGCCTTTGGCCAGGTGAGCTAAAAAGGAAAACGTAACGAAGAGATAATTCCGTTTTGAAAGGATGATTTCTAGAAATGATCGGAAATGGCAAAAATGGTTTGGGAAATATAAATGTTGCCTTTTTTCAAAGATTTGTCCATTTATTAGAACATTTAGTATCCAGTTTTTTCGTTTTTTTACCTCTTTATTTTTTTTTAAACATTAAAGTTCGTCTCCCTTTGATAGTTCTCCCTCCTTTCTCCCGCCCCTCGTCTCCTTTCTCCCGCCCCCTCTCTCCTTTCTCCCGCCCCCTTTCTCCTTTCTCCCGCCCCCTTTCTCCCTGTCTCCCAATACCCTTTCCACCCCTCCATAGTTATTCTTATTTGAATCAATGCCCTTAAAATGTATCTCGATATATATTCAGCCAATGTGTCTATAAATAGACCTCTATTTGTCTATTAATAGAATGCAGATGTACAGGTACGACAGTGTGAAACACGCTTTTTAAAGCAACAAACTAAAAGCGCCAAATGAAGTTCTGTGTTTTATTAGACACCCAGCAATAAGTTTAAATCTTTACTACTGTAAACTGAACAAATATTGTATGTTGTACAGCCCGTGACGATTTTCCCTAGTTTAGGTGATGCTATCCCGTAATCATGTACACAGTTGCATCCGCAGATCAGCTATTCCAGTTGACTAACCAATCAGAGGCCGTTGATGATGCATGCCTCCATCTCCTGATGTTGGGACGGCCAATCAAGAGACTTATTCTGGTCCCTTTTAAAGACTGATCCAACTGTTTAGCCTTTTATTACTTATCCCTTCTCACATGCGAGACGGGAACAAACAATTTGAAAGGGCCTAATAAACCGATTGATGTATGGTCAGTTGTGTTGTTGTTCCTTGTTCTCATAGATTGCCCTTGCACCTGTTTATGGTATGATCCAAAACGGTTATGTGTTATATTAATTTCTCAAGTCCGGGTTCAATTATAATGATGAGGTTGACACGTCCGTGTTATACCTTTAATATCAAGCTGTATATACGATGCAATTGGTTTCAAGTGACGTTAAGCAACAATCAATCAAGATATATATAGGTGCAAGAAAATCCTTAACCTGAGGAAAAGAACAACATCTATGTAACCACAGATTAATATGTTCTTACACGAGTTCAAAGTGGACACTGGAAAATATTCACAGAGTTTTTAAAATCATGTAAAATTCACGTCTTTCCCGAGTGAAGCGCTGCGGATCGAGGGAAAAGACGCTGAATTTTAAAAACGAGTTGAAGATTTTCCAGTTTTTCACTTTTGAACGAGTATAAGTAACTATTTCTTTCGTAAATACTCGATTTTTAAGTTCACTGCAAGTTCAATCAGGGCGCAGTGGACGAAGTTAAATAACGTTAGGCCTGATTGGTCAAAAAGTATGTGCATATGTGAACGGCGCGATTTGATTGGTTTAAAAGCAGTGGAAGATGAGGCCACGTGCATTTACGGAAGAATAGATTAGCATTTACCGAATTTCTTTCTTTTGTCTGCTGAAGCATTGTAGGTTCTCAGATACATATGAATGCTAGCACAGGCTTGCTAAAACAGCCGGATTTGTTCTCGCATGGGAATTTCGATTGTCTATTTAAAACCTAAAGCTAGTTTGGCCTCCAGAAATTCCAGTGTCTTCTGTATAATTCTCCTTATACAACTGTAATTAATGTTTGTCTTATTTTATGTGCGATGACATGTTTAATGTAGAAAACCACCTGAGGAAACCAAGATGTTTTTTGAATGTAACTTGATAAAATGTTTTTTAAATCTTCCAGTACTTTTTTTTATTTCTAATTAGTATTTACTTTTATACATAATAATTGAACCGGTAAACTGACAAAATACTAAATTAAGTACAAATATTTCAATAGTTTATTTATTGTCATTTCATGGAATTTACTGTCATTTTAACATTTTTTTTCATTGTGAACATTATTTTAACTGTGCTATGATGGCCTTAGTAAATTGTGGTAGGTCCTGTGGTATACGTGATGTAATCATGTTGCCGTCAACCACCACTGGTGAATCTTCATATAAAGCTCTAAAAGTAGAAAATGACAAATTTAGTGCTTAGGGAAAAAACGAGAGGCTCCAAGGAGCCTGTATCGCTTTCCTTGAATTCATTTTCACATCAAAAGAATTAAATGGCTGGGTCCAATTGGTTTCAGACAACAGGATCTTTAATTGAATTTCCTAAATGGTCCTACGTTAAATTAAATTTGGTGGGTGTCTGAATAATCGTATGCTCGTCTGAAAGAAGACCACACACGGACTATAACTGCTGTCAAGTCTTATTCAAATTTGAGAGTAATAAGATCTTTCACTTTTTCCCAGGGTCCTTTGTTAAACTAAGTTTGGCTATAGGAGCTATCCAGGTCATTGGGTAGAATTCTTAAAGAAGAGCATCTATGAACCATTCCTGCCCACTATGTTTCCAACAGGCAACAGTGAATTTTCCCACTGGTTTACTACATTAGACTACGTTTGGCGATGGATCCTAGTTGGTGGTCCATGTCATTGGATGACTATTTCAATTGTTTTCAACCAATAAAACCAATCGAATATGCTTGCTTTTGTGTCCATTTATCTTTCGAATAACGAACAAACTAGTACTTTTATAATTCGTCTATTAATCATATCCTAGGCAGCAGCAAGTTTATAATATGCTGACATTTTCATATCGTTTAGTTTCATTCTGCCCTGCCAAAAGCCGAAATCGACAATATCAACAAGCAAAATTGTTGGAAATATTATTCGTAATGTCGCAAATAAGAAAAATAAAAGGTTTTAGGACAGAAAATTAATGTTAAATACGAAGAACACTAAAAAGCATCGCTCGTCAATTCTCACGGAGATGTACCAGGGACCCAACCTTTTAACACAGAAAGGGATGCAGGACTTAGTAATGGGTTATTACACTACAAAATTACGTAATGTTTATCCTTGAGACGTATCAGTCTACCATAACTGGGACCGTATTAACTTTCAAACACAAAATTGCGTAATCTTTTTATCCTTGAAAGAGAAAACAATCGCTGACTCACTAAGACGTATTAATTTACAGTAACTAGGACAATATTAACTTTCAAACACATGACAAAATATTACATTACCCGACTAGCTATTGTCTGACATACAAAAAGGGGGCAAAGTTTACAGCAAAAATGTATGTGATTATTTTCTAGCTAAATTATAATTTTTCATCTCAGAGTGCTTTGATAGTAACATTACACTATAGTGGGAATTAAACCTTTTAACTCTGCTAAAAAGTACATCTTTCTTAATAAAGTCTGGTAATAAATTCCTCTATGTTTCTGAATTGAGTCCAAGATACTAGTAATCTTTATCATGTATATGTCGCATGTTAAACTATCATGAATCGTATACATATAATGTTTAGTATTTCAGGTGTATTCATTTGAAAACTTTCATCACTTTCTCATTCTCTGTACAAATACTTCTGAAAATCTTAACTTTATGCAATGATAATTTACAGACAGTAAGAGATGCATACCCAGCATTTTCAACATCATCTTTTATTGCAACAAAACATGTGGCCTTCTTTCCTTTTATTATTTTAGCTGAACAGAACATCCAAGCTCCATGACATATTGCCGCAGTCGGTTTTCCTGAAAGTACAAATGGCTAAGACTTGTCTTAAAAAGATCTCTATATAAAATTGATGCCGGTTCTGCTAGTGCCAAGAAGAGATTGCACCATGTGTAAATATAACTTTTTATAATGTATTATTGAGGACAATTAAGTGCCGTTTGTTCAATAGGTGCCGTTGTAGTAAGCGCATCCAACTACGAAAGCAAAGGTCCCTGGTTCAATTCCCGTTTTAGATGGAAATTACATAGACCAAATCTGCGATGTCCTATCGACACTTTTTGCGAGGACAAACAACTTTTAAAGCAACTGTTGACCTCTTAAACATCTACAAGATTATTGAGCATTGTTACCAAATCACATTTCCCAATATACTACAAAATGCAGACACCTTTTACAAAGAACAAGGGCCCTTTTCTCCTGATATTGTTTCATTGGGTTAGTTTACCTGCTATTTTTACCTTGCCACCAATCAAGGCCTAACTAATATATATACATGCACATGTTTAAGTTTATTAACACTTGATGATGAAAAACCTAATGAAATTATAACTGAGCTACTGCTTTTGCGATACAGTGCAGTGCATCAATGCCGATGTTACAGTAACTGTTACTGGCATTATATTTTAAACCAGAGGCTGCCAGGAGCCTGTATAGTGCGCTGCGTATTACATATAGCGACCAGTTCCCACAGGGTTAAAATTTCGGCTGTGGTGGCCATCTTGGTTGATAGTTTGGGTCAACAGACACAATTCTGAAAGAGAACCGTCTAAGGACCATTGCTGCTAAGTTTGGTTCCAACCTCTCGGTAATTTCAAACAAGAAGATTTTTTAATGAATTTTCTATAAGGTCCAATGTTAAACTATGTTCGTCTGTGGCGGCCATCTCGATTGACAGTCAAGGACATCCGATAATTCTGAGGACAATCTAAGGACCATTGCTGCTAAGTTTTGTTGCAATTGGCTTAGTAGGTTCAGACAAGAAGATTTTTAAATGAATTTCCCATAAGGTTCTATGTTAAACTAAGTTCCGCTGTGGCGGCCATCTTGGTCAGATGTCGGGACCATCGGACATAATTTTGGAAGGGGAATCCCAAGGATCATTTCAGCAAAGTTTGGCTGAGATTGGCATAGTAGCTTCAGTGAAGAAGATTTTTAAAATTTGTATTCCCCATTTTCTATTTTTAGCCAAGTGATGACAGGTGAGCTAAAAACCTATTGTCCACTTTTACTTCCATTTACTCATATAATCAAACTTGGAAAGGAAGTTGCACAAAGGAACGTGGGAATCATGGATTTATTTTGTGCTAAAAATTTAGTGATAAAAATTTTAGCTAGGAAAAATTAAGAGAGAAAGCTAGTGCAGTTTTTAAAAAATATGACAAAAATGCGAATCTAGCAAGAAACCAAAAAATTAGCTCCCTCCAGGTAAATAGGTAAATGTATCTTAATTAAAGTATTGAATTGATTTTATTTTAGAAAAGTTCCATTTTCGTTAAAAAATACCTTTAGAACCAAAACAGGAAATATGGAAAAAAAATTGACCATTAGTGCAGTCTTCCAGGAAAACGTTTTAGGTATTTGGTTCTGTCAGAGAATTTCCACTTGAAAGGTCCGGGAAATCCCCCGAAAATGACAAAAATGCGTTTCAACGTTTTTTATGAGCTTTCTGTAAGTTTTGTGTTGGATTTATCAATGCAGAAAATTAAAACGCAAACAGAAACTATTTTTACTATGAGAAAAAGATAAATTTCACAGATAATAAATAACTACTTTTAGAAAATATCCCTCTGAGTGAACCATTTTCTCGCCTTATTGGCCCAACCTCTTACAAATGAGCGGATTTGAGATTTCAATAACATGTTTAATTCACAAAGAATTTATACGATAAGCTCACTCGCTACAACTTGCAAGCCAGATATAGGACCTCCCTATTGACGCATGGTTTTAATAAAATTTCAATTTAAATTGCTGCTTTAGGATTTCATTATTTAACTTCTAATAAAATACTTGTCAATAAGTTCAGTGGGTATAGTAATATAATTGTGATCAGTTCAAAGAGTATTAGGTATCTAATAATGGAAAAAAATATACATAAATAAATTAAATGTATTTGAAAATTATAATGTAATTCTTTGACATCTGACACACAAATTTAGATCTAAGAAAGTCACACTGTAGAATGACATTATAAATTTTAAATGATTTTCTATTTTCTGAAATAAAACTACAGAACTGGTAGAGGCATAATCAGCAGAATTGGGTAAAACAAATAAAAGAAAAACGTGAAAGTAAACAAGCCGACATGGACATATATTTAGATTTATAAGGTCTTTATATAAAAAGAGGACAAAAATGTCCCAGATGACATGGTCTCCGGGCCCTAATTGAAATTTATATTGTCAAAATCTTGTATCCATGCCCTCATTGAGATTTTGGAGAATAAAAAGTCCCAGAAGACAGGGTGACCGGGCCCTATTTGAGCTTTATCTTGTCAAAACTGTGCCTTCAATTTTATCTGCCAACATCTAAGGGGCGTCCATGCCTTCATAGAAATTTATCTTACCAAAACTTTACCAGATACACATGTACCACTGAACATGATCTTTTTCAAAAACTTTACCATAACAATCACTTTGCATAGTATTATTAATAGAAAATGCCCATATATATGGATAAGTAGAAGTAAGTAATTTGATGCACCAGATATGCATGTTTTGAGAATTACGATTCATTGGTTATTGAAAGCCAAAACAACAATAAAAAATGCTGAATACCAGATTCAAATGCCGAAAATAGGTGAAGCCAAAACCAAGGACCTAGCTAAACACGAGGAACTACTTCTTGGTTTCCACTATAAATATAACAATTATATAACAAAAACAGGTATGTATATGAAACCTAGAATAAAAACGAAAAGTTTGATGGAGTATTCATGAAGCATATATAACGATATGTAGATTGACAACATGATTACAACAAACAATTCACCAAGACCTCAGACATTTTTTGTTGTTGCTCCATTTGATTGACAACAACCAATTTATAACACTTTCCAATACATAGAACTTATGGTTTGAGAAACACGTGGCAAACATGTTTTATAAGTGGAAATGGAAGAGGTTTACCGAATGTTTTAGTGAAATATGACGGATTTCCAAACACTTTTCATTTATTACATTGATGATGGTGATCTATCGTAATTTCCAGTGAAAATAAATTCGATATTTTCACTCAGTGGAAGATCTGTTTTTATTTAACGTCGTCAAGGGCGTTACTAACAAATGACGTTTTGAGCGGAAAACACTAATAATTCCCTCATGCGCTGCGAGCATTCACGAATTAAGGTGTTTTTCGGTCACTCGTTGAATATTTTGCGATATTCAAATTCTTGAATTAGTTATCCTATCAATGTTTTTAAGACGTTTATACGCTTATTTTTAAAAAGTGTTTGACAAACATTTGCTTTAAATAAGGGTTCACAACAAATGCTCGTCATATGTATTAAAACACATGTTTGAAGTATGGTAAACATATGTTCGCATTAAAAGACGGTACATTTTTTAACTAAATGGAAATAAGCCTGCAGAATGAATTGTCATAATCATTGGTGTAAAGGTAAAGAGTTCCTATTTTTTGACTTATACATGTACTACAGAATGTCGCACTAATATTTACATTGTGCAAACTATGAAGTTGTAAGGGGTAGGAAAATATTGATTTTTTTTAGCAAATTAAGTATCACGTTAATTTTTCAACGGCTTAACATATCTTTACTATAACACTGTGACAACGTGACCAACTCACGTTAAAGGTCACATCCTAGACTTATTTATCACGAGATCGTCTAGTAACGTACTGCGTGCTCCAGTTTCCGTGCGGAATCCTCATCTAACCGATTCTAAAGGTAACTTGTGTTGCGATCATCATGCGTTACATGCTAATCTAACATTTGCTAAACCACGCCTTCAGCAGAAAGAATTAACTTTTCGTAAGCTGAAACAAATCGATAGATTCGAACTAACAGCTAATATCAATGAAGAGTTAGTCAAATCGGTTACTGAAAATGATCTTCACGTTGATGATTTAGTCAAACAATACAACAAAACCATCACTTATGTTCTAGACAATTTGGCTCCGAAAGTTACAAAAACAGTCATCATTAGGCCAAATGCTCCGTGGTTTTCAGATGAACTAAAATCTGCGAAAAAACAAAGGCGAAAAGCAGAGCGTCTTTACCGAAATACTCAACTAGAGATTCATCATCAAATTTTTAAAGCCCAATGCCAAAGTATGGGCGCATTATTACATGACACTAAAGAACAATTTTACTCAAATAAGCTTATCGAATGTAACAGCGACAGCAAAAGCTTATTTAAAGTGACAAACTACCTTCTTGGTAAAGATAAGCAAAGTCCCTTACCAACATCGTCTTCTGATAAAGATTTAGCGGAATTATTTTCCGACTTTTTTATCAACAAAGTTTCAAAAATTAGAGAGGCATTGCAAAACAATCAGAACGTACGGGAATCATCTATGGGTGCAGATATACCGTATACAGGACAGTTGTTAACCTCATTCAAACACACTACGAATGATGAGGTTCGATCAATCATCATGAAGTCGCCAGGAAAGCAATGTGAAATAGATCCGATCCCTACAACTCTACTGAAAGAATGTCTTGATCCGTTAGTGCCCGTAATCAGAGACATCGTCAATACATCGTTCAAACAAAATACATTTCCATCTGACTTTAAAGAAGCTCTTGTGAGGCCACTTCTTAAGAAACCTGGACTCGATAAAGACGTTTTGAAAAATTACCGGCCTGTATCAAATCTGGCATTTATTTCTAAGATAATTGAGAAGGTGGTTGCCCGTCGAATCGACAAACACTTGGATGCGAATAGTCTTCGAGATCCTCTACAATCAGCGTATCGTGAACGCCATTCGACGGAAACCGCTCTACTCAAAGTTCATAATGACATAGTGACAGTACTTGATCAAAGATCATCAGCGGTTCTTGTTCTCCTGGACTTGTCAGCCGCATTTGATGTGATTGATCACAAAATCCTGTTCGATCGTTTATCAATGTCTTACGGTGTGCGAGATGATTCGCTTAAATGGTTTCAGTCGTATCTTCATCAACGACATCAGCGTGTTGTAATTGGAAATGTCCAATCAGATTCTCGTCCCCTGCCGTTCGGTGTACCTCAGGGGTCTGTTCTTGGGCCAAAGTTATATTGCCTCTTTTCTATGCCGATAGGATCCATTTGCCGTCGCCATGGAATGCAGTATCACTGCTACGCTGACGACAGTCAAGTTTATCTCATCATCAAGCCACTTGAAAATTGGGACAATTACTTTTCACGTCTCGAATCGTGTATTGCCGACATCGGATCTTGGATGACGTCAAATCTGTTAAAATTAAACAATGACAAAACGGAGCTTATCATCTTCACTACGAAACAAAATATAAATTCAGTTCCGAAAATCAACCTCAGAGTCGGTGATCACGTAGTTGAAAGTGTGGCATGTGTAAAAAACTTAGGTGTTTTCTTCGACCAGCACCTCGATATGGAAAAACAAATTTCATCAACAGTAAAATCATGTTACTACCAAATTTGTAAATTAGGACGCATCAGACGTTACTTAACGACAGAGGCATGTAAAACCATGGTCAATTCTACAATCACGGCACGACTTGACTATGGAAACAGTTTGCTCAACGGTATTAACAGATCAGCACTTAGCCGATTACAAAAGGTGCAGAATACTGCCGCTCGCCTTGTGTCACGAACTTCTAAGCGAGAACATATCACCCCCGTTTTGGCACAACTTCATTGGTTGCCTGTTCTTTACCGTCCACAGTTTAAGGTATTGACTCTAGTGTATCGTTCATTACACGGATCTGCACCTACATACATTGAAGAACTCATTCAACAATACAAACCCGCACGATCCTTACGATCACAGAACACTTTACGACTTGTGTTGCCGAAAATAAGAACAAAAATGTATGGTGAGCGAACACTAGGTTGGTTATCGGCAAAGCTGTGGAACGATCTGCCCGATGATGTGAAAGAGTCGAAATCACTGGACATTTTTAAGAAAAGACTGAAAACTCATTTTTATAGACTTGCTTTTTCATAAACATTTTTCTAGTATTTTACGGTTTTAGTATGTGACAGTGTCATTTTATACATTTTTTATTTATTGAATTGCGACTCTTTGTTCTAGGTATATGTAATTTTTTAATTTTTTTTAATTTTTTATGATATATTTTTGACGTGTTTTTGATGGATAATTTTACTAACGATAGGCTTTCGTTCTTGCGCATTTATGTATTTGATATGTTTTAGCTTTCATTTTATATTTCAGCCTTTGTAAAGCGCCTTAGAGTATTTATTTATATAAGACGCTATATAAATTCTATATATATATATATATATAACAAACTAAATATCATCTTTGTATAAGCAGGAAATTTTATACTTATAAAAAATTGCTTATATTTGGACAATCTAAAACCCCAAAACTCCAGAATGACAAAATCGAAAATCGACAAAATCGAAAAGGAGCTTTCGTCCGTCAATTCTAATGTTGTGTTAAAATTTCATGAGAATTGATCGATGGAAATTTGACTTATGGTACAAAGTATTGACGGACGGTACGACTGACGGACATTTGTATACCATAATACGTCCATGCAGTCTACGACGGGCGTATAAAAACTTGAGTAGGGTAGATATTGTTGTATTTTCGGCCAATGATTTCAGACTTGAGACACAAAAATTATCTTTTCTTCCCTTTACGATCCTTTAAAAATACATGTAATTGCTTTTTTATTTCCGCATTGATACGATAATATACATTAAAATGAATTCTTATCTGAGTGACAAGAAGTTTTTTAAATCCAAAAGCTTTAACATATATTCTATTATAGGAAGAAGTGGTAATATTATCACCAATTTCGTACTTCAACTAAGCTAGGCTTTAGAAAAAGCAAGCACGCAGCGGATGGTACTTTTCCACACGGTCAATATTTTGTCTTTTTTTGCTCTACTTGTACTAACCAAGCAACAAATCTCCCGAGTTAAGTATAAATAAACATTTCCTGATTAGTTTTGTTATTATTATATTTATTGGGAAATGTTCCTGTTTTATTTTTTGCTTTATTTTACCATTAGGCAATGTTTATCAACATCTTAAACCACACAAACGTTTGTTTCAAGCAATGCATACATTTCGTCTACTTGTAAAGTTTTTCTGCTGTCACAAAAGCTGCTTAACCATGTTAACCAAAGTATTGATGTCATCGCGTAGGAAATTTTGGGGTCGTCATTACAAAATGATTGACGTACCTGTTCCCACTGTCGTAACATTTCATGTACCTCCACCGATATATGACTACCACCGGACTGACTTTGTTGAACTTCACGACGGGTGCCGTATACGGAACAGGAACTGCTTACCCTTCCCGAGCACCTGAATGCACTCCTGGTTTTTATAGGAGTTCGCGTTGTTCATTGTTTTTTTATTTCAGTGTTTATTTGTTGTGCTTGTGGTTGTTAATTTGTCTTCCCGGGTTTGTTTGTCTAATGGATTGATTTTTTGGGGAGTTCTACGTTTTTTAATATGTTCTAAATGAAATACTTTATTTCCTTTAAATTCAATCGTTGCTGATACATCGGTATTTTCTGGCTTTTCAGTGCTTTTTATGGTGTTGGGTGTTATAACCTTTTGCTATGGCTATTCTAATGCAATATTGTCTCATTCATATCCCTTTATTTTCATACTGTTTTGGTATACTTGTATTAAAACTGTTCTGCAACTAATATTATCAGTAGAAAACTTGAATTTACATGCCTCGATGACTGAAAATTTATCTTTTGATCTTCATCTAAATTCAGATACAATTATTACTCCGTAAATATTAAAAGGTTATTCGTCCGTAAAGCAAATAATGGAAAATGTTAGCATACAACCCTTTTGTTAAGTTGGAATACAAGCTGATTTTCGTTGAATACTTTTCAAATGTACTTATAAAACAGAGCATGACAACTCTATCATGTCTGAATCGAATTTCAAATAGAACAGGTTTCCTATATCATTTATATAGAAAATTTGAAAGATTGACTTTAATCCATAGTACCATATCAGGAGATTAAATACTAACTATCAGTATACAATTTGATAAAACAAGTTTATTGAAGTTCAACGAAATATTTCAGAATTTACTATGATCTGACCGTCACTGTAAAATGCATACACTCAAGCTCTAATGATCCATCCACAAGGTTTCAGTACATAAGGAATCGAAAATGTTTAACAACTTCTACATATCCTTCACCAAATGGCAGAGCGAGAGAATCCATAATAGCGGAATTATAGCCCACATTATTTTGACACAAGACATCCCGACATCCACCCCCTCTCCGACGGACTTGTATCCTTTTTAAGAACCCCCTCTCAAATGATGCTGATGTCAATTGATGCGTAGCCTCAAAACAAAGACGCCAAACCGGTGTAAGGATTCAACATGTTTGTTAATGTCGAATGCATGTCCTACATAATATAGTCATCCCATTCTGTTCATTATCAGTCCATACGACTGCTGGCGGACTCCAAAGTCCTCGAGGATATCACCGGCTCAGTTGCTAGCCCGAAAGTGTAAATTCAAATTTACTGTAACAAAAGAGTTAAATTTTGTTAAAACTAAAGAGTGTCTTCCTCGTGCATGGCCCTGTCCTTCGATAATTTTTGCTTCACCCTTTTGGTCATTTGGGCATTTCGAATTTGCTCTTCAACGTTTTGGTTATTATTTTGGTTTTCAACATTTTAGGCCTTCAGCACAACTGACGAATCGTAAATCGACCAAATGTGTATATCTTGTGTATCAAATTTGGTATTCAAGAATTTATCCAAACATTTATGGATTAGTACCCTGATTTTATTTTATCAAAGAGACGGACAGCGCAAATGATAATGATAAATGTATCAAAAGTTTACAATTACGTGGCAATAGGTTCTGCCTTTGTCCAAGAGATGTTTTAAGAATCATTAGCACTCATCACAATAATGCACGATCACCGCCATATGGTAACATAACAGTATCTACTGGCAAATTACATTTATAGAAACTTCCAAGATACTAGTAAACTTGAAGCCTGTATTGCTTCCCTATATATATTCAATATGTCAGTAAAAGGTCATAAAGTTGGACCTAAAAGTTTGACTCTAGATGCCAAATAGTTTGTAAATGGGGGTTAATAGGTACCAGTTCAGAAGATCATCTTAAGATAAATAGTCACGTCTGCATTTATTATTTCTGCACAACTAAGTAACAACCATTTCATTTTTATATTGAGGCTTGAAAGACTTCGAAAAAAAGCAGGCTTCATAGTATAACGGAACAATGCAGTACTGAATGTTTAATTATTTTATCAAATGATAGTATATTAAAATAAAACTGAAAAAGAAGAACCAAAAGACTAATGGATGCAGGATAACAATTTCCAGTATACGAGATCACTCCCTGGCATCATCATCCCCAAAACAAATCAAAATGGTTGCTCTATGATGATTTCGTCCGTCCACATTTCGACACGAGCTTTGTTAAATTCGCATAATTTATCGAAATACAAATCCAGGTGCTTCAAATTGCTTTATCGCCGACTAATTTTGCATTGTTACAGGTTTGATGAAATAAGTTAAGTTTGACTTCACAACTTAATTCACATACTAAAATCACCTGCCCTTCAATTTACAAGAATTCATTTTAAATAGAGGTTAAATTCGTGTCCAGAATAGATCATAAAATTAAGTTATATTGGTCTTGAAAGGTAAAGGTAACTCGCCTACATTTGTATTTATGTTTAGGTGTGGGTGGTTAACATGTTTACCTTGGATTTTTTTCCTATGATACAATATGATCTGTACAGAGGGTAAATGAGGGATTGGAATAATTCCCAAATAAAATATTTTGGCTAAAATGTGTTGTGACAAAAACATTTATGACTGTATATTACTGGGAATAAAATACATGAATGTGAGGATTAAAGAAAACTAATCCAGATTCAAGCATATTGCGAAAAAATATCCAACACTTTTCCTTGTCCCGCAAAAACCAAAAATATAAATGGAAATCTGCAATTTAATGATACTGATTAACTCCCAATGCAGACCACGTGTGGCAGTTCTTAGTAGATGTTAAGCGGATCCGCTTAAATCGTCCATAGAGATCGTCTCGTTGATCCCTGTGCACTTTAATTAATTGTTGAAAACTTTAAAGCAGCATTAAAGTTGAGGAGGAGCAATAAAAGCCTTGTTCACTTCATGTTGTATTATCTTCCATACTTTTAGATAAACCCCAAATCTGTCATTTATCAGTTTTGTCTATTTGGTTTATTGAGGTTTAACGTCACTTTCAGCATCTTCAGCGCAACTGGTTTTATCATGGCGGCCAGTTTTTTTTCTGGAGAAGGCCGCGGGATAAATTCGTTATACAGTCAGTTACAGAAGGGATACGGGATTATATGGAGTGCCTGAAAAAATTTCGTATCGGGTCTCGGATGCATCTCGGGGAGTAACACAGCCTCCCACCAAACTTAGGTTACTCTGACCTACTTATCACACTTCATTGACTTAGGTTACGTTTTACGCCCCAGTTCAGTTTTCCGATACCAAGGGACCTACAATCATATTTCTTGGTGGGAGGATGCATCTCGGGGAGTAACAAAGCATCCCATCAAAATAAGGTCACTCTGACCTACTTATCGAGCTTCATTGACTGAGGTTAAGTTTTACGTCCGAGTTCAGATCTCTGATACCAAGGGACCTACAATCATATTACTTGGTGTGAGGGTGAATCTCAGGATGTAACACAGCCTCCAACCAAAATTAGTCACTAGAGACCTACTTACTGTGCTTCATTGTCTTAGATTAAGTTTTACATCTGGGTTCAGTTCTCCGATACCAAGCGATCTACAATCATTACTTGCTGTAAGGATGCATCTTGGGGAGCTACACAGCCACACACCAAAATTAGTGGGGGAACGAGGCGAACTTTGTAATCGTAGATTTATGGTTATTGGTGGAGGAAGCCGGAGTACCCGGAGAGAACCACTGACCTTCGATAGGAAATTGGCAATCCTTGTCAATTTAGACATCGGAGTCGACCACACCCCGCCATATGTGAGATTCGAACTCACAACCCCAGTGTTGACTGGCTAGTGATTATTAGTAGTCATGACGAACTACCTAGACCACTCGGCCACCGAAGCCCCTACTTGTATTTGAAATGAACAATGTTTGACATATCCGGTATATTGTTATTTCACGACATTTGAATGAAATTGGGCGTTTCCACATACATTTCACACAAGAAATTCTAAAGAATGTAATATATTTTTATTAAGTGTTCGACATAAAATGTTAGCTTTTACGGTTTTATGCATTTCTATACAAGTTTGTCCACTTGTAATAAAGTAACAACGTTTTAAATTATTTAAAAAAAACATACATTATATGATCTTATATAAGTACCGAATGAAAGATGTTTATTTTATGAACCACTGATAAAAGTGTGACAAAAATTTCATTCAAAAGATTAATACGTTCTTACACGAGTTCAAAGTGAAGACTGGAAAAATCTTCCACGAGTTCCCGGGTGGAGCGCAGCGAAACGATGGAAAAGACAATGAATTTTAAAAACAAGTTGAAGATTTTCACGTTCTTCACTTTTGAACGAGTACAAGTACCTATTTTCTTCAGTAAATATTCGATTTTTAAGTTTCCTGTACCTAAGTAAATTCAATGAGTACAGTCGATGAAGTTAAATAACGTTACCGCATGGTTAGTCAAAAGGTACAGCATTTGTGAAAGGCGCGATTTGATTGGTCTAAAATCAGTCGAAGATGAGGCCTGGTGCAGTGGAAGATGAGGTCGCATAAACCGATCTTCAACGGGTCATCTCACACTGAAAATGGACATTTGCGGAAGAATATATGACGTCGTCAAAAAATCTAAGCAAAGAACTTGAGGTTTAAGTAAGCCTGAATCGCTCAACCGGATCAAGGAGCAAATAACATACTGCATATTTATTATTGTTGTATACCAAAGCTTAACCAATCAAAACCTTTCATACACTTTTGCTGCCCAATTTAGTTAATATTGGCTTCGTAGTTTCAGAAACAAAACAGCGATTTCGCGTAGGCTTCAATGAAAACTTATATACCAACGTAGCCTCATATATTCCAGCCAATCAACACCAAATAAGGATTCTTTTTAGAGAGTCTCTCAATCGTCATTCCTCAGTATAAAGTTCGAAAAAAGATTTTTCAATGTAGTTTTAGAGAAGAAGAAATATGAAAAAATGAGCCAATCAGAATCAAGAATTGCCTCTGATTGGTATTCATGTTTCTCATTCAATCACAATGAAATGAGAATTTTTTTTATCAACGACCTTCCATACATAATTCCTATCAAGTGTGGTTATTACTGGCTTTGCAGTTTCAGAAGAGATGCAAAATTATGTGTCACCGTACCCGTCATGTATGAAGCACGATCTCACCAAATAATGATTTTTTAGAGTGTCTCTAACACGCCATTCCTATGAATTTTGAAATGATCTGTAGTTTTCGAAATGAAAATTGAAATTTTGACCTATCAGAACCAGGAAGTGCCTCTGATGGCCATGTTTTTCCATCCGATCCAAATGAAATGAAGAATTTTATTAAGGACCTTCTATACATTATTCCTGTCATGTTTGGTTATTAACGGCCCTGTAATTTCAGAGGAGATGATGAAATTGTGATTTCCCGTAAGCTTCGATGCAAACCTACATGTATGTACCACCGTAGCCACCATGTATGCGCCACCCAATCAATATTTAAGAAGAAAAATTTGTAGAAGGCCATTCCTTTAAATACGCACGCTTATCTCTCCTATAAATAACAATTGGTTACAGCCTGTCGATTTTTTACAATATACAAAGTAATTTCATAATTTAGAGAATTTAGTTCGACGAAATATTTCCCGTTTTATGTATGTATATTAACCCATTTAGATAAATACAATATGGTTAAAAAAATCTGTTCAGAACTAATATTGGCTATGAAGGAGACTGAAAATTACCGGTAGTTTAGAGTGGATTTTGTAGCTGTATATTTATATTACAACCAATCAAATTCATGAATTCTAATCAAAGTGCATAGCACTGGTAGGGTTAGGTTGCTAGCATTTGACTTTTATTTGTACAAACATTGCTGATGATTATTTCAATGCTTTTTGTTTGTACAATGTATTGCAAAATAGGTTTTGGTATTGAATTCTTTTTATTAACAGTATTATTTACAAGGAAATATATCAATTATGAAAGTTAACGAGCTCTGCGGAAAAAGTGTCTATTATATAATAATGTTCCTGTGGGTAGGTGACTGATTTTTTTTAAATTGACAGCATATGTATTGCTTTGGTTTCAAAATATACAGTGATTTTTTAAAACGTATATTTTCGCAACACAGTGTATCTGAGCTGAAGGTTCTACTACTCAACTTTACTGCGCATGTCTGTACATAAATATGCACTAATCAATCAAAGAAAGCACGAGTCGGCTAACGCTTCTTGAATTATCACTCTAAATTGAATTTTTTTTAAAAAGTCAAACGCATAATAATGATTTGAAGAATTAAAATAAACAGAAATCAAAGGTCTTCAAGTTATTAAGGTTATATAAAAAGACAAAGTTTGGACAATTGTAGAAGGGGGTCATTTCTATTTACACTACATTGCGCATGTGCAGGTAGATCAGAACGTAAACATTCAAGCTTTCAATTAAAATAAACCCATTATACCTTCGATAATACAGTTTTCTAAATTAATGATAAACACAGTGTTTTTCAATCTTAATGTGCAAGTTGTCGGAATTTCAAATAACCTGTATGCAATTCTATCACTGACCAACAGGTTTGACAAAATGAAGTCACGATGTTCAGGTCAAAAGGTTAATCAAATACACAAAAAGAACGTAAACATTCAAGCTTTCAATTAAAATAAACCCATTATACCTTCGATAATACCGTTTTCTAAATTAATGATAAACACAGTGTTTTTCAATCTTAATGTGCAAGTTGTCGGCATTTCAAATAACCTGTATGCAATTCTATCACTGACCAACAGGTTTGACAAAATGAAGTCACGATGATCAGGTCAAAAGGTTAATCAAATACACAAAATACCATCAGAATTACAAGAAGAATAAGCAAATAATGTGCAAAATATGTTCTGTATAAGTTAACAATCACGTTCACAACAAAAATGGAACTTACCTTTGAAATCTTTTGAAAATAAACCTGATTGTAATCCTTCCCAAAATATCCGTGCAAATGTAAACATTCAAAATCCTTACGCCGATAGCATTGTACACTTTAAAAGGTGCGAATACTTTATACGGCTTTCAAAACAAAAAGGAAATCGTCAATAAAACACACATCTTTTATTAAATAACTGGACAATTACACTTCTCGGTGTGTTTCAGTTACATTTCTATTAAAAAACAACTGCACCAGCAACAACAAATATTAGGACTATTTTACCGCGGAATGTTTATTTTCTTATATGATATTCCAATATAAACTTAGTCGTAATTCGAAAAATATGGAGGTTTCTTTGCGCATGTGTCATCTCAAAATCGAGATAAAAAGCTGCTTAACTAGCCTTGCTTAAGCTTCAATCCTAGATAAGCTTGCATATTTACTCATAAAAACATAGTTTCAAAAACTTCTGGTCCAACTTTTTCCACAAAACACCAGATTTCCAAAGTTTCCTTCATTGTCTAACCAAACGACCGACGGCATAAGGGTTTTGGTTGCTTAGCAACCTAACCCTAAAAATGAAAAATTATAATGAAAAAATTTAATCTTATCAATTGTTATGCATGAGAGAGGTAAGCAGGCGTTTTAAAGTTTGAAAAGATCTGTCATTGTACTTTAAGATAAGATTTTGAGAATTGGACCAATCAAAATCAAGAATTGCCTCCGGAGGCCATGTATTTTATCCGATCGCAATAAAATGACAGTTCGTAGACACGCCTTTCTTGCGTACATTAGTCCTGCAAAGTTCGGTTCAAATTGGCCCAGTGGTTTCATAGGAGATGTTGAATTGTCCAACGACGGACGGACGGCGGACGCAAAGTGATGGCAATAGCTCACATGGTTCTTTTGGGAAATGTGGAAAGAAATATTTAGAAAGACAACTTTAAGTTTTAATCGTTATAATTATCACTACTCATAAACATTTAAACGGTTCAAAGACTTGATGTACAAGCCAGTTCAGAATATAGAACCCTTCTGAATCTTTCTTAAAAATTTCAGTGCAAATTAAAAGATTTGTTAAAAAATAGAATTACATTGTAATTACACATTATTCAAACTGAAGTAAAAATTTAAATAATCAAAATTCTTTAGCGTCATATTTAGTTTACTCTCGTATACCCGACCTTCAATCATCGTTTATCTAAACTACTTTAAATTCCCAGGTAAATAAGTGATGAATTTAATTTATTTATTGTATAGGAAATCAATATGCGTGTTTACAAGAGCAACAGACACGTGATTTGTCAATTTCGTTATCTTAAGATTCGGTCCTCTTCCTTAAGAGGGTATCAGTCAGACTTCTAAGGAAGTGATCAGATGACATTTTATTTTATCAGACCTGATATAAATTATCAACAATAACTAGTACAAGTTTAATATAGGCCGTATGTAAACCATTTACCTAACTGGATCTAAGTTTTTTTGCATATTGAACTTGAGAGAATATATTTGGTTGAAACTGAGACACAATACAAATAGTTTATGTTCAAAGGCAATATATTGGATTTGCATCAGATAAATAAATCCGCAACATCATTATCACTGCCAGTAATATGGTACGCTATCAATTTTACAGAACCAGATAACACTAGTTGGAATTAAATATCAGGAGGAATACGTGCACATAAAAGACATATCACATTTGGTATCCGCTATTTATAACCCCTAATAGAAAGCCTTGAGCAACGGGAAAATTGACAACTCATCACTGGAAATTTCTGCTTTTTCTTAACATTACATCTATTTTTCTGAAATATTTTGATGTCAAAACGGTTTGAAGAGAATTTCGAAAAGTGCATCTGTGATCGAGTCAGCAAGAATTGAATTTAAAGATACGCAATAGACTTAGAGAAGGTTTTATCTCGATTATAGAACGTGACATTTTGACCATCAAAGCAGGTTATCAGTGTAAAATTATTTGATTTTATCAATTCGATAAAATGATATTTTTAGCCGATTATGTTTTCACAAAAATGTGACTAAGCTGTTTCGTTTTAAAAACTACTAGAGGTAATTCTAGAATATTAGTTTTGAGTTTATAAATATACAGCAGACTATCATATTGCTATTCTCGTTCAATACTAGAGCAATTCCAAATGGAACTGTTATTAATATCCTATTATTAAAATCCAATGAATGCTCTGGAGAAATCGAATGAAGTAAAACTTGGTGACGTGAAATCCATTAACACTGTCAACTCTGCCGTGGTTAAACAACAGAAGAAAAATGCCACACAAAACAACCCATGTTATTTTGCAAAAGTAGTCATAACTGGAGATTTAAACGTTGGAAAAACATCGTTGGTACGAACGTTACTTGGGCCAGAAAATGTAATCTCTCTCAAAGGACAAAAAACCGGACGTGTAAAAACAGAGTTAAAAAGAACAGATTCCAATATATATATGGATATATGGGATACAGCAGGTATGTTTCTTATCTAACTTGTTTTAGATCAGTTGTTAGTTTAATGCACTGCTGAAATCAGATATGTAGCTTCTTATTTCTTCAACAACTGTCATAATGCTCTCTTTCGAACTTGAAGTCAGACCCATAGGCCAATTTAAATCATAAAACATATTTCATGTAATTAAATGTTCCTGCAGAAACCTGGAATGATCCAAAGTGCTCAGCAATGGTGAGCAGTTTCTTTTCCGTAACTCACACACATTGTGCAGATTAACAATGTTAAAAAAATTTAAATATAATGCAACATCGCTTCTTTTGATCATTTCGATGCCTTATATCTTGATAGAAGACATAGGATGATATATACCACTTAAAACACTTTTCATAATGGATTACAAAAAAAAATCTCCATTACAATACGATTAAAATAAAAATGTATTATCGAAATTCAAAATAAAATTTATTCCTCCCATCAAAAACTCATATTTTTCATTTTCTATTAAAAAAAACCTACGCAAATAAACATTCAAATCTAAATACATATCTAAACCGAAATATACGTATTGTGAAAATAAAGGACAGAACATCTTGATTCTGAATAATACTCATCTCAAGTTACATAACTATTACATAACAACTATTGTATTTGCTTGGCGATTCAACAATGAAAACACGTCAACGTTTTTAAAAAATATCAAACTATTTTACCCTACTTTACTTGAAGCCTAAAGTACAGGTAATGAGTATAGATAATGGACTTCTTTTAAAAAGATTTGATTTCATTTTAATCTTATTTGTTCAATAAAATTGTATCTAAGAGATGCCAGTAATGATGCAAGTCAAATTAGTAGCACCATTGGTATTATTTCATATTTTATTTTTTTCAATAACCTGCTGAGAATAATTACAAGCGCACTGAACACATGCAAGAGACGGTTCAAGATGTCCCTCCATGGTCACTTGATATTTTCAAATATCGTACAAGTCATACCCATCCTCGGTAAATATTGTACAATTTGTGCTACATAACATGTTAAGTTGCAAAATATTCAATCCCGTCTTCCCTATACAGGTATTTTGTTCATACACTCCAATACAGCTGGAACTTTCTCCATTAATTAAAGATGATAAAGCAACTAAAATATTTAATAATGCCAATCACATATCAATAAAACCATAAACGTAACCATAAAATCCACAACTGATGCGAAATAGTATTATTGCGTAAGGTTTTCCATATTGGCTTAGATATTGGTCCGAGGCAAGCCATATGGTTAGCCAAGACCAATAACTAAGCCAATATGGAAAAAACTGGCGCAATTATACCTTTACCGACTAACCAGTCCAATGTGTCATATTGACTAGTCCAATATGATCCTTTATTGACTAATAACCAGTCCAATATGTCATATTGACTAGTCCAATATGATCCTTTGACTAACCTGTCCAATATGTCATATTGACTAGTCAATAAGGCATATTGGACGGGTATGTGTCGTATTGGCGTACATCGGCATTTTTTATTGTATTGACCGGTTTTATCATATTAAGGCTTATATTCTATTATTAGTTAATAATATAATGTATAATTATACCCGGAAGCGTTGATAACATTATTAAACATTCAACATAAACACAAAGTAAAAGACAAATCAATGCAAGTAATTATATATGGGTGAAAGAAACAAATACATATATTGTGTAGCTGTAGAGTCCACTTTCTCAATACTGTGGACCTTTTTAAGAATGGGGCAAGAATCCAAATATGATCATTAGTAGATATAATGAGTTTCAGTTTTTCAAGAGGTAGATACTTATTTACATTTAATCATGTATTATCAGGTCATATATTTTTGACATTTGAAGAATTGAGTTTCATCTTCTATTTCATTCTTGACATATTCTGTTTTCTCTTTTGGTGTTTTTATACCGCCCCTCTTTGAATTTCTAATAAGCGGTCACTAACTAACACAGTACAATTAATATATCATAAGTAGTACTGTTTTGTTTTATGTCAAAATTCAAAATAATATTTTCCCTGTGCATACTTGTTAACGTTACTGTTTCTATGAATAATTTTGTATAGATTATGCAACGACTAATGCTATACATGCTAAAAAACTTAAACATGAATAGCTTCATTCAACATGTTTACGAATTTTCTGTATCTTTAAGTCAAATACACGTATAAATATTGAATGATATCAATTATAATGTTTGGAAAGAAGTAGAATTTTTGGTCTTTTTTATCCTTTACGATAATATAAGACAAAAATAACTGTTTTCAATGTCAAATTGTGACCAAACTAGCAATTTGAAGTACATGTATGTATGTATGTATGTATGTATGTATGTATGTCTAACTGAAGAAATAAAAGATAAAAGAAAATATCAGGCGTGTATTATAGTACAAAAACAAATACTATATGTTAAAAAACTAAGCTGAATACTGAAAATTTTCTTCGATACTTTCAAAAGAGTAAATGCACTGAATATCCCGAAAGAATAATATTATAAAGAACACACCCAAACAATAATGAAATTGTTAGTATCAATACACTTTACAACCGGAGACTGATCTAACAAAATTTAAATTACCCAGGAAAAGGATATTTCTGTCTCTACTTATCCAGCACATAACACTTATTTTTTATATTTTTTAAAATTTAAGTCAATAAACAATAAATTTAGGCATAAAAACACAGGTTTTTCATCTATAGAAATAAAATTCAAATATATATACTAAATCTGTCAATCATACACCATAAGCTATGTGAAATGCAACAGAGAAGTAAACTGAAATGAAAGACAAATGACGGAATAGAAAACGCAACACAAAAACACCAGCAGCGGTTTCGACTCCTTGGTAATAATTTTATATGATACCAATTCAATTCACAAAACACATTACTTATAAAATGTTCCTGCAGAAACCTGGAATGATCCAAAGTGCTCTGCAATGATGAGCAGTTTCTTTTCCGTATACAACACACGTTGTGCAGCTTAAAATGTTATAAAAATTACAAACAGACATTTCTTTTGATCATTTCGACGCCTTGTATCTTGATACAAGAAATCGGATGATATACCACTGCATACTTGCCAACATTATTTTGCTAGAATCCATGATAAAATCGGTAAGGGGTCTTTCAAAGGCGAAGCCCCCAAGGCCGAAAACGATTTTAAGGTATTTGGAAGCTGTTTCCAGAGTGCAAAAATGTGAATAAATGTTTAAGTATAGCCGATTAAGTTTCATAATCGTCGGTCTTTTATCGGAGCAAACAGATTTTTTTTCAAACCATTAAACGAAGAATAAGCACTGAAAAAATCCCTGGGAAACTTTGAAATCCCGGAGAATATTACAGTCCACCCGGTAATGGGGTCAAATTTCCGGAGGGTTCGAGAGAAATCCGATGCATTGGCATGTATGCCACTGAAAGCACTTGTCATAATGGATTACAAAAAAAATCGACGTTAAAATTCGATTAAAAATAAAATTATGATAAACCTATCCCGAGACCTTGCTTTTTTTGGCTTTTTTCAAGTTATATAAAAAACTATTTCAGATTCACCAAAATCAATCCCAACCCGTTTTCCTCTTGGGGACAATTTGGTAAATGTTATTACTGTATATGTTCAATTGAGCGTAACCGACGAGGACAGGCTGGTATGCGCACACACAAAACTTCTAATGTTAAGGGGGTACAGAACACCTGAGGGAGTTAACTCTTTAGCTGAACGTTTTAATCACATACAATTAGTAAAAATGAAATCAAGCTTCTCAGTGAATGAAATTATTTCTGTAAATTGTGTGGTTCAAATTTCTTGAAATTTATATATTTTTGTCAACAGGTCAAAGTATATATTTCATCAAAATTTTATGAAAATTAAAAGAGCCGAATCTATTTAAGTCAAAGTTTTGGTTACCCCCTTAAACTTAAAGAATATTAAAAAGTTAAAACTTTATATCATCATGGGAAGTGAGGAAGCTTGACATATACTCGACAACTAAATTTGTACAATTTTCTGAAACTATTAACTGTATATTAGCTCAACAGTATCGATTACACCCTCAGTTGTCAGGACAGTAGTCTAGACGGTCACCGTGATATTGTATCAATAATTATTCGCATCTTCCCACGATCAAACTCGGTACGTAGTGACGAGTGTTATCCTTCCCCTAGATATGATCATCTGACCGTTTCGACTATTATAAGCAAATAAATCGATTTTAGTAACCGATTATTCTTCCGTACCAGACTAAGTTCAAATCTAGATTTCTATGGTATATGCCTGTGTTTGTGACAATCACAAAAAATCAAACAATACTGTATTGATTTTCTTTTTTTTTCTTTTAAAGGAGGGTAATAAATCTAACTTCATAACAGTCATTTTTACAGTAGAACAATATAAGAAATAAAATAAGTTGAAGATTGTGTCGAAGTATTTAAACTTAGCCTTGGGTACAGAAATACTTAACTGTCACAAAACCAGGTGTGTTTTTATCTTTGTCGGAAAACTAGAGATATTTGTATACAAATATTATCACGGGTGCATAGTAATAGAAAGTGATTCATAGTGTTAACGTTGATGACGTTTTATATCGTTCCAAATATCAAACTTTGCGAATCACATCGACCATTTTGCAACTTTTACATGTTTTATTTCCTTTTTTTACCTTGTTCTTTCAACTTTTCAATGATTGACGTCAAGAAAAAATGGATATTCCCTAATGAATAATTAAATAAAATTTATTACTGTAAGTTAGAATATTTAAAAAACGAAAACAAATTTTTATTACGATTACAATGCATTTTAAATAGGACAATATTCTAAAGCCTTATTCAGACTCGTAAATATAACAGCATATTGTTTTTGCATTTGTACATTACTTGATATTAATATAAAAATTTCAACCTCCCAATTCAGGGTTTTTTATCCACGTTTGTTCCTTTAAACCCCTGACACATCACATTCATATTTTACGGGTCGGAAGTGAACGATTGGTTACTTCTCAAGGTCAAAAGAGAATACATTTGCGTCGTAGGTAGAATTTTCTAGGTCACACACCAGGCGGCGATATGTTCGACCCGCAAAATATGAATGTGTGATGACAAGGGTTTGTAGGAACGAACGTGGATACAAAACCCTGACTTCGGAGGATGAAAAATTTATGCATTAACGTCACTCATTTTTTTTTTAAATGGTGGAAAATGACCTTGTTGCAATTTCACGCCAAAAAGGTTATTTTATCGTAGCAATTTTTAAATTTTGTTAACAATCGATAGAAAAATGACAAATCATTCTATTTCTTTTGTTAAAATGTTGGCAAGCAAGCTTGGGAAATTGCCAGATGACGTTAGTTTTAAATTTATCAAACTTCTGAAGTTCTTGATTTATAATCATTCTTAACGACGTTAAATTGCAGATTTTAGGAGAATTAAATGTGGTATTTTCCTTCAACAGTGTTCATCTGTATTTCAGATATCCTAAAGAATTCTGATCATTTTGGATATTGCGAAAAATGGCGTCTTACCCTATTTCTTTCAAGGTCAAAAAAGCTTTAAAGTTAGTTTAAAATCTCGATTGAAGGCTGATTTAAGTGTGTTTACTCATCATATAACGAATAATAAATTATAATCTGCAACAATTTTGAGAATCAAAAAATGGTAGCCAAAATTATCGTGTTGCGTTTTTTAGCTCCTAGTTATGAGTTAATAAACCTTTGGTTTTTTTTGTTTTTTACCGATCAATTCAGGACTCTCTAAGGCCATTTGCCTACCGGCTTTTTGTAGAGGAAAAAGGGGTGGGGGCATTTTCAGTCTCCAGCTTTTTCTGGTGCGACATCTCATTTCCGGCATGCTATTTGTATCGCAGAATATAACGTGCTATATCAAAAAATTCGTAAGGGTTCCGCGGAACCCAGTGTCTCGCCTACTTTTGATGTTGTCTATATTTTCAGTGTGATAGGTGAATGCACATAATAGATTTGCAGTTAATGAAATAAAACATTTGAAATGTATGAAAAAAGATTTTGTTGTAAAAAATTAATATAGTATGCAATTATATATATATAGATTTATAAATGAGTAGAAACATAAATTTATTGAATGAACAAATGTTAAAGAAGACAAATTTTAAAGTGCTTAATGATCTAGCCTTTAATTAAAAAAGTAGAATATATGTACAAATAAGAAAATTGTGGGTTATAGGAAATTTGCATTTTTTTCTCATAAACTACATTTAGAGTGAATTAGATAATGAAGAAACTTCTCTGCAAACTTAATAAAAATAATAAAGTTATTAAAATTTTTAAAAACTTTCACAACATAGTGAATGCAATGTTAAGTCCATTTATACGTAAAAAACTGAAAAACAGAAATAAATATTTTACAAAATTTTCTCCTGGATACAATCTTTATATCATAAACAAGCTTCTGTCCAAATTTGGTAAAATTCCTGGATAGTTTAAGAAAGTTATTAAAATTTTAAAAACTTTAACCACAGAGTGAATGTAATGTTTCCTGGCAGAAAAACTAAGTCCATTTATAAGTAAAATACGGAAATTTTTTTTTTTTTACTAAATTTACTTCTGGATACTATATTATGATCATAAACAAGCTTCTGTCCAAGTTTGGTACAAATCCAGGATAGTTTAAGAAAGTTATTAAAATTTTGAAAACTTTAACCACATAATGAATGTAATGTTTCCTGGCAGAAAAACTAAGTCCATTTATAAGTAATATACAGAAAAACTGGAATTTTTATTTTACAAAATTTACTTCTGGATACTATCTTATGATCATAAACAAGCCTCTGTCCAAGTTTGGTAGAAATCCAGGATAGTTTAAGAAAGTTATTAAAATTTCAAAAACTTTAACCACAGGGTGAATATTTGTGGACGCCGCCGACGACGACGACGACGACGACGACGACGACGGAATGTAGGATCGCTATGTCTCGCTTTTTCGACAAAAGTCGAAGGCTCGACAAAAATGGGTATCATTCAAATTTGAAAAGTTACGTTCTATAAAGAAAAATGACTGTTTTCATGGTATTTGGGATGCATGCCTTTAAACATATGTATTATTGTATAAATTTGATCTTATCAAAATGTCACAGTGGATTATTATTGTATCAATAACGTAAACCTAGACTTATGACATAATAACATCAGTCTCAGTAGGCATTAAACAAAAATTTAGTAAAATATAGACTTAATGTGGATACGTGTCTCCGGAATACTGATGAGAGACACAGCACGTTTGCAAATTCGGAATCTCCGATTTTTTGAAAGTTTCTAAAGTAGATTTTTTTCTTTAGAAAATATTTTAACTGCAAGCCATAATTTTAAAAATAAAAAAATTAATAAACTAGAAGAGGACCTCCTAAGGACCATTGCTGCCACGTTTTGTTTTAATTTGGCCAGTGGTTTCAGAGAACCTTCGATTACGGACGACAGGTGAAAGCAATAGACCACATGGTCCTTTGGACCAGGAGAGCTGATAAAAACGGGAACAGAAAGGACAAATAAAATATAACTTGCAATAATACGGGGGAAAAAAATAAACAACCAAATACAACTTTAACCATCAACATATTTTAAAAGATTATTCATAAGTGTCGATTAATTAGTACATAACCTGTTCATCCTTATTTAGATTTCTTGTATGAACTTCGTACAGTATAAACATATAAATAAAATACCTTGACTGACCGAAGCTTATCAAATTAATTTTAGATCTACTGTTTCCAAATGATAAAGGAAGGTAGGTCCATTTTTCACGTGTACTGAAACTTGACTGACTGACCAACGCATGCCGTTTTGATCGGGTTATAAAAATTCACCCTAAAAACGTCTAGGATGAAACAATGCCGTCAGTAAAGTTACACCCAAAAATTTCAGATGCAAAAAGTGTAAAATTGAATTCAATTCTTTTTGCGAAAGTGTTGATGTTAGGGGATCTTAGTGTTGGGAAAACATCTTTAGTGTCACGTTTTTGTTATGAAAATTATGATCCGGTGAAAACTTCGACTTTGCCCAAAAGCACATTTTACAAAAAGGATCTTTCCATGGAGGAACTCAATGTTCGAATGTTGATCTACGATACAAACGGTATGATTTAAACTAATTTTTTACGAGATTTGTCGCAGATTTATCACTGTATATGTTTTTATTTATTTTTTAACTCTCTGCCACAAATGTGTTGACATACTACTAAAAGCATTCATCAAGATGAATTAAAAGAAAAAATCTCCATTAAAATTGGATGAAAAATATAATTTTAGGTACTGCAAAATTGCTAATTTTAGCCCCTTTAGTCCATTTTTTCTCTGCAATGATAAAAGTAACACAAAAATGCATGCAATAATTTTATTGTATTTTTTATGACATACCATTTAAAAAGAAATCATCAAAATCGGATTAAAAAGAAAGAAAATTTCTAAAATTAAGACTGTCCCATTTTCAGGCCCTTTTATCTCGAAAACGGTAAGAGATAGTGAAAAACGGATCTTGAATAAATTTTTCCATTTTCACCACGGAACTTTAAAAACCAAAAAATCCAAATGCAAAAAAAATGCAAGAAAAGCATAAAATGTCCAAGGTAGAAAGCAACTTATTGCACGTATTTACTATATATTAAGTAATATATTTTTCTGTAATAATAAAGAGATAATTTACAGTTTACAAATTTGTCTGTATAATGACAATAATATAAAGACAATTGATCATATAACATTTAAAATATCTGATTATATTTTATCTACAACGAAACGATATCGATGCTGGAAATATCACAACTCTTATCAGGTATTATCCTCGAATATACAGGGGTCGAATGTCGAATATGGTCCATTTAAACTTGTTACGTAGACTCCTTTCAAATTTCAATTTATGCATTTTGTTTCTACTCAGTATTGTCATACACAATATGTAGATGTGCAATAAGCTTGTGAAATTTTAATTTTCAAAACATGGGCCAGTAGGGATGAATTTCAAAAATTAATGAATTTACACTTGCATGACTTGTGTCCTAAAATATTTTGCATTTTTCATTGGATTTAGTGATTTAAATTCTTGATAGAATGATTGCATAACAGGCAATAAGGTTTTATTTTTTTTAATTTGGGTAAGTGTCCCAAATACACGTGGAGGTGCGGGGATCACTGTCGATTCCGACAGTAGCATCTAGTTGAAATTTTTAAAAATATTTCCCGTAATATGCACACTCAATCGTGACAATGCCGAAGTGGCTATCAATAGCAAAGATTTGACGTTATTTTAACGTTTAAATTATGTCTGATAATGACGATGTGTCCATGTTCGATTCTGGTTTTATATGACAATTTTTAGATGTCACAATGTTACATCGAATCAACATCAGTTGAACATGAAAACAACAGTAATTCTCCATCAGAACACAATTAGGGTCCTCATTTGAGGTAGACATTCAGATTTGGCAATCCGAGAGAGTTTGTTTTCCCGAGGGAAGAGGGCCGTAATTGTTTTATTTTATCTCCACATATTCAGGTAGTCCGCATCCTTTGGCCCAAGAGAGATAGAAGAGATTTTAATAATAATAGTGCGTTCTTTCAGGTAGAGAAAAAAACGAGTCCGCTGACATCTTCACATTAAATTGAGATTCTACATTTTTCAGGTCAGGAGAGATACAGAAGTCTGACAGCATCATATTACAGAGGAGCACATGGCTGTCTTATATTGTTTGATATTACAAAACATCATACATTCGACAGTGTGAGTTCCTGGTAAGATCTTATATCCTAGTGCTAAAACTTACGGTGCTACATTTGTGACATTAGCATTGATTAATACTGAAATGTAAATAGTTGCCCGTATGCATTGCCGTTGTCGCGTGAGGAGATTTCGTCCGTGAGGATTTAACGTCCCGCATGCGTATAAAGGCGGAACTATTTCGATGCAGTTCCGGCGTGAGCACCTCATGCGGCTACTAGCCAACAGGTACTTCCGTCTGATATATGACTTCCGGGAATGGGTGGCAAAAACAAATGTCGTGTGATCTAGTGATTGCTATTGAATTATGCAGAAAATGAACAAAATAAACATAAACAAACATTTACATACATATTATAAAATTTAATAACAAAATAACCCAGACAAAATAATAAGCAGTTAAATGCACCTTTTGAACAGTGTTGATACAAACGGAAAACTCAAAAAGAGGGGTGGGGGGATAAAATTGTAGCCTGGAAAAGAAATTTGGCATACACCTCTTTATATAAAAAAATTATGGCATTGTCCTACAGTTTAAAGACATATCAGTAAAAAAAAGTGGGGGTGGTGCTAGCAGGATGTCTGATATTATGAAATTCTGCACGGGCTACCCAAATTTAAAAAAACATTCAATCATGAAGTCGGTTATTCAAAATGGGCAATCCCATATCTTGAAAGATGTAATCCCAGTTTCTCGATTGGGGAATAAATAATACTACAATAAAAATAATTGTGGAAAATAAAATTTCTATTTTGAAAAATAAACACACTGATGCTACAGAATTTGTCAGCTCCCTTCCCATTAAAGAAATAATTAGTCTCCATATAAACACAACCATACTTTCACTTTCTTCTTTAATTCCTTATAGTTTCTAAATTTATTAGAACAGATTATTCAGCAAAAGAAATTTTAATCTTATATTTAATTTAAAATAACATGGTTAGGTAAAACATTAGGCTTGGCTTTAAATATGGGAACAATAGTTCCCATTTTGTCTATTGTTCATTTTTATTAGATATGAAAAAAATCTAATTAAAATGATATGAAAAAGAAAGGATATGGGGTATGCGTCATTGAGGCTTTATCCCGATTTAAGAATATCTTGAAAAACTATATCATCTAGTGGTCGCCAATGCTGTGGCCTACAACCACTGAAATTGCATGGTCCTGCCTAAGGACAGACATTTATACAACATGGTGGGGTTAAACATGTTTGTGAGTACTCAACCCTCCCCTACATCCTGGGTCAGTGGCCAGAGTAATAGAAAGACAGACAATAAAATTTAAAGCTCTAGATTCAACAAGCCAAGCACTAAAACACAAAAATATGAAAAAATAAAACTCACATAATAAAAAGTGCTTTGTACTTATAATGCTTACATTCCCATTTGGTCTATTACTTTTTATGTGTTTTTATCGGATATGATTCGGTTAATTTCCATTTGGTCTTCTTCTTTTTATACTTTCAGTTTCATGCCAATGGTTTTGCAAACATCTGACATTTTTGTGAAGTATGTTCAAAAATGCCCCCCTTTTTTATTTAAATTTTTTGTGTCTTGTGTGTACCTAGATTTTTTCTATGTAAATGGGGTAAAAGTATGCACAGTCTGGCAATTCTCATGGCTCATACTGATCATATATACAATATTCTATCATTCTATAGTACTTTATATGAAAACAGTTTAAAAATATGCACAGGCTGTCAATTCTCACAGCTCATATTGATCATATATACAATATTCTATCATTCTATGGTACTTTATATTTAAACAGGGTAAAAATATGTACAGACTGGCAATTCTCATGGCTCATACTGATCATGACTATAATATTCTATCATTTTATGGTACTTTATTTGTAAACAGGGTAAAAATATGCACAGACTGGCAATTCTCATGGCTCATACATATCATATATACAATATTCTATCATTCTATGGGACTTTATATCTAATCTAAACAGGGTAAAAATATGCACAGGCTGGCAATTCTCATGGCTCGCACTGATCATGACTATAATATTCTATCATTTTATGGTACTTTATTTGTAAACCGGGTAAAAATATGCACAGGCTGGTAATTCTCATGGCTCATACTCATCATATATACAATATTCTATCATTTTATGGTACTTTATGTCTAAACAGGGTAAAAATATGCACTCGCTGGCAATTCTCATGGCTCATACTGATCATATATACAATATTCTATCATTCTATGGTACTTTATATGTTAACAGGCTAAAAATATGCACAGGCTGGCAATTCTCATGGCTCATATTCATCATCTTTATAATATTCTGTCGTTCTATGGTACTTTATATGTTAACAGGCTAAAAATATGCACAGGCTGGCAATTCTCATGGCTCATACTGATCATGACTATAATATTCTATCATTTTATGGTACTTTATTTGTAAACGGGGTAAAAATATGCACAGGCTGGCAATTCTCATGGCTCATATTCATCATCTTTATAATATTCTGTCGTTCTATGGTACTTTATATGTTAACAGGCTAAAAATATGCACAGGCTGGCAATTCTCATGGCTCATACTGATCATGACTATAATATTCTATCATTTTATGGTACTTTATTTGTAAACGGGGTAAAAATATGCACAGGCTGGCAATTCTCATGGCTCATATTCATCATCTTTATAATATTCTGTCATTCTATGGTACTTTATATGTAAACAGGCTAAAAATATGTACAGGCTGGCAATTCTCATGGCTCATACTGATCATGACTATAATATTCTATCATTTTATGGTACTTTATTTGTAAACAGGGTAAAAATATGCACAGGCTGGCAATTCTCATGGCTCATACTGATCATATATACAATATTCTGTCATTCTGTGGTACTTTATATGTAAACGGGGTAAAAATATGCACAGGCTGGCAATTCTCATGGCTCATACTGATCATGACTATAATATTCTATCATTTTATGGTACTTTATTTGTAAACAGGGTAAAAATATGCACAGGCTGGCAATTCTCATGGCTCATACTGATCATATATACAATATTCTATCATTCTATGGGACTTTATATCTAAACAGGGTAAAAATATGCACAGACTGGCAATTCTCATGGCTCATACTGATCATGACTATAATATTCTATCATTTTATGGTACTTTATTTGTAAACGGGGTAAAAATATACACAGGCTGGCAATTCTCATGGCTCATATTCATACCATAGAATGATAGAATATTGTATATATAATCAGTATGAGCCATGAGAATTGCCAGCCTGTGCATATTTTTACCCCGTTTACATATTAAGTACCATAGAATGATAGAATATTGTATATGTAATCAGTATGAGCCATGAGAATTGCCAGCCTGTGCATATTTTTACCCTGTTTACATATAAAATACCATAGAATGCAATTGCTAGATTTAACCATATTGTATAGAGGAAGAAACTCAACAGAACAAAAAAGAATTGTCTCTCCGTCAAAGGCAAAAAACAGTTTACCTCTGCGGTAAAAACAAAAGTCACTTTCAGAAAACCATTAGTCTGTGAATTAATTAATATTATTTGAGCAAGTTGCAAAAAAAATTAAGGAAACTTTTCTTTAACATTTGTTTAAGAAACTGTTTAAAAAAAAAATTAATAGCCCCCCCCCCCCCCCCCCTCCCTTCCCATTTTCTCCAAAAGAAATGATTGCTGACTTAAGGTATATTGTTTAATTGATTTAATAATTGTTTGCATTTTATTACCAGTATCATCATTTTAATCCAATTAATTATCCCATAAAAATCGTAAATTTATTAGCAGTGTCTTCAATCCTGAAAGGATTTACATTGGTTTGTGAATTAATTAATATTATTTGATCAAGAACAATTTAACATGATAGTAATAATCTGGTCCGGATTTTATATCTATGATTATAAATAAATGATATTAAAATGCATTCAAAACTTAATTTTCTTTATACATCGTATGTCGAAAAAATACAAAATAGCGTTTTATCTGGTCCGCAATCGATGGTGTTTTTACATTTTGTTGTGCTGGATGATCTCACGGACTGGTTATGCTCACGACCCCCTATGTGAGATCCGACAGCCAAACCGGAAATCGGAAACGGAACTGGCAATTCTCACAGACGAAATCTCCTCACGCGACACCGTATCTGGATACATGGACTCCCATAGGATATGTTGATATGATTCGAGTCGCAGGCGAGGGTCATATCAATACCCGCGGGCAGTCCATATATCTGGATACGGCACTTTGCGAGAGCAACAATTGAATAAAGAAGGGATATACTTATTTCGAATTATTTGAAGATGGATGCACTTGTTTCACATTCAGAAGTGCATGCAACCTGACATTTACAAATAGACCCGCTAGATCTGCGTATTTTTCGAAAATTTATTATTCAAAATATCGTGGATCTCAGCGTAAGATAGTTCAACAAACGGATTTGTAACAGTAAGTTCTGACAATAGAATTACAGGCGTCGTCTGTAACGAAATTCCGGATCTGAACTGGGTTTTCTTATATTTTTAAAAGGGTTTGACCTGGATTGTGGTCGTAACTGTCGAGACGTCTATATCAGTAATGGGAATCGAATATTGGACCGGACAGTTTTTAATTTCCTTGCTGTCATTTTGGATACTTACCCAAATAATTGAAACTGTGTTTTCCAATATTCAGTTTGTGCTTAAATACTGAAAGTCCACATAAAGCATACGACATACATAAAACTGAGAAATTTATCTTACACCTTCAGTTAAAAAAATTAAATTATAATTACTAGTAGCAAGAACAAATAAACCTAGAAAATGTATCTGCAATATTCACATGTAAAAGCAGTATTTAGAGAACCAAATGCAATAGGTAACACATTTAGTCCCCGAATTGTAAAAAATCCAGTCCAACGGATTAGGCACTGCTGTGTTACTTTGGGTTGTGATGATAAACACGAATATCAAGGATAAACAATTATAAGTTTCGGAGAAACAGATAGAATTGTTCAAGTCACTCACGCTGAAATAGCAAGTCATTATGACTCAAACGGTTTTGTACTGTAACTGACATAAAAAAAAGATTTTCCCTGACCACAATATATAATGCTAAAAAAAATAGGCAAAGAATTCAGTGAAAAATTTCTGTAAAAGGTTTTTGTTTAAATTTTAGGTTACAAGATCTCAAACAGTATACAATATATCCTGAAAAGGTTTCATCAATTATAGTAGGCACAAAATGCCACGCAACAACAAAACGAGAGGTACCAAAAGAGAAAGCGGAAGCATTTGCAGATCACGTGGGGCTTCCATATATGGAAGTGAGTTCAGAAGAAGATATTAACGTTCGTGAGGTTTTTGACTTGTTGGCAGATAATATTATCGAAGCGTTTAAAAGACATCCTTCCATGATCGAATTACAACCAACTACAAAATTATCAGACAATAATACAAAAGATAAATTTTCATGGTGCTCATGTTGAGGACGTTGCTGGTTATGTTTCTTGCTTTTGGTCATATTTTTGAACTCCTCTGATTTTAGTACCCATACAAAAGTATTTTTTGGCATGCAATTTTTTTTCTTTCGAAATTTTCTGCACATTATCTACAAACTGAAACAATTATTTCAAAACCTTGTTATTCTGAAACTAACCAACAAACACACTTTATGTATTGTATACAGAAATCACGTTAACTGAATTTGGGGATTACTCAAAAAAGATGAAATAAGATACGTAATACCGATTTAGATATATCAAAAGTCTCGACTAAGGTCATTCCATATGACAATGTCTATCGGGTAATAAATCTATTATATCTACATGTACATGTGAAACAGTTTGGTCAAGCCAACGATGATATGTGTTATATTTATATATGCACTTTTTTTTATATTTATGACAATACCTTATATTTTTTTCTTACTTGACAATTACAATATTCATACAGGGATAACCTCCCTTTGAGGACATGTTTGTTACTCCTGGACAAAGAGCTTCAAATTTTATATTAGAAGTATTAATCCTACTATTTTGATAAAAAGTACAAATAATTTTACATACATATGCTGGCATTTTGTTAAAACTAACATTCTGTTCTGTATATCATACATTTCAATGAGCGTAAGTTTCGTGAAGACCCTTGATACCCAACGATGAACTGGGACAGCTCAATGTTAACCTGAGCATGCAGTCCTGGTAAAGATCTCTTGAACCTCCATTAAGAGTGGGTGTTTTGTATGCATTACAACTACTCACAGTATGAGGTATTTTTAAGAGAAACCCCCTCCCCTAATTTCCTCCAATTTCCCATGCAAGCTTATTTATATGAAGTTTCATTTCATTTAAAATTTTATGTTAAACGATGGAAAGATTTCAACCCATTCTGGAATATTCTCCACATAAGTATCATCATTACAATTCATCTGTCTCATTTTTTCAAAATAAATCAACTGATTAATTAAGAAACTCATGAGCATTTCATCCTTGCATTTATTGTAGTGTTTAAAACTTAAACCCAAGGATAAATTTGAAATGTGCATGTATATTAATAACCTTTGGTTGATTATTATCATAGAGCTAGGCAATTAATAAAAAAAAAGATCGACAAAGCTCACCATGACAGTTTATGATTTGAAAAGTTTCAAGTTGGGAGAACATTAAACGCCATATGTAAGCACTGCTGTCGGAGAATAATTATAACATTGCTCATGTTTTATGTACATAATACGACGCGTATACAGTGAAACTCGGTTGTGTCGAAGTGCAGGGGACCGAATGAAAAATTTCGATTCAAGACACCCGTTTTCATTTTTGATCTCCAGCTTAACCATTGATTAACTCATATTGCATATTTATTGTTTAAACAAATTTCATTTTTTAAAGTGGTTAAAATACAATTCTTTTCTGTTTAATGTGCCTTCATATGACATATAGACTTCAAGCATTCCATCGATAGTAAAATACAAATGATCCTTTATCGACAATACAACGGAATCTGCCAGATCCTACCACAGGAAAATCCGACATTCCTCTGGCCTTTTGCAAGTAAGCTGGGCTACTATGACTCAACTGAGAACATATCGTGGAAGTCAAATACCAAACTTCTACATACAAAACGTGCTCTGACGTCTCACAGACATTTCCAGCTGTTCAGAAAAAAGTATGATATCGGAGGCCTCGGAATCTCTGACTAATTACTAAAAACTCAAACTGATTAATTTAAAGTACGTTTAACATATTAACGATGAGCTGGTGAAGCACTCCTTCAAATCAACGAATAAAGACTTGGGAAGGTTTGCGACGAGTTTCATGTTCCTGCAATATTTCAGTTAAATACGGTTAACTGGTAATAAAATTTCTTTCAAAATTTGGTTAGAATTACGTAATTTATTTGGGTTTTTTCCACAAAATAAATTTAGTAGTGCAAACTGAACAGGCAATGTTCCTCAAATATACAAGCATATTACAAGATATTGATAATATAAATTTTGTGTACATTATTTAATATTCTTGATTCTAATGTCATCCTGTATTCTGTATTTACTTTTTCATTTTTATTTATTTATCTTGTTATTGTATCATGACATATGTATTCAATAAGAAATTAAATGTTTAAAAAATACTGTTTGATAATAAATAAAAATATATTTCAGATAAAACTAGAAAAGGAGAAACCGGTGAGAGCTCTTCCAAATAAAAAAAACCAATAGAATGCAGAATTCTCAGTTACAACTCACAATGTTCGCTCATGGAAAGCTAAAAAAATGAAATCATTTTCATCGAAAAAAGTTTATTTGGTCCAGAAAAGGTCAACTTTCCACTTTCTCACAATCTTTACCTGGATAAAATTCCATAAGTTATCTCATAACCAAACTTATATCTTTATATGCTTTCCCTTGATTGCTCAATATTCAACATTACAATATAGAAACACTTTCTGTCTACAATTAATATTTCTATGTCACCGACCAGTCTGTTCTAGAGGTTAGTATAAATTTTCGGCAAACGAATCTTACATTAACACTAGTGGTTTGTGGAACCTTATGAAAAACTTTTGAAAAAAAATGTTAATTATATTTTTAAAACTGATAAAGTTAAAATTCAAAATTTAAAAAAAATCCATATATGCGAACATGTGATTTCAGCAAATTTAAAAGACGCAGAACATGGTGAAGATTACAATTTTGTTATTTGTCATTTTATTTACATATGATAAATGATCAAGGTCAAATGACGTGTAGACCTTGAAATAAGGACAAACTGATAAGGGTAAATAATACTTCGAAAAATCCCAGTTAAACTATTACAATTATTAAATATACTTCAATACGAAATATGTTTCCTGCAGTACCATTTGACCACGCCAAATTCATTTCTTGTTCATCGGATTTACTCCCCTTTGAACTATTGAAAGACTTTTTCTGGTCTCCAAAACATCATCCTACCAAGTCAGAGTTTTGTATCCACTTTTGTATCCACGTTCGTTCGACCCACAAAATATGAATGTGTGATGTCAGGGGTTTGTAGGAAAGAACGTGAATAAAAAACCCTGACTTGGGAGGATGCAAAATATAGAAACTGGCTTTTCAGATTACTGTGGCTTACAAATAATCTTTTGGATGAAATTTTGGTGAAATTCTAGACTTTATTATGCCAAAATTTTATTTCTTATTTTTCTAAATAAAATTTTGAATTTTAAATAAAACTTTGCATACCGTAGTCACAATTTAAAACAACTTTTTGCCCGCTAGAAAGCCTAACTGTGAAGAACTGCAATAAAAAAATATATTTCTTTGTTTAAATTCTAATGTGCACATAAGAAATTTTGTCAAATTCGTTTAATTTTGTTTCTTCTATATTAATCAATCAATCATACATGTAGTTGTTAAAATGTGGCTATTTATATATAGGTCAACTGATAAATTTATCTAGCAATTTCGTATGAACTTTGTATGAGGTTGTATAATTGGGTTATTCTTCACCACTGGTCAACTGGAGTTCGAAGGAAACAGAATTATTTGTCAACATTATATGATTTGCATAAAAAAACAAGTAAAAACTTTTCAGTCAAAAAGTTTGCTCGCTTGACAATTTGCTTTTTGGCTTCAGAATTTTACATTTTTGAGAAAAAAAAATCGCTCGTTCGTTCCAGTTTTTCTTGAGCGCTTTGTGTCCGAAAAACAACTATTTTCTTTGTAATATCCTTATGTTAAAACTATTGACCTTTTGTCTGAAACTTATACATACATTGTGGTTTGGATTTTTAAATGTCCATGAAATGAGAGAAAAGACTCTGGTTGAAGATAGATTTAACAGATAGAGTTTTTCATTTTAATAGATAACCGTAAATGAGTGCATAGAAAAAAGGAAACTTCAACGAACATTTATCACGCATTTCTCCCCCCCCCCCCCCCGGTGACAAATATTCAACAAGATTAAAGATAACATAAAAGACTGTTTACATCTAAGGGTCGTCGAGTGGTTGGGTTGGTCAAGGAGAAGAATCAACTCCAATGACAATACACATTCTCAATATTGTGCCTAAAAAGAGTCTGAATGGCGCCTCAATTAACAGTAAAATAATCATAATAATAATGTTGAAATAAATCAATATTCCAAAAAGATTCACGAAAAATGCGTGATCCTGGTATGGAAGCAAAATACAAACATAATATATGTGTTGAATATGCCGGATTTAAAATGTATATGACCACTCAACCTTTTCACTAAATTCTAGTTCTAGGTGAAAAAGCAAAGGACAGATGAACAATAAAAATAAGTCTACCTAAGTAACCAGCAATCTAAGATTACAAAGTTCGACTCGTTCCCCCACTAATTCTGATGTGTGGCTGTGTGGCTCCCCGAGATGCACCCTTACAGCAAGTAATGATTGTAGGTCGCATGGTATCGCGCCCGGAGAAATGAATTCAGATGTAAAACTTAACCTAAGTCAATGAAGCACAGTAAGTAGGTCAGAGTGACCTAATTTTGGTCAGAGGCTGTGTTACCCCCCGAGATGCACCATGACACCAAGTAATATGATTGTGGGTCCCTTTGTATCGGAGAACTGAACTCGGACGTAAAACATAACATAATTCAATCAAGCACGATAAGTAGGTCAGAGTGACCTAATATTGGTGGGAGGCTGTGTTACATCCTGAGAGGCACCATCACACCACGTAATATGATTGTAGGTCCCTTGGTATCGAAGATCTGAACTCGGACGTAAAAATTAACCTAAGTCAATGAAGCACGATAAGTAGGTCAGAGTTACCTAATTTTGGTGGCAGGCTGTGTTACTCCCTGAGATGCACCCTCACACCAAGTAATAGGATTGTTGGCATTTTGTATATTAAAACTGATTTTTGACATAAAACTTATAAGCCAGTGCACCGTGTAATATGGGTCATGTGACCTTCATCTTATGTCAAATGGTCAGTCTCTTCATCAAACACCGGCACACAAAAATATATGACCCTATGTCAACTAGTAACTGAGAACTGGCACGTTGACGCCGACCCCAATTGTCCCCCTCAAGTTCGTTGAGGCGAACTAAAACTCGATTCGTTTTGACCCAGAAGGAAATACTTCAAATGAAGCTGGGAAGGGTGTAGGGGTTAGGTCTATTAGGGTTTTATATCACTTTTGGTACAACGGGTTACACGGAGGTGATAGTTTTATATTGACCAAAGAAGCCGGATTACCACCGACTTTCACCATTTTAAGCTGGCAAGAATTGCCAATAAAGACCTAAGTCAAACACAGATAGCCATGAGCTGTACATAAATTCATTATTTAAGAGTTGAAATTCCAGTGATCATTAGAAGTAAAGTGCTTGGACCATTGGACAAACTAGCCCCTCAGACTTGACGAAAAAGTACAGCAAATAGAATGTTTTCTGATACCAACGTTGATACATAATCAAGATGTGCACATTTTGTCGATTTATGACTCATCAGTTGTGCTCAAGGCCGAATGTGATGAAAACAAAAACAATCCAAAACGTTTAAGAGCAATACCAAAATGGCAAAAAGGGTGAAGCCAAAGTCATTAAGGACAGAACTATGCACAAGGGATATACCTATAGCACAAAGTATATATATATACTTGGTGAAAAAGGAACACTTCCCTGTAGACTGGAGTATCAGCTATTTTCTTTTAATTCTATTAACATGAGAGCTCTGTATATCTATACAATATTTCCATAAAGCAGAATGGCATTTGCTTTAAAGATGGTCAAAACACGCTTTTCGTCGAATTTCGCCACTCAGATCTACATTCATTAGATAAATGTTGGCACATCATGATATTGAATGGTTTAAAGAAAACTGAAAATTCCTATAAAATTGGATGATACCATTCTTATTAGTTGTAAAAATTCAGCGTTTTCTTGAGTTTGTCATGCATGCATATAGGTGTGAAAAATTCTAAATATTTTGCTCCAGTTTTATGTCGAGTCTCACTCGGGGAAATATAAAAATTCTTGCTCGTATCGAGGATGTCATAGATTTCTCATTAGTTCTGGCATTATAACATTTTTTACAGTGATATTTCAAAAATTCAAAATTTCAACCTTATGAAACTTTATACGTTTCATAATCGCATGATTACAGTGGAAGATGTCGAACTCATTCAAGACTAAACCAACAGACGGCTCATCATATTGTCGACAAAAAAATACCTGCAAAACTGAAGATGGCTGACGTACCCAAGTTAGTAAAGAACAGTGACAATTGCCATACGAGTATTGTTGTATAGCGCGCGCTTTTTTCTGTCAACGATAATGTTAATACTTCGAGAGGCGCTATCTTGAACTGACTAAAGTAAAGCACGCCCTAATACAAACCTTTTATGGTAAACACCAATCTCAACCAATAAAATTTAACATCGGCATGCTTATTGCCATATTGTAGCGATTCCTTTCTAGTAGTAAGTATACGATGTACTCGTGTCTTTTTTTGTTTCGAAGCAAATAAAATATGTTTAAACTAAATTCTCTTCTCTTTTTCGGTTGTTAGGGGATAAGCATAAAATTCAACTAACCTGATTGATATACATTTCGGACTAGGTCTAGAAAACGCTTGTCTCTCCTCCAATAGTCTGGAGCGAAACCCCCAGGTATAATTAGGCCATCTAAATCCTAAAATGAATTTACAAAAGTGTTTGAGAAAGTACCAGAAATATCAACATAAGAAACAATATTCTAAATGAAATGAAACAAAAAACAAATAGACTGTTGTACATGCAACACCTAAGCTGCCATTGTTATAAGGTTAAACTCGAAGACAGTCTGTCCTTACACATCATTTGGTTCTATATTTTCGGAATTTCAATCTGCCGTAATATTTTTGGTTTTTCCATTCGATATTTTCAACCGTCAGCGCTTCAGATGGAACAAAAAATTGTTGCATCAAAATTTATTTATTAATAATTCTACATTCAAGTAGATATACTTGATGGTGCAATTGTGCAATTAGATCATTTTTTAAATATCCCTATTCTATTGATATACGACTTAAAATAACATGCATCACAGGTGGTCTATCGGTAGATAACATATATATACATATGTCATGTATGTACTGTATTTATTAGTGTTAAAGGATGAAAGCACATTTCCCTATTTCATAACGTAATAACTATGTTTTTCATGTTGTTTTGTTTGTTGTGCTTTTGAGCCTAAACTGGGTGTAACTGAGCAATAAAGAATTTGTATTCTTTCGTTTTCAAGAATATATAATTTAGCAGTTTCATTGCTGCCAAACACCGGACAACTCTGCAATTTAGGAAATTCGACAAAAAATTCGTTGACCAATAACTGAATTGTTTTAAAAAGCCTGATGAAAAATATTACATCGAAATGAATTCAGGCTCTGTGGTGCTCTCATTCAAGATCAAAATGTGTGCTTCCTTTCGGCGAATTTAATAATAAAATAATTGTATAAATACCTCGGCTTTAATATCATCAATACTATATTCTGCCTTACAAGGATAACCATGTTTTGAATTGTACGTTTTGCTTTTCTCTGGTCCTATAGTAAATGTTTCATGGCCTTCTTCTCTGAGACGGTAGTATGGGTACCATAACTACAAAATCCACAGTAAACGTTAATAAAATGCTCCGCTGGGCGCAGCTAGATACGACCGCAGATGTCGAACCCTGAATAGTTGGGGCAATTATGAACACAACATTCAAGCTTGATACAATACTGAATTTGGATTGTGAATAAATATTTGACACAGCATAGGTTTCTGACACAGAATGAATGTTGTCTAAGAACTTAAAAATTTTTAATTTACCTATTCAAACCATATCAGTATTTTTTGTTTTTATATATAAATCAGAAATAACCAATTTAAAATTGGGCACACATATCAATTTCTTGCTATTGCGCAATACTGTGCAATTGAAAATTTCTTCAAATATTTGACACATAATAGGTTTCTGACACAGAATAACTGAAACCAAAGAACTTAGAATTGGTCATATGATTTCAATTTATATTCAATTTTTTGCTTCTTGTGCAATACAATATGCTGTGGAGAATTGCCCCCCCCCCCCAAAAAAAAAAAAAAAAAATTTACCCCTTTTTTAGCTTTTGTGCAATACACTATGAAGTTGCACATTGACTCCCCCTCCCAAAAAAAAAAACAACAAAAAACAATAAAATTTATTGTAACCCCCCCTTTTTTGCTAAAAAAAATTTGAAATTTCCTTTTTAATTTATGAATTATGAAATGAGAAAAAAATTGCCCCCTCCCCAATTTCTCATTCCCCCCCCCTAAATTTTGTTTTCACCCCCCCCCCCATTTCTCTTGATACTTTGCAACCATAACAGCCCATTTAAATACACCATAACGTATTAAAATAGATAAAATGCTCCGCTGGGCGCAGCTAGATACGACCGCAGATGTCGAACCCTGAATAGTTGGGGCAATTATGAACACAACATTCAAGCTTGATACAATACTGAATTTGGATTGTGAATAAATATTTGACACAGCATAGGTTTCTGACACAGAATGAATGTTGTCTAAGAACTTAAAAATTTTTAATTTACCTATTCAAACCATATCAGTATTTTTTGTTTTTATATATAAATCAGAAATAACCAATTTAAAATTGGGCACACATATCAATTTCTTGCTATTGCGCAATACTGTGCAATTGAAAATTTCTTCAAATATTTGACACATAATAGGTTTCTGACACAGAATAACTGAAACCAAAGAACTTAGAATTGGTCATATGATTTCAATTTATATTCAATTTTTTGCTTCTTGTGCAATACAATATGCTGTGGAGAATTGCCCCCCCCCCCCCAAAAAAAAAAAAAAAAAATTTACCCCTTTTTTAGCTTTTGTGCAATACACTATGAAGTTGCACATTGACTCCCCCTCCCAAAAAAAAACAACAAAAAACAATAAAATTTATTGTAACCCCCCCTTTTTTGCTAAAAAAAATTTGAAATTTCCTTTTTAATTTATGAATTATGAAATGAGAAAAAAATTGCCCCCTCCCCAATTTCTCATTCCCCCCCCCCTAAATTTTGTTTTCACCCCCCCCCCCATTTCTCTTGATACTTTGCAACCATAACAGCCCATTTAAATACACCATAACGTATTAAAATAGAAAATGACATCATAGTCATGGATGGCAAATTTTAAATATGCATAATTTAAAAGCAGTTTAGATGAGATAAACAAAAAAGCTTCATCAGCACATATTCAAAATTTGAGATAAAAAAAAGAGTTATCCCTCTTTGTACATATTTTTATAATCATGTTGTCATATTTGCTCTAAGTCATATTTAATTGTTAGCAGTAGTATGTATGTTAGTATCATATAATTTTAAAATTTCTGATTTGTAAGTTTATTCAATATATATGTTTGGATTGAAGTCATTGTTGGGTGTTACTGAAGTTATCCTTTAATTGTAATGTAAATAATGTAAATTGGTTTAAATTATACTGATTCTTGCTATTGCACAATACTGTGTAATTGAAAATTTCTTGAAATATTTGACACATAATAGGTTTCTAAAACAGAATAACTGAAATAAAGAACTTAGAATTGGTCATATGATTTGAATTTATATTCAATTTTTGAATTCTTGTGCGATACAATATGCTGTGGAGAATTGCCCCCACCCCCCAAAAAAAATAATTTACCCCTTTTTTAGCTTTAATTTTGGACCCCGATTTGGACCAACTTGAAAACTGGGCCCATAATAAAAAAACTAAGTACATGTTTAGATTCAGCATATCAAAGAACCCCAAGAATTCAATTTTTGTTAAAATCAAACTAAGTTTAATTTTGGACCCTTTGGACCTTAATGTAGACCAATTTGAAAACGGGACCAAAAATTAAGAATCTAAATGCACGGTTAGATTCGGCATATCAAAGAACCCCAATAGTTCAATTTTCGATGAAATCAAACAAAGTTTAATTTTGGACCCCGATTTGGACCAACTTGAAAACTGGGCCCATAATAAAAAAAAATAAGTACATGTTTAGATTCAGCATATCAAAGAACCCCAAGAATTCAATTTTTGTTAAAATCAAACTAAGTTTAATTTTGGACCCTTTGGACCTTAATGTAGACCAATTTGAAAACGGGACCAAAAATTAAGAATCTAAATGCACGGTTAGATTCGGCATATCAAAGAACCCCAATAGTTCAATTTTCGATGAAATCAAACAAAGTTTAATTTTGGACCCTTTTGGCCCCTAATTCCTAAACTGTTGGGACCAAAACTCCAAAAATCAATCCCAACCTTCCTTTTGTGGTCATAAACCTTGTGTTTAAATTTCATAGATTTCTATTTACTTATACTAAAGTTATTGTGCAAAAACCAAGACAAATGCTTATTTGGGCCTTTTTTAGCCCCTAATTCCTAAACTGTTGGGACCAAAACTCCCAAAAACAATCCCAACCTTCCTTTTGTGGTCATAAACCTTGTGTTAAAATTTCATAGATTTCTATTTACTTATACTAGAGTTATTGTGCGAAAACCAAGAAAAATGCTTATTGGGCCCTTTTTTGGCCCCTGATTCTTAAACTGTTGGGACCAAAACTCCCAAAATCAATCCCAACCTTCCTTTTGTGGTCATAAACCTTGTGTTTAAATTTCATAGATTTCTATTAACTTATACTAAAGTTATAGTGCGAAAACCAAATGTCTACAGACTCCGACGGACGACGGACGACGACGACGACGCCAACGTCATACCAATATACGACCGCAAAAATTTTGCGGTCGTATAAAAATGAAACCCGAAAGAAAGTCGCAGATTTTTTAATCTTTTTGTAATCATAAAGAAAATGTTAGATTCTCGAATGCTTTTTTTCATTTTCAAAAGTTTGTCTGAAATACTAGTAACCAACAAAAATGAAAACTAGACATGAATATCCTGTTCTAGCTAAGAACAGGTACAATGTCAATAAACAATCCAAAAAATATACGAAAACAACTCTCATAAATTCCTCAGGTTTATATAATGATATATTTTTACAATTGTTGGGTATTTATTTTGAGGTAAATTCGCGTGCGTACAGCGTCATTATTACCCAATTCTGCTTGATTTTTTGTCTACAATCTTGTGCAATCGATCTATCTCATTTGCAACATTTCATTAAACTTCTTTGATGTCAAGTTATCTAACATACTGCAAGTTATTTTCTTTGGAGGTTTACAGTTTAACGGTGTGTGCTACCTCATCGACTGTTGACTAATGACTGATTTTTAAAAAAATAAAAACCAAATATCCAAAAAACCGTTAGTGAAAACTTACTTTATATCGTAGTGTAATTTGTTATCTTGTACTTGCATTATATCTTTGAGGTACATGTAGTACACCTGTATTTAACCGGGAAAGGGGTAAAGACAAATTGCGGGAAAAAAAACATGAACATCTTTAAAAATTTTCGGAATTGTCCTAAGGTTATTGGGTATAATTGTCAATGTGACACCATATGGATCCCAAAGGATGTGAGTTTTGAACTTTCACTAATACATTGTTGGATGTTTTAATGATTTGTCTGATTTATTGGGTAAAAAACTTTTGTTGATTGGTATACGGTTAGAACTTAAAATTACCTTAATTAAGCAGTTAGTATATGATCCAGGAGGAGAAGGGGGGTTCTTATTAATTGCTCGCGCAAAAAGAAAGACCCAAAACACGACAGAAAATAATAACAAATATGTCCTCTCCCATGCAAGATAAAATGTGAGAATTTATAACAAATTTAGTCACGAATTAATTAAAAGTATGAAACTAAAACATACTTAATATTTTGAAATATTTAATGATCCACAGTATAAGCATTGTCAAAATTAGGGACTAGTCATTTTCACTCTAAAAATGGGGGCAAAATATTAGAGGCCATGAAAAAGGAACACTGTACATGTGGTCAAGGTTTGCATATCTGACAAAGGGTCACAATTTTTTCTACAGTTAATTGTAAAGAAAACAATTGCAGCATGATATGTGCAGATAACTGCATAGCACAGTAGTTAAGTGTCTGTGAGCTATAGTAAGGCCAAAACAAAATATATGTCTGTTTATTGTTACATTGTGACAAAACATAGGGTACTGAGGTAGGTAGGCAAAATCATTTTATTTTCAAAAAATTATTTTACATAGACCCCTATGAGAGAAAAATGGCCAGTGGATGTTTTATTAGGGAAATAATTATATCAGTGACATTTTTGTCCTAAAATGGGAATAACGTGTGTTAGGGTAGGCACAAAAAATAGGGTAGGTAGGGTAACTGTCTTATTTCTATTATCCGATGTGGATACTAATTTTTTAAGGCCGCGTGGAACTAAAAGTGATGTTACTGTTGTAAAGTTCAAAATTTGGGACGTTTCAGTAGGGTATCATGACAAATTTACGTTAATTTATAGACCTGTGTTTATCTGTTAATCCTATTTTAAATTTGTTTCACTTTCAAAGTTACCTCTAAATCTTCATAATTAAATTCAACAAGAACGCCAATGCGTTTCTGTTTTCCTGACATTTTTCTTCCGTTCGAGAACTGTTTGTTTACAAAGGGAAACAATCCAGACAAATTTTATTTGTTTGAAAATATAAACAGAGGAGTATTATATATATATGTGGAATTGACGAGCCGTATAAAAGTACAAGAGCCGAACAAAACTAAATACAAAAAATAATTTTAAAAAGTTAAAAGCTAAAATGACCCAAAGTTTCCGCTAATTGTCTATATGAAGCCCACAGCAAAACTGAAGCCTTACATACACATGACATAAAAAGTAATTGGAAAGTACTTAAAAGGCGAACGGCGAAATTCGGAAAATGTCTTTTGATACAACAGTGGTCACCGAAACGACGACATATGTCTCCGTGGATATTATCACAAGTAGTACAACCAAATTTTCATCTGTACAGTTATAAATATGAACCCATTTTGATTGTAGAATTTCCTGTCAGGACACTGGGCCCGTATTCATAAAGCTACTTTACGATTTTACTAAGGAAACACTTAAGTTAAGGAAAGGTAGTTGCACAATCGAGTTAGTTTGCATCTTAATACATTTTTCTAATTTCACAGATCGCCTACCATAAGGAAAGTACCTTCCAATTTCTGTTTATTTACTTTTTATATACAGAATCAGTCTTGCCCTAGGTTTCAAAGAGTCAACATGTTTTATTTCTACAGTGAACAAAGCCATACTCGGCTGAAACTTTGGTCATTTTAACTTAAACCTGTTTGTTATTGTTTTCATTTAATTTTGTTCGGCTTTTGCGCGTGTAACAGGCCTTCCCTCATGTACGATATAAGTTATAGAACCGTAACATGTTTATAACAACCCTCCATTAGATGCCCTAATGGTGTACTCCTTTAATTCGGTTGGTAGAGCGGTGGACTACTGTACCAAAGGTTCCGGGTTCGATCCTCGATTGGTGCGATAGGTAATTTTGGGAGACAGGTCATGCTCTACTATTACATTGGCCCCCAACTATAAAACCCACGGTTGTCAAAAAAGGGTTAGTTGGCAAATGGGTTGAAGTTGGATATCGTCAGCATTGGGCGATGAGTTTTCAGCGGGGGGGGGGGGGGGGGTTGGGGGTGTAACGGGGCTTCCCTCATGTACGATTGAAGTTATAGAACCGTAACAGGTTTATAACTATCCTACATTAGATGCGCTAGTGGAGTACTCCTTAAGCTCGGTTGGTAGAGCGGTGGACTACTATAAAGATAAAAAGAGCGATGGACTACTATAAACATGATAAAGATTCGATCCGGGTTCGATCTTCGGTTGGTGCGGTAGGTAATTTTGGCAGACAAATCGTGCTCTACTATTACATTGCCCCCCCCCCCCCCCCCCCCCCCGCGCCCCAACTTTAAAACCCACAGTTGTCAAAAAGGGTTAGTTGGCAAATGGCTTGAAGTTTGATATCGTCAGCATAGGATGATGACTCTTGGGGTGGGGGAAGTGTAACGGGGCTTTCCTCGCGTACAATTGAAGTTATAGAACCGTATTAGGTTTATAACCACCCTCCATTAGCTGCACTAGTGGAGTAGTCCTTTAGCTCAGTTGGTAGAGCGGCTGACTACTGTTACAGTACCAAAGGTTCCGGGTTCGGTCCCCCGGGTTGGGTTGGTAGGATTAATTATTGTTTAATGTCAAGTGGCAACCATTAAGTGTATTTCAGGACGGGAACATTTTTGTATGATATGAATATGACCCCTGCTTTGTACAAAAACGACACACTAAGCCGGATCGATTTTTAACGTGCTAGCTAACGATGTAAATGTCCGTAGAAAGACATATCACCCCAATCACCCGAACACATTATACTGACTCCGAGCCGACCAGTCCTTTGCTCTTACTCCTATAAGCCGCGTACTTGGCGGAAAAGCAGCAAATACCAATGTTATTATTTTTGGTTTGACCCAGCCGGTGATCGAACCGGAGACCTCCCGCAATCGAGGCGAGCACGCTACCACGAGACCACCAAGGCGGTGGTTTGGGTGAGGTTATAGAACAGAAAATAATGGCCTATAAATTTAGTGAATAGAGAATCTTGGTCCATACAAGTAAAGTAAAGAATAAAGAGTAAGAATGTTCTACAGTATAGAAAAATTAAAAATTGATAAAGAATTTGAGTAAAAAGTACTGGTTACAGAAAATAACAACTGTACAAAACAGAGAAAATTGCCGTACAATATCTGTTATTTTATACATAATGCATTATAATTATATTTTCGTTTTCGAAAGACAGACGTCACTTGCACCTTATACTTTGACAAACTTGAGTTTTATTAAATTCAGTTGATCTTTGCAATTTTGAATTTCTGACTTGAAAAATTTCAACCAGACATGATTTTACAGAAAAACGCTGGTGGCCATCTTGGATTTGCGATCGGAAGTAAAATAACAACCTATTACCTAGTCTGTATCATGGCACCTTTATCAGATGAACCACTTCTTCAGACAGCTTGTCCTCCCGGAGTCTCGAGAATTTTCCTGGGATGTGGAATTAGAATGAATAAATCTTGTAGGCTAATATAAGTTTTTGAAGTATATATACAACGTCGTATGCACACAATAGTCAATAAAACTACTATAAAATGTTTTCAAATGTTTTAAACGATTAAAATCTAAAAACCCGTAACCACTGTACAGTCCATGCAGCATAAAAATAGTTCACCACCACCACACTCATACGAAGTCATAATTTCAAATTACTTAATGTTACCATTCATAAGACAGTCCAATGTCCACATTCTTAATTAGCATCTATCTTTAATGCATCTATGCAATCAAGCATGATCTTTTCTGGAGCAATGCAAAACACAATCCACTACATTTTTTTAGTTAATCGTTCAATTTCACCATAAATTTAATGTAAGAAATGCTACTTTGTGCATTCCACTATTATAACTGTAGGAGATTTATTCAATATCAAAGAGCTCATCTAAAAGTATTTTATCTATATTCAGTGTCAATAAATCTTTTAATGTTTGTAAAAATGTATTTCTTGGTTTTGTCAAGGCGTGGCATTTCAGTATAAAGTGACAAAGATCTTCCATTTCTCTAAAACACAAAGGGCACATTGGACTTGTTATCTGTCCGTTGAACCTGGTCCGATCGTTTTGTAAGGTAAATGTTCCACAAATATTTTTTGACTTCACAAGCTCGTTTTATAGCATGAAGTTCAGAGCCACAATATTTCCAAATATTATGCAAATGACCAATTTCTATATCTTCAAAATTTAAAAATGTTAATGTCCCTTTTGTACAAGCCTCATACACCAGTATATTGGTCCAATAATCATTTACTATTTGTTTATCAAATTTTTCCAATAAATTTATCTGGTACCGAGTTAAGCAAGTCCATTGGCGATGGAAACTGGTAACTCATACATTTCTATTCATAGTCCACCAGACATCTGACTTGTCTCTAGTTGTCTTGTAGACTATGAATAGCAAACAACTAAATACACCAAACAGTGCCATACACTTGGGTATTAAAAGAGACATTATTTCTAAATTTGGGGTCAAGAAAGTGATTTCAGATAGAATACAAACGGCTCGAAAAATTGTATATGCTTTAATGGGAGCAGGACTTTATGGAATAATTCAATGGTCTCTATATCATGTATATAAATCATTAAATGCTTCGTATTGCGTAGACTGCTTTTTGGATTGGATGTTATTAGACTTTATAGCACTCTGACAGGATTTTATTCGTAACAATTTTCAATCCATGGGTCAGGAGCTTCAGAAAAGATCTTTGAAATGTATCTATTCAGAAAAGCCACTTTTGGGGCCTGGCGGTAATGTTTGTTGGTAGAACGGTTCCTATAAGTAACAATAAATATTCGTGTCTCCATAGGTATCAAATCCACAAAGTCTCGTATTCCTCAAAAGCTTCAAAAGAAGATCTTTCCATAGGATCCAATGTAAACTAAGTCAGACACAGGTAGCCATCTTGGATTTCTGATCAGCAATTAGAATAGGCTCTGGCTGTCATGTTTCCTCGACACCAAAGTAACAAAACGTTGGAAGGACTTAAAGGGTACATCAAATTTGGTTAAACTGAGATTAGGGAATCTCAAGATCAAAATGTGAAAAGTCAACGGGCGACGGACGCCAAGTGATGACAATAGCCCACACTGGCCTTTGACAGTATAAGAAAGTACTGTGTCAGTCAACAAATTTTTTTCACCTTGAGCAGACCTAAAAATTTAAGTGTTGCAGTCAATTTGGCTGCTTTTTCTACAGGATTCTATGTTAAACTAATTTCAGCTGTGGCAGTCATCTTGGTTTAGTCCAGGTCAACAGATACATTTCTAAAAGAGAACCATCTAAAGACCATTTCTGCTAAGTCTTGTTCCAACTCGGTAAGCAGTTTCAGACGAGAAGATTTTTAAATAAATTTTCCTATAGGGTCCAATATTTAACAAAGTTCGGTGTGGCAGCCATCTTGGTTGACAATCCGGGTGATCGGACATATTTCTGAAAGAGGACCTCCTAAGGACCAATGCTGCCAAGTCTGGCTCCAATATGTCAAGTGGTTTCAGACAAAAAGATTTTTCAATGAATTTTCGTATAGGGCCCTATGTTAAACTAAGTTCGGTTGTGGCGGCCATCTTGGTTGACAGTCCGGGTCATCGCACAAAATTCTGAAAGAGGACCATCTAAGGACCATTGCTACCAAGTCTAATTCTAATTGGATTAGTGGTTTCAGACGAGAAGATTTTTGAGTGAATTTCCCATAGGGTCCTATGTTAAACTAAGTTCTGCTGTGGCGGCCATCTTGGTTCACATTCCACGAAATCCGACATATTTCTGAAAAAGGACCTCCTAAGGACCAATGCTGCCAAGTCCTGCTTCAATATGTCAAGTTGTTTAAGACAAGAAGATTTTTCAATGCATTTTCCAATAGGGCCCTATGTTAAACTAAGTTCGGCTTTGGCGGCCATCTCGGTTAACAGTCCGGATCATTGGACATATTTCTGAAAGAGAACCTCCTAAGAACTATTACTGCCAAATTTGGTTCCAACTGGATTTGTAGTTTCATATAAGAAGATTTTTGAAAGTCACCCCCTTTTTTCTATTTTTAGTAACAGCAGACATCTCGGTTGGAAGTCGGGGATGCCAGACATAATTTTGGAAGGGGGCCATCCAACGACCATTCCACCCAAGTTTGGTCTCAATTGGCCCAGTGGTTTGAGAGGAAAAGATCTTTACAGGAAAGTTTACGCTGGATGCCGTCTTTAAAGGGCAAAAACTCCTATAAGTGGTCAATCAATGATTTTGGTCATGTTGACTTATTTGTAGATCTTACTTTGTTGAACATTTTTGCTGTTTACAATTTGTCTTTATCTATAATAATATTCAAGATAATAGCCTAAAACTGCAAAATTTCCTTAAAATTAACAATTCAGGGGCAATAACCCAACAAAGGGTAGACTGATTTGTCTGAAAATTTCATGACAGGTAGATCTTGACCTGATGAACATTTTTACCCCATGTCAGTTTTGCTCTAACTGCTTTAGTTTTTGAGATATAAGACAAAAACTGCAGTTTACCCCTATGTTCTATTTTTAGCCATGTCAGCCATGTTGATTGGCATATGGGGTCATCGGACATATTTTTTAAACTAGATACCCTAATGATGCTTGTGGCCAAGTTTGGTTTAATTTGGCCCAGCAGTTTCAGAGGTGAAGATTTTTGTAAAAGTTAACGGACGACGGACGACAGACGACGGACGATGACGGACGCCAAGTGATGAGAAAAGCTCACTTGACCCTTTGGGTCAGGTGAGCTAAAAAATTAACAATGAAGGTATTGGGGTGTTGCAGAGAAAAGGGGGGAGGTAGATGAAACAAGAGGCTCCCAAGAGCCTGAATCGCTCAATTGTTATCTTTTGTGTACCAGTAGATCTTGCATCAATGATTATTTTCGCTATTTAATTTATACCGTCAGAATTTTCTCCTTAATATTGACCTGTTCAGCTAAAATATAAACTGAACAAAAATAGATATGGTTGCTAGGGACTTTTTCATCGGTTGCTACAGAGTTTTTCAATGGCATTGACTCTTGACCTTCAATTTCGAATTGAACAGGTAAATTATAAAGTCCTTAACCTAAATATATATGGTTGCTAGGGACTTTTTCATCGGTTGCTATGGACTTTTTCAATGACCTTGACCCTTGACGCTCCATTTTACTTGTACTGCTACCATTTAATTTATTTCAAGTAATGCCCTAAACATCTGTTAAAATGTCTGTTTACATGTAAATACCCTTTCAAGGGCAAAAACTCCTATAAGGGGTCAATTGACGATTTTGGTCATGTTGACTTATTTGTAGATCTTACTTTGCTGAACATTTTTGTTGCTTACAGTCTGTCTTTATCTATTATTATATTAAAGATAACAACCTAATACTGCAAAATTTCCTTAAAATTAACAATTCAGGGGCAATAACCCAACAAAGTGTTGTCCGATTTATTTGAAAATTTCATGGAAGGTAGATCTTGACCTGTTGAACATTTTTACCTAGTGTCAGTTTTGCTCTAAATTGAGATATAAGCCAAAAACTGCATTTGACCCCTATGTTCTAATTGTAGCAACAGCGGCCATGTTTGTTGATAGATCAAAACTTCAGATATAATTTATAAACTAGATACCCTAAGGAACATTCAGTTAAAGTTTGAAGGTATTTTGCCTAGTAGTTTCAGAGAAGAAGATTCTTGAAATAGTTTAAGACGACGCCGATGACAACAACAACGACTGACGCCAAGTGATGGCATAGGCTCACATGGCCCTTTGGGCCAGGTGTGCTAAAAGGGGGACGCAGAACACTAAATCCATTCCTCAGGTTCCTGTGGCTTCATTATATAGACTTATTCTAAAAATTAATGAATACAGAAAGTAACTGGTACATCTATAAGCATTCAAGGGCAATCAATAACACTACTCAATAGTTCATGTATAAGCTATATATTAATAAAAGATAACTGCATTTATATATAAAATATAAAACAAATGCAGTCCAAACTAATATGGACCAATTGCATATTTCAATATATTTGAGAGTGATGGTGGGGAATCCTCTGACATCAAACGGTCTGGGATATCTGATGATTTTATGACGTCTACTTTCATTTTATCTGCTCAAAAACCGCAATATCAGGTATATTTTTTTTTAAATAAAAATTGAACAGCGTTCCGAAGTCCCCCGCCGCTAGAGCATTAGAAACCCTTGGACAAGTGAAACATAACAAAATTTTCTCAAAGAGAGAATAGAAGAACAAACAATTTGTGGTTATTGCTAAAGTTTTTTACAAGTTAATGAGTGGTATGAAGACATTTATACAATATGGGTATAGTGTTGAAATCTTATTTTACCATGTGTATTGAGAATTTATACAAATGTACATTTACTCCTTTTCAATAAACAGAAATGCTTTGATCAAAAGTATTCCGCCTAACAAACTCTTAAAGACAGAATTTTTCAATTTTATAAGTTTCGATAGGAGTTTATGTATAAAACCTCCCTTTAGGTCCAAGTGTATAAATATTATTCCAATGCAAGGAGAATATAAATTTTCTAGAACACTTAGATGAACATTTTGTCAATTTTCAAAGTTATTATTACTCGTACAAAAATATTTCGACATGACTCATCTTCGAACTCCCTTGAGGTATCATTGAGTTAAAGCTACTGTATGAATATTATCCAAATCGGTGAAGAAATAAATTTGCTAGAGCGCTTACATGAAAATTTTGTCAATTTTCTAAGTTATTAAGGGGCATAACTCCTACAAAAATATTTCGACATGACTCATCTTCGAACTCCCTTGAGGTATCATTGAGTTAAAGCTACTGTATAAATATTATCCAAATCGGTCAATAAATTTGCTAAAGCGCTTACATGAAAATTTTGTCAATTTTCTAAGTTATTAAGGGGCATAACTCCTATAAAAATATTTCGACATGACTCATCTTCGAACTCCCTTGAGGTATCATTGAGTTAAAGCTACTGTATGAATATTATCCAAATCGGTGAAGAAATAAATTTGCTAGAGCGCTTACATGAAAATTTTGTCAATTTTCTAAGTTATTAAGGGGCATAACTCCTACAAAAATATTTCGACATGACTCATCTTCGAACTCCCTTGAGGTATCATTGAGTTAAAGCTACTTGTATAAATATTATCCAAATCGGTCAAGAAATAAATTTGCTAGAGCGCTTACATGAAAATTTTGTCAATTTTCTAAGTTATTAAGGGGTATAACTCCTACAAAAATATTTCGACATGACTCATCTTCGAACTCCCTTAAAGTATCATTGAGTTAAAGCTACTGTATAAATATTATCCAAATCGGTCAAGAAATAAATTTGCTAGAGCGCTTACAAGGTGGAAGGACGGACGGACGGACGGACGCCCGGAATTACCATATCCCCCGCATCGCGTTGCGGCGGGGGACAATTACATAAATCAAAATTCAACATACAAAGTTTTCTTGAAATATAATTAATTCGAAAGTCTGGCGTCCAACGGCCCAAGCCAATTCCACGACAAGCGGTTTAACATCGGACACAATGTCGGAATCTCGGACTTCGTAACTTTTCCATCCTTTCTCATATCAAAAACACATAAAAGGAGTTAAAAAATACTGCAATATAAGTATTCATAATACATAACAACACATTATTTATTGTTCCTGAAAATGACCTATTTTACTAGCCAAATAAAAGGTGACAATATTTTTTTGCAATATTATGCTAATTGCATACTATCACCAGCTGCATATTACCCTGTCATAACCTGCAATGATTATTTGTATTTGTGGTTTGTTTCACGGCGTTTAATTAGCAATGTCAGTAAACGCCAGGTGGAGCTGTTTTGGGGGAAGTTATTTGAAAACTGAATTCTGCTTCTATACAACCTTTTCCTGCCTATTTTGGGACCAGTATACTGTAAACAAACTGTGGTTTCTGCCCAGTGGCGCCCCTAGTGTTTACTGACATTTCTAATTTAATATGACATATCTTGTTTTCCCTCAGATAATGCACCAAAAAATACATTCTTCAAATAGCTTCAAAATGTCCCATTTTCATTGCTTTTCCCAATAAAAAGTAACAATTAATCATTGCAAGATAAAAACAATGTGACTGTATACATTGTAGGAAATATATATTTATTCATAAACCTCAGTAAATTTTGCATCCTACAAGTTTCTAAGGCTCCTACAAATAAACTATGTTTTCAACAATGTACATTCATTGTATAAGTTCTTCTTATGATCATTTTTAAGTACATTATAGATATAACAATACATGTAAAATAAATATATATATATATATATTTTCATTTCTTTACACTTATAAACATACCACCCCACCTCAGTCTCACCTTGCTGACCCTGTCCCCCTTTACCCTGAACTGGTCATCATATATAATTTTTATTTCAATTTTTAGACACAAATTTCTCTGTATTTTCAATATAAGTTATTTGTTCCCTTTACATGATGTATCCCCAAAAAAATTTTTAGCAATTTTTGTTCCCATAGCCTTTGGCCAAATGCAAAATACATGTAAATACACTGCACTTTATTAAAATCTAAATTGAAACAAGACCGAAACCGGGTCTGGACCTGCGTCGCAGCATGTAATTCATTGATCGGCAACAGAATGTGACTGCAGACAAAATATAAAACCATTCCCTTTTGAAGAAGCCAAGAAAAGTTTCACGAAATGTAGTATTTTGAGTATTGTTGAATTTAAAACTATCGGCAAACAGGAAGTGGCTGCACGACTCAGATCCAAAAATTGACAACTCAACATTATCAAGCTGCAGACAAAATATAAAATCATTCCCTTTTGTAGAAGACAAGAAAACTTTCACGAAAATTTTTCTAGTGTTTTGAGTATTGTTCAATTCAAAAATATAGGCAAACAGGAAGTGGCTGCAAGACAGATCCAAAAATTGCTTACACCCTACAATTCAAAATTATCAATGTGCAGACAAAATATATAATCATTCCCTTCTGTATAAGCCAAGAAATCTTTCACAAAATTTTTCTTGTGTTTTGAGTATTATTGAATTTTTAACTACCGGCAAACAGGAAGTGGCTGCACGACAGATCCAAAAATTACTTACACTCTACAACTCAACATTATGAAGCTGCTGACAAAATATGAAATAATTCCCTTCTGTACAAGCCAAGAAAACTTTGGCGAAAGTTTCCTACCCAAGGGCGAACGGAGTCAAGCGGTTAATATAGAAGTGCTTTCGCCGTTAAAATAATATTTACTTTAAACATATAACACTACTTTAACTTAAAATAAGATATTAAAGCTGCAGGCGTATACATTTTCTCTGTGGGCGTATGCAGGCGTATTTAAGTTTTCTTGGCTGATAATTGCTTGATAAAAAATTGAATAATTACATGTACAATGTATGTAATACATAAATGTTTCGTAAGTATAAATACCATAAATACATGTACTCTAATTGTTTTACATTACAACAGTCACCTTTTTTTTTTTATAGAAAACTAAAATTACGGGTAAGGACAAGGAAACGAAATAATTATTTCTTCTTTTGTTTTGTCATCTTGTCAGAAGATCAATATCTGTAACTTCTAAATGTTTATTCAGCAATGTTGAGAGGTTCTGTTTTCTAAATAAAAATTCCTCTAAATATTTTAAATTTAATTTTTATATAGGCGACACAGATACGCAGGATACGTGTATATGATCTTGTGAAGAGATATTACTCTGGAACTGAATTCCTCTGTACCTAGAAATGATTGATTGATTGATTGATTGATTGCTGATTGGTTAATTGATTAAGTAAGAAATAATTCATGGCAGCCATATATTCGTTGGAGATTTTAATATGTGTAACATTGTGATTATTTGAGCAGAATTTCCTCACGAGCTACATGTAGCGAGGGTTAAAATTTAAGCAAATAATGTAACCCATATTAAAATCTAATTCGAATATATGAATTATTTAGATTCTAATATGACAAAAACGGAAATTAGGCAAACGAAGTGGTACTGCAAGGCCTTTCATATGACAGCAATTTTGATTTGGAACTTCTAAAAAAGAAATAAAAAATGATAGAAAAGTAAACCCAATAAATTTGATAACAATAAAACTTACTTTTCATTTGATATTATTGTACTTTGGAGCTAAAAAAGTTCAAACAATTGTATTATTTCTCCGTTCTGACAGTTCCCCTGGTGGGATTCAAAAGAATGTTGTCAAGCGCGTGCAACTCATAATAGATCAGAAATTTTAATACATCTTTGTTTGAAAAGGGAAAGCAGCACATTATATCAGAATTAGGGTTTTATGACACTTTCAGCAATCTGGTTATATCGTACGTGACAGCCAGATTTTATTGGTGGAGAAAGCTACCGATCTAAATCAATTGCACGAAAAAAAGTTTGTTTCTGATATTACCGTGATAACATTATTTGCTTAATTCAATTCTGACTTATGCCCAATCTTCAACAAACTTGTCACAGTGACTGAAATTTACTTGCAAAAAGGAACTCTACAAAATTAGGAACATTTCATTTTTGCCACAGGACATCCCCTGGCCAAGACTGAAATTTAGAAATATCTAATTGAGTAGGAGGTTGAAATTTAGGGTCAAAAGCTTTATATTTTCTATTAACAAAAAAGTCTAGTAAACTCTTAACATCTCTGGCTCCAGTATGCCAGCGCCATTCCATCAGGATTGCTTTCACTTCAACTGTATCAAAAAATTTTCCTCCACCATTAAATGCTTTACTTTCATATCCTTCAACATCGATTTTTAGTACCACCTTTTTAAAATCAAAACTGGGAAGCTGAAGAAGATCATCCAACTTTGCAGTCATAACAACATCTTTATATTTCCCTGCAAAAGTACTACCCTGAACTTTTTTCTCATTGCTATCTTTCAGAACAAAGGTGCCACCAACATTATTCCTATCTATTCCCAATCCTACAGTTTCTCTTACATCAGACAGGGCATTATGAATGATAGTCACTTTTTTTGTAAAAGCCTCGCCATCTGTACTGACCCCTTCTTTTACGGACTTACATAATCTTTGTAAATTAATGGATAATGGTTCTACAGCAATAACTTTGCGTCCAAGTTTTGCAACAGACAGGGTGAATACACCAATGTTAGCACCAAGATCAATAAACTGCAAGTCTTTGTCTTCTTGCAGAAGTCTATATACAAGGTTTATAAATGCTCCTTCCCAATGGCCATTTTGCTGCAAACTCCTACTTATCCAAATATCTTCATTGGGAGGATGAATATATATTGGTGTATAACCTATAGAATTTCTCAAGGTAACTTTAATGAAATTTTCATTTGTATTGCATATATTGCTATCTTGTTTCCAGACTGTCCCATCATGGGTGTAGACTTTCAGACTTGTAGATCTACTAACGGTTGTAGGTGTTATATTTCTTATTAACTGTTGAATATTTTTAGGTCTGGAAGTTGTTACATTTTTAACATGTACATGATGTAGACTGGATTTAAATTTTGGATTAATCTCTGTTGTTTTCTGGACTTGATCCTTTTTCACAGTGCTGTCAGTCAACTTTTTATTTAAATCAATATCATCAATCCATATATCAGTTCCCTTTAATAAAGTTTCTTCATGTAAGATTGTTTTAGTGGTGACATAACTCTGTTTTTGCCATTCTTTCCCACTTATTTTTGCAGATAAATTATTTTCTCCTGTGTAACTCTGACTAGCAAATGGAAGATCCTGTGAATCCAGATGGACAACTGTGTGACGTCCGATGATCCATCCTAAAACCGAACACGCAACAATAATTACTGCTAGTACTATAGGTCTTACATTCATTCCAAATCCTGAACTTTGACAAAAAGCATAAGTGATAAATCACAGTTGACCAACCATTTGTTTAATCCACCCCATAGGAACACTATCCTGCCTTTTTTCCATTTACTATTCCATTAATGTATCTGAAATACATGTATAAAAGTAATATATAAGACTATAGCATTAAATCACATGCAATAAGGCTTAACAGCAATCTATTTAAAATTAGTTCTCCACACTTGCTTCTGATTTTCGTTCGGTTGTTTATATGTCGCGCGTGGGAGATCTACAGCCGCTTCAGGGTCATGTCTAGGGTCAAATTTAGAATTACTATAGACGCTACAATAACTTCTATGCCAGTTCAATACCCTAAGATTTTATAGCCCTACCGCTGATTGGCTACAGCAAATTTGACCCTAGACATGACCCTCAAGCGGCTGTACTTAGATCTCCCATGATCGACAAATTATAAACAACTGAACAAAAATAAGGAGCAAGTGCGGAAAACTAATTTTAATTAGATTGGCTTAACAGTAGATGGTAAAAAATCTAATATCGGATGTAACAAGCATTAAATTTGTCAATTCATTGGTAAACTTTTTTTTGTCTTCATATCAAAATCCAAATTTTTTCTTTTCTACTGTTACATGATAAAGGGGTATTTGTCTATTTTAGATGTCAAAACAACTGTTGGAATTGAATCTATATGACAGTTGACTGTAATTTTGTTTTCGGTCTATTTAAAATAACCTCTGTACACAGGTAATGCAAGTTAGTGTATAGGTTATTTCTTTGTAGACTGAAAAAAATCCAGTCAGTCCTTAAATAAATACTGCACAATGTTCACCTTAATATTGATCTTGATTAGCTGGTGATAAAATCTCTTCAAAACTAGATTGGAAGCAAAGATCCATAATCAATGTTACAGATTTATCTGATACAAGTGATTAGATATCTTCAAGTACCTTTATAAGTTATTACATGTAATCAAAAGTATTAATAAAATGCTCCGCTGAGAGCAGCTAGATACGACCGCAGATGTCGAACCCTGAATAGTTGGGGCAATTATGAACACAACATTCAAGCTTGATACAATACTGAATTTGGATTGTGAATAAATATTTGACACAGCATAGGTTTCTGACACAGAATGAATGTTGTCTAAGAACTTAAAAAATTTTTAATTTACCTATTCAAACCATATCAGTATTATTTGTTTTTATATATAAATCAAAAATAACCAATTTAAAATTTAAAATTGGGCACACATATCAATTTCTTGCTATTGCACAATACTGTGCAATTGAAGATTTCATGCTATTGCGCAATACTGTGCAATTGAAAATTTCTTGAAATATTTGACACATAATAGGTTTCTGACAGAGAATAACTGAAATCAAAGAACTTAGAATTGGTCATATGATTTCAATTTATATTCAATTTTTTGCTTCTTGAGCAATACAATATGCTGTGGAGAATTGCCCCCTCCCCAAAAAAAAATAATAACTTACCCCTTTTTTTAGCTTTTGTGCAATACACTATGAAGTTGCACATTGACCCCCCCTCTCCCAAAAAAAAAACAATAAAATTTATTGTAACCCCCCCTCCTTTTTTTTGCTAAAAAAAATTTGAAATTTTCTTTTTAATTTATGAAATATGAAATGAGAAAAAAATTACCCCCTCCCCAATTTCTCATTTACCCCCCCCCCCCCCCTAAATTTTGTTTTCAAACCCCCCCCCCCCCCCCATTTCTTTATACTTTGCAACCATAACAGCCCATTTAAATACACCATAACATATTAAAATAGAAAATGACATCATAGTCATGGATGGCAAATTTAAATATACATAATTTAAAAGCAGTTTAGATGAGATAAACAAAAAAGCTTCATCAGCACATTTTATATTGGCAAATTTCCAATGAAGTTCATTAAACTAGAGTTATTGGCAAATTTCCAATGGAATTTGTTAATAATAAAGTTTTGATAACAGGGCACACATATCAATTTCTTGCTATTGCGCAATACTGTGCAATTGAAGATTTCTTCAAATATTTGACACATAATAGGTTTCTGACACAGAATAACTGAAATAAAGAACTTAGAATTGGTCATATGATTGGAATTTATATTCAATTTTTTGCTCCTTGTGCAATAAAATATGCTGTGGAGAATTGCCCCCCCCCCCCCAAAAAAAAAATTTACCCCTTTTTTAGCTTTAATTTTGGACCCCGATTTGGACCAACTTGAAAACTGGGCCCATAATAAAAAAACTAAGTACATGTTTAGATTCAGCATATCAAAGAACCCCAAGAATTCAATTTTTGTTAAAATCAAACTAAGTTTAATTTTGGACCCTTTGGACCTTAATGTAGACCAATTTGAAAACGGGTCCAAAAATTAAGAATCTAAATGCACGGTTAGATTCGGCATATCAAAGAACCCCAATAGTTCAATTTTCGATGAAATCAAACAAAGTTTAATTTTGGACCCCAATTTGGACCAACTTGAAAATTGGGCCCATAATAAAAAAACTGAGTACATGTTTAGATTCAGCACATCAAAGAACCCCAAGAATTCTTTTTTTGTTAAAATCAAACTAAGTTTAATTTTGGACCCTTTGGACCTTAATGTAGACCAATTTGAAAACAGGACCAAAAATTAAGAATCTAAATGCACGGTTAGATTCGGCATATCAAAGAACCCCAATAGTTCAATTTTCGATGATATCAAGCAAAGTTTAATTTTGGACCCTTTGGACCTTAATGTAGACCAATTTGAAAACGGGACCAAAATTAAGAATCAAATGCACAGTTAGATTCGGCATATCAAAGAACCCCAACAGTTCAATTTTCGATGAAATCAAACAAAGTTTAATTTTGGACCCTTTTGGCCCTTTATTCCTAAACTGTTGGGACCAAAACTCCAAAAATCAATCCCAACCTTCCTTTTGTGGTCATAAACCTTGTGTTTAAATTTCATAGATTTCTATTTATTTATACTAAAGTTATTGTGCAAAAACCAAAAAAAATGCTTATTTGGGCCCTTTTTTAGCCCCTAATTCCTAAACTGTTGGAACCAAAACTCCCAAAAACAATCCCAACCTTCCTTTTGTGGTCATAATCCTTGTGTTAAAATTTCATAGATTTCTATTTACTTATACTAGAGTTATTGTGCGAAAACCAAGAAAAATGCTTATTGGGCCCTTTTTTGGCCCCTGATTCTTAAACTGTTGGGACCAAGACTCCCAAAATCAATCCCAACCTTCCTTTTGTGGTCATAAACCTTGTGTTTAAATTTCATAGATTTCTATTAACTTATACTAAAGTTATAGTGCGAAAGCCAAATGTCTTCGGACGACGACGCTGACGACGGACGACGACGCCAACGTCATACCAATATACGACCGCAAAAATTTTGTGGTCGTATAAAAAATTTGTCTAAGACAGAAGGGGGATGAATATTTGAAGCAGAGTTTAAATATTTATAAACAAACTTAATAATTTGGTAGTCTGTATCCTACCCACCCATCAGGGATGTACACATGTATCTTTTAAAGTATTTTTTTGGGGGTGGGGGTCCTATGTTAAACTAAGTTGGGCTGTGTTGGTCATCTTGGTTGCAGTCAGGGTCATAGTTCTAAAAGGACCTTGCTAACAATTCTGGTTCCAAAGGCAAAGGGTCATGAACCTACGACATATGCTCTGTAAAATAAAAACTATAATGCTTTCAAATGCTTCTAACAAACAACAAAATTTAGAGTAAGAAATTAAATTTTGGGGATGTTTCTTTTTATAACTTTTTTTTCTTTAATTCTATTTAATTTTTCTATTAAACAACAATTCTTACAAAATTCTCCAATTGAATTCCTCTTTCTTTTCAAAATGCTTTGATATAATGAAAACCATATTGTATGCTCTTTTTTGTCTAATTCCCCCACTGTGCGTTTCTCAGGGCCACTTATATCATTTCTTAATATAGTACATGGAAAGTTGTCACATTATTGTAGCTATCACCCAGGTATATTAACGAGCTTTCAATATACAAGAGTTTAAAAACTGAACTAGAGGCTCAGTGGGCTGAGCCTGTATCGCTCACCTGACAAAATGCTTCTACAAACTTCCATTAATTCTTTGGTTGAATTTGCTTCAAAAGTTTCAGAGCAGATGATCAAAATATATTTTTCTCATAGGGTCCAAAGTTAAAAGTATTTCCCCTCTGTCGGCCATGTTTTTCTCAGATTTTAACATAATGAGCTAACTTTGTAAAGGACCTTCCATACATCATTCCAGTACAGTTTTATTCAATTTGCTATTATAGTTTTAGAGGAGATGATCAAAATATGTTTTTTTTCATAGGCAAGTATGTTAAACTATGTTCCTGCTGTCAGCCATGATGTTTGTCGCATTCAAACGAAATGAGCAATCCCTCTTAAGGACCTTCCATACATCATTCCAGAACAGTTAAATTTGCAAAAGTAGTTTCAGAGGAGATGAACTTTAACATGTTTTCCCATAGGGTCCAATGTTAAACTATGTCCTGCGCTGGTAGCCATGTTTTATGGCGGATCGGAAAAATTTTGACAATATAAGTAAAGGATCTTCCATACATCATTCTTGTAAAGTTTGCTTAAATTTGCAAAAGTAGTTTCAGAGGAGATGAACTTTAACATGTTTTCCCATAGGGTCCAATGTTAAACTATGTCCTGCTCTGGCAGCCAAGTTTTTTGGCGGATCGGAAAAATTTTGACAATCTTAGTAAAGGACCTTCCATACATCATTCTTGTAAAGTTTGGTTAAATTTGCTCTTGTAGTTTCAGAGGAGATGAACTTTAACATGTTTTCCCATAGGGTCCAATGTTAAACTATGTCCTGCTCTGGCAGCCAAGTTTTTTGGCGGATCGGAAAAATTTGGCAATCTTAGTAAAGGACCTTCCATACATCATTCCTGTAAAGTTTGGTTAAATTTGCTCAAGTAGTTTCAGAGGAGATGAACATGTTTTCCCATAGGGTCCAATGTTAAACTATGTCCTGCTCTGGCAGCCATGTTTCTGGGTGGATCGGAAAAATTTCGGCAATCTTAGTAAAGGACCTTTGGCCAGGTGAGCTAAAAAATGAATAAATAAATATTCATATATTTAGCATGTTCAGAAAAGATTATTTCATACTTCATTTTACAACAAAAAATATTAATAGAAATATATATTATATTTAATGAGTTATTTCGTTAAACTAGAGATTGGGTATTTGTAAAACATGGATTCCCCGTCCTAATGCACATAGAATTCCTAATATCCATTTAACTTAGGGAGGAATCCACAGTACCAAATTAAGATTCTGAGGACCAAAACGCTAATTTATTGGTAGTCACTCAAGCATAAAATGTAGATGGTGTGTACTTAAATGTTAGTGATCTGTTTTGACCTAAAGAAGATAACTGCATGTAGATGTAGAATATCACTGATATATCATCACATGCTTTTTTTAGAAATAAAATGTAGCTGAGGTATGTTGTACTACATGTATATACATGATACAAGATTAATACTGTAATTATGAAATATCATTAATATGTTGCCATACATGTAGGTTCTAAAAATTTAATCAAAGTCACTGAAGCATAAAATGTGGGTTATGGTGACTCATATGTTTCTGAATTTCTGGGATGTACAACATTTGAGTCACTCTGACCTGCATTTATTACATGAGCGACTCAGATAATGTTTTGCCATTATTTTCATATCCTAGGAATCCATGGATTGGTGTTATATATCAATGATACCTCAAGACAATAATTGCCTTATTTTATATAATACATTTCTCCTATATTTGAGTCATTATGACCCACATTTCTTGCATGAGTGACTCGGTTAAGTCTGTACGTTTAGGTCCATTTCTTAGAAACCTTCATGATTGTATCATACCCCTGCATTCATCTTATAAAGTACAACAAATGTCAGCAAATTTGAGTCACCATGATCTATATTTTATGCTCGAGTAACTTTGATTAAATCTTGACATTTAGTTGTATTATTAAAGAACAAATCGTAATGTATTAATGATGTTTCATAATATCAGTGTACTTATATAGTATTACATAACTCTGCTCTAAGGCCTGATATCGAATTTAAGCGGCAGGGTAACTGACAAATGGTCAATTGTACTAAAATTGTAGAGCAAAGGGAGATCAGTTTAGTTTAAAGTCATATGTGCAAATGTGAACACGTTGAAGTAAAACATTTAATTCACTCCCAATTTAAAGATGTGCAAGTAGTTACATTTATGCTTTATCACTCTACAACAATAATCATTGTATGCTTTATATGACCAAAGGCAACCAGTTTTCCAGTTTTGAGGGGAAAATCTAACCAAATACCAGAAAGTGATGATAGGTATATGTTTTGTTTTAAGTTTATGTATTTGAAATTTTGCCTTGTAAGTGTATTAAATATAAATAAATATTTATTCTAAATAAACTTTCTGTCAAAATTTAATATCATATCTTTCATAAACAGTTAAAAGACAGAATAGTTTTAAAGGAGTGGTTTTTATTTGTTTTATTTTGATGACAAAAATTTTGAAAAATTATGATTTTCACCCCAATTCCTAGCCTCACTGCAAAATTCCAGCTAAATGGCAGAGCATCTTATGTTCAAAACCCATTATTTTGATGCATACCAATTACAATAAAGGGTATGGGTAATGCTCCTTTCCATCAAAATCTGGCAATTATTTTTGGTCGAAAAAATAAAGCTGCCAATTTGTCCCACCAAAACAAACTTTCATGTAGAGCTAGCATCATATTCTCTCATCATGCACAAAGTTAAAGGCCTAAATGTTATGTACATGTATAAAATTTTTAATAATAAAACATATCACAAAATACCAAAATAAATTTGATGCACTGTATGGCCATATCGTTGACTGACAACTCATCAACAGTGCTGGAGATCAAAATATTGAAAAACTGGTTAAAGATATAATGATGAATTAATAAGCACAACCATCAAAATAAAAACAATTAAAACAAACAGGTATCCAAACTCAGCTAAGGGTTACCTCTGCATCAATAGGAAGAGCCTTAGAAATTTCTGGTAATTTTAATTATTATTTTGTGTCTTGTGTTGACATGGTTGAGAATTAACTACCTTTTCAATTATCGTTATGCAAAAAATTTATAGACATGACTAATTCTTTTAGCTAAGCAATTACTGAATGGGACACCTACAAAACTAAACTAGAAACTGTCATGTCTCCTTTAAAGTCTCTTAATATATCATGTTTATTTGATCTTTTCTCTTTCTATCTATTAAAATAAACATTTTTTGAGAAAGTAAATCAAATCGTATTTTTGAACGACTTTTAGTTTTCAGGTATTGTTTTGTATCTCTTTCTAAACATGTACAAATGTACTATTATTGCAGACTTTTTGGATAATTTGTCTCGACAGATAATAAGTCAATTAAAAAATAACAAAAACATTTCTCCGCATTCCTTGAGAAAAGCTTACTTATTATTCAAGTCTGGAATGAAGAAACATGAAGTTAAACTTGAAATAAAATGCTCCGCTGGGCGCAGCTAGATACGACCGCAGATGTCGAACCCTGAATAGTTGGGGCAATTATGAACACAACATTCAAGCTTGATACAATACTGAATTTGGATTGTGAATAAATATTTGACACAGCATAGGTTTCTGACACAGAATGAATGTTGTCTAAGAACTTAAAAATTTTTAATTTACCTATTCAAACCATATCAGTATTATTTGTTTTTATATATAAATCAGAAATAACCAATTTAAAATTTAAAATTGGGCACACATATCAATTTCTTGCTATTGCGCAATACTGTGCAATTGAAAATTTCTTCAAATATTTGACACATAATAGGTTTCTGACACAGAATAACTGAAATCAAAGAACTTAGAATTGGTCATATGATTTCAATTTATATTCAATTTTTTGCTTCTTGTGCAATACAATATGCTGTGGAGAATTGCCCCCCCCCCCCTCCAAAAAAAAATAAAAATAATTTACCCCTTTTTTTAGCTTTTGTGCAATACACTATGAAGTTGCACATTGACCCCCCCCCCCCCCAAAAAAAAAACAAAAAACAATAAAATTTATTGTAACCCCCCCTTTTTTTGCTAAAAAAAATTTGAAATTTTCTTTTTAATTTATGAAATATGAAATGAGAAAACAATTACCCCCTTCCCAATTTCACATTTACCCCCCCCCCCCCCTAAATTTTGTTTTCAACCCCCCCCCCCCCCATTTCTTTATACTTTGCAACCATAACAGCCCATTTAAATACACCATAACATATTAAAATAGAAAATGACATCATAGTCATGGATGGCAAATTTTAAATATACATAATTTAAAAGCAGTTTAGATGAGATAAACAAAAAAGCTTCATCAGCACATTTTATATTGGCAAATTTCCAATGAAGTTCATTAAACTAGAGTTATTGGCAAATTTCCAATGGAATTTGTTAATAATAAAGTTTTGATAACAGGGCACACATATCAATTTCTTGCTATTGCGCAATACTGTGCAATTGAAGATTTCTTGCTATTGCACAATACTGTGCAATTGAAAATTTCTTCAAATATTTGACACATAATAGGTTTCTGACACAAAATAACTGAAATAAAGAACTTAGAATTGGTCATATGATTTCAATTTATATTCAATTTTTTGCTTCTTGTGCAATACAATATGCTGTGGAGAATTGCCCCCCCCCCCCCAAAAAAAAATAATTTATCCCTTTTTTAGCTTTAATTTTGGACCCCAATTTGGACCAACTTGAAAACTGGGCCCATAATAAAAAAAAACTAGGTACATGTTTAGATTCAGCATATCAAAGAACCCCAAGAATTCAATTTTTGTTAAAATCAAACTAAGTTTAATTTTGGACCCTTTGGACATTAAAGTAGACCAATTTGAAAACGGGACCAAAAATTAAGAGTCTAAATGCACGGTTAGATTCGGCATATCAAAGAACCCCAATAGTTCAATTTTCGATGAAATCAAACAAAGTTTAATTTTGGACCCTTTTGGCCCCCAATTCCTAAACTGTTGGGACCAAAACTCCAAAAATCAATCCCAACCTTCCTTTTGTGGTCATAAACATTGTGTTTAAATTTCATAGATTTCTATTTACTTATACTAAAGTTATTGTGCAAAAACCAAGAAAAATGCTTATTTGGGCCCTTTTTAGCCCCTAATTCCTAAACTGTTGAGACCAAAACTCCCAAAAACAATCCCAACCTTCCTTTTGTGGTCATAAACCTTGTGTTTAAATTTCATAGATTTCTATTAACTTATACTAAAGTTATAGTGCGAAAACCAAATGTCTTCGGACGACGACGACGACGCCAACGTCATACCAATATACGACCGCAAAAATTTTGCGGTCGTATAAAAAGTCATAGGACCCTTTAAATTTTTTATAATACATGTAAACATGTAAATGTATGCAGAAAATGCAATTTGTGAATATTTTTCCCTGGTTTTGACTATTAAAGACAAATTTCAAGAAGAAATCTGAATTATAGGACAAAAATGTGTGAGTCTTCCAAGGAAGACATGTGTTGCCTGCGGACGTCAATTTTTACAAAAGATATTAAAATTTTCTAAAAATGAAATACATGTTTGTACATATGGACACCTTTGCATTAAGGTTAATACACAGAGAAAGTTTCATCAAATTGCTTTGAGCAGTTATGGAGTAGTTGAGGATAGAGGTTTTGCCCCCCCCCCTTTTTTTTGCAAAAATTTCAATTTTCACACAAAAAAGATAAAAATTTTCTAAAAATGAAATATATATGCACACCTTTGCATTAAGGTTAATGCACAGAGAAAGTTTCATCAAATTGCTTTGAGCAGTTATGGAGTAGTTGTGGATAGAGGTTTTGCCCCCCCTTTTTTTTTTTCAAAAATGTCAATTTTTACAAAAACCAATTTAAAATTTTATAAAAATGAAATATATATGCACTGCTGTGCATTAAGGTTAATGCACAGAGAATGTTTTATCAAATTCCTTTGAGCGGTTTACGAGTAGTTGAGGATAGAAGAAAAGTGTGACAACGCAAGACAGTGATCCCTATGTGTCGAAAAAAAATTGCATTAAATGTGTTTACCTGATCTGGTTGAAAAAATGTGTGAGTCTTCCAAGGAAGACATGTGTCGCCTGCGGACGTCAATTTTTACCAAAAATATTAAAATTTTCTAAAAATGAAATATATGCACACCTATGCACAGAGAGAGTTTCATCAAATTGCTGTGAGCCATTATGGAGTAGTTGAGGATAGAAGTTTTGAACCCCCCCCCCTTTTTTTTTCAAAAATGCCAATTTTTACACAAAAAAAAAAAAATTAAAATTTTTAAAAATAAAATATATATGCACTCCTGTGCATTAAGATTAATGCACAGAGAAAGTTTCATCAAATTCCTTTGAGCGGTTATAGAGTAGTTGAGGATAGAAGTTTTGCCCCCCCCCCCTTTTTTTTTTTGCAAAAATGTCAATTTTTACAAAAAAAATTTAAAATTTTCTAAATATGAAATATATATGCACACCTTTGCATTAAGGTTAATGCACAGAGAAAGTTTCATCAAATTCCTTTGAGCGGTTATGGAGTAGTTGAGGATAGAAGTTTTGAACCCCCCTTTTTTTTTCAAAAATGTCAATTTTTACCAAAAAAATTTTAAATTTTTAAAAATAAAATATATATGCACACCTGTGCATTAAGGTTAAAGCACAGAGAAAGTTTCATCAAATTCCTTTGAGCGGTTTACGAGCAGTTGAGGATAGAAGAAAAGTGTGACGACGCAAGACGCAAGCAACAGATAGTGATCCCTATGTGTCGACCATGCGTTCCGCAGGTGACACAATAAAATTACGTCTTAAAGTGTCATCAACATCTCCATATGGTTGTTTATGGCTAAATATGATGAGCCCCCAAAATCAGCATATATTCAAGGGTCTGTCTTAGTTGTGTGAAAAATGATACCTTTAAAAGATGTTAAATGTGAAAATCTAAATAACATTAGATCAGATAATAAAGTTTTGTAAAAATAACTGACAGATATTTTGAAATTGTTTAAACAAACAGTTCAATGTAGGATAAAAAACTTAATTCACAGTTTTTTCACTGACCCCCCTCTTAATTTGGGAAAAATTGATTGACCAATTAATATGGGCATATGCTTTGAGAGTATACTATTTGTATCATGGGTCCTGTTTTTCCTAAACAATGTATGTTTGTTCTGTATATTGACTTGGACATTACTTTTTAAAAATATTGGATATAAGTGATGTGCATTTTTATTATGCATCAAAAAAGGCAGTTAAATTATAATTTTATACACACTACAGTCAGCATGGATTCTGCATTTTTCATCTGCCCACTATTGGCATGGATAAATAGTGGGTTTATGGTTTTGATTGATTTTGTTTCTTTTCTCACATGAATATAAAACAGTTTATTGTTTCATATAAAATATATCGATTTTTTGCTTCGACTTGCAATGTATATTTCGGACATTTATTTGCTGAAGTTTGTTGACGAGTTTTTCATAGTCATTTGTAGGATTTTTTAATACTTTTTCATGATGTATTATATCCACCAAGGATTTAAATAGTAAATCTTATTTAATCCTTCAACTCACCATGCCATGTGGACCAAAACAATCTGTGTTGATCTGTATATGGTTTCATATAATTCAAAATTCATGGATAAAGCGTTTGAATGACGTAGATACTATTATTGATTTCGCCCCAATACTCTCGGCCAAAAATTTGCTTTCTGGAACGTTTTGATAGCTTTTATTTGCTTTAAAAGTCCACACATGTTAGGGCCGAACTTGAATCGGTATTTTTCAATCCGAAAATCGACGTCGAATAACAAAACCTGCAGCGATTTTTGCCCCCCGACCCCCAAAAACTACATGTATTTGAATTAACTTTTTTATCCGACATCGATCTTTTGATGTCGTCCCTAAGGAATAATGTAATTCAAAGATGTCAATATTCTATGAAATAGTGAAAAGAAAGGTATATTATTCAGAGATATTTTGCAAGACTATTCAGAAAGTTGAATGTGGGTAGTATATGGAAGAAGAAATCATTTTGTGTGTTTGTAAAGGGATTACTTACTTACAAACTTCAAAACATGCATTTAGAGTTAAAAAATCAGGAAACAATGATGTTTAGTTCACTCAAAAGGATAAAGTGAAGAATAAGAACTAGATTCTGGTACAACCAGAATTGTGCAATGCTGGTAGAAAAATTCATTCCAGAATTATTACTAGAATTTTCCAGCATTGCAGATACTGGAAGATGCTGGAAAATTCTGGTAAACCAGCATTGTAACAAATTTTCACAGAAAATCATGAATCACCCAGAATTTATCAGCATTGCAGATTCTGGACAATGCTGGTAAATTCTGGTTATACCAGCATTGCAGATAATAGTAAATGCTGGAAGATTCTGGTTATACCAGAATTGCAGATTCTGGACAATGCTGGAAGATTCTGGTTAAACCAGCATTGCAGATTCTGGAGAATGCTGGAAGATTCCGGCTATACCAGAATTGCAGACACTGGACAATGCTGGTAAATCTGCAATTGTATCCTACATAATGCTGGTATATCATAATTGTAACTAATTAATGTAGTTGAAAATGCAATTAGCCAATTAATAAGACAGTTAGATTGTGTAATGCTGATATGAATTGTCCCACCTGTCAAACTTTTATGGTTTCTCTGAATATACAAAATGGCACCCCATAGTCTCAAAAACAGGATGTTTCATAAAAAAATGTAAAGTAACAGTGAATTTTGAAATTTATAAATTGCTTATGAAACCACAACTCTTCAAAAAAAAACTTTGATGTACGCTTGCAAATTAAAAATCCTAAAAAATATTATTGAACACATATAATCAGTACTAAAGAAAAATTAGAAATGATACAATGTAATATACTATGTTACAATAAAATGTTCCATTATATATTTAAAAACAGATCAACATATTACTTGTCGGGAAATAAAGTTGCATATGTATGCTATTTTTGAATGCTGTCATAACAAACCAAAAAATAATGATAAATAATACACAGAAAAGATGTTCAACTGGTCGTTCATAATAAATGTGCCGGTTTATACCACATAATTCAGTTTGCCTTTTCTTAAACTCATTATTAGAACTTTTGCATGTTGAAGCATTTCTTCAACATGGCATAAAATAAAGAATAAACAGAAAAATGCTACAAGAAAGAAAAGAATATGTTATTGTTTCGTTTAATACTGTATAATTTAGTAATTTCTGTTACCTCTGTGTCAACACTGAGGTTGTGAGTTCGAATCTCACCTGTGGTGGGGTGCGTTTGACTCCGATCTAAATTGACAAGGATTGCCAATTTTCCTACTGAAGGTCAGTGGTTCTCTCCGGGTACTCCGGTTTCCTCCACCAATAAAAACTAGCTGCCGCGAAATAGCCAAATGTGCTGAAAACGGTGTAAAACCCGAACTAAACTAAACTGTTACCTCTGCACATCCAGGTAGGTGAAAGTAGGATTTTGTGCCTGATAATTTTTTTAAAATTGCTTATAACATAAAATCTCTTGTTCTAGCACTATTGTATAATGTATTGAATACAAGCAATCCTTCAGATTTTCTTTTTTTTTTTTAACAATACTGGATTTACTAGCATTGTAAATGCTAAAATTCTGGTTTTTCCAGCATTCTTTATTTACAATTCTGGTTTTACCAGCATTGTATATGATACAATTCTGGATTATCCAGCATTATTTTTTTTTAAATTCTGGTTTAACCAGCATTGTATATGTTACAATTCTAGTTTTTCTAGAATTGTATTTTAATAATTCTGGTTTTTTTTTATACAATTCTGGTTTTACTAGCATTGTAATTGCTACAATTCTGGTATTTCCAGAATTGTAAATATCTTTTTACAATTCTGGTAAATATATGTATACCAGAATTGTTGACAATTCTGGAATTCCAGAATTGTACCAGGATACAATGCTGGAAATACTAGAATTGTCTTGCACAATTCTGGTATTTCCAGAATTGTTGAGAACAATTCTGGAATGAATTTTTCTACCAGCATTGTACAATTCTGGTTGTACCAGAATCTAGTTCTTATTCTTCACTTTCCATTTCTTGATTTATGCTTGCCCATCTCTCTTACTTTTTGTATGCTATATCATTTTGATTCAGCGTTCTGCATTTTCTGCTTTGTCAAATGGTGAGCCTACTCCTGTCGTATGGCACGGATAACTCAAGGGAGATTATAGAGACCGGGGAGGGAAACGCTTTTAAAACCTAGTGTTCAGTAGGGGTTTGCCAGAGCGGACTTTGCAGCTAAGGAAAAATCACAGCGAATAAAACATTAGGGGGTGTTATCTATGCGAGAGACATAACATGTCACTAAGTTTTGTACTTTAATATTATGAGAGACATATATAAAAATGTATTATATATATGTCTCTGCCAGTACTAAGTCAGCGATATTTTAACTTAGTTTATCTGTGCAATTTTTTAACTTCTAAAACTTATAAAAAAAAATTTAACCTGCTGATATTTTACATAATAGGTTGTTTTTAACTGATTATATGAAAATGGGACAAATATTAACTGAAAATGCAGAACTGAGACACACCAAATCCAGACGTGACCCTCATGATTAGGTTTTACAAAAAAATTAGGACTTTGACCTAAAACAACAATAAAAGGTCCATTTTTTCCGCTAAATTGTCCCCTCAATCCGCTAAAATATCCCGCGCCGAGCTATGAAACACAGGTAAAAAGTACTAAGTTGGAACTTTTAATAATTCCTCTGTAAAAACAAAATTGTAAACTGATGAGATGATGTTTTTAATGATTAAGAAAACACTTTAAAAATCAATATTTTGGATATAAAATGAAAAATTAAGTAACATTTCAATATTATCATTGGGTTATAAAAATTTATTTCCAAATAAAATGTGAATTAATTTATGGATTTAGCGACTGAGACAATCGTTTAAGTGTTGTTTAAAATTGTTTCTTTTTTGTCTTTAATTTATTTAGTCATTATCAAAAGTTTTTTTAAATGTTTTTTATGCTAAATATATCAAAAATCTTCATCCTCATTTTTCATTTAATTGTAAATTTAGTATGCTTATGAACTTGACCATTGTGCTTCTTGAATTTTATTGTTAAATTGTGCCAATCATTGTTGATTAATTTGATCATATTATGTAAATAAAAATATTTAAAATATAAAATATTGACCTTTTATACCCAGTAATAGCATATGTTATCACATCAAGTAAGTCATAGAGTGCCGGGGTGTGTTCGACTCCGATCTTAATTGACAAGGACTGCCAATTTTCCTACCGAAGGTCGGTGGTTCTCTCCGGGTACTCCGGCTTCCTCCACCAATAAAAACTGGCCGCCGCGAAATGGCCAAAATGTGCTGAAAACGGCGTTAAACTCCAACTAAACAAACAAAATCATAGAGTGCAAGTTATCATCAGAAAAAGATGAAAAAGACTAGTTGTAGAGGACAGAAAACCATGTCAAATCTTTATTCCATTGCAACATTTTCACACAAATCACACATAGTTAACTTTGAATAAACAATATGAAATTTATAAGAACTTGTAGAAGAAATTAAAACTAAACCACAATTAAATTGTATTAAAGGTCCTTCCACTTCTTAAAAGTTCAAATGATATATTTAGTTTTGAAAAGTAGAAAAAAATATCTAGGTTTGATGCGATAAAAAAATGCACTCTGATTATTCGCAAAGCATATAAAAATCAACGGTGTCTTCTTGGAATGTCCACTTTTATAAAACATAAATTCTGGGAATGCCCACATGCATATTATACAATAGGTGTTTTCATAATTAATTAGTGTTGTTTTAATCAAATTATAATTTTCATAATAAACGCTCTTTTAAAATGCTCGGTTATTTTACAGAATGATAATAAATTAAAAAGCAAATAATATGTAATAAATGTATTTCTGTATTTATAAATTCTTGAATTTAAAACAGTGTTTTCGTGAAAATTAGTCATTTAGAAAAGGAATTTACATAATTTGTCTTAATAATGTATTTTTATACAAAGGAGAGAGTGGGCAAGCATTTTTCAACGTTGTTTTACTCTAGAACCCTGGTAACCTTTAAAATTTGAACTCTATAAATATCTATTTCTTTTAATTGATAAAATGTGTTTAAAAATAATCTAATTTTCATGTGGTTTGTGGTACTTGGAAGTTTTCTAACCCAACTTTAAATTTCGATTTCTTAAATTTTATATAAACATATGAAATATTTAATAATATAATATTGATGTGCTTCGTGGTGTTTGAAATTATTCAACCAACAAAATTCAACCAATTTCAAAAAAATTCTATATCTGAACCCTATAAAATTGTACATAATAATAGCTCTATTGTAAGTTGTACCAATGGGGGTTAAACAATTCAAAGCAATACACAATAATTCCATTTTTTTTCAAAACATCAAATACAGTAATTTCATTGGCTAACAGCAACTTCCGGTAAAGAGTTTATAACATGATAAATTCCATTCATGACATCGTGCGTATATGAATACGTAGTGCATGAGGAAAATGTTAATTTCAAATGGAAAACGTCATATTTCTGCATTACTTTGGAATTATAAGTAATAAAGGTTATTTTTATTGAATTTATCAAGGTTATTTTGAAGGAATCAATGTGTAAACTCGAGCTTATCACTCAAAAACTTTGCATAAAGTCTTTCAAACTTTACATGCTTTATGCAAAGTTTTTGAGTGATAAGCCCGAGTTTACACATTGATTCCTTCAAAATAACCTTTATTACTATAATAGCAAACACATACACAGACAGACAAGTTACCGGAAATAGAAATTTAATAATTTTAACCGATGTGGACTACTATTTTATAATGACCGCTTTATAAAGTCACAAACCAAAAAATGTTCATCTTTACAATTTAGGATATAAAAAAATTGAGATCCTTTGTCGGTCATTAGAAAATTTCGTTTTAATTTGATTTAATTTTCAAATAGATTGGCTTTTAACTGAGTATTAGATTTAGAATGTAAGAAAAAATTGTATTCATCGTCTAACACCCTGGCTCCAATGCATAGTCTAATTATCCCTAAGAGTATTTTTATATTTGCCAACTTCAATATAAAGAGATCAATCACCGATTCTAAATTTTGTCGGGTGTCTAATTGTAAAACTTTTTTTTACATTTCAAGTATTTATTTTTAAGTGTTTTAAGTTTACTATCTTACATGTATTAATATAACTTGGATCTATCATTTATTCTTGAGAGTTTAGACAATGTTAATTTTTCATATTGCTGTATAGTTATGTTTTTGAGTTTATTTTTCAAAAGGGTGCCGTGGTGTAGTGGTTAGCGCATCGGACTACGAAGCCAAAGGTCCCTGATTCGATTCCCATTCGGAATGAAAATTTCAGGGATCAAATTTGCGACGCCCTATCGACACCAGTATGGTCTCGGTAAAAGATGCTAGTCCATCGGATGGGGACGAACGATGGCGGTCCCGTGTTAAGGGAGAGCAACACCCTTATCATGTTAAACACACCTCTGTAGATGTCGGAAAAGTAGGCTAAAATGCCGCTACAGGTTCAAAGTTCCCAATCCACTATAAATAAATAAATTTAAACCAGACTCTTTTAATACTGAAAAATTGTTTATCAAAGTTCGAAGAAACATTTATGTCAGTACCAAATTCTCTAAAAGTTTTATAGGCAACAGTGTATGTACCAAAATTTTATCAAGGTTATAAGCTGGGTTGATATTATCACTATTCAATCCAAAAAGGTAATATTTTACGTTTAAACGTTAACTTTGGAATTTTGCATTTTTGACATAAAAAATTTCAACCTTATGATATTTTACAGATTAAAAAAAGTTTTCAAACTATATATAAATGACAAAAACAACTAGAGGTTCCTTGGAGCTTTTATTGCTCTCCTAGTATATTTAATTTACCACTAAAGTTAGAATCTGATGTCAAAGTGCACAATTGTACAAGAATAAAACAGTGCCAGTCGTATTGGAATTACAGTTAGGAACAAATTAAAGAAACATTTCTTGGAAAGTAACTTACTATGATCATCCATGAAAAATTTAAATCCCACATCAGAGAAGAAGCTCTAAGAAATTTAACAAATCAGAAAATTTTATTTTTGAGACATTGTAACAATGTTTGCTAGCAGAACATTACTAAAGTAGGACACTTTTTTTGGGTATCACTTCCACTTAGTTTGGTATGAATCTTTTTAATTTATCTTCGTAATATCTTTTCTCATATGTTATGCAAGTCCGGCGTTGGCAGCCATCTTTGATTTCAAATCGGGATAAATATAACAATTCTTGGGATCCGAAGTACCACAAATTTTAAGTTAATATCTCAAGTAGTTTCAGGAATTAAGTAAGATAGAAATTTCATCCATCAAAAACTCCCCTAATAGCAGAATGGTACCGAAGTAACAAAAATCACGGATTTCATAAGTATCATCTCCACCGTTCATACCATTCTGTTAAATTTTTCGTCAAAAGAATTTTAAAGACACCAGGGAGCAACCATTTGATTTTAGGGGGGGGTCAAAATTGAAATAAAAAGGCAGGACCAGGATTTCTGCAAAAAAAAAGAAAAAAAGACAGGATCAATTTAGGTGTGAAAAAAAAATGCAGGACCTGTGTCAATCAGGAAATGTTTCGGCCATGGTTTAAATGAAAATATAAATTTAGGCCGCATTAATGGCCGATAAAAAAAAAAATCCAGGACCCAACTTTCGACGAAAACAATAAGCAGGTATCAAACATTTGATCCTAGCCCCCCATAAAAATCAAATGGTTGCTCCATTACTCTAGGTTCCATTGTTAAACTGAAAAGTCAGACACGCGGATATTTAAAGAACCCGAAAATATCCTTTTGGGGCCTGGAAGGCAGCCATATTTGTTGGTAGAATGACAAGTATCTGTGTCCTGGTAGGTATCAAATCCGCGAAGCCTGGATGTTAATATAAAAACAATTCTTTAATATGTATTTCAACTTTCAATATCATAGGAACGTCTTATAAAAATAATCAAAAGAACTTAAAAATTGCATAAGTTGTTATCAACAAATAAATAAACCATGATTTTTTTAACTTATAGTTTGTGTTGCAAGTTTCAACCAATTTAAATTATATTTCTGACTCACATCTTTCACATCAGTTACAGTAGTTTTATTCTTCTAAACCTCAACACTTTTTGAAAAACGAAAAATTTGAGGATCAACTGTCAAGTTGACAGGCCTCATTAAAAGGTGAGGGCAAAAAAGAAAGAATTTGAAAACGGCAGCCTAACCAATTGGAAAATAAAGAAACTGAAAATAAAATACAGAAGGCTTAAAATGGTAAAAAGGGGCTGGTGAAAAAAAAATGGATGCAGCCAAATTTACGGATCAACGTTTCGGACTTTTAAAGGGGGAGGTCCAAGAAACGAATTTGAAAGCGCTAGACTAAAACAAATTGGCAAATAAAGAAACTGAGAAAAAAAATACAGAAGGCTCAAAATGGTAAAAAGGGGGGCTAGTGAAAAAAAAAAAACGGATTCCGCGAAAGGTTCGCAGGATCCAAGCTCACACCCCTTTTAAATGTTTGCTCTCTAAACCTGTACCGTGATAGACTTAAAAATTAAGGAAATTAAAAATCTTTTTTTGAAAAGATAAAGGTTATGATTACTCCTCAGTAATGTTATTATATATCAATAATGTTATTATATATCAATAATGTTATTATATATCAGTTAAAAATATGAATGTATAAAGCAAGCTCGGTCATTTTCACTGACCGGTTTTGGGTAAATGAATTTCAGACAAAAGCAGATTTTGTTTTCCATATCAGCGGAAAAGTAACTGTTGACTTTTATTGAAATGTAATGATGTTGTATTTATGCGCAAGTTCTTAAAAGATTTTAAAATATGTTTCCAGATCATTCTGATCCTGACGGGACGTATTATGGTATACAAATGTCCGGCGTCCGTCTGTCCGTCTGTCCGTCGTAAACATGTCGCGCCGTAACTTGAGAACGACTCGTCCAAATTTCACGAAACCTAACATAGTTGTTTCTTATGATGTTCAAACGATCTGTATACGTTTTGGTGAAAATAAGATTAAAACTTTTTGAGTTACGGGACTTTGTAGCGAAAACAGTGTGTTTTTTTAACATGTCGCGCCGTATCTCAAAAACGATTTATGATTATTGCTTAAAACTTTACATACTTCTTAGTTATATTAATCTGAAGATCTGTATACTTTTTCGTGATGATTATTTTATTTTTGAGTTATTGAATTTTTATTGAGCTTTTTGGTAAAAAAGGTAGTCTTTTTTGGTCACATTTCGCGCCGTATCTCTATTGCTTAAAAGTTTACACGCTTATGTTTTGCTGGATTTCCATATACATTCCACCAGCAGCTCCACTAAATAAAGGAGGATTCCAAAAACATTTATTATGTTTTTTTTCACAAGACGACTACGCAGCTGTTTATTTTTATTCGCGCTGCTTAGAATCAAAATGAAGAAAACTACTTTCCGTTTGGACATGTAAAAATTAAAAATTACCTCAGTCAAGAAGGGAAATTTATCAATCCTGTAATGTGCATGGTCTTCTCGTTTTCTTTGACAATGTAAACATTGTTTAAAACGACATTTGACTAAATATTAGGACATGGTATCGTAGACGGTACAAAATGTACCGAATTTGTTATGTTACAAGAGTTCTATTAAAATTTTGATTTTTCAATGAAAACTGTTACTATAACAACCCCAAAATTTGTATTGACAAATCAAACTTTTGATACAACACAGCGTTCGCAAAGGTCTCAATTACAGAAATTATAGATTTTCATAACTTTTGTTAGTAGAAAGTTTTGTTTTCTAAAAAACGTAAAAAACATATAATAGCTGCATTAAATGTGGGTTTTCTCCAACCTTTTGTCTATGTTTAATATTTTTTAGGTAATAAATACATACTACTTTATCTTCAAATTTTATTATCCCTAATAAAATATTTATTATGCATTATCAAATCTGATGCATCATGGGAAAACACATTCCAATAAATACTTGAGGAGGTGATCCAGGGTTCATTTTTTTCAGATGTGTTTGTAGTTTTCTTATATTCTTATTTTCACAACCATTTCAGACTTCCAAATTTCCCCATTTTTAATCACTTCCATAAATTTTATAGCTCTTTTCCTCGATCTTCTATGGAATTTATATTCCCCATTCCCATAATTTCAAAAACCGTGCCATCCATCCCGTATGTACGTCAACGAACATTTCAATAATTATTTCTTGCTTAAAAATGGATTTTTATATCATTTTTTGCCCATTGATTTCATGCAATGCAAACAATAAAAAGCCATCACTGACATCAAACAATAGATATATCTAAAAGAGGATATTTACATCATTTATTAAGACTTTAAAAAAAACCATCCCAAAGCATTTCAGAATAGAAATTCTGGTTATTATTTTTCTTTTCAAACGTCTCAAAATGTCGCCTTGCAGATAGTTAGTTTGTATACTCTTGAGATTTACAAAATGAATAACTACCAAATAAGTTTCTAAAACATACTTTATGTACATGCCTGAATATTGCTTTGGGCCAAAGTTGAAAAACAGATCTGCCATTTTCAATATACGTCTTCAAGACCGATAGTACAATCGGAACCAAAAACGATTTTTCACGATCCCAGTATTATATTTATATATATATATATATATAATATATATATATATATATATGTATGTATGTGTATATATATATATATATATATATATATATATATATATATATATATATATATATATATATATGAAATAGAATTATAAAATGAAATAAAATAAAACAAATTAGAAAATTCACCAAACCTCTATTCCTAAAACCTTCGTGATTAAAGAATTTGGTTTCCGCTTATTCCGGTATTAAAGGGTAAGTATATAGGATATTTTAAATTAACGGTTATGACGGAAACAATTACAGGTAGAAACAGCCTTAACTCATTTCGCTTAAGTTTTTGTAGTTTCTATAGCTTCTTTCATAACAAGAACACTATTTCATTTAATCAACAGATTGAAATGTGCAAAGGGAAAAAGTAACCAAACGGATTATCTGACCTGCTTAGATTTCGCCTACGGTAGCCCATTTAGAACGTACCAAAAATAAAAATTTGAATTCGAAATCACGAATTTAAATCGTTATCACGAATTGAAGAAGTCGTTATAACAGATTAAATTCGTGATAACGAATTTTCGGAATTAATTATAACAGTTTTTGTTATTTATAATAACGAATTAAATTCGTTATCACAATTTTGTGTAATTAGTGATAACGGATTAAAATCGTGATAACAAATTGTATAAATCGTGATGACGAATTGTTATTAAGGATATTAAATTTGTTATAACGAATTTGTAGAAATAGTTATCACAGTTTTTTTGTAATTCGTGATAACAGATTATTTTAATTCGCCATAACGGATTAAATTCGTGGTAACGAATTTATGGAATTCATTATCACGAATTATACAATTTGTTTTAACGATTTTAATCCATTATCACGAATTATAAAAAATTGTGATAATGAATTTAATCCGGAATCACGAATTACAAAAAAAAAACTGTGATAACAAATTACACAAATTCGTGATAACGAATTATACATTTCGTAATCACGTTTTTAATCGTTATCACTAATTACAAAAAATGTGATAACGAGTTTAATCCGTTATTACGAATTACAAAAACTGTTATAACTAATTCCAGAAATTCGTGATCACGAATTTAATCTGTGATAGCGAATTCTACAATTCGTGATATCGATTTTAATTTGTGATATCGAATTCAAATTATATTTTTGGGAGGTCCTAAATGTGCTTCCGTAGAATATAAAAAATCTGTTATAACGAATTTAATCCGTTATCACGAATTACAAAAAAACTGTGATAACTATTTCTACAAATTCGTTATAACGAGTTTAATCCGCAATAACAATTCGTTATCACGAATTACACAAAATTGTGATAACGAATTTAATTCGTGATTACGAATTACAAAAACTGTTATAACTAATTCCGAAAATTCGTTATCACGAATTTAATCTGTTATAACGACTTCTTCAATTCGTAATAACGATTTAAATTCGTGATTTCGAATTCAAATTTTATATTTTTGGTAGGTCCTAAATGGGTTTCCGTACATTACGGAGCCCCGCAGGGGACACGATAAGAAAAAAAATTATATCGTTATCTCGATTTATTATATCGTTATCTCAATTTATCATATCGTTATCTCGATTTATTATATCGTTATCTCAATTTATTATATCGTTATCTCAATTTATCACATCGTTATCTCGATTTATTATATCGTTATCTCAATTTATTATATCGTTATCTCAATTTATTATATCGTTATTTCAATTTGTTATATCTTTATCTCAATTTATTATATCGTTATCTCCATATATTATATCGTTATCTCGATATATTATATCGTTATTACGGTTGATTATATCGTTATCTCGATTTATTATATCGTTATCTCAATTTATTATATCGTTATCTCGATTTATTATATCGTTATCTCGATGTATTCATATATTTTTTCGCTATTTCGCTGCAATTTGTGACGTGGATATAAATAAAGCATGGCGGCTGGAGGCGGTAGAGCAAATGTAAGTAAATCAATATTGAATGTTTTATGACAGTATGAATATAATTGCTAAAGATATATAAGCACATTGGCATTATACTAGATTCCGTTCATTACTTATAGAGTTAAAAAAAAACGGTTTACAAAACTGTCATTCAAATATGATAACATGAAACAGGAAAGGGGGGGGGGGTCTGTCAGTGCAAACAAAATATGGCAACTGCTTTCGAGGGAATAGTTATATTGTAACTAATCTTGAAATGCGAATACCTAAAAATCTACAACGAGTTTCCGAACAACACATTAATTCACGAACGCGAAATTACTAGGGTTTTTTCGGTCACGAGTTGTATATTTTTAGTATTCGAATTTCGAGATTAGTTATTCTGTTTATTACATTGACATATTCGTATATTCATAAAATTTAACGAGAAAATACAAGGGTTTATGTTTTTATTTGACTACGCGACAACGTTTGTATAGCAACGTCGTTTGCGACGGCTATTGGTACGTCATTTCCTATAGTGAAATATAACTTTCGATTTCACTGAGTTAATTATCGAATTTGATTTCACTCGAAAATCCAGGTATTTCACCACACTTAAATAAAATTCACTTACTTACACTCGATGTATTAAATCGGTCAAAGGTCGTATTCATATATGGATTTGAATTGATGTAACCACGTTAAGAATGTGATGTGGTTAAACTATTTGTTGCTATCTTTTCAGGTATTAAATCTCGTGGAACAATATTTCCAAATGGAGTTATCTTACAGAGAAATAATCGTAATGCTATCGCTAAATCACGGAATTTCTATATCTTTGCGTCACCTAAAAACGATTTAAGATATATGCATCTTTCCAGAAGAAAGGAATATACAGATTTAAATACTGTGATATCTTTTATAGAAGGAGAAGTGGAATCAAACGGAATGCACGGATACAGATGGATGTATAGAAAGTGCATATTAAACGGTTTGAAGGTTAAAAAGGAACAAATACGTCTAATGTTGCAAATGATAGATCCAGTTGGAGTTGAAGTGAGGTCAAAACATCGTTTGATTCGAAGGCAGTATTTCGGTAAAGGGCCAAACTATTGCTGGCATATCGATTCTTACGATAAGCTCAAACCATATGGATTATGCATCAATGGATGCATAGACGGATTCTCTCGGAGCATGCTGTGGCTCAAAGTAGGAAGGACTAGTAGTGACCCTAAAGTAATTGCTAGATACTATATTGAGGCTGTTGAAAATAGTGTAGGGTATCCTTATTTAATGCGAGGTGATATGGGAACTGAAAATGTGGCAGTAGCAGAGATGCAGAATTTCCTTTCTAGAAATGAAAGAAACGAAGACTCCTTTATATATGGGAAAAGTACTATGAATACACGGATAGAATCATGGTGGGGAATTCTTAGAAAAGAGCTTACTGATAAATGGATCGAAGAAATGAAGAATCTACGAGATAGTTATCACTTTACTGGCAATAAATTGGATGTTAACATGGTTCAATTTTGTTTCATGAAATTATTGCAGGTACACTATGTATATAATTGTATGCTTTCTACGTTATATGCCAACATATGACCAATGGCTACAGCGCTTAATTCACGATTTGAAGGGCCTAAGCATGGGACATATTTTGGCATATATTACATAGAAGACATATTATTATCATAATTATTAATATTATTATTGAGACTGTTTAACTCGTTATTTAAAGGCATTTCACATCTGCATTTAAAATAAAATTTCGAGGTTGATATTGAGCTTGGATAATCTTGCATTCACATTCCAAATACGGTAAAATGCCCTGCCTCCAAGTACATGATGTAGTCGTATAGAATTACCAAACTTTATGTACAAGACATAGTACCATATGCCAAAATAGAATGTATGATATATATATTCAAATTACAATTTTACATTTCACAATACTGATGTTTAAGTCTGCGAATGAACTACAAAAAAAAAAAAATAATTGTTTCAATTACGTGTTTTCTCATTTTTATCCCAAATTTATTGCCATATCTTTCCCGTGACAGATGGTGATGATTGAAAGTGTTACGCCTTTTTTTGCAGGATAGTTTGGATGAAACTGTAATGGTATGGAATACTCATAAAATCAGATGTTGTTCGACAAGCAATTTTTATGGCCGTCCATATGTAATGTATCTACTGCCTGAGCTGTTTAATACACAAGATTATATACAAAATGTCACGGATGAAGGAATAAGCGTTTGTAAAAGGGAATGTGCTGATGAAGAAATGTTTCCATGTGACGAAGATTTATTCGAATTGGGATGTGCATACATGAATGAAAACACTTTAAATCCACCATCAAATATTCATGAAGCCAAATCACTTTATTTAGGTCTTAGACGATGGATATCTTCAAACTTTTGAATGAAAGGGCTACCAAGAGTGGATAGTCTTAGAAATCGGTTAGCATTTTGTTTTAAACGCAAACCATAAATATGTGTTTTAAAGTGTCTGTTGTTTATCATTTACGTATATCTGCAAGATGGCTGTATAGTTAGCCAAAAACTCCCTTTCATATATTTTTGAAATTTTGATCTTAATTATCAAAGCAAGGGATGTTTTGAAAAGTTCCAGTGGTCCCATCATCTCTCGTGTCATTGTATAAACTTCATCACTCTTTTAAGTTTTTCTACTTTCAGTCAAAGTATATTATTGAGATTCTATGGTAACGCCTCAAAAGAAATACTGGCAGACTGAAGAAAAGAATGTAAAGTTACATCGCAAGAAAACATTATTACCTGTTTCAAATAATACACCATGTATATCATTTATATAAGAATTGTATTTATATTATATTATAGGATGGCCTTTAAAATTTTATCAAACTTGAACTATTGTGTGTATCGAAATAAAATTCGAAAAATATTGAAGAAGCGTAATAAAAATCCTTCACGTCAACAAAAAGGGTCAAAAATTTATTATACAACAACAATCAAGGACATGTGCACTTGCAAACAAGAGTAGATAACACTGAAGACTAAAGACTGAACATTGCGAACTTCCATAAATCCTTGTGTGATATCAGATGTTTCTGGAAAGGTAAGCATATTCTTCTCTGTATGCCGAACCGTACCAAATATCCAGTTGTTAAAGCCTGTGATTAGTTTAGTAATAACTCAGACAAGGTTGTTTAGAAATATCTTCGACATGTGTTGATCAACAATGTCATAACAGGTACCATCGAATACGTAATAAGGGAATATACCAATCTGAATAAAATATAGATTCCGTATCATCACTTGGGCTCGTCAGAATTTGATGTCCGATTAGGGATCTTTGATGGCTTCTTTTACTAATTAACCAATCAAATGATTCGTTACTAAAATCAGGCCAACACTACTAGCGACTTTAATCATTCGCCGACGGAGGGTTTCATGAAATACCCATTCATATATAAAAGTTTTATCAAAGAAATAAGCAGTGTGAATTATATAGCAATATTTGTCGAAAAAACTTCAAAAGTCGAATCTAGCGTACGAATCATGCATGTTCGGAACATATTTCCGGATGAAATTCTTAAGGGAGAGATTAAATTAAAACTAGAATGATCGAATTCGCTTTCAAACTTCAATTAGCTGAAATTTGATTGGACAAATAAAGTTTATAAAAGGTCATTCGTAACTGAACTTGGGACATCCTCAGATCCTGATGAGTCCACGCGAGAATACTGTATCTGTATTTTATCAGATTTGTGAGAATCCCATTTTTTTTGGTAGCCCGACTGAGGAGCGATTTTAGCAGTGATATTACTATATCCAGAGAGTCAGACTAGTTGAAACTTACTCTGAAATAGCGGGTGATCTGGGAAATGAAAATTCCGTACACTGGCGACACGGGTATACTGCCTTTCAAGAATGGACATTTCAAACTACAGCTCATTTAAGATATGTGTGACAAACTCAATACCTGCAGTTTAACAGCTTAAATGTTGTTCCATATACAAAGGTTGAGCTAAAATGTTGCCTGTATTTCGGATTTGAAAGATATTATATTGACATTGTTCTTTCGTAAACGTTTCTGCATTTAGTAATTATTAATTGATTTATCTTTATTTGTTTTTTTCTTGGGGGGGGGGGGGTTAAAATTTGAATGATATTTTGAGATTACAGGAATTTCCATTCATTTGGCGATTCTTGATATAAATATGGGTGATCTAAGCATACTGTTCATGTTTTTCATAAATAAAGACTAAAATCGTGATATTATCCTTCAGAGATGTTAATTTGCAATTCTTTTGATACCAATTGTGAGGCACAAGATGTGCACATTTCGTCGATTTACGACTCATTAGTTGTGATCAAGGCCAAAAATGTTGAAATCCAAAAGATTGAAGATCAATTCAAAAATACCAAAATCACCAAAAAAGGTTATGCCAAAACCAAATTATATCATTGATAAATTTAAGTTATATGTTGAACTTCGATTTGGAGATTGGACAGACGGACAGCTTATTATATCATAGGACATTTTTCCACTAGAGCCGTCAGACACAACATTTCCCATAGCGACCATGTTTTTGTCCGATCGGGACCACATGAAGAAACTTTTTTTAAGAATCTCCCATAGATGTTTTCCATAAAGTTTCAGTTTAACTAATAGAGCGGTTTCAGAGAAAGTTAGATTATTTTTTAAATTTGCCAAACAAATAAAAGAATTTTTCATGACGGCCATATTTGCTTTTGTATCGAGACGAAAAGTGGAAAAAGGACTTTCCAGACGTTTCCTGTAAAGGTTGCTAACTTAGGCCCAGTTGTTTCATATTAAATTAAAATGTGAAAAGTTAATGGACGCACGAAAGACTGACAAGGGCATCGTAAAAATTGAGCCTCCCCTCGCAACCCCATACATTTGAAATGACCTTAATTCTACGTGATCTTGACCTTTGACTCTTTTGATTGAAATTATCGGATCTAAGCTTTCACCATATTCACGAAGGGTAAGCAGCGTACTGTGTATAATGAAGCGTGAAATTTAAACCGCAAGTCTTATGGTGCAAGAATGACGACGCAGGACTACCCGGACCGACTTTAAAAAAGACAATGCGGACCGTCTAAAAAGTCAAGTCAGACTATTTCATATTGACTATAATTCATGGCCTGGTACGTTGGACACTGCAACGGAGGATCATTTAACTTAATTTAACTTCGTAAAGGTCTGAATTGTCTCATAGACGATCCGGGTTCTTTCCACAGTGACAGTTTAATTTATTTTCGCAAACGGTCCGACTTGTCTTGTATAGACGATGCGAATTGTCTTCGCAGTGGGCCCGAGGTGTGTTCTGGAATACTTGTCCCATATTCAAGAATGCACGGTGACTACTTCTTAAATATATCTGAACCCACTATGGTCTACAATAAAGCAGATGTGAATGCTAACTGGATGATAAAATAAATATCAAATGAAATAATATCTCAACAGTACTTGTGATATGCCACAAACCTGTTTACATCAAGTTCTAGTTTTTAGTTTGCCTCAAAGGGGAGCTAAGGAGTACCCACGATGTGCACGTCCACATCCACAGCCAGTTCTGTTACTAGTTGACATATGGTCATATATTTTTGTGTGCAGGTGAACGTTGAAGAGACTGGCCATGTGACATAAAATGAAGGTCACATGACCCATATTACACGGTTGACTGGCTTTTACGTTTATTGTCAAAAATCAGTTTTAACATACAAAGTGATCTACAATCATATTACTTGGTGTGAGGCTACATCTCGGTAACACAGCCTCCCAACAAAATTAAGTCACTCTGACCTACTTATCGTGCTTCATTGACTTAGGTTAAATTTTATGTCAGAGTTCAGTTCTCCGATACCAAGCGACCCACAACAATATTACTTGGTGTGAGGATGCATCTCGCAGAGTAACACAGCCTCCCACCAAAATAAGGTCATTCTGACCTACTTATCGCACTTCATTGACTTAGGTTAAGTTTTACATCCGAGTTCAGTTTTCTGAATCCAAGCGACCCACACTATTATTACTTGGTTTGACCATGTATCTCGCAGAGTATCACAGCCTCCCACCAAAATTAGGTCACTCTGACCTACTTATTGCGCTTCATTGACTTAGGTTAAGTTTTACGTCCGAGTTCAGTTCTCCGATACCAAGCTACCTACAAGCACAGTACTTGCTGTAAGGGTGCATCTCGGAGAGCTACACAGCCATATACCAAAAATAAGTGGGGAACGAGGAGAACTTTGTAATCATAGATTTCTGGTAGTAATTGTGTCCATCTTGGTTAGCGGTTGGAGAAAATTCTGAAAGTGAACCACCTAGAACCATCCCACCATGCAAACTTCGGGTAAAATTTGCCATTTTCAGAAAATAATTAGTTGTATGTGAACTTCCTATTTAACAGCGGCAATTTATTTGTGGGCCGGGGTCTTCCATCGCAATTCTGAAAGATGACCATCTACGGACCAATCCACCAAAGCTAGGGCCGAATTGGCCTAACAGTTTGAGAAGATATAATTTTTAAGACGCGATTTTACCAATTTTCTATTTTTAGTTACGACGGCTCTCTTGGATGGGAAGATGGGAAGACATAGACATGAATGTCAAAGGGCGCCGTCAAAGGATCATCAATGTCAACTTTGCTTTAAATTAGATAATAGTTTCAGAGGAGATTTTTTAAATATGCAAAAACTAATAAGAGACAACAACAGACGAGGACGGATAGACAACAGATGCCCATTGTAAGCAATAGCTCATATGACCATTCAGGTTGGCTGAGCTAAAATTGGGCTGAAACAACGAGAAAATAATTTTAAAATTTTATTATACAAATACACGTGTAATGAGAAAAGGCAGTTGGACAATTGATTTGAGTGCGTGTGTCAAACAAGTGGCTCAGAGGGCTGAGCCTGTATCACTCACCTGGGAGTCACAAACTTTTGATTTGATTTGATGGACTAGATTGATTTCTAGAAACTTTTTAAATGACCTTCATAGATGCTTCATACCAAATATAAGTTCATTTGGCCAAACAGTTTCAGAGGAGAATTTAAAAATTTGACCAATGAGAACATATAAAGGCTTCTGGTGGCCATTTTGTTTCACAGACTATGATAATTTATGCAAAGTTTGTAAAGGACCTTTCATAGATGCTCCATACCAAAATTTAGTTCATTTGGCTTTTTTGGTTTCAGAGAAGAAATTTTAAATTTCAACAAATCAGAACATGTAATGCTCATGGCGGCCATTTTGTTTCATGGACCAGGATGATTTATGAAAATTTTGTAAAGGACTTTCCATAGATACTCCATACCAAAAATCAGTTCATTTGGCTTTACGGTTTCAGAGGAGAAGAAGTTTTAAATTTGGACCAATCAGAACATGTAAATGCTAATGGCGGCCATTTTGTTTCACGGACCGGGATGATTTATGCACACTTTGTAAAGGACCTTCCAGGGAAGCTTCAGGCCAAGTTTCAGTACAATAGGTCCAGGGGTTTCAGAGGAGAAGATAAAAATGTAAAAGTTTACTGACGGACGGACGACGGATGCAAAGTGATGACAAAAGCTCACATGTCCTTTTAGGACAGGTGAGCTAAAAAGGCATCCAATGGGATATGAAATAAATTATAATACCCCCGGACATGTGATTACTTTCATATACAATGATACCTTGGATGTGTACATGTACATAAATACTTTCATCTAGTCAAGGGCCATTACTCTAGACCCAAAATTCATGAAAATATGATCGAAAATAAAATTGAACTTGATCTGTATTTTATGGTCATAAACCTTTATACCAGGTTTGAAGAATTCGTTTTATCATTGGTTCTCAAGTTTATGTCTGAAAATCACCGGGGAAAGGACAGACGGACGGGACCATAACATGACGAATGGTATCACATAATATCCTGCTAGTGTATGTGGCATAGTATAAAAATGTGCCATTCAATCAAAAGCTTTGAGCCCATATCAAAAGTCAGGCTACTAACTGACATGTTAATAAAGATATCCACATTCGATTAAAAGTTTACTCCTACAATTTCTGTGTCAGAGCTGATTCAGAGACGATAAAACTGTTACAATTTATAGCACTGACCGACAAATGCCAAGTAATGGCATGACTCACAGGATTCTTCATTAGATCTTCTTGCTAATGCAATATTAGAACAACAACAGAAAAGTTATTATTTTTAAGCAACGACCATTCAAAGTAAATTACCCACATACTATGCTTACTGCATAAAAACAAAATAAAAATTATACTAACTACTACAGTAACTGTACCTCTTCTAATTAAGGAACAAATGAATAAAGTTTATGAGCTGTACTCTGCTTACTGCATGTAAAATTATTTGAAGCAATGAAAACAATGATAATTTGACTCTTATTTTGAATTTAAGAAGATGTAATCTCCAAAAGGCATATATTTGCCATGTAAGAACAACAACAAACATTTAAGCAACAACCATACAAAGTGTATGACATATAGTAAACACTATACTTATTGCATAAAAACAAAATAAAAATTACTGTAATTGTACCTCTTCTAATTACAGAATAAATGAATAAAGTTTATGAGCTGCACTCTGCTTACTGCATGTACAATTATTTAAAGCAATGAAAACAATGATAATTTGGTTCTTATTCTGAATTTTTAAGAAAAAACAAATCCAATTTTTCAAAATGTCAAATTCTTAATCATATATCTATATAAAGATTAATGTTTATATGTAATCCATCTCCCAGATGCTTCCTTTGAATATGTTGATAAATTCCTCCCTTAATTCTGTAACTGACTCATAACTAGATGACAGATAAAGGATATTACCACAAGTTTGGGAGGTTGGACGCCTTAGGAATCCAGAAAGCCTTGTAAATTCTACATTAATCTTCTCACAACTCAGATTAGCACCTGTGCAAAACCTCAAGAAATTTTGAACATCTTTCTCATCTAGACTCTTTATGAATTTTTTGAGATAACCTGCTGTCAACTGTTCCTTAAGATCAAGGGAATCAGGGAAACTCAATGCTTTCAGAACCTTTCCGACTGTAGGGCACATATCTTCATAAATTTTGGAAATGGTTTCACCATTCAACTTGAATCTATCTTTAAACACAATTTTCCAGCAATCTGTTACAAATTTAGGTTTTTGTAGAATTTCTTTATGTGCAATCTCTTCAATAATACCTTTAATATTTTGCTTTGCTGGGTATTTTCTGCAATCATAACTTTCAAGGATATCAATTAGATCACCTAAATACACATCATCAAAGTTATTCAAAGCTGTCTGAATGACAGTTTTATCATTCTTGGGTATGTAGTTCATAAAACAGTTTATCAGATCAGTATTTGAAGCTCCAAATATGGCATCTTCAATAACAGCTTGACAGATGTGTACTGGAAAATAACCAACAGTTTTGTATCCATTGCAGATGATGGCTGCAACTGATTTCCATTCTGGCTCCTGCATGTCGTGTCTAAGAATAGGAACTTTTGTATTCACTCCATCACAACATTTGGTATAAAAGCTGTCCCAAAATTCACAAAATACATCTTTTAAAAATCCAACCCCTTCACCTTTCTCATCTTGACCATTTGGCATTACTCTTATTACTTTACATACTTTTTCATCAAAATCCATGTTTTCGTCACAAAATAATTCTAACATTTCTGAAAAGGTGTGACTTTTATGTATTCTAATAACCTTTTGTGGTGAAGTACTCAAATCATCTGGAATATTAATCACATAATTGTACGTATTGGATGATGGATCAGAAAGCATTGATGAATCAGTAAGAAGTACTTGCTGTAATATAGGACTGTACAATGGTAATGTTTCATCATTTTCTCCTACAGAAAATTCTAAACAGCTCTCAGATGGAAATATCTGTGCTTGCGGATTTAAAGACTCTGTAAACTGGTAATCATCACTATCTTTAGGACAAAATATGGTACCATCATCATCCTTCATTTTAATTGTTACCACTGTTGATGTTTTTGAGGCTGGTGATGAAAGATTACTGGAAGTAATCCCTGCTAAAGCAGACGAAGCTGTTGATGAAGATGTATCTGGGTGATTATGGGGTGGAGTTGAAGCTTTGCCTGCATCAGGCAATGTTGTAGTTGACTGTACATTTCTATTTGAAAATCGTTTACAAGAAAAAAGTTTTGGGTCTGGCAAACTGTCATCTGACATATCATGATCAGCTTCTATCTCTGTAACAGCTGTACTCATCTTCTTTGTGTATATATAAAACCTGAGCAGTTTGGACCCTGTTATCTCATATAGATCAATGTAGATTACCAATAGTGCAATTGTTTTCTATTGGTTCACCCATAAAATTTCTTAACTCAAAGCTGAAGTTGCTTACAGTTCCCTTTTTTGAAATTCCATTAAGAAAAAAAAGTTTCTTTCCTTGCTCTATGATATCAACTGGAATCCACGATTTGGGTGCAATTACATCTCGTGTACCTCCTCCTTTATTAGTTTTCACTTGGTGAAACATGTTGTCAGAATAATCATAATCAAACCAACCAATTTCGATTTTCCTATGTCCTTTCACTGCGTTGTCATTTCCTTTAAGTTTTTCACTTCTGCTCATTGAGAGTTCCATTGTGCTGTTTGATGTTTTTGTTTTTTTGGGCAACCTCTTGTTGGAAGTTTTTTTAACTTCTTCTTCACTGTCTGATGACTTGTCTTTCTGTCCCATTTTCCTTCTTAATCTTTGGAATAATGTTTCAGTTCTTTTGTTTTTCTGGTCTTTTTTCATCTGTTCTTTAAAATATCTCCTTGCAGCATAAATATCCCCATAAGCAGGTATGTAAACATGCAGTTGGTCATCTGACATCGCCAGAAGAGTCTGTGGGTCAATCTGAAAACAATAAAATTTCTGATAAATGTATTCATATTGACTTACTTTTTACAATATACACTGATATTACATGCAGAAACTATAGGTCTTGACATGTAATATAATTAAAAACCTGTCCAACTTGACAATTGCTATTAAAATATGATTTTGTGAGAGAAAGAAGTTTTTACCATACTGAAATGTGCATGTGTGTGCAGTATTAGCCATAATCTTTTCTTGGAATCAGCGAGAACCATCCAATAATTAGTGGGAAAAATATGTACAACCAAGACACATACACCTGTAAAGTCTGCCTTTATTAGAAAAACATCACTACCCCTATTTTCTGTTTCAAGTTCAGTCTTATGATATGTCACAAGCCTTTGCATGCATTAATTTCTATTTTCATCTTGATTTGGGGACCTCGGTGGCTGAGTGGTCTAGGGGTAGTTCGTCATGACTACTAATGATAACTACCCTGTTGACACTGAGGTTGTGAGTTCGAATCTCATCTGTGGCGGGGTGTGTTCGACTCCGATCTTAATTGACAAGGATTGCCAATTTTCCTACTGAAGGTTGGTGGTTCTCTCCAGGTACTCCAGCTTCCTCCACAAATAAAGACTTGCCGCCGCAAAAATTGCCAAATGTGGTGAAAACAGCTTAATACCCCAACTAAACAAACAAACAAACACCTTGAATGGTGCCTTGGGTTCTTGGAGATAAGTCTGAAAGGGGGTCACATAAGAACCATTCCAACAAATTTTGGTCTCAACTTGCTATGGGACGAGATCAAAAGTTCAATGTAGGATAAAAAAACTTAATTCACATAGTTTTTTCACTGACCCCCCTCCCCACCCCCCCCCCCCCTCTTAACTTAGTTTGGGAAAAATTGATTGACCAATATGGGCATATGCTATGAGAGTATACTTTTTGTATCATGGGTCCTGTTTTTCCTCAACAATGTATGTTTGTTCTGTAATAAAATATTTACTTTTCATTATGAACAATTTATACATCACTTGAATCCATATTTTTAAATCCGAAAATTGATGTCGGATAGCAAAACTTGCAGGAATTTTAACCCCACACCCCCAAACTATTTGAATTAAGTTTTTTATCCTGAATTGAACTTTTGATGTCGTCCCTAAGCAGTTACACAAAAGAAGATTCTTAATGGATTCCTAGGTCAAATTGTTCTAATTTTAGTGACGACAGCCTTCTTGGTTGGCCGCTATGTCATAAGAAACATTTCTAATAGGAGACCATCCAAGGAACATTCCATCAATGATTGGTCCAAAATGCCAATGTAGCTTCAAGAGATGGTTTTACTAGTGGTAAAAACATAACTAAAGCAGGGGGGCGGGGGTATTTTCTCAAAATTGTCATTTTATAACAGATTGAACCTTTTCTAAAAGGTTTTGAAAAATTTTTCCAGTATAAAAATAACTGAAATAAAATCATCCTTCAGAAAAGAAATTTTTTATAAAGAATTTTTTTGTCAATTTATCTATTTTTCATAACATAGGATATCATTTTGAATGAGAATTTTAACCATTAAAAGACTATTACACCAAAGTTTGTCCCAAATAGCCAAAGTAATATTTTTAATTGATTTTTGTTGTATTTTCTATTTTTAGTAACAGTGGTCAATTCCAGCAGTTTGGTTCAAACAGGCCCAGTGGTTTCAGAGAAGTTGATTAAAATGCAAATGTTAACAGACAACGGATGGTCAGCAGTGGCAAAATATCACATTTGGTCCAGGTGAGCTAAGAATCTATCCAAATTCCTCCAGAACGATTTTTATAATCAGGAAGAAGGTATAAGACAATATTATGATCTGATGCCTTCTTCCTGAATATTATTTTTTTTAATGTCATTAACTATCCAACTTTGAATAAAAAGATAACTTTTATTATTGAATTAAAACATGGTAAAATCAGTTATTATTTATTATGTGTAGCAGATATCGATATAGAATACTTCCCATGCTGAAATTAGAGGCCCTCTTTATCTTGATCTAAGGTATGAGTGTTTTACTCATTACTGAAGACCTTACAGCAAATATCAAGATAAAAAATAGCAACAAAAACACTGTTCCTTTGCTTTATAATTATTTCCTTGTACTTGGTGAGATTTTGTCTCAAATCCATTCTTTTTATCCCCCCGCTTAGCGAAAGCGGGGGGATCATGTAATACAGTCCGTCCGTACGTACGTACGTCTGTAGTGGCAAGGCATATCTCTGAAACGGTAAAAGATAGAAACTTGAAATTTGGCATCATGGAAGAGTATATGACCCACTAGGGAATAGACCCCTTAAAATTGGAATTCGACCCCTTGGGGCCAAATTATGAGCGAAAAACGAATTTCGCGATATCCAATAAATGGAGATATCTCCAAAAGTGTTAAAGCTAGGATATTGGAACTTATGTCACTACTTATATTGCCTTTCCCAAGTTGAAAGAGGGTATCAAAATTTTGGTCCCGCCCCTAGGGGCAATGCCCTAAGGAGTTAAAAAATGTCTAAAAACGATTGTCCAAGAACTCCTCCTACACCGTAGAAGATAGAAACATGAAATTAGGTACACTAGTAACACTTGAAGAGTTGTCTGTGCCAAAGGTTTCGGAATTTTGATTTTTGCCCGGGGGGTGGGGCTACACCCTAATATGTAAAATCTCAAAATATGGTAAGATCAGTTCATATCCCCACCCCTTAACCATATATATTTTTATTCCACATTTAAAGACGAGTTACATGGTCACCCCCGGGGGTCAGCCCCACCCCCCTCATTTGGAAAATTACAAGATATCTCAAAAACAGTTAAGATCCCCACCCCTAAACCATATATATTCTTAGTGGGCATGACAAGACAAGTTTAATGGTCATCCCCGGGGGTTGGCCCCACCCCCCTAATTTAGAAAATTACAAGTTATCTCTAAAACAGTTGAGATCCCCACCCCTAAACCATATATATTCTTAGTGGGCATGACAAGACCAGTTGAATGGTCATCCCCGGGGGGTCGGCCCCACCCCCCTCATTTACAAAATTACAAGTTATCTCAAAAACAGTTGAGATCCCCACCCCTAAACCATATATATTCTTAGTGGGCATGACAAGTTAAGACTTACATTCATTTGATGTAGGCCATTTCAATTTTATCCATCTTAAAACTTTTGCATTCGACTTTGTCCGAGCAGTAGAAGTCCAATTTCATATTTCTGTGTTGTTTCTTGATATCCAAAGATCAGTGTCAAACTTTTTCTCTATTTATGCAATTTGAAATTATGAGGGGTTCAGACTTTGTGCATTCCGACTTTGCTGGGAGCGGGGGGATGTGCAATCTCTGATTGCTGCGTTTCATTTAAATTATTATATTCTGACATGTATGTTTAAAGTATTGTGATGTGAATTGGATGAAATTGATACTGATCCACATTTAGACCTGAAAATCAATCATGAAAATCATCGGATCCTGAAAAACTAGTATCATACACCCCTATGAAGAATGAAAATATTCTCTCACCTTTTCTTCTTTAATACAATCTAAATATTTCTTCTCCACACCCCTCTTTTCAAGGAAATGTACCACCTCCAAAACACTCGCCTCTTCCATTTCATTCTACAAAACATCAAAAGGCCTACAGTGTAAACTACATACATCTAAATTTGAATATACATACATTTGTATTTCTACTGTAGTTGCTTTAGTACTTATAATAATATAAATTGCTGCTTCAAGACTATAATTGCTCTTGACCTGGACCAAAGTCATCTTTACAAAACTGACTTGGGTCCCTAGAGTATTAATTCCCTATTTTCAAATTCAAAGATGAAGTTATAATTTTCACAGGGTATAATGGTAACTTAAATTACCCATGAAAATGACATTCAGTGCTTGGTAAATATCACCTATGTGATAAAAACTGTAAAGAACATTAATTTTGTAAAAGGTTTTATTAGCTTAGATCTGAAATATGAATTTAAGACTTTTGATAATGTGTTTACTTTAAATTATTCCACTGTACCTTTTACATGCTAAATTACCTGTTTTTCCTAAATGCACTGTAGATATGCTTTTGTGGTATTCATTTTCCAGATATTTCATTGTTTATCCATAAAATTTTTTTAAGAACTACCATATTATAATTGTTGAGAAATCACTATATTAAATTTGAATTGGGATAAAACTTGCACAACTTATATTATCTCAATTTGTATAAGGATTAAAATTGTATGTTCTCACCAATAGATATAAATATAAAATTCAGTATGTGCAGATTACATAAAAAAACTTAACTGTTTGATTTTCAATCAATTTTCAAAAAGTTGTGATGAAAATATAATTGTTTCACACCTTTACAGGTATGAAAATATTAAATGACCAGTTTATCGCTGTGTAAAATAATCTTAATATTTTCGGCTTTAATTCAAGTCATTAAAAATGAAGATATGCTAATGCGCTAAAATCTACATATTTTATTCATTTGTGTCACAATTCATCTGTTTATAACATATAAGTCTAAAAAATATTTAACACATAAAAAAATGGCACAAATTGTGAACTTTTATTGTGGTAAATAAAAAAAGCTTTTATCACGAAAAATAATTGTTTAACGTGTTAAGGATGTACACCTCTGAGGAGCCAAAAATTTCTTGTATTAAACTTTTTTTCTTAACCTTATTGTTGGGTTTATATGACTAAGAAAGTAATTTATGAACAAAAAAATCATATATTGGTGGACTTCTTTTTTTGCTACGGTCATTTGAAAGTACTCCAGTTTTGATGATTTTCCCATTTATCACCAATTTTTTGGGGGCTATTATCATAAGTTCCACAGTTCTACAATTAAACTTCTATTCATACTTTCCCTAAAGATGAAGTGTAGCAATCTGAATAAATTTAACTTTAAAAAACTATAGGTAGGTGTTAATATAAGAAAGTTTTATAAAATTTTGTTGTGTTTTTTTAGTGTGAAATTGACCATGCATTGCAATTTAGTAAATTTGGAGTTTTTCTCATTTTTTTTTGGAACAGAGCATATAATTTCAACTTCTTTGTTATAAATGATTGAAAAAATACATATTAAAGAATTTCAAAAAGAAAAATTGATATGGGATGTACATATTTTTGGTAAATCATTTCTTTGTACCCTTCACCCATTTTCTCAACATTTTGGCCAATGACACTAACCAGATTGGTTATAAAATTTGAAAATTTTATTACACAAAAACTACTTATTATAAGTACATAATTTTTTCACAGAGTTTAGTTGGATTATAATATATAAATTCCCATATTGGCTATAAATTACTGCCAAGTCTGGTTCCAATTGGCCATGTAGTTTTATAGAAGACTAATTTCACTTCCCCTTTTCTATTTTTAGTAACAGCAGACATGTCGGTTTGAAGTGGGGAATGCCAGATATAATGTTGGAAGGGGTCAACCCAAGGACCATTCCACCAAACTTTGGTCCCAACTGGCCCAGTGGTTTCAGAGAAGAAGATCTTTAACAGTGTTTAAAGTAAAGTTTACGCCCGACGAAGACAACGGACAACGGATGCCAAGCTTTTGCTATAACTCACATGGCCTTTTATGCAGTGTGAGCTTATAATAAATAATAACTTTTAATTCGTGTATAAACCATTGGTGTATTTTCGACATAGCTGTTCAGAATATAGGACAATTCGGACCAAGACATTTTGGACCGACTGCAAAGACAATTCGGCTCGTCTATTGAGACAATTCGGACCATGTTTGAAAAAGTTAAACTATATTACTTAATACTTGGTCTTTTTTTATATAATATGCTGGCAGATATTTATATCTAATTGGGCAATTATATTATGATTTTTACATTTAACAGTCAGGGGATCTACATATTTAAGTCAGAATGTTTCTTACTCTTAACTGTCAGAAAAAAAATCCGGGAAGAGTTATCTCTCTTTAGTTAATCGTATATTATTCTGACTTGTACAAGTAAGTTTGTTCAAGTTAAGATTTTTCTTCTTGATCCAATTCAAGACATTTTTTGACTAAGAGTAACTTCCCTTCTTGTTGTTCTTAACTTACTTGTTACAGTCAGAAAATGATGTGCGCATAAACCTGCTAATTAAAAAAAACTAAAGGAGCCGGGTAATAATAAAATACATCTTTTCTTCTTTGGAAAGTTCCGATTTTTTTTTCAATTTCTTATTGTTCATTTTCGAAAACTGCCTTTAGCCTTTCCGGAAATTGTAATTATATACAATTTCAGGAATAACATTGTAAAATAAAGGTCAAACGTGTAATTTATGATTTAAAGATCCCGTGTTATGTATACATTCGCTGATCCATTTGGGAGTTCAGTGAAACAATTCGGTCACCTTTTAACAAATTAAACAGAGGAAATCTTACCATAAATGATGATAACAGATTTACCATCAAAATGAATGTTTTGTTATATTCTGCTGTGAATATTAATATAATTTTAAAGGATTGTGTGATAAAAACAGCATTCTCTAACAAAAAATCCTTCTCAATATCCTACTTTCATACCCCAACGTTAACTGACAAGGAACAGCAGGTATATGAATTGGTCACGGAGGAGATACATTTTGCGAAAAAGGTAAGATGAAAAATTTCTGCAGAAGGACCACAGTAATCTTCACAAAAGGGATGTTCCGAACAGTATTTAAATACGATAGCTTCATATTGACATCTGAGCACTATTATGCTTGGCTCAATAAAGCATAGTAATATATAATATCTAGACCGTTTAATCTACAGAACAATAGGTTATATAAATTATGTTAAAATTCTACTCAATTAAAAGATGAAAAATATTTCATGACTTCTTTTTTACCACTGTAGTGATGAAAAAAACTGTGAAAGATAGGGTTAATTAGCTGACATATAAAAAAAGCACTCAACTCAAGTTCATTTACAAGAAATAAAATCCCTATATAAAACTGATTAATTAACAATATCTGGACAGAGTCGACATATTCGTATATAGAGTGATCTCTGACGCTAGTCAATTGAGAAACAGGGTCATCTGACGTCAGAGGAATCTCTTGACTAGTATATTTTATGAAGGATAACTTAAATGAGAATATGAGAAAGTAACAAACTGACATCGCTGCAAAATTGAGAAACTATCCCCGGTTTTTTGGTGGGATCCATGTTGTTCATATGTTTTTAGGTTTTAAGTGTAGTGTTTGTATTGTTTTGGTCTTGTCTTCGGTGTTCTGCGGAGTATGTCAGTTGTTTTCGATTTTCCCCTCCTTCGAATATCCCTTTGGTATTTCTCGACTTTAATTTCAATCTGATTTAAACGAAAATAAATGAAACCGAATTGAAAAAATCAGTGCGCACAATTTAAATGAGACCGAACAAACTGACTAAATCCATTAAGAATCTACAAGTTTATGACTTTCAGCTGGGTATTTTCGAATGTGATTTAAATAGATAAGAAATGAAACTGACTTCAGATGAGTAACTGGGCATGGGACCCCAACAAACTGACTTCATGAAATAAGAATCTTTATTTGTTTTACTGCGAGACGGATATATATTCGAATCACACTAATACAAATAAGAAATGAAACTGACTTGATCAAATAAGAATCTACATGAGTATGAATTGTAAGCTGAATAGTTCCGAATCTGACTTCAACAAATAAAAAATGAAACTGACCTGAGAAAATCAGTGGCCTCAATTTAACTGAAACAGTAACAAACTTACTTCATTAAATCAGAATGTCTTCCTGTCTGATGTCAACAAAAAAAGAGGCAAAACAATACAATACTGACATCAGAAACCGGGAAAGATATTTTTTTCAAACTGAGTAGACAAAGTTTTTTGAGAAACTAACATCAAACTATATGATTGTTTGTTTGTTTCGTTGGGGTTTAACGCCGTTTTCAGCGCATTTGGCTATTTCGCGGCGGTCAGTTTTTATTGGTGGAGGAAGCCGGAGTACCCGGAGAGAACCACCGACCTTCGGTAGGAAAATTGGCAATCCTTGTCAATTAAGATCGGAGTCGAACACACCCCGTCAAACTATATGAAAATTATTTGCAATCTGAGTTTAAAAAAAAGAAACGAAACTGATAGTGTGTGCACCGGTGCCAAATTGACGAAATCAAATCAAAATCATGAAAATACATGTAGTTTTAAACTTAATACATTATGTAGATAGTCCAAGATTCCTCTGAAGTCAAACCACGCTTTTTTTAATGACTAGGGATCTCATACGTCATATTCCAGTCCATTAAGCAATGCGATTTCGGAATGAATTTGCAGATATTAATTGAGGGTTTCAAATTAATTTTCTGCTGCAAAAACGTTTTGCTTTGGTCACCTTTTAATAATAGTTTTAAAAATGTTGCTTGTCATTTCTGGTCAGGCAAGATAAAAATAGACATCATAAAGATTTGTTAACTGTTTTTTTTTAATTAGAGGGCATTTCATCAAAATATAAACTGTTTCGAGGATATAGAATTAAACTAAATAAGAATTTCTTGGTTCATGATATATGTACATGTAAGAGTCGATTTCGAACAGAATATGCAAATTTCCACGTGTTTTTATAGAGTGAGCTCTGGTAACCCAGCCAAATGTATTAACGGCCATTTTTGCACTTTTTATAACTTAACTTTTCAACTTAATTACATGTATACATTATATAAAACTATGAAAATTTGAAAAAGATCACTCAGTGGCGGATTTACGGAGCACAGGGAGCACGTGTCCCCCTCTCCTAAGTTAAGGTCACCAAAAAATGTTATATGAAAAATAAAAAAAAACACAAATCGAATTCCTTGATTATGTTTATATATATCAAATCTTACGAAAGTGATCATTACAAATGATCTCTTGTAGTACATGTAATTGATAATAAATGAAAAATAGTTGTGAAAACTAACACGCGTGTAACTTTTTACAACGGGATAATACAGATAAGAAGAATGCGATGGAAAGGTATGAAAGTAAAATTAATTTTCCATCATCGTGCATTGAAGATTTTCATTTATTTCTTCACAGACGATGGCTTAAACTTTAAAATCTGGTTTCATTTTTATTTAAATATTTGAATCAGTATATGTGAAATTCATATAGGTACAATGTATAAATTAATCATACAAGTATAGCTTGTTTTTTTATGTTTAGGTTAGTGTTAGTGCAAAAGGGCATTTAAAATATTTTAAACAAAATGTTCACTTTCATTCCTTTTTCATCTAATATTTCTTTATTTTTGTTTAATCTGTTCAGAATTATGAGACGCACAGACGAACGCACGGGCGGACGCAGATCATTACTAAATTCATCCGTCGCGTTGCAGCGAGGGGCAATAATTAAATGTGGGGTGGATGTCACCCCTCCCCAAATTCTAGATTCGCCCTTGTCACATCAAAATGTGAGACTACAAAATAAGAAATGAAACTTACATTAAAAAGTGAATATTATAAGTTTAACTACGAAGTCACCAAGTGAGACCTTTGAATATATGACATGTATGAGCTGGATATGAATCTATGACAATATTTTACGATCTAAAATTCGGGCTCTGATAAGGCAACTCCAAGTTAATATTTTCTGTTGGTCAGATTAAGGCATTCAAACACCTGTGGGGGAAAAAAAACCTAAAACTGCATCCGTATTATAATCGTTCCCATATCGGAATTACAAACTGTAACATACGTACATGTACGTAGTATGCATTAATAAAGTCCATTTCCGTTCTTACGCTTTTATTTCATTTAAAAATGATCATGATGATAACGATAATATTCTTTGATACCAATTTCGATGCACAAGAACGACTTTTTACGCATACAATGTCATTTTCCTTTTCTATATATATATCAAAGCCAAAGTTTGATTCACTATGTTTGGCTTTCTTCAACTAAAGAGTAATCAGAATTTCTTACTATGTAAGCATCGGCTTAAATTCCCCGGTAAGGAAAGTGTTGGGGAAAGGGGGAGGGTACTTGCAGCAGTTTTGATTGTAGAGAATACCACAATACAGATTCCTATTTCCATGATCTTTGTTGTCAAGAAGTTCATATCTTGTCTATTCGTAAACTTTTCCTCATTCGTGGACGATCGATGCATATTTTATTTTTATTTTTTTTTTATAATTTTATAAAATGAGAGAAATGAAGAAAAAGGTCATAAAATTAAAATCAAAAAGCAAAAAAAACCCATGAATTTAAAATCTCATTATTATTAGATTCATACATAAATATTTTTCATCGGCACGTGTCAGAGTAAACAATAAGTCCCGTGTTAATTACCTTATCACATGTTTATTGTGTTTAATCATCCAGAACAAATTCTGAACTGGCATAAACGGGCAGGATAGCTAGTTAGGATGATATCAAGATTTTATTATTTTATCTAAAAACATGTAGGGTTAGGGTTAGGTAATCTTTATTGAAAAAAACGACGGATAAAGAATTATATATTTTTTTAAATATGAATTTAAATGTAGTAAATGTAAATTGTATTTGTAACTCCGTTATTATGTAATTTTCGTTTATCTCTATTTCATTACATTTCCTTTATTCATTTGTTTTTTTGTTTTTTTTATTTTTGTTTTCATTTTTATTTTATTTTATTTTTTATGGGAAAGGGGGTGGGTGTAAATTCGACCGAGATAAATTGGTTTAAATGTCCACAATTTTTTGTGAAATAACAGTTTTACTTTTCTGCAGAAGAGAATATGTCGTGTCTGCAAAAAATATAAACTACTTTTCTGCAATTTACCCGGTCATCAAAAGTAAGAAAATAATTAGTAAAATAATATAGTGCGCTACTTCCAAATTTTATTCCTGTCACCAAAGTATCTTTGCTCTAATGAGTATTTTACAAAAAAAAAAAAAAAATTAAACGAAAACATCATCAAAATCCGATTTGCTAAAGTTTCACCGTTTCACAAACTTAACAAACAGATTATATTTTAAAGTTGTTCGGCGACATTCGGATTTACATTTCAAGCTGCATAAGAAGCTTTGTTGAATGCTCTTCAAGCACCTTTTGAATAAAATTTAAAGAATCTGGACTTTGTGGATTGTTTTATTGTGGAGTATCCGAAAATGCTTTATTTCCACTATCCAATATATGATTCATGTTAAACTTTCAACTGTATGTTTGAGGAAAAACGGACATAGCGGTACAATTCATGTCAGAATATCAACAAGTAAATAAACAGAAAGGTAACTGAGATTCCCAACTTGGGACATGAGCATAAAATGGTTAAGCAGTTAAATCGAAGAGCCCCCCTCCCCCCCCACTTTTTGTAAATATGGTCAAGGAAACTAAAAGAAAAGTATCATAACACACTATAAAAGTCGATCCGACATGCTTCAAACACCAATGGTGACACCAAATTATGAAAGTATTTATTAAACCATTTTTATTGAAGGATATCGATAGTGAAAATTTTTTCAAACCTGAATGTAAAGCTTTATTCTGATTTTAATTTAATACACCAAGAATATTTCACGTATGTCTATGATGTGTACAATGTATAATACGTGCAAGGAAAATCAAATGGGTCTAAATCTGGGATTTAAAAAATACATGGGATAAAACTTAAAATTACTAATTATTAAAATTAATATTTTGTTTATATTACCTATGTTTTATAGATAATCAACCCCCTTTAAATGTAAATCACCAAGTTTTTTACCCCACATTTCCCGGAATATGTGTCTTTTTTAAAGTCTTCACTTTTCTTCATACGCTTTTCTTTGAATAGGCAGTGAATTTATTGACTGGGTAGCCCAACATGGCTAGTCTCTTGGGATCTACAGTGAAAGGTTTTAACAAAACTTTGCTATGAAGCCATCATTCTAGAATAATGTACCAAATGTTTAAAAACCTGGCTTGTTCTTTTGGAAACCTCCCAAAAAGAAACAGGCTTAACCACCATAGAATTAAAATCCAAATACAACACAATAAGGCATGTTAACTTAGGGGCCGGTCAATATTTATAGGGGGCGGGGGGTGGAGCTTGAGAATTATTGGGGGTCAAAATGTTTGAAATAAAATTGGGGGGGTCAAAATTTTTTGAGACGATAAAAAATTCTGAGAAGTACAGTCACTTAATCTGTCTGTACTGATGGTATTACTTTCCCACATATCAAGGGTAATTAACATGATTTGCTTGTGACATTCAACACAGCTGGTCATAAGTAGTGGTCTTTCAAAAATCTTATCTCCATCTGTATATGGTACAAACTTTATTATCTTTTACAGTGCTTATCATTGTACCACATTGTTTATACACATTTATACACATTGATTCTGAAAAAAGGATAAAAAACATTGATTTTTTAAAAGTAAAACAATTGCAGTATTTTTTAAAAGCTAGAAGGATCATACAATAATCAAACTGGGGAAATAAAAAATTTGACCAATGACGAAAAATCTATAAAAAAAAATTATTACCTTCTGTTTCAATGTTTTAATAAAACTGATCCGAGAACAAATGTGTAATATTAATAAATAACTTACTGATGAAAATAATGATTACATACTTTCAATCAGCCTAATTTTTGACTAATTGGCTTAAGTTACATAAAATACAACTTTTTTTCAGGATCTGGTTCAGAAAATGTCTCAGGTTTAGAGAAATAATTTCAATTTTAAATACTTTCATCCTCTTGATAAAATGTTTGACATTTTTCTGGATCTTCTGATTATATCTTTTACTAAAACTAAATGCTGGAATATTGATAGGAATTATAAGATGGTAACTATTAATTCCTCTATATGCCATTATATGTCACCCTCCCCCCCCCCCCCTCTCTCTCTCTCGTGTCTACAAATTTGATTTGCCTGGTCTAAAGTTTAGGAATACACCCAATTGCCATTATATCTTTTACTAAAATTAAATTCCGGAAAATTTATAGGAATTATGTTATATCAAAATGTTGATTTATCAATGGAAACTTGTTATAGTAAACATTATAAGATGGCAACTATTAATTCCTCTATCTGCCATAATATGCCTCCACTAATTGTTCTTATTTTATACAATAGTAATTAATCAACATCTAAATAATCATACATTGTACCGCAGCCTTATCAGGAAGGTCATGACCTCGTATTTAGCAAGAGATGATAACAAGTAACAGCCTTTCTCCCTTTCTTGGCGCATTTGCAAATAAATAAATAAAGTATTATACACACCAAACTCTTTCGGGTTTAAATTATTACTTTTTGGAGTCAACTTGTATATTTTCATGACATAATATCCTGCAAAGTGATTTTAATCAGTAAATTTCAGTATAAATTCTCGCTTGTTATTGTCACTGTAACAGTTGTTTAAATTACAAAATTAATGGTCATCACAAGGTTTAAAATTTTACCAATTTTTTTATGGCACGCATTGAATTGACCATCTTTTTAATTGGCAAAATTTCCAGTAATATGTTAAAATGTGTGAATCATCCGTAAAAATTGAGACCTGCTGGAGTGATAATAAATTGTGTAAGAGAAAGAAATTGAATAAATTCATCTAGCCCAATCCTTTAATTTCACTTTTCGTTATATAGATGATGTGTTGTCGTTAAATAACGACAAATTCCAAGACTTTCTACATCTTATCTACCCCAGTGAGCTTGAAATTAAGGATACTACAGATACACCAAAGTCCGTTTCTTAGCTTATCCGATTTTCAAGGGCATGCGTGAGTTACCCTGACTTTCGACAAAGAGGATTACTGCTGTCACAAAAGCTTCTTAACCAGGGTTTTATCAGGGATAAGTTGATGTCACTTAAGAAATTTTACGGTCGTCATCATGAATTGATTGACCATTACAGTGTTCCATTATCTAAGATGATGTTGGACCTGTTCTCACTGTCGTAACCTTTCATGTGCCTCCTACGATTTGTGACTTCCACCGGATTGACTTTGTTGAACTTCACGACGGGTGCCGTATACGGAGCAGGAACTGCTTACCCTTCCGGAGCACCTGGGTTCACTCCTGGTTTTTATAGGAGTTCGTGTTGTTCATTGTTTTTAGTTTTCTGTGTTTATTTGTTGTGCTTGTGGTTGTTCGTTTGTCTTCCCGGGTTTGTCTGTCCAATGGATTACGTTTTTTTGATTGCTCCTTAGGTATATTTGTCCTTTTTCTCTTTTTCGAATCATCTGATCGACAGACAGACTGACTTTTTTCTTTTAAAGTTCTGTCGTATAGCAACTGGCTTTTTCATCTCGGTTTCAAACATTTTCCAATGCACAAATCAGTTTTCATGGATCAGGATATTTTGCTATTTTAATACTTGGTAGAGAGAAGGAATAGTTATATATATTATATCTGTGATTACAAGTTTCAAGGTGAATAACACCAATTCGGCTTTATGGAGAAAACAGATGAGTAGGGCCACTTTCCCCAGTATTTGTTTCACTCTAAAACATTGATTTTTAATCTGAAATATTTTTCTACTTTTTATCTTAATCGGTTGTAAGCAATGCACCTTATAAGAAAAAAATTTTACCCGCAAAGGTCGTGTGCATATATGGGCGATTTGGTTAAATTTGTATCATTTTTGGAATATTGCCAAGAAGGAATTTCAGACCCAAAATCATTCTATTGTCATATACAAAGAGATTCATAAACTCATTTACACCAAAAACAAGTTTTGGTTCTGAGTGTCCTTCACGTGGAAAAATTGTATTCAAGAAGTTAATTTGGCAAATTTGTGTTAAAAATGTCTATCATGTTTAGGTAAGAAGAATTTTTTCAGTAACTTATATGTTAGTTATTACATGTATTAGCATATCTTAAGGGAACACATACTAGGCTATGTCTACAGAAATTTTTATAGGCCTCAGACGGCTTATTGAAAATGACCCTAGAAGTGAAATAAATATGGCGAAAAAGGCCTTACTACTTTTAAACGTAATCAGCAATATTAGATTTCGTTAAACTGATGACGCGCGTAATATCGTTTAACCACCAACGGTTTAATAAATTTTTAGCATGATATTAATAATAATAAACTCACCTAAATGTTGACAGAATATGAAATACTTAACAAATACATAAAATGTTTAGTTTAGTATGATTTGAGCTATTTATTTTAAAATGTAAAATTTTTTTGATACATTTTGTAGACTCTGGACTAAATAAGTCACAGGTACATGCACTAAAGATGAAAATTTTCAAATATTAATATTCCCAAATATACGTCAAAACATCTTTTATCCCTTTTAAAATGCCTCACAATTTTTTACCCCCAAAAGATACGTTGTGCGTCTGAAGTTTTATCCCAAAGATCTCCAAAATTAGTAAATTTGTAACCCCTTCAAAAAAGAAGTAAAGTATGCCCTACGGACTGGTATATCTTGAGAGTAGTTCATCCCCATACAGAAATAGTCCTAGTCTACGTACTGGCAAATCTCCTTTGTAATCCCGCTGGTATTCCATATATTTCTTTTGTCGTCACAGTTTATGTAGTTCAGATTACGGTAAATATATAAAACCGAATTTTGTAAGGGCAGATTTATGGTTGCTGAAAAACTTGTTAGAAAAACCTGCAACATTGGCGAATTTATAGGATGACACCCCCCTCCTTGAGGTAACCAAAAAATTTGTGCTAAAATTACTAGAAACACAGCTTCACATTGTTGAAAATCTTCATATTTATCCAACGAAAATTTTAATCTTTAAATTTGGCTTCCTATTTCGGTATTTTTGGTTGAGTACTTCTTGTTTAATACAAGTTTGGTTTTTGGTCTTCCAAATGTTTCGGTTTTAATGCTGCTGATGAGAGGTAACTCCTTGAAATGCGTCGTATACAGCATAATATAAATTTACTATATCTAATATTGGTATCTTTGGATTGTTATTTTGAAACTCCTGGGATGATGCCGCTGCTGGTGGACCCTAGGTCCCCGAGGGTATTCGCCAACCCAGTCGTCAGACTTGTCTGACATGATTTTTCATTGATTTTTTACAGAAATTACCAGTTTTTAGCAAAATTCAAAAATAATAGAAATACTAAGGGTTCATTCCTTGTATTGCACATGGTAGATCTCCTTAGATGAAATTTGGCTTCCTATTTCGGTATTTTTGGTTGAGTACTTCTTGTTTAATACAAGTTTGGTTTTTGGTCTTCCAAAATGTTTCGGTTTTAATGCTGCTGATGAGAGGTAACTCCTTGAAATGCGTCGTATACAGCATAATATAAATTTACTATATCTAATATTGGTATCTTTGGATTGTTATTTTAAGAAAGTGACCATAACATATGCAATGATCTTTTGTAATGGTTGATTGAAAAATAGATGTGCATATATATTTCATTTTTAGAAAATTTCAATTTTTTTTGTTGTAAAAATTGACATTTTTGAAAGAAGGGGGGTTCAAAACTTCTATCCTCAACTACTTCATAACCGCTCAAAGCAATTTGATGAAACTTTCTTTGTGCATTAACCTTAATGCAAAGGTGTGCATATATATTTCATTTTTAGAAAATTAAAAAAAATTTTTTTTAAAAATTGACATTTTTGCAAAAAAAGGGGGGGCAAAACTTCTATCCTCAACTACTCCATAACCGCTCAAAGGAATTTGATGAAACTTTCTCTGTGCATTAACCTTAATGCACAGGTGTGCATATATATTTCATTTTTAGAAAATTTCAATTTTTTTTGGTAAAAATTGACATTTTTGAAAGAATGGGGGTTCAAAACTTCTATCCTAAACTACGTCATAACCGCTCAAAGCAATTTGATGAAACTTTCTTTGTGCATTAGCCTTAATGCAAAGGTGTGCATATATATTTCATTTTTAGAAAATTTTAAAAAATTCTTTGTAAAAATTGACATTTTTTGCAAAAAGGGGGGGGGGGGGGGGGTGGGCAAAACTTCTATCCTCAACTACTCCATAACCGCTCAAAGGAATTTGATTAAACTTTCTTTGTGCATTAACCTTAATGCACAGGTGTGCATATATATTTCATTTTTAGAAAATTTTAATTTTTTTCTAAAAATTGACATTTTTGAAAAAAAAGGGGGGTCAAAACTTCTATCCTCAACTTCTCCATAACTGCTCAAAGGAATTTGCTGAAACTTTCTCTGTGCATTAACGTTAATGCAAAGGTGTGCATATATAATTCATTTTTAGAAAATTTTAATATCTTTCGTAAAAATTGACGTCCGCAGGCGACACATGTCTTCCTTGGAAGACTCGCACATTTTTTATAATTCTACAGAGAATTCGTATTTATTTCAGTAAGTATTAAGGCAAATCATTCAGTCGGATGAATAAAATTTCAAATATTATTAGAAGTTTGAGGACAAAATCTTCATATTTTAGTCTACCATAATACATTCGTATTTATTTCAGTAAGTATTAAGGCAAATCATTCAGTCGGATGAATAAAATTTCAAATATTATTAGAAGTTTTAGGACAAAGTCTTCATATTTTAGTCTACGATACCGTGTGTATCGTCATGATACACACGGTTTTATAAATTACATACCGGTAAGTGTAAATGTATGGCTCAGCATTTGGTAATGTTATCTGATGAAATAGTTCCCTAGTGTATTAGATACATTGTTGATAAATTTATAAGAACAAATATTGCCTACGAAATATATTATAAATTAGCGCACAGCGGATTTTGCAGCGGACTACAATATAACTTGCTTAGAACGCTCACACTTATGAAATTATATACCATCATTCTTGGATTGTTTAGCTTGAGCAGAACAATTTGAATATTAAATATTATTTGTTGCTATACATGCTGTTACATACCCAACGATAAAGTTTAATAAATACATTGTTTTCTCTACGTGTTTATTTACCTTGTTATTCGCACTGACAAGCGGATTCAATGTTACCATATATTTTATAATCCAGTAAAAATACAATAATTTAGATAATTGTACTCCGTTTTTAATATAAAATACGCCATTTTCAGCACATTCGTCAATTTCGAGGCAGCCAGTTTTTATTGATGGAGTAAGCCGGAGTACCTAATAGTCATAACGACCTACCTAAACCACTGGGCCACCGAGGCCCCTATATAAAAGGTAAAAAATGGTAAAATGGTAAAAAATAAGAAAATGAAAGAAAGTAACTGGTCTGCAAAGTAAATAGTTTAGGTTACTATATCTGCAACGTTTAACGAACGCCGTCATGACGTTACCTAAAAATTGCCCACAATTGGTGCCTTTTTGTAATTTTCAACAGTCGAACATGGTAACACACAGATATTTTTTTTAAATCATCAGAGCTTTCGTGTATGTAGCAATATAATATTACTTTTTCACGAAACTGGAGGATTTACACAATGCTTTTTATGGACTTTTACTTCGAAAAATCAGAAAACTGTAGGATACTTTCAATTAGTTCGATTCGACCTTAACATATATTCTTCGAAAAATTAATGTAGAATCTTCAATCTTAGAACTCGTTTTCACTGAGAAACATCTCACATATTAAAGACTTCAATGTAAGAAAAATTCAGTCTGACCACTTTAATTCAATGGACCATAACGGCATTATAATTACCAACGTAATAGATCTACTGGGATTTAACAGCCCATTCTCGATTGATCTGTTCAGTAATAAATGGATTGTGTCCGTTGTTTGATAAAAAGGACATCTATCTCTAAAACCGTTTAAATTGCAAATTGTACCAAATTATACCACAGATGAAATCATTTCACAATCCCAAAGTGTCCCGAGTGCACTAATTAGTCCTGACTTTGACATTTGCTTATTAACATGTGTTTTTTTTAACATTCGATTGTAAGAAAATTTGGAACTGAGAAAACCTATTCTAAAATATATTTACAAAAAATCCCATTATTTACTACATGGAAACAGAGGAAAGATTTTAAACCCATCAACACCCAATGATATAGAAATTTTGATTTATTTTGTATTTCAGTCATTAGAACTGAGGAAGGGAGGATGTAAAGCTATTTTCATATCATGTATTTGTTCGTTGAATTTGTCATGAGATGAATTTGTATTGATATAACCCGCTTAGTTTTATATGTTTGCAAAAAGTTTGAGCTGAATTGAATTGAGTTTAAATCAAAATAAATTACACAATACTTATTGTAATTAAAAAAATCTTTATAACATTCTAAAAATAGTGGCAGATCAAGGAAGTGTACTATTTTAAAATCTTTTATTTTTTAGTATAAAAACAAACAATAAAATATTTTTTAAAAATCAAGAACATTATGAAATATGAAAATAGGTGTTAATTTGAAGAAGAAAAATAACTAAAAAAATATAAACATGATGTACAGTACGCCATTTTTTATCCTGAAAGGCAAATAGGCATGTCAATTCATTTATGTTTCGTGGCAAACATTTAATACATTTACTGTACGCAAGTTAATTGGAAGTCACGTGTCACATGGGTCGTAAATTACGGTAAGGCACCGAGTTTTTAGTTGAACCTTCAAGATGTGTGTAGAAGGGCGTTGTTAACTTACAATAGCCAATGGATGTTCTAATAAAAATTCAATCCTTATAATATTTTGCTAGATTATTTCAACTAAAGATTAATCCAATACTTCATGCTGCATAAAATTAATAAAAAACTCTCTTCTCGGAAAAAAAACTACTTTGCAAATTGAATGAACACAATCGTGTAAAATTTGTATTTCTGTCAAATTTGAATATTTTGACGTCCTCAGATGGTGATCGATCCATGTATCTATGGGATTTGTGTGATCTCTAAAAATCTGTTCCCTTCTAATGTATCATACGGAAACAATAAAGGTAGACACTGATGAGTAACAATTATCATTCATTAAATGCATTAATTTCATGCGTGTCGTAGTAAATATTTGGTAAATCTATATATAGACTGAGGAGATAAACTTACGATAGCCTATTGTTACAAATTTATCTTATTTTATAAGTTTTAAACTTTACCACATATTAAATGTGCCTATACGCCTAAACCAAAAGTATGAATAAGCCAAGATACAAAGTTTTAATATTATGATATTATTACATGGTTGTTTCTGTATTGGCCTTGTTATTGGTCCGAGGCTTGCTGTATTGGCCTGAGGTGGAGCCGAACGCCAATACAGCTGGCCGAGGACCAATATCAAGGCACATGCAGAAAAAAACCATGTAATGATATCTTTATTAATTAACATGATTAACTAGTTTTCACAATGCATATTCTGTATGAATTTTTCTTTTCAATTCTTAAGTTTATTCATTGAAGGATTGGAATGAGGGTTATAAAAGATATTTTTAGTCGGAGCTATTACTTAATAATTATTTATAATTATAAATTTTGAAGCACCTTTGATCACAAAGCATGAACAAATTTAGATATAATGTAAAAATTTTGGAGTTTCTGTATGTATTCAAACTTAAATCTAGCGAAAATCGATTTACCCTATATTGGCCGGGTACAAGTCGGCCAATACAGCAAAAAATCTGTATTGGCCGGGTTTATCGATATTGGCCGAGTTAATGATTCTGTATTGAAAGGACAGTTTAAGTCGTATTGAAGCCAATAATACACTAGTTAATTAATAAAATTCAAATATTCACAGAGAATATAAAAGGGGGTAATTGGATATTTTGTTTAAAATGCATGCCCCTTTTGTATGAATGGAGTTTTATTATTTAATCGGTTTTGAAACGACTGAACTCACCCACTTTTTATTTTAGAGTTACCCGCTATTTATTTTAGAGTTAAGTCAAATCTTAACGGGCAGGGTTTCAATAAAGTAAGATTTTGCTAAGCAAATTCTTAACTTGACTCGTTTTATGCATACCAATCAGGTAATGTTGGCGGGGTTTACTTAACTAAGTGATTTCTTAGCAAAACCACACCCTTTAATTATATTTTGCCATACTCATACTAACAAGTAATAATAGGGAGTAGACACACCCCTTTCCATCCGAGGACAATTACGCACTCGATAAATTATGCGAGACGTTAACTTACTGCATCCGTGAATAAAATCTTTAAATAAAAGCAAATTTTAACATGCAATAAGAAAGTTATCTAGATGTTTATTTTTTAAAGTAGTAGTCATTGTTTACCAGATGAAATATTTTGTACATCCATGAGAAGGAGCAAAACTAGGCCTTCATCCTAACATGCCTACGGAACTACTTTTTACGCTGATCCCTGCATTAAGCTCCAATGCTTATCTGCAAAGAAACTCTGAGGAAATATTACTTCATTTACCATAAAACAGTATTTAAAGCATACATTTACATGTATACAAAACTTTCAAATGCAACAAAATAAAAGCAAAATACCTTATATATGTATAAAACTCGTAAATGAGATCTGTGAGTTTCCTGTACATAAAAGTACACATATATCTCATTAATAGCTTGTTTTTTTGTTAAGTTGGGATTTTACGCCGTTTTCAGCACATTTAGCTATTTCTCGGCGGCCAGTATTTATTGATAGAGGAAGCCTGAGTACCCGGAGAGAACCATCGACCTCTGGTAGAAAAATTGGCAATCCATATCAATTGAGATCGGAGTCGAACACACCCCGCCACATGTGAGATTCGAAGTTGACAGGCTAATAGGGGTAACCGGTGAGATCACGAATCACGTACGAATCACGAACGCATCACCTACTTTGCCGTATGACACGAAGCGGGATCATTAATTTCAAGTTAGGATGCCTAAGTGTTCATGATTATCTGGCGTTTATTATAAGTGCATTTTTTATTGATTGACACGCGTACTTTTTATTTTGTATGTCGTCGTCAGACACGGAGCATTTTCTGGTGGGAGTGGGGGGGGGGGGCTTATATTTTTTAGAAAAAAATATTTTGATTCTGATTTTGGTAAAAAAATAATTCTGGCCAGCACCTAGAATAGGGAACGACCGTTTGATTTGTAGGGGGGGGGGGGGGGGGGGGGGCTGAAATAAAAAGGCAGGACAGGCTATAAGGAAATCAAAAAAAAAAAAATAAAGATAGGCTCTCTTATTTTTCATACATTATGTACTTATTTTATTATAAGTACGTCTGAACAAGTGACAACTCTACGATAGATTGATACATTGGATCACCAGTGAAGGCGATACATGGCTGAAAACACATATTATATACATACTTACTCTAAATAACAGCACAACAATGTTAGATGTCCGGCGATCTAGACCACTCGACCACCTAGGCTCGACACAAATCAAGCTCTCGGTGGCCGTGTGTTACCTATTTTTTTTAAATCGACGCTAAGCGCCGAAGAAAAAAAGGCAGCACCCATATTTTTTTTCAAAATAAAAAAGCAGGATAGAAAATTTCATCCTAGATCACCCCCCACCTTGATTTTCTACATTGAAGATATAGCGAGCGAAAACAAATTCTGGCCCGCATGAAAATCATAGCCCTCTTCTCCAAAAAAACCAATGGTCCGTGATTGACCATTATAAAGTTTGTTATTTATTATTTGTAATGTATGTAAGAATTGCGTGGTATCTTTTTCGTTCGAAACAAGTCGCATGGGCTGTCTTGAAAAGGGCGGGTTCCAAGACGTGCATGTCATGTAAAATGGGTGTTATTTTGTAATTACTTGATTTCTGTATACTGCACATTCTTTTTTTTTATTCGGTTATCAGTTAATGTTTTATAGTTATTTTTTATATTTTTGTCTGTTCTTTATTTTATATGCCATTTTCATTGTTTATTCTGTAAGAATTAACCCAATCCACGCTCTTATACATGTATAAACGAAAGCGTATTAGTTAAAAAATATATAAAATTGATCTTTTGACATTTAAATCTTGAAATTTTACCTATAACAGAAATTTTGACATTTTATGAACTCAAAATTTCGCCCATTCTAAAAATGCAACAATTACAGTGACTTTTTGGACAGAGCCAAGCTGCTGACACAAACACTATTCATACAGAGGTATGATGCATGACACATAAATGACAACATGATAGACATTAGGCAACTATATACTACTCAAACAAAGTTTAGCAAAACATAGTCGGCATTGAAAAAAGGCGGAAAATTTCATTATTCACCTTTCAAAATGATTTTAAAAGATTCTTTATAAAAATATTGTTTAAGGAAAACTATTTTTGCATTTACACAATTTGATCGATTTTTCTGAGGTTCAAAATTGGAGTTCACAAATTCATTCATTTTGTAGACAGGATATTTGTTAAATTTGATACAGATAACAGAATTGGGTCTTTATTGTTGAAGTTGACATCTTTTCTAACTTGGGAATGTAAAATTGAGTTTTGGTTGGAGAAAAAAATTGAAAAAAATCGGGAGGGACAATTTTTGGGCCGCTCTCTTTCGTCTTACACTTTTTTTCTTTTCTTGGTAATTCGATTCAGACATATTCAAAAACATTAGGGTTGAAATTTGAACAGATTTGGTCAATTTTGAAGAAAGAGACATGCCTGCAAAGTTTAACCTCCACTATTTTAAATGGAGGTTTTGCTAAACCTTTTTTAAGTATATATACTCCCCCGTAGATTCCTTTCTACCTTAGAGAGAAACATAGTGGGTGTGTTTCAAGAAACAGGACCTGCTTCATTTGTCCCGGACCGACCATTTAACATGAAGAGGGGGCGGGGCATGTTTCTTTCGGAAATAATATATTTGATTCTGAATTTTGAGAAAACAATTAATCTGGCCAGGTAAGGAAGAAAAAAATCTTATCCTGGATAATAACCCCGAAAAAATTGTTAAATGTTAAATTTGAAAAAAATAATTTGTCGCGCGCATAAAAAAAACCTTCAAGTTAAATGGTCCCTACTAGTTTAAATGTTTATTTTTGAAAAATATATATTCAATATCTTCTATATGTTTTTCTATCAAACACATGCACCGTGGTATTTAAAAGGTTATCCCCATGATTAAATCATGCTATCATTCCACGTGACTATTAAAAGTGTAGAAGGTGATTGCCACAGGTATACATTTATACGTATTGTTTCGTTTTAATCCGTACATAGGCACTTCCAGTATAAAAGTTAAAAATACATAGTCTTGTATATCCATCTTTATACTTGAAAGCTCGCATTTTATCATTGTTTTCTAATAAATGAAACTTTGTGAGGTGTCAAGGGGTATTTTAGTCGATTATTCGATTTTAATGAGCTTTACCCAATATGAAAATCACTGCTCCCAATACGTTCGTTCGTCAATATTCGTCGGTTCGTGATCTCACCGGTTACCTCTAATATGACGAACTACCTGGACTACTCGGCCACCGAAGCTACCGAGGTATGCGAGCCCACCCCCGACCCCCCACCCCCCCAATTGATTAATTGAGAATCTTAAATAAAATAACTCGATCGAAAAAAAATTTAAAAAAGCAGAATGGAATACAAAATGTTATATGAATTGAACTTTTAAATTATTGAATGTATGATAGTTTACGCTTTAATATGTAGAACAAGATGCCTACAATTGCTTTTACCATTTCCCTTACAGGATCGATTTCCTCCCCCTCAAAATGTGACCTTCTTGCGGATTGTAGTTTTTAAAAATGACAAAAAGGTAAATAATAAGATGAAAACCAGTTTATCTGGAAATTTTCAAAGTGAAAACAAAAATGTATTGTGTCATTACTAAATTAAACAAAATGATGATATGACATATAATGAAAAATATTTGAGCATTTAAAAAAATAATAATAAAATTGTACAAACAATATTAAAATAAGGATATTGTGAAATGGATAGAAAACATTTTTTTTTATCTTTTTCTAAGAATTTAGAATTTTTATAATATTCGAAAATATTCTAGATTTAAGCTAATGTAACTAAAAATAAAATATAACAAAGTTCCCCTGACTGAGAAAGTTAGACTTTTAATTTTTTTTTGTACAAAGAAATACAACCTTCAAAGATATTTTTGCCCAACTTTCAGAAAAAAAATAGGTTTCAGTAATTGTTTTGGAATTTTTTGGTTTGTAAAATCAAATAAATTTCCAGGCTTTGTCGAGGTCGACGAACAACTTACGGTCTTCAGTAGAAAAAATGTATAAGGAAGACGGAGTTATCTTCCTTCTTTCCGATTTTCCTGTCATTCTACTTGCACACGTCAGAATGCAATTAAATGTACACGACAGTTACCATCTTCAGATGCCGTGAACCCTCTCTTATAGGTCGTGAACCTACACCAAAATTTTCTGATTAACGCAAAAATGTGTAAAGATTGCGTAAAAATTATGAGAGAGGTTGAAAAAAACCGATTTAAGACAGTGCAAAGAATTAAAGTCAGACTAAAAAATGTTGATTTTTCGTCAAAAACATGGAATAAAATCTATAAACCACTCACTCATGGTGTAAGTCCAAGAGTTTGTAATAGCGCAAGTGACCTCCGAAGTCTTGACTATCAATATTTCTTATTGGAGGCAATAGTAACGTGACAACTTTGAAATATCTTTACATCGGCGAAAATCGACGAAATTTTTTCTGACGTATATACGTAGGTGAGTTCTGATTTTTTTGCATCAGAACAATTCTGACTCAAACAAGTCGATCCCCTGACTGTTTAAACAATAAATGAAATTCATATCTGATTTCCTTTCTACAAATAGTACATAATCTAGCATTTTTTGGAACATTTTGCCACCTGCCCATCTCTATTGGTATGGAAGCTCTTAGTTTTGTAATCCAAATTCTGTTTTTTTTTTCACTTAATCTTGTTAAATAATTTTCAAGTCCAAATTTTTTCTTGAATAAACAATAAAATTGCCCTCTTGATGAGTATGATATTTCACTAAACCAAGATGTAATAAACTGATCAAATACAATTCTTTTTAAAAGATAGTTCTTATCACAAAAACCTGTCTGGTCTATAAAAACATATCCCAGTCCAGCATGATTTATTGTCTTTTGAAGAAATGTGCCAGTATTTATGGACCTTATACTTCAATTTATTATATGTAAAATGCATGACTTGTGCTATTTCTTAGTGCTTTTGATTAATTATGTGCTTCTTAATATCAGTATCATGAATTGAGGTCACTGTACTTGTCAAAATTGCTAGTCAACATAATAATTGTAATCATTTGTAAATATTGTAATTGTATTTGATTTGCTCTGCCTTACTATGGCGTCTTTAATTGACAAATAAAGAAATTTTAATTCTAATTCTATTGTTTATAATTTGTTATGTATAGTGCATGACTGAGTCATAAACACCGCTACAAATTCATTCACGGTCATTAACAGTCCGAATTTCTCCATAGAATTGTCTTCATAGTCGATCCGAATTGTCTTTATAATCGGTCCGAATTGTCTTGCACCCGTTTGACAATGCCAACAACTTTAACTTTAAATAGCACCCATGTGTCATGATCTGACAAATTTTAATCCAATATATAGCGACCCACAAACCTTACATTATATCCACTCAAGCGACCTACAGTACATAATTTGTATTTCTCCGATTTTTCGTTACCGTTCCATGATGAAAGCTGGGGGAAGGAAACAACTTTAAACAATACAGATCTGTAATCTGTAGACAAAACTTCCTCCATTATTGGAGCACTACTATACAGAGTAAAAAGTTTAAATCAACTCATTCTTTAAACATGTTAAAAATGGTACTACATACATGACATAGGGTCCACCATATTAAACACAGATTGACTTATATGGCACAAACAAAGATAAATGTAACATGTGTAAGAGGTAAAATTGTTCAGTTTTGTTAGTATTCAGTAGTAATCTCCTAGTCCTATAATATATGAACTCGGGGGCATTATTTTCTGTTTCTATTTTCTTTCTACTGATTTTGCTATTTTTCTTTTTTTTTATTATCAATGTGCCTTCGCATTAAAAAAAATAAAAAATGAAAATATCAGCATGAAAACGTTAAATAGTGAATATATAACGCGAAGGCATATATTATAGGACTAGTAATCTCCAAGACACATAATATACAAAATGTTAACAGTATCTAAATACCAAAAAGATAAAGATAAAATCTTACTTATCTGACATTTTAAATTATAATTCATCTAGCTGCATTCAAATTTGTGATTACCCCTTACACAGATACCTCTTTATTAAAATGCTGCATTTAATTATTAAAAAAAAATTCAGCGTTAAAAAATTGAAATCCCGCTGTTTTCGGTCATACAATGTACCTGTGTACGTTAAGGGTTGGAACAATAAACATCCGGACAGCAAAGGTACAATATACATATCAAATGGTTAATTAATTATAATCACATGTAACTGAAACACACGACATGTTGCAGATAAGAAATTTCTTTGCCTGTAAATTTACTTCAGATAAAAATCAAGTCAATTTTACCAAAAATAATTAGCTTTTCTTGTTGGTTAAAAAATTTAAAAAACACTTATTACGTGTACAAAGTCAATGGTGTATGCACATTTGCTAGTTAGTAAATACCAAAAACGATATGTTTTCGAAGGAGGGGGAAATCTAAACAACTGACAAACTCTGGAGAACAACATGAACAAAGAAGACCAAAACAATACAAGCACTACAATTAAAAACTAAAAACATATGAACAACATGGCCCACCAAAAAAACCGGGGGTAGATTCAGGTGCTCCGGAAGAGTAAGCAGTCTCTGCTTCAAGCAGGACATCCGCCAGGCTGTCCATGTCAAATCCGATATGAAGAAGGGACATCAATGGAATTGGGAGACAGATTTTTCATACCTGTTGACGTCCATAAAACTTTAATAAGGATATGACTCCAACTTAGGAGCATCATACCCCTGTCTGGGCAACTGTTCTGTAAGGAGCCGGGCTCTGTGCAGGAAGTCAATGTATAATGTCACAAGCTCTGGAATAACGTACGACTTGTGAAATATATACACTCCAAATGCCGGTACTTCTGGAATGTTGCCGCTTGATATCTTTCAATTATTAAAGTTTGTGTGTTAGGTTTAAAAATTTGGAGAAAATAAAAACCAAGAAAATTTTTCCGAGCCGAATGAAATACATATATTACGAGCAGACGTCGCACAGATATTGTGGTTATATCCTACAGAAAATTAATATTATTGATTATAGTTTAGATATAAAGATAATCTACATCGGTAAATAGAATTGTTCGGTTAATTTGGTTGCAGTCTAATTAAAATTAAGATCCTATACGAGCAACAGAAAAATAAAATGTAGGATTTAATTTTATTAGATTGATTTGGCTGAATCTTTAAAACTTTGTTTTTTGTGACCAATTACAGCTGGTAGTATGGCGTGAGTTTCGGTTCATTGTTGAAGGCAATACTAGAGCACCGTATGTAACTTTTCAATTGGTATCCCTTTGTATGAAGGGTTGGTGTCTAGACCATTGAGACTTACCTCATATCATTTTATATGAAATCTGATGTGATGAGAAGATCGAGTGTTTCATGTGTGTGTTTTAAAAAAAAATAGATTAACACTTACACTATATTTGATATTCGATGTTTACTTACGATGTTGTCTTTTATGTCGCCAGTAGCCGCCATGCTTTGTCGACATCCATGTGACTAATTTCATCGAAATAACAATATAATAAACCGTAATAACGATATAATGAATCGAGATAACGATATAATAAATCGAGATAACCATATCATAAATCGAGATAACGATATAATAAATCGAGATAACCATATCATAAATCGAGATAACGATATAATAAATCGAGATAACCATATCATAATTCGAGATAACGATATAATAAATTGAGATAACGATATAATAAACCGTAATAACGATATAATACATCGAGATAACGATATAATAAATTGAGATAACGATATAACAAATTGAAATAACGATATAATAAACCGTAATAACGATATAATAAATTGAGATAACGATATAATAAATCGAGATAACGATATGATAAATTGAGATAACGATGTATTAAATCGAGATAACGATATAATTTTTTTTTTTATCGTGTCCCCTGCGGGGCTCCGTAGTACATAACCAAAAATACCGAAATAGAAAGCCAAATTTCATATAACTAATTCCAGAAATTCGTGATCACACGAATTTAATCTGTGATAACGAATTCTACAATTCGTGATATCGAATTCAAATTATATTTTTGGGAGATCCTGAATGGGCTTCCGAAGACATGAGATCATCGCATCATTTACGTTGTGTTAATCATGTTAATATCAATAACGTTTGGAGAAGACATTCTGATTGAAAATACTTAGAAATTAATATATACTCTCTCAAAAAAGAAACGCAACATACAGAAAATAGGAAATTTACTTCATATATTATTTTCATAATTTATGATATAAATAATTTACACAGGAATGCAAAAATTGGCACACTTCTTGTTCATGAGTTCTTTTACCTTGGAATATCACAGTTTGTCACATATTGTCAATAAATCACTCATAAATTGTCAATATCTGGTATGTCCACCATTTGCTTGTAACACAGCCCCGACTCTTCTTGGCATAGATTAAATTAAACGCTGAGTCCGAACACGCGGTATCCTTTGCCACTCAAACTGAAGTGCCTGCTGTAATTGTTGCAGATTTTGCGGTGGTGGTTGTCGTTGGCGCACGCGCCGATCCACTTCATCCCACAAATGTTCAATTGGATTAAGATCGGGTGATCGTGACGGCCAACGGATCACATTGACATTCTGTTGTTCTAAAAAGTCTACTGTTACACGTGCTGTATGTGGTCGGGCATTGTCGTGCTGAAAAATTTCTCTCCGAATGTCAATTACGGGCAATAAATGAGGTCGTAAAATTTCGTCTCTATACCTAACAGCGTTCAGATTGCCTTGGATATGTATCAGCTGTGTGTTTCTGGCATAAGAAATAGCGGCCCACATCATAACACTGCCTCCGCCAAAATTGTCTCTCTCCACAACACAGTTTTGCGCAAAATGTTCGTTTCGGCGCCTATACACACGAAAAGCGACCATCTCGCTTTTCCAGTTGAAAACGTGACTCATCGCTGAACCATACTCTTCTCCAGTTCTGTAAATTCCATGCACGAACTGTAGTACACCATCTAACCCTCGCTCGGCGGTGTTGGCGTCTCAGTGTTGCTCCAAAGTAAGGTCTTCTTGCCCTCAATCCATGAGAACGTAACCGATTGCGTACTGTCTGTGCTGATATACGGCGCAACCCAGGGACGTTTACAGCTGTTTCTGTTGCAGCAATAGTCCTATTCCGCAGATGGAAAAGTCTGATGTAACGATCTTGCGCCCTGGTTGTAACACGCGGGCGCCCTGAACGTGGCCGATCTGTCGTAGTACCAAGCTGCAGGTAGCGTCCCCAAAGGCGTGAAATTGTGCTACGATGAACATTGTACGTTACAGCAACAGCATTCTGTGATTCTCCGGCCTCTAGTCGTCCGATAGCGATATTCCGGGTAGCAGCGTCTAACCTTGGCATAGCGTCACCTCATCAGAATTTTATTTTACGAATGCATTCATGAAAAGAAATACCGGGTTTTTATACCGATTGACTGAGCTAAAAAATAACCCATGATTTGCACGTGAAAGTCGACCCAGTTTTTGGCAATGCGTAAATCGTAGGGTGTCCCAGATTGCGACCAAAGTCGTTTACGGGTGGATACCTGGAAACTTTTTATGAAGGTGTAATTATGATCATGTGTACATATATTTTGATATTTATTGGTTATTTGTCCGGAAAAATAATATTTCAAAAAGATAATCTGATGTTGCGTTTCTTTTTTGAGAGAGTATATATAGAACTCTTTGTCACAAATAGTGACACAATTTCAGTAGTTGCATATTGATTGAAAATGAATCAATATATGTAATATCATTATCATATAAATTTACACGACATTATAAGGTTCAGCACAAACAACTAATTACTTGATAATGTATGTTCCGGAATTCAGATTTTGGAAAATAAACAAATATTTTGTGTTCATTTTGCTCCATATATATCACACAACTGCAGGTAAGTTAGCGTTTGTTAAACAAATAGTCGAACCATTGAATTTGACATAATATATTGGTCCATTGTGACAAGAGATTATTTTGAATTAAGATTTTGGATAAGAATTTACTCATGATATGCGTTTATTTTTTTTAACGAAATACTTATATAGGAAAACATATACATGATGAAATCTTAATAGATACTATACTGTAGAGTAAAATCTATAGAAGACCTTTTTTTTAATTTTTTCATATATCTGCCGGATTACTAAAGTAAGTGTTACCCCCCAAAAATTTATATATACGAAGAAACCGCGTGATTTTGAGAAAAATAGGTGAAATCTGCGTTGGTTTCATCGGTGCGTTAGCCTCAAAGATTTAAGTCTTTGACTGTATATACCATTTTCGTCTTATTTGTTTTATTCAAGAGGTATTTGAGTAAACTAAAAATATAAAAGTCATAAATTACGCATGTCTGGATACAATTCCTCAAGATATGATTATGACTTAAATAATTGAAAATCTTAAAACCATACAAAAATATTTTAAAGTACCTAAATACGATTAATTAGAAATATCATATGTAAAGGAATTCTGTGATTACAATCATAATTTACCTACCACCTAAAATGAACACAGATGACTCACTTATCATAAAAAATTTTGCCTGTCAAAAATAATTTGAAATAAAAGAATTTAAAATAATGAAGAATAAATATGGTTTATAGTCTTGTCTCAGGTCCAACAAGTTACTACGAAAAATCCCGAATTTTGAGAAATAAGAGACTGAAGCAAAATTCGAGATCTAAGAATATTCAAAAGAGAAACAAGTTTCTTCTTTTTTGTTTTAGACTATTTATCTTCGTTTACACGTTTGATTGTTATAACAGTTACTATTATTCATAGAAAACATCGCCGTAGGAAAACCATCAAGACAGTCTTCAACTAACGGAATATATGTAGCCGACCAAGCAGTCGATGGTCATGTATATCCCGAGTTTAATTCTGGCAGGTTTTTATGCTCGCACACTAGTGATGTTCAGTCGACAAAACCATGGTGGACTGTAGACCTTGGTCAAAATTACAACATTAATAACATTAAAATATATGGAAGAAGAGACTGCTGTAGTAAGTTATTTCTCGAGAGATTTGTTGGTATCAAAGATTCCGCTGTATTGCTTTTTACTCCTAACTAAAGATTATTTATGTTTGCAATGCATTTTTATTGTAACAAACACTTCATAGTTTTCTAACCCCAGAGATAGTGTATAGAGTCGATTTTGGTGAATTACCGAGCATTTTGTATCATTTTTAGCTCACCTGGCCAAAGGCCACCTGAGCTATTGCCATCACTTGGCGTCCGTCGTCGTCGTCGTCCGTCGTCGTAAACAATTATACAAAACTCTTCTCCTCTGAAATTACTTGACTAATTAGAACCAAACTTGGTATGAATGTTCCTCGGGGTACCCTGCATAGAACTGATGTGGGGATTTTTGATTCGTCGAAAAACATGGCCGCTGTTACTAAAAATAGAACATAGGGGTCAAACAACAGTTTTTCGCAAATATCTCAAAAATCATTAGGTTACGGCAAATTCTGCAGGTTGAAAGTGTTCAGCATGATGAGAGCTACCTGTGTGCTGATTTTCGTGAAAATCTGTCAACTGATGTTAGAGTTATTGCCCTTTTTTTGATATTTTTGGCTTTTTTTATGTTATTATTTCAAAAATCTTCTTCTCTGAAACTACTTTTCAAAATCAAATGAAACTTGGTAAGATTGTTCCTTGGGGTTCCCTGCATAGAACTGATGTGAGGATTTTTGGTTTGTCGAAAAACATGGCCGCTGTTACTAAATATAGAACATAGGGGTCATACAGTTTTTCGGAAATATCTCAAAAAATCATTAGGTTACGGCAAATTCTGGCAGGTTGAAAGTGTTCAGTATGATGAGAGCTACCTGTGTGCTGATTTTCGTGAAAATCTGTCAACTGATGTTAGAGTTATTGCCAGTTTTTGATATTTTTGGCTTTTTTTTATATTATTATTTCAAAAATCTTCTTCTCTGAAACTACTGTTCAAAATCAAATGAAACTTGGTAAGATTGTTCCTTAGGGTATCCTGCAAAAAGTTAATGCTTGGATTTTTGATTGGTCGAAAAACATGTCCGCCCTTACTAAAATTGGAACATAGGGGTCAAAATGCTGTTTTTTTGCTATTTTTTCCTGAATTATAGAAAGAAAATGAAGATGAAAGCTACTTTCAAGGTAAACATGGTATCCCGAGTTGAATGGTGATGATAAAAGTTTGTTTTGGACGGCCATTTTTAAAATGGCTGCCATTTTCCCGCCATTTTTAGCTCACCTGGCCTAAAAGGCCATGTTAGCTTTTGCCATCACTTTTCGTCCGTCGTCCGTCCGTCCGTCGTAAACTTTTCATTGAAACATCTTATCCTCAGAAACCATTTGGCCTATTCCAACCAAACTTTGCATGAGTGGTGTATGGAAGGTCCTCAACAAAGATTTTTCATTTAGTTCTGATTGGTCAAGAAACATGGCCACCAGAGGCAATTCTTGTTTCTGATTGGCTGATTTTCAAAAATCTTCTCCTCTGAAACGGCTGGGCAGATTGGATCGAGGCTTCATAGGAATGATATATGACATGTCCTCCACAAACGAGCCTCATTTTATATTGATCCGATGAAAAACATGGCCACTGTTGCTAAAAATAGAACATAGGCGTAAATTGCTGTTTTTTGCTAATAACTCAAAAACCGTTACAGATATTGAAAATCTGACATGGGGTAAAATTGATCAGCATGACAAGATCTACCTACCCTGAAATTTTGAGGGAAATTCCAAAACCCATTTAGGAGTTATTGTCCTTTTTTCATCAAATTTTCAAACTTTTAACATTTTTTGTCATTTATCTCCAAAACTATTTGAGATAGAAGTAAAATGTAAATTTGAAAAATGTTTGCCATGTTGAGATCCACCTACCCTGAAATTTTAAAGGAAATCCCAAAACCTATTTAGGAGTTATTGCCCTTTTTTTGTCAAATTTTCAAAATTTTAACATTTTTGTATTTATCTCCAAAAGTATTTGAGATAGAAGTGAAATGTAAATTGAAAAATGTTTGCCATGTTGAGATATACATACCCTGAAATTTTGAAGGGAATCCCAAATTCTATTTAGGAGTTATTGGTTTGTGTAATTTGAGGTCAGGTTCTGTTACATTTATTTAAGGTTCACCCTTATTCCTGGTCAATTTTATCAACTTCCTGCCAGGACTACCACCATCAGGGAACATATTTTAACATTAAACCTTATGAAAAATAAATCTTCAACAAATTTTCCCTGAACAATTGAACCAATTGCAACAAACTTGGTCAAATAGTTGATTAATTGTCCAATGAAAACCAGACTCCAGGTGAGCGATACAGGCTCTGGTGAGCCTCTTGTTTACACTTGCTCAGATTTCAACAATATTTGGTTTTTAAAGTAAACATGGTATCCTTAGTGAATGGTGATGATGAGATTTTTTGTATGGAGCATCTATGGAAGGTCCTTTAGGAAATTTGCATAAATCTTCCCGGTACGTGAAACAAAATGGCCGTCATGAGCATTTACATGTTCTGATTGGTCGAAATTTAAAAGTTCTTCTCCTCTGAAACCGTAAAGCCAAATGAACTGATTTTTGGTATGGATGATCTATGGAAGGTCTTTTACAAAGTTTGCATAACTCATCATGGTCCGTGAAACTAAATAGCCGCCATGAGCATTTACATGTTCTGCCTGGTTGAAATGTAAAACTTCTCCTTACAAACCGTTAAGCCAAATGAACTGATTTTTGATATAGAACATCTATGGAAGGTCCTTTACAAAATATGCATAAATCAGCTTGGTCCGTGAAACAAAATGGCTGCCATGAGCTTTTACATGTTCTGATAGGTCAAAATTTTAAACTTCTTCTCCTCTGAAACCTTAAAGCCAAATGAACTGATTTTTGGTATGGAGCATCTATGGAAGGCCCTTTAGGAAGTTTGCATAAATCTTCCTGGTCCATGAAACAAAATGGCCGTCATGAGCATTTACATGTTCTGATTGGTCGAAATTTAAAAGTTCTTCTTCTTTGAAACCGTAAAGCCAAATCAACTGATTTTTGGTATGGAGCATCTATGGATGGTCCTTTACAAACTTTGCATCAATCTTTCTAGTCCGTGAAACAAAATTGCCACCAGAAACCTTTATATGTTCTGATCGGTCAAAATTTAAAACTTCTCCTCTGAAACCGTTTTGCCAATGAACTTATACTTGGTATGAAGCATTTATAGAAGATCATTTACAAAGTTTCCAGAAATCAATCTAGTCTGTCAAATCAAAAGTTTGTGACTGCCAGGTGAGCGATACAGGCTCAGCCCACTGAGCCTCTTGTTTTTAATATTGCCACTTTAAAGACGGGCAGTCACGCAGCACGGATTTACAGCAAAAAATGTTTTGGTTCTGAGTGCCCTTCACGTTGAAAAACTGTATCAATTTGGCATATTTGTGTTAAAAAGGACTCAAAGCGAAATTCAGGTATGTCGAAAAAATTCTAGTCAGTTATTTGATAGTAATTATTAAGAGAAGACAAACCAGGTCCTAAAAGTGAAATAAATTAAAAGAAAACTAAGAAGCACATCCGTCCGTCGGTGGTATTTTGTTTCTACCTTTTTTGTCATTTTTGGGACAGATGTATAGTCTGATGTTAACAATCAAAATAGGTCAAATAAATTCTTTGATAGTAATTTTGATATGTTCTCATTTCGTTGATGACTTATCAGTTGCTCTCAAGGCTTAATATGTTGAAAACCATCTAAGGACAGAGATATGCACAAATGAGATATTGTTAATTTTAAGTATCAAATAGTGCCTGGTAATTTTATGACAATAAATTTTTAGCTGTCACTTTAACGCTTGTACCGAAATGCTAACAACAAAACTGGAGATTAACAATTTGCTAAAGGTCATGGTCACACAAAAAACAAGCATTGATTCAATCCCCAAAAATTAAGGTCCAATATTTAAGAAAAAGGACAAATATACCTAAGGAGCAATAAAAAAAAACGTAATCCATTGGACAGACAAACCCGGGAAGACAAATGAACAACCACAAGCACAACAAATAAACAAAAAATTCGTAAGGGTTCCGCGGAACCCAGTGTCTCGCCTACTTTTGATGTTGTCTATATTTTCAGTGTGATAGGTGAATGCACATAATAGATTTGCAGTTAATGAAATAAAACATTTGAAATGTATGAAAAAGATTTTGTTGTAAAAAATTAATATAGTATGCAATTATATATATATAGATTTATAAATGAGTAGAAACATAAATTTATTGAATGAACAAATGTTAAAGAAGACAAATTTTAAAGTGCTTAATGATCTAGCCTTTAATTAAAAAAGTAGAATATATATATAGGCTCTGAAACACAGTAAATAAATTCCTGCAATGAAATAATGAAATCAATTCCAAAATTATCGTCTGGATACTCTATTTTGATAATGAAGAAACTTCTCTGCAAACTTAATAAAAATAATAAAGTTATTAAAATTTTTAAAAACTTTCACAACATAGTGAATGCAATGTTAAGTCCATTTATACGTAAAAAACTGAAAAACAGAAATAAATATTTTACAAAATTTTCTACTGGATACAATCTTTATATCATAAACAAGCTTCTGTCCATTTGGTAAAATTCCTGGATAGTTTAAGAAAGTTATTAAAATTTTAAAAACTTTAACCACAGAGTGAATGTAATGTTTCCTGGCAGAAAAACTAAGTCCATTTATAAGTAAAATACGGAAAATTTTTTTTTTTTTTACTAAATTTACTTCTGGATACTATATTATGATCATAAACAAGCTTCTGTCCAAGTTTGGTACAAATCCAGGATAGTTTAAGAAAGTTATTAAAATTTTGAAAACTTTAACCACAGAATGAATGTAATGTTTCCTGGCAGAAAAACTAAGTCCATTTATAAGTAATATACAGAAAAACTGGAATTTTTATTTTACAAAATTTACTTCTGGATACTATCTTATGATCATAAACAAGCTTCTGTCCAAGTTTGGTACAAATCCAGGATATTTTAAGAAAGTTATTAAAATTTTAAAAACTTTAACCACAGAGTGAATGTAATGTTTCCTGGCAGAAAAACTAAGTCCATTTATAAGTAAAATACGGAAAAACTGGAATTTTTTTTTTACAAAATTTCCTTCTGGATACTATCTTATGATCATAAACAAGCCTCTGTCCAAGTTTGGTAGAAATCCAGGATAGTTTAAGAAAGTTATTAAAATTTCAAAAACTTTAACCACAGGGTGAATATTTGTGGACGCCGCCGACGACGACGACGACGACGACGACGACGACGGAATGTAGGATCGCTATGTCTCGCTTTTTCGACAAAAGTCGAAGGCTCGACAAAACTAAAAAACAATGAACAACACGAACTCCTATAAAAGCCAACAGTGGACCCAGGTGCTCCGGAAGGGTAATCAGTTCCTGCTCCGTATACGGCACGTGTCGTGACGTTCAACAAAGGGCTAGTTTCTTTTTGTTTTCACGTAGTAGCCCCTGATTGAAGTCCGCTTCATATGAGCACAGAAACAGATCGGCGGAGAGGAGCACAGTTGGTTTCCATTGGAAATCTGATTGTGTGTTGAAAAATTAGATCGCCAAATTCAACAAATATGTTGTCTATGAGAAAATCTAACATTTCATCTTCCGAATACTTTTTGTCAGAATCAGAGTGGTTCTTCACGAAATAAGCCTTTTCTCTACCTAGAACTAGAAATTTATCTATAGTTATATCCAATTGCAAAAAGGTGAAAGCCACATAATCCCAGGACAGAGACATGGACAAGGAAAGATACTCTTTAGTTTTCACAGAATTCAATCTAATTACAAATAGATCTATTAATTGCTCCTTTCAGTCACTGCATGTAGATCTAACAACGCTCCATTTTACTTTCTGATTTGATGACCTTTCCAATCAGCCAATCAGATTTCAGCCTTCATGATTTTTAATGCATTAGCCTAAGGATAAAACCAGAGGATTCTCAATAGGTCATCAGCATTTTTATGGAGAACCGACAAGGCATCGATAGCGGCATCCAACAAGCCTGCCTTCTTTTTTCGGTGCGCAAGTGCTCAACATTTATTTCAAAATAAACTACCATTTGATTGTAGTAGAAAGTAAAATGGGGTGTTGTTAGATCTACATTCAGTGACTGAAAGGAGCAATTAGTAGATCTTTATTAGATTGCACAGAAGTAAACCTGTTGTAACTGTAAACTTAAAGTATCAACACTAGCATCTGAACTGGTGCTACCTTTGGATGCCAAATTAGCGCTTGTACCGAACTGTTAACACAACAAATGGAGTTTAACGATTTGCTATAGGTCACGGTCACACAAAAAAACAAGATTAAATGAATCCCCTATAAAATTAACGTCCTGAATTAAGAAAAGTTAACAGAAATCCAAAAGTCAATATAATTTCAATAAGGAAACGCGATAAAAGGAAAAGAATGACAACTGATCATAAAGGACTTCAGACGACTTGAAACTGAATAGATGCAGAATATTGCCTCAGTTTGAAGTCCATAGTTTTCTGAATGACGTTATGATCAGTGGCATATTATTGACTTTTATAGTCCGCCTAAATAATAGAATATTCACACAAACTACATTTTGTACCTAAAAAAGATACTATTTCATATTAAAAAACAATACTTATCCAAACATAGTTGTTCGTTTCTGGAATGTTTCCGGACTATGACGTGTATATCCCATCATATTACATCACGTACTTACACAAAGGCGGAAATTTTGTAGATTAAAAAAAAATAACATGGATTCTTTTCAGCTTCACGCTTTCAGCAATTTGCTATCCAAACAATCAAACCAAAGTGTCCAAACGGTGGTTGGTCAACATTTGATAGAGGACATATAGTAGAGTGTCATTACCAAACAGGACCCACTACTTATTTATCCATCAGTTGTCCTCCCAATACATACGGAAGGTATGTTAGAGTTATCAAGGACACATTTGACGCACTGTCAATCTGTGAGATGGAAGTTTATGGTGACACCAAGGCACCACTGGCAGGTAAATGTCTTCAGTGAATAATGAGAGGTTGAAATCCAAGTTAAGTACATGTAATTATCTTTTAAATTATATATACGATTATTTTAGTATAAATTTTTATTGATTCATAATTGATTCTGAATTTTTGTTTAGATCAAGAGTAAGTAGGACTAAAAATAGAGGAAATATAATATACTCTATGATACGATTCCCTGTCGCACCGGAATTTGGCAAGACTTGTCATAGACTGGAAATTATATAGCAGTATTGCGCTTTTGACGATGTTTGGTCCGATTCTAATACCTTGAATTATACTCTGAATATGATCCTTTAATGACTTGTTGATTGTTAGCCTACTAAGTTTTCCTTCATTTCTATTGATGAGATTCGCGTGAGTTGTATATTGGCCAGCACATGGTTTCTGGGAGAAACTAAAAATATATATGTTTGTATGCATGTGTACATTTTCTATTTCTCTTAGTTTGAATCGCGCTTTTAACAGGATCTTCCATTGTACCATGGCCTCTTTATTCCTTTTACAGGGATGTTTTCAGATTGGCATTTGCCACATATCCTTCTATTTACGGAAGTTTTAAATTTTTAGATTCAAGTAGGCTGAACAAAAATTTGTAATTTTTTTAGATTCAAGTGGGTTGTACATTGCGACTGCATGTGGATTCCCTGGACACACATATGATGGACATGTTTTGGACACAACGTTTGCTGGAAGTAACATCGAATGCACGATATTCTGTATGTCGAAGAATGGGTGCAGTGCAGCTGAGTACAAGAAGGAGACAAGAAACTGTATTCTGAAATCTAAGCCATGGAATGAAACCGAACCATACATGTCTAAAGATGAAGGGAGTATAGTGATTTGGATTTAACAGGGAAAATTATATAATGTTGTTGGATAAAATTTTGTTAGAAGCAAATATATGTTGTGTATTGTAATTTTGGTTGATCGATTTTATGTAAAAGTATTATTTCCTCAGATTTTGTTTTATTTCAGCTTTTTCTGATATTTTTCTTTTTGGTAAATGTAGATATGATAAAGGATATATTTCTTAAAGTAATCATTCAAAAATTATTTGTTGACGAAGATCATTAATACAATAAATGTGCGCTCTAAACACATATATATGTCTTGTCCTTTCATATTAGAAATTAACACTCCTGGGTTATCATTGAAATAAAAGGCGAAAATAATTTGAGAGCAGGCAATATATGTATACTTCTTTAGAATTTATTTATAGTTTTCATTTGTTTGCTATTGTTTATTTAAATGATACCAATGGTTTTTGATATCTCGGCCGTTTTTTTTAAATACTTCAAGATTCTAATTCAGTTAAAACCATTGTTAATATAAATCGTAAAAATATTAATTTTAGAAACAACGAAATGCGTCAAAATATCTTTTTAATTCAAAACAAAAAATATAAATAATATCTTTTTTAATAGTAAATTTGATAAACATGTTGGAATTGAGACATGGAAACCAGTTTTCAAAATAGACTCCCATACAATTAAAAAATCTCTACAATTTATACACAATAAAAAATTTTTTAACAAATTTATTGTTTTTAGATGGAAGCTTTTAAGCCGTATTTTACATAATCAACAAAACCTTTTAAGGTGGAAATTTGTGCAAAGTCCACGATGTCCAATTTGTCATTGTATAGATTCTTATGATCACTTCTTTTTAGATTGCTGAATAGTATAAAATTTTTGGCTGTTTATTGTAAAAATGCCGAAATTAGAATTCCTTAGGATGTGATTTATGTCATCAAGTGCTTATAATAATTTTCCCCAGTAAGTATAGATTCCTTTTCCCACCACGATTTTATTGTCTCTTTGATTTTTCTATTCTTATTTCCCAGTTCAATTTCACACTCACTTTTGTTTCTTCCAATGTATAAACCAAGTACTTTTATCGGATTGTCCTTAAATTTTATATTAGATATTTTATCTTCACAGTGTCTTAATCTTCCTAGCCATATACCCTCTGTTTTACTGGTATTTAATTTTAAGCCAGAGACAGAACCACAAATATCGATTATATTTAGTGCCTTCTGAATTCCTTGTTTTGACTTGAGAAATAAAGTAGTATCATCTGCTAATTGGGAAATCGTCAAGCTTTGCGTGTGACTGTCAAGTTTAATTTCAATAACTTAAGTAATTAGTTCTTATTTCTTAGTTTATTTGCCACAATTTCTACTGCAAGCACAAAAATAAGTCGAACAAGGACATCCTTGCTTAATACCTCTTTGTATTTTTATTGGAGCAGATACCAAGCCGTTATTTGCCACACGAGGTTGTATATCTGAATTTAATGTTTTGATCCAATTTAAAAAGTTGGCATTAAAACCTAAATGCAATAAATTTTCATACATGAAATCCCAATTTCATGTGTCAAAGGCCTCAGAAAAGTCAATAAATGAAATAGCACATTCTACATTATATTTTTCCGAATATTCATAAACGGATTAAATTTGCCGCAGATTGAAGCCAATATATCGATTTTTAATATACCCAGTTTGATCGGAATTATTATACTACCCGTTTAAGTCTACAAGCTAATGTGAAAAACAACTATTTATAATCGGCATTTAATAGCGAAATTGGTCTGTAATTTGAGAGATCGAGAAGATAATTTTTCCTATATCATATAGCTATGACTTTCACAAAGATTGGACCTAGAATTTTCCAAAATTGTCGAAAAAAAACTGTGCTCAATCCATCAATTCCCGGACTTTTATTAATTTTTAAACTAAGGCCACACCAATTTAATTTCTTGTTCTACGGATTTTTCCACTCCAGAAATTGGGGCGAGCGAGCGATTTGAAAATTTTAATAAAAAAAAAATTGAATTTGAAACTTTTTGAGGCGAAGCTTGAAAAGTAAAGGCGAGCGATTAACTTTTTTTTTGTAAACATAAAATCATAGGTTCTGACAATAATGATAGAAAAAAAAATGGTATGAAACTAGATTTACCACTTGTACATTGACATTTGCTAAATTTCTCAGCTGCCCCACTTTTTATTTCAGCATATTTCTGATGACATCAGATCTTGAACTGAATAAATGAATAATTACTTCAACCGCCTTATAAATTATCTACATTGAATTGTCATAGATGTCGCTAGAAACACCTCAGTGTCTTGAAAGAAGCAGGAACCGCCCATCCTTTCAGAAAACCTGAGTTCACCCACAGTTTTTGGGGTTCGTGCTAATCGTTGATGGTTGTACTTTCTAGTTTTAATGTATTAAATGTTGGTTGTCCGTGTCTCCATTGTTTTTGGTGTTATCTTTTTGTCATGCTGTATATAAATAGAATGTAATACAAGTGCCAATGAGACAACTCTCAATCAAAGTACAATACAATGTATTAAAAGTTAAAAATTATATGTCAACAAACAGCCTTCAATCCAGAGCCTAGACTCATACGAAACAGCAAACTAAAAGGGTCCAAAAATTACTAGTGTTAAACAATTCAAATAGGAAAACCAATGGTATAATTTACATGCAGCATAAAAAATATCTAAATGAGTACAACACCTCCCCTCCTTGTGAGTCCTTAATTCTTATGACGATAATCGGCATGATTACTTGCGGAAATTATTTGTTTTTTGACTGTGAGAAGAAATCTGTGTTTAAGCTATAAACAATTAAATCATTGCGATTTGACATTGACTAAAACGCTCTGGCGATTTTATTGACTTTTATAAATTTTTCAAAAAAAAAAACCATGCGGGAAATAGACACGACTTTGTTTCCGGATGCGGGAAGCGGGAAAATAAAAAAAATATTTTTTTTCTGTTTAGAAAAAAATACGTGCGGGCGGGTCCGTCGAACAAGTAATCAAATTGGTGTGGCCTAAATACAGAATTGGTTAATTCTTCTAGAGTTACTAATCCGTAACATGATATTAAATCATACGACATAAGACCAAAAATGAAAAACAGTACTGATCATCAAGCCGTCTCATTGAAAATTCAAACAACATCAGCAAAAAATAGAGGCCCCGGATATTGGAAAATAAACCATTTAGTTTTGCTAGAGAGTTATTACCAGGAAAATATACTTAATATAAAATATAAAAATTATCGATTAATTCATCAAAATTATATAGACATCCAGCTGTTTAAAAAAGGGGAAATAAAACTAGATCAAGGCAGTCGGAAACGACAGCTATCCCCGCACTCCCGACATGATGTATCCTTGTGCACCTTTCTCACAATCATGTCTTTGAAATCAGGTCCAAATTTTAAAACATCAAAGTTCTTCTACATTACTGCGCATCTTCATACAGTACTGTATAGAAATAAAATTTATAAAATGAAAAATGAAAGAAGAGTTTAGATCACAAGCTTTCAAAATTAACACCTGTGGGCACAAAGGTCTGAAAATCAGAATTTGAAAACGTTATTGCGCACCACATACAGTTTGTGACGATACTGTATAGAAATAAAATGCATAAAATGAAAGAGGAGTTTAAAAGGTCACAAACTTGAATTCTCAATTTTCGAAATTCGACCCTTGTGGGCTCCGATTTTTGAAAATCAAAACAATAAAAGCTTATTATGCAACTAGATACAGTTTTTGACAATACTGTATATAAATTAAATGCATTAGGTCAAAAATGAAAGAGGAGTTTAGGTCACAAGCTTTAATTCCTAATTTTCGAAATTCGACCCCTGTGGGCCCCAATTTTTGAAACTGAAAATTCTAAAACTTTATTGCGCATCTACATACATGATATGACAATACTGTATAGAAATTAAGTTCGTGCAGTCAAACATTAAAGAGGAGTTTAGGTCACAAGCTTAAATTTATAATTTTTATACATTCGACCGCTGTGGGCCCAGTTTTTGAAAATCAAAATTTTAAAACCCACTTCTTGTGCATCTACATACAGTATTTGACAATACTGTATAGAAATCAAAAGCATGAAATCAAAAATGAAAGAGATGTTTAGGTTACAAGCTTAAATTCGCAATTTTTTAATTTGACCCCTATTTCTTTGAAGTGCTGGGATAATAAATGATTAGATTAGTCATTTCTTCGCATTTAAATTAGTAGAAAACTGTACTTTCGGAATTGACAGTGATCACCGCACCTCTGTAAGCAGTTACTTACATCTAGTCAAAAATATAAAACCTTATTCCCATCCAAACATAGTATGCAATCATTCTATAAAGAAATTAAATCAATAATTTAATGAAAAATGAAAAAGTTCGCACGCTTAAACTTATAATTTTTATGCCCGCACTTTCGAAGAAAGTTCGGGGATATAGCGATTGTCTCCATCCGTCCGTCCGTCCGTCCGTCACACTTTCTTGTGACATCAACTCCTCCTTCATATTTGGGTTTAGGAATTTAATTTCTATATAGAATGGTTGCATACCACCCGTAGATGCGCAATAAGGTTTTGGAATTTTAATTTTCTAAACAAGGGGCCCACATGGGTTGAACTTCGAAAATTTGGAATTCAAGTTTGTGACCTGAACTCGTTAATTAAATTCCTAAACCCAAAAGTGAAAGAGGAGTTGATGTCACAAGAAAGTGTAACGGGCGGACGGAGACAATCGCTATATCCCCGAACTTTCTTCGAAAGTGCGGGGATAAAAAGCATATCGTATTGTAAAATGAAAAAAAATTGAAATAATGCGAAATATGAATGGATTGAAAAAGGTCTAACAGTAGAATATGGGACAGTTCAAGTCGCATTTAAGGAGGTGGTGGAGGAGGTGGAGGATCATGAGGAGGATCCATCGGAAGTAACGTCAACCGGAAATGACGTCACAGGAAGTGACGTGACCGGAACCGGAAGTCACGTGATCGAAACTGGAAGTACCCAGAAACGGTTTGCGTGCATGCGCAACCGGAAGTGATGGATTTTCCCGCCATTTGTTTACGGAAGTGACGCAACTCACGTGCTAGGACCCGGATGTGTGGTCTGCGCATGCGTAGGCGGAACCGGAAGTACCCGGAAGTCAGGTGCATGCTCAACCGGAAGTGATGGGTTTTCCCCATTATTTCTTTACGGAGGTGACGTAAATCACGTACCCAGATGTGCCATGCTTGACCAGAACTCAGATTGAATTATCTTCCTTTTCCCGCACTTCTCGGTCATCTCTGGATCTTTCATCTGTCTCTAGGGTCTGATACTCTCACTGTTATGTCGAAGTCCGAGAGTATACGAAATACACTATTGGATTATCTCCCCTCATCCCGCTCTTTTCATATGCGGGTAATGTTTTCTGTGAGGACCAAAGGTAGGATTGGATTATGTCCCCTTACCTCCAAGTGATGCTGTCACCAATAGATCAATGGAGGGGTGTCCTTAACAACCGCCTTAGCAACGGCGGTCCATTTCATTGCTCTATGATGCACATCGTTTCTCTTCTCTTGCTCCATCCCGCTCTTCTCGCTTTTTGCTGCTCATCGCTACTCAGGACCTTACTCGCGTGCTCATTTCGCTCCTGTTGCTTGTTGCTGTTCGTCATCGCTACTCATTGCTGCTCATCTCTTGCTCATCGCTGCTCATTGCTGCTCATCTCTTGCTCATCGCTGCTCAGTGCTGCTCTTCTCTTGCTCATCGCTGCTCATATCTTGCTCCGTGCTGCTCATCGCTGCTCTTCTCTTGCTCCGTGCAGCTCATCGCTGCTCTTCTCTTGCTCATCACTGCTCATCGCTGTTTATCTCTTGCTCCGTGCTGCTCATCGGCGCTCTTCTCTTGCTCCGTGCTGCTCATCGCTGCTCTTCTCTTGCTCATCGCTGCTCATCACTGCTCATCGCTGTTCATCTCTTGCTCCGTGCTGTTCATCGCCGCTCTTTTCTTGCTCCGTGTTGCTCACCACTGCTCTTCTCTTGCTCCGCGCTGCTCATTGCTGCTCATCTCTTGCTCCGTGCTGCTCATCGCTGCTCTTCTCTTGCTCTTAGCTGCTCATCGCTACTCAGGACCTTACTCGTGTGCTCATTTCGCTACTGTTGCTTGTTGCTGTTCGTAATTGCTGCTCTTCTCTTGCTCATCGCTGCTCTTACTCTTTGCTACTCATCGCTACTCAGGACCATACTCACGTGCTCATTTCGCTCCTATTGCATGTTGCTGTTCGTCATCGCTGTTCATCTCTTGCTCCGTGCTGCTCATCGCTGCTCTTCTCTTGCTCCGTACCTCTCCTCTCTGCTCTTCTCTTGCTCATTGCTGCTCATCACTGCTCATCGCTGCTCTTCTCTTGCTCATTGCTGCTCATCGCTGTTCATCTCTTGCTCCGTGCTGCTCATCGCTGCTATCCTCTTGCTCCGTGCTGCTCATCGCTGCTCTTCTCATTGATATTGTTGTATGACGGTCTTCAAACAAATGACGAAATTAAACAAAACCTCTGATTATTTTTTCGTTAAAAGCTTTCCATTGGTGTCATAGTGACGAAGATTGCTTTGTCTATTCATTCAGACCACACAGTTCGCAGTTCGTTGTTGCTGCTGCTACTGCTGCTGAGGAGGTGAAGATGGGATTCCCACTGTTTCGTTATAAATCACATCTTGGTCTCGATGATACGATGGACATCAAAGATGGCTGCGTTCATGTAACGAGGACCTGAAAGAGAGCACCCTATGAAACAGAAGTTTTAGTCTTACCGTACAGAAACGAATGTTCTCGGTGTCGTTGATGTTACGATGGACTTCAAAGATGGCTGCCCCAAGTAACGCGGACCTGAAGGAGAGCACCCTAATGAAACGAAAATTTCAGAGTCTTTCCGGACGGAAACGAATGTTTACGGATTTCAGTTCCAACCATAACCCTAACTCGAGTCCTAAACCCAACCCTAACTCTAATCCTAACCCTAGTTCTAACTCTGTGACATATGTGGATACCACTCCAAGCGAAACTTCAACCTAGTGCGACACAAAAAGAATGAACACGGTATGGAAGAGGATACAACAGACTATACTGATTCAGTCTCAGATACCACAACAGAGGCCGATGATGAGGAATCGGAACAAAGCAGTGAACATGAGTCCAACGAAGACTCCGAAGAGCAATGCGAACAGTCTCCATGGGAAATCATTTTGAATAGAACATTTCAAGTACATCAATCGGAATACTCACAGAAAGTAAACGAACTAGTCGAAGCCGGAATGGAAGAAGACGAGGCACGCTTGGCAGCATATAGAGACATTTTTTACACATACAGAGACGAAATGCGAAAGCATTACCTCGGACTGATATCTTGGCATCAAGACGAATAAAGACCCCGTACATAGAAAGATCAAGAAAACGGCTAAACGCCTGAGAGAAGAGAAAGACTAGGAATCAAAAGAATCATGGAATATGCCGTAGAAAAACGAAAATATCTGCTTAACCGTGTATTGAACAACTACGACCCACCACCAGCTGAAGACAGCAATGACTCTATGTGACGGAGGAATTGGAACATATTACAAAGAAAAAAAAAACAAAAAAAATATATATAAAAAATTAAAAATTAAAAAAAAATAAAGAAAAGGGAAGGAGGGTAATGCAGCCTATATATGTTTATACATATATATAGCCAGTAACAAGCCTGGACAAATGCAGAGTGGCCTTTCAAATGACCTGAAGGTAAGGGTGCTCTCGCACAGATCCAATCTTTGAATAACGACAATCGACCACCACCAGCAGCAGCACCCCAAAAACTGAAATGGGCACGAGTAAGGTCATGAGTAGCGATAATCAGCAAAGAGCAAGAGAAAAACAGCGATGAGCAAGAGAAGAGCAGCGATGACGAACAGCAACAAGCAGCAGGAGCAGAAAAGAGCAAGAGATGAGCAGCGTAGAGCAGCACGGAGCAAGAGACGAGCAGCAAAGAGCAGCTCGGAGCAAGAGATGATCAACGAAGAGCAAGAGAAGAGCAGTGATGAGCAGGACGGAGCAAGAGAAGGGCAGCGATGAGCAGCGAAGAGCATGAGAAGAGCAGCGATGAGCAGCGCGGAGCAAGAGATGAGCAACGCGGAGCAAGAGATGAGCACCGAAGAGCAGCACGGAGCAAGAGATAAGCAGCGATGAGCAATAGAAGAGCAGTGAAGAGCAGCCATGAGCATCCCGGAGCAAGAAATGAGCAACGCGAAGCAAGAGATGAGCAGCGAAGAGCAGCACGGAGCAAGAGATGAGCAGCGATGAGCAAGAGAAGAGCAGCAATGACGAACAGCAACAAGCAGCAGGAGCGAAATGAGCACGCGAGTAAGGTCATGAGTGGCGATGAGCAGCAAAGAGCAAGAGAAGAGCAGCGATGAGCAAGAGAAGAGAAACGAAGTGCATCATAGAGCAATGAAATGGACCGCCGTTGCTAAGGCGGTTGCTAAGGACACCCCTCCATTGATCTATTGGTGACAGCATCACTTGGAGGTAAGGGGACATAATCCAATCCTATCTTTGGTCCTCGCAGAAAATACCCCCAAATGAAAAGAGCGGGATAAGGGGAGATAATCCAATAGTGTACTTCGTATACTCTCGGACTTCGACATAACAGTGAGAGTATCAGACCCTAGAGACCGATGAAAGATCCAGAGACGAACGAGAAGTGCGGGAAAAAGGGAGATAATTCAATCTGAGTTCTGGTCAAGCATGGCACTTCCGGGTCCGTGACTTACGTCGCGTCCGTAAACAAATAATGGGGAAAACCCATCACTTCTGGTTGCGCATGCACCTGACTTCCGGGCACATCCGGGTCCTAGCACGTGACTTGCGTCACTTCCGTAAACAAATGGCGGGAAAATCCATCACTTCCGATTGCGCATGCGCGCAAACCACTTCCGGGTACTTCCGGTTCCGGTCACGTGACTTCCGGATCCACCACCACCACCACAACCTCCTCAAATACTAACTGAAGTGTCCCCATATACTACTTCTAACAAACAATGCATACTGTCAAAGCTTAGAAAAACAAAAACTAAAAACATTATATTAAAATCTAAAAGACAATGATAATAATACCATATTTGACCAACAAGAAATCTTAATTCTTGAAAGTTAAATAAATAAATAAAATACAAAAATATGTCAACGATACAATAACACAAAATAAGTTATCATTTTTATTACTTATTAATATTATCAGTCATCTAAAAGTCTTGTAAAACAATCGTATGGTTTCTATGAGAATTGGAAAATTCCAACAACATATACTTGGTCTCTTTTAATGTTTTTTCTTAAAAATTATTTCTTTCTTTTTTTCCCTAATTTCATGTAAGTCCTAATTCTCTGCAATTTTCTTTTAAAAATTTGTTTTGTTCTGTTTCGATGGCAAAAGTCGAATAGCCAAATCTTAACGAAAGAGCTATACAACTGCCGTCCATATAAATATGGTAAGTCACTCGGATAAATTTATTTGCATAAATTATTTTTCAGCCCGTATGTAGTTTCAGGAAGAACACAGGAATCTACATCTCATGTATAAAACAGATACTATTCATTTTTTACAGGTTTTTATAGCAACGACAGTGATAGTGAACTTATCATTCAAATCGTCATTTGACAAATGAATATCTATCTCTTAGGAAATAATCTCATCACAAAAGTATTTTATTTACTTCTTATGAAAGTTTTGGTTCCCTTAAATGTTAAATGTTGAAATTTGACTTTTAGCTTGACAGAAAATGCAGGCTGGCGAGATATGGTAGCTTGTCAGTAATTTTTTAAAGTGGAAAACTGTTATATAATTTAAGCAAATTAATCACATAATCACAACAGAGTGAGGATTGTCTGACTTGGGAAAGTCACTGAACAGTGGTGGGATTTAACTGGTTTGATGGGTACCCAAACCTCCCCCATATCTAACCTGACATACTTTTGTATGAAACATACTTTAAAAGCCAATACAGTATGCGTAAGATGCTTGCTAGAACTGCAAAATGTGTTGCCGGTTCAGATAGCACTTTCTTGTTACATCAACTCCTCGTTCAGTTTTGGGCAAAGCATTTTAATTCCTTCACCGTAGTGTTGCTTATATCCTGTAGATGCGCAATAAGGTTTTAAAATGTTTGATTTCGCCCACCGGGTGAAATGTGGGACCAAAAACGAGCGAATTATCATAATATGCTTGTGACATCAACTCCTCATTCATTATTGATGCAAGGCTTCTATATTCGTTATAGAATGATTGTGATGTAGATGCGCAATCAGGTTTTAAAATTTTGGAACCGAAAATAAGCGAATTTTCAAAATATGCTTAAAACATCGATTTTTGAAGCATTTTTTTGTTCTGGGCTTCTGGTTTCTTTATAGGTAAATTGTCCGTGGTGTAAAGATGGAAAGACAGGTTTCAAAATATATATTTTCACTTAATGGACGAAATCAACAAATTGTCAAAATATGAATGTGACATCAACTTCTTATTGATTATTGATGCTAGGCTTCTACTTTGATTATAGAATGATTGTACATATGATGTAGATGCGCAATTAGGTTTTAAAATTTTGATTTCATTCATGGAGCGAAAATTGGGACCGAAAATGAGCGAATTTTCAAAATATGCTTAAAACATTAATTTCGGAGGCATTTTTTATGCTAGGCTTCTGGTTTCATCATAGGTAGATTATACATGATGGACAGATGCAAAAAAAGATGCTCAACACACAATTTTAGACCCATGGCATATAGGAAGTATTATAATTATCAAAATATGTTGTTGATTTTTTTCCATTTAAAGCAAAAATGTAAATAAATTTTTTGACATCATCAAATCTGCCAGCACCCACACCCCCTCCCCTCAAATTCAAATGGTCATCCACTTATTGGGTTATGCGGGATGGATTGAAATTGGTTTTTTAATTTTAACTCGGGGGTAAGTTTTGTCCTTAACACTAAATTTGCATCAAAATCCTCACTTGGATGAAACAAATATGGGGATGCGGGTATAACTGTTGTCTCCGACAGTTTGATATTTAAGGCCACAAAAATTGATTTCTAGTTCTTTTGATTTCGCCGCTCCGATTTTCGGACTTTGTATATTTTGAGAATTTTTTTTTACCGTTGCATGTTGCGAAAAATCTAAAAATTCGCCCCAAATTCTTCATTTTTCAAGAAATTAAAAATAGAAAGTGTTCGCCCGTTCCCAAAATTTGGTAAAACTTTTTTCTCCATTTTTTGCAATATTATTTGCCACAAGTAAATTTGATCTTCGCCTGAAAAAAATAGTCCTCAAGAAAAGTATTTAAATAAAAAAATGCTCGCTAGCTCGCACCTATTTTTGCCATAAAAATCCAAAGAACTAAAAATAAATGTGGTGTGTCCTAACTATACAAACATAATACGGGAAGACTGCATGGCTGGCAATGTTGTAGATACATTCTTGTGTACTTGGGTTACTGATTTGTTGAGGATACTTACTGTCAATTCCTACATGACCTAAGACTCTTGGCACTAGCTGGCAAGCGTCTACACAATAACACAGTTGAATGAAATTCTAGAAATCTTACGATGTTATTTTCCTGAATTTATATCAGATTCATAAACGTCGACATCGAAAAAGTTTACACCGCTTTATATAATCATTATATTTTGGTTTATATAATAAAGGTCAAGCGATTTGAAGACTCTTTGTTAAATGAGCAGACGACAATTCAACATATGGCATACACCTTCAGGATTTTTTATATGGATTTATTATTTTTTTGGTGTCACCAGAATATAGTCATACTGAAATAATTTCTATTTACATCTCGATTATTCAATAATGTACATATTTGACATCTGTCTAGATTTATCTCAGTCTGTCGTTTTTTTTCACAAAAAGAAACCGAAACACGAACGGAATAAAAACGTGTATCTACCGAAAACATGTCACGAATATAAAAATTCGATTTCATGAAATAGGTAAAGTAGGAAATCAATAGTTAAAAAGATATCCTAAAGGTTAACAAGTTGCTTTTCTTCCAAAAAGCAATACGTGGATGCAAATTTCTTGTTCGCCACTAACTTCGTAGTATTGTAAGAAACAACATGATATTGCACATCATTTTTGGCCAGGTTGGTTAAAAAACACAAATGCTGTTTCAGTAGAATAAACAATTTTATTGAAGAAATGAAAAGCAAATTAGTGTGTGCGGTCATAATATTTTTACCTGTTTGAAAAAAATATCATTTTTGATACATTGTGATACAACTATATATATTCATATCTATATAATAATTTCAAAATTGATTTTAGTACAGATATCCATAAAAATATATGGTGTGCATAAGAAATGAAGTGTAGAAGGTCAGAAAAAATGTTGTGAAAGTTTTAGCATGTTCTTTACTCATTAATTTAAAAAATATGATTGCTGTGTTACAAAAGTAATGTTCCTGCATATCAACCAAAATCGTTAATAAAATACATCTTGAATATATTTAATGCTAAAATGGGATAAAAATTATTTTGTGTAAAGTTGTTATTAAAATTTTGAAACTTTGATGAAAATAGCTCCTGTCTATATGCATATTTTTAATTAAGGTACTAATACAGAACAAAGTAAACATGGAAACCACAAAAGAAGTCGTCCGTGCATGATATATATATTTCCTTGATGCTGAAGTTTACCAAAAAGATTGTGTCTCTAAGTTTTGATAACAGTCGATAGGTGCCACAAAACTATTGTTCTGTTTAATATATAATTCAAAGAAGATTTAAAGCTTCACTGAAACATGTCATTAAAGGAAATCTGCTCCGTAAGGTAAAGTTGTTGATCATTTTGTAATAGTGGAATTTCAAAACCGGGGTAGTCCTCATTTTCAAATGTTTTTTTTGGATTGAAAATTTTGCTGAAATATTTAAAGATCAAGTTAAACTTTTACGAAATATTATAAATATTTACTTTGAAAACCCTGTATTGAACCTTATAGGTGTTCCTGATATAAAAATGTCGCAAAGCTAAAAGTGGTGTGACTAAACATCGAGTTCGAGTTCGAGTAACAGTTAAAGTTCGAGTTCGAGTTAAAGTTCGAGTTAGCGTTCGAGTTAAAGTTCGAGTTAGCGTTCGAGTTATCATCTGAGTTCAAGTTAATCTTCTAGTTAACTCGAGATATTATAGTAATAAAGGTTATTTTGAAGGAATTTATCTAGTGTAAACTCGGGCGATTCACTCACAAGCTAAATAAAGTCCGAAGGACTTTATGCAAACTTTGCCAGTGATAAGCCCGAGTACCTAAATTTGTTGACACACCCATAAAGACATCTCTAATTTTTTAATACTTTCATGCTACCCCATAAAACACTTTCAAAATGGTCGAATGTGCACAAATGAATTTAGAATTATTTTCCATAGAAATTAACAACTGAATGCCTGGGGAGTAGCTGAAACAAATGTTTATAGTTTTCTAAAATAATATTTTCAAAAACAGGACTGAAGAATTTTCACTTTAATTTTGAAAAAAAAATTACTTGCTCCAATTTTTATTTAAATGGTTTGTGTATTTTGCAATGTGGAAGCTTTTAAATAATGGATTTTTGTCTTTATCAGGACCTAAATTGTAAGTTTTTGGTTAAAAAGTAACAAATTAAAAAAAAAAGCATTGGGAAAAAAAAGAAAATTTTATTAAAATTAAAATTATCTTTATCCATTACTCAATTGTGAAAAACTGTAAGGATCTGACATGGACAGATTTATTTTTGCCAGCAATGATTCATATGCATATTCTTTTCAACAAAAGGAAATTTTACATCTGTACATTAAGTTATGCCTTCTTAATCTTGTTTTTCATGAATTAATATTTATTGTATTGATTAAGAACAATTATTATTGCTTTTTGTGTATTTGACCTATTTCCCCTCCTGTAGTGCCAAAATTGGTAAAAAAAATATACATGTGATTTTATAGGCCAATTTCTTATGCTTATTATTGAAATTTGCTGACTTTCCAAGTAAAAAAGTAAAAATCGGGTCATGAACTTGAATTAAAAATCATAAAATAACAAAATAAAATCATTTGTATAAGAAAAACTTTAATATGGAAGTCTAACCCAAGATCCTGGATTTTGAAATTAAATCAAAGTACAAAAATTAGAAATTTTCAACAGAATTTAAGTAAATAGGTCTATTAACATGATTAATGCTGTAAACATGTACATAACATGGTGAAATTCATGTGAATGTAATGAATATTCTTTGAATAAGAGAACACAACCAAAATATAATAAAACTGAAAACCACACCTTGATTGAATTATGGACTATTCTAACTAAATGGTCCAGATGACAACAGAGAGTAAAAAAATTTAAATCATAAATAAAAAGAAATTAGATAACCTTACTTACAAGTGGTTATAAAATTTAAACTTGAGTTGTAGATATTACAAGATTTCTATTTTGACAAAAAATTAAGAAATTATACACATAGAGACATATGAAAATCATACAATACTTTCCATCCAAGGTAAAACAAATACACAAAAAATATATATTTTGATATACAATTTATTTACTAATAGTTTTCCTGTACATTGCCAATGATAATAAATAAAACTGCTAGCTCATAGGTTGAGTATTTATGCCTAATTTCCCAATAGTGTAAAGACTATAAGTGTTCCAATACTATTTAATATTCAAATGTTGTCAGTGAATCTTTGTTTTTTTTATCTTATTTTAAAAAAAATAATCTCATCATGGATTTTTTCTGTCCATAATGTAACCTATTAGATGAATCCAAGTAAATTAAAAAAAAAACAAAACAAAAACGTGTATCATCAACCACAAAAATTGGAAGGGCCCAGGGGACTTTCCAGGTGACTGATCTTTGAAAATAGACACTCCTTTAAAATTTTATGCAGAAAATTGAATATCCAACATAAAAAATACTTCAATCGTGTCATTATGTGAAAACAAGAAAAAACACACTTCATTTCTTTGCATATTTTGATACCCCTGGATATTGAATAAGAACTATGTAACAGAGTCTCGGACAGCCTTTTTAACGTGCAAATGAATATTTTCCTATTTCACGATTCACCAGACAAGGGTGTCCGATAGCTCCCCTACTATATATTTTACAAGCAGATCGAGCCAATGGCCTTTGCTATAAGGGGAAATGAAAGTATAAAGGGAATAAAACTACCCGGGGAGAGGGGTGGTGAATATCTTGAAATCAAACTCTACATGTTCACTGATGACACACAGTTATTCAATAAGGATGTAAACTCTGTGGAAAATTCATTCCTTATTCTGAATGTGTATGAGAAAGCATCAGGTTCAAAAATTAATTATAATAAAACTAAAGGCCTTTATATTGGAGCTTCTAAAAGGAAAAGAATTAAATATGACAAAATTAGTTGGACAAAAGATAACGTTTTAAAAAACCTTAGATATTTATCACGGATACAATATCGATGATGATCAAACTTGGAAAAATATTAATGAAAAAATGAAAAACTGTATTCATATGTGGAAAAGTAGTAAATTAACTTATGTTGGAAAAACTCTTATTGTAAAAACATTATAGCTAAATCAATTTGTAGCTATGAAATCGAAATCCGAATTGTGCCAAAAAAAATATACATGTAAGATATAAATAGTTTAATTTGTAATTTTATATGGGGAGGGGACTTTAACCCATAAGAAAGAAAAGTATGTTGCCTTGGCCAAAACGAAGGCGGTATGGGTATGGTAAATTTAGAATCCTTAATAGAAAGCAAACAAACAAAACTTCTATACCGAATTATTAATGAACCCATTGATAGCTGGAATGCTATAGGGAAATATTTTCTACCAAAATATTTCTAAAAGCAGATAGAAGAATAAACTGTTATCACAAAATATGTCTCGCCTTTTTGTAATTTTGATTATGCAAATGTTGAAATCATAATAGCAATACCTTAACATCTTACACAAGTTATGCAAATATTCAAAGTCAATGAACCATGACTGAGTTACATGGTTAAACAATCTCCATTTAAATGAGATGTGTGAATGCTAATACAACTGGATACCAAATACCATTGACTTATTATAAGTCGTTCCCAAACCTAAATACAAAAATTTTGTGGGAAAAATTTGGTTGTTTATATAGGGAATCACTGATGTGTGACTGGAGTGGGCCCCCCTTAGGTCGGTCAGCGCCCCCCTCCCCCCTAGCATACCAATTATCATTGACCTACCACTAGTGGATCCCCATAAACTGACCTAATCACAAACTAATACATGTAAAGTAAGCAAACCATTCAAAGTCAATAGACCATGACTGAGGGGGGTGTTGCCAAATAATCTCCATGGCAATGAGATGTAGCAATGGTAATACATCTGCATACCAATTATCATTGACCTACCACTAGTGGATCCCCATAAACTGACCTAATCACAAACTAATACATGTAAAGTAAGCAAACCATTCAAAGTCAATAGACCATGACTGAGGGGGTGTTGCCAAATAATCTCTATGGCAATGGGATGTAGCAATGGTAATACATCTGCATACCAATTATCATTGACCTACCACTAGTGGATCCCTATAAACTGACCTAATCACAAACTAATACATGTAAAGTAAGCAAACCATTCAAAGTCAATAGACCATGACTGAGGGGGTGGAGCCAAATAATCTCCATGGCAATGAGATGTGGCAATGGTAATACCTCTGCATACCAATTATCATTGACCTACCACTAGAGAATCCCCATAAACTGACTTAATCACAAACTAATACATGTAAAGTAAGCAAATCATTCAAAGTCAATAGACCATGACTGAGGGGGCGGAGCCAAATAATCTCCATGTCAATGAGATGTGGCAATAGTAATACATTTGCATACCAATTATCATTGACCTACCACTAGTGGATCCCCATAAAACTGAGCTAATCACAAACTAATACATTGTTGACGCCATCGCCGCCGCCGCTGCCGCCGCCGACGCCGGAAACAGCATACCTATGTCTCGCCTTTTGACTCCGTCAAGGCGAGACAAAAACCAACCGAACAAATTATAACATTATTTATTTTAATCTTTATTACTGCAATACAGTTTCTCTTTAAACTTTAAATAACAACCTTTGGGAATAATACAAAGTTCTAGGAACCAAATAAATTATCTAATTTTGCAATTACATCAAACAGCACAACATTAATCATGCAATTTTTGATTAAAGGAAAAACAAAAATAACAATAATTACAATCATGCCCATCCGGTAGTCAAAGAACAAAATTTCATTGTACAAAAACAAAAATATAATAAATATTTAAATTTTAATTAAGAAACTTTATCTTTAGCTAGTTATCAAAATGCATAACATAATAAAATATCAGAACAATATATATATATAATGGTAACGGCAAGCTTCATTGACAAAATCCGTCCAATAAAACATTATTCCTCTGATCAATGAAGCAAAAGGTTTTGAAGTTATATTCAAAAACATATAAACCACAGCTGAGCAAGTCCCCTTCATAAAAAAGAAAAGAAAAAGAGAAACAAAATTCTGGTAACAGCAATGTCAGACTTTCTTATAATGTCCGTAAAATCAGAAAAGTAATCAATTTGTTTAGCAAAATTTCTCCATAATTTGTTATATCAAGTCACTTGATAAAATGCTGAAATTGTTGTTTGGAGTTAAAAATCTTTGGGTTATAAGCCCGATTTTGTTAAAAAAAAAATGTACAATAGGCCTCGAAAAATACACTAAGTAGCAATAGGATAGGAGAATTACACCCCTTACTTCGTGAAACACTTGATTTTGTTACATGTATGTATAAAGGAACTCTACTTTACATGTCTTTTCATCATAACATATTATTTAGGGGTATGTATGAGATGATTTGAATTTTAAAGTGACATTAAGTTCAGTCTGTGTTATTGTTAAATAAATCTGATGACAAAAAAAAGACGAATTAAAAGAAAAAATCTCCATTGAAGTCGGATTAATAAAAAAATTTTGATATCAAGGCCTGCTTTTTTTAAAAGTTTTAAGTTTAAGCCACACATGATTATATACGGTGCATTTCTATCTTAAACATCGTTTAACGTTAACTTTTGCTAACCTTCCATTGATTCGGGTCGTCTTTCTCTTTCCCGTGATCAAGGTTAGAAATTTGCGGAAGATCACGACGTACGTCATAAGCCACCGACGGCATAATACCGTTGCGCTGCTCTATGCGTAATAAGAATTTAAAATAACCCGTACACTGAATTGTGAGATTTAAAGTTGTGATACAAAACTATATCCTTCAAAATAATACAAAAATGTGAATAGTTTAGGTACTATTTTATTGTTTATTTGATTGGAACAACGCTTTTAAATTGTTGTTCTTCATCTTGAAGTCACCATTAGTTTGAATTATTTTGATATCAATATTAATAACAAACAAAACTAAAGTGTATCATTTTCATTACCCAATGTCTTCCCGTCCGAAATAAAATCTTTCGTCGACGTTTTCTAGGCTTGTACATGTCGGAATAATTTTATATTAGGCCTGGAGATTGATAATGATGAGTTGTACCGTGTATGTTATTTTTAAGTCTGTCTCCCATCTACTTCCAGTTTGCTGAGACTTTGAAATTTTACTGTCAAGCATAATGGATGAAAATTTGTTAAAGTTTTCTTGGCTTGTATTTATGTAGGAATTGATTAATACTTGGTCTGGAAGCTTGATAATAATGAGTTGTACTGTGTAAAACTTTAACGTTTTTTTTCTAGAGGGGCAGGGGTATTTGTGGCCCACTAGGCCACAGTACCCATATTTTTCATCGCCATGACAAACACAGCAGAACTGTAGGGAATATATTGATCTGTCTGCCTTTATGTATATTTCCCTGTGCATTTTTGATGGGCTTTCTTTATGTTTTCTTCATATCGTCGATGTACCGTATAAGTAGACGAAACTTAAACCCCGTTGTACAACCGGCGCACCTGAGACCATCGGAAACACCGGATACGTTTAAAATTGGATGGCTCGGTATGTCTTTTTATGGAAAGCAAAAGGGGTCAAAGTTTAATTGTATGGCTTTTCGTACTTGGCCAATCAATCAATTTAAATGTAAACACTTGGTTTTACTGATTGTCTCGGATGCGCCGATTGTATACTGTGTTAAATATCTCTACTGTACAAAAAAATCATAAAGGCCAGGTGAGCTTTTGCCATCACTTGGTGTCCGTCATATCTGTGGTAAACTTTTTAGAATAAAATCTTCGTTTTGAACTTGCTGGGCTAATTCGAATCAAACCTGGCCCGAGTTATCACTAGGGTGTCTAGTAAAAAAAAGTTTCAAAGGATACTGCAAGTCAAATCACATAACCTATGTTACTAAAAATAGAGCATATGGGTCAGACAGTAATTTTTGAAAATTATCTCAGAAGAAATATGGCCTTTTAGAGAAAATCTGACCAGGTAAAAACGATCAGGAGGACAAGGTCTACTTGCATTTCAATTTTCGTAGAAATCGGATTACCCGTCTTGGAGCTATTGCCCCTGAATTCTCCTCGATTTTTAGCTTTTTTGTTTTTGTTTTTAATATAAAAATCTTCTCCTCTAAAACTACTGGGCCAATTAGAACCAAATTTGGTTATAATAGTTATGGGATGGTCCCCTTTAAAGTTCTTATCTGGCGTGTTCGTCCGTCATCCAAGATTGCCGTCACGGCCCGCCAAAATTAAACTTAAGACTCTATGGGGAATATAATTTTAAGATCTCTCCTGAAACTGATGGGCCAATTGGAACCAAACTTTGGTTGAATAGTCCTTGGTTGGTCCCCTTCTAAAATTATATCTGTTGTCCTTGACCTTCAACCAAGATAGTTGCCAGAGCTAATTAAAGAAAAGGGTGAAGGCAATTTTTAAAATCTTTCCCTCTGAAACTACAAAGTCAATATCTTTTACTCTAATGATCTTTAGATGGCCCCCTTCCAAACGGTATCTGGTAATTCCGACCTCCGCCACCAAGATGGCCACCGCCGCCGTACCTAGTTTCACACTAGCCCTATGTGCACTTTTAACACCTCCTCTAAATCCACTGGGCAATTTGGCCTAAATCATCATTAGGGGAGTCCAGTTTCAAAATTGTGTCGAAGGATGCACCGAACCAATAATGTTTACAGGTGAGCTTATATATGCTCCTTGCAGCCTCTAGTTTGTTTGAAATATTGTTTGTAGTGTAGAGTACTTGTAGGCTTGATATGTCGTGTTCACATTTTTCTAAATTTGGGGCAAATATAGTGTGTATATACCTCCACCCAGATGTTGAAGATCGTATGGTAGATACGATTTGTTTTGCTAGGATTGATGGTCTACGCCCGGAATAAAAGAAAGCTTATATTCTCATTGACATTTTATTAAAAAAATAAAAATCTGAAATCATTAGCAGATGAAGCACTCTAAAGACCCACGTAGAAGAATGTGAACTGTGATAAAATTAAGAAATAATTTATTTCTGTCATATTTTATTGTTATTTACATATGGGTAGGCATTATATTCATGAATATTTAACCCCGAGCGATAGCGAGGGGTTAAATCTCATGAATATAATGCCTACCCATATGTAAATAACAATAAAATATGACAGAAATAAATTATTTCGATTCTAATAGGACATTACGGTATTTTTTATACTGGTAAATACGGTATAGATGTGTGATTATCAAGTGGCTGTTCCAACTTCCCAGAATCCAACGACTCAATGATGTATTGATTAACAGAGTTCTGGGGTCTATAGTAATTAATAATTTTGTAGTAACTGCCCTCATGTTCAACTTTAAGTCCAATTTTCAACGGCGTATTCCCTACAGCGGCCATTGCAGACGACAATTCTAATGTGCTTTTACGTGGGGGTATGCTGGAACAGCCACAACAATGTTGTGGAAAAGGTCACGGACATTGAAAATATCACATTTTAATATTACACATTTATGTTTTTAGCTTTAAGATTATAAGATTAGGCTTTATTCGACGCTAACGCTTAAATTTTCATAAGAATATTGCTCAAATGAAAGTTATGTAGGAAATGTTGAATGGCATTGCGCAAGTGCTAACTATATTTTATTGTTGTTTACGTATAGTTTTATTTATATAGCGAATGCAGGGCGTCATATTAGAATTTCTGTTTAACAACACTTCCAATTCGTCACTGATTTCTGTATTAGAAAACAGCTTGTACGAATATCGGCATCTATATTAAGCAATATTTGGATTTTATGAATGAATATTTGGATTTTTTGAATCAATATTTGGATTTTATGTTTTATGAACACATATTTTGATTTATTCAATATATATTTTGTTTTTATGAACAAATATTCGTTTTTACGAACAATTATATAATTTTATGAACATATATTTTGTTTTTTGGGAATATTGCAACGTTTCACACGCCATAGGCATCGCTATTTTTACAAAAAGTGTGTACAAGTACAAGTGCCTTTATCGTAACTCGAACTTTAACTCGAACCGTAACTCTAACTCGAAATGTAACTCGATAAATGACACTAGAAATTAATATCTTGAGTTCAGTCGAACTTCAACTTGAACTCGAATTATAATCAAGTTTCCTTCATAGGCACATTCCTTTTCATTCTCAATATAACAAACATATCATGTTCCCCCCAATTGAGGCTCTTTCCCATAATCCTTAGTGTTACATAGCATCCGTTACTATAGGCGTGGATGCTAAGGCATCCACGCAGAAAGCGCATAGCAAACCAATCGAATAACATGAAGACAGAACAAAAACTAAAATACTGGCTGAACTTGTAAATCTCAGTATATGTTGGATGACGATCAGTATTTTACTTTACACACAAAGCACTGTAACTGACATCAGGTGTCCGATGTCAAAGATATATTGGGTATTGATTGATTGTTTGATCAATCTGCCAGATTTGTATTTTTTTTCAAAAATCACAGAAATTTTATTTTACCATAAAACTAGCTTGTCCTTTACATTTTCATTTATATCATTTTATTGGCTAATTTTTTTAAGTAGGTTTACCATGTTTACCTGTATTTTACCTACTTATTTCTTCAAAAAATTATTATACATAGAATACCAAAATTATTTCTTTAAATAATAATTTTTTTAAACTAAGCTATTAGTCTTATTGTCCCATTTGGTGGTGAAAAAAGCAATATATAATATGTACAAGGATTAAGTACGTGCTAAACTATTGTTTTTTGGTTTGATCCAAGTGAAGTAAAAAAAAAAACAGTTCAAACAGGATTAATGATAAGTCAATTAATTATTCAACTTCTTAAGTGATTTTACTATTGTAAAGATCATATTCTTTGGAAAATGCGGGAAAAATCAAATCAAAAAGGATTTATGCTTAGTCAATTGATTATAAGCTCATAGTCAAATCGGCATATGAAAACCAAAAGATAAGTGTCCTTTTACAAGGGTTTTTCTGTTTGGAGATATGTACCTAGCACCCAGTATTTGCCAACAGTTTAAATGAATATGTGTACGCTTTGTATGGTTAGCGACTGGGACTGTACAATAAAAAAAACAAAAGTTAAAAGTAAAAATTACCCAACAATTCGGCCCATATGGCCTTGTTCACGAGCAGGAAGAAATAAAAAGATGTTGACTCTTTGAAACCAATAAAATGTAATTTCATAGCGTCAATATCTTTTTAAAAGCTCATTTGCATTTATTTTCATCGTAATTAATGTCGTACACACAGATGTACTTTATTATTTGTACATGTTTAAAGCTACATATATAATGACTTATTATTGCGAAACTAGACCGAAACTAACACTTAAAATTTACTGTTCCAAAATTGATAAATATATATATATATATAATTTGCAAAAACTGAGGAATCGCATCTCGCTCGCATTTCTCTGTCCTTATATATGGTTTTGGCTTAACCGCTTATGGTAGTTTTGTAATTTTTGAATTCGCTCTTCAACTTTTTTATTATTGTTTTGTTTTTGTGCTTTGAGTGCAACTGATGAGTTGTTTATGTAGAAAATATACACAATTATGTGCCGTCCAGTCTAAAAGCAAGCGGTCACCATGTTGGTATTCTTACTGTATTGGTTTTCATAGTGTGTTTTATATACCAGGGTGTCAGGTTTGGGTACCCATAAAACCGGTTCAACCCCACTTTGTTTAGTTAATTAACATTTTACAGTATTCCTTGTTTACCATTGTATTGATTAAAACTATTCTAAATAAAATTCTATCCCTTCTATTCTATTTTTTTTTTAAAAGCGGTAAATCTTTCACTCGATGGAGAAATACATGTAATCAATTCGTTCTATGATGATTCTCTCTTGAAAACTCTGAATTTCTCACACTCGTGAAAAGTTCTGTGATCTTAATATAGACCCTAATAATTAAACCAACCTAATCAATCATAATGTACAATTTTTCAAACACGGAGAGTATCAAAACGAGAAGATAAAACATATGACGTGTCCTACCTAATAGAGTACTAACTACTATTATATTTTCAAATTTAAACGACTGCAAATAAGTGCGTTGCCTTGTTATATTCCAGATTTTTAAAATTTGCTAAATTCTTCCTGTAACGAATTTTTTCAGGAAAGGAAACATGTATGATTCAAATTTTAAAGAGTTATAATGGAATATTCCATTAACAAAGCCTTTTATTGTATCGATTGAAAACCAGTAATATATTTAACATATTTAAAAGTATTCCACAAAGAAGCAACTGTCCACGACGGAGACTTGGAATATGAATCTGTTTACACTGTTAATGTGGATTTTCATTTATCAAACTGATGCTGGTAAGAATTAATTCTATTGACTTTAAATTTTAGGGTTGATTAGTCTAACCCCCCCCCCCCCCCCCCCCTCCCAAAATATCGTATTAATGAATATGATTTTATCAAAAGATGTTAAATACCTGTCTGGTGAAATTTCTAATTGACATAGTGATATATTCCAAAATGTACATATCATTTAAAATTATTCCAATTGTTAGAAAATAATCCAAAAAAATTGAAAATTGTAAAGAGATAAATACATGTAGTTTCTATGGTTTCAATATAGGACTTTTGATCATACAGGTAGTACTATGAGATGGCTTTCATAGACACTTTGAAGCCATTGTAAACGAGGTAAAAAACGAGTGGACGACTCCTAGATATAACGAATTCTTTGATATCAATTTTGATGCACAGGACGTGCAAATTGTGTCGATTGTTTAATCATATGCATTGTAAAAGGCCTTAAATCTTGAAAAAAGCCAAACCCATTTGAGGTCAGAGCAATGCTCTTGGGAGATACTCCTTAATTGTAATAAAATGTTTGCAGCTAACAATTTCGGCTAGTATCGAAGACCGATGCACTCCTTAATGTTTACAAAATATTTGTAATAGTAATATTAAACTATCAAGTTTTGCTAATATCGATATACTAAGTACTGAGTTGCTAAATAATCCACAAGGAGTTGGAATCCATTAACCGGTAAATAGTCAGTCTCACGTTCAGTCATATAGTGTAATGTCTCTCTTATCTCGAATCCTTTATTTTTCTCGGGACATTCAAAACGCAGGAAAATGAAATATTATAGTTACAATGCATTATAATGTTTAAAGTTATGTTACCTCTATGACGTTTCATATATCCAGTGTCACGTTCTTTGTATTCTAATCTGGAATCAAAATCGTGTTGAATACTTCCGTGAATACTTCCGTATTTATATTCAGAACCAAGTATTCATAGCAAGGTACTTGGACTTGGTGCCAACTGAATATAGATCCAAAAACGACTATTTCATTAAATACTATGAAGTTTGGGGAAAACTGAAATTGGCTTTAATGATATATTATTATATGTATTAGTAGGCATTTATTTATCAAATAATATATATATATATATATATATATATATATATATATATATATTGGTTTGGTTGATTCTGATGATTTCAAGTGTTGTTGTCTTTATATAAGATATTTAGGAAAATACAAACGAACAAAACACAAAACAAATAATGCGACGGACATTATGGTGTTCCTGAAATTACAAAAGTATTCGCTTTCGCACTGTCGTATATAACATAATGCTGTCATGGGAAATAATTATCTATATTTAATATAACATTTATGCTAGATTGCAAATGCACAAATGATAAAATACATATCTGAATTATGGTGGCCATCTTGGTTAACAATCTGGGGAATCAGACGCAATTCTGAAATTGGATCCTCTACGGACCATTTCTGCCAAGTCCGGTTTCAATTAGCCAAGTGGTTTCAGACAAGACGATTTCTAAATGAATTTTCCAATAGGGTCCTGTGTTAAATAGGTCTGGATTTGGCGGTTATCTTCCTTGACAGTGTGTGCCACCGGACACAATTCTTAAAGAGGATACCGTGTCAACCATCTCTGCCAAGGTTGCATGGCTCCATCTGGTTAGATAGTTTCACCGCCCCACCACCTTTTCTATATTTACAACAGCAGCCAATTTAGTTGGGAATCAGATACAATTTGGAAGGGGGCCACCTAAGTACCATTCTACCAGAGTGTTTTTAAATTGCCCAGTGCCGTCAGAGGACAAGAATTGTTTACGACGGTCGACAGACGTCTAGCGATGGCAAAAGTGAATATAGCCTCAAATCAATTTTACTTAACACTGTCTTGTAGGGAACATCGCCTTGGGAAGACCAACGATTCAGTCGTCAAATTCAGGAGAATATTCTGCGCATATGGCAGTTGACGGGTCCATATATCCAGAGTGGTCGAATGGTTCATTTTTATGTTCTCATACTAAAGCATCTCAAACTACAAAACATTGGTGGGCTGTAGACCTGGGACAGACTTTCAACATTTATAACATCATTATGTACCTAAGAAGAGACTGCTGTCGTATGTATATTTTTTATATACATTTTTAATGAAATTTCTATATGTTTTTTAGGTTTCTTATAGGTTTTATACAAATTTTAATAATATCCTAGCTTTGATACCAATTTTGATGCACAAGATGTGTACATTTCGTTGATTTACGATTCATCATTTGTGCTCAAGGTCTTAAGTGTGGAAAAACAAATCAACAAACCAAAAGATTGAAGAGCAAATTTAAAATTGACAAAATTACCAAAATGGGTTTGGCCAAAACCATCTAAGGACAGAGCTATGCACGAGGGGATACACCTTATTTATTGTGTTGACTTAGTTAAAAGTTATAAAATGCTTTTTTGCAAGAAATATCTTAATCAAATTCAGCCTTAAATAAGGTTATTTCCTGCACCATTCATTTTACATTTACATTGCAGTAACAATTTTTTTTTCATTTTGCTATACACTACAATGAAGACAAAACCACTGATCCTTGACCTTCATTTGCATTTTCTGAATAACGATCCTTTTAGTTGGTCTGACTTGTCAACTTCTTTGAATTTAACCTTCTACAATATGAGTTTGACTCTGTCATGATCGATAATGTCAGTTTTCCTTCTGTACTTTGTACACTTCCTGTATGCTTCCCAGTGTAATATAACAAATAACCGAAATAATCATCACTAAACAGACAATTAAAACAAGAACGTGTGACGGACTGGCGGACAGACTGACAGACTGGCGGGGGCGATTGCAATATTCCTGAACTTCTTCGAAGTGCGGGGATAATTATCACATTCAAAACTGTAATACCATACTCAGAAAGAATCACAAATTCATAATAAAATTTGAATAAAAATATGATCCCGTGACAAACTGTACAAGGTTGTCGATTGCGATAAGCGTCTTAGACAGCAATTGTTCAAAGCAACTCAAAATAAAATAAAACTAACTATCGGTACATTAAGGCTTCAGTAGAGGAATATTTTTTCTCGAAAAATACCAGCTTTAAAGGTATTGAAATATTTAGAATATTTAAATTATTTATTAAACGATTATTGAATACTGAAGGACATGTACTCGATTTAATCTGCCTCTTAAGATATCAAAATCAGCAATAGGGATGTGAAATGTTCATTTTGGTAAGAACTGTACAACTTTGTGTTTAAAATATGTAATATTTTTAGCAATGAAGATTATTGATGCCACACAAGACATTAACATATTATTAGGGTGAAAAATAAGGATAGATTGTTACATCATCTTTAAACATATTGCAAGTCCTTATTCATACCAGATTAAAGCTTTTCATTTCCTTTGGTGTAGCTTCTAACACAACATGTTTAAAATGTGACTATCATTGCATCAGCTGTTGGATAGCACCAAATAGAGCTTACGGTTTTGAATTTGCTTAACTTTCGCAAAACCTGTTTATATAAAATAGAACAAGATTGAGGCAGTCAGAAACGACAAGTAACTTCTGTGAGTCCCAAGTTGTGAAAATCAAAATTCTAAGACCTTATTGTGCATCTACATACAGTATGTATATATACTACAGAATAAAAAGCATAAAATAAAAAAAGAAAGATTTGTTTAGGTCACAAGCTTAAAGGAGTAGGGCCACTTTCCCCTGTATTTGTTTCACCCATAACCATTGATTTTTTAATCTTAAATATTTAACTACTTTTTATCGTAAACGAGTGTATGCAATGTGTTTGTATGTTAACAAAGAAAAATATTATGCTTAATCATTAATAAGTTCAAATTTTCTACCCGCAAAGGTCTTATTAAGGCGGTTTGGGTCAAATTGTACGACTTTTTGGAATATCGCCAAGAAGGAAATTCAGAACCAAAACCATTCTACGGTTATATGAAAGCAGATACATAAACTGACTTAAAGCAAAAATGGCGTTTTAGTTTGGCTGAGTTTCTTTCCATTTGAAAAACTGTCTTCAAGACGTTAATTTTGTAAATTTGTGTTATAACTGTCCTCAAAAGCGATATTCAGATAGGTAAAAACATATTTGGTAACTTATTTCTTATTATTATTAGCAAATCTTTAGAGACCACACATAAGACAATTCCCACAGAAACTTTGAAAGGCTTTAGGCAACTTTTTGAAAACGGCTCTAGAATTGAAATAAATACAGGCGAAACTGCATGATATTAAAATGAATGATGATTTAAGGTCACAAGAAAGTATGACGGACGGGCAGAAAACAATATCCCTGAATTTCTTCGTGCGGGGATTATAATAGATTTTTGTGGGGTTAAGGTAAATCAGAAACTAACCCTGAGGCACTGCAACTCTTAAACATAAGCAAATGAAAAGTGATTTTTTTATTGATTAGGTCCTTCACAAAGAACCAAAAGCTCATAGCTGACTTGCAAATTTAAGGCAGCTTTTAATTTTGAAGTATGTTTTTGTTTTTTTCTGAATACAATACATGCATATTTATATACAATGTACATATATTTATAATCTGATAATTGTTTGTATAATTTACCTCGTGATGAATGCAAATTTAGTTATGGTCATATTTGCTTTATTCTCGTACAATTTACGCCTGTATATATCATTTATATATTCAACCTTAGAATATGTGAATATGAAATATGTGAACTCTGAAAATGCAAATTTCATTTATTACAGCTGAGCGTCGGCAGCAGTTTGCTATCCAAGTCATTCAATCGAAATGCCAATCAGGTGGTTGGGAAACCGTTAATGAAGGCATAGTGCTTTGCCATTACCAGACAGAAACTACAACTTTCTTAAATATAAGCTGTCCACCAAATACATGTGGACGATACGTCAGAGTAATAAAAGATATAATTAACCCACTGACAATTTGCGAGCTGGAAGTTTATGGTGACTTGTATAGAGTTGATTGTAAGTAATTAAGGTTCATTTGAAAAAAGACAAAAACTTTTGATTTGTTATTAGGAGAATCAAAAGAACAACCGATTATTGTTGTTTTAGTTTTCAACATTTTAGGCCTTGAACACAGCTGATGTGTTATAAATTAATATGGAAAGCCACAACTGCCTTATGTTGTATTCGATCTTTATATTCGGTGCTTTTTTTAATATATTCGGTCCATACATCATTGTGTGTGGTGCTTATGCCACTGTGTGTGGTGCTTTTACCATTATGTGTGGTCATTTGAACATTATATTCGGTACTAATTGCATTATATTCGGTGCAAACTTCATTGTATGTGGTGCTTAAACCATTATATGTGGTAGTAAATGCATTATATGTGGTAGTAAAGGCATTCTTTGTGGTAGTAAAGGCATTCTTTGTGGTAGTTAAAGCATTATATTCGGTACTTTTTAAATCATATCCGGTGCTTATTTCATTATATTCGGTACATTGATCATTGTATTCAGTGCTTGCATCATAGTGTGTGGTGCTTTTACCATTATGTATGGTCAGTTTAACATTATATTCGGTACTGATTGCATTATATTCGGTACTGATTGCATTATATTCGGTACGAACTTCATTATATGTGGTACTTAAAACATTATATGTGGTAGTTAATGCATTATATGTGGTAGTTAAAACATTATATTCGGTACTTGTTTCATTATATTCAGTACATTAATCATTCCATTCAATGCTTATGACATTATACTCAGTAGATAAATCGTTATATTCAGTGCATACATCATTGTGTGGAGTGCATTCTTTTTCCATTGTTATATGCAGTCACAAAATCATTATATGCGGTAGATAAATCATTATATTCGGTGCATTCTTCATTATACGATTTTTCGATGATGATGATACTTGACGGAAAAAGCCGGAAAAACTTCGGCAATTTTACGAATGTTAACGAGAACGGATAAAATTCATAGACATATATTTTGTATACACCGAAGAAAATGGAAGCTGTGTTGCAGGAGTGCAATTTACAACATTTATATACCAATTTTGAAAGGGAAAAGATAACGCCAGACGTAATATGTAAATTAGGAAAAGATGACATGGTAGCATTAGGCGTCCTGAATCCAGCTGACATGATGCGTCTCCGAACCAGCTGCATTAGCTTTGGTTCACAGAAACCGAGCAAAGTGGCACAGCCACAGGTATATGAATTAATGTTTTAACAAATGACCATATTATATACTTAATTTCGAGGTAATTTTCAACATGTTCACACAAAAATACCCTTTCTTTTCCCCCCAAAAAAATAACAGAGACATATAATACAAGGGATTGGCAACTTCTTAAGAGTCCTGTTAAAAGTTCAAAATATCATCCAGCCACACATTTACTGGTTCGATTTTATTTCAATTATATTTCTGCATACAGTAAAACAAGTTTTATATTGATAACTTTTGTCATATTTTAATTCGAAAATGAAAAATATAAACACTAAAATAACAATATTAATGCAGCTTGAATTTGTATTGTTACCTTTTTGAACTTCTTTTTTAATCATTTACATGAAACAGCACACCCACCTGGCAGTTTTTTAAAAGAACTGTTGAACCGATGCAAATGAAAAAAACATGAAAAATGATGCATGATTTTTATGAATTCATAGGGGGTTGAATGAAATGATTGTTTCGTACATTATCGGTATAGGATGTGCATCTTTGAAAATCATAATTTATTGTAAGATGTAAGATGAGTATTACAATTCAGATTTTGCTAAAAAACAGTTTTGTCAGAGAAGAAATTACAATTTTCAAAGTTGCACTTTTTATACCGATAATGTTAGAGTAATGTAAGGACAAATATTGGAATTATACGAGTAAATATTATAAAAATCTGGCTTTTTATGACCTGAAAAGTGCATGACATATATGTAAGGTGAGTAAAATAATTAAGTTTTCATTCAAAGAAGTTTCCTCAAAGGAGGAATTTCAATTTCAAAGATGCACTTCAAATACCGATAATGTATGAAATTAACTATTAGAGTAATGTAAGGATTACATAGCGTCATAGGCCACTATTATAAAAATTTAGCTTTTTATGATCTGAAAAGTACATGAAATATGTGTATTAAGTAAAACAATTAAGATTTTGCTCAAAGAAGTTCCCTCAGAGGAGAAATTTCAATTTTCAAAGTTGCACTTTTCTATATCGATAATGTATAAATAGAGATTATATACATAGTGTGATGGTAAAACTTCTTGTATCAGGTCGAGTCGGTTGAATGAGCTGTATCACTACGAGTCGCACAGTCATGCAAACGACGAGACCTGATGCAAAAATTGTTCCATCACATCTTTGTGTATGTGATCAGTTTATCTATAACATTTAACAAAATAAAAAAACAATTTAAAATTATGTAACGTTACAAATGTTTTAAAAAAGGGAACTATTTGAGTGAGTGATGTCGTCTTGTTTTGGTTTACAAGTAATGTAAGGACAAAATTGAAATTACATGTATATTGACAACTTTCATAAAAATTTGGCTTTTTTAAACTCAAAAGTACATGAAATATGTAAGGTGAGTAAAACAATTGAGATTTTGCTCAAAGAAGTTCCCTCAGAGGTGAAATTCCAATTTTCAAAGTTACACTTCCTAGTATAAAATCAAATATTAGAGTAATGTAACTTGTAAGGACAAAATTGAAATTATATGGACAACTTTCATAAAATTTTGGGTTTTTATGATCTGAAAAGTACATGAAATATGTAAAGTGAGTAAAACAATTGAGATTTTCTTCTGCTGTGAATAAATTATGATTTTCAAAGATGCACATCCTATACCGATAATGTACGAAACAATCATTTCATTCAACCCCCTATGAATTCATAAAAATCATGCATCATTTTTCATGTTTTTTTCATTTGCATCGGTTCAACAGTTCTTTTAAAAAACTGCCAGGTGGGTGTGCTGTTTCATGTAAATGATTAAAAAAGAAGTTCAAAAAGGTAACAATACAAATTCAAGCTGCATTAATATTGTTATTTTAGTGTTTATATTTTTCATTTTCGAATTAAAATATGACAAAAGTTATCAATATAAAACTTGTTTTACTGTATGCAGAAATATAATTGAAATAAAATCGAACCAGTAAATGTGTGGCTGGATGATATTTTGAACTTTTAACAGGACTCTTAAGAAGTTGCCAATCCCTTGTATTATATGTCTCTGTTATTTTTTTGGGGGGAAAAGAAAGGGTATTTTTGTGTGAACATGTTGAAAATTACCTCGAAATTAAGTATATAATATGGTCATTTGTTAAAACATTAATTCATATACCTGTGGCTGTGCCACTTTGCTCGGTTTCTGTGAACCAAAGCTAATGCAGCTGGTTCGGAGACGCATCATGTCAGCTGGATTCAGGACGCCTAATGCTACCATGTCATCTTTTCCTAATTTACATATTACGTCTGGCGTTATCTTTTCCCTTTCAAAATTGGTATATAAATGTTGTAAATTGCACTCCTGCAACACAGCTTCCATTTTCTTCGGTGTATACAAAATATATGTCTATGAATTTTATCCGTTCTCGTTAACATTCGTAAAATTGCCGAAGTTTTTCCGGCTTTTTCCGTCAAGTATCATCATCATCGAAAAATCGTATAATGAAGAATGCACCGAATATAATGATTTATCTACCGCATATAATGATTTTGTGACTGCATATAACAATGGAAAAAGAATGCACTCCACACAATGATGTATGCACTGAATATAACGATTTATCTACTGAGTATAATGTCATAAGCATTGAATGGAATGATTAATGTACTGAATATAATGAAACAAGTACCGAATATAATGTTTTAACTACCACATATAATGCATTAACTACCACATATAATGTTTTAAGTACCACATATAATGAAGTTCGTACCGAATATAATGCAATCAGTACCGAATATAATGCAATCAGTACCGAATATAATGTTAAACTGACCATACATAATGGTAAAAGCACCACACACTATGATGCAAGCACTGAATACAATGATCAATGTACCGAATATAATGAAATAAGCACCGGATATGATTTAAGAAGTACCGAATATAATGCTTTAACTACCACAAAGAATGCCTTTACTACCACAAAGAATGCCTTTACTACCACATATAATGCATTTACTACCACATATAATGGTTTAAGCACCACATACAATGAAGTTTACACCGAATATAATGCAATTAGTACCGAATATAATGTTCAAATGACCACACATAATGGTAAAAGCACCACACACAGTGGCATAAGCACCACACACAATGATGTATGGACCGAATATATTAAAAAAAGCACCGAATATAAAGATCGAATACAACATAAGGCAGTTGTGGCTTTCCATAAATTAACACATCAATATTGGTATCAAAGAATTTTATTTTTACCACTGAGTCGATGTCACTGCTAGTGAACTCCAAGTTCCCGAGGGTATTCCAGACTCAGTTGCTAGTATTTCGATACTAACCCAAAATTGATGCTTAAAATTTACTGTTTCAAAATTGTAAAAAAAAATGTGAAAACTAATGATTATCTCCCTCGTGCAAAACGTGAGGTATTTTGTGATATATTTTATTTATTAAACGGGATACTTTTCGCTTTGTAACAAAAGACTTGATTTTTCTGTGAATAAGCAAACTATTCTACAAAATTCATGCAATATTTTTAAAGCTATGCTTACATTAATAAAGGATACTAAATTACCATCGGACTTTATGTTTAATAATATCCAAGTTAATTTGTCATAAATATATTACAGTGTCTGAACGTTTAAAGTTAACTTGTACCAAAACACAACTCTGTTTTGTCCTAACGTTGTTCTTATCTTTAACACAAGGAATTGTTGGAAATCTATTTGTTTGATCAGTGGGGACTGTATTGGGTTTTCCTTAAGACACAACATACGACAAAGTTTTTCTTGACGACCGTTTTCGTCAATGGAAACAAACTCATCTGCTTTCCGTGGTTAGAACATAACGTGTATAGTTTATTTCAAGGACATGCACTTTTCATCTAGTTATCAGGTCAGCTCATGCATACTCTGTAATCTTTCAGTCAAAACAAATAATGTGCATGCTGTATTAAATATATTATTAATTTTCAATGCGAAAAAAGTTGCATGGTGGTAATACGCATGATTTAATTTTTTTTTTATAAAATTATACTAGCCATATAAATATGTATTTAAAATAAAAGTAAATAAAAAAAATAGAATTAAAAACAAATCTAAGTTTAATGCTTTATCATTATTGATAGTGTGTCGACCGGAGATACATTACAGTAAAAAGGAAGGCAAACGTGTATTTTATTACGGGAACAATAGACAATGTTTATTTTCTGCCGTTAGAGAAGTTACTTTAAAAAGATTTTCCAATATAATTTGATCCTGAATATCATTTTTTCTAATTAAAATACAACATGTATATCTCAATCTTTTAGATTCAAGTAGAATTAAGATTTCATACGCTTGTGGATTCCCTGGTAAAACTCACCATGGACAGATCTTGAACACATCGTTTGCAAGAAGCAATATCCAATGCACATTGTTCTGTGTGAGGCAAAGCCATTGCAGTGCAGCCGAGTTCATAAAGGAAACAGGACAGTGTTTTCTAAAGTTGAAAGCAGACTATTACAATGAAACTGGACCTACCCTGTCTGATGACGAAGGGAGTACAGTATTTGTGATTTAATAAAAATTGGTGTCTACCTGCACACCAATGATCGGCTACAACCATGAAAACCAGGGTTTCTTTTGTTACTTTCAAAAAATCTTTAACGTGCAGTCGATAATTTTCAATAAACAATATAACAACAAAGGTCAACAATGAGATACCAATCAATCAACGCTATCTAACAGACAGAACACCGGACAAAAATAACAAAAAATGGCACAAAACACAAACGTAAACACAACATAGAGTTAGGATAGTATACTTTAATCATGTTTTACAATTTGACACAGTGTTTATTTTTTAATTAGAATATATTTTGTATAGTAATGTAGCCATTTATGTCTCAAAAATTGTTTTGAATTTACTTTTCAGTTATTATCATGAATATTCTATTAGAAGTAAGATTTTAGCTCCTTTCCCTTGATTTATTACCGAACTGTTTAGGTTCTCTAGTTCTATTGCTCACAATTTTGTTACATATGTGTAGATAACATTTACAAAACACTTTTTGTATTGTTTCGGCTATTTCAAATAAAGTTTATCGAACATTCTTTCACTTTTTCAATTTATTAATTATAAAAAATATATTTTTGTTGTCGTTGATATAAAATACTATCGCAACCATAAAGAATCATGTGATCTCAATGTACAACTTGCACCAAATAAACAAGTTCTCGTGGACATACTAGTGTCTTGGGGGCTGATATCGGAAACGAAATGAAAAAACCTATATGATATTCTATATATATAGAGAGAGATTACCAAAGAGAATGGAGTGACTGAAAGGTTGATACGGTGGTGTCTTTGCTACTGTCACAGCGGAAATAATATTCACCATTTTATCATTAAATAATTTCTGTTTAATTTCTGAACAACAGAATTAAGGAAAACGAAAAAAAGTTGAAACTGTACATTTTGTACAGAATCAGACTGCTTCTGCTAAAAATATGGTTGTTAAATTTTGATACATGTCAAAATGCGGCTCGATTTATTGAATCTTTAAACGACTGGCTGGCACAGTATAAACGTTGTTATTAAAACTGATATTCTTGATAGATTTATAGAATGATTTGAACCGAATAATAACTGCTCCTGTGTGTCACACATATTTCGGCAACTGATTTCTTAATGATAATTACGGACTTCATCACTTTTTACTACGTATAATATAACAGTTACATATAAACAACAAAATGGATAACAGGAAAGGGAAACAATGAAATACATTTACAATCATCAACAGTAGCAAACAGATAGAACCCCATACAAAAAATTACATAAAAGAACACAATTAAAACACAAACATTAACATAAAAGATAGTCAGGATAGTTTGACTTATTACAAGCAATGAACAGTGGTGGGGGGATCAACCGGTTTTATGGTACCCAAACCTCCCCTTATCTATCGTGACTTTGTATCTGTGGTGTTTTCAAAGTCGAAACGGGTTACCTTCGGTGTCAGAACGTGCACGTATTCTGCAACATCACATGTGTTTTTGGTGACGTCACATATTATGAAAAATGAATGAACTGCACACATAAATTTTAAGAATTAGCACTTGTGAAATATTTTAATCATCTCAGCAGTGGAAACGATAATAATTCATTACGACTTTCGTTTTAAAGTAACATTTGAGATATTCCAAAACCGCACTTGCAGTTTTAAACCAGAGGCTCTCAAGAGCCTTTATCGCTCACCTGATTTATATAGACAATAAACATGTGAAATTTCTAATCAGATGGTCATGGCCATCATATGTTTCATTTCTTGTATGATTTATTACGAGTGTGTTCAAATGTGTGAACTGTTTTGCGAGAAGAAGCTGTTTGTATGTATTTCTCATAGATCCTATGTTAAATGTGTCCTACAGTGGCAGCCATCCTGGATTTCATATTGGCATGAAAAACTTGGTAGAGGACCATGTAAGGATAATTTTGCAATGTAACGATTCGATTGCTTTTGTAATTTCAGAGAAGAAGATTTTTTTAATTTCAGCAAATCATAGTTCATAATTGACCCTGGCAGTCATGTTGAATTTCGGATCGGTACCAAAGACATTTTGTTAAGGACCCTTATCTGATCATTCATGCATAATATTACTTCCATCTGTCAAGCTGTTTCAGACAAGAAGCTGTTTGTATGTATTTTCGATAGGATCCCATGCTATATGTGTCCCGCGGTAGTGGCCAGCTTGAATTTCAGATCGGCACCAAAGACATAAACTTTGTAGAGGACCATGTAAGGATTATTCCTTCAATATAACAATTCAATTGCTTTGTAGTTTCAGTGAAGAACCATTTTTTAAATTTCGGCCAACCAGAGTGCATAAATGACCCTGCCAGCCATATGGAATTTTGGATCAGAACCAAAACATAAATTTTGTTAAGGACCATTATCTGATCATTCAGGCATAATATTACTTCCATCTGTCAAACGGTTTATGACAAGATGTTTGTATGTTACTTTCCCATATGATCCCATGTTAAATGTGTCCCGTGGTGGCTGCCATCTGGATTCAAGATTGGCACAAAAAGAAACTTGTAAAGGACCATGTAAGGATCATTCCTGCAATATAGCAATTCAATTGCTTTTATAGTTTCAGAGAAGATTTTGTTTTTTTAGATTTCAGCCAATCAGAGTGCATAAATGGCCCTGGCAGCCACATGGAAATTCGGATCGGTAGCAAAAACATCTATTTGGATAAGGACCATTATCTGATCATTCAGGCATAATCTAATTTCATCTGTCAAACAGTTTCTAACTAGGAGATTCCCATATGATCCTCTGTTAAATATGTCCCGTGGTGGCAGATATCTTGGATTTCAGATCGGCACAAAAAAAATTTTGTAGAGGACCATCATGCAAGGATCTTTCGTGCAATATAACAATTCAATTGCTTTTGTAGTTTCCGAGAAACTTTTTAAAATTTCAGCCAATCAGAGTGCATAAATGGCACCGGAAGTCATGTTGAATTTCGGATCAGAACCAAAAACATAAACTTTGTAGAGGACTATCCAATGAACATCCCCACCAAGTTTGGTTTTAATTGGCCATCGGGTTTTGGAGAAGAAGATTGAAATGTGAAAAGTTTACAGACGGACGACGGACGCAAAGGGATGGCAATAGATCACATGGCCTTTTACACACAGTACATATTGAAGGACGCTTTTGTCGATTTATTTTTCATTGCTCAAATAATATTAGCTGATTGGAGATAGACTACCAAAACATCCATTCAACTGATAATCAATTTTTGGGCTAATGACTGGCTGGATATTTACCGATTGCTGGACCATTGTTTGACATGTTTAAATCATACTACTATTATTATTTATTACATTGAGTGTGGTGAAATAGTGAGATTTCCGAATGAATTCAAATAAAATTTACCCTGTGAAATCGAAAGTCATATTTCACTCTAGGAAGTGACGTAACAATAACATAATGGAAAATTTTATGTTCATGAATTATGAACTTAACCAATACATGCAATAGCATGAAAGGGAAACCTCAGTCAACTAGTATAAATAATACAAAAAAACAGTTTTATCGATATGGGGAAATACAGCATATGGATTGTTCTTATTACCTTGGGCCAACTTAACCCATAAAAAACTATCGTCCTATTACACATACAGTGACCATGAGAATAATGTCGACCTCTTGCATGTACATTAACCCATAGAAAAATGTTTTCTTACACATACATCCTATTACACATACATTGACCATGAGAAACATTTCGTCCTCTTACACGTACAGTAACCCATAGAAAAATATCGTCCTATTAAACATACTATGACCATGAGAAAAATATCGTCCTCTAAACGTACTGTAACCCATAGAAACTATCATTCCATTACCATTAGAAAAATATCGTCCTCTTGCACTTACAGTCACCATAGAAAACTCGTTTTTTCATGCTCGTGATCAAGGCCATATTGGTCAAAACGTTGGGGGAATTTGAACTTTTTAGTTTGGTTGTTTTTTTTTACGATTTTGTATTTGGTATTGTTCGGCTTGTGTATTTTGTACATTTAAGTCGTTTTATGCCCCTTTTGACAGCCCAACATTTCTATTTATTTTCCTTGTTTTCTCTTGTGACCGTAAGAAAAATATCGTCCTCTTGATTAATAAAAAAACTATCGTCCTCTTATACATACAATGTCCAAGGGAAAATATCGTCCTCTTTCATAGAAAACTATCGTCCTTTTTTCTTTTCGTTTTATTTTAATAAAGAAACCGAAAAACGAACGGAATGAAATCGTATGTCTAACGAAAACATGTAGTGTAAATTCAAAGGGAGAAGGTCGCGGTGGAGACCATTCATTTTCTTAAGTGACATTACCATTATTGGTCCAATTTAGCTCTAAATTATTATATCTTCTTTGGATGCACTAATGACGCTCCCTCAACACCAAACGTCCCAAAGGGAAGCATTAATATTACTACTCAAAAATGGTAAAACGACGATAGAAAAATCAAATTCGTGAAGTTTCTTGTAGCTATGATTGTGGATAAATCTCATTATTATCCCCGCACTTCGAAGAAGTTCAGGGATATTGTTATCGCCCAAGTCCATCTGTCCGTCTGTCCGTCTGTCCGCCCGCCCGTTACACTTTAACGTAAACTCCTCTTTCATCAATTAACTCACCTAGCCTAAAAGGCCATGTGAACTATTGTGATCAATTGGCGTCCGTCGTCCGTCGTCCGTCGTCGTTGTCCGGCGTAAACTTTTCTTGTAAAGATCTTCACCTTTGAAACTACTGGGATGAAACTTTGGTGGAATGATCCTTATTCTTACCAGTTTTATTTTCTTAACCGTTGAGAAACATGGCCGCCATGGCTAAAAATAGAACATAGGGGTAAACTGAAGTTTTTGGCATGTATCTACAAAATTAAAGCATTTATAGCAAAAACTGACTGGGTAAAATTGTTCATCAGGTCAAAATCTATCTGCCACGAATCGGTCAACCCTTTGTTGGGTTATTGCCCCTAAATTGTTAATTTAAGGAAATTTTGTACTTTAAGGTTATTATTATTATATTATTATAGATAAAGACAAACTGTAGGCTGAAAAATCCTTACGGTATCTAGCATAAATTTTGTGTTTTATTTTCTTGTCCACCGAGAAACATGGCTGCTTTGCTAAAAATAGAGCATATGTGAAAAATGCACGCTTTGGCTAATATCTCATAAACTAAAGCAGTTAGAGCAAAACTGATACGAAGTAAAAATGTTTATGACGTCAAGATCTACCTGCCATGAAATTTTTAGACGAATCGGTCAACCTTTTGTTAGGTTATTCCCCCTGAAATGTTAATTTTAAGATTTGTATAATTTTGATGTTCCAAAATTTGGACCTAGCTGTATTCAAAGATATGATTGTAAAGAGGTGCACAAGGATACAATATGTGGAGAGGGGGGAATAGGTGTCTTTTCCGACTGCCTATAAATCTAGTATTTATCTTTTAATAGTCTTCACAGAACCTGCTTCCACTCCAGCCAAGAAAACCACGAAAATTATTAACAATTTACAATCAATCGATAATGTTTTAACCATATATTTGATATGGTCACTGTTAACACGTATGTGAAAGTTGTCTTCAGATGACTATTGTATGTTTATGTTAAAATAACCTAAATGCTTCAATATCAGTAAAAATTGAGGCATGCCATTCTACCATTAGGGATGGTCGCTGATCTAATAGGAAATAAATAGGATTTGAAATAGGTGTTTTAGTTTGAGAGAACAAATGAATAGTAAACAAATAAGCAAAAAAAAATATAGGTTCATGTACTCATTTTAGGGCTATAAGGCCTTGAAAATTTGCAGGAAATGGGTTTTCTCTGGATTTTTTATTGTCTTTCCATTTACGACTTCAGTCTCTCAAAAATGTATGAAAAAATAAAAAGGATTTCATAAAATTTTGTCAAATACCATTTTAAGGTATATATGATTGAATTATAAAAGAAAAAGTGGGGGTTCATGGGCAAAAAATTTCATGTTTAAGAAATGGATAAAACCCGAGGATTCCGAAAATCTGACAAAAAGACCAAAACATGACCAGCGAGCATCCTTAACTGTTTTATCTGTTTCATTTGATAAACATATCATTGTATTGGTTAAATTTTTGAAGTTGGATTACATGTAATTTATATATGAATTTCTTCAAACATTCTTTGAAGTAAGATAATAAAATTATTTTCTTTTTTTAATTTAGCTATTAGTTGCATGGGCACACTTGGATTCGAGAAAAACAATATATAATTTGTAAAAGGATTAACTACATTACATATTATTGTTCTCAACTGCTTGAAAGTCAGGTGTTTTGGTTTGATCAAAGTGAAGTCTGAAATCATATCAAACAGGATTTATACGAAATTAATTATTATCAGAGCATACACAACGGCCGATCAAAGGAAAAAATAAGTGGAAGTGGAAAATCAAAAGCAATACACATCTAGAATGCAAGGAAAAGTTTGTAGAAATGCATTATTTACTATTTGAAGACGTGTACCAAAGTATAGATTGTTTTACGGAGGGTTGAAATGCGTATCGCTTACTATAGAATAGAATATGGAAACGGGGAATGTGCCAAAGAGACAACAATCCGACCAAAGAGCAGAAAACACCCTAAGGCTACCAATGGGTCTTTAACGCAGCGAAAAAATCCCGCACCCGGAGGCGGGCTTCAGCTGGCCCCTAAACAGTAATGCATACTAGTTCAGCGAAATGGACGCCACACTAAACTCCGAAACATACATTAAAAAACACACAAGACTAACAAAGACTAGAGGTTCCTGACTTGGGACAGGCGCAAAAATGCAGCGGGGTAAAACATGTCTTGGAAGATATCAACCCTCCCCTTATACCAATGAGGAATAAACAAACACACAGCAATACGCACAGTAAAACTCAGTTTAAAAGAAGTACGAGTCCGATCTTAGAAAAGGTAACGGAAGAAACTAAGCAAAATGACAATGATCAATATAAATTGACAAAGGATTACTAGCACTTACTGACATGGCAGTTCCAGACCTCAATTAAAACGATAGAAAGATTATGTCTTTATCATATAGAAAATCAGCCACAATCCCTCCCGTTAAGGGTTTAGTATCGTGCGATCATAAATTATACGAGAAGAACATAAACCGTATCATGCCAACAACTGGTTTTAGAATAAATGGATTTATATCCGATGGTATTTCACCACACTCAATGTAATAATTATAGTATAAATAATCTCGAAATTCGAATACCAAAGATCTACAACTCGTAACCGAAAAACACTAATAATTCAGTCGATTCCGAGTGAAATCAAATCCGATTATTAACCCAGTGAAATCGAAAGTCATATTTCACTCTAGGAAGTGACGTAACAATAGCGGCGCCAACGATGTTGCTATACAAACTTCGTCGCGTAGTCGCATAAAAGCATAATCCCTCGTATTTCTCGTTAAATTTTATGAATACACAGAATATGTCAATGTAATAAACAGAATAACTAATCTTGAAATTCGAATACCAAAGATCTACAACTCGTGACCTAAAAACACTCATAATTCACTCGTACGCTACTCGCACTCGTGAATTAATGTGTTATTCGGTAACTCGTTGTAGATTTGTAAGTATTCGCATTTCAAAATTAGTTATACTATAAGTAATACAGAGATTTATTTCGTTAAAATCCATCGATACATACACCAGCAAATCGAACAAGTTGAGATATATAAACACCATACTTATTTAACAATAGGAAATGAAAAATCATCTCTCTAATAGTAAATTTTAGTATTATGCTTACCGTTAGACATATAGATATTAAGATCCAGGAAAGGGCAGTGTTCATTGTAAGTATTAGCTTTATTTAAAGTAATCACAGGATAAATCTCTTTTGTGTACATATTGAAGTCGTCATTATTGACAGCCAAAATATCATCCGAATATCTAAAAGTGTTATTAAATTTTTGTATCAGATGTCGTTTCGTTGGGTCTTTGCTGGTTTTAGACATACATTGTGATTTGTAACAATACAGAAACAGGTCCACAATAAGTGGTGCACAATTAGTCCATATGGAATTCCAATAACTTGGTGATATATGGAATCTACATAGCGAACAAAAATGTTATCTAGTAAAAATTCAAGTGCAGTTATCATGTCAAAGCAGGTCCAATTGACATAGTTTGTCGTTACTAAAATATGACCTAAAAAACTGTGAACATATATATTCACATTCTGACTTTTTAAATGCCTATTTAATTAGGTATGTAATTTATTTCTTAATGAGATTATGAGGAAGAGTGGTATATAGGGTAGAAAAATTAAAACTTTGAAAAGATTCGAAATCACTAATATGAGCATGCAATTTATCAAGTACTTTCAAGGAATTTTTGACACTCCAAAAGTAATTAATACCACTATTTTCGTATACCTTATTTGAAAAAAATATTACCAGGTTTTTTATTGTACCAAGTGTACTAGTAAGTAGAATATATAGTTTAGTATTGGAACAATGGCTTGAAGACGAAATATTCTTTATTTGTAAGGTTTTTTGTGCAGTTCGGAAGCGAGTACATAGATGGAACTTTTCATGTTATTCGGTTCTGCTTGTAAAGAGGCAGCAATAAGTAGTAAATTTCTAAAAATACATTTAATGATTGAGATCATATGCTCCTACCAATCAAATAAAAAAAAACAAAAAATACAGAATTTCATAGAAATTTGAACTAGATTTCATCAAACTTTGTATTATTGATTAAAAACTGACGTATATATATAGTTTAAGATTGCTGTAAAATAAAAGAATTCAGAACGATGATAATACAGTATAAATGCAAATATGAGAAAAATTAAAGTACATGTATTGCTGGTTTTAATATCAGTTGTAATTCATCGCATTAATGCAGGTAAGATATTATTTTTTATTACTTATTTTTTAATTAAACGATTCATTTAGAACGATTATAAATTATACTTCATACATGTGTATTTTTTTTTAATTTGTTTTATTGGCAAAATAGAAGTATAAGGAACAATATCTTAGTTCTAAATATTTAGAGAATATATTTTTCTAATAAACCGTTTAATATTAAAAAAAAAATATTAAATTGTTCTTATTTTTTAAAAAGAAATTGCTAATTGTCCAAAGAGTATACAGTATCCTTCAAAACTATGTAACACACCGGATAACACAGTGAATAAAAATAAATGGAATTGGTTAGCTGTTAAAAGTACAGAGAAAAAACGTATTTATGAAAGACAAAACCTGAACGAAAGTAAATTCAAATAATCACACGCAATAGCCCAAAGTACATTTTTATTCAATCAAAAACAGGTCAAATTTGATTTCACAAATATTATTAAATCTAAATTTTAGTAACACACGTAATCTCGAGGTCCCATTGCGTCATTCTGTTAACGCATTTCTTTCTTTCAATCAAAATTTATTCTTTATAACACAGAACATCGCCTTTGGGAAACCAACCAAACAGTCGACGATTCTAGCACTAGGTATATCTCAGAAAGCAGTCGATAATTACAGATATCCAGAGGCGTTGGATGGGGAGTTTATGTTTTCCCACACTGACATGTATAACGAGTCGTGGTGTGCAGTAGACCTTGGTTAATATTACATCATTGATAACATGATAATCTACGGTAGAACTGACTCTTTTTGCTATTTTGCTATGTCGAAAACTATAAAAATACACCAAGATAGTCAAACAAGAGATGAACCTTTCACTATAAAAGAAGTTAAAGGTTGTATTGATAAACTAAAATAGGCAAAAGTGCTGGCCCAGATCATATCCCAAATCAAATTATAAAGCAAAGTACAAGTAAAGCAATTACTAAACTATCTATAAAATTTTACAGACTGGAAAATATCCCTTTAATTGGATAAATTCATATACTGTTTCAATTTTTAAATCTGGAGATAACACCAATCTTAATAATTAAAGGAATGTCACTTCAAAACTGTATAGCTACATGTAAATTGTTTAGCTCTGTTTTGCATGTTAGACTTAATAGGCATTATGAAAAGTTATATGCTAATCAGCAGTATGGTTTTCGAGCTAATCATAGAACAACACATAGTATATTTATACTTAAATCTCTTATTTCTAAATATTGAAATAAGAAAAGAGAAAAAATATATGCTTGCTTTGTAGATCTTAGCAAGACATTTGACTCACTTTGGCATAATGGACTAAAATATAAATTTATTCAAAATAAAGTGGGAAAGAAAATGTATGATATCATTAGCGATATGCATAACATGACTAAATCTGCAGTTAAATTAAATAATAAGATATATGACTTTTTTACACTTAATGGGTGTGTGAAACAAGGGGACAGTCTAAGTCCTACAATTTTTAATTGTTATATAAATGATCTACATCAAAAAAATCTAAAGATAAACTACAGTATGCAATTTGAATATCCATAAGCTAAGTAAATTATTCCAATTATTGTATCGGCATTTTAGATCAGGAAAATATTCTAAATTAAATAACTGTATGAAAGGGTTGTTTTAGAAATTGGAACGGGTCATACTTTATGACCTAGTCCAAAATTGAAAACAATACTTAAATAAGGGGGGCAACCATTTGATTTTTATGCGGAGGCTAGGATCAAATTTTTGATTTCCGTCGAAATTTTGATCCTGGATATTTTTTTCGGCCGCTATTGCGGCCTAAATTTTAATTTTTATTTTAACCAAAAAATTTCCGGATTGCCACAGTCCTGTCATGCATGGTCCTGCTTTTTTATTTCAAATTTGAAAATCAAATGGTTGCTCCCTTAATTATGGGTGTCACATGATTGAACTCCTTTAAATGTGTCTGTTTTCTGTTTGATATTTCATGTGGATTCGTTTTTAAGAATCTCGTTTGAAACGATTTGCTGTCCAAACAATTCATCCGAGATGTATATCTGGTGGATGGACAACCTTTGACAGAGGATCTAAAGTGCAGTGTCATTACCAATCCGACTCCACTACATTCTTAAATGTAAACTGTCCTCCTGGTACTAATGGACGATATGTTAGAGTTATAATGGATTCTGACTATGATGAACCTTTGACCATATGCGAGTTCGAAGTTCATGGGGTCATTAAAACCCCAGATAAAGGTAACTATACTTTAAGTAATAGATAGAGTACAACGAGAACAAAAGATGTCTTTTATAAGACCTTAGAGGATACATTTAATGCACGAGTACCCAGGTATCTTGACAGGTATGAGTGCATATGAAGTATTCACTTTCGTCATTATAAAGGACGCTTTTTTTCTCTCGTTGAACTGTATGTAACTTGTACGACAATCAACATAATTCAGAACTCCATGGCAAATATGTGCACACTGGCCAATATATTCGGCAGAAGAACATGAATTTCTGGAAAGGAAATGGCCTAATAAAAGCCAGGTGAGCGATTCAAGCTAAGGTGAGACGCTATTATTTTTTTTTTATTATTTTGAGTAAAAAATGAATACGATTTACAGTCATTATGTATTATATTTCCTGAGGAATTTAAATACTAACTTGTCTTTGGTTAACTTTTTTGTTGTCTTTGTGGGTGTTGTAAAAATATGTAAATTTTATAACATGTTCTTAGGAAAAACATAACAAAATAACAAAACGGTGAAATAAGGCATCCTCGAAAAAATATAATTTAACAAAACCAAGAAAACTGATGCCACAAAAACAAATAAATCAACAGTATATGTTACATGTTACATTTCCTGTGTGAATGTGTTTCCTCAGTTTATGTACGAAGCTCATTTTTGTTTCGTTTCTAAATTGTTGCATCGTCAATATTTATCCCAGATCTCCGTTAATTTCTACTGACAAAACATGTAAATTTTAGATTTGAGCAGACCTTTCACTGGAACTGCTTGTGGATTTCCGGGACACACATATGATGGACATGTTCTGGACAGAACTTTTGGAGGAAGTAAAATCGAATGCACGATACTATGTATGATGATGAATGGGTGCAGTGTAGCTGAGTTCAAAAAAGGGACAAGAAGCTGTGGCCTTAAATTTAAGCCTTTGAACGAAACTGAACCATGTCCTTGGATGAAGACAGTACGGTGATTTGGACTTAACAGAGACAAATTATACAGTTTCTTGAAAAGTTTTGTAGGAAACAAACATATGTCGTTTTTCGTACGTTTGATTGACCTATTTAGTTTGTATCCTGTTATTTTCAGGGTTTTTAACTTTCTTTATTATTTTTCATCGAAAATTGTAATTCTGAAAAAAATGATTATCTACCCATTTTCATAAATTTTAAGTTTTTAAATATCTTGTATAAGTAAAAAGTTACTAAGAATTTAGTTTTTTTTTCTCGTTCAGCTACCAAACATACCAAAGTCTTCAAATATTGATACATGCAACTGTTTGTTCTGGAGGAAAAAATGCATTTGTTTACACAAATGTAAATATGCATTGACGTCCTGTGGTCAAATCTCGAACTAGGGCGGAGGTTGATTAACAAATAATAAAATTAAGATAAACATAACGTCAACCGAAGGGCGTTGTCAATTTTTAAAATGTACACAAAAAGTAATCTAGGGAAATTTCCACGTTTACAAAACCGGTGAACTGCATACAAAATACAATATATAACAACATTAACATTTTCAAACAACTTGTCCTTTACAATGTGTATTTCAACGTTGGAATCCTGATCAATATCAGGGATAAATAAATATAAATATTTAAGGAATTATTATTTGAAGATAATTGAATTTAGCAATATTATCTTAATAATAAGATTTAAAATATCAAATCAATACAAATCAGAATATGTACATTTTAAGAAAAACTAATGAGAATTATGATAGATTAAAAATCAAATTCTTTTCAAAAGTGACGGAAAACATAAGAAATGGATTAAAATTCTCATTTATATATTATACGAATTATTAGTTTAGAATTCGTTTTCTCACAGTTATTTTTTATTTTTTCTTACAACTATTTATCTTCTGAATGATGACCTCGAGGATCCGATTAACTTGGATTCATTCAAAAATCTTCCAATAGTATTATTCATAAGGAAAAGTATATATATAAAAAAATGTAGCCTATGTTAATATTTGATGAAGTTTTTTTTTTCATTCATGAAAATTTCCCCTTGCTTTAAAGGCTAATAAGAATATGTATTCTTTTGTAAAAATTAACAACTGAAAAAGTCCGAAACTATAGTTTAATAATAGTGTATTTTACATTAAAGTAAAGTTGAATTTAAAAAAAAAAACTTGCATCTGTTAAAGCTTTAAAATCTTTCTCATGTCTAAAATATACTTTCTTCTATAAAAAATATATCAAGTTTTGAAAAGGAAAACGTCCTACATGTACCTCAAAATAGTGACAAATATCTCATAGAAAAGGCCTGCCGTCTAGACTCAGAAGCTAAAAAAATATGAATGTTCACATATCTGACAAAATCACCCCTTGTGGCATCTCATTCAAACTTTTCAACAGATTAACGATTAACTTATATTTGATCATTTGCTTAAATTATAGAAGCAAACATATCTACAAATACTTACAAACCACAAAAAAAATAAGTAATAATAAGACATACAATTAATTTAAAAAAATAGGTCAAGAATACCAAAGGGATATTCGAAGGAAGGAAAAATCGAAACAACTGAAAAACTCCGGAGAACAACGAAGACAAGACAAAAACAATACATGCACTACAATTAAGTAAAAACATATGAAAAACATGGACCCGACCAAAAAAACCGGGGTAGACTCAGGTGCTCCGGAAGAGTAAGCAGTCTCTGCTTCCTGCAGGACACCCGCCAAGCTGCCCATGTGAAATCCGCTATGAGAAAGGGATAATATCAATGGAACAGGCCCATTCTCATTTGGGAAACAGTTTTTTCATACATGTCAACCAATTCATGATGACGTCTTTAAAACTTTAATAAGGATGACTCCAACTAAGGAGCAACATACCCCTGTCTGCACAACTTTTCTGTCAGGAGCCGGGCTCTTTCCAGGAAGTCAATGTACATGTCACAAGCTCAGGAATAACGTGTTAGTTGTGAAATATATACTCCATACCCCTGCACTTCTGAAATCGTGCCGCTAAAATTGTACTATGTTTTTATCTTATCTTTTCCTTTTTGTTAATGGCTTAATTGTAAAGTCACGATGAATTAAGTAATGTCACTTTCCTTAGTTAAGGTCCCACTTAAGTTAAGTTGTGTATGCCACTTAAGTTTAAGGAAATGTTTAATGAAATCATGGTATGAGAAACACTAAAATTAAGTTTTATGCATTTGGGTCCTGAATAGCATAGAAATAGCACAACTCTTTTTTCACACCCTGACATTTTATAACCCACAAATATATTTTCAATATTATGAAAATCTTGGAATCACGAAATAAGAAACTTAAATGGAACCCACTCCCCTCCCCTCCCCTCCCCTTCCGTAAAGCTTTTCTTTTATAACTTGTTAATCGTGAATAAGCCGTGTTATTTCATGTTTGAAAACATGACATTTAATATAGTAATATGTGAAAATATATTTACGTTTTACTATATTAATAAAACGTATCACAAAATACCTACATAAATTTGATGCACTGTATGGCCATTTCGTTGACTGGCAACTCATCAGCAAATTTTTGCCAAATTTTTTCTGATTACAAATTCTGTTTCATAAATGACCGATGACCAAGACAACCACAGCCGAATTTAGTTTAATATACATGAAAAGCCATTTAAAAATCCTCCTGTCTGAAACCACTTGAATTGGCCAATTAGAATCAGACTTGGTCCTCTTTCAGAAGTGTGTCCGATGACCCAGACTGCCAACCAAGACGACCAAACTTAGTTTAACAAAGGAACCTGTGAAAAAATTTAGGATGACCCGCAATGTAAACCATAATGGCTGCCACAGTCAAATTTAGGTCAACATAGGACCTTAGGACACTGTGGGAAAATTCTTTGAAGGTCTACTCCTCTGCAACCACTAGGCCAATTGAGACCAAACAGTGGTAGAATGGGCCTTTGGTGATTCCCTTTCAAAATTATATCAGATATATATATAAAAAAGTAAGTATGTTGCGAAACAGCACATACGACAGTAGAATACGGTGAAAATATATGGTAATGGTAAGCTGCCAAAAGGGTCATAAAAAGACCCTTAATGTACAAAAAAGCAAGTCGAGTAAAAGCAAATACAAAATCATAAAATACACACAACAACAAAAGTTAAAGTAAAAAGTCTAAGTTTAACATACGACCCCATGGGGAAAATAATTGTAGATCTTCTGTCTGAAACTTCAAAGCCTTGGTCGCAATGGTTCTTTCGTGATGCCCTTTCCAAATTGCGTCTGATGGTCCAAACCTTCAATTAAAAAAGCTGTCAGAGGTGATCTAAATTTCCGTTTGACACAGTGCGGCATTAGTTTTTAACACTACTGAGACGGTATAAACCAAACTCTGCAGCAATGGTTCTTGCGTGCTCAAAATAAAATTGGTTTGATGACACATACAACTTTCTAAATGATTCATTTCTTTTTTTATTCCTTTAATATTTAATTGCATATTTTTCTAACAAGTAAAATTGTGTTGTTTGGAGGTTCAATATAGTTTAAGTTCTATTGGTGTATTACGTATACTTAGTATTATAAAGCATTGATGGAAAACCCTTCAAAACATCAGTTGAATTTAAAATCAAGTAACAATGTAAGATTTATTAGAACACCTATCATCACACATGTTTATATATAGGACATATTTACAAATGCTTATTTGGGTCAAAATTTATGGTGAAGAAAAAAATTACAACTCGTGACCACGAGTTACTAACTCTTGGCCACCATTTATTAGTTAATAATAAATAAGCCGTGGCCACGAGTTATTGAGTCATAGGACACTGAGAACTATTGCCATCACTTGGCGTCCGTCCCCGTCTGGCGTAAAAATCCTCCTCTGAAACTACGTGGGCCAATAGGAACCAACCTTTGTTGGAATGGTCTTTGGGTGACTCCCCTTAAAGCAAGTATGTCCGGCATCCGAATTCCAACCGGCATGGCTGTTTACTAAAAATTGAAAAAAGGGGTTCAATTTTTTAAATCTTCAAAGAAACTACATGGCCAGATGGAACCAAACTTGGCAACAGGTGTTCCTCTTTCAGTATTGAATCCGATACTCGGACTGTCAAGATGGCCGCCATGTCAAACTTAGTTGGAACCAGACTTCACAGCAATGGTCTTTAAATTGTTCTATTTCAGAATTGAGCCCAATGACCCGGACTATCAACCTAGGATGACCGCTACGGCCGAACTTGGACCCCATGAGGAAATTCATTTCAAAATCTTTTTGTCTGAAACCACTTGGCCTGTTGGAACAAAAACTGGCAGCAATAGTCCTTAGTTGCTCCTTTTTTATAGTGATGTCTGATGACCCACACTGTCTTTGGATAGTCTTCTTTAAGAATATTGCCTAATGATCCGGATTGTCAACCAAGATGGCCAACACGGCCGAACTTAATTTAACATAGGACCCTTTGAGAAAGTTCTTTTAAAAATATTGTCTGAAACAACCTCGCCAGTTGAAACTGCACTTGTGTCCAAAGCCCTTACTGTCGACCATATGAGCCAAACTTACTTTATCATAGGACCTTATGTGAAAATTCTTTTAAAATCTACTTTTCTGAAACCACTTGGCCAATTGGAACAAGAAATTTGCAGCAATGGTCTTTAGACACTCCTCTTTGACTGCCTTTAGTTGGCCCTCCTTCAGAATTGTTTCTACTGAGTAAAAGGTAGCCGAACTTGATGTTAATCCTATGACAAAGAATGACAACTACATGTAGAACCGTCCAGAATGGTTCTAGGGTAGAACTGTCATAAATGGTTCTAAAAGTGTCAGGGTGACAGTTCTCAAAATTTTCTAGAACAGTTCTTCTGACAGTTATTGACAGTTCTAAAGAGAGGTTAGAACTGAGCTCAATTGTAGTTTAACATAGGACTCTATTGGGAATTGTCTTTAAAATCCTCTTGTCAGAAACCACTAGGCCATTTTGAACAAAACTTGGCAGCAATGGTCCTTAGTTGGTGGTCTTTCAGATTTATTTCCGATGACCCCCTAGTCATCCAAGATGGCCACCAGAGCCGAACATATTTTAACATAGGACCCTAGGGGAAATTTACTTAAAGATCTTATTTTCTGAAACGACTTGGCAAATTGAAACAAAACTTGGCAGCAGTGATCCTTAGTTGATCCTTTCAGAAGTCAACCTTTCAAGGTGGTCATCAGAGTCGATCATAGTTTCACATAGAACCCTGTGAAGAATTTAATGAAAGATCTTCTTGTCTGAAACCACTTGGTAAATTGGAACAAAACATGGCAGCAATGGTCCTTAGTTGGTCCTCTTTCAGATTTATATCCGATGACCCCCTTAGTCATCCAAGATGGCCGACAGAGCCGAACATGATTTAACATAGGACCCTAGGGGAAATTTACTTAAAGATCTTATTTTCTGAAACGACTTGGCAAATTGAAACAAAACTTGGCAGCAGTGGTCCTTAGTTGGTCCTTTCAGAAGTCAACCTTTCAAGGTGGTCATCAGAGTCGATCATAGTTTCACATAGAACCCTGTGAAGAATTTAATGAAAGATCTTCTTGTCTGAAACCACTTAGTAAATTTGAACAAGACTTGGCAGCAATGGTCTTTAGTTAGTCCTCTTTCAGAAGTGTGCCTGTCCGTCCTCCGAGATGGCCACCAGAGCCGAACATAGTTTAACAAACATAGTTTAAGAAATGACCCTTTGGGAAATTTACGTAAAGACCTTCTTGTCGGAATCCACTTGGCCAATTGGAATAAAACTTGACAGCAATGATGCTTAAGTAGTCCTCTTTCACAATTGTGTCTGAAGACTATGTCCACTATTGAAGGTGGCTGTCAGAGTGGAACATGCTTTTTACCTAGGGCCTAATGTAACCTAATGTAAAAATCACTGAAAGATCTTTGTTTGAATCCAGTGAGCCAGTTGGAACTTAGCAGCAATGTCCAGTGCCAGTTAGTACTTATATTGTGGTATGGGCTTTGTTTCATAGGTAAAAAATACACGTTGACCACTTTGGTATTTATTCGCACATTTGTCAGAATAACATACATGACATAGTCCCTGTGAGAGAATTAGAAAAGAAAATATAACTGACATTGAAGATACTTTTTGCTGGTCCTTTTTACATGTTTTTATTTCTGATAAAAGTTCTTCATTGGTACAGATAGTTCCATACACTCTTTTTCTTCTTTTTTTTGTCATTGTGGTTGAGTAAAATTTTTCACTTTATTTTTATCATAACGCAACGAGGTCGTATGGGAAAAATACGTTACTACTTCTGAAGTTTGAATATATCAGAAAGCTAAAATGTTGGTATCTATTTGTAACTAATACATATGTATTGATTCTGACGACGATTTTATTCTTAATAAATTTCCAGCAGTACTTAAGAAGCCTACTTGTAATTCTACATACATATACTGATATATATATATTACTCATTCATTTCAATGTGACTTTCCCGTACGACGGTTGTTAAGTTACATTTGTGTGTACCTTAGAGTTGTTCTGTGGTATTTTAGATATGGACTGCTACTGTAATTAACTACTTACTACTTCCTGTATATTATTAATTAAAAAGTAGATGGTATGCCTTAAGTCGTTATTTGGCTTCATCTGAAGTGAAATATTAATTTTAGATTTCAGATTAGAATTTATTTAAATTTTATCGTAAAATGATCGAACTTTCATAATCTTTCCCTCATTGTACAAAATACCTACCTATGATGCAACAGCGACATCATTAACGCCATGACCGTCTGCTAATAAAAGGTTTGAAGAAAATTGTTTTCACTTAGATGTTGGTCAAACAACTACCAGCAAGAGCCTTGTCCAAAAGATTTTTTAATATAATGTTTGTCTTAAAGCTTGCATAAAGATACATTTCCGAGGAATATCGTTTGGGCAAGGCTGTTGCTCATATCAAAAGTTTAATCCAAAGGTCCAAAAATAAGTGAAATTTGGTGTTTTTCATTGATTTCTTTACAATTAGCGTCTTCGACAGTATATTGTCGCTCTCAAAGAAACATATTCCTTGGATTTCCTTTACACCAAAAACCGTAAATATAAAGAAGAAATCTATTAGAATTCCGCTAAGAACACATGAAAAACAGATTGATAAAAGCACTTAACATAACATAGTTTTGGGGTCCTTTGACCCCGTACATCTGGAAAACCGTAAGAAATTATAGCATTTCAAAATATCTCCGCGAAAACGTTATTGTGTATCCTATAACACCCAAACGGATATCTGAGAAGGTCAACAATGTCATACTAATCAACCAAGGCTACACCAATGGACAGACAGAAAAAGCAGAAAACATCGATACAATGTAGATTTAGATACTGAACAGTGCTGGAGTTAAACCTGCTATATTGGTATCCATAATGTACAATAGAAGCTCCCGTAGCTTCTGGTCTGTTACCTGTGTTTTCATATATAAATTGTGTTCATGTATTTGTTAAACAGTTCCAGAGATGTTAATTTGCAAACAACAAAACGCTAAGGACGAGTTTAACATGAATATTTTTGGTAAGCATTAATGTGTAGAAACGTATAAAAGATATAGTAGATGTCACAGAAAGCCAGACAGATGCAAGAAAGTTGAAAAATATACTTAAACAAGAAACAGCACCATTTTGATTACTAAGCGAAGAAACGAAACGAAACGAAACGAAGCAGTTTCGTTTCTTGAAATGGTACATGTAATTTTCTATGGGAGATTACTAAAATAAGAAAGGAAACGGTTTCGTTTCATTCGTTTATGTGTTGTTTCGTTTCGTTTCTTGAAATAGTAGTCCCTTGAATACCAGTGCACACTCATTTGGCATAAATACAGATGAACATATTTATACAAAACAGTATTTTTTAGCTCACCTGGCCGTGTGACCTTATGCCATGGCTTGGTGCCCGTGGTCGTCCGTCGTCGTAAACTATTTCAAGGATCATCTCTTCAGAAAATACTGGGCCAAATACTTCAAAACTTTAAATGGATGTCCCTTAGGGTATCTAGTTTATAAAGTGTGTCCGAGGTTTTAATCCATAATCAAACATGGCCACCATTGCTAAAAATAGAACATAGCGGTAAACTGCAGTTTTTGTCTTATATCTCAAAAGCTAAAGCATTTACAGTAAAACTGTCAGGGATAAAAATGTTCATCAGGTCAAGATTTACCTGTCATGAAATTTTCTGACGAATCGGTCAACCCTTTTTGGGTTATTTCCCCCGAAATTGTTAATTTTAAGGAAATGTTACAGTTTTAGGGTATTATCTTGAATATTATTTTAGATAAAGACAACTGTAAACAGCAAAATGTTCAACAAGGTAAGATCTACAAATAAGTCAACTTGAACAAAATCATTGATTGACCCCTTATAGGAGTTTTTGCCCTTTAAAGATCTTTTCTTCTGAAACCACTTGGCCAATTGGGACCAGAGTTTGGTGGAATAGTCCTTAGGTGGCCCCCTCACAAAATTATGTCCGGCATCCCCGACTTCCAACCGACATGGCTGCTGTTACTAAATATAGGAAAAAGGGGATGAATTTAAAAAATATTCTTCTATGAAACTACAAGGTCAATTGGAACCAAACTTGGCAGTAATGGTCCTCATGAGGTTCTTTTTCAGATGCATGTCCGATGACCCGGACTTTCAACCAAGATGGCCACCACAGCCGAACCTATTTTAACATAAGACCTTAGGGCCTATGGGAAAATTCATTGAAAAATCTTCTTGTCTGAAACCACTTGACCAATTGGAATCAGACTAGGCAGCAATGGTCCTTAGGAGGTCCTCTTTCAGAAATGTGTCCGATTTTGTGGACTGTGAACCAAGATGGACGCCACAGTCGAACTTTTTTTAACATAGGACCCTATGGGAAATTCACTCAAAAGTCTTCTTGTCTCAAACCACTAAGCCAATTAGAACTAGACTTGGTAGCAATGGTCCTTAGATGGTCCTCTTTCAGAATTTCGTCCAATGATCCAGACTGTCAACCAAGGTGGCCGCCACAGCCGAACATAGTTTAACATAAGCCCAATGGGAAACTTTATTGAAAAATCTTCTTGTCTGAAACCACTTGACATATTGAAACCAGACTTGGCAGCAATGGTCCTTAGTAGGTCCTCTTTCAGAAATATGTCAGATTTCGTGGACTATGAACCAAGATGGCCGCATCAGCCGAACTTATTTTAACATAGGATCCTCTTCTTGACTGAAACCATTTAGCCAGTTGGAATAAAACTTAGCAGAAATGGTCCTTAGATGGTTCTCTTTTAGAAATGTTTCCATTGACCTGGACTGTCAACCAAGATGACTGCCATAGCTGAACATCAGCCAAATTGACTGCAACACTAAAAATGTTTAGTCCTGCTCAAGGTGAAAATTTAAATCCAGGTGAGCGATACAGGCTCTTGAGAGCTTCTTGTTTTATTTCTTCTTTAAACTATTAACAGATAATACATACTTTAAAAATCAGAATCCAGATTGGTTTGGTATATGTGCATAAGGAGAGATAACTCTCCATATTTGACTTTATTTGTAAACCTTGGGCACCATCTGGAGGCGTTTTTAGTCCCCCTGCCGAAATGTTTACCAAAATGACATTTTTGCGGGTTGAGTTTCACACCAGTTTTCCCAAAACGACTGAAAACTTCCGCTAAGTCATCAAGGTGTTCTTGAAAGATTTCTGAACAAACCAGCATATCTTTGAGGTTACAGAGGCATGACTTAAAAGTTAGTCCATCAAAAACTGAAACGAATTCGGACCTCAGCTGAATCCCATAAGCAGTCTGCTAATTTTTTATGTCTCAAAACATGTGTTAAATGCTGTATACTTAGAGCGTGAAGGGTCTACTTTCATTTGGAAAACATCCTTAGCTTAGATCTATGGAAGTTATGTAATTCGGTGTGCGTTGAGAAAAAGATTCTGTCAAGTCCTGTAAATCTGGAATACTGTAAGAAAAATGTTGGCATTGCGAGTTCAAATATCTAAAGTCACAAAAAAATCTAAACTGTGAAAACCTTGTATCTTTTTCATAAGGAGGTCCGGTTTTTTTTACCATGTACACGCTTTGTCACCAACACAATTTAGCTTTTTATCGGAACTCCTCGTCAACACTAACCGGAGAAATGATTCCTTATTCTATTAAATTGTCAGGTTATAAAGGATAGGGTTTCTTATATTTTTGCTTTGCATCCGGTTTTATAATAATTTTGTGTTGAAGTAAATCTGTAAAGCCTAGTTTCCTGGCGAAAATATATCTTTTCTCAATTACAAAATCGTGTGTATATCTGTTCTCTGAGAATGTGACAAGTCACATGTGTCAAAACGAAAGTTGGAAATGAAATTAGATATTTCACTACAATCATGTCACTTTGTAGTATTACATGTATCATACTTGTGCTATTTGGATTATTTGTGTCATTTAATAAATTTATGTTCTGATCAAACGTTCCTGGTTATGTTCTTTAAAGAGAACTAAAATGTGGTCCGATGTAATTTCGTCAAAATTTAATAGCTCCTTTCCTGTTTCTTTATACAGATCAATACTACAGTTATACATAATTTAGTAACTTAATTTGAACGATTCTATTTTGAGAAACAGATGAAATAATTAATCCTCTTGACAAAATATGTCTGCTTGACGTACAGATGCATTGTTCTCGTACATATATTCGACTGAACTTTTCCCCTTATTATTGTCTCTGTATTAGGCATAATTCTTTGTATAATATGCGATCTTTTCGGAACAGTCATCATTTCGCTAGAGTCTATTACCATTTAATTGTCAACCAAATAACTAGTCCCAGCGATGATTGGATGCGAATAATTTTTGATTAACACCGGAAATGTTTATTTTTACAACAGCAGGACTAACTTCTCAAATGTTTTCATTGTTATCCAAAATTATTGAATCACGTACAGCTAAACAGAAATTAAACGTTTCATTGTAAGGCAAAGAATTATAAAGTTGTTTTGAAATAATATTGACGGAACTGTTTTTATGATGACATGTTCTACTAATTAAGTGTAAATTTACCAAAGTTGGAATATAAATTTTGGAAATTGAATGGTAACATTAACTCTAATGATATTAATGGTTGTTGGTTGCTAGATACATCTCCAAAAAAATGAAGGGCTTAGAGTCTTTCAGGAAATTTACCAAAGTTTGAATTATTTTTTTTTAAATCAAAATATTCCATTTGAAAGCTAATATTCTGCTAGTGTCTGATTGTATGGTTGATTGGTAATTTTCAAAAATTAATTAGTCTGAGACTCTTCCAGAAAACATTTTCTGCCCCAAGCGCAAATTTCAATATTCCGAAACCTTCGACACAGACAACTTTTTAAGTGCTAGTAATGCACCAATTTTTACGTTTCTACAGCTTAGAGTGTAAGATGAGTTCTGTGACGATCAATTTTGGGATTGTTTACATGTAACTCTCTTGTTCTGTGTTTTATTGATATAAGTGGCTTCCAGTTATCAATACCAAAGTAATTAATTGTACAACTAAGAAATTTAGGCAATTTTGCACCAACAGCTGAAACATTTGAATCTGTGGTTTTTTTTCATTGAAGGGTTAAGCAAAAATTTATTAGCAACAAGATTAAAGTTTGGAGTTAATTCTCTAATCAAATATGTGCACTTTCAACATAATATTTTTATTATCATTTATCGCCTTTCACTAATTATGGGAAATGTTTTCTTCACATGTCCTTCCCTGGATCTTACTACGGGTCCCATCAATCACATAGTTAGACTAAATTTCCTTCAGAGTCCGATACAGAGCTATATGCCATATAATTTTTTTACCTCCCTACAAAATAAAAGGCGATCAATTTCATACACCCCCCCCCTTACAGCACCAAATTAGAGATTTCAACTCCCCCCCCCCCCGAAAAAACCTCAACCCCTCAAATGGTCAGTAATGACTGTTTCCATAATTTGTAAAAAAAAATATCCTTATTTGCATATATAATGACATCTATTTACTCAGGTATGTTCGTGATACAGGCTCAATCTAACACACACAAAGTTTTCTTAATGCTATATAAAAATAAAATATTAGGGCCGTATTCATAAAGGTGGTTTAAAGTAAACCTCGTTTAATCTTAAACCTGGTTTAGTTAAACCAAGAAATTAAGTTTGAATTAAACTCTATTCGTGAAAAAAATTGTAATCCTAGTTTAAATAAACTTAGTTTAAAATTGAATAAACTTGTTTTTTTCAAAAACTAAGGTTAGATTTAAACTATGATTACGAAAATAAAACAACTGGCTCCGAATCGCATTTCATTGTTACGTTCTGTTTATAACGTGATTATACACATCTCGACACTGAATTCAAAGCCGCTAATACATACTTTAAGAAATGCTAGTCGGTTAGATTGGGGTGTCCGTAACAGTTTTATTTGAAATCTTGAAACTGGATGCAAAATAATAAGAAAAAAAATCATGTCAAACCAAAGTTTCCAATTAGAAAATTTCCACGGGAGGGCTGCATATTTCTACCCACCCATTTTACTGATGGTAACTTATTTTGACATAAGCCTAATACAAACGTTTAAATGCTAAAAGTGATGTATTAAATTACGAATATTTTTAAATGTTTTTAGGAGGAGTGGGATCTTTAAATTTTAGGAATATGTACTATACACTCTGTTAAGGATACGACAGATACATCGAAGTCCGCTTCATATTCTTGAAATACACAATGAGGGACATTTGAAGACAAAACTTCTGTCTGGAAAGGGGTTCAAATGTGCTGGAAGAAACCACCGGTCAACTTTTTCAAGTATCCTCTCTCCCCCCCCCCCCCCCACCCCCTCCCGGGCATTCTATAAAGGTAACAAAATTGTCAACTTCTTTTTTTTTAATTTAACAGATATATCTCACATGAAATTCATGAACAAATTTATTGCAATGCATTTTCATTTAGATTTGCACATTTTTAATATGTTGGGGCAAACAAATAGCAAGGGTTAACTCCCTTTGAATGTAATAATTTTATAAATTATGTGTATGGATAGGATTTTTTTCGTCTGAATAAAATAAGTATGTTTAATTTAATCAATTATTCAGCATCATACGAATTGGATGAAAAAGAGAAAGGTAAACAACCTATTTATCAGACAAATAAAGAAACAACTTTTAATATGTGCAAAATGTGCTATATAAAATCAAACTATTAAAAATAGGAGTTGGATCAAAATTTTATAGCATTGTGAAAAATATGTACTCTATTAGTAAATCCTGCATTCGTAATAAAAATCAAACCACAGATTTTTTTTCCAGTAGAATTAAGAGTGAAACAAGGGTACAATTTAAAACCTAATATTTTTAAAAGTTTTATAAATGATCTTCCCAAGTATTTAAGCTATACTCCAGATCATGTCTACATAAACAATACTCCTATTTACTGCTTAATGTATGCAGATGATATAGTTTTGCTAGCATCAACTTCTAATGGGTTACAAGGTAAACTTGATAAACTCCAAACTTATTGTGAAGACTGATGTTTAAGTTTTAATACTTCTAAAACTAAAGTTCTAATTTTTAACAAGGCAGGCAGGCATATATAACAAAAAAATGTGTTTAATAGTGTAGCTATTGAATGTGTAAAGTCATGTAAATATCTGGGATCATGTTCAGCAGTTTTGGGTCATTCTCCCTTGCTCAACAGGAACTATTTTAAAAAGCACTCAAAGCCTTCTATAAACTAAGAAGCGATTTTCTGTCACTGAACCCTAGTGTTAAAATATCTATGCATGTCTTTGATCATACTATAAAGCCAATCCTTATTTATTGCGCTGAAGTATGGGGTTATTCAATCCATTCACGGCAAAGTTCAGATCTGAAACTTGCAATTAAGATAGTATTTACACAAGCTTACCTTGTGAGAAAATGCATAAATTATTGAATTTTGTAAATTTATTCTTGGGGTGCATAAAAAGTCAACTAACTATGGTGTTCTATCTGAACTTGGAAGATTTCCGATTTATTTTGATATTATCAAAGCTATGGTGAAATATTGGCCTAGATTGGAAAATCTTAACTCTTCGCTCTCATTATTAAATCATGCATTTGTTGAGAGTAAATCATTATTTGATAAAAAAAAATTCCTTCATGGTTTAGTTCAGTAAGATATACACTTAATAATATAAAGGGACTGAATGAATCATTGAAAGAAACCAAATTTACAAAGTTTAAAGAAATGAGTAAGAAGTTGATATTTCAGCATGTGGCAAGCTCAAAAAACAAAACACACCAATGGGAAACTTGAGAACTATTGCCAACTTAAAAATAATTTTGGAATTGAAAAATATTTGCTTATCCTGAAAAACTTTGAGCATCGGAGAAATATAACCAAACACAATAGAACATGTGTCAGGTGCACATCAGGGGAAATTGATGATGAGAAACACTTTTTGTTTGTGTGTAATAACAACAATCATTTAATAAAATCAATGATTAATTTATTGATACCCCATGTGCTAATTTCAAATATGTGAGCATCAATGAAAAATTTAGATGGTTATCTAATAATGAAAATTTTTGTATACTGGTCTCAATTTATGATTTAATAACAGCAAGGGGTGTCTGATTTTCCATACAGCTTTTGCTACCACTATTGTTGTTTTCTTTAACTGTTAATGTATGCCTGAGACACTGTGAACGTTCCAAACTGGTATTGTTATTATACTTATACAATTCAATTGTTTGTAGTTGTTAACTTAAGCAACATTTACATGCTTATTTTATATACTATACATTTGTTTGTTTTATATATGTAACTCAATCATATTTGTCTTGTACTGTAATTATGCCCCCCATGGGCCCATTAATTGGTTATTAATAAAATCTTTTTCTTCTTTTTATAGGTACTTAACGAGTATTACTTTTCTATTGAATAAACCAACGACGTATGTAACGACCCACTTTGAAAACAATTACGCACTTTGAAAAGATTTTTCGGTCAAATTTTTTGCGTCAAATTTCGGTTAAGCTTAACCCGCTTTGAAAATTTGTTCAAACTGCGTCAAAATTTTGGAAATAATTTTTCAAATTGTGTTAAAATCTAGACCACTTTAACACACTTTGAAAACTTGACATATTTGCGTAATGACATTTTGAAAGGGATTAAACGCTTAATTGCAGCCAAAACAAGGCCTAATCAGTTCCTATTTTGCGAAAAATTATTGCAAGGGTAAAATATGCTTACGAATCTTTATCCAAAAATTTAAAGGAAACACAACAGCTTCCCTTTGATGAAATATCTTCTTTAGAATTAGCGGCTTATAACAGAAGGGAATACATGTACATGTATATGAATTAAATCAATTGTACACATACTTGTTTACGGATTGATATATGCATATCGATTCCAATTAATGTAATTAAATATGTTATTGAAATATTGTATATTGTATGAGTGCGCAAGTAAGCTGCCAGAACTTGATTTTGCACCTGGGGCCCCAAACAGTGTTCTCAAAAGTATAAACACCTCTGAATATCCGTTTAACTTGCATATGAATTGAAATCTTTCAACATTTGTTTAGTTTAGGGCTTTATTTTTTATAGTATCAAAGTCTGAATTTTGATGTTTCCGGTATACTCCATCTATTATACATTTGATTTGAAGTCTTCCAAGATGATTTTGGATGTATGTTTTAATTTTATTTAAAATTGTAGAATCAACGAATTTTAATCTTGCTCCGGTAGGATGTCCAAACATTGGACCCAAAGGGATTGACTTGAACTATTCAACATATATATTCTATAGTTTAGGGTTTTAATTTTGTTATGGAAACAAAGTCATATTTTTCCTTGAGTGTCCGTACAAGTGGTCCAAACGAATTAATGTCTCTATTACTCATAGAATATTTATTTAGTTGAAGGTTGAAAATTTGTTACAAAATGATTGTAGATAATCTGAGGTGTTCAATAGCCTTTGGATTTTTCGCTATGGATTCAAAGAAGGGGTCACTTGAACTCAAGCTATACAGATTTTAGCTTACTATCAAGATAATGTGTTGATGCAAATTAGCTTTTTATATTTGGATTTTGGCCGGAAGATCAAAACATTGGTAAAAGAAAATGGTCGAAAAGTCCAATTGTTCTGTATTTTTGGCATCTGAAATATTATAACTTCGTTCTACATTTTGTATACTGTGTGATGACACAGAAAACAAATATTTATTTTGAATTTTAAGTTAGGTAGATTTTCAGGAGACTCTCAGACCGGTATCTTTAAACGTAGAAAAAGCAAATATTTATAGATTAAACAAAGAAAAACAGAAATAAGATAGAACATTGATTGGAATTCAAAACACTACAGGTCTGCTCGTGAAATAAACAAGAAAGAGGAAGAACCTATTTGCCAACCAAAAAACACATTTTAGTTGTAATTACCATGGTACTACCCAAGACGATCTTTAAGTAAACTTTCATAGAGCCCCAAGTTAAATCCCGTTTGGCTGTTGTGGATATCCTGGTGTACGGTCTGGTGATCGGATAAAACTCTGAAAGACGATCACCTAAAGACAAATACATTGCGGCCAAGTTTTACCTCCCCCTCCTCCATTTTGTGCTAAAGTTTTTCAAATCACGTCCAAATTTTTTACCGACTTTGAAAAAAATCTCAGATCGCGTCAAGTTGGTCCAAATTTTTGAGGCATTTTGAAAAATGTTTTCAAATCGCGTCAAGTTAGTGCCAATTTTTGACGCGATTTGAAACAATTTTTCAAATCGCATTAAGTTGGTCCTAATTTTGACTCACTTTGAATTTTTTTTCCATTCGCTTTAAGTTAGTCGAATTTTTGACGCACCTTAAAAACATTTCAAAATCGCGTTAATTTGGTCCTAATTTTTTATGCACTGAATTCTTATAAACGCGTTATTTTTTTTGTTTTTTTCATGCACTTTGAAAAAGTGTTCACTGTAATGACTGTGTTTCTGCCACATTTCACCTGGAAATTCCTGTTGATAGCGGTTGCATGATTCAAATGGTTACTACTTCAAAAGATTTTACTAATTACTGGATAGGTCAAAATACACTTGTGTCGTGGCTTTAGGGCTAATCAAAGAACTGATATACTGACCACACCCATGAAATTACCATAGAAAAGCGCCTTTAAAGAGGAATCACTATGTTAAAACTACCAATAATTTATCATTAAAATTTTGATGGTCAAACATTATTCGGCCTAAAAATATGTTGTCGTTAAAAAAAGATATGACTTGATCAAAAACTTTGAATCCATGTTTTGGTATATAAAAATTATATTATAAAAATTATGATTCCACCACAGCAAGATCATGCTGATATTTACTATGTACTTTCTGTTAATGTATTTTGCATAAACTGTATGTCATCTTCTGTTTCCGGCAATTACATGAGTAGTATATCAATACAGTTCAAGTCGTATTTGAGGAGGTGCCGGAAATGACGTCACCGGAACCGGAAATGACGTCACAAGAACCGAATTCACGTGAAAGTAACCGGAAGTGGTGGGTTTTCCGGCCATTTGTTTACATAAGTGACGCAAATCCCGTGCTGGGACCCGAATGTGTCGTCTGTGCATGTGACCGGAACCGGAAATACCCGGAAGTGGTTTGCGCGCATGCGCCACCAGAAGTTATGTATTTTTTTACGGAAGTGAGGTTAGCCGCGTGCTGGGACCCGGATGTGTCATATGCTCATGTGTAGGCTGAACCGGAAGTGATTTGCGCGCATCGGAAGATTTTCCCGGTATGAGAGAGGATTCAACAGACTATAGTGATTCAGTCTCAGATACCATCACAGAAGCCGATCACGAGGAATCGGAACAAAGTAGTGACCATGAATCTAACGAAGACTCCGAAGAGCAATGCGAACAGTCTCCATGTCACTTTGAATAGAACATTTCAAGTACATCAAGCGGAATACTCACAGAAAGTAAACGAACTAGTCAAATTCGGAATTGAAGAAGACAAGGCACCCTTGGCAGCATATGGAGACATGTTTGACACATACAGTGACGAAATACGAAAGCATTACCTCGGACTGATGTCCTGGCATCAAGACATAAATAAAGACCCCGTACATACATGACATAGAAAGATCAAGAAAACGGCTAAACGCTTGAGAGAAGAGGAAGACTACGAATCAAAAGAATCATGGGAATATGCCGTAGAAAAACGAAAATGTCTGCTTAACCATGTATTGAACGACTACGACCCACCACCAGCTGAAGACAACAATGACTCTATATGTGACGGAGGAATTGGAACATATTACAAAGAAAAACAGAAAAATTTTTTTTTTAAAATTTAAAAAATCAAAAAAAAAAAATCAAAAAAAGGGAAGGAGGATAATGCAGCCTATATATGTTTATACATATCTATAGCCAGTCACAAGCCTGGACAAATGCAGAGTGGCCTTTCGAATGACCCGGATGTAAGGGTGCTCTCGCAAAGATCCAATCTTTGACTAACGACAATCGACCACCACTAGCAGCAACAGCGACAAGTACCCCCGAAACTGAAATGAGTACGTGAGTATAGTCATGATTGGCGATGAACAGCGAAGTGCAAGAGAAAAAGAGAAAAAGAGCGATGAGCAAGAGAAGAGCAGCGATGACGAACTGCAACAAGCAGCAGGAGCAGCGAAAACAACGACAAATAGCCTCATAAAACCAAAATGAGCACGCGAGTAAGGTCAGGAGAAGCGATGAACAGCAAAGAGCAAGAGAAAAACAGCGATGAGCAAGAGAAAAACAGCGATGAGCAAGAAAAGAGCAAGAGAAAAACAGCGATGAGCAGCATAGAGCAAGAAAAAACAGCAATGAGCAGCAAAAAGCAAGGAAAAACAGCGATGAGCAGCAAAGTGCAACAGAAAAACAGCAATGAACAGCAAGGAGCAAGAGAAAAACATCGATGAGCAGCAAAGAGCAAGAGAAAAACAGCGATGAGCAGCAAAGAGCAAGAGAAAAACAGCGATAAGCAAGAGAAGAGTAGCGATGACGAACAGCGACGAGCACCAGGAGCAGCAGCAGCAGCGAAAACAGTGACAAGTAGCCCCAAAAACTAAAATGAGCACCCGAGTAAGGTCATGAGTAGCGATGAAAAGCGACGAGCAGCGAAGAGCGGTATAGAGCAAGAGAAGAGAAATGAAGTGCATCATAGAGCAATGAAATGGACCGCCGTTGCTAAGGCAGTTGCTAAGGACACCCCTCCATTGACCTAATGGTGACAGCATCAGCTGGAGATAAGGAGACATAATCCAATCCTACCTTTAGTCCTCACAGAAGCTTCACCCGTCGGGAAAAGTGCGGGAAAAGGGGACATAATCCAACAGTACCTCTGTAATTCGATTGCTCTCGGACTTCGACATAACAGTGAGATTATCAGAGGCTCCAGTCGAGACCCTTACCTATACAGACCGATGAAGATCCAGAGAAGACTGAGAAGTGCGGGAAAAGGGCGATAATCCAATCAGAATTCTGGTCAAGCATGGCACTTGCGGGTCCCAGCTAGTGACTAACGTCACTTCCGTCAACAAATAATGGAAAATGGCGGGGAAAATCCACTACTTCCGGTTGCGCATGCGCGAAAATCACTTCCTGTTCCACATACACATGCGCAGACGACATATCCGGGTCCCAGCACGTGACTTGCGTCACTTTCGTAAACAAATCGTGAGAAAATCCATTCATTCCGGTTGCGTATGCACGCAATCCACTTCTGGGTGCTACGGTTCCGGTCACAAATGCGCAGACGACACATCCGGGTCCTAGCACGTGAGTTGCATCACTTCCGTAAACAAATGGCGGGAAACCCACTACTTCCGGTTGTGCATGCAGGTATACATGTTACTTCCGGTTCCGGTGGTGTAATTTCCGGTTCCGGTGACGGAACTTCCGGCACCTCATCAGCACCTCCTCAAATACGACTTGAACTGTGTTTATATACTACTTACATGAACATGTATTTTCGTGTATAGAAAAAAAAATCCATATTTTTTCTCAAACTGCAATGGGTTGTTTTGGTCTAGGTTATTTAAAAATAGGAGAATGTGTTGGATAGTGAAGAAAGTAGTAGATTCTCTCTCGCGATAGGTCCAAATCCGGATAAAATATCTTTTAGGCGACTAAAGCTCAAATCTTGTATCATTTCTTTGGAAGTACCACGTAACAAGTATTTTTGTTTTAGTTGGGGTTTTACGCCATTTTCAGGACATTTGGCTATTTCACGGCGGCCAGTTTTTATTGGTGGGAAGAAGCCGGAATACCCGGAGAGAACCACTGACCTTCGGTAGGAAAATTGGTAATCCTTGTCAATTTAGATCTGAGTCGAACACACCCGCCGTGAGATTCGAACTAACAATCTCAGTTGCATGTCAGTGTTGACAGGCTAGTGATCATTAGTAGTCATGACGAACTACCTAGACCACTCGGCCACTAATTCCCCCATGTAACAAGTAGTTATTCATGAAAAGTTTTATCTCCATTGGTCAGGTAGTTTTGGAGAATTCAACCAATCAGAAAAGCTCTTTTTGGAACCTGACAACCTTTTTTGTTAGCAGAGCTGCACTAAAATCACAAAATAATTTGCTTTAATATAAAAATTTAAGTATATCACTTCCATCACGCTAGCTATCAGTATATTTATATTCCATAGGGCCGGCCAAATTTTAACAAGGCCCGATCCTAGAAACAGTCCAGCCCAAAGGTACTGCATGTCTCACATTAGCTACTGATTTCTATTCTGTACGTTTAAATTACCATTTAAGTATGTCCAAAAAGTAAAGTTTCAACGTGGATCAGACTTTCGGAAACAAAACTTGCCCATATTCTGCAACGTCACATTTGCTTGTGGTGAAGTAATATAAGCCCAAAATTAGTGAAATGCACACATATTTTGGAGAATCAGCACTCGTAAAATATTTGAAACATTTCAGCAGTTGAAAAAGGAAACAAATACTCGGCCTATCTGAAACAAAAAGTGGTATTGTTTTTTACTTTCATTGTGAAGAAACGTTTGAGAAATCCCGACAAACAACTTGCAATAAGCATAATACATGACAACTTTGGGTCAGATAGTTTCAGATATTTTAGAAATTTGCTCCTCAGATTGGTGTATGCATGAAACACATGGACGTGCATGCACTATTTGTAAAGGTCTTAAAATAAGGAGCAAATAAAACATTTCAACCCACTGGACAGACAAAGCCGGGAAGACAAATGAACAACCACAAGCACAACAAATAAACACTGAAAACTAAAAAACAAGGAACCGTACGAACTCATATACAAGAGGCTCTCAAGAGCCTGAATCGCTCACCTGGCAAACAATGCACTATAAACTAAATTAATATATTAAAGTTTGTTGTAAATTAAACTGAGTATTAAAGGTCACGTAAAATGCTGAAAATACCTTTAAAAGCCTTTCAAGAACCTCTCGAAAGAAATGGGCATGAGTTCTCCCCACGCTTGATTAAGATACAGTCATAATCAATCTGATGATTCACAATACAAAATACAAGCTTTAATTCATCTTAAAATACAAGTATAAATCTTTTGGTCTATATGTTGTCTTCGTTTTTAAAATGTTTGAAAGAAGTTATGTAAAAATTGTGGGTTAAGGCTTTTTATTGTACTTGAAAAGGAAATATTTCAGGAACAATCATGCTAAGTTTAGTCCAAATCCCCCTAGTAGTTTCAGAGGAGATGTTTGAAAATTTGTTAACAACGATGATGACAGACGCCAAGTGATGGCAATTAAAAGCTCACATATTATGAAGTTTAATCATTGTTATACAACATTCTCATCATCACCATTCACTAAGGATACCATGTTTACTTTAAAAACCAAATATTGTTGAAATCCAAGCAAGTGTTAAAAATGGCGGGAAAATGGCAGCCATTTTAAAAATGGCCGTCCAAAACAAACTTTCATCATCAACATTCAACTCGGGATACCATGTTTGCCTTGAAGGTATCTTTCATCTTCATTTTATTTCTATAATTCAGGAAAAAATAGCAAAAAACAGCAAGCTATGTTCTATTTTTAGTAAGGGCGGACATGTTTTTCGACCAATCAAAAATCCAAGCATTAACTTTTTGCAGGATACCCTAAGGAACAATCATACCAAGTTTCATTTGATTTTGAATAGTAGTTTCAGGGAAGAAGATTTTTGAAATAATAACATAAAAAAGCCAAAAATGTCAAAAAAGGGCAATAATTCTAACATCAGTTGACAAATTTTCACGAAAATAAGCACACAGGTAGCTCTCATCATGCTGAACACTTTCAACCTGCCAGAATTTGCCATAACCTTATGATTTTTGAGATAGTTGCCAAAAACTGTTGTTTGACCCCTATGTTCTATTTCTAGTAACAGTGGCCATGTTTTTCGACGAATCAAAAATCGAAGCATATGCTTTGTGCAGGATACCCTAAGGAACAATCATGCTAAGTTTTATCCAAATCCATTCAGTAGTTTCAGAGGAGAAGATTTTTGAAATAATAACATAAAAAAAAGCCAAAAATGTCAAAAAAGGGCAATAACTCTAACATCAGTTGACAGATTTTCACGAAAATCAGAACACAGGTAGCTCTCATCATGCTGAACACTTTCAACCTGCCAGAATTTGCCATAACCTAATGATTTTTGTGATACTTGCGAAAAACTGTTGTTTGACCCCTATGTTCTATTTTTAGTAACAGTGGTCATGTTTTTCGACGGATCAAAAATCGAAGCATAAACTTTGTGCAGGATACCCTAAGGAACAATCATGCTAAGTTTTATCCAAATCCATTTTGTAGTTTCAGAGGAGAAGATGTTTGAAAAATTGTTAACGACGACAGACGACAGACGACGACAGACGACGACGGACGCCACGTGATGAGAAAAGCTCACATGACCTTTTAGGCCAGGTGAGCTAAAAAACCAGATACACATTTGTAACTTAAGTTGCTTTATTCAAAGTTTCTCATGTGTTTTGCTTTTACACGTGTAAATTAAGAAACTGATGATGTTGATATTTTATTTACTGAACGAACGAGATGTAAAGCTTTGTAAACATCCTCTCACAGATGCATTATACCAGTTTTCTTTGGACCAAAGTTTTGACATAGAATATCCAAAAGTGAAAAGTCAATGGACGATGGTAAGAGGACAGATGCCAATTCAACGTCTGTCAATAAGCCAAATGGGTCTTTACGTCTAACGATCTAAAACTATAATCAATTTGGATAAAAAAAGACACAAATGTAGATGTCATACATTTTATTTTGCTAGAATATAAACATATATATATATAAATACCAGCTATAGCTATGCAATTATATCCATATTTTTAATATATTGACTTTACACTGACAATTTAAAAATAACTGTAATCTTTTTGAAGGTTTTGAATAAAAAAAAATACATTTTGAGTAAAAAAATAAAACAATAAATTCTTTGATACCAATTTTGACGAAAATATGTAATGCTCTGAATAGGATACCAGTCAATTGTCCCACATATTTTAGTCGAAATTGGTGCTGCTGTTATTTTTGTTTTAAATTCCAACTGGGACTATTATACTAACGTTAGTATAATAGTCCCAGATTCCAACAACGATCTATCATCATCCAGAGTGTGACATAGGACCAATACAGATGACTTTGAAACTACCAGGGCACCGATACCAAACACAATAATCTACTATGTTGTCTTGATTACTCTCTATAGCATAACAAACAAATGCGTTTACACTTTGTGCCCTGAATGTTCTGAAGCGTTATGCAGTAACATGTTTGTATTGTTTCAATAAACACAATTTCACAAGTAGAGACAAGGCCTATTTTGCACTCTTTATAAGTTCCAAGTTTAAAATCTAAGTTTTGCTTTGGCAAACCTAAACAAAAGAAAAATTTACAAGCCTCTTCCCAAAAATTAATCTAAATCTCTGTTTCTCACTGGGAGAATTCTAGTAAAATGTTTTAAGATTTTATAAAATGAAACAAAGGTTATAAATTCACAGTTTTTCCTTCATAAACAATAAAGGTCATAACTCTGGAACTTTAGAAGGCGCAATTCCCACATTCAAGTTTCAAAACATTTGGACAAAGCAAACAAGTTGCAGAAAGTACAAAATTAAAAAATGTTTCGGTTAAAGGGGGCATAATTCTCAAACGGTAAAACCACAAAACCCGCAAATTCATTTGTAGATTGTTGTAAAAATAAGCTTTATGGGTGACTACTGTGTTTCAAAACATTTGTCCAAGCAAACTCAGATTAAAATGCGGAAACAAAAATGTGACAGACGGATATACATGGGTTACACTTAATGGGCCCGCACCTATGACGAAAGAATATAAAAATGTATACCCTTGTAAATTTAACAATAATCCAGTGACCAACATAATTATACATGACAACTAGAAATACTGTGAGCGAAGCTCACTACTTGATACCCCCCCTTACATAAGATACATGAAAGGAAATGTCAGTATTTTGGATAGGAAAACTCCAACAGCAGTGAGATGAGTTTCATCAAATTCCATTCAGTGGTTTAGGAGGAGTTGCAAATGGCATACTGGAACCCCTTATCACAATGAATGGCAAAGTCCATGTTGGTCACATCAGAATCTAAAATAGGAGGTGCACTACAGCATCATGCAATAAAGATCCTCTGAAAGTTTCATCAAATTCCATTCAGTGGTTTAGGATGAGTTGCGCGGATGGCATCATGGTACCCCTATCATAATGAATGTTAAAGTCCATGTTTTGGTATGGGTAACCCCAAATATTCATCAGATCAAAATCTAAAATAGGAGGTGCACTATGGCATCATGTAATAAAGATCCTCTGAAAGTTTCATCAAATTCCATAAAGTGGTTTAGGACGGGTTGTGGATGGCATCATGGTACCCCCTATCACATTGAAAGTCAAAGTCCATGTTTTTCTATGGGGAAACCCCAAAAATTGCTCCAATCAAATTCTAAAATAGGAGGTACACAATACCATCATGGAATGAAGATTCTCTGAAAGTTTCATCAAATTCCATTCAGTAGTTTAGGAGGAGTTGCAGATACAAAGGTCGGACGAACGGACGGATGGATACAACGAATACTATATACCCCGCTTTTTCAAAAGTGGGGGTATAATAATATAAAGCTTTTCTTTTTGAAAAAATACTAAATACAAAATAACACAACCCAAAATAGATGCTTTTGTCAATAAAATACTATAGTATCATAAAATTATTTTTTAATGAATAGTTACTTGTCAAATAGTGGATATTTACAATTAGAAATCTAAAAATTCAAATTTTAACTAAATCAAAATGCTAGCCCCAAGATGTCTGTAAAGCTGATATCTGAATTTTGCCTATGTAAGACAAATATCGATTTTCACAGAAATTTTTTATTGTTTTGTGGTTTTAATTGATACAGGTTTTTCAGGACCACATAAGAACTACTGAACCTGGTCCAATATTTGAAGAGAAAAAGATCTTTATGTGGATTTTTCCATTGGTCCTACCCATGTTTAACTACGAGAACCTTTAGCAGCCATCTTGGTCAACTGTATGGGTCAATTTGTGAAGTAGGACTTCCAAAGAACCATTGCTGCCAAGTTTTGTTTCAACTGATTCAATAGTGTCAGACAAAAATGAATTGAAAAATTGAATTCGGCAATGGTGGCCATCTTGTTTATTAACAGTCAAGATAATTAAATAAAGTTTGAAAGATGGGCAACAAATGACAATTTGTGCATAAGTTGGTTCCATTTGGCTAAGAGGTTTAAAGTCCCACTATCGGCCTGAGTAATCAGAGACAACTTTGAAAATATACCAAATAAGGAACCCCCCCCCCAATAGAATTCTATGTTAACCTGAGATCAGCATTTACAGACATCTTGTAATTTATAACGACTTTCACTACTATATACATGTAATTAGAAGGAAAATCTTCTATTCCAAAAAATGAGAGTTTCCATTTATAAATGTATATGAAATTGCATATGCTGACATAGCACTCAACTTGAATAGTTTATCAACAGTCATATTCCTTCTCTGTTATCATCAAATGTTTTGGGTACAATTCATATTTTTACAATATGAAAAACTGCCTTGCTTGGAAATTCTCTTTTTAAGTATGTCAGACTCCAATTTATTAACAAGTATCACATCTATCTTGATGCCTGTAAAAATAAAAAAAAAGAAATAAACTGAATATTGATATTTTAAAGTGACCAATTATAAATATTGTAAATCTTAAGTCAAGTCGGGATGGTGTATACATCATTTTAGAGAGACATGTATTGAATTGGTGTCTTGTTATGATTATGTATCATTTACGACAGTCACTTGTTGTTATTTTGATTATGTATCATTTACGACAGTCACTTGTTGTTATTTTGCTATTGATCATATATCATTTTAAACAGACATGTGTTGTTGTCTTGCTATGGATCACACATCAGTTCAGAGTGGGATTTGTTGTCTGACAAATACATAAAAGCATCCTCCCAAGTCATGGTTTTGTATCCACGTTCATTCCTACAAATGCAGATACAAAATCCTGACTTAGAATGACATAAAAGGGACTTAAATAATTTCTCAGTGAACTCTCCTAGCATCCCGTACATTGTTCATTATTATGGAGTAGATTGTACCTCCTTATAGGACGTATATAAACAACTTTTTATACGTTATAAATTTTTTTCTCGACTTCTATCGTCGGATTAACACATTCCCCCATATCCTTACATTTTCAATAAACTATTTCTCCTATTACACTTAGTATAGTATGTGTTTGACTCATATAATATAAACTTACAGTAAATGTCAACCATAGTAATCTGTAGTGTATTTTTTCTATTTCCTTTCATAGAGTATTTCTATAATAAAAGTAATGCAAAGTGAGTTATGTAGTTGTTAGCTATACTTAGACCGATCACCATTTTTGGAAGAAATAAAACTAATTATTTTCAATTTTAATTCTATTAATTATGTAATAAATCTGCATGCAAATAATTTGTTTTCTAAGTTGCAGTGTAATACTTATTACATTAGAACAAGTATTATTTGACTTAACTCAAGATTAAGAACATTTAAATACTTTCATCTTTCATAAAATAAAAATACATAACAAATTTTGTAAATATGTTTTGCTTTCATTAAAAACTATTGCTAAATTTTAAATCGTTATGAAAAATACTTAACCCAAGTTCTCATAACTAATTTCATGAATTAATCAAATTTTATTTAGAAATAAAAATTTTGCATTATCCTAAAACTTGATAAACAAATAGACAGAAACCTACAACATTTTCTTAAAATTCTAAATAAAACAAAATAATAATATAATTGTTTATTCAAGACATTTAACCCGAGTTGAAATAACTGAATATTCAAAAATTATAAAAAAAAAAATAATCTGAGAACACAGTTTACTGAAAAAAATTTACAACTTTTTTATTAAAAGATAATTTGTTTGTATTTCATTTTAAACATGTAAAATATACTAAAATGTATGTGAAATAAATTTATAATGAAACAATTTTCATTTAACCAAATGTTAAAAAAAATTAAATCGTAACGAGAAAAGTAACTTGTCATCAATTTTGTATTACAAATTTGATAAAATAAATTAAATAAATTAAATATTTTAATAAAGCTAATATTTTATAATTTCCTCAAAGTAAACAAACTTTAACCTATATAAAAATCGCATTTTTTTTTTTAAATTTACCCAGCATTGAACACAATTAACATTTAAATTTTGGACAAAAATTACCCAAGTTTTAACCACTGTTGACAGAACATTTTTTTTAAATCACATTTTATAAAAATTATACTAAAAGTTCTTGCAACATGTGGATTCTCCTTAAACTAGATAAAATCTATGTATCACAGTAAACAGAATACTTACCATTTGTGTTTAGATTGGCTGCAACAACTTCCTCACCTTTACTGTCCAATGGTGGACCTATTTATTAAAATCTAGTTTTAGAACTCTGCTAAAATCATATTAATCATTTAAATACATACCACAATTTAATAGATCATTCTAAATTAAACCAATGTTTAAAGATTTAAATATTCAAAAAGAATAAATAATCTCATAAGCATGATAAGACAACTAAGTAAAAATACTATAACTTTTTTTTTATTAAAAGCTAGCTGTTTGTATATCTCTTAAAATATACTATAAATGTATGTAAAATAATTATTCCTTTCACTAAACATTGAACACTCATTAAAACTTTTTTACAGAAAAAACAACTTTACCCCCATTTGTATATACATTGTAAATAAAATTCATAAAAATATTGAAATATAATTTTTAAAAAGTTACTACGTTGTAAAGCCCTAAAATAAAACCAAATATATATACACACAAAATTTAATGAAATGTAAATTTTTCCAAAATTAAAAACAATTAAAATTTAAAACTTTTGTTAAAAAAATCTAAGTGTTTATATAAAACACTGTTCTTGTAAAGAAATTCATAAGATAATAATCTTAAAACATTTTAATAAATTTAATTCATTGGATTGTCCTAAAAGTAAACAGAATAAATGTAACAAATAATTTTCAATTAACCCAACATTAAAAACAATTTTAAAACATTTCAAACTTTTGTCCAAAAAGTTCCTAAGTTTTAACCACTGTTCCTGCAGGACCTGTGGCGATCAGGAAATGTATATGAAAATAAAAAATTTAAGCCGCAATAATGGCTGAAAAAAAATCCATGACCAAAATATTCGACGCAAAAAAATAGGCAAGATCAAACATTTGATCCTGGATCCCCCCTCAATAAAAATTAAATTGGTTGCTCCACTCAAAACTAATTTAACAGTACATTACTATAAAAAAAAGCACACATTTGTGTGAAGAAGGTGATGAATGAAAAAAAAAAATAATTATATAATGCTCTGGATAGCTGATTTATACTCGAAATTGTGGGCATTTTAAAAAAATCACCAACAATGTTTTTTGACAAGAGATGGGGCAACATTTTTTTCAACCCAAAATTTAAAGATTTAGTTTCTTACCTAATAAAAAAACCCATGATACAATTTACCTAGAATTGTTGGAGTTGTCTCCCTTATAACATTCATGAAATATCTTCGTTTCTCATAAAACAAATTGTCATCAACAAACAAATAATATATTTATACACAATGCATAGAAAATATTTACATATATATATTGAAATAAAATTGCAGCTTATAATTTACATCTGCAGATTTGTATCCAAAACAGTTTCAGTTATATTCAATCAAATTTCAAAGAATCAAATTTTATACATAGTTTCCCATTGGTCAAATTCAGAATTATTTTTAAATATATTTCCATAATTGAAAAAAAATACCACATGTAATTTTTTACATATTCTTGATAAAAAGTACTGTCAAGTTGCAGTTACATCCAGTTAAAGTGGTTAAATTATCTCTCCTGTGTCTTTAACATCTTTTTTGTTGTAATTATTTCCCTTGGCTTAATCAAAGAATTAAATGAAAAAGTAGCTCAGAGCAGGAACTGTATATGAAGTATGATCCCTGCTCAGAGATAGTATGCAAAATGGGAAAAAAAGTTGTATAACTTATCAAAATCTGATATTTAATTACCTGTTTTCATATATCTTTACAAAAACTAAAAAATTTTTTTTAACAGGCATATAGAATGTTTTTATAGATAATGTGTTTAGCTTGACGTTTGATCTTGTCAGTCTACCCCTCTATTTACTTATGTTATGTATACATGTATAATATTATCATAATTAACATTTCTGATCTAATTGGTAAAAATACAGACAGTATTATTATGAATTAATATTTTAAAACAAATTGAATTTTGATAGACAGATTCACTAGATGAGCTGATCATAAATTTAAGCATGTACCTACCATGTCTACTGAATCTGTTTTCAAAATATATACACATAAAATTGTCTAAATAATATTACTACATGTGAATAAACAATGCATATGTACATGTACATCTAAGGAATGTCTATGTTAATTGTAAGCTATTCTTCATTCAAGTAAATACAAAACAAAACATCACAAAATAACACCTTGACTTCATGAGACCCAGTTTGACATCAAATCTACATTTAAAAAGGGATTACCAAAGGACCATTTCACTGTTCTCGATTTTTTTGTAAAATGTTTGAGGGCTGATTTTCTATTATGAACAATGTTGGATATATTGGTGTAGAGATTGAACCTCAGATATAATTTTGAAAGGATACAACTTAACAACCAAATTCACCAATATTGTTTCCCAACTGACCCAGTAATTCCAGAGAAAAAAATAAAAGATGAATTTTTTATGACAAACATACAACTGATAAACATGAATTCATTGGTCAGTTGAAAAGTACAATGATATCAGTATCAAAATTAATTACAAGGATTACACATATATTACTTTTTTTGCTAAATTTTTCAGATGTGTGATATAAATGAATAATAAAATTAATAACTTCAATGATGACTTATGAAACTATTTACATATATAATCAAAAACCATACCTTCTCTTCAACAACAATAAAAATAATAGATTTATACATGTATAAAATTGTATATGCCGACAAAACAGTTGATCAACAGCCGATTTTCTTGTCTGTTGTGGTCAAATGTTTCTGGGTACAATTCATACATCAACAATATAAAAAACTGCTCTACTAAGAAGTTCTCTTCTGAAATATGCTGGACTCCAAATGATCATAAAATAGAACATCTCATTTTCTTGTTGCTTGTAAAAAGTAAACAAATATGAATATTGATTTTTTTAATGTGACCAATAAGAAATACTATTATTATTATGGATCATATATAATTTTAAACATAGATTTTTTTAATGTTTTGCCAAGGATTACACATCAGTTTTTAAGTGTGGGATTTGTTGTCTGACAATTACATAACAAATAGATTGTATTTGATTGAAGCTCCTTACAGATCTTATAACTAAATTAAATCTTTAATATTATCATTTTTTTTTCCCGTTGTCTCATCAACATATTTCCTTATGTACATTCTCAATAAACTATTTTTCTTATTATATTCAGAAAGTAGACTAATGTTGATTAACATGCAATTCTAAATAAAAATAAAAGTACTTATCAATATTTAATAAATATTTGTATTATCTACATATTTCAAAAATATAACATTTTAACATCGAAGTTTTTTTCATTCTCTTAAATTTTTTTACCAAAATATAAAAAAGAGTTTATATATTATGTATATGTAAATTAATAAGAGAATACTCATCACAGTCTTCTGTTTTCTTGGGAATATTTTACTAAATTACTAAACTTAAATATGAAATGATTTTATGTTAACAATTATCAACAGAATACTTACCACGACCTCCTTTTTTCTTGGGAATGTTTCCAACACCTTGGTGGCCTTGGTCGTGTGAACTATCCAATGGTAAGTCTAAAATGTACATCAATATTTTATAAAAATATAAGTTAATATATTTTACTAAACAATTATTGAAAAACCAATACAGTGAAACAGATTATATCAACATTTTATAATAAAAAAAAAATAGCAATGTTAAAAAATTGAAAAGGAATCAACTTTCTGATAAAAGGTAATCAATGTTTTATATTTTCCTTCATCTATATAACATGTGTGTAAATTAATTTACAAAAAAAACAATTCAATTATTAATGTCAGTATCATTTGACTTAACTCGTTAAAAATGATTAACTACTTTAATCTTTATAAAAACAAAAATACTTGACCAATTTTACCAAACAAATTCCATAAAAATAATTAACTTCTACATCATACATGTTGTACCACTACACCAAAAGGTAATACTAATCTATAAAGTCTTACAAATAATTTTAAATCTGATATTAAAAACTATAATAAAATATATATTTTTTGTATTTCAATTTATAATGTACGTGGACTAAATTAACAAATAACTTTCATTTAACAAAAATTTAAAAAATCTTTAAAAGTTCAACAACAAAAATAACTTTATTTCAAATTTAAATGAATATAAATTTCATAAAATAAATTAAAACATTTTAATAAAGTTACTATTTTATAATATCTTACATGTAAGCCAAATATATATGTACTTCTTCATGAAATGAAATAAAATTTGTTTAATTTACCCTGGTCAAGAACATTAAATATAAATAACATTTTAAACTTTGGTACAAATGATACCTAAGTTTTAACCACCGCACCTGGAATAAATTTTAATAAAAAAAATACATTTTATTTATTAATAAGTTATTTATCAGTTCTTGCAACATGTGCATTATCATAAAACATAGAGAAAGTTAACAGAATACATGTACTTACCATTTGTGTTTAGATTGGATACAACATCTCCCTCACCTTTACTATCTGATGGAGAACCTATTTATTAAAAGAAATTGTTGTATTATCCTAAAATAATAATAATTATTCTCATATTAAACCAATTTTAAAATGAAAAATTATTAAAAAACTTTTCAACAGAAGGAAGTGATCTCATAAGAATATTAATTGCAAATAGTACAACTTTTATTATTTAAATCAAGTTGTTAACTAGTATTTGCTTGAAAAATACTAAACTGTATGTAAAATGATTAATCACTAAACATTGAACAAACAACATTAATACCCTTCTACAAAAATAATCTTTACCCTCCTTTTTGCATATTCATGTGCATTGTAAATAAAATTCATAAAACAATTTTAAACATTTTAATCAATTTAATTTGTTGTAAAGTCCTAAAATCAAACAATATATATATACACTTTTCAATGAAATGTAATTTTAATCAACATCAAAAACAATTAACTTTTAACATAAAAAAAAATCTAAATGTTTATATCAAACTTTTTTCTTGAAAAAAAAAATCATTAAATAATTTTTAAACATTTTAATAAAGTTAATTTATTGTAATGTCCTAAAAGTAAACATAGTAAATGTATCAATTATTTACAATAAATAATTTTTAATTAACCCAACTTTGTCAAACAATTATCTAAGTTTAAACCACTGTTCCCATCACAAATTTCATAAAAAATAAAAACATTTCATTAAAAGTTATTGTTCTTCCATTACCCTAAAACTTGAAAACAAAATGAAGATAATTATATTGATATACAGAATACTTACAGTTGTCTTCTGATGTCTTTTTTTCCTTTAGAATGTTAACAATGGCTACGTGATTTTGTTTAAGTGCCCAATCTAATGGCGAATAATTATCCTCATCACGAATGTTAACGTCTGCTCTTTCCCGCAACAGAACGTTAACAACTTCTAAGTGTCCTTTAACACAGGCTATACATAAAGGTGTCCTACCATGAAATGATGATACGTTTATATTTGCACCATGTTTTATTAATAATTCTACAATGTCTGTATATCCCTGAAGACATGCTATCAACAGAGGTGTTGCTCCGTCACCTGTACACTGGTTCACATCGGCTCTATGTTCTATCAATAGTTTCACGACATCAACATGGCCGGCCCCACATGCTACATACAGAGGTGTTGCTCCTGTATCTCTACACTGGTTCACATCGGCTGTATGTTCTATCAATAGTTTCACGACATCAACATGGCCGGCCCCACTTGCTATCAACAGAGGTGTTGCTCCGTCATCTCTACACTGGTTCACATCGGCTGAATGTTCTATCAATAGTTCCACTATATCTGTATGGCCGGCCCCACAGGCCTGATACAGTGGAGAACATCCTTTATCAGTACAAGCATTAATGTTTCCATTGTTGGCAATTAATATCTGTACGATGTCAATAAATCCCCTGTCACACGCGAAAAGTAATGGTGACACTCCATCAGATCTACACTGATTCACATCAACATTGAGTTCTAGCAGCCATTGTATAATACTAACATCACCAATAAAACAGCTGGCTGCAAGTGGTGTGTCTTTTAATCCGCCATATTTATCTGTTTTATTTGCGAGTTCTTGTTGATCAGACGGACTGAGATTTTTCACGTGAGACATAAATGTTTGCCTGAATTGTTTGGAGTTGTTAATGTTTATATTACTGAATACATACAAGATTTTATCTTCAGTCCAATCCTTTATTAATCTGTCCAAATATTTATTGATTTCTTCATCTGGAATATTAATGGTGAAACTTAAATCACGGTCTGTAACATCTAATGTCCTCCATATAAATCGTTCTCGGATAAATTCACTGTCGGCATGTTTAATGAAAACGGACAACATTTTTTCACCAAAGTTCTGTGCGAAGATATCAAACAGCTTGTCATGAATAATTTTATAGTTTATATTGGCGATTTTAACGTAAGTTCCGTTTAACACTTTGAACGAATCAATTAGTCTTTCAATGGAGGTAGACCTGTTAAGTCTGCATTTATCAAATACATCTTCTATAATCTGACGTGTTTCGGGGTTGACATCCGTTAACATTTTCTCTGTCAATTTGTTGTTGTATAATGTACACAGAACCAAACAGCAATATTTCAGTTTTCCTTCCTCATCTGTCCGTAACAATTTGTTAACTTCTTCTTGTAATATATCTGAAGGATTTTTGAAGAATTGACAAATGTCTCCGTGTGTTTCCTTGTTGTATAACCGACAAAGTAACGGGAAAAAATCAAATAACTTCGCCAAGTCAATAATTTTATTCCAGTCTTCCGGAAAATACATTTTGGCCATCTTGATCTTGTCGACTTCGGTTAAACGTAATTTTGCAGATGTAACGTTACACTCTGACATGGTGAAAATCTCTTTTAGTTCTTCAAATTGCGTATCTTGGAAAACTTGTAATCTACAGGTTGAAATGATTTTACAACAATTGTCTTTTAGTATAGTTTTTATGTGCGCCTTCATATGACTCCAAGTGTTAAAATCTAGTTGGTTTAAAGTAAATCTTCCACAGACATCATCAACAACATATACCACTTTAAGCCCCATTTTAAAATAATCTCGGATATCCTCAGGTTTACTCACAGGAACAATTGTATATCCTTCTTTTACCATCTGTAGAGCGACATGTCTGGTAAGGTATGTTTTCCCCATTCCTGCGTTCCCTGTCACGGTTATGCTGTTTACTGTCTTTAGTTTTTTTAGCACATATTTAGTAGCTGCTGTAGGTACATACTTCTTATCTGCTGTTATCCACTCTTCTAATATAGCCTTGATTTGCTCTGAAAATAAATTTATAATAAAGTTTTAATGTTTTGAAATATTGTCAGCTCCTAAATTTGATCTTTTGAAATATTTCTGATGAGTTGTCAGTCAACGAAATGGTCATACAGTGCATAAAATGTATTCGGTATTTTGTGATACTTTTTTTTATTCTTAAATTGATGAAACTATGATGAATGAAGTCGTCACTTTCCCCTCATAGAAACATCATATGATTTTTAAATGCTTATATATATACACATGTACACGGATGTAGGCTTTGAGCGATCTGATCATTGTTTCAGTAGAATGAAGATTAATTGTTGTATTTTTTTTAATTGTAATATACACTCTTTTCTGTTTTCTTTAATTTTTTATTTTGTTTTTTTTCTATGGATTTTATTGTTTCTCTTATTGCAAATGTCTTTTTGTAACATGGGCAGCTCTTGTCACCATTTGATTCTGATTCATCAAATATGATGGTACCTAAATATTCATTTCAATCTCTGCACAGCCAAGTTAGTTGTTATAAGAAAGAAGCAAAAAATTAAATAAATATAGGATTTCGAATATTTTTTTATATTCGTGCAGAAGGATAAACCTTGCATTTCTACCTGTTTCTAAGGGTCATACAAATAAATTGTATATTTTCCGAAAATGTACCTATATTGTATATATCCCCAGCTATGCCGACAATAATATAACGAAATGTAGTCTATGACTGTATTTGGGAAATACAAAAATCATTTTGATAAAAAAAAAAAAAAAGGTTGTGCACAATATCAATGTACACTGAAGATTACCTGAAAGTTTCACAGAAATAAATTGACGTGTGTAGGAGAAAATGACACAATCCATGTTTGTCTATGGAACCCCCCCCCCCCCCCAAAAAAAAAAAAAAATTTATCAACAATAAAATAGTTGTACTGAACCGTCAATGAAATCAATTCGCTGGAATACTGGTAGTTGCGGTAAATAGGTGCGGACGGACGAACGGAATCCCCCATCACTATATATCTCCCTCTAGCGAAGCGGGAAATATAATAAATAAAAAACAAAAAAAAAAACCTTTATGATCAGCCTAAATTTTAATTTTCACATATTCAGGGCCATGATATTTATTTACAAATTCGGCACCCTCTACTGCTACAGAATCATATGGTCGTGGCCTAACTGCAGCCACAAAAACTAAATCCATTTACAGCCATCCTCGGTGGTCAAACGAGCTTGCACTAGGCTTTCATTTTGAAGGTTGTGCTTGCGGTCGGTATAAATTGTGTATACTGCAAGCAATAGTATCTTTTTACGGAGTATCTAAACCATACGTAAACGAGTCTGTGCTCCTACCTAAACCATAAGTGGGTTTGAAATCTTGAAATAAATCCAGAGCGGAAAATTTATTTCAAGTCTTATTTATTGAAAAATATATAGGAGTGAACACTGCATAGAATCAGAAATTTCTGTAAATAGTACTACTATTTGCTGTTTTTATTTAAAATTAAAATTAAAAAGTTTTAAAAAATAGAAAAAAGTTGCATATTACATGTAATTTTTGTATTTAAAAGTAAAACTTGTATTTTGTTAAATGCTGCAGATTACATGGGACCCCAAGAACTGCATTCCTTACTTTAGGAGGCAAGCAGGATTTTACTTGCATTGTTAAAGGACTCGTGTGTTTTTATTTTTCACTATGGTCTTATCGACCACCCCTCCGTATAAATTTATATTATTCGTATAAATATAAACATTTTTTTCGTATCCTCTAGAAAAAGTAATAAAGATTGTTTTTTTTTCTTCTTTCTCTGTCTTATATTTTCTAAAATATACTAAAAGTTTCTTCCATGTAATATTTATTACTGCATTTTGCCACATTTTTCGCAGACATTTAAAACAAAAGGGTTTAGCTAAGCGCAGCATGATACGACCTCAATATGTCGACAAGTCTTGAAAAAATTCCAGTAAAGGTGGACATATTGTTAAGCTTTACCCAATTAAGTGTTGGATAATGTAATATACATTACACAGATATGTTTGACCTACAACAAAAACCAGAATGAAAAAAAAATAGTATTCTGGCCCCTTTAACAACTATAGGAAACAATATGTTGACATACTCTGAAAGCATTCCAAGATGAATCAAAAGAAAAAATCTCCATTGAAATTGGATAATTTTTTTTAATTTTTTTTATATCTCCTCCAAAATTGCTACCTTTGACGCCTTATATCTCGGAAACTATAAAAACATAGAAAAAATCTGTTGACTAATGAAAGCAGTCCTCAAGATGAAATAAAAAGAATAAATCCTTATGAGAATTGGATGAAAATTTTTTAAAAATTAAATAACAAGCCATAATGCTTTTTGGCCCTTTTAACCCCTTATTTCTCAAAAACCATAAATAATAGAATAAATATGTTGCATATACTACTGAAAGCATCCATTAGATGAAATAAAAGAAAATTCCCCATTAAAATAGGATGGAAAAAAATTAGGTGTCCTGCAAAATGGCTCCTTTAATCCCCTTTATCTCTGAAACTACAAAAATGCCCGGACGAACCATTAATTTTTTTTATCAAAATAGGATAACAAATGAAGTTACAAAAATTGACATAAGATTTTCTATTTCCATCAAGGAACAAACACCAAAAAATCATAAAAATCGGACAAATATTAAAAACGTTACACCAAAATTATCAAAAAAATCCTTAACAACCCCTAGGAAAAAATGGGAGGGTCCAGATTTCCCAAAATCAATCTCAACATGTGTGAGTGTTGTGTTTATATTTTTATTACCCTTATGTGTGATTTTTTTGCAAATAAACCATTGTATTTCTTATGGGGTATCGTTGAGGCAAAATATTTAGGGAACGGTCATTATCAGCTAGGGAGTTGAGGGGGGTTTGTCACTGAAGACATTAATGAATAGGGGAAATGGGAGGTTCACAGAAATAGTTCCTTTTATATTTGAAAAAAGGTGTAAAAATGATGTCTGTAGTGTTGTGTTCAAGCACTCAAAATTCTTTCTAAAAGCTGTTAAAATTCAGTTCTGACAAAGTGCAAAATGGATAACAATTTCTGTAACATTTTTCCCCAGGGTAAGAGTACTCTGAAAACTTTCCTGTATGTAGCCTCATACTATTTTGAGGGTGTTAAATTTTCTTAATTTTGCTATTTGTATTGGGTTTTTTGTGGTTAAAATGGGCTATTTTTTGGGGTCAGGGAAATTATGGGATATTTTATTGGATGCAACAATTTTAAGAATAATTAAGAATAATTATTTCCATTTGAAGTACACTATATATTTTAAGTTATAAATTTATATATTGGTATTAATATAAATTTCTGGGTTTTTTAAATTTCATACGGTATTTTTTTGGGGTGCAATATTACCAAAGGTATTTTTGGAGGGTTAATCTTTATCTAGGTATTTTTGGTGGGGGAGACTTATTTAGGCACCATTTTTTTTTCATCTTGACGATTCCATATTTTTTTTCATTTCATAACTAAATTTCAACAGCATTTATGAATAATGAAGATTTGTTATTCAATAATTAAGCTATTTTTAAAGGTGTGCGAAGTTTTTACTTTTATTTTGATCCTTCACAATAATAAGGGAAACTGTAAAAAATATTGTCATATTAATGTTTTAAACGCTCACTACTTTCAGTATTCAAAATACAATTTAAGATGTTTAGAACTTGTTTTAATATATGGTATAAACATAAGAGGAAAATAAAGCATCGATGATTCATAATTTAGTTAGGAGGATGCGGTCATGTCTTCATTAGGGTTTTTTTAATGACAATGGTCTCACAGGTTGCCACTGAAATTTGTTAACCCAGATCTGCTCCAATCCGCTCAGCTGATAAATAATGACCCTTCCCTTAATACGTTCAGTAGAACAAAAGTAAATGAAGGGAAACCTAACTGTCTACGGGCGCCGACGACGACAACAGGCTCATACCATAATACGTCCGCAAAAATTTGCGATGGTATAAAAAAGTAGAGGCTGCGTTTACCAGGCGCGGATCCAGGATTTGACGTTAAGGGAGGGGGCGCTGAAGTGTTGGAAATGATTTATATAGCGCCGAGCGGAGCGAGGCGAAAACTGTTTCGGGCGATTTTGTGCTATTTCATAAATTGTCAGAAACGTGGCTTTCTTAGGGGAGCGCGCCGGATGCGCCCCGTATGAATCCGCGCCTGCAACGTATTTTCTCGCATACATATAGAAAGCGATTTTTAAATCAGTGTAAAGGTTATCATATTTTTTTCCCGGTGAATTCAAATTTTTCCCCTAAAATCCTTACCATTACCAAAATTCTCTAAATATGGCCAGTTTTTTGAAAGAGCAGCTTATGTTTCTGCAGATAAATTTAATCTAACGAACGCAGACACAAATTCGATCAATATTTCGCGCCTCACCCGATAATGTACTTTAACGATAAAAATACCTGACCTTGCTACTTGATATGCACTTTTACCGACAAAAATATACATGTGTGACCTTGTAATATTATCCGTTGTGCCGTTTGAGCGAGTACGTGTATTAGTAGTAAATGAAATAAAATGTTGTAATATTGTTCTACTGATTTTCTGGGTTTTTTTTTCATCTACTTGATTTATAATTATTTTGCAAACTCACAGACTTCATTTTTTAAAAATCATATATAATACTTTTGATTCCCGGCAATATTAAAGCCTGGAAGCTTTTCCAGCACTTTTTTTTTTATGGAATCCAGTTCTTAAATTGTTCGAGTCAAAGATCGAGATTTCAATTCTCAGTTCGAGTTAAAGTTACAAATCAGGTTCAAGTTAATCTTCGACCATAATTCTATATGTAGTTGGTTATGAAAAAAAATCTCGAACATTAACTCAAAGTTTTTACAACCCTTTTCTTTCATGATTTATTAGTTAACATGATTTGTTTTCCAAACAAAATTATGAGCCTGATTTTTTCTTTTTCCACAAAGGAGGAAAAATGGGAGGTGGGGTGGTACTACCCTTAATTATCTGTACATAGGCTCGTCCGGGGCAAAATAATAAACACCCAAATACATGTGTAAGCACCTTTTTTCAAAACGTCCCCAAAAATAGTTGTCTAAGTACATGTGTAAGTGACCCCCCCAAAAAATAACTAGAAAAATGTTACACCCAAAAATAAACCTGTGGAAATATCACATCCAAAAAATACCTAATGAAATTTTGAAAACCAGATATTTATATTAATACAAATTTATAAATGTTGTACAAAAATGAAAAATTACAAAATGTCAATGAATATAGTTTTTAGGCTGTCCCAGAGAGTACTAAATCCAAATTAGAAAACGTTAATAATACAAAAGATGTTCAAAAAATTAAATTAGAAGTCAAGACCGCTTTTTCTGATAGATACAATACTTTATATGAAGCCAAAATTCATAATCTAGATGAAAATAACAAATTATTTTTATATAAACAACTGAAAAGATCTATAAACAAAGAATACTATTTATCTTCGGATAATTTTGAATATCGAAAACTGATCACGAAGTTTAGAATTAGTGATCATAATTTAGAAATTGAAAAGGCAGATTTTATAAATTCCAAGAGAGCAATGTGTAAAACATGTGAAACGATAGAAGACGAAACACATTTCATATTAAATTGTAAATTAACTGAAGCATTACGACAAATAAGTTTTCGAAATTTTTCTGCCGAAGATTCAAATTTCACAAATTTAACCGATGAAGAAGAACTTGTCTTTATTTTGAACCCAGCGTCCTCCAAGCAAGTAAAAAACACCGGTTCCTTCTTAAAACAGTCTTTGAAACTGAGGTCAGGGGACTAGTCACTTTTTGCCTGTTATTTGTGTTTATAATTTTCAATATTGTATATTTGTTAATCTGTTTTTTGTTGTTGTCACAAACTATGTTTAAGGACAATAAGTAATTTGATATATATAAACTCGGAATGTAGAAAACAATTTTGCATCATGATATGATATAACCTTATAACTTTCTGATGTCTTTAGAAAGACAATACAGTTTTGAGGTTAATTAGTTAGATCTATGTAATCAATGTCTGCTGACAATCCATGAATCAAATTATTTGTGTAAATACTTATATATTTTTCATATCGTCATTTCCCGACTCCCCCCACCTCCCTCCCCCCAAAAAATAAAAAAAACTAACCAAATATAATACTTGGAATTATCAGAACCCCCCAAAAAATAAAAAATAAAATTGAAACCCAAAATATAGTACGAACCTACGTATAGGAAAACTTTCAGAGTACACTCCCCTCCCGAGGTCTGTTCCATACCGTTAAATGGTTGTTTCTTGTACATGTAGATTTCATAGGCACTTATTTTATGCAAAATTTCTATCCCCGTTTGTTCATGGGGATTCCAGGTTTTAAAACAATATCTAATTTATTTGTTTTCGGTAAATTTGTCCGGTATGGCAGAACTAGTCAATAGTGTTATAAGGGAGACAAATCAAACAAATTTACAAGAAAACACGGTTTCAGAAACAGGTAGTCAGTGGCGGATCCAGGTTTTCCCGAAGGGGATGCTTGTTTGCCGAACGGAACGAGGCGAAAAAAAAGTAGAGACCATGTAACTAAAACAAAACATAATATAACATAACATTACTTTTATTACCAAATCAGGATCCCACAAAGAGCAAAAGATCAGTACATATGGAGAAAAGGACAATGATTGATGATACAAGTATACACACAAAACATAACAATCACAAATAAATTTCAATTAGCTGATAATAAATCTTGCAACAGCTGACAAGACCTGATTATCTTCATTGGTAAGTAAACAGATAAGTTTTTGTTCATTACTAAGACTCAAGAAATTTGGATATTTATTTACTAAATAAGTAATTTCTTTGAATCAAATTTTGAACAGACATATACAAAATGGGTTTCATCTTCACTTAAACCACTAGAACAATTCCTGCAGACCTTAATAATTTAGAAAAACGGCCAACTTCAATTTGCAACCTGTGTGCTGAAATTCTTAATTTACACACGGCTTGCCTTTCACAAGTGTGATAATTCTCCAAACCAAAGTGATCTATAATCTTCAAATGTGTGCATCTAGTTAATTGTTTTATAATTTCATACCAATCAGATGGAAGTCTATCCAGCAATTATTTCTCAATCAGTTTATTAAATTTAAATTTACTGTAGTTTTAAAAAGTTTTTCTGATATCCAAATCTTCAAGTAACCTAGTAACAAATGAATACCATGAATGGTTTTTTCATTGTTTATGTCCTGACTTTATACACAAACAAGCATTTTTCAGCAGTGGGAAATTGGATGTTATGGTCTCAAATATATACCAATATTTTCCAATTATAGAGTTAATAATATCATAGTATAAAGGAAAACGCCCTAGTTCTGAGACAATACAGCGGAAATTAAAACTTTTCTTATGAAAACCAAGTATACACTTTTGAAGTTTGATAATATGTAGTTTGTCACAAGATAGATTCTTTAATATATTTTCATAATTAAAAGATTGAATATTTGTACTAAATGAGCTATAACTGTCCCATATTTTGGAATTGTATAATAGGATAGGCTTCAATGTGTGGTCAGAAATATGTAAATAACCTTATGCTCGGATTAAGACTAAGACAAGAGAGCTGTCTGAGTGACAGCAAACCGGGTTTTCCTTCTATTTCATTTTTACTGAGTAACTTTTCTCCAACAAAGAAGTCAAGGGTCAAGGTCAGATGTCAACATCTTTAGTACACGACACATCATCTTGGGGTACACTACCCACACTTCAAAGATCTAAGATGTAGGTTTTAAGACAAAAGAGTTACAGACTGGATATGATTAGCAATATATTGACCTTGAGGTCAAAGTTCAAGGTCAACATCCTTAATGTGCGACACATCATCCAGAGGAAACCTACGTCCACAACAAATATCCAAGGACTAGGTCTTAAGGCAAAAAAGTTACACTCCGGACACGAAGATGATCTAAAATTACCTATTTATTCACCCTAAGGTCAAGGGTCAAGGTCATAGGTCAACATTTTTAAAACATGACACATCGTCTTGAGGTGACATATCCACATACCATAGATCTAAGGTCTAGGTCTTAAGACAAGAAAGTTATAGGCCGAACACTATTGGCAGCCACCCCAGACCGCCCGCCCGACTTCACCAATTCAATAACCAGATTTTTCCAGAGGAAACCCCGGTTAAAAATTACTTCTCAATTGAAGTATGCTTTTAGTGCTTTCTAATATAGTTCCACTTTTATTAAATGAAAACTACCAGGTGCAGTGAAATAAACTCCCAGCTGATATCTATAGATTTATACACATTCTAATGGTGTATTTTGAAATATAGTTGGATTTTTCATTTTTTTCTTCCAGCTTTATTAAAAATCATGAATTTTGTCTTTTTTTATATATTTACCTTCAGACACAATACACTCACTGTCACCACAAAATTCTTTTAACTGATTTAATCTCTTGTGTCCCTGTTCTACCCACTTTTCAAAAATATAGGTAGAAAATGTAGTGGGCAGAACAGGAATGGTAGTATAAACACTCTAATTAGATCTAATCAGAGAACAATAGATTCGAAGTTATGGTGTTGTCCAAAAAACTTTTTAGTGGAAACCAACTGAAACAAATATCTAAGTATGAATTTAAAATATACACTTATATTTCTATCGTTGCTAAGTCTGTGAATTCTATTGTCCTGTGTGCTGTCTCGAAGCCTTGATTAGAATAAAAATTGGTCAACATCAATATTTATGTACATGTACAAGTAAAAAATTAGCTTTAATTACTTAAAATCAAAATGATAAGTACATGTAATGTGATAAAATGATAATTAGGAACAAATCAAGCAAACATGAATTCAAATTGAATCCTAAGACAGAATTCTTACATAATATTTTTTAAAGTTTGTATGATATTTTTAAACATTAAAATAATAACAAAAACATCAAAACTCTGCATCGATTTCTTTAACTTTAAAAAAAAAATTAACATAGAAAATACATTTATTGAAGAAATTTACCTGCCCTTTTATCAAGGTATTTTTTTAGGAAATAAACTTTAATTACTAAAACAACATTCATACTAATTATGTTTACACAGGACATGTGATCAGAACAGGAATTAAAATTTCAAAAAGAGGGCAGAACAGGAACACATCCTCATGAAGACCATGAGATGAAGTAGAAAAAATTGGCAAGGGTTGCACGGGTTCCACGAAACCCTGTGTATTGCCTGTTTTCGTTGTTGTCTATGTTTTCAGTGTAATAGTTGAATAAACATAATGTTTATCCATATGTTATTTATTGATCATAAAGAAGTTTTTGCCAACGTTTGGTAAAATCCAGGATGGTTTAAGAATGTAATTAATGTTTAAAAAAAAATGAAAAGAAAAACACAGGGAAGATTGAGTATACATTATTATTGTATTGAAAGACAAGTACATGTACAGTGTATCTATGATCTAGCTACCGAAGAAAAAAATCATTACATCAAACATGTCATACTTGTGGAAGATGAAGCCAGAAATTTTCTTTAGAAACGGAATAGGCCGGATTATTTTTTTCAGCAAAAGGGAGGCCATATTATTTTTTTTTCAAAAACTCCCAGCCCTACCCCCCCCCCCCCCCAAACCAGGAAAATCAAATGGTCCGTGCCTAACCGTCTTTCATTTTTGAATCTACGCAGTTAGTTTCTATACAGTATTGCCATGCACCATATGCAGATGTGCAATGTTATTTTTAGCTCACCTGACCCAAAGGGTCAAGTGAGCTATTCTCATCACTTGGCGTTCGTCGTCCGTTAACTTTTACAATAAAATGCTCCGCGGGGCGCAGCTAGATACGACAGCAGATATTGAACCCTGAATAGCCCCCCTCCCCCCCCCCCCAAAAAAAATTTACCACTTTTTTAGCTTTTGTGCAATACACTATGAAGTTGCACATTAACCCCCCATCCCCAAAAAAAACCCCAAAAAACAATAAAATTTTATTGTAACCCCCCCACCCTTTTCTTCCTAAAAAAAATTTGAAATCTTCTTTTTAATTTATGAAATATCAAATGAGAAAAAAAAATACACTATGCTATTGCGTATTGACCCCCCCCCCCCCCAAAAAAAAAAAAAAAAAACTTATTGTACCCCCCAACCCTTTTTTGCAAAAAAAAAATAGAACATAGGGGTAAACTTCAGTTTTTGTCTTATATCTCAAAAACTAAAGCAATTAGAGTAAAAGTGACGGGGTAAAAATGTTCATAAGGTCAAGATCTACCTGTCATGAAATTTTCAGACGAATCGGTCAACCCTTTGTTGGGTTATTGCCCCTGAATTGTTAATTTTAAGGAAATTTTTCAGTTTTAGGTTATTATCTTGAATATTATTATAGATAAAGACAAATTGTAACATCGAAAATGTACAACAAAGTAAGATCTACAAATAAGTCAACATGACCAAAATCATTGATTGACCCCTTATAGGAGTTTTTGCCCTTTAAAGACGGCATCCAGCATAAACTTTCCTTTAAAGATCTTTTCCTCTCAAACCACTAGCTAGGCCAATTTAGAACAAACTTTGGTGGAATGGTCTGTGTGGCCCCCTTCCAAAATTATGTCTGGCATCCCCGACTTCCAACCGACATGGCTGCTATTACTAAAAATAGCAAAAAGGGGGGGAGGATGAATTTCAAAAATCTTCTTATATGAAACTACAAGGCAAGTTGGAATCAAAGTTGGCAGTAATGGTTCTTAGGAGGTTCTCTTTCAGAAATATATCCAATGACCCGGACTGTTAACCAAGATGGCCGCCACAGCCGAACTTAGTTTAACATAGGGCCCTATGGGAAAATTCATTGAAAAATCTTCTTGTCTTAAACTACTTGACCAATTGGAACCTGACTTGGCAGCAATGGTCCTTAGGAGGTCCTTTTTCAGAAATATGTCTGATTTCGTGGACTGTGAACCAAGATGGCCGCCACAGCAGAACTTAGTTTAACATAGGACTCTATGAGGAATTCACTCAAAAATCTTCTCGTCTGAAACCACTAAGCCAATTAGAATTAGACTTGGTAGCAATGGTCCTTAGATGGTCCTCTTTCAGAATTTTGTGCGATGACCCAGACTATCAACCAAGATGGCCGCCACACCCGAAATTAGTTTAACATAGGGCCCTATTGAAAAATTCATTGAAAAATCTTCTTGTCTGAAACCACTTGACATATTGGAGCCAAACTCGGCAGCATTGGTCCTTAGGAGGTCCTCTTTCAGAAATATGTCCGATCACCCGGATTATCAACCAAGATGGCTGCCACACCGACCTTTGTTAAATATTGGACCCTATAGGAAAATTCATTTAAAAATCTTCTTGTCTGAAACCGCTTAGCCAGTTGGAACAAGACAGCAGAAATGGTCCTTAGATAGTTCCCTTTTAGAAATGTATCCGATGACCTGGACTGTCAACCAAGATGACTGCCACCGCTGAAATTAGTTTAACATAGAATCCTATAAAAAAAACCAGCCAAATTGACTGCAACACTTAAATTTTTAGGTCTGCTCAAGGTGTAAAGTTAAATCCAGGTGAGCGATACAGGCTCTTGAGAGCCTCTAGTTTAAATTTGTTACCCAAAGGGGTATAATTTTGAAAAAAAATGTCAATTTAAGCTTGTGATTTAAACTCCTCTTTTTTTCAATTTATTCATTTTACTTTTACACAGTAGTATCATGCACCATATCTAGATGCGAAACTTAAGTAAGGTTTCTAAAATTCTAATTTTCAATTCAAGGTTATGACGTACAATGTAAATCTTTAATTTTTTAATATTTATGCATTTTATTTCTATACAGTATTGCCGCATTGCCATGTACAATATGTACATGTGCAATAAGGTTTTAGAATTTTGATTTTCTAAAATTGGGGCCCAAATGGGTCGAATTTCAAAAATTGTCAATTTAAACTTGTCTTTCATTTTCAAATATATGCATTTTTTCTATACAGTATTGCCATGCACAATATGTAGGTGCACAATAAGGTTTTAAAATTTTAATTAAAAAAAAACTGGGACCACAGGGGTCTACTTTCGAATATTGACAATTTAAGCTTTTTACTTAAATTCCTCTTTCATTGTTCAATTTATATTTGTTTAGGTGGGATTTGATGCCGATTTCAGCACATTTGGCTATTTCGCGGCGGCCGGTTTGGTGGAGGAAGCCGGAGTACCCGGAGAGAACCACCGGTAAAAAAATTAGCAATCCTTGTCAATTAAGACCCCGGCACAGATGAGATTCGAACTCACAACTGCAGTGTTGACAGGCTAGTGATCATTAGTAGTCGTGACAAACTACTTAGGCCACTCGGCCACCGAGGGTCCTTTTCAATTTATGCATTTTATGTATATTGTAATAAGCTTTTAAAATAGAATTTTGATTTTCAAAACTTACGGCGAATTTAAAAAAAATAATGATGTATTTAAACTTGTGACCTAAACCTTTTTAGCTCACCTGGCATTTAAGGCCATGGGAGCTATTGCCATCACTTGGGGTTCGTCGTCCATCGTCCAGCGTAAACTTTCCTTCAAAGATCTTTTCCTTTGAAACAGATGGGCCAATTTGGACCAAACTTTCGTTGAATGGTCCTTAGGTGGCCCCCTTCCAAAATGTGTCCAACATCCGCGACTTCTAACTGACATGGCTTCTGAGACTATGAGACTAAAATATCCACATGTTTGCTCATTTCGTACCGACCAAACAACAAACATGGACAATTGCTTTTTTGATTGGCTAGTTTTCAAAACTCTCCTCTGAAATTGCTAGGGCAAATGGAACAAACCTCGACAGGACGCATATTGATTAAATAAACAATTTTTCTGGAACTGTTGGGTCAAATGGAAGGAAACCTGACAGGAGGCATTTATGGGAGATTCTGTACAAAGTCTTCTCATTTTGTCCCGATCGGACTACAAATATGGCCACCATGGGCAGTTCTTGTTTCTGATAGGCTGATACAAAAAAATCAAATGGAACTTTCATGACAAGAAGCATATATAGGAGGTTCTTCAGAAAATTTCCTCATTTCATCCCGATTGGAATACAGATATGGCTGCCACGGCAGTTAACAATCTTCTTCTCTGAAGTCGTTTGGCCAATGGAACGACACTTGACAGGAAACATCTCTAGGGGTTCATTACAATCTTTCCTCTTTTTTCCCGATCGGGCAACAAACATGGCCACCATGGTAAATTCTTGATTATCATTGGTTGATTTTAAAAAAAAAAACAAATTTTCTGAAACTAATTGGTCAATACTGTCAGCCCCACTTGACAGGAATCATCTATGGAACGTCTTTTATGAAATTATTTTTTTCCATCCGGATTGGACGACAAGCATGGCTGACATGGCCAATTCTGGTTTCTGACAGGCTGATATAAAGAAGTCTTCTTCTCTGAAACCGCGTGGCCAAATGAAAAGATGCATAACAAGAAACATTTGTGGGAGGTTTTTCACAAAGTTTTTCCAAACATGGCAGCCATGTGCAATTCTCGTTTCTGTTGGGTGAGCGATACAGGCTCTGCCCTCTGAGTCTCTAGTTTAAATATGCATGCATGTACATATACCTAATCTGTGTCTATACTCAGTACTGTGTGGAATTATGATTATTATAATGTATGATGGTTTAAAGGTGTATAACAACTGACCAGACAGTGAATGCCTTAAACAACAATCGACACCATCACCACCATGCAGGGGCTATCATAGAGACTATGCTATTTATTTACGAGATGGACCTATGTGCATGGGATGAGTGTTGAAACGATCTGAACTAATCTTGTTTAAAATTTACAAATGAAAAGTATATGCAAATGTTTTATTATAAAAACAAATTCATAGTATATACCAGTTTTATTTTCTGCTAGCGATTGTATAGGAATAAATGCACTTTTACCTTCTGGTCATTGCTAAAAAACAAAATTTCTGATTCGTCTTGGTAAGAAAAAAAATAATTTGGTTTGATTGTAGTCGATAAAAAAATTGTGTCAATACCTTGAAAAAAAATTTCAAACCAATATAAAAAAAACACTCCCCCACCCCTTTGAAGTTAATACTGCAAGTAAGAGTGATGGTGCAATTAAAAGGGAATCACGGAATAGTTTATATATGCATGAACCATACTCACCACTCGTTCACGGTCATTTTGACTAAGCCGTGTCATAGACGTTCGTGTAAAAAAATCAATTTTTTAGAATGGCATATTGTTTAAGTTTGGTAACAGCACAGTTAATGAACCTAAGATATTTTTAATGCCTAATTGGATCATGGAGAACTCGATTAAGGGGATGGTAAATGGCTTTCCGAAATTCTGCATTCTTGGTTTAATGGCTAAACGCGTTTCACTCAAACAATAAGGCTACTGAAACATGTTTTTATTGTTTTAAATTTTTGTATCGTTTCTTTCGTTGACTAGTAGATAATGTCCTTTGGATTTCTGTTATAAATTTGTGATATAGAGCTTATTGTTATACATTTTAATGTTTTATATGTATTAAGTTTCGTGATTGTGTTAAGTCATAGAGTGAACATCTATGTACTGTTGTAAATAGTAACGATCAATGGGTCTGCAGATATATGTACAATAGTAGAAGAAAAGAAATACATTGAAATCGGCTTATGCTTTCATCCTTAATGCAGTATTGAAGTTTAAAGATGAGTGAAGTCTATAAAAAATGAAACCTCTGTTTGACCATTCAATCTTGTGAATACTTTTTCATGTTTAAGGATAAATATATCCCAACTAAATTAATATACAATAATACACGTATCGTACATGCTGCTTTTGGGTATATATGTATAGATACATAAATGTACATTTTCCATTGATAGTATAATTGTTTTTTCTTCAATCCTAGATATAGGTTATTAATTGGTTGATGTACATTAACAAGTATGCCCATTTAGTACATCTTATCCGGAATAAGAATACCTACACTAGTTGAGAGTAGCTATATGATGTATATGTAATATGTAATTTTGAGTGCAATATATAACGATATTGCATTCCATGAAATTATCGCTTTAAACATTGACGTCATTTAAATATGTTTATTTTACATTTAAAATATACTTCTACACGTCAATAACATGGTTGTTGTCTGAATATTGACGAACATTGTAATTTGTAAAATAAAAAATTGCAATTTCAAACTTACTCGTGTTATATATTTTTGGATATTAATCTAATGTTCCTATAATATCTACTTACCTCTTACGTTAAGAGGAATTACTTCACTCTGTTCATCTAACAGCTCTTGAAGCTTTTTCTTTATTCCTTGAAAAGAGTTCCATCGAATCAATATTTGTTTAGTGGTAGAAATAACATGTTAAATTAATATTTTTGATCAATAGACTGTCTTTGATGTTGGTTTCCTCGTAATACATTAGATATTAAAAAAAATGACGATGTCCATCATTTTAATATAACGTTTAAAATCATCTAATATGAATAGAGAAAGGAAATTCTCCAATACCCATAAGGTACACTACATCTATATACCAAATATGTAACATATGTTATCACAAATAACACATATCTACATGTATCCTTTTTGCATATATTATAAACAATTGAGAGTGAAAGCTGTTATATACAGCGTGCACATGGAGTACATAAAATGATAGCAGGCTGATTACATTTTATTTCAGTGTCACTTCTGCTAAATCGTAGTTGTGTCTACCAACACATGAAACCACACACACATAATTCAGCTGTATTCACACGCTACCCGCATGTAATTCGTACGATACTCGTACACGATTCGCAAATATATATGGTTGCTAGGGACTTTTTCATCGGCTTCTATGGACCTTTTCAATGACCTTGACCTTTGACCCTCCATTTTACTTGTACAGCTACCATTTAATGTATTTCAAGTTATGCTCTAGACATCTGTGACAATATGTCAGACCATTATTTTCTGTTTACATGTAAATAATCTTTCAAGGGCAAAAACTCCTATAAGGGTTAAATTGACGATATTGGTCCAGTTGACTCATTTATGCTGTTTACAGTTTGTCTGTATCTATAATAATATTCAAGTTAATAACCTAAAACTGGGAAATTTCCTTAAAATTAACCATCCAGGGGCAATAACGCAAAAATGGGTAGACCGATTCGTTTGAAAATTTCTTGGCAGATGGACTTCGTTGCTAAATTTGACTAAAGACGAGTTGACCAAAAACCATGTATTCTAGAGAATAATTTTATTTAAAAAGTGTGACTATACTTCACCATGATTACATTTGTTTTTTTTTTTTTGTTGTTGTTAAAATTATTAAAATTTAAAACGCTTACATCTTTTTGAAAAAAGATAATATACCAAAAAGAACAAATATGTGGAATCGTCATGAATACAGAAAAAATCACCCACCAAAGCAGATAATAATACAAAAAAAAGTGCCCTTTCAAAAATCCACCACAACAATTTTTGTGCTTTATTATTATATGTAATAAAACAGGTATGATCTTTTATATCAGTCGATTTGAGTTTAAATAGACCTAAAATTAATATTGACCTCCACCTGCGGCGTCAGTCAATATTAATTTTTAGGTCTATTTAAACTCATATCGACCTCTTCAAAAGACCATAATTGTATAATATGCACGCTGGATTTTTTTATTTGTATAATGACAATATTTTTTAAAATCAAACTTTCATATACGGGAGAAACCTTTCAACTTTTATTTTTTTTTTTGGGGGGGGGGTGTTACGTGGAAGGCATTAGCCCCTGGATATTTTTTTCGCAAAAACCATGAAAGTTTGGGTAACTGTGCACTTATTTTTACAAAATGTTCTACAACTGTTTGATTCTTTGATATTTTTAGTTTTTCACTTTTGATGACATTTTTTACCATTTTTTAGCCTTTAAGTACATTTATTTCATTAATACCTATTTTTGGTTATGAAAGAAAAAATGCAAATTTGAACATATTTTACTCCCATAACATGATTTTAATTTGTCTACGAATAATTAAAAAATAACAATCCATAGATACTAAAATTAGATATAGTAAATTTATAATATGCCGTATACGACGCATTTCAAGGAGTTACCTCTCATCAGCAGCATTAAAATCGAAACATTTGGAAGACCAAAAACTAAACTTATTTTAAAACAGGAAGTACTCATAACCAAAAATACCGAAATAGAAAAGCCAAATTTCAGCTAAGGAGATCTACCATGTGCAATACAAAGAATGAACCCTTAGTAATTCTATTATTTTTGAATTTTGCTAAATACTGGTAATTTCTTCAACAAATCAATGAATAATCCTGTCAGACAAGTTATTGATATTGATGCACTACAAAGTTTTAATTGACTAAGAATGAAATACAATTTATTTCGTACTATTGATTCAAAAGTGAAAAAATCAGTTTTGCGATCTCTATTAACATTCTTCGTTATACCTTCTAGATACCTCTTTAATGCTATAATAAGGTTTAATTGTGGAATACCGTCCAATCGTCATCTAAAGATTTAACAAGAGTGGACACACTAAATGTCTTGCCCGAGGATGCACATGGACACAGAATAAAGATTATATGATACCAGACATTGCAAGGCAAAGGAAAATGTGCTAAATTAAGAACGGACATAATATGGATCCCTGACTCTTTTCTGTTGTTTGCTTAACGTCCAGTGACAAATATTCAGGTCAGGCCTTCCGTATTATGACCTGACAACCCCAAACTAGAGGGTCTCCCCTATCCGCACCCGGGGACACGTTAGGGTTGAGTTCCATAACCCATCACAGGTGCTTAGAAAGGGTGCAACATAAAGACCATTTCATCAAAGTGTGGTCTCCAACGCCCCAGTTGTTTCAGATAAGAAGGCGCTTAAATTTATTTCTGTTGTTTCTTTTTCTGATTTTAGTAACGGTGGCCATATTCTTTGATTTCCTCACCATTTGAAAGGGCACCAGCGGAGGAGAAAACATTTTAGCAATGGTCAAGCTTGAGAATACTACATGTGTATAAATAACCATGACACCTTGTTATCATTCATATATGCTTTCACAAATTGAGGAAAAAAAGAACTCTTATTGAAACACTAATTTGATTTTTTTTTTCATTTTGATTTAAGGTTTATTAGAGGGGATTGACAAATATGGCCAAGGAAAAGTTTTAAGGCATTGCAGGAACTGGATAATATTTGTCAATTCATTGAGATAAATCTGAAAGACCCCCCCCCCCCCCCCCCAAAAAAAAAAAAAAAATCATCAATCTTTTCATATTATCTAATTATTCTGCTATGCTAAATAGTTTTTACTTATCTAAATACTTATATTATTTCCTTCGTTTCTCGTCAACATGTCTGGCAATATTTGAAGACGGCTTCGTCTAATCTTTGATTAAGAACTACAAATATTCAAATTTTTCCCTAGAAGACTGTCGTACGTCAAATATTATGCAGTTTTTACAGTCTCCGGTACAGTCAGCCTTAAAAACCAGTGAAATCTGAAACTGACTATAGCCGAGAAGGACACGTGATATTTTACTTCAAGGTCATTAAACTTATTATTTAATAAAATTCCTACAACAAAAAATTGCCTCCAAATGCATTTTCAGGTATACCGATATAGGTTGTAACAGTTTAAATACCGCGCAATGCTATTTCCACAGGAGGGCGACCCCCCCCCCCCCCCCCTTTTCTCAATTTATTTATATTTTCCTATACGAATTTGACCTTCACAGAAATATGATTTTTTTTAGATTAGTATAAGCACGTAAATTTGCAATATACTAAATAGTACATTCCATTGATATTTTTGACGAACAATGTAACTTAATAATATATACGTGTTTTTGTCGTCCAAAATCCGGAATCTTTTCATCATGATTTATTGACTTCTAAACAAATACTCGCAGCAGGAAATCGATTTTAAAACATATCACCTATATATTGATTGCATTTATAATTTTATGCATATCATTAAGACATTCTACTGTTTTATCCTAGCACTATATTGGGAGGCCAAAATTGAGGTCGTATTTGTCGAAACATGATAAACTGTCGATACCTTTAGATTTTGCCATTAGTGAAGTCATGCAATTCTTGATAATCCGATATATTAGATTAATAAAGCACCAAAAATCCCTTTCTCTGCCACGGTTTAAAATTTTTAAACATTCTAGGTTGTTACAAGAAATAAATATCGGTAAATAATATAAAAAACAATTATGTGGTAATACACAAAATGAAAAGTTTTTTTTCCACTTTACATATACATATATTTATTTATTTTAACAACCTAACATTTAAATGTTAATTTAAAAAATATCTAAAATAAATCTAAAGAAAAAAATAAAAATAAAATAAAATAGAAAAAATGTCAATATTCAAAACTAGTGAAAAGAGATATCCCGGATTCACATTTATGCATTTTTTTCTAAAATAATACATTCAAAACAATGCTAAATTAAATAAACATATATTATAATCTAAGTGAACTATATTATAATTATAAATTATTTTTGTATTGTTAATTCAAGAAACGAGTTCAATATACATGCATTAACATTTACATAGGCTTTCCAGCATTCAACGACAGCTTGCTAGTGATCACCGGTAGCTACAATATGTAGCTAGTGTTCAACGCGTTGAAAGCTCATGACGTTCGAACAAGCTGGCAATAGTTTAGAATAGGCTGTCATTTGGCCATGTCAGAGGTATTTAAAAGAAACAGCAATTGTATGGTGAAACGCTCTTTATCTTATATCACAACATATGTTATTCCCGAGCTTTACTAGGTTCCCATCAGAAAATATTTTCAAGAAGGTAATTTTTGTGTAGTGTAACTTTGAAATTGTAATTTGTATCTACTATCAAGTGTAACGGTAAGTCTCATAAACTATTTTGAGATATTGCAACAAAGGACATGGTATGCTTTGGCCTGATATTTGGCCCCTTGAATTAAAAAATAAAAAGGTAATGAACTACTTACTCTCAGATATCATTAAGTACTCTTAGATTGCTTCATTTTAAGAACATGTATTTTTTAACAAGAAATTTCTGTAATAGCGGCAATATGCTGTCAAAGATGGCTAATTGTGAAGAAATCAATCAAAAACACCAAAGTTTACTCATTTTTGGACCTTTAAATTATAATGTTTATATGCATGAGCAACAGCCTTGCCCAAAAATATATTTCACTGAAATGTGTCTTTAAGTAAGACGAACATTATGTTAAAAAATATGTTTAGGTACGACAATTTCTCATAGTTGTTTTAACCAAAATCTACTGTGAAAACACTCGATTTTCGTCAAATCCTTGATTTAGCAGACGTCAATGGCATTGCTGTTGCACGATGGGAAGGAATTTTGTACAATGATTGATATATAGTTAAAGTTCGATCATTATACGATAAATATGATACAAACTTGAATTTGAAATCCTACTTTTAATTTTTCATTTTAGATGGGGTAACAAACAATGGCTGAAATCATACCTTCTGTTATTATGACCAATTTGATGAAACAAATGAAAAAAAATCAGCAATGTGCATTTTTGGTCAATAAACAATCATTGTATCATTAAAAAGTACTTTTATCTTATATCGTAACAGCTGATATAGGTAAATTAAACTGATTTTGGATTCCTGTTTGTTCTAATTGTTTTGGTTTTTGATGGTAGTGCTTATTAATTCATTATTATATCTTTAACCGGAATTCCAACATTATGATCTCTAGCACTGCTGATGAGTTGTCAGTCAATGAAATGGCCATACAGTGCATCAAATTTAATTCGGTATTCTGTGATATAGTTTATTTCATCCTAAAAATGGGTGGATGGATGACACAGTTTCAAAGTGGGTGAAGGCTATTAGGTCAATGATACAGGTCCGATTTAAAAACCTCCAAGGGTCTATAAGCACTAAAGCTATAAGCTATACCCATCTTTTGAGATCCTAAGGTTGTTGAAACCTTGACTCGTCTCCGTGACAAATATATAATTGCCCCAGCGGACAAAGCCCCTAATCACATTGTTTTCGTCTGCAAGAACTATTATATTGGGTGTCTTAGAAACGAGGTGGGAATAGATAACACTGAGGGTAACCAAACTTATACACCGACCACACTCACTAAGCAGGAAGTCCTTGATAACCTCCAAACCTATCTTCATTCCTTTAATTGGCATTTCTACAAAGGGTGAATAAATGGGCCTGCCTACTCTTTATTGGATTCCTAAACTACACAGAAATCCGTTTAAACAAAGGTACATCGCTGGGTCAGCTAATTGCTCTAAGAAACCTCTTTCAAAGATTTAACACTCATATTGACATGTATTAAAGGGGGCCTTTAGAATTACTGTGAAACATCATATTCCACAAGTGGCGTAAATCAGATGTGGATTCTAAAAAAAATCAACAAATTTTCTACATTATATAAAATCAAAATCTGGCTACATGTGTAATAAAAAATTTGTTCCGGCGTGACATTTGTTCCGCCGGAACTTATTTCATAGAAAATATGTTCCACCAGAACTTATATCACCACAAATAAGCGCCAGCCCTGTAAAATTTGTTCCGGAACTAATTTTTTTATCCAAATGTGAAATAATCCGATATAAATTGTCAAATAAATTCCCGTTATAAAAGTTAAAAATTTTTGAAATATCAAATTAAGTCAGCATATCTGTTGTAAGTAGATAATATGATTTAATAACAAATGCGAAATTAAGATTATCAACGGTGATAAATAATTTAAAAACTGTGACTATTTAATTTTTCTACAAATTCTGATACAAAGTAACAAATATATTTAATCGTAATATTCATATATATAAGATTAGCATTTAGTTGACATTTTGGCTCGTTTGGATTTGCGTAGGACAGGAGTTGAGGTATCACGCTGGCCTGATTCTAGAACATCTATCCTGTCATGATCAACAGATATGTTGACAACAGACGTCTTAGACAAAGTTGACATATTAAAGTATATGTTCAAAGATTTCTCTGATGACATGTCATCGGTTAACATGAAATTCTTCTTTTTCTGCATCATTTGTTTCATTTGGATATTTTTTTTCAAGAATGTAATTAAATATTTTCCTATACTCCAAAGGATCCATATTGAATGTTTACACTTTTTATTATTATATATTATCAATGTAGTGCTTGTTTTATAATGTACTTGAATGATAACTTTAAACACAATAATGACAATGCTCATTATTAAAGATAAGTTGTATAACCAGTGGAACATATTTCACAGACTTATTCCACCAGGTAAGGAACAAATTTCATAGAATAGGAACTTATTTCACAATGTAAGGAACAAATTTCATAAACCCAGAACTTATTACACCAGGTAAAGTGTGGAACTTATTTTATAGAGATGGAACAAATTAAATAGAAATTGTCTGTGAAAGAAGTTCTCCCGGAATATATTTCATGTGATATTTGTTCCACTGGAACTTTTATCACAGGAACAAATTTTGGCTCACACATGCAACAGTATAAAAATATTCTATTTCTCTACACTCTTTACTACCATACCACATTCTCAATTAAAATATCGATTGAAACAACTAGTTCATCAATTTTTTTTTCCCAAAAAAATGGCCGCAGGTATAAATTTCTGGTTTTAGGTATAGAAAAGGCTTATTTCGTTAAGAACCACTCTGATTCTGACAAAAAGTATTCTGAGGATGAAATTACAAACATGTTAGAATTTCTCATAGACAACATATTTATTGAATTTGGCAGTCGAATTTTTCAACAAACAATCGGCATTCCAGTGGAAACCAACTGTGCTCCTCTCCTCGCCGATCTGTTTCTGTATTAATATGAAGCGGACTTCATTCAAGGGATTCAACTTGCCCAATCCTTTAATTTCACTTTTCGTTATATAGATGACGTGTTGTCGTTAAATAACCATAAATTTCAAGACTTTCTACAACTCATCTACCCCAGTGAACTTGAAATTAAGGATTTTACAGATGCATCAAAGTCGGCTTCATATTTGGATTTGTTTCTCGAAATAGACAATGAGGGACATCTGAAGACAGAACTTTATGACAAACGTGATGATTTCGACTTTCCTATAGTTAAGTTTCTTTCTTGAGTAACAATATACCAGCATTGCCTGCATATGGCGTCTACGTTTCTCAGCTTATCTGATATTCAAGGGCATGTGCGAATCACCATGACTTTTTACAAAGTAGATTACTGCTGTCACAAAAGCTTCTTAACCATGGATTTATCAGGGATAATTTGATGTCATCACTAAGAAAGTTTTACGGTCGTCATCACGAATTGATTGGCCGTTTCAGTGTTCCAATATCTAAGATGATGTTGGACCTGTTCCCACTGTCGTAACATTTCATTACATTTGTGACTACCACCGAATTGATTTTGTTGGACTTCTCGACGGGTGCCGTATATGGAGTAGGAACTTTTACCCTTCCGGAGCACCTGAGTTCACTCCTGCTTTTTATAGGTGTTGTTCATTGTTTTTTAGTTTTCAGTGTTTATTTGTTGTGTTTGTGGTTGTTCATTTGTCTTCCCGGGTTTTGTCTGTCTAATGGACTACGTTTTTTTATTGCTCCTTAGGTATTTTTGTCCTCTTTATTGTTTAACGTCCAGTGGCAACAAGGTGCATATCAGGACGAGAACATGTTGATATGATAATGAATATGATCCCTGCTTTGTACTAGACCGACACGCTAAGTCGGAATTTTAATGTGCTAGCTCAGGAGATAGTTGTCCGTAGGAAGACATATCACCTCAGTCGGACACATTATACTGACTCCGAGCCGACCAGTTTTTGCTCTTACTCTTAAGATACAGCGTGCTTGGCGGAGAAGTAGCAAATACCAATTTCAATGTTTTTAGTTTGACCCGTCCGGGGATCTAACCTGCGACCTTCCGCACTCGACGAGAGCACGCTACCATCAGATCACCGATGAGGTCATCTTACATATGACCAACCAAGTAAATGCTAGGTAGTTTGAATAAATTAGAATTTTTGTCTCCTAATTAATGTTAAATTAAATAAGACTTCATTTTACACAAAAATGCGTGAATTAACTCTAACAAAATTGGATAATAAATATAAAATTTGTGACAATTAAGACGTGTCCCTATATCAACAAGAAAATATAAAACAACAAGGAATATAAAGAAGATAAAAGTGTATATAACACTGTTAGTAATTTATTACAAAAAAGTGTATGTTATCAGAAAAAAAGGTTTGAGGCATATGAAATTTGATACAGATTTAAACGTGTAAATGCCCGTAAAACAGTGTATTTCTATCAGGTCATGGACTTATATGAAAAATAATTGAGTGGGGAAATTAGAGTAATTTTGTATTCATTATAGAAATTCGTATGGTATTCAGTATTGATGAGATACACCTTTCCATGACAACATTCGTTACTCTGATAAAATTTGAAAACATTACCTTCAATTTCTATTTCCTTGAGGTGTCTGAGCTCTGAAAAATCACAAAGGTAAATCTCATTTGACAATCTTTGGTATCAGAAATTAAACAAAATAAACTAGATACCGAATTCTATGTTATCAAAATGAATAATAAATTCTCTAATAAAAATAAAAACAGTGTTAACAAACTAGAGATAACATATAGCGATAATGGTACTGCCTTTCTCCAGGAAATTTATGTTAAAATTAGTTACCTCTGCTAAAAAATATATTTCCAAAGAAACATCTTACCATCATGTGTTAGTATAAGAAAATACGCTCAGCCTTTTTGTCAATATAAATATACATCATTTCATTGCATTTTTCATATCTGAAGCCTGGTTACCCCTAGGTCAGTATATCAGCCCAAGAGCAGAGAGGTTCGTTTCGAGGGATGAATATGACTGAGGGCTAATAAATCACCTGACATAAAAATCATTAATGATGATTTTTTAATCGTATACTTCTAGCTGTAGACACTTATGTATTTGCATTTGTCAGGTTAATAATACTATTTTTCTAAATGTTTATTTTTGTTCCGTTTTGCATTTTCCCATATTCAAGTCTATAGTAACAGAGGTGAACCACATCTCTACACCCTAATGTAAACATATGCAAAACTACATTTTGACTAGGATGTTAAACAAATATTCCTCCTCTCCTCACATATATGTATTGTTACCCTGAGAACCTTTGTTACAATCATAACTTAGATCACAGGCCCAAAGTTTGTAAAATCCAAATTCTAAAGCCTTTCATACAGTGTATGACAATGCTGTATAAAAAAAATACATAAAACCAAAAATGTAAGTAAATTTTGGCACCAGCTAAAAATTCTCATTGTTAGAAATTCAACCGCTTGAGGTCTCAAGTTTGATAATCGAAATTTTAAAACACGATTTCACATCTACATACAATGTGTAATAATACTATAAGGAAATTGAATCCATAAAATGAAAAAGGAAAGAGCAGTTAAGGTCACAAGCTTAAATAGCATTTTTAGAAATTTGACCCATGCCGGCCCCAAGTTTTGAAAATCGAAATTATATAACCCTATGACGCATTTGCATACAGTATATGACAATACTGTATAAAAATTAAATACATAAAATGAAAAATTCAAGAAGAGTTGTCAGTCAACGAAATGGCCATACAGCATGTACAGTGCATCAAATGTTTTAGGTATTTTGTGATACATTTTAATAGTACCACCGGGTCTATGTCACTGCTGGGGGACTGTAAGTCCCCGAGGGATTTAACAGCCTAGTAGCCAGAATTTTTGGTCTGGCATGATACATTCCTTAAGCCCCCTTTACACTGGTCGAAGACTGTGCTACGCTCTCCACGACCTCTACGATCGCCACGATCGCAGCAGGGTCGTGGAAAAATTGGAAAACCATCTTCAGTGTAAAGGTATTCACGACACCCCTACGCTTACCATACGATCAAAATACATTTTTTCGATAATCTTTCACGTTGCTACTACGCTCTCCTACGTTTTCGCTACGATGCCTGCGTTTGTGGTACGTTCAAGCTACGACAATAACACGATCACACGACGCCCCTAGGCCGATGTTGTACGACCTCTCACGATTGTGACACGACATCGATACGCGCTTGATGATCGTAATACGTTGTCACTACGCTGCTACCACGAGTATTACGACCTTGCTACGTTGTTCTCACGATCTAGCCACGATCAGCAAATAAACTATATAAAAAGACAATTTCTTGCTTGAATGTATATTAGTTCTCACTACGATGTCTCACTTCGATGTCACTACGATGTCTCTACGACCAGCAAATAAACTATATAAAAGGACAATTTCTTGCTTGAATGTATATTAGTTCTCAATACGATGTCTCACTACGATCTCACTACGATGTCTCTGTGCTTTCTCTAAGACAGCGGTACGATGTCTGTACGATCAAAAGTGGCGACGACCTCGCTACGTAAATTTTGAGCATGTTCAAAACAGTCGTGGCACCTGGAGATTCTACTACGACCTATCACGCGCAATGCCGACCACACTACGCTACTTGAAGACCTCAGTACGACCCCACGAAGATGTTCCACGATCAAAATGTTTTTTTGGTCGTAGTGCAGTCTTCGTTCAGTGTAAAGGGGGCTTTAAATACCTTTAAATTTTCCTTTCAAAATTTGACAAAAAATACCAGAAATTCGAAGATTCTTCCTTTTGATGCAGAGGTAACCCTTAAATGAGTTTTGATTTATGTTTGTTTTGGGTTTTGATGGCTGTGCTTATTAATTCATCATTATATGTTTAACCGGATTTTCAACATTTTGATCTTGAGCACTGCTGATGAGTTGTCAGTCAACGAAATGGTCATACAGTACATCAAATTTTTCGGTATTTTGTGATACATTTTATTAGGCCACAAGCTTAAAATTCTCATTTTTCAATATTCAACCGTTGTGGGCCCCGATTAACCTTATTGCACATATACATATAGTATGTGACAATAACGTATAGAAATTAAATATATAAAGTCAAAAATCAAAGATGGGTTTAGGTTACAAGCTTGTATTCCTAATTTTTGAAATTCGACCAGTGTGGGCCCCAATTTTTGAAAATCAAAATTCTTAAGCCTTATTGCATTTCTACATATAGTATGTGACCATACTGTATGAAAATTAAATGCATGAATTTCAAAATGAACGAGGAGCTTAGATCACAAGAAAGACAGACAGACGGACGACGGATGGACGTAGGGACAGGCGGACGGGGCGATAAAAATATGCCCGATCTTCTTGGAATTGCGGGGATAATTAACATTTGTTTTATATTTAATAACAGTAACAATAGATTACATGAAAATCGGAGGTCCTGTCAAATGATATCTGTGACACCTTTCCGGAAATGATTGCAGAAACATGTGATAAAGCTTGCAAACATTGACGAAAATGCATGTGATAAATTCCGCAAGTAGTTTTATCGACTGGGTTAAAGTAGTTATCAGCCCGCTCCGGTATTCTCGTCAAAATCGTTAGTTTGTCAGCTATTTTTAGAGTTTTATCACAGATAAACATAGGCATTTATTTTTCATAAAAAAGAACACGCTGCAACTAAGAAATGTTTCGTTAATAACTGATCAAGTTTTGCAATGAAACCTAAATTGAATCTAAATAAACCAGCATTTTGAGTGTATTAGTCGGCAATTCAATTTCCTCTACCAGATTGATCTATGAGAAAACAGACCAAATGCTCCGTAACTATAAGAATCGGACGATTCCTAGAAATTCTAAAACACAATAATTACCCAATATGATTGAAACTCAAAATTTGCCTGTGGCTCATCATTATGAGCTCACATACCAAAAATAATATTACTCGGTAAAAAGATGTGCACACTAGAGGCTCATCAGAGCCTGTATCGCTCACCTGAATTTAACACGTCCTTAAGCATGACTAAAAATCTTAGTGTAACAGTCAATTTGGCTGGTTTTCCAATAAGGTCCATTGCTTAACTACGTTTGGCTATTTCAGTTATCTTGGTTGACAGCTGAAGTCTGTTAACAATACTGGTGCTGCAGATTAAAAAAATTGTTAAGAGGGAGATTGCGAACAAAAACCTATATCATTGCTGGCACAGTTTCAATTTTATGGGACAATCTTGGCGGTTGGCGGGTGTCTTTAAGGAGAAGACTCATACTTTGCTGGTGCAGCTGATTTTTATGGATGCGTGTTCATTGTGTATCCCCGTACACAACTGGTAACCAATGCATTATCTCAACAATAGAAGTGTATCGTCAATAGCCGCTAGTGTACCGTTAATTGTAGTTTGTTGCCATTTACGGTACACTTACATGTACACTATTGCAATAGGTAACAGAAAAGAGCAATATATATCTGCTGTAAGGGGATGCACAGTGGTGTTAGTCTTAATGTGTTATGTCTTCAACAATATTGTATTGTCATTATGTCTTTGTTTGTTTCCTAAGCTTTGTCTTTCCCTAGGACTTTAGTCTTTTAATACTTAGAGGACAATCCGGGGGACAACCATTCCATTCTGAGTGATTATCATGTACATACCACGTGAAGACCAGACACACTGTACATGTAGATGTTTAGCCTCTGATAATTTTTTTTTATTTAAATGACAAACTAACATACTGTAAATGTTCATTGTACGCAACGGGACCTATTATTTATTTATTAGTCCAAAAAATCATGGCGTCTCAAGGGTTTAATTAATTTTTAATTTTTTTAGCCCTCATCGATGGAATATACGTCCAAGTAAAAATTTTCCAAGACGGATTAATTATTTGGACTAACCTATTATGTACCATCGGTATTGTGTACGCACCATGTGATTTTTTAGAAACGCGTTGAGTTGTAAGTTACACATTGACTGAATCACGCATTTACTGTGACGGTGATCAAATAAAATAGGGGCTTTCATATGTTTAAATCTATTTTACCTACTATTAATACTGTGCTCATTTTTGAGTCATTTGTCATGATTTTAGACCCAATATTTGCATTTAATACATTAAAGTACCAAGAAATTATTCTTTTTACAAATGATTATATAAGGTTTGTCAATAATTGAAACTTTTGTGATCGTTTATCTTAAATTAGCACTGTTTGCTATTAAACATTTGGAGAAATCCTCACTTTGTGTAACTTTTTTTCTGATTCTACCACAACAATTGGCAATTAATACATACAATCAACAAAAAAATATTTTATACGATTCATCATAAAATTTGCAACCAGTTTTACTATTGTCTTTGTTTATTTCAAATTCAGTGAGTCTTTAAAAATCCGGAAAGAGAAAAATACCGTTTTTCCTGTCGCCTGCATGTGATTCCAGATTTTTTACCTATAAATTTTAAATCAATTGAGCGTTTGAATGAAGCCATAATTTATCGCGACATTTGAGCTTAAGATGACCTAAATAGCAACAAATGAAGGTCGTTAAGCTCTTAACAGATTAATAGGCATGATCGATTATATTTGTGGCATTAGCCACAAAAATAATGTAAGAAATGAAGCGGTGTTAATGAAAACATGTTGATAATAAACTATAGGAATGTAATATAATTCAAATAAAGGCTTCGCTAAGCGCTGCATTTTGCGGCAATAACATATAGCTTAATATATAACTTCAACCCTCTGTATCTCAAGAACTGTAAACGATTTGTTGACATACTACTAAAAGTATTGATGAAGTTGAGTTAAAAGAGAGAAATTTCAATTGAAATAGGATGAAAAATAACAAATGTATAAGTAAACTATACTGTTTTTTCTTATGTCTAACCAACTAAAATAAAATAATCAAAATCAGATAGGAAATACAAAAGTTTCGAAAATTAAGGCGAGTTATTATTTTGTTTTGCCCCTAATATCTCTAAAACGGTAAGAGATAGTGAAAAACGGATCTAATACGGGTTTTTCCGTCTTTATCAAGGAACATTATAACCTAACAAGAGGCTCTCAAGAGCCTGAATCGCTCACCTGGCAAACAATGCACTATAAACTAAATTAATATATTAATGTTTGTTGTAAATTAAACTGAGCATTAAAGGTCATGTAAAATGCTAAAAATACCTTTAAAAGCCTTTCAAGAACCTCTGGAAAGAAATGGGCATGAGTTCTCCCTACGCTTGATTAAGATACAGTCATGGTCAATCTGATGATTCACAATACAAAATACAAGCTTTAATTCATCTTCAAACTAGAGTAACTGTGGTCTAGTGGGCCACAAATACCCCCCGCGCCAACTGCTTTGTAAACCTGTCCATATAATCTGTCCTTAACGGACTATTGATACCCCCCGATCATGCATCTGTTGAGCCCTCTGCACTTTAGAAAGTAAAAAATGTAAGAGGAGTAGATGAAACACCCTGCAAAGTTTCAGACCATTGATTTAAAGCTGTAAGAGGAGTTGATTACACAAAATGGGTACTCTTCATATAGAATATTGTTGGAAAATGAGCAAGTTCAAAATGCAAAAATGATGATAGAAAATCTTAACGACTTGCTGCAGGTATGTAGATCACCAGTAAAACATGCTGAGTCAAAATCTATGGGCGTTTGCAAAGTCGAAAGTTCTACCATCAGTCGAAGTGCCGTGAGGATAAGTCAAAGTTCTTAAAGGGGGGAGGGGGGTGGGGAAATTGAAAAAAATTTGGGCATAGTGGCCCCTAGAAAATACGCTTTTTACCCCCTTCCCATCACCCAGACCATAATAGATGGAATTAAGAGAGAGAGTGAAAGACAAGCTGGGACAAATTTCATTTATCCTAATGAAATCTTACTGTCTTTGTGAGAAAGTGTTTTATGTTGATAGTAGATAAATGATCTACATACCTGCAGCAAGTCATTAATCTGGAAACATTTCCTTAATGCAAATTGTAAAGAGCGGAGCTGTACTAAATGGGAATTCATTTTGAGCTATGATTGTGCACATCATCAGCCGCCCTCGTTTTGTCCTCCTCCGATTTTCAGCACTTTTCCAAATTTGTGAGACTTCACCAGTAAAATTTACCTTCGTGAGCACATGGAAATATTTGTGAGACTTCACCGACTGAAATACATAATATAAAGGTTTCGCCTTTTGATGAAGATTGAAGGAATTTCCAAAGATCAGTGTATTCACGTTTGTCTGGCATGTTTTTTACTGGCTTCATCATGCCGCCGTTAAATGATGCCGAGTCAAAATCTTATGAGCGTTTGCAAAGACGAAAGTTCTACCATCAGTCAAAGCGCCGTGAGGATAAGTCAACGTTCATTCGAGCGTCCTTTAACTTGTCGCGAAAGGTTCCGAGCGAACTTTGCGTTTTTCTTTTTTTACCGTTTGACTTAGTTGACGTAGAAAAACGTTTAAAAGGGCGGAAGGCGTAATTTTGAGGTCTGAAAATCGTAGTGATAATGCTAAAATCGTAGCGGTAAACAGGTTCGAATAAGCTGTAACTGGAATTGATAACACAAAGCATGTACACGAGGTTCGGACAGACGGACAGACGGTCAGACGGACAGACGGACAGACAGACTGAAACCTATATACCCCCCAAAACTTCGTTTTCGGGGGGTATAATAAAAGTATAAATCTTTTGGTCTATATGTTGTCTTCGTTTTAAAAATGTTTGAAAGAAGTTGTGTAAAAATTGTGGGTTAAGGCTTTTTATTTTCTATTATGCTTGATCTTTGATCATATTGACTAAGCTATTGGTTTTTATCCAATAAACCATGCTTAACTCATCTGTCATTTTGTAGAGTTTCATCCAAATCCCCCTACTAGTTTCAGAGGAGCAGATGTTTGAAAATTTGTTCACAATAATGATGACGGACACCAAGTGATAGCAATTAAAAGCTCACATATTATGAAGTTTTATCATTGTTATACAACATTCTCATCATCACCATACACTAAGGATACCATGTTTACTTTAAAAACCAAATATTGTTGAAATCCGAGCAAGTGTAAAAAATGGTGGGAAAATGGCAGCCATTTTAAAAATGGCCGTCCGAAACAAACTTTCATCTTCATCATCAGCATTCAACTCGGGATACCATGTTTCCCTTGAAAGTAGCTTTCATCTTCATTTTCTTTCTATAATTCAGGAAAAAATAGCAAAAAACAGCATTTTGACCCCTATGTTCTATTTTTAGTAAGAGCGGACATGTTTTTCGACCCATCAAAAATCCAAGCATTAATTTTTTGCAGGATACCCTAAGGAACAATCTTACCAAGTTTAATTTGATTTTGAATACTAGTAGTAGTTTCAGAGAAGAAGATTTTTGAAATAATAACATAAAAAAAGCCCAAAATGTCAAAAAGGGCAAAAACATCAGTTGACAGATTTTCACGAAAATCAGCACACGGGTAGCTCTCATCATGCTGAACACTTTCAACCTGTCAGAATTTGCCGTAACCTAATGATTTTTGAGATATTTGTGAAAAACTGTTGTTTGACCCCTATGTTCTATTTTTAGTAACGGTGGCCATGTTTTTCGACGGATCAAAAATCGAAGCATAAACTTTGTGCAAGATACCCTATGGAACAATCATGCTAAGTTTTATCCAAATCCATTCAGTAGTTTCAGAGGAGAAGATTTTTGAAATAATAACATAAAAAAAGCCAAAAATGTCAAAAAAGGGCAATAACTCTAACATCAGTTGACAGATTTTCACGAAAATCAGCACACAGGTAGCTCTCATCATGCTGAACACTTTCAACCTGCCAGAATTTGCCGTGACCTAATGATTTTTGAGATATTTGCGAAAAAGTGTTGTTTGACACCTATGTTCTATTTTTAGTAACAGCGGCCATGTTTTTCGACGAATCACAAATCCCCACATCAGTTCTATGTAGGGTACCCCAAGGAACATTCATACCAAGTTTGGTTCTAATTAGTCAAGTAGTTTCAGAGGAGAATATTTTTAAAATAATAACATTAAAAAAGCCAAAAATGTCAAAAAAGGGCAATAACTCTAACATCAGTTGACCGATTTTCACGAAAATCAGCACACAGGTAGCTCTCATCATGCTGAACACTTTCAACCTGCCAGAATTTGCCGTTACCTAATGCTTTTTGAGATATTTGCGACAAACTGTTGTCTGACCCCTATGTTCTATTTTTAGTAACAGCGGCCATGTTTTTTCGACGGATCAAAAATCCCCATATTGTTCTATGCAGGATACCCCAAAGAACATTCATACCAAGTGTGGTTCCAATTGGTCAAGTAGTTTCAGAGGAGAAGAGTTCTAAAAAATTGTTAACGACGACGACGGACGCCAAGTGATGGCAATAGCTCACATGGCCTTCGGCCAGGTGAGCTAAAAATCATAAGAATCAGATAAAATTTTTAAATTTACATCAAATTATCAAAAACAAACCTTTATGATCCCAGAAATAAAAACGGGAGATGTCAGATTCTCCAAAATCAACCTAAAACCGGTATTTCTTGCGAGAGACGACCACAACTATTTGTGGTCGTATAAAAAGAGAAAGAAAAGATATTTATTGTTCTTTATACGGTGGCGTCAACAATAAAACTAAAAGCTCATAGGGGATTAGGAGGCATCGACAATACAACTAAAAGCTCATAAGGGATTATATACCTTACATGTATTAAGGGAAACATTTGATCAATGCCGTACAGCGTAAAAAAGAACTTGATGTACAGGTAGGAAAAATTAGAAAAAAATAAATAGATAAGCAAGTTATTGCTAGGAAAAAATATATATACAAAACTATCTTCGTTTGAAAGAGAAAGAAAACAAAGACATATCCGAATATAACTTGTTTACCTTCCGAAAATGATTGACGTAGCATTGAAAGTTGGGCTTCGATATCTTTTAAAGCACTGTCTCTGACTAGTTTGATGGATTTTAACTCATCACAGATTGTCTGGTATTGCTGTCCACCAAGTCGAACAATAGCCTATTGTGAAGAAAATAAATGGTGATATATTTATATTAACATCAATAAGTAATACTGGTTTTATTAACATACACAGGATCTGATTTTCACAGCAATGCGTACGATGAACTTTGACTATGACAGAATTCGAAGTTAGAAAATATGGCAATGACAATTACATAGCATTGTCAGACTTCAAAGTTTGAAAATGACTTTTCTGATCACAAATTGAGTGGCCAACATCAAGTTTCTATTATTGATAAGATTTCATTTTTACTGCAACTGAAATCTCATCGTTCTTTATATTTACATGTAGCCGGTTGCAATATGACGGGTGGTGCTGAAGAAGCAGAATAGTTGTATACACTTCCGGAACACCCGAAATCTCTCCAAGTTTATTTTGTGGTAGTTAAAATTGCCATTGCTCTTTGTTTTTCCGCTATCATTTTTTTTAATGCCGTCTGATTTATCTGTCTTATGGTTACGCATTTGTACTGTTGATTTTTGAAGTTTGTCTGTCTTTCAGTTATGCATTTGAACTGTTGATTTTTGAATTTTGTCTGTCTTTCAATTATGCATTTGTACTGTTGATTTTTTAATTTTGTCTGTCTTTCAGTTATGCATTTGTACTGTTGATTTTTGAATTTGGTCTGTCTTTTAGTTATGCATTTGTACTGTTGATTTTTGAATTTTGTCTGTCTTTCGGTTATGCATTTGTACTGTTCATTTTTTAATTTGTGTCTGTCTTTCGGTTATGCATTTGTACTTTTGTTTTTTGAATTTGGTCTGTCTTTCGGTTATGCATTTGTACTGTAGTTTTTTGAATTTGGTCTGTCTTTCGGTTATGCATTTGTACTGTAGTTTTTTGAATTTGGTCTGTCTTTCGGTTATGCATTTGTACTGTTAATTTTTGAATTTTGTCTGTCTTTCGATTATGCATCTGTACTGTTGATTTTCGTGTTGATGTTTATTTTTTTCTTTAGCCATTGTAGTATTGAACTTTCCTATAATATTGTCTCTTCTGTATTCTTTTTGACTTACTTTTGTCAAATCCGTCCATTCAATGTTAAAATCATTGGTTTTTATCTTATTACTTTCAGCATGAGCCAGTTTATTTCTACAGAATTTTATTCTAGCAATATCGGCCCCTTCAGTGGTCTCTGAAGATGGTGGTTGCTTGTCAAATCCGTATATTGGAGGAGTGATGAATGTTAAATTTCTTATTAGGCAAATCATCAAGGTCAAATCAAACTCTTTGGAGGATACTGAGCCTGTATTTGTAAGAAAATCTAATGCATTAATTTAACAAACGATTAAACATGTCAAAAAAAAATAAATAACACCGAATGTTGTATTAACTTATACACGACGACCAGCAATTCATCCTTTATAGTTTATATACCCTTTCACCATGAATTTCTGACAGCAAAAATCCACTTGAACATTATTTTATATGTGTTTTAGTTGGTACTCTTTAAGTAAACGAAATTAAAATATAAAATTATTGTCTAACGCTTTAAGTAGGTGTAGAAATTTTAGGCAATGTTTCTTTATCTTCTTGTTCAACATATTTAAAACAATTTGTCTTTTGTGTTGATCTATGTAATGCCATAAAATCCAGAAATCGCCGAACACACGAACGTTTTAGACCAAATATGAAATATAAAAAAATTAAACAAATATAAGTTTTTTTATGATCCAATTTCCCTCAATTGTTTTTTCTATCTAATACAAAGGAATATTACATCACCTGTTGCGGGAAAGAGGAGTGTCATTTGTTTCGTTGTTAATCGTCTTTCGATGTTCAATTTTATTAAATTTGGTTTATGGTTTTGTAAGGCTGTAAAAAGTGTAGCTTGTGGGAAGAACTTATCAAATATATGTCTAACAGCATCTGTTCCTACTCCCGTGACTAATTTGAACATTCTTATAAAATTGTCTTCCTCCTCTCCTTGCTGACTTGACCTGTAAACCAAAGAATTTTTATTTTAAAAGCATATAGAATGATATAAATGATAACTTACCTGACGATTTTAAATAAACGGAATTATAATCTCATTAAAATAATTAATATATAAAAAGATACTAATAGGTATTTTGAATGTATTTTTTTTTTTAACTTTCTTTATCTTAACAATCTTTAACGTTGAAAACCTATTATAAATAATTATATTAATATATATCCTATAATAATAAAATACTTGTAAAACTAGCTAAATGATGTCAGATATACATATTTCACATTCAGATTGGCTAGATTACGGTTAGCCTCAGAGTCGCTGACTTCGGTATCGCGCTGCAATAGGAACGCCCAATTGTTATTTGTTAAAAATTTTTTCCCCGGTAATATTTGAGCTCACCCTCGATTGCATGCCCGTGGCTGTCTTTCAACTCGTGTAGATTATCACTGAAAATTATTAATATTTTAAAAGCCTTTAATCGTAAATTTGAATGATTATAACAGTGCAAACTCATGATCACTCATGTAAACACCCTAGAAATCCGTCAGACGAATTTGGAAGTCCTCGGTTTTATTCATTTCACTCTTCATTACAATTCCCGCGCTTTGGTTACTGCGCACTAAACATTTTGCATTTCTGCAAAGGTCAGTTAATATTACCCAGTTAAAGTTCGTATAAAAACGGAAAGTAAATTATCATATTTATAATTTATGGGGATGCAGTGTGCATGTTTGATTACATTCTCGAGTTTTCATTAAAAAAAATTCAGTTCAGCTGACATGAACACTGCAAAGGCATCATACCGAAGAGTTCGATTACACTGTTTGAAATGAGCATATATCAGTTTGTATCTTCAATTATGTTATATAAAACTTTCACTTCCCGAACACAAAGTAGTCCTGTTCTGGCAATTATTTGTTGTAAACAACGCGGAACAGTGTTAATTGGGAAAAGATTTTTAGAGTAATATTTAGTGGAGTTGCTAAACGGCGGAAACGAAAACGGCAACGGAAATGAATATTAATATTTAAGGATTTTTTGTAAACATATGGTATACACCAATATAATACGCTCCCCGCCAGTTTACAGGTCCAAAGTCTTTTTTGGTCAATAGAAACATCTCAACGAACAGATGCCTAGTGTGAAATAAAGTTTTCGTTATAAAAAAAAATAATGAACGATTTTTCAGTTATCTTGACAAAGCACTGCTTTAAAATCTAATATAAATCAGATTGCTTTCTGAATTTGTGTGAATAAAATTCTGCAGAGGTATGCATAAATGTGGAAAGTTAAATTGAACTACAAAGAAACAGAGGGAGGGATAGAAAACATAAATCGTACGTATTATTCCGTTTTCTTTAGAATTCCATCTTTTTGGATTGCTGGTTTGGAGAAGTGTAAAAGGATCTAACAATATAGCTGTAATAAAGAAAAATTCGGGAAATTATTTTTTTTAAATTTATTTTCAATTTATTACCAACAAAGTCTTTTTCTGTATTTCGTTAACGCCCATCTGCATAAATATGATTTTGGCGAAGAATAATAAAATTTAAGAATTTCCCCGTTACTGATTTATTGAGGTGCCTTTTGATATGGGAGACAACATATACCAAAACACACACAAATTTCGGAAGCACCCCAGAGGCAACAAATTATTGCTATGACCCTGATTCAATCTAATTAAAATTAATTTTCCAGACTTGCTCCTTATTTAAATCGGATTGTTAATATGTCCCACGCGCGACATATAAACAACCGAACAAAAATAAGGAGCAAGTGCGGAGAACAAATTTTAATTAGACTGGCCTTGATCTGACGCGACTGTTATGGGATTCGGGCTAATATAAATGAAATTAACAATTGTTGAAATAAAACATGTATTTTTTTATACCAAAAGCTAGCAACAGTGAGAGTTTATATGATAGCATTTACCTGAATTTATTCACCCTGTAAAGATGCATGGAATGCAGTTAGAGACTAAAATGGCATTTTCGTCATGTTCACCGTAAATCAGTAACAAAATAGTAATATTTATTGGAACATTATTTCACCTTTCTTATTATTGAATACAGTTATCCTATGATAAGTTAAGGCTAAGCGATACGAGTTTGACTGCCTTATGTGTTGTTGAGACACATCTCAAGGCACAACTCTCTCCCAAAAATAAATGTTTTTTATTTTTTATTTCACACCAATTCGTATTTGGTAAGTAAAGTAATCGAGGACTTACAATAATAATAAACATTAAAACAACAGCAGAAAAGGGATTGGTTCAAAACGCTCTTAACCTAAAAATACACAGAAGCACAAAAAGAGTAGATTGGATTCCCGATAGAACCATTGTTTGGAATTCATATACGTCAAAGGATTCATATTTGTCGTTTAGTATCCGTTTGACTTCTCTAATTTTACAGAAATAAAAATTTTTCGGAGAACGATATTTTATTTTGGTTCTTCCTCAAATGTATGTACAAACCTGGACAATAATTTTTCAGATTTGTTGCTTTTTTATTAGAAACACTATGGGGTCTATAGTAACTATTTTTATAGTAGACTCGTAACTTAGTCAAATTGAGCAGGCTGTATGGGTTTATGTGTTAAAAGAACTTGGAGAATTATTATCATAATTTTGCTCTATTACAAAAAAAAAGTTCCCAACAAGGTGTATATTTATTTAATAAAATGGTTTATAATAGACACATAACGGGACATTTTTTTAAAAATCCACCAAAAATTCTGCAATTAATCGTGTGAGTTCATATAACCATTTGAGAAAGACAAGAAAACAAATGAAAAGCATTTCTCCAAAAACTTAATTACTCAACAACCTATCTAGAATCGAATGTCCATGGCCTTGTTGAAGGCCGTTTGTAGATTTGTGTATGTGTTGTTTGGTTACTGTCTATTGACGTTATCCCACATCTCTATTTATTCATTTTTTTTTAAATCAGACAAGTCAAACGCACAATGGGTAATAATGAATCGCATGAATGACGTTCGGTCATAGTCTAAGTGGAAGGGTAGAATATAAAATAAATGAACTTATGTAACAATTGCAAGTGGTTTACGCAATTAAATTACGTATAATACTATACGATACACACCCTTAAAAACATAGGCTGATCATCTCTTGCCATTTATTTCAATAATTTGCGCTTTCAATTCTTTTTTCTCAAATTTATTTGTCTGTTTTTCTTTCTTGTAAACATGTGATATACTATATAACATGCATATGAAAATAAATGACCAAAAAGAAAAGATTTAAAATTTCGTTTCCGTTTCCGTTTTCCATTCCGTTTCCGTTTCCGCCATTTAGCAACATCCAATATTTAGAAGTTTGGATTCAACACATTTTATCATTTAATTCAATTTTTCTTTAAACATATCCACAAGTTGACTGAATTATCCGATTGACCATTTTTTAGTACAAAAATATTTTTTTGTGAAATTGTGGTTTTAGATTTAAATATACATATTTTTCAAGCGGTTCTGTTTGACAGGGGGTATCAGTGCTAGTGGATGGCTACCCTGTCTCGCCTATCAATGTTAAACTTGAAAGCGGGAATTAAAATTTTGTTTATGGTTTGAAATCAACAAATACTCTACTTCACAGAAATCTCTACCTTTCGTAAAAATTGCCAGAATAAAATGTGGCGTGATTTGATATCTGGCGAGAGTAAGGGTCTTGGCCAGTATCACACAGATTCATGAATGAATTGTTGAATACATATGGTTCAATGGTTTAAAATGACATCAGGGAAAAGTTCTCTCCATACTGCAATTGTTTATCTTATGGCGGATGACATATGACAGGTAAAATGTCTAACCTATTAGGATCACCTGGGTTCATCCCGGTTTTTATAGGGTCCATTTTATTCATCATTTTAAAAGTTTTACTGTGTTGCGTTTACGTTTTTTCTCTGCGTCTGGATTTCTGATTCTTGGGTGTCTATTTGGACTATCCTCAAATTGTCTTAGGATTAGGTTGATATTACAGGATAAATCCCATTTGAAGGTGTAGTGATTGGTGTATATTATAACAGGTGTGGTGTATATATTGCATGATGTATTGTGTATAGTGTGTTGTTTAACGGGGACAATGTGCTATTGGTATACAAAAACATGGATAATATGAAGGGTCAACAATAACATGCCGATCTGTAAGATGTTCATAATTTTCACTCCATTATTATAGCACTATATTGAATAGCCAAAGTGTATAAAAAATAAGAATTTTCATACAACATCAAGTGTTTGCTTTGCAAATACACAATTTAAAAATTTAAATGTTTGCAAAATTCTATAATCATCTTTGAATTTTTAGGATATCTGGTCACACGTATGATCTATTAAAAAAATGTATTGCCGGGTATTTGTTGATACAAGACGGTTCATTGTATAATTCCAACATATCAGATTCCCTCTTATACCCTGCAAGACATATAATGTATACCCTGAATAAAAAAATAATCTACAAAAATGTATCTGTATGTAATACTGCTAATTTGAAATTGTGTGAATTTCTTTTGCGAGGCTTCATCAATACACAATATTTCGAGATAAATCAATACAATTCAGTAATGTAAATGTGTACAATGTAATATTGTTTAATTAGTAAAAATTAAGTCCAAATTTTAAGTATTGCAATCTATATCCATATATGCCATATGCATTTTCCAAATAAAAATGCATCAATTTCAAAATCTATATAACATCATGTGCAATAAAGTTGTGTAAATAACTTTCTAATCCTTAGAAGAATTTACGAATTTATGGACACATTTACTTTCTACAATGGTCATAATATTAAAAGTTTATAAAATAACCATTACGTAAATACCTGAAATTTGGAAATTAATCCGTTGATCCGACTGGAACATTTAGAAATTACAACTATGATTGTAACTCATAATGAAATATAATATTTACTAGAAACAATTAAAATTTAAGTTTCAGTAGAGATGTTCTTCGTCAATGTTGCATGTTTGGCTTTAATAGATGTATTCATTTCTAAATCTACAGTAAACAAAACTATCTGCATGTGTTAACTATTTTCAGTTGCTCCAATGTACAACCTAATATCTATTAACAGAGTAAATATTTCTGAAAGAAACGCCTGTAGAAATAAAATGATACTCACTGTGCCATCTTGAGAGTCTTGAACCTTGAACGAAAGACAGAGAAAATGAGACATACATGTATTTCTGTATGGGATGATACCAAAATTATAAGGATGTGATAAGTGGGCCATGTCCGATCCGTTCGAAATGAGCAAATTTTATAAAGGACCTTACATAGATACTTCCTGCCGAGTTTATTCCATTCGGCCCAGTGGTTTCAGATAAGAAGATTAAAATGTTTAAATGTAACAGACGGACGGACGGAGGACGGACGCCAAATGATGACAAAAGCCCAAATAGCCTTTGGCAAGGTGAACTAAAAAGCAATCCATTAGACCGACAAACCCGGGAAAACAATGAACAGCCACAAGCAAAACAAATAAACATTGAAAACTAAAAAACAATGAACAACTCGAACTCCTACAAAAACTAGGAGTGAACTCAGGTGCTCCGGAAAGGTAAGCAGTTTCTACTATTAGTAGCTGCGTAGCATTTCTGACAACAATAGTAATCTTTCTAGTAGGTACAATGTAACTTACATGAATTCTGATATTTCGTTGAACTCAGTGCTTGTATTTTTCAATTAAGATGGAAATAAGAAAGTAGATTTAACGTATTTGTCTTAACAAAATAAGTGTGATATACGAGATCCAGCGATCTCTAAGGTTAAGCAGTTCTATATAATAAAGGTAAAATGACTGATTTTGGCTCGGCTGGCTTTTTATTTTTGATTTATCTTTGCTCGCTTGTGAGTAGAGTTTGTTTCATATGACTATAAAAGTAGACCAAACATTGGAATAGTGTTTTCAATTTAGCTTTTTTTAATTTATTTTTATTAAATTGTAACCGGTGATTTATCGTAGTATCCGAGTGAAATAAAATCTAGTAATTCACATGTGAAAAGGAACGATGTTCTTTAACTCTAAGTTGTGACGTCACAATTGCCGCGGACAGATATCAAATGACATACTCCTCTTTACTTTAATTTATTTCTGTTAAAATGCTAGATTCTGTAGAATGTAACTAGAGGCTCTCAAGAGCCTGTATCGCTCACCTGGATTTAACTTTTCACCTTGAGCAGACCTAAAAATTTAAGTGTTGCAGTCAATTTGGCTAGTTTTTCTATGGGATTCTATGTTAAACTAATTTCAGCTGTGGCGGTCATCTTGGTTTAGTCCAGGTCAACGGATATATTTCTAAAAGAGAACCATCTAAGGACCATTTCTGCTAAGTCTTGTTCCAACTGGCTAAGCAGTTTCAGACAAGAAGATTTTTAAATGAATTTTCCTATAGGGTCCAATATTTAACTTAGTTCGGTGTGGCAGTCATCTTGGTTCGGACATATTTCTGAAAGAGGACCTCCTAAGGACCAATGCTGCCAAGTCTGGCTCCAATATGTCAAGTGGTTTCAGACAAGAAGATTTTTCAATGATTTTTTCCATAGGGTCCTATGTTAAACTAAGTTGCTACCAAGTCTAATTCTAACTGACTTAGTGGTTTCAGAATAGAAGATGCGAGTGAATTTCCCATAGGGTTCTATGTTAAACTAAATTCTGCTGTAGTGGCCATCCTGGTTTACAGTCCACGAAATCAGACACATTTCTGAAAAAGGACCTCCTAAGGCCCAATGCCGCCAAGTCCTGCTCCAATATGTCAAGTGGTTTCAGACAAGAAGATTATTCAATAAATTTTCCTATAAGGACCTATGTTATACTAAGTTCGGCTGTGGCGGCCATCTTGGTTGACAGTCCGGGTCATCGGACACACCTCTGTAAGAGGACCATCTAAGGAGCATTGCTGCCAAGTCTGGTTCCAATTGGTCAAGGGGTTTAAGACAAGAAGATTTTTCAATGTTATTTTCCCATAGGGCCCTATGTTAAACTAAGTTCGGCTGTGGCGGCCAACTTGGTTAACAGTCCGGGTCATTGGACATATTTCTGAAAGAGAACCTCCTAAGAACTATTACTGCCAACTTTGGTTCCAACTGGACTTGTAGTTTCATATAAGAAGATTTTTGAAAGTCACCCCCCTATTTTTTCTATTTTTAGCAACAGCAGCCATCTTGGTTGGAAGTCGGGGATGCCAGATATACTTTTGGAAGGGGGCCTCCCAAGGACCATTCCACCAAAGTTTGGTCTCAATTGGCCAAGTGGTTTGAGAGGAAAAGATCTTTAAAGGAAAGTTTACGTTAGATGCCGTCTTTAAAGCGCAAAAACTCCTATAAGGGGTCAATCAATGATTTTGGTCATGTTAACTTATTTGTAGATCTTACTTTGTTGAACATTTTTGCTGTTTACAATTTGTCTTTATCTATAATAATATTCACGATAATAACCTAAAACTGCAAAATTTCCTTAAAATTAATAATTCAGGGGCAATAACCCAACAAAGGGTTGACCGATTCGTCTGAAAATTTCATGACAGGTAGATCTTGACCTGATGAACATTTTTACCCAATGTCAGTTTTGCTCTAATTGCTTTAGTTTTTGAGATATAAGACAAAAACTGCAGTTTACCCCTATGTTCTATTTTTAGCCATGTCGGCCATGTTGGTTGGCAGGCGGGGTCATCGGATATATTTTTTAAACTAGATACCCTAATGATGCTTGTGACCGAATTTGGTTCAATTTGGCCCAGTAGTTTCAGAGAAGATTTTTGTAAAAGTTAACGGACGACGACGGACGCCAAGTGATGAGAAAAGCTCACTTGACCCTTCGGGTCAGGTGAGCTAATAAAAAATTATATCAAATCGCTGAATTGAACTACCAGAAACATGTGAGAAATATACATATTGTGAACAAACTACGGGTGTAAATAACTGGTGCACCGAGCGCACTCGTGATTTATTGCGTAGTTCGGTCACGTGTAGTTTATTCTCGTATTCGAATAATTATACCCTTATTTAGATTCAAAGTGAGCATCTGCATTTCTTAAATCCAACAGTAGAATTTTTACCTGCACGTATAGTGCACCCTGAATAAAAAACATTGTCAAAACGTGTAGTCAAGTTCAATTTAAATTTCATTTGAAAATGTAGTATAATTTATATGTCGAACTAATGTGATTGTATAATGTAAGAGGTTGTAAAAAATATTATTTTAGACTCAGCAATAAATTGTCAGACTTTATGTGCACGTGTGTATAATGCAACTTTTTAAATAATGCCGGATTTGTATGTAGTTTTAGATTTGTAGGCCAACGAGATGACATACCTTACAGTCTTTATCCAACAAGAGCTATCTAACCCATTTTCTGTATTCTACAAAAGATTTATTCGACTATCTTTAGTTTCTTACAAGAATTGCACAAAAATAATTACAACCATTATCGATCATTATCAAGAAAGAAGCACCGTTGTACGTGACTTTCATTACCAGTAGCAGGATTTTAGCAACTATCTTATATATCCGTATACTGGAGAGTTCCATGCGGAAGTTATTGTACGAATTTATTGTAAAAAAATACTCACAATTACAAATACGTTTAACTAGAATTAATCTCTCGAATTGCTTTACATTCATACACAAATGACTGTAATGGAGCAACCATTTGATTTTTAAAAGGGGGGCTAGAATAAAAAGTTTGATCCTGCCTATTTCGCCGAAATTTTGATCCTGTATTCTTTTTGCCCGCTGTTTTGGCCAACATTTTTATTTTCATTTAAACCAAAGAAGTCCTCATTGACACAGGTCTTGCATTGTTTCAAATGGTAGCTCCCTTACCTGACTATTCGTACAGGAAACGAACAATTCCGCGAATCCATAGGAAGACAATTATGAATAGAACGGTCTGTTTTTTATATTTCAAAAATTATAATTATTACGTTTCTGGAAAAAATTCAACACGAGTGATTTTTCATCATTGTTACCTCGATGAGTCGCTTATATTTATGTTATGGCTAAATCCCTAATTTTCAGGTACATTATCATTGGTACTGTCCAATTCATTCAGTGGTTTTATCCAGGAGCCTCTTTTATGCCAAGACTTGCTCCTTTCATAAATGTTTGAAATGACCATTTGAAAAAAAAAACTTATATTACAAAGTTGAGAGTCCTAAAACTTTGATGACCATTGGTTTTATTACCCTACAAGGATGAAAAGTAAATAATTAGTATACAAAGGAAAATAGAACATATTAGGCATAGTAAAACACCTTTTCAATTTTGTATTTGAAGTTAAAAGAGTTAAAGTATTGTTTAAATGAAATGATTCATTGTACCTGATGATTTGCGTTATAAACCACTGATATCACTGAAAGTGGTGTAACTTGATATTGATATGATAAAAGGATCGGTGGATTTTTAAATTACCATTAAAACATTGTTTTATAGACATTATCCGTACCGACAAAAAGTCACTCTAATGCAATTAAAAAACAAGACCTGTACTTCAGCAATCAATTTTGAAGTAAAGGTACAAATCATAATTTCAGTATTGCAGTGCAACATGTACGTCAAAAATAATTTATCTGACTGAGCATTTCTGTTATGTATATATCACTTCAGTATGGTATTCAATCTTATAATCATGATGGTAGAAATAAATATTTTATTGTAGTATACAAATAAGATTATTAAAAAAGTTTTCCTTTGAGGTGAAGTTTAATATCCTTTTTAAAAAGTTTTATAAAATATTGAATAGTCTGTTGCTTAGGATTTAAAATCAATGGTCCTTGTTCTAAAATGAGACAGTAAGACAACCTGACAATCTGTTGAAACGTTTCGCTATATACTGTGAAACACTTATTTTTCGTTGTACACCAGTTTTCAAGAATTTCGTGGACACCCTAGTCCACGAATTTAAAAACCCAACGAAATATCCATGTCAATTACTTTTATAACGAAGAGATATCGACATGTTGGGGGTCATTGCCCAGAATGCTAGTTCTTTGACCTTTTTACATTCAAACGGGTGAGGAAGTTAGAATTACCATATTTACCGGGGATAAATATGCTAGTTTGTTAAAAAGATGGAATAAAGGCTTATATTATTAATGATAATATAGAAATAATTCATACAATGTACGCGTTATGTTCATGTTTATCAGTTCTTCATTTCCGGTGAGCCGTAGTAAAATGTTCATTTTAGGTCAGATTTGCCATGATTATTATACGGTTTTTATTACTCAATCAAGTTTTTAATTATTTATTTCTTTGGCTTTGTTTCTAGCGTGGATAACAAACATCGTTAGTACAATATATCAAGCCTTTAATTGTCATTTGAAAATATTAATCAAATCATAGACAAACAATATCGATGACCTTGTGGAAAATAAATCTGTTGCATAATAGAATAGACTAAGAATGGAAACGGCTAATGTGTCAAAGAGACAAAATCCCGACCAACGAGCAGAAACATTGTTTATATTTAACTTTTGAGTTTGAAGTCTTTTCAACAATAATAACTCAATACCTGTGGTACTTTTAGTTTATTTATCAATATCATTATTTTTTTTGTTGAGAAGTTTGAAATCCCCGAAATTGAGAATCCACGAATATGTCTTTTTCCCCAATCCACGAAAATTGAAGTCAACGAAAATAACTGAATTCAATGTATACTACACCATGTATACAATTTATCTTAAAAGTACCTTTTTTGGAAATTTCGTATGATGAACAATTTCAAAAATGGATCTGATTGCCAAGATGTGACTATAGACTACTTAATATACATTATCACATTAAAAAAGAAAAAAAAATGTTATTACAATTTTTCGGGGGTCAAAACAAACAATATTGTTCTATACCAAACAATAACTTGTTTGAAAATTGGTTATTTCACTTGTATTGTCTTTTAAAACTGTTAACATTGTTTCGGCCAGAAATCACCTTTGAATTGTAGCCAACAAAAGACACAAATCAATAATAAAATTTAACAAGATATATTATACACAAGTTTACAAGAAATATACAAATTGAAATGTCAACTTAACTGTTAAATATATATGTGCCCGATCCTTTTGACTTTTCTTTATCCGGAATTCTTCTCGTCACTGTTGCTGGAATCCAAACAGAATATTATGTCCAATAAGTCACAATCTAGTATGATGCAGTTAACGTAAATAAAAGTGTCAATCCCACATCTGAGAACACAAGAATGTTAATGTCTGATCTAAGTCTAACTTTAGTGTCCGTATATATATAATTGCCACGGAAATCTCTAGAACACTGTAGAAGGGAAACCCGTAGAAACTGTAGAACAGAAACTTCTAGAATACGGTAGAAGTTTCAATTACACGTCGTATATTAGGATCATTCCAGAATTAATAGGTAAGTCAAATAGAAAGTTCTAACCATTCAATCAGTATCTATGATTGTTCCAATGATTTCTAAGGGACTTATCATTTTTTACCTGGGAGGTGGGGCTGGTCAAAATGCAGGGGGTCTCAAGTTTTTTTCTGTAAGTGGAAAAGGGGGGTTCAGATTTTTTTATAAATTCAAAGAGGGGGGATCATTTTTTTTGCACATGGATTTCAAGGGGGGTCAAAATGTTTAGTTAAACAGAGCATTACACCAGTCAAATGAAAACATATTTTACCACCATTAAACATTTTATTTCATTGTCACATACATGTACAATAATCTATATATGTATTTTATATGTCACTGGTAAAATCAAGTTCACACATCAACATAACCATCAGGACCTAAAACCTTTACAGTTATCAAATCAAATGGGTCCGACTCATCTACTGACGATTCAATTTCCTTATCTATATCTTGAATTTCAAGAGCTGTGTCTGATTCGGCTTGATTTTGATCCGAATTTTCCAAAGTATTAAGTATTGGAATTGAAGACTTGAATTTTTTATTGCAAGAATTCTTAAACATCTCAACTGCTTCTGCTTCAAAAAAAATCAGAAGCAAAAGGTTTTTTAATAGCAGCCAATTCCTGTCTTGGTCAAATTGAATCTAGACCATTTGTTAATAATTCTTCAACCTTGATTCCATATTCAGAATTGAAAGAAAAAATCTGAGGGCAACACTTGATATATGTTTCCTGTGACACTAATCTTCTCACAAGCTGTGAAAAGTCTTTTCTCCTTCTGTTTCTTAAACTTTCTCTTGTTTTCCTTTTTTCTTCTGTTAATATGTTCTTTCCCTTTTGTTTTTTTCTGGTAGTATACCAGTTCCAATATTCTGTAAGCTTTCTCCGAAGTTCGATGAATTCATAAAGTTTTGGCTGTTCATTAACATGATTAATTATCCTGTCCAATGTTCTAGTATAATATTCATTTTGATTTTCATAGCCTTTTCGAATAATTCCTTGTTTGTAAGTTTAATAGAGGAGGGATAACATTTTTTAATGTTTTAAGGGGGGGTAAAAAAAATAGTGAAATATCATGGGGGGGTCAAGAAAATTTTATATGTTTGATTTCAAAATGACCAGCCCCCCCTCCCAGGTAAATAATTATAAGTCCCTAAACTGCACAGTTATAACATCATTTGGTAAACAACTATACGTATTATGTAAGCATATTATACATGGTATAAGCCACTCAAAAAAATTAGGCAAAGCTAAACAAATATCATAATTAAAATATCATAACAACATAAATAACGTGAAAAATGTTTCTTGTGATTTAACCCGTTCATATCAAATAACTTCAAAATATCAATAGACCGTGTCACACTATTAAATATTTTCTTGATGAATATGTCTAAATACATATGATAAATTACCTTTAACACGTGTATTGTTAAATGCTATATATGATCCCATGCAGAGATTGCATATATAGTTATTTCAAATTGAAGATCATATAGCATACCCATGCATACCCGAAATAGATTGGTGGAAGCAATGTGTGACGGTTGAACCTAATCTATCACAATTGTGTTATCAATTTGTGCTTTGTTCTTGTTGTGTTCGTTATGATTGAATGTGATGAATTTGACTTTCCATACTCATTTTTAACGCAAATTTTGACCCAAATGCGTTTTCTAAAAGTTCACTGTAATCATGACATCTCGGAAATACTTCCTTTTGAATCATCCGTCATTACGTAATAAATACAGATATATGGAGGGGGTTCAAATGGAAGTCTTACCGATATTTCTATCATTAAAAAATAAACGACAATGTAAGTATATTGTATATCTGTAGGTAAACAGGTCGAAACTATATTCAACATTTTATTAAAAAAAAGGGATATAGAGATAGATTCATGAGATCAAACATGGAAATGTCTGATAAAATATGGCTCTAAAAGATTCGTAATATTGCATGGACTCCATTTACAATGATCTAAATGGTTTTCCTGATCATGTAGAAGTGTTTTTCTTTCATAGGAAAGACCAAACCTTCCATCAAAAACAAGACCAAATCCAAGGCAATGCTTAAGGGAATTTTGTTAAATTCAATATTAAGTTCAGAATAAACTGACTGTTTATAAATACGAGGACTTCAGAATTCAATCCAAACGACTAATGCTCTGTGAATGCAGGTTCGACAACATTATGCTTATCTCATAACAGAACTCGACCGTATATATTATATTTGAATGCTGTTAGCAACGATTTCATTTAGAATATCCCATTCCCTTTAAGCCGAACTGAGGTCAAGTGAAGTATTAAATATGTTATAAAATGGACATTTTATTTAATGTTAAAACGTTGAAACATTGTAAATAGAAATATTATATTCACTTGTTTGTACAAAGACATTTTTCTGTTACGCTTGATTAAATTACGGATCTTTTATTTCAAAATAATGGGTATCTTTTTAAATCTTTTTTTTATGCAGAAATCGTCATTTATATGTCGATTTAAACTTTCTAAAATTTGCTTATTTAGATATAAGCCACTTTGGTAAGCTATTCAAACAAAAATAAGTAAACTATGTTAGTACAGCCATATTTCAAAAGTCTACTTGTAAGTAAGAGTTTTATTTATTGAAAAGTGAAAGATTAGTTTCGAACACAGGCCTGTATTACAGTTTTCGAAATTTCAAAGAAGTTATACCCAAGTTGAGAAAGTATAAATTATAAAAGCTTTTTTATCTCTCCAATTTGTATTCAATCATAACTCTTGTACTTCACACCTATAGAAACTAAAATTGTGATACAACAAAAGGATTGGCCAAGCGAAAAAAATAATCAGCAGTAAAAATGTGTTCATAAACTAAGGAAGGTTTCTTAATAAACTGAAACTACGTCACTTTCGTTTTGAAATCTTTAAAGATTGTTAAGGATAAGAATATTTTGTAAAATATCAAATACAATCCAGAGTTTCGAATTATAAAATAACTTTGCTTAATCTTTTATAATCTGTCCGGTATATTTACAAATAATTTCTCTTCTTATCAAAGATATAATGTGTCGATATATTCGCCCTTTCGTTTCATGTACATACAGTTTAGATTTACAAAGCAATTACAAATAATATGATTTAAAAAATGTTAAATAAATAAATAAATACTCTACTCACATTAATCCACAAAGAAAATAAAACTGATCATTTACACCATATCATATCATGTAAAGGGAAATATTTCAGTTGTGTGTATGTTTAAAACCCAATAAACACATTTCCTTACACAGTCTCTTGTTACATTCAGTCATATAATGGGACATTAATAGTGTGAAAGTGTTTAAATGATTGGCGTTTTTCTAAATTACAAGTATAATAACTCCTTTTTGATTTTTTTAAAAACCGAGACGAATAATATTTCAACCGTTACTATCGTCACTTTTAATTTCGACCTTACATTCTTGTCTGTTAAGTTTTTGGAATATATGTCCTGACGTAAGTGTAATTCATGTTGAAAACAATACTTTTTCAGAATCCGTCAGCTAGAGTAATCTCATACGACATCAAAACTATATTATCAATTAAATTACAGTTAAATAAGAATGGCATTTATGTTGCATTCCTTACGGAAATTTTGTACAAGCTACAATATATGGTTCTTTTAACAGATTAGGCAGTTTTGCGTGACCCACAAAACTAGAGACAGGTGTCTACCAAATATATGAACAGGTAGCAGACTATGGTTTTACTGCAGCGAGGTACAACGATCAAGGTCTACGAAAGCATGTACAGTCCCATTCTCATGCCATCAGAAGCAACATTTCAAGCATCAAATACACATGCACGTCCTCCAAGGGCTATAAGAGATTTCCTACAGTACAAAATGACCTTAACGCCTTAGACCTATCTAAGTGCCGGCTTCAATCCCAATAAACATCTTTGGGGCGAGATGCAAATACAACTGAATAAAGTTCATCCTAGACAAAAAACTGCTGTGGAGCTTCAATAATCGATTCAGTAGGTATTCTCTATGGTTTCTAAGCATTTCATCAATAGTTTGATGCATTCCCTTAAAGACGACGTATGGCTGTAATCAACGTCAATGATGGTCATAAATGCTCTACGAATGCATAGATCGATCCTGTGCAAGGCAGAAAGTTACAGAAACAAATAATATAAGAAAACATGGATGTTTTAAGGTTCGGAAAGCCTTTGTCAACCACCACAGTGATACCTACAAGTGGTATCTTAATGCTGAAATTGATGACATTAAATATTTTCTAGTTCTTTGCAGTATGCATGGGTAATACGTTTTATCAAACTGAGTTTATATGTCGGAAAACTGTATACCGCCTTCGGCTGATTCGTTCTTTTCTTTTTAGGAGGTTATTTTTCAACGGCTACTACAGAGAAATCAAAGGACCTAGGTTCAGTCGTATATGTAATAATTATTTACGGTGATTATATCAACAAGGTAGTATTACTGTCGCATATTGGTTACTAATATAGAATCATGTTCAATCTTTCTTCAAAATAAAACTTTAAACTTTTTACTTTTGTGATCACGATTTGATTGAAATTTCTATCTCGCTTATAACACTAGATATCTTCCATCAGTCTTTATGCCTTCCATCTTTTGATAGGTGACTGGACTTGAAACGTCAATAGATTTAACCAACTTTATATGTGACTGTTACCGTTAATTGAGTAGTACATGATTTTCCTTCCTAGCCACTTTATGGCAACAATATTTTCCTAATAAAGTTAATATTGATAACGTTTGTGTATAAACTGTTTTAAAACATTTGTAATTGAATTTTGATTTTTCCCCTTTATATATTCTTATTTAAGCAATATTAAGGTCGATATCTTTGGAGATATCAACCCGGTAAACTAAAATAAACAGTGCTAAACGAGAAAGATAAAAAATAACAACTAGCAACTTTGTATAAGTAAAAGTTGTAATTGTCTATCTACAAATGCAGTGATATATCACGAACACATTCGAGTATACAGTTGAGATCAGTTCTAACCTCTCAACTATTCTGTAAGAAAGGAAGGTTCTAGAACCATTCTAGAACGGTCCTAGGGTAGAACCAACCTGTCATAAATGGTTCTAAGGTAAAACCGTCATACGTGGTTCTAGGGTATAACTGCCATAAATGATTCTAGGATAGAACTGTCATCAATGGTTCTAGGGTAGAACCATTCAGAATGGTTCTATGATAGAAGTGTCATAAATGGTTCTAGGGTAGAACCGTCCATTTTCATGTCCGATAACTCTGTATTGATTATGACACGTACTCCTAGTCTTCACTGTTTCCAAACTTTTCAAAACATTTTGTTGAAATATGTAGTAACATTTCACATCGATTGTAATTTCAATATATAAAATTATGATAATAATTAATAATATTAGATTTATGACCAAGTTATATAAAACAGCAAACGTACTTTTAATAAAGAGCTATGGTGCAAGTTTTTTTTCCATTTTTTAACCCACAAGAAAAACGATTTATTGTTTTTGTTAAAATTTGTGTGATTTTTATCTGAAGTAAATTTACAGGTACAGAAATTTGTTCTCCGTAACATGTTGTATGTTTCAGGTAATTATAACTAATTAACGTTTTGACATGCATATTGTACTTTGACTGTCGGGATGTTTATTGTCCCAACCTTTAAGGTACACAGATACATGTATATGTATACAGGTAAACCGTTTTGCTGACAAAATCAGCGGGGTTTCAAATTTTTATCAGGTTACATTTTAAAATAATTAATGCAGCGTTTCAATAAAGAGGTGTGTATAACATGTATAAGGTGGTCCCAGATTTCAAATGTGTAAGATAAGTAACATTTTAATTTTTATTTTAAATTAATAATTTATCTTATTTACCATTTTTATATGGTAAACATTTGATATATTTTATAATTAATTCTCTTTGCTCGTATAAACGATATTTATTTCGTTATGACAAGGTAGAAGATGATTCGGATGAGTACCGCCATTTTGAAATAAGATTTGCATTTCACCAATTTATCGAAAAATTACATAGACATAACGTACATATATGGACATTTTACACAATAATTTCAGTTGAGAAGGAAAACATATGTAGAGGAATGTTCTATGTTGTAGTAAATAACATTTTAAATTATAACTTTTTAAATCATTTAGTTTTAGTAAAAACTTTATTCTGGGTGATTTTTTTTCTTTTTGTTTCTATATAATATATTTCGGTATAATAAAAATTGATTTTAAAATTATGAAAACAAATTAATTATTTTATTTCTTATAATTTTGATGTTCAAAATTCATAAACTATTCCCAGGGTCATAAATGGTTCTAGGTTAGAACCATTCAGTATGTTCTAGGGTAGAACTGTCAAGAATGTTTCTAGTAGGGTAGAACCGTCATAAATGGTTCAAGGGTAGAACCGTCCAGAATGGTTTTAGGGTAGAACTGTCATAAATGGTTCTAGGGCATATCTGTCATAAATGGTTCTAGGGTAGAACTGTCATATATGGTTCTAAGGTAGAAGCGTCCAAAATTGATCTAGGGTAGAACTACCATAAATGGTTCTAGGTCAGGACACACCATGTCATAAACGGTTCTAAAGGTGTCAGGATGACATTTATAGAACTGTTCTAGAACAGTTCCCTTGACAGTTAAGGAAGAGAGGTTCAGTCATTCCTTTTCAAATCGAATTATATCTCTTTAATACCAAACAACATTTGTTCTTTTATTATGTTAAAATTCAGTTTTGAATATGAATGAATTTTAAAAAAAAATTAACATCTCCAGTGTAAAAAAATAACATACAATCAACTTAATCTCGGAAATCTTTTGCATTTTAAAAGTCTACAGTTGGTTATCATAATTATAGACGCAGGCATGGTCATCGACATTACACTTCTCCTATCGACCAAGACATCTCTTTGAATGATTTATTGCAGTATACACAAAAACCTTTAGGACTCCATCACATTCGAAATAAACTATATTCTCTTCTTTTATGTAAGCTTATCCCACCCCACAAAAAAGCAATGAGGCAGCAAATCAAGAATTTTAAATACAGCTGAATACAAACTCGCTGCTGTGGTATCGGATATCGCTTTCATAGATTATTCAAACCAGTTGGCATCCAAAACGACAAATCTCACCAAACAGTTAACTTTGTTAATAAAAGCTTGCATTGGATGCCATAAATCTCAGCAATATCCTTCACCACAAAACGGTAAATTCTAAAATCCCTACATATTTTAAAGCCCACACTGTTCCATCTATTTCTTATTCCTATACAAAACCTATTGCAATCAAGATTTTCAATTAAAAACGGGCATTGCAGGTCCTTAATTCCGATGACCTGAAATCTAAGCTCCCTGACTGCCCCTGTTCGACATCATCCATAGTCCTGTGGGTTATGTTATACTGAAGATCTTAATCTAGTTGATAACCAAAAGCTAAAAAATATGATACGCAAAGGTCCCAAATAGCGAGAATATCAGCCAATTAATTGGAAATATAATTTCAAATTCCTGTTGGATTCTGTTGAGGACCATCCCAGAAAATGGACATCAAAGGAACTGGACCCTGCTGACAAAATATCAATCCAAAGATACTAATATTAGATATAGTAAATTTATACTATTTTGTATACGACGCATTTCAAGGAGTTACCTCTCATCAGCAGCATTAAAACCGAAACATTTGGAAGACAAAAAGCCAAACTTATTTTAAACAAGAAGTACTCAATACCAAAAATACCGAAATAGGAAGCCGCATTTCAGCTAAGGCGATCTACCATGTGCAATACAAGGAATGAACACTTAGTATTGCTATCATTTTTTATTTTTGCTAAATACTGGTAATTTCTGTAACAAATCAATGAAGTATCATGCCAGACAAGTCTGACGACTGGGTTGACGAATACCCTCGGGGACCAAGGATCCACCATGCATAGGCATAGTCCCAAGAGTTTCAAAATAACAATCCAAAGATACTAATATTAGATATAGGCTCTATACGACGCATTTCAAGGAGTTACCTCTCATCAGAAGCATTAAAACCGAAACATTTGGAAGACCAAAAACCAAATTATTTTAGACAAGAACTACTCAATACCAAACATACCGAAATAGGAAGCCAAATTTCAGCTAAGGCGATCTACCATGTGCAATACAAAGATGCAGAGGCATCGTCACAGGAGTTTCAAAATAACAATCCAAAGATACTAATATTAGATATAGTAAATTTATACTATGCTGTATTAAACAGGCTTCCTTTTCATGCTTTTATCATATTTATTTATTTCAAATCAAACGAAATTTTAAATATATTTCACTGCTATTCATATCTGACACAAAATGTAATTAATTCGTTTCGTTATATTCCGTTCCTATCTTACAAACACAATTAATAGAAATCGCACGATCGAAAATCGTGTATCGTGTAACGTGCATCGTATGGTTTGCGTGTAACGTGCGAATCGTGCGCGTGTATCGTGTGAATCGTGTGCGTGTAACGTGCGAATTGTCTGCGTCTAACGTGTGAATGGGTTTTGGTGCGTTACACCACTCAACCATGTGTAAAACATAGTATGAGGTCATATGCCTGAAGTTCCTTAGGAGAAAATCCGTATCCTTCAATCAAATCATTATGGCAACCAAATATTTGAAGGAACAAAATTAAAAATGAATGAACGTAACCTAAGAAATACATGTGCAATTATTTCACAGTTCAGGCTTAAAACGTTGGTACTGGAAAACTAGCCAGAACAGAAAAAAGAACGAATAAAACTCTATAAAGTTAACAAGACACAACTGGAATTAACTTCTCCAAACAAAAAATAAATACCTACACTTATTTCTCCTCTTTTTGAATTCAGTTTTGTAAAACTTTGTTACAAATACGAATACTGAATGGACACAATAGTCACAATTTGTCGTCATTGTCAGCTTAAAAGTTCTACGCACGAAACTTTACAAATATATCGGGGGAAAGTACAACAGTAGGCGTACTGCTTTGTTAGAATCAAAGATGTTAATAATAACGTACATTTGTAAACCTTTTCCTTACCTAAATACCAACACTGAAAATGTTATATACCCTTTTTAATCAGACGTTCTTGAAACAATTATAAGACAGTGGTTAGGAGTAAAGAATTTGGTAGATAAGACTAGTTGAACGCTTTCTATAATATATTAGGATCGATGATGATGGGTTTTGATAATCTAAAAGAAAATTTACATGATGTACGAATATCAATTGTTTTCTACTGTAGCGTGTGCGGGTAAGAACGTTTTCTGCAATCGCTTGTTTCAAAAGTACAATAAATCACACATTCTGATATCCCGTCTGGCTCGCAAAAACAGTGTCTTAGTTTTGTGTTTTTTTTTATCAAGAGATAAGGTATGAAAAAAAAGACAGACAAAAGTTGCGTGATCTATTGATAAAATACTTAGGATGGTTAAATTCAGTTAATTCGCGGTGTCATTGTATTCTTTATATGTATACCTGGTATAGTTTTTAAATACCTCAAACTAAATAAATTGCCCTTGACATATCTTGCAATTCACTAAAAATGTACAGGTAGGATTGGTTATTCAGAACCTAATAACTTACTATATTACTATTCAATGTACATGTTAATACCATGTTAAATATTTTAGCCATGGCAATTTGTTAGTCGAATGGTATTTGTCTTAAGAGTGAAGATGAAAGGCAAGGAAATTATTCACGATATGTCTCTTCAAAAGAGTTCAGGACCAAACCAGAGAGCCATATACGATTACACAGTGTGCTTTGTTACAAAATAATGTCAGTAAGCATTAAATATAGGTCAGTGTGACCTACATCTGATTTACTACTTTGGATATACATGTACAAGTAACAAGTTAAAAATTTCCTTAGATTGTATAGTATCAGAGAACTATATTCAGATATAAAAATGAACCACAGTAAATAATGCATGATAATTATATTAATGTTACCTTCTTTGAAATGATAAGTATATGTAACACGACTGTCAATATCAAAGGACTTGATAAATATGTGAACGGCAAACGACCCTGGAATCAAACCTTACCAATGTTTGTAAAAATGTAGGTTTTCTGCATGGTCATTTGCACACAATTAAGGAAAATTAGTTTATGTGAACTGATTTAAAGATCCGGCTATAGAAACGACGCAAGCCTCCGATGGTACTTGCTCACACAAACATGAAAAACAAAAAGTCTGACCCTAAACATAATAGCAAAATAGTTTTACAAAAAATCATAACAGAATGTACATTCTTTTATCATTTCAGTGTGTGTATTCTTCATCTGTAAATTGTTGGACGAAAACAAATGAAAATATCGTTGATTGGTATATATATTTTGTTTGACTAAGGCACCGAACAGTTTAAAACCGGAGGGGGTGTGCTTGCTGGATAATACATTTGGTTAGGTCTGGAGAAAATAAAATTATTTTTTTCACACATCAAGCGATGCATATATATTTTTTCTCAAGAAAACAATATTCAGAAAAATTTTTTCTCAGGTTTTTCATTAAAAATTCTACGTATAATTGTTCAAGTGGGAATATTGTAGATAATTACATACTATAATATAACCTTTTCTTTATGAAAAAACATAGGTAAATCAAAATAAATTAGAACTCGCATACACTACCAAAATAGAGAAATTGCACATCTTCATGACAGTGAATGGTCCCCACATAATAACATGTGACATCAAAATATTGATTAGAAGAAAGTTCCATAGAATTATTGATAAACTTCATTCTACAGAGGATTCGGTTCATTCAGTTAACAGTTTTGACTTTTCTAACCTTTACAACTTCACCCAAAAACCTCCAAGGGTCTATGAGCACTAAAGCTAAATCCATCTTCAAAGACCCTAAGGTTGTTGAAAACTTGACTTGCCTCCATGACAAATATGTAGTTGTCCCAGCCGACAAAGCCCCCAATAACATTGTTTTTGTCTGCAGGAACTATTATTTTGAGTGTCTTATAAACGAGTAGGAAATATATAACACTGCGGTTAACCCAACTTATACACCGACCACACTCACTAAAAAGGAAGTCTTTGATAACCACAAGACCATTCTTCATTCCTTTGGCATTTCTACAAGAAACAATCGGCATTCCAACGGGAACCAACTGTGCTCCTCTTCTCGCCGATCTGTTTCTGTACTCATATAAAGCAGACTTCATTTAAGGGTTACTACTTGAAAACAAAACAAAACTGGCCCAATCCTTTAATTTCATTTTTCGTTATATAGATGACGTGTTGTCGTGTTGGACTTAAGGATACTACAGATACACCAAAGTCCGCTTCATATTTGGATTTGTTTCTTGAAATAGACAATGAGGGACATTTGAAGACAAAACTTTATGGCAAACGTGATGACTTCAACTTTCCTATTGTTAACTTTCCCTTGTTGAGTAGCAATATACCAGTATTGCCTACATATGTCGTCTACGTTTCTCAGCTTATCCGATTTTCAAGGGCATACGTGAGTTACCCTGACTTTCGACAAAGAGGATGACTGCTGTCATAAAAGCTTATTAACCAGGGTTTTATCAGGGATAAGTTGATGTCATCACTTAGGAAATTTTTCGGTCGTCATTACGAATTGATTGACCGTTACAGTGTTACAATATTTAACATGACGTTGGACCTGTTCCCACTGTCGTAACATCTCATGTGCCTCCACCGGACTGACTTTGTTGAACTTCACGACGGGTGCCGGATACGGAGCAAGAACTGCTTACCCTCCCATGCACCTGAGTTCACTCCTGGTTTTTATAGGAGTTTTTGTTGTTGTTTTTTAGTTTCCTGTGTTTATTTGTTGTGCTTGTGGTTGTTCAATTGTCTTCCGGTGTTTGTCTGTCCAATGGATTACGTTTTTTATCGCTCCTTAGGTATATTTGTCCTTTTTATTAAAGATAAATTATCATATTTAATCAAATGGTGCTTTGATAAATCTGGAAATACCTATGAAGATGCAATAACTTGAAACCTTTCTTCAGTTGTGATAGGCAGGACAAATATACTAACAGGACCTATATGGATATTACTAAAACTTGACAATATTTTTATTCGTGTTGGAATATCTTTAGACAAATTATCAGTATGGGCAAGAATTGTGCACCTCTGGTCGAGGAATTGTTTCTCTATTGTGATGAATAACAATTTGGGGCTAAGTTAAAGAGACCCGACTAAACACGGCCTATTAAAATATTTTTATAACACCTTTACATATTTAGAGGATATTTTGTCCCTAAATAACCTAAAATTTTAAGTTTATCCTGCTTATCTAAATAAGACTGGTCAAAGGGATACCATACATTTTGCCTAGAACTCAATATTACTATTGCAAACGATTCCGGTACTACCAAAATGTATGCCTAACGGGATGATTTTAATTTTCGGATAGTAAATTTTCCATTTCCTGACGGAAATGTACCTTTAGAGCTCTCTTATGGAGTTTATATATATCAACAGGTACGGTTTTTTTCAGGTATGTAGTCATGTTTCGGACTTATATGAACGTAATTTAGTTCTTCCAGAGAAACTGTTACATCAAGGTCTGACAAGAATATCGGCATCATAAACTTCTAAAACTTTCATAAAATTTTACTATGAATATGAATCTTTGATATGGAAATTGAACTTCATGTGTAAAACTTTGATTATGCAAGGTATATTACAACCAAAATCCATAGTATACAAACCTTATCAACTAAAAACACTCCTTTGAATCAACTTATAAGCAAGGAAAACAACAGTTTCATCTTTCAACGTTATAGTCCAATTCCTAAATCGAGTATTTTTTTGTACTAACGTCAATCAAATTTATCAGGACCAACACGCACTTTTGTGACAATTGTGACGTTATTTTCTCTACTTAAGTCACCTGTACACAAGCTCCTAACCAACATCCCACAGTTAACCCCACATGTAGTGCAATAGATAGAGCAGACATTTTATATGTTAAAACGTGATCAATTACCTTCTTTAATACTTAGCAACTTCCTTTTAGATCTACCCTATACACACATCTTGAAGGTTCAACTACAAACTTTTTCGGGGGAATTTATTTCATGGAGCATATTTTTTGTTGTTCAGTATTCAGGCTTATTTTTTTTCAACATAGTGGGAATTTTTTTTAAAAATCAGATCAAGCTAGTCATAATATTTTTTTTAAATCCCAGCCCCCCTCAGTAATAGACTGGTCGGTGTCTAACGTGCATTGTCAAATATTTCGTGCTTCGTGCATATTTAGGATGATAACTAGTTCAACGATTTATCAAACACCATTCATATATACATGTAGTGTAGAAGGGACACAAATTTTGACTGCCACTGTAAAAGGGTACTTTAGGGTTTATTTTTTAGTAATTTAACAATTTTTACTTACAAACGCAAGTCATTGGTTGGGATTTTGTCCTTGCTATCGAATATAGGTACATGATTGCGTCATGTGATTGGGTTTCCAAGCAATACCCAATCGTCAAATATAATGGATATAAAATTTATGGCTATATTTCAAAAAATACATGTATATTGAAAGTATTTGACAAAATAATGTTGTTTATGGCATATAATTAAATGCCTGACACAAAACTATTCAGAAAAAAGTATTCTTACCTTACCATAAAAATCGGTACAGGAACTTCCGTGAAGTATTCAGGGTATGAATAGCTAGACTTTGATCAAATCACACATTGACAGTACAGGTTAATCCACTAAAAATAGAAATAATTATAGTTTAAAGACCATAGTGCAGTTCAAGGTGATTCTTTAAATCAGTTTATGGTTGATTGATGGATGTTAAAAATTTATCGATATTACACCCTAGACAATTGGCGAATTGAGAAATAAAACGACAAGTAAACTTAGAAGACGTCAAAAGTGGAATAACAGCTCTTGTTGTCAAAGCGTCTCACGAACGATACAAAATTCTGTTCATTCTATCAGTATTTCATACTCCCCTCTATTTAAAACATTTTTTTTAAATATAACTTATTGAAGAGATTATAACTGGTCAGTTTTGTCATAATCTCTGCTTAAAGATAACTCGAGGACAGAGATGGTTATAAGGACGGTTCTTACATGTAGGAATACGACTGGGACCGCGTCTGATTTCGTCCTTAGGACAGAGCATGTACATTCAGTTAGTTATTGTGACGTTTTTTGTCCTTATGATCAAATGCGTCTTTGCTTTAGTGCTTAGCATGCATAGGATATCAGATGTGCTTGCATTCTGGAACTGTCATCTGGAATGCCCACGCGTAGTTTACTAGTTTATTTTTTTTTAATCAAAACAAATAAATTTGCTTCCACGATGCTCGGCTGATTTAAAAAAAAAAATATTTCCTGTTATTAAGTACACAGATATGAACCTGAACCACTTTTATTACTTAATCTTAGATTATCTCAGATAAACTAGGATTTTTTCAGATAATTCCGGTTTATCTCAGATAAACTAAGATTTTCTCAGCTTAATTCAAATTCGAGAAAATCCTAGAGAGTTATGTGCCCCTAACCAAGGTAACGGGAACGGGTGTATGACCAGACAAGCCAAAAACTGTGTTTATATAGTGAATCTAGTGTATCAAAAACAAATTTGACTGTGTTGATTGTCTATTAGACATCCTTATTGCTAGTGTTTATCCTTTAATTTGAGAAATTTGAAGTATAGCTTGGAAAATTGGTAATAATGAGCAACTCTGGTGAGCAGAGTAGAGCCAATATGGCGTCATACGCGGAGGTAACAAAACAAAACCCTTATTCCAATCAATCTGAACCTCTGTCTTCAGTAAAACCGGTTTTCATTCAGGAGACTGATGTATTTGGCTCTTACTCTGACTTTAGTGCCAATCCTAAAAAGCACTTCCTGACGAACAGCGAAATGTACATGGCAGTCAGTAAGGTTGTGCTTGATCCTTCCATCAAAGGCTTGCAACGTATCAGAGGGCTATGGCGAATATATTTAGACAGCGAATTAGAAAGAGATAGCCTCTTATCAAAAGGTTTGGAACTGCGTGGAATACGTGTTCCCATATATTCAAGAAACCCTCGTGTTACATCATATGAGAATGAAAACACTGTTCGAATCCGGGTAAAAGACATACCCTTATCAGCGGAAGACGGCCAAATCCTTAGAGCTTTAGAGCAATACAATTGTTACATTATCACCCATTTCAGAGAAAAACTCAGATTCGAAAGGATGCTAACAAACTGTCAGACAGGAGACAGAATTGTAATTTGCAAAGGTCCGCTGGCACAACATATTCCTCGCTCCATAGTAATCAATAAATATAGAGCAACAATTCTATACTTTAGTCAACCAACTCCTAACTCCAAATTTAGTACTCAAAAATGCACAAAGTGTCTTGGAGAAGGTCATCGGGCTAATGAGTGTTAGTATGACTGGAAATGTCTCAATTGTGGAGAGATAGGTCACAAACAAAATGTGTGCCCCAAAGATGTATTTTCAGATAACGCAGAATCTGACGGTTCACAAGATGAGAGTGAAAACAGTGATTCAGAAGTGGAATTATCTGACAAAAGTGATGTCGATCAAAATACTCAAACACCTGAATCTATTAATAAGAGAGCATCAGGTAATCTTGATGTTAATGTGGCAGTGCATCATGAAACAGTCCAACAACATTCAGCATCGAAGCTGGTATCAGACGACAACGAACAGTCTCAATCTATTCTGTTACCAGTAGCTGAAACAGATGCCCCTAAGAAAGTGAAATCAAAAAGGAAAAGTCGTCGTAACAAATCAGGACATGCTAACCAATCCAGCCAATCTCAAATAACTTCATTTATGAGTAGCCAAAACATGTCAAGTGTGCCAAGTGACGTTCCCCTTCATACACCGATTAAATCATCATCAAACCGAGCTGTCGAAAAGTCACCAATCACACCAACGGAAATTCTGCATGATGCAGAAAGCAATAAGAGTGGCAAAAGAACAAAAACAGGTCGATAAATGTAGGGCAACAAACATGTGCAATATTACCTGTATTGTATTTTACCATAGCTATTGACAATCTTAAAAAATGAGTAGCAAAATTATCATTTTATTTGTACTGTTTACCATAGTCTACATTTGCATAAATTTGGCAAAAAATCAGTATTATTTCAATTATATTTTAAATTTTGTCATATCATGTCAGAGCATGTTCTCATTATACCGTAAGTGTAACAAATTCGAGTCTCCTTCATCACATGAAAGTAGTATCATTTGTTGTTCAAACACTGTATTCTATATACTGATTCCATTCATAACATTTCACAATCAAATAGCAGAAGAATCGCACTGGTTCAAATCTTATAAAAGTTGTATCGTATTGCTGTTCTTCATCACTCTGTAATCACTATGTTTCAATATCCTGACACAACAAAATTTCAAAAGAAATTATCAAAATCCTATGCTGACATTAATCTGTACAACTAAAGTTCTGTCGAAACACATCCATTTAATACCAAATTCTCACAAAATAACCACCATGCATCTACAGCAAAAAGATAAAAGATGTGAATTACAAAAACCTACATGTACATGTATGCAATTACACATTAAAAAAAGTAAATTATACACTGACAAACTACGGTCTACACGTAACTTATTTAGAAAATTGCCAAAAAACTTTTCAGAAACACCATACGTTAAGGTGTCAGTTCATTACCCATTTCAAAGGTCAGAAAACACACAAAATAAAAAGCTTGAAACAAGAATTTTTGTACAAAGTGTATATCCATATCTTGTATATATGTTCTTTTACCTTAGATGTATTTATGCTGTGTTTTGTTCTGTTGTGGTATGTACAAAATCCACATCGTCATTGACAAACAAAGTTTGTCATCTTTTTTGTATGTTTGTAAACAAAGTCACATTGATGACCCAAATAATGACCCACCAGGTGTGGCCAATAATATATATGTATGTTTATATTTATTTAGCGCAGGTAAACAATGTTAAAGTAATAATTCGAATATTGACCCACACTGTGTGGACAAAAACATTATACATGTATGTTCACATGTATATTGTTCTTGTTAAAAAACGAAAAGTAATGATCCAAACAATCACACATATAGCATTGCCAACTATATTTTATAAATACTCTCATATCAATTGTACGGTTTTTACAATACCATACCACTTAACTAATGTTTCTTCTTTACACAAAATCATTAGTTGTAAAATTGACAAGTTAATACGATTTGTTTACAAAGTCCCATCGTCCCAGAAAATGACCGACAATGAAAATTCGTATTTTTTCCTGTTAAAACACTTATCATCCAATCCAATATTTTTTATCAGAGAATTTTTTTATACTCTTAACATCATAATTGATATTAAAAATTCCATAACTTTGAAAATAAAGACCTGTCCAATCAATACAAAAATGCATAAAAGCGATATAGAAAACAATAACAGCACCAGTCATCAAATTCTCCCTACTAGAGAGCTCATTGACTACGTGTCCAATATCGGACTTTCAACAGTAAAAGGTAAAGGTCAAGTTTTAATCAATACAAGGATTACTATAAATAAACTTAAGATTTTCCAGGTGATTTTCGGAAAGTGTGATATAAATAAACTCACCTCATTCAAACAAAATGCAGGTACAAAATCTCCTTCATATTTGCACTGTCAACTGTAAAGGGTTACAACAGGCTGAAAAAAGAAAAAGAATTATTGAATGGACAAATCTACAAAAGTATAATTTATTATTAATACAAGAAACACATTTTACTGACAACACATTAAATAAATTACAGAATGACTTCAAACGGGATTTGTTCTTAAGTAATGGATCTAGTAATGCCAGAGGGGTAGCTATATGGTTAAAAGAGGGATTAAATTACAAAATAATTGATGTTCAAAGAGATACCGATGGCAGATTCTTGCTAATTAATATAGAAATAAACGAAAACATTCTCACAATAGTTAACATATATGCTCCCAATAATAGTAAAGCAAGAAACGGCTTCTTCAAAACAGTAAAAACATTAATTGACAAAAATAGCTTAGGGCAACTAGTGATAGGGGGAGACTTCAATGACATTTTATCTGTGCAAGACACCAAAAACAAAACAATTAGTCAAAAATTTGACAAACCAGTAAATAGTTTAAAAACACTTATAAAGTCACTGAAGCTGACAGATATTTGGAGAACAAAAAATATAAATAAAACCCAATTTACATGGAGTAGGAAAAACAGAATAGAATCAACTAGAATCGACTATTTTCTTATTGGCACAGAAGTTCAAAAAAATTGTTTTTCGTGTGACATTAGACCAGTAGTGTTACATTATACAGACCATAACAGTGTTTCCCTTAAAATTAATATAAATAGGGGCAAGAAAGGGAGGGGATATTGGAAACTCAATAGTAGTATTCTAGAAGATGATGAATATATTAAGAAAATTAAAAAATTAATAGAAAAGTATAAAGAAAAAGTAAACAAATATAAAAAGCTAAATATATTATGGGATACTTTTAAAATAGAAGTAAGAGATCAAACAATTGATTATTGTAAAACAAAATCAAAACAGAAAAAGAATAATATCAGCATACTGGAGACTGATTTAAAAAATTTAAACGAAGAAATAGATGCTATTAACAATAAAGATGAAATCTTGTATAAATCAACTCTTGATAAAATAAACAAAATTGAAGAAAAATTAGATAAATTATATGCAGATAAAATCAGAGGCAATCAAATTAGGTCCAGAATAAAATGGATAGAAGACGGGGAAAAAAATTCAGCATATTTTCTAGGACTTGAAAAAACAAGGCAAAGTAGAAAAATGATATCTCAACTTTATGATGAAAAAAATCAAATAACACAAGATCAAAAAAAAATTTTAGAATTAGAGGTTGAATATTACAAAAATCTTTACTCTTCAACTAATCCAGAAATCAAGGAAATTAATAAATATCTTAAAACAATAAAAGAACATAAAAAACTAAGCAAACAAGAAAGTGAAGAATGTGAAGGGGAAATAACTGTGGATGAATGTACAGAAGCAATTTTTAAAATGAAATTAAACAAAGCCCCAGGGTTGGATGGATTAAATGTAGAATTTTACAGGACATTTTGGCAAGATTTAAAAGACTTGATAGTTTCAATTTTTAATTATTGTTATAAAAATGGAGAATTGACAAAATAATCAAAAGATTGGTGCAATCTCCCTTATCTACAAAAAATGACCCACTTTCCCTAGATAACTATCGTCCAATTACATTACTGAACTATGATGTTAAACTATTAGCCTATGCATTAGCACAAAGATTAAAACCGATATTACCAAAAATAGTTCATACTGATCAAAAGGGGTACATAAAGAATAGGTATATAGGATTCAATATTCGGCAAATCCAAGACGTGATAGATTATTCTGAAAACTTTAAAGTAGATGGTGCAATTCTTTTTTTAGATTTCACTAAAGCTTTTGACTCCCTTGAATGGACTTTTCTGTTAGAAACTTTAAGAAAATTTGGTTTTAAAGAAAGTTTTATTAAGTGGGTTAAAGTTATGTATACTGATATTAAAGGAAGTATACTGAATAATGGATGGATTTCAAGTCAGTTCAGAGTTTTTCGTGGGATCCGACAAGGATGCCCCTGTTCTTCGATACTTTTCGTCCTTGCAGTGGAAATAATGGCTATCAAATTAAGAGATAATAAAAAGTTAAAAGGTTTAGAAATTAAACTTGATGGCAAAAACTGTAATTTGAAAATCTGTCAACTGGCAGATGATACCACTCTTTTCTTGAAATCATGCAAGGATATAACACTGGCAATAAACTTAATTGAAACCTTTGGAACCTTGTCTGGACTTAAACTCAATAGAAATAAAACAGAAGGATTCTGGTTAGGTAAACTTAAACACAGTCGCGACAAGTTTGAAAATATTAGCTGGCGAACAGATCCAATTAAAAGTTTGGGTGTATTTTTTGGTTACAATTATAAAGAATGTCAAAAACTTAACTTTGAAAAACCATTCAGTAAGTGTGAAAAAATAATTAAGGATTGGAATAAGAGAAATATTACATTAATGGGGAAAATAGTAGTGGTTAAGGCACTAATTCTACCCAATTTAACATACTTAGCATCTAATACTATTTTATCAAAAGATAACATACAACAATTCAAGTCTCTTGTATACAATTTCATATGGAATGGAAAAAAAGACAAAGTTAAATGAACTACACTGTCAAAAATCTATTCTGAAGGAGGTATTCGCATGATAGATCTCGATTTGTATATCAAATCAATACAAACGTGTAATAATAAAAATGTGGGAAAATAAAAGTGATAATTGGACAATCATACCTAGATTTTATCTAAACAAATTTGGCAAAAATCTTTTAATATTCAAGATGAACTTAAGTGATGTGAGAAACTTAGACAAAGCCGCTTTTCAAAATCTACCTGAATTTTACAAACAGCTCGCTAAAACTTGGATCAGTATAAAAGGGGGCCAAGCTAACACGCCACAAAACTTTCTAGACATTAGGAAGCAAGTAATTTGGGGGAATAATTTTATTAGATTTAATCAAAATTGTCTGTTCTTCAACAACTGGATTCAAAAAAATATTATCTATATAAATGACATAATAGATGGAAAGGCTTAATTTCAGAAAACATAATACTTGCTAAATTAAGCAATAAAGAAGACTGGATCCGACAAATCTCTATAATCAAAAAAGCAATACCTAAACACTGGCAAAATATGCTGAAAATGGAAAGTTCCTATAAAACAAATATTAACATAAATCGTTCAGAACATTTGCATATACTGTTCAATCAGAAACTCCATCCATCTACGAGTAACAAAGAAATATATAAAATACTACTTAACCAACTCGCATTAGATAAACCAGTTGGATTTCTTATGTGGGAACGAATTTTAAAAAAAAAAACATATCTTCCATATTACAACACACATTTAATTTCATTTTTAATTACTTAAATGATAACAGACTTAAAATGTTTAAATGGAAAATGCTTCATTTTGTTTTACCATGTAATGATCTGTTATTCAAATGGAAAATCTTACCAGAAAATTTATGTACATATTGTAAAGAGAAAGATGATTACGAACATTTCTTTCTCACTTGTCAGTATAATTATGAGTATTGGCAAGAAATTTTCTGCAAATTGATAAGCATGTATTCTGCCTTGAAAATCTCGTAATTGGTTACAAAATACAAGATAAGGCATACTTTGAAATTAATTATATACTAACTGTTCTGTTTTATTCTATTTACAAAGCACACTATGTCTCAAATAAGAAACAAAGAAAAATTGACATTTTCAAAATTTTTAAAAAGGAAATTTGTGATATTTTCTTAATCAATAGTAGAATGGGAAAACAAAATAACAAATTGTTACCAAAAATATTTAGATACATTAACAATTAACTGTTTAATTGTATATGTTTGTGTTTGTCTTATATTGTAAACATACTTGATGTAATACCTGTTTGTAGTTTTCACATGATGCGATCAATAATAAATCCACAATATTACCGTTATCAGGTAAACATTAACGATCACGTGGGGTTCGCAACAAACACCAAAATAAATATTGTTTCAATCATGTAAATACTCAACAAACTTACCATTATTATTAATAAAAAAAAAAATAGAAGCTTAATTGTCGTTAATAATGCATTTAATCCATAGAAATGTTTTCTTCTGGAAATGACACATGTGCTAAATTTATGTTGTAAGGTCAACTAATTAATTTACCTTAGATTTCTGGCTGTAATCTTCTCTTCAACTGGAAGATTCTGTAGGATTCTGTGTCTGTCGATTTACGCTTCTGTTTCGTTTAAGATGGATGCAAGAGAGAGAGAGATGCATTGTGGGACGGCTAACGTTTTCAGTTTGGGTCTCACTAATTACCCAAAATCTACTACACTCCCCCCCCCCCGTTTTGTTAAAAAGCTGCCAAAATAAATTAAATTTATGAAATTTTGATTTATGTGAGACCCATATCCTCCCCCCAAAAGTGTTCCCCCAGCCATCTCCCACATTGGTGCAAGCCCGACCATACATCCCCTCTCCCACAATATAATAAAAATTAATAAACTAAACGTAGGTACATTATCTACACTTTTGTTTCCCCCTCCCCTTCTCTTGAACAATCTGTCCCTCCCCAACCCCAAGTTTACACCCCTACCTACCCCGCCTTTCCCCCATTGCTCCGATGACCTGTGCCTGCATCTGCCAGTGCAGCAACGAGGCGGGTGAGTTGGCTCTCTCCTCAAAATCCCAGGGAATCTCCCACTCCCCCTCTCGGCACAGAATGGTCATGGCCCCCTGAGCAGACAGGTTATCGATGAAATGCCTACTTAAACCCCATGTGTTCACCCTGTGGGTGAGGGCCATGACATCCAGGTTGAAGCCCTGGGTTTGTAGGGCCGTCAACCTCACGGGCGACAGATTCCACCTCTCAACCTCTATATCCCTAAAGACATCGGCCACATGTACCAACACCACATGTGGGTCGATGTCTAGGGCCTTAATAGGGCACCAGGGAATTGGATATTCATGGAGCCCTAGATTGGGACCAAGCCCCGGGATTCCTTGAACAGGATCCCTGGGCCTGTTTTGCCCCGGGGTCTCTTGGGTGAGACCCCTGGGTGCCTCCCTCCATCCAGCCGGCTGTGGGGTCTCTATGGGTTGATTCCACGTCCCCACCGCTAGATTGCCACTTTCCCGTGTGGCGACGACCCGGGACTGGAAAAGTTCCAGTTCCCTCCTCCTGCTTTTCCTCCAGATGTTTCGGCTTTTAGAGGATTCTTTATATCTCGTGCTGCTTCCACGAGAAGATGCGACGGGAGGATCTATGAGCGAGACCCTCTCCAGGTATCCCTGGTCCTCGGGACATTGGCCCCCTTCTTCTCTGGAGCCCTTAAATTCCCCCCTGAACCCATACCCGCCTTCAAGACCGGGAGGATCACTCTGGGTTTGGTTGACCTCCCTTACCTCCACAGGACGCCGTGTACGCATTCGACCCAGAGTCCTAGACAATCCCAACCAGATCTCCATCGCCTCATGCAGAGGTATGGCGATCCCTGGGATGCCCTGGTATCTCCCCTCCAAGATATGGCCTCCACGCCACAACTCGCTCTCCCTGGCCCATTCCCTCTTCGTTTCGCAGGCAGACATCCTCATAACAGGATTAGAGGGTACCCTAATTTTCCTTGGCTCTACTACACCAGCTGATTCTGTTAGACCCCTCACTGCAGCTGTAGTCATGGGGACTATTTCTTGACCAATTTTTAACTGACCCTCTGCTAAATACAATTCCACCCCTTGCTTTCTCAGGAAATCAAAACCCAATAGCATCTCATCTTCAATAGGGGCCACATAGATATCTGTTGTGATTTCCCTAGTACCCAATGTAATTTCAACCGGACCTACAATAAACCCATTCATCTGTAACCCCCTTCCTGCCGTGTTCATGCTAACCTCCCTAATTTTTGGGGTAACTATGCCCAAGGATTTATATACTTCCTCAGAAATCAAGGTAACCTCTGCCGCCGTGTCCACTACTGCATACATGCTTTTACCATTTAACTGAAGGGGAACCTGAAGAGCCCTCCCATCCCGCACTCGACAAATAGTAACAACACCTTCAACTTCCTCCCCCTCAAGGGACTGTTCTGTTAGTGTGACATCGGTTTCAGAATTATCAGAGCCCTCCCCTTGGTCTCCTCCTGTATCTACTCTATCCTTCTGGGGATTTATCTTCCCCAATTCTGTATCTACTTCCTCCTTCTGTCGGTCTACCTCCCCCATTTCACCTGGGTCCACCTTCCGCTCACCCTCTTCCTCTTCAGAGACTCCCTGCCCCTCCGGTTCCCAGGGCGACTCACTGAAAAAACCTTCCCCTATTACCTCTTCTTTCCAGGATCTAGCTACTCTGGGGTTACACTGATCATCTGTACCTTCCCCTGGCCCTGTCCCTTTCCCTGCCTCCCATTCACTCGGGCTAAGAAATTCATGTGTGCTTAGTTTTTGCACGCTGACTACAAACTTTAATGGTAGCCAACCATCCGAGTTACCTGGGCACAGAACTAATCCATCCTGTGATTGATAGAATTGATACCCTTCTGTCTGGGCCCTCGCAACATCTATCCCTAGGGCCAATTCCCAATGTGGTTTTAATGTCTTTGGAAATTCCTATACAGGGGCACATATACTCTTTTCATCCGGTTGATCCCTGCTTCCTTTATTGCCTCCCATGCAGAGAATGTTGTAAAGTAGAGACAATATGGAGCATCCCCTGCCTCAATCAATTGTAATTCAGGGTCCTCAAAAGGAAAAGAATGTCCCTGTGTTGCCCTAACCCTGATACTCCCAGAATCCCCCTCTTGTTTATACTGAAAAGCCTGATTTTCATTTTTTACAACCCTTAATACATCCTCTGTGTTAAAACCTTGCATCTCAGGGTGTTTTTTCTAGCAATTCCCGTACTTCAACATAACCCCCTGGGGCTATCTGCAATCCCCACTTAACTGCCCCATGTCGAAGAATGTATGCCAGGGTCCTAGATAACAAATTGTCCTTCCCTAGCCTATTTTCTACTGTTTCAAAGCCATCAACGCTGTCCTCAACTACGTCCTCGTCCACCCCCTCACATGTGGGGTACCTTCATCCACCAATTTCTCCCTACTGAGACCCTCTCCACTATCTGGGGACCCACTCCGGCCTCTTAAGCGGTCCCTTTCCTGTTTAAATGTAACCCAACTACCTGGTCTGCAAAACTAACAACCTTATCCCTCCCCTGGAGACTCGGGCATTCACGTTTAAAATGACCTGTTTGCCCACAATGATAGCATTCAGTCCTCCCGGGCGAAGGGTTTCTTACCGGGAATGCCCCGGGCATTCAGTTTCTTCAGTTCAGTCAGCAATTCTGACACAACGCCCTCCACCTTATCCAGACGTTTTTCCATCGTGGCCATTTCAATCTTCCCGGAGACTCCCCCACTATTCTGGGGCAGAATAGTAGCGCACACTTGTGGTGTGGGAATGCCCTCCCCATATGCACCAACATATTCGACGTGTCGAATCTCCCTTTTTGAGGGCTTCCCATAGATAGCCTGGTGGTTATGCTGATGCCACCTAATCTTATCCACGGCATCCTCAAAACTCTTGGGGCGAACATTAGATGCCGCACTACCCGCTTCCTTATCAGCCGCCCCCTGGCACAACCTTAAAACAGCCTGTTGGTACATGTGTTCTTCCGGGAGCTCCCTAAAGGCCCTGGTAGCCAGTGATAACACCCTATCCGCCCAGTCTTCCAAGGACTCCTCTTGATTTTGGCGAGCATTTTGAAATTGAACTTGTGCAGTTTCCGGGAGTTCCTTAAACCCAAAGCGTTTTTCCAATTTCTGGACTAGTTCTGAGTACCCTACCTCCCTATTACGTTCAGCTATAAGGGCATAATATTCGCTAGCCTTCCCCTCTAGACACCAGCATAATTGATCTTTGCATTCCTGGGGCCCCCAACCACACACCTCTGAATATCGGGAAAATTTCGTGAAGAATGCCTGCCAGTTAGTTTTCCCATCATATTTTAAATTTTTCGGGGTAGCGTTAGGTCTTTGGTTTGGCCCTGGCTCATTTGCCGGTGTTGCTACCTGTCGATTATCTCCCCTCGGCCCATACTTATTTGGCCCTTGTTGTTGATATCCAGGTCCATACCCCCTACCCCACTTGTCTCTTTGGTCTCTTGGGCCCCTGTTTTCCCATTGTGTGGTATTGAAAGGGCGATAAACCGAGTCTTCCACTTGCCCCCTGAACGTCTGGGGTGGGCATTCCATGGGCCTCACCCCCCTCCCCGGACCCTGTGTCAGAGGATAGCTCTGCTGCCACTTACTAAACCTACTCCTGGGTGTTTCTGTTATCCCTCTTATTGGCCCTACCGAAGATTCAATTCTAAGGCCCTGCCCCTGAGCTGCACTCCTATTGCCCTGCGTGTATTCCATGGGTGTTCCCTGGGGTACCCCCACTGGCCCCCCATTACATGGGTGTGGTGTACTATATCCCTTCAATTTATCCGCCCGATCCCTGGCCAAACTATCTTGTCCTAACCCCAGTGGCATATGTTTGTCCCTGTCCCACTGGGCCTGTGTGCTGTAGGGCAACTTTCCGGTCCCCCTGTAGACCTTGGCCTCCCACCTTTGATCATATTGATTTTTACAATCCATCTCCCCGTGTTCCGTATTGCTGGAATTATCATATGGGTTGTTTTGATATCTACTAGCCCTTTGCTGTGGGGGGTCCCCAAACTGATATTTCCGGTCACCTGTGTACATACTACTCTGACCCCACCCTGACTGATCGACATACGGGGTGTGGTTATCAGTGTATGGTCCCCCCGAATCACTGTTAAGCTCATATTCAATGAAAGCTGAATCCATATCTCCTCCCCCCATGTATTGGTGGTATGGGGTTTGTGGCCCTTGAGATTCCTGTTTAACTGGGTATGGAGCCTTGTCCCGTTGATAATCTCCTGCCCCCTGCCTGGTCAGGCCTCCCTGGGCTCCCATGGTAGGAAATCCCAGCCCCTGGTCCCAATATGGATGGTCTACCGGCTGTCCCTGTCCACCCATAACCCTTGAGTTCCCTTCCCCCTGAGAGAAGTCCAGCCTGCTCAAAAGATCTGGTGTTATTCTAAGATGGGGGACCCTGGCTAAATCCCCTTCCCTTAATGATCCCTCCACCTCCCTTATGGCCATGATTTGCTCTGCAATTTTTGGGCCAATACCTGGGAGCTGTAATAAGTCCTCATAGGAGCAGGTGTTAATAAAAATATTAGACATAGTGAAGAATACCACCCCCAATCAGTAACTGACAAACACTATTTATTTAATAAAAAAACTTCTTCTGTATTCTTCTTCTGTGCTCTTCACAAATGCCGCGGTGTTCTTGCAAATATTTATTATATGTCGGGATATGTGACAAAAAATCAGGGCTTACGACGAGTACCGGTAAGTAAGATAACCCGTAAAAACCCTGATACTATGTACTGTATACCACAGAGATACCGATAAGTTAGATAACTCTGGGAAATTACAAATAAAAGTTGGTCAGTAGATGTATCTGTTAAACCCAGGTACAATCTCAAAAACACCAGTTGTACACAAAATTAAAATAGTCCAAAATACCGATAAATTAAATATTTCGGAATGTGAAATTGAAAATATGGCTATTGGGATTTACTGGTAAGTCAAGTAAATCCCAAAATTCCAAATATTACTGCCGTGGGAATCTGGTAGGTAAAGACTCCCTCGACAGGCTCTCCTTGCAAAATTGTGACGACACAGAAAAAATTCACAAAACGGGAAAAATTTGGAGTTAACTGGGGTTTCCCGGTATAATCGTTAAACCCCAATTAAATTTTAATGATTTTGTGCAGCACCGATATGTTAGATGCCACAAAAAACCGTTAAACTATCAAAAGTTTCAGTTTGGGTATGGCGGGAAACAGCCGCCAATTCACACTCGGTTCAAAGTGAAAAATATCTTCGATCCGACCGTGCAAGAACGATGTGCTCGCAGCGCCAGATGTTGTAAGGTCAACTAATTAATTTACCTTAGATTTCTGGCTGTAATCTTCTCTTCAACTGGAAGATTCTGTAGGATTCTGTGTCTGTCGATTTACGCTTCTGTTTCGTTTAAGATGGATGCAAGAGAGTGAGAGATGCATTGTGGGACGGCTAACGTTTTCCGTTTGGGTCTCACTAATTACCCAAAATCTACTACATTTATAATACTCAAACCAATCACGGCAAATTCGCCACATATCATCCGGAAAACATGTGAAAATTACTTTTATCTGTTATACAATATATGTATTACATGTAATAATAATTAAGTGTACTTCTAACAAAATACAAATGTAATCATTATTATTAGACATTCTCCCTGGGTGTCTAATAAATAATTATCAGGGAATCTTAGTCCCAATGCTGTAAGGCTAAGAATAATTGTTAAACAGCAATAGTGCAATAAAGTTGTTTTGAAGTGTTAAAAAAAAAAAAAATCCTACTTTATCTCAGAAAATGAAAGAAAATTCATTATCTGGAGAAAATCCGGGGTTATCTCATAGAATTCAGAAAATTTATGTTTTCCTGCACGAATTTCATATAATCCTAATGTATGTTAAGATAACCAATTATCTCATTTCTATGTTTATCCCGGATTCTAAATAGGAACGACTGTTTTAATTGGACGGCAATCGTTTGACGTTTTACTTTCTCTTTTTTTTCTTTTTTTCTTTTTTTCTTGCGAGTACTCAGAACTGAATAAATACACAATAATAAACAATAGTAACAATTATTTTCCATAATAAAATATTTATCCTTTGTATCTTATTTCATTATAACATTTTATATATTCTACTATTAGAGTAGTAGGAGGTAAGTATTTGTTAATATGGGATTTGGGTAATAGTCAGAAGGAAGTTAGTAGTCGTGCTCACAATTCTGAACAAAAAATCAGACAGATAGAAAAAAATTTGTGTAAAGGGGATAATTAAAACGGATCGTTTTTTTTTAATATTAAAGATCCGTTTTAATTTGTACATATATACGCACCTTTATAACTGAAATTAAATCTTATTAATTATATAAATATTTTATTGCATTATATAAAATACCCAACAAAAATGGCACCAGCAGAAACAAAGTTCGCTATATGGCCCTAATGAAAACTGAGGTTTTAATTAAAAAAAGAGAATTTATAAGTTGCGGAAACAGCAAAAAAAGTTTCACCATCAAGGCTCACATCACATGGGAGACCGATCAGGGTTTAATAGGTACACTTTCTCTTTGAAACAGACACGATAGAAAAAGCAAGTAGCTATTTATATGATTGTGGTATTTAAAAGATGTGATAATTCCATAAACAATTGCAATCCGGTTAGATTCTATAGTTCAGGGAACAAGTCCTTGTCAAAACAGTTGACAGTTTATTGAAATGATTGCATATTCTATTATTCAATTTCAAAAGAAAATAAATGTCATTATCGGATTGGTATTAAAAATAGTTAATAATTGTGTGTACATTGTACATGTACCCATTCCATCAACAACACATTTATTGCTCTGGGTTTCAAAGAGTAAACACCTTTTATTTTTATTTTTTACATGCTCGTGATCAAGACCATATTAGTCGAAACGTTGGGTATTTTTAACCTTTTAGTTTGATTGTTTTTGTTTTTTTACGATTTTATATTTGGTATTGTTCGACTTGTGTATTTCATGGTTTATTCTGGCTATTCCAAAATTTTGAATTTTACAGGTGAAATAGTAAGAAATTTGTGTTGGAGTAGCCAGAATTCCTGTGTAAACAAAGGATTAAGTTTGTTTCTATTATAACAACATTTTTTAATTGGTATTGGGAATATTCAGGTATTCTTTTTTTAGGAAAAAGACTAAAAGACAATTCATGTTTAATATCAATGTATTAACATATGCATGTTAATCAGTCAGGGGATCGAATTGTTTGAGTCAGAATTGTTCTGATGCAAAAAAATCAGAACTCACCTACGTATATATGTCAGAAAAAACTTCGTTGATTTTCGCCGATGTAAAGATATTTCAAAATGGTCGCGTTATAAGAAATATTGATAGTCAAGACTTCGGAGGTCTTTAAGGAGGAGAAGACTCATACTTTGCTGCTGCAGCTGATTTTTATGGATGCGTGTTCATTGTGTATCCACGTACACCAGATATTGCTATTTACTGGTAACCAATGCATTATCTCAACAATAGAAGTGTATCGTCAATTGCCGCTAGTGTACCGTTAATTGCAGCCTGTGGCCATGTACGGTACACCTAGCATGTATACTATTGCAATAGGTACAAGAAAAGAGCAAGATATATATCTGCTGTAAGGTGATGCACAGTGGTGTCAGTCTTAATTTGTTTTTTTCTTCAACAATTTCGTATTGTGATTATGTCTTTGTTTGTTTCCTAAGCTTTGTCCTTTCCCTAGGACTTTTGTCTTTTAATACATAGGGGACAATCTGGGGACAACCATTCCATTCTGAGTGTTTATCATGTACACACCACGTGAAGACCAGACATACCGTACATGTACGTCATCAGCCTCTGATATTTTTTTTATTATTTAAATGACAAACTAACATACTGTAAATGTTCATTGTACACAACGGGACCTATTATTTAGAGGAAGGTTGAATACAAAACTTTACGACAAACGGGATGACTTTGACTTTCCAATCGTCAACTTTCCATTTTTGAGCGGCAATATTCCAGAAGCGTCGGCGTATGGAGTATATATTTCACAACTCATACGTTATTCCAGAGCTTGTGACATATACATTGACTTCCTGGACAGAGTCGGGCCCCTGACAGAAAAATTGCTCAGACAGGGGTCGTTACTCATACGCTGAAGCCATCCTTATTAAAGTTTCATGGGCGTCATCATGACTTGTTGACAGGTATGAAATACCGTTTCCCAAATGAAAATGGACCTGTTCCATCGATATTATCCCTTCCTTATACCGGATTTAACATAAGCAGCATGGCGGGTGTCCTCCAGGAAGCAGAGACTGCTTACTCTTCCGGAGCACCTGAGTCTACCCCCGGTTTTTTTGGTTGGGTCCATGTTGTTCATACGTTTTTAGTTTTTAACTGTAGTGCATGTGTTGTTTTGGTCTTGTCTTCGTTGTTCTCCGGAGTTTGTCAGTTGTTACAATTTTTCTCTCCTTCGAATATCCCTTTGACTTTACTTATTAGTCCAGATAATCATGGCGTCTCAAGGGTATAAATATTTTTGAATTTTTTTTTTATCCCTCATCGATGGAATATACGTCCAAGTAAAAATTTTCCAAAACGGATTAATTATTTTGACTAACCTATTATGTACCATCGGTATTGTGTACACGCCATGTGATTTTTGGAAACGCGTTGAGTTTTAAATTAAACATTAAAATGCTAAAAGATGTACATTGACTGAATCACGCGTTTCCTGTGACGATGATCAAATAAAATGGGGGCTTCCATATATTTAAATTTATTTTACCTACTATAAATACTGTGTAAACAATATTTTCATTCAATGTTTGACGATGGTGTTACTTGTTTGTACGAAAAGGAAATGTAACAGGACGGTCTGACAGCTATGCGTTTCCAAGTCCCGCTGTGTATTAAAATGTCTAGAATTGCTATTCCGACAACCCTCAAATAAAAGTTTCACAATAAACCACTAATTTACTTACAAACAAATGAACAGACTGACGGACAGTAGCAATTAAGACATGCAGTTCGTTTCACTGGGACTCCAAGCTGTTTATACAATTTTTTTTTTAATTTCATTTTTTATTAACCATGTAGCATAGAACAACGATTCGAAACATATAATTCACAAAAATATAAATAGGAATGTCTTACAAAAAAGTAATAGTTCTACATCAAAACTAATTATTATTTGGGAAAAACAACACTGGCAAAGTAAAAATGACTCCAGAAATAATAATCCTAGAAAAACATACTTGGTGGTAAAGACATTAAGATGAAATTTTTAACGTAGTCTCCATGTTAATTTAGACATGGCCTAAGCAAGGTAAAAGGTATGTACTCTAAATAATCTTATTTCTCATTCCCTTCTCTATACGTCTATAACTCTTTATGTAGACATGGCTACAAACTTTCATTGCATACAACTATTATTCTCACATGTATAGACTGCATATATTATCAACGGAACAAAATATAAGTCTGAATTTCTTAAATTAACAATACAAATTGACCTATCACTCAGTATCAGACCTCATGTTGTGTGTATGCACCTTGTCACGTGTGATTCTCAGTTCTGCATCGGAATTGTAACACTGATACAGAAAAAATGATATTTCATATAATTACAAATTTTACATCATTACACAGGTTTATTATTAAGGCTTGCAAATGAAATATCCGGAAAACAGATTGTTCATCTGAATGTAAGTTATGGGTGAGTTGCTCATTGACCCGATCCCACGGCGGATCGTGTCCTTCTTGTCAAACACTTCGGGTCACGTGCCGAGTCACGTGATCGACGACTTACAATTAATTACTATTTGACTGGTCAGTACGGGAAGTGACAAAATGAGAAGACTTTGTACAGAATCTCCCATAAATGCCTCCTGTCAGGTTTCCTTCCATTTGACCCAACAGTTCCAGAAAAATTGTTTATTTAATCAATATGCGTCCTGTCGAGGTTTGTTCCATTTGCCCTAGCAATTTCACAGGAGAGTTTTGAAAACTAGCCAATCAAAATCAGCAATTGTTTCCTGTGACGATGATCAAATAAAATGGGGGCTTCCATATATTTAAATTTATTTTACCTACTATAAATACTGTGTAAACAATATTTTCATTCAATGTTTGACGATGGTGTTACTTGTTTGTACGAAAAGGAAATGTAACAGGACGGTCTGACAGCTATGCGTTTCCAAGTCCCGCTGTGTATTAAAATGTCTAGAATTGCTATTCCGACAACCCTCAAATAAAAGTTTCACAATAAACCACTAATTTACTTACAAACAAATGAACAGACTGACGGACAGTAGCAATTAAGACATGCAGTTCGTTTCACTGGGACTCCAAGCTGTTTATACAATTTTTTTTTTTAATTTCATTTTTTATTAACCATGTAGCATAGAACAACGATTCGAAACATATAATTCACAAAAATATAAATAGGAATGTCTTACAAAAAAGTAATAGTTCTACATCAAAACTAATTATTATTTGGGAAAAACAACACTGGCAAAGTAAAAATGACTCCAGAAATAATAATCCTAGAAAAACATACTTGGTGGTAAAGACATTAAGATGAAATTTTTAACGTAGTCTCCATGTTAATTTAGACATGGCCTAAGCAAGGTAAAAGGTATGTACTCTAAATAATCTTATTTCTCATTCCCTTCTCTATACGTCTATAACTCTTTATGTAGACATGGCTACAAACTTTCATTGCATACAACTATTATTCTCACATGTATAGACTGCATATATTATCAACGGAACAAAATATAAGTCTGAATTTCTTAAATTAACAATACAAATTGACCTATCACTCAGTATCAGACCTCATGTTGTGTGTATGCACCTTGTCACGTGTGATTCTCAGTTCTGCATCGGAATTGTAACACTGATACAGAAAAAATGATATTTCATATAATTACAAATTTTACATCATTACACAGGTTTATTATTAAGGCTTGCAAATGAAATATCCGGAAAACAGATTGTTCATCTGAATGTAAGTTATGGGTGAGTTGCTCATTGACCCGATCCCACGGCGGATCGTGTCCTTCTTGTCAAACACTTCGGGTCACGTGCCGAGTCACGTGATCGACGACTTACAATTAATTACTATTTGACTGGTCAGTACGGGAAGTGACAAAATGAGAAGACTTTGTACAGAATCTCCCATAAATGCCTCCTGTCAGGTTTCCTTCCATTTGACCCAACAGTTCCAGAAAAATTGTTTATTTAATCAATATGCGTCCTGTCGAGGTTTGTTCCATTTGCCCTAGCAATTTCACAGGAGAGTTTTGAAAACTAGCCAATCAAAATCAGCAATTGTTTCCTGTGACGATGATCAAATAAAATGGGGGCTTCCATATATTTAAATTTATTTTACCTACTATAAATACTGTGTAAACAATATTTTCATTCAATGTTTGACGATGGTGTTACTTGTTTGTACGAAAAGGAAATGTAACAGGACGGTCTGACAGCTATGCGTTTCCAAGTCCCGCTGTGTATTAAAATGTCTAGAATTGCTATTCCGACAACCCTCAAATAAAAGTTTCACAATAAACCACTAATTTACTTACAAACAAATGAACAGACTGACGGACAGTAGCAATTAAGACATGCAGTTCGTTTCACTGGGACTCCAAGCTGTTTATACAATTTTTTTTTTAATTTCATTTTTTATTAACCATGTAGCATAGAACAACGATTCGAAACATATAATTCACAAAAATATAAATAGGAATGTCTTACAAAAAAGTAATAGTTCTACATCAAAACTAATTATTATTTGGGAAAAACAACACTGGCAAAGTAAAAATGACTCCAGAAATAATAATCCTAGAAAAACATACTTGGTGGTAAAGACATTAAGATGAAATTTTTAACGTAGTCTCCATGTTAATTTAGACATGGCCTAAGCAAGGTAAAAGGTATGTACTCTAAATAATCTTATTTCTCATTCCCTTCTCTATACGTCTATAACTCTTTATGTAGACATGGCTAAAAACTTTCATTGCATACAATTATTATTCTCACATGTATAGACTGCATATATTATCAACGGAACAAAATATAAGTCTGAATTTCTTAAATTAACAATACAAATTGACCTATCACTCAGTATCAGACCTCATGTTGTGTGTATGCACCTTGTCACGTGTGATTCTCAGTTCTGCATCGGAATTGTAACACTGATACAGAAAAAATGATATTTCATATAATTACAAATTTTACATCATTACACAGGTTTATTATTAAGGCTTGCAAATGAAATATCCGGAAAACAGATTGTTCATCTGAATGTAAGTTATGGGTGAGTTGCTCATTGACCCGATCCCACGGCGGATCGTGTCCTTCTTGTCAAACACTTCGGGTCACGTGCCGAGTCACGTGATCGACGACTTACAATTAATTACTATTTGACTGGTCAGTACGGGAAGTGACAAAATGAGAAGACTGTACAGAATCTCCCATAAATGCTTCCTGTCAGGTTTCCTTCCATTTGACCCAACAGTTCCAGAAAAATTGTTTATTTAATCAATATGCGTCCTGTCGAGGTTTGTTCCATTTGCCCTAGCAATTTCACAGGAGAGTTTTGAAAACTAGCCAATCAAAATCAGCAATTGTCCAAAAATTAAAGATTTACATTGTACGTCATAACCTTGAATTGAAAATTTAGAATTTTAGAAACCTTACTTAAGTTGCGCATCTAGATATGGTGCATGATACTACTGTGTAAAAGTAAAATGAATAAATTGAAAAATAAAAGAGGAGTTTAAATCACAAGCTTAAATCTCTGTGTTATAGTAGTCTCAGCGTTAGTATAATAGTCCCAGAATAGGAAAAATATTAACTGAAAATGCAGAACTGAGACACACCACATCCAGACGTACCCTCATGATTAGGTTTTACAAAAAAATTAGGACTTTGACCTAAAACAACGATAAAAGGTCCATTTTTTCCAGTAAATTGTCCTCTCAATCCGCTAAAATGTCCCGCGCCGAACTGTGAAACACAGGTAAAAAGTACTAACTTGGAACTTTTAATAATTCCTCTGTAAAAACAAAATTGTAAACTGATCAGATGATGTTTTTAATGATTAAGAAAACGCTTTAAAAATCAATATTTTGGACATCAAATGAAAAATATCTATAAAATCTTCATCCACATTTTTCATTTAATTGTAAATTTAGTATGCTTATGAACTTGACCATTGTGCTTGAATTTTATTGTTAAATTGTGCCAATCATTGTTGAATAATTTGATCATATCATGTAAATAAAAATATTTAAAATATAAAATATTTACCTTTTATACCCAGTAATAGCATATGTTATCACATCAAGTAAGTCATAGAGTGCAAGTTATCATCAGAAAAAGATGAAAAAGACTAGTTGTAGAGGACAGAAAACCATGTCAAATCTTTATTCCATTGCAACATTTTCACACAAATCACACAGTTAACTTTGAATAAACAACATATGAAATTTATAAGAACTTGTGGAAGAAATTAAAACTAAACCACAATTAAATTGTACTAAAAGTGCCTTCACTTCTTAATAGTTCAAATGATATATTTATTTTTGAAAAGTAGAAAAAAATATCTAGGTTTGATTCGATAACAAAAATGCACTCTGATTGTTCGCAAAGCATATAAAAATCAACGGTGTCTTCTTGGAATGTCCACTTTTATAAAACATAAATTCTGGGAATGCCCACATGCATATTATACAATAGGTGTTTTCATAATTAATTAGTGTTGTTTTAATCAAATTATAATTTTCATAATAAACGCTCTTTTAAAATGCTCGGTTATTTTACAGAATGATAATAAATTAAAAAGCAAATAATATGTAATAAATGTATTTCTGTATTTATAAATTCTTGAATTTAATACAGTGTTTTCGTGAAAATTAGTCATTTAGAAAAGGAATTTACATAATTTGTCTTAATAATGTATTTTTATACAAAGGAGAGAGTGCGCAAGCATTTTCAGCGTTGTTTTACTCTAGAACTCTGGTAACCTTTAAAATTTGAACTCTATAAATATCTATTTCTTTTAATTGATAAAATTTGTTTAAAAATAATCTAATTTTCATGTGGTTTGTGGTACTTGGAAGTTTTCTAACCCAACTTTAAATGTCGATTTCTTAAATTTTATATAAACATATGAAATATTTAATAATATAATATTGATGTGCTTCTTGGTGTTTGAAATTATTCTATGCCAATTACATTTTCAACCTTGTTCTACCAAAATTCAACAAATTTCGAAAAAAATTCTATATCTGAACCCTATAAAATTGTACATAATAATAGCTCTATTGCAAGTTGTACCAATGGGGGTTAAACAATTCAAAGCAATACACAATAATTCCTTTTTTTTCAAAACATCAAATGCAGTAATTTCATTGGCTAACAGCAACTTCCGGTAAAAAGTTTATAACATGATAAATTCCTTTCATGACATCGTGCGTATGAATACGTAGTGCATGAGGAAAATGTTAATTTCAAATGGAAAACTTCATATTTCTGCATTACTTTGGAATTATATAAGTAATGAAGGTTATTTTTACGGAATTTATCAAGGTTATTTTGAAGGAATCAATGTGTAAACTCGAGCTTATCACTCAAAAACTTTGCATAAAGTCTTTCGGACTTTACATGCTTTATGCAAAGTTTTTGAGTGATAAGCCCGAGTTTACACATTGATTCCTTCAAAATAACCTTTATTACTATAATAGCAAACACATATACAGACAGACAAGTTACCGGAAAAAGAAATTTTATAATTTTAACCGATGTGGACTACTATTTTCCAATGACCGCTTTATAAAGTCACAAACCAAAAAATGTTCATCTTTACAATTTAGGATATAAAAAATTTGAGATCCTTTGTCGGTCATTAGAAAATTTCGTTTTAATTTGATTTAATTTTCAAACAGATTGGCTTTTAACTGAGTATTAGATTTAGAATGTAAGAAAAAATTGTATTCATCGTCTAACACCCTGGCTCCAATGCATAGTCTAATTATCCCTAAGTGTATTTTTATATTTGCCAACTTCAATATAAAGAGATCAATCACCGATTCTAAATTTTGTCAGGTGTCTAATTGTAAAACTTTTTTTTACATTTCAACTACTTATTTCTAAGTGTGTTAAGTTTACTATCTTACATGTATTAATATAACTTGGATCTATATCATTTATTCTTGAGAGTTTAGACAATGTTAATTTTTCATATTTCTGTATAGTTATGTTTTTGAGCTTATCTTTCAAAAGGGCGCCGTGGTGTAGTGGTTAGCGCATCGGACTACGAAGCCAAAGGTCCCGGATTCGATTCCCATTTGGAATGAAAATTTCAGGTATCAAATTTGCGACGCCCTATCGACACCAGTATGGTCTCGGTAAAAGATGCTAGTCCATCGGATGGGGACGAACGATGGCGGTCCCGTGTTAAGGGAGAGCAACACCCTTATCATGTTAAACACACCTCTGTAGATGTCGGAAAAGTAGGCTAAAATGCCGCTACATGGGCCGCTCTCGGTCCCGCCAAGTGAAAGGGATTAGCATAAGTTCCGAATCCACTATAAATAAATAAGTTTAAACCAGACTCTTTTAGTATTGAAAAATGGTTTATCAAAGTTAGAAGAAACATTTATGTCAATACCAAATTCTCTAAAAGTTTTATAGGCAACAGTGTATGTACCAAAATTTTATCAAGGTTATAAGCTGGGTTGATATTATCACTATCAAATCCATAAAGTATACTTTTGATGGTGTGTTGTAAAATACTTTTGTTAATCTGCCATTTTAAAACTTTGTTTGTTCAAAAAAATTTTTTATTAAATATATGTGTTTGTAGTAAAATCGATCTAGACTGTGGGTTTTCCGAGGTTTATGGTGTTAAGACAAGTTAATAATTTTCTAAAATCTAAAGGAAAATTTAAGTAAAGATTTACAGCTGGCACTACCAACGGTCCAGAATAGAAAAATATTGCTCTTATTAATCTATCATGTATATGTTATATTTCCCATTTTGTAAATTATAAATTTCAAAATGTATCTATAACATCTAAAATCATGAAAATTGGAAATATAACATATACTTTAAGGAGCTCTCACTTGCGTTTAAACGTTAACTTTGGAATTTTCCATTTTTGACATAAAAAAATTTCAACCTTATGATATTTTACAGATTAAAATAAGTTTTCAAACTACATATAAATGACAAAAACAACTAGAGGTTCCTAGGAGCTTTTATTGCTCTCCTAGTATATTTGATTTACCACTAAAGTTAGAATTTGATGTCAAAGTACACAATTGTAAAGGAATAAAACAGTGCCAGTCGTATTGGATTACAGTTAGTAACAAATTAAAGTAACATTTCTTGGAAAGTAACTTACAATGATTATCCATGAAAAATTTAAATCCCATATCAGAGAAGAAACTGTAAGAAATTTAACCAATCAGAAAATTTTATTTTTGAGACATCGTAACAATGTTTGCTAGCATTACTAAAGTAGGACACTTTTTTTTGGGTATCACTTCCACTTAGTTTGGCATGAATCTTTTTAATTTATCTTCGTAATGTCTTTTCCAATATGTTATGCAAGTCAGGCGCTGGCAGCCATCTTTGATTTCAAATCGGGATAAATATAACAATTTTTGGGATCCGTAGTACCACAGCTTTCAAGTTAATATCTCAAGTAGTTTCAGAAATTAAGTAAGATAGAAATTTCATCCATCAAAAACTCCCCTAATAGCAGAATGGTACAGAAGTAACAAAAATCACGGATTTCATAAGTATCATCTCCACCGTTCATACCATTCTGTTGAATTTTTCGTCAAAAGAATTTTAAAGACATCAGCGAGCAACCATTTGATTTTAGAAGGGGGGTGATCAAATTTGAAATAAAAAGGCAGGACCAGGATTTCGGCAAAAACAAAGACAGGATCAATTTATGTGTGAAAAAAAAATGCAGGACCTGTGTCAATCAGGAAATGTTTCGGCCATGGTTTAAATGAAAATAAAAATTTAGGCCGCATTAATGGCCGATAAAAAAAAATCCAGGACCCAACTTTCGACGAAAACAATAAGCAGGTATCAAACATTTGATCCTAGCCCCCCATAAAAATCAAATGGTTGCTCCATTACTCTAGGTTCCATTGTTAAACTGAAAAGTCAGACACGCCGATATTTAAAGAACCCGAAAATATCCTTTTGGGGCCTGGAAGGCAGCCATATTTGTTGGTAGAATGACAAGTATCTGTGTCCTGGTAGGTATCAAATCCGCGAAGCCTGGATGTTAATATAAAAACAATTCTTTAATATGTATTTCAACTTTCAATATCATAGGAACGTCTTATAAAAATAATCCAAAGAACTTAAAAATTGCATAAGTTGTTATCAACAAATATATAAACCATGATAATTTTTTTTACTTATAGTTTGTGTTGCAAGTTTCAACAAATTTAAATTATATTTCTGACTCACATCTTTCACATCAGTTACAGTAGTTTTATTCTTCTAAACCTCAACACTTTTTGAAAAACGAAAAATTTGAGGATCAACTGTCAAGTTGACTGGCTATTAAAAGGTGAGGGCAAAAAGAATTTGAAAACGGCAGCCTAAACCAATTGGAAAACAAAGAAACTGAAAATAAAATACAGAAGGCTTAAAATGTTAAAAAGGGGCTGGTGAAAAAAAAATGGATGCAGCCAAATTTACGGATCAACGTTTCGGACTTTTAAAGGGGGAGGTCCAAGAAACGAATTTGAAAGCGCTAGACTAAAACAATTTGGCAAATAAAGAAACTGAGAAAAAAAATACAGAAGGCTCAAAATGGTAAAAAGGGGGGCTAGTGAAAAAAAAACCGGATTCCGCGAAAGGTTCTCAGGATCCAAGCTCACACCCCTTTTAAATGTTTGCTCTCTAAACCTGTACCGTGATAGACTTAAAAATTAAGGAAATTAAAAATCTTTTTTTGAAAAGATAAAGGTTATGATTACTCCTCAGTAATGTTATTATATATCAATAATGTTATTATATATCAGTTAAAAATATGAATGTAAAGCAAGCTCGGTCATTTTCACTGACCGGTTTTGGGTAAATGAATTTCAGACAAAAGCAGATTTTGTTTTCCATATCAGCGGAAAAGTAACTGTTGACTTTTATTGAAATGTAATGATGTTGTATTTATGCGCAAGTTCTTAAAAGATTTTAAAATATGTTTCCAGATCATTCTGATCCTGACGGGACGTATTATGGTATACAAATGTCCGGCGTCCGTCTGTCCGTCTGTCCGTCGTAAACATGTCGCGCCGTAACTTGAGAACGACTCGTCCAAATTTCACGAAACTTAACATAGTTGTTTCTTATGATGTTCAAACGATCTGTATACGTTTTGGTGAAAATAAGATTAAAACTTTTTGAGTTACGGGACTTTGTAGCGAAAACAGTGTGTTTTTTTTAACATGTCGCGCCGTATCTCAAAAACGATTTATGATTATTGCTTAAAACTTTACATACTTCTTAGTTATATTAATCTGAAGATCTGTATACTTTTTCGTGATGATTATTTTATTTTTGAGTTATTGAATTTTTATTGAGCTTTTTGGTAAAAAAGGTAGTCTTTTTTGGTCACATTTCGCGCCGTATCTCTATTGCTTAAACGTTTACACGCTTATGTTTTGCTGGATTTCCATATACATTCCACCAGCAGCTCCACTAAATAAAGGAGGATTCCAAAAACATTTCTTATGTTTTTTTTTCACAAGACGACTACGCAGCTGTTTATTTTTATTCGCGCTGCTTAGAATCAAAATGAAGAAAGCTACTTTCCGTTTGGACATGTAAAAATTAAAAATTACCTCAGTCAAGAAGGGAAATTTATCAATCCTGTAATGTGCATGGCCTTCTCGTTTTCTTTGACAATGTAAACATTGTTTAAAACGACATTTGACTAAATATTAGGACATGGTATCGTAGACGGTACAAAATGTATCGAATTTGTTATGTTACAAGAGTTCTATTAAAATTTTGATTTTTCAATGAAAACTGTAACTATAACAACCCCAAAATTTGTATTGACAAATCAAACTTTTGATACAACACAGTGTTCGCAAAGGTCTCAATTACAGAAATTATAGATTTTCATAACTTTTGTTAGTAGAAAGTTTTGTTTTCTAAAAAACGTAAAAAACATATAATAGCTGCATTAAATGTGGGTTTTCTCCAACCTTTTGTCTATGTTTAATATTTTTTAGGTAATAAATACATACTACTTTATCTTCAAATTTTATTATCCCTAATAAAATATTTATTATGCATTATCAAATCTGATGCATCATGGGAAAACACATTCCAATAAATACTTGAGGAGGTGATCCAGGGTTCATTTTTTTCAGATTTTGTGTTTGTAGTTTTCTTATATTCTTATTTTCACAACCATTTCAGACTTCCAAATTTCCCCATTTTTAATCACTTCCATAAATTTTATAGCTCTTTTCCTCGATCTTCTATGGAATTTATATTCCCCATTCCCCTAATTTCAAAAACCGTGCCATCCATCCCGTATGTACGTCAACGAACATTTCAATAATTATTTCTTGCTTAAAAATGGATTTTTATATCATTTTTTGCCCATTGATTTCATGCAATGCAAACAATAAAAAGCCATCACTGACATCAAACAATAGATATATCTAAAAGAGGATATTTACATCATTTCTTAAGACTTTAAAAAAAACCATCCCAAAGCATTTCAGAATAGAAATTCTGGTTATTATTTTTCTTTTCAAACGTCTCAAAATGTCGCCTTGCATAGTTAGTTTGTATACTCTTGAGATTTACAAAATGAATGACTACCAAATAAGTTTCTAAAACATACTTTATGTACATGCCTGAATATTGCTTTGGGCCAAAGTTGAAAAACAGATCTGCCATTTTCAATATACGTCTTCAAGACCGATAGTACAATCGGAACCAAAAACGATTTTTCACGATCCCAGTATTATATATATATATATATATATATATATATATATATATATATATGAAATAGAATTATAAAATGAAATAAAATAAAACAAATTAGAAAATTCACCAAACCTCTATTCCTAAAACCTTCGTGATTAAAGAATTTGGTTTCCGCTTATTCCGGTATTAAAGGGTAAGTATATAGGATATTTTAAATTAACGGTTATGACGGAAACAATTACAGGTAGAAACAGCCTTAACTCCTTTTCGCTTAAGTTTTTGTAGTTTCTATAGCTTCTTTCTTTCATAACAAGAACACTATTTCATTTAATCAACAGATTGAAATGTGCAAAGGGAAAAAGTAACCAAACGGATCATCTGACCTGCTTAGATTTCTCCTACGGTAGCCCATTTAGAACCTACCAAAAATAAAAATTTGAATTCGAAATCACGAATTTAAATCGTTATCACGAATTGAAGAAGTCGTTATAACAGATTAAATTCGTGATAACGAATTTTCGGAATTAATTATAACAGTTTTTGTTATTCATAATAACGAATTAAATTCGTTATCACAATTTTGTGTAATTAGTGATAACGGATTAAAATCGTGATAACAAATTGTATAAATCGTGATGACGAATTTTTATTAAGGATTAAATTTGTTATAACGAATTTGTAGAAATAGTTATCACAGTTTTTTTTGTAATTCGTGATAACAGATTAAATTCGTTTTTACAGATTTAATTCGTTATAACAGATTTTTTTAATTCGCCATAACGGATTAAATTCGTGGTAACGAATTTATGGAATTCATTATCACGAATTATACAATTTGTTTTAACGATTTTAATCCATTATCACGAATTATAAAAAATTGTGATAATGAATTTAATCCGTAATCACGAATTACAAAAAAAAAAACTGTGATAACAAATTACACAAATTCGTGATAACGAATTATACATTTCGTAATCACGTTTTTAATCGTTATCACTAATTACAAAAAAATGTGATAACGAGTTTAATCCGTTATTACGAATTACAAAAACTGTTATAACTAATTCCAGAAATTCGTGATCACGAATTTAATCTGTGATAGCGAATTCTACAATTCGTGATATCGATTTTAATTTGTGATATCGAATTCAAATTATATTTTTGGGAGATCCTGAATGGGCTTCCGAAGACATGAGATCATCGCATCATTTACGTTGTGTTAATCATGTTAATATCAATAACGTTTGGAGAAGACATTCTGATTGAAAATACTTAGAAATTAATATAGAACTCTTTGTCACAAATAGTGACACAATTTCAGTAGTTGCATATTGATTGAAAATGAATCAATATATGTAATATCATTATCATATAAATTTACACGACATTATAAGGTTCAGCACAAACAACTAATTACTTGATAATGTATGTTCCGGAATTCAGATTTTGGAAAATAAACAAATATTTTGTGTTCATTTTGCTCCATATTTATCACACAACTGCAGGTAAGTTTAGCGTTTGTTAAACAAATAGCCGAACCATTGAATTTGACATAATATATTGGTCCATTGTGACCAGAGATTTTTTTTCATTAAGATTTTGGATAAGAATTCACTCATGATATGCGTTTATTTTTTTTTAACGAAATATTTATATAGGAAAACATATACATGATGAAATCTTAATAGATACTATACTGTAGAGTAAAATCTATAGAAGACCTTTTTTTTTAATTTTTTCATATATCTGCCGGATTACTAAAGTAAGTGTTACCCCCCAAAAATTTATATATACGAATAAACCGCGTGATTTTGAGAAAAATAGGTGAAATCTGCGTTGGTTTCATCGGTGCGTTAGCCTCAAAGATTTAAGTCTTTGACTGTATATACCATTTTCGTCTTATTTGTTTTATTCAAGAGGTATTTGAGTAAACTAAAAGTATAAAAGTCATAAATTACGCATGTCTGGATACAATTCCTCAAGATATGATTATGACTTAAATAATTGAAAATCTTAAAACCATACAAAAATATTTTAAAGTACCTAAATACAATTAATTAGAAATATCATATGTAAAGGAATTCTGTGATTCCAATCATAATTTACAATTCACAATCGTAATTTGCCTTCCAACTAAAATGAACACAAATGACTCACTTATCATAAAAAAAATTTGACTGTCAAAAATAATTTGAAATAAATGAATTTAAAATAATGAAGAATAAATATGGTTTATAGTCTCGTCTCAGGACCAACAAGTTACTACGAAAAATCCTGAATTTTGAGAAATAAGAGTCTGAAGCAAAATTCGAGATCTAAGAATATTCAGAAGAGACACAAGTTTCTCTTTTTTGTTTTAGACTATTTATCTTCGTTTACACGTTTGATTGTTATAACAGTTACTATTATTCATAGAAAACATCGCCGTAGGAAAACCATCAAGACAGTCTTCAACTAACCGAATATATGTAGCCGACCAAGCAGTCGATGGACATGTATATCCCGAGTTTAATTCTGGCAGGTTTTTATGCTCGCACACTAGTGATGTTCAGTCGACAAAACCATGGTGGACCGTAGACCTTGGTCAAAATTACAACATTAATAACATTAAAATATATGGAAGAAGAGACTGCTGTAGTAAGTTATATCTCGAGAGATTTGTTGGTATCAAAGATTCCGCTGTATTTTTTTTTTACTCCTAACTAAAGATTATTTATGTTTGCAATGCATTTTTATTGTAACAAACACTTCATAGTTTTCTAACCCCAGAGATAGTGTATAGAGTCGATTTTTGGTAAATAACCGAGCATTTTGTATCATTTGTTTTTAATATTGCCACTTTAAAGACGGGAAGTCACGCAGTACGGATTTACAGCAAAAAATGTTTTGGTTCTGAGTGCCCTTCTCGTTGAAAAACTGTATCAATGTGGCATATTTGTGTTAAAAAGGACTCAAAGCGAAATTCAGGTATGTCGAAAAAATTCTAGTCACTTATTTTATAGTAATTATTAGCAAATATTAAGAGAAGACAAACCAGGTCCTAAAAGTGAAATAAATTAAAAGAAACTTAAGAAGCACATCCGTCCGTCGGTGGTATTTTGTTTCTACCTTTTTTGTCATTTTTGGGACAGATGTATCGTCTGATGTTAACAATCAAAATAGGTCAAATAAATTCTTTGACAGTAATTTTGATATACAAGATGTTCTCATTTCGTTGATGACTTATCAGTTGCTCTCAAGGCTTAATATGTTGAAAACCATCTAAGGACAGAGATATGCACAAATGAGATACTGTTAATTTTAAGTATCAAAAAGTGCCTGGTAATTTTATGACAATATATTTTTAGCTTCCACTTTAACGCTTGTACCGAAATGATAACAACAAAACTGGAGATTAACAATTTGCAAACGGTCATGGTCACACAAATAACAAGCACTGAATAACCCCCCAAAAATTAAGGTCCAATATTTAAGAAAAAGGAAAAATTTTCCTAAGGAGCAATCAAAAAAAAGTAATCCATTGGACAGACAAACCCGGGAAGACAAATGAACAACCACAAGCACAACAAATAAACACAGAAAACTAAAAAACAATGAACAACACGAACTCCTATAAAAGCCAGGAGTGGACCCAGGTGCTCCGGAAGGGTAAGCAGTTCCTGCTCCGTATACGGCACGTGTCGTGACGTTCAACAAAGGGCTAGTTTCTTTTTGTTTTCACGTAGTAACCCCTGAATGAAGTCCACTTCATGTGAGCACAGAAACAGATCGGCGAGGAGAGGAGCACAGTTGGTTTCGATTGGAATGCCGCTTGTGTGTTGAAAAATTAGACCGCCAAATTCAACAAATATGTTGTCTATGAGAAAATCTAACATTTCATCTTCCGAATACTTTTTGTCAGAATCAGAGTGGTTCTTCACGAAATAAGCCTTTTCTCTACCTAGAACTAGAAATTTATACCTACGTGTGCAATTTTTCTTAAAAAATATTGGTTTACCAAAGGTTACCAAAATCCAAAAGTTAAGAATTTCAATAAGGAAATCCGATAAAGGAAAAAATTAGAAAACTGTACTTCTCAGACTAAGATTCGACTGAGAATTTCCTTAGGTCAGGAAAAAACTTAAGTGATATGCACGACATTACTTAAGTAGGACCTTAATTAAGAAAAGTAGGGATATGGAATCCATCGTGACTTAACATTTAAGTCATTAATAAAATGATATTAAAAATAACAAATATTGAAATATTTAAGGGAGCAACTTATATTTCATTTTTATGGAGAACCGACAAGGCATCGATAGCGGCATCCAACAAGCCTACCTTCTTTTTTCGGTGCGCAAATGCTCAACATTTATTTCAAAATAAACTACCATTTAATTGTAGTTGATATAAAGTCCTGCCTTTTTGTCACCAAATGTTTTTATTTCAAATTATATATTCAATGCTCCAATTGCAAAAACGTGAAAGCCACATAATCCCAGGACAGAGATATGGACGAGGAAGATATTCTTTAGTTTTCACAGAATTCAATCTAATTACAAATAGATCTATTAATTGCTCCTTTCAGTCACTGCATGTAGATCTAACATTTTACTTTCTGTTTTGTTGACCTTTCCAATCAGCCAATCAGATTTCAGCCTTCATGATTTTTAATGCATTAGCCTAAGGATAAAACCAGAGGATTCTCAATAGGTCATCAGCATTTTTATGGAGAACCGACAAGGCACCGATAGCGGCATCCAACAAGCCTGCCTTCTTTTTTCGGGCAACTGCTCAACATTTATTTCAAAATAAACTACCATTTGATTGTAGTACAAAGTAAAATGGGGTGTTGTTAGATCTACATTCAGTGACTGAAAGGAGCAATTAGTAGATCTTTATTAGATTGCACAGAAGTAAACCTTTTGTAACGGTAAACTTAAAGTATCAACACTAGCATCTGAACTGGTGCTACCTTTGGATGCCAAATTAGCGCTTGTACCGAACTGTTAACACAAATGGAGTTTAACGATTTGCTATAGGTCACGGTCACACAAAAAAAACAAGATTAAATGAATCCCCTGAAATTAACGTCCTGAATTAAGAAAGGTTATCATAAATCCAAAAGTCAATATAATTTCAATAAGGAAACGCGATAAAAGGAAAAGAATGACAACTGATCATAAAGGACTCCAGACGACTTGAAACTGAATAGATGCAGAATATTGCCTCAGTTTGAAGTCCATAGTTTTCTGAATGACGTTATGATCAGTGGCATATTATTGACTTTTATAGTCCGTCTAAATAATAGAATATTCACACAAACTACATTTTGTACCTAAAAAATATACTATTTCATATTAAAAATACATTACTTATCCCAATATAATTGTTCGTTTCTGGAATGTTTCCGGACTATGACGTGTATATCCCATCATATTACATCACGTACTTACACAAAGGCGGAAATTTTGTAGATTAAAAAAAAATAACATGGATTCTTTTCAGCTTCACGCTTTCAGCAATTTGCTATCCAAGCAATCAAACCAAAGTGTCCAAACGGTGGTTGGTCAACATTTGATAGAGGACATATAGTAGAGTGTCATTACCAAACAGGACCCACTACTTATTTATCCATCAGTTGTCCTCCCAATACATACGGAAGGTATGTTAGAGTTATCAAGGACACATTTGACGCACTGTCAATCTGTGAGATGGAAGTTTATGGTGACACCAAGGCACCACTGGCAGGTAAATGTCTTCAGTGAATAATGAGAGGTTGAAATCCAAGTTAAGTACATGTAATTATCTTTTCAATTATATATACGATTATTTTAGTATTAATTTTTATTGATTCATATTTGATTCTGAATTTTTGTTTAGATCAAGAGTAAGTAGGAATACAAATAGAGGAAATATAATATAGTCTATGATACAATTCCTTGTCGCACCGGAATTTGGCAAGACTTGTCATAGACTGGAAATTAAATACCAGTATTGCGCTTTTGACGATGTTTGGTCCGATTCTAATACCTTGAACTATACTCTGAATATGATCCTTTAATGACTTGTTGATTGTTAGCCTACTAAGTTTTCCTTCATTTCTATTGATGAGATTCGCGTGAGTTGTATATTGGCCAGCACATGGTTTCTGGGAGAAACTAAAAATATATATGTTTGTATGCATGTGTACATTTTCTATTTCTCTTAGTTTGAATTGCGCTTTTAACAGGATCTTCCATTGTACCATGGCCTCTTTATTCCTTTTACAGGGATGTTTTCAGATTGGCATTTGCCACATATCCTTCTATTGACGGAAGTTTTAAATTTTTAGATTCAAGTAGGCTGAACAAAAATTTGTAATTTTTTAGATTCAAGTGGGTTGTACATTGCGACTGCATGTGGATTCCCTGGACACACATATGATGGACATGTTTTGGACACAACGTTTGCTGGAAGTAACATCGAATGCACGATATTCTGTATGTCGAAGAATGGGTGCAGTGCAGCTGAGTACAAGAAGGAGAAAAGAAACTGTATTCTGAAATCTAAGCCATGGAATGAAACCGAACCATACATGTCTAAAGATGAAGGGAGTATAGTGATTTGGATTTAACAGAGAAAATTATATAATGTTGTTGGATAAAATTTTGTTAGAAGCAAATATATGTTGTGTATTGTAATTTTGGTTGATCGATTTTATGTAAAAGTATTATTTCCTCAGATTTTGTTTTATTTCAGCTTTTTCTGATATTTTTCTTTTTGGTAAATGTAGATATGATAAAGGATATATTTCTTAAAGTAATCATTCAAAAATTATTTGTTGTCGAAGATCATTAATATATACAATAAATGTGCGCTCTAAACACATATATATGTCTTGTCCTTTCATATTAGAAATTAACACTCCTGGGTCATCATTGAAATAAAAGGCGAAAATAATTTGAGAGCAGGCAATATATGTATACTTGTTTAGAATTTATTTATAGTTTTCATTTGTTTGCTATTGTTTATTTAAATGAACACAATGGTTTTTGATATTTCCGTTTTTTTTTTTTAAATACTTCAAGATTCTAACTTAGTTAAAACCATTGTTAATATAAATCGTAAAAATACATATATTAATTTTAGAAACAACGAAATGCGGCAAGATACCTTTTTCATTCAAAACAAAATTATAAATAATATCTTTTTTAATAGTAAATTTGATCAACATGTTGGAATTGAGACATGGAAACCAGTTTTCAAAATAGACTCCCATACAATTAAAAAATCTCTACAATTTATACACTATAAAAGAATTTTTAACAAATTTATTGTTTTTAGATGGAAGCTTTTAGTAAGCCGTATTTTACATAATCAACAAAAGCTTTTAAGGTGGAAATTTGTGCAAAGTCCACGATGTCCAATTTGTCATTGTATAGATTCTTATGATCACTTCTTTTTAAATTGCTGAATAGTATAAGATTTTTAGCAGTTTATTATAAAAATGTTGAAATTAGAATTCCTTAGGATGTGATTTATGTCATCGTAGTGCTTATCCCAAATGGTGTGTCCTATTACAGGGAATTCTAATTTTCTATATTTGTTACATCGCGATAAAAGTAAATTGAGGAATTATTGTTTTTACTATAATAATTTTTCCCAGTAAGTATAGATCCCTTTTCCCACCACGATTTTATTAACCTCTGATCTTTCTATTCTTATTTCCCAGTTCAATTTATCACACTCACTTTTGTTTCTTTTAAACAACAATCCAAAGATACCAACATTAGATACAGCAAATTTATACTATGCTGTATACGACGCATCCCAAGGAGTTACCTCTCATCACCAGTACTAAAATCTAAACACCCGGACGACCAAAAACCAAACTTACCTTAAACAAGAAGTACTCATAACCAAAAATACCGAAACAGGAAGCCAAATTACAGTTAAGGAGATCTACCATGTGCAATACAAGGAATGAACACTTAGCATTAATGTATAAACTAAGTACTTTTATCGGATTGTCCTTAAATTTTATATTAGATATTTTATCTTCACGGTGTTTTAATCTTCCTAGCCATATACCCCCTGTTTTAATGGTATTTAATTTTAAGCCAGAGACAGAACCACAAATATCGATTATATTTAGTGCCTTCTGAATTCCTTGTTTTGACTTGAGAAATAAAGAATTATCATCTGCTAATTGGGAAATCGTCAAGCTTTGCATGTGACCATCAAGTTTAATTTCAATAACAAGTAATTTAGTTGTTATTTCTTAGTTTATTTGCCACAATTTCTACTGCAAGAACAAAAATAAGACGAACAAGGACATCCTTGCTTAATACCTCTTTGTATATTTATTGGAGCAGATACCAAGCCGTTATTTGCCACACGAGGTTGTATGTCTGAATATAATGTTTTGATCCAATTTAAAAAGTTGGCATTAAAACCTAAGGCATTAAAACCTAAATGCTATAAATTTTCATTCATGAAATCCCAATTTCATGTGTCAAAGGCCTCAGAAAAGTCAATAAATGAAATAGTACATTCTACATTATATTTTTCCGAATATTCATAAACGGATTAAATTTGCCGCAGATTGAAGCCTATATATCGATTTTTAATATACCCAGTTTGATCGGAATTATTATACTACCCGTTTAAGTCTACAAGCTAATGTGAAAAACAACTATTTATAATCGGCATTTAATAGCGAAATTGGTCTGTAATTTGAGAGATCGAGAAGATAATTTTTCCTATATCATATAGCTATGACTTTCACAAAGATTGGACCTAGAATTTTCCAAAATTGTCGAAAAAAAACTGTGCTCAATCCATCAATTCCCGGACTTTTATTAATTTTTAAACTAAATACAGAATTGGTTAATTCTTCTAGAGTTACTAATCCGTAACATGATATTAAATTATACGACATAAGACCACAAATGAAAAACAGTACTGATCATCAAGCCGTCTCATTGAAAATTCAAACAACATCAGCAAAAAATAGAGGCCCCGGATATTGGAAAATAAACCATTTAGTTTTGCTAGAGAGTTATTACCAGGAAAATATACTTAATATAAAATATAAAAATAATCGATTAATTCATCAAAATTATATAGACATCCAGCTGTTTAAAAAAGGGGAAATAAAACTAGATCAAGGCAGTCGGAAACGACAGCTATCCACGCACTCCCGACATGATGTATCCTTGTGCACCTTTCTCACAATCATGTCTTTGAAATCAGGTCCAAATTTTAAAACATCAAAGTTCTTCTACCTTACTGCGCATCTTCATACAGTACTGTATAGAAATAAAATGTATAAAATGAAAAATGAAAGAAGAGTTTAGATCACAAGCTTTCAAAATTAACACCTGTGGGCACAAAGGTCTGAAAATCAGAATTTGAAAACGTTATTACGCACCACATACAGTTTGTGACGATACTGTATAGAAATAAAATGCATAAAATGAAAAATGAAAGAGGAGTTTAAAAGGTCACAAACTTGAATTCTCAATTTTCGAAATTCGACCCTTGTGGGCTCCGATTTTTGAAAATCAAAACAATAAAAGCTTATTATGCATCTAGATACAGTTTTTGACAATACTGTATATAAATTAAATGCATTAGGTCAAAAATGAAAGAGGAGTTTAGGTCAAAAGCTTTAATTCCTAATTTTCGAAATTCGACCCCTGTGGGCCCCAATTTTTGAAACTGAAAATTCTAAAACTTTATTGCGCATCTACATACATGATGTGACAATACTGTATAGAAATTAAGTTCGTGCAGTCAAACATTAAAGAGGAGTTTAGGTCACAAGCTTAAATTTCTAATTTTTATAAATTCGACCGGTGTGGGCCCAGTTTTTGAAAATAAAAATTCTAAAACCCACTTCTTGTGCATCTACATACAGTATTTGACAATACTGTATAGAAATCAAATGCATGAAATCAAAAATGAAAGAGATGTTTAGGTTACAAGCTTAAATTCGCAATTTTTAAAATTTGACCCCTATTTCTTTGAAGTGCTGGGATAATAAATGATTAGATTAGTCATTTCTTCGCATTTAAATTAGTAGAAAACTGTACTTTCGGAATTGACAGTTTCTTACATCTAGTCAAAAATATAAAACCTTATTCCCATCCAAACATAGTATGCAATCATTCTATAAAGAAATTAAATCAATAATTTAATGAAAAATGAAAAAACCTGATTTCACACGCTTAAACTTATAATTTTTATGCCCGCACTTTCGAAGAAAGTTCGGGGATATAGCGATTGTCTCCATCCGTCCATCCGTCCGTCCGTCCGTCACACTTTCTTGTGACATCAACTCCTCCTTCATCTTTGGGTTTAGGAATTTAATTTCTATATAGAATGGTTGCATACCACCTGTAGATGCGCAATAAGGTTTTGGATTTTTGATTTTCTAAACAAGGGGCCCACATGGGTTGAACTTCGAAAATTTGGAATTCAAGTTTGTGACCTGAACTCGTTAATTAAATTCCTAAACCCAAAAGTGAAAGAGGAGTTGATGTCACAAGAAAGTGTAACGGGTGGACGGAGAAAATCGCTATATCCCCGAACTTTATTCGAAGGTGCGGGGATAAAAAGCATATCGTATTGTAAAATGAAAAAAAATTGAAATAATGCGAAACATGAATGGATTGAAAAAGGTCTAACAGTAGTATATGGGACAGTCCAAGTCGCATTTGAGGAGGTGGTGGAGGAGGTGTAGGATCATGAGGAGGATCCATCGGAAGTGACGTCAACCGGAAATGACGTCATAGGAAGTGACGTGACCAGAACCGGAAGTCACGTGATCGAAACCGGAAGTACCCAGAAACGGTTTGCGTGCATGCGCAACCGAAAGTGATGGATTTTCCCGTCATTTGTTTACGGAAGTTACGTAACTCACGGACCCGGATGTGCCATGCTTGACCAGAACTCAGATTGAATTATCTTTCCTTTTCCCGCACTTCTCGGTCGTCTCTGGATCTTTCATCGGTCTCTAGGGTCTGATACTCTCACTGTTATGTCGAAGTCCGAGTGTATACGAAAATACACTATTGGATTATCTCCCCTTATCCCGCTCTTTTCATCTGCGGGTGATGTTTTCTGTGAGGACCAAAGATAGGATTGGATATGTCCCCTTACCTCTGTCGTAAATACCGCACGTAAAAGACGTTCATTGTAGCGCGATTTATGTAGCGTCATGGCGACATGACGCGACTTCCTTACTTTTGAATACAACGTTGAACATACATAGATGTATTTTATGCCTTCCACTTAACCACTATACGAAATTTGGTGCCGTGACCAGGATTTTAAGTCATGGATACAAAGTTAAAAGCCGTACGAGCGGCGCACAAAGGAGTTATTACGAAGCTAATGAGGAAATTTGAAGACATTCAACAGAAATCTGAGCTGGACAAATATGAAATTTTAACATTATTAGAGACAGTCAAATTGAAGAAAGAAATTCTCGTAGATCTTAACGGAAAAATCTTGGAGCACACATCGGAAGAAGACGTAGCTGAGGAATTACAGGATTCAGATGAGTATATGTTTGATTTGGATTACAAGCTTCGGCAAATCACAAACTTAGCACAGTCATGTCAAATTACTAGCAGTCATAGATTACCCGCAACTTCGCTTACCGCAAACCCGCCCGCTAGTGAATCTATCTCATTAAATCCACATGCCGATAGTTTTATTCCGCCTCATATGCATGTACAAACACCAGTTGAACCCAGCTTTAACTATCAGTCAAACCCGCCTACGAACGTACCGAATATTCGTTCTTCATCTACAACAAGCTCACAGAGTGACTACCACAAACTTCCGAAACTCAGTTTGCCCAGTTTTGAAGGAGAAATTTTAGATTGGCAATCCTTTTGGGATTCTTATGAAATAGCAATACACACAAACCCTACGCTCAGTGATTCACAGAAATTTAATTATTTGAAATCCTTATTACGGAATGAGGCCTTACAGACCATTGCAGGATTCTCCATGACTAACACAAATTATGCTAAAGCGATCGCGCTAATACAGGAAAGGTATGGTCAAGTTCATAAAATTAAACAAACCTACATGCAAGCCTTACTAGACATACCTGCACCTATTTACTCATTAGCGAGTCTGCGCACCTATTATGATAAGACAGAAACGTATGTACGTGGCCTTGAATCTCTCGGGCAGACAGATGAAACATATGGATCGTTATTAGTTCCCGTGATATTGAATAAATTGCCTGCAGAAATACGTCAGAATTTAGCAAGAGAGCACCGATCTACCGACTGGTCATTGAGCGATCTACGCAAATCTATTCTTGATGAATTAATTATTATGGAAGCCGGTAAATTACCAGAAAAGCTTGAGACTCCACATGCTACCGCTGCTTTTTTGACGAACGCTAAGGTAAAAGCAAAACCGTCTTATAAGAATCAAAACAAGTCAGTTTCTGATCAAAACCATAAGTCAGTACCCGAGTTTAACCGCAAAACAAAGAATTGTATATTTTGTAATGAGTCCGGTCATATTGCCGTAAATTGTACCAAAGTAGGAAGTCACGAAGCACGTATGAAAATAGTAAAGCGAGATCGACGATGTTTTAATTGTCTCGGAAATCATAAATTAGCAGTCTGTAAATCAACTAGTAATTGCCGTAAATGTAACAAACGCCATCACACAAGCCTATGTGGAAATACGAGTAGTGAAAAACGCAACGGAAATGAATCGAGTACACCAGAGAGCGCAGACGTCGGTGATAGAATATTACACTCTTCACTCACACAGAGAGCATCGAATGTGATTTTGAAAACCGCTATAGCTAACGTGAAATCAGGAAATCAGACTACCGAAGCAAACATTTTATTAGACGAAGGGGCTCAAAGATCATTTATCACGGATGCACTTGCAAGTAAGCTGAACATATCACCAACTAGAACTGAAGAAGTCCATTTATCGGGATTTGGTGAACAGACGCGACAGGTAAGACACTTGAGATCAGCAACTGTACATGTAGAAACAGACGACGGAAGCAGAACTAATATACCGATCGATGTTTTAATCGTACCAGAAATTGCACTTCCAATTAAGAATCACATTAGTTCAGTAACTCAAATGAAACATTTACGTGGATTAAAACTAGCCCACCCAGTATCTGAAGACGACATGTTTGAAGTGAATTTACTCATAGGAGCGGATTATTATTGGAGTATTGTTGGTGACAGAATCGTAAGAGGGGATGGGCCGACCGCTGTTGAATCCAAATTAGGATATCTGTTATCAGGACCCACATTGTCGAATACAAGTACAAATAGTTGGAACTCAATGCTAAATGTAATGGTAACTCACAGGACGGATGAATATAATCTTGAAAAGTTTTGGGAAATTGAATCGCTTGGAGTTGGAGAAAAAACTGAAAATACAGAACTGGAGAAATTTCAGGAGAACTATAAGAAATCGTCAATTTCTTATCACGACAATAGATATTTTGCTAAGCTACCCTTCAAAACAGAGCACGCACCGCTACCAGTAAACAAATCAGTCGCTTTAAGAAGAACAGAGAACGTGATCAGACGACTTAGCAAGGAACCACAACTACTACACAAGTACGGTGAGATTATCAACGAACAGGAAAAACGAGGATTTATTGAAAAAGTTAATCCGGAAGTCAAACCTCAAACCAAACTACACTATATACCGCACCATCCAGTAAAGAAAGACTCGGCCACCACACTTATTAGGATCGTATATGATTGTAGTTGTAAACCTACACAAGACAGTACTAGTTTGAATGATTGTTTGCTAAACATACCGCCGAAATTGAATGATGTTACCGCAATTTTGATGAGATTCCGCATGAATAATTTTGCCATCAGTACAGATATCGAAAAGGCATTTCTAAATATTGGACTAGAGGAGGAAGACAGGGATGTTACCCGATTTTTCTGGCTAAGTAATCCAACAGACCCAAACAGTGAATTTACAACATACCGGTTCAAGTCAGTATTATTTGGTGCCACTTGCTCACCGTTTATACTAAATGCTGTACTGCTTAAACATTTAAATGACAACCGTTGCGAAATCACGGAAAAGTTAAGCAAAGATTTGTACGTAGACAACATTGTATCAAGCTTCAAATCGGAAGAAACATTATTAGAATATTTTAGATTTACCCGCAAATTATTTACCGATGGAGGATTTAATTTGCGTTCGTGGGCGTCGAACAACACAATGCTACGAAAACTAGCCGAGTCAGAGAACGTATTGGACAAGGATAGGATTATTAAGATTTTAGGACTACGATGGGATACTGTTAACGACACGCTTGGATTTGCTACTACTGAATTGTGTGATATACCAAAAACACTTATTACAAAGCGTGAAATACTTAGACAGTCATCTAGGATTTACGATCCACTTGGAGTGATAAGTCCGGTTACCGTGAGAGGCAAGATGTTAATGCAAACACTATGGCAGAAACACTTAACGTGGGACGAACCATTACCGCAAGATATTGTCACAGAATGGATGGGAACCGCAGCAGACATTCAGGATGCCACACAAATCACAATACCGCGTCATTATTTTGATCATGTTTCGGATACAGATACAAGCACAGCCATACATGTATTCACTGACGCCAGTATGAAGGCATACGGAGCCGTCGCTTATCTAGTTTCGAAGGACAAAAGTACGTTAATAATGGCTAGAAACAGGATCGCACCACTTAAACAACTAAGTATTCCGAGATTAGAATTGATGGCAGCAGTGATTGGAAGTAGGTTACTATACCACATTACAAAGCATACTGGAATTTCACATTATGGAGCGATAGCCAGATTGTTCTGAACTGGTTGAATTCAAATAAGACTTTAAAACCTTTCGTATCGAATCGTATTCGAGAGATAAGGGAACTTACAGATGAATTCGCATGGAAATATTGTCCGTCTAACGATAATCCGGCAGATTTGTTATCAAGAGGAGTATCAGTGGAAAAATTCAAACAAAGCAAATTATGGATGAATGGGCCAGACTGGCTCACAAATCAAGTTGATTGGCCGAAATGGAACAGAGATGAAACCCAGATTTTGTCAACCATTGCCGAACAGGAAAACGTACCTAATACTTGTATACTTACCACAGAAGTTACTAATGATTCTACTCAAACAAATGGAATAAGTAACATAGTTGACTTTAAACGCTTTAGCTCATTCAGAAAACTACTACGAGTCATCGCATATATCAGAAGATTTGTGTCAAACTGCCGATCAAAGGACGGAAATAAAGGTCCTTTACAAACAGACGAATTACAAAAGGCGTGCAAAATGTTGATACAGGATGTACAAGAGAGACATTATACAACTGTTATCCGTGAACTGCGTACAAGTTCAAAGAAACACAACCTTATCAAACAACTTAAGCTATATACTCACCACGCTCTTCTCTTGCTCCGCGCTGTTCATTGCTGCTCATCTCTTGCTCCGTGCTGCTCATCGCTGCTCTTCTCATTGATACGTGTGAGTTGTTTGTCTTCAAACAACTGACGAAATTAAACAAAACCTCTGATTATATTTTCGTTAAAAGCTTTCCATTGGTGTCATAGTGACGAAGATTGCTTTGTCTATTCATTCAGACCACACAGTTCGCAGTTCGTTGTTGCTGCTGCTATTGCTGCTGAGGAGGTGAAGGTGGCATTCCCACTATCGTCAAACTTCGCATGTGACCGTCATGTTTAATTTCAATAACTTAAGTAATTAAGTTGTTATTTCTTAGTTTATTTGCCACAATTTCTACTGCAAGAACAAAAATAAGACGAACAAGGACATCCTTGCTTAATACCTCTTTGTATATTTATTGGAGCAGATACCAAGCCGTTATTTGCCACACGAGGTTGTATGTCTGAATTTAATGTTTTGATCCAATTTAAAAAGTTGGCATTAAAACCTAAGGCATTTAAACCTAAATGCTATAAATTTTCATACATGAAATCCCAATTTCATGTGTCAAAGGCCTCAGAAAAGTTAATAAATGAAATAGCACATTCTACATTATATTTTTCCGAATATTCATAAACGGATTAAATCACATGTTGGTCTCGATGATACGATGGACATCAAAGATGGCTGCGTCCATGTAACGCGGACCTGAAAGAGAGAACCCTATGAAAGAGAAGTTTTAGAGTCTTTCCGTAAAGAAACGAATGTTCTCGGTCTCGTTGATGTTACGATGGACTTCAAAGATGGCTGCCCCCAAGTAACGCGGACCTGAAGGAGAGCACCCTAATGAAACAAAAATTTCAGAGTCTTTCCGGACGGAAACGAACGTTTACGGATTTCAGTTCCAACCATAACCCTAACTCGAGTCCTAAACCCAACCCTAACTCTAATCCTAACCCTAGTTCTAACCCTCGACATATGTGGATACCACTTCAACCTAGTTCGACACAAAAAAAATGCACACGGTATGGAAGAGGATTCAACATACTAAAGTGATTCAGTCTCAGATACCACCACAGAGGCCGATGATGAGGAATCGGAACAAAGCAGTGAACATGAGTCCAACGAAGACTCCGAAGAGCAATGCGAACAATCTCCATGGGAAGTCATTTTGAATAGAACATTTCAAGTACATCAATCGGAATACTCACAGAAAGTAAACGAACTAGTCGAAGCCGGAATGGAAGAAGACGAGGCACGCTTGGCAGCATATAGAGACATTTTTGACACATACAGAGACGAAATGCAAAAGCATTACCTCGGACTGATATCTTGGCATCAAGACATGAATAAAGACCCCGTACATGGAAAGATCAAGAAAAAAAATTTTAAAAAAAGGGAGGGAGGGTAATGCAGCCTATATATGTTTATACATATATATAGCCAGTCACAAGCCTGGACAAATGCAGGGTGGCCTTTCAAATGACCTAAAGGTAAGGGTGCTCTCGCACAGATCCAATCCTTGAATAACGACAATCGACCACCACTAGCAGCAGCAGCCCCAAAACTGAAATGAGCACGAGAGTAAGGTCATGAGTAGCGATGAGCAACAAAGAGCAAGAGAAAAACAGCGATGAGCAAGAGAAGAGCAGCGATGACGAACAGCAACAAGCAGCAGGAGCGAAATGAGCACGCGAGTAAGGTCCTGAGTAGCGATGAGCAACGATGAGCAAGAGAAGAGCAGCGATAACGAACAGCAACAAGCAGCAGGAGCGAAATGAGCACGCGAGTAAGGTCCTGAGTAGCAATGAGCAGCGATGAGCAAGATGAGCAAGTGATAACAAACAGCAACAAGCAACAGGAGCAGAAAAGAGCAAGAGATGAGCAGCGTAGAGCAGCACGGAGCAAGAGATGAGCAGCGAAGAGCAGCTCGGAGCAAGAGATGATCAACGAAGAGCAAGAGAAAAGCAGTGATGAGCAGCACGGAGCAAGAGAAGAGCAGCGATGAGCAGCGATGAGCATGAGAAGAGCAGCGATGAGCAGCGCGGAGCAAGAGATGAGCAACGCGGAGCAAGAGATGAGCAACGCGGGGCAAGAGATGAGCAACGCGGAGCAAGAGATGAGCAACGCGGAGCAAGAGATGAGCAGCGAAGAGTAGCACGGAGCAAGAGATGAGCAGCGATGAGCAATAGAAGAGCAGTGAAGAGCAGCCATGAGCAGCGCGGAGCAAGAGATGAGCAACGCGGAGTAAGAGATGAGCAGCGAAGAGTAGCACGGAGCAAGAGATGAGCAGCGATGAGCAATAGAAGAGCAGTGAAGAGCAGCCATGAGCAGCGCGGAGCAAGAGATGAGCAACGCGGAGCAAGAGACGAGCAGCGAAGAGCAGCACGGAGCAAAAGATGAGCAGCGATGAGCAAGAGAAGAGCAGAATGACGAACAGCAACAAGCAGCAGGAGCGAAATGAGCACCCGGGTAAGGTCATGAGTAGCGATGAGCAGCAAAGAGCAAGAGAAGAGAAACGAAGTGCATCATAGAGCAATGAAATGGACCGCCGTTGCTAAGGCGGTTGCTAAGGACACCCCTCCATTGATCTATTGGTGACAGCATCACTTGGAGGTAAGGGGACATAATCCAATCCTACCTTTTGTCCTCACAGAAAATACCCCAAATGAAAAGAGCGGGATAAGGGGAGGTAATCCAATAGTGTACTTCGTATACTCTCGACATATCAGTGAGAGTATCAGATCCTAGAGACCGATGAAAGATCCGGAGACGAACGAGAAGTGTGGGAAAAGGGAGATAATTCAATCTGAGTTCTGGTCAAGCATGGCACTTCCGGGTCCGTGACTTACGTCACCTCCGTAAACAAATAATGGGGAAAACCCATCACTTCTGGTTGCGCATGCACCTGACTTCCGGTACTTCCGGTTCCGCCTACGCATAGCACATCCGGGTCCTAGCAAGTGACTTGCGTCACTTCCGTAAACAAATGGCGGGAAAATCCATCATTTCCGGTTGCGCATGCGCGCAAACCACTTCCGGGCACTTCCGGTCACGTGACTTCCGGATCCACCACCACCTCCTCAAATGCTAACTGAAGTCTCCCCATATACTACTTCTAATAAACAATGCATACTGTCAAAGCTTAGAAAAACAAAAACTAAAAACATTATATATATATTAAAATCTAAAAGACAATGATAACAATACCATATTTGACCAACAAGAAATCTTAATTCTTGAAAGTTAAATAATTAAATAAAATACAAAAATATGTCAACGATACAATAACACAAAATAAGTTATCATTTTTATTACTTATTAATATTATCAGTCACCTAAAAGTCTTGTAAAACAATCGTATGGTTTCTATGACAATTGGAAAATTCCAACAACATATGCTTGGTTTCTTTTAATGTTTTTTCTTTAAAATTATTTCTTTCTTTTTTCCCTAATTTCATGTAAGTCCTAATTCTCTGCAATTTTCTTTTAAAAATTTGTTTTCTTCTGTTTCGATGGCAAAAGTCGAATATCCAAATCTTAACGAAAGAGCTATACAACTGCCGTCCATATAAATATGGTAAGTCACTCGGATGAATTTATTTGCATAAATTATTTTTCAGCCCGTATGTAGTTTCAGGAAGAACACAGGAATCTACATCTCATGTATAACACAGATACTTCTCAGCCTATTCATTTTTTACAGGTTTTTATAGCAACGACAGTGATAGTGAACTTATCATTCAAATCGTCATTTGACAAATGAATATCTATCTCTTAGGAAATAATCTCATCACAAAAGTATTTTATTTACTTCTAATGAAAGTTTTGGTTCCCTTAAATGTTAAATGTTGAAATTTGACTTTTAGCTTGACAGAAAATGCAGGCTGGCGAGATATGGTAGCTTGTCAGTAATTTTTTAAAGTGGAAAACTGTTATATAATTTAAACAATTAATCACATAATCTACAACAGAGTGAGGATTGTCTGACTTGGGAAAGTCACTGAACAGTGGTGGGATTTAACTGGTTTGATGGGTACCCAAACCTCCCCCATATCTAACCTGACATACTTTTGTATGAAACATACTTTAAAAGCCAATACAGTATGCGTAAGATGCTTTCTATAACTGCAAAATGTGTTGCCGGTTCAGATAGCTGGGTCAGGATTTGCTCGTTTTAAAATTAAAACCAGCTAAGGCTCTCATAGGTGTATTGCGGGTATACTGTCGTTGTCTCCGTCCGTCCGTCTGTCCGTCACACTTTCTTGTGACATCAACTCCTCGTTCAATTTTAGGCAAAGCATTTTAATTCCTTCACCGTAGTGTTGCATATATCCTGTAGATGCGCAATAAAGTTTTAAAATGTTTGATATCGCTCACCGGGTGAAATGTGGGACCAAAAACGAGCGAATTATCATAATATGCTTGTGACATCAACTCCTCATTCATTATTGATGCAAGGCTTCTATATTCGTGATAGAATGATTGTGATGTAGATGCGCAATCAGGTTTTAAAATTTTGGAACCGAAAATGAGCGAATTTTCAAAATATGCTTAAAACATCGATTTTTGAAGCATTTTTTGTTTATGGCTTCTGGTTTCTTTATAGGTAAATTGTCCGTGGTGTAAAGATGGAAAGACAGGTTTCAAAATATATATTTTCACTTAATGGACGAAATCAACAAATTGTCAAAATATGAATGTGACATCAACTTCTTATTGATTATTGATGCTAGGCTTCTACTTTGATTATAGAATGATTGTACATATGATGTAGATGCGCAATAAGGTTTTAAAATTTTGATTTCATTCATGTAGCGAAAATTTGGACCGAAAATGAGCGAATTTTCAAAATATGCTTAAAACATTAATTTCGGAGGAATTTTTTATGCTAGGCTTCTGGTTTCATCATAGGTAGATTATCCATGATGGACAGATGCAAAAAAAGATGCTCAACACACAATTTTAGACCCATGGCATATAGGAAGAATTATAATTATCAAAATATGTTGTTGATTTTTTTCCATTTAAAGCAAAAATGTAAATAAATTTTCTGACATCATCAAATCTGCCAGCACCCACACCCCCTCCCCTCAAATTCAAATGATCATCCACTTATTGGGTTATGTGGGATGGACTGAAATGGGTTTTTTAATTTTAACTCGGGGGCAAGTTTTGTCTTTAACACTTAATTTGCATCAAAATCATCACTTGGATGAAACAAATATGGGGATGCGGGTATAACTGTCGTCTCCGACAGTTTGATATTTAAGGCCACAAAAATTGATTTCTAGTTCTTTTGATTTCGCCGCTCCGATTTTCGGACTTTGTATATTTTGAGAATTTTTTTTCACCGTTGCATGTTGCGAAAAATCTAAAAATTCGCCCCAAATTCTTCATTTTTCAAGAAATTAAAAATAGAAAGTGTTCGCCCGTTCCCAAAATTTGGTAAAACTTTTTTCTCCATTTTTTGCAAAATTATTTGCCACAAGTAAATTTGATCTTCGCCTGAAAGAAATAGTCCTCAAGAAAAGTATTTAAATAAAAAAATGCTCGCTAGCTCGCACCTATTTTTGCCATAAAAATCCAAAGAACTAAAAATAAATGTGGTGTGTCCTAACTATACAAACATAATACGGGAAGACTGCATGGCTGGCAATGTTGTAGATACATTCTTGTGTACTTGGGTTACTGATTTGTTGAGGATACTTACTGTCAATTCCTACATGACCTACATGACCTAAGACTCTTGGCACTAGCTGGCAAGCGTCTACACAATAACACAGTTGAATGAAATTCTAGAAATCTTACGATGTTATTTTCCTGAATTTATTTCAGATTCATAAACGTCGACATCGAAAAAGTTTACACCGCTTTATATAATCATTATATTTTGGTTTATATAATAAAGGTCAAGCGATTTGAAGACTCTTTGGTAAATGAGCAGACGACAATTCAACATATAGCATACACCTTCAGGATTTTTTATATGGATTTATTTTTTTTTTGGTGTCACCAGAATATAGTCATACTGAAATAATTTCTATTTACATCTCGATTATTCAATAATGTACATATTTGACATCTGTCTAGATTTATCTCAGTCTGTCGTTTTTTTTTCACAAAAAGAAACCGAAACACGAACGGAATAAAAACGTGTATCTACCGAAAACATGTCACGAATATAAAAATTCGATTTCATGAAATAGGTAAAGTAGGAAATCAATAGTTAAAAAGATATCCTAAAGGTTAACAAGTTGCTTTTCTTCCAAAAAGCAATACGTGGATGCAAATTTCTTGTTCGCCACTAACTTCGTAGTATTGTAAGAAACAACATGATATTGCACATCATTTTTGGCCAGGTTGGTTAAAAAAACACAAATGCTGTTTCAGTAGAATAAACAATTTTATTGAAGAAATGAAAAGCAAATTAGTGTGTGCGGTCATAATATTTTTACCTGTTTGAAAAAAATATCATTTTTGATACAACTATATATATTCATATCTATATAATAATTTCAAAATTGATTTTAGTACAGATATCCATAAAAATATATGGTGTGCATAAGAAATGAAGTGTAGAAAGTCAGAAAAAATGTTGTGAAAGTTTTAGCATGTTCTTTACTCATTAATTTAAAAAATATGATTGCTGTGTTACAAAAGTAATGTTCCTGCATATCAACCAAAATCGTTAATAAAATACATCTTGAATATATTTAATGCTAAAATGGGATAAAAATTATTTTGTGTAAAGTTGTTATTAAAATTTTGAAACTTTGATGAAAATAGCTCCTGTCTATATGCATATTTTTAATTAAGGTACTAATACAGAACAAAGTAAACATGGAAACCACAAAAGAAGTCGTCCGTGCATGATATATATATTTCCTTGATGCTGAAGTTTACCAAAAAGATTGTGTCTCTAAGTTTTGATAACAGTCGATAGGTGCCACAAAACTATTGTTCTGTTTAATATATAATTCAAAGAAGATTTAAAGCTTCACTGAAACATGTCATTAAAGGAAATCTGCTCCGTAAGGTAAAGTTGTTGATCATTTTGTAATAGTGGAATTTCAAAACCGGGGTAGTCCTCATTTTCAAATGTTTTTTTTGGATTGAAAATTTTGCTGAAATATTTAAAGATCAAGTTAAACTTTTACGAAATATTATAAATATTTACTTTGAAAACCCTGTATTGAACCTTATAGGTGTTCCTGATATAAAAATGTCGCAAAGCTAAAAGTGGTGTGACTAAACATCGAGTTCGAGTTCGAGTAACAGTTAAAGTTCGAGTTCGAGTTAAAGTTCGAGTTAGCGTTCGAGTTAAAGTTCGAGTTAGCGTTCGAGTTATCATCTGAGTTCAAGTTAATCTTCTAGTTAACTCGAGATATTATAGTAATAAAGGTTATTTTGAAGGAATTTATCTAGTGTAAACTCGGGCGATTCACTCACAAGCTAAATAAAGTCCGAAGGACTTTATGCAAACTTTGCCAGTGATAAGCCCGAGTACCTAAATTTGTTGACACACCCATAAAGACATCTCTAATTTTTTAATACTTTCATGCTACCCCATAAAACACTTTCAAAATGGTCGAATGTGCACAAATGAATTTAAAATTATTTTCCATAGAAATTAACAACTGAATGCCTGGGGAGTAGCTGAAACAAATGTTTATAGTTTTCTAAAATAATATTTTCAAAAACAGGACTGAAGAATTTTTTTTCACTTTAATTTTGAAAAAAAAATTACTTGCTCCAATTTTTATTTAAATGGTTTGTGTATTTTGCAATGTGGAAGCTTTTAAATAATGGATTTTTGTCTTTATCAGGACCTAAATTGTAAGTTTTTGGTTAAAAAGTAACAAATTAAAAAAAAAAGCATTGGGAAAAAAAAGAAAATTTTATTAAAATTAAAATTATCTTTATCCATTACTCAATTGTGAAAAACTGTAAGGATCTGACATGGACAGATTTATTTTTGCCAGCAATGATTCATATGCATATTCTTTTCAACAAAAGGAAATTTTACATCTGTACATTAAGTTATGCCTTCTTAATCTTGTTTTTCATGAATTAATATTTATTGTATTCATTATTAATAATTATTATTGCTTTTTGTGTATTTGACCTATTTGCCCTCCTGTAGTGCCAAAATTGGTAAAAAAAAATATACATGTGATTTTATAGACCAATTTCTCATGCTTATTATTGAAATTTGCTGACTTTCCAAGTCAAAAAGTAAAAATCGGGACATGAACATGAATTAAAAATCATGAAATAACAAAATAAAATCATTTGTATAAGAAAAACTTTAATATGGAAGTCTAACCCAAGATCCTGGATTTTGAAATTAAATCAAAGTACAAAAATTAGAAATTTTCAACAGAATTTAAGTAAATAGGTCTATTAACATGATTAATGCTGTAAACATGTACATAACATGGTGAAATTCGTGTGAATGTAATGAATATTCTTTGAATAAGAGAACACAACCAAAATATAATAAAACTGAAAACTATACCTTTATTGAATTATAGACTATTCTAACTAAATAGTCCAGATGACACCGGAGGGTAAAAAAATTTAAATCATAAATAAAAAGAAATTAGATAACCTTACTTACAAGTGGTTATAAAATTTAAACTTGAGTTGTAGATATTACAAGATTTCTATTGTGACAAAAAATTAAGAAATTATACACATAGAGACATATGAAAATCATACAATACTTTCCATCCAAGGTAAAACAAATACACCTAAAATATATATTTTGATATACCATTTATTTACTAATAGTTTTCCTGTACATTGCCAGTGATAATAAATAAAACTGCTAGCTCATAGGTTGAGTATTTATGCCTAATTTCACAATATTGTAAAGACTAAAAGTGTTCCAATACTATTTAATATTCAAATGTTGTCAGTGAATCTTTGTTTTTTTTTTATCTTATTTAAAAAAAAATAATCTCATCATGGATTTTTTTCTGTCCATAATGTAACCTATTAGATGAATCCAAGTAAATTAAAAAAAAAACAAAACAAAAACGTGTATCATCAACCACAAAAATTGGAAGGGCCCAGGGGACTTTCCAGGTGACTGATCTTTGAAAATAGACACTCCTTTAAAATTTTATGCAGAAAATTGAATATCCAACATAAAAAATACTTCAATCGTGTCATTATGTGAAAACAAGAAAAAACACACTTCATTTCTTTGCATATTTTGATACCCCTGGATATTGAGTAAGAACTATGTAACAGAGTCTCGGGACAGCCTTTTTAACGTGCAAATGAATATTTTCCTATTTCACGATTCACCAGACAAGGGTGTCCGATAGCTCCCCTACTATATATTATACAAGCAGATCGAGCCAATGGCCTTTGCTATAAGGGGAAATGAAAGTATAAAGGGAATAAAACTACCCGGGGAGAGGGGTGGTGAATATCTTGAAATCAAACTCTACATGTTCACTGATGACACACAGTTATTCAATAAGGATGTAAACTCTGTGGAAAATTCATTCCTTATTCTGAATGTGTATGAGAAAGCATCAGGTTCAAAAATTAATTATAATAAAACTAAAGGCCTTTATATTGGAGCTTCTAAAAGGAAAAGAATTAAATATGACCAAAATTAGTTGGACAAAAGATAACGTTTTAAAAAACCTTAGATATTTATCACGGATACAATATCGATGATGATCAAACTTGGAAAAATATTAATGAAAAAATGAAAAACTGTATTCATATGTGGAAAAGTAGTAAATTAACTTATGTTGGAAAAACTCTTATTGTAAAAACATTATAGCTAAATCAATTTGTAGCTATGAAATCGAAATCCGAATTGTGCCAAAAAAAATATACATGTAAGATATAAATAGTTTAATTTGTAATTTTATATGGGGAGGGGACTTTAACCCATAAGAAAGAAAAGTATGTTGCCTTGGCCAAAACGAAGGCGGTATGGGTATGGTAAATTTAGAATCCTTAATAGAAAGCAAACAAACAAAACTTCTATACCGAATTATTAATGAACCCATTGATAGCTGGAATGCTATAGGGAAATATTTTCTACCAAAATATTTCTAAAAGCAGATAGAAGAATAAACTGTTATCACAAAATATGTCTCGCCTTTTTGTAATTTTGATTATGCAAATGTTGAAATCATAATAGCAATACCTTAACATCTTACACAAGTTATGCAAATATTCAAAGTCAATGAACCATGACTGAGTTGCATGGTTAAACAATCTCCATTTAAATGAGATGTGTGAATGCTAATACAACTGGATACCAAATACCATTGACTTATTATAAGTCGTTCCCAAACCTAAATACAAAAATTTTGTGGGAAAAATTTGGTTGATTATATAGGGAATCACTGATGTGTGACTGGAGTGGGCCCCCCTTAGGTCGGTCAGCGCCCCCTCCCCCCCCCCTAGCATACCAATTATCATTGACCTACCACTAGTGGATCTCCATAAACTGACCTAATCACAAACTAATACATGTAAAGTAAGCAAACCATTCAAAGTCAATAGACCATGACTGAGGGGGTGTTGCCAAATAATCTCCATGGCAATGAGATGTAGCAATGGTAATACATCTGCATACCAATTATCATTGACCTACCACTAGTGGATCCCCATAAACTGACCTAATCACAAACTAATACATGTAAAGTAAGCAAACCATTCAAAGTCAATAGACCATGACTGAGGGGGTGGAGCCAAATAATCTCCATGGCAATGAGATGTAGCAATGGTAATACATCTGCATACCAATTATCATTGACCTACCACTAGTGGATCCCTATAAACTGACCTAATCACAAACTAATACATGTAAAGTAAGCAAACCATTCAAAATCAATAGACCATGACTGAGGGGGTGGAGCCAAATAATCTCCATGGCAATGAGATGTGGCAATGGTAATACCTCTGCATACCAATTATCATTGACCTACCACTAGAGAATCCCCATAAACTGACTTAATCACAAACTAATACATGTAAAGTAAGCAAATCATTCAAAGTCAATAGACCATGACTGAGGGGGCGGAGCCAAATAATCTCCATGGCAATGAGATGTGGCAATAGTAATACATTTGCATACCAATTATCATTGACCTACCACTAGTGGGTCCCCATAAAACTGAGCTAATCACAAACTAATACATTGTTGACGCCGTCGCCGCCGCCGCCGCCGACGCCGGAAACAGCATACCTAGTCTCGCCTTTTGACTCCGTCAAGGCGAGACAAAAACCAACCGAAAAAATTATAACATTATTTATTTTAATCTTTATTACTGCAATACAGTTTCTCTTTAAACTTTAAATAACAACCTTTGGGAATAATACAAAGTTCTAGGAACCAAATAAATTATCTAATTTTGCAATTACATCAAACAGCACAACATTAATCATGCAATTTTTGATTAAAGGAAAAACAAAAATAACAATAATTACAATCATGCCCATCCGGTAGTCAAAGAACAAAATTTCATTGTACAAAAACAAAAATATAATAAATATTTAAATTTTAATTAAGAAACTTTATCTTTAGCTAGTTATCAAAATGCATAACATAATAAAATATCAGAACAATATATATATATATAATGGTAACGGCAAGCTTCATTGACAAAATCCGTCCAATAAAACATTATTCCTCTGATCAATGAAGCAAAAGGTTTTGAAGTTAAATTCAAAAACATATAAACCACAGCTGAGCAAGTCCCCTTCATAAAAAAAGAAAAGAAAAAGAGAAAAAAAATTCTGGTAACAGCAATGTCAGACTTTCTTATAATGTCCGTAAAATCAGAAAAGTAATCAATTTGTTTAGCAAAATTTCTCCATAATTTGTTATATCAAGTCACTTGATAAAATGCTGAAATTGTTGTTTGGAGTTAAAAATCTTTGGGTTATAAGCTCGATTTTGTTAAAAAAAAAATGTACAATAGGCGTTGAAAAATACACTAAGTAGCAATAGGATAGAAGAATTACACCCCTTACTTCGTGAAAAACTTGATTTCGTTACAAGCATGTATGTATAAAGGAACTCTACTTTACATGTCTTTTCATCATAACATATTATTTAGGGGTATGTATGAGATGATTTGAATTTTAAAGTGACATTAAGTTCAGTCTGTGTTATTGTTAAATAAATCTGATGACAAAAAAAAGACGAATTAAAAGAAAAAATCTCCATTGAAGTCGGATTAATAAAAAAATTTTGATATCAAGGCCTGCTTTTTTTAAAAGTTTTAAGTTTAAGCCACACATGATTAAATACGGTGCATTTCTATCTTAAACATCGTTTAACGTTAACTTTTGCTAACCTTCCATTGATTCGGGTCGTCTTTCTCTTTCCCGTGATCAAGGTTAGAAATTTGCGGAAGATCACGACGTACGTCATAAGCCACCGACGGCATAATACCGTTGCGCTGCTCTATGCGTAATAAGAATTTAAAATAACCCGTACACTGAATTGTGAGATTTAAAGTTGTGATACAAAACTATATCCTTCAAAATAATACAAAAATGTAAATAGTTTAGGTACTATTTTATTGTTTATTTGATTGGAACAACGCTTTTAAATTGTTGTTCTTCATCTTGAAGTCACCATTAGTTTGAATTATTTTGATATCAATATTAATAACAAACAAAACTAAAGTGTATCATTTTCATTACCCAATGTCCTCCCGTCCGAAATAAAATCTTTCGTCGACGTTTTCTAGGCTTGTACATGTCGGAATAATTTTATATTAGGCCTGGAGATTTATAATGATGAGTTGTACCGTGTAAGTTATTTTTAAGTCTGTCTCCCATCTACTTCCAGTTTGCTGAGACTTTGAAATTTTACTGTCAAGCATAATGGATGAAAATTTGTTAAAGTTTTCTTGGCTTGTATTTATGTAGGAATTGATTAATACTTTGTCTGGAAGCTTGATAATAATGTGTTGTACTGTGTAAAACTTTAACGTTTTTCTTCTAGAGGGGCAGGGGTATTTGTGGCCCACTAGGCCACAGTACCCATATTTTTCATCGCCATGACAAACACAGCAGAACTGTAGGGAATATATTGATCTGTCTGCCTTTATGTATATTTCCCTGTGCATTTTTGATGGGCTTTCTTTATGTTTTCTTCATATCGTCGATGTACCGTATAAGTAGACGAAACTTAAACCCCGTTGTACAACCGGCGCACCTGAGACCATCGGAAACACCGGATACGTTTAAAATTGGATGGCTCGGTATGTCTTTTTATGGAAAGCAAAAGGGGTCAAAGTTTAATTGTATGGCTTTTCGTACTTGGCCAATCAATCAGTTTAAATGTAAACACTTGGTTTTACTGATTGTCTCGGATGCGCCGATTGTATACTGTGTTAAATATCTCTACTGTACAAAAAAATCATAAAGGCCAGGTGAGCTTTTGCCATCACTTGGTGTCCGTCATATCTGTGGTAAACTTTTTAGAATAAAATCTTCGTTTTGAACTTGCTGGGCTAATTCGAATCAAACCTGGCCCGAGTTATCACTAGGGTGTCTAGTAAAAAAAAGTTTCAAAGGATACTGCAAGTCAAATCACATAACCTATGTTACTAAAAATAGAGCATATGGGTCAGACAGTAATTTTTCAAAATTATCTCAGAAGAAATATGGCCTTTTAGAGAAAATCTGACAAGGTAAAAACGATCAGGAGGACAAGGTCTACTTGCATTTCAATTTTCGTAGAAATCGGATTACCCGTCTTGGAGCTATTGCCCCTGAATTCTCCTCGATTTTTAGCTTTTTTGTTTTTGTTTTTAATATAAAAATCTTCTCCTCTAAAACTACTGGGCCAATTGGAACCAAATTTGGTTATAATAGTTATGGGATGGTCCCCTTTAAAGTTCTTATCTGGCGTGTTCGTCCGTCATCCAAGATTGCCGTCACGGCCCGCCAAAATTAAACTTAAGACTCTATGGGGAATATAATTTTAAGATCTCTCCTGAAACTGCTGGGTCAATTGGAACCAAACTTTGGTTGAATAGTCCTTGGGTGGTCCCCTTCTAAAATTATATCTGTTGTCCTTGACCTTCAACCAAGATAGTTGCCAGAGCTAATTAAAGAAAAGGGTGAAGGCAATTTTTAAAATCTTTCCCTCTGAAACTACAAAGTCAATATCATTTACTCTAATGATCTTTAGATGGCCCCCTTCCAAACGGTATCTGGTAATTCCGACCTCCGCCACCAAGATGGCCACCGCCGCCGTACCTAGTTTCACACTAGCCCTATGTGCACTTTTAACACCTCCTCTAAATCCACTGGGCAATTTGGCCTAAATCATCATTAGGGGAGTCCAGTTTCAAAATTGTGTCGAAGGATGCACCGAACCAATAATGTTTACAGGTGAGCTTATATATGCTCCTTGCAGCCTCTAGTTTGTTTGAAATATTGTTTGTAGTGTAGAGTACTTGTAGGCTTGATATGTCGTGTTCACATTTTTCTAAATTTGGGGCAAATATAGTGTATATATATATCCACCCAGATGTTGAAGATCGTATGGTAGATACGATTTGTTTTGCTAGGATTGATGGTCTACGCCCGGAATAAAAGAAAGCTTATATTCTCATTGACATTTTATTAAAAAAATAAAAATCTGAAATCATTAGCAGATGAAGCACTCTAAAGACCCACGTAGAAGAATGTGAACTGTGATAAAATTTCTGTTGAACAACACTTCCAATTCGTCACTGATTTCTGTATTAGAAAACAGCTTGTACGAATATCGGCATCTATATTAAGCAATATTTGGATTTTATGAATGAATATTTGGATTTTTTGAATCAATATTTGGATTTTATGTTTTATGAACACATATTTTGATTTATTCAATATATATTTTGTTTTTATGAACAAATATTCGTTTTTACGAACAATTATATAATTTTATGAACATATATTTTGTTTTTTGGGAATATTGCAACGTTTCACACGCCATAGGCATCGCTATTTTTACAAAAAGTGTGTACAAGTACAAGTGCCTTTATCGTAACTCGAACTTTAACTCGAACCGTAACTCTAACTCGAAATTAACTCGATAAATGACACTAGAAATTAATATCTTGAGTTCAGTCGAACTTCAACTTGAACTCGAATTATAATCAAGTTTCCTTCATAGGCAGATTCCTTTTCATTCTCAATATAACATATCATGTTCCCCCCAATTGAGGCTCTTTCCCATAATCCTTAGTGTTACATAGCATCCGTTACTATAGGCGTGGATGCCTTAGCATCCACGCAGAAAGCGCATAGCAAACCAATCGAATAACATGAAGACAGAACAAAAACTAAAATACTGGCTGAACTTGTAAATCTCAGTATATGTTGGATGACGATCAGTATTTTACTTTACACACAAAGCACTGTAACTGACATCAGGTGTCCGATGTCAAAGATATATTGGGTATTGATTGATTGTTTGATCAATCTGCCAGATTTGTATTTTTTTTAAAAATCACAGAAATTTTATTTTACCATAAAACTAGCTTGTCCTTTACATTTTCATTTATATCATTTTATTGGCTAATTTTTTTAAGTAGGTTTACCATGTTTACCTGTATTTTACCTACTTATTTCTTCAAAAAATTATTATACATAGAATACCAAAATTATTTCTTTAAATAATAATTTTTTTAAACTAAGCTATTAGTCTTATTGTCACATTTGGTGGTGAAAAAAACAATATATAATTTGTACAAGGATTAAGTACGTGCTAAACTATTGTTTTTTGGTTTGATCGAAGTGAAGTAAAAAAAAACAGTTCAAACAGGATTAATGATAAGTCAATTAATTATTCAACTTCTTAAGTGATTTTACTATTGTAAAGATCATATTCTTTGGAAAATGCGGGAAAAATCAAATCAAAAAAAATTTATGCTTAGTCAATTGATTATAAGCTCATAGTCAAATCGGCATATGAAAACCAAAAGATAAGTGTCCTTTTACAAGGGTTTTTCTGTTTGGAGATATGTACCTAGCACCCAGTATTTGCCAACAGTTTAAATGAATATGTGTACGCTTTGTATGGTTAGCGACTGGGACTGTACAATAAAACAAAACAAAAGTTAAAAGTAAAAATTACCCAACAATTCGGCCCATATGGCCTTGTTCACGAGCAGGAAGAAATAAAAAGATGTTGACTCTTTGAAACCAATAAAATGTAATTTCATAGCGTCAATATCTTTTTAAAAGCTCATTTGCATTTATTTTCATCGTAATTAATGTCGTACACACAGATGTACTTTATTATTTGTACATGTTTAAAGCTACATATATAATGACTTATTATTGCGAAACTAGACCGAAACTAACACTTAAAATTTACTGTTCCAAAATTGATAAATATATATATATATATATAATTTGCAAAAACTGAGGAATCGCATCTCGCTCGCATTTCTCTGTCCTTATATATGGTTTTGGCTTAACCGCTTATGGTAGTTTTGTAATTTTTGAATTCGCTCTTCAACTTTTTTATTATTGTTTTGTTTTTGTGCTTTGAGTGCAACTGATGAGTTGTTTATGTAGAAAATATACACAATTATGTGCCGTCCAGTCTAAAAGCAAGCGGTCACCGTGTTGGTATTCTTACTGTATTGGTTTTCATAGTGTGTTTTATATACCAGGGTGTCAGGTTTGGGTACCCATAAAACCGGTTCAACCCCACTTTGTTTAGTTAATTAACATTTTACAGTATTCCTTTTTACCATTGTATTGATTAAAACTATTCTAAATAAAATTCTATTCCCTTCTATTCTAATTTTTTTCAAAAACAAAAGCGGTAAATCTTTCACTCGATGGAGAAATACATGTAATCAATTCGTTCTATGATGATTCTCTCTTGAAAACTATGAATTTCTCATACTCGTGAAAAGTTCTGTGATCTTAATATAGACCCTAATAATTAAACCAACCTAATCAATCATAATGTACAATTTTTCAAACACGGAGAGTATCAAAACGAGAAGAAAAAACATATGACGTGTCCTACCTAATAGAGTACTAACTACTGTTATGTTTTCAAATTTAAACGACTGCAAATAAGCACGTTGCCTAGTTATATTCCAGATTTTTAAAATTTGCTAAATTCTTCCTGTAACGAATTTTCAGGAAAGGAAACATGTATGATTCAAATTTTAAAGAGTTATAATGGAATATTCCATTAACAAAGCCTTTTATTGTATCGATTGAAAACCAGTAATATATTTAACATATTTAAAAGTATTCCACAAAGAAGCAACTGTACACGACGGAGACTTGGAATATGAATCTGTTTGCACTGTTAATGTGGATTTTCATTTATCAAACTGATGCTGGTAAGAATTAATTCTATTGACTTTAAATTTTAGGGTTTATTAGTCTAACCCCCCCCCCTTCCCAAAATATCGTATTAATGAATATGATTTTATCAAAAGATGTTAAATACCTGTCTGGTGAAATTTCTAATTGACATAGTGATATATTCCAAAATGTACATATCATTTAAAATTATTCCAATTGTTAGAAAATAATCCAAAAAAAATGAAAATTGTAAAGAGATAAATACATGTAGTTTCTATGGTTTCAATATAGGACTTTTGATCATACAGATAGTACTATGAGATGGCTTTCATAGACACTTTGAAGCCATTGTAAACGAGGTAAAAAACGAGTGGACGACTCCTAGATATAACGAATTCTTTGATATCAATTTTGATGCACAGGACGTGCAAATTGTGTCGATTGTTTAATCATCAGCAGTGTAAAAGGCCTTAAATCTTGAAAAAAGCCAAACCCATTTGAGGTCAGAGCAATGCTCTTGGGAGATACTCCTTAATTGTAATAAAATTTGTGCAGCAGTAAATTTAAGCTACCAATTTCGGCTAGTATCGAAGACCGATGCACTCCTTAATGTTTACAAAATATTTGTAATAGTAATATTAAACTATCAAGTTATACTAAGTACTGAGCTGCTAAATAATCCACAAGGAGTTGGAATCCATTAACCGGTAAATAGTCAGTCTCACGTTCAGTCATATAGTGTAATGTCTCTCTTATCTCGAATCCTTTATTTTTCTCGGGACATTCAAAACGCAGGAAAATGAAATATTATAGTTACAATGCATTATAATGTTTAAAGTTATGTTACCTCTATGACGTTTCATATATCCAGTGTCACGTTCTTTGTATTCTAATCTGGAATCAAAATCGTGTTGAATACTTCCGTATTTATATTCAGAACCAAGTATTCATAGCCAGGTCCTTGGACTTGGTGCCAACTGAATATAGATCCAAAACGACTATTTCATTAAATACTATGAAGTCTGGGGAAAACTGAAATTGGCTTTAATGATATATTATTATATGTATTAGTAGGCATTTATTTATCAAATAATATAATATATATATTCGCAACGCGACAGCACTGATGAAGGATCTCAGTGATCCGAAAATTTTGCTAAGTTTGAATTATTTTTATAATTCAAAATTTTATTTGTTTTATTTTGATGTTGTTTTGCAACTTTTTAGACGTTTATATATATATATATATATATATATATATATATATATATATATATATATATATATATATATATATTTTTTGGTTTGGTTGATTCTGATGATTTCAAGTGTTGTTGTCTTTATATAGGATATTTAGGAAAATACAAACGAACAAAACACAAAACAAATAATGCGACGGACATTATGGTGTTCCTGAAATTAAAAAGTATTCGCTTTCGCACTGTCGTATATAACATAATGCTCTCATGGGAAATAATTATCTATATTTAATATAACATTTATGCTAGATTGCAAATATACAAATGATAAAATACATATCTGAATTATGGTGGCCATCTTGGTTAACAATCTGGTGAATCAGACGCAATTCTGAAATTGGATCCTCTACGGACCATTTCTGCCAAGTCCGGTTTCAATTAGCCAAGTGGTTTCAGACAAGACGATTTCTAAATGAATTTTCCAATAGGGTCCTGTGTTAAATAGGTCTGGATTTGGCGGTTATCTTGCTTGACAGTGTGTGCCACCGGACACAATTCTTAAAGAGGATACCGTGTCAACCATCTCTGCCAAGGTTGCATGGCTCCATCTGGTTAGATAGTTTCACCGCCCCACCACCTTTTCTATATTTACAACAGCAGCCAATTTAGTTGGGAATCAGATACAATTTGGAAGGGGGCCACCTAAGTACCATTCTACCAGAGTGTTTTTAAATTGCCCAGTGCCGTCAGAGGACAAGAATTGTTTACGACGGTCGACAGACGTCTAGCGATGGCAAAAGTGAATATAGCCTCAAATCAATTTTACTTAACACTGTCTTGTAGGGAACATCGCCTTAGGAAGAACAACGATTCAGTCGTCAAATTCAGGAGAATATTATGCGCATATGGCAGTTGACGGGTCCATATATCCAGAGTGGTCGAATGGTTCATTTTTATGTTCTCATACTAAAGCATCTCAAACTACAAAACATTGGTGGGCTGTAGACCTGGGACAGACTTTCAACATTTATAACATCATTATGTACCTAAGAAGAGACTGCTGTCGTATGTATATTTTTTATATACATTTTTAATGAAATTTCTATATGTTTTTTAGTTTTCTTATAGGTTTTATACAAATTTTAATAATATCCTAGCTTTGATACCAATTTTGATGCACAAGATGTGTACATTTCGTTGATTTACGATTCATCATTTGTGCTCAAGGTCTTAAGTGTGGAAAAACAAATCAACAAACCAAAAGGTTGAAGAGCAAATTTAAAATTGACAAAATGACTAAAATGGGTTTGGACAAAACCATCGAAGGACAGAGCTATGCACGAGGGGATACACCTTAGTTATTGTGTTGACTTATTTAAAAGTTATAAAATGCTTTTTTGCAAAAAATATCTTAATCAAATTCAGCCTTAAATAAGGTTATTTCTTGCACCATTCATTTTACATTTACATTGCAGTAACATTTTTTTCTCATCTTGTTATACACTACAATGAAGACAAAACCACTGATCCTTGACCTTCATTTGCATTTTCTGAATAACGATCCTTTTAGTTGGTCTGACTTGTCAACTTCTTTGAATTTAGCCTACTACGATATGAGTTCGACTCTTTGTCATGATCGATAATGTCAGTTTTCCTTCTGTACTTTGTACACTGCCTGTATGCTTCCCAGTGTAATATAACAAATAACCGAAATAAACAACACTAAACGGACAATTAAAACAGGAACGTATGACGGACGGGCGGACAGACGGACAGACGGACGGGGGCGATTGCAATATTCCCGAACTTCTTCAAAGTGCGGGGATAATTATCACATTCAAAACTGTAATATCTTACTAAAAAAATTATCACAAACTCATAATAAAATAATAAAAATATGATCCCGTGACAAACTGTACAATGTTGGCGATTGCGATAAACGTCTTAGACAGTAATTGTTCAAAGCAACTCAAAATAAAATAAAACAAACTATCGGTGCATTAAGGCTTCATTAGAGGAATATTTTTTCTCGAAAAATACCAGCTTTAAAGGTATTGAAATATTTAGAATATTTAGATTATTTATAAAAACGATTATTGAATACTGAAGGACATGTACTTGATTTAATCTGCCTCTTAAGATATCAAAATCAGCAATAGGGATGTGAAATGTTCATTTTGGTAAGAACTGTACAACTTTGTGTTTAAAATATGTAATATTTTTAGCAATGAAGATTATTGATGCCACATAAGACATTAACATATTATTAGGGTGAAAAATAAAGATAGGTTGTTACATCATCTTTAAACATATTGCAAGTCCTTATTCATACCAGATTAAAGCTTTTCATTTCCTTTGGTATAGCTTCTAACACAGCATGTTTAAAATGTGACTATCATTGCATCAGCTGTTGGATAGCACCAAATAGAGCTTACCGTTTTGAATTTGCTTAACTTTCGCAAAACCTGTTTATATAAAATAGAACAAGATTGAGGCAGTCAGAAACGACAAGTTACCCCATACTCCCCACATGTTGTACTCATTTTTCACAATCATATCTTTGAATAAAGGCCCAAATTCAATACATAAAATGAAACATGAAAGAGGGGTTTAGGTCTCAAGCTTAAATTTACTATTTCCGAATTACAACTCCTGTGAGTCCCAAGTTGTAAAAATCAAAATTCTAAGACCTTATTGTGCATCTACATACAGTATGTATATATACTACAGAATAAAAGGCATAAAATAAAAAGAGAAAGATTTGTTTAGGTTACAAGCTTAAAGGAGTAGGGCCACTTTCCCCTGTATTTGTTTCACTCATAACCATTGATTTTTTAATCTTAAATATTTAACTACTTTTTATCGTAAACGAGTGTATGCAATGTGTTTGTATGTTAACAAACAAAGATATTATGCTTAATCATTAATAAGTTCAAATTTTCTACCCGCAAAGGTCTTATTAAGGCGGTTTGGGTCAAATTGTACGACTTTTTGGAATATCGCCAAGAAGGAAATTCAGAACCAAAACCATTCTACGGTCATATGAAAGCAGATACATAAACTGACTTAAAGCAAAAATGGCGTTTTAGTTTGGCTGAGTTTCTTTCCATTTGAAAAACTGTCTTCAAGACGTTAATTTTGTAAATTTGTGTTATAACTGTCCTGAAAAGCGATATTCAGATAGGTAAAAACATATTTGGTAACTTATTTCTTATTATTATTAGCAAATCTTTAGAGACCACACATGAGACAATTCCCACAGAAACTTTGAAAGGCTTTAGGCAACTTTTTGAAAACGGCTCTAGAATTGAAATAAATACAGGCGAAACTGCATGATATTAAAATGAATGATGAGTTAAGGTCACAAGAAAGTATGACGGACGGGCAGAAAACAATATCCCTGAATTTCTTCGTGCGGGGATTATAATAGATTTTTGTGGGGTTAAGGTAAATCAGAAACTAACCCTGAGGCACTGCAACTCTTAAACATAAGCAAATGAAAAGTGATTTTTTTATTGATTAGGTCCTTCACAAAGAACCAAAAGCTCATAGCTGACTTGCAAATTTAAGGCAGCTTTTAATTTTGAAGTATGTTTTTGTTTTTTTCTGAATACAATACATGCATATTTATATACAATGTACATATATTTATAATCTGATAATTGTTTGTATAATTTACCTCGTGATGAATGCGAATTTAGTTATGGTCATATTTGCTTTATTCTCGTACAATTTACGCCTGTATATATCATTTATATATTCAACCTTAGAATATGAGAATATGAAATATGTGAACTCTGAAAATGCAAATTTCATTTATTACAGCTGAGCGTCGACAGCAGTTTGCTATCCAAGTCATTCAATCGAAATGCCAATCAGGTGGTTGGGAAACCGTTAATGAAGGCATAGTGCTTTGCCATTACCAGACAGAAACTACAACTTTCTTAAATATAAGCTGTCCACCAAATACATGTGGACGATACGTCAGAGTAATACAAGATATAATTAACCCACTGACAATTTGCGAGCTGGAAGTTTATGGTGACTTGTATAGAGTTGATTGTAAGTAATTAAGGTTCATTTGAAAAAAGACAAAAACTTTTGATTTGTTATTAGGAGAATCAAAAGAACAACCGATTATTGTTGTTTTAGTTTTCAACATTTTTGGCCTTGAACACAGCTGATGTGTTATAAATTAACACATCAATATTGGTATCAAAGAATTTTATTTTTACCACTGAGTCGATGTCACTGCTAGTGAACTCCAAGTTCCCGAGGGTATTCCAGACTCAGTTGCTAGTATTTCGATACTAACCCAAAATTGATGCTTAAAATTTACTGTTTCAAAATTGTAAAAAAAAATGTTTGTTTGTTTTTCTTGACGACCGTTTTCGTCAATGGAAACAAACTCATCTGCTTTCCGTGGTTAGAACATAACGTGTATAGTTTATTTCAAGGACATGCACTTTTCATCTAGTTATCAGGTCAGCTCATGCATACTCTGTAATCTTTCAGTCAAAACAAATAATGTGCATGCTGCATTAAATATATTATTAATTTTCAATGCGAAAAAAGTTGCATGGTGGTAATACGCATGATTTAATTTTTTTTTATAAAATTATACTAGCCATATAAATATGTATTTAAAATAAAAGTAAATAAAAAAAATAGAATTAAAAACAAATCTAAGTTTAATGCTTTATCATTATTGATAGTGTGTCGACCGGAGATACATTACAGTAAAAAGGAAGGCAAACGTGTATTTTATTACGGGAACAATAGACAATGTTTATTTTCTGCCGTTAGAGAAGTTACTTTAAAAAGATTTTCCAATATAATTTGATCCTGAATATGATTTTTTCTAATTAAAATACAACATGTATATCTCAATCTTTTAGATTCAAGTAGAATTAAGATTTCATACGCTTGTGGATTCCCTGGTAAAACACACCATGGACAGATCTTGAACACATTGTTTGCAACAAGCAATATCGAATGCACATTGTTCTGTGTGAGGCAAAGTCATTGCAGTGCAGCCGAGTTCAGAAAGGAAACAGGACAGTGTTTTCTAAAGTTAAAAACCGACTATTACAATGAAACTGGACCTACCCTGTCTGATGACGAAGGGAGTACAGTATTTGTGATTTAATACACAGTTTTGGAAAAAATTGGTGTCTACCTGTACACCAATGATCGGTTACAACCATGAAAACTAGGGGTTCTTTTGTTACTTTCAGAAAATCTTTAACGTGCAGTCGATAATTTTCAATAAACAATATAACAACAAAGGTCAACAATGAGATACCAATCAATCAACGCTATCTAACAGACAGAACACCGGACAAAAATAACAAAAATGGCACAAAACACAAACGTAAACACAACAGAGAGTTAGGATAGTATACTTTAATCATGTTTTACAATTTGACACAGTGTTTATATTTTAATTAGAATATATTTTGTATAGTAATGTAGTCATTTAGGTCTCAAAAATTGTTTTGAATTTACTTTTCAGTTATTATAATGAATATTCTATTAGAATCAAGATTTTAGCTCCTTTCCCTTGATTTATTACTGAACTGGTTCTATTGCTCACAATTTTGCACACGGCGTTAAACAATATTCAATCAATCAATCAATCACAATTTTGTTACATATGTGTAGATAACATTTACTTAACACTTTTTGTATCGTTTCGGCTATTTCAAATAAAGTTTATCGAACATTCTTTCACTTTTTCAATTTATTATTATAAAAAAATATTTTTGTTGTCGATATAAAATACTATTGCAACCATAAAGAATCATGTGATCTCAATGTACAACTTGCGCCAAATAAGCAAGTTCTCGTGGACATACTAGTGTCTTGGGGCTGATATCGGATACGAAATGATAAAAACCTATATATATATATATATATATAAACGTCTAAAAAGTTGCAAAACAACATCAAAATAAAACAAATAAAATTTTGAATTATAAAAATAATTCAAACTTAGCAAAATTTTCGGATCACTGAGATCCTTCATCAGTGCTGTCGCGTTGCGAAATGACTAATTAATTACGTGTAGAAAACAATATGGCTAATCGCTAGGTTTTATCAAAAGCTGACGTCAGATCCTACCATTGAATTCGCGCAAAAGATAACTGCAAGCCTTCAAGACATGCATGACAAAGGCTACATCGATTATGACACCTTCGAATATCTTAAGCCCGACAAATCTAAAGCTGGTCGATTTTATCTTCTGCCTAAAATCCACAAGAAAAATAACCCGGGAAGACCTATTGTCTCAGCAAACGGTCATCCAACAGAAAAGATATCGGAATTCTTGGATTTCCATCTTCGGCCACTTGTTGAATCTTTACCATCTTACATACAGGATACCACCGATTATCTAAAAAAGATGAACAGCTTGAACCCTCTTCCTCATAACACCCTCATGGTCTCCATGGACGTGACTTCCTTGTACACCAACATACCACACGATGACGGCATCCTAGCTTGTAAAGAAATCTGGGAAAAACGGACCATTCAAGAACCCCCTACTGAATGCTTAGTTGAGATGTTAACATTGGTCCTCAAACATAATAATTTCAATTTCAATGGAGAACACTACTTACAGGTGAATGGTACAGCTATGGGAACGAAAATGGCTCCGTCGTATGCTAACATCTTTATGGGGAAACTAGAAAAACAAATTTTGGAATCTTCGGAAACACAGCCATTGTCTTGGTATAGATTTATAGACGATGTTGACATGAAGTGGACAGATACGGAAGAAAAATTGAACGTCTTCGTCGATCATGCAAACAGTGTCCACCCATCAATAAAATTCACCCATGAAATATCCGAGACTAAAATTTCTTTCCTCGATACAACTACAACATTAGAAGACGGAGTAATGTCCACCGATGTTTATTCCAAACCTACTGACAAACACCTATATCTGCCACCAAGCAGTTGTCATCCCAAACACTGCTACGACAGTATCCCATATAGCCAGGCTCTCCGAATTAAACGCATCTGTTCCTCTCCTATAACAACAGCACAACGTCTTGGTGAACTACGTGGTCATCTTAAAAACAGAGGGTATACACACCAACGCATACAAGACGGCTTCAAAAAGCTAACCGCTTCAGTAGAGACAATCTCTTAGAATATAAAGAAAAAGAGACCACCAACAGAATCCCGTTCGTTACAACATACCATCCTAGCCTTCGCAATGTCTCTAGTACCATCAGGACACACTGGAAAGAACTCGAAAAACACCCCGAACTTTCCAGACTTTTCCCAGAACCCCCAGTTATGGCGTTCCGGCGACCGAAAAGCCTGAAAGACATTCTGGTACGAGCTGATATCACTAGCAAGATGTCTTCATCAACTGGCCAATGTCAGGCTTGTTCAGACAAAAGGTGTAAGACTTGCTCCCAGATGATATGTACACAGAGCTTTAAAAGTCACACAACAGCGAAAGATTACAAAATATTTTGCACTGTCAACTGCAAATCTAGCAACGTGATCTACATGTTGGAGTGTGGGATTTGTAATCTGCAGTACATTGGAGAAAGTAAGCAAGCTTTCAACAAAAGAATGAACGGCCATAGAAGTGACATAACAAAGAAAGACTTTCTACCCGTCAGCCAACACTTTCGGTCGACTGGACACAATCCTGGGGACTTTGGTAAAATGAAAGTTTCTATTATAGAACAAAATTTGATTTGGAGTGATCAAGAAAGGCAGACAAGGGAAAGCTTCTGGATTAAAGAACTAGCCACCTTATATCCAAGGGGAATAAATAAAAAGAAATAAATTTGTCAATTTATACAGATATTGAATAATCCTTTTCTATTGTTATTTCCAAGTGACTTTTTTTTTTTTTTTTTTTTTTTTTTTTTTTTTTTCTTTCTCGTGTACTTTTTCATTTGTTATAATGTTATAATTGTGTAAAATAATTCTCCACCTTATGATAAAGGATTATTTATTTGAATGTTTGTTTACATGCGTTGCCACAAACGAGGAAGATCAAGATCACGATTAGCCATATTGTTTTCTACACGTAATTAATTAGTCATTTCGCAACGCGACAGCACTGATGAAGGATCTCAGTGATCCGAAAATTTTGCTAAGTTTGAATTATTTTTATAATTCAAAATTTTATTTGTTTTATTTTGATGTTGTTTTGCAACTTTTTAGACGTTTATTTATTTTTATTTTGCATTGTATCGTTAATTTATTATCGGTCCAACATCTAGTAAGTTCGAACGTTGGTTATTACTTTAGACGTATATATATATATATATATATATATATATATATATAGAGAGAGAGAGAGAGAGAGAGAGAGAGAGAGAGAGAGAGAGAGAGAGATTACTAAAAAGAGTTGAAGTGACTGAAAGAATGATACGGTGGTGTCTTTGCTACTGTCACAGAGGAAATAATATTCACCATTTTATCATTAAATAATTTCTGTTTAATTTCTGAACAACAGAATTAAGGAAAACGAAAAAGTTGAAATTGTACATTTTGTACAGAGTCAGACTGCTTCTGCTAAAAATATGGTTGTTAAATTTTGATACATGTCAAAATGCGGCTCGATTTAATGAATCTTGAAACGACTGGCTGGCACAGTATAAACGTTGTTATTAAAACTGATATTCTTGATAGATTTGTAGAAAGGTATTTTGTAGAATGATTTGAACCGAATAATAACTGCTTCTGTGTGTCACACATACTTCGGCAACTGATTTCTTAATGATAATTACGGACTTCATCACTTTTTACTACGTATAATATAACAGTTACATATAAACAACAAAATGGATAACAGGAAAGGGAAACAATGACATACATTTACAATCATCAACAGTAGCAAACAGATAGAACCCCATACAAAAAATTACATGAAAGAACACAAACATTAACAAAAAAGATAGTCAGGATAGTCTGACTTATTACAAGCAATGAACAGTGGTGGGGGTTCAACCGATTTTATGGTACCCAAACCTCCCCTTATCTATCGTGACTTTGTACCTGTGGTGTTTTCAAAGTCGAAACGAGTTACCTTCGGTGTCAGAACGTGCACGTATTCTGCAACATCACATGTGTTTTTGGTGACGTCATATATCATGAAAAATGAATGAACTGCACACATAAATTTTAAGAATTAGCACTTGTGAAATATTTTAATCATCTCAGCAGTGGAAACGATAATAATTCATTACGACTCTTTGAAACAAAAGGTAATCTTTTTAACTTTCGTTTTAAAATAACAATCCAAAGATACTAATATTAGACATAGTAAATTTATACTATGCTGTATACGACGCATTTCAAGGAGTTACCTCTCATCAGTAGAATTAAAGCCGAAACACTTGGAACACCAAAAACCAAACTTATATTAAACAAGAAGTACTCAACCAAAAATACCGAAATAGGAAGCCAAATTTCAGCTAAGGAGATCTACCATGTGCAATACAAGGAATGACCCCTTAGTATTTCTATTATTTTTGAATTTAGCTAAATACTGGTAATTTCTGTAACAAATCAATGAATAATCATGTCAGACAAGTCTGACGACTGGGTTAGCGAATACCCTCGGGGACCTAGGGTCCACCAGCGGAGGCATCATCCCAGGAGTTTCAAAATAACAATCCAAAGATACTAATATTAGATATAGTAAAATAAAGTAACATTTGAGATATTCCAAAACCGCACTTGCAGTTTTAAACCAGAGGCTCTCAAGAACCTTTATCGCTCACTGAATTATATAGACAGTAAACAGAAAAATGTGAAATTTCTAATCAGATGGTCATGGCCATCATATGTTTCATTTATTGTATGATTTATATACGAGTGTGTATCAATGTGTGAAATGTTTTGTGAGAAGAAGCTGTTTGTATGTATTTCCCATAGATCCCATGTTAAATGTGTCCTACGGTGGCAGCCGTCCTGGATTTCATATTGGCATGAAAAACTTGGTAGAGGACCATGTAGGAATATTTTTTCATTGTAACGATTCGATTGCTTTTGTAATTTCAGAGAAGAAGATTTTTTAAATTTCAGCCAATCATAGTTCATAATTGACCCTGGCAGCCATGTTGAATTTCGGATCGGCACCAAAAACATGTTATTAAGGACCCTTATCTGATCATTCAGGCAAAATATTACTTCCATCTTTCAAACTGTTTCTGACAAGAAGCTGTTTGTATGTATTTTCGATAGGATCACATATTATATTGTCCCGCGGTGGTGTCCAGCTTGAATTTCAGATCGGCACGAAAAACATAAACCTTGTAGAGGACCATGTAAGGATCATTCCTTCAATATAACAATTCAATTGCTTTGTAGTTTCAGTGAAGAAATTTTTTTTTAAATTTCAACCAATCAGAGTGCATAAATGACCCTGCCAGCCATATGGAATTTTGGATCAGAACCAAAAACATAAATTTTGTTAAGGACCATTATATGATCATTCAGGCATACTATTACTTCCATCTGTCAAACGGTTTCTGACAAGAAGTTGTTTGTATGTTACTTTCCCATATGATCCCATGTTAAATGTGTCCCGTCGTGGCTGCAATCTTGGATTCAAGATCGGCACAAAAAGAAACTTTGTAAAGGACCATGTACGGATCATTCCTGCAATATAGCAATTCAATTGCTTTTATAGTTTCAGAGAAGATTTTGTTTTTAAATTTCAGCCAATCAGAGTGCATAAATGGCCCTGGCAGCCACGTGAAAATTCGGATCGGTACCAAAAACATCTATTTGGATAAGGACAAGTATCTGATCATTCAGGCATAATCTAATTTAATCTGTCAAACATTTTCTAACAAGAAGATTCCCATATGATCCTATGTTAAATGTGTCCCGTGGTGGCAGTCATCTTGGATTTCATATCGGCACAAAAAAAGAAAACTTTATAGAGGACCATGTAAGGATCTTTCGTGCAATATAACAATTCAATGGGAGTGCATAAATGGCACCGGAAGTCATGTTGAATTTCGGATCAGAACCAAAAACATAAACTTTTTAGAGGACTATCCAATGAACACCCCCACCAAGTTTGGTTTTGGCCATCGGGTTTTGGAGAAGAAGATTGAAATGTGAAAAGATTACAGACGGATGACGGACGCAAAGGGATGGCAATAGCTCACACGGCCTTTTACACACAGTACATATTGAAGGACGCTTTTGTCGATTTATTTTTCATTGCCCAAATAATATTAGCTGATTGGAGATAGACTACCAAAACATCCATTCAACTGACAATCAAATTTTGGGCTAATGACTGGCTGGATATTTACCGATTGCTGGACCATTGTTTAACATGTTTAAATCATACTACGACCCAAGTATTATTATTTATTACATTGAGTGTGGTGAAATACCGAGATTTCCGAATGAAATCAAATCCGATAATTCACCCTGTGAAATCGAAAGTCATATTTCACTCAAGGAAGTGACGTAACAATAACATAATGGAAAATTTTATGTTCATGAATTATGAATTTAACCAATACATGCAATAGCATAAAGGGAAACCTCAGTCAACTAGTATCAAAAAATAACAATCCAAAGATACTAATATTAGAAATAGTAAATTCATACTATGCTGTATACGACGCATTTCAAGGAGTTACCTCTCATCAGCAGCATTAAAACCGAAACACTTGGAAGACCAAAAACCAAACTTATATTAAACAAGAAGTACTCAACCAAAAATACCGAAATAGGAAGCCAAATTTCAGCTAAGGAGATCTACCATGTGCAATACAAGGAATGAACCCTTAGTATAAATAATACAAAAAACAGTTTTATCGATATGGGGAAATAGAGCATATTATGGATTGTTCTTATTACCGTGGGCCAAATGGTTTATCGCCCTTATAACCATTAAATGGCTGTTTTATATATATTAATGTTTGTTTTTTTTGTACAATCTGGTTATCCTTTTAAAATCTTTTCCCTTTCCTCCGTTTTTCGCAGTCTTCATTCAGTACTTTCAGTTACCGGTGAATGTTGTTATAGTTTAAATCTGTAGGTGATATTGTTACAAGACAATAGACGAATATCGTGTTACATGCAGTGTACACGAGAAATTAAGCCATGCAACTTTCAATCAATACCAGTCTCATTATCGTGTAAATTGATTGATGTTTTCATCAAACCTGTATTATTATATAAAAGCGAAATATGGTTTATGGAAGAATATTTTCAATTTTATAATCATTAAAACTAGCAGAACACCATGGTTCTGTGTGTGACTATCTTTCACTGGATGATAAATTATGTTTTGAAACTGTCCATAATATATATTGTAATTCAGTCTTGGGATTGAAGAAAACAGCATCTAATTCTTCGGCTAAATCAGAGCTTGGTAGATTTTCTCTTGTCTCATTTATTAAGACACAGGTCATGTTATACTTTTGTAGAATTAACATGGAAAATGTAAATTTATTAAAAGAAGAATTTTAAATAAGGACCTTGATAGAGAAGGCTTATATACATGATATACTTGGCATAGTTTTGCTTGTAATATATTCAAAGAAACTTGGTTAGATATTTAAAAAAAATTGAATCTTCTGATAAACCTTTTGAGAAAAGAAAACATACCTTAAAGACTAGGTTCAGAAAAGAAATAATTAACATTTATAGTGAAAAAGTAATAAATAAGCTATTATTGATCGATGATAAATCAAAATTATATCTTTAACGTAAACTTAAATAAAAAATTGAAATAGAAGATTATTTACTAAAGGAGTCAAATTTTAATAATAGACAAATGATCACTAAATTTCAAGTAAGTGATCATATTTTAGAAATTGAACTAGGATGGTACAAGAATACTCCGGGGGAAAGCAGATACTGTAAAATTTGTAAAGACGAAATTGATGATGAATATCATTTCTTTTTAGAATATAAACAAAATTCAATTTTAAGGGATCAATTGTTCTCAGAGATTAATGAAATAAAGCCACATTTTGTCCATTATCAACCACTAGATAAACTACAGTATGCAATTTGAATATTCATAAGCTAAGTAAATTATTCCAATTATTGTATCGGCAATTTTAGATCAGGAAAATCTTCTAAATTAAATAACTGTATGAAAGGGTTGTTTTAGAAATTGTAACAGATCATACTTTATGACCTAGTCCAAAATTGAAAACAATACTTAAATAAGGGGGGCAACCATTTGATTTTTATGCGGAGGCTAGGATAAAATTTTTGATTTCCGTCGAAATTTTGATCCTAGAATTTTTTTTCGGCCGCTATTATTTTTATTTAAACCAAAAAATTTTCGGATTGACACAGGTCCTGTCATGCATGGTCCTGCATTTTTATTTCAAATTTGAAAATCAAATGGTTGTTCCCTTAATTATGGGTGTCACATGATTGACTTTAAATGTGTCTGTTTTCTGTTTGATATTTCATGTGGATTCGTTTTTAAGAATCTCGTTTCAAACGATTTGCTGTCCAACCTTTGACAGAGGATTTAAAGTGCAGTGTCTTTACCAATCCGACTCCACTACATTCTTAAACGTAAGCTGTCCTCCTGGTACTAATGGACGATATGTTAGAGTTATAATGGATTCTGACTATGATGAACCTTTGACCATATGCGAGTTGGAAGTTCATGGGGTCATTAAAACCCCAGATAAAGGTAACTATACTTTAAGTAATAGATAGAGTACAACGAGAACAAAAGATGTCTTTTATAAGAACTTAGAGGATACATTTAATGCACGAGTACCCAGGTATCTTGACCGGTATGATTGCATATGAAGTATTCACTTTCGTCATTATTAAGGACGCTTTTTTTTTCTTGTTGAACTGTATGTAACTTGTACGACAATCAACATAATTCAGAACTCCATGGCAAATATGTGCACACTGGCCAATATATTCGGCAGAAGAACATGACTTTCTGGAAAGGAGATGACCTAATAAAAGCCAGGTGAGCGATTCAAGCTAAGGTGAGACGCTATTATATTTTTTTTATTATTTTGAGTAAAAAATGAATACGATTTACAGTCATTATGTATTATATTTCCTGAGGAATTTAAATACTAACTTGTCTTTGGTTAACTTTTTTGTTGTCTTTGTAAATTTTATAACATGTTCTTAGGAAAAACATAACAAAATAACAAAACGGCGAAATAAGGCATCCTCAAAAAAATATAATTTAACAAAACCAAGAAAACTGATGCCACAAAAAACAAATAAATCAACAGTATATGTTACATGTTACATTTCCTATGTGAATGTGTTTCCTCAGTTTATGTACGAAGCTCATTTTTGTATCGTTTCTAAATTGTTGCATCGTCAATATTTATCCCAGATCTCCGTTAATTTCTACTGACAAAATATGTAAATTTTAGATTTGAGCGGACCTTTCACTGGAACTGCTTGTGGATTTCCGGGACACACATATGATGGACATGTTCTGGCCAGAACTTTTGGAGGAAGTAAAATCGAATGCACGATACTATGTATGATGATGAATGAGTGCAGTGCAGCTGAGTTCAAACAAGGGACAAGAAGCTGTGGCCTTAAAGTAAAGCCTTTGAACGAAACTGAACCCGCCATGTCCTTGGATGAAGACAGTACGGTGATTTGGACTTAACAGAGACAAATTATACAGTAACAATATGTCGTTTTTCGTACGTTTGGTTGACCTATTTAGTTTGTATCCTGTTATTTTCAGGGTTTTTAACTTTCTTTATTATTTTTCTACGAAAATTGTAATTCTGAAAAAAAAATTATCAACTCATTTTCATAAATTTGAAGTTTTTAAATATCTTGTGTAAGTAAAAAGTTATTAAGAATTTAGTTTTTTTCATTCAGCTACCAAACATACCAAAGTCTTCAAATATTAATACATGAAGCTGTATGTTCTGGAGGAAAAAATGCATTTTGACTATGGTCAAATCTCGAACTAGTGCGGAGGTTGATTAACAAATAATAAAATTAAGATAAACATAACGTCAACCGAAGGGCGTTGTCAATTTTTAAAATGTACGCAAAAAGTAATCTAGGGAAATTTCCACGTTTACAAAACCGGTGAACTGCATACAAAATATAATATATAAGAACATTAACATTTTCAAACAATTTGTCTTTTACAATGTGTATTTCAACGTTGGAATCCTGATCAATATCATGGATAAATAAATATAAATATTTAAGGAATTATTATTTCAAGATAATTGAATTTAGAAATATTATCATAAGATTTAAAATATCATATCAATATAAATCAGAATATTTACATTTTAAGAAAAACTAATTAGAATTATGACAGATTAAAAATCTATTTTTTTTCAAAAATGAAAGAAAACGTAAGAAATGGATTAAAATTCTCATTTATATATGATACGAATTATTGATTTAGAATTCGTTTTCTCACAGTTATTTTTTATTTTTTCTTACAACTATTTATCTTCTGAATGATGACCTCGAGGATCCGATTTGCTTGGATTCATTCAAAAATCTTCCAATAGTATTATTCATAAGGAAAAGTATATATAAACAAAAATGTAGCCTATGTTAATATTTGATGAAGTTTTTTTTATTCATGAAAAATTCCCCTTGCTTTAAAGGCTAATAAGAATATGTATTCTTTGTAAAAATTAACAACTGAAAAAGTCCAAAACTATAGCTTAATAATAGTGTATTTTACATTAAAGTAAAGTTGAATTTAAAAAAAAACTTGCATCTGTTCAAACTTTAAAATCTTTCTCATGTCTAAAATATACTTTCTTCTATAAAAAAATATATCAAGTTTTGAAAAGGAAAACGTCCTACATGTACCTCAAAATAGTGACAAATATCTCATAGAAAAGGCCTGCCGTCTAGAGTCAGAAGCTAAAAAAATATGAAATATTAATGTTCACATATCTGACAAAATCACCCCTTGTGGCATCTCATTCAAACTTTTCAAAAGATTAACTTATATTTGATCATTTGCTTAAATTATAGAAGCAAACATATCTACAAATACTTACAAACCACAAAAAAATAAGTATTAATAAGACATACAATTAATTTAAAAAGTTAAGTCAAGAATACCAAAGGGATATTCGAAGGAAGGAAAAATCGAAACAACTGAAAAACTCTGGAGAACAACGAAGACAAGACAAAAACAATACATGCACTACAATTAAGTAAAAACATATGAAAAACATGGACCCGACCAAAAAAACCGGGGTGGACTCAGGTGCTCCGGAAGAGTAAGCAGTCTCTGCTTCCTGCAGGACACCCGCCAAGCTGCCCATGTGAAATCCGCTATGAGAAAGGGATAATATCAATGGAACAGGCCCATTCTCATTTGGGAAACAGTTTTTTCATACATGTCAACCAATTCATGATGACGTCTTTAAAACTTTAATAAGGATGACTCCAACTAAGGAGCAACATACCCCTGTCTGCACAACTTTTCTGTCAGGAGCCGGGCTCTTTCCAGGAAGTCAATGTACATGTCACAAGCTCAGGAATAACGTGTTAGTTGTGAAATATATACTCCATACGCCTGCACTTCTGAAATATTGCCGCTAAAATTGTACTATGTTTTTATCTTATCTTTTCCTTTTTGTTAATGGCTTAATTGTAAAGTCACGATGAATTAAGTAATGTCACTTTCCTTAGTTAAGGTCCCACTTAAGTTAAGTTGTGTATGCCACTTAAGTTTAAGGAAATGTTTAATGAAATCATGGTATGAGAAACACTAAAATTAAGTTTTATGCATTCGGGTCCTGAATAGCATAGAAATAGCACAACTCTTTTTTCACACCCTGACATTTTATAACCCACAAATATACTTTCAATATTATGAAAATCTTGGAATCACGAAATAAGAAACTTAAATGGAACCCACTCCCCTCCCCTCCCCTCCCCTTCCGTAAAGCTTTTCTTTTATAACTTGTTAATCGTGAATAAGCCGTCACGGTGTTATTTCTTGTTTGAAAACATGACATTTAATATAGTAATGTGTGAAAATATATTTACGTTTTACTATATTAATAAAACGTATCACAAAATACCTACATAAATTTGATACACTGTATGGCCATTTCGTTGACTGACAACTGAGCAAATTTTTGCCAAATTTTTTCTGATTACAAATTCTGTTTCATAAATGACCGATGACCAAGACGGCAACCACAGTCGAATTTAGTTTAATATACATAAAAATCCAAGTAAAAATCCTCTTGTCTGAAACCACTTGAATTGGCCAATTAGAATCAGACTTGACAGCAATGGGCCTTCGATGGTCCTCTTTCAGAAGTGTGCCCGATGACCCAGACTGCCAACCAAGACGACCAAACTTAGTTTAACAAAGGAACAAATTTAGGATGACCCGCAATGTAAACCATAATGGCTGCCACAGTCAAATTTAGGTCAACATAGGACCTTAGGACACTGTGGCAAAATTCTTTGAAGGTCTACTCCTCTGAAACCACTAGGCCAATTGAGACCAAACTATGGTAGAATGGGCCTTTGGTGATTCCCTTTCAAAATTATGTCAGATATATATAAAAAAGTAAGTATGTTGCGAAACAGCACATACGACAATAGAATTCGATGAAAATATATGGTAATGGTAAGCTGTCAAAAGGGTCATAAAAAGACCCTTAATGTACAAAAAAGCAAGTCGAGTAAAAGCAAATACAAAATCATAAAATACACACAACAACAAAAGTTAAAGTAAAAAGTAAAAGGTTCAACCGAGATGGCCACCATAGCCGATCTTCGTTGAACACAATTCACTTATAGATCTTCTTGCCTGACAAAATAATGCCAAATGAAAAAAAGTTAACGGCAATGATGTTTGAAAATTATGTCCATTGACCCAGATAGCCAACCGAAATTATTGCCATAGCCGGTCTCAGTTTAACATACGACCCTATGGGGAAAATGATTGTAGATCTTCTGTCTGAAACTTCAAAGCCTTCGTCGCAATGGTTCTTTCGTGATGCCCTTTCCAAATTGCGTCTGATGGTCCAAACCTTCAATTAAGAAAGCTGTCAGAGGTGATCTAAATTTCCATTAGACACAGTGCGACATTAGTTTTTAACACTACTGAGGCGGTATAAACCAGACTCTGCAGCAATGGTTCTTGCGTGCTCAAAATAAAATTGGTTTGATGACACATACAATTTTCTAAATGATTCATTTCTTTTTTTTTCCTTTAATATTTAATTGCATATTTATCTAACAAGTAAAATTGTGTTGTTTAGAGGTTCAATATAGTTTAAGTTCTATTGGTGTACTATGTATACTTAGTATTATAAAGCATTGATGGAAAACCCTTCAAAACATCAGTTGAATTTAAAATCAAGTAACACTGTAAGATTTATTAGAACACCTATCATCACACATGTTTATGTAGGACATATTTACAAATGCTTATTTCGGTCAAAATTTATGGTGAATAAAAAAATTACAACTCGTGACCACGAGTTACTACTAACTCTTGACCACCATTTATTAGTTAATTGAGTCCGAGGACACTGAGAGCTATTGCCATCACTTGGCGTCCATCCCAGTCTGGCGTAAAAATCTCCTCTGAAACTACCTTGGCCAATAGGAACCAGCCTTTGTTGGAATGGTCTTTGGGTGACTCCCCTTAAAGCAAGTGTGTCCGGCATCCCGAATTCCAACTGACATGGCTGTTTACTAAAAATAGAAACAAGGGGTTCTTAAATCTTCTAAGAAACTACATGGCCAGATGGAACCAAACTTGGCAACAGGTGTTCCTCTTTTAGTATTGAACCGATACCCGGACTGTCAAGATGGCCGCCATGTCGAACTTTGTTGGACCCAGACTTCGCAGCAATGGTCTTTAAATTGTCCTATTTCAGAATTGAGCCAAATGACCCGGACTCTCAACCTAGGATGACCACTACGGCCGAACTTAGTTTAACATTGGACCCCATGAGGAAATTCATTTCAAAATCTTTTTGTCTGAAACCACTTGGCCTGTTGGAACAAAAACTGGCAGCAATAATCCTTAGTTGCTCCTTTTTTATAGTGATGTCTGATGACCCACACTGTCTTTGGATAGTCCTCTTTAAGAATATTGCCTAATGATCCGGATTGTCAACCAAGATGGCCAACACGGCCGAACTTAGTTTAACATAGGACCCTTTGATATTTTAAAAATATTGCCTGAAACAACCTCGCCAGTTGAAACTGCACTTGTGTCCAAAGCCCTTACTTTCGACCATATGAGCCAAACTTAGTTTATCATAGGACCTTATGGGAAAATTTTTTTAAAATCTACTTTTCTGAAACCACTTGGCCAATTGGAACAAGAAATTTGCAGCAATGGTCCTTAGACACTACTCTTTGAGAATTATATCGGATGACCCGGACTGCCTTTAGTTGTCCCTCTTTCAGAATTGTTTGTGATAACATGAAGCAACTCTGAAACTACTGAGTAAAAGGTAGCCGAACTTGATATTAATCCTATGACAAAGAATGACAACTACATGTAGAATCGTCCAGAATGGTTCTAGGGTAGAACTGTCATAAATGGTTCTAGGTAAGGACAAACCCTGTTATAAACGGTTCTAAAGGTGTCAGGATGACAGTTCTCGAACTTTTCTAGAACAGTTCTTCTGACAGTTTATGACAGTTCTAAAGAGAGGTTAGAATTGAGCTCAACTGTAGTTTAACATAGGACTCTATTGGGAATTGTCTTTAAAGTCCTATTGTCAGAAACCACTAGACCATTTTGAACAAAACTTTGCAGCAATGGTCCTTAGTTGGTCCTCTTTCAGATTTAGTCATCCAAGATGGCCACCAGAGCCGAACATATTTTAACATAGGACCCTAGGGGAAATTTACTTAAAGATCTTCTTTTCTGAAACGACTTGGCCAATTGGAACAAAACTTGGCAGCAGTGGTCCTTAGTTGGTCCTTTCAGAAGTCAACCTTTCAAGGTGGTCATCAGAGTCGATCATAGTTTCACATAGAACCCTGCGAAGAATTTAATGAAAGATATTCTTGTCTGAAACTACTTGGCAGCAATGGTCCTTAGTTGGTCCTCTTTCAGATTTATATCCGATGACCCCCCTAGTCATCCAAGATTGCCACCAGAGCCGAACATATTTTAACATAGGACCCTAGGGGAAATTTACTTAAAGATCTTCTTTTCTGAAACGACTTGGCCAATTGGAACAAGACTGGGCAGCAGTGGTCCTTAGTTGGTCCTTTCAAGATTTTATTGTATAACGCTCAGACACTAAGTGTGTAACATGAGGACAAATACAATATGTACAATATGAAATGACGGAAATAATAGGGTAGATTCATATCAAAATAATGCATTAACTTTTTTAACATAAACAGCAAGTCTTTTGTAAAAATCTACATTGCAATACATAAGCATTCTTCAGAAGTCAACCTTTCAAGGTGGTCATCAGAGTCGACCATAGTTTCACATAGAACCCTGTGAAGAATTTAATGAAAGATCTTCTTGTCTGAAACCACTTGGTAAATTTGAACAAGACTTGGCAGCAATTGTCTTTAGTTAGTCCTCTTTCAGAAGTGTGCCTGCCCGTCCTCCGAGAAGGCCACCAGAGCAGAAAATAGTTTAACAAACATAGTTTAACAAATGACCCTTTGGGAAATTTACGTAAAGACCTTCTTGTCGGAATCCACTTGGCCAATTGGAATAAAACTTGACAGCAATGATCCTTAAGTAGTCCTCTTTCAAAATTGTGTCTGAAGACTATGTCCACCATTTAAGGTGGCGGTCAGAGTGGAACATGCTTTTTACCTAGGGCCTAATGTAACCTAATGTAAAAATCACTGAAAGACCTTTGTTTGAATCCAGTGAGCCAGTTGGAACTTATCAGCAATGTTCCAGGCTGGCAAGCAAGATGGACTCTGTCCAGGTGAGCGACACAGGCTCCTGTGAGCCTCTAGCTAGTAGTTGTTTCATGTTCCTTTATTGTTATGTTTTTTTTGTTTATAGAAATTTCTTTGTTTGAGATTTTGTATTGAGGTTTTGTTACAAATTAGATGTTGTGTATTCGAGTGCCAGTTAATACTTGTACTGTGGTATGGGCTTTGTTTCATTGGTAAAAAATACACGTTGATCACTTTGGTATTTATTCGCACATTTGTCAGAATAACATACATGACATAGTCCCTGTGAGAGAATTAGAAAAGAAATATAACTGACATTGATGATACTTTTTGTGTGGTCCTTTTTACATGTTTTTATTTCTGATAAAGGTTCTTCATTGGTACAGATATTTCCATACACTCTTTTTCTTCTTTTTTGTCATTGTGGTTGAGTAAAATTGTTCACTTTATTTTTATCATAACGCAACGAGGTCGTATGGGAAAAATACGCTACTACTTCTGAAGTTTGAATATATCAGAATATATCAGAAAGCTAAAATGTTGGTATGTATTTGTAATTAATACATATGTATTGATTCTGACGACGATTTTGTTCTTAATAAATTTCCAGCAGTACTTAAGAAGTCTACTTGTAATTCTACATACATGTATATATCTTACTAATTCATTTCAATGTGACTTTCCCGTACGACGGTTGTTAAGTTACATTTGTGTGTACCTTAGAGTTGTTCTATGGTATTTTAGATACGGACTGCTACTATAATTTACTACTTACTACTTCCTGTATATTATTAATTAAAAAGTAGATGGTATGCCTTGAGTCATCTGAAGTGAAATATTAATTTTAGATTTCAGATTCGAATTATTTAATTTTTATCGTAAAATGATCGAACTTTCATAATCTTTCCCTCACTGTACAAAATACCTTCCTATGACGTAACAGCGACATCATTAACGCCATGACCGTCTGCTAATAAAAGGTTTGAAGAAAATTGTTTTCACGTAGATGTTGGTCAAACAACTACCAGCAAGAGCCTTGTCTTAAAGATTTTTTAATATAATGTTTGTCTTAAAGCTTGCATAAAGATACATTTCCGAGGAATATCGTTTTGGCAAGGCTGTTGCTCATATCAAAAGTTTAATCCAAAGGTCCAAAAATTAGTGAAATTTGGTGTTTTTCATTGATTTCTTTACAATTAGCGTCTTCGACAGTATATTGTCGCTCTCAAAGAAACATATTCCTTACGAATACAATGGGTTCAAAAGTAAATAATGAAGTAATTTAGATTTAATACATAACGCAAAAATGTGTTAGGAAAAAAACCCAGAAACTCTGCATTGAAATCAGATGAATGTATTGCTTCTTTTGTTACCTTGGATTTCCTTTACATCAAAAACCGTAAATATAAAGAAGAAATCTATCAGAATTCCGCCAAGAACACATGAAAAACAGATTGATAAAAACACTTTATACATAACATAGTTTTTGTGTCCTTTGACCCCTTACATCTGGAAAACCGTAAGAAATATATATTGACATTATACTTAGAGCATTTCAAAAAAAACAATCCAAAGATACTAATATTAGATATAGTAAATTTATACTATGCTGTATACGACGCACCCCAAGGATCCAACTCCCATCAGCAGCATTAAAACCGAAACATTTGTAAGACCAAAAACCAAACTTATATTAAACAAGAAACACTCAACCAAAAATACCGATACAGGAAGCCAAAATATCCCCGCGAAAACGTTATTGTGTATCCTATAGCACCAAAACGGATATCTGAGAAGGTCAACAATGTCATACTAATCAACCAAGGCTACCCCAATGGACAGACGAAAAAGCAGAAGACATCGATACAATCTAGATTCAGATAGTCTGACTTGGTGCAGACACTGAACAGTGCTGGAGTTAAACCTGCTTTATTGGTATCCATAATGTACAATACAAGCTACAATGTATACAAGCGAATACCAGTATGATTATTAACAATGTGACATCGAGCTTGAAATGATAACAAATGTTGGACGGTATATTAATAGATACAAGGGTAAAATGAAATTTTATCAACCGAAAAAATTGCTAAAAAGTAAAAAAGGCTCCCGTAGCTTCTGGTCTGTAACCTGTGTTTTCATATATAAATTGTGTTCATTTATTTGTTAAACAGTTCCAGAGATGTTAATTGGCAAACAACAAAACGCTAAGGACGAGTTTAACATAAATATTTTGTAAGCATTAATGTGTAGAAACGTATAAAAGATATAGTAGATGTCACATAAAGCCAGACAGAAACAAGAAACAGCACCATTTTGATTACTAAGCGAAGAAACGAAACGAAACAAAGCAGATTCGTTTCTTGAAATGGTACATATAATTTTCTATGGGAGATTACCAAAATAAGAAAGGAAACGGTTTCGTTTCATTCGTTTCTGTGTTGTTTCGTTTCGTTTCTTGAAATAGTAGTCTCTTGAATACTAGTGCACACTCATTTGGCATAAATACAGATGAACATATTTATACAAAACAGTATTTTTAGCTCACCTGGCCGTGTGACTTTATGCCATCCCTTGGTCCCCGTCGTCGACCGTCGTCGTAAACTATTTCAAGGATCATCTCTTCAGAAAATACTGGGCCAAATACTTCAAAACTTTAAATGGATGTCCCTTAGGGTATCTAGTTTATAAAGTGTGTCCGAGGTTTTAATCCATAATCAAACATGGCCACCATTGCTAAAATAGAACAGAGCGGTAAACTGCAGTTTTTGTCTTATATCTCAAAAGCTAAAGCATTTACAGTAAAACTGACAGGCATAAAAATGTTCATCAGGTCAAGATTTACCTGCCATGAAATTTGCTGACGAATCGGTCAACCCTTTTTGGGTTATTTCCCCTAAAATTGTTAATTTTAAGGAAATGTTACAGTTTTAGGTTATTATCTTGAATATTATTTTAGATAAAGACAACTGTAAATAGCAGAAATGTTCAACAAGGTAAGATCTACAAATAAGTTGACTTGAACAAAATCATTGATTGACCCCTTATAGGAGTTTTTGCCCTTTAAAGATCTTTTCTTCTGAAACCACTTCGCCAATTGCGACCAAAGTTTGGTGGAATAGTCCTTAGGTGACCCCCTCACAAAATTATGTCCGGCATCCCCGACTTCCAACCGACATGGCTGCTGTTACTAAATATAGGGAAAAGGGGATGAATTTAAAAAATATTCTTCTATGAAACTACAAGGCCAATTGGAACCAAACTTGGCAGTAATGGTCCTCATGAGGTTCTTTTTCAGATGCATGTCCGATGACCCGGACTTTTAACCAAGATGGCCACCACAGCCAAACCTATTTTAACATAAGACCTTAGGGCCTATGGGAAAATTCATTGAAAAATCTTCTTGTCTGAAACCACTTGACCAATTGGAATCAGACTAGGCAGCAATGGTCCTTAGGAGGTCCACTTTCAGAAATGTGTCCGATTTTTTGGACTGTGAACCAAGATGGACGCCAAAGTCGAACTTGTTTTAACATAGGACCCTATGGGAAATTCACTCAAAAATCTTCTTGTCTCAAACCACTAAGCCAATTAGAACTAGACTTGGTAGCAATGGTCCTTAGATAATCCTCTTTCAGAATTTCGTCCAATGATCCGGACTGTCAACCAAGGTGGCCGCCACAGCCGAACATAGTTTAACATAAGGCCCAATGGGAAACTTTATTGAAAAATCTTCTTGTCTGAAACCACTTGACATATTGAAACCAGACTTGGCAGCAATGGTCCTTAGTAGGTCCTCTTTCAGAAATGTGTCAGATTTCGTGGGCTATGAACCAAGATGGCCGCATCAGCTGAACTTATTTCAACATAGGACACTATGGGAAATTCACTCAAAAATCTTCTTGTCTGAAACCCCTAAGCCAATTAGAACTAGACTTGGTAGCAATGGTCCTTAGATAGTCCTCTTTCAGAATTTCGCCCGTTGACCCGGACTGTCAACCAAGATGGCCGCCACAGCCGAACTTAGTTTAACATAACGCCCTACGGGAAAATTGATTAAAAAATCTTCTTGTCTGAAACCATGTAGCCAGTTGGAACAAAACTTAGCAGAAATGGTCCTTAGATGGTTCTCTTTTAGAAATGTTTCCATTGACCTGGACTGTCAACCAAGATGACTGCCATAGCTGAACATCAGCCAAATTGACTGCAACACTTAAATGTTTAGTCCTGCTCAAGGTGAAAATTTAAATCCAGGTGAGCGATACAGGCTCTTGAGAGCTTCTTGTTTTATTCCTTTTCAAACTATCAACAGATAATACATACTTTAAAAATTAGAATCCAGATTGGTTTGGTACATGTGCATAAGGAGAGATAACTCTCCATATTTGACCTTATTTGTAAACCTTGTGCACCATCTGGAGGAGTTTTTAATCCCCCTGCCGAAATGTTTAACAAAATGACATTTTTGCTGGTTGAGTTTCACACCAGTTTTCCCAAAACGACTGAAAACTTCCGCCAACTCACCAAGGTGTTCTTGAAAGATTTCTGAACAAACCAGCATATCGTCGAGGTTACAGAGGCATGACTTAAAAGTTAGTCCATCAAAAACTGAAACGAATTCGGACCTCAGCTGAATCCCATAAGCAGTCTGCTAAATTTGTATGTCTCAAAACATGTGTTAAATGCTGTATACTTAGAGCTTGAAGGGTCTAATTTCATTTGGAACACATCCTTAGCTTAGATCTATGGAAGTTATGAAATTCGGTGTGCGTTGAGAAAAAGATTCTGTCAAGTCCTGTAAATCTGGAATACTGTAAGAAAAATGTTGGCATTGCGAGTTCAAATATCTAAAGTCTCAAAAAAATCTAAACTGTGAAAACCTTGCATCTTTGTCATAAGGAGGCCCGATTTTTTTTTACCACGCTTTGTCACCAACACAATTGAGCTTTTATCGGGAGCTCCTCGTCAACACTTACCGGAGAAATGATTCCTTATTCTATTAAATTGTCAGGTTATAAAGGATAGGGTTTCTTATTTTTTTGCTTTGCATCCGGTTTTATAATAATTTTGTGTTGAAGTAAATCTGTAAAGCCTAGTTTCCTGGCGAAAATATATCTTTTCTCAAATAAAAACTTGTGTAAATCTGTTCTCTGAGAATGTGACAAGTCACATGTGTCAAAACGAAAGTTGGAAATGAAATTAGATATTTCACTACAATCATGTCACTTTGTAGTATTACATGTATCATACTCGTGCTATTTGGATTATTGGTGTCATTTAATAAATTTATGTTCTGATCAAACGTTCCAGGTTATGTTCTTTAAAGAGAACTAAAATGTGGTCCGATGTAATTTCGTCAAAATTTACTAGCACCTTTCCTGTTTCTTTATACAGATCAATACTACAGTTATACAGAATTTAATAACTTAATTTGAACGATTCTATTTTGAGAAACAGATGAAATAATTAATCCTCTTGACAAAATATGTCTGCTTGACGTACAGATTCCTTGTTCTCGTACAGATATTCGACTGAACTTTTCCCCTTATTATTGTCTCTGTATTAGGCATAATTCTTTGTATAATATGCGATCTTTTCGGAACAGTCATCATTTCGCTAGAGTCTATTACCATTTAATTGTCAACCAAATAACTAGTCCCAGCGATGATAGGATGCGAATACTTTTTGATTAACACCGGAAATGTTTATTTTTACAACAGCAGGACTAACTACTCCAACTTTTTCATTGTTAGCCAAAACTATTGAATCACGTACAACTAAACAGAAATTAAACGTTTCATTGTAAGGCAAAGAATTATAAAGTTGTTTTGAAATAATATTGACGGAACTGTTTTTATGATGACATGTTCTACCAATTAAGTGTAAATTTACCAAAGTTGGAATATAAATTTTTTAAATTAAATGGTAACATTAATTCTAATGATATTAATAGTTATTAATATGCATGGTTGCTAGATACATTTCCAAAAAATGAAGGTCTTAGAGTCTTTCAGGAAATTTACCAATGTTGGAATTATTTTTTTTAAATCAAAATATTCCATTTGAAAGCTAATATTCTGCTAGTGTCTGATTGTATGGTTGATTGGTAATTTTCAAAAATTAATTGGTCTGAGACTCTTCCAGAAAATATTGTCTGCCCAAGGGCAAATTTCAAAATTCCGAAACCTTCGGCACAGACAACTTTTAAAGTGCTCGTAATGCACCAATTTTTACATTTCTACAGCTTAGGGTGTAAGATGAGTTCTGTGACGATCAATTTTGGGATTGTTTAACTCTTTTGTTCTGTGTTTTATTGATATAAGTGGCTTCCAGTTATCAATACCAGAGTAATTAGTTGTTTAATATTTATTTTCATTTATCGCCTTTCACTAATTGGGGGAAATGTTTTCTTAACATGTCCTTCTGGATCTTACTACGGGTCCCATCAATCACATAGTTAGACTAAATTTCCTTCAGAGTCCCATACAGAGCTATATGCCATATAATTTTTTACCTTCCTACAAAATAAAAGGCGATCAATTTCATACACCCCCCCTTACAGCACCAAATTAGAAATTTCAACTCCCCCCCCCGAAAAAATCCCCCAACCCCCTCAAATGGTCAGTAATATCCTTATTTGGATATATAATGACATCTATTTACTCAGGTATGTTCGTGATAAAGGCTCAATCTAACATACACAGACAAAGTTTTCTTAATGCTATATAAAAATAAAATATTAGGGCCGTATTCATAAAGGTGGTTTAAAGTAAACCTCGTTTAATCTTAAACCTGGTTTAGTTAAACCAAGAAATTAAGTTTAAATTAAACTCTATTCATGAAAAAAATTTAATCCTAGTTTAAGTAAACTTAGTTTAAAATTGAATAAACTTGGTTTATTTTTTTTCAAAAACTAAGGTTAGATTTAAACTATGATTACGAAAATAAAACAACTGGCTCCGAATCGCATTTCTTTGTTACGTTCTGTTTATAACGTGATTATACACATCTCGACACTGAATTCAAAGCCGCTAATACATACTTTAAGAAATGCTAGTCGGTGTGATTAGGGTGTCCGTAACAGTTTTATTTGAAATGAAATCTTGAAACTGGATGCAAAATAATAAGAAAAAAAATCATGTCAAACCAAAGTTTCCAATTAGAAAATTTCTTAACTGGAATGCATCCACGGGAGGGCTGCATATTTTACCCACCCATTTTACTGATGGTAACTTAATTTGACAGAAGCCTAATACAAACATTTAAATGCTAAAAGTGATGTATTAAATTACGAATATTTTTAAATGTTTTTAGGAGGAGTGGGATCTTTAAATTTTAGGAATATGTACTATACACTCTGTTAAGGATACGACAGATACATCGAAGTCCGCTTCATATTTTGACTTGTTTCTTGAAATACACAATGAAGGACATTTGAAGACAAAACTTTATGACAAACATGATGACTTCGAGTCACCTGCATATGGCGTCTACGTTTCTCAGCTTATCCGACATTCAAGGGCATGCGTGAGTTACCATGACTTTCGACAAAGAGGATTACTGCTGTCATGCACAATAGTTTCTTAAACAGGTTTTTATCAGGGATAAGTTGATGTCATCAATTAGGAAATTTTACGGTCGTCATCACGAATTTATTTACCGTTACACTGTTCCAATATCTCAGATGACGTTGAACCTGTTCTGACAAAAGGGGGCGGTTTTTTTCGCAAAACGGCTGTAAAGGTGTATACTTTTGTTTCTCTTTTCTACAAAGGGGTAATATCTGACTATCTGGAATTGGGTTATATGTCAAGAACATTTGGAGCGGGGTCATAATTTGAAGGAAACATAGAATTTCAGTCACAATCACATTTAAAAAGGAAACTTACTTGGGAAACAAACATAAGACAAGTAGCTGAAAACAAATTCTGGATGTCAATGTGCTACATTTAGATTGCTAGTTAAAATGGGGTATTATTTTGGAAACAGATTTTCTGCAATGGAATATGTAACATGGTCAAATTTTGTCTGGAAAGGGGTCGGGGTTCAAATGTGCTGGAAGAAACCACCGGTCAACTTTTTTCACGTATCCCCCGCCCCCACCCCCTCCCGGGCATCCTATAAACGTAACAAAATTAATATATCTCACATGGAATTCATGAACAAATTTAAAACAAACTTTTTATTACAATGTATTTTCATTTAGATTTGCACATTCAATGAGAGGTAACTGCTTGAAATGCGTCGTATGCATCATAGTATAAATTTACTTTATCTAATTTTTCATTTAGATTTGCACATTTTTAATATGTTGGGGCAAACAAATAGCAAGGGTTAACTCTCTTTGAATGTAATAATTTTATAAATTATGTGTATGGATAGGATTTTTTTCGTCTGAATAAAATAAGTATGTTTAATTTAATCAATTATTCAGCATCATACGAATTGGATGAAAAAGAGACAGGTAAACAACCTATTTATCAGACAAATAAAGAAACAACTTTTAATATGTGCAAAATGTACTATATAAAATCAAACTATTACAAATAGGAGTTGGATCAAAATTTTATAGCATTGTGAAAAATATGTACTCTATTAGTAAATCCTGCATTCGTAATAAAAATGAAACCACAGATTTTTTTCCAGAAGAATTAGGAGTGAAACAAGGGGACAATTTAAACCCTAATCTTTTTAAAAGTTTTATAAATGATCTTTCCAAGTATTTAAGCGATACTCCAGATCTTGTCTACATAAACAATACTCCTATTTACTGCTTAATGTATGCAGATGATATAGTTTTGCTAGCATCAACTTCTAATGGGTTACAAGGTAAACTTTATAAACTCCAAACGTATTGTAAAGACTGGTGTTTAAGTGTTAATACTTCTAAAACTAAAGTTCTAATTTTTAACAAGGCAGGCAGGCATATATAACAAAAAAAATTTGTTTAATAGTGTAGCTATTGAATGTGTAAAGTCATGTAAATATCTGGGTATCATGTTCAGCAGTTTTGCGTCATTCTCCCTTGCTCAACAGGAACTATTTTAAAAAGCACTCAAAGCCTTCTATAAACTAAGAAGCGATTTTCTGTCACTGAACAATAGTGTTAAAATATCTATGCATGTCTTTGATCATACTATAAAGCCAATCCTTCTTTATTGCGCTGAAGTATGGGGTTACTCAATCCATTCACGGCAAAGTTCAGATCTGAAACTTGCAATTAAGATAGTATTTACACAAGCTTACCTTGTGAGAAAATGCATAAATTGTTGAATTTTGTAAATTTATTCTTGGGGTGCATAAAAAGTCAACTAACTATGGTGTTCTATCTGAACTTGGAAGATTTCCCATTTATTTTGATATTATCAAAGCTATGGTGAAATATTGGCCTAGATTGGAAAATCTTAACTCTTCGTTCTCATTATTAAATCATGCATTTGTTGAGCGTAAATCATTATTTGATAAAAAAAAATTCCTTCATGGTTTAGTTCAGTAAGATATATACTTAATAATATAAAGGGACTGAATGAATCTTTGAAAGAAACCAAATTTACAAAGTTTAAAGAAATGAGTAAGAAGTTGATATTTCAGCACTACCTAGACATGTGCTAAGCTCAAAAAACAAAACACACCAATGGGAAACTTGAGAACTATTGCCAACTTAAAAATAATTTTGGAATTGAAAAATATTTGCTTATCCTGAAAAACTTTGAGCATCGGAGAAATATAACCAAACTCAGAATATCTGCACATAGGTTACAAATTGAACGTCGGAGATATCAGGGTATTCTTCGACACAACAGAACATGTGTCAGGTACACATCAGGGGAAATAGATAAGGAGAAACACTTTTTGTTTGTGTGTAATAACAACAATCATTTAAGAAAATCAATGATTAATTTATTGATACCCCATGTGCTAATTTCAAATATGTGAGCATCAATGAAAAATTTAGATGGTTATTTAATAATTAAAATTTTAGTATACTGGTCTCAATTTATGATTTAATGAAGGGTCTGATTTTCCATACAGCTTTTGCTACCACTATTGTTGGTTTAACTGTTAATGATGTATGCCTGAGACATTGTGAACGTTCCAAACTGGTATTGTTATTATACTTATACAATTCACTTGTTTGTAGTTGTTAACTTAAGCAACATTTACATGGTTATTTTATATATCATACATTTGTTTGTTTTATATATGTAACTCAATCATATTTGTTTTGTACTGTAATTATGCCCTCCATGGGCCCATTAATTGGTTAATAATAAAACCTTCTTCTTCTTCTTATACTAGGTACTTAACGCGCATTACTTTTCTATTGAATAAACAAACGACGTATGTAACGACCCACTTTGAAAACAATTACGCATGCACTGAATTCTTATAAACGCGTTATGTTTTTTTTTTTTTTTCATGCACTTTGAAAAAGTGTTCACTGTGTTTCTGCCACATTTCACCTGGAAATTCCTGTTGATAGAGGTTGCATGATTCAACCGGTTATTACTTCAAAGGTTTATTCACGTTTCTCCAACATTTGATAATTAGCTATCATAACATCTAATTAAGGGTGGGGATTAGGGGGCCCTCAAAAGTATTGCTAAAATTCTTCTTACCTGTAATTTACCTGTAAATTTTGTTGGAAAAAGGGCTAACTTTTTAAGTAACTCAAGATAATATGAATATAATTTAAAAAAATATTAATGCTAATAAAACTTATTTAGTTGTATGTTTCATAAAAAGATAAATTTGATCTTTTATTTTATATTTGAATATTTTCTTCATCATACAGTATCATTCGGCATCAATGTATTATGAATTAAAATATTTAAAAATTATTTAAAAAAATATATTAAATTCCATTATGTTTATCTTTTAAAATTATTAGGAATAATTTCATAATTTAGATGCAGAATTTGTCAGCTTGTCTAATTACTTTAATTAGGAAACTAAATATTAACACACCACTTCAAAAGATTTTACTAATTAATGGATAGGTCAAAATACACTTGTCTCGTGGCTTTAGGGCTAATCACAGAACTGATATACTGACCACACCCATGAAATTACCGTAGAAAAGCGCCCTTAGAGAGGAATCACTATGTAGCCTTTCTACTTAAAAAAATGAAACTTTATTAATAAGTACATGAACACATTTTTCTTATTGTTTCCAGGGTAAATATTCATAATTATTCTAAAAAACTGAAATCATCCTTACTAAAATGGTGAAAAATGGTTACAAAATATTGCCAAGTTCTTTGTATCTGTGATCAAAGTTTGAAGTTGCTAAAAAGACTCACTAGACTGAAATTTCCTTAGGCTCCTCTATCATGTCTATACTGTTACCGTATTAAAGTCAGATGTTGTTCTGGAGTTATGTCGCCTTGTCCGTAAAAAAATCAAATGTGTACGAAAAATCACAAAATTAACAATTTTTGGGTAAATTAAAAATCGTGTAGACTTCGATGTGCTCAATATATCTTGTTAAAATTTGAAACACACTTTGTTAAGATAAGTATCTTTTAATGGTCAACTGCTAATCAATGCTAAACATATAGCTTCAACTCCTATTTTGTGTTTTAATTTAATGAAGTTTACCCTTCACTAAATGACAAACGTCAAGTAAAAAGCCTACACTATGTTAAAACTACCAATAATTTATGGTCAAACATTATTCGGCCTAAAAAAATATGTGGTCTTGGTTGTCGTTAAAAAAAGATGTGACTTGATCAAAAACTTTGAATCCATGTTTTGGTATATAAAAATTATATTATAAAAATTATGATTCCACCACAGCAAGATCATGCTGATATTTACTATGTACTTTCTGTTAATGTATTTTGCATAAACTCTATGTCTTCTGTTTCCGGCAATTACATGAGTAGTATATAATCACAGTTCAAGTCGTATTTGAGGAGGTGCCGGAAGTGACGTCACTGGAACCGGAAATGACGTCACAAGAACCGAAAGTCATGTGACAATAACCGGAAGTGGTATGCGCGCATGCGCAACCGGAAGTAATGGGTTTTCGGCCATTTGTTTACGTAAATGACGCAAATCACGTGCTGGGACCCGAATATGTCGTCTGTGCATGTGACCGGAACCGGAAGTACCAGAAGTGGTTTGCGCGCATGCGCCACCGGAATTTATGTATTTTCCCACGGTTTGTTTACGGAAGTGACGTAAGCCGCGTGCTGGGACCCGGATGTGTCGTCTGCTCATGTGTAGGCGGAACCGGAAGTGATTTGCGCGCACCGCAACATTTTCCCGCCATTTTCCATTATTTGTTCACGGAATGCACACGGTATGGGAGAGGATTCAACAGACTATAGTGATTCAGTCTCAGACACCACCACAGAAGCCGATCACGAGGAATCGGAACAAAGTAGTGACCATGAATCCAACGAAAACTCCGAAGAGCAATGCGAACAGTCTCCATGTCACTTTGAATAGAACATTTCAAGTACACCAAGCGGAATATTCACAGAAAGTGAACGAACTAGTCGAATCCGGAATGGAAGACAAGGCACGCTTGGCAGCATATGGAGACATGTTTGACACATACAGAGACGAAATACGAAAGCATTACCTCGGACCGATGTCCTGACATCAAGACATGAATAAAGACCCCGTACCTAGAAAGATAAAGAAAACGGCTAACCGCTTGAGAAAATAGGAAGACTACGAATCAAAAGAATGATGGGAATATGCCGTAGAAAAACGAAAATGTCTGCTTAACCGTGTATTGAACGGCTACGACCCACTACCAGCTGAAGACAACAATGACTATATGTGACGGAGGAATTGGAACATATTACAAAGAAAAACAGAAAAAAAAATTTTTTTTTTAAATTAAAAAAATTAAGAAACAATAAAAAGAAGGGAAGGAGGGTAATGCAGCCTATATATGTTTATACATATCTATAGCCAGTCACAGGCCTGGACAAATGCAGAGTGGCCTTTCGAATGACCCGGATGTAAGGGTGCTCTCGCACCGATCCAATCTTTGACAAACGACAATCGACCACTACTAGCAGCAGCAGCGAAAACAGCGACAAGTAGCCCCAAAACTGAAATGAGTACGTGAGTATAGTCATGATTGGCGATGAACAGCGAAGAGCAAGAGAAAAAGAGAAAAAGAGCGATGAGCAAGTGAAGAGCAGCGATGACGAACTGCAACAAGCAGCAGGAGCAGCAGCGAAAACAACGACAAATAGCCCCAGAAAACCAAATTGAGCACACGAGTAAGGTCAGGAGTAGCGATGAACAGCAAAGACCAAGAGAATAACAGCGATGAGCAAGAAAATAGTAAGAGAAAAACAGCGATGAGCAGCAAACAGAAAAACAGCAATGAGTAGCAAATAGCAAGAGAAAAACATCGATGAGCAGCAAAGAGCAAGAGAAGAGCAAGAGAAAAACTCGATGAGCAGCAAAGAGCAAGAGAAGAGCAAGAGAAAAACAGCGACTAGCAACAAAGAGCAAGAGAGAAACAGTGATGAGCAGCAAAGAGCAAGAGAAAAAACAGCGATGAGCAGCAAGGAGCAAGAGAAAAACAGCGATAAGCAAGAGAAGAGCAGCGATGACGAACAGCGACGAGCACCAGGAGCAGCAGCAGCAGCGAAAACAGTGACAAGTAACCCCAAAAACTAAAATGAACACCCGAGTAAGGTCATGAGTAGCGATGAAAAGCGACGAGCAGCGAAGAGCGGCATAGAGCAAGAGAACAGAAATGAAGTGCATCATAGAGCAATGAAATGGACAGTTGCTAAGGACACCCCTCCATTGACCTAATGGTGACAGCATCAGCTGGAGGTAAGGAGACATAATCCAATTCTACCTTTAGTCCTCACAGAAACTTCACCCGTGGAGAAAAGTGCGGGAAAAGAGAAGATAATCCAACAGTACCTCTGTACTTCGATTACTCTCGGACTTCGACATAACAATGAGAGTATCAGAGGCTCCAGTCGAGACCCTTACCTATAGACCGATGAAGATCCAGAGACGACCGAGAAGTGCGGGAAAAGGGAGATAATCCAATCAGAATTCTGGTCAAGCATGGCACTTGCGTGTCCCAGCTATTGACTTACGCCACTTCCGTCAACAAATAATGGAAAATGGGGGAAAATCCACTACTTCCGGTTGCGCATGCACGTAAATCACTTCCGGTTCCGCATACACATGCGCAGACGACACATCCGGGGCCCAGCACGTGACTTGCGTCACTTTCGTAAACAAATCGTGGGAAAATCCATTCATTCCGGTTGCGCATGCACGCAATCTACTTCCGGGTACTTCCGGTTCCGGTCACACAGGCGCAGACGACACATCCGGGGCCCAGCACGTGAGTTGTATCACTTCCGTAAACAAATGGCGGGAAACCCACTACTACCGGTCGCTCATGCGCGTATACAACTTCCGGATGCTTCCGGTTTCGGTCATGTCACTTCCGATTTCGGTGACGTCATTTCCTGTTCCGGTGACGGCACTTAAGGGCACCTCATCAGCACCTCCTCAAATACGACTTGAACTGTGCTTATATACTACTTACATGAACATGTATTTTCGTGTATAGAAAAAAAAAGATCCATATTTTTTCTAAAACTGCAATGGGTTGTTTTGGTCTAGGCTATTTAAAAATAGGAGAATGTGTAGGATAGTGAAGAAAGTAGTCTATTCTCTCTCGCGATAGGTCCAAATCCGGATAATATATCTATTAGGCGACTAAAGCTCAAATCTTGATGCTGGTTATCGTGCGAGAAAAATTTTGAGATTTGAAAATCCTTTTATTATATAATCATACATCTTTGCTTATACCTCACCTTTTCCTTAAGGGTTAACCTCGTGGTCATTCGATCAAAGTTGAGGCTCAACTGGCCTTGATTAAAAAAAAGAACGTTCTTTTAGTATCAGTTGCTGACTTTGTATAAACATGTTGTTTAAAGGTCAAGACCCCCGACAGAATTTGAAAGGAGATCCCTTATGGAACATTCGACCAAAGTGAAGCCTCAATAGGTCATGCAGTTTCAGAGGAAAGAATTTGTATGCTGATTTTTTTTTATATTTTCAGTAACCATGATAACAGCGGCCATAATAGTCTAAGATCCTAACCCAAAAAAAACAATTTTAAAAGGGACTAATTGCGCTTCAGAAAACAGAATAAATATATTTTCATTTTAAACGCTCAATGTAAACAATTGTACCAGGTATCATTTCTGTGGAAGTACCACGTAACAAGTATGTTTGTTTTAGTTGGGGTTTTACGCCATTTTCAGCACATTTGGCTATTTCACGGCGGCCAGTTTTTATTGGTGGGAAGAAGCCGGAAAACCCGGAGAGAACCACCGACCTTCGATAGGAAAATTGGTAATCCTTGTCAATTTAGATCGGAGTCTAACACACCCGCCACAGGTTAGATTCGAACTAACAATCTCAGTTGCATGTCAGTGTTGACAGGCTAGTGATCATTAGTAGTCATGACGAACTACCTAGACCACTCGGCCACCGATTCCCCTATGTAACAAGTAGTTATTCCTGAAAGTTTTATCTCCATTGGTCAGGTAGTTTTGGAGAATTCAACCAATCAGAAAAGCTCTTTTTGGGACCTGACAACCTTTTTTGTTAGCAGAGCTGCACTAAAATCACAAAATAATTTGCCTTAATATAAAATGTAAGTATATCACTTCCATCACGCTAGCTATAAGTATATTTATATTCCATAGGGCTGGCCAAATGTTAACAAGGTCCGATCCTAGAAACAGTCCAGCTTAAAGGTACTTCATGTCTGACATTAGCTACTGATTTCTTGGGGGGAAAACCTGGACTCCATTACTATCCTGTACGTTTAAATTACCATTTAAGTATGTCCTAAAAGTAAAGTTTCAACGTGGATCAGGCTTTCGGAACCAAAACTTGCCCCTATTCTGCAACGTCACATTTGCTTGTGGTGACGTAATATAAGCCCAAAATTAGTGAAATGCACACATATTTTGGAGAATCAGCACTCGTAAAATATTTGAAACATTTCAGCAGTGGAAAAGGGAAACAAATACTCTGCCTATCTGAAAAAAAAGTGGTATTGTTTTTTACTTTCATTTTGAAGAAACGTTTGAAAAAATCCTGACAAACAACTTGCAATAAGCATAATACATGACAACTTTGGGTCAGATAGTTTCCGATATTTTAGACATTTGCTCCTCAGATTGGTGTATGCATGAAACACAAGGACGTGCATGCAATATTTGTAAAGGTCTTAAAATAAGGAGCAAATAAAACATTCAATCCACTGGACAGACAAAGCCAGGAAGACAAATGAACAACCACAAGCACAACAAATAAACACTGAAAACTAAAAAACAATGAACAACACAAACTCATATAACAAGAGGCTCTCAAGAGCCTGAATCGCTCACCTGGCAAACAATGACTATAAACTAAATTAATATATTAATGTTTTTTTGTAAATTAAACTGAGTATTTAAGGTCACATAAAATGCTGAAAATACCTTTAAAAGCCTTTCAAGAACCTCTGGAAAGAAATGGGCATGAGTTCTCCCTATGCTTGATTAAGATACAGTCATGGTCAATCTGATGATTCACAATACAAAATACAAGCTTTAATTCATCTTCAAATACAAGTATAAATCTTTTGGTCTATATGTTGTCTTCGTTTTTAAAATGTTTGAAAGAAGTTATGTAAAAATTGTGGGTTAAGGTTTTTTATTGTACTTGAAAAGGAAATATTGCAGGAACAATCATGCTAAGTTTCATCCAAATCCCCCTAGTAGTTTCAGAGGAGAAGATGTTTGAAAATTTGTTAACAACGATGATGACAGACACCAAGTGATGGCAATTAAAAGCTCACATATTATGAAGTTTAATCATTGTTATACAACATTCTCATCATCACCATTCACTAAGGATACCATGTTTACTTTAAAAACCAAATATTGTTGAAATCTGAGCAAGTGTAAAAAATGGCGGGAAAATGGCAGCCATTTTAAAAATGGCCGTCCAAAACAAACTTTCATCATCACCATTCAACTCGGGATACCATGTTTGCCATCAAAGTAGCTTTCATCTTCATTTTATTTCTATAATTCAGGAAAAAATAGCAAAAAACAGCATTTTGACTCCTATGTTCTATTTTTAGTAAGGGCGGACATGTTTTTCGACCAATCCAAAATCCAAGCATTAACTTTTTGCAGGATACCCTAAGGAACAATCTTACCAAGTTTCATTTGATTTTGAATAGTAGTTTCAGAGAAGAAGATTTTTGAAATAATAACATAAAAAAAAGCCAAAAATGTCAAAAAGGGCAATAACTCTAACATCAGTTGACAGATTTTCACGAAAATCAGCACACAGGTAGCTCTCATCATGCTGAACACTTTCAACCTGCCAGAATTTGCCGTAAGCTGATGATTTTTGAGATATTTGCGAAAAACTGTTGTTTGACCCCTATGTTCTATTTTTAGTAACAGTGGCCATGTTTTTCGACGGATCAAAAATCGAAGCATAAACTTTGTGCAGGATACCCTAAGGAACAGTTTGCCATCTATAAGGCATCAACAGTTATTTTGACATTTAAGGGACAAAACTTTAACTCCTAAAGGGCTCATTTAAACATTTTGCAAACTAAGGGAAATGCTGTGAAAATGGTCAATTTTGATGTTCTAAGGGGAATAAGTCCTAAAAGGAATGACCATACAACTTAAGTACAAATTTCAAAAAAAAAATCAAGAAAAAGGGCAATAACTCCTACATGGGTGGTTACATCTTCTTCAAAATTTCAAAGCGGGTAGATCTTGAGGTGTTGAACACTTTAGCTTCCCATCAGAATTTTGATATCTGTCACCATTTTTGAGTTATTTGCAAAAAACTGCAATTTACCCCTATGTTCTATTTTTAGCCATGGCAGCCATGTTTTTTTACAAATCAAAAATCCAAACAATAGTTTAGTAGCACTCATGCCAAGGAACAACTACACTAAGTTTGGTTGCAATTAAACTTATGGTGTAAGAGGAGTTAACGATTTTATTACAATGAATAAAGACTGCAAAAATGGTCAATTTTGACGATCTAAGGGGAATAACTCCTAAAAGGAACGAACCTACAACTTCGATCCTGTTACAAATTTTGTAGATCTTTGTGTGCCTAACAATATGAAATTTAAATTTTTAAAATTTCCTTTATAGTATCCAAGATATTGAGCTTAATAAGTGCAAAATTTGGAAAAAATGCAGAAAAAGGGCAATAACTCCTACATGGGTCGTTAGATCTTCTTCAAAATTTCAGGGCAGGTAGATCTTGAGGTGCTGAACACTTTTACCCATGCCAGAATTTTGATATCTGTTATGGTTTTTGAGTTATTTGCAAAAAACTGCAATTTACCCCTATGTTCTATTTTTAGCCATGGTGGCCATGTTTTTTTACGAATCAAAAATCCAAATGATAGTTTTGTAGCACATATACCAATAAACAACTGTACGAAGTTTGGTTGCAATTGGTCTTATGGTGTCAGAGGAGTTAACGTTTGAAAAAGTTTACGGACGGACGACGGACGGACGGACGACGGACGCCAAGTGATGGCAATAGCTCACATGACCCTTCGGGTCTGGTGAGCTAAAAACCAGATACACATTTGTAACTTAAGTTGCTTTATTCAAAGTTTCTCATGTGTTTTGCTATTACACGTGTAAATTAAGAAACTGACGATGTTGATATTTTATTTACCGAACGAACGAGATGTAAAGCTTTGTAAACATCCTCTCACAGATGCATCATACCAGTTTTCTTTGGACCAAAGTTTTGACATAGAATATCCAAAAGTGAAAAGTCAATGGACGATGGTAAGAGGACAGATGCCAATTGAACGTCTGTCAATAAGCCAAATGGGTCTTTACGTCTAACGATCTAAAACTATAATCAATTTGGATAAAAAAAGACACAAATGTAGATGTCATACATTTTATTTTGCTACAATATAAACATATATATATATATAAATACCAGCTATAGCTACACAATTATATCCATATTTTTAATAAATTGACTTTACACTGACTATTTAAAAATACTTAACTATAAAAATCTGTAATCTTTTTGAAGGTTTTGAATAAAAAAAAATACATTTTGAGTAAAAAAATAGAACAATAAATTTTTTTATACCAATTTTGACGACAAAATTTAATGCTCTGAATAGGATACCAGTCAATTTGTCCCACATATTTTAGTCGAAATTGGTGCTGCTTATTTTTGTTTTGAATTCCAACCACGATCTATCATCATACAGAGTGTAACACAGGACCAATACAGTTGACTTTGAAACTATACCCAAAACGACCATATAGTAAACATAATAGTCTACTATGTTGTCTCTCTATAGCATAACAAACAAATTCGTTCACACTTTGTGCCCTGATTGTTCTGAAGCGTTATGCAGTAACATGTTTGTATTGATTTCAATAAACACAATTTCACAAGTAGAAACAAGACCTATTTTGCACTCTTTATAAGTCCAAGTTTAAAATCTAAGTTTTGCTTTGGCAAACCTAAACAAAAGAAAAATTTACAAGCCTCTTCCCCAAAATTAATCTAAATCTCTGTTTCTCACTGGGAGAATTCTAGTAAAATGTTTTAAGATTTTATAAAGTGAAACAATAAAGGTCATAACTCTGGAACTTTAGAAGGCGCAATTCCCACATTCAAGTTTCAAAACATTTGGACAAAGCAAACAAGTTGCAGAAAGTACAAAATTAAAAAATGTTTCGGTTAAAGGGGGCATAATTCTCAAACGGTAAAACCACAAAACCCGCAAATTCATTTGTAGATTGTTGTAAAAATAAGCTTTATGGGTGACTACTGTGTTTCAAAACATTTGTCCAAGGCAAACTCAGATTAAAATGCGGAAACAAAAATGTGACAGACGGATATACATGGGTTACACTTAATGGGCCCGCACCTATGACGAAAGAATATAAAAATGTATACCCTTGTAAATTTAACAATAATCCAGTGACCAACATAATTATACATGACAACTTGAAATACTGTGAGCGAAGCTCACTACTTGATACCCTGCCTTACATAAGATACATGAAAGGAAATGTCAGTATTTTGGATAGGAAAACTCCAACAGCAGTGAGATGAGTTTCATCAAATTCCATTCAGTGGTTTAGGAGGAGTTGCAAATGGCATACTGGAACCCCTTATCACAATGAATGGCAAAGTCCATGTTGGTCACATCAGAATCTAAAATAGGAGGTGCACTACAGCATCATGCAATAAAGATCCTCTGAAAGTTTCATCAAATTCCATTCAGTGGTTTAGGATGAGTTGCGGATGGCATCATGGTACCCCTATCATAATGAATGTTAAAGTCCATGTTTTGGTATGGGTAACCCCAAATATTCATCAGATCAAAATCTAAAATAGGAGGTGCACTATGGCATCATGTAATAAAGATCCTCTGAAAGTTTCATCAAATTCCATAAAGTGGTTTAGGAGGGGTTGTGGATGGCATCATGGTACCCCCTATCACATTGAAAGTCAAAGTCCATGTTTTTCTATGGGGAAACCCCAAAAATTGCTCCGATCAAATTCTAAAATAGGAGGTGCACAATGCCATCATGGAATGAAGATTCTCTGAAAGTTTCATCAAATTCCATTCAGTAGTTTAGGAGGAGTTGCAGATACAAAGGTCGGACGAACGGACAGACGGACACAACGAATACTATATACCCCGCTTTTTCAAAAGTGGGGGTATAATAATATAAAGCTTTTCTTTTTGAAAAAATACTAAATACAAAATAGCACAACCCAAAATAGATGCTTTTGTCATAAAATACTATATCATAAAATTATTTTTTAATGAATAGTTACTTGTCAAATACTGGATATTTACAATTAGAAATAAAAAAAAATCAAATTTTAACTAAATCAAAATGCTAGCCCCAAGATGTCTGTAAAGCTGATATCTGAATTTTGCCTATATAAAACAAATATCGATTTTCACAGAAATTTTTTATTGTTTTGTGGTTTTAATTGATACAGGTTTTTCAGGACCACATAAGAACTACTGAACCTGGTCCAATATTTGAAGAGAAAAAGATCTTTATGTGGATTTTTCCATTGGTCCTACCCATGTTTAACTACGAGAACCTTTAGCAGCCATCTTGGTCAACTGTATGGGTCAATTTGTGAAGTAGGACTGCCAAAGAACCATTGCTGCCAAGTTTTGTTTCAACTGACTCAATAGTGTCAGACAAAAATGAATTGAAAAATTAAATTCGGCAATGGTGGCCATCTTGTTTATTAACAGTCAAGATAATTAAATAAAGTTTGAAAGATGGGCAACAAATGACAATTTGTGCATAAGTTGGTTCCATTTGGCTAAGAGGTTTAAAGTCCCACTATCGGCAGGAGTAATCAGAGACAACTTTGAAAATATACCAAATAAGGAACCCCTCCCCCCCCCATAGAATTCTGTGTTAACCTGAGATCAGCATTTACAGACATCTTGTAATTTATAACGACTTTCACTACTATATACATGTAATTAGAAGGAAAATCTTCTATTCCAAAAAATGAGAGTTTCCATTTATAAATGTATATGAAATTGCATATGCTGACATAGCACTCAACTTGAATAGTTTATCAACAGTCATATTCCTTCTCTGTTATCATCAAATGTTTTGGGTACAATTCATATTTTTACAATATGAAAAACTGCCTTGCTCGGAAATTCTCTTTTTAAGTACGTCAGACTCCAATTTATTAAAACGTACAACATCTGATTATCTTGATACCTGTAAAAAAAAAAATAAACTGAATATTGATATTTTAAAGTGACCAATTATAAATATTGTAAATCTTAAGTCAAGTCGGGATGGTGTATACATCATTTTAGAGAGACATGTATTGAATTGGTGTCTTGTTATGATTATGTATCATTTACGACAGTCACTTGTTGTTATTTTGATTATGTATCATTTACGACAGTCACTTGTTGTTGTTATTTTGCTATTGATCATATATCATTTTAAACAGACATGTGTTGTTGTCTTGCTATGGATCACACATCAGTTCAGAGTGGGATTTGTTGTCTGACAAATACATAAAAGCATCCTCCCAAGTCATGGTTTTGTATCCACGTTCATTCCTACAAATGCAGATACAAAATCCTGACTTAGAATGACATAAAAGGGACTTAAATAATTTCTCAGTGAACTCTCCTAGCATCCCGTACATTGTTCATTATTATGGAGTAGATTGTACCTCCTTATAGGACGTATATAAACAACTTTTTTTACGTTATAAATTTTTTTCTCGACTTCTATCGTCGGATTAACACATGCCCCCATATCCTTACATTTTCAATAAACTATTTCTCCTATTACACTTAGTATAGTATGTGTTTAACTCATATAATATAAACTTACAGTAAATGTCAACCATAGTAATCTGTAGTGTATTTTTTCTATTTCCTTTCATAGAGTATTTCTATAATAAAAGTAATGCAAAGTGAGTTATGTAGTTGTTAGCTATACTTAGACCGATCACCATTTTTGGAAGAAATAAAACTAATTATTTTCAATTTTAATTCTATTAATTATGTAATAAATCTGCATGCAAATAATTTGTTTTTAAGTTGCAGTGTAATACTTATTACATTAGAACAAGTATTATTTGATTTAACTCAAGATTAAGAACATTTAAATACTTTCATCTTTCATAAAATAAAAATACATAACAAATTTTGTAAATATGTTTTGCTTTCATTAAAAACTATTGCTAAATTTTAAATCGTTATGAAAAATACTTAACCCAAGTTCTCATAACTAATTTCATGAATTAATCAAATTTTATTTAGAAATAAAAATTTTGCATTATCCTAAAACTTGATAAACATATAGACAGAAACCTACAACATTTTCTTAAAATTCTAAATAAAACAAAATAAAAAGATAATTGTTTATTCAAGACATTTAACCCGAGTTGAAATAATTGAATATTCAAAAATTATATAAAAAAAATAATCTTAGAACACAGTTTACTGAAAAAATTTTACAACTTTTTTATTAAAAGATAATTTGTTTGTATTTCATTTTAAACATGTAGAATGTACTAAAATGTATGTGAAATAAATTTATAATGAAATAATTTTCATTTAACCAAATGTTAAAAAAAATTAAATCTTAACTATAAAAGTAACTTGTCATCAATTTTGTATTACAAATTTGATAAAATAAATTAAAATATTTTAATAAAGCTAATATTTTATAATTTCCTCAAAGTAAACAAACTTTAACCTATATAAAAATCTCATTTTAAGTTTTAACCACTGTTGACAGAACATTTTTTTTAAATCACATTTTATGAAAATTATACTAAAAGTTCTTGCAACATGTGGATTCTCCTCAAACTAGATAAAATCTATGTATTACAGTAAACAGAATACTTACCATATGTGTTTAGATTGGCTGCAACAACTTCCTGACCTTTACTGTCCAATGGTGGACCTATTTATTAAAATCTAGTTTTTGAACTATGCTAAAATCATATTAATCATTTAAATACATACCACCATTTAATAAATCATTCTCAATTAAACCAATGTTTAAAGATTTAAATATTCAAAAAGAATAAATAATCTCATAAGCATGATAAGACAACTAAGTAAAAATACTATAACATTTTTTTTATTAAAAGCTAGCTGTTTGTATCTCTCTTAAAGTATACTATAAATGTATGTAAAATAATTATTCCTTTCACGAAACATTGGACACTCATTAAAACGTTTTTACAGAAAAAACAAGAGGCTCTCAAGAGCCTGAATCGCTCACCTGGTAAACAATGACTATAAACTAAATTAATATATTAATGTTTTTTTGTAAATTAAACTGAGTATTTAAGGTCAATTAAACTGAGTATTTAAGGTCACATAAAATGCTGAAAATACCTTTAAAAGCCTTTCAAGAACCTCTGGAAAGAAATGGGCATGAGTTCTCCCTATGCTTGATTAAGATACAGTCATTGTCAATCTGATGATTCACAATACAAAATACAAGCTTTAATACATCTTCAAATACAAGTATAAATCTTTTGGTCTATATGTTGTCTCTGTTTTTAAAATGTTTGAAAGAAGTTATGTAAAAATTGTGGGTTAAGGCTTTTTATTGTACTTGAAAAGGAAATATTGCAGGAACAATCATGCTAAGTTTCATCCAAATCCCCCTAGTAGTTTCAGAGGAGAAGATGTTTGAAAATTTGTTAACAACGATGATGACAGACACCAAGTGATGGCAATTAAAAGCTCACATATTATGAAGTTTAATCATTGTTATACAACATTCTCATCATCACCATTCACTAAGGATACCATGTTTACTTTAAAAACCAAATATTGTTGAAATCCGAGCAAGTGTAAAAAATGGCGGGAAAATGGCAGCCATTTTAAAAATGGCCGTCCAAAACAAACTTTCATCATCACCATTCAACTCGGAACACCATGTTTGCCATCAAAGTAGCTTTCATCTTCATTTTATTTCTATAATTCAGGAAAAAATAGCAAAAAACAGCATTTTGACTCCTATGTTCTATTTTTAGTAAGGGCGGACATGTTTTTCGACCAATCCAAAATCCAAGCATTAAATTTTTGCAGGATACCCTAAGGAACAATCTTACCAAGTTTCATTTGATTTTGAATAGTAGTTTCAGAGAAGAAGATTTTTGAAATAATAACATAAAAAAAGCCAAAAATGTCAAAAAGGGCAATAACTCTAACATCAATGGACAGATTTTCACGAAAATCAGCACACAGGTAGCTCTCATCATGCTGAACACTTTCAACCTGCCAGAATTTGCCGTAACCTGATGATTTTTGAGATATTTGCGAAAAACTGTTATTTGACCTCTATGTTCTATTTTTAGTAACAGTGGCCATGTTTTTCGACGGATCAAAAATCGAAGCATAAACTTTGTGCAGGATACCCTAAGGAACAATCATGCTAAGTTTTGTCCAAATCCATTCAGTAGTTTCAGAGAAGATTTTTGAAATAATGACATAAAAACAAATTTACACGCAATCAAAAGCTTTTTTTCATTTTCTACAGTTTGCCATCTATAAGGCATCAACAGTTATTTTGACATTTAAGGGACAAAACTTTAACTCCTAAAGGGCTCATTTAAACATTTTGCAAACTAAGGGAAATGCTGTGAAAATGGTCAAGTCTGATGTTCTAAGGGGAATAACTCCTAAAAGGAATGATCATACAACTTAATAAGTACAAATTTCAAAAAAAAATCAAGAAAAAGGGCAATAACTCCTACATGGGTGGTTACATCTTCTTAAAATTTCAAAGCAGGTAGATCTTGAGGTGTTGAATACTTTAGCTTCCCATCAGAATTTTGATATCTGTCACCATTTTTGAGTTATTTGCAAAAAACTGCAATTTACCCCTATGTTCTATTTTTAGCCATGGCAGCCATGTTTTTTTACAAATCAAAAATCCAAACGATAGTTTAGTAGCACTCATGCCAAGGAACAACTACACTAAGTTTAATTGCAATTAAACTTATGGTGTAAGAGGAGTTAACGATTTTATTACAATGAATAAAGACTGCAAAAATGGTCAATTTTGACGATCTAAGGGGAATAACTCCTAAAAGGAACGAACCTACAACTTCGATCCTGTTACAAATTTTGTAGATCTTTGTGTGCCTAACAATATGAAATTTAAATTTTTCAAATTTCCTTTATAGTATCCAAGATATTGAGCTTAATAAGTGCAAAATTTGGAAAAAATGCAGAAAAAGGGCAATAACTCCTACATGGGTCGTTGGATCTTCTTCAAAATTTCAGGGCAGGTAGATCTTGAGGTGCTGAACACTTTTACCCTATGCCAGAATTTTGATATCTGTTATGGTTTTTGAGTTATTTGCAAAAAAATGCAATTTACCCCTATGTTCTATTTTTAGCCATGGTGGCCATGTTTTTTACGAATCAAAAATCCAAACGATAGTTTTGTAGCACATATACCAATAAACAACTGTACGAGGTTTGGTTGCAATTGGTCTTATGGTGTCAGAGGAGTTAACGTTTGAAAAAGTTTACGGACGGACGACGGACGACGGACGGACGGACGACGGACGGACGACGGACGACGGACGGACGACGGACGCCAAGTGATGGCAATAGCTCACATGACCCTTCGTGTCTGGTGAGCTAACAACTTTACCCCCATTTGTATATACATTGTAAATAAAATTCATAAAAATATTGAAATATAATTTTAAAAAAGTTACTCGGTAGTAAAGCCCTAAAATAAAACCAAATATATATATACAAAATTTAATTAAATGTAAATTTTTCCAAAATTAAAAAAAATTAAAATTTAAAACTTTTGTTAAAAAAATCTAAGTGTTTATATAAAACACTGTTCTTGTAAAGAAATTCATAAGATTATAATCTTAAAACATTTTAATAAATTTAATTTATTGGATTGTCCTAAAAGTAAACAGAATAAATGTAACAATTAATTTTCAATTAACCCAACATTAAACACAATTTACATTTCAAACTTTTGTCAAAAAAGTTCCTAAGTTTTAACCACTGTTTCCGTCACAAATTTCATAAAAAATAAAAACATTTCATTAAAAGTAATTGTTCTTCCATTACCGTAAAACTTAAAAACAAAATGAAGATAATTATATTGATATACAGAATACTTACAGTTGTCTTCTGATGTTATATATTCCAACAGAATGTCGACAATGGCTGCATGATTTTTTTCAAGTGCCCAATCTAATGGCGAATATCCATTTTCAGTATCACGAATGTTGACGTCTGCTTTTTCCCGCAACAGAATGTTAACAACTTCTAAGTGTCCATTTTCACTGGCTATATTTAAAGGTGTCCTACTATGAAATGATAATACGTTTATATTTGCACCATGTTTTACTAATAATTCCACAATGTCTGTATGTCCCTTCTGACATGCTATAAACAGAGGTGGTCCTCCTATATCTATACACTGGTTCACATCTGCTGTATGTTCTATCAATAGTTTCACGACATCAACATGGCCTTCCCCACATGCTATAAACAGCGGTGTTACTCCTGTATATCTACACTGGTTCACATCGGATGTATGTTCTATCAATAGTTTCACGACATCAACATGGCCTTCCTGACATGCTACATACAGAGGTGTTGCTCCGTCATCTCTACACTGGTTCACATCGGCTGTGTGTTCTATCAATAGTTTCACGACATCAACATGGCCTTCCTGACATGCTGCATACAGAGGTGTTGCTCCTATATCTCCACACTGGTTCACATCGGCTGTATGTTCTATCAATAGTTTCACGACATCAACATGGCCTTTGTAACATGCTATAAACAGAGGTGTTTCTCCTGTATCTGTACACTGGTTCACAGCGGCTGTATGTTCTATCAATAGTTCCACTACATCTGTATGGCCTTTCCCACAGGCCTGATACAGTGGAGAACATCCATTATCATCACAAGCATTAATGTTTCCCTTGTTGGCAATTAATATCTGTACGATGTCAATAAATCCCCTGTTACACGCGATAAATAATGGTGACACTCCATCAGATCTACACTGATTCACATCAACATTGAGTTCTAGCAGCCATTGTATAATACTAACATCACCAATAAAACAGCTCTGTATAAGTGGTGTGTCTTTAAATCCGCCATATTTATCTGTTTTATTTGCGAGTTCTTGTTGATCAGACGGAATGAGATTTTTCACGTGAGACATAAATTTTTTCCTGAATTGTTTGGAGTTGCGAATGTTTATATTACAGAATACATACCAAATTTTATCTTGAGTCCAATCCTTTATTAATCTGTCCAAATATTTATTGATTTCTTCATCTGGAATATTAATGTTGAAACTTAAATCACGGTCTGTAAGATCTGGTGTCCTCCATATAAATCTCTCTCGGATAAATTCACTGTCGGCATGTTTAATGAAAACGGACAACATTTTTTCACCAAAGTTCTGTGCGAAGATATCAAAAAGCTTGTCATGAATAATTTTATAGTTTATATTGGCGATTTTAACGTAAGTTCCGTTTAACACTTTGAACGAATCAATTAGTCTTTCAATGGAGGTATACCTGTTAAGTCTGCATTTATCAAATACATCTTCTATAATCTGACGTGTTTCGGTGTCAACATCCGTTAACATTTTCTCTGTTAATTTGTTGTTGAATAAAGTACACAGAACTAAACAGCAATATTTCAGTTTTCCTTCCTCATCTGTCCGTAACAATTTGTTAACTTCTTCTTGTAATATATCTGAAGGATTTTTGAAGAATTGACAAATGTCTCCGTGTGTTTCCTTGTTGTATAACCGACAAAGTAACGGGAAAAAATCAAATAACTTCGCCATGTCAGTAATTTTATTCCAGTCTTCCGGAAAATACATTTTGGCCATCTTGATCTGGTCGTTTTCGGTTAAACGTAATTCTGATGATGTAAGGTTACACTCTGAGATGACGAAAATCTCTTTTAATTCTTCAAATTTCGGATCTTGGAAAACTTGTAATCTACAGGTTGAAATGATTTTACAACAATTGTCTTTTAGTATAGTTTTTATGTGCGCCTTCATTTGAGTCCAAGTGTTAAAATCTAGTTGGTTTAAAGTAAATCTTCCACAGACATCATCAACAACATATACCACTTTAAGCCCCATTTTAAAATAATCTCGGATATCCTCAGGTTTACTCACAGGAACAATTGTATATCCTTCTTTTACCATCTGTAGAGCGACATGTCTGGTAAGGTATGTTTTCCCCATTCCTGCGTTCCCTGTCACGGTTATGCTGTTTACTGTCTTTAGTTTTTTTAGCACATATTTAGTAGCTGCTGTAGGTACATACTTCTTATCTGCTGTTATCCACTCTTCTAATATAGCCTTGAATAGCTCTGAAAATAAATTTATAATAAAGTTGTTTTGAAATATTTTCAGCTCCTAAATTTGATCTTTTGAAATGGCCATACAGTGCATAAAATTTATTCGGTATTTTGTGATACTTTTTTTTATTCTTAAATTGATGAAACTATGATGAATGAAGTCGTCACTTTCCCCTCATAGAAACATCATACGATTTTTAAATGCTTATATATATATATATACGGGAAGAGTCCTTTTGCGCCAATCGCATATTTTTGGTGGTATCAATTGCGCCACATATTTGTATTTTGGTGGTTTGAATTGCGCAAGTTTTCGGTACTTATTTGCGCCAGTTTACCTGTACTGATCGGCATTATAATGACCAATTTTATTCGTCCCACCCGTCTATGTTTGTGTTCTTGGACCAAGTTGTAAAGCTTCAAACGACAACATACGTTAAACTGAGAAGCACAAACAATGCTGCTGTACGAAGCAGACACAACTTGCAGAAAGAGAACTTTTCTGTTGTAAAATATCAGAAGTATACCGACGGGGAACTAAGTCGACAAGAGTACGTGCTCGTGATGAGCTACAAATCCCAGCCATTAATTTGAATTGAGACTGATATGCAATTTTAAACAGTTTAAGTTTTAAATATGTTGTAATTACCCTTTTAAATTGATTTCTCACTTATTAAAAAATAAAGTAAAAAATGACTGTAACTCCGCCAGTAAAAATAAACTGTCGGTCCCAAGCCCGGATAAAGGAGAAGGGGAGTAATTCAATATTTACAAAAATTCAATTCATTTTCCTAAAACATTAATATAAGTGGCGCAATAGGATTCATTATTTATTGGAGCAAATGATCTTACCCTCTCAAAAAATATGTTGGCGCAATAGATATACTGGCGCAATTAAGTTGTGGCGCAAAAGGACGTCAAACTGGCGCAAACTGATATTTCCCATATATACACATGTACACGGACGTAGGCTTTGAGCGATCTGATCATTGTTTCAGTAGAATTAAGATTAATTGTTGTATTTTTTTTAATTGTAATATACACTCTTTTCTGTTTTCTTTAATTTTTATTTTGTTTTTTTTCTATGGATTTTATTGTTTCTCTTATTGCAAATGTCTTTTTGTAACATGGGCAGCTCTTGTCACCATTTGATTCTGATTCATCAAATATGATGGTACCTAAATATTCATTTCAATCTCTGCACAGCCAAGTTAGTTGTTATAAGAAAGAAGCAAAAAATTAAATAAATATAGGATTTCGAATATTTTTTTATATTCGTGCAGAAGGATAAACCTTGCATTTCTACCTGTTTCTAAGGGTCATACAAATAAATTGTATATTTTCCGAAAATGTACCTATATTGTATATATCCCCAGCTATGCCGACAATAATATAACGAAATGTAGTCTATGATTGTATTTGGGAAACCCAAAAATCATTTTGATAAAAAAAAAGGTTGTGCACAATATCAATGTACACTGAAGATTACCTGAAAGTTTCACAGAAATAAATTGATGTGTGTAGGAGAAAATGACGCAATCCATGTTTGTCTATGGAAACCCCCCCCCCCAAAAATATTCTTATCAATAATAAAATAGTTGTACTGAACCGTCAATGAAATCAATTCGCTGGAATACTGGTAGTTGCGGTAAATAGGTGCGGACGGACGAACGGAATCCCCCATCACTATATATCTCCCTCTAGCGAAGCGGGAAATATAATAAGTAAAAAATACAAAAAAAAACCTTTAGGATCAGCCTAAATTTTAATTTTCACATATTCAGGGCCATGAGATTTATTTACAAATTCCGCACCCTCTACTGCTACAGAATCATATGGTCGTGGCCTAACTGCAGCCACAAAAACTAAATCCATTTACAGCCATCCTCGGTGGTCAAACGAGCTTGCACTAGGCTTTCATTTTGAAGGTTGTGCTTGCGGTCGGTATAAATTGTGTATACTGCAAGCAATAGTATCTTTTTACGGAGTATCTAAACCATACGTAAACGAGTCTGTGCTCCTACCTAAACCATAAGCGGGTTTGAAATCTTGACAAAAATCCAGAGTGGAAAATTTATTTCAAGTCTTATTTATTGAAAAATATATAGGAGTGAACACTGCATGGAATCAGACATTTCTGTAAATAGTACAACTATTTGCTGTTTTTATTTAAAATTAAAATTAAAAAGTTTTAAAAAATAGAAAAAAGTTGCATATTACATGTAATTTTTGTATTTAAAAGTAAAACTTGTATTTTGTTAAATGCTGCAGATTACATGGGACCCCAAGAACTGCATTCCTTACTTTAGAAGGCAAGCAGGATTTTACTTGCATTGTTAAAGGACTCGTTGTTTTTATTTTTCACTATGGTCTTATCGACCACCCTTCCGTATAAATTTATATTATTCGTATAAATATAAACATTTTTTTTCGTATCCTCTAGAAAAAGTAATAAAGATTGTTTTTTTTCTTCTTTCTCTGTCTTATATTTTCTAAAATATACTAAAAGTTTCTTCCATGTAATATTTATTACTGCATTTTGCCACATTTTTCGCAGACATTTAAAACAAAAGGGTTTAGCTAAGCGCAGCATGATACGACCTCAACATGTCGACAAGTCTTGAAATAATTACAGTAAAGGTGGACATATTGTTAAGCTTTACCCAATAAAGTGTTGGATAATGTAATTTATCCTGCAATCAAGCAATTTCCGGTCTAATAAAAGGGGTAGAATAAACTTCAGTCGTATTAGGTCATTGACCTAATAAAGTCTACTGGCACTTGTTTACTTATATTAGTATTTATTTTACATAGAAAAATAATTTTTTTTTTTTTTTTTTATTGTAATTATTCTTGTTCAAATTAACATGTATTGTATATATGTATATATATTTATATTATGCTCTTAATGGGCCCAAATTGGATAATAAAGTATTCTATTCTATTCTATTCTGGAGAGCGCGAGGAGCGTAGCGAATGTACCAGATGACGTAGTGGCGTTTCCCGCGTATTCACTGCAGTTGAATTTCAACTTCAAACGTAATTTTAAGGCATTTCACGCATCTAAAGGGGATTGCAGGATAAAGACAATACAAAGTCATTGTCGGGAAATATAAAATTTATTTTGGCTCGCTGCGAAACACGGGGAAAAGGCTCACTAAAGCTCGCCTTTTCTCGTGTTTCTAAAGCTCGCCCAAATAAATTATATATTTTCCGACAATGACTATGTATTGTATATATACATTACACATATATGTTTGACCTACAACAAAAACCAGAATGAAAAAAAAATAGTATTCTGGCCCCTTTAACAACTACAGGAAACAATATGTTGACATACTTCTGAAGGCATTCCAAGATGAATCAAAAGAAAAAATCTCCATTGAAATTGGATATTTTTTTTTATATCTCCTCCAAAATTGCTACCTTTGACGCCTTATATCTCGGAAACTATAAAAACATAGAAAATATCTGTTGACTAATGAAAGCAGTCCTCAAGATGAAATAAAAAGAATAAATCCTTATGAGAATTGGATGAAAATTTTTTTTTAAATTAAATAACAAGCCACAATGCTTTTTGGCCCTTTTAACCCCTTATTTATCAAAAACCATAAATTATAGATTAAATATGTTGCATATCCTACTGAAAGCATCCATAAGATGAAATAAAAGAAAAATTCCCCATTAAAATAGGATGGAAAAAAATTAGGTTTCCTGCAAAATGGCCCCTTTAATCCCCTTAATATCTCTGAAACTACAAAAATGCCCGGACGAACCATTATTTTTTTTATCAAAATAGGATAAAAAATGAAGTTTTGAAAATTGACATAGGATTTTCTATTTCCATCAAGGAACAAACACCAAAAATCATAAAAATCAAACGAATATTAAAAAAGTTACACCAAAATTATCAAAAAAAACCCCTTAATAACCCCTAGAAAAAAACGGGAGGGTCCAGATTTCCCCAAATCAATCTCAACATGTGTGAGTGCTGTGTTTGTATTTTTTTTACCCTTATGTGTGATTTTTTGGCAAATAAACTGCAGTTGTATTTCTTATGAGGTATCATTGAGTCAAAATATTTAGAGAACGGTCATTATCAGCTAGGAAGTTGAGGGGGGTTTGTCACTGAAGACATTAATGAATAGGGGAAATGGGAGGTTCACAGAAGTAGTTCCTTTTATATTTGAAAAAAGGTGTAAAAATGATGTCTGTAGTGTTGTTTTCAAGCACTCAAAATTCTTTCTAAAAGCTGTTAAAATTCAGTTCTGACAAAGTGCAAAATGGATAACAATTTCTGTAACATTTTTCCCCAGGGTAAGAGTACTCTGAAAATTTTCCTGTATGTAGGCTCATACTATTTTTGGGGTGTTAAATGTTCTTAATTTTGCTATCTGTATTGGTTTTTTTGTGGTTAAATATTTTTTGGGGTCAGGGAAATTATGTGATATTTTATTGGCTGCAAAAATTTTAAGAATAATTATGCCCATTTGAAGTATACTATATATTTTAAGTTATAAATTTATAATTTGGTATTAATATATATTTCTGGTTTTTTAAATTTCATAGGGTATTTTTTGGGGTGTAATATTACCAAAGGTATTTTTGAAGGGTTAATCTTTATCTAGATATTTTTGGTGGGGGGGGGGACTTATTTAGGCAACAATTTTTTTTTCATCTTGACGATTCCATAATTATTTTTCATTTCATATCTCAATTTCAACAGCATTTATGAATAATGAAGATTTTTTATTCAATAATTAAGCTATTTTTAAAGGTGTGTGAAGTTTTTACTTTTATTTTGATTCTTCACAATAATAAGGGAAACTGTAAAAAATATTGTCATATTTTATGTAATGTTTTAAACGCTCACTACTTTCAGTATTCAAAATACAATTTAAGATGTTTAGAACTTGTTTTAATATATGGTATAAACACAAGAGGAAAATAAAGCATTGATGATTCATAATTTAGTTAGGAGGATGCGGTCATGTCTTCATTAGGGTTTTTTTTAATGACAATTGTCTCACAGGTTGCCACTGAAATTTGTTAACCCAGATCTGCTCCAATCCGCTCAGCTGATAAATAATGACCCTTCCCTTAATACGTTCAGTAGAACAAAAGTAAATGAAGGGAAACCTAACTGTCTACGGGCACCGACGACGACAACAGGCTCATACCATAATACGTCCGCAAACATTTGCGATGGTATAAAAAGTAGAGGCTGCGTTTACCAGGCGCGGATCCAGGATTTGACGTTAAGGGAGGGGGCGCTGAAGTGTTGGAAATGATTTATATAGCGCCGAGCGGAGCAAGGCGAAAACTGTTTCGGGCGATTTTATGCTATTTCATATAAATTGTCAGAAACGTGGCTTTCTTAGGGGAGCGCGCCGGATGCGCCCCGTATGAATCCGCGCCTGCAACGTATTTTCTCGCATACATATAGAAAGCGATTTTTAAATCAGTGTAAAGGTTATCATATTTTTTTCCCGGTGAATTCAAATTTTTCCCCTAAAATCCTTACCATTACCAAAATTCTCTAAATATGGCCAGTTTTTTGAAAGAGCAGCTTATGTTTCAGCAGATAAATGTAATCTAACGAACGCAGACACAAATTCGATCAATATTTCGCGCCTCACCCGATAATGTACTTTAACGATAAAAATACCTGACCTTGCCACTTGATATGCACTTTTACCGACAAAAATATACATGTGTGACCTTGTAATATTATCCGTTGTGCCGTTTGAGCGAGTACGTGTATTAGTAGTAAATGAAATAAAATTCTTCATTTTTTAAAAATCATATATAATACTTTTGATTCCCGGAAATATTAAAGCCTGGAAGCTTTTCCAGCATTTTTTTTTATGGAATCCAGTTCTTAAAATGTTCGAGTCAAAGATCGAGTTAGTAAGATTTCAATTCTCAGTTCGAGTTAAAGTTACAAATCGGGTTCAAGTTAATCTTCGACCAAAATTCTACATGTAGTTGGTTATGAAAGAAAATCTCGAACATTAACTCAACGTTTTTACAACCCTTTTCTTTCTTGATTTATTAGTTAACATAATTTGTTTTCCAAACAAAATTATGAGCCTGTTTTTGTTTTCTTTTTCCACAAAGGAGGAAAAATGGGAGGTGGGGTGGTACTACCCTTAATTATCTGTACATAGGCTCGTCCGGGGCAAAAAATTAAACACCCAAATAAGCACCTTTTTTCAAAACGTCACAAAAAATAGTTGTCTGAGTACATGTGTAAGTGACCCCCCAAAAAATATCTAGAAAAATGTTACACCCAAAAATAAACCTGTGGAAATATCACATCCAAAAAATACCTAATGAAATGTTGAAAACCAGAAATTTATATTAATACAAATTTATAAATGTTGTACAAAAATGAAAAATTAGAAAATGTCAATGAATATAAGTTTTTAGGCTTGCTAAAAAGTAATCGAAATCTAAAAAGTTGCATGGAGGATTTAGCAAAAAAAAATCAAGAAAAGTGATGTTTTCACTAAAATCTTACACAATGTCATTAGGTGATCTGCCAATAGACGTTTCCATAAATCTGTTTGATACACTCGTAAAGTCTATCCTCACATTTAATTTAGAAGTTTGTTATATGGATCACTACATTTCGCAATATAAAGCAAAACAAAGAGCACCAAAAAGCCACAAATATTTTGATCAACAACTTTTCATTGATAAATCATATACTGAAAAAGTCTATCTAAATTTTTGTAAATATATTCTGTGTACAAAGAAAAGCTCCTCAAATATTGCAGTCAGGGCAGAATTAGGATGACCACCTTTGGAACAATTTATATTTACATATATACTATTTCCTATCTACTAAGACTATATACTGAAAACATAAATCCTCTCTTGAAAGAAGCTTTTAATCTAAGTAAGGAATTACATTCCCAAAATATTTATTCATGGTATACATATGCTGAAGACATTGTCCCAGAGAGTACTAAATCCAAATTAGAAAACGTTAATAATACAAAAGATGTTCAAAAAATTAAATTAGAAGTCAAGACTGCTTTTTCTGATAGATACAATACTTTATATGAAGCCAAAATTCATAATCTAGATGAAAATAACAAATTATTTTTATATAAACAACTAAAAAGACCTATAAACAAAGAATACTATTTATCTTCGGATAATTTGGAATATCGAAAACTGATCACGAAGTTTAGAATTAGTGATCATAATTTAGAAATTGAAAAGACAGATTTTATATAATTCCAAGAGAACAACGTTTGTGTAAAACATGTGAAACGATAGAAGACGAAACACATTTAATATTAAATTGTAAATTAACTGAAGCATTACGACAAATAAGTTTTCGAAATTTTTCTGCCGAAGATTCAAATTTCACAAATTTAACCAATGAAGAAAAATTTGTCTTAATTTTGAACCCAGCGTCCTCCCAGCAAGTAAAAAACACCGGTTCCTTTTTAAAACAGTCTTTGAAACTGAGGTCAGGGGACTAGTCACTTTTTGCTTGTTCTTTGTGTTTATAATGTTCAATATTGTATATTTGTTAATCTGTTTTTTGTTGTTGTCACAAACTATGTTTAAGGACAATAAGTAATTTGATATATATAAACTCGGAATGTAGAAAACAAATTTGCATCATGATATGATCATGATGATATAACCTCATAACTTTCTGATGTCTTTAGAAAGACAATACAGATTTGGGGTTAATTTGTTAGATCTATGTAATCAATGTCTTGCTGACAATCCATGAATCAAATTATTTGTGTAAATACTTATATATTTTTCATATCGTCATTTCCCAACTCCCAACCCCCCCACCCTTCCCCAAATTAAAAAAAAAAATAACCAAATATAATACTTGGAATTATCAGAACCCCCCAAAAAAGAAAAATTAATAAAATTGAAACCCAAAATATAGTATGAACCTACGTATAGGAAAACTTTCAGAGTACACTCCCCTCCCGAGGTCTTTTCCCCCATACAATTAAATGGTTGTTCCTTGTACATGTAGATTTCACAGGCACTTATTTTATGCAAAATTTCTATCCCCGTTTGTTTATGGGGATTCCAGGTTTTAAAACAATATCTAATTTATTTGTTTTCGATAAAATTGTCCGGTACTAGTCAATAGTGTTATAAGGGAGACAAATCAAACAAATCTACAAGAAAAGACGGTTTCAGAAACAGGTAGTCAGTGGCGGATCCAGGTTTTCCAGAAGGGGATCATACAAGTTTGTTAGCCGAGCGGAACGAGGCGAAAAAAAAGTAGAGACCATGTGCACAGTACTAAAACAAAACATAATACAACATAACATTAATTTTATTGCCAAATCAGGATCCCACAAAGAGCAAAAGAGCAGTATATATAGAGAAAAGAACAATGATTGATAGATGATACAAGTATACACAAAACATAACAATCACAAATAAATTTCAATTAGCTGATAATAAATCTTGCAACAGCTAACAAGACCTGATTATCTTCATTGGTAAGTAAATAGATAAGTTTTTGTTCATTACTAAGACTCAAGCAATTTGGATATTTATTTACTAAATAAGTAATTTCTTTGAATCAAATTTTGAACAGACATATACAAAATGGGTTTCATCTTCACTTAACCCACTAGAACAATTCCTACATAATCTTGCAGACCTTAATAATTTAGAAAAACGGCCAACTTCAATTTGCAACCTGTGTGCTGAAATTCTTAATTTACACACGGCTTGCCTTTCACAAGTGTGATAATTCTCCAAACCAAAGTGATCTTTAATCTATCTTTAATCTTCAAATGTGTGCATCTAGTTATTTGTTTTATAATTTCATACCAATCAGATGGAAGTCTATCCAGCAATTATTTCTCAATCAGTTTATTAAATTTAGATTTACTGTAGTTTTAAAAAGTTTTTTTGATATCCAAATCTTCAAGTAACCTAGTAACAAATGAATACCATGAATGGTTTTTTCATTGTTTATGTCCTGACTTTATACACAAATAAGCATCTTTCAACAGTGTGAAATTGGATGTTATGGTCTCAAATCTATACCAATATTTTACAATTATAGACTTAATAATATCATCGTATAAAGTAAAACGCCCTAGTTCTGACAATTAATACAGCGGAAATTATTTTAAACTTTTCTTATGAAAACCAAGTATACCCTTTTGAAGTTTGATATGTAGTTTGCCACACGGTAGATTCTTTAATACATTTTCATCATTAAAAGATGGAATATTTGTACTAAATGAGCTATAACTATGGCACGCCCTTGTTATATTTATTCAATTTCGATATATTTTATTTAGTTAAATAAGATATCTTATATATTAAATAAGATATCTTATTAAAATGTTTATAAAGATATCTTATTAAATATAAAAGATATCTTAGTTAAAATATAAGATATCTTATTTAAAATATAAGATATCTCTATTAATTTATAAGATATCTTATTAACTATATAAGATATCATTTATATAGTTAATAATAGAGATATCTTATTTACTTAATAAGATATCTTATAAACTAAATGAGATATCTTATTAGATAATAGAGATATCTTATTTAACTGGTTATAAAGATATCTTATTAAATATATAAGATATCTCTATAAGTTAATAAGATATCTCTATTAGTTTATAAGATATCTTATAAATTTTATAAGATATCTCTATAAGTTAATAAGATATCTCTATTAGTTTATAAGATATCTCTATTAGTTAATAAGATATCTTAAAAACTTTATAAAATATCTAACAAAGTATGTGTTTAAAAGATATCTTTATAAAGAAGTAAGATATCTTTATTAGATATCTTATTAACTAATAGAGATATCTTATTAACTTATAGAGATATTTTATTTACTTAATAAGATATCTTATAAACTAAATGAGATATCTTATTAACTAATAGAGATATCTTATAAACGTATAGAGATATCTTATTTACTTATAGAGATATCTTATTTAACTGGTTATAAAGATATCTTATTAAATAAATAAGATATCTCTATAAGTTAATAAGATATCTTTATTATTTTATAAGATATCTTATTAACTAATAGAGATATCTTATTAACTTATAGAGATATCTAACTTATAGAGATATCTGATTTACTTTCAAATTAAATAAGATATCTTATAAAAATATAAATAAATATAAAAACGGCGTGCCATATATAACAGCCCCATATTTCGGAATTGTATAATAGGATAGGCTTCAATGTGTGGTCAGAAATATGTAAACATAACCTTATGCTCGGATTAAGACTAAGACAAGAGAGCTATCTGAGTGACAGCAAACCGGGTTTTCCTTCTATTTCATTTTTACGGAGTAACTTTTCTCCAACAAAGAAATCAAGGGTCAAGGTCAGATGTCAACATCTTTAGTACACGACACATCATCTTGGGGTACACTACACACACATCAAAGATCTAAGATCTAGGTTTTAAGACATCCTTAATGTGCGACAAATCATCCAGAGGAAACCTACGTCCACAACAAATATCCAAGGCCTAGGTCTGAAGGCAAAAAAGTTACAGACCGGACACGAAAATGATGTAAAATTACCTATTTATTCACCCTAAGGTCAAGGGTCAAGGTCACAGGTCCACATTTTTAAAACATGACACATCGTCTTGAGGTGACATATAAACATACCATAGATCTAAGGTCTAGGTCTTAAGACAAGAAAGGTATAGGCCGAACACTATTGGCAGCCGCCCCAGACCGCCTGCTCGACATCACCATTTCAATAACCAGATTTTTCCAGAGGAAAACCCGGTTAAAAAATCACTTATCAGTTGAAGTATGCTTTAAGTGCTTTCCAATATAGTTCCAGTTTTATTAAATGAAAACTACCAGGTGCAGTGAAATAAACTCCCAGGTGATATCTATACATTCTAATGGTGTATTTTGAAATATAGTTGAATTTTTCATTTTTTCTTCCAGCTTTATTAAAAATCATGAATTTTGTTTTTTCTTATATTTACCTTCAGACCCAATACAGTCACCACAAAATTCTTTTAACTGTTTTAATCTATCGTGTCCCTGTTCTACCCACTTTTCAAAAATATAGGTAGGAAATGTAGTGGGCAGAACAGGAATGGTAGTACATGTATAAACACTCTAATTAGATCTAATCAGAGAACAATAGATTCAAAGTTATGGTGTTGTCCAAAAAACTTTTTTAGTGGAAATCAACAGAAACAAATATCTAAGTATGAATTTAAAATATACACTTATATTTTTATCGTTGCTTAGTCTGTGAATTTTATTGTCCTGGGTGCTGTCTCGAAGCCTTGATTAGAATAAAAATTGGTCAACATCAATATTTATGTACATGTACAAGTAAAAAAATAGAATAATTAGTTAAAATCAAAATGACAAGTACATGTAATGTGATAAAATGATAATTATGGACAAATCAAGCAAACATGAATTCAAATTCAATCCAAAGACAGAATTCTTACATAATATTTTTTAAAAATTGTCAATTTAAACTTGTCTTTCATTTTCAAATATATGCATTTTTTCTATACAGTATTCCCATGCACAATATGTAGGTGCGCAATAAGGTTTTAAAATTTTAATTAAAAAAAAACTGGGACCACAGGGGTCTACTTTCGAATATTGACAATTTAAGCTTTTTACGTAAAGTCCTCTTTCATTGTTCAATTTATATTTGTTTAGTTGGGATTTGATGCCGATTTCAGCACAGTTGGCTATTTCGCGGCGGCCGGTTTGGTGGAGGAAGCCGGAGTACCCGGAGAGAACCACCGACCTTTGGTAGAAAAATTAGCAATCCTTGTCAATTAAGACCCCGGCACAGATGAGATTCGAACTCACAACCGCAGTGTTGACAGGCTAGTGATCATTAGTAGTCGTGACAATCTACTCGGCCACCGAGGGTCTTCTTCAATTTATGCATTTTATGTATATTGTAATAAGCTTTTAAAATAGAATTTTGATTTTCCAAACTTAGGGTGAATTTAAAAAAAAATAATGATGAATTTCAGCTTGTGACCTAAACCTTTTAGCTCACCTGGCCTTTAAGGCCATGGGAGCTATTGCCATCACTTGGGGTTTGTCGTCCGCCGTCCGGCGTAAACTTTCCTTCAAAGATCTTTTCCTTTGAAACAGATGGGCCAATTTGGACCAAACTTTCGTTGAATGGTCCTTAGGTGGCCCCCTTCCAAAATGTGTCCAGCATCCCCGACTTCCAACTGGCATGGCTGCTGAGACTAAGTATAGAAAAAAGGTGGAATGAATTTCAAAAATCTTCAGTGTAATAGTTGAATAAACATAATGTTTATCCACATGTTATTTATTGATCATAAAGAAGCTTCTGCCAACGTTTGAATTAACGCTTGAATAATAACAAAAACATCAAAACTTTGCATCTTGATTTCTTTAACTTAAAAAAAAATAACATAGAAAATACATCATTCCTTGTATTGCACATGGTAGATCTCCTTAGCTAAATTTGGCTTCCTATTTCGGTATTTTTGGTTGAGTAGTTCTTATTTAATATAAGTTTGGTTTTTGGTCTTCCAAATGTTTCGGTTTTAATGCTGCTGATGAGAGGTAACTCCTTGAAATTCGTCGTATACAGGATAGTATAAATTTACTATATCTAATATTAGTATCTTTGGATTGTTATTTTTGAAGCTCCTGGGATGATGCCTCTGCTGGTGTACCCCAGGTCCCCGAGGGTATTCGCCAACCCAGTCGTCAGACTTGTCTGACATGATTATTCATTGATTTGTTACAGAAATTTCCAGTATTTAGCAAAATTCAAAAATAATAGAAATACTAAGGGTTCATTCCTTGAATTGCACAAGGTAGATCTCCTTAGCTGAAATTTGGCTTCCTATTTCGGTATTTTTGGTTGAGTACTTCTTATTTAATATAAGTTTTGATTTTGGTCTTCCAAATGTTTCGGTTTTAATGCTGCTGATGAGAGGTAACTCCTTGAAATGCGTCGTATACAGCATAGTATAATATTACTATATCTAATATTAGTATCTTTGGATTGTTATTATGTTATTCTGCTATGTAACTACATGGCCAATTAAAACCAGACATGGCAGCAATGGTCCTTAGATGGTCCTCAATCAGAATAGTGTCCGATGACCCGGACGATCAACCAAGATAGCCAGCACAGCCCAACTTACTTTAACATAGGACCCTATGGGAAATTCGTTTAAAAAACTTCCAGTCTGAAACCACAGAGCCAATTGGAACAAGACTTGGCATCATTCACTGCATGAAAAGACACCTTTTGGATACCTTTTAATGAGAAAGTAATGTAAACGAAAGTTCACCCACTTTGAAAGTCCATCTTTTTTTACTTTTTGGCGACGCAAAGGTAACCTTTCATCTTTCACTCAAAACAAAAGGGAGAGAAATGTAACATGTCAGCTTTTGTAACATTTGAAAGTCAACAAAATGTCAACTGACACCTTTTGTCGCCACCTAAAAGATATTGAAATACAATCTGTCTCATTTTGATATCATTGAAAGATGACACCATGTCATCAACCTTAGATAGTCGTCTTTCAGAATTGTGTCTGATGACCCGGAATGTCAACCAAGATGGCCGCCACAGCTGAACATAGTTTAACAGGAAAATTCATTAAAAAATCTTATTTCTGAAACTACAGAACCAGGTGGAACCAAACTTAGCAGAAGTGGTCATTAAATGGTCCTCTGTCAGAAATATGTTCGATGACGTAGAATGTCAACCAAGATGGCCGAAACAGCCGAACTTAGATTAACATACATGAAGGATCCTATGAGAAAATTAATTTAGGGTTAAGAAATCTTCTTGTCTGAAACCACTAAGCCAATTGGAACCAAACTTAACAGAAATGGTCCTCTTTCAGAATTGTGTCCAATGACCCGGACATTCAGCAAAGATGGTCGCCACAGCCGGACTTAGTTTAACATAGGACCCTATGAGAAAATTAATTTAAAAAATCTTCCTGTCTGAAAGCACGTGGACAATTGGAACCAAACTTTGCAACCGTGGTTATTAGATTGTCCTCTTTCAGAATTATGTACAATAATACAGACTTCATTTTGTTCCCTAGGTGCTTTATGGTTGTTGTTTTGCAAATTTAATCCATGTTAGCGATACAGGCTTATGTGAGCCTCTGTTTCATTTGGAAATGGAGTTATTGGTTTAATTTCTTCATGGATGATTGCATAACATCTTTAAATGGGCATAAGGTTTTAGATTTTTGCATTTGGGTAAGTGTTCCAACTAATTGCAAGGGTGCGGGGATGACTGTCGAGTTAGATAGTCAAGCTTTCTAGTATCGATTTCCTCTAATATTAGGTTTTATAAGCAAAAAGATTTTTCAAAACTATTTATTTCCAATACAGATTTTCTCACCGGATCCATAGTGAATATGAAGAAAAAGTATAAAACGCAGATTTCAAATTTCTCGGCGGTATAATTTTACAAAATGTAGGTCTAAGATTTCCTATCTGTTTTCAGATAGATATACCAGAAGCAATGGACTGGATATAAGATTAAAAGCAAAACTGCGTAAAAATGGGCAAAACAAAAAACATTAACGCTATATTTTGACTTCACTTACAATTTTAGAAGGCGCGATATATTTTCTCGAACATGTATTTCTAAAATGTATGGAACTTTATTTACATAATACAATATTATCATTCTAGAACTTTCTTCACTTAATAACACAGGTTTAATTGGTTTTACACCACAAATAAAGTGAACTTCAACTTTAAGTTTTGTTTTTCAGCATTTCTGATCAACTCAAGTTTTAGCTACAATAATGTAGCGCCTGTGACAATTTTTGACTCGGCGTTTCATTTTCAATAATTTCGGTCATTTTCATGTCTGATCACTCTGTATTAATTATAACAACATTCATGTTCAAATAAAATTCGTATTGATTTTGTCTCTCTAAAAATTTTTTGGAAACATGTATATATAGTAACACTTCACACCGGCTGAATTTATTATATGATGACACAAACTAATAAAATGAAATGTATTACATGTACTATATTAGGGAACAATTAGGGGTTATGTTTTTGGTGAAAAAAATATTCTGATTTTCCAAAGGGAAGGAAAACAAATAATCTGTTGCAGCAAGGGCTAAAAAATCTGTTTTACAAAACTATGGAAAACAAATTTCTGGTTTAGATATATTTTTTCCAAAAAAAAAAAATGAATTCGAGAGTTGATTTAAACAAGAGTGGACACACAAAAATGTCTCGCCTGTCGTGTATTTCCAATGAAAGTAAATGCTATCAGACATATTGCATACAGTATTCGAAAAACAGGCCAAAACACAAAAACTTAACTATAACCACAGAACCATGAAAATGAGGTCAAGGTCAGATAACACCTGCCAGTTGGAAATGTACACCTTACAATCCTTCCATACACCAAATATAGTAGACCCATTGCATACAGTAATAAAAAAACAGGCCAAAACACAAAAACTTAACAATAACCACTGAACCATGACTTGGTTTATTTTGAACCAAATAAAAGATTTTCCTAGTTTTTCAGTCATACTTGACCTTCCCGTGATTAACCATCAAGATGAAGAGCAACAATCATGACAATCAAAGTATTGTTCCTTTTAAGCTCACCTGGCCAACGGCCATGTGAGCTTTTGTCATTACTTAGCGTCCGTCGTCCGTTAACTTTTCACATTTTACTCTTATCCTCTAAAACCACTAGGCCAAATGAAATTAAATTTGGCAGGAAGCATCTATGTAAGGTCCTTAATAAAGTTTGCTCATTTCGTACCGATCAAATAACAAACATGGACAATTGCTGATTTTGATTGGCTAGTTTTCAAAAATCTCCTCTGAAATTGCTAGGGCAAATGGAACAAAACTCGACAGAACGCATATTGATTAAACAAACATTTTTTCTGGAACTGCTGGGCCAAATGGAATCAAACCTGACAGGAAGCATTTATGGGAGGTTCTGTACAGTCTTCTCATTTTGTCCCGATCGGACTACAAATATGGCCACCATGGGCAGTTCTTGTTTCTGAACAAAAAAATCTTCTCCTCTGAAATCACTGCGCCAAATGGAACTTTCATGACAAGAAGCATATATGGGAGGTTCTTCAGAAAATTTCCTCATTTCATCCCGATTGGAATACAGATATGGCTGCCACGGCAGTTCTTTTTTCATTGGCTGATATAAAACAATCTTCTTCTCTGAAGTCGTTTGGCCAATGGAACGACACTTGACAGGAAACATCTCTAGAGGTTCATTACAAACTTTCCTCTTTTGTCCCGATCGGGCAACAAACATGGCCGCCATGGGAAATTCTTGATTATCATTGGTTGATTTAAAAAAAAAGATTCTGAAACTAATTGGTCAATACCGTCAGCCCCACTTGACAGGAAGCATCTATGGAACGTCTTTTATGAAATTATTTTTTTCCATCCTGATTGGACGACAAGCATGGCTGACATGGCCAATTCTTGTTTCTGACAGGCTGATATAAAGAAATCTTCTTCTCTGAAACCGCTTGGCCAAATGAAAAGGTGCATGACAAGAAACATTTGTGGGAGGTTTTTCACAAAGTTTTCCCAAACATGGCAGCCATGTGCAATTCTGGTTTCTGCCGGGTGAGCAATACAGGCTCAGCCCTCTGAGTCTCTAGTTTAAATATGCATGCATGTACATATACCTAATGTGTGTCTACTCAGTACTGTGTGGAATTATGATTATTATAATGTATGATGGTTTAAAGGTGTATAACAACTGACCAGACAGTGAATGCCTTCAACAACAATCGACACCATCTCCACCATCCAGGGGCTATCATAGAGACTATGCTATTTATTTACGAGATAGAACTATGTGCATGTGATGTGTGTTGAAACGATCTGAACCAATCTTGTTTAAAATTTACAAATGAAAAGTATATGCAAATGTTTTATTATAAAAACAAATTCATAGTATATACCAGTTTTATTTTCTGCTAGCGATTTTATAGGAATAAATGCACTTTTACCTTCTGGTCATTGCTAAAAAACAAAATTTCTGATTCGTCTTGGTAAGAAAAAAAATAATTTGGTTTGATTGTAGTAGGAAAAAAATGTGTCAATACCTTGAGAAAAATTTTCAAACCAATATAAAAAAAAAACACTCCCCCACCCCTTTGAAGTTAATACTGCAAGTAAGAGTGATGGTGCAATTAAAAGGGAATCACGGAATAGTTTATATATGCATGAACCATACTCACCACTCGTTCACGGTCATTTTGACTAAGCCGTGTCATAGACGTTTGTGTAAAAAAATCAAATTTTTAGAATGGCATATTGTTTAAGTTTGGTAACAGCACAGTCAAGATCAGTTAATGAACCTGTGATATTTAAATGCCTAATTGGATCATGGATAACTCGATTAAGGGGTTGGTAAATGGCTTTCCGAATTTCTGCATTCTTGGTTTAATGGCTAAACGCGTTTCACTCAAACAATAAGGCTACGGCACATGTTTTTATTGTTTTAAATTTTTGTATCGTTTCTTTTGTGGGTGTGACTAAACATCGAGTTCGAGTTCGAGTTAGAGTTAGAGTTAAAGTTCGAGTTAGAGTTCGAGTTACAGTTCGAGTTACAGTTCGAGTTCGAGTTAAAGTTCGAGTTAGCGTTCGAGTTATCATTCGAGTTTAAGTTAATCTAAGAGTTAACTCGAGACATTGATTTCTAATATCATTTATTGAGTTGCATTTCGAGTTACGGATTAAGTTTAGGAGGAGGTAGGTAAACAATTACCTCTACATATAAGGCTTTCCAAAATAAAAAAGGAAATTCTTGGATGTCCTTTTTACCGGTATGAAATTGAAAAATTCCATCAAAATGGCAAAAACAACATTTTTAGTCCGTTTATTTTTTTAAATTGGTTCTATATTTCAGAAAAGGTAAAACCCAAAGAATAAATTTATTCCAAAGTAACAATAAATATACTATTAACATTAAAGTTCATTATAAAATGTATCTTCCTGAGACAAATATATCAGAATAAATTTATTCTTGAGTCATGAACAATTTCAAAGCTAACTGCATGTAGACTGAGAATAAATTTATTCTTACCTCTGATATGACCCAACTTCAGTAATAGCCATCTTAATTGTTTTGTTGAGAATAAATTTATTCTTAAAATCTGAGTTTACAATCTACTTTTCCAGAGAATAAATTTATTCTTTAAATCCAAATGTACAATCTTCTTTTTCAGAGAATAAATTTATTCTTTAAATCTAAATGTACAAACTTCTTTTTCAGGGAATAAATTTATTCTTTAAATCCAAATGTACAATCTTCTTTTTCAGGGAATAAATTTATTCTTTAAATCCAAATGTACAATCTTCTTTTTCAGGGAATAAATTTATTCTTTAAATCCAAAAGTACAATCTTCTTTTTCAGAGAATAAATTTATTCTTTAAACACCAAGGTACAATCTTCTTTTTCAGGGAATAAATTTATTTTTGAAATCCAAATGTACAATCTTCTTTTTCAGGGAATAAATTTATTCCCAAATACAAATATACAATCTTGTTATGCTAAAAATAATTTTCTTCTTTAATTTTGATGTACAAAGACAATTTATGTATTCCTAGCATACATTATTTTTTCTTATCTTCATCATCATTCAAAATGGCCTCGGTGATCTCGTGGTAGCATGCTCGCTTTGAGTGTTGAAGGTCGCAGGTTCGATCCCTGGCCGGGTCAAACCAAAGACATTTAAATTGGTATTTGCCGCTTCTCTGCCAAGCACACATCATCTGCATTGTGGGAGTAAGAGCAAAGGACTGGTCAGCTCGGAGTCAGTATAATGTACAGGAGTAGGCATTTGTGACACATTGACAACTAATGCAAAGTATCATGATTGAACTCTGAAAAGTACAATGTACTGAAAATATAGCAAACACAGTTTCTGAACGAGCACCCATAGTATGGAAATTTGAACTAAGCATATGAATTAGCTTGGCCTACAAGGTAGAAATTCGTAAAATATGTGACACACCTGTAGAAGGAGATGAACAATCTCACAAAGTATCAATATTAAACTTCAAACAGCTCAGAAAATATAGTGTACTTAAATTGTGAAGCATGAATTCACAGTCAGACATCACTATAATTCTTGATTTGGGCCTTTATTATAAAAAAAAATGCTTACCAACTACCCTGTTAAATCTAACATTTATTCAACTAAACTATAATATCATTCTGTCCTTGTACTTATATAACTTACATCAGTAGCTAGCTGCTTGTTTGTGTTTTTTATTAATTAACTGTATTTGCCAATAGAAAATTCCCATTGTATTGCAATGAAAAGCGAGTGTTGGGATGGTGGCAATGTCTGAAAACTGATCATTCAGGCTTCTTGTGGTAAATGATTTCTTTTTTGTTCATAACAGAATCTTTTTCAAGTTTTATATTGGGTCCTTTTCATGTTTTAAGCAAAAGTCCTCTAATATGCCAGAGATATATTTTGTTGTGCTCTTTATTATTACTGGTAAAATATTCCATACACACTGTTGCAACCTAAAAAAAATTACATCATATGTAAATTTTGTTTTATAAAGTCTTCTTTTTGAAAAGTAACTAACTGAAATGTACTCATCGACAATACTTAATAAAATAAATTAGGCTATATTGCAGATATCCATGAAATTTAACATGCAACGAGAATATAAGATACTGCATTGAATATTGAACTAGCGACTCCCAGAAGCCTGTGTCACTCACATTAAATCATTTGCAGACTTAAAGCAATATAAATCACTTGACTATGTTTATCTTGACTGGCAGTCTGGAGGATAAAAGTTCTGATTGGCACACTGGTACCAAATTGATCACTGGTTTCAAACAAGAAGAGCTTTTAAATGTATTTTCCCACAGGGTGTTAGTTAAACACCTTGAATGGTCCAGGCCAACAAATAATATTCTGATAAAAAGACCTTCTAAGGACCATTTCTGCCAAATTGGGTTCCACTTGGCTCACTGGTTTAGGAAAAAAGACTTATAAGTGAATTTTACCATAGAGTTAAACTAAGTTGGCCATCTTGGATGACAGACAGGGTCATCGCATACAATTCTGTGAAAGGATCAACTGAGGACCATTGCTACTAAGATTGGTTCCAATTTGCATACTGATTTCAGACAATATTTTTTTGTCAGTTTTCCCATATGTTTGGCTCTGGCGCCATGTCGGATGGAAGTCTGGGTCATCGGTTACAACTTTAACTAAAGGCTCACAGGAGCCTGATCGCTCACCTGGACTATGTCCATCTTGACTGGCAGCCTGGAACTTTGCTGTCAAGTTTCAATTTCAAACAAGAAGACCTTTCAGTGATTTTTCCAGTTAGGTCCTATGTTAAACACTGTTCGGTCTTGTAGCCATCTTGGATGACGGGTTGGGTCGTAGGATATAACTCTGTAAGAGGACCAATTAAGGACCATTGCTGCCAAGTTTTTTTCCCAAATGGCCCAGTGGTTTTAGACAAGAAGATCTTTAAGTAAATTTCCCATAGGGTACTATGTTTAACAATGTTCAGCTGTGATGGCTATTTTTTATGGTAGGCAGGGCCATCGGATACAATTCTGGAAGAGGACCACCAAAGGACCATTGCTGAGTTTTGTTCCAATTGGCTCAGTGGTTTCAGATATTAAGAAGATGTTAATTTCCCATAGGGTTCTATGTTAAACTATGTTCGGCTCTGGGGTCCGTCTTGGATTATAGGTGGGGAAATTGGATATATTTCTGAAAGAGGACCACCTAAGGACCATTACTGCCAGGTTTTCTTCCAATTGGACCAGTGATATCAGACAGGAAGATTTTTAATTAAATTCTCCATAGGGTCCTATATTATACTAGGTTTCAGACAAGAAGATCTTTAAGTAAATTTCTCATAGGGTCTTATGTTAAACTATGTTCAGTCCTGGCGGCCATCTTGGATGATGCCGGGTCATCAGATATAATTCTGAAAAGGGATCATTTAAGGACCATTCTTGCTAAGTTTTGTTCCGATTGGTCTAGTGGTTTCAGACAAGAAAATCTTTAATTAAATTCTCCATAGGGTCCTATGTTAAACTATGTTTGGCTCTGTTGGCCATCTTGGATGACGGGCCGTCATCGGATATAATTCTGAAAGAGGACCACCTAAGGACCATTGCTGCTAAATTTTAGGCCAATTGGCCAAGTGGTTTCAAGCCGGAGTCAAGAACATCTTTAAGTAAATTTCCAATAGGGTCCTGTGTTAAATTGTGGCCATCTTGGATGACAGGCGAGGTCATTGGACATTTTTCTGAAAGAGGACCACCTAAGGACCATTATTGCTAAGTTTTGTTCCAATTGGCCAAGTGGTTTCAGTCAAGAAGGTCTTTAAGTAAATTTCCCATAGTGTCCTAAGTTAAACTATGTTCGGCTCTGGCGGCAATCTAGGATGAGGGACCGGATCATCGGATATAATTCTGAGAGAGAACTACCTAACGACCATTGCTGTTAAGTTTTGTTCCAATTGGCTCAGTGGTTTCAGAGAAGATCATTAACGGAAATTGTACTACGACGACGATGACGACAGACGCCAAGTGATGGCAATTGCTCACATGGCCCTTTGGTGATAAAGGATCATCTAAGGAACATTGCTGCCAATTTGATCCAATTGGCTTACTGATTTCAGGTTTAAAATAAAGACAGATGGACGACAGACCCCAATTGATGGCAATAGCTCACATGGGCCTTTGCACAGGGGAGCTAAAAATGAATGATTTAACAGTCTTAAATAATTGAAATCGTCTTTTTATAATTCATTAGCGTGTAAACAAATTTTAAAGCACTCATGGATGACCGAAATACATTTAAAGCATGAAGCCAGTCGGTCAACGCCTTTACACCCCTGTGAACCTACTAAAAGAAGCAATCCCTTCTTATAATATTACATCTGAAAAATAGAAAGATTTTGGCCACAATTGAAATTTACTACTTTTGGTACAACATTTTATCCCTGGGCTCCTATTTTCAAAATCAAAATCCTAAAACTTTATTTCACCTGTAAATATATATGAAAATACTCTGCAAAGTTAAATGCAGAAAAGTCTAGGTCACAAGCTTGAATGCACATTTTTTATAAATTCGACTACCTGCGAACACTAATGTTTGCAATTGATCTACAGATGGTATGCAATCAATATAAAAGAAATAACGCCCCCAATCGCAACAATATAAAATACATGTAAGAAGTTGACACGCCCGAATGGAAAATCTTACCGTGTCAAGTACGAACAGTTAAAGTTATAGTAGCTACGATTTAAAAAAATTAAATGTTTCATAGAAAATAATAAAACAATCCTTCAAAATGGTCTAGCGAAATTTTTTGTGTAAACAAATCACCGATGGACTAACATTAAACAAACCCTGACAAAAAATCAATCTAATTCCCGCCCCCATTCATATGACCTCAACATGACCTCTTACCGTGGAAATCGTGCATTTGCGTGTAGCAAAAGTTGCCGAAGAAAATGTCTACACAAAGTAAATAGTAGTAGTCGACCAAGATCATTTACTGTTTCTGCTAAAAGAAGAAATTGCAAAGTGGTTTTTGCAACGACTAGGAAAACGTATGATATTTGCCAGGTGTCAAATTGGCAAGAAGAGGCTGGGAATGAAATACATTATCATAAACTTCATCGATTGAATCATCACGTGTTTTGATATTTACGATTTCCCAAAATAGCTCCTCAATGTTATTGTTTTACAGTAACTAAAGCTTTTTACGCTAATTTTCTCAACACAAATGTGTGAAGATTGTAATTAAAATGAATAAAATAAATTTGAAATGCATTACAATGTTTATGTTCTCACTTCTTGGAATTAGATAATTTAAGGCAACAAATATGAAGCTCGGTCATTTCCGTTAGACTTACCGATTGCATAAATAATCAGCCTCACTTCTAAAGACGATGCGAAATGTTCTTGGAAATTAGTGTAATTACACGGAAGAGGGGGAGGGGTAACACTCTGGATTGTTGACGTGGATGAGCGGAAATGGCCTAAGAAAAGGTTCCCGAGCAAATACTAGAATACATGTTAATAATATACAAAAAAAAATATTTAGATGAAAATACCTATACCCGCAAAACAGCCATATCGGCAAAGCACACGGACTTATACTAACAAATATCTGAGGAATTGAATAGCACCGTCAATTTACAACCCGAATATATATTAGTATTAGTTTTTCAAAACACACCCCGAATTAATACCAAAAATCATGAAAAACCCCACTCCCGGGTTATTACATTAATTGAAAACCCTAGACCTATAAATATACCTGAATTAATGTCTCTGGGTTTCAAAATAACAGTTTTCCGAGATACTTTGAAATCACAATTTTCATAATATTGTATTTTGAACAACCTTCCAATCCACAATGCATTCAATTACATACGGCATGATTAACTCGATCGTAACTAAAAAATAAAATGAACATACTTCTCAACTTAAATGGAGTTCTGTGTAATCTTTCGTCAATTAATTATAGTTTTTCTAGCGATCAGACACGGTTCAATGTAATAACGTGTCCATGACCAATTCAAACCATATGATTGGTTATCGTTGACCACACCCATTATGTCCATCAATTCATCATACACGTGCATATATTTGAGCGGTTTAACCCCGTTACTTATGAATAAAAGAGAATTATCAAACTTCTAATTGATCAAATGGAAAGTAAGCATGTATGTCCCGAAGTTTATTGTTCCCCTCGTCACCATGCAGCTGTTTTCCTTTGAGAATAATAAATTTGTTACTATCCCCCTAACCATTTTACAGTTATATATACTTTCATATTTCGTCCTGAAATAAACTTTTTCGTGCACAAATATGGCATCGTATATGTCGTCAAACGATATATTACAGGGTATATCCACTTTTATGCCGTGTGTACATATTTTTACGTAAACGTGAATTGAGTATGCTTTGAAGACAAAAAGTATCTTTTCCACAGGAAAAAGTTGTGTACAATAACAATCTTGTACTGCACTGTAATACATATTTACATAGGCCGCGCCATGTTGATTTTTGAATGACGCGACGGTTGCCGATAAGTCTGTGAAACATGCGTTTTATTAATTATACCCCCGCAAACGAAGTTTGGAAGTATATAGGTTTCAGTCTGTCCGTCCGTCCGTCTTTCCGAAATAACGTTGTCCGCAACTCCTCCTACATTTCTTGTATGATTCTCATGAAACTTTATGGAGTGTTACATATGGAGATGTGCACATAGTCAGGAATTTCTCTTTGGACAAGAAATGTAAAAGATATGGTTGTTTGGACTTAGGCAATTTTTAACAAAACTTCTTTATATGTGTTGTCCGCAACTCCTCCTATATTACATGTATTTGCATGATTCTCATGAAACTTTATGGAGTGTTAGATCACATTATAGAGATATACATAATGTCAGGATTTTCTGTTTGGGCGGGTACTTTGAAAATATGATGATTTGAACTTTGTGTAGGCTTCAAAACAGACATGTTGCTGAAGGGGGGGAGGGGGGTATTAGTCTTTCAGGACAGTTCTAGTTTTTCTTGAGTAAATGATTATTTATATAATTTGGCAGTGTAAATTGATTTAAGCAATAGTTAAATTCCAAATAAGATCTTAAAAGGAAGCCCCATATTATTCGTAGGAGAAATGAAATATGTATTGCAAATCAATATCGGATACATAGGACAACTCAAAAGAGCAAAGGGCTAGGTCTTTATATTCTTATTTTATGAAATAATCGAATATGAAGTCCCATTCCAGGTGTAAATTACTTCAACTCCGTAGCTGGCGCAGGTAAAAAGTTTCGAAAATTAAGACGTGACACATTTTTGGCCCCTTTAAATCTCTAAAAGATAGAGGTATTTAAGAGACAGTCAAAATATGGATCTAAATGACGTTTATTCCATTTCAATCAAGAAACACTGAAAACCAAAAGTCAGTTGAAAATTTTAAAATGTACACCAAAATTATATAAAAAAAACTTTATCCCCCCTCCCAAAAAAAAAAAAAAAAAAGCGGGAGAGTCCAGATTTATTTAAATTATATATGGAGATCATTGTGGTAAAATATTATAAGGATTTGTTTAATACATGTAGAACAAGAGTAAATGAGCGGAACATTAACTGTCTACGGAAGCCGACACCGACGACAACGGCACTACCATACCATAATACGTCTGTACATATTTTTCTACACCAGGGTTAACACGTCGGGCTTAGTAGTGCATGGACATTACATGCACATTGTCCACAGATGGAATGATATGCGCATTTCTCTTTTCGATTTTTTGTTATTTTTTGTTTATCATACTGACTGACATATCTGTAAATATAAATAATTACTTATTAAGCTGTAGCCTCTACGACTTACGGCTCGGGATATTTTGCCCTATCGCAACTGGTCATGTATTTAAGCAACTCATCTTAAAACACATAGAAACAGTTATTAATAAAATAAGGAAATATTAGATTTGGCCACTGTAACTGAGTTTCTGTGGAATGAAAAACTAACAACAAATAGTCAAATAGTTTATTTGAGAATAAATAAATACCAGAATTTTTATTTTATGTATAAGCTAGACATAAATTAAAATGTGCCAAAATACTCAAATAAAACCCTCTCCTTTATAAATTCGATCAAATTATGTTTTTTTTTCTGATGTGATATGAAACCGAATAGATATGGGGTTTGTGTCAGCATCCCATGCCTAATTTAATGTCTTTAACACTCCAAAGAGGCAACATAACAGCAACTAATGGTGTTTCGTGTGTGATTCTTTATTGTCTTGCAATGGGAAATGCAGGGCGACTTTCTCCCCAGGCCAAAATTACTGTAACAAACTAATAATACAGCCGTTGTTGATATTATCAGAGTCATTATGTACAATCGGTAAAGTAAGAAAGACGCAATAATAGTGGACTATTTTTACAACTAACTACGAAACATTCGGATCTATGAGGGTTTCTCTTAACAAGGCATTGTAAACATTCATGATACATAATTTCCGAGATATTGAAAGTTTGCTTGAATACAAAATCCGACGCGGGACATTTTAGCTCATTGATAAGACCATTTAGCGGAAAAAATTGACCTTTAGCGGTAATTTTGCGGAATTTGAAATACTATGTGGACATTTTATTTGGAGAGTATGGTAATGGTCTGGGTCTTTCAGCTGTAAAAATGTTCAATTTTTTTATTTAGTCTCTATGTTGGTCATTAGGAGCACCCTCTGTGTTTCTAACTGTGTCTTGGGCAAAGCTGGATATGTGTTTGCTCTTTTAATTCTACACAGAGCCTTTTGAACATTTTTCAGATCGGTTGGTTGCAGCGCCTCCTCTTACTGATCTTGTAATGCGCGTCAAATGATTTTGGAGGGTTTTTGGGTAATAGTCATTATAATCTTCTCACTATTGACAATATTTTTGCTTACTATACATTGTATGTAACAAAATAATAAAAATTGGCTGTAAAATGTTCCGCTAAAATGTCCTGCGTCCAAAAAAATCTAACCCAGCATCAAGCGCTCAAGAAAATATAATGGGAAATGATTTTCTTCGACCTCGTTCAAATCGGTAAAAATTTTCACTACAAACATATCAAATGTTTACGACTTTGTTTTAGTTAATATAATTTAGTAAAAACTATGCAGCTCGCATGAAGTCTGATATGTTGAACTATTTATTTCATCCTGTTACATATATTAACACACATTTGAAGATTAAATATGAAAATGAAAAAATATGGAGTTCTGAACTAATTTTCAATCTCTTTCATATTTTTTTTTAAAAATTACTTTGCATATTGTAGACATTTGACAATAACCAAGTTACCGTGATTAGGAACATAATGTGATTTGATAACTATCAATAATGAAGTGTGACTAAGATTTGTATTTATCTCAGTTTTATATGCGTTTATCAATAGAATAATTACAATATAAGGATTTTTATTGTTTAACATCTTCCAGCTACTTCACAACTTGAAACTACTGTAAATAGGATAATAACGATCATCACCATAGCAGCTTGGGTCAACCGGCAATGTGAACCATGACATTATTTTACTTCCCAATCTGACACATGAAACATTGCACGACGTGGTTATAATTTGACACGCATATAAATTCCTTCGACAGGTCAGTGGTCAAGTGGTCATGAATAAGTTATAAATATATCTTTACAACAATGTAGTTTCTTTAAAGGCATCGTTCAGAAAGTTGAACTAAATATTCTCGATGTGAAAAAATCTAATTCCTATCAATATATATATTGTTGTAAATGTAATGTTTTTTTTTTGCAATGAATTCGGCATTTAAAATTTAAAATGTAATATTTTAAAGCAAAATTACCTAATAGCTCATAAAGTGCATTAATTTATTTTCCTTTTATCTTTACAACTTGTTCACTTCAGTTTCTATATGTATATTTTTTCTTAAATCACACGGAACGAAAATACTAGTTAATACAGTATATATTTTTAACGATAAAAAACTCGAAATACCATCCAATGCCCTCAATTTGGGGTGAAAGTAGAAGGAGACGAAACTTTCATAGATAGGCTCATAACCTTATCGTTTTTTTTCCTAATTATTCTCATAGTTATTTTTTTAGTATTTGTTTGCTATATTACTGTGATACTGTTCTCTCGAAATCTCCGTTTTAATGAGATTCCTTACTTTCTCTTCTCTTCTCCTTCGAATCTATTCTTTTGCCGATATTGCTATTCATTATAAAAAAAAAATATTCATGTGTATTCAACTCTTCCTGTGTATCTATTCACTCGGACCTTAGAAACCGTAGTTTGGAGAACGTTTACAGACAAACTAAAATGTGTGTCAATGAAATTGAATCATAATATACCGAGTCACACCATGTAATTCTATTATATTTACGTATGGTACGAAGAGTGATATAGAATCCTTTGATGAACATTAAAAACAAAACCCGACCTGCTGAGTTTTGAAGAAACATCTTTCACGTTTAATTCATATTGATTATTTGCTTAGAACCACTTTTTTCCCAGATCAATTAAATAGAAATTGAAACGAAATAAATAAAAAATATAACTATGGAAATTACTAAATAAAAATCTAATTAAAATAATACTGTAAGAGAGAGAGAGAGAGAAATAATTTTTCCTCTTTTTTCTTATGCTCAGTAATTTCTCGATTACACCTAACGTTTCATATATATTATATTTCTTTATTTGAAATGCATGTTTATACCTCTAGGGGTTGATAACAAACAAAATGAACATAATAAACAAACTAGAATAAAGTCACATCAATATAGCATACACAAACTTGTACAAAATCTACGCAGTTGTAGAGTCCACTTTCCTAAGTTCGAGAGACTTTTTTTATAAATGGAGCTGCAAACTGCATGAGATCATTATGAGAAACTATTCTTTTTAGTTTCTCAGAAGTTGATAAGCTATTTATATCTGGTAATTTGGTTAAAACAATAAAGAATCCTTGTCTAAAAGTATTATATAATACGTAGGAGTAAATCCAAAGTCAAATCTGTTTTTCTTTTAATTTCTAGACTATTGTTGCATGCTAAGATTTTGTGTATGGTTTATTTGTTATTTGTGTGTGTGTGTGTGTGTGTGTGTGTGTGTGTGGGGGGGGGGTGATAGGTGGATGTATAAATGTTTAATGTCTAGTGGTAGTTATTAAATGTACATATACATCAGGGCCAGAACATATTGATATGATATAAAGCCTGTTTTATACTAGACCGACACACTGACTCAGATTTCTAACTTATTAGCTCATGAGGCAGCTAGCTATCCCCGTACTCCACACATTTTGTGTTCTATTTACCGCTTCCACAATCATGCTAATGTTCGAATACAGACCCCTAGTTTTGAAAATCAAAATTCAAAATCCTTGCTACGCATTTACATACATTGTGTGGCAATACTGTATAGAAATTAAATGCAGAAAATGAAAGAGGAGTTTAGACCCCTACTTTAAATTCACAAAGCATTATTCCCAAATATTCTTCGAAAATAGGCGGATATGAAAAAAAAAAGAAATGTTAAGTAGTGCATGGTATGTGAGATTTCATGTTTAAATAAACATAAAAAATTATGCATTAAACCAACGCCTACATGATGAAATGTGTTAAAACCTCGGGGGTAACTCAATGATATTTTGATACGGGACGTGTGGCAAATTCGGGTCAAGATTTTACAAAACCGGCGGAGATTTCGAGTCGGGATTTGTTGACACTGTGGAGAATTCCAGTGTCACATACTAGAGTTTCCCCCTACTCAGTCCCCCCCGGAAAAATGGGTATATACTGAGTATACCCAGGCAAAATGGGTATATAATGAGTCTCCCCCCGGATAAATTGGTATATACTGAGTTTTTCTCCCGGAATAACGAGTATATACTACTCCCACCCCCTTAAATTAATGGTAGGATAAATTAGTATATACTAGATTCCCCCAGACCGAATCAATACTAGACTTTCCCCCTTGATTAAATTCGTACTATCTACTAAAAAAAACAATGCTATGATTTTTAACAAAATTGAATATTTGAGCATAGTTTAACACAAAGGTCATGGTTTTATTTTTACATTGGACCACCATTTCCACATGGAGAACCAAGTGTTATTGCTTTGGTGCCGATCGGAAATTCAAAATGTCTACCAGCCGATGTCAAATTTTATATTGAAACCCTTTGGGAAATATTTTCGTCTTCTTTTTGAGAACCACTGAACAGAATTTGACCAATCTTGGCAGAGATCTTCCCTCATCCCTATGCAGTCCTTCATAAGTGTTGTCACTTTAGTACCAATCAGAAATTCAAAATGGCGCCAGCCATGGTCAAAGTTTACATTGAAACCCAGTGGAAAAAGATATTTTTGTCTTCTTTTTGAGAACTACTTATCAGAATTTGAACAAACTTTGTAGAGGTCTTTCGTATTAGGTCATTCATAAGTGTTGATACTTTTGTACCGATTTCGATGTGGCCGAAAGTCCGAGGTCAAAATTTGCATAAAAGCGTCAGATAAGCGATTCAGGCTCTTGGGAGCCTCAAGTTTTTCCATAGAAAAAAGAACCACAATCCCTCCTGTTAGTGGATTACCATCATGACATAGTAACTTGAACGAGAAGACCCTAATAGGTAACACGACCACAAAATTGGTTTTAGGAAGGCTTTTAATTAGGACCCCGCTGACTATCGGTGGAGGTCCTATTGAAATCAGTTTGTCCGTCCGTCACAATTAGTTTCCGTATCTCTTGGAGTTTAGTGATGAAACTTGGCATGATTTTTCTCCACTACTAGAGGATGTGATGCGTACAAGGTTGAAAACCATACGTTGTAGGTCATGGTCAAAACTTAGTTACTGTTTTCTGCTCTTTGGTCGGGTTGTCTCTTTGACACATTCCCCATTCCCAGTCTCTATTCTATTAAACCGTGTCACCTACCAGATGCATGTATCCGTCCGTCATAAATAATTTCTGTTCCATAACTTGAAACTTTTCACGAATGGTAAATGTAAAATCATGGTCAAAAACTAAAGTTGCTAAACTAAAAAGGTCACCCCCCCCCTCCCCTACAGACACAGACCAGTAACGGCAGACATCATATTACCAGGTTTAACTATACAAAGTTCTTAAAATTCTCTTTTTGTTCTTAGTCGTCTGATATTTCTTTATTGGATTTTTTTCTTCTTCAAATAACAGGTCACACATTCAGCGCTCAGTGGCCTCAGGCAATATTTTATTTGCTAAAATGTAGGATCAATCTGCTCAAATGTCGTTCACCGATATTATCACATGTACATTTTATTTTTTAATAAGGAGGAAATATTAGTATGGGGAAAATGAGTATGTGTATACGCCTACCAGGTTTTCCGTGCGGGAGGGGGAACTGGGTATATACTCATTTTTGCCCGGGGCTAAATCTGAGTTTATACCCATTTTCCGTGTTGAAATTCTAGTATGGGGGAAATTTAGGATGTAACACCGGTCAGGATTTAAAAAATATCTGCAGATTTTTATAAAGCACTGAGGAGAATTCAGGTTGACTTTAAACAATGTTAAATGTATAAATATGTTTCATCATGAGAACTGCCTTTTTTTATTTTTGTATAATTTCGGGTGTGTAATTTTAGGTTTCTTGGATATTTTTGGGTCACAAATTCGATATAACGTGGATAATTTCGGGTATGGGTTTCGAGTTCACCGACACAGCCTCCGTCATAAAATGGTCAAGTTACCCTCGTCCCGCGAGGTTAAAGCATTCAATGAAAATATTATTCTAAGGTGCGTGAGGTTGATTTTTGTGCCCTTTTTAAATATGACTAGTCGTATATAATAATCTCCCTAAGAAAGATTATTTTTTTAGAACAAAGGACAATTTAAACCCCATTGTTTACGCCAATAAATTGACAAAGTTTGGTCTGGTTTATACTTGGAAAAAGTACCTGTTCATTGTTAAAAAAATATGAATTTTTTTCTCGTTTTATATATCAATCTCGTGCTTTGACACTTCGTCACACTGTTATTTATTTATCCATGACAGAGTGTTAACATTCGAACTATACGTTTATTCAATTCTTAAATATTGTGAAAATGCACACATTTCAAATGTTGGGGGAAAATGAACGTTTTGTGAAAACCGAAATGACACATTATTGTCTGTTGTGGTAATTTTCTTAATTTATAATACAAATAAAAATACTAGCATAGTTTAACATATCGAAGAATAATGAAGAATTGAAGCCGGGAATGGAAGTCACATATCACTGCATGCCATCTTTTAATATTCACAAACCACGTTTTTCAATTGGAGATACCATACAGTCAGGGGATCTACATATTAAAGTCAGAATGTTTCTTACTCTTAACTGTCAGAAAAAAAATCCGGGAAGAGTTATCTCTCTTTAGTTAATCGTATATTATTCTGACTTGTACAAGTAAGTTTGTTCAAGTTAAGATTTTTCTTCTTGATCCAATTCAAGACATTTTTTGACTAAGAGTAACTTCCCTTCTCGTTGTTCTTAACTTACTTGTTACAGTCAGAAAATGATGTGCGCATAAACTTGCTAAATAAAAAATACTAAAGGAGCCGGATAATAATAAAATACATCTTTTCTTCTTTGGAAAGTTCCGATTTTTTTTCAATTTTTTATTGTTCATTTTCGAAAACTGCCTTTAGCCTTTTCCGGAAATTGTAATTATATACAATTTCAGGAATAACATTGTAAAATAAAGGTCAAACGTGTAATATATGATTTAAAGATCCCGTACGTTATGTATACATTCGCTGATCCATTTGGGAGTTCAGTGAAACAATTCGGTCACCTTTTAACAAATTAAACAGAGGAAATCTTACCATAAATGATGATAACAGATTTACCATAAAAATGAATGTTTTGTTATATTCTGCTGTGAATATTTATATAATTTTAAAGGATTGTGTGATAAAAACAGCATTCTCTAACAAAAAATCCTTCTCAATATCCTACTTTCATACCCCAACGTTAACTGACAAGGAACAGCAGGTATATGAATTGGTCACGGAGGAGATACATTTTGCGAAAAAGGTAAGATGAAAAATTTCTGCAGAAGGACCACTGTAATTTTCACAAAAGGGATGCTCCGAACAGTATTTAAATACGATAGCTTCATATTGACATCTGATCACTATTATGCTTGGCTCAATAAAGCATAGTAATATATAATATCTAGACCGTTTAATCTACAGAACAATAGGTTATATAAATTATGTTAAAATTCTACTCAATTAAAAGATGAAAAATATTTCATGACTTCTTTTTTACCACTGTAGTGATGAAAAAAACTGTGAAAGATAGGGTTAATTAGCTGACATAAAAAAAGCACTCAACTCAAGTTCATTTACAAGAAATAAAATCCCTATATAAAACTGATTAACAATATCTGGACAGAGTCGATAAATTTGTATATAAAACTGATTAACAATATCTGGACAGAGTCGAAAAATTTGTATATAGAGTGATCTCTGACGCTAGTCAATTGAGAAACAGGGTCATCTGACGTCAGAGGAATCTCTTGACTAGTATATTTTATGAAGGATAACTTAAATGAGAATATGAGAAAGTAACAAACTGACATCGCTGCAAAATTGAGAGACTATCACCGGTTTTTTGGTGGGATCCGTGCTGTTCATATGTTTTTAGGTTTTAAGTGTAGTGTTTGTATTGTTTTGGTCTTGTCTTCGGTGTTCTTCGGAGTATGTCAGTTGTTTTCGATTTTCCCCTCCTTCGAATATCCCTTTGGTATTTCTCGACTTTAATTTCAATCTGATTTAAACGAAAATAAATGAAACCGAATTGAAAAAATCAGTGCGCACAATTTAAATGAGACCGAACAAACTGACTAAATCCATTAAGAATCTACAAGTTTATGACTTTCAGCTGGGTATTTTCGAATCTGATTTAAATAGATAAGAAATGAAACTGACTTGAGATGAGTAACTGGGCATGGGACCCCAACAAACTGACTTCATGAAATAAGAATCTTCATTTGTTTTACTGCGAGACGGATATATATTCGAATCTGACTAATACAAATAAGAAATGCAACTGACTTGATCAAATAGGAATCTACATGAGTATGAATTATAAGCTGAATAGTTCCGAATCTGATTTCAACAAATAAAAAATGAAACTGACCTGAGAAAATCAGTGGCCTCAATTTAACTGAAACAGTAACAAACTTACTTCATTAAATCAGAATGTCTTCCTGCCTGATTTCAACAAAAAAAGAGGTAAAACAATACAATACTGACATCAGAAACCGGGAAAGATATTTTTTCAAACTGAGTAGACAAAGTTTTTTGAGAAACTAACATCAAACTATATGATTGTTTGTTTGTTTCGTTGGGGTTTAACGCCGTTTTCAGCGCATTTGGCTATTTCGCGGCGGCCAGTTTTTATTGGTGGAGGAAGCCGGAGTACCCGGAGAGAACCACCGACCTTCGGTAGGAAAATTGGCAATCCTTGTCAATTAAGATCGGAGTCGAACACACCCCGTCAAACTATATAAAGATTATTTGCAATCTGAGTTTAAAAAAAAGAAACGAAACTGATAGGGTGTGCACCGGCGCCAAATCAAATCAAAATCATGAAAATACATGTAGTTTTAAACTTAATAAATTATGTAGATAGTCCAAGATTCCTCTGAAGTCAAACCACGCTTTTTTTAATGACTAGGGATCTCATACGTCATATTCCAGTCCATTAAGCTATGCGATTTCGGAATGAATTTGCAGATATTAATTGAGGGTTTCAAATTAATTTTCTGCTGCAAAAACGTTTTGCTTTGGTCACCTTTGAATAATAGTTTTAAAAATGTTGCTTGTCATTTCTGGTGAGGCAAGATAAAAATAGACATCATAAAGATTTGTTAACTGTTAGTTTTTTATTAGAGGATATTTCATCAAAATATAAACTGTTTCGAGGATATAGAATTAAACTAAATAGAAGTTCTTGGTTCATGATATATGTACATGTAAGAGTCGATTTCGAACAGAATATGCAAATTTCCACGTGTTTTTATAGAGTGAGCTCTGGTAACCCAGCGAAATGTATTAACGGCCACTTTTGCACTTTTTATAACTTAACTTTTCAACTTAATTACATGTATACATTATATAAAACTATGAAAATTTGAGAAAGATCACTCAGTGGCAGATTTACGGAGCACAGGGAGCACGTGTCCCCCTCTCCTAAGTTAAGGTCACCAAAAAATGTTATATGAAAAATAAAAAAAAACACAAATCGAATTCCTTGATTATGTTTATAATTATCAAATCTTACGAAAGTGATCATTACAAATGATCTCTTGTAGTACATGTAATTGATAATAAATGAAAAATAGTTGTGAAAACTAACACGCGTGTAACTTTTTACAACGGGATAATACAGATAAGAAGAATGCGATGGAAAGGTATGAAAGTAAAATTAATTTTCCATCATCGTGCATTGAAGATTTTCATTTATTTCTTCACAGACGATGGCTTAAACTTTAAAATCTGGTTTCATTTTTATTTAAATATTTGAATCAGTATATGTGAAATTCATATAGGTACAATGTATAAATTAATCATACAAGTATAGCTTGTTTTTTTATGTTTAGGTTGGTGTTATTGCAAAAGGGCTTTTAAAATATTTTAAACAAAATGTTCACTTTCATTCCTTTTTCATTTAATGTTTCTTTATTTTTGTTTAATCTGTTCAGAATTATGAGACGCACAGACGAACGCACGGGCGGACGCAGATCATTACTAAATTCATCCGTCGCGTTGCAGCGAGGGGAAATAATTAATTGTGGGGTGGATGTCACCCCTCCCCAAATTCTAGATTCGCCCTTGTCACATCAAAATGTGAGACTACAAAATAAGAAATGAAACTTACATTAAAAAGTGAATATTATAAGTTTAACTACGAAGTTACCAAGTGAGACCTTTGAATATATGACATGTATGAGCTGGATATGAATCTATGACAATATTTTACGATCTAAAATTCGGGCCTCTGATAAGGCAACTCCAAGTTAATATTTTCTGTTGGTCAGATTAAGGCATTCAAACATCTGTGGGTGAAAAAAAAAACCTAAAACTGCATCCGTATTATAATCGTTCCCATATCGGAATTACAAACTGTAACATACGTACATGTACGTAGTATGCATTAATAAAGTCCATTTCCGTTCTTACGCTTTTATTTCATTTAAAAACGATCATGATGATAACGATAATATTCTCTGATACCAATTTCGATGCACAAGAACGACTTTTTACGCATACAATGTCATTTTCCTTTTCTATATATATATCAAAGCCAAAGTTTGATTCACTATGTTTGGCTTTCTTCAACTAAAGAGTAATCAGAATTTCTTACTATTTAAGCATCGGCTTAAATTCCCCGGTAAGGAAAGTGTTGGGGAAAGGGGGAGGGTACTTGCAGCAGTTTTGATTGTAGAGAATACCACAATACAGATTCCTATTTCCATGATCTTTGTTGTCAAGAAGTTCATATCTTGTCTATTCGTAAACTTTTATTCATTCGTGGACGATCGAGGCATATTTTATTATTATTATTTTTTTTTTTATAATTTTATAAAATGAGAGAAATGAAGAAAAAGGTCATAAAATTAAAATCAAAATGCAAAAAAAACCATGAATTTAAAATCTCATTATTATTAGATTCATATATAAATAATTTTCATCGGCACGTGTCAGAGTAAACAATAAGTCCCGTGTTAATTACCTTGTCACATGTTTATTGTGTTTAATCGTCCAGAACAAATTCTGAACAGGCATAAACGGGCGGGATAGCTAGTTAGGATGATATCAAGATTTTATGTATTTTATCTAAAAACATGTAGTACTGGTAATCTTTATTGAAAAAAACAAGACGGATAAAGAATTATATATTTTTTTAAAAATGAATTTAGATGTAAATGTAAATTTTATTTGTAACTCCGTTATTATGTAATTTTCGTTTATCTCTATTTCATTACATTTCCTTTATTCATTTGTTTTTTTTGTTGTTTTTATTTTATTTTATTTTTTATGGGAAAGGGGGTGGGTGTAAATTCGACCGAGATAAATTGGTTTAAATGTCCACAATTTTTTGTGAAATAACAGTTTTACTTTTCTGCAGAAAAGAATATGTCATGTCTGCAAAAAATACAAACTACTTTTCTACAATTTACCCGGTCATCAAAAGTAAGAAAATAATTAGTAAAATAATATAGGTGCGCTACTTCCCAATTTTATTCCTGTCACCAAAGTATCTTTGCTCTAATGAGTATTTTACCAAAAAAAAAAAAAAAATTAAACGAAAACACCATCAACATCCGATTTGCTAAAGTTTCACCGTTTCACAAACTTAACAAACAGATTATATTTTAAAGTTGTTCGGCGACATTCGGATTTACATTTCAAGCTGCATAAGAAGCTTTGTTGAATGTTCTTCAAGCACCTTTTGAATAATTTAAAGAATCTGGACTTTGTGGATTGTTTTATTGTGGAGTATCCGAAAATGCTTTATTTCCACTATCCAATATATGATTCATGTTAAAGTGGAACTAAAACGCTTATAGCAAGTTAGTTTCATTTTATAGTACTAAATAAACGTATAAAAACGCAAAAAACCCGATGAAATTTGGTCAAGTAATAACGGAGAAAATAGCGAGTGAAGTTGGATTATTTTTACCTTTGGGAAATCCAATCAGCGCTATTTCCGGAAACAGGGTTTCCTCGCTGAGTGACCCCGATTGACCGGAAATGACGTACAGTGCGGGCTACTCTTGAACTTGTTTACATTGACCAGAAGGAATATATTATGGATGAAGACAGCAATGCTAGTGATTTATAATAGTATAGCCAATAAATTTCAATAAATGCCCCCATATACATATATATAAAAAGGATGAAAGTGAAAGATATTTTGAAAGGTGTGTATAACATAAATACAAATGGAAGACCATCTTATAGGAATAAAAAACAAACACTATTTTTTTAAACAAGCATATATATGACACAATATTAATTGATAGTTTTAAAACAGATGTTTTACAAATAGTGATATAAGTTACTGAATAGTAATATAGATTTTGATGTAGAATTGTAATGTGTTTTTTTTTATTGAATTGACAGATTCATAAAATTTCAGAATTTTCCTATAAAAATATAATAAATTTCTTAGTTTAATCAGAGACATATATGTAGAGAGGGATAAGTAATTTCTTACAATCCTTGTTGTAATAATAAAAATATGTAGAGAATCATTGGAGAAACTGCACTGTACACCTAAAACTTTAATAAAAGATTTCGATGGATTTTAATAAAAAAAAATTATTCAACTTATAAAATAATTCCCACATTTGTAGAGTTATAATTTGGTTAATATTGGTTATGGGACTTTATGCTCTTTGTGTAATTTGAATTATAATACCAGTCAGAACTGGTTTTCATAACACCTTTCTAATGACTTTGTTACAGGTATATTGATTTACTCCACAGGTGGTAGGTGCATGGCCAAGTTGTTATTTACCTGATTGGAGGGATTAAAACTTTTGTTTGATCTTTATTACTACATAACAGGATCTTAATTAATAGGTGCTAAAACTTTAACTGTTTTAATTACCAGGATTAAAGGTGATAAATATCCATCCACATGTTTACTAATTTGTTTTATATCATGAACTAGTTTTAATTTTCACAGGTGTTTAATACTATTTAGGGGGAAATTAAAATTTCTTGCACGATTGGAAGTGTCATATATATAATTTTTTTTATAAATAATGAATAAATAAATACATATTCTTTTAATAAATAATTAGACATTCAAACTTTGCTTTAGCTTTACATTGCTAATGAAATAGAATGTCTTTAAAAAAAGCTACATTTTTACCCAAATTATTTTCTGCATCATCAGGATTATGATCATGAACATGTTATATAAATAGAGAGGTAGTTATATCATGGAAGTACATGTATTGTTCTATATTGTATTATTTTACCATAGTCAGCAGACTCTTAATATTTGAAATTATTATGGTTACAAATGTATAACTTTTATGCTCATAGAAAGAGAAAAAAATTCAGAGGGACATGGGACCAGAATAACTTTTTATGGAGCTACACATTTCGCTATAATAGCCTCTTATTGTACTACAACTTATGTTAGCTTGTTGGCTACATCTTTTCAAAGTCATGCCTGTCAAGGCTCTGCATTTGATATAAGCGGCCTTACATGTACCTTCTACTTACTCCATTAATAATATTTTTAAATAGCCCTATGTTCAGGATGTTGGTAACTGTGGTGGTTTGAAAAGAAAGGGTGTAAATCAAACACAATAACTCTAAAAATACCCTTAAATATACCCTATGTATGATGTAAAGGTACAATATAGTTATACATAAAAAATTTTGATTCAACAGGAGAGGCTGCATAGGCTTCCCAAGTAGCACAAAACATTTTCATGATATTTTTAAAAGGTCAGATAGATGTTTTTCAAAAATGTTATCAAAATAATATTTTCAGGATGTCATGTAAATGTTTTTTTGGATAATCTTTATAATGTTCTCTTGAAACATTGATGGGAAACGTTTCAAAAATATTTTTAAAACGTTTCAAATAAATATTACTATATCACTTTATAAGAACATCTTATTTCAATGTTTTAAAAATATTTTATAATATTTTCCTAGTTTTAACATGATATTTTAAGAATAAGAATAAAATGTTAAAGAAAAAGGTTTTTATATAACATTTTCTATACATGAAATAAACATTCTGTAAAATAATTTTTCAAAAATATCTGAAAAACTTCTTTTTAAAAATGTATAATAAATATCATGAAGAAATATTTTTTGAAAAATGTATTTAAAACATTATGTTTCATGTTGTGGTAACATTTCTATAAAATATTCTGACAGAAATATTTTTAAAATGTGAAAATCAATTTCTGTAAAAATATTTTCCCCAAACATTCTAAAAACATTTTGGAAAAATATTTCTGTAATGTTTATGATAAATATTATTGATTCACGTTTTAAGAATATTTCATTTAAAATGTTATTAAAATATTTTCATGATATTTTTCAAATATCAATATAATGTTTCAAAAAATATTTTTATTTAATGTTTTCTATATGTGAAATAAACATTCTGGTAAAATATTTTTTAAATTTGGAAATAGATTATAATTTATTGTAAAAAGATTTTTTTACAAAACGTTTTCAGAACATTTTTGAAAAATATTCCCTGGATATCAGATAAAAATAGTTTATCATAACGTTAAGATAATGTTTTTAAAACATTGTTTATGTCTGTCTGCAAAATTATATCCATTGCCATGTTAAATCGATTTGGGGTACAATAACCGATAAACGTTTTTTTTTAAATATCAGACCATGGCGTGTCGGTGTAAATCTTTGGATTTTCTGTTTTCGGTTTTAAAATGTAACTGGTTCCAGATGGTTTACCAGCTTGCAAACAATCGACAATATTCATTGGAAACCAGTGACCGGAAGTGTATTTCCGCGGTTTGAAACAAAGAAATTTGAAGTTGAAGACGACGCCTAATTTCTACAAGTATCAGTAAATCAGTAGTGTTTATTATCTTCTGGTGATAACAGTAGGTAAGAAAATAAGCTCAGATAATGAACTGTTTCTGTACACATCGCTTTCTGTGTGTTATTTCTTCACTCGACGGTCATTACAATGACAAAGTCGAAAGACGATGAAATAATATCAACAACTTGAACAGTGACAGAGTGGACACCTTTTGGCCATATATTAAAACAGGAAACAAAACTACCTGTACAATAAATGTAGAGATGTATCTGTTGAACCCTGGATTAAACTTAATTTTATTTTGTCAAGATGTGAAAAGAATTGGAGGGGGGGGGTGTTATTATCCTCCCTTTCAGAGTTTTTTTCTCTTTTCATTTAAAAACAAACAGGCGTATAAAATAAATCTATATGACTAAATTGTATGAAGGTCATCTGCTGTGTGACCGACGCACTTCGGCACATGATTTATTGATGAAAATCTCTAGAGATTATTACAATTATTTACATTTCAAATAACATTTTGGTATATGTTGAAAATAAACATGGTTCAAAGTCTTTGAAACAAAACTTTGGGATTTCATACTTTTTTCCAGATTGGAGGTAGATATTACATGTGTATGTACATTGTATTTTTGGTCTTATTTTTATATCTGGGGAAGATTTTAATACTTATAATATTTTCTTTTCCAGACCAATCATGAACAAGTAGAAGAGTAAGAAATGAATGCGTCATTTGGAACAATAGAAAGGAGTTTGATAGCTGTTAGAATAGTACTTGGTAATTTGATATTTATTAAATATTTGTAAAATAAAAGGCCATCTTACATGTTATGTTAGAAAACTTGTTTTATTTTTTTAAATTATTTTACACAGAAGAAATTTTAGATGTAAAGTGCTTACTGAAATTAGGGGGGAAAAAGTTATTGTTGGGGTCTAAATGATAAAATAGTAGAATAAAGCACAGTCTGTATACATACTGTATAATACTACTAAAAATATCACATTTCTCCCATTTTTTCGCTATAAATTTTGAAAACTTCAGGCGACTGTGAATAAAGACAAAATTTAGACTTTTTTGCCAGCTGATTGTTATGCTTAAGTTTAAGTTTTAAAACTTCAAAGTATTTACAGTGAAACTTGACTGTTGAAGTGTCAGAGAACTTAGAGAAAACTGTAACTTAGCCTGTGCTTCAGCTCATTTATATTCAGTCGTACATACATAATTGAATGCATTTTGATCGTTAACATAAATCATTTAATAATCATTATCAGTAATAAAAGGTGTGAAAATAATTTACATTTGACTGTTCTATGAATACTGGTACCTTTGTACTATGTAATGTTAGAACAAAAATCACCTGATACATGTATTTTAATGAAAATTGCTTTTATCCTCTTTTCAGATAATGCTTTATGATACAAATTAATTTGAAGAAGACCCAGTGTCTATTGCAAGATCAACCTGATGAACAAAAAGAAAATGAATTAGTTGTGCATAATTCTGGAAAGTGTTTCCTTATGTAAGTTGATTTTAACAACATTTTTATTTCAACTGAACAAATCATTTAGCATCTGTGTGTGAATTACAGTTTTGTCTTCTCCTATCTGAAGTCTTGGACTGTTATGGTGTATATGGAGGCCTGTTTCATATTTAAAATCAGGCCATCAACCAAGTTGTCTTGCTTGGAGCTTCATAATATTAATCCTTAAGTAGTCATCATTCAGAATGAAATTTATTTGATATAACCCCACTCAGTTGAGCAGTACAGGCTTTGAAATTCTCATTTCTATCAAAGTCTGATATCTTTGGAGTTGTTTGAACTGTCTTATAGATTGTTTTCAGTTTGATAATAAATTTTAATTGTGTATTGCCTGCTTATCAATGTAGACATGTACATGTAGTAATCTCACATTTTTGTGATTAAAGGTCATAACAATTTCTAAGCCTGTAATACATTTTTATTTTTAAATGTTTTCAATTCAATTTTTGCAGATGCAAACAGGAAGTCAAAGAAATGAACAAGACATGAGTTGCAGGAGGATGTATAAAATTATGAACTTTTTATGAAATAATGATGAGACTAAATTGTAAATACAGATTTGTAAAATTTGTTTGAATTTCAATACGAACAGAAAAAAATAAATGATTAATCAAAATATCTTTTCATTTCATTTATATCCCATGGTAAAATGTAGCTGTTTGAATTTGTTTACATTACATTACAATACATCAATGAGAGAAAATCATTTGCAGAAAGTTGGGAAATTAGACAGATTTTTTCCGAATAACATAAACGTTACAGTCTGACAGGAACATTGTAGAACATTTTATTTGAAATGTCCAAATGGTCAGCTGCACACTCAAAGGGTATCTAAAAATGTAAGGAGGATATTTTTCAAACATTTATGTAATAATGTTTATGATATTAAAAAAACATTGGACTGATGTTTTGCAGTATGAAAATATAATAAAAATATTTTCAGAATGTTATGGGAACATTTTTACAACATTTTAAAAATATTTTGCTGTGCTGAAGGGAGAAATGTTTTCAGGATATTTATTAAATGTTTTGGATTTTTTTATGACAAATATTTAAATGATATCAAAATAACATTGACATATAAATATTCTAAGAACATTTCACTGATGTTTTAAAGTACAGAAAATATTTTTAAAATGTCATAAAAATGTTACCAAATATTTTAACAATATTTTTAGAACATTTTTCATAAATGTTATTTAAAAGTTTCTAGAAAATGTTTTTCAGATTTTTACAACATTTTAAAAATATTTTGCTGTGCTGAAGGGAGAAATGTTTTCAGGATATTTATTAAATGTTTTGGATTTTTTTATGACAAATATTTAAATGATATCAAAATAACATTGACATATAAATATTCTAAGAACATTTCACTGATGTTTTAAAGTACAGAAAATATTTTTAAAATGTCATAAAAATGTTACCAAATATTTTAACAATATTTTTAGAACATTTTTCATAAATGTTATTTAAAAGTTTCTAGAAAATGTTTTTCAGATGTTTATTGAAAAATCAAGGCAAATGTTTACATGATATAATAAAAATATTCACATTTTAATATCCTGAAAACATTTAACTGATGTTTTGAAATACAAAAATGTTATTAAAATGTTGTATGAATGTTATCAAAATGTTTTTCAAATATTTTTAGAACATTTTTCATTAAATGATATTTTAGAAAATGTTTTTATGATATTTATTACATATTTTCCGATCATTATAAAAATATTGGGGCGATGTTTTAAAAATATTTTGGAAAAATGTTTTAAAAAACATTAAACCGCTGTTTACTGCGCCATACATTTTAACATTTTTTTCATATTTTTCTGCGATATTATTGACAACGTTTTAAAAACGTTCTAAAAACATCATTGTGTTACCTGGGTTAATGTAGGCTTATTCTCACAATGACATTATGATAATGCATTCATTTTCAAACTTAAATTTGATGTATATATAAAGACATATGCATGGTATATAAAAACAAATAAGATCAGACATGTTAGAATTATTTTTTCAAAAGTATTTTGGTGCAGACCGTCACTATACCATGTATACTGGTCATGCTGGTTGGGATAAATGCTTGGCACTGAACCTGGCAATAGTCTCTTGCCGTTATGAGCAGATAAACCAAATAACTCCTTGAATCTCAACCTGTCAACCTCATAGCATTCTTCTGAGAAGTGTTCTGAACATATGGCTGAGTGTTTAGTTGGCACAGTAAAATCCACACGGGTTAGTTTTACAAAACGAACCCACAAGTTACGTTGTCGGTCATCTTTTGGAAAGGCGTGTTGAGTATGTCCCGTTTTTGCAGAGTTGCTGCATCCCGCAACTGCACAATTCCTTCCCATTGTTGAATTGTAGATTTAAATTAAGTACAATGTTTCATCAAACAAGTGTCGGTAATTATATAAGAAGCACTGTCAATCGATAGTTGTTACCAATAACGTATAAACAATCAACTAAATCTGCTTTCACTTTGCAAATGACCTGTACCTATTTATGTACAAGATCTGAACCGCACAGTACGTCACTTCCGGCGACTAGTAATATTCGAGTTTTTTAACAAATCGTTCAGGTGTGCAAATGACGATCGGCCAGTATTTTGCTAATATCTCGAAAACTAAGTTACCGAATTTCATCGGGTTTTTTGCGTTTTTATACGTTTTTTTAGTACTATAAAATGAAAATAACTTTCTATAAGCGTTTTAGTTCCACTTTAAACTTTTAACTGTATGTTTGAGGAAAAACGGACATAGCGGTACAATTCATGTCAGAATATCAACAAGTAAATAACAGAAAGGTAACTGAGATTCCCAACTTGGGACACGAGCATAAAATGGTTAAACAGTTAAATCGAAGAGCCCCCCTCCCCCCCCCCAACTTTTTTGTGAATATGGTCAAGGAAACTAAAAGAAAAGTATCATAACACAGTATAAAAGTCGATCCGACATGCTTCAAACACCAATGGTGACACCAAATTATAAAAGTATTTATTAAACCATTTTTATTGTAGGATATCGATAGTGAAAAATTTTTCAAACCTGAATGTAAAGCTTTATTCTAATTTTAATTTAATGCACCAAGAATATTTCACGTATGTCTATGATGTGTACAATGTATAATACGTGCAAGGAAAATCAAATGGGTCTAAATCTGGGATTTAAAAAATACATGGGATAAAACTTAAAATTACTAACTATTAAAATTAATATTTTGTTTATATTACCTATGTTTTATAGATAATCAACCCCCCTTTAAATGTAAATCACCAAGTTTTTTACCCCACATTTCCCGGAATATGTATCTTTTTTAAAGTCTTCACTTTTCTTCATACGCTTTTCTTTGAATAGGCAGTGAATTTAATGACTGGGTAGCCCAACATGGCTAGTCTCTTGGGATCTTCAGTGAAAGGTTTTAACAAAACTTTGCTATGAAGCCATCATTCTAGAATAATGTACCAAATGTTTAAAAACCTGGCTTGTTCTTTTGGAAACCTCCCAAAAACAAACAGACTTAACCACCATAGAATTAAAATTCAAATACAACACAATAAGGCATGTTAGCTTAGGGGCCGGTCAATATTTATAGGGGGCGGGGGGGATGGGGCTTGAGAATTATTGGGGGTCAAAATGTTTGAAATAAAATTGGGGGGGGGTCAAAATTTTTTGAGACGATAAAAAATTCTGAGAAGTACAGTCACTTAATCTGTCTGTACTGGTGGTATTACTTTCCCACATATCAAGGGTAATTAACATGATTTGCTTGTGACATTCAACACAGCCTGTTATAAGTAGTGGTCTTTCAAAAATCTTATCTCCATCTGTATATGGTACAAACTTTATTATCTTTTACAGTGCTTATCGTTGTACCACATTGTTTATACACATTTATACACATTGTTTCTGAAAAAATGGATAAAAAACATTGATTTTTTAAAAGTAAAACAATTGCAGTATTTTTTAAAAGCTAGAAGGATCATACAATAATCAAACTGGGGAAATAAAAAATTTGACCAATGACGAAAAATCTATAAAAAAAATTATTACCTTCTGTTTCAATGTTTTAATAAAACTGATCCGAGAACAAATGTGTAATATTAATAGATAACGTACTTACGAAAATAATGATTACATACTTTCAATCAGCTTAATTTTTGACTAATTGGCTTTGCAACTTACATAAAATACAACTTTTTTCAGGATCTGGTTCAGAAAATGTCTCAGGTTTAGAGAAATAATTTCAATTTTAAATACTTTCATCCTCTTGATAAAATGTTTGACATTTTTCTGGATCTTCTGATTATATCTTTTACTAAAACTAAATGCTGGAATATTGATAGGAATTATAAGATGGTAACTATCAACTCCTCTATATGCCATTATATGTCACCCTCCCTCTCCCTCTCTCTCGTGTCTACAAATTTGATTTGCCTGGTCTAAAGTTTAGGAATACCCCCAATTGCCATTATATCTTTTACTAAAATTAAATTCTGGAAAATTTATAGGAATTATGTTATATCAAAATGTTGATTTATCAATGCAAACTTGTTATAGTAAACATTATAAGATGGCAGCTATTAATTCCCCTATCTGCCATAATATGCCTCCACTAATTGTTTTTATTTTATACAATAGTAATTAATCAACATCTAAATAATCATACATTGTACCGCAGCCTTATCAGGAAGGTCATGACCTCGTATTTAGCAAGAGATGATAACAAGTAATAGCCTTTCTCCCTTTCTTGGCGCATTTGCAAATAAATAAATAAAGTATTATACACACCACCCTCTTTCGGGTTTAAATTATTACTTTTTGGAGTCAACTTGTATATTTTCATGACATAATATCCTGCAAAGTGATTTTAACCAGTAAATTTCAGTATAAATTCTCGCTTGTTATAGTCACTGTTACAGTTGTTTTAAATTACAAAATTAATTGGTCATCGCAAGGTTTAAAATTTTACCAATTTTTTTATGGCACGCATTGAATTGACCATCTTTTTAATTGGCAAAATTTCCAGTAATATGTTAAAATGTGTGAATCATCCGTAAAAATTGAGACCTGCTGGAGTGATAATAAATTGTGTAAGAGAAAGAAATTGAATAAATTCATCTGACATTTCTCCTTTTCGAATCATCTGATCGACAGACAGACTGACTTTTTTCTTTTAAAGTTCTGTCGTATAGGAACTGGCTTTTTCATCTCGGTTTCAAACATTTTCCAATGAACAAATCAGTTTTCATGGATCAGGATATTTTGCTATTTTAATACTTGGTAGAGAGAAGGAATACTTATATATATTATATCTGTGATTACAAGTTTCAAGGTGAATAACACCAATTCAGCTTTATGGAGAAAACAGATGAGTAGGGCCACTTTCCCCAGTATTTGTTTCACTCCTAAACATTGATTTTTAATCTGAAATATTTTTCTACTTTTTATCTTAATCGGTTGTAAGCAATGCACCTTATAAGAAAAAAATTTTACCCGCAAAGGCCGTGTGCATATATGGGTAATTTGGGTAAATTTGTATCATTTTTGGAATATTGCCAAGAAGGAATTTCAGACCCAAAATCATTCTATTGTCATATACAAAGAGATTCATAAACTCATTTACACCAAAAACAAGTTTTGGTTCTGAGTGTCCTTCACGTGGAAAAATTGTATTCAAGAAGTTAATTTGGCAAATTTGTGTTAAAAATGTCTCCCATGTTTAGGTAAGAAGAATTTTTTTAGTAACTTATATGTTAGTTATTACATGTATTAGCATATCTTAAGGGAACACATACTAGGCTATGCCTACAGAAATTTTTATAGGCCTCAGACGGCTTATTGAAAATGGCCCTAGAAGTGAAATAAATATGGCGAAAAAGCCCTTACTACTTTTAAACGTAATCAGCAATATTAGATTTCATTAAACTGATGACGCGCGTAATATCGTTTTACCATCAACGGTTTAATAAGTTTTTAGCACGATATTAATAATAATAAACTCACCTAAATGTTGACAGAATATGAAATACCTAACAAATACATAAAATGTTTAGTTTAGTATAATTTGAGCTATTTATTTTAAAATGTAAAATTTTTTTGATACATTTTGTAGACTCTGGACTAAATAAGTCACAGGTACATGCACTAAAGATGAAAATTTTAAAATATTAATATTCCCAAATATACGTCAAAACATCTTTTATCCCTTTTAAAATGCCTCATAATTTTTTACCCCCAAAAGATACGTTGTGCGTCTGAAGTTTTATCCCAAAGATCTCCAAAATTAGTAAATTTGTAACCCCTTCAAAAAAGAAGTAAAGTATGCCCTACGGACTGTATACCTTGAGAGTAGTTCATCCCCACACAGAAATAGTCCTAGTCTACGTACTGGCAAATCTCCTTTGTAATCACGCTGGTATTCCATATATTTCTTTTGTCGTCACAGTTTATGTAGTTCAGATTACGATAAATATATAAACCGATTTTTGTAAGGGCAGATTTATGGTTGCTGAAAAGCTTGTTAGAAAAACCTGCAACATTGGCGAATTTATAGGATGACACCCCCCCCCCCCCCCCTCCTTGAGTATATAAAACCGAATTTTGTAAGGGCAAATTTATGGTTGCTGAAAAGCTTGTTAGAAAAACCTGCAACATTGGCGAATTTATAGGATGACACCCCCCCCCCCTCCTTGAGGTAACCAAAAAATTTGTGCTAAAATTACTAGGAATACAGCTTCACATTGTTGAAAATCTTCATATTTATCCAACGAAAATTTTAAGAAAGTGACCATAACATATGCAATGATCTTTTGTAATGGTTGATTGAAAAATAGATGTTAAAATTAACATGTATGTAACTTTTTACAAATCTGATAATAAAAAAGACGAAGAGTTAATTGGATGGAGATGTATCCCAGCGAAGAAAGTAAAATTAATTTTTCCATCAGTGCCCGTTGAAGATTTGCAAGTACATGTATTTAATGACTCGCACACCCTTCATATACAATGACTTACACATTGATTCATATATAAACACAAGATTATTTAAAATTGTCTGTCTTTTTAAAACCAACTATTTGAAATTCATTGGTAATAAAACATATCTGGGTAATTAAACTAGATAAGATGGTGTACCTTGAAAGAAAGTCTTTAAATCTTCATTAACTAGGAACACATGAGAAGATTAAATTGAAAATTCCCCCCCCCCCCCTCCTCTCCCAACTCGTCGATCCTCTGGCTCCGCCTATTTGAAATTAGAAATGAAGATTACGGTTCACAAGAAAGTATACATGTCTACATACATGTATTTTGACTCACCGTAACTTACTTTTTGTGTCGCCTGCGGAACGCATGGTCGACACATAGGGATCACTTTCTGTCGTCTTGCGTCTTGCGTCGTCACACTTTTCTTCTATCCAAAACTGCTCGTAAACTGCTCAAAGGAATTTGATGAAACTTTCTCTGTGCATTAACCTTAATGCACAGGTGTGCATATATATTTCATTTTTAGAAAATTTCAATTTTTTGTTGTTGTAAAAATTGACATTTTTGAAAGAAGGGGGGTTCAAAACTTCTATCCTCAACTACTTCATAACCGCTCAAAGCAATTTGATGAAACTTTCTTTGTGCATTAACCTTAATGCAAAGGTGTGCATATATATTTCATTTTTAGAAAATTTAAAAAAAAATTTGTAAAAATTGACATTTTTGCAAAAAAAAGGGGGGGGGCAAAACTTCTATCCTCAACTACTCCATAACCGCTCAAAGGAATTTGATTAAACTTTCTCTGTGCATTAAACCTTAATGCACAGGTGTGCATATATATTTCATTTTTAGAAAATTTCATTTTTTTTTGTAAAAATTGACATTTTTGAAAGAAGGGGGGTTCAAAACTTCTATCCTCAACTACTTCATAACCGCTCAAAGCAATTTGATGAAACTTTCTTTGTGCATTAACCTTAATGCAAAGGTGTGCATATATATTTCATTTTTAGAAAAAATTTTAAAAATTTTTGTAAAAATTGACATTTTTGCCAAAAAAGGGAGGGGGGGGTGGGCAAAACTTCTATCCTCAACTACTCCATAATCGTTCAAAGGTTTTTGATTAAACTTTCTCTGTGCATTAAACCTTAATGCACAGGTGTGCATATATATTTCATTTTTAGAACATTTTAATTTTTTTTCTAAAAATTTACATTTTTAGAAAAAAAGGGGGGGGGGTCAAAACTTCTATCCTCAACTTCTCCATAACCGCTCAAAGGAATTTGCTGAAACTTTCTCCGACTGTGCATTAACGTTAATGCAAAGGTGTGCATATATAATTCATTTTTAGAAAATTTTAATATCTTTTGTAAAAATTGACGTCCGCAGGCGACACATGTCTTCCTTGGAAGACTCGCACATTTTTTATAATTCTACAGAGAATTCGTATTTATTTCAGTAAGTATTAAGGCAAATCATTCAGTCGGATGAATAAAATTTCAAATATTATTAGAAGTTTTAGGACAAAATCTTCATATTTTAGTCTACCATAATGACGATATGCACGGTTTTTGAAATTACATACCGGTAAGTGTAAATGTATGGCTCAGCATTTGGTAATGTTATTTGATGAAATAGTTCCCTAGTGTATTAGATACATTGTTGATAAATTTATAAGAACAAATATTGCCTACGAAATATATTATAAATTAGCGCACAGCGGATTTTGCAGCGGACTACAATATAACTTGCTTAGAACGCTCACACTTATGAAATTATATACCATCATTCTTGGATTTTTTAGCTTGAGCAGAACAATTTGAATATTAAATATTATTTGTTGCTATACATGCTGTTGCAAACCCAACGATAAAGTTTAATAAATAAATTGTTTTCTCTACGTTTAAAGTTTTACCTTGTTATTCGCACTGACAAGCGGATTCAATGTTACCATATATTTTATAATCCAGTAAAAATACAATAATTTAGATAATTGTACTCCTTTTTTAACATAAAATACGCCATTTTCAGCACATTCGTCAATTTCGAGGCAGCCAGTTTTTATTGATGGAGTAAGCCGGAGTACCTAATAGTCATAACGAACTACCTAAACCACTCGGCCACCAAGGCCCCTATATAAAAGGTAAAAAATGGTAAAATGGTAAAAAATAAGAAAATGAAAGAAAGTAACTGGTCTGCAAAGTAAATAGTTTAGGTTACTATATCTGCAACGTTTAACGAACGCCGTCATGACGTTAGCTAAAAATTGCCCACTATTGGTGCCTTTTTGTAATTTTCAACAGTCGAACATGGGAACACACAAATATTTTTTTTTAAAATCATCAGAGCTTTCGTGTATGTAGCAATATAATATTACTTTTTCACGAAACTGGAGGATTTACACAATGCTTTTTATGGACTTTTACTTCGAAAAATCAGAAAACTGTAGGATACTTTCAATTAGTTCGATTCGACCTTAACATAGATTCTTCGAAAAATTAATGTAGAATCTTCAATCTTAGAACTCGTTTTCACTCAGAAACATCTCACACATTAAAGACTTCAATGTAAGAAACATTCAGTCTGACCACTTTAATTCAATGGACCATAACGGCATTATAATTACAAACGTAATAGATCTACTGGGATTTAACAGTCCATTCTCGATTGATCTGTTCAGTAATAAATGGATTGTGTCCGTTGTTTGATAAAAAGGACATCTATCTCTAAAACCGTTTAAATTGCAAATTGTACCAAATTATACTACAGATGAAATCATTTCACAACCCCAAAGTGTCCCGAGTGCACTAATAAGTCCTGACTTTGACATTTGCTTATTAACATGTGTGTTTTTTTTTACATTCGATTGTAAGAAAATTTGGTACTGAGAAAACCTATTCTAAAATATTTTTACAAAAAAAATCCCATTATTTACTACATGGAAACAGAGGAAAGATTTTAAACCCATCAACACCCAATGATATAGAAATTTTGATTTATTTTGTATTTCAGTCATTAGAACTGAGGAAGGGAGGATGTAAAGCCATTTTCATATCATGTATGTGTTCGTTGAATTTGTCATGAGATGAATTTGTATTGATATAACCCGCTTAGTTTTATATGTTTGCAAAAGGTTTTAGCTGAATTGAATTGAGTTTAAATCAAAATAAATTACACCATACTTATTGTAATTAAAAAAATCTTTATAATATTCTAAAAATAGTGGCAGATCAAGGAAGTGTACTATTTTAAAATCTTTTATTTTTTAGTATAAAAACAAACTATAAAATATTTTTTAAAAATCAAGAACATTATGAAATATGAAAATAGGTGTTAATTTGAAGAAGAAAAATAACTAAAAAAATATAAACATGATGTACAGTACGCCATTTTTTATCCTGAAAGGCAAATAGGCATGTCAATTCATTTATGTTTGGTGGCAAACATTTAATACATTTACTGTACGCAAGTTAATTAGAAGTCACGTGTCACATGGGTCGTAAATTACGGTAAGGCACCGAGTTTTTAGTTGAACCTTCAAGATGTGTGTACAGAGTAGATCTAAAAGGGCGTTGTTAACTTACAATAGCCAATGGATGTTCTAATAAAAATTCAATTCTTATAATATTTTGCTAGATTATTTCAACTAAAGATTAATCCAATACTCATGCTGCATAAAATTAACAAAAAACTCTCTTCTCGGAAAAAACTACTTTGTTAGAAGTGTGAAAAAAAAAATTGATTTTATCCAGAAAAAAATATATTATCAAGTACAAAAATCTCAGCCAACCTCCCCCCCCCCCCAAAAAAAAAATAAAATTTACAAACCTACTGACAAATCTTTAAAACAAAATATCAATACGTATTCTCTTATTACATGTGTTACGTATTTTATATTGTTGAAAAAAATATTTAGAGCCAAATTTTCCCTTATTTTGAATAATCTTATGCAACTATCAATTGTACACCTTCTCATCGATCCTTCAAAGGGTGACTTCCCCCGCCAAATCAACTCGGGCATCTTGAAGGTAACAAACGTTTTAAACAATTTTAAAATTGGTAGTAATATCGACTAATGTCACCAAAGATTGCAGTATAAAGACAATAACAGTGTGCTGACGACATAATATTCGATATACAAATTGAATGAACACAATCGTGTAAAATTTGTATTTCTGTCAAATTTGAATATTTTGACGTCCTCAGATGGTGATCGATCCATGTATCTATGGGATTTGTGTGATCTCTACAAATTTGTTCCCTTCTAATGTATCATACGGAAACAATAAAGGTAGACACTGATGAGTAACAATTATCATTAATTAAATGCATTAATTTCATGCGTGTCGTAGTAAATATTTGGTAAATCTATATATACACTGAGGAGATAAACTTACGATAGCCTATTGTTACAAATTTATCTTATTTTATAAGTTTTAAACTTTACCACATATTAAATGTGCCTATACGCCGAAACCAAAAGTATGAATAAGCCAAGATACAAAGTTTTAATATAAATCAAATATTCACAGAGAATATAAAAGGGGGTAATTGGATATTTTGTTTAAAATGCATGCCCCTTTTGTATGAATGGAGTTTTATTATTTAATTGGTTTTGAAACGACTGAAGTCACCCATTTTTTATTTTAGAGTTACCCGCTTTTTATTTTAGAGTTAAGTCAAATCTTAACGGGCAGGGTTTCAATAAAGTAAGATTTTGCTAAGCAAATTTTTAACTTGACTCGTTTTATGCATACCAATCAGGTAATGTTGGCGGAGTTTACTTAACTAAGTGATTTCGTAGCAAAACCACACCCTTTAATTATATTTTGCCATACTCATACTAACAAGTAATAATAGGGAGTAGACACCAACCCTTTCCATCCGGGGACAATTACGCACTCGATAAATTATGCGAGACGTTAACTTACTGCATCCGTGAATAAAATATTTAAATAAAAGCAAATTTAACATGCAATAAGGAAGTTATCTAGATGTTTATTTTTTAAAGTTAGTAGTAGTCATTGTTTACCAGATGAAATATTTTGTACATCCATGAGAAGGAGCAAAACTAGGCCTTCATCCTAACATGCCTACGGAACTACTTTTTACGCTGATCCCTGCATTAAGCTCCAATGCTTATCTGCAAAGAAACTCTGAGGAAATATTACTTCATTTACCATAAAACAGTATTTAAAGCATACATTTACATGTATACAAAACTTTCAAATGCAACAAAATAAAAGCAAAATACCTTATATATGTATAAAACTCGTAAATGAGATCTGTGAGTTTCCTGTACATAAAAATATACATATATCTGATTAATAGCTTGTTTTTTTGTTTAGTTGGGATTTTACGCCGTTTTCAGCACATTTAGCTATTTCGCGGCGGCCAGTATTTATTGATGGAGGAAGCCTGAGTACCCGGAGAGAACCATCGACCTCTGGTAGAAAAATCGGCAATCCATATCAATTGAGATCGGAGTCGAACACACCCCGCCACATGTGAGATTCGAAGTTGACAGGCTAATATGACGAACTACCTGGACTACCCGGCCACCGAAGCTACCGAGGTCTGCGAGCCCACCCCCTACCCCCCCCCTCCACTTGATCAATTGAGAATCTTAAATAAAATAACTCGATCGAAAAATTTTAAAAAGCAGAATGGAGTACAAAATGTTATATGAATTGAACTTTTAAATTATTGAATGTATGATAGTTTACGCTTTAATATGTAGAACAAGATGCCTACAATTGCTTTTACCATTTCCCTTACAAGATCGATTTCCTCCCCCTCAAAATGTGACCTTCTTGCGGATTGTAGTTTTTAAAAATGACAAAAAGATAAATAATAAGATGAAAACCAGTTTATCTGGAAATTTTCAAAGTGAAAACAAAAATGTATTGTGTCATTACTAAATTAAACAAAATGATGATATGACATATAATGAAAAATATTTGAGCATTTAAAAAAATAATAATAAAATCGTACAAACAATATTAAAATAAGGATATGTGAAATGGATAGAAAACATTTTTTTTTTTATCTTTTTCTAACAATTTAGAATTTTTATAATATTTGAAAATATTCTAGATTTAAGCTTATGTAACTAAAAATAAAATATAACAAAGGAGCTTTTTAAATTTTTTTTTGTACAAAGAAATACAACCTTCAAAGATATTTTGGCCCAATTTTCAGAAAAAAAATAGGTTTCAGTAATTTTTTGGGAATTTTTTGGTTGGTAAAATCAAATAAATTTCCAGCCTTTGTCGAGGTCGACGAACAACTTACGGTCTTCAGTAGAAAAAATGTATAAGGAAGACGGAGTTATCTTCCTTCTTTCCGATTTTCCTGTCATGCTACTTGCACACGTCAGAATGCAATTAAATGTACACGACAGTTACCATCTTTAGATGCCGTGAACCCTCTCTTATAGGTCGTGAACCTACACCAAAATTTTCTGATTAACGCAAAAATGTGTAAAGATTGCGTAAAAATTATGAGAGAGGTTGAAAAAAACCGATTTAAGACAGTGCAAAGAATTAAAGTCAGACTAAAAAATGTTGATTTTCGTCAAAAACATGGAATAAAATCTATAAACCACTCACTCATGGTGTAAGTCCAAGAGTTTGTAATAGCGCAAGTGACCTCCGAAGTCTTGGCTATCAATATTTCTTATTGGAGGCAATAGTAACGTGACAACTTTGAAATATCTTTACATCGGCGAAAATCGACGAAATTTTTTATGACGTATATACGTAGGTGAGTTCTGATTTTTTTGCATCAGAACAATTCTGACTCAAACAAGTCGATCCCCTGACTGCCATATGGGCTAGTTTGGACATAACTCCCATTTAGATACAATTAATTCCATTAACCTTGACGGTATCGATCGTTTTGAATGAAAGATGCTTAAATTATGACCCATGAAAGAAAATAACGGGATTCGTCGTCCTTCGGTAGCAGATCTGTTATAATTTAAATTGACCGTTGATAATCGGATGTAGTTATATGCCAGTTCATGAAAAATGCAAAATCTGTATTTATATACGAGGAGTGAAAGTGTGGCATATAATATAATTATACGGCGAATTTCTACGAGTGCTGGTTGTATAAAGTTAGTTATTTCCATTTTCCATTACTCCCAATCCAGAAAATATAAATACGGTGAGTATTTTTACTATTATAACGAGGTCAATTTTAATGTGGGATGAGGGTTTCCCTACCGATCTAATTTTTTCCGTCCTCTTCATTTTTATTGACTTTTTGGTAAATCCCCGTTAAAATACTAAAATTCCTTACATAAAATAAACATTTTTTTAAAAAGAAAAATAACCTACCTATTTTTTTAAAAATAAAAATGATACCCTAACGGCATGCGTGTCCGAGATTTTTCAGACGGCTTGAAGTTTGCTAAAGCACATCGTGGAAATTTTTGAAACCTTTTGAGAATAAAAACTTATCAAGTCTTCATGATTTGGCTTTACACTTTTGGTAATTTTTGTATTTTTTAATTTGCCCTTCAACTTTTGGGATAAGTCATTTGGGTTTACATTTGAGCACAACTGATGAGTCGTAAATCGACGAAATGTGCACATCTTGTGAATAAAAATTGGTATCAAATAATTTATTGTAACCTACTGAAATACGACTGACGCATAACAATTTGATTTCCTATTCTTTGTGGTGATTTGTAGCTACGGTGGATTCATTTATTTTCGTGGTAAAAGGAAAAACGAGGATTTTTACCGAGATTTAAATTCGTGGATTGTTATTTCATAATCCTGTTTATGGAATATTTCATTTTATGTATTAGCAACTCATAATTGCATGGTAAAGTGTTGAGTTTTCAAGCCAAAAGAAGACTATTAAATTCCTTATTTGTAAGTAAATGTTCTACGTGTTTACTACTTAATTACAATTCTTTGAAGTAATAATAAATTTAGAAGATCAGTTGAAACTCAGACAGTTTGAAATATTATACCCCAAGTCTTTAAGTGCGGCTATACTGCATTCACTGCCTTGTCCGTTCGTCCGTCCACAAACATTTTTTGTCACATTTTTTCTCAGATTCTACTGGGCAGAATGATTTCATAATTGGTATGTAGCTTTGACAATAAGAGTTGTACGCTGTCTCCTATTTATGCCCAGCTAGGAATGTGGCTAGGGCATATAGATTTGCCCTTGTACGTCCGTCCGCACATACGTCCCGATTCGGTTAAGTTTAGCTCAGAAACCAATAGTAATATATCAGCACTACAGTCCTCTTGTATAGTACAGCACACTTCAGCAATACTTGGGTCGCTATGACCTACATTTCATGCATCAGTGACTTTGGTTAAGTTTTGCGCGTAGGTTCAGTTCTTTGTGTATAGTGTATCAATGAAACTACATAGGTGGATGTGCCTTGGGTAGTACTGAGCTGTCATACAATAATTGAGTCATTGTGACCTACATTGTATGCTTGAGCAACTCATGTTAAGCTTTGCGTTTAGGTTCATTTCTTTGGATCTAATCATAGTGTATCAATGAAACTTCGCCAGTGGATGAGCCGTGGGTTGTACTGAGCAGTCATACAATAATTGGGTCATTATGACCTACATTTTATGCTTGAGTGACTCCGGTTAGGTTTTGCATTTAGGTTCATTTCTTTTGAACTAAGCATAGTGTTTCAATGAAACATTATCAGTGGATGTGCCTTGGGTAGTACTGAGCAGTCATGCAATAATTGGGTCATTATGACCTACATTTTTATGCTTGAGCGACTCTTGTTAAGTTTTGCATTTAGGTTCATTTCTTTGGAACTAAGTGTAGTGTATCAATGAAACTTCATCAGTGGATGTGCCCTGGGTAGTACTGAGCAGTCATACAATAACTGGGTCATTATGACCTACATTTTATGCTTAGGCGACTTTGGTTAAGTTTTGCACTTAGGTTCATTTCTTTTGAACTAAGTATAGTGTATCAATGAAATTCATCAGTGGATGTGCCTTGGGTGGTACTGAACAGTCATGTAATAATTGGGTCATTATGACCTACATTTTATGCTTGAGCTACTCTGGTTAAGTTTTGCATGTTAGGTTCATTTCTTTGCAACTAAGCATAGTGTATCAACGAAACTTCATCAGTGGATGTGCCTGGGTAGTACTGAGCAGTCATACAATAATTGGGTCATTATGACCTACATTGTATGCTTGAGCGACTCTGGTTAAGTTTTGCATTTTAGGTTCATTTCTTTGCAACTAAGCATAGAGTATCAACGAAACTTCATCAGTGAATGTGCCTTGGGTAGTACTGAGCAGTCATACAATAATTGGGTCATTATGACCTACATTGTATGCTTGAGCGACTCGGTTAAGTTTTGCATTTTATGTTCATTTCTTTGCAACTAAGCATAGAGTATCAACGAAACTTCATCAGTGGATGTGCCTTAGGTAGTACTGAGCAGTCGTACAATAATTTGGTCATTATGACCTACACTGTATGCTTGAGCGACTCGGTTAAGTTTTGCATTTTAGGTTCATTTCTTTGCAACTAAGCATAGAGTATCAACGAAACTTCATCAGTGGATGTGCCTGGGTAGTACTGAGCAGTCATACAATAATTGGGTCATTATGACCTACATTGTATGCTTGAGCGACTCTGGTTAAGTTTTGCATTTTAGGTTCATTTCTTTGCAACTAAGCATAGAATATCAACAAAACTTCATCAGTGGATGTGCCTTAGGTAGTACTGAGCAGTCATACAATAATTGGGTCATTATGACCTACACTGTATGCTTGAGCGACTCGGTTAAGTTTTGCATTTTAGGTTCATTTCTTTGCAACTAAGCATAGAGTATCAACGAAACTTCATCAGTGGATGTGACTGGGTAGTACTGAGCAGTCATACAATAATTGGGTCATTATGACCTACATTGTATGCTTGAGCGACTCTGGTTAAGTTTTGCATTTTAGGTTCATTTCTTTGCAACTAAGCATAGAATATCAACAAAACTTCATCAGTGAATGTGCCTTGGGTAGTACTGAGCCGTCATACAATAATTGGGTCATTATGACCTACATTGTATGCTTGAGCGAATCTGGTTAAGCTTTGCATTTTAGGTTCATTTCTTTGCAACTAAGCATAGAATATCAACAAAACTTCATCAGTGGATGTGCATTGGGTAGTACTGAGCCGTCATACAATAATTGGGTCATTATGACCTACATTGTATGCTTGAGCGAATCTGGTTAAGTTTTGCATTTTAGGTTCATTTCTTTGCAACTAAGCATAGTGTATCAACAAAACTTCAACAATGGATCATATATTTTTGTGTGCAGGTGCACTTTGAAAAGACTAACCATGTGACATAAGATGAAAGTCATATAACCCATATTACATGGTTGACTGGCTTTTAATTTTTATGTCAAAAATCAGTTTTAACATACAAAAATGCCTACAATTATTACTTGGTATTAGGGTGCATCTCGGGGAGTAACACAGCCTCAAACCAAAATTAGGTTATTCTGACCTACTTTTCGCACTTCATTGATTTAAGTTAAGTTTTACCTCCGAGTTCAGTTCTCCGATACCTAGGGACCTACAATCATTATTTGGTGTGAGGCTGCATCTCAGGAAGTAACACAGTTTTCCGATACCACAGCCAAACATAGTCTAACATTGAACCCTATGGGAAATTTACTTAAAGATCTTCTTGTCTGATACCACAAAGCCAATTGGAACAAACCTTGACAGCAATGGTCATTAGGTGGTCATCATTCAGAATTGTATCCGATGACCAAGTAGGCCATCCAAGATGGCAGCCAGAGCCAAACATAGTTTAACAAAGGAGCTCATGCGAAAATTCACTGAAAGATTGTTAAAAACCAGTGAAAAATTGGGCAAAACCAGTGAATTGTAGAATCTCACATTGTTTGTGTTTTACTTCTTGTGCTGTCTCATTTTAAATGTTAAGTTTAAATGTGCTATTCTTTTTTATTATTTTAGTTTTAACTTTGTGGTACATATACATATATTTGTTTATGTTACTGTTCTTATGAATTCATTTTGTGTTTCATTATTACGGACTTTTAGTTTAATCACTTCGGTGTTTCTTTTGCAAATGTTGGCATTTTAATACAATATTACAAACCAGTAAACCAAGGTTGATTTTGAATTTGAAACATTTACATTTAAGTCATTCTGTTGTTAAGTTAAAAACAATAACAAAGCTATCTCATCTCAGTGTTATATGTCTGCAGTTTGTTCTCTTTTTTAATTTTTTTTTCCCAAATTCACAAAATTAAATATGTTAAAAAAGATTGAATAAAAAATCTTTTGTGCTAGATAAGATAATATTGGAGCACACTTTTAACATCTTTATTCTTTGAAAAAAAAGGTCGTACATTGAAATTAAAAGAATAAATTTATTCTCTGAAAAACAAAGCTGTATGTTTAACTGCATATTTTAATTTAAAAATAAATTTATTCTCTGAAACACAATGTCGTGTATTAAAATGACATATTTTAATTTGGGAAGAAATTAAAACTCTGGAAAACAAGGTTGTGTATTAAGATTGCATATTTTAATTTGGGAATAAATTCTCTTTATTCTCTTGAAGACAAGAATGTACTTTTTGATTCAAAGAATAAATTTATTCTCTGAAAAAGAAGATTGTACATTTGGATTTAAAGAATAAATTTATTCTCTGGAATGGAAGATTGTAAACTCAGATTTGAAGAATAAATTTATTCTCTGGAATGGAAGATTGTAAACTCAGATTTGAAGAATAAATTTATTCTCAACAAAACACTAAAGATGGATATTACTGAAGTTGTATCATATCAGAGTTAAGAATAAATTTATTCTCAGTCTACAAGCCGTTCATAACCCAAGGAATAAATTTATTCTGATATATTTGTCTCAGAAAGAAACATTTTATAATGAATTTTAATAATAATAGTATATTTATGTACTGAGGACAAGTTAAGAAGAAATTTATTCTGATTTATCTGTAAAAGTAAAGCTGTTTTTAAAAGTTTTCATTAATTTTCAGAATAAATTTATTCTTGAGGTCTTTTCTCTAATAATACCACCAATTTAAACAAATCCAGGGACAAAAAATGACGTTTTTGCCATTTTGATGGAATTTTCCAAATTCATACCGCTAAAAAGGACATCAAAGAATTTCCTTTTTTATTTTGGAATGCCTTATAGGCTCGTAAAAAAAATACCTAAATTTGGTGACTCGCCCATAAAGATATCTCTGAATTTTTCAGACCCAGAAAAATCTTTCATTCTACCACATAAAACAGGTTAAAAACGCTATTTTTTCGTCTTTTTGAACGCACCCCAAAGATACCTGTAATTTTTGGGACCCCCAAAATATATAGCAAAATCAAGAAATTTGACCACAAAAAATAGCGTTTTCCTTTTCTCTTTCTCCATATGTCCCACCAACGAATGTGGAAGAGACATACATATAGTTTTACTCTTGTCCATTTTATTATGTTAATATTTCAATAAAATCACAACCTGAAAACGAAACCTGCTCCCCCCAGTGTCCGAAATACGTGTATTTATTTTGTTCAACCCCCCTTTAAGTATGACGTCCTCCCTAAATCGAAATGCATGTGGATTCTATATAATTAAAAAAAAGTTTTTAAAACCTTCCTTAATCTGTACACTGAATTGTGAGATTTAAAGTTGTGATACAAAACTATATCCTTCAAAATAATATAAAAGATGTGAATAGTTTACTGATTGTCTCAGATGGGCCGATTGCATATCATGTTAACAAAAAATCATAAAGGCCATGTGAGCTTTTGCCATCACTTGGTGTCCGTCATCTGCCGTCGTAATTTTTTTTGAAAAAATCTTACACTCTGAACTTGCTGGGCTAATTGTAATCAAACCTGGCCCGAGTCATCACTAAGGTGTCTAGTGGAAAAAAGTGTCAAAGGATGCCGCAAGTCAAATCACATGGCCTATGGTACTAAATATAGAGCATATAGGTCAGACAGTAGTTTCTGAAAATTATATTAGAAGAAATGCCTTTTATAGAAAATCTGGCGAGGAAAAAACGATGAGGAGGACAAGATCTACCTGCGTTTTAATTTTCGTAGAAATCGGATTACCCGTCTTGGAGTTATTGCCCATGAATTGTCGATTTTTAGCTTTGTATTTTCTGTTTTTTTAATATAAAAAAACGACTGGGCCAATTGGAACCAAATTTTGGTGGAATAGTGCTTGGGTGGTCCCCTTTCAACCAAGATAGTTGCCGGAGCTAATTATAGAAAAGGTGGAAGGAAATTTTAAAAATATTTTCCTCTGAAACTACAAAGTCAATATCAACCAAACTTTACTTTAATGCCCTTCCAAAACGGTATCCGGTAATTCCGATCTCCGCGACCATAATTGCCTCCGCTAGACCCTATGTGAATGCACGTTTAACACCTCCTCTAAGAGATGTCCAGTTTAAAAATTGTGTCGAAGGATGCACCGAACCGGCTAGAGGTTCCTGACTTGGGACAGGCGCAAAAGTGCGGCGGGGTTAAACATTTTTTGTGAGATATCAACTCTCCCCTATACCTCTAGCCAAAATTGGGGCAAATATAGTTTGTATATACCTCCGTCCACATGTTGAAGATCGAATGGTAGAGTCTGGTTGGCTTGTTTTGCTAGGACTGATTGTCTACACCAGGAATAAAAGAACGCTTATATTCTAATTGACATTTTATTGAAAAAATTATAATCTGAAATTATTAGCAGATGAAGCACTCTAAAGGGCCACGTAGCAGAATTTTATCATGTCAACTGTAAATAAGGCAGCAACCATTTGATTTTTTTGGGGATTTTGTCTTGTTTTTTTTTTTTGGGGGGGGGGGGGGTCAAATGTTTGATCCTGCCTATTTGTTTCGTCGAAATTTTGGTCCTGGATTTTTTTTCGGCCGCCATTGCGGCCTTAAATTTTATTTTCATGTAAACCAAAATTTCCTGATCGACACAGGTCCTGCATTTTTTTTCACATCTAAAGTGATCCTGTCTTTTTCTTTGTCATACCTTTTTATTGCAAATTTTATCCCTCCCCCATAAAAATCAAATGGTTGCTCCCTAACTCGAACTTTAACTCGAACCGTAACTCTAACTCGAAATGTAACTCGATAAATGACATTAGAAATTAATATCTCGAGTTGACTCGAACTACAACTCGAACTCGAATTATAACTCGAACTCTAACTCGAACTTCAACTCGAACTCTAACTTTAACTCGAACTCTAACTCGAACTCTAACTCTAACTTTAACTCGAACTCGAACTCGATGTTTAGTCACACCCTTCTTTTGTTGACTAGTAGATAATGTCCTTTCGATTTCTGTTATAAATTTGTGATATCGAGCTTATTGTTATACATTTTAATGTTTTATATGTATTAAGTTTCGTGATTGTGTTAAGTCATAGAGTGAACATCTATGTACTGTTGTCTATAGTAACGATCAATGGGTCTGCAGATATATGTACAATAGTAGAAGAAAAGAAATACACTGAAATCGGCTTATGCTTTCATCCTTAATGCAGTATTGAAGTTTAAAGATGAGTGAAGTCTATAAAAAATGAAACCTCTGTTTGACCATTCAATCTTGTGAATACTTTTTCATGTTTAAGGATAAATATATCCCAACTAAATTAATATACAATAATACACGTATCGTGCATGCTGCTTTTGGGTATATATGTATAGATACACACATGTACATTTTCCATTGATAGTATAATTGTTTTTTTCTTCAATCCTAGATATAGGTTATTAATTGGTTGATGTACATTAACAAGTATGTCCATTTAGTACATCTTATCCGGAATAAGAATACCTACACTAGTTGAGAGTAGCTATATGTATATGTAATATGTAATTTTGAGTGCAATATATAACTATATTGCATTCCATGAAATTATCGCTTTAAACATTGACGTCATTTAAATATGTTTATTTTACATTTAAAATATACTTCTACACGCCAATAACATGGTTGTTGTCTGAATATTGACGAACATTGTAATTTGTAAAATAAACAAGAGGCTCTCAAGAGCCTGAATCGCTCACCTGGCAAACAATGCACTATAAACTAAATTAATATATTAATGTTTGTTGTAAATTAAACTGAGTATTAAAGGTCACGTAAAATGCTGAAAATACCTTTAAAAGCCTTTCAAGAACCTCTGGAAAGAAATGGGCATGTGTTCTCCCTACGCTTGATTAAGATACAGTCATGGTCAATCTTATGATTCACAATACAAAATACAAGCTTTAATTCATCTTCAAATACAAGTATAAATCTTTTGGTCTATATGTTGTCTTCGTTTTTAAAATGTTTGAAAGAAGTTATGTAAAAATTGTGGGTTAAGGCTTTTTATTGTACTTGAAAAGAAAATATTGCAGGAACAATCATGCTAAGTTTCATCCAAATCCACCTAGTAGTTTCAGAGGAGCAGATGTTTGAAAATTTGTTAACAACGATGATGACGGGCGCCAAGTGATGGCAATTAAAAGCTCACATATTATGAAGTTTAATCATTGTTATACAACATTCTCATCATCACCATTCACTAAGGATACCATGTTTATTTTAAAAACCAAATATTGTTGAAATCCGAGCAAGTGTAAAAAATGGCGGGAAAATGGCAGCCATTTTAAAAATGGCCATCGAAAACAAACTTTCATCATCACCATTCAACTCGGGATACCATGTTTGCCTTGAAAGTAGCTTTCATTTTCATTTTATTTCTATAATTCAGGAAAAAATAGCAAAAAACAGCATTTTGACTCCTATGTTCTATTTTTAGTAAGGGCGGACATGTCTTTCGACGGATCAAAAATCCAAGCATTCACTTTTTGCAGGATACCCTAAGGAACAATCTTTCATTTGATTTTGAATAGAAGTTTCTGAGAAGAAGATTTTTGAAATAATAACATAAAAAAAGCCAAAAATGTCAAAAAGGGCAATAACTCTAGCATCAGTTGACAGATTTTCACGAAAATCTGCACACAGGTAGCTCTCATCATGCTGAACACTCATGCTGAACACTTTCAACCAGCAGAATTTGCCGTAACCTAATGATTTTTTAGATATTTGCGAAAAACTGTTGTTTGACCCCTATGTTCTATTTTTAGTAACAGTGGCCATGTTTTTCGACGGATCAAAAATCGAAGCATAAACTTTGTGCAGGATACCCTAAAGAACAATCATGCTAAGTTTTATCCAAATCCATTCAGTATTTTCAGAGAAGATTTTTGAAATAATAACATAAAAAAAGCCAAAAATGTCAAAAAGGGCAATAACTCTAACATCAGTTGACAGATTTTCACGAAAATCAGCACACACGTAGCTCTTATCATGCTGAACACTTTCAACCTGCCAGAATTTGCCGTAACCTAATGATTTTTGAGATACTTGCGAAAAACTGTTGTTTGACCCCTATGTTCTATTTTTAGTAACAGTGGCCATGTTTTTCGACGGATCAAAAATCGAAGCATAAACTTTGTGCAGGATACCCTAAGGAACAATCATGCTAAGTTTTATCTAAATACATTCAGTAGTTTCAGAGGAGAAGATGTTTGAAAAATTGTTAACGACGACAGACGACAGACGACGACAGACGACGACGGACGCCAAGTGATGAGAAAAGCTCACATGGCCTTTTAGGCCAGGTGAGCTAAAAATTGCACTTTCAAACTTACTCGTGTTGTATACTGTAAATTCAGAAATTATTGCGTGCATTTATTATTGCGATTTTGCGATTTTAGACCAAAATGCTATTTTAATTTTTGCGATATTGAGAAAAATGGTGCTTCATTCATATAAAACATTCCAAAATGCGAGTTTAAATTATTGCGATTACAACCCTTTCGCATTTTTCGCAATAATAAAAACATCGCAATAATTTCCGAATTTACAGTATTTTTGGATATTAATTTAATGTTCCTATAATATCTTTCTACTTACCTCTTATATGAAGAGGAATTACTTCACTCTGTTCATCTAACAGCTCTTGAAGCTTTTTCTTTATTCCTTGAAAAGAGTTCCATCGAATCAATATTTGTTTAGTGGTAGAAATAACATGTTAAATTAATATTTTTGATCAATAGACTGACTTTGATGTTGGTTTCTTCGTAATACATAAGATATAAAGAAATGACGATGTCCGTCATTTTAATATAACGTTTAAAATCATCTTATATGAAGAGGAATCGAAATTCTCCAATACCCATAAGGTACACTGCATCTTTATACCAAATGTGTAATATATCTTATCACAAATAACACATATCTACCTGTATACGTTTTTCATATATTATAAACTATTGAGAGTGAAAGCTGTTATATACAGCGTGCACATGGAGTACATCAAATGATAGGAGGCTGGTTACATTTTATTTCAGTGTCACTTCTGCTGAATCACACACACATAATTCAGCTGTATTCACACGCTACCCGCATGTAATTCGTACGATACTCATACACGATTCGCAAATATATATGGTTGCTAGGGACTTTTTCATCCGTTGCTAGGGACTTTTTCATCGGCTTCTATGGACCTTTTCAATGACCTTGACCTTTGACCCTCCATTTTACTTGCAGCTACCATTTAATGTATTTCAAGTTATGCTCTAAACATCTGTTACATCTGTTACAATCATGAAAATATGTCAGACCATTATTTTCTGTTTACATGTAAATAACATTTCAAGGACAAAAACTCCTATAAGGGTTAAATTGACGATATTGGTCCTGTTAACTCATTTGTAGATCTTATTTTGCTGAAAATTTATGCTGTTTACAGTTTGTCTGTATCTATAATAATATTCAAGTTAATAACCTAAAACTGGGAAATTTCCTTAAAATTAACAATCCAGGGGCAATAACGCAAAAATGGGTAGACCGATTCGTTTGAAAATTTCATGGCAGATGGACTTCGTTGCACATATTTGACCAAAGACGAGTTGACCAAAAACAATGCTAATGACAATAATACTGCAGACGGCAGAATGTATGAAATTAAAGGTACAGTATATTTGTTCTGTATTGATTCCAAATATTTGTTCTTTTTTTATATTGTTGGGAGTTCGCTTAGGAAAACATAGACTTTAGAGTACCTTCTTTGTATCGGATAATCAGTAAATGACTGTTTGGATTTCAATGAAAATGTTTAGGTATGTATTTGTAGTTATGCAAATCATCAGTATTTTAATAAACAATAAAAATTAAAATTGAAAAAACAATAGGCATGTACCAAAAACATACGAAGATCAAGTTAAAAATCAAACAGACAAAAAAATAAAACTGACATATTTCACTCAGCAAACGTTTCAAATATTATTTATTTACATGTTGTCTTGTTTCTTTTCAGATGATGATTATTGTCCTGTACGTACATTCTGCCGATACAAATTTAAGCTAAGCAAAGCTTTTGTTCTATTTCAAAGACAAAAAGCGCACTGTGAAAGATGATTCATGTGTGTACTATGCAGCACCGGTCGGTCATAAAATTCTAGGAGCAATGATGTCTACTATCAGTACAGAATGTAATTGATCAAAAATGTATGCTTATCATTCGTTACAATACGTGCCACAACAGTTCATATCTTGGATGCTGCTATAATTGCAGATAGACACATTATGTCCGTAACTGGCCATAAGTCAGAAACAAGTGTGAAGACTTATACAGGTTACATGGATTGTAGGACTAAACAAAAAATGTCGAATACTTTACGCAGTGTTATCAGGTCAACTGTTCGGTCCAAAGTAGAAGTGCAACAAATTCAAAGTATCCAACCCTTGATGATGCTTGTTTAGAACTTTTGCCGTTAACTGATTCCCAGGAAGATAGAGTTGTCCGTGATTTGAAAACGGGCATTGAGTTTGATGAAATATTGACAACCGTATCGGATAATAGTGGTATTGGAGATCAAAACATTCGTCCCGCTAGAATCGGAATGAAAACTCGTACTTTAAATATGCAATTTAATTTTAGCTTTTATTCTCCTGCAATGTTACCAATGATCAATAATTATGGAACCATAAAGATTAACTATCAAATCTTGCCAAAAGGCAGTTAACTTTGATAATTCTAGAGAACAATTTTATTAAAAAAGTGAGACTATACTTCACCATGTTTACATTTGTTTTTTTTTGTTTTTTTTTTTTTTTTTGTTGTTGTTAAAATTATTAAAATTTAAAACGCTTACATCTTTTTGAAAAAGGATAATATACCAAAAAGAACAAATATGTAGAATCGTCATGAATACAGAAAAAAATCACACACCACAGCAGATAATAATACAAAAAAAAAAGACAAAATGCCTTTTCAAAAATCCACCACAACAATTTTTGTGCTTTAATTATTATTATATGTAATAAAACAGGTATGATCTTTTATATCATTCGATATGAGTTTAAATGGACCTAAAAATTAATATTGACCTCTACCTGCGGCGTCAGTCAATATTAATTTTTAGGTCTATTTAAACTCATATCGACCTCTTCAAAAGACCATAATTGTATAATATGCACGCTGGATTTTTTTATGTGTATAATGACAATATTTTTTAAAATCAAACTTTCATATACGGGAGAAACCTTTCAACTTTTTTGGGGGGGGGGTGTTACGTGGAAGGCATTAGAAAGTGATCCTAGACCCTAGATATTTTTTTCGCAAAAACCATGAAAGTTTGGGTAACTGTGCACTTATTGTTACAAAATGTTCTACGACTGTTTGATTCTTTGATATTTTTAGTTTTTCACTTTTGATGACATTTTTTACCATTTTTTAGCCTTTAAGTTCATTTATTTCATTAATACCTATTTTTGGTTATGAAAGAAAAAATGCAAATTTAAACATATTTTCCTCCCATATCATGATTTTAATTTGTCTACGAATAATTAAAAAATAACAATCCATAGATACTAATATTAGATATAGTAAATTTATAATATGCGGTATACGATGCATTTCAAGGAGTTACCTCTCATCAGCAGCATTAAAACCGAAACATTTGGAAGACCAAAAACCAAACTTATTTTAAAACAGGAAGTACTCATAACCAAAAATACCGAAATAGAAAAGCCAAATTTCAGCTAAGGAGATCTACCATGTGCAATACAAAGAATGAACCCTTAGTAATTCTATTATTTTTGAATTTTGCTTAATACTGGTAATTTCTTCAACAAATCAATGAATAATCATGTCAGACAAGTTATTGATATTGATGCACTACAAAATTTTAATTGACTAAGAATGAAATACAATTTATTTCGTACTATGGATTCAAAAGTGAAAAAATCAGTTTTGCGATCTCTATTAACATTCTTCATTATACCTTCTAGATACCTCTTTAATGCTATAATAAGGTTTAATTGTGGAATACCGTCCAATCGTCATCTAAAGATTTAACAAGAGTGGACACACTAAATGTCTTGCCCGAGTATGTACATGGACACAGAATAAAGATTATATGATACCAGACATTGCAACCTAGGCAAAGGAAAATGTGCTAAATTAAGAACGGACATAATATGGATCCCTGACTCTTTTCTGTTGTTTGCTTAACGTCCAGTGACAAATATTTTGACTGCCACTGTTAAAGGGTGAATGGATGGGTATGGTCGGATAATTTAGACTTCGTTAGCGGCGTTAGACAACTCTATTTCGAAAACTACAGTCTTTAGCCTGCAGGGAGTGTGGCATTCTCCAAACACAATACCCAATATGGTCCGCGGTCAGGCCTTCCGTATTATGACCTGACAACCCCAAACTAGAGGGTCTCCCCTATCTTCACCCGGGGACACGTTAGGCGGCTCTGTGGGTTGAGTTCCATGACCCATCACAGGTGCTTAGAAAGGGTGCAACTTAAAGACCATTTCATCAAAGTGTGGTCTCCAACGCCCCAGTTGTTTCAGATAAGAAGGCGCTTAAATTTATTTCTGTTGTTTCTTTTTCTGATTTTAGTAACGGTGGCCATATTCTTTGATTTCCTCACCATTTGAAAGGACACCAGCGGAGGAGAAAACATTTTAGTAATGGTCAAGCTTGAAAATACTACATGTGTATAAATAACCATGACACCTTGTTATCATTCATATATGCTTTCACAAATTGAGGAAAAAAAGAACTCTTATTGAAACACTAATTTGATTTTTTTTTTTCATTTTGATTTAACGTTTATTAGAGGGGATTGACAAATATGGCCAAGGAAAAGTTTTAAGGCATTGCAGGAACTGGATAATATTTGTCAATTCATTGAGATAAATCTGAAAGACCCCCCCCCCCCCCCCCACCCAAAAAAAAATCATCAATCTTTTCATATTATCTAATTATTTTGCTATGCTAAAATAGTTTATACTTATCTAAATACTTATATTATTTTCTTCGTTTCTCGTCAACATGTCTGGCAATATTTGAAGACGGCTTCGTCTAATCTTTGATTAAGAACTACAAATATTCAAATTTTTCCCTAGAAGACTGTCGTACGTCAAATATTATGCAGTTTTTACAGTCTCCGGTACAGTCAGCCTTAAAAACCAGTGAAATCTGAAACTGACTATAGCCGAGAAGGACACGTGACATTATACTTCAAGGTCATTAAACTTATTATTTAATAAAATTCCTACAACAAAAAATTGCCTCCAAATGCATTTTCAGGTATACCGATATAGGTTGTAACAGTTTAAATACCGCGCAATGCTATTTCCACAGGAGGGCGACCCCCCCCCCCCCCCCTTTTCTCAATTTATTTATATTTTCCGATACGAATTTGACCTTCACAGAAATATGATTTTTTTAGATTAGTATAAGCACGTAAATTTGCGATATACTAAATAGTACATTCCCATTGATATTGTTGACGAACAATGAAACTTAAAAAAGTACGTGTTTTTGTCGTCCAAAATCCGGAATCTTTTCATCATGATTTATTGACTTCTAAACAAATACTCGCAGCAGGAAATCGATTTTAAAACATATCACCTATATATTGATTGCATTTATAATTTTATGCATATCATTAAGACATTCTACTGTTTTATCCGAGCACTACATTGGGAGGCCAAAATTGAGGTCGTATTTGTCGAAACATGATAAACTGTCGATACCTTTAGATTTTGCCATTAGTGAAGTCATGCAATTCTTCATAATTCGATATATTAGATTAATAAAGCACCAAAAATCCCTTTCTCTGCCACGGTTTAAAATGTTTAAACATTCTAGGTTGTTACAAGAAATAAATATCGGTAAATAATATAAAAAACAATTATGTGGTAATACACAAAATGAAAAGTTTTTTTTCCACTTTACATATACATATATTTATTTATTTTAACAACCTAACATTTAAATATTTCTTTAAAAAATATCTAAAATAAATCTAAAGACAAAAATAAAAATAAAATAAAATAGAAAAAATGTCAATATTCAAAACTAGTGAAAAGAGATATCCCGGATTCACATTTATGCATTTTTTTCTAAAATAATACATTCAAAACAATGCTAAATTAAATAAACATATATTATAATCTAAGTGAACTATATTATAATTATAAATTATTTTTGTATTGTTAATTCAAGGAACGAGTTCAATATACATGCATTAACATTTACATAGGCTTTCCAGCATTCAACGACAGCTTGCTAGTGATCACCGGTAGCTACAATATGTAGCTAGTGTTCAACGCGTTGAAAGCTCATGACGTTCGAACAAGCTGGCAATAGTTTAGAATAGGCTGTCATTTGGCCATGTCAGAGGTATTTAAAAGAAACAGCAATTGTATGGTGAAACGCTCTTTATCTTATATCACAACATATGTTATTCCCGAGCTTTACTAGGTTCCCATCAGAAAAATTTTCAAGAAGGTAATTTTTGTGTAGTCATGGTAGTGTAACTTTGAAATTGTAATTTGTATCTACTATCAAGTGTAACGGTAAGTCTCATAAACTATTTTGTGATATTGTAACAAAGGACATGGTATGCTTTGGCCTGATATTTGGCCCCTTGAATTAAAAAATAAAAAGGTAATGAACTACTTACTCTCAGATATCATTAAGTACTCTTAGATTGCTTCATTTTAAGAACATGTATTTTTTAACAAGAAATTTCTGTAATAGCGGCCATATGCTGTCAAAGATGGCTAATTGTGAAGAAATCAATCAAAAACACCAAAGTTTACTCATTTTTGGACCTTTAAATTATAATGTTTATATGCATGAGCAACAGCCTTGCCCAAAAATATATTTCACTGAAATGTGTCTTTAAGTAAGACGAACATTATGTTAAAAAATATGTTTAGGTACGACAATTTCTCATAGTTGTTTTAACCAAAATCTACTGTGAAAACACTCGATTTTCGTCAAATCCTTGATTTAGCAGACGTCCATGGCATTGCTGTTGCACGATGGGAAGGAATTTTGTACAATGATTGATATATAGTTAAAGTTCGATCATTATACGATAAATATGATACAAACTTGAATTTGAAATCCTACTTTTAATTTTTCATTTTAGATGGGGTAACAAATAATGGCTGAAATCATACCTTCTGTTATTATGACCAATTTGATGAAACAAATGAAAAAAAATCAGCAATGTGCATTTTTGGTCAATAAACAATCATTGTATCATTAAAAAGTACTTTTATCTTATATCGTAACAGATGATATAGGTAAATTAAACTGATTTTGGATTCCTGTTTGTTCTTATTGTTTTGGTTTTTGATGGTAGTGCTTATTAATTCATTATTATATCTTTAACCGGAATTCCAACATTATGATCTCTAGCACTGCTGATGAGTTGTCAGTCAATGAAATGGCCATACAGTGCATCAAATTTAATTCGGTATTCTGTGATATAGTTTATTTCATCCTAAAAATGGGTGGATGGATGACACAGTTTCAAAGTGGGTGAAGGCTATTAGGTCAATGATACAGGTCCGATTTAAAAACCTCCAAGGGTCTATAAGCACTAAAGCTATATGCTATACCCATCTTTTGAGACCCTAAGGTTGTTGAAACCTTGACTCGTCTCCGTGACAAATATATAATTGCCCCAGCGGACAAAGCCCCTAATCACATTGTTTTCGTCTGCAAGAACTATTATATTGGGTGTCTTAGAAACGAGGTGGGAATAGATAACACTGAGGGTAACCAAACTTATACACCGACCACACTCACTAAGCAGGAAGTCCTTGATAACCTCCAAACCTATCTTCATTCCTTTGGCATTTCTACAAAGGGTGAATAAATGGGCCTGCCTACTCTTTATTGGATTCCTAAACTACACAGAAATCCGTTTAAACAAAGGTACATCGCTGGGTCAGCTAATTGCTCTAAGAAACCTCTTTCAAAGATTTAACACTCATATTGACATGTATTAAAGGGAGCCTTTAGAATTACTGTGAAACATCATATTCCACAAGTGGCGTCAATCAGATGTGGATTCTAAAAAACTCAACAAATTTTCTACATTATATAAAATCAAAATCTGGCTACATGTGTAATAAAAAATTTGTTCCGGCGTGACATTTGTTCCGCAGGAACTTATTTCATAGAAAATATGTTCCACCAGAACTGATATCCCCACAAATAAGCGCCAGCCCTGTAAAATTTGTTCCGGAACTAATTTTTTTATCCAAATGTGAAATAATCCGATATAAATTGTTTAAAAAAAAGTCAAATAAATTCCCGTTATAAAAGTTAAAAATTTTTGAAATATCAAATTAAGTCAGCATATCTGTTGTAAGTAGATAATATGATTTAATAACAAATGCGAAATTAAGATTATCAACGGTGATAAATAATTTAAACACTATTTAATTTTTCTACAAATTCTGATACAAAGTAACAAATATATTTAATCGTAATATTCATATATATAAGATTAGCATTTAGTTGACATTTTGGCTCGTTTGGATTTGCGTAGGACAGGAGTTGAGGTATCACGCTGTCCTGATTCTAGAACATCTATCCTGTCATGATCAACAGATGTGTTGACAACAGACGTCTTAGACAAAGTTGACATATTAAAGTATATGTTCAAAGATTTCTCTGATGACATGTCATCGGTTAACATGAAATTCTTCTTTTTCTGCATCATTTGTTTCATTTGGATATTTTTTTTCAAGAATGTAATTAAATATTTTCCTATACTCCAAAGGATCCATATTGAATGTTTACACTTTTTATTATTATATATTATCAATGTAGTGCTTGTTTTATAATGTACTTGAATGATAACTTTAAACACAATAATGACAATGCTCATTATTAAAGATAAGTTGTATAACCAGTGGAACATATTTCACAGACTTATTCCACCAGGTAAGGAACAAATTTCATAGAATAGGAACTTATTTCACAATGTAAGGAACAAATTTCATAAACCCAGAACTTATTACACCAGGTAAAGTGTGGAACTTATTTTATAGAGATGGAACAAATTAAATAGAAATTGTCTGTGAAAGAAGTTCTCCCGGAATATATTTCATGTGATATTTGTTCCACTGGAACTTTTATCACAGGAACAAATTTTGGCTCACACATGCAACAGTATAAAAATATTCGATTTCTCTACACTCTATACTACCATACCACATTCTCAATTAAAATATCGATTGAAACAACTAGTTCATCAATTTTTTTTCCCAAAAAAATGGCCGCAGGTATAAATTTCTGGTTTTAGGTATAGAAAAGGCTTATTTCGTTAAGAACCACTCTGATTCTGACAAAAAATATTCTGAGGATGAAATTACAAACATGTTAGAATTTCTCATAGACAACATATTTATTGAATTTGGCAGTCGAATTTTTCAACAAACAATCGGCATTCCAGTGGAAACCAACTGTGCTCCTCTCCTCGCCGATCTGTTTCTGTATTAATATGAAGCGGACTTCATTCAAGGGCTTCAACTTGCCCAATCCTTTAATTTCACTTTTCGTTATATAGATGACGTGTTGTCGTTAAATAACCATAAATTTCAAGACTTTCTACAACTCATCTACCCCAGTGAACTTGAAATTAAGGATTTTACAGATGCATCAAAGTCGGCTTCATATTTGGATTTGTTTCTCGAAATAGACAATGAGGGACATCTGAAGACAGAACTTTATGACAAACGTGATGATTTCGACTTTCCTATAGTTAAGTTTCTTTCTTGAGTAACAATATACCAGCATTGCCTGCATATGGCGTCTACGTTTCTCAGCTTATCTGATATTCAGGGGCATGTGCGAATCACCATGACTTTTTACAAAGTAGATTACTGCTGTCACAAAAGCTTCTTAACCATGGATTTATCAGGGATAATTTGATGTCATCACTCAGAAAGTTTTACGGTCGTCATCACGAATTGATTGGCCGTTTCAGTGTTCCAATATCTAAGATGATGTTGGACCTGTTCCCACTGTCGTAACATTTCATTACATTTGTGACTACCACCGAATTGATTTTGTGGGACTTCTCGGCGGGTGCCGTATATGGAGTAGGAACTTTTACCCTTCCGGAGAACTGAGTTCACTCCAGCTTTTTATAGGTGTTGTTCATTGTTTTTTAGTTTTCAGTGTTTATTTGTTGTGGTTGTGGTTGTTCATTTGTCTTCCCGGGTTTTGTCTGTCTAATGGACTACGTTTTTTTATTGCTCCTTAGGTATTTTTGTCCTCTTTATTGTTTAACGTCCAGTGGCAACAAGGTGCATATCAGGACGAGAACATGTTGATATGATAATGAATATGATCCCTGCTTTGTACTAGACCGACACGCTAAGTCGGAATTTTAATGTGCTAGCTCAGGAGATAGTTGTCCGCAGGAAGACATATCACCTCAGTCGGACACATTATACTGACTCCGAGCCGACCAGTTTTTGCTCTTACTCTTAAGATACAGCGTGCTTGGCGGAGAAGTAGCAAATACCAATTTCAATGTTTTTAGTTTGACCCGTCCGGGGATCAAACCTGCGACCTTCCGCACTCCACGAGAGCACGCTACCATCAGATCACCGATGAGGTCATCTTACATATGACCAACCAGGTAAATGCTAGGTAGTTTGAATAAATTAGAATTTTTGTCTCCTAATAAGTGTTAAATTAAATAAGACTTCATTTTACACAAAAATGCGTGAATTAACTCTAACAAAATTGGATAATAAATATAAAATTTGTGACAATTAAGACGTGTCCCTATATCAACAAGAAAATATAAAACAACAAGGAATATAAAGAAGATAAAAGTGTATATAACACTGTTAGTAATTTATTACAAAAAAGTGTATGTTATCAGAAAAAAAGGTTTGAGGCATATGAAATTGGATACAGATTTAAACGTGTAAATGCCCGTAAAACAGTGTATTTCTATCAGGTCATGGACTTATATGAAAAATAATTGAGTGGGGAAATTAGAGTAATTTTGTATTCATTATAGAAATTCGTATGGTATTCAGTATTGATGAGATACACCTTTCCATGATAACATTCGTTACTCTGATAAAATTTGAAAACATTACCTTCAATTTCTATTTCCTTGAGGTCTCTGAGCTCTGAAAAATCACAAAGGTAAATCTCATTTGACAATCTTTGGTATCAGAAATTAAACAAAATAAACTAGATACCGAATTCTATGTTATCAAAATGAATAATAAATTCTCTAATAAAAATAAAAACAGTGATAACAAACTAGAGATAACATATAGCGATAATGGTACTGCCTTTCTCCAGGAAATTTGTTAAAATTAGTTACCTCTGCTAAAAAATACATTTCCAAAGAAACATCTTACCATCATGTGTTAGTATAAGAAAATACGCTCAGCTTTTTTGTCAATATAAATATACATCATTTCATTGCATTTTTCATATCTGAAGCCTGGTTACCCCTAGGTCAGTATATCAGCCCAAGAGCAGAGAGGTTCGTGTCGAGGGATGAATATGACTGAGGGCTAATAAATCACCTGACATAAAAATCCTTAATGATGATTTTTTAATCGTATACTTCTAGCTGTAGACACTTATGTATTTGCATTTGTCTGGTTAATAATACTATTTTTCTAAATGTTTATTTTTGTTCCGTTTTGCATTTTCCCATATTCAAGTCTATAGTAACAGAGGTGAACCACATCTCTACACCCTAATGTAAACATATGCAAAACTACATTTTGACTAGGATGTTAAACAAATATTCCTCCTCTCCTCACATATATGTATTGTTACCCTGAGAACCTTTGTTACAATCATAACTTAGATCACAGGCCCAAAGTTTGTAAAATCAAAATTCTAAAGCCTTTCATACAGTGTATGACAATGCTGTATAAACAAATACATAAAACCAAAAATGTAAGTAAATTTTGGCACCAGCTAAAAATTCTCATTGTTAGAAATTCAACCGCTTGAGGTCTCAAGTTTGATAATCGAAATTTTAAAACATGATTTCACATCTACACACAATGTGTAATAATACTATAAGGAAATTGAATCCATAAAATGAAAAAGGAAGGAGCAGTTAAGGTCACAAGCTTAAATAGCATTTTTAGAAATTTGACCCATGCCGGCCCCAAGTTTTGAAAATCGAAATTATATAACCCTATGACGCATTTGCATACAGTATATGACAATACTGTATAAAAATTAAATACATAAAATGAAAAAGTCAAGAACAGTTGTCAGTCAACGAAATGGCCATACAGCATGTACAGTGCCTCAAATGTTTTAGGTATTTTGTGATACATTTTAATAGTACCACCGGGTCTATGTCACTGCTGGGGGACTGTAAGTCCCCGAGGGATTTAACAGCCTATTAGCCAGAATTTTTGGCCTGGCATGATAAATACCTTTAAATTTTCCTTTCAAAATTTGACAAAAAATACCAGAAGATTCTTCCTTTTGATGCAGAGGTAACCCTTAAATGAGTTTTGATTTATGTTTGTTTTGGGTTTTGATGGCTGTGCTTATTAATTCATCATTATATGTTTAACCGGATTTTCAACATTTTGATCTTGAGCACTGCTGATGAGTTGTCAGTCAACGAAATGACCATACAGTACATCAAATTTTTCGGTATTTTGTGATACATTTCATTAGGCCACAAGCTTAAAATTCTCAATTTTCAATATTCAACCGTTGTGGGCCCCGATTATGTGAATCAAAATGCTTTAACCTTATTGCACATATACATATAGTATGTGACAATAACGTATAGAAATTAAATATATAAAGTCAAAAATCAAAGATGGGTTTAGGTAACAAGCTTGTATTCCTAATTTTTGAAATTTTTGAAAATCAAAATTCTTAAGCCTTATTGCATTTCTACATATAGTATGTGACCATACTGTATGAAAATTAAATGCATGAATTTCAAAATGAACGAGGAGCTTAGATCACAAGAAAGACAGACAGACGGACGACGGATGGACGTAGGGACAGGCGGACGGGGCGATAAAAATATGCCCGATCTTCTTGGAATTGCGGGGATAATTAACATTTGTTTTATATTTAATAACAGTAACAATAGATTACATGAAAATCGGAGGTCCTGTCAAATGATATCTGTGACACCTTTCCGGAAATGATTGCAGAAACATGTGATAAAGCTTGCAAACATTGACGAAAATGCATGTGATAAATTCCGCAAGTAGTTTTATCGACTGGGTTAAAGTAGTTATCAGCCCGCTCCGGTATTCTCGTCAAAATCGTTAGTTTGTCAGCCATTTTCAGAGTTTTATCACACATAAACATAGGCATTTATTTTTCATAAAAAAGAACACGCTGCAACTAAGAAATGTTTCGTTAATAACTGATCAAGTTTTGCAATGAAACCTAAATTGAATCTAAATAAACCAGCATTTTGAGTGTATTAGTGGGCAATTCAATTTCCCCAACCAGATTGATCTATGAGAAAACAGACCAAATGCTCCGTACTTATGAGAATCGGACGATTCCTAGAAATTCTAAAACACAATAATTACCCAATATGATTGAAACTCAAAATTTGCCTGTGGCTCATCATTATGAGCTCACATACCAAAAATAATATTACTCGGTAAAAAGATGTGCACACTAGAGGCTCATCAGAGCCTGTATCGCTCACCTGAATTTAACACGTCCTTAAGCATGACTAAAAATCTTAGTGTAACAGTCAATTTGGCTGGTTTTCCAATAAGGTCCATTGCTTAACTACGTTTGGCTATTTCAGTTGCTGAAGTCTGTTAACAATACTGGTGCTGCAGATTAAAAAAATTGTTAAGAGGGAGATTGCGAACAAAAGCCTATATCATTGATAGCACAGTTTCAATTTTATTGGACAATCTGGGTGGGTGTCTTTAAGGAGGAGAAGACTCATACTTTGCTGGTGCAGCTGATTTTTATGGATGCGTGTTCATTGTGTATCCCCGTACACAACTGGTAACCAATGCATTATCTCAACAATAGAAGTGTATCGTCAATAGCCGCTAGTGTACCGTTAATTGTGGTTTGTTGCCATTTACGGTACACTTACATGTACACTATTGCAATAGGTAACAGAAAAGAGCAATATATATCTGCTGTAAGGGGATGCACAGTGGTGTTAGTCTTAATGTGTTATGTCTTCAACAATGTTGTATTGTCATTATGTCTTTGTTTGTTTCCTAAGCTTTGTCCTTTCCCTAGGACTTTAGTCTTTTAATACTTAGAGGACAATCCGGGGGACAACCATTCCATTCTGAGTGATTATCATGTACATACCACGTGAAGACCAGACACACTGTACATGTAGATGTTTAGCCTCTGATCATTTTTTTTATTTAAATGACAAACTAACATACTGTAAATGTTCATTGTACGCAACGGGACCTATTATTTATTTATTAGTCCAAATAATCATGGCGTCTCAAGGATATAATTAATTTTTAATTTTTTTAGCCCTCATCGATGGAATATACGTCCAAGTAAAACGGATTAATTATTTGGACTAACCTATTATGTACCATCGGTATTGTATACGCACCATGTGATTTTTTGGAAACGCGTTGAGTTGTAAGTTACACATTGACTGAATCACGCATTTACTGTGACGGTGATCAAATAAAATAGGGGCTTTCATATGTTTAAATCTATTTTACCTACTATTAATACTGTGCTCATTTTTGAGTCATTTGTCATGATTTTAGACCCAATATTTGCATTTAATACATTAAAGTACCAAGAAATTATTCTTTTTACAAATGATTATATAAGGTTTGTCAATAATTGAAACTTTTGTGATCGTTTATCTTAAATTAGCACTGTTTGCTATTAAACATTTGGAGAAATCCTCACTTTGTGTAACTTTTTTCTGATTCTACCACAACAATTGGCAATTAATACATACAATCAACAAAAAAATATTTTATACGATTCATCATAAAATTTGCAACCAGTTTTACTTTGTTTATTTCAAATTCAGTGAGTCTTTAAAAATCCGGAAAGAGAAAAATACCGTTTTTCCTGTCGCCTGCATGTGATTCCAGATTTTTTACCTATAAATTTTAAATCAATTGAGCGTTTGAATGAAGCCATAATTTATCGCGACATTTGAGCTTAAGATGACCTAAATAGCAACAAATGAAGGTCGTTAAGCTCTTAACAGATTAATAGGCATGATCGATTATATTTGTGGCATTAGCCACAAAAATAATGTAAGAAATGAAGCGGTGTTAATGAAAACATGTTGATAATAAACTATAGGAATGTAATATAATTCAAATAAAGGGCTTTGCTAAGCGCTGCATTTTGCGGCAATAACATATAGCTTAATATATAACTTCAACCCTCTGTATCTCAAGAACTGTAAACGATTTGTTCACATACTACTAAAAGTATTGATGAAGTTGAGTTAAAAGAGAGAAATTTCAATTGAAATAGGATGAAAAATAACAAATGTATAAGTAAACTATACTGTTTTTTCTTATGTCTAACCAACTAAAATAAAATAATCAAAATCAGATAGGAAATACAAAAGTTTTGAAAATTAAGGCGAGTTATTATTATTTTTTTTGCCCCTAATATCTCTAAAACGGTAAGAGATAGTGAAAAACGGATCTAATACGAGTTTTTCCATCTTTATCAAGGAACATTATAACCTAACAAGAGGCTCTCAAGAGCCTGAATCGCTCACCTGGCAAACAATGCACAATAAACTAAATTAATATATTAATGTTTGTTGTAAATTAAACTGAGCATTAAAGGTCATGTAAAATGCTGAAAATACCTTTAAAAGCCTTTCAAGAACCTCTGGAAAGAAATGGGCATGAGTTCTCCCTACGCTTGATTAAGATACAGTCATGGTCAATCTGATGATTCACAATACAAAATACAAGCTTTAATTCATCTTCAAACTAGAGTTACTGTGGTCTAGTGGGCCACAAATACCCCCCGCGCCAACTGCTTTGTAAACCTGTCCATATAATCTGTCCTTAACGGACTATTGATACCCCCCGATCATGCATCTGTTGAGCCCTCTGCACTTTAGAAAGTAAAAAAAGTAAGAGGAGTAGATGAAACACCCTGCAAAGTTTCAGACCATTGATTTAAAGCTGTAAGAGGAGTTGATTACACAAAATGGGTACTCTTCATATAGAATATTGTTGGAAAATGAGCAAGTTCAAAATGCAAAAAATGATGATAGAAAATCTTAACGACTTGCTGCAGGTATGTAGATCACCAGTAAAACATGCTGAGTCAAAATCTATGGGCGTTTGCAAAGTCGAAAGTTTTACCATCAGTCGGAGTGCCGTGAGGATAAGTCAAAGTTCTTAAAGGGGGGAGGGGGGGGGGGGGGAAATTGAAAAAAAAATGGGCATAGTGGCCCCTAGAAAATACGCTTTTTACCCCCTTCCCATCACCCAGACCATAATAGATGGAATTAAGAGAGAGAGTGAAAGACAAGCTGGGACAAATTTCATTTATCCTAATGAAATCTTACTTGTCTTTGTGAGAAAGTGTTTTATGTTGATAGTAGATAAATGATCTACATACCTGCAGCAAGTCATTAATCTGGAAACATTTCCTTAATGCAAATTGTAAAGAGCGGAGCTGTACTAAATGGGAATTCATTTTGAGCTATGATTGTGCACATCATCAGCCGCCCTCGTTTTGTCCTCCTCCGATTTTCAGCACTTTTCCAAATTTGTGAGACTTCACCAGTAAAATTTACCTTCGTGAGCACATGGAAATATTTGTGAGACTTCACCGACTGACATACATAATATAAAGGTTTCGCCTTTTGATGAAGATTGAAGGAATTTCCAAAGATCAGTGTATTCACGTTTGTCTGGCATGTTTTTTACTGGCTTCATCATGCCGCCGTTAAATGATGCCGAGTCAAAATCTTATGAGCGTTTGCAAAGACGAAAGTTCTACCATCAGTCAAAGCGCCGTGAGGATAAGTCAACGTTCATTCGAGCGTCCTTTAACTTGTCGCGAAAGGTTCCGAGCGAACTTTGCGTTTTTCTTTTTTTACCGTTTGACTTAGTTGAAAAACGTTAAAAAGGGCGGAAGGCGTAATTTTGAGGTCTGAAAATCGTAGTGATAATGCTAAAATCGTAGCGGTAAACAGGTTCGAATAAGCTGTAACTGGAATTGATAACACAAAGCATGTACACGAGGTTCGGACAGACGGACAGACGGTCAGACGGACAGACGGACAGACAGACAGACTGAAACCTATATACCCCCAAAACTTCGTTTTCGGGGGGTATAATAAAAGTATAAATCTTTTGGTCTATATGTTGTCTTCGTTTTAAAAATGTTTGAAAGAAGTTGTGTAAAAATTGTGGGTTAAGGCTTTTTATTTTCTATTATGCTTGATCTTTGATCATATTGACTAAGCTGTTGGTTTTTATCCAATAAACCATGCTTAACTCATCTGTCATTTTGTAGAGTTTCATCCAAATCCCCCTAATAGTTTCAGAGGAGCAGATGTTTGAAAATTTGTTCACAATAATGATGACGGACACCAAGTGATAGCAATTAAAAGCTCACATATTATGAAGTTTTATCATTGTTATACAACATTCTCATCATCACCATACATTAAGGATACCATGTTTACTTTAAAATCAAATATTGTTGAAATCCGAGCAAGTGTAAAAAATGGTGAGAAAATGGCAGCCATTTTAAAAATGGCCGTCCGAAACAAACTTTCATCTTCATCATCAGCATTCAACTCGGGATACCATGTTTGCCTTGAAAGTAGCTTTCATCTTCATTTTCTTTCTATAATTCAGGAAAAAATAGCAAAAAACAGCATTTTGACACCTATGTTCTATTTTTAGTAAGAGCAGACATGTTTTTCGACCCATCAAAAATCCAAGCATTAATTTTTTGCAGGATACCCTAAGGAACAATCTTACCAAGTTTAATTTGATTTTGAATAGCAGTTTCAGAGAAGAAGATTTTTGAAATAATAACATAAAAAAAGCCCAAAATGTCAAAAAGGGCAAAAACATCAGTTGACAGATTTTCACGAAAATCAGCACACGGGTAGCTCTCATCATGCTGAACACTTTCAACCTGTCAGAATTTGCCGTAACCTAATGATTTTTGAGATATTTGTGAAAAACTGTTGTTTGACCCCTATGTTCTATTTTTAGTAGCGGTGGCCATGTTTTTCGACGGATCAAAAATCTAAGCATAAACTTTGTGCAGGATACCCTATGGAACAATCATGCTAAGTTTTATCCAAATCCATTCAGTAGTTTCAGAGGAGAAGATTTTTGAAATAATAACATAAAAAAAGCCAAAAATGTCAAAAAAAGGCAATAACTCTAACACCAGTTGACAGATTTTCACGAAAATCAGCACACAGGTAGCTCTCATCATGCTGAACACTTTCAACCTGCCAGAATTTGCCGTGACCTAATGATTTTTGAGATATTTGCGAAAAAATGTTGTTTGACACCTATGTTCTATTTTTAGTAACAGCGGCCATGTTTTTCGACGAATCACAAATCCCCACATCAGTTCTATGTAGGGTACTCCAAGAAACATTCATACCAAGTTTGGTTCTAATTAGTCAAGTAGTTTCAGAGGAGAAGATTTTTAAAATAATAACATTAAAAAAGCCAAAAATGTCAAAAAAAGGCAATAACTCTAACATCAGTTGACAGATTTTCACGAAAATCAGCACACAGGTAGCTCTCATCATGCTGAACACTTTCAACCTGCCAGAATTTGCCGTTACCTAATGCTTTTTGAGATATTTGCGACAAACTGTTGCCTGACCCCTATGTTTTATTTTTAGTAACAGCGGCCATGTTTTTCGACGGATCAAAAATCCCCATATTGTTCTATGCAGGATACCCCAAAGAACATTCATACCAAGTGTGGTTCCAATTAGTCAAGTAGTTTCAGAGGAGAAGAGTTCTGAAAAATTTTTAAGGACGACGACATACGACGACGACGGACGCCAAGTGATGGCAATAGCTCACATGGCCTTCGGCCAGGTGAGCTAAAAATCATAAGAATCAGATAAAATTTTTAAATTTACATCAAATTATCAAAAACAAACCTTTATGATCCCAGAAATAAAAACGGGAGATGTCAGATTCTCCAAAATCAACCTAAAACCGGTATTTCTTGCGAGAGACGACCACAACTATTTGTGGTCGTATAAAAAGAGAAAGAAAAGATATTTATTGTTCTTTATACGGTGGCGTCAACAATAAAACTAAAAGCTCATAGGGGATTAGGAGGCATCGACAATACAACTAAAAGCTCATAAGGGATTATATACCTTACATGTATATAAGGGAAACATTTGATCAATGCCGTACAGCGTAAAAAAGAACTTGATATACAGGTAGGAAAAATTAGAAAAAAATAAATAGATAAGGAAGTTATTGCTAGGAAAAAATATATATACAAAACTATCTTCGTTTGAAAGAGAAAGAAAACAAAGACATATCCGAATATAACTTGTTTACCTTCCGAAAATGATTGACGTAGCATTGAAAGTTGGTCTTCGATATCTTTTAAAGCACTGTCTCTGACTAGTTTGATGGATTTTAGCTCATCACAGATTGTCTGGTATTGCTGTCCACCAAGTCGAACAATAGCCTATTGTGAAGAAAATAAATGGTGATATATTTATATTAACATCAATAAGTAATACTGGTTTTATTAACATACACGGGATCTGATTTTCACAGCAATGCGTACGATGAACTTTGACTATGACAGAATTCGAAGTTAGAAAATATGGCAATGACAATTACATAGCATTGTCAGACTTCAAAGTTTGAAAATGACTTTTCTGATCACAAATTGAGTGGCCAACATCAAGTTTCTATTATTGATAAGATTTCATTTTTACCGCAACTGAAATCTCATCGTTCTTTATATTTACATGTAGCCGGTTGCAATATGACGGGTGGTGCTGAAGAAGCAGAATAGTTGTATACACTTCCGGAACACCCGAAATCTCTCCAAGTTTATTTTGTGGTAGTTAAAATTGCCATTGCTCTTTGTTCTTCCGCTATCATTTTTTTAATGCCGTCTGATTTATCTGTCTTATGGTTACGCATTTGTACTGTTGATTTTTGAAGTTTGTCTGTCTTTCAGTTATGAATTTGTACTGTTGATTTTTTAATTTTGTCTGTCTTTCAGTTATGCATTTGTACTGTTGATTTTTTAATTTTGTCTGTCTTTCAGTTATGCATTTGTACTGTTGATTTTTGAATTTTGTCTGTCTTTCAGTTATGCATTTGTACTGTTCATTTTTTAATTTGTGTCTGTCTTTCGGTTATGCATTTGTACTTTTGTTTTTTGAATTTGGTCTGTCTTTCGGTTATGCATTTGTACTGTAGTTTTTTTAATTTGGTCTGTCTTTCGGTTATGCATTTGTACTGTTAATTTTTTAATTTTGTCTGTCTTTCGATTATGCATCTGTACTGTTGATTTTCGTGTTGATGTTTATTTTTTTCTTTAGCCATTGTAGTATTGAACTTTCCTATAATATTGTCTCTTCTGTATTCTTTTTGACTTACTTTTGTCAAATCCGTCCATTCAATGTTAAAATCATTGGTTTTTATCTTATTACTTTCAGCATGAGCCAGTTTATTTCTACAGAATTTTATTCTAGCAATATCGGTCCCTTCAGTGGTCTCTGAAGTTGGTGGTTGCTTGTCAAATCCGTTTATTGGAGGAGTGATGGATGTTAAATTTCTTATTAGGCAAATCATCAAGGTCAAATCAAACTCTTTGGAGGATACTGAGCCTGTATTTGTAAGAAAATTTAATGCATTAATTTAACAAACGATTAAACATGTCAACAAAATAATTAACACTCAATGTTGTATTAACTTATACACGACGACCAGCAATTCATCCTTTATAGTTTATATACCCTTTCACCATGAATTTCTGACAGCAAAAATCCACTTGAACATTATTTTATATGTGTTCTAATTGGTACTCTTTAAGTAAACGAAATTAAAATATAAAATTATTGTCTAACGCTTTAAGTATGTGTAGAAATTTTAGGCAATGTTTCTTTATCTTCTTGTTCAACATATTTAAAACAATTTGTCTTTAGTGTTGATCTATGTAATGCCATAAAATCCAAATTTCACCAAACACACGAACGTTTTAGACCAAATATGAAATATAAAAAAAATTAAACAAATGTAAATTTTTTTTATGATCCACTTTCCCTCAATTGTTTTTTCTATCAAATACAAAGGAATATTACATCACCTGTTGTAGGAAAGAGGAGTGTCATTTGTTTCGTTGTTAATCGTCTTTCGATGTTCAATTTGGTTAAATCTGGTTTCTGTGTTTGTAAGGTTGTTAAAAGTGTAGCTTGTGGGAAGAACTTATCAAATATATGTCTAACAGCATCTGTTCCTACTCCCGTGACTAATTTGAACATTCTTATAAAATTGTCTTCCTCCTCTCCTTGCTGACTTGACCTGTACACCAAAGAATATTTATTAAACAGCATATAGAATGAAATAAATGACAACTTACCTGACGATTTTAAATAAACGGAATTATAATCTCATTAAAATAATTAATATATACATGTAAAAAGATACTATTAGGTATTTTGAATATATTTGTTTAACTTTCTTTATCTTAACAATCTTTAACGTTGAAAACCTATTATAAATAATTATATTTATATATCCTATAATAACAAAATACTTGTAAAACTAGCTAAATGATGTCAGATATACATATTTCACAATTCAGATTGGCTATATTACGGTTAGCCTCAGAGTCAATGACTTCGGTATCGCTCTGCAATAGGAACGCCCAATTGTTATTTGTTAAAAACAAATTTCCCCGGTAATATTTGAGCTCACCCTCGATTGCATGCCCGTGGTTGTCTTTCAACTCGTGTAGATTATCACTGAAAATTATTAATATTTTAAAAGCTTTTAATCGTAAATTTGAATAATTATAACAGTACAAACTCATGTCAACACTCTAGAAATCCTCCCGTCGAATTCCCGCGCTCTGATTACTGCGCACTAAACAAGAGGCTCACCAGAGCCTGTATCGCTCACCTGGAGTCTGGTTTTCATTGGAGAATTAATCAACTATTTGACCAAGTTTGTTGCAATTGGTTCAATTGTTCAGGGAAAATTTGTTGAAGATTTATTTTTCATAAGGTTTAATGTTAAAATATGTTCCCTGATGGTGGTAGTCCTGGCAGGAAGTTGACAAAATTGACCAGGAATAAGGGTGAACCTTAAATAAATGCAACAGAACCCGACCTCAAATTACACAAACCAATAACTCCTAAATAGAATTTGGGATTCCCTTCAAAATTTCAGGGTGTGTAGATCTCAACATGGCAAACATTTTTCAAATTTACATTTCACTTCTATCTCAAATAGTTTTGGAGATAAATGACAAAAATGTTAAATTATGAAAATTTTACGAAAAAAGGGCAATAACTCCTAAATGGGTTTTGGGATTTCCTTTAAAATTTCAGGGTATGTAGATCTCAACATGGCAAACATTTTTCAATTTATATTTCACTTCTTCTTAAATAGTTTTGGAGATAAATGCAAAAATGTTAAAATTTTGAAAATTTGACAAAAAAAGGGCAATAACTCCTAAATGGGTTCTGGGATTTCCTTTAAAATTTCAGGGTATGTAGATCTTAACATGGAAAACATTTTTCTATCTCAAATAGTTTTGGAGATAAATGACGAAAAATGTTAAAGTTTGAAAATTTGACAAAAAAGGGCAATAACTCCTAAAGGGGTTTTGGGATTTCCTTTAAAATTTCAGGGTAGGTAGATCTCAACATGGCAAACATATTTCAAATTTACATTTCACTTCTATCTCAAATAGTTTTGGAGATAAATGACGAAAAATGTTAAAATTTTGAAAATTTGACGAAAAAAGGGCAATAACTCCTAAATGGGTTTTGGAATTTCCTTCAAAATTTCAGGGTAGGTAGATCTTGTCATGCTGATCAATTTTATCCCGTGTCAGACTTTCGATATCTGTAACGGTTTTTGAGTTATTAGCAAAAAACAGCAATTTACCTCTATGTTCTATTTTTAGTAACAGCGGCCATGTTTTTCGACGAATCAAAAATCCCCACATCAGTTCTATGCAGTGTACTCCAAGGAACATTCATACCAAGTTTGGTTCTAATTAGTCAAGTAGTTTCAGAGGAGAGGATTTTTGAAATAATAACATAAAAAAAAGCCAAAAATGTCAAAAAAGGGCAATAACTCTAACATCAGTTGACAGATTTTCACAAAAATCAGCACACAGGTAGCTCTCATCATGCTAAACACTTTCAACCTGCTAGAATTTGCCGTAACCTAATGATTTTTGAGATATTTGTGAAAAAATGTTGTTTGACCCCTATGTTCTATTTTTAGTAACAGCGGCCATGTTTTTCGACGAATCAAAAATCCCCTCATCAGTTCTATGCAGGGTACCCCAAGGAACATTCATACTAAGTTTGGTTCTAATTAGTCAAGTAGTTTCAGAGGAGAAGAGTTTTGTATAATTGTGAACGACGACGACGACGACGGTCGCCGACGATGGAGACGGACGACGACGAAGACGGACGCCAAGTGATGGCAATAGCTCACATGGCCTTTGGCCAGGTGAGCTAAAAAAGCCAAAAATGTCAAAAAAGAGCAATAACTCTAACATCTGTTCACAGATTTTCACGAAAATCAGCACACAGGTAGCTCTGATCATGCTGAACACTTTCAACCTGCCAGAATTTGCCGTAACCTAATAATTTTTTTAGATATTTGCGAAAAAATGTTGTTTGACCCCTATGTTCTATTTTTAGTAACAGCGGTCATGTTTTTTGACGAATCAAAAATCTTCACATCAGTTCTATGCAAGGTACCCCAAGGAACATTCATACCAAGTTTCGTTCTAATTAGTCAAGTAGTTTCAGAGGAGAAGATTTTTGAAATAATAACATAAAAAAAGCCAAAAATGTCAAAAAAGGGCAATAACTCTAACATCAGTTGACAGATTTTCACGAAAATCAGCACACAGGTAACTCTCATCATGCTGAACACTTTCAACCTGCCAGAATTTGCCGTAACCTAATGATTTTTGAAATATTTGCAAAAAACTGTTGTCTGACCCCTATGTTCTATTTTTTAGTAACAGCGGCCATGTTTTTCGACGAATCAAAAATCCCCACATCAGTTCTATGCAGGATACCCCAAAGAACATTCATACCAAGTGTGGTTCCAATTGGTCAAGTAGTTTCAGAGGAGAAGAGTTTTGAAAAATTGTTAGCGACGACAGACGACGACAGACGACGACGACGACGGACGCCAAGTGATGACAATAGCTCACATGGCCTTTGACCAGGTGAGCTAAAAAACCACACCGAAGCGGATCAACATTTTGCATTTCTGTAAAGGTCAGTTAATATTACCCTGTTAAAGTTCGTATAAAAACGGAAAGTGAATTATCATCTTTATAATTTATGCATAGGGGCCCCGACTTCTGGATATTTATCGGGCGAAGCCCGACTAAGTGTAGACTATGGGTCTCAAATCCAGATATCAAGTAGACTGTAGTTTCAAACCGGAAGTAGCATTTGTAAATCTATCCCAGAAACCCTCAAAAATACAGCGCAACTTCCGGTTAAAATATTTTCGCACTTGCACAAACGTAAAAAGAAATTATGTTTTGGCGACGATAGCCAAAACAATTTCTATACGATATATAATTTTCCACCAACTTTTTTTCGGGTTTTTTTGCGCATTGGGAACTTTATTCGAAAATTTCTTCAATGACCTACAAATATGACACCATAACAATGGCTTCCAATATGGCCGTGTTTACATGACGACGGACTAAAAAATATTGCTACGTACATTGAATGGGCTTCGCCAGATTTTAGGCTAAGGCCTACTCCATATTATTTTTTTTTATTCTATTTTTTTGTTGTCTTATTTCATGAATACTTTTTAATAAATATTTACTATATCAACGCAAATTATGCGTTTATTATCAATGTGCTATACACTATCCACGTCCTTATACTAAAAAGGATTTTTTTAGTATAAGGACTCATGTCAACACCCTAGAAATCCGTCCGGCGAATTTGTAAGTCCTCGGTTTTATTCATTTCACTCTTCATTACAATTCCCGCGCTTTGATTACTGCGCACTAAAAAAAACCACACCGAAGCGGAGCAACATTTTGCATTTCTGCAAAGGTCTTTCACTTCCCGAACTTTAACACAAAGTAGTCCTGTTCTAGCAATTATTTGTTGTAAACAACGCGGAACAGTGTTAATTGGGAAAAGATATTTAGAGTAATATTTATGGGTGTTGCTAAACGGCGGAAACGGAAAAGGGAACAGAAACGAAAACGGCAACGGAAATGAATATTAATATTTACGGATTTTTTGTAAACATATGGTATACACCAATATAATACGCTCCCCGCCAGTTTACACGTCCAAAGTCTTTTTTTGGTCAATAGAAACATCTGAACGAACAGATGCCTAGCGTAAAAAAAAAGTATCTTTTTCGTTATAAAAAAATAATAAATAAAACAAAAAATAACGTTTTTTCAGTTATCTTGACAAAGCACTGCTTTAAAATCTAATATAAATCAGATTGCTTTCTGAATTTGTGTGAATAAAATTCTGCAGAGGTGTGCATAAATGTGGAAAGTTAAATCGAACTACAAAGAAACAGAGGGAGGGATTGAAAACATAAATCGTACGTATTATTCCGTTTTCTTTAGAATTCCATCTTTTTGGATTGCTGGTTTGGAGAAATGTAAAAGGATCTAACAATATAGCTGTAATAAAGAAAAATTCGGGAAATTATTTTTTTAAAATTTATTTTCAATTTATTACCAACAAAGTTTTTTTCTGTATTTCATTAACGCCCATCTGCTTAAATATGATTTTGGCGAAGAATAATAAAATTTAAGAATTTCCCCGTTACTGATTTATTGAGATGCCTTTTGATATGGGAGACAACATATACCAAAACACACACAAATTTCGGAAGCACCCCAGAGGCAACAAATTATTGCTATGACCCTGATCCAATCTAATTAAAATTAATTTTCCAGACTTGCTCCTTATTTTAATCGGGTTGTTAATATGTCCCACGCACGACATATAAACAACCGAACAAAAATAAGGAGCAAGTGCGGAGAACAAATTTTAATTAGACTGGCCCTGATCTGACGTGACTGTTATGGGATTCGGGCTGATATAAATGAAATTACCAATTGTTGAAATAAAACATGTATTTTTTTTTACCAAAAGCTAGCAACAGTGAGAGTCTATATGATAGCATTTACCTGAATTTATCCATCTTGTAAAAATGCATGGAATGCAGTTAGAGACAAAAATGGCATTTTCGTCATGTTCACCGTAAATCAGTAACAAAATAGTAATATTTATTGGAACATTATTCCTCCTTTCTTATTATTGAATACAGTTATCCTATGAAAAGTTAAGGCTAAGTGATACGAGTTTGACTGCCTGATGTGTTGTTGAGACACATCTCAAGGCACAACTCTCTCCCAAAAATAAAGGTTTTTTTATTTTTTTTCACACCAATTCGTATTTGGTAAGTAAAGTAATCGAGGACTTACAATAATAATAAACATTAAAACAACAGCAGAAAATGATTGGTTCAAAATGCTCTTGACCTAAAAATACACAGAAGCACAAAAAGAGTAGATTGGATTCCCGATAGAACCATTGTTTGGAATTCATATACGTCAAAGGATTCATATCTGTCGTATAGTATCCGTTTGACTTCTCTAATTTTGCAGAAATAAGATTTTTTCGGAGAACGATATTTTATTTTAGTTCTTCCTCAAATGTATGTACAAACCTGGACAATAATTTTTCAGATTTGTTGCTTTTTTATTAGAAACACTTTTCCATAATGTGTCTATAGTAACTGTTTTTATCGTAGACCCGTAACTTAGTCAAATTGAGCAGGCTGTATGGGTTAAGGTGTTAAAAGAACTTGGAGAATTATCATAATTTTGGTCTATTACAAAAAAAAGTTCCCAACAAGGTGTATATTTATTTAATAAAATGGTTTATTATAGACACATAACGGAACATTTTTTTTAAAAATCCACCAAAAATTCTGCAATTAATCGTGTGAGTTCATATAACCACTTGAGAAAGACAAGAAAACAAATGAAAAGCATATCTCCAAAAACTTAATTACTCCATAACCTATATAGAATCGAATGTCCATGGCCTTGTTGAAGGCCGTTTGTAGATTTTTGTGTGTGTTGTTTGGTTACTGTCTTATTGACGTTATCCCACATCTCTATGTATTCATTTTTTTAAATCAGACAAGTCAAACGGACAATAGATAATAACGAATCGCATGAATGACGTTCAGTCATAGTCTTAGTGGAAGGGTAGAATATAAAATAAATAAACTTATGTAACAATTGCAAGTGGTTTACGCAATTAAATTACGTATAATACTATATGATGCACACCCTTAAAAACATAGGCTGATCATCTCCTGCCATTTATTTCAATAATATACGCTTTCAATTCTTTTTTCTCAAATTTATTCGTCTGTTTTTCTTTCCTTTAAACATGTGATATACTATACAACATGCATATGAAAATAAATGACCAAAAAGAAAAGATTTAAAATTTTGTTTCCGTTTCAGTTTTCCGTTCCGTTTTCCGTTTCCGCCGTTTAGCAATACCCAATATATAGAAATTTGGATTCAACACATTTTATCATTTAATTCAATTTTTCTTTAAACATATCCACAAGTTGACTGATTGCACCCCATTGACCATTTTTTAATACAAAAATAGTTTTTTTGTGAAATTGTGGTTTTAGATTTAAATATACATATTTTTCAAGCGGTTCTGTTTGATAGGGGGTATCAGTGCTAGTGGATGGCTATCCTGTCTCGCCTATCAATGTTAAACTTGAAAGCGGGAATTAAAATTTTGTTTATGGTTTGAAATCAACAAATACTCTACTTCACAGAAATCTCTACCTTTCGTAAAAATTGCCAGAATAAAATGTGATTTGATATCTGACGAGAGTAAGGGTCTTGGCCAGTATCACACAGATTCATGAATGAATTGTTGAATATACATGGTTCAATGGTTTAAAATGACATCAGGGAAAAGTTCTCTCTATACTGCAATTGTTTATCTTATGGCGGATGACATATGACATATGACAGGTAAAATGTCTTACCTATTAGGATCACCTGGGTTCATCCTGGGTTTTTATAGGGTCCATTTTATTCATCATTTTAAAAAGTTTTACTGTGTTGCGTTTACGTTTTTTCTCTGCGTCTGGATTTCTGATTCTTGGGTGGCTATTTGGACTATCCTCACATTGTCTTAGGATTAGGTTGATATTACAGGATAAATCCCATTTGAAGGTGTAGTGATTGGTGTATATTATAACAGGTGTGGTGTTTATATTGCATGATGTATTGTGTATAGTGTGTTGTTTAACGGGGACAATGTGCTATTGGTATACAAAAATATAATATGAAGTGTCACAAATCACATGCCGATCTGTAAAATGTTCATAATTTTCACTCCTTTACTATAGCATTATATTGAATAACCGAAGTGTATAAAAAATAAGAATTTTCATACAATATCAAGTGTTTGCTTTGCAAATACAAAATTTAAAAATTTAAATGTTTGCAAAATTGTATAATCATCTCTGAATTTTTAGGATATCTGGTCACACGTATGATCTATTGAAAAAATGTATTGCCGGGTATTTGTTGATACAAGACGGTTCATTGTATAATTCCAACATATCAGATTCCCTCTTATACCCTGCAAGACATATAATGTATACCCTGAATAAAAAAATAATCTACAAAAATGTATTTGTATGTAATACTGCTAATTTGAAATTGTGTGAATTTCTTTTGCGAGGCTTCATCAATACGCAATATTTCGAGATAAATCAATACAATTGATGTAAATGTGTACAATGTAATATTGTTGAAGTAGTAAAAATCAAGGTCAAATTTTAAGTATTGCAATCTATATCCATCCATGCCATATGCATTTTCCAAATAAAAATGCATCAATTTCAAAACCTATATAACATCATCTGCAATAAAGTTGTGTTAATAACTTTCTAATCCGTAGAAGAATTTACGATGACATATCGACACATTTACTTTCTACACTGGTCATATTAAACGTTTATACAATAACCATTACGTAAATACCTGAAATTTGGAAATTAATCCGTTGATCCGACCGGAACATTTAGAAATTACAACTATGATTGTAACTCATAATGAAATATAATATTTACTAGAAACAATTAAAATTTAAGTTCCAGTAGAGGGGTTCTTCATCATGTTGCATGTTTGGCTTTAATAGATGCATTCATTTCTAAATCTACAGTAAACAAAACTATCTGTGTTAACTATTTTCAGTTGCTCCAATGTACAACCTAATATCTATTAAAAGAGTAAATATTTCTGAAAGAAACGCCTGTGGAAATAAAATGATACTCACTGTGCCATCTTGAGAGTCTTGAACCTTGAACGAAAGACAGAGAAAATGAGACATACATGTATTTCTGTATGGGATGATACCAAAATAATAATGATGTGATAAGTGGGCCATGTCCGATCCGTTCGAAATGAGCAAATTTTATAAAGGACCTTACATAGATACTTCCTGCCGAGTTTATTCCATTCGGCCCAGTGGTTTCAGATAAGAAGATTAAAATGTTTAAAGGTAACAGACGGACGGACGGACGGACGCCAAATGATGACAAAAGCCCAAATAGCCTTTGGCCAGGTGAACTAAAAAAGCAATCCATTAGACCGACAAACCCGGGAAAACAAATGAACAACAACAAGCAAAACAAATAAACATTGAAAACTAAAAAACAATGAACAACTCGAACTCCTACAAAAACTAGGAGTGAACTCAGGTGCTCCGTAAAGGTAAGCAGTTCCTACTATTAGTAGCTGCGTAGTATTTCTGACAGCAATAGTAATCTTTCTAGGAGGTACAATGTAACTTACATGTATTCTGATATTTCGTTGAACTCAATGCTTGTATTTTTCAATTAAGATAGAAATAAGAAAGTAGATTTAACGTATTTATCGTAACAAAATAAGTGTAATATACGAGATCCAGCGATCTCTAAGGTTAAGCAGTTCTATATAATAAAGGTAAAATAGCTGATTTTGGCTCGGCTGGCTTTTTATTTTTGATTTATCTTTGGTCGCTTGTGAGTAGAGTTTGTTTCATATGACTATAAAAGTAGACCAAACATCGGAATAGTGTTTTCAATTTAGCCTTTTAGAATTTCTTTTTATTACATTGTTACCGGTGATTTATCGTAGTATCCGAGTGAAATAAAATCTCGTAAATCACATGTGAAAAGGAACGATGTTCTTTAATTCTAAGTAGTGACGTCACAATTGCCGCGGACAGATATCAAATGACATAGTCCTCTTTACTTTAATTTATTTCTGTTAAAATGCTAGATTCTGTACAATGTAATAAAAAATTATATCAAATCGCTGAATTGAACTACCAGAAATATACATCTTGTGAACAAACTACACCTGTAAATAACTGGTGCACCGAGCGCACTCGTGATTTTTTGCGTAGTTCGGTCACGTGTAGTTTATTCTGGTATTCGAATAATTATACTCTTATTTAGATTTAAAGTGAGCATCTGCATTTCTTAAATCAAACAGTAGAATTTTTACCTGCACGTATAGTGCATCCTGAATAAAAAACATTGTCAAAACATGTAGTTCCAATTTAAATTTCATTTGAAAATGTAGTATAATTTATATGTCGAACTAATGTGATTGTATAATCCCAGTCTGCAAGATGACGTCGAGCCGACGTCGGGAAAAAGTCGGTATGGTTGGGATGTAGTCGGCGTCGGCAATACGACGTTGAACCGACGTTGGTTTGGAGTCGGCAAAACAATAGTTGGGCTGTAGCTCTTTTGCCGACGTCGGGTTATGTTTGGCAAAACGACCAGCGGCTTCAAGACTATCAACCAACGTCGGGTCGGATATGGCAAAACAACGGTTTTTTTTGCCAACGTTGGATTCGCCCGGTAAGACAACATTCGGAAAATCATTGATTACAGACAAAAAAAAAAAACTATATGACCACTTGTTAATTTTTGTTGTTTTTTATTTTTTCCCTATAAATTAATATTGATTGTTGCAATTTCTCACTGATATTTGTTTGTTTTCGTTTATTTTTTACTTATATTTATTATATTTATTGGTTTACTTCTCGTTTCTATTTTTATTTTATTTATTTATTTAGTTTTTCTTTTTGTTTTTTTTTTTTATCATGATTTCATTTGCTCTAATTCACACAGCATGCACAAGTCTTAATAAAATCACACGGCATTTGAACCAGATGGGTTACATTTATCATATGAAATCGGATACTTCCTCTCGTTTTGCCGCGCGCTCAGCTTGGCGTTTAGAAGGAAACAAGATAAGTCATGTAAGTTTTTACTTTTTATAATTATATTCGAATCTTTCATTTTTTTCAATTTTAGGTTTAACTTACTAAGACTGCCCACAAGTTTTAATAATGATTAGACACGTTAAACACTCGACGGCTTCAAATTATAGAAATTAAACAATTTAAAATCTTATTATACATAAATACCGATCTTTTCATGTGGTTGTCATGGTAACAGTGTGGAATTTTGTAGAGTGAGAAAATGTGCAAACTGAGATTGATATCGTCCGCATCTTTTAAACCCCAAGAACAAAGCTGTCAGCCTCCAAGTTTTATCACAAGTTTACTGGCTATCTCCAGCTGATAGTGAAAGTGTGGTAACGCAATATCTGTCTTGTTAGATGTTATTAATGGCAGTCATCTAGGTACAGCTAGAAGAGGAATGTTACCAAAACAAAAGCATATAAAGTTTCAATAAAGAAATATACATAGTAGACTGTGTATTACATATAATTATATTTGGAAGTAAATGGGATTAACTTCAATATACATGTGTAGAATGTAAGTCCATCCTTTGGATAAATTATTAAAATAAGTCTGATGGTAGTTTTTTAAGACTATTAAATGGTATATACATGAACTACTGTTAATTCAGAATTTTTTATGTTTGCACAGTTTAACAAACGGAAACCTGTTTCTTTGTTGTGGATAACATTTCAAAATGTGTATAAATTGTGTATTTATAAATCTTCTAAAACAACAAAATATTGTCATTTTATCAATGAAATGAAATGTGATGCCTACATCTGTGTAGTGTAAGCTACAAGGTATTTGACTTTTTAATTGCTCAAATACATCTGGAAACCTCATTATCACTGTTATACATTCAATGATTTGTCATTCCTCCTGGTGGAAGTTCTTGGGGTTTAAAAGCACTTTATGATAATTAGTAAATTAAATATTTAAAAATAAGTGTATACTCATCGTCAGAATTATACAATCGTAATATTTATTTTAATTGTGTGTCACATTAGTATACATTTGAGATACATCGCTGAGAAAACATTTTGTACTCTATGCACATATAGTTTTTGCTTAGTATAACCTATTTCTCAGATAAAGGATCATTATTAAATGTGAACATTAGGTTCCCTAGCAAATGTAAGGAGTTTGTGGTATAAAGGGTCAAAGGCTGTAGATTTGGGTGTTTTTCATAATGGTTATTTTTTTACTATATTTATTCAGTTTGTTTCGTTTCGTAGTACCAGTATAATATCAACGGATTCGACCCCGCAACTTCTTTCAGTTTTTGTTACATTTTGACATTAAAAATTAAAAATTATGGAGTTATAATCTTGCCAAAAATCATAATCAAATATTGGTACATGTATTTCACCCTCCTTCACTTTCCAACGGAGATTTCAATTACTTATCTTGTAAACATAAAATAGACGGCAATGTATTTGATTTGATTTATGATAAGAAATATATGCATCTTATAAATGTTACTTACATCTTATAATTGGATCAATAAATTATACATTATCTATTTACACACACACGCGTCTGATAAAACCGCTGTGCGTATGGCTTAGAGACAGAAACAAAATATGGCCAGTACAATCAGGGGCGGATCCAGGATTTTCGATTAGGGGGGGCGTGAGGGAAGAAAGATCGCCGAGCGTAGCGAGGCGCGAAAATTTTTGGGTATTTTTGTAAAAAATTCAAAGTTTTATACAAAAAAATCATATTTTTTTCGATTTTAGGGGGGGCGCACGCCCCTCACGCCCCCCTCTAAATCCGCCCCTGACAATGAAAATATGGATTGCAATTACATTAATTATTTCTATTGTTTTTTACTGCGCCTTTATATATATATTGTAAATTCGACGCATATATATATCAGTGGCCGCTCATGTCAATGACGCGCTATTTTATCGCGTTATTTCTCCAATTTAATGCGTTATTTTGTCAAACTAACGAGCCATTTAGTCACACCAACGTATACATATTCCCCGGCTATGAGACCGCTTTTTGATTGAGATTTTTAATAACAAACTTAAAATCATGAACACAGAACTATTTTAGACGGGGCCCTGATTGGAAAAATGCTTACCCCATTTCTTTTGTATTTTTGATAGACAAAGCAAGTAAATTAATACATTTTACGTGCCTTTTGTTTCAGAATATATTTAAAATGTCATATTGGACAGTTAGGAGATCAGCGAAAAAATATTTGGCTACTCACATCAATGAAATAGAAAGTCAGACATCACAGGTTGGCCCTGATAATACCATAACAAATTCTCCTACACAAACAGATTTCCAGGAAAATAGTCTCAATGTTTTAGAAGTTGAAAATATTTGCCAAAATGTTACGCCCTTGACTGATTCTGAAAGTAATTGTGATGACCAGGATTCATATATTTCATTAAGTGATTCTGTGTCGGATTTGAGTGACTTTAGTACTGAACCAGAACCAACACCAACAAGTAAACCATTAGGTTTGCAATTAGCGACATGGGCATCCGAGTTCGGAATTACAACAGATGCACTGTCGGCACTACTTCGAATTTTGCAGAATTTTGTTACTGATTTACCAAAAGACACGAGAACCCTTTTAAAAACCAATACATTGTACAAAATTCAAGATAAGTGTGGGGGTCAATACTATCATTTTGGAATAAAGAAGTGTATTTTGCACATCTTGTCGAATATTGACAATTTATATTTCCATGGAAATTGCATTCAAATTCAAATCAATGTCGATGGTTTGCCTCTTTTCAAGAGTTCTAATCACCAATTCTGGCCTATCCTTGGTCGAATATGTAATAGTGTGACAGTAATACAGCCGTTCGTGATAGGAATATATTCTGGCACATCAAAACCAAAAGATTTAGGCGAATACTTTGAAGATTTTGTTAAAGAATTTAAGGACATACAAACAGAAGGAATCCAATATGACGACAACCATCTAAATATTGAAATTAATTCTATAATCTGTGATGCTCCAGCCAAAGCATTTGTCAAAAATATCAAGCAGTATTCTGGGTATCACGGTTGCGATAAATGTACCCAAGAAGGCGAATGGAGAGGGAAAATGACTTATCCTGAAAAACATTCCCCGTTAAGAACTGATAATTCATTTTTAATGATGACAGACGAGGACCATCACAAAGGTCCATCTCCTTTAACTGATATCGGTCTAAAAATGGTTTCACAGTTTCCGAATGATTACATGCATATGTGTTGTCTTGGAGTTATGAAGCGCATGCTTTTAAACTGGATAAAAGGACCATTAAACCAAAGACTTGGGGGTGCCATTGTTGAAGAAATATCGTCCAAACATTTTGCACTGCGTAACTTCATTCCGTCAGAATTTGCTAGAAAGCCAAGAAAACTTAACGAAATAGATCGGTGGAAAGCAACCGAGTTTCGCCAATTTTTACTGTACACTGGTCCTGTAGTTCTCCGTCATTCTCTTCACGACAATATTTACAAAAACTTTTTGCTGTTTTCGGTTACTATGCATATTTTGCTGAACAATCGTCTTGTTGAAATGTACAGTGGCTATGCTCGTGAACTAATGCTGTCTTTCGTTGATCATTTCGGACAGATTTATGGTGTTAACAGCCTTGTTTATAATGTGCACGGGTTGATTCATTTGGCTAATGACGCTGAACTTTATGGGTCACTTGATAACATTTCCGCATTCCCGTTTGAAAACTTCTTGAAAGACTTAAAAAGATTAGTAAAAAAGCCGTCATTTATGTTATCTCAGGTTATTAGGCGTCTATCCGAAAAGAAAACAGTTAAATCGTCAAAAAACGAAATGAGTTTTAAGAAGGAACACACAAATGGTCCTGTGCCCCATGAGTTCGGCAAATGCAAGCAATATTATAAAGTACGTTTCAACAATCAGAGCATATGTGTAAACAGTAAAGATAGTTGCGTTAGAATTCGTGACAACATTGCAAAAGTATGCAACATTCTTGTTGATTCTGACAATGACATATATCTTATGTTCAAAATATTTAAGAATGTTCATTGTTTCTTCGAAATACCACTCAGTTCAGACCTTTTAGGCATACATTTGGTATCAGATCTAGACGACCGAATGTTAATGGATACAATCTCAGCTGTTCAGGCTAAATGCATTTTAATGCCACTGTCGAATCAAGAACAAACATCGGTAGTATTTCCTCTAACTGACCAAATATGGTAATTTTTGTTGTTAATTTTAAAAGGGCTACATACAAAGTTGTTGAATTTTTGGACGATGGAAATGAAATAGAAGTAGTTCCCAGTTGCTGGGTAAAAGACAGAAATAAATGCTTTTGGCCTACGAAATGGAAACAACAGTCTAAAATCGCAATGGCAATCAAACAGCAAGCACCGCCTGACAAAAATTTTGAGGAATTCGAAGTTAAAGTGTTGTACGAAACTGGTAAGTAGAATTTGTTTAAAAACCACAGTTATTTTCACAATGTACACTGTATACTAAAAACAGGTTTATTCATGGTCAACCTAAGTCAAAAGGTTTTAAAAATATGTGAGTATTTAAAGGCATACATGTGTATATCAGAATCGCTATAGATAAAACATGTCGATCCTTTGTTTTTGTGTGTTTATTCATGGAAAAGGTAATATGAATTCATAACAGAAATGTGACAAAAAGATCTCATTTTTTGTATTTAACATACGTATGTATTTTTTTAAGATCTTGGTAATTGAGTATGAATGTTCACAATTTGTTGAGATCTTGGGGCTTGTATATACAGAACGAGTGACCAATAACTTGTTCAGATCTTGGTGCTTGAATATACAGGATGAGTGACCAATAATTGTTGAGATCTTGATGCTTGTATATACAGGATGAGTGACCAATAATTTGTTGAGATCTTGGTGCTTGTATATACAGGATGAGTGACCAATAACTTGTTGAGATCTTGGTGCCTGTATATACAGGATGAGTGACCAATAATTTGTTGAGATCTTGGTGCTTGTATATACAGGATGAGTGACCAATAATTTGTTGAGATCTTGGTGCTTGTATATACAGGATGAGTGACCAATAACTTGTTGAGATCTTGGTGCTTGTATATACAGGATGAATTTTGTTGAGATCTTATTACGATTTATAGGATTTCTTATGGGCTTCACATACACGATTTTTCTTACTAATCTTTACGAATAATCAGTTCGTAGTAATTAGCAAGTATTCGCATTCACATCGCAAGCATTCATACAGTATTTAACTCACAAGGATTCGAAAACAACTCGTAGACATTCTAATTGATTCGTGAAAGAAATGACATTTTTTTTAACATGTCAAAAAATTTATAGGAATACTTACAAATCTTGTTTTGATCATATTATTCGCAAAGTAATCGCAAAATTGCATATTTTGCGTGTGTTTACATTTGACAATGACATGAGGTGCATTTGCTTATTGTGATAGTTACTTTTACTGATAGTCTTGTCGCATAAATTTGTTGTAGACTCATTTATCAGGGCAAGGGAAAAGTTAAGGGAGGCAGAGAATACTTCTGCATCAGACCTCCAAACAGACAGGGATGTGGAAAACAGTCCACAGAAACGGAAGAAGAGGTAAACAATACGGTTTTATTAAATTTTATGCAAGTTTCTTACTTTATAACTCCAATGCGTAGGACATATAATTTTAATTTTATACATCCCTGATTATTTCTAACCATTCGTAAGCCCAACCCATCCCTAGGTGACTTAATGTCTAAAATTAACACCCGCTGAGCCGACTCGTTTTTGAGTCCAACATTTCCAAAATGGCGACCGTTGCCATGGAAACATAAAAAAGACGGGGGAATTTTTGACAATAGGGGACAATAGTAAAGGCCTGCGAAGTGGGAATTCGTTTGGAAGACTTTTTCTAGCAGCATCATGATACAGTTTTCATTTTATATAATTAAAACAAATGTAAGGATATGGAGTAAATGTACATGACACAAAATCTCAGTGAATACATTGAATAAATAGCAATGGAACAACGCTTTTATTTTTGTTCTTCATCTTGAAGGCCTTCAACAATGAGCAAAAACTCATATCTCATGACAAGTTCAAAACAGCCCCTAGCACCGGTTTAAGAAGAAATCCATTGCCAGATGTTGATCAACACTATATCTGTCCTCGGTCTTTTCTTTTAACGGATGCGGGGTTGTCAACAAACATTAAAAACTGGAAAAGTGTTCTGACAAGCACTGTCATCCGTTGCCCGACGAAAGGGCCAATGCCAATACCAACATAAAAAAAGACCACAGGGCACTCATCGAGTGAATTGTAAGAAAACTGAAAGATAAAACAAATAAAAATCAAATGACGTGGGCATTATGTCAACTGATGGACATGATAATAATTTGGTTTGTAGGTTGGATTTAGTTCTTTTAATGCTACATTTGTGTAAATTTCAGACAAAACCAGAGATATGTTAATTCATCCGAAGATGAAAATGAAGACAAAAGAAAAAACAAAAGACCAGTTAAAAGAATACAATCGTCTGAGTCGGAGTCGTCTCCGGAAAAACAGAGAACACCAACAAAAAGGTCACGTTTCATCCCGGAAAAACAGAGAACACCTACAAAAAAAGCACGTCACATCCCGCCACCAATGCCAGATCTTCCACGAACTCCGTGCCAACCATCAACCTCACGCCAAACATCTAGCATCTCTAGGCCGACTTTGTTTGGGGGTGGGTCGTCAGCAGCGTCACCCATCAGTTCTGTATCAGGTAATTAAAGAATATTATTACGTAAACAGAAGTTTTTTACTTCTTATTGGTTAAAAAAAACTTAAAAAGTAATGAGCAGCAATGATAAAAAAAAACAAAATGTATTATAAATACTGCGCTATAAATAAATAAACGCCTTCATATCAACATATATTCTGCTATATATACATCATGTGTCATGTTACAACCCTAGAGTAAACCTACGAGGAGGCATCACCCGTTTATCGAAAGCTATATTTTTTATAGCCTAGGTGGCCGAGTGGTCTAGGGCGCTGGACATGGTGCAGGTGATGTTGTCGTAGATGTCACAACAGCAGAGGTTCGAGTCCCGCAGAGGGAACGACTGAAAATAATTTGCAGTTCTAACAATGTTTAGCTGATTTTCAGACGTATATATATATAAACTCGGCCCGGGGAATGTAATGGTTTCAGGTTGATAAATCACGGTAGCAACTTATACCAAACTCATAATTGTAAACCTATCAGAATGACTCGCTAGCAACATTTCTACTCTAAAATTAGTCCTGAAAATCATGACTGTGTAGTTATTTTTAGTTGGGTGTTTCTCGTTATTCCACACAAACCAGGTCATTAGGGCTATTAATGTGATTTCCGACTTCGTATATTGGATATGATAAAATTGTTTGAACAGTACTTTTATTTAAACTGTTCCATCAACTACACTCTAAAAATGGTGTTTAGATCTTAAACACAATCCTAAACACATATTTTGTGTTGAATTTTTAACACGTTTAGCCCCTAAACATGTTTAAGCAACAAGAATGTGTTTAGGTTTTAAACACGTTTAGCATTTTAACATGTTTAGGATTAGAAATATGCTATTATGTTATTATGTTTTTATTTTTAATAAATATCTCGGAAATACACTCTTTCTTGTACTATGCAACTGTTCGTAAACATAACAGCGAAGTTTGGGAGTTTTTAATGAAACATTTATTAGAAATATTGTAAACACTGTCAGCTTTACTTAGTACTCCAACAGCAATCTGAAAATAGAAATAAAGTACATTATATTAAAATAAAACACATTTATAAGCATCAATGTTCATTTTTAATATTTTAAACTGATGAGTTTGAGAAAAACAATGTTGAAAACTAGCTAGTACATCGATCAATTACAACACAACAACAGAGTGTTTTGCACGACAGTTTTAACACCATTGCATTAAACAACAATAATTATAGTTTATATTAATAAAATAACTCCAAAACGTCATAAGCTTACCTTTGAAACAAAAATACATGACTGTTGTCTGGTCGTATCTCTGAACATGTGGGTAAATATCTCCATCGTGTTCTCGCACCATTTCTTCTTTCAAATATTAAACAAAGAAAGATCGCAGCGCCCTCTGCAGGGACCATGTGCCTGTTTACATAATTAGGTCTAAACATGTTTAGATGTTTAGAACACAGAATCAATAATATGTTTAGGCGTTTAGGATTGTGTTTAAGTGACGAAAAATGATAGTAATATAGTTAAAGACTGATATTTTTAATGAACTAAACATGTTCAAATCCTAAACATGTTTAGTCTAAATACGTTAAACTTCAAATGTGCTTAGGCTCTGAACACAATCCTCAACGTGTTTAGAGCTAAACATGTTCTACAGGTGTTCAAATCCTAAACACCATTTTTACAGTGTAAATTTTAGAAACATAATATGATAAAACATTTTCATTTTTCAGCAACAGAGAAAAAAATTTTGGAAATGTTGTGCGAGGTAAAGGCAAATATGAAGCACATGGCAAAAGACATCAGTATAATAAAGAAAAAAATTGACACCTCAGCAAACGTAGTGTCTGATGATTTACCAGGAGATATGTTGTTACCTATCAAAGACCAGCAACAAATTGAGGACATGGAAAACAAATTAGAAGATGACAGTTGCAGAGAGCACTTGGTAAGTTACAACAATCTATAAAACTCGATTTCATTCCAATTTTTTTTTGTGTAAAATCTATACTCTTTGCAAAATACACTCCTGAGCTTAGTAACGATATAAACTTTTTTTTTCTTCAGATCAGCTACCTGGGTAGAATTGGAGGTGACAATGTTGGAGACTGTGTAAGAAGGGTTTTAAATGCAGTCATGGTTACGGATGTTGCAGTTACCCTGAATTGGAAGGGGAAAGGAGACAAAAAGTCGTTTGAATCCTTGAGATTGTGTGGTGTTATCAAATGTAAGACATTGATATATTTATAATTTTTCATACCTGTATTAATATGTGTGTAAGTGAGCAACTTGACGGCGCACCTTCCAAAAAAAGAGGCATTAATCAATTAGTGAATAAATAAATACCGAAGGTGCCGTAAATTTAGCATCAGTATATGGCCATTTCAACATTGTATGTCTCATCAGTACAGATAAATTCAAAACATTTGGAAGAGCAAAAGATGTATAAAGGCGGATAGTGACCGATGCAACCGAATGAATAAAGTAATTAAGTGTGTTTTGTTCAATTTGATCTTTAACATTATTTTAGACTAAGAACTGAAACATTGTGTTGTTGTCCCATGCGCCTTTTCAAATATTTTGATTTGATTTGTATGTTCTAGCCCTGCCCTGGATAAAGCTAAAGTACTGCTCACTATACGTTAAACACTAAATAATCAATCATTTATTAATTTCAAAAGCCATTTTTTTTATATTGCAGCTGCTGTTAGAAAAAATCAAATGACCAAAAACGAGACTGATGATAAAATTGAAACGGTCATCAAGAAGTGGTTGAAATACGCGAGTGACAGGAATGGTGGTCGGAAAATTAGAGAGGAGAAGAAAAAAGAAAGAGAAAGGAACCAAGTGGAAGAAGTTGAGCAAACATGATAAAACATAAATAACTTTGATACGTGTATAATCTTTGCTCTAACATTAAAATTATCATTTGTTACTTATGTATTGTTCAAACTCACTTAATCTGAAGCATACCAGCACAAGTCCGTTAAATCCCACGTTACAAATGAACAAAAAAAGTTATAAAAGGAAACTAAACAGTCATTCAACAAAAATGGAATATAAAGGTGCCAGGAAAGGGAAAGCATATGACATCAATCACCCAAGTCAAGTATACTCTCAATGTTTATGGGTTTAAATGTCCGACATCTTCGAAAAAAAACGGCATGTTTACGGAGCTACAATATCATCACAGATAAAAGATGACAAATAGGCAAATAATGTTTTAAACCAACGCCAACTTTAGCAATTTTTCAGCCAAATTGTGTAAATATTACAAAACATGGAGTAAATTTATATTGGACCAATAGTCGGCATGTCGACGGAATATTAGAATTGAGACATTGACCCAACTTCAGGCCAATACAGGTAGCATTTTATCATTGAATAAAGGTCGGCATATTGTTGGTTAATTGGAGGTTATTAGTCGAACCAACGTCATGCCGACGAAAGTAGAATGATCTGGGCATTGGACAATGGTCGGCATATTGTCGGCTAGCTGGGATTTAACGTTGGGCTGACGTAGGCCCAACGTAAAGCCAACTTCTTACCGATGCAAGAGAACAATCTGAACACTGGATGATGGTCGGGATATCGTCGCACTATTGAAATTTCAACGTCGGCCCAACGTCGAACCAACCAGCCGCGCCAACGTCTCCCCGATGAGCAAGATGACGTCGGGCCGACGTCGGTTGCCAACGTCAGGCCAACGTCAGAGGCGACCAAAACCCGACGTTGGGCCAACGTCACATTGCAGACTGGGATGTAAGAGGTTGTAAAAAATATTTATTTTAGACTCAGTAATAAATTGTCAGACTTTATGTGTACCTGTGTATAATGCAACTTTTTAAATAATGATTTGTATGTAGTTTTAGATTTGTAGGTCAATGAGATGACATACCTTACAGTCTTTATCCAACAAGAGCTATCTAACCCATTTTCTGTATTCTACAAAAGATTTATTCGACTATCTTTAGTTTCTTACAAGAATTGCACAAAAATAATTACAACCATTATCGATCATTATCAAGAAAGAAGCACCGTTGTACGTGACCTTCATTACCAGTAGCAGGATTTTAGCAACTATCTTATATATCCGTATTCTGGAGGGTTCCATGCGGAAGTTATTGTACGAATTTATTGTAAAAAAATACTCACAATTACAAATACGTTTAACTAGAATTAATCTCTCGAATTGCTTTACATTCATAACACACACATGACTGTAATGGAGCAACCATTTGATTTTTAAAAGAGGGGGGCTAGAATAAAAAGTTTGATCCTGCCTATTTCGCCGAAATTTTGATCCTGTAGTCTTTTTGCCCGCTGTTTTGGCCAACATTTTTTTTCATTTAAACCAAAGAAGTCCTCATTGACACAGGTCTTGCATTGTTTCAAATGGTAGCTCCCTTACCTGACTATTCGTACAGGAAACGAACAATTCCGCGAATCCATAGGAAGACAATTATGAATAGAACGATCTTTTTTTTTTATATTTCAAAAATTATAATTATTACGTTTCTGGAAAAAATTCAACACGAGTGATTTTTCATCATTGTTACCTTGATGAGTCACTTATATTTATGTTATGGCTAAATCCCTAATTTTCAGGTACATTATCATTGGTACTGTCCAATTCATTCAGTGGTTTTATCCAGGAGCCTTTTTTATGCCAAGACGTGCTCCTTACATAAATTTTTGACATGACTATTTGAAAAAAAACTTATATTACAAAGTTGAGAGTCTTAAAACTTTGATGACCAGTGGTTTTATTACCCTACAAGCATGAAAAGTAAATTATTAGTATACACAAGGATTTCAATAGTTAGTTATACGTCCTTGGTATACAAAGGAAAATAGAACATATTAGGCATAGTAAAAACACCTTTTCACTTTTGTATTTGAAGTTAAAAGGGTTAACGTATTGTTTAAATGAAATGATTCATTGTACCTGATGATTTGCGTTATAAACCACTGATATCACTGAAAGTGTTGTAACTTGATATTGATATGATAAAAGCATCGGTAGATTTTTAAATTACCATTAAAAACATTGTTTTATAGACATTATCCGTATCGACAAAAAGTCACTCTAATGCAACTAAAAAACAAGACCTGTACTTCAGCAATCAATTTTGAAGTAAAGGTACAAATCATAATTTCAGTATTGCAGTGCAACATGTACGTCAAAAATAATTTATCTGACTGAGCATTTCTGTTATGTATATATCACTTCAGTATGGTATTCAATCTTATAATCATGATGGTAGAAATAAATATTTTATTGTAGTGTACAAGTAAGATTAAAAAAGTTTTCCTTTGAGGTGAAGTTTAATATCCTTTTTAAAAAGTTTTATAAAATATTGAATAGTCTGTTGTTTAGGATTTAAAATCAATGGTCCTTGTTCTAAAATGAGACAGTAAGACAACCTGAAAATCTGTTGAAACGTTTCGCTATATGCTGTGAAATACTTATTTTTCGTTGTACACCAGTTTTCAAGAATTTCGTGAACACCCCAGTCCACGAATTTAAAAACCCAACGAAATATCCATGTCAATTACTTTTATAACGAAGAGATATCGACATGTTGGAGGTCATTGCCCAGAATGCTAGTTCTTTGACCTTTTTACATTCAAACGGGCGAGGAAGTTAGAATTACCATATTTACCGGGGAGAAATATGCTAGTTTGTTAAACAGATGGAATAAAGGCTTATATTATTAATGATAATATAGAAATAATTCATACAATGTACGCGTTATGTTCATGTTTATCAGTTCTTCATTTCCGGTGAGCCGTAGTAAAATGTTCATTTTAGGTCAGATTTGCCATGATTATTATACGGTTTTTATTACTCGATCAAGTTTTTAATTACTTATTTCTTTGGCTTTGTTTCTAGCGTGGATAACAAACATCGTTAGTACAATATATCAAGCCTTTAATTGTCATTTGAAAATATTAATCAAATAATAGACAAACAATATCGATGACCTTGTGGAAAGTAAATCTGTTGCATAATAGAATAGACTAGAGAATGGAAACGGCTAATGTGTCAAAGAGACAAAATCCCGACCAACGAGCAGAAACATTGTTTATATTTAACTTTTGAGTTTGAAGTCTTTTCAACAATAATAACTCAATACCTGTGGTACTTTTAGTTTATTTATCAATATCATTATTTTTTTTGGAGAAGTTTGAAATCCCCGAAATTGAGAATCCACGAATATGTCTTTTTCCCCAATCCACGAAAATTGAAGTCAACGAAAATAACTGAATTCAATGTATACTACACAATGTATACAATTTATCTTAAAAGTACCTTTTTTGGAAATTTCGTATGATGAACAATTTCAAAAATGGATCTGATGGCCAAGATGTGACTATAGACTACTTAATATACATTATCACATTAAAAAAGAAAAAAAAATATTACAATTTTTCGGGGGTCAAAACAAACAATATTGTTCTATACCAAACAATAACTTGTTTGAAAATTGGTTATTTCACTTGTATTATCTTTTAAAACTGTTAACATTGTTTCGGCCAGAAATCACCTTTGAATTGTAGCCAACAAAAGACACAAATCAATAATAAAATTTAACAAGATATATTATACACAAGTTTACAAGAAATATACAAATTGAAATGTCAACTTAACTGTTAAATATATATGTGTCCGATCCTTTTGACTTTTCTTTATCCGGAATTCTTCTCGTCACTGTTGCTGGAATCCAAACAGAATATTATGTCCAATAAGTCACAATCTTGTATGATGCAGTTAACGTAAATAAAAGTGTCAATCCCACATCTGAGAACACAAGAATGTTAATGTCTGATCTAAGTCTAACTTTAGTGTCCGTATATATATAGTTGCCACGGAAATCTCTAGAACACTGTAGAAGGGAAACCCGTAGAAACTGTAGAACAGAAACTTGTAGAATACGGTAGAAGTTTCAATTACACATCGTATATTATGATCATTCCAGAATTATTAGGTAAGTCAAATAGAAAGTTCTAACCATTCCATCAGTATCTATGATTATTCCAGTGATTTCTAAGGGACTTATCATTTTTTACCTGGGAGGTGGGGCTGGTCAAAATGCAGGGGGTCTCAAGTTTTTTTCTGTAAGTGGAAAAGGGGGGTTCAGATTTTTTTATAAATTCAAAGAGGGGGGATCATTATTTTTGCACATGGATTTCAAGGGTGGTCAAAATGTTTAGTTAAACAGAGCATTACACCAGTCAAATGAAAACATATTTTACCACCATTAAACATTTTATTTCATTTTCACATACATGTACAATAATGTATATATGTATTTTATATGTCACTGGTAAAATCAAGTTCACACATCAACATAACCATCAGGACCTAAAACCTTTACAGTTATCAAATCAAATGGGTCCGACTCATCTACTGACGATTCAATTTCCTTATCTATATCTTGAATTTCAAGAGCTTTGTCTGATTCTGCTTGATTTTGATCCGACTTTTCCAAAGTATTAAGTTTTGGAATTGAAGACTTGAATTTTTTATTGCAAGAATTCTTAAACATCTCAACTGCTTCTGCTTCAAAAAAAATCAGAAGCAAAAGGTTTTTTAATGGCAGCCAAGTCCTGTCTTGGTCAAATTGAATCTAGACCATTTGTTAATAATTCTTCAACCTTGATTCCATATTCAGAATTGAAAGCAAAAAATGAGGGCAACACTTGATATATGTTTCCTGTGACACTAATCTTCTCACAAGCTGTGAAAAGTCTTTTCTCCTTCTGTTTCTTAAACTTTCTCTTGTTTTCCTTTTTTCTTCTGTTAATATGTTCTTTCACTTTTGTTTTTTCTGGTAGTATACCAGTTCCAATATTCACTAAGCTTTCTCCAAGTTCGATGAATTCCTAAATTTTTTGCTGTTCATTAACATGATTAATTATCCTGTCCAATGTCCTAGTATAATATTCATTTTGATTTTCATAGCCTTTTCGAATAATTCCTTGTTTGTAAGTTTAATAGAGGGGGGATAACATTTTTTAATGTTTTTAAGGTGGGGGGTTTAAAAAAAATAGTGAAATATCATGGGGGGGTCAAGAAAATTTTATATGTTTGATTTCAAAATGACCAGCCCCCCTCCCAGGTAAATAATGATAAGTCCCTAAACTGCACAGTTATAACATCATTTGGTAAACAACTATACGTATTATGTAACCATATTATACATGGTGTAAGCCACTCAAAAAAATTAGGCAAAGCTAAACAAATATCACAATTAAAATATCATAACAACATAAATAACGTGAAAAATGTTTCTTGTGGTTTAACCCGTTCATATCAAATAACTTCAAAATATCAATAGACTGTGTCACACTAATAATATTTTCTTGATGAATATGTCTAAATACATATGATAAATTACCTTTAACACGTGTATTGTTAAATGCTATATATGATCCCATGCAGAGATTGCATATATAGTTATTTCAAATTGAAGATTATATAGCATACCCATGCATTGACCCGAAATAGATTGGTGGAAGCAATGTGTGACGATCACAATTGTGTTATCAATTTGTGCTTTGTTCTTGTTGTGTTCGTTATGATTGAATGTGATGAATTTGACTTTCCATATGTCATTTTTAACGCAAATTTTGACCCAAATGCGTTTTCTAAAAATTCCCTGTAATCATGACATCTCGGAAATACTTTCTTTTGAATCCCCCGTCATTACGTAATAAATACAGATATATATGGAAGGGGATCAAATGGAAGTCTTACCGATATTTCTATCATTAAAAAATAAACGACAATGTAAGTATATTGTATATCTGTAGGTAAACAGGTCGAAACTATATTCAACATTTTATTAAAAAAGGGGATATAGAGATAGATTCATGAGATCAAACATGGAAATGTCTGACAAAATATGACTCTAAAAGATTCGTAATATTGCATGGACTCCATTTACAATGATCTAAATGGTTTTCCTGATCATGTAGAAGTGCTTTTCTTTCATAGGAAAGACCAAACTTTCCATCAAAAACAAGACCAAATCCAATGCAATGTTTAAGGGAATTTTGTTAAATTCAATATTAAGTTCAGAATAAACTGACTGTTTATAAATACGAGGACTTCAGAATTCAATCCAAACGACTAATGCTCTGTGAATGTAGGTTCGACAACATTATGCTTATCTCATAACAGAACTCGACCGTATATATTATATTTGAATGCTGTTAACAACGATTTCATTTAAAATATCCCAATCCCTTGAAGGCGGACTGAGGTCAAGTGAAGTAGTAAATATGTTATAAAATAAACATTTTATTTAATGTTAAAACGTTGAAACATTGTCAATAGAAATATTATATTCACTTGTTTGTACAAAGACATTTTTCTGTTACAATTGATTAAATTAAGGATCTTTTATATTTCAAAACAATGGGTATCTTTTTAAATCTTTTTTTTATGCAGAAATCGTTATTTATATGTCTATTTAAACTTTCTAAAATTTGCTTATTTAGATATAAGCCACTTTGGTAAGCTAGTCAAACAAAAATAAGTAAACTATGTTAGTACAGCCATATTTCAAAAGTTTACTTGTAAGTTAGAGTTTTATATATTGAAAAGTGAAAGATTAGTTTCGAACACAGGCCTGTATTACAGTTTTCGAAATTTCAACCAAGTTCAATCCTTCTATGAGGGAACCAAAACTCTTGTACTTCACACCTATAGAAACTAAAATTTTGATACAACAAAAGGATAAACTGAAACTACGTCACTTTCGTTTTAAAATCTTTAAAGATTTTTAAGGATAAGAATATTTTGTAAAATATCAAATACAATCCAGAGTTTCGAATTACAAAATAACTTTGCCTAATCTTTTATAATTTACCAATAATTTTTCTAATTCTTATCAAAGTTATAATGTGTCGATATATTCGTCCTTTCGTTTCATGTACATACAGTTTAGATTTACAAAGCAATTACACATAATATGATTTAAAAAATGTTTAATAAATAAATAAATAATCTACTCACATTAATCCACAAAGAAAATAAAACTGATCATTTACACCATATCATTTCATGTCAAGGGAAATATTTCAGTTGTGTGTATGTTTAAAACCCAATAAACACATTTCCTTACACAGTCTTTTGTTACATTCAATCATATAATGGGACATTAATAGTGTGAAAGTGTTTAAATGATTGCTGTTTTTCTAAATTACAACTATAATTACTCCTTTTTGATTTTTTTAAAAACCGAGACGAATAATATTTCAACCGTTACTATCGTCACTTTCAATGTCGACCTTACATTCTTGTCTGTTAAGTTTTTGGAATATATGGCCTGACGTAAGTGTAATTCAAGTTGAAAACAATACTTTTCAGAATACGCCAGCCAAAGTAATCTCATCCGACATCAAAACTATAATATCAATTAAATTACAGTTGAATAAGAATGGCATTTATGTTGCATTCCTGGCGGAATTTTTGTATAAGCTACAATATATGGTTCTTTTAACAGATTAGGCAGTTTGGCGTGACCCACAAAACTAGAGACAGGTGTCTACCAAATATGTGAACAGGTAGTAGACTATGGTTTTACTGCAGCGAGGTACAACGATCAAGGTCTACGAAAGCATGTACAGTCCCATTTTCATGCCATCAGAAGCAACATTTCAAGCATCAAATACACATGCACGTCCTCCAAGGGCTATAAGAGATTTCCTACAGTACAAAATGAACTTAACGCCTTAGACCTATCTAAGTGCCGGCTTCAATCCAAATAAACATCTTTGGGGCGAGATGCAAATACAACTGAATAAATTTCACCCTAGACCAAAAACTGCTGTGGAGCTTCAATTATCGATTCAGTAGGTATTCTCTAGCATTTCATCAATAGTTTGATTCATTCGCTTAAATAAGAGGTATGGCTGTAATCAACGTCAATGGTGGTCATGCTCTACGAATGCATAGATCGATCCTGGGCAAGGCAGAAAGTTATAGAAACAAATAATATAAGAAAACATGAATGTTTTAAGGTTCGGAAAGCCTTTGTCAACCACCACAGTGATACCTACAAGTGGTACCTAAATGCTGAAACTGATGACACGTTGGAATTAAATATTTTCTAGTCCTTTGCAGTATGCATGGGTAAAAAGTTTTATCAAACTGAGTTTATATGTCGGAAAACTGTATACCGCCTTCGGCTGATTCGTTCTTTTCTTTTTAGGGGGTTATTTTTCAACGGCTACTACAGAGAAATCAAAGGACCTAGGTTCAGTCGTATATGTAATAATTATTTACGGTGATTATATCAACAAGGTAGTATTACTGTCGCATATTGGTTACTAATATAGAATCATGTTCAATCTTTCTTCAAAAGAAAACTTTAAACTTTTTACTTTTGTGATCACGATTTGAATGAAGTTTCTTTCTCGCTTATAACACTATATATCTTCCATCAGTCTTTATGCCTTCCATCTTTTGATAGGTGACTGGACTGGAAACGTCAATCGATTTAACCAACTTTATATGTGACTGTTATCGTTAATTGAGCAGGACATGATTTTCCCTCCTAGCCACTTTATGGTAACCATATTTTCCTAATAAAGTTAATATTGATAACGTTTGTGTACAAACTGTTTTAAAACATTTGTAATTGAATTTTGATTTTTCTCTTTATATATTCTTATTTAAGCAATATTAAGGTCGATATCTTTGGAGATATCAACCCGGTAAACTAAAATAAACAGCGCTAAACGAGAAAGATAAAAAATAACAACTAGCAACTTTGTATAAGTAAAAGTTGTAATTGTCTATCTACAAATGCAGTAATATATCACGAACACATTCGAGTATACAGTTGAGATCATTTCTAATCTCTCAACTATTCTGTAAGAAAGGACGGTTCTAGAACCATTCTAGAACGGTCCTAGGGTAGAACCAACCTGTCATAAATGGTTCTAAGGTAAAACCGTCATACGTGGTTCTAGGGTATAACTGTCATAAATGATTCTAGGATAGAACTGTCATCAATGGTTCTAGGGTAGAACCTCCAGAATGGTTCTAGGGTAGAACCATTCAGAATGGTTCTATGATAGAAGTGTCATAAATGGTTCTAGGGTAGAACCGTTCATTTTCATGTCCGATAATTCTGTATTGATTATGACACGTACTCCTAGTCTTCACTGTTTCCAAACTTTTCAAAACATTTTGTTGAAATATGTAGTAACATTTCACATCGATTGTAATTTCAATATATGAAATTATGATAATAATTAATAATATTAGATTTATGACCAAGTTATATAAAACAGCAAACGTACTTTTAATAAAGAGCTATGGTGCAAGTTTTTTTCCATTTTTTAACCCACAAGAAAAACGATTTATTGTTTTTGTTAAAATTTGTGTGATTTTTATCTGAAGTAAATTTACAGGTACAGAAATTTGTTCTCCGTAACATGTTGTATGTTTCAGGTAATTATAACTAATTAACGTTTTGACATGCATATTGTACTTTGACTGTCGGGATGTTTATTGTCCCAACCTTTAAGATACACAGATACATGTATATGTATACAGGTAAACCGTTTTGCTGACAAAATCAGCGGGGTTTCAAATTTTTATCAGGTTACATTTTAAAATAATTAATGCAGCGTTTCAATAAAGAGGTGTGTATAACATGTATAAGGTGCTCCCAGATTTCAAATGTGTAAGATAAGTAACATTTTAATTTTTATTTTAAATTAATAATTTATCTTATTTACCATTTTTATATGGTAAACATTTGATATATTTTATAATTAATTCTCTTTGCTCGTATAAACGATATTTATTTCGTTATGAGAAGGTAGAAGATGATTCGGATGAGTACCGCCATTTTGAAATAAGATTTGCATTTCACCAATTAATCGAAAAATTACATAGACATAACGTACATATATGGACATTTTACACAATAATTTCAGTTGAGAAGGAAAACATATGTAGAGGAATGTTCTATGTTGTATTAAATAACATTTTAAATTATAACTTTTTAAATCATTTAGTTTTAGTAAAAACTTTATTCTGGGTGATTTTTTTTCTTTTTGTTTCTATATAATATATTTCGGTGTAATAAAAGTTGATTTTAAAATTATGAAAACAAATTAATTATTTTATTTCTTATAATTTTGATGTTCAAAATTCATAAACTATTCCCAGGGTCATAAATGGTTCTAGGTTAGAACCATTCAGTATGGTTCTAGGGTAGAACTGTCAAGAATGTTTCTAGTAGGGTAGAACCGTCATAAATGGTTCAAGGGTAGAACCGTCCAGAATGGTTTTAGGGTAGAACTGTCATAAATGGTTCTAGGGCATATCTGTCATAAATGGTTCTAGGGCATATCTGTCATAAATGGTTCTAGGGTAGAACTGTCATATATGGTTCTAAGGTAGAAGCGTCCAAAATTGATCTAGGGTAGAACTACCATAAATGGTTCTAGGTCAGGACACACCATGTCATAAACGGTTCTAAAGGTGTCAGGATGACATTTATAGAACTGTTCTAGAACAGTTCCCCTGACATTTTAGGAAGAGAGGTTAGAACTGAGCTCCACTCTATATGTAATCATTTGTTCAGTCATTCCTTTTCAAATCGAATTATATCTCTTTAATACCAAACAACAGTTGTTCTTTTATTATGTTAAAATTCAGTTTTGAATATGAATGAATTTAAAAAAAATTAAAATCTCCAGTGTAAAAAAATAACATACAATCAACTTAATCTCGAAAATCTTTTGCATTTTAAAAGTCTACAGTTGGTTATCATAATTATAGATGCAGGCATGGTCATCGACATTACACTTCTCCTATCGACCAAGACATCTCTTTGAATGATTTATTGCAGTATATACAAAAACCTTTAGGACTCCATCACATTCGAAATAAACTATATTCTCTTCTTTTATGTAAGCTTATCCCACCCCACAAAAAAGCAATGAGGCAGCAAATCAAGAATTTTAAATACAGCTGAATACAAACTCGCTGCTGTGGTATCGGATATCGCTTTCATAGATTATTCAAACCAGTTGGCATCCAAAACGACGAATCTCACCAAACAGTTAACTTTGTTAATAAAAGCTTGCATTGGATGCCATAAATCTCAGCAATATCCTTCACCACAAAACGGTAAATTCTAAAATCCCTACATATTTTAAAGCCCACACTGTTCCATCTATTTCTTATTCCTATACAAAACCTATTGCAATCAAGATTTTCAATAAAAAAACGGGCATTGCAAGTCCTTAATTCCGATGACCTGAAATCTAAGCTCCCTGACTGCACCTGTTCGACATCATCCATAGTCCTGTTGGTCATGTTATACTGAAGATCTTAATCTAGTTGATAACCAAAAGCTAAAATATATGATACGCAAAGGTCCCAAATAGCGAGAATATCAGCCAATTAATTGGAAATATAATTTCAAATTCCTGTTGGATTCTGTTGAGGACCATCCCAGAAAATGGACATCAAAGGAACTGGACCCTGCTGACAAAATATCAATCCAAAGATACTAATATTAGATATAGTAAATTTATACTATTTTGTATACGACGCATTTCAAGGAGTTACCTCTCATCAGCAGCATTAAAACCGAAACATTTGGAAGACAAAAAGCCAAATTATTTTAAACAAGAAGTACTCAATACCAAAAATACCGAAATAGGAAGCCGCATTTCAGCTAAGGCGATCTACCATGTGCAATACAAGGAATGAACACTTAGTATTGCTATTATTTTTTATTTTTGCTAAATACTGGTAATTTCTGTAACAAATCAATGAAGTATCATGCCAGACATGTCTGACGACTGGGTTGACGAATACCCTCGGGGACCAAGGATCCACCATGCATAGTCCCAAGAGTTTCAAAATAACAATCCAAAGATACTAATATTAGATATAGGCTCTATACGACGCATTTCAAGGAGTTACCTCTCATCAGAAGCATTAAAACCGAATCATTTGGAAGACCAAAAACCAAATTATTTTAAACAAGAACTACTCAATACCAAAAATACCGAAATAGGAAGCCAAATTTCAGCTAAGGCGATCTACCATGTGCAATACAAAGACGCAGAGGCATCGTCCCAGGAGTTTCAAAATAACAATCCAAAGATACTAATATTAGATATAGTAAATTTATACTATGCTGTATTAAACAGGCTTCCTTTTCATGCTTTTATCATATTTATTTATTTCAAATCAAACGAAATTTTAAATATATTTCACTGCTATTCATATCTGACACAAAATGTAATTAATTCGTTTCGTTATATTCCGTTCCTATCTTACAAACACAATTAATAGAAATCGCACGATCGAAAATCGTGTATCGTGTAACGTGCATCGTATGGTTTGCGTGTAACGTGCGAATCGTGCGCGTGTATCGTGTGAATCGTGTGCGTGTAACGTGCGAATTGTCTGCGTGTAACGTGTGAATATGTTTTGGTGCGTTACACCACTCAACCATGTGTAAAACATAGTTCGAGGTCATATGCTTGAAGTTCCTTAGGAGAAAATCCGTATCCTTCATTATGGCAACCAAATATTTGAAGGAACAAAATTAAAAATGGATGAACGTAACCTAAGAAATACATGTGCAATTATTTCACAGTTCAGGCTTAAAACGTTGGTGCTGGAAAACTAGCCAGAACAGAAAAAAGAACGAATAAAACTCTATAAAGTTAACAAGACACAACTGGAATTAACTTCTCCAAACAAAAAATAAATACCTACACTTATTTCTCCTCTTTTTGAATTCAGTTTTGTAAAACTTTGTTACAAATACGAATACTGAATGGACACAATAGTGACAATTTGTCGTCATTGTCAGCTTAAAAGTTCTACGCACGAAACTTTACAAATATATCGGGGGAAAGTACAACAGTAGGCGTACTGCTTTGTTAGAATCAAAGATGTTAATAATAACGTACATTTGTCAACCTTTTCCTTACCTAAATACCAACATTGAAAATGTTATATACCCTTTTTAATCAGACGTTCTTGAGACAATTATAAGACAGTGGTTAGGAGCAAAGAATTTGGTAGATAAGACTAGTTGAACGCTTTCTATAATATATTAGGATCGATGATGATGGGTTTTAATAATCTAAAAGAAAATTTACATGATGTACGAATATCAATTGTTTTCTACTGTAGCGTGTGCGGGTAAGAACGTTTTCTGCAATCGCTTGTTTCAAAAGTACAATAAATCACACATTCTGATATCCCGTCTGGCTCGCAAAAACAGTGTCTTAGTTTTGTGTTTTTTTTTATCAAGAGATAAGGTATGAAAAAAAAGACAGACAAAAGTTGCGTGATCTATTGATAAAATACTTAGGATGGTTAAATTCAGTTAATTCGCGGTGTCATTGTATTCTTTATATGTATACCTGGTATAGTTTTTAAATACCTCGAACTAAATAAATTGCCCTTGACATATCTTGCAATTCACTAAAAATGTACACGTAGGATTGGTTATTCAGAACCTAATAACTTACTATATTACTATTCAATGTACAAGTTAATACCATGTTAAATATTTTAGCCATGGCAATTTGTTAGTCGAATGGTATTTGTCTTAAGAGTGAAGATGAAAGGCAAGGAAATTATTCACGATATGTCTCTTCAAAAGAGTTCAGGACCAAACCAAAGAGCTATATACGATTACACAGTGTGCTTTGTTACAAAATAATGTCAGTAAGCATTAAATATAGGTCAATGTGACCTACATCTGATTTACTACTTTGGATATACATGTACAAGTAACAAGTTAAAAATTTCATTAGATTGCATAGTACCAGAGAACTATATTCAGATATAAAAATGAACCACAGTAAATAATGCATGATAATTATATTAATGTTACCTTCTTTGAAATGATAAGTATATGTAACACGACTGTCAATATCAAAGGACTTGATAAATATGTGAACGGCAAACGACCCTGGAATCAAACCTTACCAAAGTTAACTATAATGAACCGCGAAGTATGGGTGATATGGCCTAAATGTTGGTGAAAATGTAGGTGTTCTGCATGGTCATTTGCATACAATTAAGGAAAATTAGTTTATGTGAACTGATTTAAAGATCCGGTTATAGAAACGACGCAAGCCTCCGGTGGTACTTGCTCACACCAACATGAAAAACAAAAAGTCTGACCCTAAAAATAATATCAAAATAGTTTTACAAAAAATCATAACAGAATGTACATTCTTTTATAATTTCAGTGTATGTATTCTTGATCTGTTAATTGTTGGACGAAAACAAATGAAAATATTGTTGATTGGTAGATATATTGCTGTTTGACTAAGGCACCGAACATTTTAGAACCGAAGGGGGGAGGGCGTGTGCTTGCTGGATAATACATTTTGTCAGATCTGGAGAAAATAAAATTATTTTTTTCATACATCAAGCGATGCATATATTTTTTCTCAAGAAAACAATATTCAGAATTTTCTTTTCTCAGATTTTTCATTAAAAATTCTACGTATAATTGTTCAAGTGGGAATATTGTAGATATTTACATACTATAATATAACCTTTTCTTTATGAAAAAACATAGGTAAATCAAAATAAATTAGAACTCGCATACACTACCAAAATAGAGAAATTGCACATCTTCATGAAAGTGAATGGTCCCCACATAATAACACGTGACATCAAAATATTAATTAAAAGAAAGTTCCATAGAACATTTGTGTAGAATTATTGATAAACTTCATTCTACAGAGGTTTCAGTTCATTCAGTTAACAGTTTTGACTTTTCTAACCTTTACAACTTTACCCAAAAACCTCCAAGGGTCTATGAGCACTAAAGCTAAATCCATCTTCAAAGACCCTAAGGTTGTTGAAAACTTGACTTGCCTCCATGACAAATATGTAGTTGTCCCAGCCGACAAAGCCCCCAATAACATCGTTTTTGTCTGCAGGAATTATTATTTTGAGTGTCTTATAAACGAGTTGGGAATATATAACACTGCAGTTATACCAACTTATACACCGACCACACTCACTAAGAAGGAAGTATTTGATAACCACAAGACCGTTCTTTATTCCTTTGGCATTTCTACAAGAAACAATCGGCATTCCAATGGGAACCAACTGTGCTTCTCTTCTCGTCGATCTATTTCTGTACTCATTTAAAGCAGACTTCATTCAAGGTTTACTACTTGAAAACAAAACAAAACTGGCCCAATCCTTTAATTTCACTTTTCGTTATATAGATGACGTGTTGTCGTTAAATAATCTACCTCAGTGAGCTTGGAATTAAGGATACTACAGATACACCAAAGTCCGCTTCATATTTGGATTTGTTTCTTGAAATAGACAATGAGGGACATTTGAAGACAAAACTTTATGGCAAACGTGATGACTTCAACTTTCTAAGTGTTAACTTTCCCTTGTTTAGTAGCAATATACCAGCATTGCCTGCATATGTCGTCTACGTTACTCAGCTTATCCGATTTTTAAAGGCATACGTGAGTTACCGTCACTTTCGACAAAGAGGATTACTGCTGTCATAAAAGCTTATTAATCAGGGTTTTATCAGGGATAATTTGATGTCATCACGTAGGACATTTTACGGTCGCCATTACGAATTTATTGACCGTTACAGTGTTCCAATATTTAACATGATGTTGGACCTGTTCCCACTGTCGTAACATCTCATGTGCCTCCACCGGATTGACTTTGTTGAACTTCACGACGGGTGCCGTATACGGAGCAGGAACTGCTTACCCTCCCGTAGCACCTGGGTTCACTCCTGGTTTTTATAGGAGTTTGTGTTGTTGTTTTTTTTAGTTTCCTGTGTTTATTTGTTGTGCTTATGGTTGTTCAATTGTCTTCCGGTGTTTGTCTGTCCAATGGATTACGTTTTTTATTGCTCCTTAGGTATATTTGTCCTTTTAATTAAAGATAAATTATCATATCTAATCAAATGGTGCTTTGATAAATCTGGAAATACCTATGAATATGCAATAACTTGAAACCTTTCTTCAGTTGTGATAGGCAGGACAAATATACTAACTGGACCTATATGGATATTACTAAAACTTGACAATATTTTTATTCGTTATAGAAGAAATATCTTTAGACAAATTATCAGTATGGGCAAGAATTGTGCACCTCTGGTCGAGGACTTGTTTCTCTATTGTGGTAAATAACAATTTAGGGCTAAGTTAAAGAGACCCGACTAAACACGGCCTATTAAAATATTTCAATACACCTTTACATATTTAGAGGATATTTTGTCCCTAAATAACCCAAAATTTTATGTTTATCCTGCTTATCTAAATAAGACCGGTCAAAGGGATACCATACATTTTGTCTAGAACTCAATATTACTATTGCAAGCGATTCCCGTACTACCAAAATGTATGACTAACGGGATGATTTTAATTTTCGGATAGTAAATTTTCCGTTCCCTGACGGAAATGTACCTTTAGCACTCTCTTATCAACAAGTACGGTTTGGTCAGGTATGTAGTCATGTTTCGGACTTAAATGAACGTAATTTATTTCTTCCAGAGAAACTTTTACATCAAGGTCTGACAACGATATCGGCATCATAAACTTCTAAAACTTTCACAAAATATTACTATGAATATGAATCTTTGGTATGGAAATTGAACATTACGACGGTGTAAAACTTTGATTATGCAAGATATATTACAACCAACACCCATAGTATACAAACCTTATCAACTAAAAACACTCTTTTGAATCAACTTATTAGCAAGGAAAACAACAGTTTCATCTTTCAACGTTATGGTCCAATTCCTAAATCGAGTATTTTTTCGTACTAACGTCATCAAATTTATCAGGACCAACACGCACTTTTGTGACAATTGTGACGTTATTTTCTCTACCTAAGTCACCTGTACACAAGCTCCTAACCAACATCCCACTGTTAAGCCCACATGTAGTGCAATAGATAGAGCAGAAATTTGATATGTTAAAACGTGATCAATTACCTTCTTTAATAGTTGACAACTTCCTTTTAGATCTACCCTATACACACATCTAGAAGGTTCAACTACAAACTTTTTCGGGGGAATTTATTTCATGGAGCATATTTTTTGTTGTTCAATATTCAGGCTTATTTTATTTTTTTTCAACATAGTGGGAATTTTTTTAAAAAATCAGATCAAGCTGGACATAATATTTGTTTTAAATCCCAGCCCCCCTCGGTAATAGACTGGTCGGTGTCTAACGTGCATTGTCAAATATTTCGTGCTTCGTGCATATTTAGGATGATAACTAGTTCAACGATTTATCAAACACCATTCATATATACATGTAAGGTAGAACGGGACACAAATTTTGACTGCCACTGTAAAAGGGTACTTGGGTGCTGTCGGCCTTTAGGGTTTATGTTTTAGTAATTTAACAGTTTTTACTTACAAACGCAAGTCATTGGATGGCATTTTGTCCTTGTTATCGAATATAGGTACATGATTGCGTCATGTGATTGGGTTTCCAAGCAATACCCAATCGTCAAATATAATGGGATATAAAATATATGGCTATATTCACAAAATACATGTATATTGAAAGTATTTGGCAAAATAATGTTTATGGCATATAATTAAATTCTATTCAGAAAAAAGTATTCTTACCTTGCCATAAAAATCGGTACAGGAATCTCCGTGAAGTATTCAGGGTATGAATAGCTAGACTTTGATCAAATCACACATTGACAGTACAGGTAAATCCACTAAAAATAGAAAAACTATAGTTTAAAGACCATCGTGCAGTTCAAGGTGATTTTTTAAATCAATTTATGGTTGATTGATGGATGTTAAAAATTAATCGATATTACACACTAGACAATTGGCGAATTGGGAAATAAAACGACAAGTAAACTTAGAAGACGTCAAAAGTGGAATAACTGCTCATGTTGTCAAAGCGTCTCACGAACGATACAAAATTCTGTTCATTCTATCAGTATTTCATACTCCCCTCTATTTTAAACATTTTTTTTAAATATAACTTATTGAAGAGATTATAACTGGTCAGTTTTGTCATAATCTCTGCTTAAAGATAACTTGAGGACAGAGATGGTTATAAGGACGGTTCTTACATGTAGGAATACGACTGGGACCGCGTCTGATTTCGTCCTTAGGACAGAGCATGTACATTAAGTTTGTTATTGTGACGTTTTTTATCCTTATGATCAAATGCGTCTTTGCTTTAGTGCTTAGCATGCATAGGATATCAGATGTGCTTGCATTCTGGAACTGTCATCTGGAATGCCCACGCGTAGTTTACTAGTTTATTTTTTTTTTAATCAAAACAAATAAATTTGCTTCCACGATGCTCGGCTGATTTAAAAAAAAATGTTTCCTGTTATTAAGTACACAGATATGAACCTGAACCACTTTTATTACTTAATCTTAGATTATCTCAGATAAACTAAGATTTTCTCAGCTTAATTCAAATTCGAGAAAATCCTAGAGAGTTATGTGCCCCTAACCAAGGTAACGGGTGTGTGACCAGACAAGCCAAAAACTGTGTTTATATAGTGAATCTAGTGTATCAAAAACAAATTTGACTGTGTTGATTGTCTATTAGACATCCTTATTGCTAGTGTTTATCCTTTAATCTGAGAAATTTGAAGTATAGCTTGGAAAATTGGTAATAATGAGCAACTCTGGTGAGCAGAGTAGAGCCAATATGGCGTCATACGCGGAGGTAACAAAACAAAACCCTTATTCCAATCAATCTGAACCTCTGTCTTCAGTAAAACCGGTTTTCATTCAGGAGACTGATGTATTTGGCTCTTACTCTGACTTTAGTGCCAATCCTAAAAAGCACTTCCTGACGAACAGCGAAATGTACATGGCAGTCAGTAAGGTTGTGCTTGATCGTTCCATCAAAGGCTTGCAACGTATCAGAGGGCTATGGCGAATATATTTAGACAGCGAATTAGAAAGAGATAGCCTCTTATCAAAAGGTTTGGAACTGCGTGGAATACGTGTTCCCATATATTCAAGAAACCCTCGTGTTACATCATATGAGAATGAAAACACTGTTCGAATCCGGGTAAAAGACATACCCTTATCAGCGGAAGACGGCCAAATCCTTAGAGCTTTAGAGCAATACAATTGTTACATTATCACCCATTTCAGAGAAAAACTCAGATTCGAAAGGATGCTAACAAACTGTCAGACAGGAGACAGAATTGTAGTTTGCAAAGGTCCGCTGGCACAACATATTCCTCGCTCCATAGTAATCAATAAATATAGAGCAACAATTCTATACTTTAGTCAACCAACTCCTAACTCCAAATTTAGTACTCAAAAATGCACAAAGTGTCTTGGAGAAGGTCATCGGGCTGATGAGTGTCAATATGACTGGAAATGTCTCAATTGTGGAGAGATAGGTCACAAACAAAATGTGTGCCCCAAAGATGTATTTTCAGATAACGCAGAATCTGACGGTTCACAAGATGAGAGTGAAAACAGTGATTCAGAAGTGGAATTATCTGACAAAAGTGATGTCGATCAAAATACTCAAACACCTGAATCTATTAATAAGGGAGAATCAGGTAATCTTGATGTTAATGTGGCAGTGCATCATGAAACAGTCCAACAACATTCAGCATCGAAGCTGGTATCAGACGACAACGAACAGTCTCAATCTATTCTCTTACCAGTAGCTGAAACAGATGCCCCTAAGAAAGTGAAATAAAAAAGGAAAAGTCGTCGTAACAAATCAGGACATGCTAACCAATCCAGCCAATCTCAAATAACTTCATTTATGAGTAGCCAAAACATGTCAAGTGTGTCAAGTGACGTTCCCCTTCATACACCGATTAAATCATCATCAAACCGAGCTGTCGAAAAGTCACCAATCACACCAACGGAAATTCTGCATGATGCAGAAAGCAAAAAGAGTGGCAAAAGAACAAAAACAGGTCGATAAATGTAGAGCAACAAACATGTGCAATATAACCTGTATTGTATTTTACCATAGCTATTGACAATCTTAAAAAATGTGTAGCAAAATTATCATTTTATTTGTACTGTTTACCATAATCTACATTTGCATAAATTTGGCAAAAAATCAGTATTATTTCAATTATATTTTAAATTTTGTCATATCATGTCAGAGCATGTTCTCATTATACCGTAAGTGTAACAAATTCGAGTCTCCTTCATCACGTGAAAGTAGTATCATTTGTTGTTCAAACACTGTATTCTATATACTGATTCCATTCATAACATTTCACAATCAAATAGAAGAAGAATCGCACTGGTTCAAATCTTATAAAAGTTGTATCGTATTGCTGTTCTTCATCACTCTGTCATCACTATGTTTCAATATCCTGACACAACAAAATTTCAAAAGAAATTATCAAAATCCTATGCTGACATTAATCTGTACAACTAAAGTTCTGTCGAAACACATCCATTTAATACCAAATTCTCACAAAATAACCACCATGCATCTACAGCAAAAAGATAAAAGATGTGAATTACAAAAACCTACATGTACATGTATGCAATTACACATTAAAAAAAGTAAATTATACACTGACAAACTACGGTCTACACGTAACTTATTTAGAAAATTGCCAAAAAACTTTTCAGAAACACCATACGTTAAGGTGTCAGTTCATTACCCATTTCAAAGGTCAGAAAACACACAAAATAAAAAGCTTGAAACAAGAATTTTTGTACAAAGTGTATATCCATATCTTGTATATATGTTCTTTTACTTTAGATGTATTTATGCTGTGTTTTGTTCTGTTGTGGTATGTACAAAATCCACATCGTCATTGACAAACAAAGTTTGTCATATTTTTTGTATGTTTGTAAACAAAGTCACATTGATGACCCAAATAATGACCCACCAGGTGTGGCCAATAATATATATGTATGTTTATATTTATTTAGCGCAGGTAAACAATGTTAAAGTAATAATTCGAATATTGACCCACACTGTGTGGACAAAAACATTATACATGTATGTTCACATGTATATTGTTCTTGTTAAAAAACGAAAAGTAATGATCCAAACAATCACACATATAGCATTGCCAACTATATTTTATAAATACTCTCATATCAATTGTACGGTTTTTACAATACCATACCAATTAACTAATGTTTCTTCTTTACACAAAATCATTAGTTGTAAAATTGACAAGTTAATACGATTTGTTTACAAAGTCCCATCGTCCCAGAAAATGACCGACAATGAAAATTCGTATTTTTTCCTGTTAAAACACTTATCATACAATCCAATATTTTTTATCAGAGAATTTTTTTATACTCTTAACATCATAATTGATATTAAAAATTCCATAACTTTGAAAATAAAGACCTGTCCAATCAATACAAAAATGCATAAAAGCGATATAGAAAACAATAACAGCACCAGTCATCAAATTCTCCCTACTAGAGAGCTCATTGACTACGTGTCCAATATCGGACTTTCGACAGTAAAAGGTAAAGGTCAAGTTTTAATCAATACAAGGATTACTATAAATAAACTTAAGATTTTCCAGGTGATTTTCGGAAAGTGTGATATAAATAAACTCACCTCATTCAAACAAAATGCGGGTACAAAATCTCCTTCATATTTGCACTGTCAACTGTAAAGGGTTACAACAGGCTGAAAAAAGAAAAAGAATTATTGAATGGACAAATCTACAAAAGTGTAATTTATTATTAATACAAGAAACACATTTTACTGACAACACATTAAATAAATTACAGAATGACTTCAAAGGGGATTTGTTCTTTAATGGATCTAGTAATGCCAGAGGGTAGCTATATGGTTAAAAGAGGGATTAAATTACAAAATAGTTGATGTTCAAAGAGATACCGATGGCAGATTCTTGCTAATTAATATAGAAATAAACGAAAACATTCTCACACTAGTTAACATATATGCTCCCAATAATAGTAAAGCAAGAAACGGCTTCTTCAAAACAGTAAAAACATTAATTGACAAAAATAGCTTAGGGCAACTAGTGATAGGGGGAGACTTCAATGACATTTTATCTGTGCAAGACACTAAAAACAAAACAATTAGTCAAAAATTTGACAAACCAGTAAATAGTTTAAAAACACTTATAAAGTCACTGAAGCTGACAGATATTTGGAGAACAGAAAATATAAATAAAACCCAATTTACATGGAGTAGGAAAAACAGAATAGAATCAACTAGAATCGACTATTTTCTTATTGGAACAGAAGTTCAAAAAAATTGTTTTTCGTGTGACATTAGACCAGTAGTGTTACATTATACAGACCATAACAGTGTTTCCCTTAAAATTAATATAAATAGGGGCAATAAAAGGAGGGGATATTGGAAACTCAATAGTAGTATTCTAGAAGATGATGAATATATTAAGAAAATTAAAAAAATAATAGAAAAGTATAAAGAAAAAGTAAACAAATATAAAAAGCTAGATATATAATGGGATACTTTTAAAATAGAAGTAAGAGATCAAACAATTGATTATTGTAAAACAAAATCAAAACAGAAAAAGAATAATATCAGCATACTGGAGACTGATTTAAAAATTTTAAACGAAGAAATAGATGCTATTAACAATAAAGATGAAATCTTGTATAAATCAACTCTTGATAAAATAAACAAAATTGAAGAAAAATTAGATAAACTACATGCAGATAAAATCAGAGGCAATCAAATTAGGTCCAGAAAAAAATGGATAGAAGACGGGGAAAAAATTCAGCATATTTTCTAGGACTTGAAAAAACAAGGCAAAGTAGAAAAATGATATCTCAACTTTATGATGAAAAAAATCAAATAACACAAGATCAAAAAAAAAATTTAGAATTAGAGGTTGAATATTACAAAAATCTTTACTCTTCAACTAATCCAGAAATCAAGGAAATTAATAAATATCTTAAAACAATAAAAGAACATAAAAAACTAAGCAAACAAAAAAGTGAAGAATGTGAAGGGGAAATAACTGTGGATGAATGTACAGAAGCAATTTTTAAAATGAAATTAAACAAAGCCCCAGGGGTGGATGGATTAAATGTAGAATTTTACAGGACATTTTGGCAAGATTTAAAAGACTTGATAGTTTCAATTTTTAATTATTGTTATAAAAATGGAGAATTGACAAATACTCAAAAGATTGGTGCAATCTCCCTTATCTACAAAAAAAAATGACCCACTTTCCCTAGATAACTATCGTCCAATTACATTACTGAACTATGATGTTAAACTATTAGCCTATGCATTAGCACAAAGATTAAAACCGATATTACCAAAAATAGTTCATACTGATCAAAAGGGGTACATAAAGAATAGGTATATAGGATTCAATATTCGGCAAATCCAAGACGTCATAGATTATTCTGAAAACTTTAAAGTAGATGGTGCAATTCTTTTTTTAGATTTCACTAAAGCTTTTGACTCCCTTGAATGGACTTTTCTGTTCGAAACTTTAAGAAAATTTGGTTTTAAAGAAAGTTTTATTAAGTGGGTTAAAGTTATGTATACTGATATTAAAGGAAGTATACTGAATAATGGATGGATTTCAAGTCAGTTCAGAGTTTTTCGTGGGATCCGACAAGGATGCCCCTGTTCTTCGATACTTTTCGTCCTTGCAGTGGAAATAATGGCTATCAAATTAAGAGATAATAAAAAGTTAAAAGGTTTAGAAATTAAACTTGATGGCAAAAACTGTAATTTGAAAATCTGTCAACTGGCAGATGATACCACTCTTTTCTTGAAATCATGCAAGGATATAACACTGGCAATAAACTTAATTGAAACCTTTGGAACCTTGTCTGGACTTAAACTCAATAGAAATAAAACAGAAGGATTCTGGTTAGGTAAACTTAAACACAGTCGCGACAAGTTTGAAAATATTAGCTGGCGAACAGATCCAATTAAAAGTTTGGGTGTATTTTTTGGTTACAATTATAAAGAATGTCAAAAACTTAACTTTGAAAAACCATTCAGTAAGTGTGAAAAAATAATTAAGGATTAGAATAAGAGAAATATTACATTAATGGGGAAAATAGTAGTGGTTAAGGCACTAATTCTACCCAATTTAACATACTTAGCATCTAATACTATTTTATCAAAAGATAACATACAACAATTCAAGTCTCTTGTATACAATTTCATATGGAATGGAAAAAAAGACAAAGTTAAATGAACTACACTGTCAAAAAACTATTCTGAAGGAGGTATTCGCATGATAGATCTCGATTTGTATATCAAATCAATACAAACGTGTAATAATAAAAATGTGGGAAAATAAAAGTGATAATTGGACAATCATACCTAGATTTTATCTAAACAAATTTGGCAAAAATCTTTTAATATTCAAGATGAACTTAAGTGATGTGAGAAACTTAGACAAAGCCGCTTTTCAAAATCTACCTGAATTTTACAAACAGCTCGCTAAAACTTGGAGCAGTATAAAAGGGGGCCAAGCTAACACGCCACAAAACTTTCTAGACATTAGGAAGCAAGTAATTTGGGGGAATAATTTTATTAGATTTAATCAAAATTGTCTGTTCTTCAACAACTGGATTCAAAAAAATATTATCTATATAAATGACATAATAGATGGAAAAGGCTTAATTTCAGAAAACATAATACTTGCTAAATTAAGCAATAAAGAAGACTGGATCCGACAAATCTCTATAATCAAAAAAGCAATACCTAAACACTGGCAAAATATGCTGAAAATGGAAAGTTCCTATAAAACAAATGTTAACATAAATCGTTCAGAACATTTGCATATACTGTTCAATCAGAAACTCCATCCATCTACGAGTAACAAAGAAATATATAAAATACTACTTAACCAACTCGCACTAGATAAACCAGTTGGATTTCTTATGTGGGAACGAATTTTTAAAAAAAACATATCTTCCATATTACAACACACATTTAATTTCATTTTTAATTACTTAAATGATAACAGACTTAAAATGTTTAAATGGTAAATGCTTCATTTTCTTTTACCATGTAATGATCTGTTATTCAAATGGAAAATCTTACCAGAAAATGTATGTACATATTGTAAAGAGAAAGATGATTACGAACATTTCTTTCTCACTTGTCAGTATAATTATGAGTATTGGCAAGAAATTTTCTGCAAATTGATAAGCATGTATTCTGCCTTGAAAATCTCGTAATTGGTTACAAAATACAAGATAAGGCATACTTTGAAATTAATTATATACTAACTGTTCTGTTTTATTCTATTTACAAAGCACACTATGTCTCAAATAAGAAACAAAGAAAAATTGACATTTTCAAAATTTTTAAAAAGGAAATTTGTGATATTTTCTTAATCAATAGTAGAATGGAAAAACAAAATAACAAATTGTTACCAAAAATATTTAGATACATTAACAATTAACTGTTTAATTGTATATGTTTGTGTTTGTCTTATATTGTAAACATACTTGATGTAATACCTGTTTGTAGTTTTCACATGATGCGATCAATAATAAATCCACAATATTACCGTTATCAGGTAAACATTAACGATCACGTGGGGTTCGCAACAAAGACCAAAATAAATATTGTTTCAATCATGTAAATACTCAACAAACTTACCATTATTATTAATCCAAAAAAAATAGAAGCTTAATTGTCGTTAATAATGCATTTAATCCATAGAAATGCTCTCATCTGGAAATGACACATGTGCTAAATTTATGTTGTAAGGTCAACTAATTAATTTACCTTAGATTTCTGGCTGTAATCTTCTCTTCAACTGGAAGATTCTGTAGGATTCTGTGTCTGTCGATTTACGCTTCTGTTTCGTTTAAGATAGATGCAAGAGAGAGAGAGAGATGCATTGTGGGACGGCTAACGTTTTCCGTTTGGGTCTCACTAATTACCCAAAATCTACTACACTCCCCCCCCCCGTTTTGTTAAAAAGCTGCCAAAATAAATTAAATTTATGAAATTTTGATTTATGTGAGACCCATATCCTCCCCCCAAAAGTGTTCCCCCAGCCATCTCCCACATTGGTGCAAGCCCGACCATACATCCCCTCTCCCACAATATAATAAAAATTAATAAACTAAACGTAGGTACATTATCTACACTTTTGTTTCCCCCTCCCCTTCTCTTGAACAATCTGTCCCTCCCCAACCCCAAGTTTACACCCCTACCTACCCCTCCTTTCCCCCATTGCTCCGATGACCTGTGCCTGCATCTGCCAGTGCAGCAACGAGGCGGGTGAGTTGGCTCTCTCCTCAAAATCCCAGGGAATCTCCCACTCCCCCTCGGCACAGAATGGTCATGGCCCCCTGAGCAGACAGGTTATCGATGAAATGCCTACTTAAACTCCATGTGTTCACCCTGTGGGTGAGGGCCATGACATCCAGGTTGAAGCCCTGGGTTTGTAGGGCCGTCAACCTCACGGGCGACAGATTCCACCTCTCAACCTCTATATCCCTAAAGACATCGGCTACATGTACCAACACCACATGTGGGTCGATGTCTAGGGCCTTAATAGGGCACCAGGGAATTGGATATTCATGTTTTTGGGTGAGACCCCTGGGTGCCTCCCTCCATCCAGCCGGCTGTGGGGTCTCTATGGGTTGATTCCACGTCCCCACCGCTAGATTGCCACTTTCCCGTGTGGCGACGACCCGGGACTGGAAAAGTTCCAGTTCCCTCCTCCTGCTTTTCCTCCAGATGTTTCGGCTTTTAGAGGATTCTTTATATCTCGTGCTGCTTCCACGAGAAGATGCGACGGGAGGATCTATGAGCGAGACCCTCTCCAGGTATCCCTGGTCCTCGGGACATTGGCCCCCTTCTTCTCTGGAGTCCTTAAATTCCCCCCTTAACCCATACCCGCCTTCAAGACCGGGAGGATCACTCTGGATTTGGTTGACCTCCCTTACCTCCACAGGACGCTGTGTACGCATTCGACCCAGAGTCCTAGACAATCCCAACCAGATCTCCATCGCCTCATGCAGAGGTATGGCGATCCCTGGGATGCCCTGGTATCTCCCCTCCAATATATGGCCTCCACGCCACAACTCGCTCTCCCTGGCCCATTCCCTCTTCGTTTCGCAGGCAGACATCCTCATAACAGGATTAGAGGGTACCCTAATTTTCCTTGGCTCTACTACACCAGCTGATTCTGTTAGACCCCTCACTGCAGCTGTAGTCATGGGGACTATTTCTTGACCAATTTTTAACTGACCCTCTGCTAAATACAATTCCACCCCTTGCTTTCTCAGGAAATCAAAACCCAATACCATCTCATCTTCAATAGGGGCCACATAGATATCTGTTGTGATTTCCCTAGTACCCAATGTAATTTCAACCGGACCTACAATAAACCCATTCATCTGTAACCCCCTCCCTGCCGTGTTCATGCTAACCTCCCTAATTTTTGGGGTAACTATGCCCAAGGATTTATATACTTCCTCAGAAATCAAGGTAACCTCTGCCGCCGTGTCGACTACTGCATACATGCTTTTACCATTTAACTGAAGGGGAACCTGAAGAGCCCTCCCATCCCGCACTCGACAAATAGTAACAACACCTTCAACTTCCTCCCCCTCATGGGACTGTTCTGTTAGTGTGACATCGGTTTCAGAATTATCAGAGCCCTCCCCTTGGTCTCCTCCTGTATCTACTCTATCCTTCTGGGGATTTACCTTCCCCAATTCTGTATCTACTTCCTCCTTCTGTCGGTCTACCTCCCCCATTTCACCTGGGTCCACCTTCCGCTCACCCTCTTCTTCTTCAGAGACTCCCTGCCCCTCCGGTTCCCAGGGCGACTCACTGAAAAAACCTTCCCCTATTACCTCTTCTGCCCAGGATCTAGCTACTCTGGGGTTACACTGATCATCTGTACCTTCCCCTGGCCCTGTCTCTTTCCCTGCCTCCCATTCACTCGGGCTAAGAAATTCATGTGTGCTTAGTTTTTGCACGCTGACTACAAACTTAAATGGTAGCCAACCATCCGAGTTACCTGGGCACAGAACTAATCCATCCTGTGATTGATAGAATTGATACCCTTCTGTCTGGGCCCTCGCAACATCTATCCCTAGGGCCAATTCCCAATGTGGTTTTAATGTCTTTGGGAAATTCCTATACAGGGGCACATATACTCTTTTCATCCGGTTGATCCCTGCTTCCTTTATTGCCTCCCATGCAGAGAATGTTGTAAAGAAGAGACAATATGGAGCATCCCCTGCCTCAATCAATTGTAATTCAGGGTCCTCAAAAGGAAAAGAATGTCCCTGTGTTGCCCTAACCCTGATACTCCCAGAATCCCCCTCTTGTTTATACTGAAAAGCCTGATTTTCATTTTTTACAACCCTTAATACATCCTCTGTGTTAAAACCTTGCATCTCAGGGTGTTTTTTCTAGCAATTCCCGTACTTCAACATAACCCCCTGGGCTATCTGCAATCCCCACTTAACTGCCCCATGTCGAAGAATGTATGCCAGGGTCCTAGATAACAAATGGGATAACAAATTGTCCTTCCCTAGCCTATTTTCTACTGTTTCAAAGCCATCAACGCTGTCCTCAACTACGTCCTCGTCCACCCCCTCACATGTGGGGTACCTTCATCCACCAATTTCTCCCTATTGAGACCCTCTCCACTATCTGGGGACCCACTCCGGCCTCTTAAGCGGTCCCTTTCCTGTTTAAATGTAACCCAACTACCTGGTCTGCAAAACTAACAACCTTATCCCTCCCCTGGAGACTCGGGCATTCACGTTTAAAATGACCTGTTTGCCCACAATGATAGCATTCAGTCCTCCCGGGCGAAGGGTTTCTTACCGGGAAATGCCCCGGTCATTCAGTTTCTTCAGTTCAGTCAGCAATTCTGACACAACGCCCTCCACCTTATCCAGACGTTTTTCCATCGTGGCCATTTCAATCTTCCCGGAGACTCCCCCATCCTTCTGGGGCAGAATAGTAGCGCACACTTGTGGTGTGGGAATGCCCTCCCCATATGCACCAACATATTCGACTTGTCGAATCTCCCTTTTTGAGGGCTTCCCATAGATAGCCTGGTGGTTATGCTGATGCCACCTAATCTTATCCACGGCATTCTCAATACTCTTGGGGCGAACATTAGATGCCGCACTACCCGCTTCCTTATCAGCCGCCCCTGGCACAACCTTAAAACAGCCTGTTGGTACATGTGTTCTTCCGGGAGCTCCCTAAAGGCCCTGGTAGCCAGTGATAACACCCTATCCGCCCAGTCTTCCAAGGACTCCTCTTGATTTTGGCGAGCATTTTGAAATTGAACTTGTGCAGTTTCCGGGAGTTCCTTAAACCCAAAGCATTTTTCCAATTTCTGGACTAGTTCTGAGTACCCTACCTCCCTATTACGTTCAGCTATAAGGGCATAATATTCGCTAGCCTTCCCCTCTAGACACCAGCATAATTGATCTTTGCATTCCTGGGGCCCCCAACCACACACCTCTGAATATCGGGAAAATTTCGTGAAGAATGCCTGCCAGTTAGTTTTCCCATCATATTTTAAATTTTTCGGGGTAGCGTTAGGTCTTTGGTTTGGCCCTGGCTCATTTGCGGGTGTTGCTACCTGTCGATTATCTCCCCTCGGCCCATACTTGTTTGGCCCTTGTTGTTGATATCCAGGTCCATACCCCCTACCCCACTTGTCTCTTTGGTCTCTTGGGCCCCTGTTTTCCCATTGTGTGGTATTGTAAGGGCGATAAACCGAGTCCTCCACTTGCCCCCTGAACGTCTGGGGTGGGCATTCCATGGGCCTCATCCCCCTCCCCGGACCCTGTGTCAGAGGATAGCTCTGCTGCCACTTACTAAACCTACTCCTGGGTGTTTCTGTTATCCCTCTTATTGGCCCTACCGAAGATTCAATTCTAAGGCCCTGCCCCTGAGCTGCACTCCTATTGCCCTGCGTGTATTCCATGGGTGTTCCCTGGGGTACCCCCACTGGCCCCCCATTACTTGGGTGTGGTGTACTATATCCCTTCGATTTATCCGCCCGACCCCTGGCCAAACTATCTTGTCCTAACCCCAGTGGCATATGTTTGTCCCTGTCCCACTGGGCCTGTGTGCTGTAGGGCAACTTTCCGGTCCCCCTGTAGACCTTGGCCTCCCACCTTTGATCATATTGATTTTTACAATCCATCTCCCCGTGTTCCGTATTGCTGGAATTATCATATGGGTTGTTTTGATATCTACTAGCCCTTTGCTGTGGAGGGTCCCCAAACTGATATTTCCGGTCACCTGTGTACATACTACTCTGACCCCACCCTGACTGATCGACATACGGGGTGTGGTTATCAGTGTATGGTCCCCCCGAATCACTGTTAAGCTCATATTCAATGAAAGCTGAATCCATATCTCCTCCCCCCATGTATTGGTGGTATGGGGTTTGTGGCCCTTGAGATTCCTGTTTAACTGGGTATGGAGCCTTGTCCCGTTGATAATCTCCTGCCCTCTGCCTGGTCAGGCCTCCCTGGGCTCCCATGGTAGGAAATCCCAGCCCCTGGTCCCAATATGGATGGTCTACCGGCTGTCCCTGTCCACCCATAACCCTTGAGTTCCCTTCCCCCTGAGAGAAGTCCACCCTGCTCAAAAGATCTGGTGTTATTCTAAGACGGGGGACCCTGGCTAAATCCCCTTCCCTTAATGATCCCTCCACCTCCCTTATGGCCATGATTTGCTCTGCAATTTTTGGGCCAATACCTGGGAGCTGTAATAAGTCCTCATAGGAGCAGGTGTTAATAAAAATATTAGACATAGTGAAGAATACCACCACCAATCAGTAACTGACAAACACTATTTATTTAATAAAAAAACTTCTTCTGTATTCTTCTTCAAATGCCGCGGTGTTCTTGCAAATATTTATTATATGTCGGGATATGTGACAAAAAATCAGGGCTTACGACGAGTACCGGTAAGTAAGATAACCCGTAAAAACCCTGATACTATGTACTGTATACCACAGAGATACCGATAAGTTAGATAACTCTGGGAAATTACAAATAAAAGTTGGTCAGTAGATGTACCTGTTAAACCCAGGTACAATCTCAAAAACACCAGTTGTACACAAAATTAAAATAGTCCAAAATACCGATAAATTAAATATTTCGGAATGTGAAATTGAAAATATGGCTATTGGGATTTACTGGTAAGTCAAGTAAATCCCAAAATTCCAAATATTACTGCCGTGGGAATCTGGTAGGTAAAGACTCCCTCGACAGGCTCTCCTTGCAAAATTGTGACGACACAGAAAAAATTCACAAAACGGGAAAAATTTGGAGTTAACTGGGGTTTCCCGGTATAATCGTTAAACCCCAATTAAATTTTAATGATTTTGTGCAGCACCGATATGTTAGATGCCACAAAAAACCGTTAAACTATTAAAAGTTTCAGTTTGGGTATGGCGAGAAACAGCCGCCAATTCACACTCGGTTCAAAGTGAAAAATATCTTCGATCCGACCGTGCAAGAACGATGTGCTCGCAGCGCCAGATGTTGTAAGGTCAACTAATTAATTTACCTTAGATTTCTGGCTGTAATCATCTCTTCAACTGGAAGATTCTGTAGGATTCTGTGTCTGTCGATTTACGCTTCTGTTTCGTTTAAGATGGATGCAAGAGAGTGAGAGATGCATTGTGGGACGGCTAACGTTTTCCGTTTGGGTCTCACTAATTACCCAAAATCTACTACATTTATAATACTCAAACCAATCACGGCAAATTCGCCACATATCATCCGGAAAACATGTGAAAATTACTTTTATCTGTTATACAATATATGTATTACATGTAATAATAATTAAGTGTACTTCTAACAAAATAATCATTATTATTAGACATTCTCCCTGGGTGTCTAATAAATAATTATCAGGGAATCTTAGTCCCAATGCTGTAAGGCTAAGAATAATTGTTAAACAGCAATAGTGCAATAAAGTTGTTTTGAAGTGTCAAAAAAAAAAAAAAAATCCTAGTTTATCTCAGAAAATGAAAGAAAATTCATTATCTGGAGAAAATCCGGGGTTATCTCATAGAATTCAGAAAATTTATGTTTTCCTGCACGAATTTCATATAATCCTAATGTATGTTAAGATAACCAATTATCTCATTTCTATGTTTATCCCGGATTCTAAATAGGAACGACTGTTTTAATTGGATGGCAATCGTTTGACGTTTTACTTTCTCTTTTTTTTTCTTTTTTTCTTTTTTTCTTGCGAGTACTCAGAACTGAATAAATACACAATAATAAACAATAGTAACAATTATTTTCCATAATAAAATATTTATCCTTTGTATCTTATTTCATTATAACATTTTATATATTCTACTATTAGAGTAGTAGGAGGTAAGTATTTGTTAATATGGGATTTGGGTAATAGTCAGAAGGAAGTTAGTAGTCGTGCTCACAATTCTGAACAGAAAATCAGACAGATAGAAAAAAAATTTGTGTAAAGGGGATAATTAAAACGGATCGTTTTTTTTTAATATTAAAGATCCGTTTTAATTTGTACATATATACGCACCTTTATAACTGAAATTAAATCTTATTAATTATATAAATATTTTATTGCATTATATAAAATACCCAACAAAAATGGCACCAGCAGAAACAAAGTTCGCTATATGGCCCTAATGAAAACTGAGGTTTTAATTAAAAAAAGAGAATTTATAAGTTGCGGAAACAGCAAAAAAAGTTTCACCATCACGGCTCACATCACATGGGAGACCGATCAGGGTTTAATAGGTACACTTTCTCTTTGAAACAGACACGATAGAAAAAGCAAGTAGCTATTTATATGATTGTGGTATTTAAAAGATGTGATAATTCCATAAACAATTGCAATCCGGTTAGATTCTATAGTTCAGGGAACAAGTCCTTGTCAAAACAGTTGACAGTTTATTGAAATGATTGCATATTCTATTATTCAATTTCAAAAGAAAATATATGTCATTATCGGATTGGTATTAAAAATAGTTAATAATTGTGTGTACATTGTACATGTACCCATTCCATCAACAACACATTTATTGCTCTGGGTTTCAAAGAGTAAACACCTTTTATTTTTATTTTTTACATGCTCGTGATCAAGACCACATTAGTCGAAACGTTGGGTATTTTTAACCTTTTAGTTTGATTGTTTTTGTTTTTTTACGATTTTATATTTGGTATTGTTCGACTTGTGTATTTCATGGTTTATTCTGGCTATTCCAAACTTTTGAATTTTACAGGTGAAATAGTAAGAAATTTGTGTTGGAGTAGCCAGAATTCCTGTGTAAACAAAGGATTAAGTTTGTTTCTATTATAACAACATTTTTTAATTGGTATTGGGAATATACAGGTATTCTTTTTTAGGAAAAAGACTAAAAGACAATTCATGTTTAATATCAATGTATTAACATATGCATGTTAATCAGTCAGGGGATCGAATTGTTTGAGTCAGAATTGTTCTGATGCAAAAAAATCAGAACTCACCTACGTATATATGTCAGAAAAAACTTCGTTGATTTTCGCCGATGTAAAGATATTTCAAAATGGTCGCGTTATAAGAAATATTGATAGTCAAGACTTCGGAGGTCTTTAAGGAGGAGAAGACTCATACGTTGCTGGTGCAGCTGATTTTTATGGATGCGTGTTCATTGTGTATCCACGTACACCAGATATTGCTATTTACTGGTAACCAATGCATTATCTCAACAATAGAAGTGTATCGTCAATTGCCGCTAGTGTACCGTTAATTGCAGCCTGTGGCCATGTACGGTACACCTAGCATGTATACTATTGCAATAGGTACAAGAAAAGAGCAAAATATATATCTGCTGTAAGGTGATGCACAGTGGTGTCAGTCTTAATTTGTTTTTTTCTTCAACAATTTCGTATTGTGATTATGTCTTTGTTTGTTTCCTAAGCTTTGTCCTTTCCCTAGGACTTTTGTCTTTTAATACATAGGGGACAATCTGGGGACAACCATTCCATTCTGAGTGTTTATCATGTACACACCACGTGAAGACCAGACATACCGTACATGTACGTCATCAGCCTCTGATATTTTTTTTATTATTTAAATGACAAACTAACATACTGTAAATGTTCATTGTACACAACGGGACCTATTATTTAGAGGAAGGTTGAATACAAAACTTTACGACAAACGGGATGACTTTGACTTTCCAATCGTCAACTTTCCATTTTAGAGCGGCAATATTCCAGAAGCGTCGGCGTATGGAGTATATATTTCACAACTCATACGTTATTCCAGAGCTTGTGACATATACATTGACTTCCTGGACAGAGTCGGGCCCCTGACAGAAAAATTGCGCAGACAGGGGTCGTTACTCATACGCTGAAGCCATCCTTATTAAAGTTTTATGGGCGTCATCATGACTTGGTTGACAGGTATGAAATACCGTTTCCCAAATGAAAATGGACCTGTTCCATCGATATTATCCCTTCCTTATACCGGATTTAACATAAGCAGCATGGCGGGTGTCCTCCAGGAAGCAGAGACTGCTTACTCTTCCGGAGCACCTGAGTCTACCCCCGGTTTTTTTGGTTGGGTCCATGTTGTTCATACGTTTTTAGTTTTTAACTGTAGTGCATGTGTTGTTTTGGTCTTGTCTTCGTTGTTCTCCGGAGTTTGTCAGTTGTTACAATTTTTCTCTCCTTCGAATATCCCTTTGACTTTACTTATTAGTCCAGATAATCATGGCGTCTCAAGGGTATAAATATTTTTGAATTTTTTTTTTTATCCCTCATCGATGGAATATACGTCCAAGTAAAAATTTTCCAAAACGGATTAATTATTTTGACTAACCTATTATGTACCATCGGTATTGTGTACACGCCATGTGATTTTTGGAAACGCGTTGAGTTTTAAATTAAACATTAAAATGCTAAAAGATGTACATTGACTGAATCACGCGTTTCCTGTGACGATGATCAAATAAAATGGGGGCTTCCATATATTTAAATTTATTTTACCTACTATAAATACTGTGTAAACAATATTTTCATTCAATGTTTGACGATGGTGTTACTTGTTTGTACGAAAAGGAAATGTAACAGGACGGTCTGACAGCTATGCGTTTCCAAGCCCCGCTGTGTATTAAAATGTCTAGAATTGCTATTCCGACAACCCTCAAATAAAAGTTTCACAATAAACCACTAATTTACTTACAAACAAATGAACAGACTGACGGACAGTAGCAATTAAGACATGCAGTTCGTTTCACTGGGACTCCAAGCTGTTTATACAATTTTTTTTTTAATTTCATTTTTTATTAACCATGTAGCATAGAACAACGATTCGAAACATATAATTCACAAAAATATAAATAGGAATTTCTTACAAAAAAGTAATAGTTCTACATCAAAAATAATTATTATTTGGGAAAAACAACACTGGCAAAGTAAAAATGACTCCAGAAATAATAATCCTAGAAAAACATACTTGGTGGTAAAGACATTAAGATGAAATTTTTAACGTAGTCTCCATGTTAATTTAGACATGGCCTAAGCAAGGTAAAAGGTATGTACTCTAAATAATCTTATTTCTCATTCCCTTCTCTATACGTCTATAACTCTTTATGTAGACATGGCTACAAACTTTCATTGCATACAATTATTATTCTCACATGTATAGACTGCATATATATTATCAACGGAACAAAATATAAGTCTGAATTTCTTAAATTAACAATACAAATTGACCTATCACTCAGTATCAGACCTCATGTTGTGTGTATGCACCTTGTCACGTGTGATTCTCAGTTCTGCATCGGAATTGTAACACTGATACAGAAAAAATGATATTTTATATAATTACAAATTTTACATCATTACACAGGTTTATTATTAAGGCTTGCAAATGAAATATCCGGAAAACAGATTGTTCATCTGAATGTAAGTTATGGGTGAGTTGCTCATTGACCCGATCCCACGGCGGATCGTGTCCTTCTTGTCAAACACTTCGGGTCACGTGCCGAGTCACGTGATCGACGACTTACAATTAATTACTATTTGACTGGTCAGTACGGGAAGTGACCAATCTCTGTGTTATAGTAGTCTCAGCGTTAGTATAATAGTCCCAGAATAGGAAAAATATTAACTGAAAATGCAGAACTGAGACACACCACATCCAGACGTACCCTCATGATTAGTTTTTACAAAAAAATTAGGACTTTGACCTAAAACAACGATAAAATGTCCATTTTTCCAGTAAATTGTCCTCTCAATCCGCTAAAATGTCCCGCGCCGAACTGTGAAACACAGGTAAAAAGTACTAACTTGGAACTTTTAATAATTCCTCTGTAAAAACAAAATTGTAAACTGATGAGATGATGTTTTTAATGATTAAGAAAACGCTTTAAAAATCAATATTTTGGACATCAAATGAAAAATATCTATAAAATCTTCATCCTCATTTTTCATTTAATTGTAAATTTAGTATGCTTATGAACTTGACCATTGTGCTTCTTGAATTTTATTGTTAAATTGTGCCAATCATTGTTGAATAATTTGATCATATCATGTAAATAAAAATATTTAAAATATAAAATATTGACCTTTTATACCCAGTAATAGCATATGTTATCACATCAAGTAAGTCATAGAGTGCAAGTTATCATCAGAAAAAGATGAAAAAGACTAGTTGTAGAGGACAGAAAACCATGTCAAATCTTTATTCCATTGCACCATTTTCACACAAATCACACAGTTAACTTTGAATAAACAACATATGAAATTTATAAGAACTTGTGGAAGAAATTAAAACTAAACCACAATTAAATTGTACTAAAAGTGCCTTCACTTCTTAATAGTTCAAATGATATATTTATTTTTGAAAAGTAGAAAAAAATATCTAGGTTTGATTCGATAAAAAAAATGCACTCTGATTGTTCGCAAAGCATATAAAAATCAACGGTGTCTTCTTGGAATGTCCACTTTTATAAAACATAAATTCTGGGAATGCCCACATGCATATTATACAATAGGTGTTTTCATAATTAATTAGTGTTGTTTTAATCAAATTATAATTTTCATAATAAACGCTCTTTTAAAATGCTCGGTTATTTTACAGAATGATAATAAATTAAAAAGCAAATAATATGTAATAAATGTATTTCTGTATTTATAAATTCTTGAATTTAATACAGTGTTTTCGTGAAAATTAGTCATTTAGAAAAGGAATTTACATAATTTGTCTTAATAATGTATTTTTATACAAAGGAGAGAGTGGGCAAGCATTTTCAGCGTTGTTTTACTCTAGAACTCTGGTAACCTTTAAAATTTGAACTCTATAAATATCTATTTCTTTTAATTGATAAAATTTGTTTAAAAATAATCTAATTTTCATGTGGTTTGTGGTACTTGGTAGTTTTCTAACCCAACTTTAAATGTCGATTTCTTAAATTTTATATAAACATATGAAATATTTAATAATATAATATTGATGTGCTTCGTGGTGTTTGAAATTATTCTATGCCAATTACATTTTCAACCTTGTTCTACCAAAATTCAACAAATTTCGAAAAAAATTCTATATCTGAACCCTATAAAATTGTACATAATAATAGCTCTATTGCAAGTTGTACCAATGGGGGTTAAACAATTCAAAGCAATACACAATAATTCCTTTTTTTTCAAAACAACAAATGCAGTAATTTCATTGGCTAAGCTAACAGCAACTTCCGGTAAAAAGTTTATAACATGATAAATTCCTTTCATGACATCGTGCGTATGAATACGTAGTGCATGAGGAAAATGTTAATTTCAAATGGAAAACGTCATATTTCTGCATTACTTTGGAATTATATAAGTAATGAAGGTTATTTTTACGGAATTTATCAAGGTTATTTTGAAGGAATCAATGTGTAAACTCGAGCTTATCACTCAAAAACTTTGCATAAAGTCTTTCGGACTTTACATGCTTTATGCAAAGTTTTTGAGTGATAAGCCCGAGTTTACACATTGATTCCTTCAAAATAACCTTTATTACTATAATAGCAAACACATATACAGACAGACAAGTTACCGGAAAAAGAAATTTTATAATTTTAACCGATGTGGACTACTATTTTCCAATGACCGCTTTATAAAGTCACAAACCAAAAAATGTTCATCTGTACAATTTAGGATATAAAAAATTTGAGATCCTTTGTCGGTCATTAGAAAATTTCGTTTCAGTTTGATTTAATTTTCAAATAGATTGGCTTTTAACTGAGTATTAGATTTAGAATGTAAGAAAAAATTGTATTCATCGTGTAACACCCTGGCTCCAATGCTTAGTCTAATTATCCCTAAGAGTATTTTTATATTTGCCAACTTCAATATAAAGAGATCAATCACCGATTCTAAATTTTGTCAGGTGTCTAATTGTAAAACTTTTTTTTACATTTCAACTACTTATTTCTAAGTGTGTTAAGTTTACTAACTTACATGTATTAATATAACTTGGATCTATATCATTTATTCTTGAGAGTTTAGACAATGTTAATTTTTCATATTTCTGTATAGTTATGTTTTTGAGCTTATCTTTCAAAAGGGCGCCGTAGTGTAGTGGTTAGCGCATCGGACTACGAAGCCAAAGGTCCCTGATTCGATTCCCATTCGGAATGAAAATTTCAGGGATCAAATTTGCGACGCCCTATCGACACCAGTATGGTCTCGGTAAAAGATGCTAGTCCATCGGATGGGGACGAACGATGGCGGTCCCGTGTTAAGGGAGAGCAACACCCTTATCATGTTAAACACACCTCTGTAGATGTCGGAAAAGTAGGCTAAAATGCCGCTACAGGTTCAAAGTTCCCAATCCACTATAAATAAATAAGTTTAAACCAGACTCTTTTAGTACTGAAAAATTGTTTATCAAAGTTAGAAGAAACATTTATGTCAATACCAAATTCTCTAAAAGTTTTATAGGCAACAGTGTATGTACCAAAATTTTATCAAGGTTATAAGCTGGGTTGATATAATCACTATTCAATCCAAAAAGTATACTTTTGATGGTGTGTTGTAAAATACTTTTGTTAATCTGCCATTTTAAAACTTTATTTGTTCATAAAGCTGACAAAAAAAATTATATTAAATATATGTGTTTGTAGTAAAATCGATCTAGACTGTGGGTTTTCCGAAGTTTATGGTGTTAAGACAAGTTAATAATTTTCTAAAATCTAAAGGAAAATTTAAGTAAAGATTTACAGCTGGCACAACCAACGGTACAGAATAGAAAAATGTTGCTCTTATTAATCTATCATGTATATGTTATATTTCCCATTTTGTAAATTATAAATTTCAAAATGTATCTATAACATCTAAAATTGGAAATATAACATATATACTTTAAGGAGCTTTCACTTGCGTTTAAACGTTAACTTTGGAATTTTCCATTTTTGACATAAAAAAATTTCAACCTTATGGTATTTTACAGATTAAAATAAGTTTTCAAACTACATATAAATGACAAAAACAACTAGAGGTTCCTAGGAGCTTTTATTGCTCTCCTAGTATATTTGATATACCACTAAATTTAGAATTTGATGTCAAAGTACACAATTGTAAAAGAATAAAACAGTGCCAGTCGTATTGGATTACAGTTAGTAACAAATTAAAGTAACATTTCTTGGAAAGTAACTTACAATGATTATCCATGAAAAATTTAAATCCCATATCAGAGAAGAAGCTGTAAGAAATTTAATCACTTCCACTTAGTTTGGTATGAATCTTTTTAATTTATCTTCGTAATGTCTTTTCCAATATATTATGCAAGTCAGGCGCTGGCAGCCATCTTTGATTTCAAATCGGGATAAATATAACAATTTTTGGGATCCGAAGTACCACAACTTTCAAGTTAATATCTCAAGTAGTTTCAGGAATTAAGTAAGATAGAAATTTCATCCATCAAAAACTAAACCCTAATAGCAGAATGGTACCTAAGTAACAAAAATCACGGATTTCATAAGTATCATCTCCACCGTTCATACCATTCTGTTAAAGACATCAGGGAGCAACCATTTGATTTTAGAGGGGGGGGGGGTCAAATTTGAAATAAAAAGGCAGGACCAGGATTTCTGCAAAAAAAAAAGACAGGATCAATTTAGGTGTGAAAAAAAATGCAGGACCTGTGTCAATCAGGAAATGTTTCGGCCATGGTTTAAATGAAAATAAAAATTTAGGCCGCATTAATGGCCGATAAAAAATTCCAGGACCCAACTTTCGACGAAAACAATAAGCAGGATCAAACATTTGATCCTAGCCCCCCCATAAAAATCAAATGGTTGCTCCATTACTCTAGGTTCCATTGTTAAACTGAAAAGTCAGACACGCGGATATTTAAAGAACCCGAAAATATCCTTTTGGGGCCTGAAAGGCAGCCATATTTGTTGGTAGAATGACAAGTATCTGTGTCCTGGTAGGTATCAAATCCGCGAAGCCTGGATATTAATATAAAAACAATTCTTTAATATATTTTCAACGTGCAATATCATAGGAACGTCTTATAAAAATAATCCAAAGAACTTAAAAATTGCATAAGTTGTTATCAACAAATAAACCATGATAATTTTTTTTTACTTATAGTTTGTGTTGCAAGTTTCAACCAATTTAAATTATATTTCTGACTCACATCTTTCACATCAGTTACAGTAGTTTTATTCTTCTAAGCCTCAACACTTTTTGAAAAACGAAAAATTTGAGGATCAACTGTCAAGTTGACTGGCCATTAAAAGGTGAGGGCCAAAAAAAGAATTTGAAAACGGCAGCCTAAACCAATTGGAAAATAAAGAAACTGAAAATAAAATACAGAAGGCTTCAAAATAGTAAAAAGGGGCTGGTGAAAAAAAATGGATGCAGCCAAATTTACGGATCAACGTTTCGGACTTTTAAAGGGTGAGGTCCAAGAAACGAATTTGAAAGCGGTAGACTAAAACAATTTGGCAAATAAAGAAACTGAGAAAAAAATACAGAAGGCTCCAAATGGTAAAAAGGGGGGCTAGTTAAAAAAAAAACCGGATTCCGCGAAAGGTTCTCAGGATCCAAGCTCACACCCCTTTTAAATGTTTGCTCTCTAAACCTGTACCGTGATAGACTTAAAAGTTAAGGAAATTAAAAATCTTTTTTTGAAAAGATAAAGGTTATGATTACTCCTCAGTAATGTTATTATATATCAATAATGTTATTATATATATCAGTTAAAAATATGAATGTAAAGCAAGCTCGGTCATTTTCACTGACCGGTTTTGGGTAAATGAATTTCAGACAAAAGCAGATTTTGTTTTCCATATCAGCGGAAAAGTAACTGTTGACTTTTATTGAAATGTAATGATGTTGTATTTATGCGCAAGTTCTTAAAAGATTTTAAAATATGTTTCCAGATCATTCTGATACTGACGGGACGTATTATGGTATACAAATGTCCGTCTGTCCGTCGTAAACATGTCGCGCCGTAACTTGAGAACGACTCGTCCAAATTTCACGAAACTTAATATAGTTGTTTCTTATGATGTTCAAACGATCTGTATACGTTTTGGTGAAAATAAGATTAAAACTTTTTGAGTTACGGGACTTTGTAGCGAAAACAGTGTGTTTTTTTAACATGTCGCGCCGTATCTCAAAAACGATTTATGATTATTGCTTAAAACTTTACATACTTCTTAGTTATATTAATCTGAAGATCTGTATACTTTTTCGTGATGATTATTTTATTTTTGAGTTATTGAATTTTTATTGAGCTTTTTGGTAAAAAAGGTAGTCTTTTTTGGTCACATTTCGCGCCGTATCTCTATTGCTTAAAAGTTTACACGCTTATGTTTTGCTGGATTTTCATATACATTCCACCAGCAGCTCCACTAAATAAAGGAGGATTCCAAAAACATTTATTATGTTTTTTTTCACAAGACGACTACGCAGCTGTTTATTTTTATTCGCGCTGCTTAGAATCAAAATGAAGAAAGCTACTTTCCGTTTGGACATGTAAAAATTAAAAATTACCTCAGTCAAGAAGGGAAATTTATCAATCCTGTAATGTGCATGGCCTTCTCGTTTTCTTTGACAATGTAAACATTGTTTAAAACGACATTTGACTAAATATTAGGACATGGTATCGTAGACGGTACAAAATGTATCGAATTTGTTATGTTACAAGAGTTCTATTAAAATTTTGATTTTTCAATGAAAACTGTTACTATAACAACCCCAAAATTTGTATTGACAAATCAAACTTTTGATACAACACAGCGTTCGCAAAGGTCTCAATTACAGAAATTATAGATTTTCATAACTTTTGTTAGTAGAAAGTTTTGTTTTCTAAAAAACGTAAAAAACATATAATAGCTGCATAAAATGTGGGTTTTCTCCAACCTTTTGTCTATGTTTAATATTTTTTAGGTAATAAATACATACCACTTTATCTTCAAATTTTATTATCCCTAATAAAATATTTATTATGCATTATCAAATCTGATGCATCATAGGAAAACACATTCCAATAAATACTTGAGGAGGTGATCCAGGGTTCATTTTTTTCAGATGTGTTTGTAGTTTTCTTATATTCTTATTTTCACAACCATTTCAGACTTCCAAATTTCCCCATTTTTAATCACTTCCATAAATTTTATAGCTCTTTTCCTCGATCTTCTATGGAATTTATATTCCCCATTCCCCAAATTTCAAAAACCGTGCTATCCATCCCGTATGTACGTCAACGAACATTTCAATAATTATTTCTTGCTTAAATATGGATTTTTATATCATTTTTTGCCCATTGATTTCATGCAATGCAAACAATAAAAAGCCATCACTGACATCAAACAATAGATATATCTAAAAGAGGATATTTACATCATTTCTTAAGACTTTAAAAAAAACCATCCCAAAGCATTTCAGAATAGAAATTCTGGTTATTATTTTCTTTTCAAACGTCTCAAAATGTCGCCTTGCAGATAGTTAGTTTGTATACTCTTGAGATTTACAAAACGAATAACTACCAAATAAGTTTCTAAAACATACTTTATGTACATGCCTGAATATTGCTTTGGGCCAAAGTTGAAAAACAGATCTGCCATTTTCAATATACGTCTTCAAGACCGATAGTACAATCGGAACCAAAAACGATTTTTCACGATCCCAGTATTATATATAAATATATATATATATATGAAATAGAATTATAAAATGAAATAAAATAAAACAAATTAGAAAATTCACCAAACCTCTATTCCTAAAACCTTCGTGATTAAAGAATTTGGTTTCCGCTTATTCCGGTATTAAAGGGTAAGTATATAGGATATTTTAAATTAACGGTTATGACGGAAACAATTACAGGTAGAAACAGCCTTAACTCCTTTCCGCTTAAGTTTTTGTAGTTTCTATAGCTTCTTTCTTTCATAACAAGAACACTATTTCATTTAATTAACAGATTGAAATGTGCAAAGGGAAAAAGTAACCAAACGGATCATCTGACCTGCTTAGATTTCTCCTACGGTAGCCCATTTAGAACCTACCAAAAATAAAAATTTGAATTCGAAATCACGAATTTAAATCGTTATCACGAATTGAAGAAGTCGTTATAACAGATGAAATTCGTGATAACGAATTTTCGGAATTAATTATAACAGTTTTTGTTATTCATAATAACGAATTAAATTCGTTATCACAATTTTGTGTAATTAGTGATAACGGATTAAAATCGTGATAACAAATTGTATAAATCGTGATGACGAATTGTTATTAAGGATTAAATTTGTTATAACGAATTTGTAGAAATAGTTATCACAGTTTTTTTTTGTAATTCGTGATAACAGATTAAATTCGTTTTTACAGATTTAATTCGTTATAACAGATTTTTTTAATTCGCCATAACGGATTAAATTCGTGGTAACGAATTTATGGAATTCATTATCACGAATTATACAATTTGTTTTAACGATTTTAATCCATTATCACGAATTATAAAAAATTGTGATAATGAATTTAATCCGTAATCACGAATTACAAAAAAAACTGTGATAACAAATTACACAAATTCGTGATAACGAATTATACATTTCGTAATCACGTTTTTAATCGTTATCACTAATTACAAAAAAATGTGATAACGAGTTTAATCCGTTATTACGAATTACAAAAACTGTTGTAACTAATTCCAGAAATTCGTGATCACGAATTTAATCTGTGATAGCGAATTCTACAATTCGTGATATCGATTTTAATTTGTGATATCGAATTCAAATTATATTTTTTGGAAGTCCTAAATGTGCTTCCGTAGAACATAAAAAATCTGTTATAACGAATTTAATCCGTTATCACGAATTACAAAAAAACTGTGATAACTATTTCTACAAATTCGTTATAACGAGTTTAATCCGCAATAACAATTCGTTATCACGATTTTAATCCGTTATCACGAATTACACAAAATTGTGATAACGAATTTAATTCGTGATTACGAATTACAAAAACTGTTATAACTAATTCCGAAAATTCGTTATCACGAATTTAATCTGTTATAACGACTTCTTCAATTCGTGATAACGATTTAAATTCGTGATTTCGAATTCAAATTTATATTTTTGGTAGGTCCTAAATGGGTTTCCGTACATAACCAAAAATACCGAAATAGAAAGCCAAATTTCATATAACTAATTCCAGAAATTCGTGATCACACGAATTTAATCTGTGATAACGAATTCTACAATTCGTGATATCGAATTCCAATTATATTTTTGGGAGATCCTGAATGGGCTTCCGAAGACATGAGATCATCGCATCATTTACGTTGTGTTAATCATGTTAATATCAATAACGTTTGGAGAAGACATTCTGATTGAAAATACTTAGAAATTAATATAGAACTCTTTGTCACAAATAGTGACACAATTTCAGTAGTTGCATATTGATTGAAAATGAATCAATATATCTAATATCATTATCATATAAATTTACACGACATTATAAGGTTCAGAACAAACAACTAATTACTTGATAATGTATGTTCCGGAATTCAGATTTTGGAAAATAAACAAATATTTTGTGTTCATTTTGCTCCATATTTATCACACAACTGCAGGTAAGTTTAGCGTTTGTTAAACAAATAGCCGAACCATTGAATTTGACATAATATATTGGTCCATTGTGACAAGAGATTTTTTTTAATTAAGATTTTGGATAAGAATTCACTCATGATATGCGTTTATTTTTTTTAACGAAATATTTATATAGGAAAACATATACATGATGAAATCTTAATAGATACTATACTGTAGAGTAAAATCTATAGAAGACCTTTTTTTTTAAATTTTTTCATGTATCTGCCGGATTACTAAAGTAAGTGTTACCCCCAAAAAATATATATATATACGAAGAAACCGCGTGATTTTGAGAAAAATAGCTGAAGTCTGCGTTGGTTTCATCGGTGCGTTAGCCTTAAAGATTTAAGTCTTTGACTGTATATACCATTTTCGTCTTATTTGTTTTATTCAAGAGGTATTTGAGTAAACTAAAAGTATAAAAGTCATAAATTACGCATGTCTGGATACAATTCCTCAAGATATGATTATGACTTAAATAATTGAAAATCTTAAAACCATACAAAAATATTTTAAAGTACCTAAATACGATTAATTAGAAATATCATATGTAAAGGAATTCTGTGATTGCAATCATAATTTACAATTCACAATCGTAATTTGCCTTCCACCTAAAATGAACACAGATGACTCACTTATCATAAAAAATTGTGACTGTCAAAAATAATTTGAAATAAAAGAATTTAAAATAATGAAGAATAAATATGGTTTATAGTCTTGTCTCAGGACCAACAAGTTACTACGAAAAATCCCGAATTTTGAGAAATAAGAGACTGAAGCAAAATTCGAGATCTAAGAATATTCAAAAGAGACACAAGTTTCTTCTTTTTTGTTTTAGACTATTTATCTTCGTTTACACGTTTGATTGTTATAACAGTTACTATTATTTATAGAAAACATCGCCGTAGGAAAACCATCAAGACAGTCTTCAACTAACGGAATATATGTAGCCGACCAAGCAGTCGATGGACATGTATATCCCGAGTTTAATTCTGGCAGGTTTTTATGCTCGCACACTAGTGATGTTCAGTCGACAAAACCATGGTGGACTGTAGACCTTGGTCAAAATTACAACATTAATAACATTAAAATATATGGAAGAAGAGACTGCTGTAGTAAGTTATATCTCGAGAGATTTGTTGGTATCAAAGATTCCGCTGTATTTTTTTTTACTCCTAACTAAAGATTATTTATGTTTGCAATGCATTTTTATTGTAACAAACACTTCATAGTTTTCTAACCCCAGAGATAGTGTATAGAGTCGATTTTGGTGAATTACCGAGCATTTTGTATCATTTTTAGCTCACCTGGCCAAAGGCCACGTGAGCTATTGCCATCACTTGGCGTCCGTCGTCGTCGTCGTCCGTCGTCGTTAACAATTATACAAAACTCTTCTCCTCTGAAATTACTTGACTAATTAGAACCAAACTTGGTATGAATGTTCCTCGGGGTACCCTGCATAGAATTGATGTGGGGATTTTTGATTTGTCGAAAAACATGGCCGCTGTTACTAAAAATAGAACATAGGGGTCAAACAACAGTTTTTCGCAAATATCTCAAAAATCATTAGGTTACGGCAAATTATGCAGGTTGAAAGTGTTCAGCATGATGAGAGCTACCTGTGTGCTGATTTTCGTGAAAATCTGTCAACTGATTTTAGAGTTATTGCCCTTTTTTTGATATTTTTGGCTTTTTTATGTTATTATTTCAAAAATCTTCTTCTCTGAAACTACTATTCAAAATCAAATGAAACTTGGTAAGATTGTTCCTTGGGGTACCCTGCATAGAGCTGATGTGGGGATTTTTGGTTTGTCGAAAAACATGGCCGCTGTTACTAAATATAGAACATAGGGGTCAAACAGTTTTTCGGAAATATCTCAAAAAATCATTAGGTTACGGCAAATTCTGGCAGGTTGAAAGTGTTCAGTATGATGAGAGCTACCTGTGTGCTGATTTTCGTGAAAATCTGTCAACTGATGTTAGAGTTATTGCCATTTTTTGATATTTTTGGCTTTTTTTTGTGTTATTATTTCAAAAATCTTCTCTGAAACTACTGTTCAAAATCAAATGAAACTTGGTAAGATTGTTCCTTAGGGTATCCTGCAAAAAGTTAATGCTTGGATTTTTGATTGGTCGAAAAACATGTCCGCCCTTACTAAAATTGGAACATAGGGGTCAAAATGCTGTTGTTTGCTATTTTTTCCTGAATTATAGAAAGAAAATGAAGATGAAAGCTACTTTCAAGGTAAACATGGTATCCCGAGTTGAATGGTGATGATAAAAGTTTGTTTTGGGCGGCCATTTTTAAAATGGCTGCCATTTTCCCGCCATTTTTAGCTCACCTGGCCTAAAAGGCCATGTGAGCTTTTGCCATGATCACTTTTCGTCCGTCGTCCGTCGTCCGTCCGTCCGTCCGTCCGTCGTAAACTTTTCATTGAAACATCTTCTCCTCAGAAACCATTTGGCCAATTCCAACCAAACATTGCATGAGTGGTGTATGGAAGGTCCTCAACAAAGATTCCTCATTTAGTTCTGATTGGTCAAGAAACATGGCCACCAGAGGCAATTCTTGTTTCTGATTGGCTGATTTTCAAAAATCTTCTCCTCTGAAACGGCTGGGCAGATTGGATCGAGGCTTCATAGGAATGATATATGACATGTCCTCCACAAACGATCCTCATTTTATATTGATCCGATGAAAAATATGGCCACTGTTGCTAAAAATAGAACATAGGCGTAAATTGCTGTTTTTTGCTAATAACTCAAAAACCGTTACAGATATTGAAAATCTGACATGGGGTAAAATTGATCAGCATGACAAGATCTACCTACCCTGAAATTTTGAAGGAAATTCCAAAACCCATTTAGGAGTTATTGCCCTTTTTTCATCAAATTTTCAAAATTTTAACATTTTTTGTCATTTATCTCCAAAACTATTTGAGATAGAAGTGAAATGTAAATTTGAAAAATGTTTGCCATGTTGAGATCCACCTACCATGAAATTTTAAAGGAAATCCCAAAACCCATTTAGGAGTTGTTGCCCTTTTTTTGTCAAATTTTCAAATTTTTTTCATTCAAAAATCTTCTCCTCTGAAACCGCTGGACCGATTGGTTTGAAACTTAATAGGAATGATCTATGACATGTCCTCTACAAACGATCCTCAATTTATTTTGATCTGACGTAAAACATGGCTGTCGTAGCTAAAAATAGAATATAGGGGTGCATGTGTTGTTTTTGGCTTATAACTTAAAAACCGTTACAGATATCAAAAATCTGACATGGGGTAAAATTGATCAGCATGACAAGATCTACCTAACCTGAAATTTTGAAAGAAATGCTAAAACCCATTTAGGAGTTATTGCCCTTTTTTCGTCAAATTTTGAAAATTTAACATTTTTCGTCATTTATCCCATAAACTATTTGAGATAGAAGTGATATGTAAATTTGAAAAATGTTTGCCATGTTGAGATCTACATACCCTGAAATTTTAAAGGAAATCCCAAACCCATTTAGGAGTTATTGCCCTTTTTTTGTCAAATTTTCAAAATTTTAACATTTTTGCATTTATCTCCAAAAGTATTTGAGATAGAAGTGAAATGTAAATTGAAAAATGTTTGCCATGTTGAGATCTACCTACCCTGAAATCCCAAGTTCTATTTAGGAGTTATTGGTTTGTGTAATTTGAGGTCAGGTTCTGTTACATTTATTTAAGGTTCACCCTTATTCCTGGTCAATTTTATCAACTTCCTGCCAGGACTACCACCATCAGGGAACATATTTTAACATTAAACCTTATGAAAAATAAATCTTCAACAAATTTTCCCTGAACAATGGAACCAATTGCAACAAACTTGGTCAAATAGTTGATTAATTGTCCAATGAAAACCAGACTCCAGGTGAGCGATACAGGCTCTGGTGAGCATCTTGTTTACACTTGCTCAGATTTCAACAATATTTGGTTTTTAAAGTAAACATGGTATCCTTAGTGAATGGTGATGATGAGATTTTTTGTATGGAGCATCTATGGAAGGTCCTTTAGGAAATTTGCATAAATCTTCCCGGTACGTGAAACAAAATGGCCGTCATGAGCATTTACATGTTCTGATTGGTCGAAATTTAAAAGTTCTTCTCCTCTGAAACCGTAAAGCCAAATGAACTGATTTTTGGTATGGATGATCTATGGAAGGTCCTTTACAAAGTTTGCATAACTCATCATGGTCCGTGAAACTAAATGGCCGCCATGAGCATTTACATGTTCTGACTGGTTGAAATGTAAAACTTCTCCTTACAAACCGTTAAGCCAAATGAACTGATTTTTGATATAGAACATCTATGGAAGGTCCTTTACAAAATTTGCATAAATCAGCTTGGTCCGTGAAACAAAATGGCTGCCATGAGCTTTTACATGTTCTGATAGGTCAAAATTTTAAACTTCTTCTCCTCTGAAACCTTAAAGCCAAATGAACTGATTTTTGGTATGGAGTATCTATGGAAGGCCCTTTAGAAAGTCTGCATAAATCTTCCTGGTCCATGAAACAAAATGGCCGTCATGAGCATTTACATGTTCTGATTGGTCGAAATTTAAAAGTTCTTCTCCTTTGAAACCGTAAAGCCAAATCAACTGATTTTTGGTATGGAGCATCTATGGAAGGTCCTTTACAAACTTTGCATCAATCTTTCTAGTCCGTGAAACAAAATTGCCACCAGAAACCTTTATATGTTCTGATCGGTCAAAATTTAAAACTTCTCCTCTGAAACCGTTTGGCCAATGAACTTATACTTGGTATGAAGCATTTATAGAAGATTATTTACAAAGTTTCCAGAAATCAATCTAGTCTGTCAAATCAAAAGTTTGTGACTGCCAGGTGAGCGATACAGGCTCAGCCCACTGAGCCTCTTGTTTTTAATATCGCCACTTTAAAGACGGGCAGTCACGCAGCACGGATTTACAGCAAAAAATGTTTTGGTTCTGAGTGCCCTTCTCGTTGAAAAACTGTATCAATGTGGCATATTTGTGTTAAAAAAAGGACTCAAAGCGAAATTCAGGTATGTCGAAAAAATTCTAGTCAGTTATTTGATAGTAGTTATTAAGAGAAGACAAACCAGGTCCTAAAAGTGAAATAAATTAAAAGAAAACTAAGAAGCACATCCGTCCGTCGGTGGTATTTTGTTTCTACCTTTTTTTGTCATTTTTGGGACAGATGTATAGTCTGATGTTAACAATCAAAATAGGTCAAATAAATTCTTTGATAGTAATTTTGATATACAAGATGTTCTCATTTCGTTGATGACTTATCAGTTGCTCTCAAGGCTTAATATGTTGAAAACCATCTAAGGACAGAGATATGCACAAATGAGATACTGTTAATTTTAAGTATCAAAAAGTGCCTGGTAATTTTATGACAATATATTTTTAGCTTCCACTTTAACGCTTGTACCGAAATGATAACAACAAAACTGGAGATTAACAATTTGCAAACGGTCATGGTCACACAAATAACAAGCACTGAATAACCCCCCAAAAATTAAGGTCCAATATTTAAGAAAAAGGAAAAATTTTCCTAAGGAGCAATCAAAAAAAGTAATCCATTGGACAGACAAACCCGGGAAGACAAATGAACAACCACAAGCACAACAAATAAACACAGAAAACTAAAAAACAATGAACAACACGAACTCCTATAAAAGCCAGGAGTGGACCCAGGTGCTCCGGAAGGGTAAGCTGTTCCTGCTCCGTATACGGCACGTGTCGTGACGTTCAACAAAGGGCTAGTTTCTTTTTGTTTTCACGTAGTAACCCCTGAATGAAGTCCGCTTCATGTGAGCACAGAAACAGATCGGCGAGGAGAGGAGCACAGTTGGTTTCGATTGGAATGCCGCTTGTGTGTTGAAAAATTAGACCGCCAAATTCAACAAATATGTTGTCTATGAGAAAATCTAACATTTCATCTTCCGAATACTTTTTGTCAGAATCAGAGTGGTTCTTCACGAAATAAGCCTTTGCTATACCTAGAACTAGAAATTTATACCTACGTGTGCAATTTTTCTTAAAAAATATTGGTTTACCAAAGGTTACCAAAATCCAAAAGTTAAGAATTTCAATAAGGAAATCCGATAAAGGAAAAAATTAGAAAACTGTACTTCTCAGACTAAGATTTGACTGAGAATTTCCTTAGGTCAGGAAAAAACTTAAGTGATATGCACGACATTACTTAAGTAGGACCTTAACTAAGGAAAGTAGGGATATGGAATCCATCGTGACTTAACATTTAAGTCATGAATAAAATGATATTAAAAATAACAAATATTGGAATATTTAAGGGAGCAACTTATATTTCATTTTTATGGAGAACCGACAAGGCATCGATAGCGGCATCCAACAAGCCTACCTTCTTTTTTCGGTGCGCAAATGCTCAACATTTATTTCAAAATAAACTACCATTTAATTGTAGTTGATATAAAGTCCTGCCTTTTTGTCACCAAATGTTTTTATTTCAAATTATATATTCAATGCTCCAATTGCAACAACGTGAAAGCCACATAATCCCAGGACAGAGATATGGACGAGGAAGATATTCTTTAGTTTTCACAGAATTCAATCTAATTACAAATAGATCTATTAATTGCTCCTTTCAGTCACTGCATGTAGATCTAACATTTTACTTTCTGTTTTGTTGACCTTTCCAATCAGCCAATCAGATTTCAGCCTTCATGATTTTTAATGCATTAGCCTAAGGATAAAACCAGAGGATTCTCAATAGGTCATCAGCATTTTTATGGAGAACCGACAAGGCATCGATAGCGGCATCCAACAAGCCTGCCTTCTTTTTTCGGTGCGCAAGTGCTCAACATTTGTTTCAAAATAAACTACCATTTGATTGTAGTACAAAGTAAAATGGGGTGTTGTTAGATCTACATTCAGTGACTGAAAGGAGCAATTAGTAGATCTTTATTAGATTGCACAGAAGTAAACCTGTTGTAACGGTAAACTTAAAGTATCAACACTAGCATCTGAACTGGTGCTACCTTTGGATGCCAAAATGTTAACACAAATGGAGTTTAACGATTTGCTATAGGTCACGGTCACACAAAAAAAACAAGATTAAATGAATCCCCTGAAATTAACGTCCTGAATTAAGAAAGGTTATCATAAATCCAAAAGTCAATATAATTTCAATAAGGAAACGCGATAAAAGGAAAAGAATGACAACTGATCATAAAGGACTCCAGACGACTTGAAACTGAATAGATGCAGAATATTGCCTCAGTTTGAAGTCCATAGTTTTTTGAATGACGTTATGATCAGTGGCATATTATTGACTTTTATAGTCCGTCTAAATAATAGAATATTCACACAAACTACATTTTGTACCTAAAAAATATACTATTTCATATTAAAAATACATTACTTATCCCAATATAATTGTTCGTTTCTGGAATGTTTCCGGACTATGACGTGTATATCCCATCATATTACATCACGTACTTACACAAAGGCGGAAATTTTGTAGATTAAAAAAAAATAACATGGATTCTTTTCAGCTTCACGCTTTCAGCAATTTGCTATCCAAGCAATCAAACCAAAGTGTCCAAACGGTGGTTGGTCAACATTTGATAGAGGACATATAGTAGAGTGTCATTACCAAACAGGACCCACTACTTATTTATCCATCAGTTGTCCTTCCAATACATACGGAAGGTATGTTAGAGTTATCAAGGACACATTTGACGCACTGTCAATCTGTGAGATGGAAGTTTATGGTGACACCAAGGCACCACTGGCAGGTAAATGTCTTCAGTGAATAATGAGAGGTTGAAATCCAAGTTAAGTACATGTAATTATCTTTTAAATTATATATACGATTATTTTAGTATTAATTTTTATTGATTCATATTTGATTCTGAATTTTTGTTTAGATCAAGAGTAAGTAGGACTACAAATAGAGGAAATATAATATAGTCTATGATACAATTCCTTGTCGCACCGGAATTTGGCAAGACTTGTCATAGACTGGAAATTAAATACCAGTATTGCGCTTTTGACGATGTTTGGTCCGATTCTAATACCTTGAATTATACTCTGAATATGATCCTTTAATGACTTGTTGATTGTTAGCCTACTAAGTTTTCCTTCATTTCCATTGATGAGATTCGCGCGAGTTGTATATTGGCCAGCACATGGTTTCTGGGAGAAACTAAAAATATATATGTTTGTATGCATGTGTACATTTTCTATTTCTCTTAGTTTGAATTGCGCTTTTAACAGGATCTTCCATTGTACCATGGCCTCTTTATTCCTTTTACAGGGATGTTTTCAGATTGGCATTTGCCACATATCCTTCTATTGACGGAAGTTTTAAATTTTTAGATTCAAGTAGGCTGAACAAAAATTTGTAATTTTTTAGATTCAAGTGGGTTGTACATTGCGACTGCATGTGGATTCCCTGGACACACATATGATGGACATGTTTTGGACACAACGTTTGCTGGAAGTAACATCGAATGCACGATATTCTGTATGTCGAAGAATGGGTGCAGTGCAGCTGAGTACAAGAAGGAGAAAAGAAACTGTATTCTGAAATCTAAGCCATGGAATGAAACCGAACCATACATGTCTAAAGATGAAGGGAGTATAGTGATTTGGATTTAACAGAGAAAATTATATAATGTTGTTGGATAAAATTTTGTTAGAAGCAAATATATGTTGTGTATTGTAATTTTGGTTGATCGATTTTATGTAAAAGTATTATTTCCTCAGATTTTGTTTTATTTCAGCTTTTTCTGATATTTTTCTTTTTGGTAAATGTAGATATGATAAAGGATATATTTCTTAAAGTAATCATTCAAAAATTATTTGTTGACGAAGATCATTAATATATACAATAAATGTGCGCTCTAAACACATATATATGTCTTGTCCTTTCATATTAGAAATTAACACTCCTGGGTCATCATTGAAATAAAAGGCGAAAATAATTTGAGAGCAGGCAATATATGTATACTTGTTTAGAATTTATTTATAGTTTTCATTTGTTTGCTATTGTTTATTTAAATGAAAACAATGGTTTTTGATATTTCCGTTTTTTTTTTTTTTAAATACTTCAAGATTCTAATTCAGTTAAAACCATTGTTAATATAAATCGTAAAAATATTAATTTTAGAAACAACGAAATGCGGCAAGATACCTTTTTCATTCAAAACAAAATATCTTTTTTAATAGTAAATTTGATCAACATGTTGGAATTGAGACATGGCAACCAGTTTTCAAAATAGACTCCCATACAATTAAAAAATCTCTACAATTTATACACAATAAAAGAATTTTTAACAAATTTATTGTTTTTAGATGGAAGATTTTAAGCCGTATTTTACATAATCAACATAAGCTTTTAAGGTGGAAATTTGTGCAAAGTCCACGATGTCCAATTTGTCATTGTATAGATTCCTATGATCACTTCTTTTTAAATTGCTGAATAGTATAAGATTTTTGGCAGTTTATTATAAAAATGTTGAAATTAGAATTCCTTAGGATGTGATTTATGTCATCATAGTGCTTATCCCAAATTTGTGTCCTATTACAGGGAATTCTAATTTTCTATATTTGTTACATCGCGATAAAAGTAAATTGAGGAATTATTGTTTTTACTATAATAATTTTTCCCAGTAAGTATAGATCCCTTTTCCCACCACCATTTTATTAACCTCTGATCTTTCTATTCTTATTTCCCAGTTCAATGTATCACACTCACTTTTGTTTCTTCTAAACAACAATCCAAAGATACCAACATTAGATACAGCAAATTTATACTATGCTGTATACGACGCATCCCAAGGAGTTACCTCTCATCAGCAGCACTAAAATCTAAACACCTGGAAGACCAAAAACCAAACTTACCTTAAACAAGAAGTACTCATAACCAAAAATACCGAAACAGGAAGCCAAATTTCAGTTAAGGAGATCTACCATGTGCAATACAAGGAATGAACCCTTAGCATTAATGTATAAACTAAGTACTTTTATCGGATTGTCCTTAAATTTCATATTAGATATTTTATCTTCACGGTGTTTTAATCTTCCTAGCCATATACCCCCTGTTTTACTGGTATTTAATTTTAAGCCAGAGACAGAACCACAAATATCGATTATATTTAGTGCCTTCTGAATTCCTTGTTTTGACTTGAGAAATAAAGTATTATCATCTGCTAATTGGGAAATCGTCAAGCTTTGCATGTGACCATCAAGTTTAATTTCAATAACAAGTAATTTAGTTGTTATTTCTTAGTTTATTTGCCACAATTTCTACTGCAAGAACAAAAATAAGACGAACAAGGACATCCTTGCTTAATACCTCTTTGTATATTTATTGGAGCAGATACCAAGCCGTTATTTGCCACACGAGGTTGTATGTCTGAATATAATGTTTTGATCCAATTTAAAAAGTTGGCATTAAAACCTAAGGCATTAAAACCTAAATGCTATAAATTTTCATTCATGAAATCCCAATTTCATGTGTCAAAGGCCTCAGAAAAGTCAATAAATGAAATAGTACATTCTACATTATATTTTTCCGAATATTCATAAACGGATTAAATTTGCCGCAGATTGAAGCCTATATATCGATTTTTAATATACCCAGTTTGATCGGAATTATTATACTACCCGTTTAAGTCTACAAGCTAATGTGAAAAACAACTATTTATAATCGGCATTTAATAGCGAAATTGGTCTGTAATTTGAGAGATCGAGAAGATAATTTTTCCTATATCATATAGCTATGACTTTCACAAAGATTGGACCTAGAATTTTCCAAAATTGTCGAAAAAAAACTGTGCTCAATCCATCAATTCCCCGACTTTTATTAATTTTTAAACTAAATACAGAATTGGTTAATTCTTCTAGAGTTACTAATCCGTAACATGATATTAAATTATACGACATAAGACCACAAATGAAAAACAGTACTGATCATCAAGCCGTCTCATTGAAAATTCAAACAACATCAGCAAAAAATAGAGGCCCCGGATATTGGAAAATAAACCATTTAGTTTTGCTAGAGAGTTATTACCAGGAAAATATACTTAATATAAAATATAAAAATAATCGATTAATTCATCAAAATTATATAGACATCCAGCTGTTTAAAAAAGGGGAAATAAAACTAGATCAAGGCAGTCGGAAACGACAGCTATCCACGCACTCCCGACATGATGTATCCTTGTGCACCTTTCTCACAATCATGTCTTTGAAATCAGGTCCAAATTTTAAAACATCAAAGTTCTTCTACCTTACTGCGCATCTTCATACAGTACTGTATAGAAATAAAATGTATAAAATGAAAAATGAAAGAAGAGTTTAGATCACAAGCTTTCAAAATTAACACCTGTGGGCACAAAGGTCTGAAAATCAGAATTTGAAAACGTTATTGCGCACCACATACAGTTTGTGACGATACTGTATAGAAATAAAATGCATAAAATGAAAAATGAAAGAGGAGTTTAAAAGGTCACAAACTTGAATTCTCAATTTTCGAAATTCGACCCTTGTGGGCTCCGATTTTTGAAAATCAAAACAATAAAAGCTTATTATGCATCTAGATACAGTTTTTGACAATACTGTATATAAATTAAATGCATTAGGTCAAAAATGAAAGAGGAGTTTAGGTCACAAGCTTTAATTCCTAATTTTCGAAATTCGACCCCTGTGGGCCCCAATTTTTGAAACTGAAAATTCTAAAACTTTATTGCGCATCTACATACATGATGTGACAATACTGTATAGAAATTAAGTTCGTGCAGTCAAACATTAAAGAGGAGTTTAGGTCACAAGCTTAAATTTCTAATTTTTATAAATTCGACCGGTGTGGGCCCAGTTTTTGAAAATAAAAATTCTAAAACCCACTTCTTGTGCATCTACATACAGTATTTGACAATACTGTATAGAAATCAAATGCATGAAATCAAAAATGAAAGAGATGTTTAGGTTACAAGCTTAAATTCGCAATTTTTAAAATTTGACCCCTATTTCTTTGAAGTGCTGGGATAATAAATGATTAGATTAGTCATTTCTTCGCATTTAAATTAGTAGAAAACTGTACTTTCGGAATTGACAGTTACTTACATCTAGTCAAAAATATAAAACCTTATTCCCATCCAAACATAGTATGCAATCATTCTATAAAGAAATTAAATCAATAATTTAATGAAAAATGAAAAAACCTGAGTTCACACGCTTAAACTTATAATTTTTATGCCCGCACTTTCGAAGAAAGTTCGGGGATATAGCGATTGTCTCCATCCGTCCATCCGTCCGTCCGTCACACTTTCTTGTGACATCAACTCCTCCTTCATCTTTGGGTTTAGGAATTTAATTTCTATATAGAATGGTTGCATACCACCTGTAGATGCGCAATAAGGTTTTTGATTTTTGATTTTCTAAACAAGGGGCCCACATGGGTTGAACTTCGAAAATTTGGAATTCAAGTTTGTGACCTGAACTCGTTAATTAAATTCCTAAACCCAAAAGTGAAAGAGGAGTTGATGTCACAAGAAAGTGTAACGGGTGGACGGAGAAAATCGCTATATCCCCGAACTTTATTCGAAAGTGCGGGGATAAAAAGCATATCGTATTGTAAAATGAAAAAAAAATTGAAATAATGCGAAACATGAATGGATTGAAAAAGGTCTAACAGTAGTATATGGGACAGTCCAAGTCGCATTTGAGGAGGTGGTGGAGGAGGTGGAGGATCATGAGGAGGATCCATCGGAAGTGACGTCAACCGGAAATGACGTCATAGGAAGTGACGTGACCAGAACCGGAAGTCACGTGATCGAAACCGGAAGTACCCAGAAACGGTTTGCGTGCATGCGCAACCGAAAGTGATGGATTTTCCCGCCATTTGTTTACGGAAGTTACGTAAGTCACGGACCCGGATGTGCCATGCTTGACCAGAACTCAGATTGAATTATCTTCCTTTTCCCGCACTTCTCGGTCGTCTCTGGATCTTTCATCGGTCTCTAGGGTCTGATACTCTCACTGTTATGTCGAAGTCCGAGAGTATACGAAATACACTATTGGATTATCTCCCCTTATCCCGCTCTTTTCATCTGCGGGTGATGTTTTTTGTGAGGACCAAAGATAGGATTGGATATGTCCCCTTACCTCCAAGTGATGCTGTCACCAATAGATCAATGGAGGGGTGTCCTTAACAACCGCCTTAGCAACGGCGGTCCATTTCATTGCTCTATGATGCACATCGTTTATCTTCTCTTGCTCATCGCTGCTCTTCTCTTGCTCTTTCCTGCTCATCGCTACTCAGGACCTTACTCGCGTGCTCATTTCGCTCCTGTTGCTTGTTGCTGTTCGTCATCGCTTCTCCTCTCTACTTATGCTGCTTATCTCTTGCTCGTCGCTGCTCAATGCTGCTCTTCTCTTGCTCATCGCTGCTCATCTCTTGCTCCGTGCTGCTCCTCGCTGCTCTTCTCTTGCTCCGTGCTGCTCATCGCTGCTCTTCTCTTGCGCATCGCTGCTCATCACTGCTCATCGCTGTTCATCTTTTCCTCCGTGCTGCTCATCGGTGCTCTTCTCTTGCTCCGTGCTGCTCATCGCTGCTCTTCTCTTGCTCATCGCTGTCATCACTGCTCATCGCTGTTCATCTCTTGCTCCGTCCTGCTCATCGCTGCTCTTTTCTTGCTCCGTGTTGCTCACCACTGCTCTTCTCTTGCTCCGCGCTGCTCATTGCTGCTCATCTCTTGCTCCATGCTGCTCATCGCTGCTCTTCTCTTGCTCTTAGCTGCTCATCGCTACTCAGGACCTTACTCGTGTGCTCATTTCGCTCCTGTTGCTTGTTGCTGTTCGTAATCGCTGCTCTTCTCTTGCTCATCGCTGCTCTTCTCTTCCTCTTTGCTACTCATCGCTACTTAGGATCGTACTCACGTGCTCATTTCGCTCCTGTTGCTTGTTGCTGTTCGTCATCGCTGTTCATCTCTTGCTCCGTGCTGCTCATCGCTGCTCTTCTCTTGCTCCGTGCTGCTCCTCGCTGCTCTTCTCTTGCTCCGTGCTGCTCATCGCTGCTCTTCTCTTGCTCATCGCTGCTGATCACTGCTCATCGCTGTTCATCTCTTGCTCCGTGCTGCTCATCGCTGCTCTTCTCTTCCTCCGTGCTGCTCATCGCTGCTCTTCTCTTGCTCCGTGTTGCTCACCACTGCTCTTCTCTTGCTCTTTTCTGCTCATTGCTGCGCATCCCTTGCTCTGTGCTGCTCATCGCTGCTCTTCTCTTGCTCTTTGCTGCTCATCGCTACTCAGGACCTTACTCGCGTGCGCATTTCGCTCCTGTTGCTTGTTGCTGTTCGTTATCGCTGCTCTTCTTTTGCTCTTTGCTACTCATCGCTACTCAGGACCTTACTCGCGTGCTCATTTCGCTCCTGTTGCTTGTTGCTGTTCGTCATCGCTGTTCATCTCTTGCTCCGTGCTGCTCATCTCTGCTCTTCTCTTGCTCCGTGCTGCTCATTACTGCTCTTCTCTTGCTCCGTGTTGCTCACCACTGCTCTTCTCTTGCTCCGCGCTGGTCATTGCTGCTCATCTCTTGCTCCGTGCTGCTCATCGCTGCTCTTCTCTTGCTCTTAGCTGCTCATCGCTACTCAGGACCTTACTCGTGTGCTCATTTCGCTCCTGTTGCATGTTGCTGTTCGTAATCGCTGCTCTTCTCTTGCTCAGCGCTGCTCTTCTCTTCCTCTTTGCTACTCATCGCTTCTCAGGACCGTACTCGCGTGCTCATTTTGCTCCTGTTGCTTGTTGCTGTTCGTCATCGCTGTTCATCTCTTGCTCCGTGCTGCTCATCTCTGCTCTTCTCTTGCTCATCGCTGCTCATCACTGCTCATCGCTGTTCATCTCTTGCTCCGTGCTGCTCATCGCTGCTATTCTCTTGCTCCGTGCTGCTCATCGGTGCTCTTCTCTTGCTCCGTGTTACTCACCACGCTCTTCTCTTGCTCCGCGCTGTTCATTGCTGCTCATCTCTTGCTCCGTGCTGCTCATCGCTGCTCTTCTCATTGATACGTGTGAGTTGTTTGTCTTCAAACAACTGACGAAATTAAACAAAACCTCTGGTTATATTTTCGTTAAAAGCTTTCCATTGGTGTCATAGTGACGAAGATTGCTTTGTCTATTCATTCAGACCACACAGTTCGCAGTTCGTTGTTGCTGCTGCTATTGCTGCTGAGGAGGTGAAGGTGGCATTCCCACTATCGTCAAACTTCGCATGTGACCGTCATGTTTAATTTCAATAACTTAAGTAATTAAGTTGTTATTTCTTAGTTTATTTGCCACAATTTCTACTGCAAGAACAAAAATAAGACGAACAAGGACATCCTTGCTTAATACCTCTTTGTATATTTATTGGAGCAGATACCAAGCCGTTATTTGCCACACGAGGTTGTATGTCTGAATTTAATGTTTTGATCCAATTTAAAAAGTTGGCATTAAAACCTAAGGCATTTAAACCTAAATGCTATAAATTTTCATACATGAAATCCCAATTTCATGTGTCAAAGGCCTCAGAAAAGTTAATAAATGAAATAGCACATTCTACATTATATTTTTCCGAATATTCATAAACGGATTAAATCACATGTTGGTCTCGATGATACGATGGACATCAAAGATGGCTGCGTCCATGTAACGCGGACCTGAAAGAGAGAACCCTATGAAAGAGAAGTTTTAGAGTCTTTCCGTAAAGAAACGAATGTTCTCGGTCTCGTTGATGTTACGATGGACTTCAAAGATGGCTGCCCCCAAGTAACGCGGACCTGAAGGAGAGCACCCTAATGAAACGAAAATTTCAGAGTCTTTCCGGACGGAAACGAACGTTTACGGATTTCAGTTCCAACCATAACCCTAACTCGAGTCCTAAACCCAACCCTAACTCTAATCCTAACCCTAGTTCTAACCCTCGACATACGTGGATACCACTTCAACCTAGTTCGACACAAAAAGAATGCACACGGTATGGAAGAGGATTCAACATACTAAAGTGATTCAGTCTCAGATACCACCACAGAGGCCGATGATGAGGAATCGGAACAAAGCAGTGAACATGAGTCCAACGAAGACTCCGAAGAGCAATGCGAACAGTCTCCATGGGAAGTCATTTTGAATAGAACATTTCAAGTACATCAATCGGAATACTCACAGAAAGTAAACGAACTAGTCGAAGCCGGAATGGAAGAAGACGAGGCACGCTTGGCAGCATATAGAGACATTTTTGACACATACAGAGACGAAATGCAAAAGCATTACCTCGGACTGATATCTTGGCATCAAGACATGAATAAAGACCCCGTACATGGAAAGATCAAGAAAAAAAAATTAAAAAAAAGGGAGGTAGGGTAATGCAGCCTATATATGTTTATACATATATATAGCCAGTCACAAGCCTGGACAAATGCAGGGTGGCCTTTCAAATGACCTGAAGGTAAGGGTGCTCTCGCACAGATCCAATCTTTGAATAACGACAATCGACCACCACTAGCAGCAGCAGCCCCAAAACTGAAATGAACACGAGAGTAAGGTCATGAGTAGCGATGAGCAACAAAGAGCAAGAGAAAAACAGCGATGAGCAAGAGAAGAGCAGCGATGACGAACAGCAACAAGCAGCAGGAGCGAAATGAGCACGCGAGTAAGGTCCTGAGTAGCGATGAGCAACGATGAGCAAGAGAAGAGCAGCGATAACGAACAGCAACAAGCAGCAGGAGCGAAATGAGCACGCGAGTAAGGTCCTGAGTAGCAATGAGCAGCGATGAGCAAGAGAAGAGCAGCGATAACAAACAGCAACAAGCAACAGGAGCAGAAAAGAGCAAGAGATGAGCAGCGTAGAGCAGCACGGAGCAAGAGATGAGCAGCGAAGAGCAGCTCGGAGCAAGAGATGATCAACGAAGAGCAAGAGAAAAGCAGTGATGAGCAGCACGGAGCAAGAGAAGAGCAGCGATGAGCAGCGATGAGCATGAGAAGAGCAGCGATGAGCAGCGCGGAGCAAGAGATGAGCAACGCGGAGCAAGAGATGAGCAACGCGGGGCAAGAGATGAGCAACGCGGAGCAAGAGATGAGCAACGCGGAGCAAGAGATGAGCAGCGAAGAGTAGCACGGAGAAAGAGATGAGCAGCGATGAGCAATAGAAGAGCAGTGAAGAGCAGCCATGAGCAGCGCGGAGCAAGAGATGAGCAACGCGGAGCAAGAGATGAGCAGCGAAGAGTAGCACGGAGCAAGAGATGAGCAGTGATGAGCAATAGAAGAGCAGTGAAGAGCAGCCATGAGCAGCGCGGAGCAAGAGATGAGCAACGCGGAGCAAGAGACGAGCAGCGAAGAGCAGCACGGAGCAAAAGATGAGCAGCGATGAGCAAGAGAAGAGCAGAATGACGAACAGCAACAAGCAGCAGGAGCGAAATGAGCACGCGGGTAAGGTCATGAGTAGCGATGAGCAGCAAAGAGCAAGAGAAGAGAAACGAAGTGCATCATAGAGCAATGAAATGGACCGCCGTTGCTAAGGCGGTTGCTAAGGACACCCCTCCATTGATCTATTGGTGACAGCATCACTTGGAGGTAAGGGGACATAATCCAATCCTACCTTTTGTCCTCACAGAAAATACCCCAAATGAAAAGAGCGGGATAAGGGGAGGTAATCCAATAGTGTACTTCGTATACTCTCGACATATCAGTGAGAGTATCAGACCCTAGAGACCGATGAAAGATCCGGAGACGAACGAGAAGTGTGGGAAAAGGGAGATAATTCAATCTGAGTTCTGGTCAAGCATGGCACTTCCGGGTCCGTGACTTACGTCACCTCCGTAAACAAATAATGGGGAAAACCCATCACTTCTGGTTGCGCATGCACCTGACTTCCGGTACTTCCGGTTCCGCCTACGTATAGCACATCCGGGTCCTAGCAAGTGACTTGCGTCACTTCCGTAAACAAAAATCCATCATTTCCGGTTGCGCATGCGCGCAAACCACTTCCGGGCACTTCCGGTTCCGGTCACGTGACTTCCGGATCCACCACTACCTCCTCAAATACTAACTGAAGTCTCCCCATATACTACTTCTAATAAACAATGCATACTGTCAAAGCTTAGAAAAACAAAAACTAAAAACATTATATTAAAATCTAAAAGACAATGATAACAATACCATATTTGACCAACAAGAAATCTTAATTCTTGAAAGTTAAATAATTAAATAAAATACAAAAATATGTCAACGATACAATAACACAAAATAAGTTATCATTTTTATTACTTATTAATATTATCAGTCATCTAAAAGTCTTGTAAAACAATCGTATGGTTTCTATGACAATTGGAAAATTCCAACAACATATGCTTGGTTTCTTTTAATGTTTTTTCTTTAAAATTATTTCTTTCTTTTTTCCCTAATTTCATGTAAGTCCTAATTCTCTGCAATTTTCTTTTAAAAATTTGTTTTCTTCTGTTTCGATGGCAAAAGTCGAATATCCAAATCTTAACGAAAGAGCTATACAACTGCCGTCCATATAAATATGGTAAGTCACTCGGATGAATTTATTTGCATAAATTATTTTTCAGCCCGTATGTAGTTTCAGGAAGAACACAGGAATCTACATCTCATGTATAACACAGATACTTCTCAGCCTATTCATTTTTTACAGGTTTTTATAGCAACGACAGTGATAGTGAACTTATCATTCAAATCGTCATTTGACAAATGAATATCTATCTCTTAGGAAATAATCTCATCACAAAAGTATTTTATTTACTTCTAATGAAAGTTTTGGTTCCCTTAAATGTTAAATGTTGAAATTTGACTTTTAGCTTGACAGAAAATGCAGGCTGGCGAGATATGGTAGCTTGTCAGTAATTTTTTAAAGTGGAAAACTGTTATATAATTTAAACAATTAATCACATAATCACAACAGAGTGAGGATTGTCTGACTTGGGAAAGTCACTGAACAGTGGTGGGATTTAACTGGTTTGATGGGTACCCAAACCTCCCCCATATCTAACCTGACATACTTTTGTATGAAACATACTTTAAAAGCCAATACAGTATGCGTAAGATGCTTTCTAGAACTGCAAAATGTGTTGCCGGTTCAGATAGCTGGGTCAGGATTTGCTCGTTTTAAAATTAAAACCAGCTAAGGCTCTCATAGGTGTATTGCGGGTATACTGTCGTTGTCTCCGTCCGTCCGTCTGTCCGTCACACTTTCTTGTGACATCAACTCCTCGTTCAATTTTAGGCAAAGCATTTTAATTCCTTCACCGTAGTGTTGCATATATCCTGTAGATGCGCAATAAAGTTTTAAAATGTTTGATATCGCTCACCGGGTGAAATGTGGGACCAAAAACGAGCGAATTATCATAATATGCTTGTGACATCAACTCCTCATTCATTATTGATGCAAGGCTTCTATATTCGTGATAGAATGATTGTGATGTAGATGCGCAATCAGGTTTTAAAATTTTGGAACCGAAAATGAGCGAATTTTCAAAATATGCTTAAAACATCGATTTTTGAAGCATTTTTTGTTTATGGCTTCTGGTTTCTTTATAGGTAAATTGTCCGTGGTGTAAAGATGGAAAGACAGGTTTCAAAATATATATTTTCACTTAATGGACGAAATCAACAAATTGTCAAAATATGAATGTGACATCAACTTCTTATTGATTATTGATGCTAGGCTTCTACTTTGATTATAGAATGATTGTACATATGATGTAGATGCGCAATAAGGTTTTAAAATTTTGATTTCATTCATGTAGCGAAAATTTGGACCGAAAATGAGCGAATTTTCAAAATATGCTTAAAACATTAATTTCGGAGGCATTTTTTATGCTAGGCTTCTGGTTTCATCATAGGTAGATTATCCATGATGGACAGATGCAAAAAAAGATGTTCAACACACAATTTTAGACCCATGGCATATAGGAAGAATTATAATTATCAAAATATGTTGTTGATTTTTTTTCCATTTAAAGCAAAAATGTAAATAAATTTTCTGACATCATCAAATCTGCCAGCACCCACACCCCCTCCCCTCAAATTCAAATGGTCATCCACTTATTGGGTTATGTGGGATGGACTGAAATGGGTTTTTTAATTTTAACTCGGGGGCAAGTTTTGTCTTTAACACTTAATTTGCATCAAAATCATCACTTGGATGAAACAAATATGGGGATGCGGGTATAACTGTCGTCTCCGACAGTTTGATATTTAAGGCCACAAAAATTGATTTCTAGTTCTTTTGATTTCGCCGCTCCGATTTTCGGACTTTGTATATTTTGAGAATTTTTTTTTACCGTTGCATGTTGCGAAAAATCTAAAAATTCGCCCCAAATTCTTCATTTTTCAAGAAATTAAAAATAGAAAGTGTTCGCCCGTTCCCAAAATTTGGTAAAACTTTTTTCTCCATTTTTTGCAATATTATTTGCCACAAGTAAATTTGATCTTCGCCTGAAAAAAATAGTCCTCAAGAAAAGTATTTAAATAAAAAAATGCTCGCTAGCTCGCACCTATTTTTGCCATAAAAATCCAAAGAACTAAAAATAAATGTGGTGTGTCCTAACTATACAAACATAATACGGGAAGACTGCATGGCTGGCAATGTTGTAGATACATTGTTGTGTACTTGGGTTACTGATTTGTTGAGGATACTTACTGTCAATTCCTACATGACCTAAGACTCTTGGCACTAGCTGGCAAGCGTCTACACAATAACACAGTTGAGTGAAATTCTAGAAATCTTACGATGTTATTTTCCTGAATTTATATCAGATTCATAAACGTCGACATCGAAAAAGTTTACACCGCTTTATATAATCATTATATTTTGGTTTATATAATAAAGGTCAAGCGATTTGAAGACTCTTTGTTAAATGAGCAGACGACAATTCAACATATAGCATACACCTTCAGGATTTTTTATATGGATTTATTATTTTTTTGGTGTCACCAGAATATAGTCATACTGAAATAATTTCTGTTTACATCTCGATTATTCAATAATGTACATATTTGACATCTGTCTAGATTTATCTCAGTCTGTCGTTTTTTTTTTCACAAAAAGAAACCGAAACACGAACGGAATAAAAACGTGTATCTACCGAAAACATGTCACGAATATAAAAATTCGATTTCATGAAATAGGTAAAGTAGGAAATCAATAGTTAAAAAGATATCCTAAAGGTTAACAAGTTGCTTTTCTTCCAAAAAGCAATACGTGGATGCAAATTTCTTGTTCGCCACTAACTTCGTAGTATTGTAAGAAACAACATGATATTGCACATCATTTTTGGCCAGGTTGGTTAAAAAACACAAATGCTGTTTCAGTAGAATAAACAATTTTATTGAAGAAATGAAAAGCAAATTAGTGTGTGCGGTCATAATATTTTTACCTGTTTGAAAAAAATATCATTTTTGATACATTGTGATACAACTATATATATTCATATCTATATAATAATTTCAAAATTGATTTTAGTACAGATATCCATAAAAATATATGGTGTGCATAAGAAATGAAGTGTAGAAAGTCAGAAAAAATGTTGTGAAAGTTTTAGCATGTTCTTTACTCATTAATTTAAAAAATATGATTGCTGTGTTACAAAAGTAATGTTCCTGCATATCAACCAAAATCGTTAATAAAATACATCTTGAATATATTTAATGCTAAAATGGGATAAAAATTATTTTGTGTAAAGTTGTTATTAAAATTTTGAAACTTTGATGAAAATAGCTCCTGTCTATATGCATATTTTTAATTAAGGTACTAATACAGAACAAAGTAAACATGGAAACCACAAAAGAAGTCGTCCGTGCATGATATATATATTTCCTTGATGCTGAAGTTTACCAAAAAGATTGTGTCTCTAAGTTTTGATAACAGTCGATAGGTGCCACAAAACTATTGTTCTGTTTAATATATAATTCAAAGAAGATTTAAAGCTTCACTGAAACATGTCAATAAAGGAAATCTGCTCCGTAAGGTAAAGTTGTTGATCATTTTGTAATAGTGGAATTTCAAAACCGGGGTAGTCCTCATTTTCAAATGTTTTTTTGGATTGAAAATTTTGCTGAAATATTTAAAGATCAAGTTAAACTTTTACGAAATATTATAAATATTTACTTTGAAAACCCTGTATTGAACCTTATAGGTGTTCCTGATATAAAAATGTCGCAAAGCTAAAAGTGGTGTGACTAAACATCGAGTTCGAGTTCGAGTAACAGTTAAAGTTCGAGTTCGAGTTAAAGTTCGAGTTAGCGTTCGAGTTATCATCTGAGTTCAAGTTAATCTTCTAGTTAACTCGAGATATTATAGTAATAAAGGTTATTTTGAAGGAATTTATCTAGTGTAAACTCGGGCGATTCACTCACAAGCTAAATAAAGTCCGAAGGACTTTATGCAAACTTTGCCAGTGATAAGCCCGAGTACCTAAATTTGTTGACACACCCATAAAGACATCTCTAATTTTTTAATACTTTCATGCTACCCCATAAAACACTTTCAAAATGGTCGAATGTGCACAAATGAATTTAGAATTATTTTCCATAGAAATTAACAACTGAATGCCTGGGGAGTAGCTGAAACAAATGTTTATAGTTTTCTAAAATAATATTTTCAAAAACAGGACTGAAGAATTTTTTTTCACTTTAATTTTGAAAAAAAATTACTTGCTCCAATTTTTATTTAAATGGTTTGTGTATTTTGCAATGTGGAAGCTTTTAAATAATGGATTTTTGTCTTTATCAGGACCTAAATTGTAAGTTTTTGGTTAAAAAGTAACAAATTAAAAAAAAAGCATTGGGAAAAAAAAGAAAATTTTATTAAAATTAAAATTATCTTTATCCATTACACAATTGTGAAAAACTGTAAGGATCTGACATGGACAGATTTATTTTTGCCAGCAATGATTCATATGCATATTCTTTTCAACAAAACGAAATTTTACATTCTGTAATTTAACTTCTTAATCTTGTTATTCATGAATTAATATTTATTGTATTGATTAAGAATAATTATTATTGCTTTTCCCCTCCTGTAGTGCCAAAATTGGAAGAAAAAAAATATACATGTGATTTTATAGACCAATTTCTCATGCTTATTATTGAAATTTGCTGAGTTTCCAAGTAAAAAAGTAAATATCGGTACATGAACATGAATTAAAAATCATGAAATAACAAAATAAAATCATTTGTATAAGAAAAACTTTAATATGGAAGTCTAACCCAAGATCCTGGATTTTGAAATTAAATCAAAGTACAAAAATTAGAAATTTTCAACAGAATTTAAGTAAATAGGTCTATTAACATGATTAATGCTGTAAACATGTACATAACATGGTGAAATTCATGTGAATGTAATGAATATTCTTTGAATAAGAGAACACAACCAAAATATAATAAAACTGAAAACCACACCTTGATTGAATTATGGACTATTCTAACTAAATAGTCCAGATGACACCGGAGGGTAAAAAAATTTAAATCATAAATAAAAAGAAATTAGATAACCTTACTTACAAGTGGTTATAAAATTTAAACTTGAGTTGTAGATATTACAAGATTACTATTTTGACAAAAAATTAAGAAATTATACACACAGAGACATATGAAAATCATACAATACTTTCCATCCAAGGTAAAACAAATACACCAAAAATATATATTTTGATATACAATTTATTTACTAATAGTTTTCCTGTACATTGCCAATGATAATAAATAAAACTGCTAGCTCATAGGTTGAGTATTTATGCCTAATTTCACAATAGTGTAAAGACTATAAGTGTTCCAATACTATTTAATATTCAAATGTTGTCAGTGAATCTTTGTTTTTTTTATCTTATTTTAAAAAAAATAATCTCATCATGGATTTTTTCTGTCCATAATGTAACCTATTAGATGAATCCAAGTAAATTAAAAAAAAACAAAACAAAAACGTGTATCATCAACCACAAAAATTGGAAGGGCCCAGGGGACTTTCCAGGTGACTGATCTTTGAAAATAGACACTCCTTTAAAATTTTATGCAGAAAATTGAATATCCAACATAAAAAATACTTCAATCGTGTCATTATGTGAAAACAAGAAAAAACACACTTCATTTCTTTGCATATTTTGATACCCCTGGATATTGAGTAAGAACTATGTAACAGAGTCTCGGGACAGCCTTTTTAACGTGCAAATGAATATTTTCCTATTTCACGATTCACCAGACAAGGGTGTCCGATAGCTCCCCTACTATATATTATACAAGCAGATCGAGCCAATGGCCTTTGCTATAAGGGGAAATGAAAGTATAAAGGGAATAAAACTACCCGGGGAGAGGGGTGGTGAATATCTTGAAATCAAACTCTACATGTTCACTGATGACACACAGTTATTCAATAAGGATGTAAACTCTGTGGAAAATTCATTCCTTATTCTGAATGTGTATGAGAAAGCATCAGGTTCAAAAATTAATTATAATAAAACTAAAGGCCTTTATATTGGAGCTTCTAAAAGGAAAAGAATTAAATATGACAAAATTAGTTGGACAAAAGATAACGTTTTAAAAAACCTTAGATATTTATCACGGATACAATATCGATGATGATCAAACTTGGAAAAATATTAATGAAAAAATGAAAAACTGTATTCATATGTGGAAAAGTAGTAAATTAACTTATGTTGGAAAAACTCTTATTGTAAAAACATTATAGCTAAAGTGTATCATTTTCATACCCCAATGTCCTCCCGTCCGAAATAAAATCTTTCGTCAACGTTTTCTTGGCTTGTACATGTCGGAATAATTTTATATTAGGCTTGGAGATTGATAATGATGAGTTGTACCGTGTAACTTATTTTTAGGTCTGTCTCCCATCTACTACCAGTTTGCTGAGACTTTGAAATTTTACTGTCAAGCATAATGGATGACAATTTTAGTTTAAGTTTTCTTGGCTTGTATTTATGTAGGAATTGATTAATACTTGGTCTGGAAGCTTGATAATAATGAGTTGTACTGTGTAAACTTTAACGTTTTTCTCATAGAGGGGCAGGGGTATTTGTGGCCCACTAGGCCACAGTACCCATATTTTTCATTGCCATGACAAACACAGCAGGGAATATATTGATCTGTCTGCCTTTCTGTATATTTCCCTGTGCATTTTTGATGGGCTTTCTTGATGTTTTCTTCATATCGTCGATGTACCGTATAAGTAGACGAAACTTAAACCCCGTTGTACAAACCGGCGCACCTGAGACACCGGATACGTTTAAAATTGGATGGCTCGGTATATCTTTTTATGGAAAGCAAAATGGGTCAAAGTTTAATTGTATGGCTTTTCGTACTTGGCCAATCAATCAGTTTAAATGTAAACACTCGGTTTTACTGATTGTCTCGGATGGGCCGATTGTATAGCGTGTTAAATATCTCTACTGAACAAAAAATCATTAAGGCCGTGTGAGCTTTTGCCATCACTTGGTGTCCGTCATATCTGTGGTAAACTTTTTAGAAAAAAATCTTCGTTTTGAACTCGCTGGGCTAATTGGAATTAAACCTGGCCCGAGTTATCACTAGGGCGTCTAGTAAAAAAAAGTTTCAAAGGATACTGCACATAACCTATGTTACTAAAAATAGAGCATATGGGTCAGACAGTAATTTTTGAAAATTATCTCTGAAGAAATATGGCCTTTTAGAGAAAATCTGACAAGGTGAAAACGACCAGGAGGACCAGGTCTACTTGCATTTCAATTTTCGTAGAAATCGGATTACCCGTCTTGGAGCTATTGCCCCTGAATTGTCGATTTTTAGCTTTTTTGTTTTTGTTTTTAATATAAAAATCTTCTCCTCTAAAACTACTGGGCCAATTGGAACCAAGCTTGGTTATAATAGTTATGGGATGGTCCCCTTTAAAGTTCTTATCTGGCGTGTTCGTCCGTCATCCAAGATTGCCGTCACGGCCCGCCAAAATTAAACTTAAGACTCTATGGGGAATATAATCTTAAGATCTCTTCTGAAACTGCTGCGCCAATTGGAACCAAACTTTGGTGGAATAGTCCTTGGGTGGTTCCCTTCTAAAATTATATCTGTTGTCCTTGACCTTCAACCAAGATAGTTGCCGGAGCTAATTATAGAAAAGGGTGAAGGCAATTTTTAAAATCTTTCCCTCTGAAACTACATAGTCAATATCAACCAAACTACCTTAATGATCTTTAGATGGCCCCCTTCCAAAACGGTGTCTGGTAATTCCGACCTCCACGACAAAGATGGCCACCGCCGCCGTACTTAGTTTCACACTAACCCTATGTGAATGCACTTTTAACACCTCCTCTAAATATAGTGTATGGGGCAAATATAGTGTATATACCTCCGCCCAGATGTTGAAGATCGTAAGGTAGATACGATTTGTTTTGCTAGGATTGATGGTCTACACCCGGAATAAAAGAAAGCTTATATTCTCATTGACATTTTATTAAAAAAATAAAAATCTGAAATTATTAGCAGATGAAGCACTCTAAAGACCCACGTAGAAGAATGTGAACTGTGAATAAAATTTCTGTTGAACAACACTTCCAATTCGTCACTGATTTCTGTATTAGAAAACAGCTTGTACGAATATCGGCATCGCTATTTTTACAAAAAGTTTGTACAAGTGCCTTTATCTTAACTCGAAGTTTAACTCGAACCGTTAACTCGAACTTTAACTCGAACCGTAACTCCAACTCGAAATGTAACTCGATAAATGACATTAGAAATTAATATCTAGAGTTACTCGAACTCGAATTATAATCAAGTTTCCTTCATAGGCACATTCCTTTTCATTCTCAATATAACATATCATGTTCCCCCCAATTGAGGCTCTTTCCCATAATCCTTAGTGTTACATAGCATCCGTTACTATAGGCGTGGATGCTAAGGCAAGGCATCCACGCAGAAAGCCCATAGCAAACCAATCGAATAACATGAAGACAGAACAAAAACTAAAATACTGGGCTGAATTTGTAAATCTCAGTATATGTTGGATGACGATCAGTATTTTACTTTACACATAAAGCACTGTAACTGACATCAGGTGTCCGATGTCAAAGATATATTGGGTATTGATTGATTGTTTGATCAATCTGCCAGGTTTGTATTTTTTTCTAAAAATCACAGAAATTTTATTTTTAATTACCATAAAACTAGCTTGTCCTTTTCATTTTCATTTATATCATTTTATTGGCTAATTTTACGTAGGTTTACCATGTTTACCTATATTTTACATACTTATTTCTTCAAAAAATTCATATACCTAGAATACCAAAATTATTTCTTTAAATAATAATTTTGTAAATTAAGCTATTAGTCTTATTGTTACATTTGGTTCTGAAAAAAGCAATATATAATTTGTACAAGGATTATGTACATGATAAACTATTGTGTTTTGGTTTGATCCAAGTGAAGTAAAAAACAGATCAAACAGGATTAATGATAATTCAATTAATTATTAAACTTCTTAAGTGATTTTACCATTGTAAAGATCATATTCTTTGGAAAATGAAGGAAAAAATCAAATCAAAAAGGATTTATGCTAAGTCAATTGATTATACGGCATATGAAAGCCAAAAGATAAGTGTTCTTTTACAATGTTTTTTTTCTGTTTGGAGATATGTACATAGCACCCAGTATTTGCCAACAGTTTAAATGCATATGTGTACGCTTTGTATGGTTAGCGACTGGGACTGTACAATAAAAAAAAACATAAGTTAAAAGTAAAAATTACCCAACAATTCGGCCCATATGGCCTTGTTCACGAGCAGGAAGAAATAAAAAGATGTTGACTCTTTGAAACCAATAAAATGTAATTTCATAGCGTCAATATCTTTTTAAAAGCTCATTTGCATTTATTTTCATCGTAATTAATGTCGTACACACAGATGTACTTTATTATTTGTACATTTTTAAAGCTACATATATAATGACTTATTATTGCGATACTAGACCGAAACTAACACTTTAAATTTACTGTTCCAAAATTGATAAATATATATATATATATATATATATATATATATATAATTTGCAAAAACTGAGGAATATCTCGCTCGCATTTCTCTGTCCTTATATATGGTTTTGGCTTAACCGCTTATGGTAGTTTTGTAATTTTTGAATTCGCTCTTCAACTTTTTTATTATTGTTTTGTTTTTGTGCTTTGAGTGCAACTGATGTGTTGTTAATGTAGAAAATGTACACAATTATGTGCCGTCCAGTCTAATAGCAAGCGGTCACCGTGTTGGTATTCTTACTGTATTGATTTTCATAGTGTGTTTTATATACCAGGGTGTCAGGTTTGGGTACCCATAAAACCGGTTCAACTCCACTTTTTTAGTGTCTGTACCAAATCAGACTATGCTGACTGTCTGTTGTGCTCATGTTTGTGTTTTGTGATCTTTTATGTCATTTTTTGTGCGGATTTTTTGATAGATTGGTATGTCCTTGTTGACCTTTCTTGCTATCCATTTTGTTGAGTTGTTTTACATCTTGTACATATTATTGAACACTTCAACTAATATCCTAATACAGATAAATGTCTGTAACAATTAATTAACATTTTTCAGTATTCCTTTTTTTACCATTGTATTGATTAAAACTATTCTAAATAAAATTCTATTCCCTTCTATTCTATTTTTTTTAAAGCGGTAAATCTTTTACTCACTCGATGGAGAAATACATGTAATCAATTCGTTCTATGATGATTCTCTCTTGAAAACTCTGAATTTCTCACACTCGTGAAAAGTTCTGTGATCTTAATATAGACCCTAATAATTAAACCAACCTAATCAATCATAATGTACAATTTTTCAAACACGGAGAGTATCAAAACGAGAAGAAAAAACATATGACGTGTCCTACCTAATAGAGTACTAACTACTATGTTTTCAAATTTAAATGACTGCAAATAAGCGCGTTGCCTAGTTATATTCCAGATTTTTAAAATTTGCTAAATTCTTCCTGTAACGAATTTTCAGGAAAGGAAACATGTATGATTCAAATTTTAAAGAGTTATAATGGAATATTCCATTAACAAAGCCTTTTATTGTATCGATTGAAAACCAGCAATATATTTAACATATTTAAAAGTATTCCACATAGAAGCAACTGTCCACGACTTGGAATATGAATCTGTTTACACTGTTAATGTGGATTTTCATTTATCAAACTGATGCTGGTAAGAATTAATTCTATTGACTTTAAATTTTAGGGTTGATTAGTCTAACCCCCCTCCCAAAATATCGTATTAATGAATATGATTTTATCAAAGGATGTTAAATACCTGTCTGGTGAAATTTCTAATTGACATAGTGATATATTCCAAGATGTACATATCATTTATAATTATTCTAATTGTTAGAAAATAATCCAAAAAAAATTGAAAATGGTAAAGAGATAAATACATGTAGTTTCTATGGTTTCAATGTAGGACTTTTGATCATACAGGTAGTACTATAAGATGGCTTTCATAGACACTTTGAAGCCATTGGAAACGAGGTGAAAAACGAGTGGACGACTCCTAGATATAACGAATTCTTTGCTATCAATTTTGATGCACAGGACGTGCAAATTGTGTCGATTGTTTAATCATAAGCATTGTAAAAGGCCTTAAATCTTGAAAAAGCCAAACCCATTTGAGGTCAGAGCAATGCTCTTGGGAGATACTCCTTAATTGTAATAAAATTTTTGCAGCAGTAAATTTAAGCTACCAATTTTGGCTAGTATCGAAGACCGATGCACTCCTTAATGTTTACAAAATATTTGTAATAGTAATATTAAACTATCAAGTTTCGCTAATTTCGATATACTAAGTACTGAGTTGGTAAATAACCCACAAGGAGTTCATTAACCGGTAAATAGTCAGTCTCACGTTCAGTCATATAGTGTAATGTCTCTCTTATCTCGAATCCTTTATTTTTCTCGGGACATTCAAAACGCAGGAAAATGAAATATTATAGTTACAATGCATTATAATGTTTATGTTACCTCTATAACGTTTCATATATCCAGTGTCACGTTCTTTGTATTCTAATCTGGAATCAAAATCGTGTTGAATACTTCCGTGAATACTTCCGTATTTATATTCAGATCAAGTATTCATAGCCAGGTCATTGCACTTAGTTCCAAATGAATATAGATAAAAAAACCGACTATTTCATTAAATACTATGAAGTCTGGGGAAAACTGAAATTGGCTTTGATGATATATTATTATATGTATTAATAGGCATTGATTTATCAAATAATATAAAATATATATTTTGTGTACAAGTTGCAATATTGTACATGTTGCAACATGTACAAATAAAATGTACATGTTACAACATGTATGATGCTATCATACAAGTTGCAACATGTACACTTATCGCTGTACATGTTGCAACATGTACAAACTTTTTAAAGAAATTTGATCTAACTTGTACAATTGGTCTTTTAAAGACAACATGATTCCTTGTGTTGAAATAAAGAGTGCCAAATGCATAAAATTCAGCTTTAAATTAATTTTTTTGGTTTATTAATTCTAAAATTTACTCAGAAGGTTGTGAAACCCCCTTGGATTCAATAATAGAAATTAAAAAGGTTTAAACTGAATAGTAGTAATCAATTAGATTTGAATTGTTTTAAAAGGATATCTCAATGCCCACTCACCTAAAACTGAGTAGATTTCTGAAGTTATAACACAAGTTTGCAAAATGGCTGAATCACAGCAGAAATTCTATAAAAAATGGTGCAGATTGCTGAGAATAATTCTTCAGCAAGCAATGCCTTATTTACTGAGGAAAATATATCAGCTCTTATACAAGAAGTGAAAAAGACCAAAGCAAGCAGCAGCTCACAACTTTCTGCCAGAGATAGGAGAGTTCTAAAGCATTACGACGTGATTAAAGTTGCATCTTTAGAGAAGCTCATCTTGAAGAAAAAGAAAGAAGGTAAGATTGCAATAATCAACTTTTATCTATAATAAGCTATAATGTGAGCCTTTATACAACAACAATGATTTTCGTTCCAACTTTTTCTTTTCAACAGAAAGAGCAAAATTAAGAAATCAAGCTAATATAGTGTACTGATTTATATTTGATGATATAATTGATTTTTTTCAGATGATCCATTTTATTTGTACATGTTGCAACATGTACAATATTGCAACTTGTACACAATATATATATATATATATATATATCCATCTGCAGTGTATTATATATAATTTTTTTTGGGTTTGGTTGATTCTGATGATTTCAAGTATTGTTGTCTTCATATAGCATATTAATGAAAATACAAACGAACAAATCACAAAAAAATATGCGAGGACATTATGGTGTTCCTGAAATTACAAACGTATTCGCTTTCGCACTGTCGTATATAACATATTGCTGTCATGGGAAATAATTATCTATAATTAATATAACATTTATGCTAGATTGCAAATGTACAAATGACAAAATACATATCTGATTTATGGTGGCCATCTTGGTTAACAATCTGGGGAATCAGACACAATTCTGAAATTAGACTCTCTACGGACTATTGCTGCCAAGTCCGGTTTCAATTAGCCAAGTGGTTTCAGACAAGACAATTTCTAAATGAATTTTCCAATAGGGTCCTGTGTTAAATCGGTCTGGATTTGGCGGTTATCTTGCTTGATAGTGTGTGCCACCGGACACAATTCTTAAAGAGGATACCGTGTCAACCATCTCTGCCAAGGTTGCATGGCTCCATCTGGTTAGATAGTTTCACCGCCCCACCACCTTTTCTATATATACAACCAGCAGCCAATTTAGTTGGGAATCAGATACAATTTGGAAGGGGGCCACCTAATTACCATTCTACCTGAGTGTTTTTAAATTGCCCAGTGCCGTCAGAGGACAAGAATTGTTTACGACGGTCGACAGACGTCTAGCGATGGCAAAAGTAAATATAGCCTCAAATCAATTTTACTTAACACTGTCTTGTAGGGAACATCGCCTTAGGAAGACCAACGATTCAGTCGTCAAAGTCAGGAGAATATTCTGCGCATATGGCAGTTGACGGGTCCATATATCCAGAGTGGTCGAATGGTTCATTTTTATGTTTTCATACTAAAGCATCTCAAACTACAAAACATTGGTGGGCTGTAGACCTGGGACAGACTTTCAACATTTATAACATCATTATGTACCTAAGAAGAGACTGCTGTCGTATGTATATTTTTTATATACATTTTTAATGAAATTTCTATATGTTTTTTAGGTTTCTTATAGGTTTTATACAAATTTTAATAATATCCTAGCTTTGATACCAATTTTGATGCACAAGATGTGAACATTTCGTTGGTTTACGATTCATCATTTGTGTTCAAGGTCTTAAGTGTGGAAAAACAAATCAACAAACCAAAAGATTGAAGAGCAAATTTAAAATTGACAAAATGACCAAAATGGGTTTGGCCAAAACCATCTAAGGACAAAGCTATGCACGAGGGGATACACCTTATTTATTGTGTTGACTTAGTTAAAAGTCATAAAATGCTTTTTTGCAAGAAATATCTTAATCAAATTCAGCCTTAAATAAGGTTATTTCCTGCACCATTTTCTCATTTTGCTATACACTACAATGAAGACAAAACCACTGATCCTTGACCTTCATTTGCATTTTCTGAATAACGATCCTTTTAGTTGGTCTGACTTGTCAACTTCTTTGAATTTAACCTTCTACAATATGAGTTTGACTCTGTCATGATCGATAATGTCAGTTTTCCTTCTGTACTTTGTACACTTCCTGTATGCTTCCCAGTGTAATATAACAAATAACCGAAATAATCATCACTAAACGGACAATTAAAACAAGAACGTGTGACGGACTGGCGGACAGACTGACAGACTGGCGGGGGCGATTGCAATATTCCTGAACTTCTTCGAAGTGCGGGGATAATTATCACATTCAAAACTGTAATACCATACTCAGAAAGAATCACAAATTCATAATAAAATTTGAATAAAAATATGATCCCGTGACAAACTGTACAAGGTTGTCGATTGCGATAAGCGTCTTAGACAGCAATTGTTCAAAGCAACTCAAAATAAAATAAAACTAACTATCGGTACATTAAGGCTTCAGTAGACGAATATTTTTTCTCGAAAAATACCAGCTTTAAAGGTATTGAAATATTTAGAATATTTAAATAATTTATTAAAACGATTATTGAATACTGAAGGACATGTACTCGATTTAATCTGCCTCTTAAGATATCAAAATCAGCAATAGGGATGTGAAATGTTCATTTTGGTAAGAACTGTACAACTTTGTGTTTAAAATATGTAATATTTTTAGCAATGAAGATTATTGATGCCACACAAGACATTAACATATTATTAGGGTGAAAAATAAGGATAGGTTGTTACATCATCTTTAAACATATTGCAAGTCCTTATTCATATCAGATTAAAGCTTTTCATTTCCTTTGATGTAGCTTCTAACACAACATGTTTAAAATGTGACTATCATTGCATCAGCTGTTGGATAGCACCAAATAGAGCTTACGGTTTTGAATTTGCTTAACTTTCGCAAAACCTGTTTATATAAAATAGAACAAGATTGAGGCAGTCAGAAACGACAAGTTACCCCATACTCCCCACATGTTGTACTCATTTTTCACAATCATATCTTTGAATAAAGGCCCAAATTCAATACATAAAATGAAACATGAAAGAGGGGTTTAGATCTCAAGCTTAAATTTACTATTTCCGAATTACAACTCCTGTGAGTCCCAAGTTGTGAAATACAAAATTCTAAGACCTTATTGTGCATCTATATACAGTATGTATATATATTACAGAACAAAAAGCATAAAATAAAAAAATGAAAGATTTGTTTAGGTCACACGCTTAAAGGAGTAGGGCCACTTTCCTCTCTATTTGTTTCACTCATAACCATTGATTTTTTAATCTTAAATATTTAACTACTTTTTATCGTAAACGAGTGTATGCAGTGTGTTTGTATGTTAACAAACAAAGATATTATGCTTAATCATTAATAAGTTCAAATTTTCTACCCGCAAAGGTCTTATTAAGGCGGTTTGGGTCAAATTGTACGACTTTTTGGAATATCGCCAAGAAGGAAATTCAGAACCAAAACCATTCTACGGTCATATGAAAGCAGATACATAAACTGACTTAAAGCAAAAATGGCGTTTTAGTTTGGCTGAGTTTCTTTCCATTTGAAAAACTGTCTTCAAGACGTTAATTTTGTAAATTTGTGTTATAACTGTCCTCAAAAGCGATATTCAGATAGGTAAAAACATATTTGGTAACTTATTTCTTATTATTATTAGCAAATCTTTAGAGACCACACATGAGACAATTCCCACAAAAACTTTGAAAGGCTTTAGGCAACTTTTTGAAAACGGCTCTAGAATTGAAATAAATACAGGCGAAACTGCATGATATTAAAATGAATGATGAGTTAAGGTCACAAGAAAGTATGACGGACGGGCAGAAAACAATATCCCTGAATTTCTTCGTGCGGGGATTATAATAGATTTTTGTGGGGTTAAGGTAAATCAGAAACTAACCCTGAGGCACTGCAACTCTTAAACATAAGCAAATGAAAAGTGATTTTTTTATTGATTAGGTCCTTCACAAAGAACCAAAAGCTCATAGCTGACTTGCAAATTTAAGGCAGCTTTTAATTTTGAAGTATGTTTTTGTTTTTTTCTGAATACAATACATGCATATTTATATACAATGTACATATATTTATAATCTGATAATTGTTTGTATAATTTACCTCGTGATGAATGCGAATTTAGTTATGGTCATATTTGCTTTATTCTCGTACAATTTACGCCTGTATATATCATTTATATATTCAACCTTAGAATATGTGAATATGAAATATGTGAACTCTGAAAATGCAAATTTCATTTATTACAGCTGAGCGTCGACAGCAGTTTGCTATCCAAGTCATTCAATCGAAATGCCAATCAGGTGGTTGGGAAACCGTTAATGAAGGCATAGTGCTTTGCCATTACCAGACAGAAACTACAACTTTCTTAAATATAAGCTGTCCACCAAATACATGTGGACGATACGTCAGAGTAATAAAAGATATAATTAACCCACTGACAATTTGCGAGCTGGAAGTTTATGGTGACTTGTATAGAGTTGATTGTAAGTAATTAAGGTTCATTTGAAAAAAGACAAAAACTTTTGATTTGTTATTAGGAGAATCAAAAGAACAACCGAGTATTGTTGTTTTAGTTTTCAACATTTTAGGCCTTGAACACAGCTGATGTGTTATAAATTAACACATCAATATTGTTATCAAAGAATTTTATTTTTACCACTGAGTCGATGTCACTGCTAGTGAACTCCAAGTTCCCGAGGGTATTCCAGACTCAGTTGCTAGTATTTCGATACTAACTTTGATGCTTAAAATTAACTGTTTCAAAATTGTAAAAAAAAATGTGAAAACTAATGATTATCTCCCTCGTGCAAAACGTGAGGTATTTTGTGATATATTTTATTATTAAACGGGATACTTTTCGCTTTGTAACAAAAGACTTGATTTTTCTGTGAATAAGCAAACTATTCTACAAAATTCATGCAATATTTTTAAAGCTATGCTTACATTAATAAAGGATACTAAATTACCATCGGACTTTATGTTTAATAATATCCAAGTTAATTTGTCATAAATATATTACAGTGTCTGAACGTTAGTTAACTTGTACCAAAACACAACTCTGTTTTGTCCTAACGTTGTTCTTATCTTTAACACAAGGAATTGTTGGAAATCTATTCGTTTGATCAGTGGGGACTGTATTGGGTTTTCCTTAAGACACAACATACGACAAAGTTTTTCTTGACGACCGTTTTCGTCAATGGAAACAAACTCATCTGCTTTCCGTGGTTAGAACATAACGTGTATAGTTTATTTCAAGGACATGCACTTTTCATCTAGTTATCAGGTCAGCTCATGCATACTCTGTAATCTTTCAGTCAAAACAAATAATGTGCATGCTGTATTAAATATATTATTAATTTTCAATGCGAAAAAAGTTGCATGGTGGTAATACGCATGATTTAATTTTTTTTTTATAAAATTATACTAGCCATATAAATATGTATTTAAAATAAAAGTAAATAAAAAAAATAGAATTAAAAACAAATCTAAGTTTAATGCTTTATCATTATTGATAGTGTGTCGACCGGAGATACATTACAGTAAAAAGGAAGGCAAACTTGTATTTTATTACGGGAACAATAGACAATGTTTATTTTCTGCCGTTAGAGAAGTTACTTTAAAAAGATTTTCCAATATAATTTGATCCTGAATATGATTTTTTCTAATTAAAATACAACATGTATATCTCAATCTTTTAGATTCAAGTAGAATTAAGATTTCATACGCTTGTGGATTCCCTGGTAAAACTCACCATGGACAGATCTTGAACACATTGTTTGCAAGAAGCAATATCGAATGCACATTGTTCTGTGTGAGGCAAAGCCATTGCAGTGCAGCCGAGTTCAGAAAGGAAACAGGACAGTGTTTTCTAAAGTTAAAAGCCGACTATTACAATGAAACTGGACCTACCCTGTCTGATGACGAAGGGAGTACAGTATTTGTGATTTAATACACAGTTCTGGAAAAATTTGGTGTCTACCTGCACACCAATGATCGGTTATAACCATGAAAACCAGGGTTTCTTTTGTTACTTTCAGAAAATCTTTAGAGTGCAGTCGATAATTTTCAATAAACAATATAACAACAAAGGTCAACAATGAGATACCAATCAATCAACGCTATCTAACAGGCAGAACACCGGACAAAAATAACAAAAATGGCACAAAACACAAACGTAAACACAACAGAGAGATAGGATAGTATACTTTAATCATGTTTTACAATTTGACACAGTGTTTATATTTTAATTAGAATATATTTTGTATAGTAATGTAGTCATTTATGTCTCAAAAATTGTTTTGAATTTACTTTTCAGTTATTATCATGAATATTCTATTAGAAGTAAGATTTTAGCTCCTTTCCCTTGATTTATTACTGAACTGTTTAGGTTCTCTGGTTCTATTGCTCATAATTTTGTTACATATGTGTAGATAACATTTACTTAACACTTTTTGTATCGTTTCGGCTATTTCAAATAAAGTTTATCGAACATTCTTTCAATTTTTCAATTTATTATTACACAAAAATATTTTTGTTGTCGTTGATATACAATACTATCGCAACCATAAAGAATCATGTGATCTCAATGTACAACTTGCGCTAAATAAACAAGTTCTCGTGGAGATACTAGTGTCTTGGGGCTGATATCGGATACGAAATGAAAAAACCTATATGATATTCTATATATATATAGAAAGATTACCAAAGAGAGTTGAAGTGACTGAAAGATTGATACGGTGGTGTCTTTGCTACTGTCACAGAGGAAATAATATTCACCATTTTATCATTAAATAATTTCTGTTTAATTTCTGAACAACAGAATTAAGGAAAACGAAAAAAGTTGAAATTGTACATTTTGTACAGAGTCAGACTGCTTCTGCTAAAAACATGGTTGTTAAATTTTGATACATGTCAAAATGCGGCTCGATTTATTGAATCTTGAAACGACTGGCTGGCACAGTATAAACGTTGTTATTAAAACTGATATTCTTGATAGATTTATAGAATGATTTGAACCGAATAATAACTGCTCCTGTGTGTCACACATATTTCGGCAACTGATTTCTTAATGATAAGTACGGAGTTCATCACTTTTTACTACGTATAATATAACAGTTACATATAAACAACAAAATGGATAACAAGAAAGGGAAACAATGACATACATCTACAATATCAACAGCAGCAAACAGATAGAACCCCATACAAAAAATTACATGAAAGAACACAATCAAAACACAAACATTAACATAAAAGATAGTCAGGATAGTCTGACCTATTACAAGCAATGAATAGTGGTGGTGGGGGGGGGGGGGGGTTCAACCGGTTTTATGGTACCCAAACCTCCCCTTATCTATCGTGACTTTGTACCTGTGGTGTTTTCAAAATAGAAACGGGTTACCTTCGGTGTCAGAACGTGCACGTATTCTGCAACATCACATGTGTTTTTGGTGACGTCATATATCATGAAAAATGAATGAACTGCACACACAAATTTGAAAATCAGCACTTGTGATCTACCATGTGCAATACAAGGAATGAACCCTTAGTATTTCTATTATTTTTGAATTTAGCTAAATACTGGTAATTTCTGTAACAAATCAATGAATAATCATGTCAGACAAGTCTGATGACTGGGTTGGCGAATAACCTCGGGGACCTAGGGTCCACCAGCGGAGGCATCATCCCAGGAGTTTCAAAATAACAATCCAAAGATACTAATATTAGATATAGTAAAATAAAGTAACATTTGAGATATTCCAAAACCGCACTTGCAGTTTTTAACCAGAGGCTCTCAAGAGCCTTTATCGCTCACCTGATTTATATAGACAATAAACAGAAAAATGTGAAATTTCTAATCAGATGGTCATGGCCATCATATGTTTCATTTCTTGTATGATTTATATACGAGTGTGTTCAAATGTGTGAAATGTTTTGTGAGAAGAAGCTGTTTGTATGTATTTCCCATAGATCCCATGTTAAATGTGTCCTACGGTGGCAGCCATCCTGGATTTCATATTGGCATGAAAAACTTGGTAGAGGACCATGTAGGAATAATTTTTCATTGTAACGATTCGATTACTTTTGTAATTTCAGAGAAGAAGATTTTTTAAATTTCAGCCAATCATAGTTCATAATTGACCCTGGCAGCCATGTTGAATTTCGGATCGGCACCAAAAACATGTTTTTAAGGACCCTTATCTGATCATTCAGGCATAATATTACTTCCATCTTTCAAACTGTTTCTGACAAGAAGCTGTTTGTATGTATTTTCGATAGGATCACATATTATATTGTCCCGCGGTGGTGGCCAGCTTGAATTTCAGATCGGCACGAAAAACATAAACCTTGTAGAGGACCATGTAAGGATCATTCCTTCAATATAACAATTCAATTGCTTTGTAGTTTCAGTGAAGAAATTTTTTTTTAAATTTCAGCCAATCAGAGTGCATAAATGACCCTGCCAGCCATATGGAATTTTGGATCAGAACCAAAAACATAAATTTTGTTAAGGACCATTATATGATCATTCAGGCATACTATTACTTCCATCTGTCAAACGGTTTTTGACAAGAAGTTGTTTGTATGTTACTTTCCCATATGATCCCATGTTAAATGTGTCCCGTCGTGGCTGCAATCTTGGATTCAAGATCGGCACAAAAAGAAACTTTGTAAAGGACCATGTAAGGATCATTCCTGCAATATAGCAATTCAATTGCTTTTATAGTTTCAGAGAAGATTTTGTTTTTAAATTTCAGCCAATCAGAGTGCATAAATGGCCCTGGCAGCCACGTGAAAATTCGGATCGGTACCAAAAACATCTATTTGGATAAGGACAAGTATCTGATCATTCAGGCATAATCTAATTTAATCTGTCAAACATTTTCTAACAAGAAGATTCCCATATGATCCTATGTTAAATGTGTCCCGTCGTGGCAGTCATCTTGGATTTCACATCGGCACAAAAAAAACTTTATAGAGGACCATGTAAGGATCTTTCGTGCAATATAACAATTCAATCAGAGTGCATAAATGGCACCGGAAGTCATGTTGAATTTCGGATCAGAACCAAAAACATAAACTTTTTAGAGGACTATCCAATGAACACCCCCACCAAGTTTGGTTTTGGCCATCGGGTTTTGGAGAAGAAGATTGAAATGTGAAAAGATTACAGACGGACGACGGACGCAAAGGGATGGCAATAGCTCACACGGCCTTTTACACACAGTAAATATTGAAGGACGCTTTTGTCGATTTATTTTTCATTGCCCAAATAATATTAGCTGATTGGAGATAGACTACCAAAACATCCATTCAACTGACAATCAAATTTTGGGCTAATGACTGGCTGGATATTTACCGATTGCTGAACCATTGTTTAACATGTTTAAATCATACTACGACCCAAGTATTATTATTTATTACATTGAGTGTGGTGAAATACCGAGATTTCCGAATGAAATCAAATCCGATAATTCACCCTGTGAAATCGAAAGTCATATTTCACTCAAGGAAGTGACGTAACAATAACATAATGGAAAATTTTATGTTCATGAATTATGAACTTAACCAATACATGCAATAGCATAAAGGGAAACCTCAGTCAACTAGTATAAAAAAAATAACAATCCAAAGATACTAATATTAGAAATAGTAAATTCATACTATGCTGTATACGACGCATTTCAAGGAGTTACCTCTCATCAGCAGCATTAAAACCGAAACACTTGGAAGACCAAAAACCAAACTTATATTAAACAAGAACTACTCAACCAAAGATACCGAAATAGGAAGCCAAATTTCAGCTAAGGAGATCTACCATGTGCAATACAAGGAATGAACCCTTAGTATAAATAATACAAAAAACAGTTTTATCGATATGGGGAAATAGAGCATATTATGGATTGTTCTTATTACCGTGGGCCAAATGGTTTATCGCCCTTATAACCATTAAATGGCTGTTTTATATATATTAATGTATGTTTTTTTGTACAATCTGGTTATCCTTTTAAAATCTTTTCCCTTTCCTCCGTTTTTCGCAGTCTTCATTCAGTACTTTCAGTTACCGGTGAATGTTGTTATAGTTTAAATCTGTAGGTGATATTGTTACAAGACAATAGACGAATATCGTGTTACATGCAGTGTACACGAGAAATTAAGCCATGCAACTTTCAATCAATACCAGTCTCATTATCGTGTAAATTGATTGATGTTTTCATCAAACCTGTATTATATAAAAGCGAAATATGGTTTATGGAAGAATATTTTCAATTTTATAATCATTAAAACTAGCAGAACACCATGGTTCTGTGTGTGACTATCTTTCACTGGAGGATAAATTATGTTTTGAAACTGTCCATAATATATATTGTAATTCAGTCTTGGGATTGAAGAAAACAGCATCTAATTTTTCGGCTAAATCAGAGCTTGGTAGATTTTCTCTTGTCTCATTTATTAAGACACAGGTCATGTTATACTTTTGTAGAATTAACATGGAAAATGTAAATTTATTAAAAGAAGAATTTTAAATAAGGACCTTGATAGAGAAGGCTTATATACTTGGCATAGTTTTGCTTGTAATATATTCAAAGAAACTTGGTTAGATATTTAAAAAAAATTGAATCTTCTGATAAACCTTTTGAGAAAAGAAAACATACCTTAAAGACTAGGTTCAGAAAAGAAATAATTAACATTTATAGTGAAAAAGTAATAAATAAGCTATTATTGATCGATGATAAATCAAAATTATATCTTTATCGTAAACTTAAATAAAAAATAGAAATAGAAGATTATTTACTAAAGGAGTCAAATTTTAATAATAGACAAATGATCACTAAATTTCAAGTAAGTGATCATATTTTAGAAATTGAACTAGGATGGTACAAGAATACTCCGAGGGAAAGAAGATACTGTAAAATTTGTAAAGACGAAATTGATGACGAATATCATTTCTTTTTAGAATATAAACAAAATTCAATTTTAAGGGATCAATTATTCTCAGAGATTAATGAAATAAAGCCATATTTTGTCCATTATCAACCACTAGATAAACTACAGTATGCAATTTGAATATTCAAAAGCTATGTAAATTATTCCAATTATTGTATCGGCAATTTTAGATCAGGAAAATATTCTAAATTAAATAACTGTATGAAAGGGTTGTTTTAGAAATTGGAACAGGTCATACTTTATGACCTAGTCCAAAATTGAAAACAATACTTAAATAAGGGGGGCAACCATGCGGAGGCTAGGATCAAGTTTTTGATTTCCGTCGAAATTTTGATCCTTGATTTTTTTTTTCGGCTGATATTGCGGCCTAAATTTTTATTTTTATTTAAACCAAAAAATTTCCGGATTGACACAGGTCCTGTCATGCATGGTCCTGCCTGTTTATTTCAAATTTTAAAATCAAATGGTTGCTCCCTTAATTATGGGTGTCACATGATTGAACTCCTTTAAATGTGTCTGTTTTCTGTTTGATATTTCATGTGGATTCGTTTTTAAGAATCTCGTTTCAAACGATTTGCTCTCCAAACAATTCATCCGAGATGTATATCTGGTGGATGGACAACCTTTGACAGAGGATTTAAAGTGCAGTGTCATTACCAATCCGACTCCACTACATTCTTAAATGTAAGCTGTCCTCCTGGTACTAATGGACGATATGTTAGAGTTATAATGGATTCTGACTATGATGAACCTTTGACCATATGCGAGTTGGAAGTTCATGGGGTCATTAAAACCCCAGATAAAGGTAACTATACTTTAATTAATAGATAGAGTACAACGAGAACAAAAGAAATGTCTTTATAAGACCTTAGAGGATACATTTAAAGACCAAACCAACTAATCATTTCTGTAATTGATTTTTTCTTGAAACTCAACATATTCGTTCTTGGTGGTTTTTTGAACGATATTAGCGAATAAAAAAGATAGGTCACCGAATTCGTTTCGTTGCTATAGTACCGCAAAAAATGCTTACATTCAGCCAGATGTAAAATTTACGGCATATTTTTCGAATGATGCCATTTCCGTCGTGAAAGTCGAATTTTTATACGGACTTTTGTGTTGGCTTCCAGAATATATATATTTTTTTATTGTAACAAAGAAAACGGTTTCCCATAACGCAATGACCACGTATTCTGCTCTAAAGGCCTTTCCCGCGCAAATTTGGGCCAATTTATACTGCATATTCTATTGAATTTTGAAAAATATGTAATTGATTTTTTTCTTAAATTTTTATACTGTGTTTAGTTATTCATTGTTGTCAGAATAAGACAAAAAAATGATAGGTCACCGACTTCATAAGAAAAATAAAACGGATTTAACGTCGAAAAACTGACATATTCAGCTACGCCAAGCTTAGTTTTGTTTTCTCAATAAACATGACGTCATAATAAGCAAAAAAGAACTTTCCCTTCAAGTCACCGTGTCGCCGGCGATGTACATAGGCCTCGTCCAAACCAATTCAAATGTCAAAAAGGGTTGATGTAATACATGTATATAGACATTTGTCTTAATGTTTTCTTGTGTTATGTTTCAATGGGAGTTATGAAGGAACAAGGGATTTACCTATCGCAGTCTTGGTATTAATGTCAAAGATTGGTATTGTTCTCCGCTTATCTTTGTTGTAGTGCACTTTTCCAGAACGGACTTTGTTGAGTTCACCACCAACACAAGACGTATAAAAATGACCCTAGGCCATTCTGTGTCTCTTCTACGATGTCAGTAAAATTCAGTTTCTCCCCACACCAATTACAACCCCTCATAAGTTCCTGTGTCAGTAGCTTTGGTTCTATTATTCTTCTTAATTTCCCCTTCTGCCCACATTTTGCTTGCATCTTGAGTTTCTTGTAGATAATAAAAATCTGTTTTCCTCCTTTTAACTTCAGAAATTCGCTCTCGGCAGTCTTTTCGGCGCTTCCTTTCACTAGTTTTAATGAAACGCCCTTTAAAGCGCGACGCCATTTTAGCTTTTCAAAAATAACGCGAATGTGAAACACCGTTTCGCTGATTTTTCGACGTTTCGCGGATTTTCTATCAACGTCATAGATGTCTTATGGAACAATACTTATGCGCTGAGATGTGCGTATAAACAATAGTTGGTTTGGTCTTTAAGGTCAAGGCGAAGTAATTGAAAGTATCCTAAGTTTTCTAATTTTTTGTCAGTATGTAAAGCTAATCGAAATACATTGGAATATTAAATAAAAAAGGGGGTACCTATGCTTATTTTTTTCTATAGCCCTTGGAAAATGCGTTCTGAAATTAACTTTTAACATAGGATATACAGTGGAACCCCCGAAAACCGGCCCCTCTGAAAACCGGATTCCTCTATAAACCGAACTTTTACTTTCGGTCCGGAATTTTTGCCTATATATTCAAGTAAAAAAATCCTCTGAAAACCGGACCCTCTGAATTCCGAACATCGGCCGTACTTTCAGGTACAAAACATATATATTCTTGTCAAATTAACCTCCATAAACCGGCCGAAACAATGTATTACCTGGAAAATCAGTGAACCGTTATACATTTCATCCTTAATCGATCGATCATTGACATCATTAAACTAAATAACCATTTTGAATAAAGGTGTGAAAGTCGTAAATCAAACAATAATCAGGCATCAATAAAAACGTCGGATTGAAATTTAAAACAAATGTATTAAAATAATATGCGCGTGGTACATGTTCATATGTATTAGAGATACAATGGATAAGCGTTGGTTCTTGAAAAAGAAACCATGAGCCCGGAAGGCGAATGGTTTGTTTTTCATGAACCAACGCTTATCCATTTTATGTTCTAAATTCAATTGTTCAACCGAACATAAAATATTTATGTGCACCACGCTACTTAATTTCTGAAACCTACTACAACCCCAAACTGTATTCTCTATCAATCTAGACATAAAATAATAAAACACATTTCTGATTTTGTCCGGCACGGTGACCATGTCGATGCACAAAGAAAGCAGTGGTTATAAGCCAAGATTTTTTGTGACAGATAAACGTTTCTTCAAATCTTCAGACACATAGCCATCTTTTGCCAGGTCTGATTTTCAGCGACCGTGCATCTTAAAAAGCCTATCTGATATACCATTTCTAGCTGCCATGGTAGCTCCACCCGAACGAAAGCTATGCAAGCCAAACTCTTTTTCGGAACATCCGATACTATGAAGAGCCTCTTTTATCACTTCCCTGGCTCGTGTATATGATAATTTCTCATTCTTAGAGCGTAACACAAATTTATTCGATTTTCTAAAAAATATTAAAGACCTAAAAATGTACATATCAGAACTCATATCGATCTTAGCTTCCGCCAAATAAGACTTTAAAATCTTTACAGGACACAGAGGACTATCTAATTTAGAAATATAAACATTTTTTCCTTTTCTATAACAATCAGTCTTACTCTTTTCTACAAAAATATCTGCGTATTCAACAGTAATAGAAATATGTTTAGCCTTTATATTACATAATTCATTATATCTGAAAAAACCAGTGTAGGCTAAATCACACATACACAGCATACGCAAATCTTTTAGCGATCTCGAATTCTTGTTATATAAATTAAAAAGTTTATTCATAATATCTGGATCACTGGGAAAACGTCAATTTTTCGACAATTTTGCTCGAAAAGTCTATTAAAACCATTGATGTTAACCCTACAGTTTCTTGAAAAACTAATATTATATTGCCTCATCAACGAGCTTTCTGGTGATATAAAAATATTTGGGGGTCCCCATGCTTGATTTCATTGTATCTGCTGCTGAAGATAATATCAAGCTACTAATTTTGGTGATTTTTTTAGCAACGTCATGACGTCCAGCGTTCGATAACGTTTATGTATTGCAGATTATAATTACAGGACAAACAACAAATCTTTTTCTTTCATCTGATGTATATTTTTCAATTTTAATGTTTTTATTAATTTTTTATTAATTTTTATTTATTATTTATTGACCATTTTATTTATTTATTTATTTATTTACGTTTTGCTTTCTGTAAGGAGTTGCGAATTTTATTTATTATTTGTTGAATGACAATGTTTGATTTTCATGTTGTCGATGAATGATTTAATTGTATTGCAAAAATATAAATTCCTTGATAATATAGCAAAATGTAATGAAAGTCTTGCTCCGAAATTTATGTTATGCCGTGAACTGTATCCTTATTGTCCCGTGAAAATATTTTAAAAAAAAAGTGCGTCAAGTTGACCAACTCCGCGTAATTTGAAAACAACATTTTTTATTTCAAAATGCGTTAAATTTGGAGGATATTGCCGTTATCACAAAATTAGAACTTCTAACAAAAAAAATCTTGCATGCGAGAGATAAGCAGGAGTGTAAAGATCCGTAAGGATAATTGACAACGAAAACATTTTTCACACAGTGGGAGCTGATAATGCTTTATTTTGGCTGAAATATTCGACGTTAAATCTCTTACAAATTAGGCCAAACCAAATTGATTTTTAGGTCGTTGGATTTGAAGGTGCAAGTTTTTTTGCCGTTTCATTTTAAATTAAGAGCTCAAAATTCGCCCCATATTCAAATTAATAATAAAAAGTTGTGTCACACGTAAGTTTGATATTCAATGGCGCCTGAAGAAAACGCTTCGTTAGAAAAAAAATTTGCTCGCTTTCACCTATATTTACCCTTAAAAAATTCAAAGAACTTAAAATCAATTTTGTGTGGCCTTATTAACCAAAATAAAAAACAATTAATGTACATTCTCAATGGATCATGTGATGAGATCATAAAATTAAGCTAATATCGGTCACATTTTCAATCGATTCAGTTTAATTCTCAGTATTCAAATGCCGAAGCGGAATAATTCCAATACCAGGCGAATTCTAGAGAACGATGAAATTGCAAAGACATTTAATCAAAAATATAAGCAACAATATTTTTTAAAAGGATAACGAGGACCGTTTTCACTCGATTGATATTTTTTATTTCTCCATCAAAGTAAAAATGATGTTATATGCGCAACTTCACGTCACATATTCATTCGCGTTATTTACTTACATGTAGTTCACAGAAATTGAGATGTTTAGTAAATTTATAACAATGTACCCGTGATCTAAGTGTCAAAAAGTTGACTTACGTCGTGTTAATACTATGGAGGTAATACACTGTACATCTATACTATTAAATTTGCGGACTGAAATTTTTTTAGCCGTTTTACCTCCGAGCCGACGATCGTCAAAAAGATTATATAATAATAAATAGTTAGTGCATGTTATATATACTTTCTAATTTCATATTAAATTGCTTTAATTAAGGTAGCCTAATTTAATAAAACCATAATATCCGTGATCCGAGTTCCGTGGTTGTTTCCCGTTCCGTTACGGTTCGATTATTATTTCTAAGCTTCTTCTTTTCTGTAACATCCTCCTGTTGTTTTTAGGAGCACATCACTTTGTGATTTAAGTGGGGCTTATTCACATGGGATAAGTATTTAGAATTCTAATTTTCATACGAGTCCCTTATCCACTAAGTATGCGCAAAAGATTTTTACAATTGAAAAGGAACATTCATATGTGTGTACAGAATAGTATATGGATTTAATGGGATGTGCTGGGGTTAATTAAATTAAATTAAATTAAATTTAATCTTAATTTTAATTTCCTTTAGCTCAACTTAAATATATTTAGCAATCAATAAACATCTGGTTCTAAGTTAAGATTATAAACACTATATTTAAATTATACTGAACAGACACTTTAAAAATTTTTATCTTTTATCTATGTAATTACCACTAATAAGCTATATTAGTCATATATGATTTTTTTATCAATTTTATTAGCCAATTTTTCTTAATATTATGTTAAATATAATCTTAGAGGATAATTATAAAACAGGGGGGCCACCTAGTAAATATCTAAAATTTAAGCTAAGCAAATTACTTGCATAATTTGTACTGTACAAATAACAACACGTACACATGTATCTATGATTCTGAAACGAATTAGTCTAAATATGCCGCGTTTAATCGACAAAATAATGCTTTCGAATTTTGTTTTCGTTTTGATAATGAAGGGACATGCGAACGCACAATGCGTTTTGAAACGTTCCGAAAAAGTTTTGCATTGCGTAATAACTGTACGTCTGAACACACCATTATTTCTACCTTACGACGACTCCACAGCTCCTCCGGAGTCAACGTCATAATGGCTACGACGTCAGACAATCAGTCGGGGACGTAATACAATGACAAGGGGCTGTTACCCTTGAAACGGTAAACAAATGAACACTAGATGGCGTTCAGTTACTTCGCCTTGACCTTAATGCACGAGTACCCAGGTATCTTGACCGGTATGATTGCATATGAAGTATTCACTTTCGTCATTATTAAGGACGCTTTTTTTCTCGTTGAACTGTATGTAACTTGTACGACAATCAACATAATTCAGAACTCCATGGCAAATATGTGCACACTGGCCAATATATTCGGCAGAAGAACATGACTTTCTGGAAAGGAAATGGCCTAATAAAAGCCAGGTGAGCGATTCAAGCTAAGGTGAGACGCTATTACATTTTTTTTTAATTATTTTGAGTAAAAAATGAATACGATTTATAGTCATTATGTATTATATTTCCTGAGGAATTTAAATACTAACTTGTCTTTGGTTAACTTTTTTGTTGTCTTTGTGTGTGTTGTAAAAATATGGAAATTTTATTACATGTTCTTAGGAAAAACATAACAAAATAACAAAACAGCGAAATAAGGCATCCTCGAAAAAATATAATTTAACAAAACCAAGAAAACTGATGCCACAAAAACAAATAATTACATGTTACATTTCCTATGTGAATGTGTTTCTTCAGTTTATGTACGAAGCTCATTTTTGTTTCGTTTCTAAATTGTTGCATCGTCAATATTTATCCCAGGTCTCTGTTAATTTCTACTGACAAAACATGTAAATTTTAGATTTGAGCGGACCTTTCACTGGAACTGCTTGTGGATTTCCGGGACACACATATGATGGACATGTTCTGGACAGAACTTTTGGAGGAAGTAAAATCGAATGCACGATACTATGTATGATGATGAATGGGTGCAGTGTAGCTGAGTTCAAAAAAGGGACAAGAGGCTGTGGCCTTAAATTTAAGCCTTTGAACGAAACTGAACCCGCCATGTCCTTGGATGAAGACAGTACGGTGATTTGGACTTAACAGAGACAAATTATACAGTTTTTTGAAAAGTTTTGTAGGAAACAAACATATGTCGTTTTTCTTACGTTTGATTGACCTATTTAGTTTGTATCCTGTTATTTTCAGGGTTTTCTTTATTATTTTTCATCGAAAATTGTAATTCTGAAAAAATGATTATCTACCCATTTTCATAAATTTTAAGTTTTTAAATATCTTGTGTAAGTAAAAAGTTATTAAGAATTAAATTTTTTTTCTCGTTCAGCTACCAAACATACCAAAGTCTTCAAATATTGATACATGCAACTGTTTGTTCTGGAGGAAAAAATGCATTTGTTTACACAAATGTAAATGTGCATTGACGTCCTATGGTCAAATCTCGAACTAGTGCGGAGGTTGATTAACAAATAAAAAAATTAAGATAAACATAACGTCAACCGAAGGGCGTTGTCAATTTTTAAAATGTACACAGAAAGTAATCTAGGGAAATTTCCACGTTTACAAAACCGGGGAACTGCATACAAAAATAATATATAACAACATTAACATTTTCAAACAACTTTAAGAAAAACTAATGAGAATTATGACAGATTAAAAATCTATTTTTTTCAAAAATGAAGGAAAACATAAGAAATGGATTAAAATTCTCATTTATATATGATACGAATTATTGATTTAGAATTCGTTTTCTCACAGTTATTTTTTATTTTTTCTTACAACTATTTATCTTCTGAATGATGACCGCGAGGATCCGATTAGCTTGGATTCATTCAAAAATGTTCCAATAGTATTATTCATAAGGAAAAGTATTTATATAAACAAAAATGTTGCCTATGTTAATATTTGATGAAGTTTTTTTTTTTCGTTCATGAAAATTTCCCCTTGCTTTAATGGCTAATAAGAATATGTATTCTTTGTTAAAAATTAACAACTGAAAAAGTCCGAAACTATAGCTTAATAATAGTGAATTTTACATTAAAGTAAAGTTGAATTTTAAAAAAAAACTTGCATCTGTTCAAACTTTAAAATCTTTCTCATGTCTAAAATATACTTTCTTCTATAAAAAATATATCAAGTTTTGAAAAGAAACCTCCTACATGTACCTCAAAATACTGACAAATATCTCATAGAAAAGGCAGGCCGTCTAGAGTCAGAAGCTAAAAAATATGAATGTTCACATATCTGCAAAATCACCCCTTGTGACATCTGATTCAAACTTTTCAAAAGATTAACTTATATTTGATCATTTGCTTAAATTATAGAGGCAAACATAATCTACAAATACTTACAAACACAAAAAAAATAAGTAATAATAAGACATACAATTAATTTAAAAAGTTAAGTCAAGAATACCAAAGGGATATTCGAAGGAAGGAAAAATCGAAACGACTGAAAAACTCCGGAGAACAACGAAGATAAGAAAAAAACAATACATGCACTACAATTAAGTAAAAACATATGAAAAACATGGACCCGACCAAAAAAACCGGGGTAGACTCAGGTGCTCCGGAAGAGTAAGCAGTCTCTGCTTCCTGCAGGACACCCGCCAAGCTGCCCATGTGAAATCCGCTATGAGAAAGGGATAATATCAATAGAACAGGCCCATTCTCATTTGGGAAACATTTTTTCATACATGTCAACCAATTCATGATGACGTCTTTAAAACTTTAATAAGGATGACTCCAACTAAGGAGTAACATACCCCTGTCTGCACAACTTTTCTGTCAGGAGCCGGGCTCTTTCCAGGAAGTCAATGTACATGTCACAAGCTCAGGAATAACGTGTTAGTTGTGAAATATATACTCCATACGCCTGCACTTCTGAAATATTGCCGCTAAAATTGTACTATGTTTTTATCTTATCTTTTCCTTTTTGTTAATGGCTTAATTGTAAAGTCACGATGAATTAAGTAATGTCACTTTCCTTAGTTAAGGTCCCACTTAAGTTAAGTTGTGTATGCCACTTAAGTTTAAGGAAATGTTTAATGAAATAATGGCATGAGAAACACTAAAATTAAGTTTTATGCATTCGGGTCCTGAATAGCATAGAAATAGCACAACTCTTTTTTCACACCCTGACATTTTAAATACGACAATAGAATACGATGAAAATATATGATAATGGTAAGCTGTCAAAAGGGTCATAAAAAGACCCTTAATGTACAAAAAAGCAAGTCGAGTAAACGCAAATACAAAATCATAAAATACACAAAACAACAACAAAAGTTAAAGTAAAAAGTAAAAGGTTCAACCGAAATGGCCACCATAGCCGATCTTCGTTGAACACAATTCACTTATAGATCTTCTTGCCTGACAAAATAATGCCGAATGAAAAAAGTTAACGGCAATGATCTTTCAAAATTATGTCCATTGACCCAGATAGCCAACCGAAATTATTGCCATAGCCGGTCTCAGTTTAACATACGACCCTATGGGGAAAATGATTGTAGATCTTCTGTCTGAAACTTCAAAGCCTTGGTCGCAATGGTTCTTTCGTGATGCCCTTTCCAAATTGCGTCTGATGGTCCAAACCTTCAATTAAGAAAGCTGTCAGAGGTGATCTAAATTTCCATTAGACACAGTGCGATATTAGTTTTTAACACTACTTAGACGGTATAAACCAAATTCTGCAGCAATAGTTCTTGCGTGCTCAAAATAAAATTGGTTTGATGACACATACAACTTTCTAAATGATTCATTTCTTTTTTTATTCCTTTAATATTTAATTGCACATTTCTCTAACAAGTAAAATTGTGTTGTTTGGAGGTTCAATATAGTTTAAGTTCTATTGGTGTACTATGTATACTTAGTATTATAAAGCATTGATGGAAAACCCTTCAAAACATCAGTTGAATTTAAAATCAAGTAACACTGTAAGATTTATTAGAACACCTATCATCACACATGTTTATGTAGGACATATTTACAAATGCTTATTTCGGTCAAAATTTATGGTGAAGAAAAAAATTACAACTCGTGACCACGAGTTACTACTAACTCTTGGCCACCATTTATTAGTTAATAATAAATAAGCCGTGGCCACGAGTTATTGAGTCCGAGAACACTGAGAGCTATTGCCATCACTTGGCGTCCCCGTCTGGCGTAAAAATCTCCTCTGAAACAACCTGGGCCAATAGGAACCAACCTTTGTTGGAATTGTCTTTGGGTGACTTCCCTTAAAGCAAGTGTGTCCGGCACCCCGAATTCCAACCGACATGGCTGTTTACTAAAAATAGAAACAAGGGGTTTCCTAAATCTTCTAAGAAACTACATGGCCAGATAGAACCAAACTTGGCAACAGGTGTTCCTCTTTTAGTATTGAACCGATACCCGGACTGTCAAGATGGCCGCCATGTCGAACTTTGTTTGAACCAGACTTCGCAGCAATGGTCTTTAAATTTTCCTATTTCAGAATTGAGCCCAATGACCCAGACTGTCAACCTAGGATGACCACTACGGCCGAACTTAGTTTAACATTGGACCCATGAGGAAATTCATTTCAAAATCTTTTTGTCTGAAACCACTTGGCCTGTTGGAACAAAAACTGGCAGCAATAGTCCTTAGTTGCTCCTTTTTTATAGTGATGTTTGATGACCCACACTGTCTTTGGATAGTCCTCTTTAAGAATATTGCCTAATGATCCGGATTGTTAACCAAGATGGCCAACACGGCCGAACTTAGTTTAACATAGGACCCTTTGAGAAAGTTCTTTTAAAAATATTGCCTGAAACAACCTCGCCAGTTGAAACTGCACTTGTGCCCAAAGCCCTTACTTTCGACCATATGAGCCAAACTTAGTTTATCATAGGACCTTATGGGAAAATTCTTTTAAAATCTACTTTTCTGAAACCACTTGGCCAATTGGAACAAGAAATTTGCAGCAATGGTCCATAGACACTACTCTTTGAGAATTATATCGGATGACCCGGACTGCCTTTAGTTGGCCCTCTTTCAGAATTGTTTGTGATAACATGAAGCAACTCTGAAACTACTGAGTAAAAGGTAGCCGAACTTGATATTAATCCTATGACAAAGAATGACAACTACATGTAGAACCGTCCAGAATAGTTCTTGGGTAGAACTGTCATAAATGGTTCTAGGTAAGGACAAACCCTGTCATAAACGGTTCTAAAGGTGTCCGGATGACAGTTCTCGAACTTTTCTAGAACAGTTCTTCTGACAGTTTATGACAGTTCTAAAGAGAGGTTAGAATTGAGCTCAACTGTAGTTTAACATAGGACTCTATTGGGAATTGTCTTTAAAGTCCTATTGTCAGAAACCACTTGGTAGCAATGGTCCTTAGTTGGTCCTCTTTCAGATTTAGTCATCCAAGATGGCCACCAGAGCCGAACATATACTAACATAGGACCCTAGGGGAAATTTACTTAAAGATCTTCTTTTCTGAAACGACTTGGACAATTGGAACAAAACTTAGCATCAGTGGTCCTTAGTTGGTCCTTTCAGAAGTCAACCTTTCAAGGTGGTCATCAGAGTCGATCATAGTTTCACATAGAACCCTGTGAAGAATTTAATGAAAGATCTTCTTGTCTGAAACTACTTGGTAAATTGGAACAAAACTTGGCAGCAATGGTTCTTAATTGGTCCTCTTTCAGATTTATATCCGATGACCCCCCTAGTGATCCAAGATGGCCACCAGAGCCGAACATATTTTAACATAGGACCCTAGGGGAAATTTACTTAAAGATCTTCTTTTGTGAAACGACTTGGCCAATTGGAACAAGACTGGGCAGCAGTGGTCCTTAGTTGGTCCTTTCAGAAGTCAACCTTTCAAGGTGGTCATCAGAGTCGACCATAGTTTCATATAGAACCCTGTGAAGAATTTAATGAAAGATCTTCTTGTCTGAAACCACTTGGTAAATTTGAACAAGACTTGGCAGCAATTGTCTTTAGTTAGTCCTTTTTCAGAAGTGTACATGCCCGTGCTCCGAGATGGCCACCATAGTAGAAAATAGTTTAACAAACATAGTTTAACAAATGACCCTTTGGAAATTTACGAAAAGACCTTCTTGTCGGAATCCACTTGACCAATTGTAATAAAACTTGACAGCAATGATCCTTAAGTAGTCCTCTTTCAAAATTGTGTCTGAAGACTATGTCCACCATTGAAGGTGGCTGTCAGAGTGGAACATGCTTTTTACCTAGGGCCTAATGTAACCTAATGTAAAAATCACTGAAGGACCTTTGTTTGAATCCAGTGAGCCAGTTGGAACTTAGCAGCAATGTTCCAGGCTGGCAAGCAAGATGGACTAAGTCCAGGTGAGCAACACAGGCTCCTGTGAGCCTCTAGCTAGTAGTTGTTTCATGTTTCTTTATTGTTAGGTTTTTTGTTTGTTTATAGAAATTTCTTTGTTTGAGATTTTGTATTGAGGTTTTGTTACAAGTTAGATGTTGTGTATTCGAGTGCCAGTTAGTACTTGTACTGTGGTATGGGCTTTGTTTCATTGGTAAAAAATACACGTTCACCACTTTGGTATTTATTCTCACATTTGTCAGAATAACATACATGACATAGTCCCTGTGAGAGAATTAGAAAAGAAAATATAACTGACATTGAAGATACTTTTTGTGTGGTCCTTTTTACGTGTTTTTATTTCTGATAAAGGTTCTTCATTTGGTACAGATATTTCCATACACTCTTTTTTCTTTTTTGTCATTGTGGTTGAGTAAAATTGTTCACTTTATTTTTATCATAACGCAACGAGGTCGTATGGGAAAAATACACTACTACTTCTGAAGTTTGAATATATCAGAATATACCAAAAAGATAAAATGTTGGTATGTATTTGTAACTAATACATATGTATTGATTCTGACGACGATTGTATTCTTAATAAATTTCCAGCAGTACTTAAGAAGCCTACTTGTAATTCTACATACATGTATATATCTTACTAATTCATTTCAATGTGACTTTCCAGTACGACGGTTGTTAAGTTACATTTGTGTGTACCTTAGAGTTGTTCTGTGGTATTTTAGATATGGACTGCTACTGTAATTTACTACTTACTACTTCCTGTATATTATTAATTAAAAAGTAGATGGTATGCCTTAAGTCGTTATTTGGCTTCATCTGAAGTGAAATATTAATTTTAGATTTCAGATTCGAATTTATTTAATTTTTATCGTAAAATTATCGAACTTTCATAATCTTTCCCTCATAGTACAAAATACCTTCCTATAATGCAACAGCGACATCATTAACGCCATGACCGTCTGCTAATAAAAGTTTTGAAGAAAATTGTTTTCACGTAGATGGTCCAAAAGATTTTTTAATATAATGTTTGTCTTAAAGCTTGCATAAAGATACATTTCCGAGGAATATCGTTTGGGCAAGGCTGTTGCTCATATCGAAAGTTTAATCCAAAGGTCCAAAAATTAGTGAAATTTGGTGTTTTTCATTGATTTCTTTACAATTAGCGTCTTCGACAGTATATTGTCGCTCTCAAAGAAACATATTCCTTACGAATACAATGGGTTCAAAAGTAAATAATAAAGTAATTTGGATTTAATACATAACGCAGAAATATGTTAGGAAAAAAAACAGAAACTCTGCATTGAATGATGAATGTATTGCTTCTTTTGTTACCTTGGATTTCCTAGAATAATAGAATATTGTATATATGATCTGTATGAGCCATGAGAATTGCCAGCCTGTGCATATTTTTACCCTGTTTACATATAAAGTACTATAGAATGATAGAATATTGTATATATGATCAGTATGAGGCATGAGAATTGCCAGCCTGTGCATATTTTTACCCCATTTACATATAAAGAACCATAGAATGATAGAATATTGTATATATGATCAGTATGAGCCATGAGAATTGCCAGCCTGTGCATATTTTTACCCCATTTACATATAAAGAACCATAGAATCATAGAATATTGTATATATGATCAGTTTGAGCCATGAGAATTGCCAGCCTGTGCATATTTTCACCCTGTTTACATATAAAGTACCATAGAATGATAGAATATTGTGTATATGATCAGTATGAGCCATGAGAATTGCCAGCCTGTGCATATTTTTACCCCGTTTACAAATAAAGTACCATAGAATGATAGAATATTGTATATTAATATGATCAGTATGAGCCATGAGAATTGCCAGCCTGTGCATATTTTTTCCCCGTTTACAAACAAAGTACCATAAAATATATCAAATATTGTATATATGATCTGTATGAGCCATGAGAATTGCCAGCCTGTGCATATTTTTTCCCCGTTTACAAACAAAGTACCATAAAATATATCAAATATTGTATATATGATCTGTATGAGCCATGAGAATTGCCTATGAGCCATGAGAATTGCCAGCCTGTGCATATTTTTTCCCCGTTTACAAACAAAGTACCATAAAATATATCAAATATTGTATATATGATCTGTATGAGCCATGAGAATTGCCAGCCTGTGCATATTTTTTCCCCGTTTACAAACAAAGTACCATAAAATATATCAAATATTGTATATATGATCTGTATGAGCCATGAGAATTGCCAGCCTGTGCATATTTTTACCCCATTTACATATAAAGAACCATAGAATGATAGAATATTGTATATATGATCAGTATGAGCCATGAGAATTGCCAGCCTGTGCATATTTTTACCCTGTTTACATATAAAGTACCATAGAATGACAGAATATTGTATATATGATCAGTATGAGGCATGAGAATTGCCAGCCTGTGCATATTTTTACCCCATTTACATATAAAGTACCATAGAATGACAGAATATTGTAAAGATGATGAATATGAGCCATGAGAATTGCCTGCCTGTTCATATTTTTACCCCATTTACATATAAAGAACCATAGAATGATAGAATATTGTATATATGATCAGTTTGAGCCATGAGAATTGCCAGCCTGTGCATATTTTTACTTCATTTACATATAAAGAACCATAGAATCATAGAATATTGTATATATGATCAGTATGAGCCATGAGAATTGCCAGCCTGTGCATATTTTTACCCCATTTACATATAAAGAACCATAGAATCATAGAATATTGTATATATGATCAGTATGAGCCATGAGAATTGCCAGCCTGTGCATATTTTTACCCCATTTACATATAAAGAACCATAGAATCATAGAATATTGTATATATGATCAGTATGAGCCATGAGAATTGCCAGCCTGTGCATATTTTTACCCCATTTACATATAAAGAACCATAGAATCATAGAATATTGTATATATGATCAGTATGAGCCATGAGAATTGCCAGCCTGTGCATATTTTTACCCTGTTTACATATAAAGTACCATAGAATGACAGAATATTGTATATATTATCAGTATGAGGCATGAGAATTGCCAGCCTGTGCATATTTTTACCCCGTTTACATATAAAGTACCATATATAGAATGACAGAATATTGTAAAGATGATGAATATGAGCCATGAGAATTGCCTGCCTGTACATATTTTTACCCCATTTACATATAAAGAACCATAGAATGATAGAATATTGTATATATGATCAGTTTGAGGCATGAGAATTGCCAGCCTGTGCATATATTTACCCCGTTTACATATAAAGTACCATAGAATGAAAGAATATTGTATATATGATCAGTATGAGGCATGAGAATTGCCAGCCGGTGCATATTTTTCCCCCATTTACATATAAAGTACCATTGAATGATAGAATATTGTATATATGATCAGTATAAGCCATGAGAATTGCCAGCCTGTACATATTTTTACCCCATTTACATATAAAGAACCATAGAATGATAGAATATTGTATATATGATCAGTTTGAGGCATGAGAATTGCCAGCCTGTGCATATTTTTACCCCGTTTACATATAAGGTACCATAGAATGCAATTACTAGATTTAACCATATTTTATAGGGGAAGAAATTTGTTTGACTCAACAGAAGAAAAAAGAATTGTCTCTCTGTCAATGGCAAAAACAGTTTACCTCTGTGGTAAAAACAAAAGTCACTTTCAGAAAACCATTAGTCTGTGAATTAATTAATATTATTTGAGCAAGTTGCAAAAAAAATAAAGGAAACTTTTCTTTAACATTTGTTAAAGAAACTTTTTTTTTTTAATTAATAACCCCCCCCCCCAAAAAAAAACAAAAAAACCACAAAAAAAAACCAATAAAACAACAACAAATGATTGCTGACTTATGATATATTGTTTAATTGATTTAGTAATTGTTTGCATTTTATTACCAGTATCATCATTTTTTTTAATCCAATTTATTATCCCATAAAAATCGTAAATTTATTAGCAGTGTCTTCAATCCTGAAAGGATTTACATTGGTTTGTGAATTAATTAATATTATTTGATCAATAACAATTTAACATGATAGTAATAATCAGGGATTTTATATCTATGATTATAAATAAATAAATGATATTAAAATGCATCCAAAACTTAATTTTCTTTATACATCGTACGTCGAAAAAATACAAAATAGCGTTTTATCTGGTCCGCAATCGATGTTGTTTTCACATTTTGTTGTGCTGGATGATCTCACGGACTGGTTATGCTCACGACCCCCTACGTGAGATCCGACAGCCAAACCGGAAATCGGAAACGGAACTGGCAATTCTCACTGACGAAATCTCCTCACGCGACATCCTCACGCGACACCTGTACATCAAAAACCGTAAATTTAAAGAAGAAATCTATTAGAATTCCGCTAAGAACACATGAAAACCAGATTGATAAAAACACTTTACATAATATAGTTTTGGGGTCCTTTGACCCCTTACATCTGGAAAACCGTAAGAAATATATTGACATTATACTTAGAGCATTTCAAATTATCCCCGATAATCCTATAACACCAAAACGGATATCTGAGAAGGTCAACAATATCAAACTAATCAACCAAGGCTACCCCAATGGACAGACAGAAAAAGCAGAAAACATCGATACAATGTAGATTAAGATAGTCTGACTTGGTGCAGACACTGAACATTGCTGGAGTTAAACCTGCTTTATTGGTATCCATAATGTACAATAGAAGCTCCCGTAGCTTCTGGTCTCTTACCTATGTTTTCATATATAAATTGTGTTCATTTATTTGTTAAACAGTTCCAGAGATGTTAATTTGCAAACAACAAAACGCTAAGGACGAGTTTAACATAAATATTTTTGGTAAGCATTAATGTGTAGAAACGTATAAAAGATATAGTAGATGTCACAGAAAGCCAGACAGATGCAAGAAAGTTGAAAAATATACTTAAACAAGAAACAGCACCATTTTGATTACTAAGCGAAGAAACGAAACGAAACGAAGCAGTTTCGTTTCTTGAAATGGTACATGTAATTTTCTATGGGAGATTACTAAAATAAGAAAGGAAACGGTTTCGTTTCATTCGTTTCTGTGTTGTTTCGTTTCGTTTCTTGAAATAATAGTCCCTTGAATACCAGTGCACACTCATTTGGCATAAATACAGATGAACATATTTATACAAAACAGTATTTTTTAGCTCACTTGGCCGTGTGATCTTATCCCATGGCTTGGTGCCCGTGGTCGTCCGTCGTCGTAAACTATTTCAAGGATCATCTCTTCAGAAAATACTGGGCCAAATACTTCAAAACTTTAAATGGATGTCCCTTAGGGTATCTAGTTTATAAAGTGTGTCCGAGGTTTTAATCCATAATCAAACATGGCCACCATTGCTAAAAATAGAACATAGCGGTAAACTGCAGTTCTTGTCTTATATCTCAAAAGCTAAAGCATTTACAGTAAAACTGTCAGGGATAAAAATGTTCATCAGGTCAAGATTTAACTGCCATGAAATTTTCTGACGAATCGGTCAACCCTTTTTTGGGTTATTGCCCCTGAATTGTTAATTTTAAGGAAATTTTACAGTTTTAGGTTATTATCTTGAATATTATTTTAGATAAAGACAACTGTAAACAGCAAAAATGTTCAACAAGGTAAGATCTACAAATAAGTCAACTTGAACAAAATCGTTGATTGACCCCTTATAGGAGTTTTGCCCTTTAAAAATCTTTTCTTCTGAAACCACTTGGCCAATTGGGACCAGAGTTTGGTGGAATAGTCCTTAGGTGCCCCCCTCACAAAATTATGTCTGGCATCCCCGACTTCCAACCGACATGGCTGCTGTTACTAAATATAGGAAAAAGGGGATGAATTTAAAAAATATTCTTCTATGAAACTGCAAGGCCAATTGGAACCAAACTTGGCAGTAATGGTCCTCATGAGGTTCTTTTTTAGATGCATGTCAGATGACCCGGACTTTCAACCAAGATGGCCACCACAGCCGAACCTATTTTAACATAAGACCTTAGGGCCTATGGGAAAATTCATTGAAAAATCTTCTTGTCTGAAACCACGTGACCAATTGGAATCGGACTAGGCAGCAATGGTCCTTAGGAGGTCCTCTTTCAGAAATATGTCCGATTTTGTGGACTGTTAACCAAGATAGTCGCCACAGTCGAACTTGTTATAACATAGGACCCTATGGAAAATTCACTCAAAAATCTTCTTGTCTCAAACCACTAAGCCAATTAGAACTAGACTTGGTTGCAACGTTCCTTAGATGGTCCTCTTTCAGAATTTCGTCCAATGATCCGGACTGTCAACCAAGGTGGCCGCCACAACCGAGCATAGTTTAACATAGAGCCCAATGGGAAACTTTATTGAAAAATCTTCTTGTCTGAAACCACTTGACATATTGAATCCAGACTTGGCAGCAATGGTCCTTAGTAGATCCTCTTTCAGAAATATGTCAGATTTCGTGGACTTTGAACCAAGATGGCCGCATCAGTCGAACTTATTTTAACATAGGATCCTCTTCTTTACTGAAACCATTTAGCCAGTTGGAACAAAACTTAGCAGAAATGGTCCTTAGATGGTTCTCTTTTAGAAATGTTTCCATTGACCTGAACTGTCAACCAAGATGACTGCCATAGCTGAACATCAGCCAAATTGACTGCAACACTAAAAATGTTTAGTCCTGCTCAAGGTGAAAATTTAAATCCAGGTGAGCGATACAGGCTCTTGAGAGCTTCTTGTTTTATTCTTTCTTCAAACTATTAACAGATAATACATACTTTAAAAATCAGAATCCAGATTGGTTTGGTACATGTGCATAAGGAGAGATAACTCTCCATATTTGACATTATTTGTAAACCTTGGGCACCATCTGGAGGCGTTTTTAGTCCCCCTGCCGAAATGTTTACCAAAATGACATTTTTGCGGGTTGAGTTTCACACCAGTTTTCCCAAAACGACTGAAAACTTCCGCTAAGTCATCAAGGTGTTCTTGAAAGATTTCTGAACAAACCAGCATATCGTCGAGGTTACAGAGGCATGACTTAAAAGTTAGTCCATCAAAAACTGAAACGAATTCGGATCTCAGCTGAATCCCATAAGCAGTCTGCTAAATTTGTATGTCTCAAAACATGTGTTAAATGCTGTATACGTAGAGCTTGAAGGGTCTACTTTCATTTGGAAAACATCCTTAGCTTAGATCTATGGAAGTTATGAAATTCGGTGTGCGTTGAGAAAAAGATTCTGTCAAGTCCTGTAAATCTGGAATACTGTAAGAAAATGTTGGCATTGCGAGTTCAAATATCTAAAGTCACAAAAAAATCTAAACTGTGAAAACCTTGCATCTTGTCATAAGGAGGCCCGGTTTTTTTTACCATGTACAAGCTTTGTAAACAACACAATTTAGCTTTTTATCGGGAGCTCCTTGTCAACACTAACCGGAGAAATGATTCCTTATTCTATTGAATTGTCAGGTTATAAAGGATAGGGTTTCTTATATTTTTGCTTTGCATCCGGTTTTATAATAATTTTGTGTTGAAGTAAATCTGTAAAGCCTAGTTTCCTGGCGAAAATATATCTTTTCTCAATTAAAAAATCGTGTGTATATCTGTTCTGTGAGAATGTGACAAGTCACATGTGTCAAAACGAAAGTTGGAAATGAAATTAGATATTTCACTACAATCATGTCACTTTGTAGTATTACATGTATCATACTTGTGCTATTTGGATTATTTGTGTCATTTAATAAATTTATGTTCTGATCAAACGTTCCAGGTTATGTTCTTTAAAGAGAACTAAAAAGTGGTCCGATGCAATTTCGTCAAAATTTACTAGCACCTTTCCTGTTTATTTATACAGATCAATACTACAGTTATAAAGAATTTAATAACTTAAATTGAAGATTTTATTTTGAGAAACAGATGAAATAATTAATCCTCTTGACAAAATATGTCTGCTTGACGTACAGATTCCTTGTTCTCGTAAAAATATTCGACGGAACTTTTCCCCTTATTATTGTCTCTGTATTAGGCATAATTCTTTGTATAATATGCGATCTTTTCGGAACAGTCATCATTTCGCTAGAGTCTATTACCATTTAATTGTCAACCAAATAACTAGTCCCAGCGATGATAGGGTGCAAATACTTTTTGATTAACACCGGAAATTTTTACAACAGCAGGACTAACTACTCCAACTTTTTCATTGTTAGCCAAAACTATTGAATCACGTACAGCTAAACAGAAATTAAACGTTTCATTGTAAGGCAAAGAATTATAAAGTTGTTTTGAAGTAATAGTGACGGAACTGTTTTTATGATGACATGTTCTACTAATTAAGTGTAAATTTACCAAAGTTGGAATATATATTTTTGAAATTGAATGGTAACATTAACTCTAATATTAATGGTTATTAATATGCATGGTTACTAGATACATTTCCAAAAAATGAAAGTCTTAGAGTCTTTCAGGAAATTTACCAAATAAGGAATTCCATTTTTGGAAATCGAATGGTAACATTAACTCTTATGATATTAATGGTTGTTAATATGCATGGTTGCTAGATACATCTCCAAAAAAATGAAGGGCTTAGAGTCTATCAGGAAATTTACCAATGTTGGTATATTTTTTTTAAATCAAAATATTCCATTTGAAAGCTAATATTCTGCTAGTGTCTGATTGTATGGTTGATTGGTAATTTTCAAAAATTAATTGGTCTGAGACTCTTCCAGAAAATATTTTCTGCCCAAGGGCAAATTTCAAAATTCCGAAACCTTCGGCACAGACAACTTTTAAAGTGCTAGTAATGCACCAATTTTTACGTTTCTACAGCTTAGGGTGTAAGATGAGTTCTGTGACGATCAATTTTGGGATTGTTTAACTCTTTTGTTCTGTGTTTTATTGATATAAGTGGCTTCCAGTTATCAATACCAGAGTAATTAATTGTACAACTAGGAAATTTAGGCAATTTTGCACCAACAGCTGAAACATTTGAATCTGTGGTTTTTTTTTTTCATTGAAGGGTTAAGCAAAAATTCATTAGCAACAGGATTAAAGTTTGGAGAATTCTCTAATCAAATATGTGCACTTTCAACATAATATTTTTATTTTCATTTATCGCCTTTCACTAATTGGGGGAAAGGTTTTCTTCACATGTCCTTCCCTGGATCTTACTACGGGTCCCATCAATCACATAGTTAGACTAAATTTCCTTCAGAGTCCCATATAGAGCTATATGCCATATAATTTTTTACCTCCCTACAAAATAAAAGGCGATCAATTTCATACACCCCCCTTACAGCACCAAATTAGAAATTTCAACTCCCACCCCCGAAAAAAAACCCCAACCCCCTCAAATGGTCAGTAATATCCTTATTTGGATATATAATGACATCTATTTACTCAGGTATGTTCGTGATACAGGCTCAATCTAACAGACACAGACAATGTTTTCTTAATGCTATATAAAAATAAAATATTAGGGCCGTATTCATAAAGGTGGTTTAAAGTAAACCTCGTTTAATCTTAAACCTGGTTTAGTTAAACCAAGAAATTAAGTTTAAATTAAACTCTATTCATGATCGAAAAAAATTTAATCCTAGTTTAAGTAAACTTAGTTTAAAATTGAATAAACTTGGTTTATTTTTTTTCAAAAACTAAGGTTAGATTTAAACTATGATTACGAAAATAAAACAACTGGCTCCGAATCGCATTTCATTGTTACGTTCTGTTTATAACGTGATTATACACATCTCGACACTGAATTCAAAGCCGCTAATACATACTTTAAGAAATGCTAGTCGCTGTGATTGGGGTGTCCGTAACAGTTTTATTTGAAATGAAATCTTGAAACTGGATGCAAAATAATAAGAAAAAAATCATGTCAAACTAAAGTTTCCTATTAGAAAATTTCTTAACTGGAATACATCCACGGGAGGGCTGCATATTTTTACCCACCCATTTTACTGATGGTAACTTAATTTGACAGAAGCCTAATACAAACATTTAAATGCTAAAAGTGATGTATTAAATTACGAATATTTTTAAATGTTTTTAGGAGGAGTTTGATCTTTAAATTTTAGGAATATGTACTATACACTCTGTTAAGGATACGACAGATACATCGAAGTCCGCTTCATACTTTGACTTGTTTCTTGAAATACACAATGAAGGACATTTGAAGACAAAACTTTATGACAAACATGATGACTTCGACTCGCCTGCATATGGCGTCTACGTTTCTCAGCTTATCAGACATTCAAGGGCATGCGTGAGTTACCATGACTTTCGACAAAGAGGATTTCTGCTGTCACAATAGTTTCTTAAACAGGTTTTTATCAGGGATAAGTTGATGTCATCAATTAGGAAATTTTACGGTCGTCATCACGAATTTATTTACCGTTACACTGTTCCAATATCTCAGATGACGTTGAACCTGTTCTGACAAAAGGGGGCGGTTTTTTTCGCAAAACGGCTGTTAAGGTGTATACTTTTGTTTCTCTTTTCTACAAAGGGGTAATATCTGACTATCTGGAATTGGGTTATATGTCAAGAACATTTGGAGCGGGGTCATAATTTGAAGGAAACATAGAATTTCAGTCACAATCACATTTAAAAAGGAAACTTACTTGGGAAACAAACATAAGACAAGTAGCTGAAAACAAATTCTGAATGTCAATGTGCTACATTTAGATTGCTAGTTAAAATGGGGTATTATTTTGGAAACAGATTTTCTGCAATGGAATATGTAACATGGTCAAATTTTGTTTGGAAAGGGATCGGGTTCAAATGTGCTGGAAGAAACCACCGGTCAACTTTTTTCACGTATCCCCCTCCCCCACCCCCTCCCGGGCATCCTATAAAGGTAGCAAAATTGATATATCTCACATAGAATTCATGAACAAATTTAAAACAAACTTTTTATTACAATGTATTTTCATTTAGATTTGCACATTCAATGAGAGGTAACTCCTTGAAATGCGTCGTATACAGCATAGTATAAATTTACTATATCTAATATTAGTATCTTTGGATTGTTATTTTTAATATGTTGGGGCAAACAAATAGCAAGGGTTAACTCCCTTTGAATGTAATAATTTTATAAATTATATGTATGGACAGGATTTTTTTCGTCTGAATAAAATAAGTATGTTTAATTTAATCAATTATTCAGCATCATACGAATTGGATGAAAAAGAGAAAGGTAAACAACCTATTTATCAGACAAATAAAGAAACAAGTTTTAATATGTGCAAAATGTGCTATATAAAATCAAACTATTACAAATAGGAGTTGGATCAAAATTTTATAGCAATGTGAAATATATGTACTCTATTAGTAAATCCTGCATTCGTAATAAAAATCGAACCACAGATTTTTTTCCAGTAGAATTAGGAGTGAAACAAGGGGACAATTTAAAACCTAATCTTTTTAAAAGTTTTATAAATGATCTTCCCAAGTATTTAAGCTATACTCCAGATCCTGTCTACATAAACAATACTCCTATTTACTGCTTAATGTATGCAGATGATATAGTTTTGCTAGCATCAACTTCTAATGGGTTACAAGGTAAACTTGATCAACTCCAAACTTATTGTGAAGACTGGTTTTTAAGTGTTAATACTTCTAAAACTAAAGTTCTTATTTTTAACAAGGCAGGCAGGCATATATAACAAAAAAAATTGTTTAATAGTGTACCTATTGAATGTGTAAAGTCATGTAAATATCTGGGTATCATGTTCAGCAGTTTTGGATCATTCTCCCTTGCTCAACAGGAACTATTTTAAAAAGAACTCAAAGCCTTCTATAAACTAAGAAGCGATTTTCTGTCACTGAACCCTAGTGTTAAAATATCTATGCATGTCTTTGATCATACTATAAAGCCAAGCCTTCTTTATTGCACTAAAGTATGGGGGTTATTCAATTCATTCACGGCAAAATTCAGATCTGAAACTTGCAATTTAGATAGTATTTATACAAACTTACCTTGTGAGAAAATTCATATTAAATTTTGTAAATTTATTCTTGGGGTGCATAAAAAGTCAACTAACTATGGTGTTCTATCTGAACTTGGAAGATTTTCGATTTATTTTGATATTATCAAAGCTATGGTGAAATATTGGCCTAGATTGGAAAATCTTAAGTCTTCGTTCTCATTATTAGATCATGCATTTGTTGAGAGTAAATCATTATTTGATAAAAAAAAAAATTAATGGTTTAGTTCAGTAAGATATATACTTAATAATATAAAAGGACTGAATGAATCATTGAAAGAAACCAAATTTACAAAGTTTAAAGAAATGAGTAAGAAGTTGATATTTCAGCATTACCTAGACATGTGGCAAGCTTAAAAAACAAAACACATCAATGGGAAACTTGAGAACTATTGCTAACTTAAAAATAATTTTGGAATTGAAAAATATTTGCTTATCCTGAAAAACTTTGAGCATCGGAGAAATATAACTAAACTCAAAATATCTGCACATAGGTTACAAATTGAACGTGGGAGATATCAGGGTATTCTTCGACACAATAGAACATGTGTCAGGTGCACATCAGGGGAAATAGGTGATGAGAAACACTTTTTGTTTGTGTGTAATAACAACAATCATTTAAGAAAATCAATGATTAATTTATTAATATCTCATGTGCTAGTTTCAAATATGTGAGCATCAATGAACAATTTAGATGGTTATCTAATAATGAAAATTTTAGTATACTTGTCTCAATTTATGATTTAATAACAGCAAGGAGTGTCTGATTTTCCATACAGCTTTGCTACCACTATTGTTGTTTTCTTTAACTCTTAATGATGTATGCCTGAGACACTGTGAACGTTCCAAACTGGTGTTATACTTATACAATTCACTTGTTTGTAGTTGTTAACTTAAGCAACATTTACATGGTTATTTTATATACCATACATTTGTTTGTTTTATATATGTAACTCAAACATATTTGTCTTGTACTGTAATTATGCCCTCCATGGGCCCATTAATTGGTTAATAATAAAATCTTCTTATAAACAAATAAACAAACGACGTATGTAACGACCCACTTTGAAAACAATTACGCACTTTGAAAAGATTTTTCCAAAGTGCGTCAAATTTCGGTCAAGCTTAACCCGCTTTGAAAATTTGTTCAAACTGCGTCAAAATTTTGGACCACCCCAACGCGGTTTGAAATAATTTTTCAAATTGTGTTAAAATCTAGACCACTTTAACACACTTTGAAAACTTTACATATTTGCGTAATGACATTTTGAAAGGGATTAAACGCTTAATTGCAGCCAAAACAAGGCCTGATCAGTTCCTATTTTGCGAAAAATTATTGCAAGGGTAAAATATGCTTACGAATCTTTATCCAAAAATTTAAAGGAAACACAACAGCTTCCCTTTGACGAAATATCTTCTTTAGAATTAGCGGCTTATAACAGAAGGGAATACATGTACATATATATGATTTAAATCATGTGTACACATACTTGTTTACGGATTGATATATGTATAGCGATTCCAATTAATGTAATTAAATATGTTATTGAAATATTGTATATTGTGTGAGTGCGCAAGTAAGCTGCCAGAATTTGATTTTGCGCCAGGGGCATATGAATTGAAATCTTTCAACATTTGTTTAGTTTAGGGTTTTATTTTTTTTATAGTATCAAAGTCAGAATTTTGATGTTTCCGGTATTCTCCATCTATTATAAATTTAATTTGAACTCTTCCAAGATGTTTTTGGATGTATGTTTTAATTTTATTTAAAATTGTAGAATCAAAGAATTTTAATCTTGCTCCGGTAGGATGTCCAAACATTGGACCCAAAAGGATTGACTTGTACTATTCAACATATATATTCTATAGTTTAGGGTTTTAATTTTGTTATGGAAACAAAGTCATATTTTTCCTTGAGTGTCCGTACAAGGGGTCCAAAAGAATTAATGTCTCTATTACTCATAGAACATTTATTTAGTTGAAGGTTCAAAATCTGTTACAGAATAATTGTAGATAATCTGAGGTGTTCAATAGTCTTTGGATTTTTCGCTATGGATTCAAAGAATTGGCCACTTGAACTCAAGCTATACAGCTTTTAGCTTACTATCAAGATAATGTGTTGATGCAAATTAGCTTTTTAGGATTTTGGCCGGAAGATCAAAACATTGGTAAAAGAATATGGTCGAAAAGTCCAATTGTTCTGTATTTTTGGCATCTGAAATATTATATAACTTCGTTCTACATTTTGTATATGGTGTGATGACACAGAAAACAGATATTTATTTTGAATTTTAAATTAGGTAGATTTTCAGGAGACTCTCAGACCGGTATCTTTAAACGTGGAAAAAGCAAATATTTATAGGACAAATAAATTGCGGCCACGTTTTACCTCTCCCCCACCCTCCCCCATTTTGTGCTAAAGTTTTTCAAATCACGTCCAAATTTTTGACCGACTTTGAAAAAAATCTCAGATCGCGTCAAGTTGGTGCCAATTTTTGACGCGATTTGAAACAATTTTTCAAATCGCATTAAGTTGGTCCTAATTTTAGACGCACTTTGAATTTTTTTCCAATCGCGTTAAGTTAGTCGAATTTTTGACGCACTTTTAAAACATTTCAAAATCGCGTTAATTTGGTCCTAATTTTTTATGCACTGAATTCTTATAAACGCGTTATGTTTTTTTTTTTTTTTTTCCATGCACTTTGAAAAAGTGTTCACTGTGTTTCTGCCACATTTCACCTGGAAATTCCTGTTGATAGAGGTTGCATGATTCAACCGGTTACTACTTCAAAGGTTTATTCACGTTTCTCCAACATTTGATAATTAGATATCATAACATCTAATTAAGGGTGGGGATTAGGGGGCCCTCAAAAGTATTGCTAAAATTCTTCTTACCTGTAATTTACCTGTAAATTTTGTTGGAAAAAGGGCTAACTTTTTAAGTAACTCAAGATAATATGAATATAATTTAAAAAAATATTAATGCTAATAAAACTTATTTAGTTGTATGTTTCATAAAAAGATAAATTTGATCTTTTATTTTATATTTGAATATTTTCTTCTTCATATAGTATCATTCGGCATCAATGTATTATGAATTAAAATATTTAAAAATTGTTTAAAAAAATATATTAAAAATATATTAAATTTAATTATGTTTATCTTTTAAAATTATTAGGAATAATTTCATAATTTAGATGCAGAATTTATCAGCTTGTCTAATTACTTTAATTAGGAAACTAAATATTAACACACCACTTCAAAAGATTTTACTAATTAATGGATAGGCCAAAATACACTTGTCTCGTGGTTTTAGGGCTAATCACAGAACTGATATACTGACCACACCCATAAAATTACCATAGAAAAGCGCCCTTAGAGAGGAATCACTATGTTAAAACTACCAATAATTTATGGTCAAACATTATTCGGCCTAAAAAAATATGTGGTCTTGGTTGTCGTTAAAAAAAGACATGACTTGATCAAAAACTTTGAATCCATGTTTTGGTATATAAAAATTATATTATAAAAATTATGATTCCACCACAGCAAGATCATGCTGATAGTTACTATGTACTTTCTGTTAATGTATTTTGCATAGACTGTATGTCTTCTGTTTCCGGCAATTACATGAGTAGTATATAATCACAGTTCAAGTCGTACTTGAGGAGGTGCCGGAAGTGACGTCACTGGAACCGGAAATGACGTCACAAGAACCGGAAGTCGCGTGACAATAACCGGAAGTATCCGGAAGTGGTATGCGCGCATGCGCAACCGGAAGTAATGGGTTTTCGGCCATTTGTTTACGTAAATGACGCAAATCACGTGCTGGGACCCGAATATGTCGTCTGTGCATGTGACCGGAACCGGAAGTACCAGAAGTGGTTTGTGCTCATGCGCACATGCGCCACCGGAATTTATGTATTTTCCCACGATTTGTTTACGGAAGTGACGTAAGCCGCGTGCTGGGACCCGGATGTGTCGTCTGCTCATGTGTAGGCGGAACCGGAAGTGATTTGCGCGAACCGCAAGATTTTCCGCCATTTTCCATTATTTGTTCACGGAATGCACACGGTATGGGAGAGGATTCAACAGACTATAGTGATTCAGTCTCAGACACTACCACAGAAGCCGATCACGAGGAATCGGAACAAAGTAGTGACCATGAATCCAACGAAAACATGATTGGCGATGAACAGCGAAGAGCAAGAGAAAAAGAGCGATGAGCATGTGAAGAGCAGCGATGACGAACTGCAACAAGCAGCAGGAGCAGCAGCGAAAACAACGACAAATAGCCCCAGAAAACCAAATTGAGCACACGAGTAAGGTCAGGAGTAGCGATGAACAGCAAAGAGCAAGAGAAAAACAGCGATGAGCAAGAGAAGAGCAGCGATGATGAAGAGCAACAAGCAGCAGCAGCAGCAGCGAAAATAGCGACAAGTAGCACCAAAAAAACCGAAATGATCACGCGAGTAAGATCATGATTAGCGATGAACAGCAAAGAGCAAGAGAATAACAGCGATGAGCAAGAAAATAGTAAGAGAAAAACAGCGATGACCAGCAAAATGCAACAGAAAAACAGCAATGAGTAGCAAATAGCAAGAGAAAAACATCGATGAGCAGCAAAGAGTAAAAGAAGAGCAAGAGAAAAACAGCGACTAGCAACAAAGAGCAAGAGAGAAACAGCGATGAGCAGCAAAGAGCAAGAGAAAAACAGCGATAAGCAAGAGAAGAGCAGCGATGACGAACAGCGACGGGCACCAGGAGCAGCAGCAGCAGCGAAAACCGTGACAAGTAACCCCAAAAACTAAAATGAGCACCCGAGTAAGGTCAGAAGTAGCGATGAATAGCGACGAGCAGCGAAGAGCGGCATAGAGCAAGAGAACAGAAATGAAGTGTATCATAGAGCAATGAAATGGACCATCGTTGCTAAGGCAGTTGCTAAGGACACCCCTCCATTGACCTAATGGTGACAGCATCAGCTGGAGGTAAGGAGACATAATCCAATTCTACCTTTAGTCCTCACAGAAACTTCACCCGTGGAGAAAAGTGCGGGAAAAGAGAAGATAATCCAACAGTACCTCTGTACTTCGATTACTCTCGGACTTCGACATAACAGTGAGAGTATCAGAGGCTCCAGTCGAGACCCTTACCTATAGACCGATGAAGATCCAGAGACGACCGAGAAGTGCGGGAAAAGGGAGATAATCCAATCAGAATTCTGGTCAAGCATGGCACTTGCGTGTCCCAGCTAGTGACTTACGCCACTTCCGTCAACAAATAATGGAAAATGGGGGAAATCCACTACTTCCGGTTGCGCATGCACGTAAATCACTTCCGGTTCCGCATACACATGCGCAGACGACACATCCGGGGCCCAGCACGTGACTTGCGTCACTTTCGTAAACAAATCGTGGGACAATCCATTCATTCCGGTTGCGCATGCACGCAATCTACTTCCGGGTACTTCCGGTTCCGGTCACACATGCGCAGACGACACATCCGGGGCCCAGCACGTGAGTTGTATCACTTCCGTAAACAAATGGCGGGAAACCCACTACTACCGGTTGCGCATGCGCGTATACAACTTCCGGATGCTTCCGGTTTCGGTCATGTAACTTCCGATTTCGGTGACGTCATTTCCTGTTCCGGTGACGGCACTTAAGGGCACCTCATCAGCACCTCCTCAAATACGACTTGAACTGTGCTTATATACTACTTACATGAACATGTATTTTCGTGTATAGAAAAAAAAAGATCCATATTTTTTCTAAAACTGCAATGGGTTGTTTTGGTCTAGCTATTTAAAAATAGGAGAATGTGTAGGATAGTGAAGAAAGTAGTCTATTCTCTCTCGCGATAGGTCCAAATCCGGATAATATATCTATTAGGCGACTAAAGGTCAAATCTTGATGCTGGTTATCGTGCGAGAAAAATTTTGAGATTTGAAAATCCTTTTATTATATAATCATACATCTTTGCTTATACCTCACCTTTTCCTTAAGGGTTAACCTCGTGGTCATTCGATCAAAGTTGAGGCTCAACTGGCCTTGATTAAAAAAAGAACGTTCTTTCAGTATCAGTTGCTGACTTTGTATAAACATGTTGTTTAAAGGTCAAGACCCCCGACAGAATTTGAAAGGAGATCGCTTATGGAACATTCGACCAAAGTGAAGCCTCAATAGGTCATGCAGTTTCAGAGGAAAGAATTTGTATGCTGATTTTTTTTCTATTTTCAGTAACCATGATAACAGCGGCCATAATAGTCTAAGATCCTAACCCCAAAAAAAAAAACAATTTTAAAAGGGACTAATTGCGCTTCAGAAAACAGAATAAATATATTTTCATTTTAAACGCTCAATGTAAACAATTGTACCAGGTATCATTTCTTTGGAAGTACCACGTAACAAGTATGTTTGTTTTAGTTGGGGTTTTACGCCATTTTCAGCACATTTGGCTATTTCACGGCGGCCAGTTTTTATTGGTGGGAAGAAGCCGGAAAACCCGGAGAGAACCACCGACCTTCGATAGGAAAATTGGTAATCCTTGTCAATTTAGATCGGAGTCTAACACACCCGCCACAGGTGAGATTCGAACTAACAATCTCAGTTGCATGTCAGTGTTGACAGGCTAGTGATCATTAGTAGTCATGACGAACTACCTAGACCACTCGGCCACCGATTCCCCCATGTAACAAGTAGTTATTCCTGAAAGTTTTATCTCCATTGGTCAAGTAGTTTTGGAGAATTCAACCAATCAGAAAAGCTCTTTTTGGGACCTGACAACCTTTTTTGTTAGCAGAGCTGCACTAAAATCACAAAATAATTTGCCTTAATATAAAATGTAAGTATATCACTTCCATCACGCTAGCTATAAGTATATTTATATTCCATAGGGCTGGCCAAATGTTAACAAGGTCCGATCCTAGAAACAGTCCAGCCCAAAGGTACTTCATGTCTCACATTAGCTACTGATGTCTTGGGGAAAAAACCTGGACTCCATTACTATTCTGTACGTTTAAATTACCATTTAAGTATGTCCTAAAAGTAAAGTTTCAACGTGGATCAGGCTTTCGGAAACAAAACTTGCCCCTATTCTGCAACGTCACATTTGCTTGTGGTGACGTAATATAAGCCCAAAATTAGTGAAATGCACACATATTTTGGAGAATCAGCACTCGTAAAATATTTGAAATATTTCAGCAGTGGAAAAGGGAAACAAATACTCTGCCTATCTGAAAAAAAGTGGTATTGTTTTTTACTTTCATTTTGAAGAAACGTTTGAAAAAATCCTGACAAACAACTTGCAATAAGCATAATACATGACAACTTTGGGTCAGATAGTTTCAGATATTTTAGACATTTGCTCCTCAGATTGGTGTATGCGTGAAACACATGGACGTGCATGCACTATTTGTAAAGGTCTTAAAATAAGGAGCAAATAAAACATTTCAATCCACTGGACAGACAAAGCCGGGAAGACAAATGAACAACCACAAGCACAACAAATAAACACAAAAAACAATGAACAATACGAACTCATATAAAAACCAGATACACATCTTTAGGGGACGACCATTTGATATTCTGGGGGGGAGGGGGCACAAAGATTTTGAAAATAAATAACTCAGCCTTGATAATAACAAAAATGAATGGTTTGTTCTCTGGTAGTGTGAAAATAAATAACCTGACCTACAATGTATTGAAAATAAATAACTCGGCAGGTCTTTTAAACCATTTTATAAATGCATGTTTTAAAGCATGAGATGGCACCAGATTCTACCAAAATTCGTCTTTTTTCATATTTTTTCTGGGAAAAACTTCCCAAATCTTTTAATAATATATTAACTACACCATATATAAATATTAATGTTTTTGAAATGTCTGAAAATGGGTTTCATTTCACTTGAGGTATATTGTCTCATGAACATTTACCTCACTTTAAGGGGCCTCAGTGGCCGAGTGGTCTAGGTAGTTCGTCATGACTACTAATGATCACTAGCCTGTCAACACTGAGGTTGTGAGTTCGAATCTCACCTGTGGCGGTGTGTATTCGACTCCGATCTAAATTGACAAGGATTGCCAATTTTCCTACCGAAGGTCGATGGTTCTCTCCGGGTACTCCGGCTTCCTCCACCAATAACTAGAGGCTCAGTGGGCTGAGCCTGTATCGCTCACCTGACAAAATGCTTCTACAAACTTCCATTAATTCTTTGGTTGAATTTGCTTCAAGTTTCAGAGCAGATGATAAAAATATATTTTTCTCATAGGGTCCAAAGTTAAAAGTATTTCCCCTCTGGCGGCCATGTTTTTCTCAGATTTGAACATAATGAGCCATCTTTGTAAAGGACCTCCCATACATCATTCCTGTACAGTTTTATTCAATTTGCTATTATAGTTTTAGAGGAGATGATCAAAATATGTTTTTTTCCATAGGCATGTATGTTTAACTATGTTCCTGCTGCCAGCCATGATGTTTGTCGAACGAAATGAGCAATCCCTCTAAAGGACCTTCCATAAATCATTCCAGAACAGTTTGGTTAAATTTGCTCAAGTAGTTTCAGAGGAGATGAACTTTAACATGTTTTCCCATAGGGTCCAATGTTAAACTATGTCCTGCTCTGGCTGGCATGTTTTTTGGCTGATCGGAAAAAATTCGGCAATCTTAGTAAAGGACCTTCCATACATCATGCCTGTAAAGTTTGGTTACATTTGCTCCATTGGTTTTAGAGGAGATGATCAATATGTGAAAGTTTACAGACGACGGACGACGGACGGACGACAAGTGATGGCAAAAGCTCACATGGCCTTTGACCAGGTGAGCTAAAAACTGGCCGTTGCGAAATAGCCAAATGTGTTGAAAACGGCGTAATCTGTCTTTATTTTCCACAAAAATAAATAACCCATCCAAAACAAATCCTCCTGACCCCCCCCCCCCTTCCCAGAATATCAAATGGTCGTCCCCTTATTCAAAGTTTTTTGCTATTACACGTGTAAATTAAGAAACTGATGATGTTGATATTTTATTTACTGAACGAACGAGATGTAAAGCTTTGTAAACATCCTCTCACAGATGCATTATACCAGTTTTCTTTGGACCAAAGTTTTGACATAGAATATCCAAAAGTGAAAAGTCAATGGACGATGGTAAGAGGACAGATGCCAATTGAACGTCTGTCAATAAGCCAAATGGGTCTTTACGTCTAACGATCTAAAACTATAATCAATTTGGATAAAAAAAAGACACAAATGTAGATGTCATACATTTTATTTTGCTAGAATATAAACATACATATATAAAAAGACCAGCTATAGCTATACAATTATATCCATATTTTTAATATATTGACTTCACACTGAAAATTTAAAAATACTTAACTATAAAAATCTGTAATCTGTTTGAAGGTTTTGAATAAAAAAAATCTTTATACATTTTGAGTAAAAAAATAGAACAATAAATTTTTTTATACCAATTTTGACGACAAAATTTAATGCTCTGAATAGGATACCAGTCAATTTGTCCCACATATTTTAGTCGAAATTGGTGCTGCTTATTTTTGTTTTGAATTCCAACCACGATCTATCATCATCCAGAGTGTAACATAGGACCAATACAGTGGACTTTGAAACTATACCCAAAAACAATCATATAGTAAACACAATAGTGTACTATGTTGTCTTGATTACTCTCTATAGAATAACAAACAAATTCGTTCACACTTTGTGCCCTGATTGTTCTGAAGCGTTATGCAGTAACATGTTTGTATTGATTTCAATAAATACAATTTCACAAGTAGAAACAAGGCCTTTTTTGCACTCTTTATAAGTCCAAGTTTAAAATCTAAGTTTCGCTTTGGCAAACCTAAACAAAAGAAAAATTTACAAGCCTCTTCCCCAAAATTAATCTAAATCTCTGTTTCTCACTGGGAGAATTCTAGTAAAATGTTTTAAGATTTTATAAAGTGAAACAAAGGTTATAAATTCACCGTTTTTCCTTTATAAACAATAAAGGTCATAAATCTGGAACTTTAGAAGGCGCAATTCCCACATTCAAGTTTCAAAACATTTGGACAAAGCAAACAAGTTGCAGAAAGTACAAAATTAAAAAATGTTTCGGTTAAAGGGGGCATAATTCTCAAACGGTAAAACCACAAAACCCGCAAATTCATTTGTAGATTGTTGTAAAAATAAGCTTTATGGGTGACTACTGTGTTTCAAAACATTTGTCCAAGCAAACTCAGATTAAAATGCGGAAACAAAAATGTGACAGACGGATATACATGGGTTACACTTAATGGGCCCGCACCTATGACGAAAGAATATAAAAATGTATACCCTTGTAAATTTAACAATAATCCAGTGACCAACATAATTATACATGACAACTAGAAATACTGTGAGCGAAGCTCACTACTTGATACCCCCGCCTTACATAAGATACATGAAAGGAAATGTCAGTATTTTGGATAGGAAAACTCCAACAGCAGTGAGATGAGTTTCATCAAATTCCATTCAGTGGTTTAGGAGGAGTTGCAAATGGCATACTGGAACCCCTTATCACAATGAATGGCAAAGTCCATGTTGGTCACATCAGAATCTAAAATAGGAGGTGCACTACAGCATCATGCAATAAAGATCCTCTGAAAGTTTCATCAAATTCCATTCAGTGGTTTAGGATGAGTTGCGGATGCATCATGGTACCCCTATCATAATGAATGTTAAAGTCCATGTTTTGGTATGGGTAACCCCAAATATTCATCAGATCAAAATCTAAAATAGGAGGTGCACTATGGCATCATGTAATAAAGATCCTCTGAAAGTTTCATCAAATTCCATAAAGTGGTTTAGGAGGGGTTGTGGATGGCATCATGGTACCCCCTATCACATTGAAAGTCAAAGTCCATGTTTTTCTATGGGGAAACCCCAAAAATTGCTCCGATCAAATTCTAAAATAGGAGGTGCACAATGCCATCATGGAATGAAGATTCTCTGAAAGCTTCATCAAATTCCATTCAGTAGTTTAGGAGGAGTTGCAGATACAAAGGTCGGACGAACGGACGGACGGACACAACGAATACTATATACCCCGCTTTTTCAAAAGTGGGGGTATAATAATATAAAGCTTTTCTTTTTGAAAAAATACTAAATACAAAATAACACAACCCAAAATAGATGCTTTTGTCAATAAAATACTATATCATAAAATTATTTTTTAATGAATAGTTACTTGTCAAATACTGGATATTTACAATTAGAAATCTAACAATTCAAATTGTAACTAAATCAAAATGCTAGCCCCAAGATGTCTGTAAAGCTGATATCTGAATTTTGCCTATATAAAACAAATATCGATTTTCACAGAAATTTTTTATTGTTTTGTGGTTTTAATTGATACAGGTTTTTCAGGACCACATAAGAACTACTGAACCTGGTCCAATATTTGAAGAGAAAAAGATCTTTATGTGGATTTTTCCATTGGTCCTACCCATGTTTAACTACGAGAACCTTGAGCAGCCATCTTGGTCAACTGTATGGGTCAATTTGTGAAGTAGGACTTCCAAAGAACCATTGCTGCCAAGTTTTGTTTCAACTGATTCAATAGTGTCAGACAAAAATGAATTGAAAAATTAAATTCGGCAATGGTGGCCATCTTGTTTATTAACAGTCAAGATAATTAAATAAAGTTTGAAAGATGGGCAACAAATGACAATTTGTGCATAAGTTGGTTCCATTTGGCTAAGAGGTTTAAAGTCCCACTATCGGCCTGAGTAATCAGAGACAACTTTGAAAATATACCAAATAAGGAACCCCTCCCCCCCCCACCCCATAGAATTCTATGTTAACCTGAGATCACCATTTACAGACATCTTGTAATTTATAACGACTTTCACTACTATATACATGTAATTAGAAGGAAAATCTTCTATTCCAAAAAATGAGTTTCCATTTATAAATGTATATGAAATTGCATATGCTGACATAGCACTCAACTTGAATAGTTTATCAACAGTCATATTCCTTCTCTGTTATCATCAAATGTTTTGGGTACAATTCATATTTTTACAATATGAAAAACTGCCTTGCTCGGAAATTCTCTTTTTAAGTACGTCAGACTCCAATTTATTAAAACGTACAACATCTGATTATCTTGATACCTGTAAAAAAAAATAAACTGAATATTGATATTTTAAAGTGACCAATTATAAATATTGTAAATCTTAAGTCAAGTCGGGATGGTGTATACATCATTTTAGAGAGACATGTATTGAATTGGTGTCTTGTTATGATTATGTATCATTTACGACAGTCACTTGTTGTTATTTTGATTATGTATCATTTACGACAGTCACTTGTTGTTATTTTGCTATTGATCATATATCATTTTAAACAGACATGTGTTGTTGTCTTGCTATGGATCACACATCAGTTCAGAGTGGGATTTGTTGTCTGACAAATACATAAAAGCATCCTCCCAAGTCATGGTTTTGTATCCACGTTCATTCCTACAAATGCAGATACAAAATCCTGACTTAGAATGACATAAAAGGGACTTAAATAATTTCTCAGTGAACTCTCCTAGCATCCCGTACATTGTTCATTATTATGGAGTAGATTGTACCTCCTTATAGGACGTATATAAACAACTTTTTTTACGTTATAAATTTTTTTTCTCGACTTCTATCGTCGGATTAACACATTCCCCCATATCCTTACATTTTCAATAAACTATTTCTCCTATTACACTTAGTATAGTATGTGTTTGACTCATATAATATAAACTTACAGTAAATGTCATACATAGTAAACTGTAGTTTGTTTTTTCTATTTCCTTTCATAGATTATTTCTATAATAAAAATAATGCAAAGTGAGTTATGTAGTTGTTAGCTATACTTAGACCGATCACCATTTTTGGAAGAAATAAAACTAATTATTTTCAATTTTAATTCTATTAATTATGTAATAAATCTGCATGCAAATAATTTGTTTCTAAGTTGCAGTGTAATACTTATTACATTAGAACAAGTATTATTTGACTTAACTCAAGATTAAGAACATTTAAATACTTTCATCTTTCATAAAATAAAAATATATAACAAATTTTGTAAATATGTTTTGCTTTCATTAAAAACTATTGCTAAATTTTAAATCGTTATGAAAAATACTTAACCCAAGTTCTCATAACTAATTTCATGAATTAATCAAATTTTATTTAGAAATAAAAATTTTGCATTATCCTAAAACTTGATAAACAAATAGACAGAAACCTACAACATTTTCTTAAAATTCTAAATAAAACAAAATAATAAGATAATTGTTTATTCAAGACATTTAACCCGAGTTGAAATAATTGAATATTCAAAAATTATAAAAAAAAAAAATAATCTGAGAACACAGTTTACTGAAAAAAATTTACAACTTTTTTATTAAAAGATAATTTGTTTGTATTTCATTTTAAACATGTAAAATATACTAAAATGTATGTGAAATAAATTTATAATGAAACAATTTTCATTTAACCAAATGTTAAAAAAAATTAAATCGTAACGAGAAAAGTAACTTGTCATCAATTTTGTATTACAAATTTGATAAAATAAATTAAATAAATTAAATATTTTAATAAAGCTAATATTTTATAATTTCCTCAAAGTAAACAAACTTTAACCTATATAAAAATCGCATTTTTTTTTTTAAATTTACCCAGCATTGAACACAATTAACATTTAAATTTTGGACAAAAATTACCCAAGTTTTAACCACTGTTGACAGAACATTTTTTTTAAATCACATTTTATAAAAATTATACTAAAAGTTCTTGCAACATGTGGATTCTCCTTAAACTAGATAAAATCTATGTATCACAGTAAACAGAATACTTACCATTTGTGTTTAGATTGGCTGCAACAACTTCCTCACCTTTACTGTCCAATGGCGGACCTATTTATTAAAATCTAGTTTTAGAACTCTGCTAAAATCATATTAATCATTTAAATACATACCACAATTTAATAAATCATTCTAAATTAAACCAATGTTTAAAGATTTAAATATTCAAAAAGAATAAATAATCTCATAAGCATGATAAGACAACTAAGTAAAAATACTATAACTTTTTTTTATTAAAAGCTAGCTGTTTGTATATCTCTTAAAATATACTATAAATGTATGTAAAATAATTATTCCTTTCACTAAACATTGAACACTCATTAAAACTTTTTTACAGAAAAAACAACTTTACCCCCATTTGTATATACATTGTAAATAAAATTCATAAAAATATTGAAATATAATTTTTAAAAAGTTACTACGTTGTAAAGCCCTAAAATAAAACCATATATATATATATATATATATATATACACAAAATTTAATGAAATGTAAATTTTTCCAAAATTAAAAACAATTAAAATTTAAAACTTTTGTTAAAAAAATCTAAGTGTTTATATAAAACACTGTTCTTGTAAAGAAATTCATAAGATAATAATCTTAAAACATTTTAATAAATTTAATTCATTGGATTGTCCTAAAAGTAAACAGAATAAATGTAACAAATAATTTTCAATTAACCCAACATTAAAAACAATTTTAAAACATTTCAAACTTTTGTCCAAAAAGTTCCTAAGTTTTAACCACTGTTCCTGCAGGACCTGTGGCGATCAGGAAATGTATATGAAAATAAAAAATTTAAGCCGCAATAATGGCTGAAAAAAAATCCATGACCAAAATATTCGACGCAAAAAAAAAGGCAAGATCAAACATTTGATCCTGGATCCCCCCTCAATAAAAATTAAATTGGTTGCTCCACTCAAAACTAATTTAACAGTACATTACTATAAAAAAAAGCACACATTTGTGTGAAGAAGGTGATGAATGAAAAAAAAAATAATTATATAATGCTCTGGATAGCTGATTTATACTCGAAATTGTGGGCATTTTAAAAAAATCACCAACAATGTTTTTTGACAAGAGATGGGGCAACATTTTTTTCAACCCAAAATTTAAAGATTTAGTTTCTTACCTAATAAAAAAACCCATGATACAATTTACCTAGAATTGTTGGAGTTGTCTCCCTTATAACATTCATGAAATATCTTCGTTTCTCATAAAACAAATTGTCATCAACAAACAAATAATATATTTATACACAATGCATAGAAAATATTTACATATATATATTGAAATAAAATTGCAGCTTATAATTTACATCTGCAGATTTGTATCCAAAACAGTTTCAGTTATATTCAATCAAATTTCAAAGAATCAAATTTTATACATAGTTTCCCATTGGTCAAATTCAGAATTATTTTTAAATATATTTCCATAATTGAAAAAAAATACCACATGTAATTTTTTACATATTCTTGATAAAAAGTACTGTCAAGTTGCAGTTACATCCAGTTAAAGTGGTTAAATTATCTCTCCTGTGTCTTTAACATCTTTTTTGTTGTAATTATTTCCCTTGGCTTAATCAAAGAATTAAATGAAAAAGTAGCTCAGAGCAGGAACTGTATATGAAGTATGATCCCTGCTCAGAGATAGTATGCAAAATGGGAAAAAAAGTTGTATAACTTATCAAAATCTGATATTTAATTACCTGTTTTCATACATCTTTACAAAAACTAAAAAATTTTTTTTAACAGGCATATAGAATGTTTTTATAGATAATGTGTTTAGCTTGACGTTTGATCTTGTCAGTCTACCCCTCTATTTACTTATGTTATGTATACATGTATAATATTATTATACTTAAAATTTCTGATCTAATTGGTAAAAATACAGACAGTATTATTATGAATTAATATTTTAAAACAAATTGAATTTTGATAGACAGATTCACTAGATGAGCTGATCATAAATTTAAGCATGTACCTACCATGTCTACTGAATCTGTTTTCAAAATATATACACATAAAATTGTCTAAATAATATTACTACATGTGAATAAACAATGCATATGTACATGTACATCTAAGGAATGTCTATGTTAATTGTAAGCTATTCTTCATTCAAGTAAATACAAAACAAAACATCACAAAATAACACCTTGACTTCATGAGACCCAGTTTGACATCAAATCTACATTTAAAAAGGGATTACCAAAGGACCATTTCACTGTTCTCGATTTTTTTGTAAAATGTTTGAGGGCTGATTTTCTATTATGAACAATGTTGGATATATTGGTGTAGAGATTGAACCTCAGATATAATTTTGAAAGGATACAACTTAACAACCAAATTCACCAATATTGTTTCCCAACTGACCCAGTAATTCCAGAGAAAAAAATAAAAGATGAATTTTTTATGACAAACATACAACTGATAAACATGAATTCATTGGTCAGTTGAAAAGTACAATGATATCAGTATCAAAATTAATTACAAGGATTACACATATATTACTTTTTTTGCTAAATTTTTCAGATGTGTGATATAAATGAATAATAAAATTAATAACTTCAATGATGACTTATGAAACTATTTACATATATAATCAAAAACCATACCTTCTCTTCAACAACAATAAAAATAATAGATTTATACATGTATAAAATTGTATATGCCGACAAAACAGTTTATCAACAGCCGATTTTCTTGTCTTGTGGTCAAATGTTTCTGGGTACAATTCATACATCAACAATATAAAAAACTGCTCTACTAAGAAGTTCTCTTCTGAAATATGCTGGACTCCAAATGATCATAAAATAGAACATCTCATTTTCTTGTTGCTTGTAAAAAGTAAACAAATATGAATATTGATTTTTTTAATGTGACCAATAAGAAATACTATTATTATTATGGATCATATATAATTTTAAACATAGATTTTTTTAATGTTTTGCCAAGGATTACACATCAGTTTTTAAGTGTGGGATTTGTTGTCTGACAATTACATAACAAATAGATTGTATTTGATTGAAGCTCCTTACAGATCTTATAACTAAATTAAATCTTTAATATTATCATTTTTTTTCCCGTTGTCTCATCAACATATTTCCTTATGTACATTCTCAATAAACTATTTTTCTTATTATATTCAGAAAGTAGACTAATGTTGATTAACATCCAATTCTAAATAAAAATAAAAGTACTTAACAATATTTAATAAATATTTGTATTATCTACATATTTCAAAAATATAACATTTTAACATCGAAGTTTTTTTCATTCTCTTAAATTTTTTTACCAAAATATAAAAAAGAGTTTATATATTATGTATATGTAAATTAATAAGAGAATACTCATCACAGTCTTCTGTTTTCTTGGGAATATTTTACTAAATTTCTAAACTTAAATATGAAATCATTTTATGTTAACAATTATCAACAGAATATTTACCACAGCCTTCTTTTTTCTTGGGAATGTTTCCAACACCTTGGTGGCCTTGGTCGTGTGAACTATCCAATGGTAAGTCTAAAATGTACATCAATATTTTATAAAAATATAAGTTAATATATTTTACTAAACAATTATTGAAAAACCAATACAGTGAAACAGATTATATCAACATTTTATAATAAAAAAAAAATAGCAATGTTAAAAAATTGAAAAGGAATCAACTTTCTGATAAAAGGTAATCAATGTTTTATATTTTCCTTCATCTATATAACATGTGTGTAAATTAATTTACAAAAAAAACAATTCAATTATTAATGTCAGTATCATTTGACTTAACTCGTTAAAAATGATTAACTACTTTAATCTTTATAAAAACAAAAATACGTGACCAATTTTACCAAACAAATTCCATAAAAATAATTAACTTCTACATCATACATGTTGTACCACTACACCAAAAGGAAATACTAATCTATAAAGTCTTATAAATAATTTTAAATCTGATATTAAAAACTATAGTAAAATATATATTTTTTGTATTTCAATTTATAATGTACGTGGACTAAATTAACAAATAACTTTCATTTAACAAAAATTTAAAAAATCTTTAAAAGTTCAACAACAAAAATAACTTTATTTCAAATTTAAATGAATATAAATTTCATAAAATAAATTAAAACATTTTAATAAAGTTACTATTTTATAATATCTTACATGTAAGCCAAATATATATGTACTTCTTCATGAAATGAAATAAAATTTGTTTAATTTACCCTGGTCAAGAACATTAAATATAAATAACATTTTAAACTTTGGTACAAATGATACCTAAGTTTTAACCACCGCACCTGGAATAAATTTTAATAAAAAAAATACATTTTATTTATTAATAAGTTATTTATCAGTTCTTGCAACATGTGCATTATCATAAAACATAGAGAAAGTTAACAGAATACATGTACTTACCATTTGTGTTTAGATTGGATACAACATCTCCCTCACCTTTACTATCTGATGGAGAACCTATTTATTAAAAGAAATTGTTGTATTATCCTAAAATAATAATAATTATTCTCATATTAAACCAATTTTAAAATGAAAAATTATTAAAAAACTTTTCAACAGAAGGAAGTGATCTCATAAGAATATTAATTGCAAATAGTACAACTTTTATTATTTAAATCAAGTTGTTAACTAGTATTTGCTTGAAAAATACTAAACTGTATGTAAAATGATTAATCACTAAACATTGAACAAACAACATTAATACCCTTCTACAAAAATAATCTTTACCCTCCTTTTTGCATATTCATGTGCATTGTAAATAAAATTCATAAAACAATTTTAAACATTTTAATCAATTTAATTTGTTGTAAAGTCCTAAAATCAAACAATATATATATACACTTTTCAATGAAATGTAATTTTAATCAACATCAAAAACAATTAACTTTTAACATAAAAAAAAATCTAAATGTTTATATCAAACTTTTTTCTTGAAAAAAAAATCATTAAATAATTTTTAAACATTTTAATAAAGTTAATTTATTGTAATGTCCTAAAAGTAAACATAGTAAATGTATCAATTATTTACAATAAATAATTTTTAATTAACCCAACTTTGTCAAACAATTATCTAAGTTTAAACCACTGTTCCCATCACAAATTTCATAAAAAATAAAAACATTTCATTAAAAGTTATTGTTCTTCCATTACCCTAAAACTTAAAAACAAAATGGAGATAATTATATTGATATACAGAATACTTACAGTTGTCTTCTGATGTCATATATTCCAACAGAATGTTAACAATGGCTACGTGATTTTGTTCAAGTGCACAATCTAATGGCGAATCATTATCCTCATCACAAATGTTAACGTCTGCTCTTTCCCGCAACAGAACGTTAACAACTTCTAAGTGTCCATTATAACATGCTATACATAAAGGTGTCCTACCATGAAATGATGATACGTTTATATTTGCACCATGTTTTATTAATAATTCTACAATGTCTGTATGTCCCTTCTGACATGCTACATACAGAGGTGTTGCTCCGTCATCTGTACACTGGTTCACATCGGCTGAATGTTCTATCAATAGTTTCACGACATCAACATGGCCTTCCTGACATGCTACATACAGAGGTGTTGCTCCTGTATCTCTACACTGGTTCACATCGGCTGTATGTTCTATCAATAGTTTCACGACATCAACATGGCCTTCCTGACATGCTGCATACAGAGGTGTTCCTCCTATATCTGTACACTGGTTCACATCGGCTGTATGTTCTATCAATAGTTTCACGACATCAACATGGCCGTACTTACATGCTACATACAGAGGTGTTGCTCCTATATCTCTACACTGGTTCACATCGGCTGTATGTTCTATCAATAGTTCCACAATATCTGTATGACCCTCCTGACAGGCCTGATACAGTGGAGAACATCCATTATCATCACAAGCATTAATGTTTCCATTGTTGGCAATTAATATCTGTACGATGTCAATAAATCCCTCCTCACACGCGATAAGTAATGGTGACGTTCCATCAGATCTACACTGATTCACATCAACATTGAGTTCTAGTAGCCATTGTGTAATACTAACATCACCAATAAAACAGCTCTGTATAAGTGGTGTGTCTTTAAATCCGCCATATTTATCTGTTTTATTTGCGAGTTCTTGTTGATCAGACGGACTGAGATTTTTCACGTGAGACATAAATGTTTGCCTGAATTGTTTGGAGTTTTGAATGTTTATATTACAGAATACATACCAGATTTTATCTTGAGTCCAATCCTTTATTAATCTGTCCAAATATTTATTGATTTCTTCATCTGGAATATTAATGGTGAAACTTAAATCACGGTCTGTAAGATCTGGTGTCCTCCATATAAATCGTTCTCGGATAAATCCACTGTCGGCATGTTTAATGAAAACGGACAACATTTGTTCACCAAAGTTCTGTGCGAAGATATCAAAAAGCTTGTCATGAATGATTTTGTAGTTTATATTGGCGATTTTAACGTAAGTTCCGTTTAACACTTTGAACGAATCAATTAGTCTTTCAATGGATGTATACCTGTTAAGTCTGCATTTCTCAAATACATCTTCTATAATCTGACGTGTTTCGGTGTTAACATCCGTTAACATTTTCTCTGTTAATTTGTTGTTGAATAAAGTACACAGAACCAAACAGCAATATTTCAGTTTTCCTTCCTCATCTGTCAGTAACAATTTGTTAACTTCTTCTTGTAATATATCTGTTGGATTTTTGAAGAATTGACAAATGTCTCCGTGTGTTTCCTTGTTGTATAACCGACAGAGTAACGGGAAAAAATCAAATAACTTTGCCAGGTCAATAATTTTATTCCAGTCTTCCGGAAAATACATTTTGGCCATCTTGATCTGGTCGTTTTCGGTTAAACGTAATTCTGATGATGTAACGTTACACTCTGAGATGACGAAAATCTCTTTTAATTCTTCAAATTTCGGATCTTGGAAAACTTGTAATCTACAGGTTGAAATGATTTTACAACAATTGTCTTTTAGTATAGTTTTTATGTGCGCCTTCATTTGACTCCAAGTGTTAAAATCTAGTTGGTTTAAAGTAAATCTTCCACAGACATCATCAACAACATATACCACTTTAAGCCCCATTTTAAAATAATCTCGGATATCCTCAGGTTTACTCACAGGAACAATTGTATATCCTTCTTTTACCATCTGTAGAGCGACATGTCTGGTAAGGAATGTTTTCCCCATTCCTGCGTTCCCTGTCACGGTTAAGCTGTTTACTGTCTTTAGTTTTTTTAGCACATATTTAGTAGCTGCTGTAGGTACATACTTCTTATCTACTGTTATCCACTCTTCTAATATAGCCTTGAATAGCTCTGAAAATAAATTTATAATAAAGTTTTAATGTTTTGAAATATTTTCAGCTCCTAAATTTGATCTTTTGAAATGGCGATACAGTGCATAAAATTTATTCGGTATTTTGTGATACTTTTTTTTATTCTTAAATTGATGAAACTATGATAGAAACATCATATGATTTTTAAATGCTTTTATATATATATATATATATATATATATATATATATATATATATATATATATATATATACATGTACACGGACGTAGGCTTTGAGCGATCTGATCATTGTTTCAGTAGAATTAAGATTAATTGTTGTATTTTTTTTAATTGTAATATACACTCTTTTCTGTTTTCTTTAATTTTTATTTTGTTTTTTTTTTCCTATGGATTTTATTGTTTCTCTTATTGCAAATGTCTTTTTGTAACATGGGCAGCTCTTGTCACCATTTGATTCTGATTCATTAAATATGATGGTACCTAAATATTCATTTCAATCTCTGCACAGCCAAGTTAGTTGTTATAAGAAAGAAGCAAAAAATTAAATAAATATAGGATTTCGAATATTTTTTTATATTCGTGCAGAAGGATAAACCTTGCATTTCTACCTGTTTCTAAGGGTCATACAAATAAATTGTATATTTTCCGAAAATGTACCTATATTGTATATATCCCCAGCTATGCCGACAATAATATAACGAAATGTAGTCTATGATTGTATTTGGGAAACCCAAAAATCATTTTGATAAAAAAAAAAGGTGCACAATATCAATGTACACTGAAGATTACCTGAAAGTTTCACAGAAATAAATTGGCGTGGGTAGGAGAAAATGACGCAATCCATGTTTGTCTATGGAAACCCCCCCCCCCCCCCCAAAAAAAATAAAAATATTCTTATCAATAATAAAATCGTTGTACTGAACCGTCAATGAAATCAATTCGCTGGAATACTGGTAGTTGCGGTAAATAGGTGCGGACGGACGAACGGAATCCCCCATCACTATATATCTCCCTCTAGCGAAGCGGGAAATATAATAAGTAAAAAATACAAAAAAAAACCTTTAGGAGCAGCCTAAATTTTAATTTTCACATATTCAGGGCCATGAGATTTATTTACAAATTTCGCACCCTCTACTGCTACAGAATCATATGGTCGTGGCCTAACTGCAGCCACAAAAACTAAATCCATTTACAGCCATCCTTGGTGGTCAAACGAGCTTGCACTAGGCTTTCATTTTGAAGGTTGTGCTTGCGGTCGGTATAAATTGTGTATACTGCAATCAATAGTATCTTTTTACGGAGTATCTAAACCATACAGTAAACGAGTCTGTGCTCCTACCTAAACCATAAGCGGGTTTGAAATCTTGAAAAAAATCCAGAGTGGAAAATTTATTTCAAGTCTTATTTATTGAAAAATATATAGGAGTGAACACTGCATGGAATCAGAAATTTCTGTAAATAGTACTACTATTTGCTGTTTTTATTTAAAATTAAAATAAAAAAGTTTTTAAAAATAGAAAAAAGTTGCATATTACATGTAATTTTTGTATTTAAAAGTAAAACTTGTATTTTGTTAAATGCTGCAGATTACATGGGACCCCAAGAACTGCATTCCTTACTTTAGAAGGCAAGCAGGATTTTACTTGCATTGTTAAAGGACTCGTGTGTTTTTATTTTTCACTATGGTCTTATCGACCACCCCTCCGTATAAATTTATATTATTCGTATAAATATAAACATTTTTTTTCGTATCCTCTAGAAAAAGTAATAAAGATTGTTTTTTTTTCTTCTTTCTCTGTCTTATATTTTCTAAAATATACTAAAAGTTTCTTCCATGTAATATTTATTACTGCATTTTGCCACATTTTTCGCAGACATTTAAAACAAAAGGGTTTAGCTAAGTGCAGCATGATACGACCTCAACATGTCGACAAGTCTTGAAAAAATTCCAGTAAAGGTGGACATATTGTTAAGCTTTACCCAATTAAGTGTTGGATAATGTAATATACATTACACAGATATGTTTGACCTACAACAAAAACCAGAATGAAAAAAAAATAGTATTCTGGCCCCTTTAACAACTATAGGAAACAATATGTTGACATACTACTGAAAGCATTCCAAGATGAATCAAAAGAAAAAATCTCCATTGAAATTGGATAATTTTTTAAAATTTTTTTTATATCTCCTCCAAAATTGCTACCTTTGACGCCTTATATCTCGGAAACTATAAAAACATAGAAAAAATCTGTTGACTAATGAAAGCAGTCCTCAAGATGAAATAAAAAGAATAAATCCTTATGAGAATTGGATGAAATTTTTTTAAAAATTAAATAACAAGCCATAATGCTTTTTGGCCCTTTTAACCCCTTATTTCTCAAAAACCATAAATAATAGAATAAATATGTTGCATATACTACTGAAAGCATCCATTAGATGAAATAAAAGAAAATTCCCCATTAAAATAGGATGGAAAAAAATTAGGTGTCCCTCAAAATGGCTCCTTTAATCCCCTTTATCTCTGAAACTACAAAAATGCCCGGACGAACCATTAATTTTTTTTATCAAAATAGGATAACAAATGAAGTTACAAAAATTGACATAAGATTTTCTATTTCCATCAAGGAACAAACACCAAAAAATCATAAAAATCGGACAAATATTAAAAACGTTACACCAAAATTATCAAAAAAATCCTTAACAACCCCTAGGAAAAAATGGGAGGGTCCAGATTTCCCAAAATCAATCTCAACATGTGTGAGTGTTGTGTTTATATTTTTATTACCCTTATGTGTGATTTTTTTGCAAATAAACCATTGTATTTCTTATGGGGTATCGTTGAGGCAAAATATTTAGGGAACGGTCATTATCAGCTAGGGAGTTGAGGGGGGTTTGTCACTGAAGACATTAATGAATAGGGGAAATGGGAGGTTCACAGAAATAGTTCCTTTTATATTTGAAAAAAGGTGTAAAAATGATGTCTGTAGTGTTGTGTTCAAGCACTCAAAATTCTTTCTAAAAGCTGTTAAAATTCAGTTCTGACAAAGTGCAAAATGGATAACAATTTCTGTAACATTTTTCCCCAGGGTAAGAGTACTCTGAAAACTTTCCTGTATGTAGGCTCATACTATTTTGAGGGTGTTAAATTTTCTTAATTTTGCTATTTGTATTGGGTTTTTTGTGGTTAAATTGGGCTATTTTTTTAGGTCAGGGAAATTATGTGATATTTTATTGGATGCAAAAATTTTAAGAATAATTAAGAATAATTATTTCCATTTGAAGTACACTATATATTTTAAGTTATAAATTTATAAATTGGTATTAATATAAATTTCTGGGTTTTTTAATTTCATAGGGTATTTTTTGGGGTGATATATTACCAAAGGTATTTTTGGAGGGTTAATCTTTATCTAGATATTTTTGGTGGGGGGGGGGGGGGACTTATTTAGGCAACAATATTTTTCATCTTGACGATTCCATATTTTTTTTCATTTCATAACTAAATTTCAACAGCATTTATGAATAATGAAGATTTGTTATTCAATAATTAAGCTATTTTTAAAGGTGTGCGAAGTTTTTACTTTTATTTTGATTCTTCACAATAATAAGGGAAACTGTAAAAAATATTGTCATATTTTATGTAATGTTTTAAACGCTCACTACTTTCAGTATTCAAAATACAATTTAAGATGTTTAGAACTTGTTTTAATATATGGTATAAACACAAGAGGAAAATAAAGCATCGATGATTCATAATTTAGTTAGGAGGATGCGGTCATGTCTTCATGAGGGGTTTTTTTTAATGACAATTGTCTCACAGGTTGCCACTGAAATTTGTTAACCCAGATCTGCTCCAATCCGCTCAGCTGATAAATAATGACCCTTCCCTTAATACGTTCAATAGAACAAAAGTAAATGAAGGGAAACCTAACTATCTACGGGCACCGACGACAACAGGCTCATACCATAATACGTCCGCAAACATTTGCGATGGTATAAAAAGTAAAGGCTGCGTTTACCAGGCGCGGATCCAGGATTTGACGTTAAGGGAGGGGGCGCTGAAGTGTTGGAAAGAATTTATATAGCGCCGAGCGGAGCGAGGCGAAAACTGTTTCGGGCGATTTTATGCTATTTCATATAAATTGTCAGAAACGTGGCTTTTTTAGTGGAGCGCGCCGGATGCGCCCCGTATGAATCCGCGCCTGCAACGTATTTTCTCGCATACATATAGAAAGCGATTTTTAAATCAGTGTAAAGGTTATCATATTTTTTTCCCGGTGAATTCAAATTTTTCCCCTAAAATCCTTACCATTACCAAAATTCTCTAAATATGGCCAGTTTTTTGAAAGAGCAGCTAATGTTTCAGCAGATAAATGTAATCTAACGAACGCAGACACAGATTCGATCAATATTTCGCGCCTCACCCGATAATGTACTTTAACGATAAAAATACCTGACCTTGCTACTTGATATGCACTTTTACCGACAAAAATATACATGTGTGACCTTGTAATATTATCCGTTGTGCCGTTTGAACGAGTACGTGTATTAGTAGTAAATGAAATAAAATATTGTAATATTGTTCTACTGATTTTCTGGGGATTTTTTTTTCATCTACTTGATTTATAATTATTTTCCAAACTCACAGACTTCATTTTTTAAAAATCATATATAATACTTTTGATTCCCGGAAATATTAAAGCCTGGAAGCTTTTCCAGCACTTTTTTTTATGGAATCCAGTTCTTAAAATGTTCGAGTCAAAGATCGAGTTAGTAAGATTTCAATTCTCAGTTCGAGTTAAAGTTACACATCGGGTTCAAGTTAATCTTCGACCAAAATTCTACATGTAGTTGGTTATGAAAAAAAATCTCGAACATTAACTCAGCGTTTTTACAATCCTTTTCTTTCATGATTTAATCTTTAATATGATTTGTTTTCCAAACAAAATTAGGAGCCTGGTTTTGTTTTCTTTTTCCACAAAGGAGGGAAATGGGAGGTGGGGTGGTACTACCCTTAATTATCTGTACATAGGCTCGTCCGGGGCAAAAAATTAAACACCCAAATAAGCACCTTTTTTCAAAACGTCCCGAAAAATAGTTGTCTAAGTACATGTGTAAGTGACCCCCCCAAAAAAAAATATCTAGAAAAATGTTACACCCAAAAATAAACCTGTGGAAATATCACATCCAAAAAATACCTAATGAAATTTTGAAAACCAGACATTTATATTAATATAAATTTATAAATGTACAAAAATGAAAAATTAGAAAATGTCAATGAATATAAGTTTTTAGGCTTGCTAAAAAGTAATGGAAATCTAAAAAGTTGCATGGAGGATTTAGCAAAAAAAAGCAAGAAAAGTGATGTTTTCACTAAAATCTTACACAATATCATTAGGTGATCTGCCAATAGACGTTTCCATAAATCTGTTTGATACACTCGTAAAGCCTATCCTCACATTTAATTTAGAAGTTTGTTATATGGATCACTACATTTCGGAATATAAAGCAAAACAAAGAGCACCAAAAAGCCACAAATATTTTGATCAACAACTTTTCATTGATAAATCATATACTGAAAAAGTCTATCTAAATTTTTGTAAATATATTCTGTGTACAAAGAAAAGCTCCTCAAATATTGCAGTCAGGGCAGAATTAGGATGACCACCTTTGGAACAATTTATATTTACATATATACTATTTCCTATCTACCAAGACTATATACTGAAAACATAAATCCTCTCTTGAAAGAAGCTTTTAATCTAAGTAAGGAATTACATTCCCAAAATATTTATTCATGGTATACATATGCTGAAGACATTGTCCCAGAGAGTACTAAATCCAAATTAGAAAACGTTAATAATACAAAAGATGTTCAAAAAATTAAATTAGAAGTCAAGACCGCTTTTTCTGATAGATACAATACTTTATATGAAGCCAAAATTCATAATCTAGATGAAAATAACAAATTATTTTTATATAAACAACTAAAAAGACCTATAAACAAAGAATACTATTTATCTTCGGATAATTTTGAATATCGAAAACTGATCACGAAGTTTAGAATTAGTGATCATAATTTAGAAATTGAAAAGGCAGATTTTATAAAATTCCAAGAGAACAACGTTTGTGTAAAACATGTGAAACGATAGAAGACGAAACACATTTCATATTAAATTGTAAATTAACTGAAGCATTACGACAAATAAGTTTTCGAAATTTTTCTGCCGAAGATTCAAATTTCACAAATTTAACCGATGAAGAAAAACTTGTCTTTATTTTGAACCCAGCTTCCTCCCAGCAAGTAAAAAAGCACCGGTTCCTTTTTAAAACAGTCTTTGAAACTGAGGTCAGGGGACTAGTCACTTTTTGCTTGTTCTTTGTGTTTATAATGTTCAATATTGTATATTTGTTAATCTGTTTTTTGTTGTTGTCACAAACTATGTTTAAGGACAATAAGTAATTTGATATATATACTCGGAATGTAGAAAACAAATTTGCATCATGATATGATATAACCTTATAACTTTCTGATGTCTTTAGAAAGACAATACAGTTTTGAGGTTAATTTGTTAGATCTATGTAATCAATGTCTTGCTGACAATCCATGAATCAAATTATTTGTGTAAATACTTATATATTTTTCATATCGTCATTTCCCAACTCCCAACTCCCCCCACCTCCCTCCCCCCAAAAAATAAAAAAAAATAACCAAATATAATACTTGGAATTATCAGAACCCCCCAAAAAAGAAAAATTAATAAAATTGAAACCCAAAATATAGTACGAACCTACGTATAGGAAAACTTTCAGAGTACACCCCCTCCCCAGGTCTGTTCCATACCGTTAAATGGTTGTTTCTTGTACATGTAGATTTCATAGGCACTTATTTTATGCAAAATTTCTATCCCCGTTTGTTCATGGGGATTCCAGGTTTAAAACAATATCTAATTTATTTGTTTTCGGTAAAATTGTCCGGTATGGCAGAACTAGTCAATAGTGTTATAAGGGAGACAAATCAAACAAATCTACAAGAAAACACGGTTTCAGAAACAGGTAGTCAGTGGCGGATCCAGGTTTTCCCGAAGGGGATGCTTGTTTGCCGAGCGGAACGAGGCGGAAAAAAGTGTAGAGACCAGGTGCACAGTACTGTAACAAAACATAATATAACATAACATTACTTTTATTGCCAAATCAGGATCCCACAAAGAGCAAAAGAGCAGTACATATGGAGAAAAGAACAATGATTGATATATGATACAAGTATACACAAAGCATAACAATCACAAATAAATTTCAATTAGCTGCTAATAAATTTTGCAACAGCTGACAGGACCTGACTATCTTCATTAGTAAGTAAATAGATACGTTTTTGTTCATTACTAAGACTCGAGAAATTTGGATATTTATTTACTAAATAAGTAATTTCTTTGAGAATCAAATTTTGAACACACATATACAAAATGAGTTTCATCTTCACCTAAACCACTGGAACAATTCCTACATAATCTTGCAGACCTTAATGATTTAGAAAAACGGCCAACTTCAATTTGCAACCTGTGTGCTGGAATTCTTAATTTACACACGGCTCGCCTTTGATCAGAAAAGTTCATACAAAAGTGATAATTCTCCAAACCAAAGTGATCTTTAATCTTCAAATGTGTGCATAGTTTTCCATCTAGGTATTTTTTTTTTTTAATTTCATACTAATCAGATGCAAGTCTATCCAGCAATTATTTCTCAATCAGTTTATTAAATTTAGATTTACTGTAGTTTTAAAAAGTTTTTTTGATGTCCAAATCTTCAAGTAACCTAGTAACAATTGAATACCATGAATGTTTTTTTCCATTGTTTTGTCCTGACTATATACACAAATAAGCATCTTTCAATAGTGGGAAATTGGATGTTATGGTCTCAAAATATACCAATATTTTACAATTATAGACTTAATTATATCATAGTATAAAGGAAAACGCCCTAGTTATGACAATACAGCGGAAATTAAAACTTTTCTTATGAAAACCAAGTATACACTTTTCAAATTTGATATGGAGTTTGTCAAAAGGCAGATTCTTTAATATATTTTCATAATTAAAAGAATGCATATTTGTACTAAATGTGCTAGAAATGCCCCATATTTCGGAATTGTATAATAGGATAGGCTTCAATGTGTGGTCAAAAATATAGAAACATGACCTTATGCTCGGATTAAGACTAAGAAAATTACTTCTCAAGTGAAGAATGCTTTAAGTGATTTTTAATATAGTTCCGCGTCATTAAATGAAAACTCCCAGATGCAGTGAAATAAACTCCCAGATATTTATAGATTGATACACATTCTAATTGTGTATTTTGAAATATAAACTTCTATTGGATTTTTCTTCCATCTTTATTAAAAATCATGATTTTTGGTTTTTTTATTTACCTTCAGACACAATGCAGTCATCGCAAATTTTTTTTAACTATTTTAATCTGTCTTGAAGACCATGATATGAAGTAGAAAAAATGACAATGTCATCTGCGTACATCAGACAACTTAGTTTTTCTAAATGAAGTATGACAGCATCTGCACAGGCAATATTTTAAATAAAGCAGGGCTTCGATTGTCACCTTGGCGAACACCAATACTGTATATGTCATACCATTTCAAATACTGTATCACGCAAACAAAAAATAATTATATTTTAAAGCTTTAGAAGGATAAAATCTCAGATCTATTTAGAGGACCCTTAACCACCTGCACAGACACATGATCTATACGCAATTATTTATTCATGAAAATCGACAATACGGATACATATACTTTATAAAAGACAACTTGCGACATTATGTTATATATGTTAAAAAATCTACCAGAAACATGCAACACATGCTTGAATTTTACATTTATTCATCTAAATGCATCGCTTAAATATGTAAGTATGCATTCAATAGACATCTTCTAATATAGTTTTGACGAACGCCATCGGATCTTGCGTTCACAAAAATAGCTATATATAGTGGATTGGAATATTTAATATTTACCAAAAACAAAAACAAAAAATTAGCAATAATGTCAATAATTCGCAAAATGCATATTTTTATAGTTAAATGAAAATTCCCTCACAACAACACATTTCTGTAATAAGACAATATGTGTTTCTACTGGATTCTTCAGGAATAAAAGTTCGCACAATACAACAAGTCTGTACAATATTTCTAGATTTCACCTAGCATGAAGTCAATCCTAGCCCCAACTATTTGCACTGAAAATAGAGTTTGTTAAACTAATAGGAAAATGAATAGGTATTAATAAAACAAGCTTTTTATGACATAATCGGTGCAAAACGAGTTATGCCTCATAAAGAATGTTTTCACGTTTGTCATATTCACCTCTATGGCCAAAGACCACAATGATTTTATAGTGCAATTTCATATTAGCATGAGGTCAATTTTAAAACAAAATCCACCAGCTTAAACTTTAAAATCATTCTTTTATTCAGTGTACGCTAATAACTGGAAAATATATCAATATCGATTATAGAAAATTCTACCATTGCTAATTTAAGAAAATCCACAATATGTCTTTAAGGGATAAAGTTACCACTCAATTAGTCCCTAACATCCTGAAATTGGGCTATATTGACAGTGACCAAATTACAACTTTTACATATCGATGATTAAAAACTGTTTAAAATTAAGTACTATGACCCTTGTGCTTTAAACGCTAAACAGAAAGTGGGGGATATTAAAATTAAAAAAAAAAAGAAAAAAAAACACTATAATATATGGGGAGCTATATTCGAGTTGATACGCATAAATTGTGGTCTTGGGTCATTTAGAATAAGAGTTTTACATAGGGGTTCTCTATTTAGAATCAGTGAAATCTACTATCAGTTGAACAGAATAAGGATTGTTTTTTCAAACATTCACTGAGTTTTTCAAATTGTATGATTTTTTATCCCTGCACTTTCAAAGAGAGTTCGGAGATACAGAGATTGTCTCCGTCCGTCACACTTTCTTGTGACATCAACTCCTCCCTCACTTTTTTAGTTTAGGAATTTAATTTCTATATAGGATGGTCACATACCACTTGTAGATGCGCAATAAGATTTTAGAATTTTGATTTTCTAAACAAGGGGTCCACAGGAGGTCGAACTTCGGAAATTTTTAATTCAAGATTGTGACCCTAACTCGTCATTCATTTTTTCAATCTATGGATTTTATTTCTATACAGTAGTGTCATGCACCATATGCAGATGCACAATAAGGTTAAGAATTTTAATTTGGAAAAATTGGGGCCCACAGGGGTCGAATTTTGGAGAAAAAAATGCCAATTTTAGCTTGTAACGTAAACTCCTCTTTTATTTTTCAATTTATGTATTTTATTTCTATACAATAGTTTTATGCACCAAATTAAGATGCCGGTTGAATTTCAAAAATTTTCAATTTAAGCTGATGAAACAAACTTGTTTTTCATTTTCCAAAATATGTATTTTTAGTGGTATTTAGGGAATGGCAAATTAATTTTCGAGGTGGTACTGAGGTATTGCCGGATATGTCGTTAACGGAAGCAGAAATGACGTCACAGGAAGTGAGTCACCGGAAACAGAAGTCACGTGGCCGGAACAGTAAGTATCCGGAATTGTTTAGCGCTCATGCACTACCCGCAGTAGTTGGTTTTCCCGCACTTTTCCTACGGAGTACCCCAGGCGTCCACGCTCGCCTGTTCAGCCAATTCTCAGTTACTACCTGACATTGGGTCATCTATTTTTGTGTGCATGTGCACGTTGAAGAGACTGACTATGTGACACAAGATGGATGTCATATCACCCATATTACAAGGTTGACTGACTTTTAAGTTTTATGTAAAAAATCAGTTTTAACATACAAGGTGACCTACAATCATATTACTTAGTGTGAGGGTGTATCTCGGGGCGTAACACAGCCTCCCACAAAAATTAGGTCACTCCTACCTATCTTCATTGACTTAGGTTAAGTTTTACGTCCGAGTTCAGTTCTCCTATACGAAGCGACCTACAATCACATTACTTGGTGTAGGGTCGCATCTCGGAGAGTAACATAAGACTCCCACAAAAATTAGGACACTATGACCTACTTATCACGCTTCATTGACTTAGGTTAAGTTTCACGTCCGAGTTCAGTTTTCCGATATCAAGGGACTTACAATCATATTACTTGGTGTGAGGGTGCATCTCGGGGAGTAACACAGGCTCCCACCAAAATAAGGACACTCTGACCTACTTATCACACTTCATTTACTTAGGTTAAGTTTTACATCCGAGCTCAGTTCTCTGATTCCAAGGGACCTTCAATCATATAACTTGCTGTGAAGGTGCATCTCGGGGAGCTACAAAGCCACATACCAAAATAAGGGGGGAACAAGGCGAACTTTGTAATCGCAGATTTCTGGTTGGGCATGTAGTGGGTGTTCCAGCCATTTTTCCATGTATTGTTTATGGAAGTGACGTCAGTCAAGTACCCGGACCCAGAACCGTGTTGTGCGCATACGTAAAGGGAACTGGACGCGACTGGAAATATTTATTGTGTATGCGCAACCGGCAATAGTAGGTTTTACCGATATCTTCTTAATTTTATTATGAACACATGATGAGCAGACCACTCCAGATCTTGTCGAATCGTCTGTTTACAAATTTGGAAAAAAATAAAAAATAAAAAAACAAAACAAAGATTAATGTAGCTTATATATATATATACATGTGTGTAGACAGTTACAAGCCTGTCAATGCAGGGTAGCCTTTCTATGATGGAACACAGGAGCTCAACCCACAGCCTAGCGCGTCTCCAGGTGGTGGATAGGGGATATCCTCTCGTTGGGGGTTTTCAGGTCATGATACAGAAAGCCTGACTGCAGACCATAATGGGTAACGTGTTTGGGAAATGCCTGATTTTCACCACGCTAAAGAGACAAAAACAGTAATTAGTTACTGTTAACTAGATTTACACTCATTACACTTTCTGATATTGAGCTTTCGAGTAAAGTGCCGCTGCTTCTGCTCTGGGTGAAAGAAATGCTGCTGCTGCGGAGGAGGAGGAGGAAGAAGAGGTGAAGCAGAGAGGAGGAGGAGGAAGAGAGATTGCTGCACGTGTGAACCACCGACGATGAGGTAATGATCGGCAAACCCACGTTGGACAGCTAAACACCGGGAAAAACACAAGTTGTCATTATGTGACCTATTGGACCCCGCATCAAGCACACCAAGGCTTTGTTCTCTAGGAAGAGGTCTGGTAACACGACTCTGGCTTCTATTGGGTGTTCCACCAACTTATTAACATAAAACGTGGCATTTGTTAGTAAATGCACCACCCACCTGGTATCAGGTCTCTGCTGGCGTGTGACGGCTCAATTTGTCCAAAAACTCCACACGGTCTTCTTCGTTTCTAATAATCTGTACTTCGTCAAATAGGTGCGTTGTTTTGTCTGGAATGGAAGTATCTTCGTTCGCCGGTCTCCACGTTCCTCAGTATATATCCAAACGACAGGTTTATCTTGAAGGACGTGGTTTGTAGTTTGAAAATATGGCGAACGATGTCAGGCGTAATATCGTTCAACATATAGCCAAACCGATCCTGTACGGATGCCGGTATTTTCCTCAGCGCTGATGGACTGCCAGTGTCTCAGATACAAAACGCTGGTATCGGGATCTGGTCCGGAAAATTCTTTACCATATATTTGGCAGGAACAGGTCTGGGAGGAAGCAGCATGTGTCTTCTGGTTGCGAAGCATGCAGGCACTTCTTCTCGGTAAAGGTCTTATCGCAGTTCTCGCAAGAGAACATGGTCCTTACCCATGTTACATTTTTAAAGGTTCAAGACGAACTGAGAGGTCGTGCACTGTACAGTACCGTCAACGCATTTTTCAATATCCCCACTCTCCACGGTGGTGAAAAATCGGTACGACACGCTCTCTCCACGCTTTGCTCCACCGTGGAGACACCCATTGCTCCACCGTGGAGACACGCGTTGTTCCTCCGTAGAGGCACTCAATGCTCCACCGTGGAGGTCCGATGGAGTCCCCGTGTCGTTACTCTTTGCAAAGACCCTGCTATATACGCTTTTTACAAAATAAAATTAATCTGTAGCTTTTTGTGTTTTATTTTATTTATTTATTTATTCATTCATTTATTGCAAGCTTCAAACCTTGAATGGTCTCGCTGAAAGATATTTTTCTCTAATACAATTATTGTTTTAGTTTCTAGAAATACGTTAATACAAAAAATCGGCAAAAGAATGGGATATTCATGTTATAAATTATACTAATCTCTAATGTCTATATAAAGTCTACAAAAATGGATTAATACAGGTACTAATTAATTATCTTGATTTATGAGTTAAAAATTGTACATGGAAATGGAATATACAATAACTTTTTATATATATTTTGCCTTTGAAAAGTTCCATTGAACACTAAAATAATTAAATAAAATGTCATACCAGGTACTTAACAAGTACCTCCAAGAGTTCCCATTGGAAACCTCTTGATAGCCTGAATACGGACCGGTACCATCACTCACGGCCGCGTTCGCCGACATGTTTGAATCGTATTTTTACTAGAAATTTCCACAAAAAATTTCAATGACAGCACAACATGGATGCCTTCATGAACACGGACTGTAAGAGAGAACCCTCCGATTCCGGAAACGACCGAAAGTTTACGAAGAGTGCAAAAGGTTTCGACTATGTATGCACGATTCCGGTTGGGCAAAACAAACGAATACTTCAGAAAAGCCATTAAATGCTTGAGAACAGGTGCTAAAAAGCAAAGAATAAATAAAAATAAAGTAAAGGGGGACATTATCTCCACTTCCAAACGCGTGTGCAGAACAAACTTCCAGGTCCAGGTATGTGGCTTACGTCACTTCCGTAAACAATACATGAAAAAAGGGCTGGAAATCCACTAGTTCCGGTTGCGCGTGCGCGCTTGACACCTTCGGGTCATTCCGCTTCCGGGACTTCCGCTACTGGTCACGTAATTTCGTATGACGTCACTTCCGCTTCCGGTGACGGCAAATATCCAGCACCACCTCAAATACTCATTTGCCTGTTCCCATATACTACTATTTTTTCTATACAGTATTGTCGTGCACAAAGAGTAGCGGTAGAATAAGGTTTTAAAAATTCTAATTTTCTAAAATTGAGACCCACAGAGGTCTTGATTTCGAATAAAACCATTTAAGGTTCTTTCATTTTCAATTTATGCATTTTATTTCTATTCAGTATTGTTATTCACGGTATATAGATTTGCAATAAAATTTTTGATTTTAAAAAATTGGGGCCGATAGAGGTAAAATTAAGCTTTTGACCTCAATTTTTTATTTGAAATTGGAGCAATTGATTTAATTTCTTCATAGGTTGATTACATAACGTCTTTAAATGGGCATACGGTTTTAGAATTTCACATTTGGGTAAGTGTCCCGACTAATTTCAAGGGTTTCGGGGATCACTGTCGATTCTGATAGTCAATCTTTCTAGTACTGATTTCATGTTATATAAAGGTTTTAGACGCAGATAGATTTCAAAACTATTTATTTCCAAGACAAATTTTATCATCAGATCAACACGGATTAAAAATTTCCAGTGATATATAAATCTAGGTCCAAGATTTCCTATCTGTTTTCAGTTAGATATACCCGAAACCACGGACTGAATAAAATCAAAAGCAAAGATCCGTCGAAATGGAAAATGGCACAATTTTATCATTAAGCTCATTAACGTAATTTTTTATTTTGTCTTTCACTCTTTGAAACGTTTTGTAGCCCTGTAATACGTTAATCATAGGATTATTAAAATAGGGCTGATGATCATGTGGCATGGTTCTCGTCAATGCCATCTGAAGCTCTTATTGAATTTTACGGCGGGGATCAACTTATTGATTCCGTGGCAAAGAACATGTTAAGAAGTTGTTTTTTGGCGCAACAGCATCACGATGACGTCATAAAAATTTGAACACTCAAACCTGCATTACAAGCTAAGGTTACCAGGAGATTATGCTGCTACTAGAAAACTCCTTGCCTTCATCTGTGTTCAACAAGGACAAGATTGTGTCAAAATATGTCTCTTGTTTCAATTGCAACCGTGTTCTAAATTCTCAAATTTGAAGAACAAAGTGCATTTCAAGTCATCACACAACCATTATATGAAGTTTCAGAACGTTTGAAGGAATTTCAATTTCTGGGTATTTTTTTTCTTTAAGGCCAAGTGAGCTATTGCAATCACTTGGTGTCCGTCGTCCAGCGTAAACTTACATTTAAAGATCTCCCTGAAACCACTGGGCCAATAGGCATGATGATCCGGACTGTCTACCAAGATGGCCACCACAGCTGGACTTTGTTAAACATAGGACCTTATGGGAATATTTAAAAAAATCTCTTAGTTAACAACTGGGCCATTCGGGAACTTTAGTGGAATGGTCCTTGGGTGGCCCCCTTCAAAGGTATGTCCGGCATCCTCGACTTCTAACCTACACGGGTGGTGTTACTAAAAATAAAAGCGGGGTGAATTTAAAAAAAAATCCTCTTCTATGAAACTAAACGGCCAATTGGAACCAGACTTTGCAGTAATGGTCCTTAGGACGTTCTCTATCAGAAAAATGTCCGATGACCCGGACTGTTAATCATGATGGCTGAAACAGACGAAATTACATGTAGTTTAGCATAGGGAACTATGTGAAAATTTATTGAAAAATCTTCTCGTCTTAAACAACTTTACCAATTGGAACCAGACTTGGCAGCAATGGTCCTTAGATTGTTCTCTTTAAGAATTATTTTCGATGACCAGGACTGTCAACCAAGATGGCCGCCACAGCTAAACTTAGTTTAACATAGCACCTTATGGGAATATTTTTTTTTAAAAAGTCATTTCCTCTAAAAACACTGTGTTAACAGGGACCAAATTTTAGTGGAATGGTCCTTGGGTTGCCCGATATTAAAATTATGTCCGGCATCCCCGACTTCTAACCGACATGGCTGCTGTTACTAAAAATAGAAAAAGGGGAGATGAATTCAAAAATTCCTATGTTCACAAAGATATCCGCCACGGCTGTATTTAGCTTAACATAAGACCTTATGGGAATACTTTTTAAAAAATTGTCTTGTCTGAAAAAAATAAGAAAATTGGTTTAAACAACAAAATGGATAATAGGAAAGGTCAGCAATGACATACGAACCAATCAAAGCAACCAAAAGGTAGAACCCCGGACAAAAAAGAACATAAAGGAGTACAAAACACAAAAATGAACACAATAGAGAGTCAGAAAAGTTTGACTTGGTACGGACAGTGAATAGTTATGGGGGTTTAACCGGTTTTATGGGTACCCAAACCTCCCCCTTATCCATCCTGACAATCTGGTGTACCAGACTTGGCAGCAATGGTCCTTCGATGGTCTGCTTTAAGAATTATGTCGGATGACCTGGAGTATCAACAAAAATGGCTGCCACAGCTGAACTTAGTTTAACATAGGTAGGCCCCTATGAGAAAATCAATTGCAAAATGTTCTTGTCTGAAACCATTTGACCAATTGGAACCAGTCTTGGCAGCAATGGTCCTTAGATGGTCATCTTAAAGAATATGTCCGACGACCAGGAGTATCAACCAAGATGGTCGCCACACCTGATCTTAGTTTAACAAAGGACCCTATGAGAAAATTCATTAAAAAATCTTCTTGTCTGAATCCATTGGGGCAATTGGAACAAAACAGTAATGGCCCTTTTATGGTCCAGCTTAAGGAATATGTCCAAATACCCAGACTGTCAACCAAGATGGCTGCCAAAGCCGAACTTAGTTTAACATAGCACCCTATGGGAAATAAAAAAAACCTTAATTCTTCTATGAAACCACTGGGGCAATTGGAACCTGACTTAACAGCAATGCTCCTTAGATTGTCTTCTAACAGAAATATGTCGGATCACTTGGACTGTCAACTAAGATGGCCGCCACAGCCGACCGAACTTAGTTTAACATAGGACCCTATGGAAAAATTTATTTAAAAACCTTTTTTTATGAAACCACTTGACCAATTGGAACCAGACTTTGCAGCGATGGTCCTTAAATAGCCCTCTTTCAGAAGTATGTCTAATAACCCGGACAGTGAACCAAGATGCATGCCACATCCAAACTTATTTAAACATAGAACCCTATGGGAAAATTCATTTAAAAATCTTTTTGTCTGAAACCACTTGAGCAATTTGAACCTGACTTGGCAGCAATGCTCCTTAGATTGTTCTCTTTCAGAATGATGTCCGGTGACTCTGACTGCCACCTCAACCAAACTTGGTTTAACATAGGGCCCTGCATATTTCCATGAAGTTTCCGCCATCCATTTCCTAGAAAATGATCAGCGTTAAGAACAAAAGGCTCCCAAGAGCCTGATTCGCTCATCTTTTATTTCTTATGTAGATCTTTTATCAATGATTATTTTTGCTATTTTATTGATAATGGTGCATTTTTCGCCTTAATATTGATTTCTACAGCTAAAATATACATCCTGAACTCAAATATATATGGTTGCCAGGGACTTTTCTATCTGTTGCTATAGATTTTTTTAATGACCTTGACTCTTGACCTTTCTTTTGACTTGCACAGGTAAATTATAGGGTCCTTAATCCTATATTGCATGCGTACATATTCATACCCACGATTTCATGAAAGTAATCTATCAAGTTATAAAACTTTTTACCGGAAGTTGCTGTTAACCATTGAAATTACTGCATTTGATGTTTAGAAAACAACATTGGAATAATATATGTTAATCTTTCAAGAGCAAAAACTCCTACAAGGGGTCAATTAAAGATTTTTGTAATGTTGACTTATTTGTAGATCTTACTTTGCTGAACATTTTTTCTATATACAATTTGTCTTTATCTATAATAATATTCACGTTAATAACCAAAAATTGCAAGATTTCCTTAAATATAGCTATTCAGGGGCAATAACCAAAAAACGGGTTGACCTGAAAATTTCATCGCAGGTAGGTCTTGACCCTATAAACATTTTTACTTGTCAGTTTTGCTCTATTTGCTTTTGTTTTTGAGATATGAGCGAAAAAGTGCATTTATGTTCTATTTTTAGCATCCATGTTTCTCGATGAATAAGAAAATAAAACACATTCTTTATACTAGATACCCAAAGGATCTTTCAGCCTAAGTTTGGCTGAAATTGATTAATATGTAGTTTCAGAGGAGAAGATTTTTGAAAGTTTACAAAGATGATGGAAACATTGTCTTAAAAGGGCAAAAACTCCTAAAAGGTGTTAATTGACGATTTTGGTCATGTGACTTATTTGTAGATCTTACTTTGTTGAACATTTTTGCTGTTTACAGTTTGTCTTTATTGATAATAATATTCAAGATAATAACCTTAAACTGCTAATTTTCCTAAAACCTAAAATAATATCCCAGCAAAGGATTGACCGATTCGTCTGACAAATTCATGACAGGTAGATCTTGACCTGATGAACATTTTCTCTCCTTTCCGTTTTGCTCTAAATGCTTGAGTTTTTAAATACAAGCCAAAAACTGCACTTTACCCCCTATTTTCTATATTTAGCTATGGCGGACATTTTCCCCGACGGTTAAGAAAAAAACACACAAATTTCATGCTAGATACCCTAAAGGTCATTCCACTTAAGGTTGTCTCCCCTGCAATGGCTGCGCCCATGATATTTTTGTGTACATAGAAGAAAGTGAAATATCCACCTTATACAATGTAGTTTGAAGGTGAAAATTTGCACGAATTATCAGACAAATGTTGTCGTAACAGACTTTAATTGATTTCATATGTAGCTAATTGATTTGAAGTGAAAATGAGTTGAAAATATACAGTACAAGTGCCGGTGCCACATTCACACTGTTTACATTGTTGACATTATTTGACTCTGCGTTACACTATATATTTATAAGATAAGTTATAAGATAACTTTAAGCATGGCCGCGACTGCAGAAGCTGTAGAAGAACTTAAGTCACTAGTGCTCGGTGTAGATCATCAGGTAAAAGGTTTTTTCTGCTAAATTAGACGCCTTAGATGAAAAATGTTCTAACATGTATAAGGATGTAAAAACAGAGGTAGATCAGGTAAAAACTAGTGTTACAGAAACTAGGGACATTGTATCTAAATTAAGAGAGGATCACTCTGAGCTAGAAAGGGGTGTAGCATACTTAGAGGAAGAACTTACTGCTTTGGAAACAAAGCGCAAGGGGCAGATGGATTTAATGAGAAACAATTTCAATGCAAAAATATTTGACCTACAAGATCAACAGATCTTACTGGAAAAACATGAGAGGAAATATAATATCTTAATTTATGGTATTGAGGAGAAGAAAGATGAAATCATTATTGACACCTTTAAGAACTTCATGACTAACGATCTGGGCATCGAAACTGAAAAAGCCGATGCTATTCCTATTGTCAATGTACACAGAGTACCTCCACGAGCAGTACACCCCTCCCGTCCTAAACGTCCGGACCCAATCATAGTACGATTTATACACTACTCTGATAAACAATTCCTGATGTCAAAAGGGAGTAAACTAGCAGGAAAAAACATTTACATGAGTGACGATCTCCCCCCAATAATGAAAAGCATGAGAAATGATCTTGCTACTGTTGCATATAAGATAAGGCAAGAAGAGAAACTACAGACAAGGATACGCGACAGAGGATCTCGTATGATTCTAGAAACTAGGCTTAACAAAAAAGATTCATGGCAATATCGAGAAGAGCGTAGGCCGGTGGCCGACATAATCCCAATCGCAGAAAATGACGGCCACGCATAACATACATTTGTAGTCTTTGTAAATAAGAACACATGCACAAATTTCATATTTATTGTACCTTAGCAATATAGACTAGTTCATTAATATATAAATACAATGCCAATAAAATCTTTTATTTATAGTAGTATACTACATGTATTATTTATATTTTGTAGGATAAAAAAATTATAGTAAGTATATGTGGTGTCACTGTTCAACTTTTTTGCTTACAGCTTTATATGTCGATTTATTTATTTATTCATACCAAAATATAGAACATACCGGGGCTTAAATTTGAAATGTTACAACATATTTCTTATAGGCCTTGAAATTTTAAAGACCTTCTCTACTTACAAACCAAAAAGCATAAGTTAGTCTACCTGTTTATCCCTAATAAATGAAAGTTTATTGTCCTGGTTTAATGGAAATATCAATAAAAAAATCTTCTCGTATAGTTATACTTGAATATAATTTAATTAGTAATTGTCAGAGAAAATTTAAAGTTAAAGAAATACTTCCATACACAGAAACCTGTGGATACAAAAATGCTGTAAAAATAGGTTAATTACTCCATTCCCAAAAATATGTCGGTCAATCTCTTACTAAAAGACAAAATGAAAGGTACATATACATGTATATACATGATATGGTTATTTGCAGATTGAGGAATTTTATTTCATTTAACAAGCCCATACTGTATGTATACATGTACTCGCTATAGGACTATATATATATTTGTTCTGAACGCCTGCGATTCGTTTATTTATCTTGCTTTACATGTAGTATTATTTCATGTGTTTGTGTGTATTTACCACTACTTTCATAATATATGTACATTCTGCTTAGTTTTAGTTAGTTCCTGTTTAATTTTGTTGCATGCATTTTTGTTTTTATTTCTGTTCTGATGTAGTTACTGCCTGCTTGCTATATGTTGTGTATCCATGGTCTTATTTTGAGTTAATAATTTTGTTTTTGACATCTAAATTCTAAAGAAGTTAATACTTTACATGTATTGTTAATAAAACCCAAAACAATCTTCTAAGATATTACAAATTCTTTGGTGAATAATGTTTCTAATGGCCAATATAAGTTTTGTATAATAGTACACGGCCCTAAGACACAACAAATTAATCATTTTAAACAGGTTTAAATAATTATGTAGGAGAGTTAAAATAACTTAAGATAAGGTAAAAACATCAAAACCTACTTATGTTAATTATAACCATGTTATTGAGAGTTTGGATCATTACATGTTTGATAACTACTTATATGATCAAATTTTATATACTTATAGGCCAAAAGTTAAATCCAGAAAAAAAGAACAATAAAATATATCTTCAAAGATTGAACACAATATTTACATTTTTAGGATGAAAATTGAATTCTGCAACACTAGGGTCAAATGAGAACAATCTTGCAAGTTGATATTCTTGTAAAAACGCTGCGATTATCTTACAAATTTGCAGTTTAATGCATTCATAAAAATGACCAAATAACATACAGTGAAAATATACATGTATGTATGTACAAATGTGAATACATTTAGAATAAATACATGAAATAAGACAATTGCAATTCACCTTTTATTTTTTATTCTCGCTTAAGTTAATAGAGAAAATATTACAAAACAAACAAACAGCTTTAGTAATGTAATATATACCAGTGTCTACTAAGATAACACACACTAGCACTCGGCAAAAAAAAAAAAAGTTTCATACACTAAGGGGACTTAATTAAAGGTTACATTGTTTGAATTGAGTTATCTTTCTTTAAATATTGGGTGGATACTTTCACAATGAAATTTTACAACCAAAATTTGGTTTTACTATTTTTTTTCTGATTTCACTTTTTTATTTGTTAGTCTTAAGTTCATCAAATTTTTGGCACAGGATATTAAATATAGTAGCAGGAAGTCGACTGTATATGTAGGAAAGAATATGCACAGACCAGACAAGGTAATTTTTTGTTTAAATGTGATCAGTTGTTTGAGACAATCTTCAAAACTATGTACATGTATCAGTATCAAAAGTTCAAGCACTCATAATGATATACCGTATAAATGAAAAATAATGTACTTCAGATTGTCTCATACAACTGCCAAGGTTTAAACTCAGCAGAAAAGCGAAGAGATGTATTTGATTACTTAAAAGCACAGAAGTGTAATATTTACTGTTTACAGGATACACATTTTACTAAAAAAGACGAACCTTCAATCAGAAATTTATGGGAAGGAGAATGTGTCTTTAATTCATTTTCTTCTAATCAGAGAGGAGTAGCTATTTTATTTGATAAAAACTTTGAATATAAAATTATCAGAACCAAACAAGATGATCATGGGAACCTATTGGGAATAGAGTTAGAAATTAATAAGAAGAAAATTACCTTGATAAACTTATATGGCCCAAATACTGATACACCAGAATTTTATGATAAGGTGAGCGAAGTAATTGATAATTTTGATAATCAATCAGTTATTATAACCGGTGATTACAATTTAGTCCAAAACCAAGCACTTGATACATTTAATTATAGAAATGTGAACAATCCCAGAGCTAAAGAGAAAATATTGGATATCAAAGAAATATATAGTCTAATTGATCCATTTAGAGAGCTGTATCCAGATGCAAAGCGATATACATGGAGAAAAGCTAACCCGTTAAAACAAGCAAGACTAGACTTTTTCCTCATTTCACAAAATCTGTTCCATAATGTTCAGGATGTACTGTTTCAAAACAGTTACAGATCTGACCATTCACCAATCACTTTACAGTTCAAACTTAATGACTTTATTACTGGCAGGGGATTATGGAAATTTAATAACTCTCTTTTATATGACACAGAATATGTAAAAAATATAAAAGAAATAATAGAAAAGACCAAAGATCAATATGCCTCATTAGTTTACAATAGGGAAACTATAAATACATTAGACTGTTCAGATATACAATTTACAATTGATGACCAACTATTTCTAGAGATACGATTAACAGAAATTAGGGGAAAATCAATTTCTTATGCGTCTTTCAGAAAGAAAGAAAGAAATAAACTTGAAAATGTTTTATCTGAAGAAATCAAAAAATTGGAGGATAACTTGCAAGCAGAAGAAATCTTGGCCCAAATTGAACAAAAAAAAGCAGATTTAAAACTCTTAAGGAAAGAAAAAATAAGGGGTCAATATATCAGATCAAAGATGCAATGGATAGAGGAAGGAGAAAAACCATCTAATTATTTTGTAAATTTAGAAAACAGAAACTTTGTCAACAAAACAATTCCCAAACTTATTAATAATGAAGGTACAACAATTGATAACCAGGAAAAAATCTTGGAAGAAGCCAAAAAATACTATGAAAATCTTTATTCAAAAAAAGAAATGTTGAACACAGTGGATCTAAATGAAGAAATTCCATATCCAAATATTCCAAAATTAACTGACACTATTAAACATTCTTTAGAGGGGGAGATAACTTATTCAGAACTGACTTCTGCTATTAAGAAAGCTAAAAGTGGAAAAAGTCCTGGTTCGGATGGATTCACTAATGAATTTTTTAAATTTTTTTGGATAGATTTGGGAAAATTTGTCTTTCGTTCTATAAAATATGGTTATGAGAAAGGGGAAATGTCCATTACTCAAAAAACAGGGAATTATAACATATATTCCAAAAGGTGATAAACCCAGACAGTTCATGAAAAACTGGCGTCCAATTAGCCTCTTAAATGCAGTATATAAGCTTGCATCTAGTTGTATTGCAGAGCGCATCAAAACTGTTCTCCCAATTATTATAAATAATGACCAAACAGGTTTCATCCCGGGAAGATATATTGGAGAAAATACTCGTCTTATATATGATATACTTCACTTTACTGATGAAAATGATATTCCAGGCATTCTCCTTCTCATTGACTTTGAAAAGGCCTTCGATTCAATTTCTTGGAAATTTATAGAACAGGTTCTAGATTTTTTTAATTTTGGCACTTCCATTAAACATTGGGTTAAAACTTTTTACACTAATATTAAATCATCCGTTACACAAAATTGCTACCTATCTGATTTTTTTGAAATTCAAAGAGGATGTAGACAAGGAGATCCTTTGTCTCCTTATATTTTTTTACTCTGTGCTGAAATATTAGGAATATTAGTAAGACATAATAGCGAAATAAAAGGTATAACTATAGATGATACAGAAATAATAATTTCACAATATGCCGACGACACTTCATTAATTCTTGACGGTTCTCCTGAATCCTTAGATGCATCTCTTCGCGTGCTGCAAATTTATGCTGATATGTCTGGTCTTAATATGAATCTTGATAAGACTATGGTGGTTTGGATCGGAAAGAAAAAATTTAGTCAGGATACAATGTGTGTAAAGTGGGGATTGGAGTGGGGCTCCAGCAGATTTACATTATTAGGTATTAAATATTCTGTTGACCTTGAAGAAATGGAAAACCTAAATTATAGCTCTAAGTTTAAAGAAATAGATAATATATTAAAAACATGGTACAATCAGATACTCTCTCCGATTGGAAAGATCACAATTATAAAAACATTAATTATTTCAAAATTAAACCATTTATTTTTAACATTGCCAAGTCCTAATAGGATTTTACTAAAACAGTTCACCAACACTTTGTTTTCATTTATTTGGGATAATAAACCAGATAAGATTAAAAGGGAAGTATTAGCAAAACCTTACTCCTTGGGGGGCCTTAAAATGCTGGATATTGATAACTACATAAAAGGGCTCAAATTAACTTGGATTAGAAGGATTTTCAGGAAACATTCCAAACTTAACAAATTATTGTCATTCTCAGAAAAAATTAATATCGATCAGTTAGCATACATTGGTCCTTTTAAGAAAGTCAAAAATCCTTTCTGGCAAGATGTATTTAGTGCCTGGGTGGAACTTCAAAACTGCCAAACAGTTCAAACTGAAACAGAATTTCTAACTTGCTGTATTTGGAATAATGAAAATATAAAAATAGGCAACCAGAAAATCATGTTTAAAGATTGGATTGCAAACAAAATATGGACATTTAATGACTTAATTGATATTGAAGGCAAATTTCTGAATTTTCACAAATTTAAAGAAATATTTAATGTCAATACAAATTTTCTAATATATCATGGTTTAATTTCTGCAATTAAAGCATATATGAAAGCATTAGGACTCTCAAACAAAGATTTTACAAAACAACATGGTCCAATATTGCCAAAAACTATAAAAATCTTTTTCAAATCAATAAAAGGCTCTAAAGACATGTATAACTCTTTAATCTATAAAGAATCAGATCTGAAATGTGAAGAAAAATGGTCATCAATATTAAATAGAAGTTACAGTTGGAAACAAATCCACAGCCTGCCATTTAATACCACAAGAAGTTCAAAATTACAGTGGTTTCAGTATAGGATAATTCATCGAATATTGGGTACAAATGAATTCCTTTACAAAATAAATATCAAACAAACTGATAAATGTAGTTTTTGTAATGAGGAAAAAGAAACCATTGAACATATTTTTTGGTCATGCCCTGTTATTTGCGACCTGTGGGAGAGACTGAATCAGTGGATTTTTAATCTTACAGAAATTGAATTACCACTCAATATGGAAATTGTTTTATTTGGTCTATTGACGAAAACAGATAAAAATTATATCAGAAATTTAATTATTCTAATGACAAAATTTTATATATATAGAACTAAAATGTGCGAGGATCAAACCAATATCATAGGATTAAAAAATTACATAAGAGAAAATCTTTTGACAGAAAAATATATATTTTGCAAGAATAACACACCACAAAAAACAGATGCCTGCTGGAGCCCCTGGCTTCCAATTCTCAACTAACATGCTACATTATACGTATATATAATTTTTGTTTGGTAGATTTTCTTTCTCGATCCAGCCATCATTTTGTTATATATATATTGTTTTAAACAAAAATGAAAATACATTGTGTAACTGAATATCCTACATAAACTATCTTATAAAAAAAATGTGTATTGAAAATTTTAATATTATACAATGTAACTGATTTACGTTATCCTGCTCAGAACTTATGAAATATATTGCCTCAATGCTTTGGAATTTTTAATATATATATATATATAAATAAATATGCCAATGAATTATGCAAATCGATGCAAGTATTTATAGACAAAAACAAAACAATCATCTGACAAAATCTATTTAATTAATCAATTAATTTATTAATTTATTTATTTATTTTTATTATTATTTTTATTTTTTTACTTCTTTTGCAAATTTTTTCGTATAACTTTTTTGGGTAAAAAAAAAAAACAACTTTACTTGAAATTCTGTATATTTGTTTAAGAAATGAATATGTTAATAAACCTTTAAAATTTAAGAGTTTTACATCATGTTAACTACTTTCATAGTATTACCTTTAAATATGAATGATGTATTATATATATGTTCTATTAACAAATACTAACAACTGTATTTCCATGAAATATTACTAACATTAACGAGGCCGGGATAAGGTACCGGTACTTCATGCTTTAGACTAACAAATGTACAGATTTCAATAAAAATATTTAAATTAAAAAAAAAAAAAAGTTTGGCTGAAAATGGTTCAGTAGTTTCAGAGGAGAAGATCTTTGAAAAATTTTACGACGGTCGGACGGTCGGACGGACGACGGACGCCATGTGATAGCAACAGCGCACGTGCCATTTTAGAACATTAGGATTTTATCAACATATATCTGTATTAGAACGTGGACTTAATCCGATAACTAGAAGATGTCAATTTGTGTAACAAGATCGACAAATCAAATAATTTAACATAAAAATTGGCAAGCGATCCTCATGAGATACGTATGTGCCATTTCTTTTCATATAGTTTGCAGTATTGTTCATTTATTTATTGGTAAAGTCAATAGTTAAAAAAAAATCTAACTTATTTGAAAAAAAACAGCGCTATATTTTGACTTCACTTTCTTTTTAAGAAGGCGCGAGATTTTTTTCTGGAACAAATGTTTCATGGAATTTTATTTACATAATAATATAATGTTATCATTCTAGAACTTTTTTTCATTTAATAACACAGATTTGTTTAACACAATAAATAAAGTAATTCCTGATCCACTAAAGTATGTCTTCATCAATGACCACATCTACGTTTTCTACGAACATGAACGATCATGCAGATATTTCCGAATTCCCATGCAAACTGTGGGAATAACATTTGAATGTTTAGAGGGAGCTGGGATACAGAACGCAGGACCAACAATTACTTTTGTTAGAAATGACATACCACGAATTTATGTATTTCACGAAATACCTCTTTCCTCAATCCACGAAAAATTTGTAGCCATGAAAATATATGAATCCACAGTATGGCAATGTGATCGGACTCGGATAGTACATACAATTTCCGATATTGGAATTGAAACAAAACTGCAAATTATTGTTTGTAAGTACATGGTAGTATGAGTGTGCGGCGGAGGTAAAGGGCCGGGTCCTATTTTCGCGATTTCGCTGTGTAGAAGAGGGTCATAAATTTGCACCAATTTTGTACAAACGGCAAACAAACACCACCAAAAAGACACAACCCCGGACAAAAATAAGAAAAAGAGAACAAAATAGAAATATAAACACAACAGAGAGTCAGGATAGTATGACTTGGTACAGACAATGAACAGTGGTGTATTGTTATTATTAAAATACCAAACTTTTTTCATTTCTAGTATTCTTTAAATGTTTCCTAATTGTTTTTTGTTGCACTGACTGTGGTAGAAGTATATAATTTAAAAAAAAAAAGATATATACAATATATGGAAGTCTGATACCTGTTTTGGACTTTTACCTCAAATTATGCTTGAGTGACTTTGTCACATTTTTTCGATATTAGGTATATTTCTCAGCAACTTTAATACGTAGACCCACCATATTTGGTCAAAAAATAATTCTTACTGGGTACATCTCGATATGACACCTGCCTTTTAACGTTGACCTCAATTTCATGGTAAGTCACCTGTTTCACATTTTCGTGATTAAGTCCATTTCTTAGCAACTGTAATATCTAGGCCAACCAAATCTGGTCAATAGATACATGTAGTTCTTAGTGGGTACATGCCAGTCTGGCACCTGTCTCTGGACGTTGACCTCATTTTCATGATTGACTTGTGTTATATTTTTTTAGATGAAGTCCCTTTCTCAGCAACTGTATTACATAGGCCCATCATATTTGGTCTGTAGATAGTTCTCAGTCTAACACCTGTGATCTGAACTTGACCTGAATTCATGCTTGAGTGACTTAATATACATTTTCATGATTTAGTCTATCTTTCAGCAGCTGTACTACATGTGTAACTAGACCCACAGTATTTGGTTGATAGGAGTTCTTAGTGGGTATACCACTTTAACATCTAACACTTTACCTTGGACCTCTATTTCATGCTTGACTGACTTTTTTTCACATTTTGTGATAATAGCCATTTCTCAGCAATTGCAATACAATGACTAACCATATTTGGCCTATATATAGTGCTTGGTGGGTACATAGCTGTCCGAGACCTTGACTTAAATTTTTCACGTTTTCATGATTAAGTCCATTTTTCTGTAGCTGTATAATACCTATATCTAAATTGACCTCAATTTTAGGCTTGAGTGACTCTTGTCCCATTTTTCCAAATAAGTCTATTTCTCAACAAAACTTATAAATGTGTTTTGTTTTTAGTGGGTACATACCAATCTGAGACCTGTCAGCTCGCCTTGGACACAGTTTTAAGTTTGAATGACATGCTTTTTTTTTAAATTTTCAGACAAATTGTAGCTTGACCATTACTATTTCTTTTAACCCATTTTCCTGACTTGCAATGTTGGGTATCAGATAATCATAATTCTGTGTCCGTGTGCATACTCAGGCGAGATATTTAATGTGTCCACTCTTGTTGGTATTGTCTATTTTGAAAAAATATATATGTGGTAATTGCTGCCTGTCCAAAAGAGTATGTTTTTCCAAAGGCAATAGACACTATTGGGCTAAGAAGGGTACCAGAGGAAATACTAGAATACATGTCAATAATAAACCGCAACAAATAATTTTGATGAAAATGCTTACCCGAAAAACAGCCATATCTAAACAGCACACGCGAATTAATATTAAAGTTTATATACAAATATCTGAGGAATTGAATAGCACTCAATTTGTAACTTGACACCAGATGATTAATGCGTTAGTGTACAATTAAATTGAACATAAAAACATTATACAGCACATGTTCTTGAAATGGTTCATTCAACCTATGCCAACATTTGAAAAATAGGTATAATATTTTTTTTAAATGTTGGCACTCCCTGAAGACACACTTGAGGACACCATTGAAATAATACTCGAAGTAATAGACCAACATTTATACCAATTTTTTGTAAATACAACCCGAATAAATATTAGTTTTTCAAAACATATCCCGAATTAATACCAAAAATCATGAAAAATGAACGCAAATGTTCCGCACATCCCAGTTTATATAGGGAATAACCCCCTTAACCCCGGGACTGAAATGACCAAAGTTACTGACTTTAATCTTTAGAACAACATTTCAGTAATTATTCTCTTGTAATTTAATTTTTATTGTTGAAAAAAAATTGCAGTCTTTCCTTTATTTTAAATAATCTTACGCGACTATCAATGGTATACCTGCTCATCGATTTTTGAGAAAAGTGAATTCCCCCGACAAACCAATTGGGGCCTCTTGAGGGTAACATACGTTTTCAATAATTTGTAAATTAGTAGTAATGTCTACTAATGTCGTCAAAGATTTGCAGTACAAAGACAGTAACAGTGCATGTAGTTAAGAACCCTAAAAAGCGTACTTGTTTTAATCAAAGTTCCAACGGCATATTTGAAACCCTCTTCAAAATAGTCATATGACAATTTTGCTCCCTTTCCTTGTGATTTCTTTTTGTTTTTTTTTTTACCAAAGTTGGTGTATCACCACTGCCTTAGAATTGTACTTTTTTATTCAAGTTCCAAGGGCATGTTTAAAATCCACCCCAAAATAACCACATGGCTATTTCGTCCCTCCCTTCCTTGTGATTTTTTATTTTTATACTGTATCAGAATACTTAATTTCGTTTTAATCCTGACATAAAGGAACTGTAACATCATCTAGTTTTTAACGTTCGTCGTAAAATTGACATAAAATTGAGAATCCTTCCAAATTCCTCATCTGTAATTTGTCTGTCTTCTAATGCCTTGCTTATTCCATTTGCAATCTTAAATTTATACGTTCTAGCTAAAGCGAGCTTTTTTTTCACTTGTTTTTGTTTTTTTTTCCTTCGCTTGAAAACCGCATATAAAACCAAAAGTACAACAGAATTTTCCACGTCCAGAGAACTCAAAGGAATACAAGCATTTATTCCTATGCCTGTATCTGCTGTCCCTACGGTAATACTTAAATTGTGGTCAAAACATTTAATGTGGTACAACCAGTGAGCACACCCGATAGAATTTTACTCCAACATTTACGTTTTTCAAGTTTATTCGCATACTTCTTGATTTCTAATAACAAGTCGTGTTCCATTTCCTTAAGTCCCCGTTGTCTATACTTGGTTTTTTGATCGTCCATTTTTTAAAAGTACTTTTTTAATAGCATTTCATTACGTCAAATCAGTGCACTGTTATTGTCCATTTCCATTCAAAACGCAGCTTAGTTTCTCCCGTTTCATTATATTATATTACATCAACTGGATACAACATTTTGAACATTAAATTTTAAATGGACACACATTTAAGTTATAATGTTAAAAAGGATAAATTTCAAATAAGTAATATCCCAGCTCCTTTCTTCTTACAGGTGTGATGTGAGGCGGATCACTCCAGCCAGATCAACCCAACAGAGTGCTTTGTTACGTTTAAAATTGGCGGGAATAATTTACTCACGATTAAAACTTAAACATAAATTACATTTAAAAATTAAGATTAACATTTTTGAAAGAATCTAGTGAGATTCGAACCTGCGATCCTTAGTATATTGTCCAGACGCCTTAACCAGTAGAATACGGAAGCTCACACCGAGGAAGTGTTAATTTTACCTACACTGTATATAAACATTATGTTATGGTTTCCAGTGGGGTATACATTATATAAAATATATAAAAGCAAATCTATAACGTATAATAGTACTGACATCTTTACTTAAAGTTTATTATTATTTACTCAGACTGAGCTGGGATGCAAAATAGTTATACCACACGGACTTGGTGTGTCTATAAAGATCATCCTCCGGCCCTCGGCATGATCTTGTACAGACACACCGCGTCCTCGGGGAATAACTATTACGGAATCAATAACGAAATTATGATAATAACGGCATTAAGTAAACGTCAATTTAGAATAAAATGGCGTAAATTGCGATTCATAACAATTTTAAATTATATTTTTTTATTCTATTTAATATCAATACGGTGTGTATTGTTGATTCTGATTGGTCGACAACGTGACTTCTGGGATAATTTTATTTTCGATAAATGACGTTCAGCGTATAAATATGTGTCCCAGAAAATGTCATTTTCAACCGCTCACTCCTTTCTTATTTTGCCGAAATTTTGTACTTATTCTGAAACTTTGTTCACAAGCGAATGTTTACACGAGACGAGAAGCAACATTATCTGTGCAATGCAAATTGTCAGAGATTTCATTCTCGATCGGTAAGAAAATCAGCGGTGTTATGGGAAGTAGTATATATGTGTTCTAAATTAGCATTTGAGGTGGTGGTGAGGTGGTGGATCATGGGTGGATCCGGAAAGGACGTCACAGTAAGCCACGTGACCCGCAACACGAAATCACAGGTTCGTGCGCATGAGCAACCGCAAGTGGTGTGTTTTCCCGCCATTGTTTTATTATTTGTTTATGGAAGTGACGTCAGTAACATGCTAGGACCCGGATGTGTCGTCTGCGCATATGGGACCGGAACTGGAAGTACAAAGAAGTGATTTGCGCGCATGTACAACCGGAAGTGATGTGTTCCCTGCCATTTTTCCATTTTTTGTTTACGGAAGTGACGTCAGACATGTGCCCGGACAAGGATGTGTCGACTGCGCATGCTTGATCAGACTGTATAGTTTATAGGGTTTCGAATCGCGTATCTAGTATCTTGTGAAATCATCTTTGGTTACTCCAAACAGTTGAGTTGAATATACTAACATAAACTATTTTCAAATGTACGTGAAGGAAAATCATAGAATTTTATAAATACTATGTTTTTGCGAAATATACCCCTATAGGTCAATCAAGGTATAAAAACAACAAACAAAACATAGTAAACATGATAACGCAAACAATATCGGCCTTTTCCTTTTGAGCTAATCAGCACGACATTCAGCTGAATCGCCGCATTAAAGTTTCCCGCCTCCACCCGTATATCCAATGTCAAAATTCAAGGGGAGTAACTCTAGTTTGAGCGCGGTGTCGCTGTCATCGCATGTCGTCAAAGATTGTTTACAATTTGAGCACGGGCATTTACAAAAAATTTTCGCTGTGGACCAGTTTTATCTGCAAATAGTACAGATGAAGAAAATATTTAATGAAATTCCAACGTGACTGAGTAATTTATACGTCTTCTAACAATGGAATTTGTAGATAAGAAGGTGTGTAAGTTGACTTTAGTTTGCATGTAAAAATACAAATCCACAATGCCGAAAATAACTGACACACTTCCATCCTATTGGTTCCTTTGTCAATGTCTAGCCAAAAACATTAAGAAATATGTCCAAAATTTTCAAAATCTAGCCTAATTACCAATCGGTCTTCGCAACGTTTGCAACCGAGGCTGGGACGCATGGCTTTCCTTTTCCAGTCATTTTCTAATCAGCACTGGTCGTCGGTCAGAGAAGACATATATTCAAACCAATTTTATACTTATATCCATTCTATTTAGTTTAGAATATGTAAACATTGGTCTAATAAGATTTTGGGGGTTAACCAAAACATACATTTAAAACATTTTTTTTGTAATTGTGTTTGAGAACACACTCCCACTATTCGTATATGTCCGTGTGTATACATACATGTACAAAAAAAAACAAATATAGTTGTTTTATACATATAAGTAACTTATTGCTGTGTGTTAACATGAGTCTGAGGAATAATTTGATTCAGAACCCTGATTTTAGATGATGATTTTGGTATGAGATGTCATTTAGAAATTAAATCCTTGATTGGCTTGAATGTGTACATTTATAATTATATTATTAATATTTCAGTTTTACTAAAGATTGATATAAATGTTATTGTTTTTTCATTCTTAGATAATAATTTAACCTCAATATTTATTCTCTTTGGCAGAAATGGATCATGCAGTTTCAGAGCAGAGACTTGTAGTTAAAAAATAGTTTATGGTATGTATTGTGAATTTATTTAAAGTTTTAAGCTACTGTCATGGCTGAATGTGGGCTCTATGCGGAGTATCATTACTGTATGATGTCTCATAGCTAGGAAATGGACCTAAAGCCAAACACTTAACCAAGTCAACCACGCCAAAAAATGTAGGTCAAAGTGACCAATTATTAAAAATGAACTGTTGTACTACCAAATATTTATCTTAATACAGATCAGATACATGTATCATTGCTATACCATATACCGTACTTGTGTAGAAACTGAGAAACAGACAACATAAACCGACGGAGCGGTCGAAAAATACAGCTAATCCCCTCGCCTCCCTTATCATTGAAGTACATGTATGACATACAGTATCCTAGATCTGGACCTTAACCAAAAACTTAACCTGAGTCAGTCATGCAGAAAATGTAGGTCAAACTGACGCAATTGTCCATGGAAGCTGTATTACTCTGCAAGATGCATCTACTGACCAAATATGATTGAGGTATGACATGTAATATCCTAGATCTGGACCTTAACCAAAAACTTAATCTGAAGTGTGAACAGGCGAAACGCTATATCCCCTTCCCAACTTCGTTGGGCGAGGGAATAATAAAAAGCAAACACTTAACAAAGACCCAGACTGAGAAGGGTTAATCTACATGCCCCTTTTACTTTAAGTTAGGGGTATAAAATTTCTATCCAGTGTTTCTTGCTGTGAAATGGCTTTGGTTACTGAAAAGGCTTAAAACACAATCATCTAATCAATATATTCGATGTGAGACAGTAGTGTGAAGAGTAACAAGTTTTAAAGCAATTTGTGAAATTTCAAAATAAAGTGACATAAACAAAGCAAAGAAAATATGGACATGGACAACCTGAAACAAATAAAAAAACTGTAAAATTAAAAACTACAATGAACAACCTCTAATTCTACCAAAAACTGTGAGCAAATTCATGAAAACGACATTTTTAGTGATTGTTTATCTTTTTCAGAAATGCCGATGACCACTCAATAATAAATCAAGACGTTCACCTGTTCCTTCCGAGATTTTGATTGGAAAAAACCAATGCAGACCTGTTTAAACTAATTATATCAGTCCATATTTTTGGCTGTATTTATGAAAATTATTCGTTAAATCCTGATCTTTGTGATTTTTAATATTTGTGCAATGGAATGATTCACAATCTGATGAGCGTAATTTGTAGTCAATGTTAGTAAAAACTACATAGATACTCTAAAGATAAACACCTCTGCTAATAGCAAAAAATATTGATCTAATGTGGTTACGTATTAAACAGTTCCTTGAGGATGCTATACCTATGAAAACAAGAAAATCTGTCAAATAAGATCAGTGAATAATTGATCTATAAACTGTTTCATGGACATTTTAATTTTTGCTGTCTCTTTGGATTTGATTAAACACACTTTTTCAAGATATTACAAAGACAGAAAAGTTACCGTTACCGGTAATAGTGTCTGCATCCCGTCAACTTAACTTTAAACGTACAAACTCAAGGAATTTTGAATACACTAACTGAATAGTCCTGATGAACAGTGATGGTCGCTGGTTATTTAAGGACTTTAATTTTTATAATTAATGAATGAACTGTCCAAATGTGAATGAAGCTGCCTTTTATTTTAAGTTAATTATTTATTTTGTTTTCTTTTCCAGAAATTTTGTTTTATTATTTATTTTGAACTTTTGTATTTATATATTATTTTCTTCTTTTTAAACAATTTTATTTATATAAAAGATTATTTTTCCAACAGTGTCATATTTATTTAATTTAGCTTTGCTTTATAAATCACTCAGCAGGCACAGATCAATTTGATTTTCCGTTTTTCAAATAGTGCACACGGCTTATAACAGACTTTTCAAATGTTTGCAAGATACTTGGCTAAATCTGTTAATGAAGGGATGATGTTTGGTTTACGCCACATCAGCAATATGTAGACTATATCGTGGTGAGGCTAAAGCTGTTAATAGTAGCTTTACAAACATGCAATTAATAAAGCAAATTTAAACATATTTATAGTTATTTTATGATTGATGTCCAATAATTTCAGAATTTACTGGTAAGGAGAGTTTTGTCCGGGAGAAGTCGGTATTGAACCTTAAGTATCCTTATATGTAAATGCTTGTCAGTTTGTGTTTTCCCATGGAAAGAGTTATTGCAAACCAAGTACCTGTATATGAAAATGCTGGTTATCTTGTTCTGTCCCACGGAAGGAGTTATTGCAACCCAAGTACTTGTATACATGTATGTACATGTAAATTCTGGTCATTTTGTCTCTTTTATTTCTATTTTTTACCAGTAAATGCAATTCCAATCAAAATCTTATGAAGAAACCTTTCAAGATATTTATTAGAAAAAGAGTATAGATAATACATACAAGCTGCTCTCATTGGCTTGCTTTGCTTTGTTTTGCTCTTATATAAAGTAACTGCTTAATTTTGAGATTTATATTTAAAAATCAGGCTATTTTTAGGCATGGAATGTTTCGAGATCTACCAGTAACCTGTGTATGGATAAAGTTGGGTTAAATTAATTCTTATGTTTATTTTAAAATTAATTCACCCAGAATCATGTCTGTCTGTCCGTCCATCACAAATCGTGTCCATATAACTATAAGTTTAAATTTTGAACTGCATGACTATAACTTTTTAGTAAAAGGTGTTTCGTGTACAAGAAAGAAAACCATAGTCTATGGTGTGTGTCAAAAGTATGGTTAAAAGCTTACTTCAACTTTTATGACCCCACCGCTGAGGTACACATGTTCACAAATCACTTTGGTTCCATTTTATACTTTGGTCTTTTTTCGAGTTCAGCAATCAAACTTTGCAGGATTATTCTGACACTACTATAAGGTCTGATTATGTGTACAATAAAAAAAGATGCATATCTAAGATTACGGTCAAAATCTTAGTTACTTGTGCCATCCTCAGAGCTATGAACGTCCAACAATCTTTTTCAAGATCACAAACTTTCTTGTTGCTTTGGGTACAGCTGCAGCCTCCCACTTTTGCTGTTAATTAGTACTAATTACATTTAGCTCACCTGACTCAAAGGATAATATGATTTGTTACCATCAATTTACATCCATTGTCTTCCCAGTATACATGTACAATGCATTAAGAAAGGAATTTATTGAGACATACCTTGATTGCATAAAGAAGACTATAGAATCTACACGAAATCTATCCTTCATAGAAACATCTCCTGAGTTGGACAAATCATCTACCGAGGAACCCCTCCTTGCACATTTATCATCTTCCCATAGGCCTTTTGATATACAGTACAGAAAGAGACACATGCCATATCACCGTCATAGTGGTTTCCCACTCTTAGAATGGTGATAAATATTTTTTTTCTGTTTTAGATATTTTCTTACTCTCTTTTGCATTGAAAGTGGTGAATTGTACCACTTTGAATGCAGATATTAAGTACCCACTCTAAGAGTGGGACACCACAATGTTGGTGATTCCTCATGTATGTGTCTTTCTGTACTGTATATGCCCATCAAAAGTGTAAAATTTTGCAAAGACCTTTACATTTCAAAGAGATTACAGGTTAAATAGGATTTCGATATACATGGTTGTGCAATAAGAAAACTGACTAGGGACATGCTTGGAACTCTCCATATCAAATATTGAGACAAACAGAAATAAAAGTCCATTAATTTTGTAACACCTCAATCACCGCAAGAAGCAAATAGCTATAAACCTCACTTACCAGGATTAAAGGTAAGGGAAAAAGGGGAGGGGGAGTTATAACAAATTTTTTGCCGATCAGACCAAAAATTTAGGAGGTAAATTTACAAAAAAAAAATTCAAGCAAAAAATTCATATTTTTCATCATTTGGGGGATGCTGCCCCCTGATGCAACCGTACTGGCTTCCTTAGTGACTAAGCTGTGGATTTAGAGTCCACGCTAGGAAAAATAATTATAAAAGGTCATTTTTTGTCTTTATTCAATGAATATATGTAGAAAAAAACACTACAGACCCTACATTAAGAGCACAGGCTCTTGTCTCAGGAAAAAAATTACTATATATGCAAAGAGAGTTTGAAATGGAGAAAAAAAATAAAAAGTGTAAAGAAATATGTAATACATTGGGAATGTATTTTGAAATGGGGAGAAAAGGGGGCATTTTCTTTTAATAATTGGAGAAAAAATCTCTTTTTGGATGAATTGGGAATATTGACCCTTCCTACATGATTGCTATATTTTTCCTTTAATATATATTAAGATGGTCGAGTAGTAATTAGACCATACGAAGCTTTCATATTTGGATCTAAATATCTCATCTTCGAACAGTGAAAAGCCCTGTTGTGAACACATTTCGTTAAATAAAAATAAAGATCTGCATGGAAATACCTATCAGAAACATGTTTTGTGACAAGAAATGTAAAACCACGAATTTATCATACTTTCCATCAATAATATCTATCTTTCAAATCATTTATATGACTTAAAATAACATTGCAACAACATTGATTTTCGCTTTGATGTCGACGTATTTTGTGTAAATAATGCAAGGTCGATAGGTAATATTTGGTATTAATAGATTCCTTGTGGAATTCCCTGGAAAGTTCTAACATTTTTTACCAATGAAATGCTTTAGGATACTAGCGTGTCAGTTAATTATATGCAAGGGGTTCCAGGTCAACTTCCACCCCCTTTTTTCAACTCACTCTATTCTCTTTACGTAAGGCAGCTGATATCGATTAATGGGCGAATCTGGTAAAACCATTGTTCTATTTTAAATTTATTATCATAAAACATATCTTGGGGAAGGTAAAATGTGTATTTAACGAGTTTTCTTGGACTAAAAAATATAGGTCACTTGACACAGCAATGACGTAAAATGGCGACATTGGGTTATCTCTGTTTTCCAGCATAACATTAACATGGAACTCTCCTGTCAAGGTGGCTATTCAGCTGATTTGCGCCACTTTTTTTTTACCTTTTGTGCTAATTTTATTTTTTTTGTTGCGCCACTTTACAAGTAAGCGTAGGAAAGTACTTCGATAAAATTCTTACGACTCATTAGAAGATTAAATTTTTGTTCAAGCGATGCAATTACCTACGTCGTAACTGAAAGTATCCAATTTTGTTCAATTGTGTCTTCCACAGAAACAAGGAAACTCCGCCTATGGAATTTTCAATGTAAAAGGGAGATAAATATTCCTGTGAGATTTTATAAATTTAAGAATCACAACCACGTGAACCATGAAATATGCACAACGTTCATTAAAACATTTAAAATAACAGTTTTACAAATTTTAGGATAGGTCTTAGTTGATAAATTCAAATTATTATTATTTTTTTAAATTTGTAAGTGCATTAATTTTTTTATTTATTTTGGAAATTCTCAATTTGGAATCATTTGTGAGGTATACTAACATAATTTAAAATTTTTATGTTTTCTTGGACGACGCAATAAGGTAAATTAACCAACAACAAATTGTCTAATAATTCTAACGTTTACACTTTCAACATACGAAAACTGCATTTTATGAACTAATGTGACCAGACAATAAATATCAGTACTAAAACATCAGATTCTAGATCTTAAAAGAAGACATTAAAATCATGACCAAAGAATGCCTTTCAGGTCGGTCCTAGCGGAATATTTGTATGCAATACATTTAAAAAAAATACTTATTTTATCCCCGGATATTCTTGGTAAAGTAAATTCTTGGGTTACATAATAAGAATACTATGAATCTTTCTTTTTCATTATTACCATTATCAAATAGGTTTTTTCAAATTTATAAATTTAATTTTTTTTTTATTTCATTAATTTATCTGTAAAATGGCGGAAAAGTAAACACCATTTTGTGGCTCAAATGTCAAATTGGCACTAAAGGATTAATGGAAGTTTTAAAAAGTGGCGCAAAAGTCATATGCCCAACAACATGATATATATTACACAAACAAACATTAAAACAAATAGGTTCGAGATTTTATACTTTTTTATGACCCTCTGAGCGGCCGTGCTTTAGCTTTAATACTAATGAATCTTTTAGAAAGGTGCATATGTCGGATGAAAAGATCAAAACAGGATTAAGAAGACTGCAACTGAAAAATAGACTTGTATTTTTCAATCTTTTCTGTCGTTCTCATTACTTTTACAATATGAAAGGAAGAGGGTTTGATCTTAAATAATATTGCATGTTTTACATAATCTTTGATATCTTGGAATTTGTTTATATCTATCGGTTTCTATCGCTAATGAATAATCATAAAGGCTTAGTTTTGTCATAATCTGTTTGTTTTTGAAACTTTTTTATTGCATTGAATAATTTTCTAAACCAAAAGTTCATATCAAATTAATATAAAGATATAGCTTTTAATTACTTGTACAAATGATTAATTTTTCTTTAATAAACCTGTTAAATTTGTCTGAAACACTTTCGTCAAATTTATTTTTACAAGAAAGTTTGACTTTATTGTGTGGTTTATCAATCTTTAAAAATTAAGTTGTCATGTTTAAATGCATAATATATCTGTCGCTATGTTCCCTTATATAAATTTAAATTTAAGATCCTAGAACAACAATTTAAGTTGACATGATTTCTATCTTATCATGGTCATAATGGTAAAATCAATTGGAAAGCACAAACTTAAATTAAGACTTACATCTGAATCTTGTTATATTATTTAGGTACACGACTGTAAGTAAATTTGATTAATTTATATAATACAAAAATATGCAATAAAATATGAAAAATAAATACTTTACCTCGAATGTTTTTAGGAATGCTCTCATCCATTTCATCCATTAAAATCTTTAATTTTTCTGTCAGCTCTTTGGAATCTGACAATGGAAAACAAACAGATATAGTTTGTCCCACAGTGAATTTCTATTAATACATAACATCTACTATAGACTTGTTATGGGGAAATTTAAGACATAAGTCCAAGCTTTGGATTCATTGAATCACCGTATTTAAAAATGGTTTATATATATGTTGACTTTTTAATATTATGCGTTTTTTATCGGAATAAATGTCTTATTGGGACCTTTAAATAGTATCTAGTATCCTGTTGAAAATATCACGAAATGTAAGCAAAGAGGTTCCGATTCAATCGCATCAGATCATATTTGACATTGGTAATGTTTAGAAAACATACTACAGTAATTGTATTATCATAAATAATAGATAAATGGCCAAACATAAAACCAACAAACACCATTAATTACAATGTACCAATGACCCTTGGTCCAGAAACGCTGCTGTTACATTATCATTCGACAAAAGTCACTGAAACTGTTAATTTCAAACAAACTCAAAATTCTACCAAAAGGTGTTATTCCATATTCTGTTATAATTGTAATGTCAAGTTTGCATGTTTTCCGAGTAATTGTTTCTCTCCTCCCGATCGACCCGAAGTAAGTGTTAATACGTGCTTTATAAAAGTAATAATAATAACAAATAATGCTAATAAACTTCACATAAAATAAAATTGAAATGGATTTTTATTGATATACATATTATCCAAAATTGTTTGATGCAGAAGGTTGGTAGACTATATACAATATAGATCAGATTAATAGCAGTTTACCACCTCGGGAACTTAGTTTAAACTTATTTATTTATAGTGGATTGGGAAACACGTTATGCCAACTTATACTAATCCCTTTCCACTTGGCGGGTGCGAGAGCGGCCCCTGTAGCGGTGTTTTAGCTTACTCTTTTTCGACATCTACAGAAGAGTCTTTAGTGTTGCTCCCCTTAACATGAGCCATTTTTCGTCCCCATCCGACGGACTAGCATCGTTTATCGAGCCCATCCTCGAAAATGGTGTCGATAGGGCATCGCAAATTTGATCCCGGAAATTTTCATCCCGCACGGGAATCGAACCAGCGACCTCCGATGCGCTAACCACTACACCACGGCGCCTGAAGAACTTAAGTTGAAAAGTCAGAAATTTAAGAAGACATTATAGTGCTTTGCTTCATTGGAAAAAATACTCACTGTTTTCTGCCCTCTGTTCTTGCCTCTCAATCTGCTTTTGTTTTCCTGTAAAATTATTCAACATACACTATACATTTTGTACTTAGTGAAACAAATATATATCATTTAAAGTAAATATGAATCTTGGCATGTCAATGCAGAGAAGGAAATTTTGGTTCATTTGGAGTGACCAAAAACTGTATCATAACGCGTTTGACCTTGAGCATAACTAATGACAAAAAGTGCATATCTATTGCATCAAAAGTCACAATGAAAGTGGTATCAAAGAAAGTATTACAAATCAAACAGTCGCTTCCAAAGTCTTAAAAGAAACGAGCAAATGTGAAAATATATGACGTTATTTGTGAACAATAAAGTCACAACATCTTACCAATGTTTATCCAGTTGATGTCTCGTACTGTTACTTCAGTTTTCTCCAACACATTGGCATGCTCCATATTACATGTATCCTCCCTCAAAGCCTCGAGAAACTTATCATAGCCAGGTCGTTGTCTGTATAGTAGTTTATTCAGGAGATGTCTGATTCTCTCTGTAGTTGTGAGACCGGTTGCAAATAGTTCTTCTCTATCCTCTGCACTAAAAATATCTCCTTCAATCAAATGATCACATATTGCCTCAGTTGATGACAAACTGTGTACTAGGTTGTTGTAGTTCTTATGTAGTTTCCCAATATACTCTGGTACTTCTGCAACTATTAAAAGCCTGGATTCATTTGAATGTAATCAATAAAGTAGAAAAATACACGAAACGTGACTATGGTCAATTAATTGACTCGAATCTTCAGAACTATTACTTATAATTTGTGGAAAAATAGTCAATTGACAAGGTGTCTATCTGAAAGATAGTTTTATTATAGCATTTGCTATCGGCGATCCAACTTGTACAATTCGTAATGTTCATGGGGTCCCGTCAATTGTCTGTTTTAAAGAAGTTTTGAATAAAATGTCCTAATAATTTCAAATATTATGATATAAATGTATCAATATAGTGAGAGGGTCATTTGATCAAAATGTAGTTTGTATTTATAAAATATTTATCGATGTAGCTTATCAAGCAATCATATTCAGATTTGTCAATGTGAAACAGGTCATCAAATTCTGACAGCAAATCGTCCAATTACTTATAGAGTATATTGTTTTTCATCAAAATGAATTTTGTTTGGAAAAGGTGTATAGACGTAGCTTATTCAACAACAATCATATTTAGGTTTCGGCCTAGGTTTTCTGATACAATCTATCAATTTGCATGTAAAACACAAATGTTTTGGCATAACCCTTTTTTGGTCATTTTTTTCGATATTTTTTTTAACTGGTCTTCAACATTTTGGATTATTGTTTTTATTTTCAAGATTTTAGGCATTGAGCACAACTGATGAGTCGTAAATCGACGAAATGTGCACATCTTTTGCATCAAAATTGTTATCAAAGAATTCATTTTTTACCAGTGAGTCGATACTGCTACCGATGTACTCCACGTCCCTGAGGGTATCTCCAGCTTAGTTGCTAGTATTTCGATACTACCCCGAATTTTATACTTTAAATTTACTGCTACAAAAATGTAAAATCTGCAAAAACTCTGGAGTATCTCACTCGTGCATAGCTCTGTCATTTGATGGTTTTGGGATATCCCCTTTTGGTTATTTCGGTATTTTTGAATTTGCTCTTAAACCTTCTGGATTATTGTTTTGGTTTTCAATATTTTAGGCCTTGAGCACAATTGATGAATGGTAAATCGACGAAATTTTCACATATTGTGCCTCAAAATTGGTATCAAAGAATTCATTTTTAACAAAATATTTGACACCGCTGTCGGTGCACTCCAAGTCCTAGATCGTATCCCAAGCTCAGTTGCTAGTATTTCGATACTAGTCCAAAATTAATACTTTAAATCTACTGCTACAAAAAAGTAAAACTTGGAAAAACTAAGGAGTTTCTCCCTCGTGCAAATCTTTATCCTTTGATGGTTTTGGCATAACCCCTCTTGGTCACTTCGGTATTTTTGAATTTGCTCTTAAAAATTTTGGATTACATTTTTGGTTTCCAAGATTTTCAAGATGAATCATAAATCGACGAAATGTGAACACCTTGTGCATGAAAATTGGTATCTAAGAATTCATTTTTATCAATATTTAGTTGGTCAAATATGGCTTAAACCCGTAGAACACTATTAAATCACAACTACTTAGATTTAAACATGACGACACATTCTCTTTGTAAACTGTGTGCATTAGTCTCACCAATCGTTGGATCAGGATTTGAATCTACTGAATATCCTTCAAGATCGAGCTCATTTATTCCTGTCAGAAGACTGTTGTAGCTTTCGTCCTCCTTTAAAAGCTGTACGAGTATATAGAGTGCATTAAATGGTCTATCTTTTATAATGTCTAATGTCAGTTTGTTGCGTTCTGACTGTGTAGAAAGTCTATCTATCTCCTCTCTATCATACAGCGTGAACACACACATAGAAATCAATCTGTCTAATATGTTCTTGTCTAGTATTATATTTTCTATGTTGTCATAGAGATGAGTCCATATGTTTTGGTTTTGAACTGTATATGAAAGAAAAACTATGCCAGTTAAACATCATTAAAGGACTGTCAAATTCTTTGAGTTAATATGAATTTTCAGATGTGAAGAGCAAATATTGTAAAAATGTTCATCTAAGATCCAATTAATGTAATTTCCGTTAGGCCATTTAAACTTTTTTATCGGTTTGATATTGTTTACATGTATTTTTGTTAGGCTTATGTCGTTTATATGTTTTAGTGGTTTTTCGCCTATTCCTTGTGGTTTAACGGACTTGATCATTGTACCGTCGTTTATTATATGGAATTATTGATATTTTCCTACATCGTGTGTGAATTAAACGCCCGCATTTAGTAATTAGGTCTGCTCCGTTAATGTACAAATGTAGCCGTAAATCGGATATGTATTGATGGTTTAATTTGTGAAAATCATGTATGAACCGACTTCAAAATTTTCTAGAAAAGGTTTAAGCAGCCGATCTTGAAAGCATTTTTTTCAAATGCGGGAGCATTTCAATGTGAACACAGTTAATCTTCAAATGTTTCTATCGTAGATATGTTAACAGTACTAACTTACTTTGTGTTGTGGATGTGTTATTTGTATTTTCTCTGAAAAATAAATGAAGTCTTTAAAACTATACGATAGAAATATATGTTGAACTCAAAGTGATCATTGTTTCAGTTATCAGTCCATGTATATCGATACGAGTAGGAAATTGATAACAAAAACGTTTTCATAAGTTATTATTATTATTTAAGCTTTTGTCGTCTACGATACAGAGTAAACAAAAAAATGGTATCGTAAATAGTTTACCTCAAATGCGCTCATTTATGCCCTTTAACGTTTTATTTCTCATCGTATTTTAAGAAATATTTGGCTTTTTGAAGTTTTGTTTTATACAGTACCTGATAAAAGTGTATATCACAAAAAAATTCTAACATGTGTCTGAGCATATTTCAGTAGTTGTCTTTCAAGTTTATACATAATGTAAGCTTTGAACATTTTTCAGATATGCCAATGTATATAAAACAGAAAAGATTATTTCTATGTTCAGAAAACAAAATGATAAATAAAGATATTCTATGATAGCAATTCTTGTAATTTTTATAATGTCAACGATGTACCAACAAATCTATGAAATTAGATATCTCTTAAGTAAAGGAAGAATTACCTGTCACCTGGGCGTGAAAGAGAGTCGGGTGATTCTGCAGAAGTTCGGTTTGAAGGTACTGTTACATTATTCGGTTGTATTGCTGATATGTTAGGAAACGGTTCACTTTCAACAGATCCGCTCATTTGTTCTTCATCTCTTCTTGTAGTCGAACAAGCCTAAAATGTCACTTAACTTTGTAAATCAAACATTCAGTGTATAGTAATATATATTAAAGGATCCCATGATGATTACTTTTCTTATATAGGACAACATATTCTTAACTGTAAAATAGATTTATTTCCTTAGTTTATCCTAACACAAAGGTATATGTTTTTGTGATATTGTGTTTTTAATTTTTTTATATTATATGTTCAATAAATATTATATATTATTTGATGTTACTCTATGTACTTCGTGTATACACATGTACTGAGTGAATGAAGAGTATAAGTTATTGATTTTGCCAAACATTACCTTATTGCTTTGATTTAATGATGTATATTTATACCCATAATTCTATGAGATTTTTTCGTACTCTCTTTTTCGTTGCGATTTTTATAAATTTGAAATGGTTTGACTTTACTGACGTACTAAGTTTGGCTTGAAATTTTGTCTATACCAATTGAAGGGGTATGAAGGAAAGACATTCTTTTGTTAAATTCCATCTGTCAATCTGTTTTATCTTTCCTACATGTATAATCTTTCAGAATTACTGTGATTCTAGTTTTCACTGGTAATAATTAAATAATACAAAGATGTGTTATGAATTGACGTACGTTATATCATAGTATTAATGTTTTTGGTTATATATTTGTGGTGTTTTCTGTTCACAGACATTTTGGAAACCTGTACATATTTGTACTATTTAGTTGATAAAAGTGTTATTTTTCCTGTATACCTGACTGCGAAGGTGAATTGTTGCATATTACTAAAGTTTATGTTCTATTTCTCCACAGATACTGCATCTTACAGAACGATTGATAGTTTATGAAATTTAATTTCATGTTTTTAGATAGAAATCAGTTATATTTCCTGGGTTTGGATTGTAGTTATTTTTACAGAGAATTCTTATGCACTCATTCTTATTCTCAGTGTATTATAACGTGGTATAGGAGGAGGGTTAAAATCTCACAAAACAAGTTTAACCCCACCGCATTTATGCGCCTATCCCAAGTCAGGAACCTCTAGCCTTTATCAGTCTTCTGTGTGTTTTTTTAAATTTTGGTTCATTTGTATGTTCCGGATTTTAGTGTGACGTCCATTTCGCTGAACTAGTATGAATTGTTGTTTAGGGGCCAGCTGAGGCCAACTGAAGACCCATTGGTAGCCTTGGACTGTTTTCTGCTCTTTGGTCGAGTTGTTTTCTCTTTGACACATTCCCGTTTCCATTCTCTATTCTATTCAGTAATCGGTAAATGTTGGTTTGAAATATTTGTGAGCTTTTTATCTTTGATCAGCGTTATGTAGATGTTTTGTATTTTTGGGATATTTTAAAATGTAAACAAACTAGCAATAAGATTAATTGATCTGCTAAGATGTATCCAGTTGAATACGTTCTTTTAGATGAATATTTATTTGTTGTATATGCAAATTATAATTTTCTAAGCATTTTTCAGATATTTATACTAATTCTGAAAGACCAATGTCTCTTCTGAGCTGGCATATGAAACTGCTGATTCGGTTGGTATAGCTATAGTACATACCAGAACTTAAAATATATTTCCTTTTCTGTCCTTATATAGGACTGCAAATATCTTCATCAACAGCAAATACGTGTATATGATTCAAGTTTTATTATTCTGTTGTATTGAACTAATCAGATGTAGTTAATTTTCACATTGCCAGTCAATTGCAAGTTGTGTATGTTCAGGGAGACTCCCGTTATATTATTGAAGTGTATTCATATGGGGCATTGTTGTCATATGGTACTGTAGAATAGGTGTATTACACGAGATTTACAAAATATTAAATTTCAGTGATGGTTTTCACGATGAATATTTTTTACAGTGAGTATACAAATAATTGTTAAATAATGTTACACGTAAATATCCATACAACCGGGTGTGAATGGATCATTGATTATAACCGGACATATATCTGACAACCCCAATGAAATTGACAGTTCCGAAGTTATTTAACTGTTACAATCTCCTCCCGATCAACTTATAACTAGGCAACACAAATTGCGTTAATGAGGTTTCATGTCGTTAACTTTCTTATGTTCTTCAGTCCACATCCTTTTAATTCACAAATTTTGGTCTTTAGTACTCGTTATAAAAAGGTGATCTCATTCATTCATAAACATTGCATCTAAATTGAAGTCCAATTTTATTACCATTTGAATTTTTGAGAAATCATCTCTCTTTTCTGTGGAAAGTGTAGTTGAAGAACATGACTGGTTCTCATCCGATGACCTCAGCTGGTGATATTTGACAAATAATCCATGCAGGCCTTTACATTGAAAATATCTGTAAGTAATGCATATGAAGGATTGTAAATATCATATAAAATACGTTTTACTGACAAGATACATATATAGTAAGTACAAAAAATATGTTAGAAATAAAGCATGTGAGCAGCAAAGAAAAAGATATAACAAAACATCACACGAGAATATCACATTGTGTAAAATTTGGAATAAACAACAAACTAGATAACAGTAAAGGTAAACAATGAAATAACAATCAATGACCCCACTCAATAGACAGAATCTCATATAAAAATAAATTTATTTAGTGTGCAAAGATGTTATATTGTAACAGTCTCGTGTTCTCTTTTTGGTAGATGTTCATTTTATAACACTGTTTCAGATATGGATAATGATCCCCTTTGGTGGACAGACACAGATAACATCCGATTCGTTTTTGTTTTGAGAGAGATTCTTTTTAATTCCGCATTCACGTTTTAAAGTCTGTACAAAAATCAAATTCGTCTCGTTTGAATACAGATTTGTATCTTCTTCACCTTCTCATTCACATAATTACTGAGTAAATTGTTACATGAAAATAAGACATGTTAGCCCAAACATAATTTTTGTAAGCTTTTGAAAATTGACTTACATAGATGACATGCCTTTTGTGCTTGATGTAATTTTGATAATTGGTACACGCATCATAGAGATTATTTTATATACGTTCAGTATTCTTTCTGCTGTTTTACAAGTATTCTGGAAGTGTGACTGTTTATGAGGAGGTTTCAAAAGTAATATAAATATGTTACAGCATTAAAACAATACTGGTACGTGAATCTTGATTGTTTGCGTTTCTCGTAAAAGTTACCCCTAGTTAATATTCGATACGTTTGGCAATACAACATTACCTTTCTCCCTTTACAGATCCATCATTATTTCCTGAACCTTCATTAAGTTCAATCCCTACCCAATGTCCCCTGGCGAAGCCGGTTTTGCCAACATATCTTAACGTTCCCGTCCGACCATCTATCAAGGATACTACGTCACCTATCGAGAATGTTTCCGGTTTGGCTTGCGTCTCCATAGGTGATTCATATTTTTTTATTTTCCCCTTAACAGGCTTATCTATTTTCCCTTTTTCTTCGTGGATTCTCTTTACTTTATTTCGTCTTGTAAATAAACCTCGGTTCGTGTGACATTTGAAATATCTAACTCCTTCAACCTCTCCGTCATGTTTGCCGTCTGGATTGTCTAGTACAATCCCTATCCATTCCCCAGCTTTAAATCGAGTCTCCCCTATGTAAGCAACTACTCCATATATTTTACCCTTCACCAATACACGATCCCCGACTTGAATTTCAGCCATTTCATAATAACTAACAGTATGGGATTCAAATATCTGCAGATGATTTTCTTTTACTGATTACGTGTAAGACTGCATTAATGTAGCGAACATATTTGAGTCTGTAGAATGGAATCTGCTGGAATCTGTAAAATCTGCTGACTTTCAAATTATGTGCTACACGTCTATTTTGTTTTGTGCTCGATATACATGTCTGAAATCAATAAAATTCAATGGTTTGTTTTAAAAAGCAAACGAACATAGAAAAAAAAACTTGAAACATTACTTTCAAAAGGATTGAAAAATAATAATGAGGGATCAGATCACAAATAAACGTTTGGCTTTTTATTCTCAATAGTACAAAAATGTAAGATTCGAATCCACGCAGATCATTATTCCAATATTTTTGAAAAACGATATACTTCATCGTATGTTTAGGTCAAAGTAAGATTACTTCTAACGAATATAAATTGTATGCAACAATATTGCATTTTTTTAGAAAGAGATGTGATAGATTAATAATAGCATCAAAGAAAAAAAACTTTCCTGTGCTATTTCTTATTTGATCATCTTACAGTATACAGAAAGGGCACTTTCGATAAACTTTCTGCGAGTTCCTCAATAAGTAGTCAAGAAATACCAAAGGGATATTCGAAGAGAGGGAAAATCGAAACGACTGACAAACTCCGGAGAACAACGAAGACAATACCAAAACAATACATGCACTACAATTAAAAGCTAACAACATATGAACAACATGGACCCCACCAAAAAACCGGGGTAGGCAGGACACCCGGCATGCTGCCGAAGCCAAATCCGGGATGAGGGACAACATCAATGGAACAGGTCCATTTTCAATTGAGTTTTTTTATACCTGTCAACCTAGTCAAGTAAACTTGAGGAATATAATGATGGGATGAGGAAGAGACAACATCAATGGAACATGTCCATTTTCATTTGTTTTTTTATACCTGTCAACCAAGTAAAGAAAACTTGAGAAATGTAAGGTAGTTTGGTATCAATCCTGGACGGTGCCATACATCTGTTATTATATATTCATAGGGATATTTCATGTATCAGTTCATATTGTTCTTTGTATTAAATTTCCAGCGCACTATTATGGTAAACAGTTTGGGAAATACATGTATGGTCAAACGTATGGAAAACGACAGTGCAAAGAAAACTAGAGGTACTGTAATCAAAGTTAAAAAAAGACACCCTTTCAAAGTCTTTAGTTTGGTAAGGGAACCCACAGAAACAATATGGACCAAACATCAAAATAGGAAAGACAAATAAACTGATGGACAGACACTCCTATCAAACTCCTACCACTAAATATGACCCACTGTACTAGAAATAAAACTAGAGGCTCTTTTGTATCCTAACGGCTTTTAAAGAAACACAAAATGCCAATGTTTGATCTTTTACCTAACAAATTGAATTATTTACATCTGTCCTTCCATATGAGATACTAGCCAACTTTGGTTAAAGTCTGCCCTCTGTTCATCCATCCGAAACCGAAGGTCCAAATTCAATAGAGGTCCTTCCATAGATCATTCTTGCCAACTTTAATCCATGAAGATATAGTCTTGCCGGCAATGTTAAACAATCTGAACAGTATGTTGTTTCGGTGAGAAAATGATATCAAGGGCAGGTATTCTTATAAAAGATAACAGGGAGGGGAGATATAGTATTCGTTTCGAATAGGGTTTTCGCTAGTAAATATGTTTAAATTCAGTTTGAAAAATGAATGAATTTCAACAAAAAAGTAAATTCAAGTGTAGAAAAATGACTTATAATCAACTTAATCTCGAAAATCTTCTGTAATTGAAATGTCTATATTTGATATCATAATAATACTGTATTGTGTTTTATTGACTTATTCAAATCCCATTCCTCTGGGCGTGTTCCAATTAACAGGACACTTAATATTTAAAATCTTTTGTTCAGTTGTATTAACCTTGTTAAAACATTGTTGAACTTTTTTATTTAAAATACAAATCAGCTTAACCAACGCCACCCTATGACCACCAAGCACAAAATAACACGAAAGAGCACAAAACATGGACATAAATAAAACAGAGGGTAAGAATATTCGGATTTGGTAAACGAACTGAACGGTGATGGGGTTGAAACCATTCTCCTGTCCTGACTCTCTATTGTAAAAAGCATACTATAAAAGCCAGTTCAGTTTATTACCTACAGTGTGAATGCTTGATAGAAAAGCAAACATTTGTTAAAATGTTCATGATGTAGATAGCAGGATCAGAATGGCTTGTTTTCAATTTATTAATAACTAAGGCTGCAGGTCGGGTATTTTATCGCTGAACTGTACAGAAATAACAACCCACAAATGGTTTAATGCTATATCAACGTAGAGTTCAATAGAAACCGGTAGTATTCATCAAAGGCCAGTGTAAGCTGGAAATTTTCAAGTCATTGGGAGAAAAAGCAGTTGTTATAGAATTACACAAAATTTCATGATTTTACAAGTAACCTCTTATACTCGCTAAAAAAAATTAAAACAATTTTACCTACCAGACATTATACAATGTAGTCTTTGTAAAACATTTTCTGATACATCATAAAATCACCTGTTAAACTTGACAGCATGTAATTGTAATATCATATTTAACTTCTGACTTAGTAGTTAATATTTAAATGGATCATTTAATCTTCGTGTCGTATTGAAATCATGGCTTAAGATATACAACTGTTATTAAAGGTAGAATTTTTTTTCTTTTTTAACCTGTCCTATAATAGTTTCAACTAAACTTCAAGGAGCACACTTACATAAGAATTCATGGATTTAGATTTTAGAACTCTAGATTTAATTAATGAAACTTAATACTATGTAAAATATATGTTTTCTTCTCATCCCTGTATCGACATTTAAGTCTACTCTAGTTTTACATTTACAGAAATTGGAGTTCATATTGCTAGTGTTTCAGTTCCTGTACTGTCTTCTTCTTTTTTTCATTATATGTTTTTTTTCTTCTCTTACATGTATTATTGTGGCGTTTGTTTGTTGTGTTCGATTCTCATGAATGCTAATGCTAAATCATGAAAGAGCACAAAACATTGTTTAACATGTTTAACCAGATCTGACCTGTATGCTATTAATAAATTATGTTTTTCGTCAAATTTAACTTTAAAGTACCTTGCAACGAACTGAGTCTCTGAGTTTTCGATAAATACAATCGTTTGAAGGCTTAATGAGTAAACATATTGTCAAATGTCTGAAAACAGACGTTACCGGCAGCTATACTTTAAACGTGAACACTAAGGCTTTCCCATTTAGGTTTTTCTTAACTTTTTAAAGTTTTCCGTTGTAACAATATAGAAAAATGTTATGGCCTTTTGAATACTCTATTGTGATGTAGGTACATTGTAAGCAAAGTTCGGTAAATTCAACTTATCTTTAACAGTTTGCCGGTACATTTTTGTATATGTAAGAGAATGATAATCCCTTTCTTCATGATTAAGTACGAGCGTTAAGAGAATGATAATCCCTTTCTTCATGATTAAGTACGAGCGTTAGCGAGTACTTATCATGAAGAAAGGGATTATCATTCTCTTACAAACTTAGAATATTGTTAAGTGCTCAAGCCTCAAATGACCTCTTGGTTGGTTTTAAATAAGTATAATTGTTTTCAAGGTCAGTGCCAGGTTGATAGTTAATGCATGATTTCCTTTTAGACATTTCATTTATGAATTAGTCGCAGTGATGTAAGGCCTTTCTAATAATTTGGGGAATTTTAATTAATTGCATTTTAAACATTCACAGACACTACAGTACGATGCAATGGTGTTTCCTTATTGTGAGTATGAATGTAAAACATGTAACATTTAAGTAAGGAATTATCTTTTTGTTTATTTACAGTTTGAATCAATAAATTTCAAAATATGAGTTACAGCTATATTTTATTCAACAAGGAATGCCCCCTGTATACATAATTTAAATACTACTTCATATATAAAGTAATTAGCTCAAATTTAAATGTTCACAACCAATAAAAAGAATTAATCAGCCTTTCATATATTGAATTCTAATATTAATTTTACCTCCTGTTTTAATTATATCGGAATACTTGAAATGTCGATTCTTACCAGCCGTTGGTCAAGTAATCTGAGTTTAGAGTATTAATGCCTTTAGATAAAGATGTAGGTAAAATTTTAATCAATGAAATGTTTCTTTTTTGTATTGGTCTTATCGTGTTTAACGTTCAAAATTACCGATCTTAAAAACTGCAACAGTTACTTAATTTTTATTATTATTTTTCAAATTCAAATTCAATTTTTAATAAGCTCGACTCAAATATTATATAGGGTGATAAATGTACTTCGGGGCAGTTATAACTCATATATAGGAATTCATTGTTTTGAATGGAAAGAAAAAAATAGGATAATGCCTTACTAAGAACATGTTTTACATTCATTCTTCACAATTAAGAAACATCAAATCCTATAATTTCATTGGTCGAGAGCACTTTGCTATATTCTAAATTGTATTTTGAGATGAACGGTGTTGCACAATTAGAGCTTATTATATAATTAAAGATGTATGTTAAAAGTGCATTGTACATTGATGAATGTTAATAGAGATCGTAAAACTGATTTGTTTTTCACGATTGAATCAGTAGTACGAAGTAAAGAAATCTTTCGGAAGATTCTCAGTTGAAATCTAATTAATTAATGAGTAAACAAATATATTCATGATATTTATAGAAGTAGTCGAAACAAAGGGCATTTTTTAAAACTGTATTTCATTCTTATTTCAATTAATATTTTGGTTGATTGCATTAATGGTCCAATTAAAATTATGCTATTGGATGAAAATAAATTTGTCCGTTTTTTTTTAAATTTCAGAACAAAAAAAAATGAATGAAATAAATGTACTTAAAGATTAAAAAAATCCACGATCCATGGTCACTTTTGCCCCCACCAACTACATATACTACCATCTCAAATATTTGAAAGGTTGCTTCCTTATATCAATCTGAATTGGTTAAATATTGTCATTGTACACTTCGATAAAAAAAAACCACCAAACGTGTATATATATTTCTCCTATTCTTGACGTGTTTAATCGGTGGGATAAAAATACATAAGATTTTTAACCACTTCCCGGTGATTAGATTTCTACGTGGGAATTACCGCCGTTTTTTCTGCAGTTATTGGAACGATAAAGTAGAGAAGTCCCGAAATGACGTTTACGTAAACAAACTACATAGCAACGACATTTTCTTGAGGTTTTTGTCGAAAATCATAGGAGAAACAGATTCTCCTTCAATTTACTCGTGCGTTATGGAATTTCTCCACCCTCAATAGTTAAATTTTAGATTTTAACACGCTCGCAAAAGCTCGCGTGTTGAAAATCGAAAATTTAACTATCTCGGGTGGAGAAATTCCATAACCCACTCGTTGGGTGGGTATAGGATATAACAGAAACTGGTTAAAGTACATATTTATCCTCGCACTTTGAAAAAGTTCGGGGACATTGTTGTCGCTCCCGTCCGTTTGTCAGTCCGTCCGTCTGTGCGTCTGTCAATCCATCCGTCTGTCAGTTCGTCCGTCTGTCCGTCAGTTCTTCCGTCTGTCCGTTTGTCTGTCTGTTTGTCTGTCTGTCCGTCCGTCTGTCGGTCTATCTGTCTGTCTGTCTGTCCGTCCGTCACACTTTCTTGTGACCTAAACTCCTCGTTCACTGTTAACTTCATGCATTTTAATTTCTATATGGTATTGTCATATATTTTATGTAGATGCGCAATAAGGTTTTAGAATTTTCATTTTCAAGAATTGGGGCCCACAGGGGTCGATTTTCGATAATTGTGAATTTAAGCGTGTGACTTACATTCCTCTTTCATTTTTGATTTAATGCATTTGATTTATATACAGTAGTGTCACATACTGTATGAAGATGGACAATAAGATTTTAGAATTTTGATTTTCAAAAATTAGGACCCACCGGTGTCAAATTTCGAAAATTAGGAAATGAAGCTTGTGACCAAAACTCCTCTGTCATTGTTGACTTCATATATTAATTTCTATACAGTATTATCACATACCGTATCTAGACGTGCAATAATTAGAATTCTGATTTTCAAAAATTGGGACCAACTGTGGTCGAATTTTGAAAATTGTGAATTTAAGCTTGTGATCTTAATTTCTCTTTCATTTTTCATTGTATGTATTTAATTTATATTAAATATTGTCACATACTGTATTTAAATGCGCAATAAGCTTTTAGAGTTTTGATTTTCAAAAATTGGGACCCACAGGGTAGAATTTCTTAAATTGGCAATTTAAGCTTGTGACATAAAACTCCCCCGTCATTTTTCATTTTATGCATTTGATTTCTATACAGTATTGTCACACACTATATGTAGATGTTCAATAAGGTTTTAGAATTTTGATTTTAAGAACTTGGGGCCCACAGGTGTTGAATTTTGAAAATTGGGAATTTAAGCTTGTGACCTAAACTCAGTGTCCATTTTCTGTGTTCAATTTCTTTACGGTATTGTCACACAATGTATATAGATGTGCAATAAGCTTTTATAATTTTGATTTTCCAAAATTAAGGCCTTTAGGGGTCGAATTGTGAAATTGTGAATTTTAAGTGGGTGACTGAAAGTTTTCTTTCATTTTTCATTTTATACATTTTTAGCTCACCTGGCCATAGGCCATGTGAGCTATTGCCATCACTTGGCGTCCGTCGTCGTCGTCTGTCGTCGTCGTCGTCTGTAAACTTTTTCAAACGTTAACTCGTCCTAAACTACTGGACCGACTTTGCAGAATTGTTCTTTAGGGCATCTGGAAAATTTCTATCGTTTAAAATTTTTGAAATGTCGAAAAACATGGCTGTCGTTACTATAAATAGAACATAGGGGTCCATCAGTAGTTTTCTGCAAATAACTTGAAAACGAAAGCAGATATCAAAATTTTGACATAGGGTCAAAATGTTCAGCACGATCAGATCTACCAGTGTGCAAATTTTTGTTACGATCTTACAACTGATGTAGGAGTTGTTGCCCTTTAAATGTCAAATTTGGCAATATTTTGTTTTTCAAGGCTATTATTATGAAAATGAGAAGAGATAGATAATCAATGTAAGAACAAAAGTTGCTCAGTTAATAAAGATCTATGAATGTTCAAAATTTCAGGTCAATCCAAGATGGCCGCCAGCGGGGGACTTAGTTTAACATAGAACCCCACGGGAAATGCATACAAATGACTTCTTTTAGTGACCCACTTAATGGAATGAAACCAAACATGGCATGAATATTCCTTATGAAGTGCTGACCAAGTGTTGTTACTTTGTAGCTGATCCACCATCCAAGATGGCCGCCAGCGGGGAACTTAGTTTAACATAGGACCCTATGAGAAATGCATACAAATGACTTCTTTTAGAGAACCACTGAATGGAATGAAACTAAATCTGGCATGAATGTTCCTTATGAGGTGCTGACCAAGTGTTGTTACTTTGTAGCCGATCCATCATCCAAGATGGCCGCCAGCGGGGGACTAAGTTTAACATTGGACCCTATGGGAAATGCATACAAATGACTTCTTTTAGAGAACCACTGAATGGAATGTAACAAAACATAGCATGAATGTTCCTTATGAGGTGCTGACCAAGTGTTGTTACTTTGTTGCCGATCCATCATCCAAGATGTTTAGAAGTCTATCAGAAAATTGTAAAAAAAATTCTGAATCGTCACAACTTGACCACATATTCAAAAATAATAATGATAAGATGTCTTCAGTAGCTATTGTAAGACTACACTAAGATGACCTGTTTTTAATTTTAAATACTGTGTCAAATTAAACCAATCTTGGACTCAATCATTATATAATTTTACATAATTTCCAAAATCACATTAGATACAGGTGAGCGACACAGGCTCTTGAGAGCCTCTAGTATTTCTATACAGTATTGTCATACACTGTATGCAGATGGGCAATAAGGTTTCATAATTGTAATTTTCCAAAATGTGAGACTGTATTCAAAGGTATAATTGTGAAAAAGGTGCACAGGGATACAAAATGTGGGGAGTGCGGGGATAGCTATCGTTTCCGACTGCCTCAGTCTAGTTGCTGTTTGTTATCCCCGCACTTCAAAGAAGATCGGTGATATTGTTATCGCCCCCGTCCGTCTGTCCGTTGATTCGCATGTCCGTCCGTCTGCCCGTCCGTCCGTCACACTTTCTTGTGACCTAAACTCCTCGTTCATATTTAACTAATATCTATGCAGTATTGTCACATACTGTATGTAGATGCGCAATGCGGTTTTAGAATTTTCATTTTCAATAATTGAGGGCGGCAGGGGTACAATTTTGAAATTAGGAATTTAAGCTTCTGACATAAACCCCTCTTTTATTTTTTATTTAATGCATTTAGTTTCTATACAATATTGTCAAAAATTGTATGTACATGCGCAATAAGGCTTTAGAATGTTGATTATCAAAAATTTGGGCCCACAGGGGTCGGTTTTCAAAAATTGTGAATTTAAGCTTGTGACCTAAACACCTCTTTCATTTTATGATTTAATGCATTTGATTTATATATACAGTAGTGTCACATACTGTATGTAGATGCGCAATAAGGTTTTATAATTTTGATTTTCAAAATTTGGGGCCCACAGGGGTCGAATTTTGAAAATTGTGAATTTAAGCTCGTGACCATAACTCTTCCGTCATTTTTGACTTCATGTATTTAATTTCTATACAGTTTTATCACATATTGTATTTAGAAGCGCAATACGTTTTTATAAATTATATATTTTTTTAATTCAGGCCCACAGTGGTGGAATTTCCTAATTTGGCAATTTAAGCTTGTGACATAAACTCCTCGTTCATATTTCATTTTATGCATTTGATTTGTGTACAGTATTGTCACATATTATTATGTAGATTTTCAATAAGGTTTTAGAATTTTGATTTTCAGGACTTTATCCACACGGGTTGAATTTTGAAAATTGGGAATTTAAACTTGTAACCTAAACTCCTCTTTCATTTTTCATTTCATGTATTTAACTTCTTTACAGTATTCTCACACACTGTATGTAGATGCACAAAAAGATTTTAGAATTTTGATTTTCAAAAATTGGGACCTTCAGGGTCGAATGTCAGAAATTGGGTATTATAAGCTGGTGACTGAAACTTTTCTTTCATTTTTCATTTTTATACATTTTATTTCTATACAGTTTTGTCACAAAAATTGTCTGCTGATGTGCAATAAGGAGGGGGCCTCAGTGGTCTAGGTAGTTCGTCATGACTACTACTGATCACTAGTCTGTCAACGCTGGGGTTGGGAGTTCGAATCTCACCTGTGGCAGGATTGCCAATTTTCCTACCGAAGTTCGGTGGTTGTCTCCGGGTACTCCGGCTTCCTCCACCAATAAAATTGGCCGCCGCGAAATGGCCAAAATGTGCTGAAAACGGCGTTAAACCCCAACTAAATAATAAATAAATGTGCAATAAGGTTTTAAGATTTTAATTTTCAAAATTTGGGCCTGTATTCAAGGCATTATTGTGAAAAAGGTGCACAGTAGAACATGTGAGGAGTGCGGGGATAGTTGCGTTTCGGACTGCTTCAGTCTAGTTTACTTTTAATGCAACTTTAACCTACTAAACTTGTTTAATGTGAAAGAAGAATATTCCGGAGTTTAATGGGGCAACAGTTTCTTTAAATTTAAATATCAAAATTAAAAAAATCATTATTTTAAAAACGTAATTCTTATCAATTATTCATTAATCTTTTTCTTCCTCTTTATCCAATTTTAAATTTCTTACTTTCTGATTTGCACTAATTAGGTATCATGTACATCTTGTATATAATATGTCGGGCAATTTATAATGACTTTGTTATCAACTGTTTCCTGTTTATATCATTTGCTTCCGTTTTATATCACGAAACACGGCGGGACGCAACTGTTGATTATATTAATTCGCTGAAAAATATTAATACAAACAGAAAAACATTAAGTGACAAAACATTTTGACTCAATGGATGAGGGACAATGACGATTTGCAGCGCCTTGAGGATATTCGGTAATACGGCAATGAAACTGAAATCATTGAGATAAGAATTTTCACGGAGACCTATAAAACACCAATGTTGATGTATATGATAAAAATCTCATAACATGCCATTATTCATATCAGACCCATTATCAGCCCGTGGTCAAAATCATTCCTCGAGCCTGGCGGCTCTCGGGTTGATATCTTGACCAAGGGCTAATAATAGGTGTGATATGAAAAATCCCATGGCACAATATATATCAATATAAAATGGCCAAAACGGAATTGAAAATATTGTATATAAGTTTACTCAATGTCTTTCGACAAAGTTTAGTATGCCTTATGCCTAAACATTGATCAGGATATCCGTACATTTAGCAAATTATGGCCAGCATACCTTAAAAAAACGTATACTGATAAACATAAATATTTAACACGTGTAAATTTTCAGATTCCCAATGAAATGTTTTCTTTTAGATTCTATTTAGATAAAAATGAGAAAATATATTGAACATGACTTGAACGATAAAAATATCAATGTTTTGCACATTAAGACATTTTATATAAGCATTCCATGTTATACAAAAGAAATTCCAGGGCAAAATATCAGCCCTTTTTATTTGTCGCATACATCAAGCTCTAATTATTTTTTGTTCTTAATTACCTTTGATAATATTGTTACCTGTACAACCAGATTTTCATAAAAGTTTCTTATTGTCGTAATGCAAAAGTTTCATCTTTGTGCATATTAAATTATAATATCATGAACAAGTTGAATTTATTTTTTTTATAAAAGGTTAAACCTGTCTAAATTTAATCAATATAATCTGTAACTACGATATGGTACAGTATTATTCATATATATTTCTAAAAATATATAATCCATTAGAGGAAGATGTAACTGCTATTATGGAATATAAAACACTTTAGTCCTGCATTTAATCAACACAGGTCAATGTTAGGATGAATTACATAATGTCTCCTAAAACATATACGAACTGACTTTGCACAGTCTTCATTGAATGCAAGGTAACAACTATTTATTTTGTCTTGTTTTCATGTGTAAATTCGAATCATAATATGGTTGCTGCATCTCTCCACTACGGTAGACTATATAAATCCTTGTTTTAGATAAAAAATAATTTACTAATTTTCCCTTTAAAATAACAAACTTATAGATTACAATTATGTTAGTCAAATTGTGTGATTTTTTTTATCCATCACAAAAAAAAATGTTATCAATTGTATCAAAATTATCTGAACATTTAAGATAAATTTTAACTTTTTGATGAGCTGATATCCCTTTTTTGGTTTGATAAAACTCAATATAAGTTATTACTTCATTTGCATCTCTACCAGTCCACTGATATATTTTAAAGAGAGAGAGAAAAAAACAAAGTAAGTATTATTATCAGTTTGCTATTCATCGTCAAAAACGTTTACATACATTCTATATAGTACATTGTATTTGTTTATTTGTATATTAGATGGTGGATCTTGTCTTAAGAATTTAAATAATCTGTTCTATTGAACAGTAATGTAAATTACAATAATATCAACTATCATACTTTGAAAAATCAGTGGCCCGTTTCACCAAAACAAATACTTCTATATACCCACGATATTGTATTTCATTTTTGACTACTACAAAGAATTACAATAGAATATTTGAATTTATAATAAAAAGAATTCAGTCTCGTCGTCAATTACCCCAACTAACCCTGCCAACATAAATGATTATTTCGATCTGAACCTTTCGGCTCCTTACTTAGTAACGCATTTATATCCAAATTCATGGATTTAGGGTTTATAATGTTGATTCAAACATAGAAAGACCATTGACATTGAATATTTCGCCCCATTCATCCTTCCAAATGAACAAAGACCGAGTGATTTAAAACAGATAAATCAATGATTAATATCAATGTGAAACAATTAAACAGCTCGCATTGTACCATTCCTACAACTAATAAATTGTAGTCAAGAAAGCAAATTATAGTCATATATATATATATGTAAATGTAACAAACATTCCACTCTCTCGTCGCAGGTAGGTCAGTTTTGTGTCTATAGTTTTACCTCCATCATGCCAATTTCAAGTCACCAGTCTTTATCAAGTCAAAAGCTTAGATCATAAGCAGTGTATTTTTTTTAACGATAGAATGACAGTACTAAAAATGTTTTAATAAATGTTTTTTTCTAATCACTATTACTATCTATGCATTTCAAAGACATATGTTAGAATCATGCGAAGTGCATGTTTATATCTAGACATCTGGAAGTGTTGCCTACTTTGCATTGTGGTATTCTATGTAAAAGATATATGTAATAATACTTACTCAGCTTCCCATTAAAATAAAATTGGATGTACATATTCATAGGCATATTGCGTGACATTTCAAAATAACATACGTGTAATCTAGAATTTCCCATAGATTTATTTGTAATCTGTTTTAGGGACGAGATCAAAAGTTCAATGTAGGATAAAAAAAACTTAATTCACATAGTTTTTCACTGCCCCCCCCCCCCCCCGTCTTAACTTAATTTCGGAAAAATTAATTGACAAATATGGGGATATGCTTTGAGAGGATACTTTTTGAATCATCGGTCCTGTTTTTCCTCAACAATGTATGTTTGTTCTGTAAATTGACTTGGACATCACTTGAATCCGTATTTTTCAATCCGAAAATCGATGTTTTTTATCCTATATTGAACTTTTGATCTCGTCCCTTACTGTTCCTAACATAGCAATTATCGTTTAATTAAGGATTGACTGTATTTTTTTCAGTCTATGAAGAAATAACCTCAATCACATGGTGCACCATGTACATTGAGGTTATTTCGATATAGACTGAAAACAAAATTACAGTCAATCCTTGTAATTTAATTCCAACGGTTGTTTTGATGTTTAAAACGTTGGGATTCCCTTTTATGATGTCATAGTAGAAAGGAAAATGAAATCTATGATATGATAGACGAAAACAATTTGACCAATCAAATGAAGCGTTACATCCGATATTAAATTATGTAGGTATACGTCTGCTGCATTCTATTAGTTCATGTTCAATGGAAATTGTTTAAAAAGTTTTCTTTAGGGAAAAATGTGTTTAAGAGAAACGTATAATTACACTATTTTGATATAGGCATTTACGGTTTTCTGTGGTTTCCTTTTAATGGTTGAGAATTAACCTGATATATGTTTAATATAGTGCTATAATGTATGATTATAGACGTATCAAATAAGATTGTCACATGCATGGAATACAAATTTAAGACGTGTGCTGCCCATGTTTAAACATAACTTAACGCCAAAACAAAAAGAAAAAAAATCGAACAGATTTCCAGATAAGGATACGGAAGCAACTTTATCCTATAGGATTAAACATGGGAATACTCATTTCAGCTGTCGTCGATGTGTAGTATTCTACAAAGACACTCAATTGCACGCATGTCATCAAGTACTCACAACTAAAACATAGTAGGAGGCATATATGCTTGAAGTTCCTTAGCAGAAAATCCGTATCCTTCAATCAAATCATTATAGCAACCAAATATTTGAAGCTACAACAGTAAAATGGATGAACGTAACCTACGAAATACATTTGCAACTATTTCACAGTTCAGGCTTAACACGTTGGTGCTGGAAAACTAGTCAGGGCATAAAAGAGATCGAATAAAACACTACAAAATTTACAAAACACAACTGGAATGAACTTCTCCAAAAAACAAAATAAATACCTACACTTATTTCCCGTCTTTTTCAATTCAGTTTTGTAAAACTTTGTTACAATAGACACAATAGTCACAATTTATCGTCATTATCAGCTTATAAGATCTACGTACGAAACTTTACAAATATATGGGAAAAAAGTACAACAGTCTAGGCGTAATGCTTTGTTAGAATCAAAGATATTGATAACAACGTATATTTGTAAGCCTTTTCCATACCAAACTGTGAAAATTTTATATACCTTTTTTAATCAGACGTTCATGAGACAATTATAAGACAGTGGCTAGGAGCAAAGAATTTGGCAGATAAGAGTAGTTGAACGCTTTCTACAATGTATTAGGTTCGATGATGATGGGTTTTGATAATATAAAGGGAAATGTACATGATTTAGAAATATCAAATTTGTTTTCTACTTTAGGGTGTGTGGGTTAGAATGTTTTCTGCAATCACTTAATTGTTTCAAAAGTACAATAAATCACACATTCTGATATCCTGTCTGTCTCGCAAAAACCGTGTCTTAGTTTTGTTTTTCATGAAGAGCTAAGATATGAAAATTAAAAAGACAGAAAAAAGTTGCGTGATCTATTGATAAAATACTTAGGATGTTTAAATTCAGTTAATTCTCGGTGTCATTGTATTCTTTGTATGTATACCTTGTATAGGTTTTAAATACTTCGAACTAAATACATTGCCCTTGACATACATTGCAATTCACTAAAAATTTACACGTAGGATTGGTTATTCAGAATATAATAAGTTACTATATTTCTATTCAACGTACATGTTAATACCATGACAATTTGTTAGTCGAATGGTATTTGCCTTAAGAGTGAAGATGAAAGGCAAGGAAAATATTCATGATAGGTCTCTTCAACAGAGTTAAGGACCAAACCAAAGAGCAATATACGATTACACAGTGTGCCTTTTTACACAATAATGTCAGTGAGCATTAAATATAGGTCAATGTGACCTACTTAGGATTTACTGATTTGAATATACATATACAAGTAACAAGTTAAACATTTCCTTAGATTGCATACTACATGGGGACTATATTCAGAAATAAAAATTAACCACAGTAAATAATGCATGATTTTGAAAATGATAAGTATATGTAACACGACTGTCAATCTAAAACGAATTGTTAAACATGTGAACGGCAAACGACCCTGGAATCAAACCTTACCAAAGTTAACTATAATGAACCGCGAAGTGTGGGTGATATGGCCTAAATTTTGGTGAAAATGTAGGTGTTCTGCATGGTCATTTGCATACAATTAAGGAAAATTATTTTATGTGAACTGATTTTAAAGATCTGGCTATAGAAAAGTAGCAAGACTCCGATAGTACTTGCTCACCTAAACATGAAAAACAAAAAGTGTGACCGTAAAAATAATATCAAAATAGTTTTACAAAAATTCATTACAGAATGTATATTCTTTTATCATTACAGTGTACGTATTGTTGATCTGTTAATTATTGGACGAGAACAAATGGGTCAATGAAAAAATTGTTGATTGATCGATTTATTGCTGTTTGATTAAGGCACCGTACATTTTAGTATCGAGGGAGGGGGTGGGATTTGCAACTATTTCACAGTTCAGGCTTAACATTTGCAACTATTTCACAGTTCAGGCTTAACACGTTGGTGCTGGAAAACTAGTCAGGGCATAAAAGAGATCGAATAAAACACTACAAAATTTACAAAACACAACTGGAATGAACTTCTCCAAAAAACAAAATAAATACCTACACTTATTTCCCGTCTTTTTCAATTCAGTTTTGTAAAACTTTGTTACAATAGACACAATAGTCACAATTTATCGTCATTATCAGCTTATAAGATCTACGTACGAAACTTTACAAATATATGGGGAAAAAGTACAACAGTCTAGGCGTAATGCTTTGTTAGAATCAAAGATATTGATAACAACGTATATTTGTAAGCCTTTTCCATACCAAACTGTGAAAATTTTATATACCTTTTTTAATCAGACGTTCATGAGACAATTATAAGACAGTGGCTAGGAGCAAAGAATTTGGCAGATAAGAGTAGTTGAACGCTTTCTACAATGTATTAGGTTCGATGATGATGGGTTTTGATAATATAAAGGGAAATGTACATGATTTAGAAATATCAAATTTGTTTTCTACTTTAGGGTGTGTGGGTTAGAATGTTTTCTGCAATCACTTAATTGTTTCAAAAGTACAATAAATCACACATTCTGATATCCTGTCTGTCTCGCAAAAACCGTGTCTTAGTTTTGTTTTTCATGAAGAGCTAAGATATGAAAATTAAAAAGACAGAAAAAAGTTGCGTGATCTATTGATAAAATACTTAGGATGTTTAAATTCAGTTAATTCTCGGTGTCATTGTATTCTTTGTATGTATACCTTGTATAGGTTTTAAATACTTCGAACTAAATACATTGCCCTTGACATACATTGCAATTCACTAAAAATTTACACGTAGGATTGGTTATTCAGAATATAATAAGTTACTATATTTCTATTCAACGTACATGTTAATACCATGACAATTTGTTAGTCGAATGGTATTTGCCTTAAGAGTGAAGATGAAAGGCAAGGAAAATATTCATGATAGGTCTCTTCAACAGAGTTAAGGACCAAACCAAAGAGCAATATACGATTACACAGTGTGCCTTTTTACACAATAATGTCAGTGAGCATTAAATATAGGTCAATGTGACCTACTTAGGATTTACTGATTTGAATATACATATACAAGTAACAAGTTAAACATTTCCTTAGATTGCATACTACATGGGGACTATATTCAGAAATAAAAATTAACCACAGTAAATAATGCATGATTTTGAAAATGATAAGTATATGTAACACGACTGTCAATCTAAAACGAATTGTTAAACATGTGAACGGCAAACGACCCTGGAATCAAACCTTACCAAAGTTAACTATAATGAACCGCGAAGTGTGGGTGATATGGCCTAAATTTTGGTGAAAATGTAGGTGTTCTGCATGGTCATTTGCATACAATTAAGGAAAATTATTTTATGTGAACTGATTTTAAAGATCTGGCTATAGAAAAGTAGCAAGACTCCGATAGTACTTGCTCACCTAAACATGAAAAACAAAAAGTGTGACCGTAAAAATAATATCAAAATAGTTTTACAAAAATTCATTACAGAATGTATATTTTTTTATCATTACAGTGTACGTATTGTTGATCTGTTAATTATTGGACGAGAACAAATGGGTCAATGAAAAAATTGTTGATTGATCGATTTATTGCTGTTTGATTAAGGCACCGTACATTTTAGTATCGAGGGAGGGGGGTGGGATTTTTGTGCTTGATAATATATTTTTTTAGGTCTGGAGAATTTTTTTTTTCACACATCGCGCGATGCAGGTAATTTTTCCCAAGAAAACAAAATTCAGAATATTCGTTTCTCAGATTCTTCATTAAAAATTCTACAGATAATTGTTCAAGTGGGAATATTGTAGATATTTACCTAATATAACATAACCTTATTTCTTTATGAAAAAACATAGGTAAATCCAAATAAATTAGAACTCGCATACACTACCAAAATAGAGAAATTACACATCTTCATGAAAGTGAATGGTCCCTACATAATAACATGTGACATCAAAATATTAATTAGAAGAAAGTTCCCTAGAAGTATTGGATAAACTTCATTCTACAGATGATTCAGTTAATTCAATTAACAGTTTTGACTTTTCTACCCTTTACAACTTTACCCAAAAACCTCCAAGGGTCTATGAGCAGTAAAGATAAATCCGTCTTCAAAGACCTTTGAAAACTTGACTCGACTCCATGACAAATATGTAGTTGTCCCAGTCGACAAAGCCCCCCAATAACATCGTTTTTGTCTGCAAGGAACTATTATTTTGAGTCTCTTAGAAACCAGTTGGAAATAGATAACACCGTGGGTAACCCAACTTATACACCGACCACACTCACTAAGCAGGAAGTCCATGATAACCACAAGACCGTTCTTCATGCCTTTGGCATTTCTACAATGGGTGACAAAATGGACCTTCCTACTCTTTATTGGATTTCTAAACGAAATAAGAATCCGTTTAAACAAAGGTTACATTGTTGGGTAAGCTAATTGCTCTATAAAACTTCTTTTAAAGATTTTAACATTCATATTGACATGTATTAAAGAGGGCCTTCAGAATTACAGAAATCATATTCCACCAGTGGCGTGAATCAAATGTGGATTCTTAAAAACTTAAAAAATTACTACAATATCTAAAATCAAAATCTTTGGCTACATGCAACAGCATAAAACATTCGACTTTCCCACACTTTACACTACCATACTACTTTCTCAACTAAAACAATTAAAAGATCGCTTAAAGCAGCTAGTTGGTCAATGTTTTTTTTCAAGAAAAATGGCACACGCAGGTATAAATTTCTAGTTCTAGGTAGAGAAAAGCGTTATTTCGTGAAGAACCACTCTGATTCTGACAAAAAGTATTCTGAAGTTGAAATTAGAAACAGTTTGATTTTCTCATAGATAACATATTTGTTGAATTTGGCGGTCTATTATTTCAACAAACAATCGGCATTCCAATGGTACCAACTGTGCTCCTCTCCTAACCGATCTGTACACATTTGAAGCAGACTATATTCAAGGATTACTACGTGAAAACAAAAAGAAACTGGCCCAATCCTTTAATTTCACTTTTCGTTATATAGATGACGTGTTGTCGTTAATTAACGACAACTTCAAGACTTTCTACATCTAATATACCCCCAGTGAACTTGAAATTAAGGATACTACTGATACACCAAAGTCCACTTCATATTTGGATTTGTTTCTTGAAGTAGACGATGAGAGACATTTGAAGACAAAAGTTTATGACAAACGTGATTACTTCAACTTTCCTATTGTCAACTTTCCCTTCGTGAGTAGCACAATATCAGCATCGCTGCATATGGCGTCTACGTTTCTCAGCTTATCCGATTTTCAAGCACATGCGTGAGTTACCCTGACTTCCGACAAAGAGGACTACTGCTGTCACAAAAGCTTCTGAACCAGGGTTTTATCAGGGATAAGTTGATGTCATCACTTAGGAAATTTTACGGCCGTCATCACGAATTGATTGACCGTTACAGTGTTCCAATATCTAAAATAATGTTGGACCTGTTCCCACGGTCGTAACATTTCATGTGCCTCCACTGGATTGACTTTGTTGAACTTCACGATGGGTGCCGTATACGGCACAGGAACTGCTTACCCTCCCGGAGCACCGGGGTTTAGTCCCGGTTTTTATAACAGTTCGTTATGTTCATTGTTTTTTTAGTTTTCTGTGTTTATTTGTTGTGCTTGTGGTTGTTCATTTGCTTTCCCAGGTTTGTATGTCCAATGGATTACGTTTTTTTTGGTTGCTCCTTGGGTATATTTGTCATTTTTATTAAAGATAAATTATCATATCTAATCAAATGGTGCTTTGATAAATCTGAAAATACCTATGAAGTTGCAATAACTTCAGAGCTTTTTTAGTTGTGATAGGCAGAACAAATATACTAACGAGAGCTATCTGGATATAAAAAAAACTTGACAATATTTATATTCGTTTTGGAAGAAACATCTTTAGACAAATTATCAGTATAGGCAAGAATTGTGCACCCGTGGTAACGGACTCGTTTCTCTATTGTTATGAATAACAATTTATGGCTAAGTTATTTAGACCCGACTAAACACGGCCTATTAAAATACTTAAAAAACACCTTTACATATTTAGAAGATATGTTGTCCGTAAATAACATAAAGTTTTAAGTTTATCCTGCTGAGATAACTCTAAATAAGACCGGTCAAAGGGATAACCATACATTTTGTCTAGATTTCAACATTACTATTGCAAGCGATAACCGTACTACTAAAATATACGATTGACGGGATGATTTTTATTTACGGATAGTAACTTTTCCATTCCTTGACGGAAATGTATCTTAGGCACCCTCTTAGGCAACAAGTTCGGTTTGGTCATGTATGTAGTCATGTTTCGGACTTAAATGAACGTAATTTAGTTCTTCCAGAGAAACTGTTACATCAAGGTCTGACAAGGATATCGGCATCATAAACTTCTAAAACTTTCACAAAATTTTACTATAAATATGAATCTTTGGTATGAAATTGAACTTCACGTGTAAACCTTTGATTATGCAAGTTATATTACAACCAACAACCATAATATACAAACCTTATCAACTCAAAAAACACGCTTTGTATCGTATCAAACCTTTGAACCAACTTATTAGCAAGGAAAAAACAGTTTCATCTTTCAACGTCATGGTCAAATTCGTAAATCGAGTATTTTGTTGTACCAAAATCAATCAAATTTATCAGGACAAACACGCACTTTCAAGTAAAATTGTGACGTTATTTTGTCTCCCTAAGTCACCTGTACACAAGCTCCTAACCAACACCCCACAGTTAAGCCCACATGTAGTGCAATAGATAGAGCAGAAATTTGATATGTTAAAACGTGATCAATTACCTTCTTTAACTTCCTTTTAGATCTACCCTATACACACATCTTGAAGGTTCAACGACAAACTTTTTCGGGGAGCATATTTTTTGTTGTTCAATGTTCAGGCTTATTTTATTTTTTTTTCAACATAGTGGAAAATTTTTTAAACAAGAGGCTCACCAGAGCCTGTATCGCTCACCTGGAGTCTGGTTTTCATTGGTTAATTAATCAACTATTTGACCAAGTTTGTTGCAATTGGTTCAATGAGTAACCTGAGTGAGTTTTCTTTTCCTAACCAATGTAGGTAAGGGAGATAATTAAAGGCTCCCCCTTTTGTCCTGAGGCTAAAAGGGAGACAAATTTATTATCTCCCTTACCTACATTGGTTAGGAAAAGATAACTCACTCAGGTTCCTCATTGTTCAGGGAACATTTATTTGACAAAAAAAGGGCAATAACTCCTAAATGGGTTTTGGGATTTCCTTTAAAATTTTATGGTATGTAGATCTCAACATGGCAAACAATTTTTCAAATTTACATTTCACTTCTATCTCAAATAGTTTTGGAGATAAATGACGAAAAATGTTAAATTTTGAAAATTTGACGAAAAAAGGGCAACAACTCCTAAATGGGTTTTGGGATTTCCTTCAAAATTTCAGGGTAGGTAGATCTTGTAATCCTGATCAATTTAACCCCGTTAGATTTTTTATATCTGTAACGGTTTTTAAGTTATAAGCCAAAAACAAACATTCACCCCTATATTCTATTTTTAGCTACGACAGCCATGTTTTATGTCAGATCAAAATAAATTGAGGATCGTTTGTAGAGGACATGTCATAGATCATTCCTATTAAGTTTCAAATTAATCGGCCCAGAGGTTTCAGAGAAGATTTTTGAATGTTAAAATTTTGAAAATTTGACAACAAAAGGGCAATAACTCCTAAATGGGTTTTGGAATTTCCTTCAAAATTTCAGGGTAGGTAGATCTTGTTATGCTGATCAATTTTACCCCACATGTCAGATTTTCGATATCTGTAACGGTTTTTGAGTTATTAGCAAAAAACAGCAATTTACCCCTATGTTCTATTTTTGGCAACAGTGGCCATGTTTTTCATCGGATCAATATAAAATGAGGATCGTTTGTAGAGGACATGTCATATATCATTCTAATGAAGCCTCGATCCAATCTTCCCAGCCGTTTCAGAGGAGAAGATTTTTGAAAAAGTTAACGACGGACGACGGACGACAGACGCCGGACGACGGACGACGGACGACGGACGACGACGGACGCCAATTGATGGCAAAAGCTCACATGGCCTTTTAGGCCAGGTGAGCTAAAAATCAGATCAAGCTGGACATAATATTTTTTTTAAATCCCAGCCCCCCTCAGTAATAGACTGGTCGGTGTCTAACGTGCATTGTCAAATATTTCGTGCTTCGTGCATATTTAGGATGATAACTAGTTCAACGATTTATCAAACACCATTCATATACACATGTAGGGTAGAACGGGACATAAATGGGAGCAAATTTTCACTGCCACTGTAAAAGGGTACTTGGGTGGTGTCGGCCTTTAGGGTTTATTTTTTAGAAATTTAACAATTTTTACTTACAAACGCAAGTCATTGGATGGGATTTTGTCCTTGCTATCGAATATAGCTACATTTCCAAGCAATACCCAATCAAATATAATGGTATATAAAATTTATGGCTATATTTCACAAAATACATGTATATTGAAAGTATTTGGCAAACTAATGTTGTTTATGGCATATAATTAAAAGCCTGACACAAAACTATTCAGAAAAAAGTATTCTTACCTTGCCATAAAAATCGGTACAGGAACTTCCGTGAAGTATTCAGGGTATGAATAGCTAGAGTTTGATCAAATCACACATTGACAGTACAGGTAAATCCACTAAAAATTTTAAAAAAAACTATAGTTTAAAGTGCAGTTCAAGGTGATTTTTTAAATCAATTTATGGTTGATTGATGGATGTTAAATATTTATCGATATTACACCCTAGACAATTGGCGAATTGAGAAATAAAACGACAAGTAAAATTAGAAGACGTCAAAAGTGGAATTACAGCTCTTGTTGTCAAAGCGTCTCGCGAACGATACAAAATTGCTGTTCATTCTATCAGTATTTCATACTCCCCTCTCTTATAAACATTTTTTTTTAAAATATAACTTGTTGAAGAGATTATAACTGGTCAGTTTTGTCATAATCTCTGCATAAAGTTAACTCGAGGACAGAGATGGTTATAAGGACTGTCCTTACATGTAGGACCACGCATGGGACCGCGTCTGATTTCGTCCTTAGGACAGAGCATGTACACTAAGTTATTGTGACGTTTTTTGTCCTATGATCAAATGCGTCTTTGCTTTAGTGCTTAGCATGCGTATCATATCAGATGTGCTTGCATTCTGGAACTGTCATCTGGACTGCGCACGCGTAGTTTACTAGTTTACCTATTTTTTTTTAATCAAAACAAATAAATTTGCTTCCACGATGCTCGGCTGATTTAAAAAAAAAGTTTCCTGTTATTAAGTACACAGATATGGCACGCCTGAACCACTTTTATTACTTAATCTTAGATTATCTCAGATAAACTAGGATTTTTTTTCAGATAATTCCGGTTTATCTTAGATAAACTAAGATTTTCTCAGCTTAATTCAAATTCGAGAAAATCCTAGTTTATCTCAGAAAATGAAAAAAAATTCATTATCTGGAGAAAATCCCGGGTTATCTCATAGAATTCAGAAAATTTAGGTTTTCCTGCCCGAATTTCATATAATCCTAATGTATGTTAAGATAATCAATTATCTCATTTCTATGTTTACACCCGATTCTAAATAGGAACGACTATTTTAATTGGACGGCAGTCGTTTGACGTTTAACGTTTTACTTTCTCTTTTTTTTTTCTTTTTTTTTTCTTGCGAGTACTCAGAACTGAATAAATACACAATAATAAACAATAATAAATAATAAACAATTGAAACAATTATTTTCCATAATAAAATATTTATCCTTTGTATCTTATTTCATTATAACATTTTATATATTCTACTATTAGAGTAGTAGGTGGTAATTATTTGTTAATATGAGATTTGTGTGATAGTCAGAAGGAAGTTAATAGTCGTGCTCACGATTCTGAACAGAACATCTGACAGATAGAAAAAAATTTGTGTAAAGGGGATAATTAAAACGGATCGGTTTTTTCAATATTAAAGATCCATTTTAATTTGTACATATATACGCACCTTTATAACTGAAATTAAATCTGGTTAATTATATAAATATTTTATTGCATTATATAAAATACCCAACAAAAATGGCACCAGCAGAAACAAAGTTCGCTATATGGCCCTAATGAAAACAGAGGTTTTAATTAAAAAAAGAATTTATAAGTTGCGGAAAAAGCAAAAAAAGTTTCACCATCACGGCACACATCACATGGGAGACCGAGCAGGGTTTAATAGGTACACGTTCTCTTTGAAACAGACACGATAGAAAAAGCAAGTAGCTATTTATATGATTGTGGTATTTAAAAGATGTGATAATTCCATAAACAATTGCAATCCGGTTAGATTCTATAGTTCAGGGAATAAGTCCTTGTCAAAACAGTTGACAGTTTATTGAAATGATTGCATATTCTATTATTCAATTTCAAAAGAAAATAAATGTCATTATCGGATTGGTATTAAAAACAGTTCATAATTGTGTGTTCATTGTACCTGTGTACATTCCATCAACACATTTATAGCTCTTGGTTTCAAAGAGTCAACACCTTTTTATTAGCTCACCTGACCCGAAGGGTCATGTGAGCTATTGCCATCACTTGGCGTCCGTCGTCCGTCCGTCCGTCGTCCGTCCGTCCGTCCGTCGTCCGTTAACTTTTTCAAACGTTAACTCCTCCAACACCATAAGTCCAACTGCAACCAAACTTGGTACAGTTATTAATTGGTATGGGTGCTACAAATCTGTTGTTTGGATTTTTGATTCGTATAAAAACATGGCCGTCATGGCTAAAAATAGAACATAGGGGTAAATCGCAGTTTTTTGCAAATAAGTCAGAAACGGTCACAGATATCAAAATTCTGGCATAGGGTAAAAGTGTTCAGCACCTCAAGATCTACCTGCCCTGAAATTTTGAAGAAGATCCAACGACCCATGTAGGAGTTATTGCCCTTTTTTTGACATTTTTGGCTTTTTTTTATGTTATTATTTCAAAAATCTTCTCCTCTGAAACTACTGAATGGATTTGGATAAAACTTAGCATGATTGTTCCTTAGGGTATCCTGCACAAAGTTTATGCTTCGATTTTTGATCCGTCAAAAAACATGGCCACTGTTGCTAAAAATAGAACATAGGGGTCAAACAACAGTTTTTTTATGTTATTATTTCAAAAATCTTCTCCTCTGAAACTACTGAATGGATTTGGATAAAACTTAGCATGATTGTTCCTTAGGGTATCCTGCACAAAGTTTATGCTTCGATTTTTGATCCGTCGAAAAACATGGCCACTGTTGCTAAAAATAGAACATAGGGGTAAATCGCAGTTTTTTGCAAATAAGTCAGAAACGGTCACAGATACCAAAATTCTGGCATAGGGTAAAAGTGTTCAGCACCTCAAGATCTACCTGCCCTGAAATTTTGAAGAAGATCCAACGACCCATGTAGGAGTTATTGCCCTTTTTCTGCATTTTTTCCAAATTTTGCACTTTTTAATTTCAAAAATCTTCTTCTCTGAAACTACTATTCAAAATAAAATGAAAGTTGGTAAGATTGATCCTTAGGGTATCCTGCACAAAGTTTATGCTTCGATTTTTGATCCGTCGAAAAACATGGCCACTGTTACTAAAAATAGAACATAGGGGTCAAACAACAGTTTTTCACAAATATCCTAAAAAATCATTAGGTTAGGGCAAATTCTGCAGGTTGAAAGTGTTCAGCATGATGAGAGCTACCTGTGTGCTGATGTTCGTGAAAATCTGTCAACTGATGTTAGAGTTATTTCCCTTTTTTGACATTTTTGGCTTTTTTTTATGTTATTGTTTCAAAAATCTTCTTCTCTGAAACTACTATTCAAAATGAAATGAAACTTGGTAAGATTGTTCCTTAGGGTATCCTGCAAAAAGTCAATGCTTGGATTTTTGATTGGTCGAAAAACGTGTCCGCCCTTACTAAAAATAGAACATAGGGGTCAAAATGCTGTTTTTTGCTATTTTTTCCTGAATTATAGAAAGAAAATGAAGATGAAAGCTACTTTCAAGGTAAACATGGTATCCCGAGTTGAATGGTGATGATGAAAGTTTGTTTTGGAGGGCCATTTTTAAAATGGCTGCCATTTTCCCCGCCATTTTTTACTTGATTTGATTACCTCCCTTACACTGCTTGTAAATTATGTATAAAGAAATGTAGATTATCTTGGGGTTACTATTAATTAATATTAATTTTAGCCATATATGTCATTTTCTATTTTAAGATTTTTATGATGTATTTAAATGGGTAATTATGTTTGCAAACTTGATGAGAAATTTGAATAGGGATTATGACCATATCTTGAGGGAAAGAATTTTTTTTTGGAAAAAGGGAAGGGGGTGAAAAAAAATTTAGGGGGGTAAATAAGAAATTGTGGGGGGGACAATTTAAATGGACATGCATGTCAGCACTCCAACCAGGACTACCACCATCAGGGAACATATTTTAACATTAAACCTTATGAAAAATAAATCAACCCTGAACAATTGAACCAATTGCAACAAACTTGGTCAAATAGTTGATTAATTGTCCAATGAAAACCAGACTCCAGGTGAGCGATACAGGCTCTGGTGAGCCTCTTGTTTTTATTTTTTACATGCTCGTGATCAAGACCATATTAGTAAAAACGTTGTGTATTTTAACCTTTTAGTTTGATTGTTGATGGTTTTTTTTACCATTTTATATTTGGTATTGTTCGACTTGTGTATTTCATGGTTTATTCTGGCTATTCCAACATTTTGAATTTTACAGGTGAAATGGTAAGAAATTTGTGTTGGAGTAGCCAGAATTCCTGTGTATAGAAAGGATTAAGTTTGTTTCTATTATAACAACATTTTTTAATTGGTATTGGGAATATACAGGTATTCTTTTTTTAGGAAAAAGACTAAAAGACAATTCATGTTTAATATCAATGTATTAACATATGCATGTTAATCAGTCAGGGGATCAAATTGTTTGAGTCAGAATTGTTCTGATGCAAAAAAATCAGAACTCACCTACGTATATATGTCAGAAAAAACTTCGATTTTCGCCGATGTAAAGATATTTCAAAATTGTCGCGTTACTATTGCCTCCAATAAGAAATATTGATAGCCAAGACTTCGGAGGTCACTTGCGCTATTACAAACTCTGGGACTTACACCATGAGTGAGTGGTTTATAGATTTTATTCCATGTTTCTGACGAAAAATCAACATTTTTAAGTCTGACTTTAATTCTTTGTACTGTCTTAAATCGTTTTTTTTTTACGCAACCTTTACACATTTTTGCGTTAAACAGAAATTTTTGGTGTACATTCACGACCTATAAGAGCGGGTTCCCGGCGTCTGAAGATGGTAACTGTCGTGTACACTTCATTGCATTCTGACCAGTGCAAGTAGCTTAACAGGAAAATCGGAAAGAAGGAAGATAACTCCGTCTTCCTTATACATTTTTTCTAGTGAAGACCGTAATTTGATCGTCGACCTCGACAAAGCCTGGAAATTTATTTGGTTTGACCAACCCAAAAATTCCAAAAAAAATACTGAAACCTATTTTTCTTCTGAAAATTGAGCAAAAATATCTTTGAAGGTTGTATTTCTTTGTATAAAAAATTAAAAAAGCTCCTTTGTTATATTTTTTTTAGTTACATAAGCTTAAATCTAGAATATATTTGAAGATAAAAAAAAAGATAAAAAAAATAATATTTTCTTTCCATTTCACAATATCCTTATTTTTATTTTTGTTATTGTTATTATTTTAAATGCTGAAATATTTTTCATCATATGTCATATCATCATTTTGTATCCATGTCTGTTTTTCACTTTCAAATGTTCAAGACAAATTGGTTTTCATTCTATTATTTATCTTTTTTTTTGTCATTTTAAAAAACTACAGTCCGCAAGAAGGTCACATTTCGAGGGGGAGGAAATCGATCCTCTAAGGGAAATGGTCAAAGAAATTGTAGGCATCTTGTTCTATATATTAAAGTGTACTAAAAGAAACCCGCGATTCTCGCGGGAGAGGTAAGGGAGTCGATATTTGAAAGGTAAAAAAAGTGGGGAAAAGCTGAAGTCTGTTAACAATACTGATGCTGTAGATTAACAAAAAATTGTTAAGAGGGAGATTGCGAACAAAAATCTATATCATTGATAGCACAGTTTTCAATTTTATGCGACAATCTCGGTGGGTGTCTTTAAGGAGGAGAAGACTCATACTTTGCTGGTGCAGCTGATTTTTATGGATGCGTGTTCATTGTGTATGCCCGTACACCAGATATTGCTATTTACTGGTAACCAATGCATTATCTCAACAATAGAAGTGTATCGTCAATTGCCGCTAGTGTACCGTTAATTGCAGCCTGTTGCCATGTATGGTACATCTACATGTATACTATTGCAATAGGTACCAGAAAAGAGCAAGATATATATCTGCTGTAAGGGGGTGCACAGTGGTGTTAGTCTTAATTTGTTTTTTTTTCTGCAACAATTTCATCTTGTGATTATGTCCTTGTTTGTTTGTTTGTTTCCTAAGCTTTGTCCTTTTCCTAGGACTTTTGTCTTTTAATACTTAGGGGACAATCTCGGGGACAACCATTCCATTCTGAGTGTTTATCATGTACACACCACGTGAAGTCCAGACACACCGTACATTACGTCATCAGCCTATGATATTTTTTTATTATTATTTAAATGACAAACTAACATACTGTAAATGTTCATTGTACACAACGGGACCTATTATTTAGAGGAAGGTTGAATACAAAACTTTACGACAAACGAGATGACTTTGACTTTCCAATCGTCAACTTTCCATTTTTGAGCGGCAATATTCCAGAAGCGCCGGCGTATGGAGTATATATTTCACAACTCATACGTTATTCCAGAGCTTGTGACATATACATTGACTTCCTGGACAGAGCCCGGCTCCTGACAGAAAAGTTGCTCAGACAGGGATACGTTACTCCTAAGATGAAGTCATCCTTATTAAAGTTTTATGGGCGTCATCATGACTTGGTTGACAGGTATGAAAAAACCGTTTCCCAAATGAAAATGGACCTGTTCCATTGATATTATCCCTTCCTTATACCGGATTTAACATAAGCAGCATGGCGGGTGTCCTGCAGGAAGCAGAGACTGCTTACTCTTCCGGAGCACCTGAGTCTACCCCCGGTTTTTTAGTGGGGTCCATGTTGTTCATACGTTTTTAGTTTTTAACTGTAGTGCATGTATTGTTTTGGTCTTGTCTTCGTTGTTCTCCGGAGTTTGTCAGTTGTTACGATTTTTCTCTCCTTCGAATATCCCTTTGGTATTTCTTGACTTTATTTATTAGTCCAGATAATCATGGCGTCTCAAGGGTATAATTATTTTTGAATTTTTTTTTTTTTGATCCCTCATCGATGGAATATACGTCCAAGTAAAAATTTCCCAAAATGGATTAATTATTTTGACTAACTTATCGGTATTGTGTACACGCCATGTGATTTTTGGAAACGCGTTGAGTTTTAAATTACACATTAAAATGCTAAAAGATGTACATTGACTGAATCACGCGTTTCCTGTGACGATGATCAAATAAAATGGGGGCTTTCATACATTTAATTATTTGTTTGTACGAAAAGGAAATGTAACAGGAGGGTCTGATAGCTATGCGTTTCCAAGCCCCGCTGTGTATTAAAATGTCTAGAATTGCTATTCCAACAACCCCCAAATATAAGTTTCACAATAAACCACTAATTTACTTACAAACAAATGAACAGACTGACGGACAGTAGCAATTAAGACATGCAGTTCGTTTCACTGGGACTCCAAGCTGTTTATACAATTTTTTTAAAACATTTTCATATTTTATTAACCATGTAACATAGAACAACGATTCGAAACATATAATTCACAAAAATATAAATAGGAATGTCTTACAAAAAAGTAATAGTTCTATATCAAAAATAATTATAATTTGGGAAAAAGAACACTGGCAAATGATCATTAGTGAAGTAAAAATGACCCCTGAAATAATAATCCTAGAAAAACATACTTGGTGGTAAAGACATTAAGATGAAATTTTTAACGTAGTCTCCATGTTAATTTAGAAACTGAAATCTTCGATTAAACTTCAAACATTTAATCGGAACCTTTTAAGAGGGGAACTTGGCTTTATATTTCGTAAAGTATTCAAATAAACAAGCTCCAAACTAACATTCCACAGTTAAGCCCCAATCAAGTATTTTTTTGTACTAACGTCAATCAAATTTATCAGGACCAACACGCACTTTCACGTAAAATTGTGACGTTATTTTCTCTACCTAAGTCACCTGTACACAGGCTCCTAACCAACATCCCACAGTTAAGCCCACATGTAGTGCAATAGATAGAGCAGGAATTTGATATGTTAAAACGTGATCAATTACCTTCTTTAATAGTTGACAACATCCTTTTAGATCTACCCTATACACACACCTTGAAGGTTCAACTACAAACTTTTTCGGGGGAATTTATTTCATGGAGCATATTTTTTGTTGTTCAATATTCAGGCTTATTTTTTTTTCAACATAGTGGGAAATTTTTTTTTTTCAAAAATCAGATCAAGCTGGACATAATATTTTTTTTTAAATCCCAGCCCCCCTCAGTAATAGACTGGTCGGTGTCTAACGTGCATTGTCAAATATTTCGTGCTTCGTGCATATTTAGGATGATAACTAGTTCAACGATTTATCAAACACCATTCATATATACATGTAGGGTAGAACGGGACACAAAGGTGAGCAAAATTTGACTGCCACTGTCGGCCTTTAGGGTTTATTTTTTAGACATTTAACAATTTTTACTTACAAACGCAAGTCATTGGATGGGATTTTGTCCTTGCTATCGAATATAGGTACATGATTGCGTCATGTGATTGGGTTTCGATGCAATACCCAATCGTCAAATATAATGGGATATGAAATGTATGGCTATATTTCACAAAATACATGTATATTGAAAGTATTTGGCAAAATAATGTTGTTTATGGCATATAATTAAAAGCCTGACACAAAACTATTCAGAAAAAAGTATTCTTACCTTGCCATAAAAATCGGTACAGGAACTTCCGTGAAGTATTCAGGGAATGAATAGCTAGACTTTGATCAAATCACGCATTGACAGTACAAGTAAATCCACTAAAAATAGAACAACTATAGTTTAAAGACCATAGTGCAGTTCAACGTGATTTTTTAAATCAATTTATGGTTGATTGATGGATGTTAAATATTTATCGATATTACACACTAGACAATTGGCGAATTGAGAAATAAAACGACAAGTAAACTTAGAAGACGTCAAAAGTGGAATAACAGCTCTTGTTGTCAAAGCGTCTGACGAACGATACAAAATTGCTGTTCATTCTATCAGTATTTCATACTCGCCTCTATTGTAAACATTTTTTTTAAAATACAACTTGTTGAAGAGATTATAACTGGTCAGTTTTGTCATAATCTCTGCATAAAGTTAACTCGAGGACAGAGGTGGCTATAAGGACTGTTCTTACATGTAGGATCACGACTGGGACCGCGTCTGATTTTGTCCTTAGGACAGAGCATGTACACTAAGTTAGTTATTGTGACGTTTTTTGTCCTTATGATCAAATGCGTCTTTGATTTAGTGCTTAGCATGCGTAGCATATCAGATGTGCTTGCATTCTGTAATTGTCATCTGGACTGCGCACGCGTAGTTTACTAGTTTACTTTTTTTTAATCAAAACAAATAAATTTGCTTCCACGATGCTCGGCTGATTGAAAAAAAAAAAATGTTTCCTGTTATTAAGTACACAGATATGAACCTCAACCACTTTTATTACTTAATCTTAGATTATCTCAGATAAACTAGGATTTTTTCAGATAATTCCGGTTTATCTCAGATAAACTAAGATTTTCTCAGCTTAATTCAAATTCGAGAAAATCCTATTTTATCTCAGAAAATGAAAGAAAATTCATTATCTGGAGAAAATTTCGGGTTATCTCATAGAATTCAGAAAATTTAGGTTTTCCTGCACGAATTTCATATAATCCTAATGTATGTTAAGATAATCAATTATCTCATTTCTATGTTTTTCCCGGATTCTAAATAGTAGCCTTTCTACTTGAAAAAATGAAACTTTATTAATAAGTACATGAACACATTTTTCTTATTGTTTCCAGGGTAAATATTCATAATTATTCTAAAAAACTTAAATCATCCTTACTAAAATGGTGAAAAATGGTTACAAAATATTGCCAAGTTCTTTGTATCTGTGATCAAAGTTTGAAGTTGCTAAAAAGACTCACTAGACTGAAATTTCCTTAGGCTCCTCTATCATGTCTATACTGTTACCGTATTAAAGTCAGATGTTGTTCTGGAGTTATGTCGCCTTGTCCGTAAAAAATCAAATGTGCACGAAAAATCACAAAATTAACAATTTTTGGGTAAATTAAAAATCGTGTAGACTTCGATGTGCTCAATATATCTTGTTAAAATTTGAAACATACTTTGTTAAGATAAGTATCTTCTAATGGTCAACTGCTAATCAATGCTAAACATATAGCTTCAACTCCTATTTTGTGTTTTAATTTAATGAAGTTTACCCTTCACTAAATGACAAACGTCAAGTAAAAAGCCTATAAATAGGAACGACTGTTTTAATTGGACGGCAATCGTTTGACGTTTTACTATTCTCTTTTTTAGGTCTTTCCACTTTCCCTGGAAAGACCTTTTGCTTTGGTTCTGATTATTTTTTTTTCTTCTGCCGTCTGAGATGTTTTTTTTTGTTACTTGACATATCGAAAGGATTTTTGGCCCATGATATCGTACAGTGATTGCGATTTCACCATTGACCCTGTGTAACCGAACACTTTTTTTTATAGGAGTTATCTCCTCGCCCCTTCCTTTTCTTGTTATCTTTATTTCTCTGTAACCGTTAAAGATATCGACCTAAAATCTTTTGCAATGTCTTCAATGTATCTGTGCGCAACTTTGTTTCACTTTGGTCGGAAAGGATCTGACGACATTTCATAGGAGTTATTTCCCTTGAAACGACTTTCACTTTCGGTGTATCATACAAATTGTTATTTAGAGTTGAGATATCAACATGAAACTTTGTATTTAGGGTCCATGACCCCTAACAAGTAAAATGAGGTCAAGGTCAAAGGTCAAGGTCAAGTTCTAAATTTTGACTTTTGCTTGTTATCGCTTCTCCTCTGAAACGGTAAAAGATAGCTGAAAAAATGTGATGGAGAAAATGTTAAGGACGTTGAGACCTAGCTTTGTTACATTGCATAAAAGTTGTATGACGTCATTTTATAGGTGCAATTGCCCTCAGAACGTTTAAATTTTCGGTTTTTCGTTTATTTCTCAACAATGGTACATGATAAAGGCATGGGGTCTTTTGTTCTGACATCAAGAATTGATAACCTTTAAATTGGCATCAAGGTCAAAGGTCAAGGTCAAGTTCTAAATTTTGACTTTTGCTTGTTATCGCTTCTCCTCTGATACGGTAAAAGATAGCTGATAAAATGTAATGGAGAAAATGTTAAGGACGTTGAGACCTAGCTTTGTTACATTTGAATAGAAGTTGTATGATGTCATTTTATAGGTGCAATTGCCCTCAGAACGTTTAAATTTTCGGTTTTTCGTTTAATTCTCAACAATGGTACATGATAAAGGCATGGGATCTTTTTTTTTTAACATCAAGGATTGATAACCTTCAAATTGGCATCAAGGTCAAAGGTCAAGGTCAAGTTCTATTATCTGACATTTGCTTGATATCACTACTCCTCTGTGGATAGCCAAGGAAATGTAATGCTGGAAATGTTTAGGACATTGATGCGCAACCTTGTTACATTTGAGTTAAAGTTGTATGACGTCATCTTTTGGGAGTAATTGCGCCTAGAACGTTCAAACTTAAGGTTTTTCGTTTATAACTTGACGATGGTACATAATAATGGCATGGGTCTTCTGCAATGACCTCAGCCACCAATGACCTTGAAAAAGGTCACAAGGTCAAATGTCAAGGTCATGACCTATATTACGTATTTTGCATTGTTTCACATTTTATACGTAAAGTCAAGAAATACCAAAGGGATATTCGAAGGAGAGAATACTCGTTACAACTGACAAACTCCGGAGAACAACGAAGACAAGACCAAAATAATACATGCACTACAATTAAAAACTAAAAACGTATGAACAACATGGACCCCACCAAAAAACCTGGGGCAGACTCAGGTGCTCCGGAAGAGTAAGCAGTCTCTGCTTCCTGCAGGACACCCGCCATGCTGCTCATGTCAAATCCGGTATGAGGAAGGGATAATATCAATGGAACAGGTCCATTTTCATTTTTGATACCTGTCAACCAAGTCATGATGACGCCCATAAAACTTTAATAAGGATGACTTCAGCTTAGGAGTAACGTACCCCTGTCTGAGCAACTTTTCTGTCAGGAGCCGGGCTCTGTCCAGGAAGTCAATGTATATGTCACAAGCTCTGGAATAACGTATGAGTTGTGAAATATATACTCCATACGCCGGCGCTTCTGGAATCTTGCCGCTCAAAAATGGAAAGTTGACGATTGGAAAGTCAAAGTCATCCCGTTTGTCGTAAAGTTTTGTATTTAACCTTCCTCTGGTGTCAATTTCGAGGTGAAGGTCAAGATAAGATGCAGACTTGGCAGTGTCTGTGGTATCTTTAATTTCGAGCTCATTGGGATAGATGAGATGTAAGAAATTCCCAAAACGTGAATTGTTGAGTGATAAAACATCATCTATGTAGCGGAAGCTGAAATTAAAGGTACGGGCTGACTTCTTTTGTTTTTCCTGAAGAAGCCCGTCAAGGAAGTCTGATAAGATAAGATATAAGATTTTTTCAGATTTTTAAAGCAATTAAAGTTATTGAAAGCGTGAAATTCAGGCACTACTTTTGATGACGTCATTTCTGGCAACGTTCAGTTGGGTAACCGGAAGTCCCAGCGTAGGAAAATATCTAATCATAGAATTTGTCGACGAAGTAAATATGGCGGCCATTTTTCATTTTTTTTAGGAGGACGGTTTTTTTGCAATATCTCGTCTCATTTTGTGTACTGCTCAACAGATTGTCGTCTGAATTGTTCAAAATTCAATGGCTGGTAGATATAATCCTGTAAATATTGATCTTTTGTCGAAAAAGGTAATGAAAATAATGTTTTTCTTGTCGATTTTCGGTGTAAGAAATGTGTTGGTTTTTTTTCAATGCAAAAATCGAATCGACAAAGTTTCGCGACTCTCATTGTGCATAGTTTCAAATTGATTCTGAGATTTTCATCTTTAAAACTAGCCTATTTTGAGGAAAATCCGTGAAACAAAATTTTTTTTGTACCAAATTTAAAGTTGGTAATTTTTTCACCAAATTCCGGATAATGCACTGTCACTGACATTAGTTTCCTTCCGTTTCAAACTGACTTATCTCCCTTATTGTTTACAAAATCGCCCTTCTGTCGTACTATCCACTCCAAATTAACACCGAAGAGCAACAAAACAACACAATACGTCTCGTAGACATTGACTTTCGAAGTCAGTTGACATGGAACTAGGTGGAATGAAATGTACGGACTCCGCCGAATAACTTCCTGAGTTGCTCTTTCTTCTTGCGTTGAAAAATTCACATTCATTGCATTCAAGAAACACATTTCTGTATCAACAAAAATATTTGAACAGTTGAATATTTAAAATATCATGATACCTCAGAGTGTTGTTATTCCCCAAACTTTTGTTTCTCAAATACTAGCATGCTTGTTATTTTAAAGTTCAGCAAATTTTCTGAGATAAAACTAATAGGGACAAATGTAATGGGTGCTAGAGCATGAGACTACAAAATTCCAGTTTCACTGCCAGGGATCGAACGACAGAGGAACCTCTCAATGCCATACTGCATAGTAAATGAGAGTGGATTGGGTATACTTTTTCTGTATTCATTAAACATGTTGGCCCATATTTCTCCATATTTATTTAATATTACTAACCTGTTCTCTGACGTCGTGATATGGCATAAATTTCGCCCACACGGCATTTAAACAAATATCAATCCATTATTTAGTATTACACAATCATTCTCAATTCTTAAAAAATAGTTCCATTTCCTTCTTTTCAAAATATTTTGGGATTATTTTTTCCATTCTTATTCCTATAATTTATGGGTGTAGTTTACTATCTATATATATCCCGTTTAGACTCTCAAAGAAATAATCATGTACCAACCTACATAAATTTTTATATATAGACACATGTTCATGGAATATTGATACAAAAGTTTTGAATGCCAAACATATATAACTTGGAGCAAAAAACCAAAATAAATCTAATAGAACAGCAAAAGCTTTTAAGTTTTAAATATTATAATTAACGAGTTAATAAATTTATTATTAAAATATTGTTTCACATTTGTATAGGAATTAGGTTCTTTCCATTTGGAACTAGAACTTAGTTAAATAACTCAATGAAGCTGCATTATAACTCTATTCTGCTATAAATATTATATCCCTTTGTCATATTTCAAAGGAAATTTTATTTCTTATTTACATAATGTATACTTGGAAGTGTAATCTAACACTTTGCAGCCATATGCAGTAAATTCAGAAATTCTTTTAGTTTTCAAAATATATATGATTTATTTGTATATTTAAAAAAAAGGTAATTGTCATAGTTTATTTAATATTATGTATAAAATTATTTATAAATTCAAATATGTTTATTTGCATAAAGTTTTAGGATACACAATGTAACTCATAAACAGAAATTCCATTGATTACCATGATTACAGTGTAAACAAAATAAACATTAAGGCATTGAATTATTTTTTACAAAAAATTAACTTATCTGAAAGATGACATTTTAAATATCTTTATATGAATATAGTGATCCTAAATATCATATTGAAATAACAAAAAATGAATTTATGATTTTATGAAATTTATTTTTCATCCATGATTTCACTCTGACTTTCCCTAGGTATGATCGAAGTCACTTAGCTCACCTGACCCATAGGGTCAATTGAGCTTTTCTCATCACTTGGCATCCGTCATCGTCCATTAACTTTTACAAAAATCTTCTCTTCCAAAACTACTGGGCCAAATTGAACCAAACTTGGCCACAAGCATCATTAGGATATCTAGTTTATAAAATATGTATGATGACCCCACCCTGCCTGCCAACCAACATGGCTGACTTGCCTAAAATAGAACATAGGGGTAAAACTGCCGTTTTTGTCTAAATTCCAAAAAGCATTTAGAGCAAACCTGACATGGGGTAAAAATGTTCGTTCTATCCCCTCACCCCCCCCCCCAAAACAAAAAATATTGGAATTACATCTCTGAAATTAAAGCACCTAACTCAGCTGGTCAGATCAACTGGAATCTTTCAATGTCCAGTGACAGACTTTCAAAAAGAGCAGAACTACTTGGATACAGCTCCAGGGACCAGTTGCAGTACAGTAAAGTCTTTCCCATACTAGTTATGCATCTGACAAACTATTTTTGAATTTTAACAATCTAGTTTGCAGTGCAGATACTATTTTGGGCTTTGAATTAACAACTGATACAATCATAAAAATGTATGAAGAACTGATATTGTCTAGTTGGAGTAAATACACAGTGGATGAAGTATGCTTAATAAAAATGTAATATAACTTGGATTGACAGAACCTATTAAGTGTAATTTGGAAGAAAGGAAGTTGCAAAGAAGTGAGAAAGTTAATTTGCATCATTAAAATTATTATTTCTGGGCATTAACATTTTAATGGCAAACAGTTTTATACTTGTCTGTCATACTATTAACACAATAAATCTGGAACTATTTAAGTACATATTTGTATTAAACCATGCAATACAGTAAATATCCCTGACGATGTTTTGTGTTGTAAGGGGAACTACTCGTAATGTAAGACGTTACATTTTATCGCACCTGCATGTGCAAGTTATCGAACTTAAATGTTGTTATAACAAAAATGGCAGCAGTAAGCACATGAAAACAAGACATGAAAATTCTGAATATTTCTGTTATTAGTGAAGAGGTAAAGTAACTGTTATAAATTTGAGAACACAGTTATATGAATGTTTCCACACCAAGACAACACATTTGTTAGCAAAACAGTGGATTTTAATGAGTTCAAATCGGTCCGTCGCACAAACTTTGAAAGTGACAAATCCGTTTCATCCTAACTTCTTACCATTATTTTGCAATCATCTGATTAATTTATCATTTCCATTTTATACCCAAAGGTTGCGTCTGTTTACGAATATTACGAAAAGGGCAAATTGATTTTCTTACTCGTGGAAGCAAATTTTCCAGCAGTATTTTAGGTGCGGCCTGGGCGATTTGTGTACCCCATCGTTATATGAACGCGCCGTAGCTGTCAACACCTGTCAAGAACATACCCTGGACCGAGACTTGCTATTACTTAGACAGAAAAACCTGTTAAAGATGCAGTATAAAAGTGTTATTTTGTTTCTTTGTACAATGAATTTTCATTCGTGTTTGTTTTGGTATGTCGCAAAATAGTAGTAATAATAATAAAAATGAACGAATGGATAGAACGCAAATAAAAAAAAAGCTTTTGGGGGGACCTAATTTCAAATTTGGTACACTTTTTTGTTTTTTCGAGACTCTCATCTAAATATATCAGAAAATGTTGAAAATATTCCCCAGATTTGATGTGCAGAAAATCATAGTGATTCGTGAGAAAACATTTTTTTGTACCAAATTTATTTACATGCCATTCGACCAGCTCCAGTCATTTTTTTTGCACTCAAAAATTGGTCAAGAAATGGTTCCCGAAGAGAAATTAAATATCTAAATCGTACAAAAATTTCAGAGAATGGTCAAATTGAATGCTTGGAACGGGTTGTCAAAATTTAGGAAGAATCCGATGGATAGAACCGATGATATAGCTCACTGAACATGACGTGTCGACTTCCGTATGCTACTGCTTCGGCGTCGCAAAGTGCACGAAATAGTCTGTTCGACGCTCAAGGTCACTGATCAGAGACTGATCACATTTTGGCCAAAAAGGGACTTCCGGTTACCCGACTGGTACACAAAAAGTAATCTAGGGAAATTTCCACGTTTACAAAACCGGTGAACTGCATACAAAATACAATATATAACAACATTAACATTTTCAAACAATTTGTCTTTTACAATGTGTAATTCAACGTTGGAATCCTGATCAATATCATGGATTAATAAATATAAATATATAAGGAATTATTATTTGAAGATAATTGAATTTAGCAATATTATAATAATAAGATTTAAAATATCATATCAATATAAATCAGAATATTTACATTTTAAGAAAAACTAATGAGAATTATGACAGATTAAAAATCTATTTTTTTTCAAAAATGAAGGAAAACAGAAGAAATGGATTAAAATTCTCATTTATATACGATACGAATTATTGGTTTAGCTTTCGTTTTCTCACAGTTATTTTTTATTTTTTCATACAACTATTTATCTTCTGAATGATGACCTCGAGGACCCGATTAGCTTGGATTCATTCAAAATCTTCCAATAGTATTATTCATAAGGAAAAGTATATATAAAAAAATGTAGCCTATGTTAATATTTGATGAAGTTTTTTTTTCATTCATGAAAAATTCCCCTTGCTTTAAAGGCAAATAAGAATATGTTTTCTTTTGTAAAAATTAACAACTGAAAATGTCCGAAACTATAGCTTAATAATAGTGTATTTTACATTAAAGTAAAGTTGAATTTAAAAAAAAAATTGCATATGTTCAAACTTTAAAATCTTTCTCATGTCTAAAATATAATTTCTTCTATAAAAAATATATCAAGTTTTGAAAAGAAAACCGTGTTACATGTACCTCAAAATACTGACAAATATCTCATGGAAAAGGCCTGCCGTCTAGAGTCAGAAGCTAAAAAATATGAATGTTCACATATCTGACAAAATCACCCCTTGTGGCATCTCATTCAAACTTTTCAAAAGATTAACTTATATTTGATCATTTGCTTAAATTATAGAAGCAAACATATCTACAAATACTTACAAATCACAAAAAAGGTAATAATAAGACATACAACTAATTTTAAAAGTTAAGTCAAGAATACCAAAGGGATATTCGAAAGAGGGGAAAATCGAAACAACTGACAAACTCCGGAGAACAACGAAGACAAGACAAAAACAATACATGCACTACAATTAAGTAAAAACATAAGAAAAACACGGACCCCACCAAAAAACCGGGGTAGACTCAGGTGCTCCGGAAGAGCAAGCAGTCTCTGCTTCCTGCAGGACACCCGCCAAGCTGCCCATGTGAAATCCGCTATGAGAAAGGGATAATATCAGTGGAACAGGCCCATTCTCATTTGGGAAACGGTTTTTTCATACCTGTCAACCAAGTCATGATGACGTCTTTAAAACTTTAATAAGGATGACTCCAACGTAGGAGCAACATACCTGTGTCTACGCAACTTTTCTGTCAGGAGCCGGGCTCTTTCCAGGAAGTCAATGTACATGTCACAAGCTCTGGAATAACGTGCAAGCTGTGAAAAATATACTCCATATGCCTGCACTTCTGAAATATTGCCGCTAAAATTGTACTATGTTTTTATCTTATCTTTTCCTTTTTGTTAATGGCTTAATTGTAAAGCCACGATGAATTAAGTAATGTCACTTTCCTTAGTTCAGGTCCCACTAAAGTTAAGTTGTGTATGCCACTTAAGTTTAAGGAAATGTTTAATGAAATCATGGTATGAGAAACACTAAAATTAAGTTTTATGCATTCGGGTCCTGAACCCCATAGAAATAGCACAACTCTTTATTCACACCCTGACATTTTATACCCCACAAATATACTTTCAATATTATGAAAATCTTGGAATCACGAAATAAGAAACTTAAATGGAACCCACTCCCCTCCCCTCCCCTCCCCTTCTGTAAAGCTTTTCTTTTATAACTTGTTAATCGTGAATAAACCGTGTTATTTCTTGTTTGAAAACATGACATTTAATATAGTAATGTGTGAAAATATATTTACGTTTTACTATATTAATAAAACGTATCACAAAATACCTAAATAAATTTGATGCACTGAATGGCCATTTCGTTCACTGACATCTCATCAGCAAATTTTTGCCAAATTTTTTCTGATTACAAATTCTGTTTCATAAATGAATTGGCCAATTAGAATCAGACATGACAGTAATGGTCCTTCGATGGTCCTCTTCCAGAAGTGTGTTCTATGACCCAGACTGCCAACCGAAAAAAATTTAGGATGACCCGCAATGTAAACCATAATGGCTGCCACAGTCAAATTTAGGTCAACATAGGACCTTAGGACACTGTGGGAAAATTCTTTGAAGGTCTACTCCTCTGAAACCACTAGGCCAATTGAGACTAAATCGTGGTAGAATGGGCCTTTGGTGATTCCCTTTCAAAATTATGTCAGATATATATATAAAAAGTAAGTATGTTGCGAAACGGCACATACGACAATAGAATACGATGAAAATATATGGTAATGGTAAGCTGTCAAAAGGGTCATAAAAAGACCCTTAATGTACAAAAAAAGCAAGTCGAGTAAAAGCAAATACAAAATCATAAAATACACACAACAACAAAAGTTAAAGTAAAAAGTAAAAGGTTCAACCGAGATGGCCACCATAGCCGATCTTCGTTGAACACAATTCACTTATAGATCTTCTTGCCTGACAAAATAATGCCAAATGAAAAAACGTTAACGGCAATGATCTTTCAAAATTATGTCCATTGACCCAGATACCCAACCGAAATTATTGCCATAGCCGGTCTAAGTTTAACATACGACCCTATGAGGAAAATGATTGTAGATCTGTCTGAAACTTTAAAGCCTTGGTCGCAATGGTTCTTTCGTGATGCCCTTTCCAAATTGCGTCTGATGGTCCAAACCTTCAATTAAGAAAGCTGTCAGAGGTGATCTAAATTTCCATTAGACACAGTGCGACATTAGTTTTTAACACTACTGAGACGGTATAAACCAAACTCTGCAGCAATGGTTCTTGCGTGCTCAAAATAAAATTGGTTTGATGACACATAAAACTTTCTAAATGATTCATTTCTTTTTTTTTTATTCCTTTAATATTTTATTGCATATTTCTCTAACAAGTAACATTATGTTGTTTGGAGGTTCAATATAGTTTAAGTTCTATTGGTGTACTATGTATACTTAGTATTATAAAGCATTGATGGAAAACCCTTCAAAACATCAGTTGAATTTAAAATCAAGTAACACTGTAAGATTTATTAGAACAACTATCATCACACATGTTTATGTAGGACATATTTACAAATGCTTATTTGGGTCAAAATTTATGGTGAAGAAAAAAATTACAACTCGTGACCACGAGTTACTACTAACTCTTGGCCACCATTTATTAGTTAATAATAAATAAGCCGTGGCCACGAGTTATTGAGTCCGAGGACACTGAGAGCTATTGCCATCACTTGGCGTCCGTCCCCGTCTGGCGTAAAAATCTTCTCCTCTTAAACTACCTGGACCAATAGGAACCAACCTTTGTTGGAATGGTCTTTGGGTGACTCCTCTTAAAGCAAGTGTGTCCGGCATCCCGAATTCCAACCGACATGGCTGTTTACTAAAAATAGAAAAAGGGGTTCAATTTTTAAAATCTTCTAAGAAACTACATGGCCAGATTGAACCAAACTTGGCAACAGGTGTTCCTCTTTCAGTATTGAATCCGATACTCGGACTGTCAAGATAGCCGCCATGTCGAACTTAGTTGGAACCAGACTTCGCAGCAATGGTCTTTAAATTGTCCTATTTCAGAATTGAGCCCAATGACCCGGACTGTCAACCTAGGATGACCGCTACGGCCGAACTTAGTTTAACATTGAACCCCATGAGGAAATTCATTTCAAAATCTTTTTGTCTGAAACCACTTGGCCTGTTGGAACAAAAACTGGCAGCAATAGTCCTTAGTTGCTCCTTTTTTATAGTGATGTCTGATGACCCACACTGTCTTTGGATAGTCCTCTTTAAGAATATTGCCTAATGATCCGGATTGTCAACCAAGATGGCCGACACGGCCGAACTTAGTTTAACATAGGACCCTTTGAGAAAGTTCTTTTAAAAATATTGTCTGAAACAACCTCGCCAGTTGAAACTGCACTTGTGTCCAAAGCCCTTACTGTCGACCATATGAGCCAAACTTATCATAGGACCTTATGGGAAAATTATTTTTAAAATCTACTTTTCTGAAACCATTTGCCCAATTGGAACAAGACATTTGCAGCAATGGTCCTAAGACACTTCTCTTTGAGAATTATATCGGATGACCCGGACTGCCTTTAGTTGGTGCTCTTTCAGAATTGTTTGTGATAACATGAAATGCTAACTCTAAAACTACTGAGTAAAAGGTAGCCGAACTTGATATTAATCCTATGACAAAGAATGACAACTACATGTAGAATCGTCCAGAATGGTTCTAGGGTAAAACTGTCATAAATGGTTGTAGGTAAGGAAAAACCCTGTCATAAACGGTTCTATTGGTGTCAAGATGACAGTTCGCGACTTTTCTAGAACAGTTATTCTGACAGTTTATGACAATTCTAAAGAGAGGTTAGAACTGAGCTCAACTTTAGTTTAACATATAACTCTATTGGGAATTGTCTTTAAAATCCTATTGTCAGAACCCACTAGGCCATTTTGAACAAAACTTGGCAGCAATGGTCCTTAATTGGTCCTCTTTCAGATTTTATCCGATGACCCCCTAGTCATCTAAGATGGCCACCAGAGCCAAACATATTTTAACATAGGACCCTAGGGGAAATTTACTTAAAGATCTTCTTTTCTGAAACGACTTGGCCAATTGGAACAAAACTTGGCCGCAGGGGTCCTTAGTTGGTCCTTTCAGAAGTCAACCTTTCAAGATGGTCATCAGAGTCGATCATAGTTTCACATAGAACCCTGTGAAGAATTTAATGAAAGATCTTCTTGTCCGAAACCGCTTGGTAAATTTGAACAAGACTTAGCAGCAATGGACTTTAGTTAGTCCTCTTTCAGATGTGTGCCTGCCCGTCCTCCGATATGGCCACCAGAGCCGAAAATAGTTTAACAAACATAGTTTAACAAATGACCCTTTGGGAAATTAACGTAAAGACCTTCTTGTCGGAATCCACTTGGCCAATTGGAATAAAACTTGACAGCAATGATCCTTAAGTAGTCCTCTTTCAAAATTGTGTCTGAAGACTATGTCTACCATTGAAGGTGGCGGTCAGAGTAGAACATGCTTTTTACCTAGGGCCTAATGTAACCTAATGTAAAAATCACTGAAAGACTTTTGTTTGAATCCAGTGAGCCAGTTGGAACTTAGCAGCAATGGTCCAGGCTGGCAAGCAAGATGCACTCAGTCCAGGTGAGCATTATGGACTCCTGTGAGCCTCTAGTTCATGTTCCTTTATTGTTAGGTTTTTTGTTGTTTATAGAAATTTCTTTATTTGAGATTTTGTATTGAGGTTTTGTTACAAGTTAGATGTTGTGTATTCGAGTGCCAGTTAGTACTTGTACTGTGGTATGGGCTTTGTTTCATTGGTAAAAAATACACGTTGACCAATTTGGTATTTATTCGCACATTTGTCAGAATAACATACATGACATAGTCCCTGTGAGAGAATTGGAAAAGAAAATATAACTGAGATTGAAGATACTTTTTATTTGGTCTTTTTTACATGTTTGTATTTATTTCTGATAAAGGTTCTTCATTGGTATAGATAGTTCCATACACTCCTTTTCTTTTTTTTTATCATCGTGGTTGAGTAAAATTCTTCACTTTATTTTTATCATAACGCAACGAGGTCTTATGGGAAAAATACGTTACTACTTCTGAAGTTTGAATATATCAGAATATATCAGAAAGCTAAAATGTTGGTATGTATTTGTAACTAATACATATTTATTGATTCTGACGACGAATAAATTCTTAATAAATTTCCAGCAGTACTTAAGAAGCGACTTGTAATTCTACATACATATATATATACTACTCATTCATTTCAATGTGACTTTCCCTTACGACGGTTGTTAAGTTACATTTGTGTGTACCTTAGAGTTGTTTTGTGGTATTTTAGATATGGGCTGCTACTGTAATTTACTACTTACTACTTCCTGTATATTATTAATTAAAAAGTAGATTGTATGCCTTAAGTCGTTATTTGGCTTCATCTGAAATGAAATATTAATTTTAGATTTCAGATTCGAATTTATTTAATTTTTATCGTAAAATGATCGAACTCTCATAATATTTCCCTCATTGTACAAAATACCTACCTATGATGCAACAGCGACATCATTAACGCCATGAACGTCTGCTAATAAAAGGTTTGAATAAATTGTTTTCACGTAGATGTTGGTCAAACAACTACCAGCAAGAGCCTTGTCCAAAAGATTTTTTAATATATTGTTTGTCTTAAAGCTTGCATAAAGATACATTTCCGAGGAATATCGTTTGGGCAAGGTTGTTGATCATATCAAAAGTTTAATCCAAAGGTCCAAAAATTTGTGTTTTCATATATAAATTGTCTTCATTTATTTTTTAAACAGTTCCAGAGATGTTAATTCGCAAACAACAAAAAGCTAAGGACGAGTTTAACATGAATATTTTGTACGCATTAATGTGTAGAAACGTATAAAAGATATAGTAGATGTCACAGAAAGCCAGACAGATGCAAGAAAGTTGAAAAATATACTTAAACAAGAAACAGCCCCACTTTGATTACTAAGCAAAGAAACGAAACGAAACGAAGCAGTTTCGTTTCTTGAAATGGTACATGTAATTTTCAATGGGAGATTACTAAAATAAGAAAGGAAACGGTTGTTTCATTCGTTTCTGTGTTGTTTCGTTTCGTTTCTTGAAATAGTAGTCCCTTGAATACTAGTGTACACTCATTTGGCATAAATACAGATGAACATATATATACAAAACAGTATTTTTTAGCTCAGCTGGCCGTGTGCCTTATGCCATCACTTGGTGCCCGTCGTCGTCCGTCGTCGTAAACTATTTCAAGGATCATCTCTTCAGAAAATACTGGGCCAAATACTTCAAAACTTTAAATGGATGTCCCTTAGGGTATCTAGTTTATAAAGTGTGTTCGAGGTTTTAATCCATAATCAAACAAGGCCACCATTGCTAAAAATAGAACATTGCGGTAAACTGCAGTTTTTGTCTTATATCTCAAAAGCTAAAGCATTTACAGTAAAACTGACAGGGATAAAAATGTTCATCAGGTCAAGATTTACCTGCCATGAAATTTTCTGACGAATCGGTTAACCCTTTTTGGGTTATTTCCCCTGAAATTGTTAATTTTAAGGAAATTTTACAGTTTTAGGTTATTATCTTGAATATTATTTTAGATAAAGACAACGGTAAACAGCAAAAATGTTCAACAAGGTAACATCTACAAATAAGTCAACTTGAACAAAATCACTGATTGACCCCTTATAGGAGTTTTTGCCCTTTAAAGATCTTTTCGTCGGAAACCACTTGGGCAATTGGGACCAAAGTTTGGTGGAATAGTCCTTAGGTGGCCCCCTTACAAAATTATGTCCAGCATTCCCGACTTCCAACCGACATGGCTGCTGTTACTAAATATAGGAAAAAGGGGATGAATTTAAAAAATATTCTTCTATGAAACTACAAGTCCAATTGGAACCAAACTTTGCAGTAATGGTCCTCATGAGGTTCTTTTTCAGATGCATGTCCGATGACCCGGACTTTCAACCAAGATGGCCACCACAGCCGAACCTATTTTAGCATAAGACCTTAGGGCCTATGGGAAAATTCATTGAAAAATCTTCTTGTCTGAAACCACTTGACCAATTGGAATCAGACTAGGCAGCAATGGTCCTTAGGAGGTCCTCTTTCAGAAATGTGTCCGATTTTGTGGACTGTGAACCAAAATGGACGCTACAGTCAAACTAGTTTAACATAGGACCCTATGGGAAATTCACTCAAAAATCTTCTTGTCTGAAATCACTAAGCCAATTAGAACTAGACTTGGTAGCAATGGTCCTTAGATGGTCCTCGTTCAGAATTTCGTCCGATGCGGACTGTCAACCAAGGTGGCCGCCACAGCCGAACATAGTTTAATATAATGCCCAATGCGAAACTTTATTGAAAAATCTTCTTGTCTGAAACCACTTGACATATTGAAACCAGACTTGGCAGAAATGGTCCTTAGTAGGTCCTCTTTCAGAAATGTGTCAGATTTCGTGGACTATGAACCAAGATGGCCGCATCAGCCGAACTTATTTTAACATAGGACCCTATGGGAAATTCACTCAAAAATCTTTTTGTCTGAAACCCCTAAGCCAATTAGAACTAGACTTGGTAGCAATGGTCCTTAGATAGTCCTCTTTCAGAATTTCGTCCGTTGACCCGGACTGTCAACCAAGATGGCCGCCACAGTCGAACTTAGTTTAATATAACGCCCTACGGGAAAATTCATTAAAAAATCTTCTTGTCTGAAACCATTTAGCCAGTTGGAACAAAACTTAGCAGAAATGGTCCTTAGATGGTTCTCTTTTAGAAATGTTTCCAATGACCTGAACTGTCAACCAAGATGACTGCCATAGCTGAACATCAGCCAAATTGACTGCAACACTTAAATGTTTAGTCCTGCTCAAGGTGAAAATTTAAATCCAGGTGAGCGATACAGGCTCTTGAGAGCTTCTTGTTTTATTCCTTTTCAAACTATTAACAGATAATACATACTTCAAAAATCAGAATCCAGATTGGTTTGGTACATGTGCATAAGGAGAGATAACTCTCCATATTTGGCCTTATTTGTAAACCTTGGGCACCATCTAGAGGAGTTTTTTTTTAGTCCCCCTGCAGAAATGTTTACCAAAATGACATTTTTACGAGTTGAGTTTCACACCAGTTTTCCCAAAACGACTGAAAACTTCCGCTAACTCATCAAGGTGTTCTTGAAAGATTTCTGAACAAACCATCATATCGTCGAGGTTACAGAGGCATGACTTAAAAGTAAGTCCATCAAAAACTGAAACGAATTTGGACCTCAGCTGAATCCCATAAGCAGTCTGCTAAATTTGTATGTCTCAAAACATGTGTTAAATGCTGTATACTTAGAGCTTGAAGGGTCTACTTTCATTTGGAAAACATCCGGGGCTTAGATCTATGGAAGTTATGAAATTCGGTGTGCGTTGAGAAAACGATTCTGTCAAGTCCTGTAAATCTGGAATACTGTAAGAAAAATGTTGGCATTGCGAGTTCAAATATCTAAAGTCACAAAAAAATCTAAACTGTGAAAACCTTGCTTCTTTGTCATAAGGAGGCCCGGGTTTTTTTTACCATGTACACGCTTTGTCACCAACACAATTTAGCTTTTTATCGGGAGCTCCTCGTCAACACTAATCGGAGAAATGATTCCTTATTTTATTAAATTGTCAGGTTATTAAGGATAGGGTTTCTTATATTTTTGCCTTGCATCCGGTTTTATAATAATTTTGTGTTGAACTAAATCTGTAAAGCCTAGTTTCCTGGCGAAAATATATCTTTTCTCAAATAAAAACTTGTGTAAATCTGTTCTCTGAGAATGTGACAAGTCACATGTGTCAAAACGAAAGTTGGAAATGAAATTAGATATTTCACTACAATCATGTCACTTTGTAGTATTACATGTATCATACTCTTGCTATTTGGATTATTTGTGTCATTTAATAAATTTATGTTCTGATCAAACGTTCCTGGTTATGTTCTTTAAAGAGAACTAAAATGTGGTCCGATGTAATTTCGTCAAAATTTAATAGCTCCTTTCCTGTTTCTTTATACAGATCAATACTACAGTTATACAGAATTTAATAACTTAATTTGAACGATTCTATTTTGAGAAACAGATGAAATAATTAATCCTCTTGACAAAATATGTCTGCTTGACGTACAGATGCATTGTTCTCGTACATATATTCGACTGAACTTTTCCCCTTATTATTGTCTCTGTATTAGGCATAATTCTTTGTATAATATGCGATCTTTTCGGAACAGTCATCATTTCGCTAGAGTCTATTACCATTTAATTGTCAATCAAATAACTAGTCCCAGCGATGATAGGATGCGAATACTTTTTGATTAACACCGGAAATGTTTATTTTTACAAAGCAGGACTAACTACTCCAACTTTTTCATTGTTAGCCAAAACTATTGAATCACGTACAGCTAAACAGAAATTAAACGTTTCATTGTAAGGCGAAGAATTATAAAATTGTTTTGAAATAATATTGACGGAATTGTTTTTATGATGACATGTTCTACTAATTAAGTGTAAATTTACCAAAGTTGGAATATAAATTTTTTAAATTAAATGGTAACATTAACTCTAGTGATATTAAGGTTATTAATATGCATGGTTGCTAGATGCATTTCCAAAAAATGAAGGTCTTAGAGTCTTTCAGGAAATTTACCAAATTTGGAGTTATTTTTTTTTAAATCAAAATATTCCATTTGAAAGCTAATATTCTGCTAGTGTCTGATTGTATGGTTGATTGGTAATTTTCAAAAATTAATTAGTCTGAGACCATTCCAGAAAATATTTTCTGTCCCAAGGGAAAATTTCAAAATTCCGAAACCTTAGGCACATACAACTTTTAAAGTGCTAGTAATGCACCAATTTTTACGTTTCTACAGCTTAGGGTGTAAGATGAGTTCTGTGACAATAAATTTTGGGATTGTTTAACTCTCTTGTTCTGTGTTTTATTGATATAAGTGGCTTCCAGTTATCAATACCAGAGTAATTAATTGTACAACTAGGAAATTTAGGCAATTTTGCACCAACAGCTGAAACATTTGAATCTGTGGTTTTTTTTTCATTGAAGGGTTAAGCAAAAATTCATTAGCAACAGGATTAAAGTTTGGAGTTAATTCTCTAATCAAATATGTGCACTTTCAACATAATATTTTTATTTTCATTTATCACCTTTCACTAATTGTGGGAAATGTTTTCTTCACATGTCCGTCCCTGGATCTTACTACGGGTCCCATCAATCACATAGTTAGTTTAAATTTCCTTCAGAGTCCCATACAGAGCTATATGCCATATAATTTTTTACCTCCCTACAAAATAAAAGGCGATCAATTTCATACACCCCCCCCCCCTTACAGAACCAAATTAGAAATTTCAACTCCCCCCCCTCCCCCCCCCCCCCCGAAAAAACTCCCAACCACCTCAAATGGTCAGTAATGACTGTTTCCATAATTTGTAAAAAAAAATATCCTTATTTGAATATATAATGACATCTATTTACTCAGGTATGTTCGTGATACAGGCTCAATCTAACATACCAGACAAAGTTTCTTAATGCTATATAAAAATAAAATATTAGGGCCGTATTCATAAAGGTGGTTTAAAGTAAACCTCGTTTAATCTTAAACCTGGTTTAGTTAAACCAAGAAATTAAGTTTAAATTAAACTCTATTCATGAAAAAAATTTAATCCTAGTTTAAGTAAATTTCGTTTAAAATTGAATAAACTTTTTTTTTCAAAAACTAAGGTTAGATTTTAACTATGATTACGAAAATAAAACAACTGGCTCCGAATCGCATTTCATTGTTACGTTCTGTTTATAACGTGATTATACACATCTCGACACTGAATTCAAAGCCGCTAATACATACTTTAAGAAATGCTAGTTGGCGTGATTGGGGTGTCCGTAACAGTTTTATTTGAAATGAAATCTTGAAACTGGATGCAAAATAATAAGAAAAAAAAATCATGTCAAACCAAAGTTTCCAATTAGAAAATTTCGTAATTGGAATGCATCCACGGGAGGGCTGCATATTTTTACCCACACATTTTACTGATGGTAACTTAATTTGACAGAAGCCTAATACAAACGTTTAAAAAGTGATGTATTAAATTACGAATATTTTTAAATGTTTTTAGGAGGAGTGGGATCTTTAAATTTTAGGAATATGTACTATACACTCTGTTAAGGATACGACAGATACATCGAAGTCCGCTTCATATTTTGACTTGTTTCTTGAAATACACAATGAGGGACATTTGAAGACAAAACTCTAGACAAACGTGATGACTTCGACTCGCCTGCATATAGCGTCTACATTTCTCAGCATATCCGACATTCAAGGGCATGCGTTAGTTACCATGACTTTCGACAAAGAGGATTACTGCTGTCACAATAGTTTCTTCAACAGGTTTTTATCAGGGATAAGTTGATGTCATCAATTAGGAAATTTTACGGTCGTGATCACGAATTTATTTACCGTTACATTGTTCCATTATCTCAGATGACGTTGGACCTGTTCTGACAAAAGGGGGCGGTTTTTTTTTTCGTAAAACGGCTGTAAAGGAGTATACTTTTGTTTCTCTTTTCTACAAAAGGGTAATATCTGACTATCTGGAATTGGGTTATATGTCAAGAACATCTGGGGCTGGGTTATAATTTGAAGGAAACATAGAATTTCAGTCACAATCACATTTAAAAAAGAAACTTACATGGGAAACAAACATAAGACAAGTAGCTGAAAACAAAGTCTGGATGTTTATGTGCTACATTTGGATTGCAAGTTAAAACGGGGTATTAGTTTGGACACAGATTTTCTGCAATGGAATATGTAACATGATCAAATTTTGTCTGGAAAGGGGTCGGGGTTCAAATGTGCTGGAAGAAACCACCGATCAACTTTTTTCACGTATCCCCTTCCCCACCCCCTTCCGGGCATCCTATAAAGGTAACAAAATTGTCAACTTCTTTTTTATTTTTATTTTAATTTAACAGATATATCTCACATGGAATTCATGAACAAATTTAAGTCAAACTTTTTATTACAATGTATTTTCATTTAGATTTGCACATTTTTATTATATTGGGGCAAACAAATAGCAAGGGTTAACTCTCTTTGAATGTAATAATTTTATAAATTATGTGTATGGATAGAATTTTTTTCGTCTGAATAAAATAAGTATGTTTAATTTAATCAATTATTCTGGATCATACGAATTGGATGAAAAAGAGAAAGGTAAACAACCTATTTATCAGACAAATAAAGAAACAAGTTTTAATATGTGCAAAATGTACTACTAGTATATAAAATCAAACTATTACAAATAGGAGTTGTATCAAAATTTTATAGCAATGTGAAATATATGTACTCTATTAGTAAATCCTGCATTCGTAATAAAAATCAAACCACAGATTTTTTTCCAGAAGAATTAGGAGTGAAACAAGGGGACAATTTAAACCCTAATCTTTTTAAAAGTTTTATAAATGATCTTTCCAAGTATTTAAGCGATACTCCAGATCTTGTCTACATAAACAATACTCCTATTTACTGCTTAATGTATGCAGATGATATAGTTTTGCTAGCATCAACTTCTAATGGGTTACAAGGTAAACTTGATAAACTCCAAACTTATTGTAAAGACTGGTGTTTAAGTGTTAATTCTTCTAAAACTAAAGTTCTAATTTTTAACAAGGCAGGCAGGCATATATAACAAAAAAAATTGTTTAATAGTGTAGCTATTGAATGTGTCAAGTCATGTAAATATCTGGGTATCATGTTCAGCAGTTTTGCGTCATTCTCCCTTGTTCAACAGGAACTATTTTAAAAAGCACTCAAAGCCTTCTATAAACTAAGAAGCGATTTTCTGTCACTGAACCCTAGTGTTAAAATATCTATGCATGTCTTTGATCATACTATAAAGCCAATCCTTCTTTATTGCGCTGAAGTATGGGGTTATTCAATCCATTCACGGCAAAGTTCAGATCTGAAACTTGCAATTAAGATAGTATTTACACAAGCTTACCTTGTGAGAAAATGCATAAATTATTGAATTTTCTTGGGGTGCATAAAAAGTCAACTAACTATGGTGTTCTGTCTGAACTTTGAAGATTTCCGATTTATTTTGATATTATCAAAGCTATGGTGAAATATTGGCCTAGATTGGAAAATCTTAACTCTTCGTTCTCATTATTAAATCCTGCATTTGTTGAGAGTAAATCATTATTTGATAAAAAAAAATCCTTCATGGTTTAGTTCAGTAAGATATATACTTAATAATATAAAGGGACTGAATTAATCATTGAAAGAAACCAAATTTACAAAGTTTAAAGAAATGAGTAAGAAGTTGATGTTTCAGCACTACCTAGGCATGTGGCAAGCTCAAAAAAACAAAACACACCAATGGGAAACTTGAGAACTATTGCCAACTTAAAAATAATTTTGGCATTGAAAAATATTTGCTTATCCTGAAAAACTTTGATCATCGGAGAAATATAACCAAACTCAGAATATCTGCACATAGGTTACAAATTGAACGTCGGAGATATCAGGGTATTCTTCGACAAAAAAGAACATGTGTCAGGTGCATATCAGGGGAAATAGATGATGAGAAACACTTTTTGTTTGTGTGTAATAACAACAATCATTTAAGAAAATAATTGATTAATTTATTAATACCTCGTGTGCTAATTTCAAATATGTGATCATCAATGAAAAAATTAGATGGTTATGTAATAATGAAAATTTAGTATACTGGTCTCAATTTATGATTTAATAACAGCAAGGGCTGTCTGATTTTCCATACAGCTTTTGCTACCACTATTGTAGTTTTCTTTAACTGTTAATGATGTGTGCCTGAGACACTGTGAACGTTCCAAACTGGTGTTGTTATTATACTTATACAATTCACTTGTTTGTAGTTGTTAACTTAAGCAACATTTACATGCTTATTTTATATACTATACATTTGTTTGTTTTATATATGTAACTCAATCATATTGGTCTTGTACTGTAATTATGCCCCCCATGGGCCCATTAATTGGTTATTTATAAAATCTTCTTCTTCTTTCTATAGGTACTTAACGAGTATTGCTTTTCTATTGAATAAACCAACGACGTATGTAACGACCCACTTTGAAAACAATTACGCACTTTGAAAAGATTTTTCGGTCAAATTTTTTGCGTCAAATTTCGGTTAAGCTTAACCCGCTTTGAAAATTTGTTCAAACTGCGTCAAAATTTTGGAAATAATTTTTCAAATTGTGTTAAAATCTAGACCACTTTAACACACTTTGAAAACTTGACATATTTGCGTAATGACATTTTGAAAGGGATTAAACGCTTAATTGCAGCCAAAACAAGGCCTAATCAGTTCCTATTTTGCGAAAAATTATTGCAAGGGTAAAATATGCTTACGAATCTTTATCCAAAAATTTAAAGGAAACACAACAACTTCCCTTTGATGAAATATCTTCTTTAGAATTAGCGGCTTATAACAGAAGGGAATACATGTACATGTATATGATTTAAATCAAGTGTACACATACTTGTTTACGGATTGATATATGTATAGCGATTCCAATTAATGTAATTAAATATGTTATTGAAATATTGTATATTGTATGAGTGCGCAAGTAAGCTGCCATAATTTGATTTTGTGCCAGGGGCCCCAAACAGTGTTCTCAAAAGTATAAACACCTCTGAATATCCGTTTAACTTGCATATGAATTGAAATCTTTCAACATTTATTTAGTTTAGGGTTTTATTTTTTTTATAGTATCAAAGTCAGAATTTTGATTTTTCTGGTATACTCCATCTATTATACATTTGATTTGAACTCTTCCAAGATGTTTTTGGAGGTATGTTTTTATTTTATTTAAAATTGTAGAATCAAAGAATTTTAATCTTGCTCCGGTAGAATGTCCAAACATTGGACCCAAAAGGATTGACTTGAACTATTCAACATATATATTCTATAGTTTAGGGTTTTAATTTTGTTATGGAAACAAAGTCATATTTTTCCTTGAGTGTCCGTACAAGGGGTCCAAAAGAATTAATGTCTCTATTACTCATAGAACATTTATTTAGTTGAAGGTTGAAAATTTGTTACAGAATAATTGTAGATAATCTGAGGTGTTTAATAGCCTTTGGATTTTTCGCTATGGGTTCAAAGAAGGGGCCACTTGAACTCAAGCTATACAGCTTTTAGCTTACTATCAAGATAATGTGTTGATGCAAATTAGCTTTTTAAATTTGGATTTTGGCCGGAAGATCAAAACATTGGTAAAAGAAAATGGTCGAAAAGTCCAATTGTTCTGTATTTTTGGCATCTGAAATATTATATAACTTCGTTCTACATTTTGTATATGGTGTGATGACACAGAAAACAGATATTTATTTTGAATTTTAAATTAGGTAGATTTTCAGGAGACTCTCAGACCGGTATCTTTAAACGTGGAAAAAGCAAATATTTATAGGACAAATAAATTGCGGCCACGTTTTACCTCTCCCCCACCCTCCCCCATTTTGTGCTAAAGTTTTTCAAATCACGTCCAAATTTTTGACCGACTTTGAAAAAAATCTCAGATCGCGTCAAGTTGGTGCCAATTTTTGACGCGATTTGAAACAATTTTTCAAATCGCATTAAGTTGGTCCTAATTTTAGACGCACTTTGAATTTTTTTTCCAATCGCGTTAAGTTAGTCGAATTTTTGACGCACTTTTAAAACATTTCAAAATCGCGTTAATTTGGTCCTAATTTTTTATGCACTGAATTCTTATAAACGCGTTATGTTTTTTTTTTTTCCATGCACTTTGAAAAAGTGTTCACTGTGTTTCTGCCACATTTCAACTGGAAATTCCTGTTGATAGAGGTTGCATGATTCAACCGGTTACTACTTCAAAGGTTTATTCACGTTTCTCCAACATTTGATAATTAGCTATCATAACATCTAATTAAGGGTGGGGATTAGGGGGCCCTCAAAAGTATTGCTAAAATTCTTCTTACCTGTAATTTACCTGTAAATTTTGTTGGAAAAAGGGCTAACTTTTTAAGTAACTCAAGATAATATGAATATAATTTAAAAAAATATTAATGCTAATAAAACTTATTTAGTTGTATGTTTCATAAAAAGATAAATTTGATCTTTTATTTTATATTTGAATATTTTCTTCTTCATATAGTATCATTCGGCATCAATGTATTATGAATTAAAATATTTAAAAATTGTTTAAAAAAATATATTAAAAATATATTAAATTCCATTATGTTTATCTTTTAAAATTATTAGGAATAATTTCATAATTTAGATGCAGAATTTATCAGCTTGTCTAATTACTTTAATTAGGAAACTAAATATTAACACACCACTTCAAAAGATTTTACTAATTAATGGATAGGCCAAAATACACTTGTCTCGTGGCTTTAGGGCTAATCACAGAACTGATATACTGACCACACCCATAAAATTAACCATAGAAAAGCGCCCTTAGAGAGGAATCACTATGTTAAAACTACCAATAATTTATGGTCAAACATCATTCGGCCTAAAAAAATATGTGGTCTTGGTTGTCGTTAAAAAAAGATATGACTTGATCAAAAACTTTGAATCCATGTTTTGGTATATAAAAATTATATTATAAAAATTATGATTCCACCACAGCAAGATCATGCTGATATTTACTATGTACTTTCTGTTAATGTATTTTGCATAAACTGTATGTCTTCTGTTTCCGGCAATTACATGAGTAGTATATAATCACAGTTCAAGTCGTATTTGAGGAGGTGCCGGAAGTGACGTCACTGGAACCGGAAATGACGTCACAAGAACCGGAAGTCGCGTGACAATAACCGGAAGTATCCGGAAGTGGTATGCGCAACCGGAAGTAATGGGTTTTCGGCCATTTGTTTACGTAAATGACGCAAATCACCTGCTGGGACCCGAATATGTCGTCTGTGCATGTGACCGGAACCGGAAGTACCAGAAGTGGTTTGTGCTCATGCGCGCATGCGCCACCGGAATTTATGTATTTTCCCACGATTTGTTTACGGAAGTGACGTAAGCCGCGTGCTGGGACCCGGATGTGTCGTCTGCTCATGTGTAGGCGGAACCGGAAGTGATTTGCGCGCACCGCAAGATTTTCCCGCCATTTTCCATTATTTGTTTACGGAATGCACACGGTATGGGAGAGGATTCAACAGACTATAGTGATTCAGTCTCAGACACCACCACAGAAGCCGATCACGAGGAATCGGAACAAAGTAGTGACCATGAATCCAACGAAAACTCCGAAGAGCAATGCGAACAGTCTCCATGTCACTTTGAATAGAACATTTCAAGTACACCAAGCGGAATACTCACAGAAAGTAAACGAACTAGTCGAATCCGGAATGGAAGACAAGGCACGCTTGGCAGCATATGGAGACATATTTGACACATACAGAGACGAAATACAAAACCATTACCTCGGGCTGATGTCCTGACATCAAGACATGAATAAAGACCCCGTACCTAGAAAGATAAAGAAAACGGCTAAACGCTTGAGAAAAGAGGAAGACTACGAATCAAAAGAATCATGGGAATATGCCGTAGAAAAACGAAAATGTCTGCTTAACCGTGTATTGAACGGCTACGACCCACCACCAGCTGAAGACAACAATGACTATATGTGACGGAGGAATTGGAACATATTACAAAGAAAAACAGAAAAAAATTTTTTTTTTAAAAATTAAAAAACAATAAAAAGAAGGGAAGGAGGGTAATGCAGCCTATATATGTTTATACATATCTATAGCCAGTCACAAGCCTGGACAAATGCAGAGTGTTCTTTCGAATGACCCGAATGTAAGGGTGCTCTCGCACCGATCCAATCTTTGACTAACGACAATCGACCACCACTAGCAGCAGCAGCGAAAACAGCGACAAGTAGCCCCAAAACTGAAATGAGTACGTGAGTATAGTCATGATTGGCGATGAACAGCGAAGAGCAAGAGAAAAAGAGAAAAAGAGCGATGAGCAAGTGAAGAGCAGCGATGACGAACTGCAACAAGCAGCAGGAGCAGCAGCGAAAACAACGACAAATAGCCCCAGAAAACCAAATTGAGCACACGAGTAAGGTCAGGAGTAGCGATGAACAGCAAAGAGCAAGAGAAAAACAGCGATGAGCAAGAGAAGAGCAGCGATGATGAAGAGCAACAAGCAGCAGCAGCAGCAGCAAAAATAGCGACAAGTAGCACCAAAAAAAACCGAAATGATCACGCGAGTAAGATCATGATTAGCGATGAACAGCAAAGAGCAAGAGAATAACAGCGATGAGCAAGAAAATAGTAAGAGAAAAACAGCGATGAGCAGCAAAATGCAACAGAAAAACAGCAATGAGTAGCAAATAGCAAGAGAAAAACATCGACGAGCAGCAAAGAGCAAGAGAAGAACAAGAGAAAAACAGCGACTAGCAACAAAGAGCAAGAGAGAAACAGCGATGAGCAGCAAAGAGCAAGAGAAAAACAGCGATTAGCAGCAAAGAGCAAGAGAAAAACAGCGATAAGCAAGAGAAGAGCAGCGATGACGAACAGCGACGGGCACCAGGAGCAGCAGCAGCAGCGAAAACAGTGACAAGTAACCCCAAAAACTAAAATGAGCACCCGACTAAGGTCATGAGTAGCGATGAAAAGCGACGAGCAGCGAAGAGCGGCATAGAGCAAGAGAACAGAAATGAAGTGCATCATAGAGCAATGAAATGGACCATCGTTGCTAAGGCAGTTGCTAAGGACACCCCTCCATTGACCTAATGGTGACAGCATCAGCTGGAGGTAAGGAGACATAATCCAATTCTACCTTTAGTCCTCACAGAAACTTCACCCGTGGAGAAAAGTGCGGGAAAAGAGAAGATAATCCAACAGTACCTCTGTACTTCGATTACTCTCGGACTTCGACATAACAGTGAGAGTATCAGAGGCTCCAGTCGAGACCCTTACCTATAGACCGATGAAGATCCAGAGACGACCGAGAAGTGCGGGAAAAGGGAGATAATCCAATCAGAATTCTGGTCAAGCATGGTACTTGCGTGTCCCAGCTAGTGACTTACGCCACTTCCCTCAACAAATAATGGAAAATGGGGGAAATCCACTACTTCCGGTTGCGCATGCACGTTAATCACTTCCGGTTCCGCATACACATGCGCAGACGACACACCCGGGGCCCAGCACGTGACTTGCGTCACTTTCGTAAACAAATCGTGGGAAAATCCATTCATTCCGGTTGCGCATGCACGCAATCTACTTCCGGGTACTTCCGGTTCCGATCACACATGCGCAGACGACACATCCGGGGCCCAGCACGTGAGTTGTATCACTTCCGTAAACAAATGGCGGGAAACCCACTACTACCGGTTGCGCATGCGCGTATACAACTTCCGGATGCTTCCGGTTTCGGTCATGTAACTTCCGATTTCGGTGACGTCATTTCCTGTTCCGGTGACGGCACTTAAGGGCACCTCATCAGCACCTCCTCAAATACGACTTGAACTGTGCTTATATACTACTTACATGAACATGTATTTTCGTGTATAGAAAAAAAAAGATCCATATTTTTTCTAAAACTGCAATGGGTTGTTTTGGTCTAGCTATTTAAAAATAGGAGAATGTGTAGGATAGTGAAGAAAGTAGTCTATTCTCTCTCGCGATAGGTCCAAATCCGGATAATATATCTATTAGGCGACTAAAGCTCAAATCTTGATGCTGGTTATCGTGCGAGAAAAATTTTGAGATTTGAAAATCCTTTTATTATATAATCATACATCTTTGCTTATACCTCACCTTTTCCTTAAGGGTTAACCTCGTGGTCATTCGATCAAAGTTGAGGCTCAACTGGCCTTGATTAAAAAAAGAACGTTCTTTCAGTATCAGTTGCTGACTTTGTATAAACATGTTGTTTAAAGGTCAAGACCCCCGACAGAATTTGAAAGGAGATCGCTTATGGAACATTCGACCAAAGTGAAGCCTCAATAGGTCATGCAGTTTCAGAGGAAAGAATTTGTATGCTGATTTTTTTTTCTATTTTCAGTAACCATGATAACAGCGGCCATAATAGTCTAAGATCCTAACCCCAAAAAAAAACAATTTTAAAAGGGACTAATTGCGCTTCAGAAAACAGAATAAATATATTTTCATTTTAAACGCTCAATGTAAACAATTGTACCAGGTATCATTTCTTTGGAAGTACCACGTAACAAGTATGTTTGTTTTAGTTGGGGTTTTACGCCATTTTCAGCACATTTGGCTATTTCACGGCGGCCAGTTTTTATTGGTGGGAAGAAGCCGGAAAACCCGGAGAGAACCACCGACCTTCGATAGGAAAATTGGTATTCCTTGTCAATTTAGATCGGAGTCAAACACACCCGCCACAGGTGAGATTCGAACTAACAATCTCAGTTGCATGTCAGTGTTGACAGGCTAGTGATCATTAGTAGTCATGACGAACTACCTAGACCACTCGGCCACCGATTCCCCTATGTAACAAGTAGTTATTCCTGAAAGTTTTATCTCCATTGGTCAGGTAGTTTTGGAGAATTCAACCAATCAGAAAAGCTCTTTTTGGGACCTGACAACCTTTTTTGTTAGCAGAGCTGCACTAAAATCACAAAATAATTTGCCTTAATATAAAATGTAAGTATATCACTTCCATCACGCTAGCTATAAGTATATTTATATTCCATAGGGCTGGCCAAATGTTAACAAGGTCCGATCCTAGAAACAGTCCAGCCCAAAGGTACTTCATGTCTTACATTAGCTACTGATTTCTTGGGGGGAAAACCTGGACTCCATTACTATTCTGTACGTTTAAATTACCATTTAAGTATGTCCTAAAAGTAAAGTTTCAACGTGGATCAGGCGGCTTTCGGAAACAAAACTTGCCCATATTCTGCAACGTCACATTTGCTTGTGGTGACGTAATATAAGCCCAAAATTAGTGAAATGCACACATATTTTGGAGAATCAGCACTCGTAAAATATTTGAAACATTTCAGCAGTTGAAAAGGGAAACAAATACTCTGCCTATCAGAAACAAAAAGTGGTATTGTTTTTTACTTTCATTGTGAAGAAACGTTTGAGAAAATCCCGACAAACAACTTGCAATAAGCATTATACATGACAACTTTGGGTCAGATAGTTTCAGATATTTTAGAAATTTGCTCCTCAGATTGGTGTATGCATGAAACACATGGACGTGCATGCACTATTTGTAAAGGTCTTAAAATAAGGAGCAAATAAAACATTTCAATCCACTGGACAGACAAAGCCGGGAAGACAAATGAACAACCACAAGCACAACAAATAAACACTGAAAACTAAAAAACAATGAACCAAACGAACTCATATAAAAACCAGATACACATTTGTAACGTAAGTTGCTTTATTCAAAGTTTCTCATGTGTTTTGCTATTATACGTGTAAATTAAGAAACTGATGATGTTGATATTTTATTTACTCAACGAACGAGATGTAAAGCTTTGTAAACATCCTCTCACAGATGCATCATACCAGTTCTCTTTGGACCAAAGTTTTGATATAGAATATCCAAAAGTGAAAAGTAAGAGGACAGATTGAACGTCTGTCAATAAGCCAAATGGGTCTTTATGTCTAACGATCTAAAACTATAATCAATTTGGATAAAAAAAGACACAAATGTAGATGTCATACATTTTATTTTGCTAGAATATAAACATACATATATAAAAAGATCAGCTATAGCTACACAATTATATCCATATTTTTAATATATTGACTTCACACTGAAAATTTAAAAATACTTAACTATACAAATCTGTAATCTTTTTGAAGGTTTTGAATAAAAAAAAATCTTTATACATTTTGAGTAAAAAAATAAAACAATAAATTCTTTAATACCAATTTTAAAGAAAAAATGTAATGCTCTGAATAGGGTACCAGTCAATTTGTCCCATATATTTTAGTCGAAATTGGTGCTGCTATTTTTGTTGTAAATTCCAACTACGATCTATCATCATCCAGAGTGTGACACAGGAACAACACAGTTGACTTTGAAACTACCATGGCACCAATCCCAAACACAATAGTCTACTATGTTGTCTTGGTTGCTCTCTATAAACAAATGCATTTACACTTTGTGCCCTGAATGTTCTGCAACATGTTTGTATTGTTTCAATAAATACAATTTCCCAAGTAGAAACAAGGCCTTTTTTGCACTCTTTATAAGTCCAAGTTTAAAATCTAAGTTTCGCTTTGGCAAACCTAAACAAAAGAAAAATTTACAAGCCTCTTCCCAAAAATTAATCTAAATCTCTGTTTCACACTGGGAGAATTCTAGTAAAATGTTTTAAGATTTTATAAACTGAAACAAAGGTTATAAATTCACAATTTTTCCATTTATAAACAATAAAGGTCATAACTCTGGAACTTTAGAAGGCGCAATTCCCACATTCAAGTTTCAAAACCTTTGGACAAAGCAAACAAGTTGCAGAAAGTACAAAATTCAAAATTGTTTCGGCTAAAAGGGGCATAATTCTCGAACGGTAAAACCACAAAACCCGCAAATTCATTTGTAGATTGTTGTAAAAATAAGCTTTATGGGTGACTACTGTGTTTCAAAACATTTGTCCAAGGCAAACTCAGATTAAACTGTGGAAACAAAAATGTGACAGACGGATATACATGGGTTACACTTAATGGGCCCACACCTATGACGAAAGAATAAAAAAATGTATACCCTTGTAAATTTAACAATATTCCAGTGACAAACATAATTAAACATGACAACTAGAAATACTGCGAGCAAAGCTCACTACTTGATACCCCCGCCTTACATTAGATACATGAAAGCAAATGTCAGTATTTTGGATAGGGAAACTCCAACAGCAGTGAGATGAGTTTCATTAAATTCCATTCAGTGGTTTAGGAGGAGTTGCGGATGGCATACTCGAACCCCTAAGATCACAATGAATGGCAAAGTCCATGTGTTGATATGGGAAACCCCAAATGTTGGTCACATCAAAATCTAAAATAGGAGATGCACTACAGCATCATGTAATAAAGATCCTCTGAAAGTTTCATCAAATTCCATTTAGTGGTTTAGGAGGAGTTGAGGACGGCATCATGGTATCCCTATCACAATGAATGTTAAAGTCCATGTTTTGGTATGGGTAACCCCAAATGTAGGTCAGATCAAAATCTAAAATAGGAGGGGGACTACAGCATCATGCAATAAAGATCCTCTGAAAGTTTCATCAAATTCCATTCAGTAGTTTAGGAGGAGTTGCGGATACAAAGGTCGGACGAACGGACGGACGGACACAACGAATACTATATACCCCGCTTTTTCGGGGGTATAATAATATAAAGCTATTCTTTTTGAAAAAATACTAAATACAAAATAACACAACCCAAAATAGATGCTTTTGACAATAAAACACTATATCATAAAATTATTTTTTAATGAATAGTTACTTGTCAAATACTGGATATTTACAATTAGAAATCTAAAAATTCAAATTTTAACTAAATCAAAATGCTAGCCCCAAGAAGTCTGTAAAGCTGATATCTGAATTTTGCCGATATAAAACAAATATCGATTTTCACAGACATTTTTTATTGTTTTGTGGTTTTAATTGATACAGGTTTTTCAGGACCACCTAAGAACTACTAAACCTGGTCCAATAGTTTAAGGGAAAAAGATCTTTATGTGGATTTTTCCATTGGTCCTACCCATGTTTAACTACGAGAACCTTTAGCAGCTATCTTGGTCAACTGTATAGGTCAATGTGTGAAGCAGGACTTCCAAAAAACCATTGCTCCCAAGTTTTGTTTCAACTGATTCAATGGTGTCAGACAAAAATGAATTGAAAAATTAAATTTGGCAACGGTGGCCATCTTGTTTATTAAAAGTCAAGATAATTAAATAAAGTTTGAAAGATGGGCAACAAATTTGTGCAAAAGTTGGTTCCAATTGGCTAAGAGGTTTAAAGTCCCACTATCGGCCTGAGTAATCAGAGACAACTTTGAAAATATACCAAATAAGGAACCCCCCCAACATAGAATTCTATGTTAACCTGAGATCAGCATTTACAGACATCTTGTAATTTATATTGACTTTCACAATTATATACATGTAATTGGAAGGAAAATCTTCCATTCCAAAGGATGAGAGTTTCTATGAAATTGCATATGCTGACATAGCACCCAACTTGAATAGTTTATCAACAGTCATATTCCTTCTCTGTTATCATCAAATGTTTTGGGTACAGTTCATATTTTCACAATATGATTATGAAAAACTGCCTTGCTTGGAAATTCTCTTTTTAAGTATGTCAGACTCCAATTTATTAAAACGTACAACATCTGATTATCTTGATGCCTGTAAAAAAAAAGAAATTAACTGAATATTGATATTTTCAAGTGACCAAATATAAATATTGTAAATCTTAAGTCAAGTCGGATGGTGTATACATCATTTTAGAGAGACATGTATTGAATAGTTGTCTTGTTATGATTACCTATCATTTACGACAGTCACTTGTTGTTATTTTGCTATTGATCATATATCATTTTAAACAGACAAGTGTTGTTGTCTTGCTATGTATTGCACTTCAGTTCAGAGTGGGATTTGTTGTCTGACAAATACATAAAAGCATCTTCCCAAGTCATGGTTTTGTATCCATGCTCATTCCTACAAATGTATATACAAAATCCCGACTTAGGAGGATGACATAAAAGGGACTTGAATAATTTCTCAGTGAACTCTCCTAGCATCCCGTACATTGTTCATTATTATGGAGTAGATTGTACCTCCTTATAGGACGTATATAAACAACTTTTTTTACGTTATAATTTTTTTTTCTCGACTTCTATTGTCGGATTAACACATTCCCCCATATCCTTACATTTTCAATAAACTATTTCTCCTATTACACATAGTATAGTATGTGTTTGACTCATATAATATAAACTTACAGTAAATGTCATCCATAGTAATCTGTAGTGTATTTTTTCTATTTCCTTTCATAGATTATTTCTATAATAAAAGTAATGCAAAGTGAGTTATGTAGTTGTTAGCTATACTTAGACCGATCACCATTTTTGGAAGAAATAAAACTAATTATTTTCAATTTTAATTCTATTAATTATGTAATAAATCTGCATGCAAATAATTTGTTTCTAAGTTGCAGTGTAATACTTATTACATTAGAACAAGTATTATTTGACTTAACTCAAGATTAAGAACATTTAAATACTTTCATCTTTCATAAAATAAAAATACATAACAAATTTTGTAAATATGTTTTGCTTTCATTAAAAACTATTGCTAAATTTTAAATCGTTATGAAAAATACTTAACCCAAGTTCTCATAACTAATTTCATGAATTAATCAAATTTTATTTAGAAATAAAAATTTTGCATTATCCTAAAACTTGATAAACAAATAGACAGAAACCTACAACATTTTCTTAAAATTCTAAATAAAACAAAATAATAAGATAATTGTTTATTCAAGACATTTAACCCAAGTTGAAATAATTGAATATTCAAAAATTATAAAAAAAAAATAATCTGACAACACAGTTTACTGAAAAAATTTTACAACTTTTTTTATTAAAAGATAATTTGTTTGTATTTCATTTTAAACATGTAAAATATACTAAAATGTATGTGAAATAAATTTATAATGAAACAATTTTCATTTAACCAAATGTTAAAAAAATTAAATCGTAACGAGAAAAGTAACTTGTCATCAATTTTGTATTACAAATTTGATAAAATAAATTAAATAAATTAAATATTTTAATAAAGCTAATATTTTATAATTTCCTCAAAGTAAACAAACTTTAACCTATATAAAAATCACATTTTTTTTTTTAAATTTACCCAGCATTGAACACAATTAACATTTAAATTTTGGACAAAAATTACCTAAGTTTTAACCACTGTTGACAGAACATTTTTTTTAAATCACATTTTATAAAAATTATACTAAAAGTTCTTGCAACATGTGGATTCTCCTTAAACTAGATAAAATCTATGTATCACAGTAAACAGAATACTTACCATTTGTGTTTAGATTGGCTGCAACAACTTCCTCACCTTTACTGTCCAATGGTGGACCTATTTATTAAAATCTAGTTTTTGAACTCTGCTAAAATCATATTAATCATTTAAATACATACCACAATTTAATAAATCATTCTAAATTAAACCAATTTTTAAAGATTTAAATATTCAAAAAGAATAAATAATCTCATAAGCATGATAAGACAAATAAGTAAAAATACTATAACTTTTTTTATTAAAAGCTAGCTGTTTGTATATCTCTTAAAATATACTATAAATCTATGTAAAATAATTATTCCTTTCACTAAACATTGAACACTCATTAAAACTTTTTTACAGAAAAAACAACTTTACCCCCATTTGTATATACATTGTAAATAAAATTCATAAAAATATTGAAATATAATTTTTAAAAAGTTACTACGTTGTAAAGCCCTAAAATAAAACCAAATATATATATACAAAATTTAATGAAATGTAAATTTTTCCAAAATTAAAAACAATTAAAATTTAAAACTTTTGTTAAAAAAATCTAAGTGTGTATATAAAACACTGTTCTTGTAAAGAAATTCATAAGATAATAATCTTAAAACATTTTAATAAATTTAATTCATTGGATTGTCCTAAAAGTAAACAGAATAAATGTAACAAATAATTTTCAATTAACCCAACATTAAAAACAATTTTAAAACATTTCAAACTTTTGTCCAAAAAGTTCCTAAGTTTTAACCACTGTTCCTGCAGGACCTGTGGCGATTAGGAAATGTATATGAAAATAAAAAATTTAGGCCGCAATAATGGCTGAAAAAAAAATCCATGACCAAAATATTCGACGCAAAAAAATAGGCAAGATCAAACATTTGATCCTGGATCCCCCCTCAATAAAAATTAAATTGGTTGCTCCACTCAAAACTAATTTAACAGTACATTACTATAAAAAAAAGCACACATTTGTGTGAAGAAGGTGATGAATGAAAAAAAAAAATTAATTATATAATGCTCTGGATAGCTGATTTATACTCGAAATTGTGGGCATTTTAAAAAAAATCACCAACAATGTTTTTTGACAAGAGATGGGGCAACATTTTTTTCAACCCAAAATTTAAAGATTTAGTTTCTTACCTAATAAAAAAACCCATGATACAATTTACCTAGAATTGTTGGAGTTGTCTCCCTTATAACATTCATGAAATATCTTCGTTTCTCATAAAACAAATTGTCATCAACAAACAAATAATATATTTATACACAATACATAGAAAATATTTACATATATATATTGAAATAAAATTGCAGCTTATAATTTACATCTGCAGATTTGTATCCAAAACAGTTTCAGTTATATTCAATCAAATTTCAAAGAATCAAATTTTATACATAGTTTCCCATTGGTCAAATTCAGAATTATTTTTAAATATATTTCCATAATTGAAAAAAAAAATACCACATGTAATTTTTTACATATTCTTGATAAAAAGTACTGTCAAGTTGCAGTTACATCCAATTAAAGTGGTTAAATTATCTCTCCTGTGTCTTTAACATTTTTTTTGTTGTAATTATTTCCCTTGGCTTAATCAAAGAATTAAATTAAAAAGTAGCTCAGAGCAGGAACTGTATATGAAGTATGATCCCTGCTCAGAGATAGTATGCAAGATGGGAAAAATAGTTGTATAACTTATCAAAATCTGATATTTAATTACCTGTTTTCATACATCTTTACAAAAACTAAAAAAAAATTTACAGGCATATAGAATGTTTTTATAGATAATGTGTTTAGCTTGTCGTTTGATCTTGTCTATTTACTAATGTTATGTATACATGTATAATATTATCATAATTAACATTTCTGATCTAATTGGTAAAAATACAGACAGTATTATTATGAATTAATATTTTAAAACAGATTGAATTTTGATAGACAGATTCACTAGATGAGCTGATCATAAATTTAAGCATGTACCTACCATATCTACTGAATCTGTTTTCAAAATATATACACATAAAATTGTCTAAATAATATTACTACATGTGAATAAACAATGCATATGTACATGTGCATCTAAGGAATGTCTATGTTAATTGTAAGCTATTCTTCATTCAAGTAAATACAAAACAAAACATCACAAAATAACACCTTGACTTCATGAGACCCAGTTTGACATCAAATCTACATTTAAAAGGGGACTACCAAAGGACCATTTCACTGTTCTCGATTTTTTTGTAAAATGTTTGAGGGCTGATTTTCTATTATGAACAATGATGGATATATTGGTCTAGAGATTGAACCTCAGATATAATTTTGAAAGGATACCACTTAACAACCAAATTCACCAATATTTTTCCCAACTGACCGAGTAATTCCAGGGAAAAAAATAAAAGATGAATTTTTTATGACAAACATACAACTGATGACCATGAATTCATTGGTCAGTTGAAAAGTACAATGATATCAGTATCAAAATTAATTACAAGGATCACACATATATTACTTTTTTTGCTCAATTTTTCAGATGTGTAATATAAATGAATAATAAAATTAATAACTTCAATGATGACTTATGAAACTATTTACATATATAATCAAAAACCATACCTTCTCTTCAACAACAATAAAAATAATAGATTTATACATGTATAAAATTGTATATGCCGACAAAACAGTTGATCAACAACCGATTTTCTTGTCTGTTGTGGTCAAATGTTTCTGGGTACAATTCATACATCAACAATATAAAAAACTGCTCTACTAAGAAGTTCTCATCTGAAATATCTTGGACTCCAAATTATCATAAAATAGAACATCTCATTCTCTTGTTGCCTGTAAAAAGTAAACAAATATGAATATTGATTTTTTAATGTGACCAATAAGAAAAACTATTATTATAATGGATCATATATAATTTTAAACATGGATTTTTTAATGTCTTGCCAAGGATAACACATCAGTTTCTAAGTGTGGGATTTGTTGTCTGACAATTACATAACAAATAGATTGTAACTCCTTACAGATCTTATAACTAAATTAAATCTTTAATGTTATCATTTTTTTTCTCGACGTCTATTTCCCGTTGTCTCATCAACATATTTCCCTATGTACATTCTCAATAAACTATTTTTCTTATTATATTCAGAAAGTAGACTAATGTTGATTAACATCCAATTCTAAATAAAAATAAAAGTACTTAACAATATTTAATAAATGTTTGTATTATCTACATATTTCAAAAATATAACATTTTAACATCGAAGTTTTTTTCATTCTCTTAAATTTTTTTACCAAAATATAAAAAAGAGTTTATATATTATGTATATGCAAATTAATAAGAGAATACTCATCACAGTATTCTGTTTTCTGGGGAATATTTTACTAAATTTCTAAACTTAAATATGAAATGATTTTATGTTAACAATTATCAACAGAATACTTACCACGGCCTTCTTTTTTCTTGGGAATGTTTCCAACACCTTGGTGGCCTTGGTCGTGTGAACTATCCAATGGTAAGTCTAAAATGTACATCAATATTTTATAAAAATATAAGTTAATATATTTTACTAAACAATTATTGAAAAACCAATACAGTGAAACAAATTATATCAACATTTTATAATAAAAAAAACTAGCCATGTTAAAAAATTGAAAAGGAATCAACTTTCTGATAAAAGGTAATCAATGTTTTATATTTTCCTTCAACTATATAACATCTCATAAGAATATTAATTGCAAATAGTACAACTTTTATTATTTAAATCAAGTTGTTAGTATTTGCTTGAAAAATACTAAACTGTATGTAAAATGATTAATCACTAAACATTGAACAAACAACATTAATACCCTTCTACAAAAATAATCTTTACCCTCCTTTTTGCATATTCATGTGCATTGTAAATAAAATTCATAAAACAATTTTAAACATTTTAATCAATTTAATTTGTTGTAAAGTCCTAAAATCAAACAATATATATATACACTTTTCAATGAAATGTAATTTTAATCAACATCAAAAACAATTAACTTTTAACATAAAAAAAATCTAAATGTTTATATCAAACTTTTTTCTTGAAAAAAAAAATCATTAAATAATTTTTAAACATTTTAATAAAGTTAATTTATTGTAATGTCCTAAAAGTAAACATAATAAATGTATCAATTATTTACAATAAATAATTTTTAATTAACCCAACTTTGTCAAACAATTATCTAAGTTTAAACCACTGTTCCCATCACAAATTTCATAAAAAATAAAAACATTTCATTAAAAGTTATTGTTCTTCCATTACCCTAAAACTTAAAAACAAAATGGAGATAATTATATTGATATACAGAATACTTACAGTTGTCTTCTGATGTCTTTTTTTCCTTTAGAATGTTAACAATGGCTACGTGATTTTGTTCAAGTGCACAATCTAATGGCGAATCATTATCCTCATCACGAATGTTAACGTCTGCTCTTTCCCGCAACAGAACGTTAACAACTCCTAAGTGTCCATTATAACATGCTGTACATAAAGGTGTCACACCATGATATGATGATACGTTTATATTTGCACCATGTTTTATTAATAATTCTACAATGTCTGTATATCCCTCAACACATGCTACTAACAGAGGTGTTGCTCCGTTATCTCTACACTGGTTCACATCGGCTGTATGTTCTATCAATAGTTTCACGACATCAACATGGCCTTTCCCACATGCTACAAACAGAGGTGTTGCTCCTATATCTCTACACTGGTTCACATCGGCTGTATGTTCTAACAATAGTTCCACTATATCTGTATGGCCGTACCAACAGGCCACATACAGTGGAGAACATCCTTCATCAGTACAAGCATTAATGTTTCCATTGTTGGCAATTAATATCTGTACGATGTCAATAAATCCCTTCTCACACGCGATATATAATGGTGACGTTCCATCAGATCTACACTGATTCACATCAACATTGAGTTCTAGTAGCCATTGTGTAATACTAACATCACCAACAAAACAGCTCTGTGTAAGTGGTGTGTCTTTAAATCCGCCATATTTATCTGTTTTATTTGCGAGTTCTTGTTGCTCAGACGGACTGAGATTTTTCACGTGAGACATAAATGTTTGCCTGAATTTTTTGGAGTTGCAAATGTTTATATTAGCAAATACATACCATATTTTATCTTGAGTCCAATCCTTTATTAATCTGTCCAAATATTTATTGATTTCTTCATCTGGAATATTAATGGTGAAACTTAAATCACGGTCTGTAAGATCTGGTGTCCTCCATATAAATCGTTCTCGGATAAATCCACTGTCGGCATGTTTAATGAAAACGGACAACATTTCTTCACCAAAGTTCTGTGCGAAGATATCAAAAAGTTTGTCATGAATAATTTGATAGTTTATATTGGCAATTTTAACGTAAGTTCCGTTTAACACTTTGAACGAATCAATTAGTCTTTCAATGGAGGTAGACCTGTTAAGTTTGCATTTCTCAAATACATCTTTTATAATCTGACGAGTTTCGGTGTTAACACCCGTTAACATTTTCTCTGTTAATGTGTTGTTGTATAATGTACACAGAACCAAACAGCAATATTTCAGTTTTCCTTCCTCATCTGCCTGTAACAATTTGTTAACTTCTTCTTGTAATAGACCTGTTGGATTTTTGAAGAATTGACAAATGTCTCCATGTTTTTCCTTGTTGTATAACCGACAAAGTAACGGGAAAAAATCAAATAACTTCGCCAGGTCAATAATTTTTTTCCAGTCTTCCGGGAAATACATTTTGGCCATCTTGATCTTGTCGTCTTCGGTTAAACCTAATTCTGCAGATGTAACGTTACACTCTGACATGGCGAAAATCTCTTTTAATTCTTCAAATTTCGTATCTTGGAAAACTTGTAATCTACAGGTTGAAATGATTTTACAACAATTGTCTTTTAGTATAGTTTTTATGTGAGCCTTCATTTGACTCCAAGTGTTAAAATCTAGTTGGTTTAAAGTAAATTTTCCACAGACATCATCAACAACATATACCACTTTAAGCCCCATTTTAAAATAATCTCGGATATCCTCGGGTTTACTCACAGGTACAATTGTATATCCTTCTTTTACCATCTGTAGAGCGACATTTCTGGTAAGGAATGTTTTCCCCATTCCTGCGTTCCCTGTCACGGTTATGCTGTTTACTGTCTTTAGTTTTTTTAGCACATATTTAGTAGCTGCTGTAGGGACATACTTCTTATCTGCTGTTATCCACTCTTCTAATATAGCCTTGAATAGCTCTGAAAATAAATTTATAATAAAGTAATTAATGTTTTGAAATATTTTCAGCTCCTAAATTTGATCTTTTGAAATATTTCTGATGAATTGTCAGTCAACGAAATGACCATACAGTGCATAAAATTTATTCGGTATTTTGTGATACTTTTTTTATTCTTACACTTAAATTGATGAAACTATGATGAATGATAGTCGTCACTTTCCCCTCATACAAACATTATAAGATTTTAAAATGATTATATATATATATATATACATGTACACGGATGTAGGCTTTGAGCGATCCGATCATTGGTTTCAGTATAGAATTAAGATTAATTGTTGTATTTTTTTAATTGTAATATACACTCTTTTCTGTTTTCTTTCTTTAATTTTTCTTCTTTTTTTTTCTATGGATTTTATTGTTTCACTTATTGCAAATTTCTTTTTGTAACATGGGCATCTCTTGTCACCATTTGATTCTGATTCATCAAATATGGTGGTACCAAAATAATCATTTCAATCTCAGCACAGTCAAATTAGTTGTTATAAGAAAGAAGCAAAACATTAAATAAATATAGGGTTTCGAATATTTTTTTATATTCGTGCAGAAGGAGAAACCTTGCATTTCTACCTGTTTCTAAGGCTCATACAAATAAATTGTATATTTTCCGAAAATGTACCTATATTGTATATATTCCCCGCTATGCCGACAATAATATAACGAAATGTAGTCCATGATTGTGTTTGGGAAACCCCAAAAATCATTTTGATAAAAAAAAAAGGTTGTGCACAATATCAATGTACACTAAAGATTACCTGAAAGTTTCACAGAAATAAATTGACGTGTGTAGGAGAAAATGACGCAATCCATGTTTGTCTATGGAAAACCCCCCAAAAACATTCTTATCAATAATAAAATAGTTCTACTGATCCGTCAATGAAATCCATTCGCTGGAATACTGGTAGTTGCGGTAAATAGGTGCGTACGGACGAACGAAATCCCCAATCACTATATATCTCCCACTAGCGAAGCAGGAAATATAATAAATAAAAAAATACAAAAAAAAACCTTTAGGATCAGCCTAAATTTTAATTTTCACATATTCAGGGCCATGATATTTATTTACAAATTTCGCACCCTCTACTACTACAGAATCGTATGGTTGTGGTCTAACAGCAGCCACAAAAACTAAATCCATTTACAGCCATCCTCGGTGGCCAAACGAGCTTGCACTAGGCTTTCATTTTGAAGGTTGGGCTTGCGGTCGGTATAAATTGTGTATACTGCAAGCAATAGTATCTTTTTTACGGAGTATCTAAACCATACGTAAACGATTCTGTGCTCCTACCTAAACGATAAGCGGGTTTGAAATCTTGAAAAAAATCCAGAGTGGAAAATTTATTGAAAAAGTCATTTATTTAAAAATATATAGGAGTGAACACTGCATGGAATCAGAAATTTCTGTAAATAGTACTACTATTTGCTGTTTTTATTTAAGATTAAAATTAAAAACAAAGTTTTAAAAAATAGAAAAAGTTGCATATTACATGTAATTTTTGTACTTAAAAGTAAAATTTGCATTTTTTAAAATGCTGCAGATTAAATGGGACTCCAGAAATTGCATTCCTTACTTTAGAAAACAAGCGGAATTTTACTATTTTTTACTATGGTCTTATCGACCACCCCTCCGTATAAATTTATATTATTCGTATAAATATAAACATTTTTTTCGTATCCTCTAGAAAAAGTAATAAAGTTTGTTTTCTTCTTCTTTCTCTGTCTTATATTTTCTAAAATATACTAAAAGTTTCTTCCATGTAATATTTATTACTGCATTTTGCCACATTTTTCGCACACATTTAAAACAAAAGGGATTAGCTAAGCGCAGCATGATACGACCTCAACATGTCGACAAGTCTTGAAATAATTACAGTAAAGGTGAACATATTGTTAAGCTTTACCCAATAAAGTGTTGGATAATGTAATATACATTACACAGACATGTTTGACCTACAACAAAAACCAGAATGAAAAAAATCAGTATTCTCGCCCCTTTAACAACTATGGGAAACAATATGTTTACATACTACTGAAAGCATTCCAAGATGAATCAAAAGAATCTCCATTGAAATTGGATAATTTTTTTTATATCTCCTCCAAAATTGCTACCTTTGAGGCCTTATATCTCGGAAACTATAAAAACATAGAAAAAGTATGTTGACTAATGAAAGCAGTCCTCAAGATGAAATAAAAAGAATAAATCCTAATGAGAAATGGATGAAAATTTTTTAAAAATTAAATATCAAGCCACAATGCTTTTTGGTCCATCTAACCCCTTATTTATCAAAAACCATAAATTATAGAATAAATATGTTGCAAATACTACTGAAAGCATCCATAAGATGAAATAACAGAAAAATTCTCCATTAAAATAGGATGGAAAAAAATTAGGTGTCCTGCAAAATGGCCCCATTAAACCCCTTTTATCTCCGAAACTACAAAAATGCCCGGACGAACCATTAATTTTTTTTTTTATCAAAATAGGATAAAAATGAAGTCTCGAAAATTGACATAAGATTTTCTATTTCCATCAAGGAACAAACACCAAAAAATCATAAAAATCGGACGAATATTAAAAAAGTTACACCAAAATTATCAAAAAAAACCTTAATAACCCCTAGAAAAAAACGGGAGGGTCCAGATTTCCCAAAATCAATCTCAACATGTGTGAGTGTTGTGTTTGTATTTTTTTTACCCTTACGTGTGATTTTTTTGCAAATAAACTGTTGTATTTCTTATGGGGTATCATTGACACAAAATATTTAGGGAACGGACATTATCAGCTAGGGCGTTGAGGGGGGTTTGTCACTGAAGACATTAATGAATAGGGGAAATGGGAGGTTCACAGAAATACTTCCTTTTATATTTGAAAAATGTGTAAAAATGGTGTCTGTAGTGTTGTGTTCATGCATTCAAAATTCTTTCTAAAAGCTGTTAAAATTCAGTTCTGACAAAGTGCAAAATGGATAACAATTTCTGTAACATTTTTCCCCAGGGTAAGAGTACTCTGAAAACTTTCCTGTATGTAGGCTCATACTATTTTGGGGGTGTTAAATTTTCTTAATTTTGCTATTTGTATTGGGTTTTTTGTGGTTAAATACTTCTGTGCTATTTTTGGGGTCAGGGAAATTATGTGATATTTTATTGAGTGCAAAACTTTTAAGAATAATTATGAATAATTATGCCCATTTGAAGTACACTATATATTTCAAGTTATAAATTTATAAATTGGTATTAATATAAATTTCTGGTTTTTTAAATTTCATAGGGTATTTTTGGGGGTGTAATATTACCAAAGGTATTTTTGGAGGGTTAATCTTTATCTAGATAGTTTTGGTGGTGGGGGGGGGGGACTTATTTAGGCAACATTTTTTTTTCATCTTGACGATTCCATATTTTTTTTCATTTCATAACTCAATTTCAACAGCATTTATGAATAATGAAGATTTTTTATTCAATAATTAAGCTATTTTTAAAGGTGTGCCAAGTTTTTACTTTTGTTTTGATTCTTCACAATAATAAGGGAAACTGTAAAAAATATTGTCATATTTTATGTAATGTTTTAAACGCTCACTACTTTCAGTATTCAAAATACAATTTAAGATGTTTAGAATTTGTTTCAATATATGGTATAAACACAAGAGGAAAATAAAGCATCGATGATTCATTTTAGTTAGGAGGGTGCGGTCATGTCTTCATTTGGGTTTTTTTTAATGACAATGGTCTCACAGGTTGCCACTGAAATTTTTTAACCCAGATCTGCTGCAATCCGCCCAGCTGATAAATAATGACCCTTCCCTTAATACGTTCAGTAGAACAAAAGTAAATGAACGGAAACCTAACTGTCTACGGGCACTGACGACGACAACAGGCTCATACCATAATATATCCGCAAACATTTGCGATGCTATAAAAAGTAGAGGCTGCGTTTACCAGGCGCGGATCAAGGATTTGACGTTAACGGAGGGGGCACTGAACTGTTGGTAACGATTTATATAGCGCCGAGCGGAGCGAGGCGAAAACTGTTTTGGGCGATTTTATGGTATTTCATATAAATTGTCAGAAACGTGGCTTTCTTAGGGAAGCGCGCCAGATTCGCCCCGTATGAATCCGCGCCTGCAACTTATTTTCCCGCATACATATAGAAAGCGATTTTTAAATCAGTGTAAAGGTTATCATATTTTTTTCCCGGCGAATTCAACATTTTCCCCTAAAATCCTTACCATTACCAAACTTCTCTAAATATGGCCAGTTTTTTTTAAAGAGCAGCTTATGTTTCAGCAGATAAATGTAAACTAACGAACGCAGACACTAATTCGATCAATATTTCGCGCCTCACCCAATAATGTACTTTAACGATAAAAATACCTGACCTTGCCACTTGATATGCACTTTTACCGACAAAAAGATACATGTGTGACCTTGTAATATTATCCGTTGTGCCGTTTGAGCGAGTACGTGTATTAGTAGTAAATGAAATAAAATTCTTCATTTTTTAAAAATCATATATAATACTTTTGATTCCCGGCAATATTAAAGCCTGGAAGCTTTTCCAGCACTTTTTTTTATGGAATCCAATTCTTAAAATGTTCGAGTCAAAGATCGAGTTAGTAAGATTTCAATTCTCAGTTCGAGTTAAAGTTACAAATCGGGTTCAAGTTAATCTTCTGCCAAAATTCTGCATGTAGTTGGTTATGAAAAAAAATCTCGAACATTAACTCAACGTTTTTACAACCCTTTTCTTTCTTGATTTATTAGTTAACATAATTTGTTTTCCAAACAAAATTATGAGCCTGTTTTTGTTTTCTTTTTCCACAAAGGAGGAAAAATGGAAGGTGGGGTGGTACTACCCTTAATTATCTGTACATAGGCTCGTCCGGGGCAAAAAAATAAACACCCAAATAAGCACCTTTTTTCAAAACGTCCCAAAAAATAGTTGTCTAAGTACATGTGTAAGTGACCCCCCAAAAAATATCTAGAAAAATGTTACACCCAAAAATAAACCTGTGGAAATATCACATCCAAAAAATACCTAATGAAATTTTGAAAACCAGAAATTTATATTAATACAAATTTATAAATGTTGTACAAAAATGAAAAATTAGAAAATGTCAATGAATATAAGTTTTTAGGCTTGCTAAAAAGTAATCAAAATCTAAAAAGTTGCATGGAGGATTTAGCAAAAAAAAATCAAGAAAAGTGATGTTTTCACTAAAATCTTACACAATGTCATTAGGTGATCTGCCAATAGACGTTTCCATAAATCTGTTTGATACACTCGTAAAGCCTATCCTCACATTTAATTTAGAAGTTTGTTATATGGATCACTACATTTCGCAATATAAAGCAAAACAAAGAGCACAAAAAAGCCACAAATATTTTGATCAACAACTTTTCATTGATAAATCATATACTGAAAAAGTCTATCTAAATTTTTGTAAATATATTCTGTGTACAAAGAAAAGCTCCTTAAATATTGCAGTCAGGGCAGAATTAGGATGACCACCTTTGGAACAATTTATATTTACATATATACTATTTCCTATCTACCAAGACTATATACTGAAAACATAAATCCTCTCTTGAAAGAAGCTTTTAATCTAAGTAAGGAATTACATTCCCAAAATATTTATTCATGGTATACATATGCTGAAGACATTGTCCCAGAGAGTACTAAATCCAAATTAGAAAACGTTAATAATACAAAAGATGTTCAAAAAATTAAATTAGAAGTCAAGACCGCTTTTTCTGATAGATACAATACTTTATATGAAGCCAAAATTCATAATCTAGATGAAAATAACAAATTATTTTTATATAAACAACTAAAAAGACCTATAAACAAAGAATACTATTTATCTTCGGATAATTTTGAATATCGAAAACTGATCACGAAGTTTAGAATTAGTGATCATAATTTAGAAATTGAAAAGGCAGATTTTATAAAATTCCAAGAGAACAACGTTTGTGTAAAACATGTGAAACGATAGAAGACGAAACACATTTCATATTAAATTGTAAATTAACTGATGCATTACGACAAATAAGTTTTCGAAATTTTTCTGCCGAAGATTCAAATTTCACAAATTTAACCGATGAAGAAAAACTTGTCTTAATTTTGAACCCAGCGTCCTCCCAGCAAGTAAAAAAACACCGGTTCCTTTTTAAAACAGTCTTTGAAACTGAGGTCAGGGGACTAGTCACTTTTTGCTTGTTCTTTGTGTTTATAATGTTCAATATTGTATATTTGTTAATCTGTTTTTTGTTGTTGTCACAAACTATGTTTAAGGACAATAAGTAATTTGATATATATAAACTCGGAATGTAGAAAACAAATTTGCATCATGATATGATCATGATGATATAACCTCATAACTTTCTGATGTCTTTAGAAAGACAATACAGATTTGAGATTAATTTGTTAGATCTATGTAATCAATGTCTTGCTGACAATCCATGAATCAGATTATTTGTGTAAATACTTATATATTTTTCATATCGTCATTTCCCAACTCCCCCACCCACCCCCTCCCCCAAAATTAAAAAAAAAATAACCAAATATAATACTTGGAATTATCAGAACCCCTCCAAAAAAAGAAAAATTAATAACATTGAAACCCAAAATATAGTACGAACCTACGTATAGGAAAACTTTCAGAGTACACTCCCCTCCCGAGGTCTTTTCCCCGTACAATTAAGTGGTTGTTCCTTGTACATGTAGATTTCATAGGCACTTATTTTATGCAAAATTTCTATCCCCGTTTGTTCATGGGAATTCCAGGTTTTAAAACAATATCTAATTTATTTGTTTTCGGTAAAATTGTCCGGTATGGCAGAACTAGTCAATAGTGTTATAAGGGAGACAAATCAAACAAATCTACAAGAAAACACGGTTTCAGAAACAGGTAGTCAGTGGCGGATCCAGGTTTTCCCGAAGGGGATGCTTGTTTGCCCAGCGAAACGAGGCGAAAAAAAGTAGAGACCATGTACTAAAACAAAACATAATATAACATAACATTACTTTTATTGCAAAATCAGGATCCCACAAAGAGCAAAAGAGCAGTACATATGGAGAAAAGAACAATGATTGATATATGATACAAGTATACACACAAAACATAACAATCACAAATAAATTTCAATTAACTGATAATAAATTTTGCAACAGCTGACAACAGACCTGATTATCTTCATTGGTGAGTAAATAGATAAGTTTTTGTTCATTACTAAGACTCAAGAAATTTGGATATTTATTTACTAAATAAGTAATTTCTTTGAGAATCAAATTTTGAACAGACATATACAAAATGGGTTTCATCTTCACTTAAACCACTAGAACAATTCCTACATAATCTTGCAGACCTTAATAATTTTAAAAAACTGCCAATTTCAATTTGCAACGTTTGTGCTGAAATTCTTAATTTACACACGCCTTTCACAAGTGTGATAATTCTCCAAACCAAATTGATCTTTAATCTTCAAATGTGTGCATCTACTTATTTTTTTTATAATTTCATACCAATCAGATGCAAGTCAATCCAGCAATTATTTCTCAATCAGTTTATTAAATTTAAATTAACTGTAGTTTTAAAAAGTTTTTTTTTGATATCCAAATCTTCAAGTAACCTAGTAACAAATGAATACCATGAATGGTTTTTTCATTGTTTATGTCCTGACCATATACATAAATAAGCATCTTTCAACAGTGGGAAATTGGATGTTATGGTCTCAAATCTATACCAATATTTTACAATTATAGACTTAATAATATTATCGTATAAAGGAAAACGCCCTAGTTCTGAGACAATACAGCGGAAATTAAAACTTTTCTGATGAAAACCAAGTATACCCTTTTGAAGTTTGATATGTAGTTTGTCACAAGGTAGATTCTTTAATATATTTTCATAATTAAAAGATGGAATATTTGTACTAAATGAGCTATATCTGCCCCATATTTCGGAATTGTATAATAGGATAGGCTTCAATGTGTGGTCAGAAATATGTAAACATATATGGCACGCCGTTGTTATTAAATTTATTCAATTTCGAGATATCTTATTTAGTTAAATAAGATATCTGATAAACTAATAGAGATATCTTATAAATTAAAATAGATATCTTATAAATTAATAGAGATATCTTATAAACTAATAGAGATATCTTATAAACTTATAGAGATATCTTATTAACTAATAGAGATATCTTATTAACTTATAGAGATATCTTATTTACTTTCAAATTAAATAAGATATCTTATAAAAGTTAAAGATATCTTAATACTTAATAAGATATCTCTATTAGTTTATAAGATATCTCTATTAGTTTATAAGATATCTCTATTAATTTATAAGATATCTCTATTAATTTATAAGATATCTTATTAACTAATAGAGATATCTTATAAATTGATAGAGATATCTTATAAATTAATAGAGATATCTTATAAACTAATAGAGATATCTTATAAACTTATAGAGATATCTTATTAACTTATAGAGATATCTTATTTACTTTCAAATTAAATAAGATATCTTATAAAAATTAAAGATATCTTTATACTTAATAAGATATCTCTATTAGTTTATAAGATATCTCTATTAGTTTATAAGATATCTCTATTAATTTATAAGATATCTCTATTAGTTTATAAGATATCTTATTAAGTGAATAAGATATCTCTATTATTAACTATATAAAAGATATCCTATATAGTTAATAAGATATCTTATAAATTAATAGAGATATCTTATGAACTTATAGAGATATCTTATATATTTAATAAGATATCTTTATAACCAGTTAATTAAGATATCTCTATAAGTTAATAAGATATCTCTATTAGTTTATAAGATATCTCAATTAATTTATAAGATATCTCTATTAATTTATAAGATATCTCTATTAATTTATAAGATATCTCTATTAGTTAATAAGATATCTTATAAATTAATAGAGATATCTTATAAATTAATAGAGATATCTTATAAACTAATAGAGATATCTTATTAAATATTAAGATATCTTATTTAATTTGAAAGTAAATAAGATATCTCTATAAGTTAATAAGATATCTCTATTAGTTAATAAGATATCTCTATAAGTTTATAAGATATCTCTATTAATTTATAAGATCTCTCTATTAGTTTATGAAAAATACATGTTTGTTAAACATGCTTTATATTCCAAGCATTTCACAGCATGACTAGTACAAGTTAACACAACTAGAAAAAATTATAAAAAAAATTGTGGGTCTGACAAGAAATTCATGGGTCTGACAAGACTTTGCTGACTGTCAGACCCAATGTCTGACAAGAAAAAAAAATTTCGATAACTCTGGATGTTTAATGTTCCTATAATATCTACTTACCTCTTACGTTAAGAGGAATTACTTCACTCTGTTCATCTAACAGCTCTTGAAGCTTTTTCTTTATTCCTTGAAAAGAGTTCCATCGAATCAATATTTGTTTAGTGGTAGAAATAACATGTTAAATTAATATTTTTGATCAATAGACTGTCTTTGATGTTGGTTTCTTCGTAATACATTAGATATAAAAATATAAAAAAATGACGATGTCCATCATTTTAATATACTGAACCGCAAAAGAAACGTCGCTTTTTCAAAATGTTAGCAAAATTCAAAATAAATATTAATTAATGATTTTTATATAATCAGTATTACGATTACATCACCAGGTAAGATTAAATTACCTGTGAATTAAATTTTCGGTTGAATAATTTTCAGTTGATATCGTAGAGCGACCGTACCTAAAACCGCTCGTGGGACACACTTGGCGGTAATTTTTCTTAAATCTTAAATGTTCGTGAAATTCATGCTCCTTTATGGGTATAAAAGGCAGGAGAAAATTAAAGAGTGTTAGTATCAGTGTTGACACAGAAGCTATGCCACGTCTGACTCCACAACAGAGAGAACAGGCCATTGGTCGATTGGATGCTGGGCAATCTGCCAGAGTTATTGCCAACGACTTCAACTGTGCTGTTCGAACAATTGAACGTCTACGGACACGGTACAATGCAACAAACAGCACAAATGACCGTCCACGGAGTGGTAGACCCCAAGTCACTACCCCTAGACAGAATAGAGGCATTGTTCGTCACCATTTGATGAATCGGTTCACCCCAGCTGCCGAAACTGCCAGAAACACTGTTGGAACACATGGACGACCCATAAGTGATGATACGGTTCGTCGGCGATTAGCTGCTAGAAACATGAGATGTCGCCGTCCAGCAAGAGGACCTATTCTTACTCCTCGACACCGTCAAGCTCGTCTTCAGTGGGCCACTCAGCGACAGAATTGGCGAAATCGACAATGGCGTAACATCATCTTCTCTGACGAAAGCCGTTACTGCATTTCAACAGCCGATGGCAGAACCAGAGTGTGGAGAAGACGCGGGGAACGTTACGAAGACAGCTGCATTCTGGAAACAGACGCGTGGGGAGGACCTAGCATCATGGTATGGGGTGGAATCGGCCTTAACATTAAACTTGGTCCAGTCATCTTTCAGAACCTTGGCCCAGGCAGAGGAAATGGCGTAACAGCTGCCCGTTACATCGACCAAGTCTTGACACCCCATGTTCAGCCCCATTTCGCACGTCATCAAAACAAGACTTTCCAACAGGACAATGCACGTGCGCATACCGCAAGAGCCACAAGAGACTTCCTACAGCAGAATAACATTAATGTTATGGATTGGCCGGCTTTGAGTCCAGATTTAAACCCTATTGAACATTTATGGGACGAAGTTCAAAGACGGTTGAATAATGAGCAGCCAAGTCCGACAACTGCAGCTGAACTTTCACAAGCGTTTCAGAGTGTATGGGCACGTATTTCGATGGCGTTTATTAATCGGCTCATCAACTCCATGTACCGAAGATGTGCCGCAGTAATTGGTGCCGGTGGAGGACATACACGTTATTAACGGACGTGGGAGCACAGCATTGAAAACATGTGACGTTGCGACAATTGTGACGTTTTTGTGAACATTGTAACCAAAAGACTGTAAATCATTCATTAAATTTTGTAAAAATTAATTTAAAATATATAAATGTCACTTTGAAATAAATGTATGTGAACATGTCATTTTGTGCGACGTTTCTTTTGCGGTTCAGTATATAACGTTTAAAATCATCTAATATGAATAGAGAAAGGAAATTCTCCAATACCCATAAGGTACACTACATCTATATACCAAATATGTAACATATGTTATCACAAATAACACATATCTACATGTATCCTTTTTGCATATATTATAAACAATTGAGAGTGAAAGCTGTTATATACAGCGTGCACATGGAGTACATTAAATGATAGGAGGCTGATTACATTTTATTTCAGTGTCAATTCTGCTAAATCGTAGTTGTGTCTACCAACACATGAAACCACACACACATAATTCAGCTGTATTCACACGCTACCCGGGACTTTTTCATCGGCTTCTATGGACCTTTTCAATGACCTTGACCTTTGACCCTCCATTTTACTTGTACAGCTACCATTTAATGTATTTCAAGTTATGCTCTAAACATCTGTGACAATATGTCAGACCATTATTTTCTGTTTACATGTAAATAATCTTTCAAGGGCAAAAACTCCTATAAGGGTTAAATTGACGATATTGGTCCAGTTGACTCATTTATGCTGTTTACAGTTTGTCTGTATCTATAATAATATTCAAGTTAATAACCTAAAACTGGGAAATTTCCTTAAAATTAACAATCCAGGGGCAATAACGCAAAAATGGGTAGACCGATTCGTTTGAAAATTTCTTCTTGGCAGATGAACTTCGTTGCTAAATTTGACCAAAGACGAGTTGACCAAAAACCATGTATTCTAGAGAACAATTTTATTTAAAAAGTGTGACTATACTTCACCATGACTACATTTGTTTTTTTTTTTTTTTGTTGTTAAAATTATTAAAATTTAAAACTCTTACATCTTTTTGAAAAAGGATAATAAACCGAAAAGAACAAATATGTGGAATCGTCATGAATACAGAAAAAATCACCCACCAAAGCAGATAATAATACAAAAAAAAATGCCCTTTCAAAAATCCACCACAACAATTTTTGTGCTTTATTATTATATGTAATAAAACAGGTATGATCTTTTATATCAGTCGATTTGAGTTTAAATAGACCTAAAAATTAATATTTACCTCCACCTGCGGCGTCAGTCAATATTAATTTTTAGGTCTATTTAAACTCATATCGACCTCTTCAAAAGACCATAATTGTATAATATGCACGCTGGATTTTTTTTATGTGTATAATGACAATATTTTTTAAAATCAAACTTTGATATACGGGAGAAACCTTTCAACTTTTATTTTTTTTTTGGGGGGGGGGGGGTGTTACGTGGAAGGCATAAGAAAGTGATCCTAGACCCTAGATATTTTTTTCGCAAAAACCATGAAAGTTTGGGTAACTGTGCACTTATTTTTACAAAATGTTCTACAACTGTTTGATTCTTTGATATTTTTAGTTTTTCACTTTTGATGACATTTTTTACCATTTTTTAGCCTTTAAGTACATTTATTTCATTAATACCTATTTTTGGTTATGAAAGAAAAAATGCAAATTTAAACATATTTTCCTCCAATATCATGATTTTAATTTGTCTACGAATAACTAAAAAATAACAATCCATAGATACTAATATTAGATATAGTAAATTTATAATATGCCGTATACGACGCATTTCAAGGAGTTACCTCTCATCAGCAGCATTAAAACCGAAACATTTGGAAGACCAAAAACCAAACTTATTTTAAAACAGGAAGTACTCATAACCAAAAATACCGAAATAGAAAAGCCAAATTTCAGCTAAGGAGATCTACCATGTGCAATACAAAGAATGAACCCTTAGTAATTCTATTATTTTTGAATTTTGCTAAATACTGGTAATTTCTTCAACAAATTAATGAATAATCATGTCAGACAAGTTATTGATATTGATGCACTACAAAATTTTAATTGACTAAGAATGAAATACAATTTATTTCGTACTATGGATTCAAAAGTGAAAAAATCAGTTTTGCGATCTCTATTAACATTCTTCGTTATACCTTCTAGATACCTCTTTAATGCTATAATAAGTAGGCTTTTTACTTGACGTTTGTCATTTAGTGAAGGGTAAACTTCATTAAATTAAAACACAAAATAGGAGTTGAAACTATATGTTTAGCATTGATTAGCAGCTGACCATTAAAAGATACTTATCTTAACAAAGTATGTTTCAAATTTTAACTAGAGGTACTGTTGTCACAGGAGTCCAGGATGCTGGACTGTTTTAGCACGCTAAAACTGATGTCTCCCCTTCCATACCCATAGTTTTTTTAACATTTTTTAGGGATCATCAAGGTGGCAAATTAAGAGCTATGGTACATAATACATGTAGTTACCTACAGATATGTGCTTCAACAAGGAATGAATAAGGTAATATATAGTTTTGGGGAAGGGATCTGAACCATTTTTAAGATAAATTAAGGTTTCTGGTCTTGAGGGGGTGGGATGACCCCCTGGGGCCAAGACATATTGCATTCAACTTGTCTTTTCATTGTGAATAAGGAAATATATACTTTTGGGGAGGGGATCTCAACCATTTTTACGATAAAGGTTTCTGGTCATGAGGGGGTGTGGATGATCCCCAGGGCTAAGATGTATAGTACATTCAACTCGTCTTGTAACCATGAGTAGTACAATATATGATTTAGGGGTGGGGATTCCAACCATTTTTCAGATAAAATAAGGTTTCTGATTTTGAGGGGGTGGGGATGACCCCCAGGGCTAAGATGTATATTGCATTCAACTCGTCTTGTAACCATGAGTAGTACAATATATGGTTTAAGGGTGGGGATTCCAACCATTTTTAAGATAAAATAAGGTTTCTGATTTTGAGGGGGTGGGGATGACCCCAAGGGCTAAGATGCATATTGCATTCAACTCGTCTTGTAACCATGAGTAGTACAATATATGGTTTAGGGGTGGGGATTTCAACCATTTTTAAGATAAATTATGGTTTCTGGTCTTGAGGGGTAGGGGATGACCCCCGGGGCTCAGATGTATACTGCATTCAACTTGTCTTGTTATCATGAATAATAAAATATATGGTTTAAGGGTGGGGATTTCAACCCTTTCCAAGATAATGTAGTCTAGGGGGTGGGGACTGACCCCCAGGGACCCAAATGTGGTACTCTGCACTCCGCCTTGACCTGATGCATATACCTTCCAAATATCATGAGGCTAGCTCAAGAAACAAAAAAGTTATGTTCCGGACAAAAAATTTGATTAGAAGAGGAAGAAGAACACTATTGGGATCTCAATGGTTTTCAGAATATTTAGTATTTTATCGTTTGAGGGGGTGGGGCATGACCCCCCTCAGACCCCACTATGGTACCAAATGATTCGTCTTATCATAAGGAGTAATAATATATATGGTTATAGGGTGGGGATCTCAATGGTTTTCAGAATATTTAGTATTTTATCATTTGAGGGGGTGGGGCATGACCCCCCTCAGACCCCACTATGGTACCAAATGATTCGTCTTATCATAAGGAGTAATAATATATATGGTTATAGGGTGGGGATCTCAATGGTTTTCAGAATATTTAGTATTTTATCATTTGAGGGGGTGGGGCATGACCCCCCTCAGACCCCCCTATGGTACCAAATGATTTGTCTTATCATAAGGAGTAATAATATATATGGTTATAGGGTGGGGATCTCAATGGTTTTCAGAATATTTAGTATTTTATCATTTGAGGGGGTGGGGCATGACCCCCCTCAGACCCCACTATGGTACCAAATGATTTGTCTTATCATAAGGAGTAATAATATATATGGTTATAGGGTGGGGATCTCAATGGTTTTCAGAATATTTAGTATTTTATCATTTGAGGGGGTGGGGCATGACCCCCCTCAGACCCCCCTATGGTACCAAATGATTTGTCTTATCATAAGGAGTAATAATATATATGGTTATAGGGTGGGGATCACAATGGTTTTCAAAATATTAAGTATTTTATCATTTAAGGGGGTGGGGCATGACCCCCCTCAGACCCCACTATGGTACCAAATGATTCGTCTTATCATAAGGAGTAATAATATATATGGTTATAGGGTGGGGATCTCAATGGTTTTCAGAATATTTAGTATTTTATCATTTGAGGGGGTGGGGCATGACCCCCCTCAGACCCCCCTATGGTACCAAATGATTTGTCTTATCATAAGGAGTAATAATATATATGGTTATAGGGTGGGGATCTCAATGGTTTTCAGAATATTTAGTATTTTATCATTTGAGGGGGTGGGGCATGACCCCCCTCAGACCCCACTATGGTACCAAATGATTTGTCTTATCATAAGGAGTAATAATATATATGGTTATAGGGTGGGGATCTCAATGGTTTTCAGAATATTTAGTATTTTATCATTTGAGGGGGTGGGGCATGACCCCCCTCAGACCCCCCTATGGTACCAAATGATTTGTCTTATCATAAGGAGTAATAATATATATGGTTATAGGGTGGGGATCACAATGGTTTTCAAAATATTAAGTATTTTGTTATTTTAGCCTACATTTTACAGGCCAGGGGGTGGGGACTGACCCCCAGGGACCCAAATGTGGTACTCTGCACTCCGCCTTGACCTGATGCATATACCTTCCAAATATCATGAGGCTAGCTCAAGAAACAAAAAAGTTATGTTCCGGACAAAAAATTTGATTAGAAGAAGAAGAAGAAGAATAATAATCACTAAAACAATATGTCTCCCTTCGAGAAGGGGAGACATAACAAGATATATTGAGCACATCGAAGTCTACACGATTTTTAATTTACCCAAAAATTGTTAATTCTGTGATTTTTTGTGCACATTTGATTTTTTTACGGACAAGGCGACATAACTCCAGAACAACATCTGACTTTTAATACGGTAACAGTATAGACATGATAGAGGAGCCTAAGGAAATTTCAGTCTAGTGAGTCTTTTTAGCAACTTCAAACTTTGATCACAGATACAAAGAACTTGGCAATATTTTGTAACCATTTTTAACCATTTTAGTAAGGATGATTTAAGTTTTTTAAAATAATTATGAATATTTACCCTGGAAACAATAAGAAAAATGTGTTCATGTACTTATTAATAAAGTTTCATTTTTTTTAAGTAGAAAGGCTATAATAAGGTTTAATTGTGGAATACCGTCCAATCGTCATCTAAAGATTTAACAAGAGTGGACACACTAAATGTCTTGCCCGAGTATGTACATGGACACAGAATAAAGATTATATGATACCAGACATTGCAAGGCAAAGGAAAATGTGCTAAATTAAGAACGGACATAATATGGATCCCTGACTCTTTTCTGTTGTTTGCTTAACGTCCAGTGACAAATATTTTGACTGCCACTGTTAAAGGGTGAATGGATGGGTAGGGTCGGATAATTTAGACTTCGTTAGCGGCGTTAGACAACTCTATTTCGAAAACTACAGTCTTTAGCCTGCAGGGAGTGTGGCATTCTCCAAACACAATACCCAATATGGTCTGCGGTCAGGCCTTCCGTATTATGACCTGACAACCCCAAACTAGAGGGTCTCCCCTATCTGCACCCGGGGACACGTTAGGCGGCTCTGTGGGTTGAGTTCCATGACCCATCACATGTGCTTAGAACGGGTGCAACATAAAGACCATTTCATCAAAGTGTGGTCTCCAACGCCCCAGTTGTTTCAGATAAGAAGGCGCTTAAATTTATTTCTGTTGTTTCTTTTTCTGATTTTAGTAACGGTGGCCATATTCTTTGATTTCCTCACCATTTGAAAGGACACCAGCGGAGGAGAAAACATTTTAGTAATGGTCAAGCTTGAGAATACTACATGTGTATAAATAACCATGACACCTTGTTATCATTCATATATGCTTTCACAAATTGAGGAAAAAAAGAACTCTTATTGAAACACTAATTTGATTTTTTTTTTCATTTTGATTTAAGGTTTATTAGAGGGGATTGACAAATATGGCCAAGGAAAAGTTTTAAGGCATTGGAGGAACTGGATAATATTTGTCAATTCATTGAGATAAATCTGAAAGACCCCCCCCCCCCCCACCCAAAAAAAAAATCATCAATCTTTTTATATTATCTAATTATTTTGCTATGCTAAAATAGTTTTTACTTATCTAAATACTTATATTATTTCCTTCGTTTCTCGTCAACATGTCCGGCAATATTTGAAGACGGCTTCGTCTAATCTTTGATTAAGAACTACAAATATTCAAATTTTTCCCTAGAAGACTGTCGTACGTCAAATATTATGCAGTTTTTACAGTCTCCGGTACAGTCAGCCTTAAAAACCAGTGAAATCTGAAACTGACTATAGCCGAGAAGGACACGTGACATTATACTTCAAGGTCATTAAACTTATTATTTAATAAATTCCTACAACAAAAAATTGCCTCCAAATGCATTTTCAGGTATACCGATATAGGTTGTAACAGTTTAAATACCGCGCAATGCTATTTCCACAGGAGGGCGACCCCCCCCCCCCCCCCCCCCCCCCCCCTTTTCTCAATTTATTTATATTTTCCGATACGAATTTGACCTTCACAGAAATATGATTTTTTTAGATTAGTATAAGCACGTAAATTTGCGATATACTAAATAGTACATTCCCATTGATATTGTTGACGAACAATGAAACTTAAAAAAAATACGTGTTTTTGTCGTCCAAAATCCGGAATCTTTTCATCATGATTTATTGACTTCTAAACAAATACTCGCAGCAGGAAATCGATTTTAAAACATATCACTTATATATTGATTGCATTTATAATTTTATGCATATCATTAAGACATTCTACTGTTTATCCGAGCACTACATTGGGAGGCCAAAATTGAGGTCGTATTTGTCGAAACATGATAAACTGTCGATACCTTTAGATTTTGCCATTAGTGAAGTCATGCAATTCTTGATAATTCGATATATTAGATTAATAAAGCACCAAAAATCCCTTTCTCTGCCACGGTTTAAAATTTTTAAACATTCTAGGTTGTTACAAGAAATTAATATCGGTAAATAATTTAAAAAACAATTATGTGGTAATACACAAAATGAAAAGTTTTTTTCCACTTTACATATTCATATATTTATTTATTTTAACAACCTAATATTTAAATATTTCTTTAAAAAATATCTAAAATAAATCTAAAGAAAAAAATAAAAATAAATTAAAATAGAAAAAAAATGTCAATATTCAAAACTAGTGAAAAGAGATATCCCGGATTATATTTCAATTCACATTTATGCATTTTTTCTAAAATAATACATTCAAAACAATGCTAAATTAAATAAACATATATTATAATCTAAGTGAACTATATTATAATTATAAATTATTTTTGTATTGTTAATTCAAGGAACGAGTTCAATATATATGCATAAACATGTACATAGGCTTTCCAGCGTTCAACGAGAGCTTGCTAGTGATCACCGGGAGCTACAATATGTAGCTAGTGTTCAACGCGTTGAAAGCTCATGACGTTCGAACAAGCTGGCAATTGTTTAAAATAGGCTGTCATTTGGCCATGTCAGGACTGTACTTATGTATGGATTAGGTATTTAAAAGAAACAGCAATTGTATGATGAAACGCTCTTTATCTTATATCACAACATATGTTATTTCCGAGCTTTACTAGGTTCCCATCAGAAAAAATTTCAAGAAGGTAAATTTTGTGCAGTGCAACTTTGAAATTGTAATTTGTATCTACTATCAAGTGTAACGGTAAGTCTCATAAATTATTTTGTGATATTGCAACAAAGGATATGGTATGCTTTGGCCTGTTATTTGGCCCCTTGAATTAAAAAAATAAAAAGGTAATGAACTACTTACTCTCAGATATCATTATTTACTCTTAAATTGCTTCATTTTAAGAACATGTATTTTTTAACAAGAAATTTCTGTAATAGCGGCAATATGCTGTCAAAGATGGCTAATTATGAAGAAATCAATCAAACACACCAAAGTTTACTCATTTTTGGACCTTTAAATTATAATGTTTATATGAGCAACAGCCTTGCCCAAAAATATATTTCACTGAAATGTGTCCTTAAGAAATACAAACATTATGTTAAAAAATATGTTTAGGTACGATAATTGCTCATAGTTGTTTTAACCAAAATCTACTGTGAAAACACTCGATTTTCGTCAAATCATTGATTTAGCAGACGTCCATGGCGTTGCTGTTGCACGATGGGAAGGAATTTTGTACAATGATTGATATATTGTTAAAGTTCGATCATTATACGATAAAAATGATACAAACTTGAATTTGAAATCCTACTTTTAATTTTTCATTTCAGATGGGGTCAAATAATGGCTGAAATCATACCTTCTCTTATTATGACCAATTTGATGAAACAAATGAAAAAAATCAGCAATATGCATTTTTGGTCAATAAACAATCATTGTATCATTAAAAAGTACTTTTATCTTATATCGTAACAGCTGATATAGGTAAATGAAACTGATTTTGGATTCCTGTTTGTTCTAGTTGTTTAGTTTTTGATGGTTGTGCTTATTAATTCGTTATTATATCTTTAACCGAAATTCCAGCATTATGACCTCGAGCACTGCAGATGAGTTGTCAGTCAACGAAATGACCATACAGTGCATCAAATTTAATTCGGTATTCTGTGATATATTTTATTTCATCCTAAAAATGGGTGGATGGATGTCACAGTTTCAAAGTGGGTGAAGGCTATTAGGTCAATGATACAGGTCCGAATTAAAAACCTCCAAGGGTCTATGAGCACTAAAGCTATACGCTATACCCATCTTTTGAGACCCTAAGGTTGTTGAAACCTTGACTCGTCTCCATGACAAATATATAATTGCCCCAGCGGACAAAGCCCCTAATCACATTGTTTTCATCTTGAAGAACTATTATATTGGGTGTCTTAGAAACGAGGTGGGAATAGATAACATTGCAGGTAACCAAACTAATACACCAACCACACTCACTAAGCAGGAAGTCCTTGATAACCTCCAAATCTATCTTCATTCCTTCGGCATTTCTACAAAGAGTGAATAAATGGGCCTGCCTACTCTTTATTATATTCCTAAACTACACAGGAATACATACATTGCTGGGTCAGCTAATTGCTCTACGAAACCTCTTTCAAAGATTTAACACTCATATTGACATGTATTAAAGAGGACCTTTAGAATTGCAGTGAAACATCATATTCCACAAGTGGCGTCAATCAGATGTGGATTCTTAAAAACTCAACAAATTTTCTACATTATATAAAATCAAAATCTTTGGCTACATGCAACAGTATAAAAATATTCGATTTCTCTACACTCTATACTACCATATCACATTCTCAATTAAAATATCGATTGAAACAACTAGTTCATCAATTTTTAAAAAAAAAATGGCCGCAGGTAAAAATTTCTGGTTTTAGGTATAGAAAAGCCTTATTTCGTTAAGAACCACTCTGATTCTGACAAAAAGTATTCTGAGGATGAAATTACAAACATGTTAGAATGTCTCATAGACAACATATTTGTTGAATTTGGCAGTCAAATGTTTCAACAAACAATCGGCATTCCAATTGAAACCAACTGTGCTCCTCTCCTCGCCGATCTGTTTCTGTATTCATATGAAGCGGACTTCATTCAAGGGCTTCAACTAGCCCAATCCTTTAATTTCACTTTTCGTTATATAGATGACGTGTTGTCGTTAAATAACCATACATTTCAAGACTTTCTACAACTCATTTACCCCAGTGAACTTGAAATTAAGGATTTTACAGATGCATCAAAGTCGGCTTCATATTTGGATTTGTTTCTCGAAATAGACAATGAGGGACATCTGACGACAGAACTTTATGACAAGCGTAATGATTTCGACTTTCCTATAGTTATGTTTCCTTCTTGAGTAGCAATATACCAGCATCGCCTGCATATGGCGTCTACGTTTCTCAGCTTATCTCATATTCAAGGGCACTGCTGTCACAAAAGCTTCTTAACCAGGGATTTATCAGGGATATTTTGATGTCATCACTTAGGAAGTTTTACGGTCGTCATCACGAACTGATTGGCCGTTTCAGTGTTCCAATATCTAAGATGATGTTGGACCTGTTCCCACTGTCGTAACATTTCATTACATTTGTGACTCCCACCGGATTGATTTTGTTGGACTTCCCGGGTTTTGTCTGTCTAATGGACTACGATTTTTTATTGCTCCTTAGGTATTTTTGTCCTCTTTATTGTTTAACGTCCAGTGGCAACCAGGTGCATATCAGGACGAGAACATGTTGATATGATAATGAATATGATCCCTGCTTTGTACTAGACCGACACGCTAAGTCGGAATTTTAATGTGCTAGCTTAGGATATAGTTGTCCGCAGGAAGATATATCACCTCAGTTATAAATTATTTTTGTATTGTTAATTCTATCGTGTCGTATACTGACTCCGAGCCGACCAGTATTTGCTCTTACTCCTAGATACAGCGTGCTTGGCGGAGAAGTAGCAAATACCAATTTCAATGCTACCATCAGACCACCGAGGCAGTCATATCTTACATATGACCAACAAGGTAAATGCTAGGTAGTTTGAATAATTTAGAATTTTTGTCTCCTAATAAGTGTTAAATTAAAAAAGACTTCATCCCTAAAAATTATCAAGAAAGCAACCATAATAACTTTTTGTGCATTGTTTTGAAATTCTGTCTCCTGGTGATAGTGTGATTCTTTATCAAAAACTATTAGTAACACGACTTTCTTAGTAAGATGTGATGGAAGAATTAAGTAAATTCAAATGTTAAGGGAAGTCTCAAAATATGTTTTGATATATGCGATAAGATGCTTTTTTTTACCGGCCTTGTTTATTATACCTCCTTGAGGTCAATATTATGGAATAAAAAGAAGACAAGTTATTAATAAATTATTACAGTTAGTTATACATCAAGGTAAACTGCCGTTTGATACCGGAATAACATAAAATAAAAAAAAAGCGCAGCATGATACGATCGCAACATGTTGAAAGGTAAATAATTAAAGTAAATGTGGACGTATCAATAAGCTTTATCCAATAAAGTGTTTGAATTTGTAATAAACATTACACATAAATATTGGACCTACAAGAAAACAGATAAAAAAAAAAATTTCCGGCCACCGTGCTTTGTTGGCTCCTTTAACCACCTATATCTCAAAACTGTAAAAGATAGGAAAAATATGTTGAACTACTGCTGAAAGAATTAAAAGAAGAAATCTCAAGGAAAATTTGATGAACAATACAAATTTTAGGTGTTCTGTGAAATGGCTAATTTTGGCCCCTTTAATCCCTTGTATCTCTGCAACTATAAAAGTTACACAAAAATGCATGAATTAACTCTCACAAAATTGGATAATAAATTAAAAAAAGATGCGACAATTAAGGGGTGTTCCTATATCAACAAGAAAAAAGAAAAACAACAAGGAATATAAAGAAGATAAAAGCGTACCTAACACTGTTAGTAATTTATTACAAAAAAGTGTAAAAGTTATCCGAAAAAAAGGTTTGAGGCATATGAAATTGGATACAGATTTAAACATGTAAACGCCCATAAAACAGTGTATTTCTATCAGGTCATTGACTTATATGAAAAATAATTGAGTGAGGAAATTAGAGTAATTTTGTGTTCATTATAGAAATTCGTATGGTATTCAGTATTGATGAGATACACCTTTCCATGACAACGTACGTTACTCTGATTAAATTTGAAAACATTACCTTCAATTTCTATTTCCTTGAGGTCTTTGAGCTCTGAAAAATCACAAAGGTAAATCTCATTTGACAATCTCTGGTATCAGAAATTAAACAAAATAAACTAGATACCGAATTTTATGTTATCAAAATGAATAATAAATTCTCTAATACAAACAGTGATAACAAACTAGAGATAACATACAGCGATAATGGTACTGATTTTCTCTGGGAAATTTATGTTAAAATTAGTTACCTTTGCTAAAAAATACATTTTCAAAGAAACATCTATCCATCCATCATGTGTTAATATTTGTAAATACGCTCAGCCTTTTTGTCACTATAAATATACACCATTTCATTGCATTTTTCATATCTGATGCCTTGTTAGCTCTAGGTCAGTATATCAGCCCAAGAGCAGAGAGGTTCGTGTCGAGGGATGAATAGGACTGAGGGCTAATAAATCACCTGACATAAAAATCCTTAATGATGATTTTTTTAATCGTATACTTCTAGCTGTAGACACTTATGTATTTGTATTTGTCTGGTTAATAATACTATTTTTCTAAATGTTTATTTTTGTTCCGTTTTGAATTTTCCCATATTCAAGTCTATAGTAACAGAGGTGAACCACATCTCTACACCCTAATGTAAACATATGCAAAACTACATTTTGACTAGGATGTTGAACAAATATTCCTCCTCTCCTCACATATATGTATTGTTACCCTGAGAACCTTTGTTACAATCATAACTTAGATCACAGGCCAAAAGTTTGTAAAATCAAAATTCTAAAGCCTTTCATACAGTGTATGACAATGCTGTATAAAAAAAATTACATAAAACCAAAAATGTAAGTAAATTTTGGCACCAGCTAAAAATTCCCATTTTTAGAAATTCAACCGCTTGAGGTCTCAAGTTTGATAATCGAAATTTTAAAACACGATTTCACATCTACATACAATGTGTAATAATACTATAAGGAAATTGAATCCATAAAATGAAAAAGGAAAGAGCAGTTAAGGTCACAAGCTAAAATAGCATTTTTAGAAATTTGACCCATGCCGGCCCCACGTTTTGAAAATCGATATTATATATCCCTATGACGCATTTGCATACAGTATATGACAATACTGTATAAAAATTAAATACATAAAATGAAAAATTCAAGAAGAGTTGTCAGTCAACGAAATGGCCATACAGCATGTACAGTGCATCAAATGTTTTAGGTATTTTGTGATACATTTTAATAGTACCACTGGGTCTATGTCACTGCTGGGGGACTGTAAGTCCCCGAGGGATTTAACACCCTAGTAGCCAGAATTTTTGGCCTGACATTCCTTAAGCCCCCTTTACACTGGTCGAAGACTGTGCTACGCTCTCCACGACCTCTACGATCGCCAAAATCGCAGCAGGGTCGTGAAAAATTGGAAAACCATCTTCAGTGTAAAGGTATTCACGACACCCCTACGCTTAGCATACGATCAAAATACATTTTTTCGATAATATTTCACGTTGCTACTACACTCTCCTACGTTTTCGCTAAGATGCCTGCGTTTGTGGTACGTTCAAGCTACGACAATAACACGATCACACGACGCCCCTAGGCCGATGTTGTACGACCTCTCACGATTGTGACACGACATCGATAAGCGCTTGATGATCGTAATACGTTGTCACTACGCTGCTACCACGAGTATTACGACCTTGCTACGTTGTTCTCACGATCTAGCCACGATCAGCAAATAAACTATACTGAACCGCAAAAGAAATGTCGCACAAAATGACATGTTCACATACATTTATTTCAAAGTGACATTTATATATTTTAAATTAATTTTTACAAAATTTAATGAATGATTTACAGTCTTTTGGTTACAATGTTCACAAAAACGTCATAATTGTCGCAACGTCACATGTTTTCAATGCTGTGCTCCCACGTCCGTTAATAACGTGTATGTCCTCCACCGGCACCAATTACTGCGGCACATCTTCGGTACATGGAGTTGATGAGCCGATTAATAAACGCCATCGGAATACGTGCCCATACTCTCTGAAACGCTTGTGAAAGTTCAGCTGCAGTTGTCGGACTTGGCTGCTCATTATTCAACCGTCTTTGAACTTCGTCCCATAAATGTTCAATAGGGTTTAAATCTGGACTCAAAGCCGGCCAATCCATAACATTAATGTTATTCTGCTGTAGGAAGTCTCTTGTGGCTCTTGCGGTATGCGCACGTGCATTGTCCTGTTGGAAAGTCTTGTTTTGATGACGTGCGAAATGGGGCTGAACATGGGGTGTCAAGACTTGGTCGATGTAACGGGCAGCTGTTACGCCATTTCCTCTGCCTGGGCCAAGGTTCTGAAAGATGACAGGACCAAGTTTAACGTTAAGACCGATTCCACCCCATACCATGATGCTAGGTCCTCCCCATGCGTCTGTTTCCAGAATGCAGCTGTCTTCGTAACGTTCCCCGCGTCTTCTCCACACTCTGGTTCTGCCATCGGCTGTTGAAATGCAGTAACGGCTTTCGTCAGAGAAGATGATGTTACGCCATTGTCGATTTCGCCAATTCTGTCGCTGAGTGGCCCACTGAAGACGAGCTTGACGGTGTCGAGGAGTAAGAATATGTCCTCTTGCTGGACAGCGACATCTCATGTTTCTAGCAGCTAATCGCCGACGAACCGTATCATCACTTATGGGTCGTCCATGTGTTCCAACAGTGTTTCTGGCAGTTTCGGCAGCTGGGGTGAACCGATTCATCAAATGGTGACGAACAATGCCTCTATTCTGTCTAGGGGTAGTGACTTGGGGTCTACCACTCCGTGGAAGGTCATTTTTGCTGTTTGTTGCATTGTACCGTGTCCGTAGACGTTCAATTGTTCGAACAGCACAGTTGAAGTCGTTGGCAATAACTCTGGCAGATTGCCCAGCATCCAATCGACCAATGGCCTGTTCTCTCTGTTGTGGAGTCAGACGTGGCATAGCTTCTGTGTCAACACTGATACTAACACTCTTTAATTTTCTCCTGCCTTTTATACCCATAAAGGAGCATGAATTTCACGAACATTTAAGATTTAAGAAAAATTACCGCCAAGTGTGTCCCACGAGCGGTTTTAGGTACGGTCGCTCTACGATATCAACTGAAAATTATTCAACCGAAAATTTAATTCACAGGTAATTTAATCTTACCTGGTGATGTAATCGTAATACTGATTATATAAAAATCATTAATTAATATTTATTTTGAATTTTGGTAACATTTTGAAAAAGCGACGTTTCTTTTGCGGTTCAGTATATATAAAAGGACAATTTCTTGCTTGAATGTATATTAGTTCTCAATACAATGTCTCACTACGATCTCACTACGATGTCTCTGCGCTTTCTCTACGACAGCGGTACGATGTCTGTACGATCAAAAGTAGCGACGACCTCGCTACGTAAATTTTGAGCATGTTCAAAACAGTCATGGCACTATCACCTATCACGCGCAATGCCGACCACACTACGCTACTTGAAGACCTCAGTACGACCCAAGGCTTCCAAAACTGTCTTATATTCCAGACTTGACCGAAACTTTCATAAAAAGTCCGGCTGCTCTCAGCCTCAAACGGTCAAATAGAATTGGTTTGCCACTTTTTGTTATTCAAGGCATTTTCATAAAACGGTCATTTCAATTTTTACCAACTATCGATCGATAAAAATGTCCGTTTGGGGCTTTGGGCATGTCCGTTTGGGCATTTTAGTTTATAATTGTGGCAATCTATTTCACAAAGATATTTCGGTCATAATTGGGTTTAATAAGACAAATGCAGCATATTTCAGATACTTTGAAGTGTCTCAGTTAGTCTAATCCTCTGGGTACATAAATGTACGGCTTGGTCTTTAGCTTGTGTACATCAATAAAAAGTAGAAAAAACACGTTTTCTTTTATTTAAATAACAACAAGCTGTCAAACAATTATCCCTTCAATAAGTTATATTGAGGCCATAAATCATTTACTGATTACAGGTTTGTTACCTTTGATGAGGTATCCTTAGCTTGTCTTTATCAATAGAATTAATGATGCATAACAATGTACATAAAGGGGATCTGACAGGTAAACGAGGTCAAACATGTAAGCGTGTATGGAACAACATCCTATTTAACACATGCATTTAGCAAGCTAATGAATGTAAAATCTTAAATTAGACTCAATGAACTCTAATCTTGTGCTGTGATCTGTGCTTCTTTTCAATGTACTCATTGTAATATTTATTGCTTGTGTTTGTCAACATTGCATGTGCTCTTCTGATATTTTATTGTTGCTATATGCTTACATAAATTATCATGTTGTTATTCATTAAATTATTTATCAACTGAGTATGTTTTTATTTATTCCTTATTTTCTAAATCAGGTTGGGAAATTGTACAAATAAAAATGTTATCACTGTTCATTAGATTTTACACGGTTTAAAACAATATCCTTCATTGGGCCTCCTAATGTTATGTATAAATACCGCATCAGTTGTAAAAGTCACGTGGGCAGCTAATCAATACACAAAAAGAAAAGTATTCAAAATTTGACAAAAAATACCAGAAATTTCGAAGATTCTTCCTTTGGATGCAGAGGTAACCCTTAGATGAGTTTTGATTTATGTTTGTTTTGGGTTTTGATGGCTGTGCTTATTAATTCATCATTATATGTTTAACCGGATTTTCAACATTTTGATCTTGAGCACTGCTGATGAGTTGTCAGTCAACGAAATGGCCATACAGTACATCAAATTTTTCGGTATTTTGTGATACATTTTATTAGGCCACAAGCTTAAAATTCTCAATTTTCAATATTCAACCGTTGTGGGCCCCGATTATGTGAATCAAAATGCTTTAACCTTATTGCACATATACATATAGTATGTGACAATAACGTATAGAAATTAAATATATAAAGTCAAAAATCAAAGATGGGTTTAGGTTACAAGCTTGTATTCCTAATTTTTGAAATTCGACCAGTGTGGGCCCCAATTTTTGAAAATCAAAATTCTTAAGCCTTATTGCATTTCTACATATAGTATGTGACCATACTGTATGAAAATTAAATGCATTAATTTCAAAATGAACGAGGAGCTTAGATCACAAGAAAGACAGACAGACGGACGACGGATGGACGTAGGGACAGGCGGACGGGGCGATAAAAATATGCCCGATCTTCTCGGAATTGCGGGGATAATTAACATTTGTTTTATATTTAATAACAGTAACAATAGGTTACATGAAAATCGGAGGTCCTGTCAAATGATATCAGTGACACCTTTCCGGAAATGATTGCAGAAACATGTGATAAAGCTTGCAAACATTGACGAAAATGCATGTGATAAATTCCGCAAGTAGTTTTATCGACTGGGTTAAAGTAGTTATCAGCCCGCTCCGGTATTCTCGTCAAAATCGTTAGTTTGTCAGCTATTTTCAGAGTTTTATCACAGATAAACATAGGCATTTATTTTTCATAAAAAAGAACACGCTGCAACTAAGAAATGTTTCGTTAATAACTGATCAAGTTTCGCAATGAAACCTAAATTGAATCTAAATAAACCAGCATTTTTAGTGGGCAATTCAATTTACCCTACCAGATTGATCTATGAGAAAACAGACCAAATGCTCCTTAACTATAAGAATCGGACGATTCCTAGAAATTCTAAAACACAATAATTACCCAATATGATTGAAACTCAAAATTTGCCTGTGGCTCATCATTATGAGCTCACATACCAAAAATAATATTACTCGGTAAAAAGATGTGCACACTAGAGGCTCATCAGAGCCTGTATCGCTCACCTGAATTTAACATGTCCTTAAGCATGACTAAAAATCTTAGTGTAACAGTCAATTTGGCTGGTTTTCCAATAAGGTCCATTGCTTAACTACGTTTGGCTATTTCAGTTATCTTGGGTGACAGTTGAAGTCTGTTAACAATACTGGTGCTGCAGATTAAAAAAATTGTTAAGAGGGAGATTGCGAACAGAAATCTATATCAGTGATAGCACAGTTTCAATTTTATGGGACAATCTTGGCATCTTGGCGGGTGTCTTTAAGGAGGAGAAGACTCATACTTTGCTGGTGCAGCTGATTTTTATGGATGCGTGTTCATTGTGTATCCCCGTACACAACTGGTAACCAATGCATTATCTCAACAATAGAAGTGTATCGTCAATAGCCGCTAGTGTACCGTTAATTGTAGTTTGTTGCCATTTACGGTACACTTACATGTACAATATTGCAATAGGTAACAGAAAAGAGCAATATATATCTGCTGTAAGGGGATGCACAGTGGTGTTAGTCTTAATGTGTTATTTCTTCAACAATGTTGTATTGTCATTATGTCTTTGTTTGTTTCCTAAGCTTTGTCCTTTCCCTAGGACTTTAGTCTTTTAATACTTAGAGGACAATCCGGGGGGACAACCATTCCATTCTGAGTGATTATCATGTACATACCACGTGAAGACCAGACACACTGTACATGTAGATGTTTAGCCTCTGATCATTTTTTTTTATTTAAATGACAAACTAACATACTGTAAATGTTCATTGTACGCAACGGGACCTATTATTTATTTATTAGTCCAAATAATCATGGCGTCTCAAGGGTATAATTAATTTTTAATTTTTTTAGCCCTCATCGATGGAATATACGTCCAAGTAAAAATTTTCCAAGACGAATTAATTATTTGGACTAACCTATTATGTACCATCGGTACTGTGTACGCACCATGTGATTTTTTGGAAACGCGTTGAGTTGTAAGTTACACATTGACTGAATCACGCATTTACTGTGACGGTGACCAAATAAAATAGGGGCTTTCATATGTTTAAATCTATTTTACCTACTATTAATACTGTGCTCATTTTTGAGTCATTTGTCATGATTTTAGACCCAATATTTGCATTTAATACATTAAAGTATCAAGAAATTATTCTTTTTACAAATGATTATATAAGGTTTGTCAATAATTGAAACTATTGTGATCGTTTATCTTAAATGAGCACTGTTTGCTATTAAACATTTGGAGAAATCCTCAATTTGTGTAACTTTTTTCTGATTCTACCACAACAATTGGCAATTAATACATACAATCAACAAAAAAATATTTTATACGACTCATCATAACATTTGCAACCAGTTTTACTATTATCTTTGTTTATTTCAAATTCAGTGAGTCTTTAAAAATCCGGAAAGAGAAAAATACCGTTTTTCCTGTCGCCTGCATGTGATTCCAGATTTTTTTACCTATAAATTTTAAATCAATTGAGCGTTTGAATGAAGCCATAAGTTATCGCGACATTTGAGCTTAAGATGACCTAAATAGCAACAAATGAAGGTCGTTAAGCTCTTAACAGATTAATAGGCATGATCGATTATATTTGTGGCATAGCCACAAAAATAATGTAAGAAATGAAGCGGTGTTAATGAAAAAATGTTGATAATAAACTATAGGAAAGTAATATAATTCAAATAAAGGGCTTCGCTAAGCGCTGCATTTTGCGGTAATAACATATAGTTTTGCAACTTCAACCCTCTGTATCTCAAGAACTGTAAACGATTTGTTGACATACTATTGAAAGTATTGATGAAGTTGAGTTAAAAGAGAAAAAATTCAATTGAAATAGGATGAAAAATAACAAATGTATAAGTAACCTTTACTGTTTTTTCTTATTTCTAACCAACTAAATAAAATAATCAAAATCAGTTAGGAAATGCAAAAGTTTCGAAAATTAAGGCGTGTTGATTTTTTTATATTTTTGTTTTTTGCCCCTAATATCTCTAAAACGGTAAGAGATAGTGAAAAACGGATTTTATACAGGTTTTTCCATCTTTATCAAGGAACATTATAACCTAAAAATCATAAAAATCAGATAAAATTTATAAATTTACATCGAATTATCAAAAACAAACCTTTATGATCCCAGAAATAACTAGAGGCTCTCAAGAGCCTGTGTCGCTCACCTGTATCTAATGTGATTTTGGAAATTATGTAAAATTATATAATGATTGAGACCAAGATTGGTTTAATTTGACACAGTATTTAAAATTAAAAACAGGTCATCTTAGTGTAGTCTTACAATAGCTACTGAAGACATCTTATCATTATTATTTTTGAATATGTGGTCAAGTTGTGACCATTCAGAATTTTTTTTACAATTTTCTGATAGACTTCTAAACATCTTGGATGATGGATCGGCAACAAAGTAACAACACTTGGTCAGCACCTCATAAGGAACATTCATGCTACGTTTTGTTACATTCCATTCAGTGGTTCTCTAAAAGAAGTCATTTGTATGCATTTCCCATAGGGTCCAATGTTAAACTTAGTCCCCCGCTGGCGGCCATCTTGGATGATGGATCGGCTACAAAGTAACAACACTTGGTCAACAGCTCATAAGGAACATTCATGCCATGTTTGGTTTCATTCCATTCAACGGTTGTCTAAAAGAAGTCATTTGTATGCATTTCCCATAGGGTCCTATGTTAAACTAAGTCCCCCTCTGGCGGCCATCTTGGATGATGGATCAGCTACAAAGTAACAACACTTGGTCAGCACCTCATAAGGAACATTCATGCCAGATTTAGTTTCATTCCATTCAGTGGTTCTCTAAAAGAAGTCATTTGTATGCATTTCCCATAGGGTCCTATGTGAAACTAAGTTCCCCGCTGGCGACCATCTTGGATGATGGATCAGCTAAAAAGTAACAACACTTGGTCAGCACCTCATAAGGAATATTCATGCCATGTTTGGTTTCATTCCATTAAGTGGGTCACTAAAAGAAGTCATTTGTATGCATTTCACATAGGGTTCAATGTTAAACTAAGTTCCCCGCTGGCGGCCATCTTGGATTATGGATCGGCTACAAAGTAACAACACTTGGTCAGCACCTCATAAGAAACATTCATGCCAGATTTAGTTTCATTCCATTCAGTGGTTCTCTAAAAGAAGTCATTTGTATGCATTTCCCATAGGGTCCTATGTTAAACTAAGTTCCCCGCTGGCGGCCATCTTGGATGATGGATCAGCTACAAAGTAACAACACTTGGTCAGCACTTCATAAGGAGTATTCATGCCATGTTTGGTTTCATTCCATTAAGTGGGTCACTAAAAGAAGTCATTTGTATGCATTTCCCATAGGGTTCTATGTTAAACTAAGTCCCCCGCTGGCGGCCATCTTGGATTATGGATCGGCTACAAAGTAACAACACTTGGTCAGCACCTCATAAGGAACATTCATGCCATGTTTGGTTTCATTCCATTCAACGGTTCTCTAAAAGAAGTCATTTGTATGCATTTCCCATAGGGTCCTATGTTAAACTAAGTCCCCTCTGGCGGCCACCTGGGATGATGGATCGGCTACAAAGTAACAACACTTGGTCAGCACCTCATAAGGAACATTCATGCCAGATTTAGTTTCATTCCATTCAGTGGTTCTCTAAAAGAAGTCATTTGTATGCATTTCCCATAGGGTCCTATGTTAAACTAAGTTCCCCGTTGGCGGCTATCTTGGATGATGGATCGGCTACAAATTAACAACACTTGGTCAGCACCTCATAAGGAACATTCATGCCATGTTTGGTTTCATTCCATTCAGTGGTTCTCTAGAAGAAGTTCAAAATGTAAAATGTTAACGACGACGCCGGACGACGACGGACGACGGACGACGGACGACGGACGCCAAGTGATGAGAAAAGCTCACTTGACCCTTTGGGTCAGGTGAGCTAAAAATGGGAGATATCAGATTCCCCAAAATCAACCTAAAACCGGTATTTCTTGCGAGAGATGACCACAACTATTTGTGGTCGTATAAAAAGACAAAGAAAAGATATTTATTGTTCTTTATACGGCGGCGTCAACAATACAACTAAAAGCTCATAAGGGATTATATACCTTATATAAGGGAAACATTTGATCAATGCCGTACAGGGTAAAAAAGAACTTGATGTACACGTCTGAAAAATTAGAAAAAAGAAAACAAAGACATATCCGAATATAACTTGTTTACCTTTCGAAAATGATTGACGTAGCATTGAAAGTTGGTTTTCGATATCTTTTAAAGCACTGTCTCTGTCTAGCATGTCTAGTTTGATGGATTTTCGCTCATCACAGATTGTCTGGTATTGCTGTCCACCAAGTCGAACAATAGCCTATTGTGAAGAAAATAAATGGTGATATATTTATATTAACATCAATAAGTAATACTGGTTTTATTAACAAACACGGGATCTGATTTTCACAGCAATGCGTACGATGAAATTTGACTATGACAGAATTCGAAGTTAGAAAATATGGCAATGACAATTACATAGCAATTTCCTGACTTGAATGTTAAAGTTTGACTTTTCTGATCAAAAATTGAGTGGCCAACATCAAGTTTCTATTATTGATAAGATTTCATTTTCACTGCAACTGAAATCTCATCAGTCTTTACAATTACATGTAGCCAGTTGCAATATGACAGGTGGTACTGCAGAAGCAGAATAGTTGTATACACTTCCGGAACACCCGAAATCTCTCCAAGTTTATTTTGTTGTAGTTAAAATTGCCATTGATCTTTGTTTTTCCACTATCATTTTTTTAATGACGTCTGATTTGCTATGAATTTTATGTTTTTCGCTTATGCATTTGTACTGTTGATTTTTTAATTTTGTCTGTCTTTCGGTTATGCATTTGTACTGTTGATTTTTTAATTTGTCTGTCTTTCGGTTATGCATTTGTACTGTTGATTTTTTAATTTGTGTCTGTCTTTCGGTTATGCATTTGTACTTTTGTTTTTTGAATTTGGTCTGTCTTTCGGTTATGCATTTGGACTGTTGTTGTTTTTTTAATTTGGTCTGTCTTTCGGTTATGCATCTATACTGTTGATTTTAGTGTTGATGTTTATTTTTTTCTTTAGCCATTGTAGTAATGAACTTTCGTATAATCCTGTCTCTTAAGTATTCTTTTTGACTTACGTTTGTCAAATCCGTCCATTCAATGTTAAAATCATTGGTTTTTATCTTATAACTTTCAGAATGAGTCAGTTTATTTCTACAGAATTTTATTCTAGCAATATCGGCCCCTTCAGTGGTCTCAGAAGTTGGTGGTTGCTTGTCAAATCCGTATATTGGAGGAGTGATGGATGTTAAATTTCTTATTAGGCAAATCATCAAGGTCAAATCAAACTCTTTGGAGGATACTGAGCCTGTATTTGTAAGAAAATTTAATGCATTAATTTAACAAACGATTAAACATGTCACAAAATAAATAACACCGAATGTTGTATTAACTTATACACGACGACCAGCAATTCATCCTTAATAGTTTATACACCCTTTCACCATGAATTTCTGACAACAAAAATCCACTTGAACATTATTTTATATGTGTTATAATTGGTACTCTTTAAGTAAACGAAATTAAAATATAAAATTATTGTCTAACGCTTTAAGTAGGTGTAGAAATTTTAGGCAATGTTTCTTTATCTTCTTGTTCAACATATTTAAAACAATTTGTCTTTAGTGTTGATCTATGTAATGCCATAAAATCCAAAAATCGCCGAAAACACAAACGTTTTAGACCAAACATGAATTATAACAAATTAAACAAATATAAGTTTTTTTATGATCCAATTTCCCTCAATTGTTTTTTCTATCTAATACAAAGGAATATTACATCACCTGTTGTAGGAAAGAGGAGAGTCATTTGTTTCGTTGTTAATCGTCCTTTGATAATCAATTTTGTTAAATCTGGTTTCTGTTTTTGTAAGGTTGTTAAAAGAGTAGCTTGTGGGAAGAACTTATCAAATATATGTCTAACAGCATCTGTTCCTACTCCCGTGACTAATTTGAACATTCTTATAAAATTGTCTTCCTCCTCTCCTTGCTGACTTGACCTGTAAACCAAAGAATTTTTATTAAACAGCATATAGAATGACATAACTGACAACTTACCTGAGGATTTTAAATAAACGGAATTATAATCTCATTAAAATAATTAATATATACATGTAAAAAGATACTATTAGGTATTTTGAATATATTTGTTTAACTTTCTTTATCTTAACAATCTTTAACGTTGAAAACCTATTATAAATAATTATATTTATATATCCTATAATAACACAATACTTGTAAAGCTAGCTAAATGATGTCAGATATACATATTTCACAATCCAGATTTGCTAGATTACGGATAGCCTCAGAGTCGCTGACTTCGGAACGCCCAATTGTTATTTGTTAAAAAAAATTTTCCCCGGTAATATTTGAGCTCACCCTCGATTGCATGCCCGTGGTTGTCTTTCAACTCGTGTAGATTATCACTGAAAATTATTAATATTTTAAAAGCTTTTAATCGTAAATTTGAATGATTATAACAGTGCAAACTCATGTAAACACCCTAGAAATCTGTCAGGCGAATTTGGAAGTCCTCGGTTTTATTCATTTCACTCTTCATTACAATTCACGCGCTTTGGTTACTGCGCACTAAAAATTTTGCATTTCTGCAAAGGTCAGTTAATATTACCCGGTTAAAGTTCGTATAAAAACGGAAAGTGAATTATCATCTTTATAATTAATGGGGATGCAGTGTGCATATTTGATTACATTCTCGAGTTTTTATTAAAAAAATTTCAGTTCAGCTGACATGGACACTGCAAAGGCATCATACCGAAGAGTTCGATTACACTGTTTGAAATGAGCATATATCAGTTTCTATCTTCAATTATGTTATATAAAACTTTCACTTCCCGAACGCAAAGTAGTCCTAGCATCTGGGAATTATTTGTTGCAAACAACGCGGAACAGTGTTAATTGGGAAAAGATTTTTAGAGTAATATTTAGGGGTGTTGCTAAACGGCGGAAACGAAAACGGCAACGGAAATGAATATTAATATTTAAGGATTTTTTGTAAACATATGGTATACACCAATATAATACGCTCCCTGCCAGTTTATAGGTCCAAAGTCTTTTTTGGTCAATAGAAACATCTGAACGAACAGATGCCTAGTGTGAAATAAAGTTTTCGTTATAAAAAAAAATAATGAATAAAAAGAACAAAAAAATAACGATTTTTCAGTTATCTTGACAAAGCACTGCTTTAAATCTAATATAAATCAGATTGCTTGCGAATTTGTGTGAATAAAATTCTGCAGAGGTATGCATAAAAGTGGAAAGTTAAATTGAACTACAAAGAAACAGAGGGAGGGATTGAAAACATAAATCGTACGTATTATTCCGTTTTTTTTAGAATTCCATCTTTTTGGATTGCTGGTTTGGAGAAGTGTAAAAGGATCTAACAATATAGCTGTAATAAAGAAAAATTCTGGAAATTATTTTTTTTAACTTTATTTTCAATTTATTACCAACAAAGTTTTTTTCTGTATTTCATTAACGCCCATCTGCTTAAATATGATTTTGGCGAAGAATAATAAAATTTAAGAATTTCCCCGTTACTGATTTATTGAGATGCGTTTTGATATGGGAGACAACATATACCAAAACACACACAAATTTCGGAAGCACCCCAGAGGCAACAAATTATTGCTATGACCCTGATCCAATCTAATTCAAATTAATTTTCCAGACTTGCTCCTTATTTTAATCGGGTTGTTAATATGTCCAACGCGCGACATATAAACAACCGAACAAAAATAAGGAGCAAGTGCGGAGAACAAATTTTAATTAGACTGGCCCTGATCTGACGTGACTGTTATGGGATTCGGGCTAATATAAATGAAATTAACAATTGTTGAAATAAAACATGTATTTTTTTTTACCAAAAGCTAGCAACAGTGAGAGTCTATATGATAGCATTTATCTGAATTTATCCATCCTGTAAAGATGCATGGAATGCAGTTAGAGACAAAAATGGCATTTTCGTCATGTTCACCGTAAATCAGTAACAAAATAGTAATATTTATTGTAACATTATTTCTCCTGTCTTATTATTGAATAAAGTTATCCTATGAAAAGTTAAGGCTAAGTGATACGAGTTTGACTGCCTGATGTGTTGTTGAGACACATCTCAAGGCACAACTCTCTCCCAAAAATAAATGTTTTATTTATTTTTTTTCACATCAATTCGTATTTGGTAAGTAAAGTAGTCGAGGACTTACAATAATAATAAACATTAAAACAACAGCAGAAAAGGGATTGGTTCAAAACGCTCTTAACCTAAAAATACACAGAAGCACAAAAAGAGTAGATTGGATTCCCGATAGAACCATTGTTTGGAATTCATATTTGTCGTATAGTATCCGTTTGACTTCTCTAATTTTGCAGAAATAAATTTTTTCGGAGAATGATATTTTATTTTTGTTCTTCCTCAAATGTATGTACAAACCTGGACAATAATTTTTCAAATTTGTTGCTTTTTTATTAGAAACACTTTTCCATAAGGTGTCTATAGTAACTGTTTTTATCGTAGACCCGTAACTTAGTCAAATTGAGCAGGCTGTATGGGTTTATGTGTTAAAAGAACTTGGAGAATTGTTATCATAATTTTGGTCTATTTACAAAAATAAGTTCCCAACAAGGTAATATTTATTTAATAAAATGGTTTATTATGGACACATAAGGAGAATTTTTTTTTAAAATCCACCAAAAATTCTGCAATAAATCGTGTGAGTTCATATAACCATTTGAGAAAGACAAGAATACAAATGAAAAGCATTTCTCAAAAAACTTAATTACTCAACAACCTATCTAGAATCGAATGTCCATGGCCTTGTTGAAGGCCGTTTGTAGATTTGTGTGTGTGTTGTTTGGTTACTGTCTTATTGACGTTATCCCACATCTCTATTTATTCTTTTTTTTTTTAAATCAGACAAGTCAAACAGACAATAGATAATAATGAATCGCAGGAATGACGTTCGGTCATAGTCTAAGTGGAAGGGTAGAATATAAAATAAATGAACTTATGTAACAATTGCAAGTGGTTTACGCAATTAAATTACGTATAATACTATATGATGCACACCCTTAAAAACATAGGCTGATCATCTCTTGCCATTTATTTCAATAATTTACGCTTTCAATTCTTTTTTCTCAAATTTATTCGTCTGTTTTTCTTTCTTGTAAACATGTGATATACTATACAGCATGCATATGAAAATAAATGACCAAAAAAGAAAAGATTTAAAGTTTTGTTTCCGTTTGCGTTTTCCGTTCCGTTTTCCGTTTCCGTCGTTTAGCAACACCCAATATTTAGAAGTTTGGATTCAACACATTTTATCATTTAATTCAATTTTTCTTTAAACATATCCACAAGTTGACTGAATTATCCGATTGACAATTTTTTAATACAAAAATAGTTTTTTTTGTGAAATTGTGGTTTTAGATATAAATATACATGTTTTTCAAGCGGTTCTGTTTGACAGGGGTATCAGTGCTAGTGGATGGCTACCCTGTCTCGCCTATCAGTGTTAAACTTGAAAGCGGGAATTAAATTTTTTTATGGTTTGAAATCTACAAATACTCTACTTCACAGAAATCTCTACCTTTCGTAAAACTTGCCAGAATAAAATGTGGCGAGATTTGATATCTGGCGAGAGGGTCTTGGCCGGTATCACACAGATTCATGAATGAATTGTTGAATATATATGGTTCAATGGTTTAAAATGACATCAGGGAAAAGTTCTCTCTATACTGCAATTGTTTATCTTATGGCGGATGACATATGACATATGACAGGTAAAATGTCTTACGTATTAGGATCACCTGGGTTCATCCCCGGTTTTTATAGGGTCCATTTTATTCATCAGTTTAAAAAGTTTTACTGTGTTGCGTTTACGTTTTTTCTCTGTGTCTGGATTTCTAATTCTTGGGTGGCTATTTGGACTATCCTCACATTGTCTTAGGATTAGGTTGATATTACAGGATAAATGGCATTTGAAGGTGTAGTGATTGGTGTATATTATAACAGGTGTGGTGTATATATTGCATGATGTATTGTGTATATTGTTGTTTAACGGGGACAATGTGCCATTGGCATGATTGGTATACAAAAACATGGATAATATGAAGGGTCAAAAATCACATGCCAATCTGTAAAATGTTCCTAATTTTCACTCCATTATTATAGCATTATATTGAATAGCCAAAGTGTATAAAAAATAAGAATTTTCATACAATATCAAGTGTTTGCTTTGCAAATACACAATTTAAAAATTTAAATGTTTGCAAAATTGTATAATCATCTTTGAATTTTTAGGATATCTGGTCACACGTATGATCTATTAAAAAATTGTATTGCCGGGTATTTGTTGATACAAGACGGTTCATTGTATATTTCCAACATATCAGATTCCCTCTTATACCCTGCAAGACATATAATGTATACACTGAATAAAAAAATAATCTACAAAAATTTATCTGTATGTAATACTGCTAATTTGAAATTGTGTGAATTTCTTTTGCGAGGCTTTATCAATACGAAATATTTCGAGATAAATCAATACAATTAATGTAAATGAGTACAATGTAATATTGTTTAAGTAGTAAAAATCAAGTCCAAATTTTAAGTATTGCAATCTATATCCATACATGCCATATGCATTTTCCAAATAAAAATGCATCAATTTCAAAATATATATATATCTTCATGTGCAATAAAGTTGTATAAATAACTTTCTAATCCGTAGAAGAATTTACGATGACATGTCGACACATTTACTTTCTACACTGGTCATTATATTAAACATTTATACAATAACCATTGATTACGTCCGTTGATCCGACCGGAACATTTAGAAATTACAACTATGATTGTAAATCATAATGAAATATAATATTTAGTAGAAACAATTAAAATTTAAGTTCCAGTAGAGGGGTTCTTCATCATGTTGCATGTTTGGCTTTAATAGATGCATTCATTTCTAAATCTACAGTAGACAAAAGTATCTGTGTTAACTATTTTCAGTTGCTGCAATGTACCACCTAATATCTATTAACAGAGTAAATATTTCTGAAAGAAACGCCTGTATAAATAAAATGATACTCACTGTGCCATCTTGAGAGTCTTGAACCTTGAACGAAAGACGGAGAAAATGAGACATACATGTATTTCTGTATGGGATGATACCAAAAGTATAATGATGTGATAAGTGGGCCATGTGCGATCCGGTCGAAATGAGCAAATTTTATAAAGGACCTTACATAGATACTTCCTGCCGAGTTTATTCCATTCGACCCAGTGGTTTCAGATAAGAAGATTAAAATGTTAAAAGGTAACAGACGGACGGACGGACGGAGGACGGACGCCAAATGATGACAAAAGCCCAAATAGCCTTTGGCCAGGTGAACTAAAAAAGCAATCCATTAGACCGACAAATCGGGAAAATAAATGAACAACCACAAGCAAAACAAATAAACATTGAAAACTAAAAAACAATAAACAACTCGAACTCATACAAAAAACTAGGAGTGAACTCAGGTGCTCCGGAAAGGTAAGCACTTCCTACTATTAGTAGCTGCGTAGCATTTCTGACAGCAATAGTAATCTTTCTAGGAGGTACAATGTAACTTACATGAATTCTGATATTTCGTTGAACTCAATGCTTGTATTTTTCAATTAAGATAGAAATAAGAAAGTAGATTTAACGTATTTGTCGTAACAAAATAAGTGTAATATACGAGATCCAGCGATCTCTAAGGTTAAGCAGTTCCATATAATAAAGGTAAAATGACTGATTTTGGCTTGGCTGGCTTTTTATTTTTGATTTATCTTCAGTCGCTTGTGAGTAGAGTTTGTTTCATATGACTATAAAAGTAGACCAAACATCGGAATAGTGTTTTTAATTTAGCCTTTTAGAATTTCTTTTTATTACATTGTAACCGGTGATTTATCGTAGTATCCGAATGAAATAAAATCTCGTAAATCACATGTGAAAAGGAACGATGTTCTTTAACTCTAAGTAGTGACGTCACAAATGCCGCGGACAGATATCAAATGACATACTCCTCTTTACTTTAATTTATTTCTGTTAAAATGCTAGATTCTGTACAATGTAATAAAAAATTCGCTGAATTGAACTACCAGAAATATACATCTTGTGAACAAACTACAGCTGTAAATAACTGGTGCAGCGAGCGCACTCGTGATTTATTGCGTAGTTCGGTCACGTGTAATTTATTCTGGTATTCGAATAATTATACCCTTATTTAGATTTAAAGTGAGCATCTGCATTTCTTAAATCCAACAGTAGAATTTTTACCTGCAAGTATAGTGCATCCTGATAAAAAACATTGTCAAAACGTGTAGTTTCAATTTAAATTTCATTTGAAAATGTAGTATAATTATGTCGAACTGATGTGATTGTATAATGTAAGAGGTTGTAAAAAATATTAATTTTAGACTCAGCAATAAATTGTCAGATTTTATGTGTATGTGTGTATAATGTAACTTTTTAAATAATGATTTGTATGTAGTTTTAGATTTGTAGGCCAAAGAGATGACATACCTTACAGTCTTTATCCAACAAGAGCTATCTAACCCATTTTCTGTATTCTACAAAAGATTTATTCGACTATCTTTAGTTTCTTACAAGAATTGCACAAAAATAATTACAACCATTATCAAGAAAGAAGCACCGTAGTACGTGACTTTCATTACCAGTAGCAGCATTTTAGCAACTATCTTATATATCCGTATACTGGAGAGTTCCATGCGGAAGTTATTGTACGAATTTATTGTAAAAAAATACTCACAATTACAAATACGTTTAACTAGAATTAATCTCTCGAATTGCTTTACATTCATAACACACAAATGTTTGCAACTATTTGATTTTTAAAAGGGGGGGCTAGAATAAAAAGTTTGATCCTGCCTATTTTGCCGAAATTTTGATCCTGTATTCTTTTTGCCCGCTGTTGTCATGGTTGTGGCAAACATTTTTATTTTCATTTAAACCAAAGAAGTCCTCACACAGGTCTTGCATTTTTTCTAATGGTAGCTCCCTTACCTGACTATTCGTACAGGAAACGAACAATTCCGCGAATCCATAGGAAGACAGTTATGAATAGAACGATCTTTTTTTTATATTTGAAAAATTATTAAAGAACCTTTGTGAGCACGCTCACATACCTCACGTCTTCATATTGTCACTGGAGAAACAGAATCTCACTTCACAAGTAAAATGAACACTATCTGAAAAGGTTTCATGAAATTCTGTTGTGTGGTTTGAGAGGAGTTGCGATGACAAACCGTGGCAGTAGTAGATTAAAGTAAATAAGTTCAAAGGGGCGTAACTCCTAGAAAAAAAATTGAATCGCAATTTCCCGTCGATATGCACAACTATATATAGTATGTCTTTATTTCTAAAAAGGTTTCGTGAAATTCTGTTGTGTGGTTTGAGAGGAGTTGCGATGACAAGAAACAGGACTGTCGGACTGACGGACTGACGGACGGACGGGTCAAAAACATTATACCCTCCGCAACCCCTTGCGTGGGGTATAATAATTATTGCGTTTCTGGAAAAAATTCAACACGAGTGATTTTTCATCTTTTTTACCTCGATGAGTCGCTTATATTTATGTTATGGCTAAATCCCTAATTTTCAGGTACATTATCATTGGTACTGTCCAATTCATTCAATGGTTTTACCCAGGAGCCTCGTTTATGCCAAGACGTGCTCCTTACATAAATGTTTGAAATGACTATTTGAAAAAAAAACTTATTTACAAAGTTGAGAGTCCTAAAACTTTGATGATCATTGGTTTTATTACCCTACAAGCATGAAAAGTCAATTATTAGTATACAAAGGAAAATAAAACATATTAGGCATAGTAAAAACACCTTTTCAATTTTGTATTTGAAGTTAAAAGAGTTAAAGTATCGTTTAAATGAAATGATTCATTGTACCTGATGATTTGCGTTATAAACCACTGATATCACTGAAAGTGTTGTAACTTGATATTGATATGATAAAAGGATCGGTGGATTTTTAAATTACCATTAAAAACATTGTTTTATAGACATTTTCCGTACCGACAAAAAGTCACTCTAATGCAATTAAAAAAACAAAAACCTGTACTTCACCAATCAATTTTGAAGTAAAGGTACAAATCATAATTTCAGTATTGCAGTGCAACATGTACGTCAAAAATAATTTATCTGACTGAGCATTTCTGTTATGTATATATCACTTCAGTATGGTATTCAATCTTATAATCATGATGGTAGAAGTAAATATTTTATTGTAGTGTTCAAATAAGATTATAAAAAAAGTTTTCCTTTGAGGTGAAATTTAATACCCTTTTTAAAAGTTTATAAAATATTGAATAGTCTGTTGCTTAGGATTTAAAATCAAGGGTCCTTGTTCTAAAATGAGACAGTAAGACAACTTGACAATCTGTTGAAACGTTTCGCTATATACACTTATTTTTCGTTGTACACCCGTTTTCAAGAATTTCGTGGACACCCCAGTCCACGAATTTAAAAACCCAACGAAATATCCATGTCAATTACTTTTATAACGAAGAGATATCGACATGTTGGGGGTCATTGCCCAGAATGCTAGTTCTTTGTTTGACATTTTCACATTCAAACGGCCGAGGAAGTTAGAATTACCATATTTACCGGGGATAAATATGCTAGTTTGTTAAACAGATGGAATAAAGGCTTATATTATTAATGATAATATAGAAATAATTCATACAATGTACGCGTTATGTTCATGTTTATCAGTTCTTCATGAGACACAAGTTACAAAACTTATTAATGTCTTTTGGAGAAGACATTAATAAGTTTTGTAACTTGTGTCTCATCCAATTGTCACAATTTTTGGACAATAAAATATGTTTAAAGTAGTTCTTCATTTCCGGTGAGCCGTAGTAAAATGTTAATTTTAGGTCAGATTTGCCATGATTATTATACGGTTTTTATTACTCAATCAAGTTTTTAATTATTTATTTCTTTGGTTTTGTTTCTAGCGTGGATAACAAACATCGTTAGTACAATATATCAAGCCTTTAATTGTCATTTGAAAATATTAATCAAATCATAGACAAACAATATGGATGACCTTGTGGAAAGTAAATCTGTTGCATAATAGAATAGACTAGAGAATGGAAACGGCTAATGTGTCAAAGAGACAAAATCCCGACCAACGAGCAGAAACATTGTTTATATTTAACTTTTGAGTTTGAAGTCTTTTCAACAATAATAACTCAATACCTGTGGTACTTTTAGTTTATTTATCAATATCATTATTTTTTTTGTTGAGAAGTTTGAAATCCCCGAAATTGAGAATCCACGAATATGTCTTTTTCCCCAATCCACGAAAATTGAAGTCAACGAAAATAACTGAATTCAATGTATACTACACCATGTATACAATTTATCTTAAAAGTACCTTTTTTGGAAATTTCGTATGATGAACAATTTCAAAAATGGATCTGATGGCCAAGATGTGACTATAGACTACTTAATATACATTATCACATTAAAAAAGAAAAAAAAATGTGATTACAATTTTTCGGGGGTCAAAACAAACAATATTGTTCTATACCAAACAATAACTTGTTTGAAAATTGGTTATTTCACTTGTATTGTCTTTTAAAACTGTTAACATTGTTTCGGCCAGAAATAACCTTTGAATTGTAGCCAACAAAAGACACAAATCAATAATAAAATTTAACAAGATATATTATACACAAGTTTACAAGAAATATACAAATTGAAATGTCAACTTAACTGTTAAATATATATGAGTCCAATCCTTTTGACTTTTCTTTATCCGGAATTCTTCTCGTCACTGTTGCTGGAATCCAAACAGAATATTATGTCCAATAAGTCACAATCTAGTATGATGCAGTTAACGTAAATAAAAGTGTCAATCCAACATCTGAGAACACAAGAATGTTAATGTCTGATCTAAGTCTAACTTTAGTGTCCGTATATATATAGTTGCCACGGAAATCTCTAGAACACTGTAGAAGGGAAACCCGTAGAAACTGTAGAACAGAAACTTCTAGAATACGGTAGAAGTTTCAATTACACATCGTATATTATGATCATTCCAGAATTATTAGGTAAGTCAAATAGAAAGTTCTAACCATTCCATCAGTATCTATGATTGTTCCAGTGATTTCTAAGGGACTTATTTTCTACCTAGGAGGTGGGGCTGGTCAAAATGCAGAGGGTCTCAAGTTTTTTTCTGTAAGTTGAAAAGGGGGGTTCAGATTTTTTTTTATAAATTCAAAGAGGGGGGATCATTTTTTTTTTGCACATGGATTTCAAGGGGGGTAAAAATGTTTAGTTAAACAGAGCATTACACCAGTCAAATAAAAACATATTTTACCACCATTAAATATTTTATTTCATTGTCACATACATGTACAATAATGTATATATGTATTTTATATGTCACTGGTAAAATCAAGTTCACACATCAACATAACCATCAGGACCTAAAACCTTTACAGTTATCAAATCATCGTCCGACTCATCTACTGACTATTCAATTTCCTTATCTATATCTTGAATTTCAAGAGCTGTGTCTGATTCTGCTTGATTTGACCCGACTTTTCCAAAGTATTAAGTTTTGGAATTGAAGACTTGAATTTTTTATTGTAAGAATTCTTAAACATCTCAACTGCTTCTGCTTCAAAAAAAATCAGAAGCAAAAGGTATTTTAATAGCAGCCAATTCCTGTCTTGGTCAAATTGGATCTAGATCAGTTGTTAATAATTCTTCAACCTTGATTCCATATTCAGAATTGAAAGAAAAAATCTGAGGGCAACACTTGATATATGTTTCCTGTGACACTAATCTTCTCACAAGCTGTGAAAAGTCTTTTCTTCTTCTGCTTCTTAAACTTTCTCTTGTTTTCCTTTTTTCTTCTGTTAATATGTTCTTTCCCTTTTGTTTTTTTCTGGTAGTATACCAGTCCCAATATTCTGTAAGCTTTCTCCCGATGAATTCATAAAGTTTTTGCTGTTCATTAATTATCCTGTCCAATGTCCTAGTATAATATTCATTTTGATTTTCATAGCTTTTTCGAATAATTCCTTGTTTGTAAGTTTAATAGAGGGGGGATAACATTTTTTAATGTTTTTAAGGGGGGTAAACAAAAATAGTGAAATATCATGGGGGGGTCAAGAAAACTTTATATGTTTGATTTCAAAATGACCAGCCCCCCCCCCCCCCCTCCCAGGTAAATAATCATAAGTCCCTAAACTGCACAGTTATAACATCATTTGGTAAACAACTATACGTATTATGTAAGCATATTATACATGGTATAAGCCACTCAAAAAAATTAGGCAAAGATAAACAAATATCATAATTAAAATATCATAACAACATAAATAACGTGAAAAATGTTTCTTGTGGTTTAACCAAAGAACTTTAAAATATCAATAGACTGTGTCACACTAATAAATATTTCCTTGATGAATATGTCTAAATACATATGACAAATTACCTTTAACACGTGTATTGTTAAATGCTATATATGATCCCATGCAGAGATTGCATATATAGTTATTTCAAATTGAAGATCATATAGCATACCCATGAATTGACCCGAAATAGATTGGTGGAAGCAATGTGTGACGGTTGAACCTAATCTATCACAAATGTGTTATCAATTTGTGCTTTGTTCTTGTTGTGTTCGTTATGATTGAATGTGATGAATTTGACTTTCCATACGTCATTTTTAACGCAAATTTTGATCCAAATGCGTTTTCTAAAAATTCCCTGTAATCATGACATCTCGGAAATACTTTCTTTTGAATCCCCCGTCATTACGTAATAAATACAGATATATATGGAGGGGGTTCAAATGGAAGTCTTACCGATATTTCTATCATTAAAAAATAAACGACAATGTAAGTATATTGTATATCTGTAGGTAAACAGGTCGAAACTATATTCAACATTTTATTAAAAAGGGATATAGAGATAGATTCATGAGATCAAACATGGAAATGTCTGACAAAATATGGCTCTAAAAGATTCGTAATATTGCATGGACTCCATTTACAATGATCTAAATTGTTTTCCTGATCATGTAGAAGTGTTTTTCTTTCATAGGAAAGACCAAACCTTCCATCAAAAACAAGACCAAATCCAAGGCAATGTTTAAGGGAATTTTGTTAAATTCAATGTTAAGTTCAGAATTAACTAACTGTTTATAAATACGAGGACTTCAGAATTCAATCCAAACCGATTAATGCTCTGCGAATGTAGGTTCGACAACATTATGCTTATCTCATAACAGAACTCGACCGTATATATTATATTTGAATGATGTTAGCAATGATTTCATTTAGAATGTTCCATTCCCTTTAAGGCGGACTGAGGTCAAGTGAAGTGTAGTAAATATGTTATAAAATGAACATTTTACTTAATGTTAAAACGTTGAAACATTGTCAGTAGAAATATTATATTCACTTGTTTGTACAAAGACATTTTTCTGTTACAATTGATTAAATTACGGATCTTTTATTTCAAAACAATGGGTATCTTTTTAAATCTTTTTTATGCCGAAATCGTCATTTATATGTCTATTTAAACCTTCTAAAATTTGATTATTAGATATAAGCCACTTTGGTAAGTTATTCAAACTCAAATTGTGATACAACAAAAGAATTGGCCAAGCGAAAAAAAATAACCAGCAGTAAAAATGTGTTCATAAACTAAGGAAGGTTTCTTAATAAACTGAAACTACGTCATTTTCGTTTTAAAATCTTTAAAGATTTTTAAGGATAAGAATATTTTGTAAAATATCAAATACAATCCAGAGTTTCGAATTACAAAATAACTTTGCCTAATCTTTTATAATTTACCAATAATTTCTCTTCTTATCAAAGTTATAATGTGTCGATATATTCGTCCTTTCGTTTCATGTACATACAGTTTAGATTTACAAAGCAATTACACATAATATGATTTAAAAAATGTTTAATAAATAAATAAATAATCTACTCACATTAATCCACAAAGAAAATAAAACTGATCATTTACACCATATCATTTCATGTAAAGGAAAATATTTCAGTTGTGTGTATGTTTAAAACCCAATAAACACATTTCCTTACACAGTCTTTTGTTACATTCAATCATATAATGGGACATTAATAGTGTGAAAGTGTTTAAATGATTGGTGTTTTTCTAAATTACAAGTATAATAACTCCTTTTTGATTTCTTTAAAAACCGAGACGAATAATATTTCAACCGTTACTATCGTCACTTTCAATGTCGACCTTACATTCTTGTCCGTTAAGTTTTTGAAATATATGTCCTGTAAGTGTAATTCAAGTTGAAAACAATACTTTTCAGAACCCGCCAGCTAGAGTAATCTCATCCGACATCAAAACTATAATATCAATTAAATTACAGTTGAATAAGAATGGCAATTATGTTGCATTCCTTGCGGAAATTTTGTACAAGCTACAATATATGGTTCTTTTAACAGATTAGGCAGTTTGGCGTGACCCACAAAACTAGAGACAGGTGTCTACCAAATATGTGAACAGGTAGCAGACTATGGTTTTACTGCAGCGAGGTACAACAATCAAGGTCTACGAAAGCATGTACAGTCCCATATTCATGCCATTAGAAGCAACATTTCAAGCATCAAATACACATGCACGTCCTCCAAGGGCTATAAGAGATTTCCTACATTACAAAATAACAATCCAAAGATACTAATATTAGATATAGTAAATTTAAACTATGCTGTATACGACGCATTTCAAGAAGTTACCTCTCATCAGCAGCATTAAAACCGAAACATTTTGAAGACCAAAAACCAAACTTATTTTAAACAAGAAGTACTCAATACCAAAAATACCGAAATATAGGAAGCCACATTTCAGCTAAGGCGATCTACCATGTGCAATACAAGGAATGAACACTTAGTATTTCTATTATTTTTAATTTTTGCTAAATACTGGTAATTTCTGTAACAAAACATTGAATAATCATGTCAGACAAAGTCTGACGACTGGGTTGGCGAATACCCTCGGGGACCTAGGATCCACCATGCAGAGGCATAGTCCCAAGAGTTTCAAAAAAACAAGCCAAAGATACTAATATTAGATATAGGCTGTATACGACGCATTTCAAGGAATTACTTCTCATCAGAAGCATTAAAACCGAAACTTTTGGAAGACCAAAAACGAAAATTATTTTACACAAGAAGTACTCAATACCAAAAATACCGAAATAGGAAGCCAAATTTCAGCTAAGGCGATCTACCATGTGCAATACAAAGAATGAACCCTAAGTATTTCTATTATTTTTGCATTTTGCTAAATACTGTAATTTCTGTAACAAATCAATAAATAATCATGACAGACAAGTCTGACGACTGGGTTGGCGAATACCCTCGGAGACCTAGGATCCACCATGTAGAGGCATCGTCCCAGGAGTTTCAAAATAACAATCCAAAGATACTAATAATAGATATAGTAAATTTATACTATGCTGTATTTAACAGGCTTCCTTTTCATGCTTTTATCATATTTATTTATTTCAAATCAAACAAAATTTTAAATATATTTCACTGCTATTCATATCGGACACAAAATGTAATTAATTAGTTTCGTAATATTCCGTTCCTATCTTACAAACACAATCAATAGAAATCGCACGATCGCGAATCGTGTACGTGTATCGTGCGAATCGTGTGCGTGTATCGTGTGAATCGTGTGCGTGTAACGTGCGAATTTTGTGCGTGTAACGTGTAAATATGGTTTGGTGCATTACACGCTCAACCATGTGTAAAACATAGTATGAGGTCATATGCCTGAAGTTCCTTAGGAGAAAATCCGTATCCTTCAATCAAATCATTATGGCAACCAAATATTTGAAGGAACAAAATTAAAATGGATGAACATAACCTAAGAAATACATGTGCAATTATTTTACAGTTCAGGCTTCAAACGTTGGTGCTGGAAAACTAGCCAGAACAGAAAAAAGAACGAATAAAACTCTACAAAGTTAACAAAACACAACTGCAATGAACTTCTCCAAACAAAAAATAAATACCTACACTTATTTCTCCTCTTTTTGAATTCAGTTTTGTAAAACTTTGTGACAAATACGAATACTGAATGGACACAATAGTGACAATTTGTCGTCATTGTCAGCTTAAAAGTTCTACGCACGAAACTTTACAAATATATGGGGGAAAAGTACAACAGTAGGCGTACTGCTTTGTTAGAATCAAAGATGACGTACATTTGTAAACCTTTTCCTTACCTAAATACCAACATTGAAAATGTTATATACCCTTTTTAATCAGACGTTCTTGAGACAATTATAAGACAGTGGTTAGGAGCAAAGAATTTGGTAGATAAGACTAGTTGAACGCTTTCTATAATATATTAGGATCGATGATGATGGGTTTTGATAATCTAAAAGAAAATTTGTGTACGAATATCAATTGTTTTCTACTGTAGCGTGTGCGGGTAAGAACGTTTTCTGCAATCGCTTGTTTCAAAAGTACAATAAATCAAACATTCTGATATCCCGTCTGGCTCGCAAAAACAGTGTCTTAGTTTTTTGTTTTTTTTATCAAGAGATAAGTTATGAAAAAAAAGACAGACAAAAGTTGCGTGATCTATTGATAAAATACTTAGGATGGTTAAATTCAGTTAATTCGCGGTGTCATTGTATTCTTTATATGTATACCTGGTAAAGTTTTTAAATACCTCGAACTAAATAAATTGCCCTTGACATATCTTGCAATTCACTAAAAATGTACACGTAGGATTGGTTATTCAGAACCTAATAACTTACTATATTACTATTCAATGTACATGTTAATACCATGTTAAATATTTTAGCCATGGCAATTTGTTAGTCAAATGGTATTTGTCTTAAGAGTGAAGATGAAAGGCAAGGAAATTATTCACGATATGTCTCTTCAAAAGAGTTCAGGACCAAACCAGAGAGCCATATACCATTACACAGTGTGCTTTGTTACAAAATAATGTCAGTAAGCATTAAATATAGGTCAATGTGACCTACATCTGATTTACTACTTTGGATATACATGTACAAGTAACAAGTTAAAAATTTCCTTAGATTGCATAGTATCAGAGAACTATATTCAGATATAAAAATGAACCACAGTAAATAATGCATGATAATTATATTAATGTTACCTTCTTTGAAATGATAAGTATATGTAACACGACTGTCAATATCAAAGGACTTGATAAATATGTGAACGGCAAACGACCCTGGAATCAAACCTTACCAAAGTTAACTACAATGAACCGCGAAGTATGGGTGATATAGCCTAAATGTTGGTGAAAATGTAGGTGTTCTGCATGGTCATTTGCATACAATTAAGGAAAATTAGTTTATGTGAACTGATTTAAAGATCCGGCTATAGAAACGACGCAAGCCTCCGGTGGTACTTGCTCACACCAACATGAAAAACAAAAAGTCTGACGCTAAAAATAATATCAAAATAGTTTTACAAAAAATCATAACAGAATGTACATTCTTTTATAATTTCAGTGTATGTATTCTTGATCTGTTAATTGTTGGACGAAAACAAATGAAAATATTGTTGATTGGTAGATATATTGCTGTTTGACTAAGGCACCGAACATTTTAGAATCGGAGGGGGGAGGGGGTGTGCTTGCTGGATAATACATTTTGTCAGATCTGGAGAAAATAAAATTATTTTTTTCATACATCAAGCGATGCATATATTTTTTTCTCAAGAAAACAATATTCAGAATTTTCTTTTCTCAGATTTTTCATTAACAATTCTACGTATAATTGTTCAAGTGGGAATATTGTAGATATTTACATACTATAATATAACCTTTTCTTTATGAAAAAACATAGGTAAATCAAAATAAATTAGAACTTGCATACACTACCAAAATAGAGAAATTGCACATCTTCATGAAAGTGAATGGTCCCCACATAATAACACGTGACATCAAAATATTAATTAAAAGAAAGTTCCATAGAATTATTGATAAACTTCATTCTACAGAGGATTCAGTTCATTCAGTTAACAGTTTTGACTTTTCTAACCTTTACAACTTTACCCAAAAACCTCCAAGGGTCTATGAGCACTAAAGCTAAATCCATCTTCAAAGACCCTAAGGTTGTTGAAAACTTGACTTGCCTCCATGACAAATATGTAGTTTTCCCAGCCGACAAAACCCCCAATAACATCGTTTTTGTCTGCAGGAACTATTATTTTGAGTGTCTTATAAACGAGTTGGGAATATATAACACTGCAGTTATACCAACTTATACACCGACCACACTCACTAAGAAGGAAGTCTTTGATAACCACAAGACCGTTCTTCATTCCTTTGGCATTTCTACAAGAAACAATCGGCATTCCAATGGGAACCAACTGTGCTCCTCTTCTCGGCGATCTATTTCTGTACTCATATAAAGCAGACTTCATTCAAGGGTTACTACTTGAAAACAAAACAAAACTGGCCCAATCCTTTAATTTCACTTTTCGTTATATAGATGATGTGTTGTCGTTAAATATTCTACCTCAGTGAGCTTGGAATTAAGGATACTACAGATACACCAAAGTCCGCTTCATATTTGGATTTGTTTCTTGTAATAGACAATGAGGGACATTTGAAGACAAAACTTTATGGCAAACGTGATGACTTCAACTTTCCTAGTGTTAACTTTCCCTTGTTTAGTAGCAATATACCAGCATTGCCTGCATATGTCGTCTACGTTTCTCGGCTTATCCGATTTTTAAAGGCATACGTGAGTTACCGTCACTTTCGAAAAAGAGGATTACTGCTGTCATAAAAGCTTATTAACCAGGGTTTTATCAGGGATAATTTGATGTCATCACTTAGGACATTTTACGGTCGTCATTACGAATTTATTGACCGTTACAGTGTTCCAATATTTAACATGATGTTGGACCTGTTCCCACTATCGTAACATCTAATGTGCCTCCACCGGATTGACTTTGTTGAACTTCACGACGGGTGCCGTATACGGAGCAGGAACTGCTTACCCTCCCGTAGCACCTGGGTTCACTCCTGGTTTTTATAGGAGTTTGTGTTGTTGTTATCCCCCCGCTTAGCGAAAGCGGGGGGATCATGTAATACAGTCCGTCCGTACGTACGTACGTCTGTAGTGGCAAGGCATATCTCTGAAACGGTAAAAGATAGAAACTTGAAATTTGGCATCATGGAAGAGTATATGACCCACTAGGGAATAGACCCCTTAAAATTGGAATTCGACCCCTTGGGGCCAAATTATGAGCGAAAAACGAATTTCGCGATATCCAATAAATGGAGATATCTCCAAAAGTGTTAAAGCTAGGATATTGGAACTTATGTCACTACTTATATTGCCTTTCCCAAGTTGAAAGAGGGTATCAAAATTTTGGTCCCGCCCCTAGGGGCAATGCCCTAAGGAGTTAAAAAATGTCTAAAAACGATTGTCCAAGAACTCCTCCTACACCGTAGAAGATAGAAACATGAAATTAGGTACACTAGTAACACTTGAAGAGTTGTCTGTGCCAAAGGTTTCGGAATTTTGATTTTTGCCCGGGGGGTGGGGCTACACCCTAATATGTAAAATCTCAAAATATGGTAAGATCAGTTCATATCCCCACCCCTTAACCATATATATTTTTATTCCACATTTAAAGACGAGTTACATGGTCACCCCCGGGGGTCAGCCCCACCCCCCTCATTTGGAAAATTACAAGATATCTCAAAAACAGTTAAGATCCCCACCCCTAAACCATATATATTCTTAGTGGGCATGACAAGACAAGTTTAATGGTCATCCCCGGGGGTCGGCCCCACCCCCCTAATTTAGAAAATTACAAGTTATCTCTAAAACAGTTGAGATCCCCACCCCTAAACCATATATATTCTTAGTGGGCATGACAAGACCAGTTGAATGGTCATCCCCGGGGGGTCGGCCCCACCCCCCTCATTTACAAAATTACAAGTTATCTCAAAAACAGTTGAGATCCCCACCCCTAAACCATATATATTCTTAGTGGGCATGACAAGACCAGTTGAATGGTCATCCCCGGGGGTCGGCCCCAGCCCCCCTCATTTACAAAATTACAAGTTATCTCAAAAACAGTTGAGATCCCCACCCCTAAACAATATATATATTTAATGGACATGACAAGTTAAGACTTACATTCATTTGATGTAGGCCATTTCAATTTTATCCATCTTAAAACTTTTGCATTCGACTTTGTCCGAGCAGTAGAAGTCCAATTTCATATTTCTGTGTTGTTTCTTGATATCCAAAGATCAGTGTCAAACTTTTTCTCTATTTATGCAATTTGAAATTATGAGGGGTTCAGACTTTGTGCATTCCGACTTTGCTGGGAGCGGGGGGATGTGCAATCTCCGATTGCTGCGTTTCATTTTTTTTAGTTTTCTGTGTTTATTTGTTGTGCTTATGGTTGTTCAATTGTCTTCCGGTGTTTGTCTGTCCAATGGATTACGTTTTTTATTGCTCCTTAGGTATATTTGTCCTTTTAATTAAAGATAAATTATCATATCTAATCAAATGGTGCTTTGATAAATCTGGAAATACCTATGAAGATGCAATAACTTGAAACCTTTCTTCAGTTGTGATAGGCAGGACAAATATACTAACTGGACCTATATGGATATTACTAAAACTTGACAATATTTTTATTCGTTATAGAAGAAATATCTTTAGACAAATTATCAGTATGGGCAAGAATTGTGCACCTCTGGTCGAGGACTTGTTTCTCCATTGTGGTAAATAACAATTTAGGGCTAAGTTAAAGAGACCCGACTAAACACGGCCTATTAAAATATTTCAATAACACCTTTACATATTTAGAGGATATTTTGTCCCTAAATAACCCAAAATTTTATGTTTATCCTGCTTATTTAAATAAGACCGGTCAAAGGGATACCATACATTTTGTCTAGAACTCAATATTACTATTGCAAGCGATTCCCGTACTACCAAAATGTATGACTAACGGGATGATTTTAATTTTCGGATAGTAAATTTTCCATTCCCTGACGGAAATGTACCTTTAGCACTCTCTTATGGAGTTTATATATATCAACATGTACGGTTTGGTCAGGTATGCAGTCATGTTTCGGACTTAAATGAACGTAATTTAGTTCTTCCAGAGAAACTGTTACATCAAGGTCTGACAACGATATCGGCACCATAACCTTCTAAAACTTTCACAAAATTTTACTATGAATATGAATCTGTGGTATGGAAATTGAACTTCATGTGTAAAACTTTGATTATGCAAGGTATATTACAACCAACACCCATAGTATACAAACCTTATCAACTAAAAAACACTCCTTTGAACCAACTTATTAGCAAGGAAAAAAAACAGTTGCAGTTTTCAACGTTATGGTCCAATTCCTAAATCGAGTATTTTTTTGTACTAACGTCAATCTAATTTATCAGGACCAACACGCACTTTCATGTAAAATTGTGACGTTATTTTCTCTACCTAAGTCACCTGTACACAAGCTCCTAACCAACATCCCACAGTTAAGCCCACATGTAGTGCAATAGAAGGTGATCAATTACCTTCTTACAACTTCCATTTAGATCTACCCTATACGCACATCTTGAAGGTTCAACTTCAAACTTTTTCGAGGGAATTTATTTTATGGAGCATATTTTTTGTTGTTCAATATTCAGACTTATTTTATTTTTTTTTAACATAGTGGGAATTTTTTTTAAAAAATCAGATCAACCTGGACATAATACTTTTTTTTAATCCCAGCCCCCCCCCAGTAATAGACGTGCATTGTCAAATATTTCGTGCTTCGTGCATATTTAGGATGATAACTAGTTCAACGATTTATCAAACACCATTCATATATACATGTAGGGTAGAACGGGACACAAATTTTGACTGCCACTGTAAAAGGGTACTGGGGTGGTGCCGGCCTTTAGGGTTTATTTTTTAGTAATTTAACAATTTTTACTTACAAACGCAAGTCATTGGATGGGATTTTGTCCTTGCTATTGAATATAGGTACATGATTGCGTCATGTGATTGGGTTTCCAAGCAATACCCAATCGTCAAATATAATGGGATATAAAATGTATGGCTATATTTTACAAAATACATGTATATTGAAAGTATTTGGCAAAATAATGTTGTTTATGGCATATAATTAAAAGCCTGATACAAAACTATTCAGAAAAAAGTATTCTTACCTTGCCATAAAAATCGGTACAGGAACTTCCGTGAAGTATTCAGGGTATGAATAGCTAGACTTTGATCAAATCACACATTGACAGTACAGGTAAATCCACTAAAAATAGAAAAACTATAGTTTAAAGACCATAGTGCAGTTCAAGGTGATTGTTTAAATCAATTTACAGTCAGGGGATCTACATATTTAAGTCAGAATGTTTCTTACTCTTAACTGTCAGGAAAAAAATCCGGGAAGAGTTATACCTCTTTAGTTAATCGTATATTATTCTGACTTGTACAAGTAAGTTTGTTCAAGTTAAGATTTTTCTTCTTGATCCAATTCAAGACATTTTTTGACTAAGAGTAACTTCCCTTCTCGTTGTTCTTAACTTACTTGTTACAGTCAGAAAATGATGTGCGCATAAACTTGCTAAATAAAAGAAAACTAAAGGAGCCGGGTAATAATAAAATACATCTTTTCTTCTTTGGAAAGTTCCGATTTTTTTTTCAATTTCTTATTGTTCATTTTCGAAAACTGCCTTTAGCCTTTTCCGGAAATTATATACAATTTCAGGAATAACATTGTAAAATAAAGGTCAAACGTGTAATTTATGATTTAAAGATCCCGTGTTATGTATACATTCGCTGATCCATTTGGGAGTTCAGTGAAACAATTCGGTCACCTTTTAACAAATTAAACAGAGGAAATCTTACCACAAATGATGATAACAGATTTACCATAAAAATGAATGTTTTGTTATATTCTGCTGTGAATATTAATATAATTTTAAAGGATTGTGTGATAAAAACAGCATTCTCTAACAAAAAATCCTTCTCAATATCCTACTTTCATACCCCAACGTTAACTGACAAGGAACAGCAGGTATATGAATTGATCACGGAGGAGATACATTTTGCGAAAAAAGTAAGATGAAAAATTTCTGCAGAAGGACCACAGTAATCTTCACAAAAGGGATGCTCCGAACAGTATTTAAATACGATAGCTTCATATTGACATCTGAGCACTATTATGCTTGGCTCAATAAAGCGTAGTAAAATATAATATCTAGACCGTTTAATCTACAGAACAATAGATTATATAAATTATGTTAAAATTCTACTCAATTAAAAGATGAAACATATTTCATGACTTCTTTTTTACCACTGTAGTGATGAAAAAACCTGTGAAAGATAGGGTTAATTAGCTGACATAAAAAAAAGCACTCAACTCAAGTTCATTTACAAGAAATAAAATCTCTATATAAAACTGATTAACAATAACTGGACAGAGTCGACAAATTTGTATATAGAGTGATCTCTGACGCTAGTCAATTGAGAAACAGGGTCATCTGACGTCAGAGGAATCTCTTGACTAGTATATTTTATGAAGGATAACTTAAATGAGAATATGAGAAAGTAACAAACTGACATCGCTGCAAAATTGAGAGACTATCCCCGGTTTTTTGGTGGGATCCATGTCGTTCATATGTTTTTAGGTTTTAAGTGTAGTGTTTGTATTGTTTTGGTCTTGGCTTCGGTGTTCTTCGGAGTATGTCAGTTGTTTTCGATTTTCCCCTCCTTCGAATATCCCTTTGGTATTTCTCGACTTTAATTTCAATCTGATTTAAACGAAAATAAATGAAACCGAATTGAAAAAATCAGTGCGCACAATTTAAATGAGACCGAACAAACTGACTAAATCCATTAAGAATCTACAAGTTTATGACTTTCAGCTGGGTATTTTCGAATCTGATTTAAATAGATAAGAAATGAAACTGACTTGAGATGAGTAACTGGGCATGGGAGCCCAACAAACTGACTTCATGAAATAAGAATCTTCATTTGTTTTACTGCGAGACGGATATATATTCGAATCTGACTAATACAAATAAGAAATGCAACTGACTTGATCAAATAGGAATCTACATGAGTATGAATTATAAGCTGAATAGTTCCGAATCTGACTTCGACAAATAAAAAATGAAACTGACCTGAGAAAATCAGTGGCCTCAATTTAACTGAAACAGTAACAAACTTACTTCATTAAATCAGAATGTCTTCCTGTCTGATTTCAACAAAAAAAAGAGGTAAAACAATACAATACTGACATCAGAAACCGGGAAAGATATTTTTTTTCAAACTGAGTAGACAAAGTTTTTTGAGAAACTAACATCAAACTATATGATTGTTTGTTTGTTTCGTTGGGGTTTAACGCCGTTTTCAGCGCATTTGGCTATTTCGCGGCGGCCAGTTTTTATCGGTGGAGGAAGCCGGAGTACCCGGAGAGAACCACCGACCTTCGGTAGGAAAATTGGCAATCCTTGTCAATTAAGATCGGAGTCGAACACACCCGTCAAACTATATAAAGATTATTTGCAATCTGAGTTTAAAAAAAGAAACGAAACTGATAGGGTGTGCACCGGTGCCAAATCAAATCAAAATCATGAAAATACATGTAGTTTTAAACTTAATAAATTATGTAGATAGTCCAAGATTCCTCTGAAGTCAAACCACGCTTTTTTTAATGACTAGGGATCTCATACGTCATATTCCAGTCCATTAAGCTATGCGATTTCGGAATGAATTTGCAGATATTAATTGAGGGTTTCAAATTAATTTTCTGCTGCAAAAACATTTTGCTTTGGTCACCTTTGAATAATAGTTTTAAAAATGTTGCTTGTCATTTCTGGTCAGGCAAGATAAAAATAGACATCACATAGATTTGTTAACTGTTAGTTTTTTATTAGAGGGCATTTCATCAAAATATAAACTGTTTCGAGGATATAGAATTAAACTAAATAAGAATTTCTTGGTTCATGATATACGTACATGTAAGAGTCGATTTCGAACAGAATATGCAAATTTCCACGTGTTTTTATAGAGTGAGCTCTGGTAACCCAGCCAAATGTATTAACGGCCACTTTTGCACTTTTTATAACTTAACTTTTCAACTTAATTACATGTATACATTATATAAAACTATGAAAATTTGAGAAAGATCACTCAGTGGCAGATTTACGGAGCACAGGGAGCACGTGTCCCCGTCTCCTAAGTTAAGGTCACCAAAAAATGTTATATGAAAAATAAAAAAAAACACAAATCGAATTCCTTGATTATGTTCATAATTATCAAATCTTACGACAGTGATCATTACAAATGATCTCTTGTAGTACATGTAATTGATAATAAATGAAAAATAGTTGTGAAAAGTAACACGCGTGTAACTTTTTACAACGGGATAATACAGATAAGAAGAATGCGATGGAAAGGTATGAAAGTAAAATTAATTTTCCATCATCGTGCATTGAAGATTTTCATTTATTTCTTCACAGACGATGGCTTAAACTTTAAAATATTCTTTCATTTTTATTTAAATATTTGAATCAGTATATGTGAAATTCATATAGGTACAATGTATAAATTAATCATACAAGTATAGCTTGTTTTTTTATGTTTAGGTTGGTGTTAGTGCAAAAGGGCATTTAAAATATTTTAAACAAAATGTTCACTTTCATTCCTTTTTCATTTAATATTTCTTTATTTTTGATTAATCTGTTCAGACGAACGCACGGGCGGACGCAGATCATTACTAAATTCATCCGTCGCGTTGCAGCGAGGGGCAATAATTAAATGTGGGGTGGATGTCACCCCTCCCCAAATTCTAGATTCGCCCTTGTCACATCAAAATGTGAGACTACAAAATAAGAAATGAAACTTACATTAAAAAGTGAATATTATAAGTTTAACTACGAAGTTACCAAGTGAGACCTTTGAATATATGACATGTATGAGCTGGATATGAATCTATGACAATATTTTACGATCTAAAATTCGGGCCTCTGATAAGGCAACTCCAAGTTAATATTTTCTGTTGGTCAGATTAAGGCATTCAAACACCTGTGGGTGAAAAAAAACCTAAAACTGCATCCGTATTATAATCGTTCCCATATCGGAATTACAAACTGTAACACACGTACATGTACGTAGTATGCATTTTAAGTCCATTTCCGTTCTTACGCTTTTATTTCATTTAAAAATGATCATGATGATAACGATAATATTCTCTGATACCAATTTCGATGCACAAGAACGACTTTTTACGCATACAATGTCATTTTCCTTTTCTATATATATATCAAAGCCAAAGTTTGATTCACTATGTTTGGCTTTCTTCAACTAAAGAGTAATCAGAATTTCTTACTATGTAAGCATCGGCTTAAATTCCCCGGTAAGGAAAGTGTTGGGGAAAAGGGGAGGGTACTTGCAGCAGTTTTGATTGTAGAGAATACCACAATACAGATTCCTATTTCCATGATCTTTGTTGTCAAGATGTTCATATCTTGTCTATTCGTAAACTTTTCCTCATTCGTGGACGATCGAGGCATATTTTTTTTTTTTTATAATTTTATAAAATGAGAGAAATGAAGAAAAAGGTCATAAAATTAAAATCAAAATGCAAAAAAAACCATGAATTTAAAATCTCATTATTATTAGATTCATACATAAATATTTTTCATCGGCACATGTCAGAGTAAACAATAAGTCCCGTGTTAATTACCTTATCACATGTTTATTGTGTTTAATCGTCCAGAACAAATTCTGAACAGGCATAAACGGGCGGGATAGCTAGTTAGGATGATATCAAGATTTTATGTATTTTATCTAAAAACATGTAGTACTGGTAATCTTTATTGAAAAAAACAAGACGGATAAAGAATTATATATTTTTTTAAATATGAATTTAAATGTAGTAAATGTAAATTTTATTTGTAACTCCGTTATTATGTAATTTTCGTTTATCTCTATTTCATTACATTTCCTTTATTCATTTGTTTTTTTTGTTGTTTTTACTTTTTTTTCATTTTTATTTTATTTTATTTTTTATGGGAAAGGGGGTGGGTGTAAATTCGACCGAGATAAATTGGTTTAAATGTCCACAATTTTTTGTGAAATAACAGTTTTACTTTTCTGCAGAAAAGAATATGTCGTGTCTGCAAAAAATACAAACTACTTTTCTGCAATTTACCCGGTCATCAAAAGTAAGAAAATAATTAGTAAAATAATATAGGTGCGCTACTTCCCAATTTTATTCCTGTCACCAAAGTATCTTTGCTCTAATGAGTATTTTACCAAAAAAAAAATTAAACGAAAACATCATCAACATCCGATTTGCTAAAGTTTCACCGTTTCACAAACTTAACAAACAGATTATATTTTAAAGTTGTTCGGCGACATTCGGATTTACATTTCAAGCTGCATAAGAAGCTTTGTTGAATGTTCTTCAAGCACCTTTTGAATAATTTAAAGAATCTGGACTTTGTGGATTGTTTTATTGTGGAGTATCCGAAAATGCTTTATTTCCACTATCCAATATATGATTCATGTTAAACTTTTAACTGTATGTTTGAGGAAAAACGGACATAGCGGTACAATTCATGTCAGAATATCAACAAGTAAATAAACAGAAAGGTAACTGAGATTCCCAACTTGGGACACGAGCATAAAATGGTTAAGCAGTTAAATCGAAGAGCCCCCTCCCCCACTTTTTTGTGAATATGGTCAAGGAAACTAAAAGAAAAGTATCATAACACACTATAAAAGTCGATCCGACATGCTTCAAACACCAATGGTGACACCAAATTATGAAAGTATTTATTAAACCATATCGATAGTGAAAAATTTTTCAAACCTGAATGTAAAGCTTTATTCTAATTTTAATTTAATGCACCAAGAATATTTCACGTATGTCTATGATGTGTACAATGTATAATACGTGCAAGGAAAATCAAATGGGTCTAAATCTGGGATTTAAAAAATACATGGGATAAAACTTAAAATTACTAATTATTAAAATTAATATTTTGTTTATATTACCTATGTTTTATAGATAATCAACCCCCCTTTAAATGTAAATCACCAAGTTTTTTACCCCACATTTCCCGGAATATGTATCTGTTTTAAAGTCTTCACTTTTCTTCATACGCTTTTCTTTGAATAGGCAGTGAATTTATTGACTGGGTAGCCCAACTTGGCTAGTCTCTTGGGATCTTCAGTGAAAGGTTTTAACAAAACTTTGCTATGAAGCCATCATTCTAGAATAATGTACCAAATGTTTAAAAACCTGGCTTGTTCTTTTGGAAACCTCCCAAAAAGAAACAGACTTAACCACCATAGAATTAAAATCCAAATACAACACAATAAGGCATGTTAGCTTAGGGGCCGGTCAATATTTATAGGGGGCGGGGGGGTGTGGGGCTTGAGAATTATTGGGGGTCAAAATGTTTGAAATAAAATTGGGGGGGGGGGTCAAAATTTTTTGAGACGATAAAAAATTCTGAGAAGTACAGTCACTTAAACTGTCTGTACTGATGGTATTACTTTCCCACATATCAAGGGTAATTAACATGATTTGCTTGTGACATTCAATACAGCTGGTCATAAGTAGTGGTCTTTGAAAAATCTTATCTCCATCTGTATGTTACAAACTTTATTATCTTTTACAGTGCTTATCATTGTACCACATTGTTTATACACATTTATACACATTGTTTCTGAAAAAATGGATAAAAAACATTGATTTTTTAAAAGTAAAACAATTGCAGTATTTTTTAAAAGCTAGAAGGATCATACAATAATCAAACTGGGGAAATAAAAAATTTGACCAATGACGAAAAATCTAAAAAAAAAATTATTACCTTCTGTTTCAATGTTTTAATAAAACTGATCCGAGAACAAATGTGTAATATTAATAGATAACTTACTGATGAAAATAATGATTACATACTTTCAATCAGCTTAATTTTTGACTAGTTGGCTTTGCAAGTTACATAAAATACAACTTTTTTCAGGATCTGGTTCAGAAAATGTCTCAGGTTAAGAGAAATAATTTCAATTTTAAATGCTTTCATCCTCTTGATAAAATTTTTGACATTTTTCTGGATCTTCTGATTATATCTTTTACTAAAACTAAATGCTGGAATATTGGTAGGAATTATAAGATGGTAACTATCAATTCCTCTATATGCCATTATATGTCACCCTCCCCCCTCTCTCTCTCTCTCGTGTCTACAAATTTGATTTGCCTGGTCTAAAGTTTAGGAATACCCCCAATTGCCATTATATCTTTTACTAAAATTAAATTCTGGAAAATTTATAGGAATTATGTTATATCAAAATGTTGATTTATCAATGCAAACTTGTTATAGTAAACATTATAAGATGGGAACTATTAATTCCCCTATCTGCCATAATATGCCTCCACTAATTGTTTTTATTTTATACAATAGTAATTAATCAACATCTAAATAATCATACATTGTACCGCAGCCTTATCAGGAAGGTCATGACCTCGTATTTAGCAAGAGATGATAACAAGTAATAGCCTTTCTCCCTTTCTTGGCGCATTTGCAAATAAATAAATAAAGTATTATACACACCACCCTCTTTCGGGTTTAAATTATTACTTTTTGGAGTCAACTTGTATATTTTCATGACATAATATCCTGCAAAGTGATTTTAATCAGTAAATTTCAGTATAAATTCTCGCTTGTTATAGTCACTGTAACAGTTGTTTTAAATTACAAAATTAATTGGTCATCGCAAGGTTTAAAATTTTACCAATTTTTTTATGGCACGCATTGAATTGACCATCTTTTTAATTGGCAAAATTTCCAGTAATATGTTAAAATGTGTGAATCATCCGTAAAAATTGAGACCTGCTGGAGTGATAATAAATTGTGTAAGAGAAAGAAATTGAATAAATTCATCTGACATTTCTCCTTTTCGAATCATCTGATCGACAGACAGACTGACTTTTTTCTTTTAAAGTTCTGTCGTATAGGAACTGGCTTTTTCATCTCGGTTTCAAACATTTTCCAATGCACAAATCAGTTTTCATGGATCAGGATATTTTGCTATTTTAATACTGGGTAGAGAGAAGGAATAGTTATATATATTATATCTGTGATTACAAGTTTCAAGATGAATAACACCAATTCGGCTTTATGGAGAAAACAGATGAGTAGGGCCACTTTCCCCAGTATTTGTTTCACTCTTAAACATTGATTTTTAATCTGAAATATTTTTCTACCTTTCATCTTAATCGGTTGTAAGCAATGCACCTTATAAGAAAAAAATTTTACCCGCAAAGGTCGTGTGCATATATGGGCAATTTGGGTAAATTTGTATCATTTTTGGAATATTGCCAAGAAGGAATTTCAGACCCAAAATCATTCTATTGTCATATACAAAGAGATTCATAAACTCATTTACACCAAAAACAAGTTTTGGTTCTGAGTGTCCTTCACGTGGAAAAATTGTATTCAAGAAGTTAATTTGGCAAATTTGTGTTAAAAATGTCTCCCATGTTTAGGTAAGAAGAATTTTTTAGTAACTTATATGTTAGTTATTACATGTATTAGCATATCTTAAGGGAACACATACTAGGCTATGCCTACAGAAATTTTTATAGGCCTCAGACGGCTTATTGAAAATGGGCCTAGAAGTGAAATAAATATGGCGAAAAAGGCCTTACTACTTTTAAACGTAATCAGCAATATTAGATTTCATTAAACTGATGACGCGCGTAATATCGTTTAACCACCAACGGTTTAATAAGTTTTTAGCATGATATTAATAATAATAAACTCACCTAAATGTTGACAGAATATGAAATACTTAACAAATACATAAAATGTTTAGTTTAGTATGATTTGAGCTATTTATTTTAAAATGTAATTTTCTTTTGATACATTTTGTAGACTTTGGACTAAATAAGTCACAGGTACATGCACTAAAAATGAAAATTTTCAAATATTAATATTCCCAAATATACGTCAAAACATCTTTTATCCCTTTTAAAATGCCTCATAATTTTTTACCCCCAAAAGATACGTTGTGCGTGTGAAGTTTTATCCCAAAGATCTCCAAAATTAGTAAATTTGTAACCCCTTCAAAAAACAAGTAAAGTGTGCCCTACGGACTGGTATACCTTGATAGTAGTTCATGCCCATACAGAAATAGTCCTAGTCTACGTACTGGCAAATCTCCTTTGTAATCCCGCTGGTATTCCATATATTTCTTTTGTCGTCACAGTTTATGTAGTTCAGATTACGATAAACATATAAAACCGAATTTTGTAAGGGCAGATTTATGGTTGCTGAAAAGCTTGTTAGAAAAACCTGCAACATTGGCGAATTTATAGTATGACACACCCCCCCCCCCCCCCCCCCACCTCCTTGAGTATATAAAACGGAATTTTGTAAGGGCAGATTTATGGTTGCTAAAAAGCTTGTTAGAAAAACCTGCAACATTGGCGAATTTATAGGATGACACCCCCCCCCCCCCCCCCTCCTTGAGGTAACCAAAAAATTTGTACTAGAATTACTAGAATTACTAGAAACACAGCATTCATTGTTGAAAATCTTCATATTTATCCAACGAAAATTTTAAGAAAGTGACCATAACATATGCAATGATCTTTTGTAATGGTTGATTGAAAAATAGATGTGAAAATTAACATGTATGTAACTTTTTACAAATCTGATAATAAAAAAGACGAAGAGTTAATTGGATGGAGATGTATCGCAGCGAAGAAAGCAAAATTAATTTTTCCATCAGTGCCCGTTGAAGATTTGCAAGTACATGTATTTAATGACTCGCACACCCTTCATATACAATGACTTACACATTGATTCATATATAAACACAAGATTATTTAAAATTGTCTGTCTTTTTAAAACCAACTATTTGAAATTGATTGGTAATTAAACATATCTGGGTAATTAAACTAGAAAAGATGTTGTACCTTGAAAGAAAGTCTTTAAATCTTCATTAACTAGGTACACATGAGAAGATTAAATTGGAAATTCCCCCCCCCCTCCCAACTCGTCGATCCTCTGGCTCCGCCTATGTGAAATTAGAAATGAAGATTACGGTTCACAAGAAAGTATACATGTCTACATACATGTATTTTGACTCACCGTAACTTACTTTTTGTGTCGCCTGCGGAACGCATGGTCGATACTTAGGGATCACTTTCTGTCGTCTTGCGTCTTGCGTCGTCACACTTTTCTTCTATCCTCAACTAAGGAATTTGATGAAACTTTCTCTGTGCATTAACCTTAATGCACAGGTGTGCATATATATTTCATTTTTAGAAAATTTCAATTTTTTTTTGTAAAAATTGACATTTTTGAAAGAAGGGGGGTTCAAAACTTCTATCCTCAACTACTTCATAACCGCTCAAAGCAATTTGATAAAACTTTCTTTGTGCATTAACCTTAATGCAAAGGTGTGCATATATATTTCATTTTTAGAAAATTTAAAAAAATTTTTGTAAAAATTGACATTTTTGCAAAAAAAAGGGGGGGGGGGAAAACTTCTATCCTCAACTACTCCATAACCGCTCAAAGGAATTTGAAGAAACTTTCTCTGTGCATTAACCTTAATGCACAGGTGTGCATATATATTTCATTTTTAGAACATTTTAATTTTTTTTCTAAAAATTGACATTTTTGAAAAAAAAGGGGGGGTCAAAACTTCTATCCTCAACTACTTCATAACCGCTCAAAGCAATTTGATGAAACTTTCTTTGTGCATTAACCTTAATGCAAAGGTGTGCATATATATTTCATTTTTAGAAAATTTTAAAAAATTTTTGTAAAAATTGACATTTTTGCAAAAAAAGGGGGGTGGGCAAAACTTCTATCCTCAACTACTCATGCATAACCGCATTAACCTTAATGCACAGGTGTGCATATATATTTCATTTTTAGAACATTTTAATTTTTTTTCTAAAAATTGACATTTTTAAAAAAAAAAGGGGGGGTCAAAACTTCTATCCTCAACTTCTCCATAACCGCTCAAAGGAATTTGCTGAAACTTTCTCTGTGCATTAACGTTAATGCAAAGGTGTGCATATATAATTCATTTTTAGAAAATTTTAGTATCTTTTGTAAAAATTGACGTCCGCAGGCGACACATGTCTTCCTTGGAAGACTCGCACATTTTTTATAATTCTACAGAGAATTCGTATTTATTTCAGTAAGTATTAAGGCAAATCATTTAGTCGGATGAATAAAATTTCAAATATTATTAGAAGTTTTAGGACAAAATCTTCATATTTTAGTCTACCATAATGACGATACGCACGGTTTTATAAATTACATACCGGTAAGTGTAAATGTATGGCTCAGCATTTGGTAATGTTATTTGATGAAATAGTTCCCTAGTGTATTAGATACATTGTTGATAAATTTATAAGAACAAATATTGCCTACGAAATATATTATAAATTAGCGCACAGCCGATTTTGCAGCGGACTACAATATAACTTGCTTAGAACGCTCACACTTATGAAATTATATACCATCATTCTTGGATTTTTTAGCTTGAGCAGAACAATTTGAATATTAAATATTATTTGTTGCTATACATGCTGTTGCATACCCAACGATAAAGTTTAATAAATAAATTGTTTTCTCTACGTGTAAAGTTTTACCTTGTTATTCGCACTGACAAGCGGATTCAATGTTACCATATATTTTATAATCCAGTAAAAATACAATAATTTAGATAATTGTACTCCTTTTTTAATATAAAATACGCCATTTTCAGCACATTCGTCAATTTCGAGGCAGCCAGTTTTTATTGATGGAGTAAGCCGGAGTACCTAATAGTCATAACGAACTACCTAAACCACTCGGCCACCGAGGCCCCTATATAAAAGGTAAAAAATGGTAAAATGGTAAAAAATAAGAAAATGAAAGAAAGTAACTGGTCTGCAAAGTTAATAGTTTAGGTTACTATATCTCCAACGTTTAACGAACGCCGTCATGACGTTACCTAAAAATTGCCCACTATTGGTGCCTTTTTGTAATTTTCAACAGTCGAACATGGGAACACACAAATATTTTTTTTTTAAATCATCAGAGCTTTCGTGTTTGTAGCAATATAATATTACTTTTTCACGAAACTGAAGGATTTACACAATGCTTTTTATGGACTTTTACTTCGAAAAATCAGAAAACTGTAGGATACTTTCAATTAGTTCGATTCGACCTTAATATAGATTCTTCGAAAAATTAATGTAGAATCTTCAATCTTAGAACTCGTTTTCACTCAGAAACATCTCACACATTAAAGACTTCAATGTAAGAAAAATTCAGTCTGACCACTTTAATTCAATGGACCATAACGGCATTATAATTACAAACGTAATAGATCTACTGGGATTTAACAGTCCATTCTCGATTGATCTGTTCAGTAATAAATGGATTGTGTCCGTTGTTTGATAAAAAGGACATCTAAAACCGTTTAAATTGCAAATTGTACCAAATTATACTACAGATGAAATCATTTCACAATCCCAAAGTGTCCCGAGTGCACTAATAAGTCCTGACTTTGACATTTGCTTATTAACATGTGTGGTTTTTTTTACATTCGATTGTAAGAAAATTTGAAACTGAGAAAACCTATTCCAAAATATTTTTACAAAAAAATCCCATTATTTACTACATGGAAACAGAGGAAAGATTTTAAACCCATCAACGCCCAATGATATAGAAATTTTGATTTATTTTGTATTTCAGTCATTAGAACTGAGGAAGTGAGGATGTAAAGATATTTTCATTCATGTATGTGTTCGTTGAATTTGTCATGAGATGAATTTGTATTGATATAACCCGCTAAGTTTTATATGTTTGCAAAAAGTTTTAGCTGAATTGAATTGAGTTTAAATCAAAATAAATTAAACTATACTTATTGTAATTAAAAAAATCTTTATAATATTCTAAAAATAGTGGCAGATCAAGGAAGTGTACTATTTTAAAATCTTTTATTTTTTAGTATAAAAAGAAACTATAAAATATTTTTTTAAAATCAAGAACATTATGAAATATGAAAATAGGTGTTAATTTGAAGAAGAAAAATAACTAAAAAAATATAAACATGATGTACAGTGCGCCATTTTTTATCCTGAAAGGCAAATAGGCATGTCAATTCATTTATGTTTGGTGGCAAACATTTAATACATTTACTGTACGCAAGTTAATTGGAAGTCACGTGTCACATGGGTCGTAAATTACGGTAAGGCACCGAGTTTTTAGTTGAACCTTCAAGATGTGTGTACAGAGTAGATCTAGAAGGGCGTTGTTAACTTACAATAGCCAATGGATGTTCTAATAAAAATTCAATCCTTATAATATTTTGCTAGATTATTTCAACTAAAGATTAATCCAATACTTCATGCCGCATAAAATTATCAAAAAACTCTCTTCTCGGAAAAAAACTACTTTGCTAGAAGTGTGAAAAAAAAGATTTTATCCAGAAAAAAATATATTATCAAGTACAAAAATCTCAGCCCCCCCCCCCCCAAAAAAAAAATAATAAAATTTACAAACCTACTGACAAATCTTTAAAACAAAATATCAATATGTATTCTCTTATTACATGTGTTACGTATTTTATATTGTTGAAAAAAATATTTACAGCCAAATTTTCCCTTATTTTGAATAATCTTATGCAACTATCAATTGTACACCTTCTCATCGATCTTTCAAAGGGTGACTTCCCCCGCCAAATCAACTGGGGCATCTTGAAGGTAACAAACGTTTTAAATAATTTTAAAATTGGTAGTAATATCGACTAATGTCACCAAAGATTGCAGTATAAAGACGATAACAGTGTGCTGACGACATAATATTCGATATACAAATTGAATGAACACAATTGTGTAAAATTTGTATTTCTGTCAAATTTGAATATTTTGACGTCCTCAGATGGTGATCGATCCATGTATCTATGGGATTTGTGTGATCTCTAAAAATCTGTTCCCTTCTAATGTATCATACGGAAACAATAAAGGTAGACACTGATGAGTAACAATTATCATTCATTAAATGCATTAATTTCATGCGTGTCGTAGTAAATATTTGGTAAATCTATATATAGACTGAGGAGATAAACTTACGATAGCCTATTGTTACAAATTTATCTTATTTTATAAGTTTTAAACTTTACCACATATTAAATGTGCCTATACGCCTAAACCAAAAGTATGAATAAGCCAAGATACAAAGTTTTAATATAAATCAAATATTCACAGAAAATATAAAAGGGGGTAATTGGATATTTTGTTCAAAATGCATGCCCCTTTTGTATAAATGGAGTTTTATTATTTAATTGGTTTTGAAACGACTGAAAACACCCATTTTTTATTTTAGAGTTACCCGCTATTTATTTTAGAGTTAAGTCAAATCTTAACGGACAGCGTTTCAATAAAGTAAGATTTTGCTAAGCAAATTTTTAACTTGACTCGTTTTATGCATACCAATCAGGTAATGTTGGCGGAGTTTACTTAACTAAGTGATTTCTTAGCAAAACCACACCCTTTAATTATATTTTGCCATCCTCATACTAACAAGTAATAATAGGGAGTAGACACCCCCCTTTCCATCCGGGGACAATTACGCACTCGATAAATTATGCGAGACGTTAACTTACTGCATCCGTGAATAAAATCTTTAAATAAAAGCAAATTTAACATGCAATAAGGAAGTTATCTAGATGTTTATTTTTTAAAGTTAGTAATAGTCATTGTTTACTAGATGAAATATTTTGTACATCCATGAGAAGGAGCAAAACTAGGCCTTCATCCTAACATGCCTACGGAACTACTTTTTACGCTGACCCCTGCATTAAGCTCCAATGCTTATCTGCAAAGAAACTCTGAGGAAATATTACTTCATTTACCATAAAATAGTATTTAAAGCATACATTTACATGTATACAAAACTTTCAAATGCAACAAAATAAAAGCAAAATACCTTATATATGTATAAAACTCGTAAATGAGATCTGTGAGTTTCCTGTACATAAAAGTACACATATATCTGATTAATAGCTTGTTTTTTTGTTTAGTTGGGATTTTACGCCGTTTTCAGTACATTTAGCTATTTCGCGGCGGCCAGTATTTATTGATGGAGGAAGCCTGAGTACCCGGAGAGAACCATCGACCTCTGGTAGAAAAATTGGCAATCTATATCAATTGAGATCGGAGTCGAACACACCCCGCCACATGTGAGATTCGAAGTTGACAGGCTAATATGACGAACTACCCGGACTACCCGGCCACCGAAGCTACCGAGGCCTGCGAGCCCACCCCCGCCCCCACTTGATTAATTGAGAATCTTAAATAAAATAACTCGATCGAAAAATTTAAAAAAGCAGAATGGAGTACAAAATGTTATATGAATTGAACTTTTAAATTATTGAATGTATGATAGTTTACGCTTTAATATGTAGAACAAGATGCCTACAATTGCTTTTACCATTTCCCTTACAGGATCGATTTCCTCCCCCTCAAAATGTGACCTTCTTGCGGATTGTAGTTTTTAAAAATGAAAAAAAGATAAATAATAAGATGAAAACCAGTTTATCTGGAAATTTTCAAAGTGAAAACAAAAATGTATTGTGTCATTACTAAATTAAACAAAATGATGATATGACATATAATGAAAAATATTTGAGCATTTAAAAAAATAATAATAAAATCGTACAAACAATATTAAAATAAGGATATTGTGAAATGGATAGAAAACATTTTTTTTTATCTTTTTCTAACAATTTAGAATTTTTATAATATCCGAAAATATTCTAGATTTAAGCTTATGTAACTAAAAATAAAATATAACAAAGGAGCTTTTTAAATTTTTTTTGTACAAAGAAATACAACCTTCAAAGATATTTTTGCCCAATTTTCAGAAAAAAATAGGTTTCAGCAATTGTTTTGGAATTTTTTGGTTGGTAAAATCAAATAAATTTCCAGGCTTTGTCGAGTTCGACGAACAACTTACGGTCTTCAGTAGAAAAAATGTATAAGGAAGACGGAGTTATCTTCCTTCTTTCCGATTTTCCTGTCATGCTACTTGCACACGTCAGAATGCAATTAAATGTACACGACAGTTACCATTTTTAGATGCCGTGAACCCTCTCTTATAGGTCGTGAACCTACACCAAAATTTTCTGATTAACGCAAAAATGTGTGAAGATTGCGTAAAAATTATGAGAGGGGTTGAAAAAAACCGATTTAAGACAGTGCAAAGAATTAAAGTCAGACTAAAAAATGTTGATTTTTCGTCAAAAACATGGAATAAAATCTATAAACCACTCACTCATGGTGTAAGTCCAAGAGTTTGTAATAGCGCAAGTGACCTCCGAAGTCTTGACTATCAATATTTCTTATTGGAGGCAATAGTAACGTGACAACTTTGAAATATCTTTACATCGGCGAAAATCGACGAAATTTTTTATGACGTATATACGTAGGTGAGTTCTGATTTTTTTGCATCAGAACAATTCTGACTCAAATAAGTCGATCCCCTGACTGATTTATGGTTGATTGATGGATGTTAAAAATTTATCGATATTACACCCAAGACAACTGGCGAATTGAGAAATAAAACGACAAGTAAACTTAGAAGACGTCAAAAGTGGAATAACAGCTCTTGTTGTTAAAGGGTCTCACGAAAGATACAAAATTGTTGTTCATTCTATCAGTATTTCTTACTCCCCTCTGTTGTAAACATTTTTTTTAAATATAACTTGTTGAAGAGATTATAACTGGTCAGTTTTGTCATAATCTCTGTATAAAGTTAACTCGAGGACAGAGATGGTTATAAGGACTGTTCTTACATGTAGGACCACGACTGGGACCGCGTCTGATTTCGTCCTTAGGACAGAGCATGTACATTAAGTTAGTTATTGTGACGTTTTTTGTCCTTATGATCAAATGCGTGATTGCTTTAGTGCTTAGCATGCCTGGCATATCAGATGTGCTTGCATTCTGGAACTGTCATCTGAACTGCGCACGTGTAGTTTACTAGTTTACTTTTTTTTTTAATCAAAACAAATAAATTTGCTTCCACGATGCTCGGCTGATTTAAAAAAAAATGTTTCCTGTTATTAAGTACACAGAGATGGCACGCCTGAACCACTTTTATTACTTAATCTTAGATTATCTCAGATAAACTAGGATTTTTTTCAGATAATTCCGGTTTATCTTAGATAAACTAAGATTTTCTCAGCTTAATTGAAATTCGAGAAAATCCTAGTTTATCTCAGAAAATGAAAGAAAATTCATTATCTGGAGAAAATCCCGGGTTATCTCATAGAATTCAGAAAATTTAGGTTTTCCTGCACGAATTTCATATAATCCTAATGTATGTTCAGATAATCATTTATCTCATTTCTATGTTTATCCCGGATTCTAAATAGGAACGACTGTTTTAATTGGACGGCAGTCGTTTGACGTTTTACTTTCTCTTTTTTTTTTCTTGCGAGTACTCAGAACTGAATAAATACACAATAATAAACAATAATAAATAATTAACAATTGAAACAATTATTTTCCATAATAAAGTATTTATCCTTTGTATCTTATTTCATTATAACATTTTATATATTCTACTATTAGAGTAGTAGGTGGTAATTATTTGTTAATATGAGATTTGGGTGATAGTCAGAAGGATGTTAATAGTCGTGCTCACGATTCTGAACAGAAAATCAGACAGATAGAAAAAAAATTGTGTAAAGGGGATAATTAAAACGGATCGGTTTTTTTAATATTAAAGATCCGTTTTAATTTGTACATATATACGCACCTTTATAACTGAAATTAAATCTTATTAATTATATAAATATTTTATTGCATTATATAAAATACCCAACAAAAATGGCACCAGCAGAAACAAAGTTCGCTATATGGCCCTAATGAAAACAGAGGTTTTAATTAAAAAAAGAATTTATAAGTTGCGGAAACAGCAAAAAAAGTTTCACCATCACGGCTCACATCACATGGGAGACCGATCAGGGTTTAATAGGTACACTTTCTCTTTGAAACAGACACGATAGAAAAAGCAAGTAGCTATTTATATGATTGTGGTATTTAAAAGATGTGATAATTCCATAAACAATTGCAATCCGGTTAGATTATATAGTTCAGGGAATAGGTCCTTGTCAAAACAGTTGACAGTTTATTGAAATGATTGCATATTCTATTATTCAATTTCAAAAGAAAATAAATGTCATTATCGGATTGGTATTAAAAACAGTTAATAATTGTGTGTACCTGTGCACATTCCATCAACACATTTATTGCTCTGGGTTTCAAAGAGTCAACACCTTTTTATTTTTATTTTTTACATGCTCGTGATCAAGACCATATTAGTCGAAACGTTAGGTATTTTTAACCTTTTAGTTTGATTGTTGTTTTTTTTACGATTTTATATTTGGTATTGTGTATTTCATGGTTTATTCTGGCTATTCCAACATTTTGAATTTTACAGGTGAAATGGTAAGAAATTTGTGTTGGAGTAGCCAGAATTCCTGAGTAAACAAAGGATGAAGTAGGCTTTTTACTTGACGTTTGTCATTTAGTGAAGGGTAAACTTCATTAAATTAAAACACAAAATAGGAGTTGAAGCTATATGTTTAGCATTGATTAGCAGTTGACCATTAAACGATACTTATCTTAACAAAGTATGTTTCAAATTTTAACAAGATATATTGAGCACATCGAAGTCTACACGATTTTTAATTTACCCAAAAATTGTTAATTTTGTGATTTTTCGTGCACATTTGATTTTTTTACGGACAAGGCGACATAACTCCAGAACAACATCTGACTTTAATACGGTAACGGTATAGACATGATAGAGGAGCCTAAGGAAATTTCAGTCTAGTGAGTCTTTTTAGCAACTTCAAACTTTGATCACAGATACAAAGAACTTGGCAATATTTTGTAACCATTTTTCACAATTTTAGTAAGGATGATTTCAGTTTTTTAGAATAATTATGAATATTTACCCTGGAAACAATAAGAAAAATGTGTTCATGTACTTATTAATAAAGTTTCATTTTTTTAAGTAGAAAGGCTAGATTAAGTTTGTTTCTATTATAACAACATTTTTTAATTGGTATTGGGAATATAAGGTATTCTTTTTTTAGGAAAAAGACTAAAAGACAATTCATGTTTAATATCAATGTATTAACATATGCATGTTAATCAGTCAGTTGATCGAATTGTTTGAGTCAGAATTGTTCTGATGCAAAAAAAATCAGAACTCACCTACATATATACGTCAGAAAAAACTTCGTCGATTTTCGCCGATGTAAAGATATTTCAAAATTGTCGCGTTACTATTGCCTCCAATAAGAAATATTGATAGTCAAGACTTCAGAGGTCACTTGCGCTATTACAAACTCTGGCACTTACACCATGAGTGAGTGGTTTATAGATTTTATTCTGTTTCTGACGAAAAGTCAACGTTTTTTAGTCTGATTTTAATTCTTTGCACTGTCTTAAATCGTTTTTTTACGCAACCTTTACACATTTTTGCGTTAATCATAAATTTTTGGTGTAGATTCACGACCTATAAGAGCGGGTTCACGGCGTCTGAAGATGGTAACTGTCGTGTACACTTAATTGCATTCTGACTTGTGCAAGTAGCTTAACAGGAAAATCGGAAAGAAGGAAGATAACTCCGTCTTCCTTATACATTTTTTCTACTGAAGACCGAAAGTTGATCGTCGACCTCGACAAAGCCTGGAAATTTATTTGGTTTGACCAACCCAAAAATTCCAAAAAAATACTGAAACCTAATCTTTTTCTGAAAATTGAGCAAAAATATCTTTGAAGGTTGTATTTCTTTGTATAAAATTTCACAATATCCTTATTTTTTATTATTTTTTTTTTTATTATTATTATTATTTTAAATCCTGAAATATTTTTCATCATATGTCATATCATCATTTTGTATACATTTTTGTTTTCAGTTTCAAATTTTCAAGACAAACTGGTTTTCATTCTATTATTCATCTTTTTTGTGATTTTAAAAAACAATCCTCAAGAAGGTAACATTTTGAGGGGGAGGAATTCGATCTTCTAAGGGAAATGGTAAACGAAATTGTAGGCATCTTGTTCTATATATTAAAGTGTACTAGAGGAAACCCGGGATTCTCGCGGGAGGGGTAAGGGAGTCGATATTTGATAGCTAAACAAAGTGGGGAAAAGCTGAAGTCTGTTAACAATACTGATGCTGCAGATTAACAAAAATTGTTAACAGGGAGATTGCGAACAAAAATCTATATCATTGATAGCACAGTTTTCAATTTTATGCGACAATCTCGGGTGTCTTTAAGGAGGAGAAGACTCATACTTTGCTGGTGCAGCTGATTTTTATGGATGCGTGTTCATTGTGTATCCCCGTACACCAGATATTGCTATTTACTAGTAACCAATGCATTATCTCAACAATAGAAGTGTATCGTCAATTGCCGCTAGTGTACCGTTAATTGCAGCCTGTGGCCATGTACGGTACACCTAGCATGTATACTATTGCAATAGGTACAAGAAAAGAGCAAGATATATATCTGCTGTAAGGTGATGCACAGTGGTGTTAGTCTTAATTTCTTTTTTTCTTCAACAATTTTGTATTGTGATTATGTCTTTGTTTGTTTCCTTAGCTTTGTCCTTTCCCTAGGACTTTTGTCTTTTAATACATAGGGGACAATCTGGGGACAACCATTCCATTCTGAGTGTTTATCATGTACACACCACGTGTAGACCAGACATACCGTACATGTACGTCATCAGCCTCTGATATTTTTTTTATTATTTAAATGACAAACTAACATACTGTAAATGTTCATTGTACACAACGGGACCTATTATTTAGAGGAAGGTTGAATACATAACTTTACGACAAACGGGATGACTTTGACTTTCCAATCGTCAACTTTCCATTTTTGAGCGGCAATATTCCAGAAGCGTCGGCGTATGGAGTATATATTTCACAACTCATACGTTATTCCAGAGCTTGTGACATATACATTGACTTCCTGGACAGAGTCGGGCCCCTGACAGAAAAATTGCCCAGACAGGGGTACGTTACTCCTAAGCATACCTGTTCCATCGATATTATTCCTTTCTTATACCGGATTTAACATAAGCAGCATGGCGGGTGTCCTCCAGGAAGCAGAGACTGCTTATTCTTCCGGAGCACCTGAGTCTACCCCCGGTTTTTTGGTGGGGTCCATGTTGTTCATACGTTTTTAGTTTTTAACTGTAGTGCATGTATTGTTTTGGTCTTGTCTTCGTTGTTCTCCGGAGTTTGTCAGTTGTTACAATTTTTCTCTCCTTCGAATATCCCTTTGACTTTACTTATTAGTCCAGATAATCATGGCGTCTCAAGGGTATAAATATTTTTGATTTTTTTTTTTATCCCTCATCGATGGAATATACGTCCAAGTAAAAATTTTCCAAAACGGATTAATTATTTTGACTAACCTATTATGTACCATCGGTATTGTGTACACGCCATGTGATTTTTGGAAACGCGTTGAGTTTTAAATTAAACATTGAAATGCTAAAAGATGTACATTGACTGAATAACCCGTTTCCTGTGACGATGATCAAATAAAATGGGGGCTTTCATATATTTAAATTTATTTTACCTACTATTAATACTGTTTAAACAATATTTTCATCCAATGTTTGACGATGGTGTTACTTGTTTATACGAAAAGGAAATGTAACAGGACGGTCTGACAGCTATGCGTTTCCAAGCCCCGCTGTGTATTAAAATGTCTAGAATTGCTATTCCGACAACCCTCAAATAAAAGTTTCACAATAAACCACTAATTTACTTACAAACAAATTAACAGACTGACGGACAGTAGCAATTAAGACATGCAGTTCGTTTCACTGGCACTCCAACCTGTTTATACAATTTTTTTTTTAATTTCATTTTTTATTAACCATGTAACATAGAACAACGATTCGAAACATATAATTCACAAAAATATAAATAGGAATGTCTTACAAAAAAGTAATAGTTCTACATCAAAAATAATTTTTATTTGGGAAAAACAACACTGGCAAAGTAAAAATGACTCCAGAAATAATAATCCTAGAAAAACATACTTGGTGGTAAAGACATTAAGATGAAATTTTTAACGTAGTCTCCATGTTAATTTAGACAATGTTAGAAACTGAAATCTTCAAACATTTAATCCGAACCTTTTAAGAGTGGAACTTGGCTTTATATTTCGTAAAGTATTCATATAAGCAATCTCCAAACCAAATGGAGAAAGTGTGATTCTTAACAGATTTCATACCTATCGGAATCTACTACGTTGAACAATAGGCTTTAAATCAAATATACTAATCATAAATTATGGTACCATATAACTATATCTTTTGCAAAATGTTGAAGTTTAACCGAATATTTAATCATAATAATTAATTTTTTTATGTTAAATGATTATTCCCGTTTTATAGAATATTAAATTTTACCAAAATAGATACTATCACAAAAATAAAATAAACTGTAGCAAAAATGTTATTTCAAAAAGGGAAATAATAAAATATTAGTCATATGAATAATACTCTTCCATTGACGAGCGTTTTTTTAGAACATTTTCACACAAAACTCAGTTTTCTAAGAAAAAGCCATTCTTCTCAGGGCAAACTTGGGAACTACTGAATGTCACTATTATATGTTATATCTCAAACATTTCCAACATTTTGACATTTTGTGGTTTCAGAGTTTTTTCCGCTCAAAGAAAACGATCTCTTCCCTTATTATTAAATAGCCAAATGTGCTGAAAACGGCGTAAAATCCCAACTAAACAAACAAACAAACTATTAAGGTAAGGTTTGCGCTCACAGGGAGATAACTCGAATTGGAAAGTTGCATAAAGTTCTGATCACTTGAGCGTTTAATCCGATGAATTTTAACAACGTCGAAAAAGCACGTTGCGTACAATTATCGTCTGACAAAATGTCAACATATTGTAGCAGTGAATCGAATCACATGTTTAACGATTAAAAATCAAAACGTTGCTCTATTGCTTGGAATGCATTCGGGAACTATATCAATGTCAATTTAAGAAAAGTTTTTAAGCCAGAAACAGCTGAAAGTCTACACAACTGCCGAAGCGTGTATCTATGTGTTGAATATTGATCAACGTTGATTTGGGAGAATATTTTTTAAAAACGACAAAGTCTCATGTTTATGGACGACTTCATCATTGGCGATGCTTTGAATTATTAAATATTTCAGTAACTGATCGTCTGTAACATGGCCAGAAATTATGAGAATACAGTGAATAAATCATTATTACATGTACATGTATTAGAGTCGCAACATGCTACAAGATTCAAACAACGAACCCATGGAGGCCATACATCCTGATCTTTCCACGAATTGAAATCTAACCTTTAACAGTTCAAGAAGAGATTTTGAATAGCTAAGTGTATTTTGACTTCATTAGTTCAATAAAAATGTCCATTGATTTTCTGGTCTTCATCTACTTTAGCGCCCACTCTTGTATTGTAGAACTATGATTTGGTAGGGATATGGTTAGCTGAAGGAAGGGTTCCTTCATGCAGGTCAGAGCCTAATACATTTATAATTTGATGGGTTTTTTTTATATTTTTATTTAGCCTGAATATAAAAAGGGAAAACTATGCAGTATTTTTCATACATGACAAAAAAAAAAAAAAAACACACATGCCATGCATGAGGCATGTTTTATAGGTGAATATACATTGCGCCACGATAAAGGTTAAACAGATCCAACACAATATTTGCTTAGTACCTTGTTTTACTACACTCGAATTTAAACTTGACCTAGGTACTATCAAAACAAGTCTTCCTCCATATGAATTTCATCCAAATCCACAAATGAATATAGGCATGAGAGCGCTTACAATAGGGACGGACGCCTGGTATTTCTATGTCCCTGCATTGCGTTCCGGCGGGGGACAAAAATTGTGCCCTGCAAACGGCTTTCAGTGATTGATTTTCTTACAAAACTCAAAAAATACTTTATTTATGTGTTTAAGAGGGTTGATATAGCATCCGTTTCCATGGAAACGAGATCGGGGACATATGAATTTTATTATTTTATTATAATGGAAATATTTAAATCTATGAGTTCTCAATTTTTCATGAAATCGTGGGACCCGTCAACAGGACATTTTCACCTTTTTGTTGCCATGGCAACGTCTCTATTTTTGCAAGGAAATGTTTAAATGTTGTGTTTTCGTGATTTTTTCTTAACTTTTCATGCAGATTTGATAAATAATATCTAGAACATAACCATTTTCATTAAAACCTTTAATAGTTTTAATACTTACGTAAATTATTTCTTGAAAATAGTAAAATAAATACATTCTGACAAAACTACCAAAAATCCAAATTTTGAGCTATTCTTACAAAAAAACTGGACGGGCGATTTTCTTAAAAATGCCACAAAATAAGAGACGTTCCCCCAATGTACAAATAAATATGTCACATTACATTTTAAGATGGTCGCAAATGCCTAACGTAGGATTGGAAGGTAAAATTCATTTCAATAAGTCCTTCTATAAAACTTTATCTAGTTTAAACAAATCTTGGCAGTAATGGTATGTACATGTAGTTGATGTCACAAACCATGAAGCCTTTCGTTTACTGCTTTTTTTGGCAATTTTTTTGCAGATTGAATCTAGGTGAGCAACATAGGCTACTGTGAGCCTCATGTTTCTTTTTATGAATTGTTAAAACTTGCCTGTTCTTTCTGTCAAACTTAAAGTCCAGTTTTATGAATTGTTATTTTAAAACTTTTAAGGTACCCAGAATTTCGTTTAAAGTTCAAAAATATTTTTGTGATGAGATTAGCCAGACTGGGTATTCACCATTATACGTTAGTCTCCGATCGACAGAGTTCTTACTCAGTTTCTTATTATTTTGTTTAATTACACAGTTTCATCCCAGGTCAAGATCAATAGTTTCAGTTTTCACGCTTGTAACTATGGAAGACGAGGAACGCGATAAAAACGGTGTGGAGTTTATTAGACAAAATCTGAATGGTATGTTTTTTTTCTGTTTTTATAGTACGTTTAAGGGTCTAGACTCCCCGATACAGTTTCAAAATTTTTTTCACGGGAGACGGGTGTTTTATCTCACCGTAGGGTAAGACAAGGAAATCAATCACCAGTAAAAATAGGAACTGCCTTGTCTCAATAGGGAGAAATTTAAATGTCGGAAATGGCGATTTTAATATTAGGGTAACAGTCAATACTTCACGATGACTGGAGTTGCATTATAAACCTGAATAAAATAAACTTTATTAGGTTGGAAATTTTCTGTATCTTCCCTTAGATGTAGATTCCTGTGAACTTCGTTGCACTGGCGTGAAAATGATTTCTGTAAAAAAGTCACCTGAATGTCGCACGGTTTATTCACCAACATTTGATAATTAGATATCATAACATCTAATTAAGGGTGGGGATTAGGGGGCCCTCAAAAGGATTGCTAAGATTCTTCTTACCTGTAATTTACCTGTAAATTTTGTTGGAAAAAGGGCTAACTTTTTAAGTAACTAAAGATAATATGAATATAATTTTAAAAAATATTAATGCTAATAAAACTTTTTTAGTTGTATGTTTCATAAAAAGATAAAAATTAAATGCGTTGTATAGCACATACTTATTACTATTCGAATTTTGACATTGAAACGGAGCAAAATATTGAGAAAAAAAACTGCAAATGATCAGGACCTTCTTGAAAATAAAGAGAAAAACACAAAAAGAGAGCGAACATACATGTATGGTGTTAAAGTTTTCTGCAATTCCGATTGACATGTAAACTGTTTGATTGTTTTGTAAAAATTCTTTAATAGGTCAGTGATATAACAAGTAATATAATACATAAATATTAAAAAATACACAGATATAAAATTTGGATTTTGCAAGATCCTAAGATATTTAAGCTTTCACTTATTTAGAAAAAATACAAAGATGTTTAGATTTAAAGTTACTAATAGATGTAAGCAGTTACTTCAAGTCATTGAAGGCTTCTTGGGTAAGCAGACTCGTTGAAAAAGGACTTCCTAATTGGAAAGTAATTTCAAAAAAGTATTTAAATAAGTTTGGTAAGAATTGGTTGATTTTTCGAATAAATATTGATAATAGTAAATCTTTACTTTATTTTAAAGACATTCCGGGTTTTTATAGGGAAATTATAGAATGTTGGATAGAGAGTGGGGGCGGGCAAACTAAAAAACCCGTAAATTTTAGGGAAATTCGAAAACAAGTTTTATGGGGAAACAAGTTCATCAAATTTGAAAATAAGAGTTTGATTTTTAATAATTGGATTGATAGTGGTATTGTATATGTCAATGACATTATTTATGAGAATGGACAGTTTTCACAGAAGTTTATTTTCGAAAAACTTATATGTAAGAGTAATTTTTTTTTATAGAATTTCTGAAGTTAAAAAAGGCAAAACCTACAGAATGGTACAGATGCTTAACATCAGAACAATCTCAGAAAACTTTGGTTTATATTCAAAGAACTCAGTTTTATTGGTCTTTTAAGCAGATTAATATCAATACCTTGACAAACAAGCAATTTTACAATGCTTTCAGAGACAATATATTTGTAAGACCAATAGGTAATAACTATTGGATTAAATATTTTTGCATTGAAGAAAATACAGAATGGTTTGAAATATATAATTTTATATTCAACTTTTTGGAGGAAAATAGATTGAAAATATTTCGATGGAAGTCACTCCAATATATTGTACCTACAAAATCTTTATTATTCAAGTGGAAAATTACCGATAACAATATGTGTAATTATTGCAATGTTGAAGAAGATTACAAACATTTCTTTATATCTTGTAATTACTTGTCTGATCTTTGGGTCAAATTAGAAAATATCCTGCAGAAGGTAAATTTTGACAGAAAAATTACATTAAAGCACCTAGTAATACAAAATGTTCGATAGAAATTATTTTCACTTCAATTACTTTTTAATTATTCTAGCATTTAGCTTATAAAAAGCATATTATATATCAGAACAAAAACGGAAAAATATTGATATTTATCAATTATTTATTAGAGAATATAAAAAGAGATTGAGAGAAACAAGTATGAAAAATTATATATTATTACTGAAAATAGTAAAATGTATAGAAGATGTTACCTTTTAACTACAGTCATGAAGATACTTGTACTTTTGATTGTTTTCCTGGACAATCGAAAGAGTGTTCACATGGATACTTAGGTGTTGCTTGGTTACCTTAGTATAATTGTAACAAGCAATATTGTCGAAAAAAATATATCTGTTGAAAAAAAATAGATTTAAAGTTACATTTATAATAAACCACAGCACAGAAATGAAAAATATATGAATACAATCTAAAGACATGAAGACATATATCGCCTGCTCTCATTTTATTGTTGTCTGCTATTTCAAATATAAAAAAGCAAAGTAAGAAGAGATAATTTGGAATGAAAAAGACTTGTTTAGAACTCACATTTTCTGTATTAATGCTTATTTTCAGTTTCCGTCGGCGAACAATTTTGTAATGATGACTTTATTTTGTTATATCTACATTTATAGCAGAAAAATACCAGAAATACTGAAATCAAACAAAATCCTAGGAAATAACACTTTCACGCTTTCATTGATAACCCAAAAGTACAATAAACAAAATTATTTCTTTCTTTAAAAAATCGTTTTCAAACGACATCATTTAAATCCAAACCACTGTACTCCCTTCCTCTTTAGACATGTATGGTTCGGTTTCATTCCATGGCTTAGATTTCAGAATACAGTTTCTTGTCTCCTTCTTGTACTCAGCTGCACTGCACCCATTCTTCCACATACAGAAAATCGTACATTCGATGTTACTCCTAGCAAACGTTATGTCCAAAACATGTCCATCATACGTGTGTCCCGGGAATGCACATGCTGTCGCAATGTACAGCCCACTTGAATCTAAAAATTTACAAACGTTCGTCATTAGAAAGGAGATATGAGCTAAATGTCGGTCTGACAATATCCCAAAGGCCATGGTACATGAATATAGCACTGACAGAAAACCATGCTCAAAGCACAATACAAATTAAATTATCGAAATCAAAAATCAACATTTATCCTGCTGTCGGTGTTACAGCACACAAATAACAGGTGTCGAATACTATACATATACAAACAGAGCATTGTCCCCTCCCCCCAACTAACAAGTAAGTTCTGTTAGATTCTTTAAAGATTACTTTTGAACAAATTATTATTCTTTTCTTCGAATTATTTATACCAAATTTCCACCTCGTATTTTTTAATATACATATATAAAAAAAATTATCACGATTTTCTCGTGTCTCAGAAAACTATTTCACTGATGTAAGCCTTCCGGTCCGGCATGTTAAGATCAGGATAAAAACAATATTAGCGAACGCAGCGAGCGGCGTAGGAGCAGGCGCATTTTCTACATATGGGTCATTTAGAAAAGTCTTTGTTTAAAAGGGTCAACCATACTGTGCTACATACTAAGGCTAGAAAAGGTTTCGTTCGCCGGAAACGGAAGGAATAATTTTAGACTCAGAATCGTGATACTGGAAATGAGTTTCTGTTAAGGGCTATTGCTGTGCTCGCATCATTGGCCACGCCAACAGCATATTAGTATACGATAGAAGAATATATTGTGTATTTTCTATCTTCTTCTATAGTACACTAATGTTGTATATATATTTACATGTATCTATTATTTATGCGTCCCGGAAATGAAGGAATACGTGATCATCACAGATGTCGAAGTAAATGTCGATATGACAATATAAAAAAAAATTGTCGTAAAGACATAATATTATATTGACGGACCCGGTTCAGAGTATAATACAAAGAAATAGAATCGAAACAAACGCCGTCAAAAGTTCAATGCTAGGATTGAAGCCGGTATTAAGGTTTTCCAAGCTATGACAAGTCTTACCAAGTGACAAAAAATATCGGATATTACATGGAATTAATTTTCATAATCCGATACAAAGCATTAAGGATGCTCGCTGGTCATGTTTTGGTCTTTTTGTCAGATTTTCTTAAACATGAAATGTTTTGCCCATGAACCCCCACTTTTTTCTTTTATAATTCAATCATATATACCTTAAAATGGTATTTGACAAAATTTTATGAAATTCTTTTTATTTTTTCATACATTTTTGAGAGACTGAAGTTGTCAATGCAAAGACAATGAAAAATCCAGAGAAAACCCATTTCCTGCAAATTTTCAAGGCCTTATAGCCCTAAATGAGCTCATGAACCTATATTTTTTCTTGCTTATTTGTTTATTATTCATATGTTCTCTCAAACTAAAACACCTATTTCAAATCCTATTTATTTCCTATTAGACCAGCGATCATCCTTAAAAAGAGTCTGATGGGCTGTGTTCACGCCAATCTCTTTCTCTACTCCAGATTTTATAGTTCTCCGTATAGTTGACACTAGATTAACTCTAGTTTCAAACGAACAGTAAGAGTTGTAACCCGAGTGTATCCTCGTTATGGAATAATACATGATTGGTTTGACGTCACTCAAGAGTTACTCGAGCTCAATTCTTTCTCCACCAAGGGTAGCTGAATGTTGTAAGGGGCCAGACCGAAGTTAAATCGTGTTTCCCAGCTGAACACAGCCCTAAAGGTGGTACAGAACACCTATCTTGAAATTTTTATATTTTTGTCAACAGGTCAAAGTAAATATTATGAAAATTAAACGAATAAATCTATTTTAGTCAAAGTGTTGGGTACCCCCTTAAATCATATACTTAACTTAATTGGATTCGAATCCAACCTCTCATAATTCACAGAAGACATTTACCTGCCAGCGATGACTTGATTTCGCCATAAACTTTCATTTCACAGATTGCCAGTGGGTCCACTGTGTCCTTGATAACTCTAACATACCGTCCGTATGTATTGAGAGGACACTTTATGGATATATATGTCGTGCTATGTGTTTGGTAATGACACTCTACTATATGTCCTCTATCAAATGTTGACCAACCACCTTTTTCACACTTTGGTTTGATTGCTTGAAGAGCAAATTGCTGAAAGCGTGAAGCTGAAAAGAATTAAAGTACATGTATCTACACAATTTGTGGAAGTGTTGTAGTATGAAGGTATATACCATAAATTATGATCCAGTGTCTGTAGTAACATGGAAATTTAGACGGCGAACCGTACAACATTTTTTTCGCCGTCTAAAATTTCATGGCACTACAGACGCTCCATACACTATCTTTGCAAATAGAAAACTTAATTAATAAGCATAACATTTTTGTTTGTTAATAAAAATGCATTGTAAACAGTCGCTTACGATAAAAAGTGGGTAAATATTTCAGATTAAAAATCACTGGTTAGGAGTGAAACAAATAGGAGGGAAAGGTGCTCTATACTCTCTTGATACTAATAAATCTCTTTTGTAAAAACCTACTACAGCAGTCTCTTCTTCCGTAGACGTCAATCCCATTAATGTTGTAATTTTGACCAAGGTCTACAGCCCACCACGGTTTTGCCGACGAAACTTGAGTATGCGTGCATAAAAATATCCATGTCGAATAATTGAACTCAGGATATACATGGCCATCGACTGCATTCTCAGCTGCATATATTCCGTTAGTTGTAGACTGTCTTGATGGTTTTCCTAAGGCGATGTTTTCTATAAATATAACTTGTTATGTCAATAAAGAATTAAACCAAGATATACAGCCCAAAACAAAAGGAAAAAAATGTGTACCTCCTTTAAAATATTCTATAGATCTCGAATTTTGTCTCAAAATCGCAAAGTTTCGTATATTTCAAAGTAACTTCTCGGTCCGGAAAAGACTTTTAACTATATTGACTCCTCATTATATATATATATAATTCCTTGAAATTCAATTATTTCAGATTATTGTTGACAGTCAAACAATTTTATGATAACTTGAGTCATCTGTATTCATTTAATTTTTTTTTTAATCTTGGATTATTTTACCTGAAACCTGCTCTAAAGGGTATCTCTTCCATATGTTGCAAATCACTGTATAAAAAGGGGGAACGGGAATTCGGAAGTGACCTTGTTATTAACAAAATTTGTGAATACAAATGGCACCTACTCCTAAAAGTCTCCTTTGTATGGTGCCCTCGGTGTCCATATACTCAGGTTTGACACTAAAACTTAGTTTTGATATAATTTCAATATTTTGATATAGTTTTATTTTTTATGCTGCAAAGCATGTCAGAATATTAACATAATAAATGTATGAGTGTTGTATTTTCATAGAGGGTTATACTGATAAATCGGATATAATATGTTTTACAAAGCGAGTCATACAGCTTAAGAAGATATGTATTTAGAGTATATTTAATGCCTTAACTTACGTAGGTTTTCACGAGTGCTTCATTGTGTTAAAAAACTGCTGAAGAATTTAATATCAATATTCATATCAATTCATACAAACAAAACTGTAAATGAAAATTCTGAATTTCTTTTCGAACATTTACCATTAATTCAATTATTGTAACCACAGGATTCCTCCTCATTCGCTACAGGCACTTAAAAATATTTTTATGGTTTCGGTTTTTTCATAATTTTTGGTCATAAGCATAATTATATTGAAGACATTTTATCCAGAAATGAGCATCGTACATAGGAAATATATTATTTGAGTCTATTTAATTGAAATAGAAAAAAATATAATGTTGAATATTTACTTAAAAATAAATAGAGCCTTTTTGTTGTTACAAAATATGTTCATTGTGTCACCCATAACTTTAAACGTTTCTTTCTACAATTTGTAAGATACTTATAGCTTACTCAAATGCCCCTCCCTTGCGGACAGAAAAAAAATAAGACAAAAATTGTACCGCCACACTGATGAAATAAGCGCGTATTCGAACTTTTCTTCTCAAATTCACACAATTTCTTAATATATAAATTATAGCGAGTGCTGCGAGCGCTATGGGAGCATGTTCATTTTCTACATGTGGTTCATTTAGAAAGTCTTTGTTTAATGGGGGCAGCCATATTGTGCTACATACTAAAGCTAGAAAAAGTTTCGTTCGCCGGAAACGGAAGTAAGGGTAATAACGTGCTTCAAATAATAATTTTAGAGTCAGAATCATCATACCTGGAATGAGTTTCTGGAAAGGGCTAATCAGCTGTGCTCACATCATTGGCCACGCCAACAGCATATTATATATTTGATAGCCGTCTTATTAAATAAACGAGGCCGAAATATAAAAATATTTTTAAAAAGTTCTTCTATAGATTTTAAAACTTTACCCTACTGTAGTATCTATCAAGATTTCATAAAGTATATATGAATGTATTCCATTCCATAATATCAGGGATGATTGAATTCTTATTACAAAAAAAGTGTCTTGGCACATCTGAACCGATATATTATGTCAAATTCAACGGTTCAGTTATTTAGGGACAAGATCAAAACTTCAATATAGGATAGAAAAAACTTAATTCACATAGTTTTTTCACTGACCCCCCACCCCACTCTTAACTTAATTTGGGAAAAATTGATTGATCAATATGGGCATATGCTTTGAGAGTATACTTTTGTATCATGGGTCCTGTTTTTCCTCAACAATGTATGTTTGTTCTGTATATTGACTTGCACATCACTTGAATCCGTATTTTTTAATCCGAAAACCGATGTCGGCTAACAAAACTTGCAGCGCTTTTTACCCCCCACCCACAAACTACTTGAATTAAGTTTTTTTATCCTACATTGAACTTTTGATCTCGTTATTTACTTATGGACTTTGTTTAAAAATCTTACCTCCATTTGTATGATAAATTATGAGCGAAATGAACACAAATGGTTTGTTCATTTTCCAAAGTTTTAGTTCCGGAACAAGCATTATGAAGAAATTAGTTGTTTCCTCTGAACCTTATAAAGTGCATGGTGTCACTATATACATATATATATGATATGTAATATATTGATTCATTTTCCACCAATAACATACAGCCATTGAAATGTGACAAAGAGTTTTACATTCATCAATCATAATATCTTCTTCAAACGTTATTGACATAATTGAATTTGATGTCCTAACAATTGGATCATTAATCTGAATTACTAGAAAGATACATCTTTTGATCATCATAGGATATGCCTTCCATATAAAGTAACTTGATTTTTGTTTTAAGTGTTTTTCTTGCATGGTTTTGAATACATGTAGTTGATGTCATCCCATTTATTATCGTGCCAAAAGTGCCGCAAAGGCCTGCTTTAGTTACGTATCCAAATATGGGTGGTACCTATAACCGTAAAAGGCTTGTGTTTGCATGTGACTTTCTTCCATGTGTTGTATAGAGCAATAACAATTACCATAAAAGGCTTGTTGTATACCCCGCACTTTTTACTTTCCATCCTTTCGTCTAGATATGGTTACTAACCTGTGAAGTATTTTACTACGAGAAGAAAATAGTGAACAGCACGTGCTATGAGTAATGACAAACAAAACTTTGTATTCTGACAACAAGTTTTAAACATAAGACATAATGCGTGCTCAATTTTAAAGCTTTTTGTACAAATTATATTATAAGATTTAAATATATGATGAAAAAAATGACAGAAATATGTTTATGCATATCAATAAATTTAAAGGTTAATTGCAAGGTTCAAGGAAAAGATTTCTGAAATATACTGAACCGCAAAAGAAACGTCGCACAAAATGACATGTTCACATACATTTATTTCAAAGTGACATTTATATATTTTAAATTAATTTTTACAAAATTTAATGAATGATTTACAGTCTTTTGGTTACAATGTTCACAAAAACGTCACAATTGTCGCAACGTCACATGTTTTCAATGCTGTGCTCCCACGTCCGTTAATAACGTGTATGTCCTCCACCGGCACCAATTACTGCGGCACATCTTCGGTACATGGAGTTGATGAGCCGATTAATAAACGCCATCGGAATACGTGCCCATACTCTCTGAAACGCTTGTGAAAGTTTAGCTGCAGTTGTCGGACTTGGCTGCTCATTATTCAACCGTCTTTGAACTTCGTCCCATAAATGTTCAATAGGGTTTAAATCTGGACTCAAAGCCGGCCAATCCATAACATTAATGTTATTCTGCTGTAGGAAGTCTCTTGTGGCTCTTGCGGTATGTGCACGTGCATTGTCCTGTTGGAAAGTCTTGTTTTGATGACGTGCGAAATGGGGCTGAACATGGGGTGTCAAGACTTGGTCGATGTAACGGGCAGCTGTTACGCCATTTCCTCTGCCTGGGCCAAGGTTCTGAAAGATGACTGGACCAAGTTTAACGTTAAGGCCGATTCCACCCCACACCATGATGCTAGGTCCTCCCCACGCGTCTGTTTCCAGAATGCAGCTGTCTTCGTAACGTTCCCCGCGTCTTCTCCACACTCTGGTTCTGCCATCGGCTGTTGAAATGCAGTAACGGCTTTCGTCAGAGAAGATGATGTTACGCCATTGTCGATTTCGCCAATTCTGTCGCTGAGTGGCCCACTGAAGACGAGCTTGACGGTGTCGTGGAGTAATAATAGGTCCTCTTGCTGGACGGCGACATCTCATGTTTCTAGCAGCTAATCGCCGACGAACCGTATCATCACTTATGGGTCGTCCATGTGTTCCAACAGTGTTTCTGGCAGTTTCGGCAGCTGGGGTGAACCGATTCATCAAATGGTGACGAACAATGCCTCTATTCTGTCTAGGGGTAGTTACTTGGGGTCTACCACTCCGTGGACGGTCATTTGTGCTGTTTGTTGCATTGTACCGTGTCCGTAGACGTTCAATTGTTCGAACAGCACAGTTGAAGTCGTTGGCAATAACTCTGGCAGATTGCCCAGCATCCAATCGACCAATGGCCTGTTCTCTCTGTTGTGGAGTCAGACGTGGCATAGCTTCTGTGTCAACACTGATACTAACACTCTTTAATTTTCTCCGGCCTTTTATACCCATAAAGGAGCATGAATTTCACGAACATTTAAGATTTAAGAAAAATTACCGCCAAGTGTGTCCCACGAGCGGTTTTAGGTACGGTCGCTCTACGATATCAACTGAAAATTATTCAACCGAAAATTTAATTCACAGGTAATTTAATCTTACCTGGTGATGTAATCGTAATACTGATTATATAAAAATCATTAATTAATATTTATTTTGAATTTTGCTAACATTTTGAAAAAGCGATGTTTCTTTTGCGGTTCAGTATATATGAAAAGAAACAATTGTCTTGTTTGGCTGAATATGAAATTCTATTTACATAGTTCGTAGAAACAATAGGAATGAACCTCAAATGGAAATGGTTAGAAATTTTTAAAAGTTTTGTGTGAAATATATTATAGTCAAAAAAAGAAACGTTACACGGTACAAAACGTGGTAGCGAGCTTAAAAATCGTCCGCTCCTTCTCATGTTCACAGGGCATCGTTTTCTTGTCAAAACCTTAGATTTTGTGGAAAAAACAAGAATTTTTTTTTCGTATTTTTTGAGATTTTAAAACCATTTTTTTACCAAAACAATTTAAAAATTGAAATTTTAACATTAAGTTTGAAGCACGAATAATGTCTCATTGCCATATTGTTCGGTTTCAATAATACTGGACTACAAAATTTTGATTTTCCAATTCTGATGATGATTTTGGTCATGACTTTTGCGAAATTGAATTTGAGCCTTTCGATAAAAAAAATCCAGATTTTATACCCGTTCTTGCCATAGCAGATTATCGAGATCAATCAAATAATTTTTATTGAATGATAAATTTTAGCAGAATAATTGCCTTTTTTGATCACTTTCAATATTCTTTGATCAGTTTGGATTTAAAGGTATGTAACGTTTCTTTTTTTTGACTAGTATATTTCTTTTGATTATCTTCTGTACTCCTATCTATTCATTTAATGACATAAATTTTATATTTTCCGACAATTACAAATTGTTATGCATTACTTATTTGTTTCATTGCAAGACTTTACGAAATAAAGATTCACATTATAGTGAAAAGACGTTTTACAAAGAAATTGGCCTTGACTATTGAAAAATTGTGAACTCCTAATTTTACGGTAAAACTGAGCTGAAAAAAGGATTGCAGTATCGAATCTCGCCCTGAAATAATTTTAGATCATGCGGGGAAGGAAAAAAAGTGAGTCCGGTCGTCAAGGCGACTGCCTGTGCATACGTCTACGTTGTTAAGCCTTGTTTTACGCTACTATGACTCGAATTTTTATTAAAAAAACAAAAATACTTTTATTCGTAGTCATGGTAATGGCGGTGTTGGACTTAACTCCACGAAAAAATATTAAACCGTGACAGAAATGGCCCGAGGAAAACAAGGCAAAGAGTGCCCTTAGATTTCTTCATATTTTTTTAATGACCTGCAAGATCAAATTTAACTGAGGACTTATTTTTACTTTCTAGTCATTCTAAATGTATGTTCCGTTTTTATTTAACTTCAACATCTGTTGAATATATGTTTGTTTATCTTGGACGACTTGCGCCACGAAATCCTATTGTTACGCCACTTTCATTGACAATACGGAAATGCACGTGCAAACACAAGTCTTTTATGGGCATCGCCATTACCCATATTAGGATAGGTCACTAGGGCGGGGCTTTACAGCATTTATTGGCATGACCATATTCTAACACAAAATTTATAACTTGTCAAGATAAATTTATTGGTGATTAAAGAATAGATTGGAAACCCATTAAGTCACCGAGGGTATCTCCATCTTGTATAACTCTGTCCTAAGATTGTTTTGGCTTTACCCTTTTTGATCATCCATGTATTTTTTTAAGTTAAGGCACATCGACGAAATTTGCACCAAATTGGTATCTTAGAATTCGTTATTACTTTAGTGTAATCGTCCACGTATAGTCAACATTTAGAATTTCATATCAAATTTAATGCAAAAAAATGAAACAACTAGTGAAGCACTCAAAATTATATAAAATAGTCATTCAACAAATGGTCTATATGGTTAGTTTTTTTTTCAATATGCTTATTATTATTAAAATGTGTAGAATACAATTCATATATGAAGATCTCTTGTTTATTGTGTATGCATTGCCCTATTCTGATACCGACAACCAATTGTTATGAAAGGGATTGAAATCAGTGCAGAGCTGACTTTGCTGCTATACTCGTATGTAATTAACTAACAACAAACACACACAAAAGAAAAAAACAATATCCCATTTAATCACTTTCCTTGATTTGCGACATAAAAGTTAACATAATAGTTTGTGAACATTTTTAAAAGCATTTTTTTTTAGCATTTGGTAGTTATTGATCTAGTAAATCTAAAGACAAAACAAACTAGCTCTTAGATAGGCGACAATTAGAGACGATTGAAAAAAAAATGAAAAGCCACAATTTCTATTTTGAAATGGTCTGTCATAATGTCTCAAAAAGTCTTTAGAAATGAAGTCATTTGCCCCTATGAGACATATTTATTGTCTGCATTGCTTGAAATTAATGGACATAAACTGCAATAAAAAAATTAAGGAAGAATTCACGTTTGCGTACATATGGGATGACACGGTTTTAGAAACTGGAAGTGGGTGAGGGATAAAAAATCTGAAGAATTTCGATCGAAAAGGTCTATAAAATTTGTGGAAGTTAGGGAAAAAAATGGGGAATTGGGAAGTAGGTAAAAAATAGGGATATATTATCATAGTTAAAAACCTACAAACACATAATTGGAAAAATTATTGAAGCCCTGCATCATCTCCTCAAGTTTTCATTAGTATACATATATATGTTGTTTTCCTAGGATACTTGAGATTTGATAATGCATAATAAAATATTTTATTCTGGATTTAATTGTGCTAATAAAATTTGAAGATACAATGAAACGTTTTTTTTATGATCTGAAAAAAATATTAAACAAAGACAAAAGGTTGGAGAAAAAAAGTATATTAATGCATCACTTATACGTTTTACGTTTTAAAACATAATGTGAGGAAAAACGGACATAAACTTTTCACTAATAAAAAAATCCTTTTTCATTCAAGATGTTTGCGAAACATAACAAACCTAATGACCTGGGGCCAGTTTCACAAAGCTGTCTTAAAACTAAGACATGTCTTAGGGTCGTCTTACGACATATTTTAGTCCTAATTCGGTTTCACAAAGTGGTCCTAACTTAGGACAACTCTCAAAGTTGGTTATAAAGTTAGGACTACACGAAAGGTGTCTTAAGATGGTCTTAGGATCATAACAGGTTGACGGAATATTTAAAATGATTTAACAACAATGAACATTCGATGTATTTGTAGCAAGTTTGCACGATTTTATCCTTTAACCTTTTTATAACCGATACAGTGACAAATTGAACTCAACTCAATTGTAGAAAAAATGTAGTTATTATTTCATTCTTTTTTTTCTCTTCATTTTGTTTTTTAATTTTGATATGTATATTAGTGTCTAATTAATAGATAATTTATAATTAAACTTCATTTTTTTCCTTTGAAAAATCAATTTTCAAATGATCTTATTAGGGAATATTAATCAATTGATTTAGTAAGATTTGGGAAACACATACTAAATTTATATTAGTTTTTTCATAGATATTCAACTTCCGACACGTTTAGGAAATCATTGCTAAGATCATCCTGAGACAGTTTCGAGACGAGGTCTAAGATATGTCCTAAGATAGTCATAGGAGGATCCTAAGATATGTCCTAAGATATATCTTATGACAGGTCTTAGGATAGCTTCGTGAAACCGGCCCTTGATCCACTGTCTACGATACCGAGTTAGCAGGGCTAATATTGTAGTTAAGTGTAAGTGTCGTTTTGAACAAGAATTTTTACACCCATGTTGAAGAAAACGAGATGTACATTACACTAAGAACGAAAAAATTGCTTAAATCAATTATCGTATTTTCCCATGCCTATATCGACCTGCTGAGGCCTTCACAATTTCCCGTATTTCGGCACTGTGACGTCGTAAAGAGTTGACCCGACTCTAATATGAGCTGACCCGAATATATCAGCCACGTGATAATGTTTGACCCAACGTTGACCCTAATATATCAGGAAAACATCCGGTTATAGGCAGATGGCCATTGAAAAGTAAGAAATTCCATTAAGATTGCTAGTTAACAATACGATAAATTTATCATCAAGTTTTCTTCAAACAAATATTGTAAAATATAAGCCGCTCGACACAATATGAAGCTTTTTAGCTCGTTCGCTACGCTCACTCGCCGAAAAAGCTTCACATTGTGTCTCGCGGCTGATATTTTACGATATACGTTTGCAGAAAACCTGATAATATGTACATATCAAAGAAAATTTTCGGGTTAAAATTTTACTGGTTTTATATTATCATGGATGTTTAATGTAAACCATACATAAGACTGGGGTATTTCTTTTTTTTACAGGTTAAAAACGGAAATTTTGTAATCAAAGTGGTATTTTAAGGCTTTTTCATTTTGATTGTGGAGGACCAACAAATTTTAAAAGTTAAAGAACAGAATAATCAAGAAACGTATACTTTAAAATCTTTTAAAAGCTTACATATAAATACAACATCTCTGGCTTCTAATAAAACTCAACAATTATTTATCTGTTGATATGGAAACCAAAATCTTATTTTTTTTGTCTGAGATTCTCGTGTTCCTAAAACCCAATAGTGAAAACAAGCATTTGTTCGATTAACCTTGTGATGAAGACTTTATTATAACTTTTTTGTACGCTTTTTTTCTTGAGATTATATTAAAAATGTATTTTGATAAACTAGATTTACTAAAATTGATGGACTGATATAAGATTTTTCATTGGATTTTTATCAAAATGGCTAAAATTTCCAAATATTGTTACACACAGTATAGATATCCCTTTCAACAATCAAATTTTTATCTTGGCCTTCTGGCAAAGAAACCCGAGATTTGCGATTTTTAATTTCTTGATATTCGGAGTCTGCAACGGTACCAGTTTAGGGAGCAAACAGTTTAAAGGAGGTATTACCTTGGACCCTGGAAAGTTTTTTCGTCATAAATGAACTTTTTTCTTCCTTTTTTATCTGAATTTTGTAATTGTTTATTTTCTTTCCTTTATTTGACAATTGTTTGAGGTCATGCTTTTTTTTAATTCCTTTTCTTGTTCCAACCTCAACCCCTTAAAATCAGTTGATCCTTAAATTTTCCTGATTCCAAAAAAAAAAAATTGATAAGGCAACATCTTTTATTCTTATAAGAAAGACATGAAAGATGTGTGTTCGAAATGTAATTTCAATCGGTTAAAGGTTATATCAATACAAATAGGTATAAAAAATAATCAGAGTTAATTTTTGTTTATAATTGTTCTATGATAATAATTTATGCAACTTTTAACAAATATTTTGTTCACGATTGTGTTTTAGTTCATTCAAATCAATTTGGTAAAATGTTACTGTAATGTATAGTCAATGTTTTATCCTGAATAATAAATTACTTGGGTAACAAATTTCCCGATGGAATTGGCCCAGTGCGAGTTTCTCGTGACATTTTCAAAGGAGAAAATTTTGAATAGCTATCTGTCGTACCAGTCCTTATAATATACCATTAATAGCTTTTCAAAAAGCTTGCCTGGCTAAGCTTTTGGTGAATATGTATTATTACATGAATATTTTTTTTTCTATTTTCTAATTGGATGAGAAATGTCTAAAAGGCCTTGAGTACTCGTGATAGTAACTGAGAAGTATTTAAATTTAGTGCAAGAATTCCGCTTGCACGGTTATAGGATTATAATAGATCCTGATCGGTCAAGCGCAATGCGATAGTGACCGATTTGTTCTTAAAATAGAAAGTGAAAGTCCAATTTTCCCATTCGGGTAATAAAACAATTACTGGCTATGTAATAGATCGCTATCAGGATTGATCAACTCTTGAAAATGTATATTCACCTCGCCTAAAGGCTCGGTAAATATTTCATTTCTCCGGTTGAAAATTCCTGATAGTGAACTATTTCAAAGTCAGTAATTGTATATTATAATGCATGATATATATGAGGCTAAATGCTATACTAAATATTTACTGCGACAGTTGACTGAGTAATATCATCATAGTTTTGGTAATGATAAGTAACATTAGTTACTTAAAAAGATAAACATGATAAAGTAAAATATATTTTATGTATTTATTTCATACCAGATACAATTTCTATATCCCCACTGGATAAAGGTGATCATGTGTCATTCATTATTCAACGATAATGTTTGTACCAGTCAATACCGTGTGATAATGACCGTCATTATCAAGTGATAATGCCCGCTGTTGCTTTTAAACCTACGTCTCATTTTTAAAACGCACAAGTGATTCAGGTTTATTCAAGCACAAAATCACATAATTATATGTATATAATTAAGCAATATTCAGAGTTTACAATGAAAATGGTCTTGAAATTAAAGGCAAAGTCTGAAAATTCTTTTTAATATATTCTCAGAATAAATCTGTGCACAAAAAACCAGTGGTTGCTTCAATGAAATGAACATAATAGTTACTGGTGCAGAGGGCATTAACATGAAATACAGACACCCCTCGGAACGGTAGTATTGACTTCAACACCGATAATGCCCTCGCCTGCGGCTTGGGCATTATCAGTGTTTCAGTCAATACTACTGTACCTCTTCATAAGCAACTATTATATAATTAATTCTGGTGAATATGTGAATATGTGAATATAAGGCTTAACCAAGTGAGGGTAATAAATATAAGGACAATATTTAAATGCTTAAAAACAAAATTAATGATTTAAATAAGAAAAATTATTTCTATGCATTAAAAATTATGACCATGTCAAAGGCAAGTATTTTGTAACGGTAAAGGCCAACTACACAGTAATTATACATGCAATATTAATACAACATTAATACAAACTATTCTAAAGTTAAAAAAAATAGTATTTTCTCGTTAACGGAACCAAGTAAGTTCACAGTGAGTAAGTTAGAACCTAAATTTAATATGACTTTTCCGTGATATTACTGTTATCAATCCTGACCTTTTCCGCACATTTACTACATAACATGCATTCAGGGAATTCATACAACTCTTCAACAAAATATTGTTTTCTTTTAAATGAAATGGTAGGTAGCATCATTGCATTACAGAATAATAATCCAAAGATACAAATATTAGATATAGTAAATTTATACTATGCTGTATACCACGCATTTCAAGGAGTTACCTCTCTTACATCTGTTCCCATAATAAAACACACCTTATTCTTTATATATCGTCATTTATTAATTAAACTTATTGTTTTTTATCATGCTTAAAATATATTGTTATTGTTAAGTTGGGGTTTTACGCCGTTTTCAGCACATTTGGCTATTTCGCGGCGGCCAGTTTTTATTGTTGGAGGAAGCCGGAGTACCCGGAGAGAACCACCGACCTTCGGTAGGAAAATTGGCAATCCTTGTCAATTAAGATCGGAGTCGAACACACCCCGCCACAGGTGGGATTCGAACTCACAACCTCAGCGTTGACAGGCTAGTGATCATTAGTAGTCATGACGAACTACCTAGACCACTCGGCCACCGAGGCCCCTGCTGCTAGTCCTGATGCAAATTTCCAACGTGTTGAAATATGACTATGCTTATTTTTGCAATGCATCGATCAAATACTTTGAAGTACGTAAATATATTTAACTTGGATTCTCCCTAAGGACCAAACTGACAGAGACATGCATTATCACAGATTTTGAAAATTTTTTGTGGGGACACTTCATATGTCACAAGTAATTAAAAAATGTGCAGTTATCTGACATAGTTGCTATTGTTGCTATGGAAACGGCATGTCATATTTCTGATAATGCTATTTAGCCTAAAAAGGCAGTTTCTTCAGTGATAATAGATAAAAATTGCAAAGACATTTTTACATTAAATGCATATATATGAAATAAATAATATCTAAGTGGTCCTATGAAAACATTTGGTTTGCCATGGTTACCTTGGAGGTCCGATTGATAGTGTAATAGCTCAATAATTGAAGACACTTGCATTATTTCTTTAGAAGTCTTTGGTATTTTCACATGAAAATTCCATTAATTGCACCAAAGATAATTAACTGTAGTATATATAATTTAAAATGAGCTACCAATGACAATCATTTGTAAAAACCTCTGTGACATAGACAGAGAAACAGCAGACATATTATTGTCAAAAGTTTGTCTTTTGTTCTGTCAGAGAACAAAAAACTTTTCAATTTGCAATATTCCTTTTAATCAAATTTTAACAAGAAACCGGTCTAAGCGGAAATCTGTTCGCTGTGCTATTCCTGCACTGCTTGCCCACCACAAGAAGACCATTCCTAGGGCTGAAAGAAATGTGACCAAGGATGCCATGCTTAAGATCCACAGCAGTACTGGCATTGTACTGGCTATAGGAACCCGTAAGTATTAGAAACATGCAACACAAATTATTTTCTTACTGATCAAGAACGTTGGTTTTTTTTAAATAATCTGTAAGGATGATCTGTAATTTAAATATTTCTCACCCCATGGTTTTACATGTTGCACAAGAAGGTGTAGAATGAAAAATTTAAATTTCATATTGTTAGGCACACAAAGATCTACAAAATTTGTAACAGGATCGAAGTTGTAGGTTCGTTCCTTTTAGGAGTTATTCTCCTTAGATCGTCAAAATTGACCATTTTTGCAGTCTTTATTCATTGTAATAAAATCGTTAACTCCTCTTACACCATAAGTTTAATTGCAACCAAACTTAGTGTAGTTGTTCCTTGGCATGAGTGCTACTAAACTATCGTTTGGATTTTTGATTTGTAAAAAAACATGGCTGCCATGGCTAAAAATAGAACATAGGGGTAAATTGCAGTTTTTTGCAAATAACTCAAAAATGGTGACAGATATCAAAATTCTGATGGGAAGCTAAAGTGTTCAACACCTCAAGATCTACCTGCTTTGAAATTTTGAAGAAGAAGATGTAACCACCCATGTAGGAGTTATTGCCCTTTTTCTTGATTTTTTTTAAAAATTTATACTTATTAAGTTGTATGATCATTCCTTTTAGGAGTTATTCCCCTTAGAACATCAAAATTGACCATTTTCACAGCATTTCCCTTAGTTTGCAAAATGTTTAAATGAGCCCTTTAGGAGTTAAAGTTTTGTCCCTTAAATGTCAAAATAACTGTTGATGCCTTATAGATGACCCTTTAAATGTCAAAAATAGCGTTTTCTCTTGTTTTTGCCCTATAGAATGAAAACTATTGTCGATAGAGAAAAGCTGTTGTTTGCTTAAACAATCAGCTCATTGAGCTCTACAAAAGTCTGAATTGGGTCGAAGTTGTCAGATGATCCATTATAGGGGTAATAGCTCATGAAAGACTCCCTTAAAGCTTAAGGACCAGGTGAGCGATTCAGGCTCCTGGGAGCCTCTTGTTAAATACTGGATGATTTTTAAAACAATATTGATAAACACACATATTAAACTACTTCCGCATGGCACATGTATATAAACATGATAAATGCCTAAAAAGGATAAAAACAAATTACCTCCCCTGACAATCTGGTAGGCTATGAAACTGTGCTGCTGCCTGCCTTTAATTGTAAAATATATTATTTCTGCGTTCTTTGTTGCATAAAAGATAACTAACACACTTATAAGCATTTCATTTTATAAAAAAATCATTTTCATCAAAAAATTTGCAAGAATATTATATTAGTATGCAAATTTAAACTACCTTGAAAGTAGATTTCAGATAAAAAGTATACTATAAATATAAGTCATTTAGAAACGTTATCTTCATGATAATTTAAGGTTCATGTGGACATTTTGGCTAACATGGCTGTGTCTACTGTGAGTGCAGACCTGTGCATCATTAAAGGCAAAAACATGGTCAAGTCTTTATTAAATATTTTTAAACCATTTAAACTACATTGTGCTTTCATATTATTGTGGACAATTGATTTAGGAGGGATGGTAAAATAGGTCTAGTGCAACTATTATTGTCTACTGAAAATAAAGTTTTGTTGAATTGCAGTTTAATGTAAAAATATATTTAACACCCAGTCTACGAGAAAAGCATGCAAAACTCATGATAGGCATCCACAACACATGTCAGCAGATTTTAATGAAATTTGACATATATACATGTACTTGGGATACCATAAAAAAAAATCCCAAATTATTTTTTTGATCTGATGTTATTTTTAGATTTTATGGTGCCCTCTTGGAAATTGGCCATTTTCCCTATTTTTTACAATGGAAATACTTCAATTTGACCAGGATAATTAAGGCAAAGACACAATTTTTCCACAGACAAAATTGTTTTTATATGAAAGGGACATGCTTTAACTTTTTAATAATATCAATAAATTTATAATTATTTTTTTCAATCTAAAGTTTTATTTATTCAAAAAACGGGTATATAGTTATTCCGCATAACTCCTCCTACAGTTTGAATCCTAGGAATTTTTCACTTTGCTGTCTGTTTGTACATATATTGAAGGTGTACATGTGGTCAGGTTTTTGATTTTCATTAATATTTGCTTTTTTTGGGAGATAGTTGAACTTTGTCATTTTTTTGAGTATTTACTTACATAAGAGGAGCGTTTCCGGATAACTCCTCCTACAGTTTGAAGGCTAGGGAGTTTCCAATTGCTGTCTATTTGTACAATGTACATAGATTAAAGGTGTGCATAATGTCTGTGATTAGATTTTTATCAATATTTACTGTTTTGAAGATAATTGATATTTGTCATTTTTGGAGAATATATCTGATCATAAAATTGTTAGCATTGTCAAATATTAAACCTTGTGAGTAATATTTAGTTTTAAATTTATCTTAAAAATAGATGTCATACAATGCTGATTAAGGAGCTACCATTTGATCTGAAACTTTGACCTATGTGCTCCCATGCTCAACTTTGTTTATTTTAAAATAACACTTTGCATCTGCGGGGGCATCATTTGTGTCTCCCAGACACAGTAATATCTCAAAGAAAGTCCTACATTGACTTTGTTGGTGGACCCTAGGTCCCCAAGGGTATTCGCCAACCCAGTCGTCAGATTTGTCTGACATGATTATTCATTCATTTTTTATAGAAATTACCAGTATTAGCAAAATTCAAAATTAATAGAATTACTAAGGGTTCATTCCTTGTATTGCACATGGTAGATCTCCTTAGCTGAAATTTGGCTTCCTATTTCGGTATGAGTACTTCTTGTTTTAAAATAAGTTTGGTTTTTGATCTTCCAAATGTTTCGGTTTTAATGCTGCTGATGAGAGGTATCCTTGAAATGCGTCGTATACAGAATAGTATAAATTTACTATATCTAATATTAGTATCTTTGGATTGTTATTTTATAATACAGTTACTTCAGAGTGGAGTTCGGGGGCATCACTTTGTCTAGTTACATTATGTTTTTAAATACAGAACTTTTTAATAACATTATTAAATGTTTTCCAATTATTGTTTTGTATTTCAACTGACCCTGACTGAGCACTGCTGATGATTTTTTGTTATATGAAATATGATGAACCATTCATCCAAATTGTAATCTTAAGATTGTTTCTAAGTAGGCTTAAATTGTACATGATGTAAATGAAATCTTAAATAGTAAACTATACACAGATTTATTTTTTCCCTTTTTTTACCTTGAAATTACTAAAAATAGTCAAACAATATTGGACTCATGCCCTGCAGTTGAGACTGATGGGAGGTATAATAAATTGTAATTTAATTCATTGTTTCAGATTGATTTGAATTATTGAACAAGTTTAAAATGCCAAAATCGAAGACTAAGTTTCAGCAAAAGTGGTTTCATTTACAATTTAGTTTGTAACATTTAGTTTAGAACATTTTTTTTATAAAAATTGTGTTATTAATTAACTTTTATTTTAAGTAAAAAGGAGGTGAGGTATGGCTGTAGGGGAGGTACATGTAGAGGCCATAAATTAAGAGTGAAATTTGGTAGCAATTGTCCTATATTTACTCTATAGTTTCAACTTGAAAAATCCTATTTTCCTATATAGTTTTGGTCCAAAATGGCTTGACACCCTGATTTGCAATATTGGCAAAGCACAGTGCGATTTTATATTAATATTTTACTGGTACCGGTAATTAAAGCACGTCAAATTATTTTACAGGATGATGATTGTGTTGGATACCCATGTAAAGCGACATGAGGCATAAATTAAAGGATACTGACTGAACAAGGTCCGGAATCGCATATTGTGAGAGTAAATCCATGTTTTCAGTAAACAACCTCTGCAGAAACAATAAAAAAAAATCATGAAATCATGGGATGACAAATGTATTTCAATGAATTCAGACATTAGTACAGTTTTCAGTGATTAGAATTTTATTGCAAAGGAAATTTTGGGTTTAGAAGAATTAGCTGTTAGATTTTCAAAGAAGGACAAAGAATTTTGTGGCGTCACAAACTAGAGAAATTCAGATGGAATCAAAATGTTTGGAACTAATGAATGGCTTAAGCTTTCAACCAATCAAACTGTTAGGAAAAAACCTGAAGAAATGTGCGATAAAATAACCATTCCAGTTGAAGAATAAAACATATCAGATAATTTGTTTGAAGATCTGGATCAAATTATTAGTTGTCAAATAAAAGATTTTTTTTTTGTGAAAAATGATTTTTTTGCACCCTATGTTCAATCCTACAATGTACATGTATATGATGGTGCCTCACTGATGCTTTCCAGCATGATGTCATCATTATATTTTTGGCTACATGTATGTTGCACTTAGCACAAACTCAGCTTATTGTCTCCCTGACGCTTCGTCGAAGGGGACTATAGAAATGGGTGTTGTCTGTCCATCCGTTCGTCCCAAATTGGTTTCCAAATGATAACTTGTGAATGAAAAGTCAGATTCAATTTAGGTCTAGTATGTGAGTGTATCTTATGAATATGTAGGTCAAGTTTGATACTAGAGTTATGCCCCTTTTTGTATCTCAAAATTGCTAACATTTTGGTTTCCAGATGATAACTTGTGAACAAATAGTCAGATTGAAAGTAGGTTTGGTATGTTTATGTATCTCATGAATATCTAGGTCAAGTTTAATAATGATCTTTTGATGATTCTTATCTCCCCCTTTTTGTACTTCAAAATTGCTAATTTTTTTATTTCCAGATGATAACTTGTGAACAAATGTCAGATTGAAACTAGGTTTGGTATCTAAATGTAACATATGAAAATCTGGGTCAAGTTCGATAATGACGATTTCTTGACAATTCTTACTAGAGTTGCACCCCTTTTTGTACATCAAAATAGCAAATTTTTTTGTAACATCAGTTTTTATTGGTGGAGGAAGCCAGAGTACCCGGGGATAACCACCGACCTTTGGTAGGAAAATTGGCAATCCTTGTCAATTAAGTTCGGAGTCTAACACACTCCACCACAGGTGAGATTCGAACTCACAACCTCAGCATTGACAGGCTAGTGATCATTATTAGTCATGACTAACTACCTAGACCACTCTGCCATTGAGGCCCCTGATTGAATATTTGACCTGGAATGTCATTTTGGATCTTTCTTAACTCTTGTGACATATTCTGATTGACCGAACAGATAAAATAAAGAAAACAACACAATAAGACCACTGATAGTCCAATATTTTTTCAGTTTTTTTTTATATTTGACCATGTCATTTCATCTTGACCTTTGACCTTGAATTTTGGAAATGGACTAAAATGTCATTGGCATCTGTCTCTTTCATTTGAAGTAATATTTTAAATACAATTTTAATCTAATCCCTTGAATACAAAGGGGGACCTGATAGTTCTAGCTGTCATATTTTACACATTTTGTTATATTTGACATTACTATAGGTACTTCATATTTGTCATATTTGACATTACTTCATAATAATGACCTTGGTATTTGACCAGCTTGATCCTATGCAAACTGAAACAGAAAGTTTTTCAAATTCTTCTTCATTTGATATTATTCTAATAACTGTAGGGAACATGATACTGTTTAAAGTTATCAGGAAGGCGAGTGATTTTGCAGTTATCTGGTAAAAATTTTCTATTTATTAAACTTTGACCTTGACCTTTGATCTTCAGTTTTGGAAATGGACTAAAAATTCATTGGCATCTCTCTCTTTCATTTAAAGCAATATTTTAATTACAATTTTAATCAATCCTGGGAACACCAAAGAAGACCTGATAGTTCTGTCATATTTGAAACATTTTAATATATTTGAAATTACTATAACTACTTCATTTTTGTCATATTTGACATTATTTCATAATAATGACCTTGATATTTTACCAGCTTGATCCTTTGAAAACTTAAGAACAGAAAGTCCTTCAAATTCTTCTTCATTTGATATTATCCTATTAATTGTAATAAACATGAAAACTGTTAAAAAAATGTCAGAAAGGCGAGTGATTTTGCAGTAGTCTAGTAAAAATATTCCTTTTTTTTAAATTTTGACCTTGACCTTTGATCTTGAATTTGGCAATTAAGTAAGTCTTATTTGGTCAGTCTTTTTTCTGTATAGCAATATCTTTAATGTATATTAACAATTAAGAGCACCTAAGAATATCACTGGAAATCTACAAATTTTGTCCAATTTGTCAGTATTTCAGAACTTTTGAACTGACCTTGACCTTTGAAGTATTGATCTAAAGTTCTTTTTCAATCTTTTCCTTTTCATACCTTTTCATTTGCATATCCTATTTGAAAGTCTTCTTTAAAAATAAGTAAAAAAATATAAAAAAACATGACCTTGATGCATGTCAAAATGAAGAGAATCTGTGACTAAGTGGGGACTTTCTTTGGTTCACGTCTCATTATAAATACTTGTTACCCCACTAAATTTTTATTAATTTTAGACAACATAATAATAATGTTCTTTAAAATGAATAATGACTTTATCCCTGCTTTGGTGCATTTTAAGATATTAGTATTAGAAAACCATTGAAAATCGTCTTGTTGAAAATATGAAAAGGGAGGTAACTTTGTGTATTTGTTATATGCTAAAAAAATATTGAAATTTATCAAAGAATATATTTATTTCATGATTAAACTTTATTATTTCCAATGTATTCATTGTTACTATCATATTAGTTATGCCTGATAAGTAATGAATTACGGAAAATGGCAAAAAAATGGAGTATTTTTCCATGTAAAATGGACAAAAATCATCATGAGTGGTTACCATGGCAACCGTACTGAAACTTTGAAGTTTGATATCTTCTAATTTGTTGTGGGGTGGTAATAGTTTATGTCTACAAGAATGACCCAATTCTGAGACTATGCATGTCTGACCCCCTTATCAAAATTCTGGTCCTTACAGAGAATTCTTCATAATATGTAGCACACGCATGTTAATTAGATTGTCAATCAAAACCTAGAATAGTACATTAATCTTTAATAACAACACCCACTTTACGTTTATTTCAAAAATACACGAGAACAAATATAATGTATAAATAGATTTGATTTGGTTTGTAATCGTCGAGTAGTTAGTTACCTCTGACAAAGCGCGCGAAAATTAGCATATATTGGTTACCACGTCACAAACTTGTGTATCTGCTATTGCTTATTACGTCTCAAGCTGCTAGCCTGGTTCCCGTCCCACAATGCATCACTGCATATAGGGCCTGGCATTGACAACCGAATGGCGTCATCAACGGGAGAAATTCAAAGATGGCGACGGTAAATGATTTGATAGGGGAAAATATTATTTTCATTTAAAAGGCACATTTATAAGTGCGACATATTCATGAAATTTGGCACAAACATTCAAAATCAAATGATAATAGTTAAATATTTTTGTGTATATTTTTAAATATTTTTGACTGGGGCATCATAAAATAAATATTATCACGGGATTTCTCATTTGATTTTGAATGTTTGTGCCGAATTTCAAGTATATGTCGCCTTTATAAATGTGCTTTTTTTCAATGAAAATAATATTTTTCCCTATCAAATCATTTACCGTCGCCATCTTTGATTTCTATGTGTAGACGACGCCATTCGGTTGTCAATGCCAGGCCCTGAAAACGTAGTGCATCATGGGACTGGGAAACAGGCTATCAAGCTGCGTACTCGTAGAAAACTGATTCCTCCCTGGATTCGCTCATCGTCATAGAATTTTGCGAACTCGAATTGGTTCCATTGCAGCTTGCTAACACAGAACTGGTCCTACAAACGTTCTTTTGCTTCAAATTGTTTACAAGAGAAACAGCATAAATCAGAAAGCACCTATATAAAATGGTTACCAGACTTTGTCTGATTTGATTAGATAAGAGGTTTGCAATTTTTCTCAGCTGAACCTTGATATTTAAAAAGGTTGAAATCTATAAGATTTTTTTTGCAGCACCCATGCAGAAGCCTGACTTTTTGAGTAGAGAGGAGTGTGGCGTATGTGCATAATTTCTTTCTAAACATATAACTATTGATTTTTAATGTGATATTCAATCCTGCCTTTATAGATCATATTTTTGAGTTTTACTGGTTTTTTTATTCCTTATATATATCTAACTTCTATATATATGTTCACTAGGGCGTCTTGACGTATAGTCTCAAAATTTTTATTTTTAGCCACACCGGCCAAAGGCCGTGTGGGCTATTGTTATCACTTGGCATTACGGACGTCCGCCCTTTCGTTATATTTTCACATTTTGATCTTCTTCAGAACCACTAAACAGAATTTAACGAAACTTTTGCAGAGGGTTGTTTCGTCAAGAAACAGGCAACAAGAGCTTGTTCTAATTTCTGATTGGCTGAACTTTGAAAAACTTATTCTCAGTTTCTGACTGGTTAAATTTCCTAAATCCTCTCTTTAGACTTGTTACTTTATTACCGATTTCAAATTCAAGATGACTCTTTTTAAGTATGTTTATTGACATCAAATTTTAACTTAAATGACAAATAAAATCCAGATGAGCGATAAAGGCTCCTTGGAACCTCTAGTTAAATTTTTTGTTTTTATTTTTATCCAGTTCAGGTGGATTTTTTCATTCAGAAAAAATTGCATAACGTAAGTTTATAAGAAGTATAAGGTGCATGTATGTCTTTTAAAGGGGGGCGCTGATTCTTAGTTACAAATTTTGATGCACAAGATGTGCAAATTTCGTCGATTAACGACTCATCATTTGTGCTCAAGGCCTAAAAATTTGAAAACCGAAATAAGAAAATCCAAGAAGTTGAAGAGCAAATTCAAAAATGCCAAAATTGCCAATGGGGTAAAGCCAAAACCAAGAAACGTTTTTGTTACAGCAAATTTAAAGTATCAATATCCGGCCACTATCGAAATACTAGCAACTGAGCGGCTGATACCCTCTGAGCCATTCAGTCCACGAGCAGCTACACTGGTGGTATTAAATACATTATTTGATAATAATTTTCGTGCAAAATATGTGCAAAAGAATACCGAAACGACAAAAGAGAAGGAAAAGACCGTAAGATCGAAATCTGAGGACAGGACAAACACATTACAACCCAACATATGAACAAATAAAACAAGCTAAAAGAAAAATTGTAAAAAATCATATAATAAACTGATTAGTATTGGAACAAGACAACACAGAAACTAAAGCACTAGCAATGTGAAATCCCACTAAAACTGGTAGTAACATGAGGTACCCGGAGGGGTAGGCATGTCAAGCTCTGTTAACGGAACCCGTCACATCCGGTGAGGCGTTAATCATTTAAAAACATGATAACAGTATATTTGAAGATTCGGTTTCTCTTTAAGTCGATAATATCGATAAATTATGTTATTTTTTGATAGATAATTATATAAATATATGTAAATCAAAAGTTTTAATGCAATATCTTTCTTTATTTGAGACATACTTCGCATTTATGAAAATAAGGTAAATAGCGTTTCTGGTGTTGTCCGATGATTACAGAGGTCATTGCCATCACTTTGTAAGGAAAATATGGGGCATTTCAAACAATCAAGCCAGGATACTTTAAAATGGGCCAGTATATGTAAATAAAATGTAAGAAAACCAAGGAGAAAATTTTAAATTCGAAAATAAATATTGCTTGACCGAGCGGAACAAAAAAACCAAACAAACATAACAAAATTTAAAACGAAAGCAATGTGAGCAAAATTTCAACAACCAGGGAAACAAACGAAGAAAATGATTAAAACAAGCAAAATTTCATTTCGTAGATAAGGTCAATATCAGGGACTCATGGGACTGCTTGCACTACCAATTTGCATTTAGACAAACCGTTCTATGTTTTAGAATTTGAAGTTTGATCTGTGATTTGGTTCCGATCTGTCCTGTATTCCCAATATTCCCTTTCGTTCATCGTCATTCTTCTCAACAACGACAACAACTTAAATTTTGTTTGCAAAAAGTACAAACAGCAATATTTAAAAAGGCACTGTAGAGACATGTAAAACAATCAGTGTATTCTGTTGGATTACAGGTCAGCCATGCAAGGCAGAAATCATACTTCATGTACGTAATATATTTTTTCTTGCACAAAAACAACTTATTCATTAAAAAGAAATCCACAAAATGAGGGATTGATAAAGTGAGTGTATCAAAAACACACATGTATTACACAGAAGGGAAAAACATAAATATGGCCCATACAATAATAGAGTGAAACCCTTGAAGGAACTAGCCGTTATGCAATCCAGGTGTGGTTTCAACTAAAATTCCTGTTAGACGGAATAATTTTTTTCTGTCATTTATTGGGATTACTTTGGAAACCAAAAGCGAGCTTTGCGAAGCAAAGTGGCCTTTGTAGTAATACAAGTATATTTGTGTAATAATGTCTTGAATTTCGTATGTCAACGAGGCGAAATCCACCGTACGGCGATCAGTGGGTTTCTTCAATGGTGTAAGTAAATATAACCACAAAAATAGCAAGAACTAAACAATCATATACACACGGAAAACTACATATAAAATGGGCGTAGTAAGACGAGACAAAACATCATTGCCCTACCATTTCCTGATTTGGGACGGACGCATGACTAATGTGGCGTGGTTAAACCAGTTTTGTCTCCGAGAAGAATCCCCCCCCCCCACCTTTAAATTCAGTGCAATGTGGAAATAAATAATTCAAAATCATTTCTTAGAGATCCAACTTGGATATCTTAAAAGCACATACACGTAGTCAATATACCCAACCGTGAATCCTCGCAGTTAACTGGGTTTTTTCTATTAAGCATAAGATGGAAGATTTTAGAGACATGAGAAAAGCCTGACTGAAAAGCAAATATCAAAATAAACTGAAGTCTTATCGGTCGACTTGCATACAGCAGGGAAGCAGTCATGTATTAAAATTATTTTTAAGATAAAAATCTATTCATTTTAGGAAGGGAAGGGTTTGGAAAAAAAACAAGCCCCATGTTTTGGTGAAAATTATACAGGTTTGAATGTATACCACTTTAAATAATATAGTGTTATTAAATGGGTATTTTCATATAAACCCTGTATTATGTCTGAGTCAGTCGTATTGGGTCGAGGTCAGCTGTATCGAGACAGAAATACAACAGTACCAGGACATAATACAGGCATTATATAAAAATACCCTTTTTATGACACCTTTATTAACTAATGACTTAAAATTACAGTACTTTTATTAACCAATGACTTAAAATACATTATAAATTGTCTATTTAATACAATCCAATGTATCTGAAACGGGTCATTAATACAGGTCTAATACAGAAAATCCTGTATTAGACTTGTATTAATGACCAGTTCCGGTTTTGTATTAACTGGGCAGTTTCAACACATTAGTTAATAATACAAGAATAAATTTTACCATTTTTTAATCCACATATAGTAATATTTTTTCAACATGGCGCGCTTTGATCTTCGATTGCAAAAATATGTAATTTAAAAAAAACTTCTTAGAAGCATACTTTATTTTTATAAAATGTTAAAATAGATAAACGTGGATTTTTTTTTTTTTTTTTGTTTTTTTTTTTTTTTGCATACATAATCAATCATAATATATCGAAATTTTGGAACATACAGATGAACAAAATAAAGTTTGCGTATTACATTAACAAAATTACATAACAATTTTGTTATATACATTGAGAGTAGTAAAATATATTGTGAAATAATTATATTGCTTTTCTTACATAGTATGACGTCACCATGTCCTTTTATAGCAACCGACACTTCCTATCATGCTATCGTCTGCATCAATCAATTATTTTAGATGAAAGGCACATGCGCGGTTGATAGAAAGGGGGAACTGAAACCGATTGTTTTTAACCGATGACTTTCTTCGATCTCTATAATAAGAGGAAATGAAAAGTGAAAACTAACAGCTAGGTACGTAAGTCTGGAACTTTTTACTTATCTAAATCATTTTAAGAAAATGATGGGAATGCTTTTAGATCTTATTTTGTTTAACAATTTTCATTTTGTAACAAACTTGTAAGTTTCTGCAGATTGTTTTGTATTTTCTACACGTGTTATAAAAAATAAAATAACAAAATATATTACATAACAGTAATATTTTCAACCGTTAACTAAAGTTATAATATTCTGAATTAATTTTAACATTTAATTTGTTTTGAAGTGTGTTATGTACATGTACTGTCATATAAGACTTATTCTCTACCTTAAAATCACCACAGATTCACATTTTACCCTTGCTTTTCACTGTTTCAATTGTAACCCCCTCCCCGTCCTTTCCATCCCCATTACGTACGCTTCAGGTTTTTTCTTCATTGATAGATATAGCACATGTTAATACATAACAAAAAACAATAACACGGACAACATGAGGGGCTTCATTTGTCACTTGTGTTTTTAAAATTTAATTTACTAGACAAATTCGCCAATTGCTTTCATCCCAGACAGGTTATTTATACAAACAACTTACAGTCCTTAACAATTACTATGTAATTAATCATATTTAAGTATGTGGAATTTATAAAATTATAACACCTTCGACACCCCATAGTTTCTGTCTGTCATTTCTCTGCATTACTGCTGTATTCTATAACGGTTCCTATAGTGATCATATATATATAGAAACATATTTTGGGAGTACATGTGGTTCGTGTTTACAACCTTTCTGCTGATTAATTGTACATCCTCAGGGTTTTATCTATTTCTGTCTGTTGCCAGATCTTTCAATAACTACTCAATTTAATCAGTGGCTAATTACAGATCTTTATCGTAACAAAATACTATTAAAAATATTCAGATGAATTTCATTTTGTAAGTTCCCTTGTAGTCTTAAAATATTTTCCATGCAAGTTTCTTAGAGGGCGTTCAGTGGGCTTCTAAATTATTAGCTTTTCAATAAAGATTTTTAAAAAAAGAACCTTGCCTCTATAATGGAAGATTCTTTATCCGCCCTGGATAGTTTTTGTTTATTTATAATTGAATATCAAAAAAAGAATACTGAAGCGATAAAACAGTGGGGGAAAGTCCTTAAATTAGAAACCAAGGAAAAGACAAAATCATGAGAATGGAACACAACAAACAAACGCCACAATGAAATACATGTATAAAGAAATAAATAAAAAACATATAATAAACTATAAACAAAAAACGAAAAATATTGAAATATTCTAATAGACGAGATTGTAGTATTCTAAAATTTGACGTAATATTGAAAAAGTGAAGTCCAAGAACCGGAATTAATCAATTTATCTCTCCTTTTAATATGATGTTTGACAGGAATTATTCATGCATATCTATCAAGGCAGTGTGAATTTAAGTCTCACTGAATTTTTTTTTACACGGTTAAGGGGGAGTTGCATTTACAAGGTCAATACCATAATATTATTATTATGTAAACAAACATATGTAACACTTCTTCGTCATTTCGCCGGGACAGAAATTACTTTGCTTCTCAAAATAGTTTACTGTTTTTGTACAAAGTTTCGACTTGCGCTAACAAGTTTCATAGACGGATATACGGACGAAAAGATTAATTTCTATAATTCCTCAAAACAGCATATCAACCATCAATAATCAAAATATATAGACAAACAGTAAAGAAGAGAAGGGACAATAAGGTTGTATGGTAACACTTGTCCCGGTAGGGAAATAATGAAAGTGGGGACATTTACCCCAGGACACCCATTCTATCATAAGTATTTTATGCTTAGGTCGTTGAACGTCTAATTGGATAATTACTGTTAATAACTGCTGATCTCAACAGAATAATTAACACCATCATACATGTAATATCTCCCATCTGTAATGGTCAATCATCTTGGTCTGTCCATGGGGGGGGGGGGGTTACTCATTCTCAGTGGATCATTTTATCATCAGTATCGAGTGTTCATGGTGAATGAGAAGATTACGGACAGAAAGTTTCATTTTCAATTTAAAATCTCAAAGCCGTGGTATTCAGAAATTTCCATACGGAATAAGCGAATAAACAAGACATGAAAAGCTGTCAATGGTCTGTTAAAATTTACAAGACTGTCGAGCTGACCCTAGCCGTACATCCCCAAAGTACGTTTAACCGGAAACTCCGGCTAATTGCATACAACAAACAAAACAAGTTTCAATAAAAAAAATAACAATCAACTCAACATCAAATAATTTGTTATTTATTCTTTTTATTATATCTTTGTTGTATATGTTTCTCTGTATTACTGTTTTCACTAAATTGGCTTGTCTTTGATTTTGTTTATCTTGTTGGCATTATCTCTTTATCTTAGTTCTTTGATATTCTTTTTGTCGATATTATAATCACATAAAAAGAACTGTTATAAATTTATGTCAGTCTTAATTTTGTTATAAATTATTTGAATGAAAAGTACACAGTCATTCGAATCTTCAAAAGATGTCGGAACAAAATGAAAGAGAGAGAGAGAGAGAAAAAAAACTAGTTAACACACATGTAAATTGTTAATGCATTACACCATACATTATTGTGTAATCAGACAGAAATGCCAATTAACTTGTATTCATACAGTGCTACAGAAAACAGAGTATTACTCAGTCATAAACAAATCCAAATTTAATTCACTATGAAATTGGTTTAAAATCCCAGATTAAATCAAATTTGGTTTCATAAAATGCCTAAATTTTCCCAATAAAATACCTCATTCTTTCATTGTTTCTAAAAGCAATTGTAATGAAACGCAGCAATCGGAGATTGCACATCCCCCCGCTCCCAGCAAAGTCGGAATGCACAAAGTCTGAACCCCTCATAATTTCAAATTGCATAAATAGAGAAAAAGTTTGACACTGATCTTTGGATATCAAGAAACAACACAGAAATATGAAATTGGACTTCTACTGCTCGGACAAAGTCGAATGCAAAAGTTTTAAGATGGATAAAATTGAAATGGCCTACATCAAATGAATGTAAGTCTTAACTTGTCATGTCCATTAAATATATATATTGTTTAGGGGTGGGGATCTCAACTGTTTTTTGAGATAACTTGTAATTTTGTAAATGAGGGGGGTGGGGCCGACCCCCGGGGATGACCATTCAACTGGTCTTGTCATGCCCACTAAGAATATATATGGTTTAGGGGTGGGGATCTCAACTGTTTTTGAGATAACTTGTAATTTTGTAAATGAGGGGGTGGGGCCGACCCCCGGGGATGACCATTCAACTGGTCTTGTCATGCCCACTAAGAATATATATGGTTTAGGGGTGGGGATCTCAACTGTTTTTGAGATAACTTGTAATTTTGTAAATGAGGGGGGTGGGGCCGACCCCCCGGGGATGACCATTCAACTGGTCTTGTCATGCCCACTAAGAATATATATGGTTTAGGGGTGGGGATCTCAACTGTTTTAGAGATAACTTGTAATTTTCTAAATTAGGGGGTGGGGCCGACCCCCGGGGATGACCATTAAACTTGTCTTGTCATGCCCACTAAGAATATATATGGTTTAGGGGTGGGGATCTTAACTGTTTTTGAGATATCTTGTAATTTTCCAAATGAGGGGGTGGGGCTGACCCCCGGGGGTGACCATGTAACTCGTCTTTAAATGTGGAATAAAAATATATATGGTTAAGGGGTGGGGATATGAACTGATCTTACCATATTTTGAGATTTTACATATTAGGGTGTAGCCCCACCCCCCGGGCAAAAATCAAAATTCCGAAACCTTTGGCACAGACAACTCTTCAAGTGTTACTAGTGTACCTAATTTCATGTTTCTATCTTCTACGGTGTAGGAGGAGTTCTTGGACAATCGTTTTTAGACATTTTTTAACTCCTTAGGGCATTGCCCCTAGGGGCGGGACCTAAATTTTGATACCCTCTTTCAACTTGGGAAAGGCAATATAAGTAGTGACATAAGTTCCAATATCCTAGCTTTAACACTTTTGGAGATATCTCCATTTATTGGATATCGCGAAATACGTTTTTCGCTCATAATTTGGCCCCAAGGGGTCGAATTCCAATTTTAAGGGGTCTATTCCCTAGTGGGTCATATACTCTTCCATGATGCCAAATTTCAAGTTTCTATCTTTTACCGTTTCAGAGATATGCCTTGCCACTACAGACGTACGTACGTACGTACGTACGTACGGACGGACTGTATTACATGATCCCCCCGCTTTCGCTAAGCGGGGGGATAAATACTGTTGTGGGGTTCTTTGATAACGAGTTAAACAACCTTCTGTAGTACCATTCGCCTACTTTTTTGATGTCTTTAACGTGCGAGGAGCATGGTGATCTCCAAATTCCATCCAGTATAATCCAAGGTCTTAATTTCCATAATGTTTCGTCCATTTCCTTTTCCCGCCAAGATAGGATCCCCTTTTCGCCATCTCCCAACGCGATAGATAGGCATTCTAAAAATACCAAAACTACAAAGTTAACACAATTACTATAAACCTAACTTTACGCGATTTTTTACTGCAATGTCGATTCTGTCCACATTGTATAAATATTCGAGGGCGTTGCAGTGTGTTTCAGACTTTTTAAAACCAACACTATTTAAGAAATGTTAAATAGTCACATGATAATGTATAGCTATCCAATGATAATGGGAACAACCATAACATTTAAAAGTGGCGTGAAGAAATGGTCCAAAATGCTGTGAAAAGAAATACGGATTGGACATTACCTATCATTTGAACGAAAAGGTTACTCGAGGCAGGCTCACAAATGCTGCAAACAAATTTTCATGATCCAAGATAATTTATGTGCTTCCATCCTCTTCTGAAATCAAACGCTTACTTCTTATTCTGTGAAAATACCAGTGACATACACTCCATACTTGTTCATTCTTTATTTTAGGATGTATACCGTTACTTTTGCATTTCATTTTAAAAATTCAATCTTTTAATTAGAATTTTGAATCTTTTTCTCTGGTGCATATATATCTAATGTGAAAATCAAAGGATATGGTGTATATTTCAATAAGAAAACATCCAGAAAGTAATTTTTTCATAACATATAAGTGATGTTGGTAGCTTTTAACTATGCTTAACATAACTGTGTATTAACACTTCAACAGAAAGAGCATGTTTACCAAAGTCTAGTGTTATTTGCATATTGCCTTTCAACTTTCAAAAGATGCATGAAACATACAAGTGATGATTTTGAAGCACTGTTAGTATCATGATATTTTAACTTGAAATAAATATTGAATTGCATAGGAATAGTTACACATTTCAGTGAAATTAAGGAAAAATGACCTATCGTGTTTGTTCCGCAAGAAATTCCTCAGCAAATCCTAGAGCTCGATCTTTAGTTGCACGGATTTAGAATGTCACCGCCGTTAACCTATACCTCCACTTCCTATATATTTCGCTGACAATTCTAACAATTGAAATTGTTGTTTGAGTTAAAATTATACTTTAATTTAAACAGACTTTCGTCTTATAAGAGATGTCAAACAGGTCTCCTGTGGGTTCGGATGAAATTGCTCCGCTCGACAAGTCACGGTAAGTACTCAGCCGTCATCCAAGATGTATGAAATGTATATGTTGTTTATCATGAAGGTTGTAATAGGTAGCCTTGACCGTTTATTTTTCCTTGACCTTGACCGTTTATTATTCCTTGGCCTTGACCGTTTATTATTCTTTGGCCTTGACCGTTTATTATTCCTTGGCCTTGACCGTTTATTATTCCTTGGCCTTGACCGTTTATTATTCCTTGGCCTTGACCGTTTATTATTCCTTGGCCTTGGCCGTTTGTTTGAGTATCCATTCGACTGTCCATAGATCACTTAGTAAAATGTCATATAAATTTATTTTATAATTACTTACCTATAATACCACGAACGTATGACTGTTAATGTTCACTGGACTTATTTGGGATACATCCCACTCCCCTTCCACCGGTTAATTTTTTGCGAGCATTCTAAAGGCACAGGAGAAATAGCGTTACCAGACTCTTAAAAAATCATTTGCACGTAATTAAGAAAACTTATTTTCCAGAATTCCGCATGTGAGCTATTGTTATCACTTGGCGTCCGTCGTCCGTCGTCGCCTGTCGTCGTCGTAAACTTTCCTTTAAAGATCTTCTTCTCTGAAACCACTGGGCCATTTAGAACAAAATCTGTCAAGATGGCCACCAGAGCCGAACTTAGTTTAACATTGGACCCTATGGCAACTTTACCAGAGCTCCAGATAAGCTGCGTATTTGCGTAATTACGCAATTAAAAATTGATAAAACGCAATAAAGATTATGTTCAAGTGTTTGATGACCCGTTATATTTGACCAATTACTCAAATAAACAGGAGGTTCATACGTTTTAACCCATTTCTTTTACGTTAATTGGCGTTGAAAAAATAATTTTTAAAATCATCGGTCTGAATAAACAATTAAGACTTTCGGAATCTCTCGGGGATGACCGTGTCTATCAAGGTTCAAACCATGTGCTCTGTTAAACGGAGAAATTTAATTTTAAATATGATTGGATCTGGTTCCCCACTAACCGATTTTTCTTCTCATTATAAATGTCCTATGATATGTTTCAGTTTAAAAGTTTGGTACCAAAATGGCAAAATGCATCAGATACTGGTTGTGACCTTTGTTTTCTACTTCAATTAGTGGGTGGGAGGGGGTATGATCTAATTCCTGCAAAAAAAGGTCTAATCATGAATTCACGTCGAAATAAATACTAAATTCCCGATTCCTTAAAAGCATCCTGGATCCTCGACCACTAACGTATTAAATCCCGAATTTCCGACCTTACAACCACCCAATATCGACGTCCTGAAAACGGCCCTGTCGCCCCTCATTATTCTCAATTACTAAAAAGCCCCACATGAACTTTGTTCCAGAAAAAGGCGAGCTCTGTAATGGATACTTTACCTACAGGTGTTTTTACTGACGCCGATTTCCCCTCTATTTCTAATTTTAAAAGGCATGTAAGGAGAAAGTAGAAGAATATAAATTGAAATGAAATAAGCAAGTAAAAAATCAAATGCCATGCAGTACTTTTCAAGGGTTTCTATCCTCTGGTCCCCAGACCCCCCATTTATATACACGCCCCACACAATTGCCCCTGTGAATTTCCCTTACTAGGGATAGATTTTCACTCAAATGCAAGATTTTATTTTTTTTTATTTAGTCTACAAAGAAAGTTACAAACAGTTTTTGCATACACTTTAAAATTCAGTTTCTGCCAGCAAATAGTCCAAAGTAGGTTATTTAAAAATTTTATGCAACGTCTCTGGTGGTCTAAAAAAGTTCAAATGATAAATTGCCTCAGGATTATCTGGACTAGCTAGCAGAATGTGCACTCTCTTGGTTGGTTGGTAGTTTGTGCCTGAAACATCACCATGCAGGTCTAGCTTTATGTATCCCCTTATGTTGGCTATCCTCTAATTTGCCCGTTTACTGAGGAATATGTTGATGACATTATTTATGTCATTATCAAACATCTGTATTTTCAATGATTTTGTTATATATTAGAAACTTTTATCACATCAATTTTATTCAACTGTCCCATGATTACCACTGAAATTGAAAGCCATCTACGTCACCCAATAGATAGCTGCTTGAGGGGGTGAAAACCCCCATTAAAAATTGATCAGAGGAGTGAACCTGAAATAATAAAGCAAATGGAAAAAGCTTTCAACCATTTTATTATAAAAGAAAAATAACCCAATTAATGAAATCTTATCTGGAGCTCTGACTTTACTTAAAGATCTTTTTGTCTGAAAGTACTTGGCCAATTGGAACAAAATTTGCCAGCAATGGTCCTTAGGTAGTCCTCTTTCAGAATTATGTTCGATGACCCCGTTCATCGTCCAAGATGGCCACCAGAACCGAACATAGTTTTACATAGGACCCTATGGGAAATTTACTTAAAGATCTTCTTGTCCGAAACCACTTGGCCAATTGGAACAAAACTTGGCAGTAATAGTCCTTAGGTGGTTCTCTCTCAGAAGTATATCCAATGACTCGACCCGTCATCTAGGATAGCCACCAGAGTCGAACATAGGTTAACATAGGACCCTATGCGAAATTTACCTAAAGACCTTCTTGTCTGAAACCGATTGGCCAATTGGAACAAAACTTGGCAGCAATGGTCCTTAGTTGGTCCTCTTTCAGAAATATATCCGATGACCCTGTTCAATGTCCAAGATGGCTGCTAGAGAGCGGAACTTAGTTTAACATAGGACCTAATGGGAAAGTTCACTGAATGATCTTGTTTGAAACCAGTGAGCCAATTGAAACTTAACATTAATGTTCCAGGCTGCCAGTCAAGATAGACATAGTCCAGATGAGCGTAATATGTTCATGGAAGCATCTAGTTTACTGTTTCTTGAGGAAAATATTTGATGAAATTGTCCCTGTGTTGTTTTATTTTAATTGTTTGAGATTCAGTCATATAAACTGTTAAATTTTCGTTAAAACCATTAAAAATCAAATTGAGGGGTTTTTAGCAAAATATTCTAGAACAATTTTAATTAATTCAGACTCCAATGATATACGGAAGCAGATATTTAAGTCTTTTAGATAACACAAACACTGAAAGATAAGTAATCTTTGTAAAATTATTTAAAGACTGGGTGAATCATTCAGTTTACAATAAAAACGTGTTGCTATGTAACGTGTTTCTGTACGGCAAGTTGAAATTACAGTTCTGTTGAAAATAAGTGGTTAATGGACTATAATAGATTTTATAGATCTGTATTAATAAAAATATTTATAATTCAGGCAAATTGCAATTATATGATAAAGGCGCCTGAAATCCAGGAAAAAAATAAATATCTGATTATTTTTCTCCTTCACCTTACCAACATTAAAAATGAAAACAATCTACTATTAATTCGAATTAATACGGCACCGTGCAATACGTATACCAATTGCAAACTGGTTCTACTTGAAAGAAATTAGTTTCTGATGAAAAATTATCAAGATCTATTCCTGAGGCTTCATTAGGGAAACTTAATTTATTTACATTATATATTTTAAACCAATACATCCAATCATTCAAATTTGCATTATCCCCACTGTGCTACTTATGTATAAGCGCGCCTTAACTGTTCCCCAACTGTGGTTTTCGTCCGCACCCTACTGACATGACTGATTCTGGTAAAGTAGATCTATGGCCTTCACGTCAGAGTGTAATGGCTGCAGTGGTGATTCATGCGCGATCGTCTGCTAAGTACAAAATCTCTTGTCTGCTGCCAGAATTTCGCATTTCATGATTTTTGGAAAAGTTTTGAATCAAAATCGTTTTGATAATTTTTGTATAAATGGATGATAGTGAAATTATTCAAAAGATTGGAAAGAAACGGTAAGACATTTTTCTAACATCTGGAAAATAATTTTGATGATAAAAATAGTGTACAAAGTATAACCAGATGTACATTTTCTGCACATAGATTTATCAAGGTTGCTACAAATAAATCATTATCAGATTCTTTTTTTCAATCGATAACAGATTTTTTAATAAAAAATATCTATTAGGGTTAAATTGATATAAATACTAAATATTTTAAAACAAATTACTTTTTGGAGTGAAATACCTCTAAAATATCAAATCAAGTCCATAATTATTTAATTCCTTGCAATCTCCAGATTTATGAATCAGGATATTTTAAGAATTTCTCAAATTATCAGGATAATTTGCTGTTTCAGAATTATATTTAAAAGTTTAGTGATGTTACAACACTAAGGATGTTTTAATATATGTCAATTAATTGGGCGTAATAAACATTTTAATTTGGTAATTAACAGTTCAATGGTCGACCTATATTCATGGATAACGAAGTAAAAAAACAACTCTTCGAACTTTTCCATGCCCAGGGCTTTTGAAATCTTGTTGGAAGGGCTGTTTCGCAGTTTTTGTTAACATGAATATTCGGCCGAGGCACTATAAATGACAAAAAGGAAAACCAGTTCCCATATTACCAGGATAAGGATTCTTAATGAAGCCACATCTTTAACATTTTTTCTGCGTGCAGTTGTTGAAAACTTTGGTAAAAATTAATATTGTATTTTTTCGTACATAGACCAATTCCATTGGCAAATCCCTATCACTTTATATGTAAAAAAAAATGACCACCACCCGAATCAGCAAGGTGAATTACAAGGAGCACCCAAACCCTTGAGTTTTAAACATGTTTTAATTTTATCATTTGTCGTTTGTAACGTCAGAGGTAAACTTCTTAAAGTCTTGCACTTTGGTGGGAGGATTCGATTCACTGGATAGGAATGTTTGAAAATAGTTAAGATAATTATTTAATGACATCGGTATTTACGTTTCTCAAATACACCATAAAACACGTTAATACGTTGAGAAAGATGTATTTTCCGCTAAATTTAGACAGTTATGCAGTTTTGAAACTTTCACGTCAAAAATACATTAGGCACGTATAGACGTCGGATATTACAGTGTTACAGTTTATTATGATACTGATAATTACTTTGATTAGAGAAATATGGCATCTGTTTATTGATAAAAAAAATCATAATAACTGCGCTGATCATTTGTTATCATTTAATTAAGTAATCAAGGCACTGATTTACAATTCAGCACACTATATCCCACGCTGAGAGAATGTGTGGTTTGCTGGGGTGAGAGCTCAAATTTATTGTAAGTAAAAATAAAAATGAATATTCTTTATTAAGAATTTAACTTAATATGTTTAGTATAACTACACTGCACGTCCTGTAAATAAATTATTATAACTTCGCGAAGACTCGACCATGTGGTGAAAATGGATCTTGGATTGAATGTAACGTGGATTTGATGCGCAACATGCGGAATAAAATTTCTATGCTTATTAATGAAAGAAGAAGGAAAATCGGGATCCTGCTTAAATTCCTCTAGATTTGCCCTCCCTAATCGTTTCGATTCAAACTTGCACTCTCGTGTAATAATAATACAACCACTTTCCCCTCTATAATTCTGTTAGCTCTTCATCATTGTAATACAATTCTGTTATGCACATAAAATCTTGCCCTTATGATCAATCACCCTTCTGCCTATCCTAATTAATGATTCAATACCTTCGTCAAAGAAAAGGGGTAAACGAACTTAGATAAATACACCGTGCCAAAATATTACAACATTTTTATTTTTGTTTACAATTTTTCATGCAATAGAAAGAAAAGAATCTTCCGTATTACACAAACGAAGGGTTTATAAGTTGCAGTGGGTTTGATGTTACCCTGTTAATACATGTTGGTCTAATCCGAGAAGTGGATTTTGTAAAAAAAAATCATTCGTGAATTCATAATCTGCAGGTAATCTTTATAATAGTTTATTGCATTTTAATTTGTGAAACAATTAAATTTGTATTATCGTGTAAAGATTGATATACACCTTGTGCATATGAAAGGGTGTGGTTTGTCATTTCGGTGCTTTACCTTTTCGCTTTACGATTGCGCGCAAGATTTTTTTAAATTTCGCGCATCGATTTTACAGGTAAATTCCGGTAAAGTAGGGAAAAAATTGCTACATATATGTGCCCATTTTTCAGTGTTCTATCAACACGAAATGCGTACCCATCATGTACTGAGGATTCTTTTCTCGATTAGTCTCCGCAAGACGAAACTCCAACTTTCTACTTTTAAAATGCTATCAAATATGACTGAAGTAACTACTATTCAACGTTTTTTGCCACCCATATATTAAATAACTACTTTTCAAAAAGACAGGAATATCATAATTTGCTCAACTCAGGTAGCCTTGGATGCGTATTAAAATTGATACTTTTTGTATTTTGTCTAGAATCTATATTGTTTTATTCCTGTTACCTGTAAATTCCACGCGCGCAATCGTAAAGAATGTAATCCCCTAATGCGCGTAAACGAAATGAGCCCTTGCTATATACATATGTTATATGTTAACATTCATGATTTCAATAGAACTTTTATTGTGAACTTTATTATATACATAAGAGTACGATTTAGAATTTTTTGGAAGAGCTCTGACTAATTAATTTGTCTTTTAATCGCTTTCATGGTAATGGATTTATGAATTCAGCAAACATTCAATATCTCGTTCGAGTTCGCTCATTAGTACTGGTTAAAATTTTCATAGGAGTTAAGGGCCTTACGAATGAAAATTCGAGCGTATATATGCTTAGAATAAAATACTATATTGTTTAACTATTTATCCAGTACTTGTGTCACTTCCCTAGGCCCAACTTTATATACGTTCTTGTCCCATGTCAGATACTTACATTTTATCCTAGTGCTTGACTTGTAATTCGAACTGTTGTCTCGAATCGTTATTTTTATACAAATGTGCTATAAGATGATAGGTTATTAGAATTGCAATGACAAGTTTTTTTTCAACAAATTTCGTGGAAGTCTCAATTCATGACCTTTGCTGAGCTACGCGATTTAGTCTTTTTTCAGATCTTGAAATATCTATATTTTCTCAATCAGTTTCCATCGATAAATAAGGACAGCAGTGAAGCAGTACAGAAATAAATTTAAAAAATAGAACTTGCATAGAAAACAATATGCACGTTGACAATCTGTATTAGATTAAGTAAATTTAGTTCTCTTCAACGAAACGGGTTAACTGTCTAGATAAACAAATAAATCACCTGCAGTTGATTGCCCGCTTAATATAAGTTGCATTGTGCGTACTAACAAATAAATAAGATACTAAATACAGTTTTGAAATTTTGAAAAATATTAACCATAAGTAGATAGATAGACAAGAACAAAAAGGGATTAACGAATCTGCAGAACGCCTTTTTTGCATTTTCTCGATTCGTCGTCTCCTAGTCCATTGTTATATATACATTAAAATTTTAAGAACAAAAAATATAACACCTGTTGCCCTGGACTGCATAACAGCGAGAAACAATCAATTTTTTATCAAAATCAATGCGATGTATTAACTTCTGAATTTGTTTTTGAACTTTATCAGAAAGTCTACCAAATCTTGTTGTATAATGTATATATGCAAGAAGAGCAAGAAAGGAATTTATAAGCAAAGCTGCAATTTAAAGCTAATCTTACCTCAGTCTTTAGCACCATACGGTGACCACGAAAACAGAATTTTCATTTATTATTTATGCAAGCAAATATACTTTTCAACCTGCATTATGAGAATATATTTAATTAGCATGATTACTCATTGTTACTTAGTCGGTACATAATGCGTAGATATGTAGAGATTCTTTCTCTCTGTGTAGTACAGCATGTTTCTGGCACCCAGTAACAATCTAATGACGAATTGAGGACAGAGGTGTAGGCAGCTGACATCCTCCCTCAGACTGTATCTCTACAGAATCACTGAATGCCTAGTGATGTAACTGTCGTTCAGAGTATATATGCTGATTTGTGCTCGGTTTTCTGAAATGTAAACATCTCTTTTGGACTTAATTACAAGCCATGGTTGTTTAAAATGACATCAATATTCGTCGAATGGTAAGACTTGGGCATAATTTAGCTTCCGCTTTAGCATATGCTCAATGTTTGCTTTATGCTTTTCATGTTTAAAATTGCATCAACGTGACTATTTGATTTAACACTCTCTATAAGTGCTATGTCTGTGTTTTCATAAAACGAAAACAAAAAGTGACCATACGAGGAATACTCGGTAGAATGCAAGTTGAAGAAAATAAGAATTTTTTATAGATGATAGATTTGAAAATTTCCCAAAAAATCAACTCGCTCTTTACCTTCTTAAATTTCAATCTAAATTTATCACTTCCGATAAATTTCTAAACGCACTTTATAAATCTAATTGCAATGTTTGTAGCATTGCTGCGTACACCGACGATTCCCGAATCTTGTTTCGCTTAGCCTTATTCTGTAAAACCTTATTCCAAACTTTACCATATTCAACAATCATTGGCATTGACACGTTGTTGTCTATGTAAATTATAGTTCTGCTTTTTATATTATTTATTTTCGTTTTGTTTGTATGTGTATTGCCTGTCTCTAATGGGTGTACATGTTGTTAAATAAATTGGAAAAGCTATGTTGATAAATGAAAACTATATATTAACAACTTTTCAAAGATGGATTCTGTTTTCTGCTTGGTAAACAAAACATATTAGTCGAATAATATTCATTAATCATTTTTTAGAACAGTGTCTTTGTTTTCTGTATGGCGTTTTAGTTTTTGATTGTGTTCTTGTACAATCATTGGATACTTATGGAATACTCAATTGAAAGATAACTGCGTATATACTGGCTGTTCTTTGTTTCATGTTCTTTCTATGTTTTTTGTTTTGTGCTCTTTTAGGTTATTTTTTCTGGGGGTCTTTAAATAGGATGGTGTTAATTGATTGGTATTTTATTTTGTAATTTTTCCTGTTGTCTGTTTTTTTTTCCAGATTTCAGAGCATGTATAGGGCATTTATTTCTTGCACCGAGCAAAACTAAAAACAAGATTTGAAATGTATTACTAGTATTTGAATTAAGGTAAAGCAACTCAAAAAGACAACAACAAAGTGGGTTGATTCTTATTAATTATAGAAAGTGTAGGACTGTGATGTTACATATATCATTATCATGACGTCATCCCGTTTTTCTATGTAAACAATGTCATGTGTAATTCGCATTTGTATAAATAAACAGTGCCACTAACAATCATAATTTGTTATCATCTGAAAGCGGAATTGGTAAGTCTTATCATCTGGTTCAAAATATATTATTGTCCTTGAGGACTCTTAAAATATTCTCTCTACACTGACATGACTGAGTTTATAATAGTAAAACTTTCCTTTTTCTGCTCCTTTGAAGGATATTCGTGAAATTGGATGTGAGTAGACTTTCCTCAAGTCTCTATTTAATTTTTTAACTTTTTAAATTTGTTCCGTGAAAAAAGCACTTCACTTATATTTATGCTTTGTATGCTGTTGAACAGTACATTGCAGGTACAGTTTTTAGCAAAAAGGTCAAAGTGACAAAAATATTCCACAGAGATATGTGTAATGTCCGGAAATGATACGGTTTATCAAAAGGTATCCGGAACCTAGCTAGTATTGGACGATAGAACACAACTGTAATCGGTTCTCATAACACTAAATATCACCATGGTTTATAGATTATGTAGAAAACCCGTTAAAAACCAGAATAAACTAGTTTGATGCTGTGCAAGATGCACTCATCAACTACAAATATTTTGATTCTTGGTGACATAAAAGATGTATGATATGGTTTGGCGGTTAGCTCTGTCTAATACAAAACTTACAACATTATGAGCTACTATGTGCAATAAACATATTCTTTCTGCTCCCTAGTCTTGATTCGGTTACCAGAAGATTTTATAGCAAGAGTAAGCATTTTTTGTACATTATCACCGGAATCTCTTTGAAGGCCAGAAGTACTGCTCTCTGCAATCAAAGTAGGAAAATTCTTACGTTGTTATCGCATTTATTTGCTTTGAGGAAGATGAAAGGTTATCAGTTAAACGGCCCATGGATGTAGGAGTTTGGAACAGGTGTTATCTCTACAGGTGTAGTGTCATTCACGATTCTTGTTCTCTCCATTTTTACCTATGTATATTCATGATTCTTGTTCTCTCCATTTTTAACTATGTACAATATGTTTGGGCGAAAAGAAGTACCATCCCAAGTTGAATCTGTGGGCAGTAGTGATAATCATGAAAAACTTGTTTTAGTTCGTGTGTTTTACTATCCACAGTGTTTACTCAGATTAGCAGTATTTGTAACGTTATAGTGACTGGCTTATTTGTATAGACCGGCATGCAACAATTCTTTTTAAAATATGGTTGGATGATGTATGAAGGCTATTTATGATTGTGTATTTTGGTGGTCAGGTGTTCAGATTTTCTTCAAGGTCCTGCCTGCACATGCAGTGGTTGTTGTTGCTAAGGCACTGATTACTGCAAAACCTTTTAATGCACCATACAGTCTACGGTGATAATGGTTAGGTTACACACGTGTCATGTCTGAGATCAAATTAAGACGAAACCTTATTCTACATGCATATGTTAGTTGAAAGCAATTTGCTATTTTATTTAAATAGTTCTTACAAAATCCGTAACTAAATGGTCGTTATGTCCATGATCTGAACAAACAAAAATAGTATTTTCTGTTTGTCAGCTATGTGTGAAAGTGTTTGTATTATTGAAAGTACATGTATTGGAAATAGAATGTAGAATAATACAATCTATTGTTGTCACTTTCGTTTACAGAATTTATCGTTTTCCTTCAGTCTATGTATTGTCGTTCTTTTTTTCACTAAATGGGATTTATTATGGTTCCTTTTTACTGTAAGGGAATGTTTGTTCATTTATATAGCCATGTAGCAATTTTTTGTTGGTTATTTTTTCTTCTTTTTTACTGTGTACAATTCTCTTTTTCCCGCTATTTTTTCGACTTTCGGAATGCATTGCGTACCATTTTAGCCATTTCGAAATTGTTAAGAATGTCGCTAGCATGGTCTTCTTATTAATGCTTCATAGGCTGCATTGTAGTCGATCTCTAGAACCCTTAGTGCTTTGATGAATTTAAGCAACCAAACTGTATTTAGTTGAGATCATGATTCCTATGAAGTTTTAAATTTTGTATTGATGTTAAAACATTCGCCAGCTTGTTATTTAATGAGATATTATGAACAAAACCTTCTAATTTTGCTGATGAAAGATATACATATTTTGCGAGTATTGGATAAAAAAATTATGCTCTTTCAAAAATGTAAAAATGTGAAAATCTTCCTCTTGCATACCTCTGTCCTTAGATGGTTTTTGCTTTAATCTTCTCGTCTTTTTTTTTGTGTCGTTTTTGAATTTGCTAATGAGTCGTATATCGACGAAATTTGCATATCTTTTTCATGAACATGAAATAACTTATTTTAATATAAAATAGAATAGGTAATTTAATCATACATAGTAATAAAGATAATATTTCAGAATTAAAACAGATGCATCATAATCTGACTTCAGTTAGATTGTTGCATAAAACTGAATACTATTTATCTATATTGTATCATCTTTCTTATCAAGAAAAACACCAGGATTTCTATATAAACTGTTTTATCTATAGTGGTACCTGCTTCAAGTCTCAGATGTTTAAAGCCAGTCTCTCTTTTGCTTCTGTCGTTGTTATCCTGCTAACAATTTTCGTTAATATGTGGTAAAAATACTAAATAAGTATAAAGTCAAATTTATTTGTGGATTTTCTTAGTCTGCTGTTCATAGATTAACCTTGTTGTCTTGGATGCAGGGTTACTCCAACTATATTCGACATCCGAAAACACTTAAATATATACATAAATTCGGAGATTTCGACATAGAAGGTCGAAAGGTGAAGAGTTGAGTGAGTTTAATCTGATATAATTTTTCATCGTTTTTTAAAATGGAGGCACACATTCCTGGTCTTAATAGAGCAGCATTTTTCAGGTAAGATTTTTCTGCTATCATAATGGAAAGGGGGAAGGGGCAGTGTGGAAAGGGGGAGGGGTATGGGTGGACCATGATCGGAATATTGTCATTATTCGTGAACTGTGATTTATACCTCTTATTTACTGTTATGAGTGGAAATACCATAGATTTACTTGTTATTTTTCTATTTCTTCCCTTTATATGAAGTAATTTGTTCTAAAATGTTTGAATCCACATAATTTATTGAATACTCTACGTTCTTCTTCTTCATCATCAGTGCAGGTACATGTACAATGTAAAAACGAAAGCAATCACATCGTCTTTGAACTTGAATTTTAATACTTCAAAAGAAAAGTATTAGCAGGGGCTACGTCATCTGCATTTTAAATCATACTTTTTAAATGAGCATGTACATCCGTCTGGATTCAAGGCGTGTCATAAATTTTAAAAACTGCATGTCTAGACTAAAAATATAACACTTGAAAAATTTACATTATTTTTGCATGTTGCACTGAGCGCAAAAATATTTCTCTTTGTTGATTCATGGCTGATACGCTTGAAAAATAGTTTTTTTCTGAAATAAATTTGATGACGTAATTACAGATATTTGGTTTTCAGCCAGATTAATAATTATATTTACTGTCGAGTGAACCAATTACATAAGGCCAAGGGAAAATTGTTTGCTTTGGTTTGATGGATAATAAAAGTCGTCGTTTTAAAGAATAAATTTAAAAAATAATATTTAAGCGAGTCTATTCATTTTGATATACTCCAAGCTGAGTATGTGTGTTAATACCACAAGTAAACGTTCCATCAGTTGATGTCTTGGATAGATAAAAAAAATAGCTGAATTAAAATATTTTCTTATCGAGTATGAAATATATGTTAGTTTTGAAAAAAAAAACTTATTTTGCTTAAATGTTTCGTTAGAAAACTCAGCTTTATTATTTTTTTACTGACAGAGAGAATACAAGCTGAACTAAGAAAATTTTAATCAGAAGACAGTATAATCCATTAATCTAGAAAGTGAGATTCCTTATTTTAGCACAGGCAAATAATAATTCACAGCATCGATCTTCATAAGATTTTTTTTCTTTAGTTCAAAACGATAAGAAAGGATCAGTTGGAAAATTTGGACACAATCCACTTAACAATACTTGTCTTCTTATATTTTATAGGTACAGAAGAAGGTTGGAAAGAGAGCGCTATCATACAACGTCTATAGACTATAACACGTTAAACAATATGGCTCACACAAGTGGATCTTCAGCCTCGCCTTCGTCAACAGCCGGAACCGGAAATAAATTAGCACAGGAGATACAGGATGAGTTTCTTATGTGCAAGATATGCCTTGAAGTTTATAAAAATCCGAAATGTTTGGATTGTCTTCATACATTTTGTGAGGCTTGCATTGACAACCATGTAATGTCTGAATGTACCTACAAAAAATACAGCGACTACAGGGAATTCACATGTCCTCTTTGTAGGAAAAGAACCCAGCTACCACTAGGTGGTGTAAAGAAACTGCCAGATAATTTTCTGGTTTCCGGTCTTTCAGAAGTAGTGGGTAGACAGAAACCATCTAAATTTCCCTTCTGCGATATCTGCAAATTAGTCAATCACAAACACCGGGAGGCGACTTCAAAATGCTTAGATTGCAATAAATTATTGTGCAAAACATGCGTTGAATTGCACAAAGAAACTAAAGTTACCAAGGGACATAGTATTTTCGACATAGAAATTGAAAAAGATATCGAATGTAAAGAACATTCGGAAGAGGTCGTCCGATTTTATTGTGAGCCATGCGAAACCTGCATCTGCGTTCTTTGCACTTTCAACGAGCACAAAGATCATGAAATAACCCAATTTTCGGAGGCAGTGATAAAATATAAGGAAACAATTCAGCAACTACTAAATAACTGTAAATCAAAAATTAATGCATACGATACTCAGCTGGTTGCTCTATCAAAATGTGATACTGTTATTAAGGCGGCAGAACAGAGTATTAGAGACTCTGCTATTCAATTTATTGCCGACATTAGGGCAAAGGAGAAACAGCTTATAGATGATTTGCATGAAATTTACGGAAATGAGGTCATGGACTATGTTTCCAAGCGGAGTGATATGCAGGTAAATGTAGATAGCCTGAAGAGCACCTGCAATCTGACAGAACTAGTATTAAAAGGGAAGGACATTGAACTTTTACTATTAAAGAAACAAGTTCAAGAGAAACTATCTTCATTATCTGATATTGAATTAAGAGATCTTCCACCCAGCGTGGGTAAGCAAATCGCTTTCTTACCTGGGAAAATGGATTTTGGAGAACTACAAAGCAGCGATAAACCTGTTGGTACCATTAACACTCCTAGGCCGACAATATCCAATGTTCCACAGAATAGCTTGCCGCCGAAATTTACACGATCAATAAGCTGCCAAACGGAAGCTGAATCCCAAAAGGAACTACCAATAACCACAGCATCTTATGTACAAACCGAACATGGTTCCGGAAATGGAAACGACAAGTCGACTGGCACTGATGTTGTTGAAGTGGTTGAAAAAGCAGTAAATACTAGATCAAGAAGCTTACAAGGATCGACATCTCAAATGCAACGTGTAGCCTCAGAGGAGAACGGAAGCGGAACTGATATTATTGCTGATGGGTCCTCGCAGCGACGACAACGGAGAAGAAGAGAACGACCAAAAATAGAGGTATCAGTTAGACCTACAACTTATGCTTCAACTTTCACTATGGAGGCGCCATCTGGAGGCTCCACGCTTACGTATAGTAGCAGTATTGATGAAAATTAGAAAGCATAAGTTTGAAGGTTAACCACTCTGCGTCAACCAGCTATTTCTGCTTGCTTATCAGCACAAACTCAATATTGAAATTTGAAATATTTAACCAAATGATTGTTGGATTGTGATTATATGAAAAGGTGCAACTGTTTTTATTTTATTTTGGATTATATTAAGTTTTCTGCTGGATATATTAAGGAATGCCTAACATTTGATGCACAGGCTGACTTGCACTAACGCTGAATGATTTTTTTTTCTGCTTCTAACTTTGATGGCTTGCTGTTTTGTAGAAGATTTTGTTCACTTTAGCTTTCTACTCTGGCTATGTTCTGTTGGCTTTAATTATTAAATGCACTATTTTTCAGACTTGATTATTATCACAGCGATGGACAACTTGCATAGTAGAGTAGACCGTTGGTGAAGCCATTTCTGATTGGATGATGTTTAATACATGTTGCCATGACAACACTTCGTTTATTTCTTGTAACCATGACTACACGACGCCATTCTCAGATAACTTACAAAACCGTTTGATATTTTTCAGTCGAAAGAAGATTCTAAAAGTTCCTGCGTAGTAGCATAGTACAGAATATAGTTGACTCTTCTGGGATGTAGTGTGGATACTTAATAAACATTTGTCTTTTGCGCATGTGTTTAACTGGATTTTACAACTGAATTTCAACTTTCAGAAACATTTTTACTGGGCTAGATATGGATATACTTTCTGTTGAAACCACTGCAACATAAATTTACTTTATAAATTGACGACACACATGCGTGAAATACTCTGCATTTTTATTCACATATTAATTTTTGATATTATAGTTAGAAATGCTTTCTGCAACATATTGTGATATTATATTTATTATATTTATATATTTATGTAGATGTAGATTCTTTCAATTTTTGGATGTATGTGACATTGTGATAGCAGATATGAAGCTCTGGTAGAAAGGGACCATGGTGAAAGAATCATGGGTAAAAATCATGGCGGACGAATAACTTATAGTTGAATTTCATAACCATGTAAATAGAATTATGCACCAAAAGTATATTGTTCTAGTGTTTGTGATTTCACTGATTGACGGGACATATATACTGGAATTTGCCTTTGTCTAGCCTACATCGGATGGACTGTTTAAAATATAAATAAGGAACCTGTTCTCCCTCGTGTATACAGTTGAGATCAGTTGTAACCTCTCAACTATTCTGTCAGAGAGGACGGTTCTAGAACCATCCAGAATGGTTCTATCGTAGAACTGTCATAAATGGTTCTAGGTCAGGACACACTCTGTCATAAACGGTTCTAAAGGTGTCAGGATGACAGTTCTATAACTTTTCTAGAACAGTTCTTCTGACAGTTTAGGACAGTTCTAATGAGAGGTTAGAACTGAGCTCAACTGTAGCTCTGTCCTTAAATGATTTTGGCTTTACCCTTTTTTGGTCATTTGGTATTTTGAATTTGCTCTTCGTTTTGGTTTTCAACATTTAAGGCCTTGAGCACAACTGATGAGTCGGAAATCGACGAAATGTGCACATCTTGTGCATCAAAATTGGTATCAAAGAATTACATTCCATAACATACTTGTGTCCTCTCGTTTGCCTTTATTTTCAGTCTCCATTAAAATATTTGAATTTCTATCTTATGCTGAACACGTCATGTACGAGGTACTGACGTTTATTGCCTTTTTGCTAAGCAGTTTCAGAGTGATTGTTTGGTCATTAAACGATAGTTCTTGCCAAATATCTGACTTAAATGAAGACAAAAATAACTTTGAAAGCTTTTATTTTGGATTTTGATTTGTGTTAAGTTATGAACTCCGCCAAAATGAACTGGCATCCCAATTGGATATAGAGTAACTTACTGACTAATACTCTATATCCTTATGTTATAATATAGAGATTATAACTTTGTGCAGGCCAAATTAGTTTTACAGTTCTAGATTTTGCTCCATTCTGTGTTTCAACAGCAGTGATCAAGACCAAATATTATTGAAAAAAAAACAAAAAAGGAACTACCATGAGGGAATAAACATATCTCCTTATTCAAAAAATATTACAACTGTAAAATTTTGAGCAAAATACAGATGAAATCCTGGTAAGCAAAATATCTATAGAATTTTAAATATTGATCGAGAGTAAAGGCAGCCGGCACTGGACGTAAGTAGCTTTTTTTCCCTTTTCCTGTGTATTAAAACTTTTTTCCCCCCATAATATATTTTCTCCTATTCCTGACGTGTTTAATTGGTGGGATAAAAATACATAATATCTTTAACCACTTCCCGGTAATTAAATTTCTACGTGGGAATTACCGCCCTTTTTTCTATATTTATTTTAACGATAAACTAGAGAGTCCCGAAATGACGTCTATGTAAACAAACTATATAGCAACGACATTTTCTTGAGGTTTTTGTCGAAAATCATAGGAGAAACAGATTCTCCTTCAATTTACTCGTGAGTTATCGAATTTCTCAACCCTCGATAGTTAAATTTTAGATTTTAACACGCTCGCTAAAGACTCGCGTGTTGAAAATCGAAAATTTAACTATCTCGGGTGGAGAAATTCCATAACTCACTCGTACCTGAAGGAGAATCTATATTTATTCGTCAAAATGGCTTGTTACATATTTGATATATCAAGAGCCCAAGCTTCTCTTGATACACTTCTGTTACATTAAACTGCTTAAGTAGAGACGTAATCAGCTGACTCGATCTTATTAGTACACATGTGCTTATATATACCTACAAAATTTAAATACAATTTATTTTACATTTCTGTAAATTGACTTCAACAAAGGACATTTTCCCATTTTAGAATTTTGGTTTACTCTTTTAGTGTATTCTGAAATAAAAATTTTATAAACATCTACATATTTCGATTTTTAAAACTTATTTTAGGACAAAACGTATGACCGTACAATCTTTTTCCTTGGTGTAGAATACAAACCTCGTCTATATGTTTATTATTAAGGATTTTCCTTTACTTAGGAAAGAGCTTACTGTATTTCTTGCGATTATTTTTTTTTCTACTAAGAAATTTCAAGAAGGCCATTAAATCATATTTCAAAATAATATATATCGTAATGATCTTCGACATCAATAATCGGTTAGACATTGGCTATTTTGCATTTTTTCACACTTTTAAGGGTTTTTCTAACTTTTTGAAGCAATTTGAGGTAGTAAAATTTGGAAATTCCTTTGATGACGACATTTCCGTGAAAGTGGTTTTTGTAGATGTTTCTAAACGTTTTTAATGTATTGGAATATAAATTTTCGTACCAATGCTGGTACACATAAAACGGTCTAAAAACGTCAAACCTTAAAGTCATATTAATGACTTTTTTAGAAGTTTACAATACAATCAGTACGATTGATCATAAACTGATTATCAAACATGTCAAACAGAAAAACTTTTTCAAAAAAATTAGTTTATGGGTACTTTATGCATCAAATTTTGACGTTTTGTTTTTCCCCAAAAGTTATGTAAAAGAGGTACGGGAGATATTCGAAAAGGAAAGACCTTCTCATTTGTGCTTTGCATAAATGAATCTTAAAATATTATCAACTTTTTTGCAGATCATGTCAGTCCAAAGTAGATGATGAATATCATTTCTTTTTAAAATGTTCAAAAAACACAATGTTAAGAGGAGATTTCAGAATTATAAACAATATTATGCCGTTGAAGATTTTGAAAAATTGAATGATAACAAAAAATTAATATTCTTTAACAGACCAAGATCTGATGCGCTATGTTGGTCCTTTTATTAAAAAGTCTTGGTTACTGAGGAAAGCGGACTAAGAAGCTGCATAAAATTATTATGTCTGTTTATTATGTATTTTGTTTTCCTTATTGCAGTATCATTTGTACATTTTTTATGTACAAAACCCTTCAACCCATCTTAGGTATAATTGTGCTTTCATTAATAAACTAAAGAATTATTATTCATAATAGTGAGAATGGTCCTACATCAAGGAAATAGATTTTAATTACATATTTCGCCCCAAATAATGTTTTAATTGCAGAAAACTAGGTCCAGTGGTAGCAAGGTCTTATGAATAGGATTAGTGGAGCTGTATAATTCTTTGCTCTTATACCGTCTTTTCATATATGGAATTGTCTTAGTATTTTGAACGTCCTAAGTTATATCCAAGTTTATCGTATTTCCCCATGCCTATATCGACCTGCTGAGGCCTTGACAATTTCCCGTATTTCGGTACTGTGACGTCGTAAAGAGTTGACCCGACCCTAATATGAGCTGACCCGAATATATCAGCGACGTCATAATGTTTGACCCAACGTTGACCCGAATATATCAGGAGAACATCCGGTTATAGGCAGATGGCCATTGAAAAGTAAGAAATTCCATTAAGATTGCTAGTTAACAATACGATAAATTTATCATCAAGTTTTCTTCAAACAAATATTGTAAAATATAAGCCGCTCGACACAATATGAAGCTTTTTAGCTCGTTCGCTACGCTCACTCGCCGAAAAAGCTTCACATTGTGTCTCGCGGCTGATATTTTACGATATACGTTTGCAGAAAACCTGATAATATGTACATATCGGAAGGTACAAAATGTACTTTAATAATTTGGAAAACATCAATTATTATTACATGTGCATTTCTTTTACATCAGCATTTAACCAAAGAGAAAAAAATACGTAATGAATTGATGAAATACAATTAAAGAGTCAAGTGTTAAAACAATGGAGGTAACCAAAAATAAAAATTTCATGAAACCAATATTGATTCACAAGATGTTCACATTTACAATTCATCAGTTGTTCTCAACAACAAGTGCACATTTCTTCTATTTACAATTCATCAGTTGTCCTCAACAACAAGTGCACATTTCTCTTTTCACAATTCATTAGTTGAGTTCCTAAAATATCGAAAGCTGAAATGATAAACCCCAAATTTTAAAACTTTTATAGTCCCAGGGGTAAAATTTCCAATAGTTCGGTGCAACCGTGGAAAACTTTCCAAAAGCACAGTATGGCATAAATTATCTATATTTAAATATGTCAAATACGGAAAGATTTTAGTAAAATGAACTTTGGACAGTGAGATTAAAATGTTATTCTTTATATGAAATATTACACCGCGATCAAACTTAGTTCAATGCAGACCCAGTGCAATATTCGCATAAATGAAGTATATATAAATCTGTTAAAAGTTCATTCTAGAAGCACTTGTTAGCTCACCTGGCCAGAGCTATTACCATAACTTGGCGACCGTCGTCGGTTAACTTTTCACATTTTGATCTTCTTGAGAACCATTGAACAGAATTTGACCAAACTTGTCAGAGATGTTCCTTGTAAGTTCTTTTCCAATTTTTTTACTTTGGTACCAATTATACAAAAAAACATGGCTGCCAGGTCCTATTCTATTTTGATTCACCGAAAAACGTCTTGGGAATGATATCCTTGATTGAATCCAAACTTTACAAATATGTTTCTATTGAAGTCCTCAACAAGTGCTGTTACTTTTGAGCAGGTAGGAAATCCAAGATGGCCGCCACAACAGAACTTAATTTAACATATGACCCTATGAGAAAAAGTCATTCAAAACTACTTCCCAATGTCATATTGGAGCTAAAATTGGCAGAAATTGTCTTTAGAGGATCCTCTTTCAGACTCTTTCCGAAAACCGAGACTGTCTACCAAGATGGCCACTACAGCCGAACTTAGTTTAACGTAGGAGCCTATGGGAAAATTAATTTAAAAATCTTCTTGTATGAAACCACTTGACCCATTCGGGACAAACTAAGCAGGAATGGTCCTTAGATGGTTTTCTTTCAGAACTATGTTTTCTACCAACTAGATGTTCGTCACAACAAAGTTGGTAGCAATGGTCCTTAAATGATTCTCTTTTTGAATTGTTTTCAATGACAAAGTTTGTCAACCAAGATGGCTGCCACAACCAAATTTAGAAAATTCTTTGAAGGTCTTCTCATCTGACACCACTGCTCCAATTGAGAATCACCTGTGGTTTGTGTTCAGCTGAAGGTTGGCAACGTAGATCTAGGTGTGCGATACAGGCAGTTTAAATGTTAATCATGTTTTCACAAAAAAATGATCATGACTGTTGAAAACAATAGAGCCTTTACTGTTTTGACGGTATTGACTGTATCTATCAGTCGACTTGAACCAAAAGTATCATGAGAAGTAATAACTGTTCATATATATAATCAATAGTAATCTAGTTTTTGATATAAAAAATATTAATAATGTAAGTAAAATATCAGTAAAAACGGTAGCTTTAACCTTTTTTCCATTTGTCGTAGTTAATTATTACTTTTGTCCTCAAATTTTTAACAAACTTTTTTACAATTTCGATTTGTGTGGAGATTTTACAAATCATCGGATATTATAATATCTTTATCTTTATTGCATAATAAAAACCTCAAGAGGTTAAGCAAACACAAACATACAAAAACAATGAACATGTAACTACATACAAATGGATACAACCAAAGATATTAAAGTATTTACAAATATGTATGAATTTGACCAATGTGGATCTCATTGTCGCAACTCAAATGATTGCTTTACAAAATCAACAACCGTGGGCAAAACATCCATATTTGGGTTAAGTACAAAAATTAATTTATCAATGGCGTCAAGCTGGTTAAAATTAGCATATTTTGTTTGTATTAAGTCAATAAATGTTCTTCTTATATTATTATTAATTTTACAATGAAAGAAGAAATGCGCTTCATCATCAATTATTTTGCATGATTTACAAAGTCTTTGTTCTCTTGGTATATTCTTGTATCTACCAAGTTCAATCTCTAGATTATGGTCACTAATACGTAGTTTGGTAAGTATTTTTCTACTATTAAAGTTTTGAAGATTTAAGTAGTCTGAAACATTAACATCAGACTTTAACTTGCTGTAAAGGTATAAGTTCGAGGAAGCATCAAAGCTAGATATTTTATTTATTATAAGTTCATCATATTTCTCTTGAATAGTTTTTTTGTTTTCTTTTTTTATGTGTAACTTATTAATTTCCTTAAAACTTTTATTGTCATTCTCAAAATTTTCATAATCTATTTCGAATTCCGTCATAACAGATCTAGCAAAGCTATACCAAGTATACACACCATCTGTATGGAGATTTTTATTTAAATAGAGTGCTTCTTTTACAAGAGGGTTTATATCTATACAGTTTAGTCTAGAAAAGTAGCAAATAACTTGTGTTTTAATAAAAGAATCTAGTGGTAATCTACCAAGTTCAGATTTTGCAGCAATATTACATGCTGTTTTTCTTACACCCAAAACACTTTTACAAAATTTATTGTGTACTTTTTCAAAAGCAGGCTTATCAGAAAATGATAGTATATCAACATTTTTTCCACTTACATTAGATCTTTGAAGTGCTTTATACATTGAGAAATAATCATCCATATACCAGATCTCACTGTTATATAAAATTATAGGTCTGATTAAATTGTCAAATAATTTACATGACAGTTCTACTGGTGTATGTTTGAAGTTAGACATATACTTTTTAATAGAGAATAGTGCTTTTAATCCCTTTTTAGAAAGTTCCTGAGATGACTTAAATTTTCCTGTATGACAAATAATAGTGCCTAAGAAGTTAAATTCCTTCACTTCATTTAATATATTATTTTTATAACAAAAATTATTAGAGATAAAACTTGCCTTTGAGTTCTTTTGGAAAACAATAATTTTAGTTTTACTTGTATTGACTGTTAATTGCCATTTATGACAATACAATTCCAACTTATTAAGTGCTTGCTGTAGTCCTGAGGCTGTTTCTGATAAAATTACCAGATCATCTGCAAAGCTTAATGTACTAAGATATGTCTTATCTAAACATACAGGATCACAATGGTTATCAAATTCTGAATGCAAGTCATTAATGAAACAATTAAACAATGTGGGACTCAAGCTATCACCTTGCTTTACACCTCTTTTGATTTGAAAATAGTCTGAAAAAGTGTTTTCAATTTTAATTGAAGACTCACACGATTTATACATATCTTTAATAATGCTAAAAAGTTTAATGCCAACATTGTTTTCCCTCAATTTATACAGGAGTCCATCATGCCACACTGTATCAAAGGCACGTCTTAAATCAACAAAACAAGAAAATATTTTAGTCTTCTTTTTTGTTAAATACTTGGTTATTAAAGATTTTAATATAAATATACTATCAGTGGTCCTATGATTGACTCTAAAACCAAATTGTTGGTTTGCAAATTTATCTTCATAAAAATCAACTAGTCTAGCATTAATTACTGCACTAAACAGTTTTGCCATGCAGTTTTGTAGGGAAATACCCCTGTAATTATTAATATTATTTTTATCCCCTGATTTATGTATAAGTATTATAAAAGACTTTCTCCAAGTAGTTGGATATTTGCCAGAGTCCAAAATTAAATTAAAAAGTTTAATAATAGATTTACTAGTAACAATACTACTATATTTAATAATTATATACAATGTATGTATTTATAGCAATAACCGTTTCATGAGTAGTTTTCATTATTCAAAACGCTGCCTGTTTCCTTTATATCTCTAAAAGTTTTAAAATTGCACAGATGATAAGAAGATGGAAAGATTATCAAAAACATTAAGAACGTGTGCACGGTTAATGTAATATTCTGTAACACGTACGTCCAAAATTATGTTCACAACAATGAGCGTTCAGAAATAGTACTACTTCGAAAACAAAGAGTTATTATTAAGTTGTAAAACATGCGATATATGTAGATAACAACTTTCTCTTCGATGAATTCAAGCAGTCTCTTTCTCAATACAGAATTGTATTGTCAGCTTGGCATTAGAATGAACAGAACCCTTCTTCAAAAATTTCTCTGTCAGGTTCCGGCGTGTTTCAAATATTAGTAAAACTTTTTTCTCATATTCTGTTCTGGCAAGGAGTTGTTCTCGCCAAGACGGAGTTGTAACATCTGTTATGCGATACAGTTACGATTGTCAAGTAAAAGTTGGACGTTACATGTACAATGGTTCACGTCACAATATAGCTGGAAAATTTTAATTCCGCGAAAACAACGTCATAATACCTTCATAATTTTGCGGCAAAAGATTATGAGGTTTCATGCCATAGCTCAGAAAAACCCATGGCAACCTTCCTTTTTAATTTCTATTTCAGGTTTGACTGCAGGTGTAAAAAAAACATAAAAATTAAGAAATAAGAATTGTTTTCCGGAAAACATTGTAAATTTGTAGTTTATCTATTTTTTTTTTTTTTGCCTTATAACATGGATTTTTCCAATATCCTGTATATTATTCCCTGCATAACAATCATTTATCAATATCTAAATATAAACTTTAGAACCTACCGATCATTCAGGGAAAAAATTGTTCAATTATCTTCACAAATCTCCGTTTTATCCCAATGCAAAATTCCTAAACAAAAATCTGTAAAATACCTTTAAAAAAAACACACATTTAAAGAAATTTCCGTAATTACATAGGCAAGGTATGTTTTTTATTAGATTTTTGAAAAGAGCATAACAAAATTGACAAAATATCAAAAAATGAAGAAAAAATCAATTCAAAATCTAAACTGTATCGTATCCCCTTAGGGAACAACCATTTAACTTCAAGGGGGGGGGGGGGGGGGTATGTTTTTTTGTGAAAAAAATATTCTGATTCCAAAGAGAAGGAAAAAAAATAATCTGTTACATCAAGGGCCAAAAAAAATAATCTGTTTTACAAAACTATGGGGAAAAAAATTCTGGTTTAGATATATTTTTTCAAGAACAGATAATTGAATCCGAGAGTTGATTTAAAAAATCACAAGCATTACAAGAAAAGCTTTAGACCAATATTTAATAAAAACCTGACTTGATTTTTTTTTAACATAATAAAAGATTTTCCTTAGTTTTTCAGTCATACTTGACCTTTCAGTGATTAACCATCAAGATGAAGAGCAACAATCATGACATTGGTCCTTTTTACTTCACCTGGCCATAGGCCATGTGAGCTTTTGTCATCACTTGGCGTCCGTCGTCTGCACGCCCGTCTGTTAACTTTTCACATTTTAATCTCCTCTGAAACCACTGAGCCAAATGGAATAAAACTTGGCTGGAAGCATCTATGCAAGGTCCTTTATTAAGTTTGCTCATTTCGTTCCGATCGGACAACAAACATGGCCGCCATGGGCAATTGTTTTTTCTGATTGGCTGAGTTTTCAAAAATCTTCTCCCCTTAAACTGTTGGTCCAAATGAAAAAAAACTTGACAGGAAGCATATATGGGGATCCTTTTTAAAGTCTCCTCATTTCGTTTCAATCGGACTGCAAATATGGCAGTTCTTATTTCTGATTGGCTAATATAAAAAAATCTTCTCCTCTGAAATCGCTTGGCCAAAATAGAACGAAACTTGACAAAAAGCATCTATGGGAGGTTCTTTACAAACTTTCCTTATTTAGTTCCGATCGGGAGACAAATATGGCCACCATAGGCAATTGTTGTTTCTGATTGGCAGAGTTTTCAAAAATCTTCTCCTCTGAAACTGCTAGGCCAAATGGAACAAAACTTGACAGGAAGCATATATATTGGGTCTTTATAAAGTTTCCTCATTTCGGTCCGATCGGAATACAAATACAGTGGAACCTCTGTAAACCGAACAGCCATGGGACCTGAGAAATCGGCAGGTTTTCAGGGGGTCCGGTTTTAGGAGGTTCCGGAAAAGACGTATCTGATCCGGAGAGTGAAACCGGAAGTGTATTACAATGTATTATAACGATGTTGTAAAATTGTGCCATGTGCTTACATATGTACATGTACCACGCGCATATTATTTTTATACAATTAATTGTTTTTAATTTCAGTCCGACGTTTTTATTGATGCCTGATTATTGTTTGATTAATGACTTTCACACCTTTATTTAAAATGGTTATTTAGTTTAATGATCATCGATCGATTAAGGATGACATTTATTACGGTTCACTGATTTTCCAGGTAATACATTGTTTCAGCCGGTTTCTGGAGGTTAATTTCACAAGAATATATATGTTTTGTACCGGAAAGTACGGCCGGTGTTCGGAATTCAGAGGGTCCGGTTTTCAGAGGATTTTTTTACTTGAATATATAGGCCAAATTTCAGGACCGCAAGTAAAAGTTCGGTTTTCAGAGGAATCCGGTTTTCAGAGGGGCCGGTTTTCGGGGGTTTTACTGTATGGCCACAATGGGGAGGTTCTTGTTTCTAATTGGCTGATATAAAAATATCTTCTTTTCTGAAAATCGCTTGGCCAAATCGAACGAAACTTGACAGGAAGCATCTATGGGAGGTTCTTTACAAAGTTTCTTCATTTCGTCCCGATCAGGCAACAAACATGGCCATCACGGGCAATTCTTGTTTCTCATTGGTTGATTAAAAAAAACATTTTTTTCTCTGGAACTGCTTGACCAAAACTGTCAGCCAAACTTGAAAGGAAGCATCTACTGAAATTCTTTTATGAAATTAATTTTTGTCGTCCTGACTGGACTACAAGCATGGCTGCCACGGGCAATTCTTGTTTCTGATTGGCTGATTTAAATAGCATCTATGGGAGGTTCTTTACAAACTTTCCTTATTTAGTTCCGATCGGGAGACAAACATGGCCACCCTTGACCTAACGAAAAACGTCAAGTAAAAAGCCTAATTTAAAGAAATCTTCTCTGAAACCACTTGGCCAAATGGAACGAAACTTGACAGGAAGCATGTGTGGGGGGGTTTTTACAAAGTTTCCTCATTTTGTCCAGATCAGGTGACAAACATGGCCGCCATTCGCAATTCTTGTTTCTGATTGGTTGATTTAAAAAAAAATTCTCTGAAACTGCTTGGCATATAATAAAAATCTACAGAACTGCAGTATTGCTTGAAATCAAACATGGCCTAAGGTGCTGACCAAGTGTTGTTACTTTGGTACCAATCCCTCATCCAAGTTGTCCACCAACAGAGGACTTAGGTTAACATAAGACCCTTTGGGAAATACATGCAAAAATCTTCTGGAGAACTGACAAATTTTAAAATATGCTGACCTGTAAGTAGAAGGACCTTGATGAAGAAAAATTTGGTTTCTACAAAGCTTACCACACTTCATAATGATAGGGTACGTCAATAAAAACAGCTTTCATGCCAGGTGAGCGATACAGGCTCAGCCCTCTGAGCCTCTAGTTTAAATATGCATACATGTATATATACCCAATGTGTGTCTACTCAGTTCTGTGTGGAATTATGATAATATTATAATAAAATACAAAGTACAGAGAAAATGATGTCATATTCATTTTCTTAAGGAATTAATATACAAAAAAAATAAAAGTCATTAACATATCAGAACAAAATTTACAAATGAAAACTATATGCAAATGTTTTATTATAAAAACAAATTCATAGTATATACCAGTTTTATTTACGCTAGTGATTTCATAGGAATAAATACACCTTTTACCTTCTGGGCATTGCTCAAAAAAAAAATTCTGATTCGACTTGGTAAGAAAAAAAATAATTTGGTTTGATTGTAGTCGAAAAAAAAATATAATTGTGTCCATACTTTGAAAAAAAAATTTAAACCAATATAAAAAAAAACCATACCCCATCCCCCCACCCTTAAAGTTAAATGGTTATTCCTATAAGGTGCATCCGGTGGGGTGTCTAGAAATGGTCGATGGTCAGAACATGTTTATAGATTGAGATCACAATTTATCAATATTGCATGTACTTTCAATTGCAGTTTCTATTAAAAATTTCACTTCTTTAACTGTATTTTTTCAGAAGGAATACCATTATAGCGTCATTTCATTAAATTTCCCATTTGCTAAATGCAGAATCACTTACAAAAAGATATAAAGAGACATAACCACGTGGCCTATAAAAAAAGAATTAAAACAATGAAAGTTAAAAATAATACTAATGTACAGGTGCATTGTTATATGATTAATTTATTATGCTGAATAATATTTAAAAACATATTAGGCAATAAGAAAATTCCACAAAAAAGAATTTCAAATAATTCTGAAACCATAGTCAACCTGGTGTGTGAAACCTAGTGTGTGACTAAGATATATATTTATTTCCATGCTTACATTTAGCATATGTTTAAAATATTAAAAAGCCGTTTCTGTTGTTAACAATCTGTACATAAAACTAGCAAATTCCCGACTAAACCGTTCGAATCTTACTCAATCTTAATCTTAACACGTCTTAATTTGGCTCTATTGTCTGGTCTTCGTCTTCTTCTTCATTTGATTCACCGTCCATTATCCCAATAAATTCAGCAAATCGTCTAGCAATTGCTCGCACCTGTTCTTGTAAAAGGTCAAAACACATCGCCAAAAGAGTTAGTCCAAATAACAAATAAATAGTGCAAATAAATTGTTTTGGTTGGCTTTGCCATGAGTCCAGACTATGTCCTGGTACTACGTCACCAAACCCAATTGTACTTAAAGTAATAAAGCAAAAATATGCCGATGTTAATACATCCCAACTTTGTTCCCAAATGTGGAAGATCAACGTCCCAACAAGAGTGTACATTATAACGAGAAGAATGCAGACGACAATTGGCACGTGACGAGGAGGAGGAAGATTTCGCGTAGGGATATATACTAGAACATTTCTTTCCTCAGTTACCACTCCATCTTCACCTTTCACCATTTCTTTTTCAACAACCGTCTGAGGAAGAGGTAAAGCACTTCTTATACCAAATTCATTTCCATTAATAGCAGGTATCTTATTGTATAGCATAAGAAATCCTTTTCCTAAAAGTGCTCCTATATTTGTTAAGCACAATAACGTGAGAGGAATTCCGAAAAATGCATACACCATTGTGACAAGTCTTCCCCATGGAGTTTTCGGTGTAATGTGACCATAACCTGAAAAAAGAAACAGAAATATCTCTCATGAGAATTTTAAATACAGTACAAAATCTATCATAACATGTCCTATTTTTAAGAAAAAGATATCTTGTATATGTAAAAATGATCGTTCATTTGTTTATTTACGTCGATCAACCAGGGGCCTCGGTGGCCGAGTGGTCAAAGAAGTTCGTCATGACTACTAATGATCACTAGCCTGTCAAAGTTCGAATCTCACCTGTGGCGGGGGTGTGTTCGACTCCGATCTTTATTGACAAGGACTGCCAAATCTCCTAACGAATGTCGGTGGTTCTCTCCGGGTACTCCGGCTTCCTCCACCAATAAAAACTGACCGCCGCGAAATCGCCAAATGTGTTGAAAACGGGGTAAAATTCCAACAAAAGAAACAAATAAACGTCGATCAACCTGCATGTGTATTTATGACATCTCACATGATGTTGGTGTTAAAAATTATCATAGTCCACTTGCAGAAAGTATATTAGTTGTAAGAAATAACTATTTATCAAAAGCCACGTATTGTTATCAATATCATACATGGCATAGCAACATATTAACAAGATAATTTTTTTCAAACACCAAAAATTTACCATATTTTCGTCCAATAAGAGAACATATATAGATTGACAATGCCCTCGCTGTTACTTGCTGCAAATCAACAAATTAAATCGAAAAATACGTCGGATTTCTTCTATATACATATATATATATATATATATATATATATATATATATATATATATATATATATATATATATATATATATATATATATATATATAGATAGATATTACGTGGTTAAAATGTGAAGTTATTCTTGTAGATATCGGAATAGTGTGGTGTATTAAAAAAGTAAAGGCGTTAGAGTTATAGATGATTGGAACTTTCCTTTTAATCTAATTTAATCACAAGAACAATAATAACAGACTGAATTGGAGGTTCTTCGAAATTTGTAAAACCATTATTTTTTTATATATATATTTTTTTCACTCATCTTGTGCATTCTAGATGCATCCCATGGATGTCATTCCTACTTTAAGAAGTCTCCCAAGAAGAGTTATCCTCCTTTTACATTTCAAATTAGCATTTTCTACAAAACCCATCTTACGGTTATTTCTTTTGTTACAATAAGAGACTACCTTTCTTAAAATGACCCTACACAACACACATTTAATCAGTTGGGTGTATACAATCATTGACAATAGGTGATAATTAATTGCGATATGAATTATTCTGAAAAACCCTTTATTTCATAAAACTTGCATTAATACTTTCACATCAGTAGTTTGGGTTTCGAAAAAATCATAGGACTACGGATAGCATATTAATATTAAAATCCTTGGTAACTAAATATTTAGCCAAAAAGAAGAGTAAAACAATTTCTCGTTTTGTCGATCTACGGCGTGCTTTTGATACAGTCTGGCATGACGGGCTACTATATAAGTTGCGAGAAAACGGTTTAGTCTCGAAGACATTTTCTATTATCAAAGATATGTACAGACGTTGTCAATCTTCGGTAAAGATTGAAGACAAATTTTCAGATTATTTTGAAATTGATAGAGGAGTTAAACAATGAGACAGCTTAGGACCCACTTTGTTTAATATTTACATCAATGATCTACATTCCATATTTGATAGGTCATGTGATCCAGTTTGTATTGATGAAAATAATATTAACTCATTAAGCTTCGCAGATGACCTTGTTATCTTGGCTGAATCTGAAGAAGGCTTACAACAAGCATTAAACAAGTTAGAAAAATATTGTCATAAATGGCAATTAACAGTAAATACTAATACAACTAAAATACTTGTCTTTCAAGGTGATACTTTGATCAGACCTGTTATATTATATAATAGCGAAATCTGGTTTATGGATGATTATTTTACTATATTCAAATCAATACAGAGGTCTAGAGCTAATGAAACAATATGTGATAAATTGTCGTTAGCAGATAAATATGCTTTTGAAAAAAATAGATATTAGGTTTTGCACATCTATATTGGGAGTTAAAAAGCTGTAAGTAACTTTGCAGCTAAAGCTGAACCCGGTAGACTATTCCTTGAGACATTCATCAAAACTCAAGTAATCACCTTTTATTCTAGAATTAATACACAAAACATTAACCCTTAGTAAAAGATGCATTTAATTTATATAAGAAATTTAATGAGGAGGGCCTGTACACTTGGCACAGCTTTGCCACCTCTATTATGAATGACATTAATTTAGACAAAAATGACCTTGAAAATATTGACATAAGAAGTAATGAATAAAGTGAAAAATAAGAGCAAAAAAACTATTAAAGACTTTTATGATGAACTTTTAGAGAAAATAAACAAATTTGACAATAGTTTAAAACTATACTTATACAGTAAATTGAAAGCAGATTTAGTTAAAGCAGGCTATTTCAAACTGAATAACTTTAACAGCCGTAGATTATTAACAGAATTTCGTATCTGTGATCATAATTTAGAGGTGGAGCTGGGGCGCTATAAAAAGATACCCCGTGAACAAAGAACATGCAAAATATGTAATGTTCTTGATGATGAATATCATTTCTTCTTAAATTGCAAAATCAATAAGGAAATACGAATAAAGTTTCAAAATGATATTATAAATGTGCACCCTAATTATAACCAGCTTGGCTCTCTAGATAAATTACGAATTATTCTAAATCCAGATATGAATGTTTTGTCCAGTGTTGTTGATTGTATAAAGCAGTCTTTGGAATTGCGAAAATGAGATCCATCTTGGTCAAGTGCAAACATATTTGGAACTATAATAACTTTATTTATGTATGACTCTTGTGTTATGTATTTTATGTATTTTATATATAGTGTATAATATGTTAATGTTCGTATTTGCTCAACCCGTCAGGGTTTGATTTGCAATAAAGTTCAGTTTAAAAAAAAAAACCTTTTCAAAACATACACATGTATCTTTATGAACAGACGTTGTAACTTAACTTATTACAATTTTGCAATTTTGACCTAAAAATTTAACTTCACAATATTTTGCAGTGTAAGCATTTACAACTGATTGTGGAAAATAAGAGAAAAATTAACTGCATGAATACAGAATTTGAGACAAACCCATCAAAACCCTTATTTTGAGTTTTGAAATACAAGTTCAAAAACAATGATAAATGCTGATAATCCAGACAATCAGAAAATATTCCGTTTTCCATACGCCATGGCCCCAATCACTAATGGCAATAAACAACTAGAAATTGGAACTATCATAAACGATGTCTATCTCCGCGCTGCACAAGTCAAAAACAATTAACAGTGAAAAATTAGCAATTTCACAATTTCAGTGTTCAAATTGGAACCCTGAATCAAATTTCAAAATTGAAAACCTTATTGCACATCTACACATAATGAAGAACAATATTACAAAAAATAAAACCACTGAAACAAAAAATGAATGAATATTTCCAGAGACAAGGCAAAATTAGCAATTCCACCATTTTGGGTCCCAAAATTGGAACCCTTAATCGATTTTCAAAATTAAAAACTTTTTTGCACATTTACAGATAATAAAGAACAATATTATATACAAATACATTTGCTAAATCTAAATGAAAAATGGAAGAGGAGTTTAAGTCACAAGCTTAAATTCACTATTTCCAAAATACAACCCCTGTGGGCGTCAAGTTGTGAAAATCAAAATTCTAAAACCTTATTGTGCATCTACATACACTATGTGACAATATTGTATAGAAATTAAAAGAATTTAATGAAAAATGAATAAGGAGTTAGTCACAAGCTTAAATTTCCAATTTTCGAAATTCGACCCCTGTGTTCCCCAGTTTTTGAAAAACAAAATTCTAAAACTTTATTGCGCATCTACATACAGTATGTGACAATAATGTATAGAAATTAAGCACATGACTTGAAAAATGAATGAAGAGTTTAGTTCACAAGATTGAATTCTAATTTTTTGAAATTATACCCCTGTGGACCCCAATTTTTGAAAATTAAAATTCTAAAACCTTATTGCGCATCAACATACATTTTGTGACAATACTGTATAGAAATTAAAATGGATGAAGTTCAAAATGAACGAGGAGTTCTGGAGACAAGATTATCCAACGGACGGACTGACTGACAAACGGACAAACGGACAAACAGACGGACGGTCAGACGGACCGATTACAAATATCCCCGAACTTCATTCGAAGTGCAGGGATAACTAGAAAACTGGACTGTCGGAATCGACAGTGATCCCCGCAACCCCTGTAAGCAGTTGGGCCACTTACCTATAGTCAAAAATATAAAACCCTATTCCCATCAAAAAATAGTATAGGATCATTCTATAAAGAAACTAATTCAATAAACCTAACGAAAAATGAAAAATCCTTAGTTTACAAACTTAAACTTACAATTTTGGAAATTTGACCTGAGTGGGTCCCCAGTTTAAAAATCGATATTCTAAATTCTTATTGTACAATTGTATATAGTGTATGACAATATTATATATAAGCAAAATGCATAAATTGCGAAATGAAAAAAGTCTCGGCCACAAACTTAAATTGAAAATTTCAAATTTCGACCCCTGTGGGCCCAAATTTTAGAAAATTAAAAGTCCAAAACCTTGTTGCACATCTGCATATGGTGTTTCACAATACTGTATAGAAATAAAATGCATAAATTGGAAAACAAAAGACGAGTTTAGTTCACAATCTTAACTTGATAGTTTTCAAAATTCGACCCCTGTTGGCACCAATTTTAGAAAATCAAAATTTTAAAAGCCTATTCCGCATCTGCATACGGTGTATGAAAATACCGTTTAAAAATAAAATGCATAAATTGAAAAATGAAGGTGGAGTTTAGGCCACAAGCTTAAATTGGCAGTTTTTCTAATTTCGATCTCTGTGGTCCTCAATTTTAGAAAATTCATAATTCTAAAACCTTATTGCGCATCTGCATATGGTGCATGACAATACTGTATTGAAATAAAATGCATAAATTGAAATATGAAAGACGAGTTTAGGTCACAAGCTTCAATTGTGGGCCCCTTGTTTAGAAAATCAAATACTATTATTTATCAAATAGTATGCAACCATTCTATATAGAAATTCCTAAATTCCTAAACCCAAAAGTGAAGGAGTTGATATCACAAGAAAGTGTGACGAACTGACGGCCAGGCGGAAAGACGGATGAACGGAGACAACCTCTATATCCCCGAACTATCGAAGAAAGTTCGGGGTAATGATAAAAGGGATTTGACACCGTAACAAGTCTGAAATTTATCTTGAGTAAAGGAAGAGCGATAACTCTTTCGAGGCCAGTGTGATTTCAAAGTCGAAGTCACAGATTTAAAACTGTAAAATCCTATCCTTAAAACTGCTAACTTGTCAGTACCAATTATATTGAATGTGGCAAGAAAATGTAAAAACGTCGGACTAATAAAAACTACCAGCTCGTCAATATTGGGAAGTCACAGGAAAATTTGTTAATGAAAAAGGCCACGTTTATATTAATAATCTATTAAGTTTTACACGCAATATATTTATCAATATTCATCGCACATTAGTGTCCCCTACTGAATTACAAGTCTAAAAAACAAATTATACATTAATCGGAGACGCTTGTCTGATCATTGCACTTGAAAACAAATGTCAAACGGTCCCTTAATTATTGTTTCATTTATTATTGATGTTTTTTATTGTTTAACCAGTCTCTTGTCAGCAGGTTCTGGAGCATACATTGGAAATACTATTTTTTACCGTATATATTGATTGAAAAAACCGTTGACAGTGACTTCTAATTTTAGATGATTTAAAATACGTGTATATATACTTATAAGACATCCGATGTGCAAAACCTATATTATAAAAATTAGAGAGGATAACGACCCTGAAACAGAACAAAAAAAAATTGCATAAATAGGTCGTGAATTTTTTGTTTTTGAATTTATATCGTTTTTTTTTTTTTTTTTTTTTTTTTTTCTTGTTTTTGTTTTTTTTTTTTTTTTTGGTTTTGATTGATTATTTTATTTTATTTTATTTTATTCATTTTATTTTATTTTTTATTTTATTTTATTTTATTTTATTTTATTTTTTTTTTCTTAATTTATTTATTTTTTATTTAATTTTGTTATTTTATTTATTCATTATTTTTTATCTATTCGGTGGAAGTGTGTCGTTTTGAAAACTTCTATAAATCTTACCTATGGTTGTTACAACTGTTACCGAATACAACAGTGAACCAGCGAAAGACCAATGCATTTCTCCTACTGCTTCATCAGATATACCATCCCACCCTAGCTCCTTCGTTGCTACATAAATCTCTCTCTCGAAAGAGCGCAAAACATCCTCAGCTTGAACGCTCCAGTTATCCTGCTTCAAAATATTGAACTTTCTAGTTAAATTCCATAAATCGTCAAGTATTTCTTTCCTCAGTTTTGCAGTAACTATTCGGCTTTCTTTTTCGTTCCATTGTTCAAGTCTCTGGAATATGAAAGCGCCAAACAAGGAATATGCGACAACGAGGCAAGTGAGACCAACGTGAGAAAATAAGAATATTAAAAAGTTTTTGAAGATAACTATAGCTTTCTGTTTTACAAGAGTTGATCTAGGCACACTTTTGTTTGCAGGTTTTGTTTTCCTTGGGAAGTTTTCTGCGTTTTTCAAATTATGTCCAGATAAGTCGCCCATTATGCACGTGGACAGCGTAGTTGAAGTACCAGCGTTTAAAGAATCTTTCATGTCATTGGTCGACATATCATTCGTCATACTCATATCATTTGATGACATCATTGATGAATCAATTTCCATGTTACCTGAAATATTTAAAGAAAACAAATATTGAAAGAAACAAGGAATACGGATATATTTCTCAACTGTTATAAAATAAAATTCATAAAAAAAAACTTGAATCTCAAGAACTTAAACAAAAAACCTTATTTAGAACTTTTCAACAATACCTCAGTATGGCAGAAATATTATAATTACTAAAACATGTACAAGAATTGTGGGACACTTTCAAGGGAGATAGCTCTAAAAATTGATATTTTTGAACTGGTTTTCTAATCTTTATAAATCATCGGGTGTCCAGTACACAAGAAAGGATAACTCAGTTTGTACAACTCAGAATCGACGATAGATGTTGCGATCTATTAATTGATTAATCAGTGGGAATCATTTAACATATTAATAATCAGCAATATCATGCATGGATTTGCGGAAAAAAGGAAGATTAAATTATAAAGGGATACTTTCACAGCCAATATATTTCAATGTCTTTAATAGTATACAATGCCAATTATTGCAAATGCATACACCGAGATAAGAAATTAAGTTTAAATTTGTGAATTGCAATTAATAGTAGTCGGACATTGAGGCATTTATTAAATTAAATTATTTATTATAGAATCTACGTTTTTTTTTCCTTATTTTTTAAAATCCAGCTTAAAATTCGGATGAACAGATTAAATATCGTGACGTCGCTTATATATGTTAAAATCTCCGTCTTGTATGGCTCCGACCATTTATCTATGTTGAGGGGGGGGGGGGGCTTGTTTTTTCTCTCTCAATAAATCGTTTGATTCTGAACTTCGTGAAAAGGAGAAAGGAAAATATAATTATGTTTCCACAGAACGTTAAGAGAGAAAAAAATGACATTGTTTCAAAAAAAAAATCTTGTATGTTACACATGTATTGATGGATGGATGGGTGGATGAATTATTGTTTAACGTCCAGTGGCAACCATGTGCCTATCAGGACGAGAACATGTTGATATGATAATGAATATGATCCCTGCTTTGTACTAGACCGACACGCTAAGTCGGATTTTTAATGTGCTAGCTCACGAGGTAACTGTCCGCAGGAAGACATATCACCTCACTCGGACACATTATACTGACTCCGAGCCGACCAGTTTTTGCTCTTACTCCTAGATGCCTCGTGCTTGCCGGAGAAGCAGCATACCAATTTTAATGTCTTTGGCACATGTTTTTAAAAAATAAGTCTGGAAAATGGTTTGTCCCGAGAACAACCCCCCTCCCCCCCCCCCCCCCAAGGCCCCATTTAACATTTGATATAGGTTATATATGTTATGTTTTCTATATATTTTTTAAAAGGTCCATAAATATACATATACATATATATTATGTTGCGTAGCTTTATATTTCTACTTATTGAACTAATCGGTATTATAGGGTGTAAAATTGGAAGAAATGTCACAAATGTGTAAAAACGTTAGAGCATGGCATTCAATGATAAAACTGTCTTATCTGTATTCAATGTCACATTTGTATTTATAAGCCAGGTTATTTGTATTCAATATTTTGTTATTTGTTCTCAATTTCTCGTTATGTTCAATATGAAATTATTTGTATTAAATATTTCGATTTTTATTTCTTTTTATTATTATTCATGTTCAATACAAAGTTTTTATATTCATTTGTTCGTTTTATGGCCAATGGAAGTATTCGTATTCAAATATCGATATTTTTACTCAAAATGAAGCTATTGCGATTCAATATTTTGACATTAATATTCAATGTGAAGTTATTTTTATGCAACAATTCGATATCTTTATTCAATATTAAGTTATTGTCATTCAAAATTTCGTTATTTATATTCAGTATGAAGACTTTTATTTCATTTTTCGTTATTTATGTTCAATATAAAATTATTTGTATTCATATTTCGATATTTATATTCAGTATGACAATATGAAGTTATTTTCATTCATTGTTTTGTTATTTAGTATATGTAAGAGAATTATAATCCCTTTCTTCATGATTAAGTACGAGCGTTAGCGAGTACTTATCATAGGCTTTTTACTTGACGCTTTTCATTAAGCCATGGATAAACTTCATTAAATTAAAACACAAAATAGGAGTTGAAGCTATATGCTTAGCATTGATTAGCAGTTGACCATTGAAAGATACTTATCTGAACAAAGTATGTTTCAAATTTCAACAAGATATATTGAGCCCATCTAAGTCGACACGTTTTTTAATTTACCCGAAAATTGCTAATTTTGTGATTTTTCGTGCATATTTGATTTTTTTATGGACAAGGCGACTTAACTCCAGAACAACATCTGACTTTCATAAGGTACCAGTAGATGAGCCTAAGGAAATGTCACTAGATAAGTCTAGTGAGTCTTGTACCAGTCTTTTTAGCAACTTTAATACTCTGATCACAGATACAAAGAACTTGGCAATATTTTGTAACCATTTTTCACCATTTTAGTAACGATGAGTTAAGTTTTTTTAGAATAATTATGAATATTTAAACTGGAAACAATAAGAAAAATGTTTTCATATAATTATTAATAAAGATTCATGTTTTTAAGTAGAAAGGCTACTTATCATGAAGAAAAGGATTATCATTCTTACAAACTTAGAATATTGTAAAGTGCTCAAGGCTCAAATGACCTCTTGATTGGTTTTAATTAAGTATAATTGTTTTCAAGGTCAGTGCCAAGGTTTATAGTTAATGCATGATTTCCTTTTAGACATTTCATTTATGAATTAGTCGTAGTGATGTAAGGCGTTTCTAATAATTTGGGAAATTTTAATTAATTGCAGTTTAAACATTCACAGACACAACAGTACGATGCAATGTGAGTATGAATGTAAAACAAGTAACATTTAAGTAAGGAATTATTTTTCTTTATTTACAGTTTTAATCAATAAATTTCCAAATATGAGTTACATAAACTATATTTTTTCTACCGTGAGCGAATGCTCCCTGTATACATAATTTAAATACTTATACATATATGTTATGTTATTAGCTGAAATTTAAATGTTCAAATCAAATAAAAGAATTAATCAGCCTTTTATATATTGATTCTAATATTAATTATATCGGAAAACTTGAAATGTCGATTCTTACGAGTCAAGGGTCAAGTAATCTGAGTATTAATGCTTTTAGATAAGATGGAGGTAAAATTTAATTAATGAGATGTTTTTTTTTTGTATTGGTCTTATCGTGTTTAACGTTCAACGTTACTGATATTAAAATCTACAACAGTTACTTAATTTTTATTATTTTTTCAAATTCAAATTCAATTTTGACCGCCTCGGTGGTCTCGTGGTAGCGTGCTCGCCCAGAGTGCGGAGGGTCTCGGGTTCGATCCCCGGCCCTGTCAAACCAAAGACATTACTTCCGCACTCTGGGCGAGCACGTTACCACGAGACCACCGAGGCGGTCGGGGGACATTGGAAATAAATTAGAGATAACATGGTTTTGAACAAATATAACTTGATTATTTAACGGAACGTTTTGATGTCATATCATAGGAGTCTTATACTAAAATATAAGATGTAATTATTGCTTCGGACTTTATTCAGTTTGTGAGTGAACTGGTCTCCTTTATACACCGATAATTTGCTTCAAAGAAATTCGTATTACTGTAATAATGTCGCTCAAGATCATGTACACAATTCACTTTGAAATGAGGCTTAGCTTCAGACTGCACAGAGTGCTTCTCACTGCACATATTCATATCACATCAACCTGTTTTCCATCTAAATATGCATTTAATAATTTCCAGTTGAAAGTAACTAACAATTAACCTAGTGTGTCATTCAATCAATCATAAGATGATATGGATGACCTTAAGAATAAATTGATCAATTAACGTATAAAAGTTGGATTAGGTGATAAATTCTCTGCTTGGCCATTCATAAACAATGAAAAAAGTAAAGTGCATCACCAAATAATATAATGCATCAGACTTATGTCGTTAAATTGATTGATTAATTTATGTAGCCATGGTAACGAAGGTTTGAATTAAATAAAATGAAAAGCATCTTCCTTATAAGTGTTACAATGATTTAGTCTGTAGAAGACGAGAAATTCATACGTGCAAGGATTTACTTCGACTTCAGTCCATCGACGTTTACATTAACCTACTCGAAACTTTAAACCAAACCTACTCAAGCATGTCAACTGGTTCTCATCCTAGTTATATCAAAGTACTGAAGTACTGTTTACTCAGATGCCCTCATGATCTGATGGCTGACGAATTAAGGTATCCGAACCATAATAGATCATGTTGAAAATTGTATCTCTTTTTGACCGTGAATGGCTGAACCAAACAATTTAAAGCTGGGATTTTGTATACATATTTTTCTCAAGTTGAAACACACTTTGTTGCTTACGCAGAATCTGTAAAAATAAGTTAGTTATATTGCCATTTCCGAAGTTTGGCGATAATTACCGAGATCATTACAATTGCGTTGTATGGAACATCCGGGAACTTTTGAATAATCACGTGGTCATTTATGGTCCGGATACCTTAATGATAATGATAGTGATTTAAACCTAACTGTATATATGGTACAAACTGTCAGGGAGATACGTTTCACCTTTATCCAATTTTGATAGTATAATTCAAATATTGAAATGAATAAGGCATCTCTTAAACATGTGAATAAAGCAAAACTTTCAAATGTTGACTGTTCCCAATAGACTTTCACCACATATACGGTATAATGAAGATTCATAGTCACTAGAATATAAATGAGGGGGCAAAGCCAAATAATTGCCATGCGAATGTTAATACAACTGCGCATCAAATTCATTGACTGTTTATATGTGGTTCCCATTCACTGACCTAATCACCAACTATTAACAAATTGATGTCGTGCAAAACAGCCCATCTTTATGACTTTTGTGAGGCAAGGCAAAAACTGTAATGATATAACACTTTAGAATGCAACTAGAACACTTCCTATTGTGTTTACTGTTTATGTCCTTAATACAGTAAAAGGGTGATGTTTTGTACAATGTCGATTTCATGTTGGCTCACTTCTTTCACAATCAGAGGTTCATTTAGGGATTAGAAATACGTTTGAAATTTGTGTTACCATTAAATGGCTACTAATGTATCAATTTTAGATGCAGTATAAAAACAATATTCGGTCAATGTCAGTAAAATATAAATCTTTTTTGTTGACACGAAACCGTAGAAGAGCAAAATTCGCCCTTCCCAAGTTGTTTGGCCTCATACAAAAATGTTTATATTTTTCTTACATTGATCTAAATGTTACCAAACTTGGCAACAATGTAAATATAGTCACACCCAACATGGCAACAACGTATATATAGCTGCACCAAACTTGGCAACAATGTATATATCTGCATCCTACTTGACAACAATGTACATAGAGCTACACCAAACATGGCAATAAATTATGGAATGAATATGATATTTGGAACAATCTTGAAAGACGAGGGTTATTATATATCTGTTTTTACTTTTGTAACTGTTCCAATCTTTTTCCCAATTGTATCTTATCTAATAAATTTCTGTTGCTCATAATATAGCAACAGTTTTATCCATCATAAATTGCTAGTAATTGTTTTTGCAGAACTAATAACTTGATAACTATTAATGATTTCAGGTATTCTGTGACATTTATAGATCTGTTTAAGTGACTTTATAGCAAAGTATTCCCTCTACGTTTTTGACAATATATGATGTTCTTACTTTATATAGAACAACTTACGTAAACAGTTTAAATTAAAAATCGCAATACATGTAGTATGAATGGTCCTGATGATGAACGCTATTGATGTGTATCCGTAAGTATCACTGATACATATTTTTTATCACAGTAATCTGCTCTTTTGATACAATTTAGATAAAATAAAGCCAAGAGCATAAGTTTTAACATAGGCTATGCACAGTATTCTCCCATGTATTTCATATATTTCCATGCAAACAAGGATAAATACCATTTTGATTCCAAATATTTAATAAAAAAATTACAATGCAGTATTCTTTATCACAATTCTCATACACTGGATGTTTAAAACCTTAAAAATGTAGTTAGATCAGTGAAAATAAATATTTGGCATGTGTATTGATACATGTATGTTTTTGTTCATACTTTTAGACATGGGATATATGTAAAGCAACACCTGACACTTCTGTAATAATAGCTGCAAACGACATAGTTCTGTCAAGTATCATCTTAGGGGATGCATCCTCATTGTCGAGGATCATGTAGGACGTAGCATCCTCATTGTTCCACATTTTGGATCCCGCTTGTCTTGATATCTATTACACATTCCTCTAACAAGCAATTCACTATGAATTTGTCTTCTTGTTCATAACCTATTAATTGGCAGATGTGTGTTCTCTCTGGACAGGATGTCTCAATCTATAAGTAAAGATATATGTATAGTTTCTCAACTAGAAGTATTCCTGGTAAAATTAAGATAAAAATATGGCCAATTTATGTTCGCCTAGTTATATAACCATGATTAACATGCTCAGCATATACACATGTATAGGTACCCGGGTAACATAATTATTGCTTTCAAATTCTCAATACTTAACTTTGCTCTAATATATAGCATGTAGTGTAGAACCAATACAATATCAAGGTTAAAATTCTCTGTGAAATTATCAAGGCTCAATATTACTCTAACATTATATAGCACTGATCATCTTAGACATAATCCCAAGTCAGGTTTGTCTCAATATAGTTTAGGATCCTCATATTATATCACATTATTGCTCTAATATAAGGCTCACGTTTGCTCAAAATATATCACTGATCATCTTCTCAAACATATGTGCTCAATTTAGTTAGGCTTGACATGCGGTTGTGGGTAAAATGTGTAACCCGTACCCGTACCCAGAATTCCCGTACCAAAAATACATTTTCTTGGATATAACTACTAATTCCACACTTATATCTTCCCTTCTTGAACTATATGATAATTCTAAAAAGCATGAACCAACAGTGACAACATTAAAATCACTATCATTGCATATAGAGTACAATGTACGTGTATGAATATTGTAAATATTCTAGTTTATATCATTTTAAATGGATAACAAATTAACTAACTGACTGAATAAATATGTATGTTATTTTATGTCAAGAAAAATAATCAATGAAGTATGCTTCTTCTCTATTTTAAAGCAATACTTTTTATTCTTACTATTGTAAAAATCGGGATTGTACAACCTAATTTAGCTTCTTCGGGTTACACATTTTACCCCTTTTGACAACGTTTTTCGTGATATATCAGGGCAACAACTTATAAAATTGAATATAAAGAAATATTTTGTTGATTATTATGTAAACATTTACATTGATTTCAAGACAGAAAGCTATAAATGTGCAATTAGTAATTATATTCAAGAAAAGGTATTTTCGGTACGGGGATTTTGGGTACGGGTACGGGTTACACATTTTACCCACAACCTTGACATGCTCAATTAATACATCATCATTGCCCTACATTATAAAAGATTACTTATGAGTTAGCTCTTGTATAGCACCGATCAACTACACCTATGCTGAATTCAGGTTTTATGTATTCCAGAATATTAATACTTAAGTACGTTAAATTTAACGTGCATATATATAAAAATATGTCTGGATATTAAATTAAGTTACATATGTAGGAAACTGATCACTGATTATAATGAATGTTACCATATATATGCTGCATCTGCACACACAAACATTATTTGTGCATTATGGAACGATTATATAACTGAAGATATTTTAAGAAATGAGTAAAATGGCCAGGTATGGTACATCATAATTACATATGTATTAATCTCAAATAACAGTGTGATAACTCTTTTCTGATTAAAACTGAATTATATTCGCTCATGAAAATTATTAACATTGTTTCGAAATCTCAAAGGGAGGACAAGGTTGTTAACTTTAACCCAAATGAATACTTATCAGTTGATATCCAAGATGGCGACAGGGGACGCCGAAAGAAAAATATTGTACCGATTCAATAATTACTGCTCTCGTTCGACAATATCTCGTTAATATATATTATATTAAACTATGATTAATGCTAAAACGATTAAATTCTATCAAGCATAATATATTTACCTTTCTTGTGTTAAAATAGTTACTGGTCACCTCTCATTTCCTCTTCGTCTAACCTTTGACTGCTGAAGCTGACATGCATCACCAATTCAGGAATCCATCCGCGTTTATTAATATATATTATTCTCGGTACAAAACATGTTGATATATAAAAACATGTCATAATAAAAATCTTCATGAAATTGTTTTGATAGCAAGGTTCAAATATATGAGTTGATAAAGAATTCTAATTTGCACTAGATAATGTCAGCGTATTTACACAATAATAAATGAGTAATTGCGTGTTAAAAACAACCCAGAGCACAATCTGAATAGACCGGTTTTTCTCCCTTCGAAGTGAGTCAACCTAGTTTCTAGAAGTTGGTCAGCTTGCCGGTTTAAGGTTTGGAGCGATAGCTATACTACAGATAGCCATCCTTGTAAAAATTATATCTTGAAACCCCAGACTCTATTGAGGAGATAAGTCACCAAAGTTTATTTAAAAAGAATAAACATATATGAACAAGATTTTGAAGCGATGATCTTTCTCGAATTTATTCTCGAACCTTATAGAGTATTTTTATGTCATTTCGGATTTTAATTAGTTTGTTTTCCAGAAAGCACCCAAAATGGCCGTCAAATCTGAAACAAAGTCGGAATATAAAAATCACTTGAAATTTTCTCCGCTGAAATGGCTTTGACTTTTTAAACCAATGTGATTTTCATCCAAAGAACTTTGGGATTGTAGCCATGGAAACTGATTAGTCCAAGATATTCTTCTGACGTCAAACGACATGTTTAGAATAGACTGGGGCCGCGTGATCAAGTCTATATAAAACTGGAAATAATTGCCTGTTCAGTAAAGAAGTAAACTAATAATGACTTATTGGAATTTTGTGTCGTCTTTTTGTCATTTTACCTGTTCAAAAACGGCTGTGTCAAGTTGACGAAAATATTTTTAAAGATACACATGTAATTATTCAAATGGTTAAACAAATAAAGCATACTACGTACACGTTTATTTTTTTTTAAAATAATTTGCAATTCAATAGATATTGATAAATGTTCTTTTCAATTTTTAACACTTTTATATATATTTGCCCCAACCAATTCTGAAAAGGGACGTTTAAAGTCAGAGGAATCTCAGGCTATATATATATTATAAATTTAGAATCATTTGAAGTAGCGCTGATGTAATGGAACTCCGGTCTCAACAATGCCTTTAATTTTACTGTGCAAGACAGATAGGCAATACAGACTCAACCGAAAAAAAACAGAGTACATGTACTAAACAAAATTACAGCACGAAGTCTACAAATTACAAGCAATATGACATCTCCAAAGAGAGAGTGACATCAGGTGCTCCGAATGGGTAAAGGAATGTGGTTTGTGACAATCTAGAACTGAGACCAATAATTCTGTATAATATTATTTTGTTTTTCAATGTTTTCATGGAATTTGGATACGTGTTTAAATCTAGTAACAAATTACAAAGTACTTATATATTGAGTATATATGAAGTCCGTAACTTACACATGTCACATTCGCCTCTCCTTTTGATTCTTTGCTTTTTTGTTTGTTTGAATTCAAATTACATAATTTTAAAGCTGATTACGCTTTCATTAATTGCACACAACCAACAATTCTAACTTTGTATTATACCAAACTGGAGTACCGGTTATAATGATTCTACTTCCGTTCATAGAAAGCTGAATGATATTAATTTGATCGATTTGCATTTTAGAGATAATTGTTATTGACTTTCAAAGATAAGTCTCGGACGTCCCGCTGTGTAAATTTATTAAACCGAACTTACAGGCCATAGGAAGCTTAGAGTTTAGAAGTGTTTTTGGATCAAACAAATTAACTAGTCTAGGTGAAAGAAGTAATTACCTAAATAGCTATTCAGAAAGTTAAGAACACCGATAAATCTACTTCAAGGTCTATGCAGGGATCATATAATACTATCATATACAGTTCCTTGTCTATGTTAACTGTTTTTTAGTTGACTAAATCGACGTTAGACCTGGGTTAAGAGCAGACGTACCTTTTGATCCATATTTACCTGCAAAATGGACAACAATATCTATGGGAAGAAGCCAAACTGATGAAAATCTCAGAGACACACAAACACAACACTGACCACTAAAAGTGTCCAACATGAACTTTTATAAAACAGGGAAAAATACAGGTGATACAAAGTGCCAATATGTCCTGCTCTGTATGTGACACCCGCTGTACTATCATGAATTTGTCTCCGATAACTTGAAGAGTGTTTTTTATCATAATGGGACATTTTAACTTCAAATCAATCTGTTGAAAAAGCCAGTATTTGTAAAATACCAGGTCCTTTACTCCTAAAAATGTGACGGGGCTAAAACAGATATCACATACTAGTACACTTTGGATATGGATTAAGTGTATTGGCACATCCCCCCTCCCCCTTCCTCCCCCCCCCCCAGTTTTCCTCCTCGGCCCCAGTTTTTTCTTTCTTTTCAATACCTATATTTATCTTCAATGAATACAACATTTGTGGAAGAAAACACGCATAGCTATTTATGTCACATGACACATTTACGAAGGTTCAGAGAATCAAGAACCTGCACTATTTATCTTCAATGCACACAACATTTCTGGAAGAAAACATGCATAGCTATTTATGTCACGTGACACATTAACCAAGGTTCAGAGAATCAAGAACCTGCATAAAAAATTATTTTGAGAGACAATTTGACAAAAATTTTGTAAAATTCGCTTAGGTCTTTATTCTACTCTTACAATTTAAAATAATCTAAAAAAAAAGTGTTTCAAATATTCACCAGACGTATTTCAAAATATGACTTACGTTACCAGACGAAATGCAGTGTTCATTGAAATCCAGAAACTGTTTCCTAGTTCAATACAAGTCACTTGTATCATCGTCATGATCGTAGCTGTATATATTCTAATCCAGTAGAGTGCAAAAACAATTCATAAATATTTAATTATTTTGAATGTGTTGCAATAAAGTTATAATTTACAGGAAGTATTGACTTTATTCATTTATTCTGCATATGGTGACAAATTGTTTACTATAATTAGTATCGTACAGCCTTCCGAGACGACAATTTATAAGCAATGACTTAAAAAACGCGCGGATGATATTCAGATCGACAATAGATAATCTGTACAAAGAGTAAGGCCACTTTCCCCTGTCGGTATTTGTTTCACTCATAGCTCTTAAATATTTGCCTTCTTTTTATCGTAAACGATTGTATTTTAACAAACACATAGTTTATGCTTAATCATGTGGGGTGTAGGTACCTATAGCACTAAGAGATTTGCAGTCGTTGTAATTTTGTGGTAAAACATTAACACATAAGGAATACTTCTATTTCTCCTATTCTTGACGTCGTGTTTAATCGGTGGGATAAAAAATACTTAATATTTTTAACCACTTTCCGGTGATTAGATTTCTACGTGGGAATTACCGCCGTTTTTTCTACAGTTATTTGAACGATAAACTAGAGAAGTCCCGAAAGGAGGTCTATGTAAACAACTACATAGCAACGACATTTTCATGAGGTTTTTGTCGAAAATCATAGGAGAAACAGATTCTCCTTCAATTTACTCGTGGGTTGTGGAATTTCTCCACCCTCAATAGTTAAATTTTAGATCTTAACACGCTCGCATAAGCTCGAACATCCGAACAGTACTCATGTTTAAGCTATTGGGATTTTGTTCCATTGACGATTCAATTCAGTTTCATAGTATATTTCATTAAGTCATTAGAAATCAAGACAATTTTGGCCAATTAAGCATCTGAATCATTTATTTCTTTAAACTCTTGGTAATAAAAATGTTATTCATGTACAATGAGAAGTATTATATGGGAAATGACGTCACATGAAGTCACCGGAAACGACGTCATATGACGTCACCGGAAACGGCGTCATATGAAGTCACCGGAAACGACGTAACAGGAAGTGTCGTAACCAGAAATAGTATGTGCGCATGCTTATCCAGAAGTGATGAATTTTCCGCCATTTTTTAAAGGAATTCAAAGGGAGGTAAGTGTAAGAGAGATAATTTCGCTAGGTTTTTAAGGATGATCGCTGGTCTTTTAGGAAATAAATAGGATTTGAAATAGGTGTCTTAGTTTGAGAGAACATATTAATAGTAAACAAATAAGCAAGAAAAAAATATAGGTTCATGTGCTCATTTTAGAGCTATAAGGCCTTGAAAATTTGCAGGAAATGGGTTTTCTCAGGATTTTCCATTGTCTTTGCATTGACAACTTCAGTCTCTCAAAAATGTATGAAAAAATAAAAAAGGATTTCATAAAATTTTTGTCAAATACCATTTTGAGGTATATATGATTGAATTATAAAAGAAAAAGTGGGGTTTCATGTTTAAGAAATAAATAAAACCCGAGGATTCCGAAAATCTGACAAAAAGACTAAAACATGACCAGCGAGCATCCTTAACCGGAAATGTAAGGGAGATAACCTTTGCGATATTTCGGGAGTTGTCCTACACGTCGATTATTCTGATTGGATTATCTCCCCTTTTTCTGCGCTTTTATTTCTTGAGAGAGTATTTTATCTTCCATTGGGCTGTATAGGGATAAAGTCTCCGTTCGAGGTGTTTAGGCTCGGACCTATCACTAGAAGGTCAAGTACCGATGTTTACGCGAGTCCGTTGTCTGGATTGAGTTATTTTTCTCTTTTCTCGCGCTTTTCTTTCTGCATGGTCTGTTGATTTTCCGTGTCAGTAGAGTCTCTTTTCTATGTGTATAGGCTTGAATCTTTTATCCTGAGGTCAAGGGTCGACACGTTTGCCTGGATTGGATTATCAATCAGGTCTGTATCTGGGTTTTTCATGGTAATGTATAGGGTTATGAATGCCTAATGAAGTCTATATGTTTAACCCTATCACTGCTCAATCAAGGACCGAAAGCGTACGAATGACAGAACGCAATGGTATGATATAAAGTTATCTTCCGTTTTCCCGCGCTTTTTATTTCAGCTGGTTTCTGGGTCTTTCATCGAAAATTATACGGTAAGGTTGTCCCTCTGTAGTCTATCGGGGTTGAAAGGTCAATTGATGCAGCTGGGATCTCTGTCCTTAGGAATGGCTTAGTTCGTGGTCTTTGTCGTGGCTTCTCTTGGTCTTTGCCGCTCGAGTCTTTACTCATACTGCTCATCGCTCTTATCAATGTCTCATTCTGCTCGGGCTGTACTCACGTGCTCATTTCGCTTTTTTGCTGATGCTGCTGTTCTAGATGAAAGAAATTTTGTCGCTGCTGCTAGTTGTAATCGATTGTCATTAGTCCAGCCTCCAGTGCGGAAGGTCGCGAGTTAGATCCCCGGCCAGGTCAAACCAAAGACATTAAAATTGGTATTTGCTGCTTCTCCGCCAATCACGCGGTATCTAAGAGTAAGAACAAAGATCTACTGGTCGGCTTGGAGTCAGTATAATGTGTCCGAGTGGGGTGATTTGTCTTGCCGCGGACAGTTACCTCGTGAGCTAGTACATTAAAAATCCGGCTCAGCATACGTGTCGGTCTAGTACAAAGCGGGAATCATATTCATTATCATATCAAAATGTTCTCGTCCTGATATGCACCTGGCTGTCACTGAACGTTAAACAACAATTCATCCATCCATCATTAGTCAAGGACTGGATCTGTGAGAGCACCCTTACATCCAGGTCATTTTGAAAGGCCACTCTGCATTTGTCCAGGCTTGTGACTGGCTATTGTTAGATAGGCTGCATTAACCCCACCTTTTTTCTACTTCAATTTTCTTTTCTAGCAGCTCGACATGTAGATTTCATACACATGGTAGCCGTTTATTCAACTTTATACCCTGTCTCTAACTCTAACTCCAACCCTAACCCTAACCTAACCCTAACCGTAACCCTAGCCCTAATCCTAACCCTTACCCTAACTCCTACCCTAACCATAATCTTAACCTTATCCTAACTAACCCTAACCATAACCTTAACTATAACGCTAACTATAACCATAACCCTAACACTGGTACTAATCCAGCATTGGGCTAGACTTTGTGGCAGGCTGGTAAGCAGAACTAGAGTTATGGTTAGGGTAAGAGTTAGGATAGGTTAAGGGTTAGATTTGGAATTAGGGTTAGGGTTATATGATTAGGGTTAGAGTTACGGTTAGGGTTAGGGTTGGGGTTAGGGTTAGGTAGGGTTAGGGTTAAGTTATGCCGGGTTAGGTTTGGAGTTAATGTTAGAGAAAGGGCTAGTGTTAGGGTTAAAATTGGATAAACGACTACCATGTGTATGAGATCTCCATGTCGAGCTGCTAGACTAATCAGCCTAGTAAACAGAATAATGATGACTGGCATCGATCGCCCCGACCAGCAGCAGCAGCAACAGCATTTCCTTCGCCAAGAGGCACGCCGCTTGGCACCATATAGAGACATGTTTGAACCCTACAGAATAAATGACCAAACATTACCTCGGACTGGTATTTTGGCAGCAAGACATGAATAAAGACCCCGTACATCAAAATGTCAGGACAATGGCTAAAGGCTTAAGAGAAGAAGACGACTACGAATCGAAAGAATCCTGGGAATACGCCGTCGAAAAAAGACAATATCTGCTTAACCGTGTACTGAACGACTAAGACGCACCACCAACTGAAGACAGCAATGACGAAAGATACAAAACGAAAAAACAAGAAAAATGAAGAAAAAAAACCTTTAAAAAATGGTGGGTGGGGGGGGGGGGGGTCACAGGCCAGGATAAATGCAGAGTGGGCATTCAAAATGACCGGGATGAAAGGGTGCTCTCAATTTGATTAATGACAATCCATCACCCCTAGCAGCAGCAGCAAAGAAAATGAGCACGTGTAGTCCTGAGCAGCGATGAGCAGTACGCGTAGACTCGAGCGGCAGAGACGAAGAGAAGCTACGACATGGACCACGAACTTAGCCATTCCTAATGGCACTGATCCAAGCTATATCAAGTCACCTTTTGGTAACAGGATCAACCCCAACAGAGGGACAACCTTGTATTATTTTCAATGAAAGGCCCGGAAACCAGCCGGAATAAAAAAAAACACGGGTAAACGAAGATAATCCTATATCGGGACATTGCCTTCTGTCATTCGTACGCTTGATTTAGCAGTGATAGGTTTAAACCTATAGACTTCATTAGGTGTTCATAACCCTATACATAACCATGAAGAACCCAGATACAGCCCTGATTGAAAAGCGCGAAAAAAGGTGAGATAATCCAATCAAGCCAAAACTGACAAGACAATGCCGCTCAATGAGAAACCAGAGTGAGTTATATTTTCCTGACCAATGTAGGTAAGGGAGATAATAAATTTGTCTCCCTTTTAGCCTCAGGACAAAAGGGAGAGAATTTAATTATCTCCCTTACCTACATTGGTTAGGAAAAGATAACTCACTCTGGTTCCTCATTATCTCATTTACCTAACTTAGGTGTACTTGTTCTAAGAAACCATACCGCTGGGGTTGCATGAACTGTAGAAATATAGCTAATATTTTAGTAGAACAGGAAGTAGGGATTTACATGTACCCAGACCTCTCCCATTCGGCAGTAGAATTTTTGAAGAAGATATTATTTTGGGTTTTGTAGTATATATATGCAGCCGGGTCTTTTTTTAAATCATAAACAACGGATAGAAAGTCACGGCCGGTTTTTCTTTACTTTTGAAGATAGAATCATAGATAGCTTTTTTTAAATTGTCTGAATTCACTACTAAATTACCAACTATTCGGCCTTTCTTCTCGGTATAACCGACATAATAACAACAGCAAAATGAAATCACATTCTTACTGCAAAAATACACCCATCTAAAATATTTTACATTACTTTACCAATAGAATAAATAGTGGGGATACTGAACAAACAATCACAACTAAGGGATAGTTTGTCGATAATTAAAATTCCGCAAATAAATTTCTCTAGTGCATTTTATCATAAATAATTCAAAATGAACACGAAAAAAAATGTTTTATTAATCTTTTCTGGTATATACATGTTCTATGTTTGTCAAGAATTTCTTCGTTATTTTGCCCTTGGTGTGTAATCCTAATTTTTATCTTTATATTATTTTTAAATTTTGTATCTTTTTATGATGCTTAATGTACATTTATTTTGTTTTTAACAAAAATAGATTTTAAATAAGGAAATAAGGATTTGGGTTCATTTTTACAGGAGAAACAAAGAATGCACTACGGGATCTAAAAAAACAAATTAACAGCGCTTTTATTGTTCTTCTTCATCTGAAAGTACAAATGTAGCAGTAAAGTCTTCAATATTTAACTTTACAGTGAGTATCAGTTCAATTTGTGTTTAGATATAATTGTAGTGTTTTTTGGTGTGGCTCATCAGAAGTAAAGATCGTGTCGACACTGTTAATTGCCAGACTGAAGGAGAAAAAATTAACTATGAAAGGATTTCTGGGAGTGCATCATACCAAGCTTCAGTTCATTGATCTCTAGGGATTAAAGTGTGAAAAGTTGAAAGACTGGGGACGTCAAAATGACAAAAAAGGCCTTAGTACTCAACATAGTATAACATTTTCAGTGAATTTTCCAAAATAATTCTTTTTAAACAAATTTCCTATGTGATGCCCATATTGGTTTGCAGGCTGTGTCACCTGCATAATTTTGAAAGAAAACCACATATACAATATCTCTCAAGTTTGGTGAATGAGTAGCTTAAAATATGAAGAAAAGAAGATGCACTGTGAGCCATTGCTAACTAGTGATACCCACGCCATTTTCTAAGGTTGAAAAATAAATGAAGTCGTCAAACAGGAAGTTGATGTCGCCTTTGTCCGAAAACGCATCCCACGATATGGCGTAACTAAAGAAGGCTTGTGACAAAATATCAAGAGGCTGTGATGAGTAATTGCAGAGAAAAATGTGACGAAAAATTTTGTTACGGACGGAACCACAAGCGTTAAACAGTATAACCTCTCCTTTGGAGAGGAGGTATAATAATTGACACCAGTGATGACAGTAAATCAAATGAATATTTCACATGATCTCACCAACTTTCTCAGTTGGATGGATACACAGACCAGAGGTGGAATAAATAATTGCAGCTCAGCATGGACATCAAAATTCTTCACATTCACTGGCATTAACCAAACCATGAAAAATATTAAACTCAACATTCTGTCAATTTGTGAAATGTCTTCAATATGTAATTAATGACAGTGAAAGCTAGCGACAATGAAAAGACTGTACCGAAAATTCTGTAAAATTTGTTCATTGAATAGCCAGGGGAATAAAAAAAATGTGAGTCTGGTCTAAGTTGTTTTGGCTTTTTTCTAAATTTTATTGCTCACAATATTCTGGTTATCATTATTTTGTGCTTCCAAAAAATATTGTTTATGGGTGTACCTTATACTGGTCCAGACTGTGCCTTGAATGCAAGGAATTTGGTATTTGTGTTTATTAATCTGCACAGAAATTAAAGAAAAACTCAAATTATTTGTTAATTCTTTATTATAATAGCATTACATTTATGATCAAACATTTCCAACAAAGGGAGATAATCATGATTTCCTCAACAGAGAGGAAACCAAATCATACATATTCTTAACAAGGTGTCATCTTCTATTGTTAAAAAGACTCAATTCTGATTGTAGGATATTTGCTACAAGCATTGGTAACCATGAAATCAAAGTTTACAAATATATGTTGCATTGCTCATTTGCTTGAACTGAATAAGTTACCACGGTAACAACACAATCAGAATGTCATTGTCCCAGTAGATGACATTGCACCAAATAATTATTTATAAATCAATATTACATGTATATAAATGTATAAAATTCAAAGATACTTTTTTTAATATATCAAATTGTACAGTTAATTCTGGTAAGATTATCTAATCTCAGCTTTTTAAATAAAAATTTCAAAACCACAAACTGCAATTAACTGAAATGTGAAATTAAAAAAAATTGTAAAAATTTTCTTTCCACATAAATTTTGTTTAAATCATTCCATATTGTTTTTTTGACAAAGAAATATATCAGTCTAGCATATGTCCAGAATACAGTACAATAATCCTATCTCTGTTTATCATCAATGTTATCATCAGTAAATACTACCTGGTCATAATTCTCTAACATATATAAAACATTTAAAAAAAAGATAAAATTAACTGTACTTTGAAAAGCCAAACAAACAACCAATCAAAAAACATATAGCACTGTATAAAAAGAAACCATGAATGGATTTAATTTGACTGACTGTGTAAAATTAGATTACTGATCATAGAAATATTCATGTATGGTGCTGTAGTGACAAATCAAAAACATTAACATCACATTTTTGTTTATCTGTTTGTGAAACTGCCCTACTTCACAAAGGGGAAATAACTCCTATAATTACACTAAAGAGCAAATATTTCTCATGGCCAAGAAGATTTTTCTTTAAAAGTTAACTGTTTGATACACAAGTCTACTGTCAATTCCAAAACTGCAAATAAAATGTTGTTTTTTTTTAACCATGAATATCCTCTACAGTAGAAAATTTATGGCTCTTAGAAATAAAGATACTTAACATACTTAAATGTATCATCTATTTTTCCTGCAAAAGAATATCTTTATTATAAAAATTCTTAAAATTTAATATGTTTTGAGAAATAGCCAAGCTTGTATATCTGTTTATTGCCGTTGAATTTTTGGTTGTCTAGAATTATTTCCATTAAAATTACTGACATCAAGGCATTAAAATGTTGACAGTAGGAGGTGGAATTTGACTTTAAAATTTTTCAAAGTCCTGCTGGCACACCTCGTATCTTTAAACAAACAAAACTGACCGCATAAATAACAGAATATATAAAATAAATAAAACTGGCTAACAAAGGTAGATAACTTACAAGTATATGTAGAATACACCATCTTTTTATAGACCTAAATATTATCCTGTTCTAATGTAGTCTCAATTTATGTAAGCTTATTATAAAAATTAAATACACTTAAATGTTTATATCTAAAATTCTTGCACCTTGTGTTACTGAAATAGTTATGCTATACATGTATATTTTTAGTCAGAATTACCACCAGAAAGATGCTTGAGTTTATTCTGTATATAAGGAAGATATTTAAAATATACAGAAAAGCTGATGAGGCTTTAAGCAGAAAGCTTTTTGTTGAATAATAAATTCAAAAGAAGAGAATAAATTTTATATTTCCTCAATTTTTATGCCATTCTTTTAACAATAAAAAAAATATAAAATTACAAATAAAATTGAAATTTAAAAAAAAAATCATTTATGTTCTTTTGTCTCAATCTGATATATTATAACTTAGAAGCCCCCCCCCCCCCCCAAAAAAAAACAAAAAAAAAAACATAGTTACACTCATTTTCTTCAAACTTCCGTTCTTGAATAATTGTCTGGCCTGTTAAAATATGTACATAAAATATTTAATTAAAAACATTCATACTGTTACTCTTTCCTAAATAAATATTCAAATCTGAGGACTTGAATCACTGGTAGATATGAAAGTTACATATTATTCATACTGCTAATAAAATGGTAAGTTAATTAACATCTTTACAAGTAAAAATTCCAAAATAACAAACAATTAAATACTAATAACATATTAAGGCATAAATAATAATGATAAAATGATACAAAATCTTGAATTATTGTTTTGAAATTAAATCTAAATAAGTGATATAAATTTTATACAATTTTAAAATTTTATTTGATATTCAATTCAAAGATAAAAAACAGGCTCTAGATTGTTTTAAATTCTTTCCAGCAGCAGTAAAAATTCTACTTCATTGCCATTATAAGGGGACATAATTGACTCAGTTTTTGAATTTTTATTCACTGCTAGCAAAACAAGAAGGATGAAAAGGCTCAAAATTACTTAAGAATGTCCTACTTTTATTTCATCTAAATAATTTGTAGCAATGAACACAGTTCAAGTTAATTTTTAAACAAATCAAATGAAATATAAATGCCTAAAAAATTTACCAAATTTGCATTGTTGGGACATGAGGATGTTTTACTTGTTACCTTCTCGTCATTGATCAAGCAAGCGATCTTCAGAAAAGAAACACAAGTAATCAGATCTGACAACAGTCTTCATATCAAGGCTCGTCCTCATCCTCCCAAGCCTCGATCTGACATTTCATATAAACCATAGCTCAATAACGGTATAACCTATACTTGACATGATTAGGCATATTAACCAAGACAAGTCCAGTTCAACATTATGAAAGGGAACACATCACCCAATTCAGTGTGCATAAAATGCTGTTTGTGACATTTTCAATACTAATATACATACATATAAAGTGATTTTTTTTCAATTTTTCTTTTTCACAAGTACAAAAACTGTCAACAAAATGCTTTAATAACTTTGGCCATTTTATGTCTACAGTCCTGAATAACATGACTGTTTTTTTCTTCAACAATGCAAAGGCCATTAAAAAATGTCTTAAAATTATTACTGATGAAGAAAAGATTGGGACATGTGAACTGGAATTGACATGGATCTACAACAATTTCAAAAGCAGTTAAAATCCAATACCATGCAAAACATAAATCTATATGGAAAATCATGATAATAGCACTGATGTGTAATGTAGTATAAAGCTCTCTATGTTTAAAAAGTTGAGGACTGGCAAGATTTACATGCAAAGGAGAAAATTTGTTAAACTTTCCCAAAACAAAGTAAATATAGGGTATGGCACTGTAAGGCAAGCTAGAAGTAAAAGAGTCCAAAATCTACGGTACAGTGCATCCCTCTTAAATGACAAATGTCAAATTTAAAACTTTGTGATAAGAGGTCCCTAATAACAATTTTAAATATTAATGATTTGGTTATTAAATCAGAAATTGCAGTATCTCAAAGATACAAAAATAAAATCGCCTCTCTTCCAACTTATCCCAAAATGTTTTAAAATACTAAAAAAAATCACCTCTCTTCCAAATTGTCCCAAAAAATTTTGAAAATTTAATTCTGATCTGTACTTAGTGGTCTAAAACCAAATTTTCAAATAATTGAAAAATGCAAGATATTATCATTTGGACTAATGCCAAAAAATCATTTGGAGTAGCAAAACATAAGTACCGTTTAATACACTTCACAAATGAATTTAAGTCTCAAACATTCAGTAAAGGGATTTTAGATGAAGTTAAAAGTTCTTTATACAGTGTATTCAGGGGAGATAATTCTGGAACTAAATAATACAAATGGATTATGTAAAATTCACAATTATACAATATATATTCATTCTTGATTTAGTATTCTTTTAAAATATTTATGCAGAAAACATGAAAAAGTAATATCAATAATACCCAATGGCTTAGGAACAATTAATTTTACCCTTTAGTTCATTTACCCTACATAAAATAATTTCTTTCTCATACTCTCCAAACTTAGAAATAGGAGAGGAAGGGTGGTGCTTGTTATTCGTAACTTATTTTTACAAAGTTAAAGAAAAAATTGATTTATCAAATTTTCCGGCCAAAGATAATGCATCTATAAATGTACAAGTCTAATTACAGTGTTTCAAACCTTTTATTTATTCTTACTTTTACAAGCAAGGGCACATTTCTTCTTGTTGAATTCTCTTTTTAATTTGATTACTACAAATTTACAAACAAATGAAAACGTGAATCTTTGTCGGGAAAAATATCCAATATCCAGAATTTTTAAAACAGTAATTATTTTGACAGAGTGGGCAGGGACAGAATCTAAAAATTTATTTTATACGATTTTATCCTTTTTCAGTAATAAATACAATAAGAAAAAATTTAATTTTAAATTTTACTTAAAAAAAAAATAGACAAACTAAACATTATATCTGTCACATCATTTCTATAAAATTACGATTTACCCTTTTTAAAACTATTTTGTAAAATGTGATCCCTGATTTGTCAAAGATGATCCACATACAAAATCATGTCACAAATGTTTACTATAATGATTTATTCTATAATTGATACAATTTACAAAGAGCCCCAAAAACACATATTTTCAACAACATTTAAAATGAAAAACAACATTATACACTGACTAGAGTGGCAGAAAATGGCAGTTACAAAAACCTGAATGAAAATCAACAAGTATTTTTATCACAAAAACACTTAACAGAATATGTCCTGGAAACTTCCAATGAAAAACTGGTCATTTACCTCCCTTGACCAAGTTACACAGGGAAGTAATTGTCCCCCTTTGGTCTAACCCGAATAATACGGTTGTTATATTCACTCACTTCGATCACTCCATTGACTGAAGGAGAGAATCAGATACGGAAACGGCTTGAGTTATTCAAGTTACCTTTGGTCCTGAGTGCCGAAAGGAAGGATATTTAATTATCTCCCTTGACAAATTTGATAAAGGGAGATAAATGACCTAAGTTTCTCATTGAAATCCAGTTTGAAAAAGTTTTATTAAAAAGAGAAACCAAAAGTTATATTCCAACATAATGCTGAAAAGCAAAATACATTATTTTTATACTATTTTCAAAACTTCCAATTAAACCTCCATAAAGACATCTTTGTGAGAAAAAAAAATATGTCAGACCACACAGCAAAGAAAGGCTTGTGTAATTAAACTGCACCATTTAACTGCTTTTTTTGTTTACATAAATGCCCCCTTTTGTCAAAGGTACATGTATCGCTATTATGAGCATGGAAATGTATACATTATGACAATAATCTAAACACTATTTGTTGTTTCATTTCCTCGAGTTCTGGCCTTTGACCCTCGTGTTGAACTACAACCTTTTCTTGACCTCTATTTTTGACCCTACTGTAATGATTTGATTGGATGCTACACTTCATCAATTTTTCCACCCCAATGAACTTTATATTTTTTATGTCTCCATTTCACAACAGAATTTCTATGAGATTGTAATGTCAGATAAACAGCTAATGTCTCTCTAATAAGCCATGCCACAATAAATTCAAATTTTGAAAAAGGTAATGGTCCATTCTGAAAAAAAAGAACAAAGGAATATATTTTTACAGTTTCAAGAAACAAATGCAACATTTGCAGAATTCAAAATCATTAATTTTTTTTTTCATGCAACACCATCTAAGTATTTTTTTCAATTTTAATGCTGAAACATTCATTGTTCAATGTGTATATGGAATATTCAAAGCAAGAACTATCTGAATGTGTCTGTTACTTAAAACTGATTTTTTTTTTAAATATTTTGTATCAAATCAAATTGATCTTCATAAATTGATACATCTTTACGAACAAAAAAAAAAATTATCCTGGAACATATGGGACTTACCTCAACCACTCTGAGTAGTGCATAATCTAGTAGAAACCAGACAAGGATATGCATTAGAAATACTCCCATAGAACTAATGCCAAACAGGTACTCCATTGCCCATGAAGCTGCCACACCCATCAACATACATTCTGACAATGGTTCTAGGATGATTAAATGGGGGAGTAGAGCTATCCTTAACTGTGACCACCTGTCAATAGGGAACACATTTTTATAAGTACTTTTTCAGTGTATGACGACAATAAGTATAAAACCTACAAAATCATCTCACTGATCATAATATTCGTTATGTTTTAATTTTGAAAATATACACCAAAATTTAATCAATATGTGGATTTTCAAAAATAATCAAGCCAGCCAGTAACCATTTAGTAACCAGCTCGGTCATATAGGAAGTTGTGAAATAATAAAATTTCTGTCACTCAGAAAAAATATGATTCACTAGTAGAATAAAAGTTTTTTTTCACTCAAGAGAAACAAAAGATATAACAATGCCTTTGGAAAAATTGATGCACAGTGATCTTCCAATCCTACTGTTTCTTATTAATTGCGAAAAAAAATTTGCACCCTCAACATCTGAGAAGAAAGTTTATCATGTAAGGCTCTGTTTGGTATAAAATTCATAACAAAGAAGACATGCTGACCTGATTAACCTTTGATGAAAATGACCAACGGAAGAATATCCACTGTTCTGTTGAGCTGTAGATGTACACAACACTGATTTATAACCTCTGAAATCAATGGAAAAAAATGCAAATTAATTTTTCATCAAGACACTGTGTTTTCTTAATTTTCTGGGAAGGAAGGAGAGACCTGATTTTTGGCATATATTCAAATATTTGCCACCAGTAAACCCATTTTTGTACGAAAAAATTTCTACACAACACTACATTTCTTTGACTTTTTTCTATTGTATTCAACTTCAAAATTCCACAAAGTTTGTAAAAAAAATTAAAATTCCACAAAGTTTGTAAAAAAAATTAGAAATAATGGTGTCATTTACCGGTGACCTTAAATTTCCCTAATGAAACTGCAATCATATCTACACTCTACTTACGCTTTTGTAATTGTATGATTAAGGATATAATCTTCTGCAAGATACTGTCCAAGGGGAGCTAACCCTCCAGCTTTATCAACTGGTTCTCTACGAAACAGACATGACATTCCAGTACAAGCATTTATTCCGACAGCAAACGCACCTAAAGTACTTCTAGCTTGAAATGTACCAAAGTAGACCTGCAAAAATAAACAGAATTTAATAAGATTTTATTTTTTTTAAATTTTTTGCACATTTATATTTTTTATAGGTTGTAAGTTGTAAATTTAACAGAATGAAGGCTAAAAATTTCTTTCAACACAGAAGAATAATAATTTTCATTAATCTTTGGTGGGCATTATTCTTATAAACTAACATCTAAAAGAATGAATACATACAAACATTATAGCATGGCTTATTTTCCTATATTTTCTAAGCACACATACATCTTTCATCATAGAACAAATGAACCAAATTGAGTAGCATTTCCAAACAGAAAAATTCAAGCTGGAAATGCAAACTGACTTGATATTGTGTTAATGAAAGTACCAAACCAAAACCTTAATGAAATAAATAGCAAACCTTTTCATACACAGCAGCAAATCCTAATTTTTGACGATTTTCAAAGTATGGCATTTGTACTACCAATCCGACATCTGGTTTTAAACAGGCTACCATTTCCATTAATGCATCCTCTTTCACTGCAAAAAAAAAACAACATTTCACTTAATATTTTCAGAGCAAGACAAAGATAATACCAACATACTTGTTTAAAATATTAACATCCATTATTATTTATGGAATACTACCTCTTAGAACTTTAAAATATTTTAGTTTTGCGAAAGGTGCTTCTTGTTCATTTAATAAATAACATCTTAAAATAAATTCTGTGCAATTTTAAATTTCCAGAAATAACAAACACTATCGTGTGTGTGTGCCTGCATTTTATTGCTTGGAGCAGATATTGAGATTGTACTGGTTGTCTCCCTTACATGGTAAAATAAAAAACTATTATTAGGGATGTTCCAGAAATGATTGTTCAGGGGATGGGATGGGGGATGCTGGACAGCAATTCTACATGTAGTAAAAAGATGGAGCCTTAAACAGTAAAGATCTTAATGAATTAAAACTTTGTGGCATAAAAAATAATTTCTGGAAAAACACAAGACAATATTTTTGTGTCGTATCTATTTCTATTTAACATGTAAATTGAAGAAAGATCTAACCAAATATTTATAAAATTTCATGTTTTGTTTCCTGAAAGGACCATACAAATTATAAAATTTCAAATTTCACTTCTCTTGGACTGTTTAGTTTTTTCTATACTAACTTTTTATACAGCTGTCTGAGATCAATATATTTTCATGTTTGGCAGCTTCATAAGGTTTAACCATGTTGTTCACTTTACCATTTGCACCAATATAGCGTATTCCTGCAAAGAAAAAAGCAAGGTTTATTATCAACAGATTTTCAATATTTTTTTTTCATGCTAAAATTTCAATATTATACATTCATCCAGTATCAAATTAATGTAACTTTGGAATTAAAATAATAATTATACTTTCTAAATATAATATGGCTGTTGAAACATTCTTTTCAGAAAGACCATTTAAATTTTTAGACTTTTAAGCTAAGAAGTACCTTTTTCTGACATGACACTAATATTAACAAGTAATGTCCTACAGGTACATGTATACCTATAAAAAATCTTTCAAGCCGTTTTCGGGTATTCCATTAAAAATTAAATTGTAAATTCCTAAGCCTTAACTACAATATTCAATACCATGACATTATGTTTGGTTTCTTATTGGGAGGAAATCCTGTATGGTGGTTAAAATGAAAATTAAAGGATATGTGGTATGCATTATCAAAATGATATTACATTAGACAATACATGGTAGCTGATGATAACATCAAGGAATCAAGTGGCCCTAAAGGATGAGATTTAAGATGTCTGTATTCAAGCCTCAAGGTAAACGATACTGAACTGCAGACTGAAAATTCTTAAGAATTCAAGAAAAAAAAAACTTTTATTTTATGGATGACTGTATATGAATAAAATTATAAATACTTCTATATATAGACATACATGTATATAAACATTTATTGCAGTGAGTCTTAAAGAAAAACCAAAACAAACTGCACAACATTTAAAGCATATACAGTATATAATAACTATAATAGTTTTAATTTGCCATTACATTTGTTGGACTGTCTTGATATTGCTGTAAAGGGATATAAACTGACAAATCACTGTCAAATGATTTTGCCACTGATAATAGCAAAAGAAGTCCTTGTTCCCTTTACATGTATGTTATGTTTGACTATCTGTTGTTAATTTCTCAATCACCATTAACCAAAAAGTTTTACCTTATCATACTTGCTAAACACTAACAAGGGAAATTATACACATGTGACGATGTGTATCAAAAAAGTGACAGATGGATTTGGGTTCATATAAATTACAGTAAATTTTATACTGGAATGTAATACACTAGGAACAGATTTTCTTTTATAACGCTAGTATAAAGGAGCCACAAGGCCACCCGTCCACCCATCCACCATACTTCAACACATTATCTGATTTTTTTCCATTGGATAATCTGGTTAAAAATGGAAGAGAACAATGTTTTATTGCTGTACCTCTTCTTGAAATTACTATACAAGTAAGGTTCAACAGTAAAACAAATAGCTTGCACCTTTTAGAGTGAAACCATATCAATATGGTGGTCATATGTCAACTTGGCTTAAATTTTTTTTTTTTTTTTGTTAGGTTAAAATTTCCATTCATAAAATTTTATACAGAATGTACTCACATTGTAAATTAAGGCCTAAAGTTAGGCTAAAATGTATATAGGTTTTTATTCGATTTTGGAATGAACTGGCCGAAGTTAAAAATTCTTTCAAAAAGTCATTCTCTATTCTATTTATTACTCCAAAGTCTTCCCAGGACCCATGTGTAGTTGCAATTGGGATTTGGGATATCTAAGAGTCAAAATACTAGATTTCCTACAAGTTATATAATAAGTTAGCTACCAATTAGTTAGTGCTTAAAGATTATAAAAAATGATATATGTGTGAAAACACTTTTTGCTAGTGAAAGAACACTAATGTGTGGATACAGTATTCACCAATCTCTTACCTCGGTGAAATCCTGTTCAAAATTACAGTGAAAATGAAGTAAATTTTTTGCAAACTTGTCAATTTTCTCAATTTTTTTTCCTACTAAAATATTTTCATAACTAAATTTTGGTTTAAGGTTGTTTTTTTTCATAATTTACAACTGGTGTGCATACGTGTACATTACAGTGTTAAAACATAAAATATAAACACCCAAAACTGCTGTTGAAACAATTGACTTTATGCTCACAATTTTCTTAATCCCTCTACTCCACCATGTGTGCACAAAATTAACAAGAAAAAGCCTAACTAAATAAATCAAGACCAATTAGATGTCTGGACCAGCATTGCATGCAATTAGTGTGAAATGTGTTGGAGTTTCAAATTACACAAACTAGGTACCCTTTGTACCTGATGTGCATAAAAATGTCTAAGTTCAACAAATGATAAATTTGGCATTTTTTTTTTATCAAATCCCCCCAAAAGGGAAGGTGCACACCTACAATAAAATCTGTTCAAAATTTCAGAAATGTAAGGTGAAAGTGTTTGAGTTTATGATTACACAAACTAGGTACCCTTCAAACATGATGTGCCTAAAAATGACTAAGTTCAACAAATGAAATTTCACATTTTTTTTCCTAAATCTACCCAAAATGGAAGGTGCACATCTTCAATATGTTCAGAATAAGTGCATAAACTTTCAGAAGTGCCAGGTTCGTGATGTTGGAGTTTTTGATTACACATACCAGGTACCCTATTCTGTCACGGACAGAAGGACAGAGTGACCCGACTCTTAGACCTGCTTCCGCCTTCAGTAACGAAGGTAAAAAAATTCCTAAATGCCTTTTTTCAACATTCTTCAATAATTACTTATACATGCATGTATTCCATTACGCTAAAAAAGCAAGCTTTCAAACTGTAACTTTTATCATTCATACATATGTTGGTGCTAATCTATATGATATGCAAAGCTTCTGTGATCACTATGTCATAAACATTACCTATAAATAATTTGGCATCTACTTTTGGATAAATTTCCATTAGTTTCTGTACAATCATTATAGCAGGGTCACTTTCATCTTGTACACTAAATAAAATTTCAAACTGAAACAAAAAAATAATCAAATTTTAAATTTTAATAATTTAGCTACAGTGAACTGCTAGCTATAATTGTAAATTCAAGAAAAACATACGTCACACACTGATAATATCTAACAAAAAATATACATGTACATGTAGTCCCGTTGTCTACATGTAAAGTTTAAGTCAAACTCTTTGAATTCATGTATTATAAGCAAAAATGACAGTTCTAGCTAGTTCTTCCATACTAATGATCACCTACCCTATCAACAATGATGATGAGAGCCCAATCCAAAATTGTGATGAGATGTGTGCAGCTCTGATCCAATGAATTGACAAGGATTGCCAGTATTCATGCAAAAGCTTACTCTACTTAGGCCAAATAAAAACATATTTGTGTTTAGGGTTTCCCTACCTACCCTATTTTTTTTGAAAAAAAATGCCTACCCTAACCTTTTTTTTTTTGCCAGTTTTGTACAAGCAGTGTTAAAAACCAAAATTTACTCCCATTGAGACCAGGTAAAAAAAAAAAAATCCTATCTACCTACCCGATTTTTATGAACATGAAACCACACCTATTTTTTTGTTTGGCCTTATAAGAATTAGCTGCCCAAAATGCAACCTCACTAGATAAACTTTACATCTAGATTTAACAGTACCACCTCTTTTACAATGTCTCATGTCACTTTAATTCTTATACCCCTTTGTAGTGCATTTCACATTAACTGAATCTATTTTAAGAGACCACCCACATGTACCTGAATCTTAAACCATTTTCTTTTTGAGTGGTCATATAAGACAGGTTTGACAGTATTTTCAATCAATTCAGTGTTCCTGCTAGAAGGGCACAATATTAGAACAGCAGAACTTAAAGGCAGTTTTAGTGTTGCCAAGGACACACAGCAAAATGCAAAATTTTAAGTACTGTATCTCCTTTTCAGCATTTTTTTAAACTTTTTTTATTTAGTCATTCTATTGTTTACACAATATTGTATCTACAACTACACTAAAAAGTGTACAAATGTATTTACATATACTATGTTATATCATAATTAATTAAAAGACAAAATACTTGTGTGAGAATGAGGGGGCCTCTATTCTAAGCTGCTGGTAGCTGTAACACTGTACAATGTAATTATTCATCTACACATCAAAATCTAATTTGGGCCAGTAAAAATTTTGCTTTAACAAGAAATCTATAAATTCTGCAAAAATTTACATGTACATTTCACTATAATTTATGCCAAAAGTATGTTATCATAAGGTAAACAACATTTGTTATGGTAGATATAGCCATGTAAACAAATATCAGACAGAAGATAAATGTGTCATCCTTTCTTGGTCAGATCAGGGGTATTTATATCACACCATACCAATGATGAAGTTATCTATTATATCTTGCTATGTGTGTATAGTACAAAAATATATCCGTTCAATAAAGTCATACATGTTATGTGTACTTAAATAGTTGTCATATATATACAAATGTACATTGAAAGTTTCAAAACAAAGCCAATCAACTTTTTTTCCATACAATGTCAATTGCATATATACATGTACAGTTGACTCGTTATCTGAAGGTGGAAGGGACCAACAAAAAATTGTTTGAGATATCAGGAGGAAATACAGTGCAAAGTTAATTCTGGGAACCAACACATTACTTTGAGATATCAGGAGTTTTGAGATAAAAGAGTTTGATATAACAAGATTCAACTGTATATATATGTACCTTATTATGGACTGATGTACATTGTTTGTTTAGTTGAGGTTTTATGCCGTTTTCAGCACATTTGGCTATTTCGCGGCGGCCAGTTTTTATTGGTGGAGGAAGCCGGAGTACCCGGAGAGAACCACCGACCTTCGGTAGGAAAATTGGCAATCCTTGTCAATTAAGATCGGAGTCAAACACACCCCGCCACAGGAGATGATGTACATTGTAAGACTGCAATTAATCTACATGTATAATGCATGTTCCAACATTTATAGACGAGATACACACATTTCATTGAATAACAAATCAAAAGTTGTGTCTTAAGGACAGAAATGCTGAAAATCCGAGATAATAACCCAAAATTGGAAGAGCCAAGTTAAATATCAAAATGAACAAAAGTTTAAACCAAAGCTATTTGAGGACAGAGCTGTTCATGAATGTTATACAGTGTATCCTTCACTTTCCAGAGAACAGAACAATTTTGTAACATTACATGTACATATATATTTTGAAATATCAACTTCGAAGTTAAAAAAAAAATCCATTGTAAATGATTCCATCCAAAAGGATGAAAATTTCACCCAAGTTTCAACTGTACACACTGTGTTGACTGTTGACTACCAGAATATGCCTGAATCTTTATATTGCCCGATGAAAAACAATATCTTCAAATACAATATACATGTAGTAGTGTTCAGTGTTTACTTTTACATGATATTTGAAATGATTTAATATTCAGCATATATTTTTGATACCTGCTTTTTATGACATATTTATCTAAGCATAAAATAGTACATCACTGAACATGAAAACCTAACACACAAACACATTATTCAACTTAGTGAAAGCTACTGTGTTGAAAATATTCTATATAGATAAAAATTTAGTTGTATAATTGTGCAATTAAAATTCAGGTCATTATGCTGACATATCAGTATGTACTATACATGCAATTATACATTGTACATATGATATGGGATATGCATCAATGAACCATACCCGTGAAACATGTAGACCTGTACAATGTACGCATACTTACATTTGGATATTTCAATTTAAAAAATGATTCTATGTTGCTATATAAATGAGGATCAACGCCGACTAGAGGTTTAATGATAGAAACTCCCGGGAGGTCTTCCGGGGAAGGCACTGGTAATGGATGATGCAAGCGTCTTTTTCTGAAATAAACAAGAAGACAAATATAAATACAAAAACCCCGGAACTCGATTACAAGTAAATGTATATGTAAACTGCAAACAGAGTATCATTTTTTTTTAATGATGTACATGTATGAAAGAAAAGGGTAGAACAATCAACATATTGATAATAAGAGAAACTGAAATTTTTTTTATAAAAACTTGATGAAATGTGAATGCAGTGATTTTACAATTAACACAAATTTTAGACAAAATAATTTATTTATACAGATATCAGAAAAGCTTGCCAGAGCTTCCTCAGTTTCTAAATCTTCATACTGGTCCAGGGACCGGGCTGGGCTTCGCCAATGTTGCCAATTTTTTATTCAATCAGACGACAGAATTTTATAGCTGGCGATATTTCTGGCGACACAATTTTTTAATTTTTTGTTTAAATCTGGCACTTATGTGAATAAATTTTTAAATGGTGACTAAGAAACATCATTTGTAAGTTTTATATAATTATCTATGATAATTGAACAATTTACACAAGGCCAATAAACACAGAAGGTGTTTCAACAGTAAACAAACACAATCAATAACTTGCAGGTGCAAGATCTTTACACTTGACCAGAGGCACTTTTATAAAAATAAAAAAACAACCCCATTAGTGTATGGGGTTGTTTTTTTTTTTATAAAAACAAATGCCTGTGCACTTGACTGCTCAATTGAATGACTACTCGAGGACAATTCAATTTACACACTTAGATAGTATTTATATTATCCAAATTTTATTAGGTAATTTTATTAGTCATGAACTTAAAAAAATATGCTTTTTAACATCTTTCAAAGGTGTTTAAAAGCATATATCATAAAATGTCCAATCTGCAAAGATTCTGTTAACAACAATTTCACTTCCAGTTTAACATCAACAAACACATGTGGAATATTCAATGTTTTATTAGGCTTGCCATCAAAATAAAGGTCATTTCAGATGAAAGTTAGCTGTCATTTAAACTATATGTATTTCACCAAAAATACTTTTCAGCCCATGTTATTTCATATAGTAATGAATAAACCAACAATCACATATGGCAGAATGCTCCAAAAAGGGGTAGGGTGACTAGTCAAACAATTTTTAAAACTGGCGACAGAAATGATTTGGCAATTTTTTTGGGGCAAGTTTTTGAATGCCAGCGTGACCCCTGCTAGTCTAGTGTATTGCCTATATATATATATATAAATGACATTCATTTATTGATCCATTACATGTGTATTGAATTTTTAAGTACCGGTAACACATGTCAAAATATATACATTTGTAAGTGTTAATTTACATTTTTCATTAACAATTGTCTGTTTGATCTAAATACATGCAATTTGTAAAAGGTATAAATTCTTTATTTTTATGCATTGTCACATTCACAACTTTTGTTGATTGTGGCATGGTTGAATTTTAATTCATCATTTGAACACAAAATGTAAATAAAACAATCAAATAATTTCTAGGACTCGATATCAAATTTTCCTGAATAATTGGACTAGAATTTCTTTAATTTGAATAATAAGCTTTTTTCCTCATACAGTTCTGCCCCACAAGAAATTTTAATTTATGTATTGATGGATGGATGAATTGTTTTTTAACATCCAGTGGTAGCCAGGTGCATATCAGGACAAGAACATGTATGCTAATGAATATGATCCCTGCTTTGTACTAGACCGACACACTGAGCTTGCTCACAAAGTAACTGACATATCAACCCACTCGGACACATTATACTGACTCCAAGCCAATCAGTTTATCCTTGCTCTTACTCCTATATGCCGCAGGTTGGTGGAGAAGCAGCAAATACCAATTTTAATGTCTTTGGTTTGACCTTGCCGGGGATCGAACCCTCGACCTTCTGCACTTGAGACGAGCACGCTACCAAGAGACCACCAAGGCGGTTATTTATGTATTGAACAAGTTATGACCCATCCTATGTGTTTACGTAATTACGGTTTTTACCTTTACTCGCGATTTGTACAACTTATTTTCGCCCACAAAAAATGTTTAAATCCTTGTACATACATGGACTGACTATAAAGCATAACTCAAAGAACAATTTAAATATATACAACATGTACAAGAATACATAAAAACCTTAAATCAGACATAGGTCGCAAATCAAAGTGTACACATTTGTTCATCATGGCAATATAAATAAAATTGTGTTAAATTTTAGGTCCTTATAATTTATAAATACTAGTGTGTATTGCAAGTTTATTGGCCGTTTATTTTGTCAATTTTGGATATGTACGTACTCGATTTCCATTCATTAGAAATCAATGTCCATGGTTTATAATGCAACATTTGGTTATAATAATTCAATAGTTGTGACTATCTATGTTATGTTGGCTCATCCAAAAAATAAAATGGAGATTACTCTTAACAGATGTGGAGTAAAATCAATGTATGTGTAAAATTACCTACTATTAACAAATTGATAACCTTAATAATACATCAGGAAAAATATGAACTCCTAAATTATCTCTTTTTAAAGTTTTTTTTTTCAATTCCTTGTCAGGGACAGTTTATTCATCAAAAGATAAATTTATTATAATTAGCCATATATGCGTGTAGTGCATGCTTCACCTATTTAAAACCTATATTATTTGAACAATGACCTTATATTTATAAAGAATGTAAAACAATACATAAGTTAGTTATATTGTTAAGTCCATTTAATGTTTTAATGTTTGTACCTGAAGTGTTAAATATCACAACAAATCATACAGAAAATTTTTTGGAGTACATATTATTGGCAACATCCTCATATACCAGAAATCTACTGTACCCTGAAGACAATGTACCACATCAAGTCCCAATATACTAATAGTATAAAATGAACTGACATAATATATACAGAACAGGAACCGTTATCCCTTCCGAAGCACCTGTGTTCATTATTGGTTTTACAGGAGTTGGTGGTGTACCTTCAACAAATTATGTCTTTTGATTTCTTTCCCTACTTATGCCATATTTACGGTATATCTCTATCTGTTTTATTGTCTTCATACTATTTTATATTACATAATTGTTGTCAATTATATGCACTGTAAATTCATGCCAACGATTGCCCCTTGTGGTAAATTAAGTAATTTTTTCACTAAGACTGCAACAATACATGAATATACCGTAACTAAAAAGACAGTTTTACCAGACTGAAAACCTACATGTAGAGCTTGAAATGTAAGGTGGTAATATAACCCAAGATTATTTGAACCTTAAACAATTTTAATATACATGTACAAATGTATGCAGACCTACAGTGTTTGGTAACTCTCTAGGTAGAGTCCAGGACTCATCAAATTAGGCTGGGAGTCACAAAGTTCTAATCTTCAGGATTAATACAATTGTAGGACTCCTGACCAAGACTATTTCCTGAAGACAGTACATTGTACATTTTAATGACCCGACAATATACAAACATGTGCATGTACATTGTTAATGTGAACGGGTCTCACATTTGGAGGGCATAATTTTTTCTCCTGTACTGTTCTTTCTCTTTTCAGATTTATAATTTGCTTTAACTCTTAAAACAGATTTTGCATTATTACTATGCCCCATGTTGCTGAACTTTTTCTAAATTTTACCTATTCCCTATATTCTAATCAGATTATATATTAAATCTTACAGCTTTACCCAATATCTTAATATCAAACTGCTTGATAAAAATCAATATTTTGACTAAATGAATTAATTTCAAAAGGAAGGTATCTGGGTGATATCAAAAATAAAATCTTCATTAAAAGTCATAATGTGACATAATTTGCTTGCATAGAATTTAATCAGCTTCAGTCCATGTTCAAGTATTTTTCTATTGAACTACATGTAGTACATTTATTTTCCTCTAAAGTATGAACCACAAATCAATTTCTTAAATTCTAAGTCAATACAATCAACAACAAAATCGTGATCAATCATTAAATTTTCATCAATACATGTTCTTTACTTTAAGGATATAATGATTTTCTTTACATATCGCTATTGACTACATATTCAAACATATTCATATCGATAAGTATTGGTATTTAATACCTACACAATTTCTACGGTACATTGTACTTTAGAAAACATTTAATTAAGGCTATGTGTTATGACAACAAGAACATTCACCTATTACTTAGATGCACCAAAAAAGAAAAGCTGAATTAAGGCTGACTTTTTCAAAAGCTTAAATGACCCCGAAAATGTTGCTTCTGGGTTATTCTTAAAAATGTAAATCTGTTTTTTTTAAACACAAAAAAAATCCAAAAGATACATACTGATAGTAAATATTTTGATTTTTATTTACAAAATATTAAAAATTGTATGAATAAAAAAAAAACGTTTTTAAGATACATGTATATTATACATAACAATACCCCAAAAATTTCACAAAACTTGCATGTACGTATTGAAGTTTATCCTCGTGGTGACAGATACATCATACATTTGTACATGTATAGTAGAATTTTATATGTAAAATGTTCAAGTATTGTGTTTCCAAACATATGATACCCAAGGTTCACTTCAATCTTTCCCAATGATTTTCTTTGATTTAAAAACCTTGAAGAAAAGTCTGAGCCTTTAGTAACAAAAAAGATTAGTATTTTGTGACAGATACCACAAATATCTTAAGTTTTATTTCAATGTTAAAATAGTTCAGAAAATTTTGTTTAAATTATACCAATTATATTTTTGAATAACTTTTAAAACTTTTATAGTATAAAAAAATAAAGTTAATATTTCTTTAAGGACATTATGTGATATTTTAATTTTTCCTTTTACTTCAAACATGAAAACTTGATTAAGTGACTATTAGCCTAGAAATTTGTCCTTAAATCTCAGCTGGATAAGTTTTATATATAATTTATGTGATACATCTATTTTTTGGCAAGAGAAATCATTTCAACAACGAATGCATGTAGATGCATCTTTAAGACCAAAAAAAAAACAGTACCAAATTTCTTGTCTTTTGCTATAATAGCTTCTCATATTTGAACACAAAGAATAATGATCTCAAATCTGAACATAAAAAAATCGTTAAAATTATTCTTGGCTTTGAGTGGAAAAACTCTTTGCATAGACATATACATCATGAAGTACAATGTACAAATCAAGTTAAAGATATTAAAAACTAATACATGTAACCAATGATAACATAGCCTAGTTGGGGGATTTAAACTGTATCCAACCGTAAAATCATATGAAAAGAATCATTCATCTTCATTGCTAATAAGATAGTTGTCAAACTATGTTACGGTGACAATAATTACCGGTAAAACATGTTTACACTGATGTTCACATCCATGGGAACTGCCGCTAAAACGATTTAAATCTCTACGAAACATTAACATACATATGTACATTGTATTGTCACCTTCTTTAATATCAAGCTTTAATTTGTATATTAAATTGAAATAAGGCAATTGCTGACATTATGACTGTTTATATTTCAATGCTTCGATGAAAGTTACATAAATTTCAGAAGTAACTTAATGTTGCCAGAGGTGTAAATGTATGTACATTTACAAAACCAGTTATTCAAATTATTTAATTTTATCATAATACTGAAACTTTGTATTTACATGTAACTGTTTGTCTTTATAAATTAAACGACAAATTTTAATTTTTTATGCCATTACAAAATATAACTGGTTGAGATCAATACGGGATTAAACTGCATTGCTGAATATTGTAAATTTCTGTTTTGTGATGTTAAATAATGCAGAAAAATTTAATAATTAGGAAATTAAAGTCATCTTTTATTACATGTACATCGTGTACCTTTACTGTACATGTCATATTTTTGGGGTCATTCATCTTTTGATTTCTGGTAGGGCATTACATGTATACATACATTTGCAATTCAAAGATCATGCAATAACTTGCATGTATTAGCATATTGTTATACATGTAAGTATACATTTATATACCAAATACTATAGCGCTTTATGTTTAAGCTTAAACTGATCAAAGTCGGTAATACAAGTATAGCCTGTTTTGTATAATATTTTCCAAAATTGCAGGTACATGTAGAATCAAATTTAATAAGGGATGACATCAAAAGTTCAATGTAGGATAAAAAAACTTAATTCACATAGTTTTTTCACTGACCCCCCCCCCCTCAAATTAATTCAGGAAAAATTGATGGACCAATATGGGCATATGCTTTAAGAGTATACTTTTTGTATCATGGGTCCTGTTTCTCTTCAAGACAACAATGTATGTTTGTTCTGTATATTGACTTGGACATCACTTTTTAAAAATATTGGAAAAAAGTGATGTGTATTTTTTGTATGCATCAAAAAGGCACTGTTAAATTATTTTATACATATCATTCAAAATTGTTTGAACAACATAGATACTATGATTGATTTCACCCCAATACTCTCGGCCAAAAATTTGCTTTCTGGTACGATTGATGGCTTTCATTTGCTTTAAAGGTGCAAACATATGTTAGGGCCGAACTTGAAACTGTATTTTTCAATCCGAAAATGGATGTTGGATAACAAAAGTTGCAGCGATTTTTACCCCCCCCCCCCCCCGCCCAGCTATTTGAATTAAGTTATTTATCCGACATCAATCTTTTGATGTCGTACCTAACTTATTTTATGCAGGAATATATAAAATGTGGACTGCAAAGTAATATGTTGGTGATGTCACAGTACAAAAATTAAATTATACAATATAATCTAGAACTTTTTCAAAAATCAACAACCAATCGAATTGTCTGTTACAAATCAAATTAAATTATAACAAAATAAACAAAAACCTACAAAGGCTTTAAGAAAAATAAATTGAACAGCATCTTAATATTTTCTTAATTGCTTGACTACTACTTCAATAACTGCATTTAGATTTTCAATGAAAAATATTGAAAAATTGTTACATGTATACACATTGTATGTAGATTTATGAAAATGTTAGAATATAGGCAGAGGTAAGAGACACTGTGTGTACATTTGTACATTGTACATATGTACAAATGTGCCTGTAGCCTTATAACATAGGCAATGTTTCTTTAGACTGCAACATTTCCAGTACATGTACATTTAATTGTACAAAAATATAATTGTTTCCCCTGAACCAGTCAGATCTGGATTTACATGTACAATCAAATTCACCTTGAATGAATCACTATGATAAATTATTATCACCTTGTACAATTGTGGGATGTTATTATGATAACATATTTTATCATCTACATGTAGATAAACCATCCTAACTGAAAGGTACATTGACCAAAATTTGAAAGTCTACAAATGTATTTGGTACATGTATTTGTATGTGTAACACACAAGTTTTTCAACATAAAAAAAAAACAATAAAATAACAGTCTCATTGCTTATTGTTCATGTATTATAAAGCTCTGGTACTGCACGAGTTATATCCTCCCATAAAAATTAAACAAATCTGCATTTAATGAATCAGTCATTTACAATATATATATATATATATATATCAATGATATGCACTGGTATAACAATTAAAAGTCATTTGTTGATCAACAGTCATTTTGTTACTTATATTTGTAGCTTTAAATACAGCCCCCTCCTTTCTCATTTTGGAAATCTAGCGACATTTTTGTCAAATTGGGAAAAGTTTGCCAAGGAGAAAATAAAATAGAAAACTGAATACAAAGGTTTTTAAATTTGTTTCATTCATTTATTATTAAATAGCCATTTGTCTGGGTCTAAGACCTTAATGAGTCCTATGTAATGTTAAGAATTATGTGACACATTGATCATTGTGACCAACAGCAACATTTGTGGACTAGCAAATAAATGAATAAAACTGTAACCTTGATACCAGGACTCTTTTGTGCTTGATAGAACAAACAAAACATTACAGCTTACAGGTATCAGACAAAACCAATCTAACACAAGGTTCCACACATTTGCAGTTGACAATGTCATTTAAAGACACCTACAAATTCTTTCAATCTTTATTTTTAACACTCATTAATAAATATCAAACCATGATTGGAAATTTTTATTTTATTTGGGGAAAAAACTGAAGAAATTTGGGAAATTATTTCAAGGGGAAACAGCCAAAATTTGGCAGTAATATTAACCAAACAAAAACACCAAATACATGTACTTTATATTATACATGTACAAGGCAAAATCTTTTATTATTTCTTTATCACAGTCAGTCCATGTAAGGTTATTTTTTTTAGGTCACACAATTTTATCACATTGGTTCAGAAACACCAAAAATAAACCTGGAATTAGGAAGAGGGAAGGATTGTTGATATGACTTTTTTTCAAACTCAGGTGACAGATGTCAATTATTAAGATTTAAAAGTCATATACATGTACATGTTACGTCATGTAACAGGATCTGCATGAGAACAATTCAAATTAAAGACCAAAATATATAATACATATATGCAGTCAGAAACTATTTCAAAATAAGAATCTTCTATTTCTACGAAATAAAGGTTTTTTTTTCAAAATTCCCTAAAATTATGCATTTAAACAACTTCTAAGTGCAGTATTTAACAAGTTTAAAATTGTTTAATACACAAACAAAATAATCAGTTTTGTTTTGCTGAAATAAACATGTAAACAAATATAATGACACAAGTTTTACTAATTGGGTCTTGTGTGTCAGCTTGTCGTGAATTTACAACAATAAAAAAACGTCAGTACATGAGGTCAAACTCAAAACATACACAACCCTACCATAGTGATAGGGTCAACAGTTCTAGCCGAGTACCTCCATGCAATGCAAGAGGAATGTAAAATTCTTGCAAATAGGGGGGGGGGGGGTATTCAAAATGGACTATCAATAAATAATTCTAAGAATTGATAGAAAATTTTGAGAAAGAAAATCTTTTTTTTTTTTAAATTAACGCTAAACCTTCACGTCAAACATGAAAATTTCAGGGCGGAGTCCAACCGGCACATGACAATACTTTCTAATTTACAGTCTTACCCGTATATAAAAGCTACAATGTGCATGAGCCAATCGAAAAGCCATCCTCCGACAAGTAAGATGGCTATTCCTACTGCGAAATAATGGGCTACACTCATATTAAACTCATCTTGACGATATGATGGTATCCTCGTCTCACAAAGAGGAAATGCAACTCAAATATACGTCAGGGCATGCGCAGAAAAGGTTCCAAAGGGAAATCTATTTTTAGTTTTGGGGTGCGTATTCGTTGAGTCATGATTCAGATAAACTGTGACGTAAAATAAAAAAGCTTTTTCTTGATTCAACCAAGATTTTTTTTACGTCATTTACATGATAAACGGTTTTTTTAAAAAGGTTTATTTAATTATAATTTGTTCTTGGAGTTAAAAATAAACTAACAAAACATTTTTTTTAAAGTCTGTCTTTTTATGACACATTTTTTATTCTATCTTATGAATTTTGGGTTTGAAGTTGGCAAATTCATGATAGACCCTCAGAGGATAGACCATATGAATCATATTTCGTCAACGAAAACCTGCCCTAAAATGTAAAATGTAGCTTTTGTGGTAGATACATAACTGACTCAATCACTGTATAAAATATAATATTAATATTAAAAATGTCTAATACAAGCTGTTCTAAAAGTACTATTTGTCTTGAGTCATTTGTAAGTAAGATAAAAAAAATCTGTTCATAATAAAAGCAGATTTCTTTGTATAAAATCTGTTCTCTGTGATTTTTTACCACAACTCAATTCAATGCAATTAATTTTATTGATATGGAGTCCAAACACTGAACTATCATCAATATAAACATATACAAATACTTTTACAATACAAATCAAAAGAACATTTTAAACAAAAAATTAACAGTAAAGGAAAATATAAATAGTGACACCACAGCTCGGGCTTACATAACAAACACATTGAATTATCTCCCCTATATCACTATCATATGGCCTCCTTTAAAGATATATTTAATTGGTACATTTTTTGTACACCATTAATGTTTATTTTGCAAATGTCCAGATCATAAGAACTTAATATGAATTTAAATTTTTCATAGTCAGAGAACTATAAAAAAGAAGGAACAACTAATACAATATTATCAAATAATTTAGATCTCTCACGTTGCATTGCAGAACGTTTCATAATAAAATGGAATTCATCTTCTATCCCCCCCTTTACACAATTTACAAATTTTTTGTTCTAATGGTATATTATTATATCTTCCTCTTTCAAATTTCTAAAACAGTATTACTTATTCTAAGTTTAATAAACGGAACAATAGTTTGCTTGTTTAAATCTGAATAAAGGTATTTCTCTCTACAAAATTGTGACTTAATTTTACAGTATGTCCTAACTTTATTCCCGGCATCTGTCTGGTTTCCTTGTTTTGATTTGGAACATTAGGTACTGTGCAAAGTTTGATTCCAATAGAATATAAATTTTCTTTCTATACATTTGTGAATCGAGAATAAAAGTTTATTTTTAGAAAAAGTACATTGATAGTTCCAAACATGTTCAAAACCATTTTCAATTAGACAAATCTTAATTTTATTACGAAGACTATTATTCATGGAGTAATTATCTCTATATGAATGATATATTAATCTTTCACTTTTTGCATCCAATAGGTGGAGCCAAACATTAATTGTGGATTTTATTGCATCTAGTGTTAGAGGAAAAAGTCCTAATTCCCCAAGAACAGCTATGTTTGTTGCAATTTTTTTGAACTCCCAGACTGTATTTTGAAAATTTAAGAAGTAATTTGTTTGGTATAAATGTATCTATATTAAAATTGATGAAAACAGGTGTTTATGTTATATATAAAAACTTTGTTTATTTGCAACACATGTACATGTAATTATAAACCCTGAAAGATCTCCAAAAACGTCATTGTGGGATTTTTCAAAAATTAATTTTACACCCGGATTTCGATATCACAAACTTGTCAAAACTTTTACTGAATTTTATCATCGATACAAGGACCTCTTTGTAAATATAAATCAACGTGCAAAACTTTTATATGTTCAGGTATTTCACATCCCATCTTTTATGGTAATATTCTATACAAAGCACAACAATGTCGTCATTCACCTAGCTGAAAGCTACCAAACTTGTAAACAGACTTATCCACAAGGGATATAGTTACCGCCGCGATAATGTTGTCAAGTCATTAAAGATGGCATTTTATTTGTGGAATTTATATTGATTCACTCATAGGGTCTTTGCATCTGAAATAAACACATTTATTCTAAAACCAGTTATTGGCATGATACGGGTCATGTTTTTCTCGTATAATTTCTGATGGCATGATACTAAACCCCTAACGGGAAATTTGTGACTGATTTTCTAAATGATATAGACGTAATCTTTCGATCAGTTTAAATGAGGTCTGGGGCTGGCATGTCAGTAATTGCTATTGTACATGTAATCCTTTGATAATATATTTTGATCATTGTCATTTTGCTTAGTTTCTTCTGTTACCTCTTTTAACATCGGACTCGGACATCTTTTGAATTGAGTTTTACTGTGTGTATCGCTGTGTGTTTTGTATATTCCACATTGGCTAGAGGTATAGGGGGAGGGTTGAGATCTCACAAAACATGTTTAACCCCGCCGCATTTTTGCGACTGTACCAAGTCAGGAACCTCTAGCCTTTGTTAGTCTTGTGTGTGTGTTTTTTTTTTAATTTGGCTCATTTTTATGTTTCGGAGTTCGTGTGCCGTCCATTTTGCCGAACTAGTATGTATTATTGTTTAGGGGCCGTAAAAATCGCTGCAAGTTTTGTTATCCGACATCGATTTTCGGATTTATAAATACGGATTCAAGTGATGTCCAAGTCAATTGCAGAACAAACATACATTGTTGAGGAAAAACATGACCCATGATACAAAAAGTGTACCATCAAAGCATATATCAACATTGGTTAATCAATAAAGTTAAGACGGGGGTGGGGGGGGGGGGAGTCAGTGAAAACACTATGTGAATTAAATTTTTTATCCTACATTGAACGTTTTATCTCGTCCTTAAGGTTGTAACGACTTCAATTGATTTTTTTTTTTTTGGGGGGGGGGGGGGCGTTTACAGCATATATTTTCTTTTTGGTTAAAAAAAATACAAAAATAGCGACCATGTGTTAAGTTCAAAAGCTAAGTAAATCTGCCATGAAATTGAAAACAATTCTTATATTTTTACTGCTTGTTGTCAGGTTGTAGAACTTAGTATCTGGATATTTAGTTTGAACTCTGGTCTCTCATGGTCTTTGTGCATGATAAGTGAATGTAAGAAAGAGGACAAATATACCACCTATAAGGAGCAAACCAAGAAACGTAATATATTGGACAGACAAACCCGGGAAGATAATGAACAACACGAACTCATATAAAAACCAGGAGTCAACTCAGGTGCTCCGGAAGGGTAAATAGTTCCTGCTCCGTATACGGCATCCGTCGTGACGTTCAACAAAGTTAATCCGATGGTATTCACAAATCAGTGGAGGTACATGAAATGTTACGACAGTGGGAAAAGGTCACTGTAACGGTCATCAATTCGTGATGACGGCCGTTAAATTTCCTACGTGATGACATCATCTTATCCCTGATAAAAACGTATTATGAGCGAATTGAAAAGGGGACCCAAATTATGTAAATCGTTAGATTTTCAATTATTAATCATTTTGTTTCGTCAAAAATGTCATGCAAAATCAACTTAGAGAAGATTTAAAATAATGAGTGCAGTGGCTGCATTTTCGGTAGCCAGTGCATGGGCACTCTGACGTTTTTAAATTTCAAATATATTGAATTAAAAAAGATAGACATATTTTAATAATCTTTTGTTGGTATTTAAAACATTACACGTCAGCTAATAATGAATCAATAGGTAAGCCATTGTATAAGAAGGGTGCGTGTCCAAGTAAACACTTGCAAATACTCAAGGGGCGCTGATGGAAAAAAATTTTTTTTCTTCACTGTTATACCTCTCCGTCTCATTAATTCTTATCTTTATCAGATTTGTAAAAAGTAACATACATGTTAATCTTCACAACTATTTGTTTGTCAACCATTACAATAGCCATTATTAGATAACATGTTATGGTCACTTTGGTACTTATGACCATATTCAACCATGTAAAGCTTTGTATCTAGTAGATTTACGTTTAAAAAAAATGGTGACCTTATCTGAAGGGGGGGGGGGGGTCATGTGCCCCTATGACCCCAGTAAACGATCCGCCACTGATTTAAATGTTTTTTACGTGAATTTCATTTAAATGTAGAGTGGACTCAAAGGTAAAACAAACACAAAAATTACCATGAATTTAACAATATTGATTGCATGTTTAAACAACAATAAAAGATAAAGGCTCAATATTCCGTCTATTTAGCCCGGCTGATCAAGACCACACGTAAAGAGATATTAACTGTCGGAATCTCATCAAAAAAACAAAATACGCTCGGCCCTGATCGCCGGAAATATCATTACGGTTGGTCTAATTATTTGGTAAAAGGTTTTGATATCGTGGGATTTTGAAACTGAAAACAAAACACATGCATATTACACAATGAATCTCTTTGCATAGTTGTATGTACTTAATATCCTGTGGGACAGGTAGTATGCCCCAATTTTGGAAATCGTCAAAATAAATCTTTTGTGTGCGGCAAAAAATGTTTTTTTTCATTTTACAGAGTAAACTTTTTAATTTCGTCATTTATAGAGGTGGGCATTTAATATTTAGACCATTTTGTAATGAAATATATTTATCGTTGTTCTCCGGAGTTTGTCAGTTGTTTCCGATTTTGCCCTCCTTCGAATATCCCTTTGGTATTTCATGACTTTACTTGCAACTAATTTTTTACTCATCCGTGAGTTTTTGTAATTAAACAGTTCTCATGCACGGGAACCAACAATTTCGGTTTTTATTGAATTCATTTATGTGTCAACATACTAGTTAGCTGAATGACAGTTACAAAAATATTAATTATTATTCATTTTACTATCTCGGACTGGATTTCGAAATCATTGTTTGAGAATCAAAATACTGCCTTTTCGTGTTCCCACACCACTCTATAATTTTTCAAGGGCCAATAAACGTTTGTGAGGATAAATAAAGTTTATTGACCAGTGATGATAACCGGATAGTCAATAAACTTTATCAAGTGCCCTTTTCCTTTTGTGGATAATCTGATATACGTGTGCATCTTGTGACATCAGTTTTAAAGTACAAACTGAAAAAAATCAGATTTGTGGCTTATCTAGAGATAAATTAATATTGCCTTTTTAAATGTCAGTGTCTAAAAAGACAAGCCAACCTCTAGTATCCTTTATTATATATAGTCTTTGTTCATACGCGACATGTGAAAAATTGCTTATATTTGGACAATCTAAGTCCAAGAACTCTGGAACGAAAAAAATTAAAATCGTCAAAAAGTATACAGATCCTCAGCCCATCATTTATAATAATGTGTTAAAGTTTGAAGAAAATCAGCCAAGGCATACTCGAGTTAGTGCGCGACATGTGAAAAATTGCTTATATTTGGACAATCTAAGTCCCATAACTCCAAAATGACAAAATTGAAAATCGTTAAAATCGAAAGGGAGCTTTCTTCCATCAAACCTAATGTTGTGTTTAAATTTCACGAGATTTGATTGAAGCAAATTTGATTTACGGTACGAAGTGTTGACGGACGGACATTGGTATACCATAATACGTCCCGTCTACGACGGACGAATAAAAATGTTAGGATCGTAATCGCGAGTTGATCAGATGATATGAATTAGTTGCTAAATCACATTTGGGACTAGAGATGGCCAGTTAGACTTATCCAATTGAAACTTCATCGCAATTGACTGTTCATCTGCAAAGTGACAGGTGCCGTTAACGGAGCGGGATATGCTTTTTACCTGTCAGCCCATTTTTTTGGCGAGATTTCACATTCTAGTGATTTAAATTTTGGGCTAGCTTGTTCTAATTCTGCATAATCGCTATGAGTGCTTTTTTCTTTATTCCTTTAGTTATATCTGACATTGTAGTATTTGTTGTAGTGTTACTCTTCTCGCCTTTACATAATATTTGGATTTTGTCTTATCGATTTGGTTTTATTTCCCAAAAAAAAACACACGATTTGCTCGTATGGCATTCCTTTCCAATCCCAATTATTAATCTTACTTTTCTTAGCGTTGAGGCTCCTCTTCAGTTCGTATTTTCTTCGTGTGAAAATAACCTCACAGAAGAGTGATCGAGTTACAAAAAAGCTTGGGACAAGATATTCTACCTTAAGTGAGACAGTACAGCAAATATCTATGGCAAACCGTTTCACTATTTATTCTAACTTCAAGATATCTCATATAATATACAAGTTATCTTCTAAACTTTATAAGATATCTTATAAACTGTATAAGATACCTCAAATAATTGACAACATATCTTATATATTATATGAGATATCTTATATAATTTATAAGATATCTCATATAATTTTCTTTATAAGATATATTATAAAAACTAAATTATATAAGATATCTTATATATTATATGATATATATTATATATTATATGATATATATTATATATTATATGAGATATCTTATAAACTATATAAGATATTTTATAAAGTTTATAAGATATCTCATATATTTTATAAGATAACTTATATAGTTTATAAGATATTTTATACAGTTTATAAGATATCTCATATAATTTATAAGATATCTTATAAAGAAAATTATATGAGATATCTTATAAATTATATGAAATATCTATAAACTATATAAAATATCTTATAAACTATATAAGATATCTCATAAAATTTATGAGACATCTTGAAGTTAGAATAAATAGTAAAACGGTTTGCAATAAATATCAGTTACCTATGTATATATACATGTACATATTTTTAAAATTCTATTTTATTTCATAGTTCTTTTAAACTTGAGAAACTAGAGGCTCACGGGAGCCTGTATCGCTCACCTGGATTCAATTTTCCAATCAACAGGCAATACAAGTTGTAACTGAAAGACTACTTGGTTGGTAATTTGGATCAATGGACATTTATTAATATTGAGTGACCATTGCTGCCAACATTTGTTTAAATTATATGAAGTTTCCCCCTACGAAGACTTTATTAAGTGAATTTCCCTTCCGATCCTATAATACGCATTGATGGCGACCTAAGTTTACCGTCTTAATCAGTAATAAAGATCTTGCTGCGAAGTTCGGCTCCATCTTGCTCAGTAGTTTCAGAGTTAGAATTTCATGTTATCAGACACAATTCTGAAAACTGACCATCTATGACAGTGTAGGTCATCATACACAACCCTGAAATAGGAGCATCTTAGGACCATGGCTGCCAATTCTGTTTCAATTAGCCAAGTGATATCAGATTTTTAAATGTATTTTCTCATTGGGTCATATGCTAAGCTAGTCGGCTATGGCGCAATCTTGGTTGACAGTCCAGATCACCAGTCACAATTCTGAAAGAGGACCATTCCGCCAATTATGGTTCCAATTGGCCAAGCCGTTTCAGACAAGATTTTGAAATTAATTTCCAAGTGGGTACTATGTAAAACCAAGTTCGGGGTCCTATGCTAAGCTAGTCGGCTGTGGCGGCAATCTTGGTTGACAGTCCAGGTCACCAGTCACAATTCTGAAAGAGGACCATTGCCGCCAATTCTGGTTCCAATTGGCCAAGCCGTTTCAGACAAGATTTTGAAATGAATTTTCCAATGTAAAACCAAGTTCGGCTTTGGCAGCCATCTTGGCTGAAAGTCTGGAACATATAAGACACAATTCTGAAAGAGAACCATCTCAGGACCATTGCTGCCAAGTTTTGTTCCACTTGGCCATAGAAATTCATTCCCCTTTTTTCTATATTTAGTAACAGCAGCCATGCTGTTTGCAAGTCGGGGATGTCGGACACAATTTTGGAAAGGGGCCACCCAAAGACCATTCTACCAAAGTTTGGTCCCAATTGACCCACTGATTTCAGAGGAGATCTTTAAAGGAAAGTTTATGGCGGACGATGGACCCAAAATTGTAGGTCCAAGTGGGCTAAAATGTTGTCTTTGTACACAATATGAAAAGACCGGTGTATCTTAGCGTAATCATAGATTTAAGAGTGATACCAATTTTAATGAACTGAATGAGAATACTCCGTATAGTTTTCCAAAATTTTATTCATTTTTAATAACAATTAATCGTTAAAGCGTTTCAGGGGGAAACAAAGATTAGAAAAAAACAAATAACATTAGAGGTCATATAACTGTAATGGATAAACGGAAATAAATAAATGAATGAAAAAATAAATTAATCAGGACATCAGGGTCAAGATTACCTTAGATATACGTCCTACCTTCAATTAAGAAAGGAGTACACAGTTGTTGTTTTTTTTTTTCAGAAAAATATAAGAGGATTAGGAGAGCTGGCAAACACATTGAATTTAGATATACGTTGTCAAATACTCCTGACTCGTGTTGTCAAATGCATGTTATTACAATTTTATAGATGGTGTCCTGTGTTGTCATTGTATTTTTATTATAGTTTTGTTCTTGTTGTAAGACCCGGTAACCCTTTAGCGCACATAACTACAGGATGCTCCACAGAGACTTTCAACACATTGAAAGTACATATATAGCAGTTTTGTTAACTTGGATTGCGTATTACATAGATGCTATAGGTTTATACATTGGTATTTATTTTAGTGGTTTTGTCATGACAAAGATCTCAAATAACAACTTTTTAGCATGACAAATGGTCAACAATTTGTTCTGAATATTGTACCAGTATAACATGACATTAAAGTATAATATCAATAAAATTCATTAGGGGGGGGGGGTACCTAAATCCACTATGATAACGGATTTTTGTGAAATAAAATGGATTAAAAAATATAAATGAAGCCGTTTAATGTAGATTTCATGTAAAGAGAACCGAGAAAATGAATAATTTTACTTAAAATTGTCATTTCTCAAAAAGGTATCCCTAGAATGTTTTATAAAATTAATTTTATTGCTGTCAATACTTATATTTTATTGATAAGGTCACCAGCTTATTTTTCAGAGTGGAAATATTAAAAGGTATGTTTCCTGCGCGATATCGTTGACGCTTGTATTCACTCTGTGTGTAGTTATCAATTTCATTTACTCAAAAACCGTAATTAATTTTATATCAGTAAAAAGACAATTTCAATGACAATAATATATCATTAAAAAAAATCTAGGGCATGATTTTGAAAAATCATAATTAAAAGATTTGACTTTTTCATGTATTATTAGCTATATCGTATGGCAAGCCGTTTTACTACTTATTCTAATTTCAAGATTTCTAATAAACTTTATAAGATATCTTATATAGTTTATAAGATATCTTATATACTTTATAAGATATCTTCTAAAGTTTATAAGATATCTTCTAAAGTATATAAGGTATCTTATAAAGTTTATAAGATATCTTATAAACATTATATGAGATATCTTATATATTGTATGAGATATCTTGACGTTAGAATAAATAGTAAAACGGCTTGCCATAATATATTTGCTAACACTTCTGGAAGTATAAAAGCGGCATAATTTTTTGTCGATATCAATATGCAGTTCAACATGCTTTGTTACATGTAAACATTTATAAAAATATGAGATATAGCCCAATTAGGTACCTCTGATCGAATATTGACGCTAAACCATGTCATTTTACAGGGTTCTATTTACACATTTTTGGTTTGTACTCTCCTTTAACATGTTTAACGCACTCTTTTGCACCCTTGTTTCCAGAGGGACGGATTAATACACCAACAGTTTGTATCAACCTTTCATCACTTCGGAGCAAGCGAGATACATATCTCGTTTTTAACATAATTCTGTCTATAATTTTTAGACTCCAAGCCATAAATATAGTACCCTTACAAATCCCGCAAATTTTATCTCATTGGTTAATTTTATCTTACGGTTTAACTGAAAAACTTTTCCATACAATAATGATCGTAATGGCTCTCCTACTCTGACGCATTGTGGATTTTTTAGAAAAATAAAAATGTTTTACGGGTCAGAAAACCGCTGTGGTGTCTGTTCTCAACATAAGATGTAGTTTATTTTAAAATTTAGAAAAATTGGCTACATGTGATACCTTTCAGCTGACAGGACCAAAAGTTATATTTTCTTATTTTCAGTGAAGTTTTCGAAATGGAAAAACAACGATTCCCAAAACAGTCAAGTTAGAAAGAAATAAAATAAGAAATTTACTTGTACATAATATCAAAATTCTGTTTAGATAAAGTTGTTTACTATTTACATCTGATATAGATTGTTTTAATACAGTCATTAGAATACATACATGTATATAGTTTATCTCGACGTACAAGGACCTAATTCGTAAATATAAATCAACGTGCAAAAATCTTGTATGTTCAGGTATTTCCTATCCCATCAAAATTAGTCCACGGAGCAACTCCTCTCCGCGGATTCTGTATCGGGATACCCAGTGATATGGCGAGCCTTATAAATGACCATGTGGATAAATCGGGACAAAACACTATATTGAATCATTATATATGGTTGAGAATCTAAAGAATTTAAAGACACCAACTCCATTGACCAACTTTTCCTGACTTTGGACATCCGAAACCGCTCTAAAAAAAAGGACAAATATACCTAAGGAGCAATCAAAACAAACGTAATACATTGGACAGACAAACCCGGGAAGACAAATGAACAACCACAAGTACAACAAATAAACACAGAAAACTAAAAAAAACAATGAACAACACGAACACCTATAAAAACCAGGAGTGAACCCAGGTGCTCCGGAAGGGTAAGCAGTTCCTGCTCCGTATACGGCACCCGTAGTTCAACAAAGTCAATCCGGTGGAAGTCACAAATCGGTGGAGGCACATGAAAGGTTACGACAGTGGGAACAGGTCCAACATCATCTTCGATATTGGAACACTGTAATGGTCAATCAATTCGTGATGACAACCGTAAAATTTCCTAAGTGATGACATCAACTTTTCCCTGATAAAACCCTGGTTAAGAAGCTTTTGTGACAGCAGTAATCCTCTTTGTCGAAAGTCATGGTAACTCACGCATGCCCTTGAAAATCGGATAAGCTGAAAAACGTAGACGCCATATGCAGGCGATGCTGGTATATTGCTACTCAAGAAGGAAAAAATTAACAATAGGAAAGTTGAAGTCATCACGTTTGTCATAAAGTTTTGTCTTCAAACGCGTCTCATAGTCTATTTCAAGAAACAAATCCAAATATGAAACGGACTTTGGTGTATCTGTAGTATCCTTAATTTAATGCTCACTGGGGTAGATAAGATGTAGAAAGTCTTGGAATTTGTCGTTATTTAACGACAACACATCATCTATATAACGAAAAGTGAAATTAAAGGATTGGGCTAGTTTCTTTTTGTTTTCACGCAATAACCCTTGAATGAAGTCCGCTTCATATGAGTACAGAAACAGATCGGCGAGGAGAGGAGCACGGTTTTGATATTTACAAGAAAATTTCTTATTTCTTCATAAATGCTCACAGATAAAAATAAAAACACAAATATAAACTTATTGAAATTCAACCGGAAAATGTATCCAATCTATCCAATCTATAAATGAGGCACCTCATTCTTAGTTTACAGTAACAGAAAGGATAGATAAGTATATATCATCAGGTTTTCTGCAAACGTATATCGTAAAATATCAATGGCCATCCGCCTATAACCGGAGGTTTTCCTGATATATTCGGGTCAAAGTTGGGTCAAACATTATGACGTCGCTGATATATTCGGGTTAGCTCATATTAGGGTCGGGTCAACTCTTTACGACGTCATAATGCCGAAATACACGGGAAATTCAGAAGGCATGAGCATGTTGATATAGGCATGGGGAAATACGATAACGACGAATGATGATGTACTCAAAGTCCATAAAGATATTTGCCAGAAGTGCTTATTGTGTACAGGGGATGCTTAATTTCCCTTTTTAACAATTTTTCTTACACATTCAAAACAAATATTGCTGCCCTTTTCTGCTTTCTGTTATAGTGCTGCGTAAGATTTGTTAATTCTGACGGATACGCTGTCTTGTTTGTATTAATTAACAATGAGCATTAAAAGTATTATGGAATACAATGTGATGCCAAGTGCTATACAAGGGGTAAGAAAGGATAAGGTGGATAATGGCAGGACACAAAATTGACAATGTTCGTGACAAATCTTCCAGCAAAGCAGCATTGTTCTTCATTTTTAAGTCTTCTTGAGTTTTTCACACAGAGAATTAAACCAAACAAAAGTCATGCTATTTACATAATTTGATTGTAATCTGGACGGTTGTTTTTTCTTCTGTTGTTTACTCAATGTTTTAATTGTTTACAAGTGTTATGTGGTGGGAATGACTATTTTCTGATCTGATGTGTTGAGTCTAAAAATTCAAATTCCGTTATATAAAGCCCATGGCATCTTATTTTGTCACATTGACTATTTTACTTGACTATACCCAAATAAAAATCACAAGTAACATTTAAGTTTTAATAATAATAAAATACAACAAATCAAATGATATATATACTAATATACGTGTGATTAAATGTTTTAAAAGATTACAAAATATAATACGAACAAATTATATAGTAGTTATCGCATTGCATATATTAAAAAAAGTTAAAATATCTACATAACATAAATTTTCTGGAAAAAAATAAATTAAAATATAGAAGACTATATACGAAAACAGGTTGATAATACTGTACTGTACTGATTACAAAATATAATACGAAGAAATTATATAATAGTTATCGCATTGCATATATTAAAATAAAGTTAAAATATCTACATAACATAAATTTTCTGGAAAAAAAATTAATTAAAATATAGAAGACTATATACGAAAACAGGTTGATAATACTGTACTGTACTGATTACAAAATGTAATACGAAGAAATTATATAGTAGTTATCGCATTGCATATATTAAAATAAAGTTAAAATCTCTACATAACATAAATTTTCTGGAAAAAAATTAATTAAAATATAGAAGACTATATACGAAAACAGGTTGATAATACTGTACTGTACTGATTACAAAATATAATACGAAGAAATTATATAATAGTTATCGCATTGCATATATTAAAATAAAGTTAAAATCTCTACATAACATAAATTTTGTGGAAAAAAATAAATTAAAATATAGAAGACTAAACGAAAACAGGTTGATAATACTGTACTGTAAAGTCTTAGTAAAAGATGTTCAAAGGGAGAGTAGTAAGAATCTTTAAGCACCGCAATATAGTTTTTTTTAACATATTTACAAAATCTTGGATACATATTGTATACTGATTTTCCATTTTACGAATTTAACTGATTTTGCATGATTCTCTGTTTTGTTCCAACTTTTTGTATCCCATTTCGTCACAATTCGCATTGTATTTACTGCCTTCGTCATTTCCGTTGTTATCACTACCTCTGTATTGTTCGGAAGAGTCTTCAGGTTCATCATCAACTGCATCATCAAATTGCTCCTCTACATCGCTGTTGGTTAATGAATCATCTACTGTATGCATTTCACATCTAATATTCGACAATTGATCTATTTGCTCTGACGAAGAATTACCAGTTCCTTCTTCGTGTGATTGTGTCGTCAACAACTCTTTGGTTTTAGAAGTAACGATTTTATCATCTGATGATCTGCACATCGCTTCACATGTACGTCTGTATTTTTCGTTATCCACGTTCAATTTTTTAAATGAAGTTTCCTCGGTCTCTTTTGTAACATCTGATTCCACATCTTCCGTAGAATTTTCATCAGTATAATTTCCAGAATCTCTTTTAATTTCATCTTCAGTGTTATTTTCGAGGTATGCTTTTATTTCATCGTCGTTTTTGTCTTCCTTTGTTTCTCTAGCGCTCTTTTCACGTGTGTCCTGTATAAGATTTAGCGCTGCTTTCTCACAGTTTTCTTTATCATTCCCATCTTCATTTTCTGATTTAGTTTCAACGGAACTTCTAATTACTGGCTCATCTGTAGTTCTTGGTTTCATCTGAGTATCACGTTCTTCAAAGCAACGATTTTCAAAGACTAATTTTATGTCATTAATACACTCCTCATCCGCATTCAAACCATTTTCCGCTAATGAATCATTTCCATTCCTTGTTTCCATTTCAACATGCCTTCTGTTGTCCGTACCATTCCTTACAACAGATTTTTCGTTTTCTGTGGTAGGTTTCACAGAAACGGAATCATCTTCTACATATACAGATTCACTTCCTTTGTTGGTTTCATCAGCATTGTTGCTCAGAAATTCTGCTTTATCAGCGTCCTTATATCCAATACTGCCACCATTTTGCATGTTTATCTCAACACTTTTTCTATTTACCATGCCATCATTTCCTCTGTCATTGTCATAATTTGAACTATTTGCCTGTCCTTTAGGGTGTTTGTCAGTATCACTTTCCTCGTCGTATACTGGTATGTCCTTATCATTGTCATTTTTGACCACTTCATTTGGAGTTTTGCTTTTGTCAGTTTCTGTTTTTCCTTTCTGCAACCGAATTCTCAACTCCTCCTCGGCAAGTCCTGTATTTGTATCGAAACAGCTATTTTCTTCCAATTCTGTCGAAGAGTACATGACACCTTCATCATCACATTTCACCTCAGTAGTCAATAGTGTGGCCTTATTGGTTGGGTCTTCTAAGTCATTGATCCAAGAACCTTGTTCTTCAAAACCTGGACTTAATTTACTCCCATGACCATTCTGAGAAGGTAATGGCAAGTTAGACCAATCTGGAAAATCTGCCATATCAACAAAATTACCTATGTGTACAGTATCGCTTCCGCTATGGTACCGTACTTTAAGTTCTGGTGCTCTGTAAATGTCTTGGGGAACCATCATCTGCAAGTTCTCACATGGTTCATGGAATTCTAAAAGTAACAAAAAGGTAATTTCCTGATGTTTCTTTTCAGCGACGTATCATAAACAAACATTTATATGAATTTTGATAAACTATATATGCCTATTTCAACCTATCACTTGCAACAGCAGTGCTCAAGGCCAATCTAACCAAAATATGTATAGTTGATTCAAATGAAATCAATATTTAAAAACTCTAAAATGTTGCAAAACCAAAATAATAATCCCAAATTTTGAAGAGCAAATTCAAAAAGGCCAAAAAGACGTAAAGGACAAAGGCAAAACCATCTAAGGACAGGAGAGAGATACTCCCCAATTTTCTCAGAATGAATATTTTTATAACTGTAAATTTAAAGTGTCAATTGTTACAGTAAATCTATAGTACCAATTTTACGCCAATACCGCATTACTATCAACTGAGCTTGTGCTTCCTTCGGGGACTTGAAGTGCACCGATAAAATCATCCTCACAAGTGGTTGCAATGGATTTTCTATGATCCCAGCTTTGATGAACTATATACACCATGCCTCATTAGCTGTGCTCAATACCAAAATCAACGTGGAAGAACGAAAGCATAATGTAACTTTCAATTAACCAAGGGCAACCAACTGGTTCACATGTGAAGGCAATGTTTTCGAGTAATTTCACATTTGCACAATAGCTCTTTTTGTAATTGCAAAGTCATTCAATTAAACCAATGATTTCAAGTCTGGCAATTGTATGCAGTTCTAAAGAAGCACCAATAAAAGTTCGTTTGCATTGAACCTACCAGAGAAACTTGCACTCGAAAATCCTAGCGTTTACAGATTATGTGCATTTGATTAATAAAACGATGTTTAACGTGGGTTTGGAAAGGGGTGCATGGTAATTTTACTTGTATTTTCTTAACTTCTTGGATCAGTTTCAAAACGACATCGGATGCCTGTCAAAATTTATCGCCTAATATATATTACCGACAGAAAAGTTACTCAAACAGGGGTATGTTGCTCCTTAGTTGCAGTCATCCTAATTAAAGTTTTATGGACGTCATTGTGATTTGGTTCACAGGTATGAAAAAAAACGTTTCCCAAATGAAAATGGACCTGTTCCATTGATGTCCCTTCCTAGTACTGGATTTGACATGTGCAGCATGGCGGTTGTCCTGCCGGAAGCAGAGACTGCTTACTCTTCCCGTGCAACTGAGTATATCCTCGTTTTTTTTAGTGAGGTCCATTTTGTTCGTATGTTTTTAGTTTTTAAGTGTAGTGTCTGTATTGTTTTGGTTGTTCCTCAGTTGTTTTCGACCCCCCTCCCCCCATTTCTTTCGCATATCCCTTTGGTATTTCTTGACTTTATATATATATATATATATATATATATATATATAAGTTACTAAAATTGAGTATCGCTTTGGAAGACAGTTTGAATAAACAGAATTAAAATTTTTGGGGTCATTTTGGAGTCTGAACATGTTAAGAAAGTTTTAACACTCAGACTAAACCAATTTTTTTTCTGTAAGCGACTACATTTGTCCCCTTTCATCTGATGATTCCTTCGTGGCAATATTCTAAAAATTGATACCAGAGGCTCAACAATGGACCATAAACCGCCTCTTATTACGACTTGTACAGTTAGAATAAATAGCAAATTCTTTGATACAATTGAAAAGATGATTTAATTAATGATTAAGCAATAAATTTATGTTTGTAAACATTCAAATACATTTTCCAGGTTTACGGGCATAGTCCCCGAAACCCTAAAACACTTGCTAGGTTGAAGGTAATAGTTACAGATTTAGGTTTTGATCAATGGCCATGTATGATGAAACAAATCCTTAGTAAATATTTTGATTAGTACATGTATATAACTAAATAATTGTAAGTGTGAATTGCTGTATTATGAAATTATAGTAAAGAGAATTTTTGTTAGTGAAAAGCATGCTTTACATACTACATCACCGCAATATATATATAAGTGATTCTGACATTATAACTTCAAAAAGTTTTTTTGGATTGGAAGCATACATATCGGGGCTGCCAAGTTGTTTAAGACCTTCATCTTTTTTTATATCCCAGACCATCTTTGTCCGCACTATCAAAACTGACCAAATCAAGAGCATGGACATCCAGAACGAGAATGCAATAAGACACAATCGAAATTGGCCTCTCATCCCATTCTATTCCATCCTCATCTATGCTTTGGATGAGTAAGATATGAGCAGAGCAGGGGTTGGGAGGACATACGTGTATACACAACGAAGACACACCAAACACAAAGATACCAAGACCGACTTAACGAGATAACAGTAGAAAATATAAGGTTATCTGCTCTTTCTTAAAGATGAGCACGACAGTGTCAGAAATTCCAAAAGAAATCACCAAGACCAAGACAGCAGATGAATAACAAGAATCTTTTATTATCACCACTTATAAAAATCGAACCTTCCTCCAAAATCGAGATGAATAAGCGAACAGAGTAGAATGAGCAAAATAAGCCGTGCGAACACAGCATAGAACAAGTGTATGTGCATTTCATTAAAAACTGAAGCAACCTTTGCCTTGTCCTCAAGATTATGTAAAGAAATGAGCACGAGGGCATAGGTTCGAGTACCTCCAGGATGGATGGATGAATTATTGTTTAATGTCCAGTGGCAATCATTAGGAGCATATCATATATATGAATATGATCCCTACTTTGTACTAGATCGACACGCTTAGCCGAATTTTTAATGTTCTAGCTCATGAAGTAACTGTCCACAAGACGACATATCACCCCACTCGGACAAACTATACTGACTCGAACCCTACCAGTCCTTTGCTCTTACTCCCAGATGCCGCGTGCTTGGTGGAGAAGCATCAAATACCAAATTTAATGTTCTTTGGTTTGACCCGGCCGCGGATCGAACCCGTGACCTTCCTCACTCGAGGCGAGCACGCTACCACTAGACCACCACGGCGGTTGAGTACCTCCAGGAAGACAATGCCAAAAACCAGATATTACATCACGTGACGGAACAAAGGCCATCCAAGTGAGATTAACCGACGATCGATGCACTACATTTGCATATTTCAACAAGTCCGAGATTCTGGTGACATCAAATGGCTTGTTTTGCAATTGGTTGAGACTGTGGGACATCAGAGCACACATGCCAGATATGAAACCTTAAATTCCGCGAAATATAAGATTTTCTCAAGGACATGCATATACATGTACCACCGTTTACAGCTTTAGAATCTTATTTTTAACATAAATTTATAAATTCTTAATAATCAGAAACATAAATTGTTTGTTGCATACAATAGAGGATAAGTGTGAACAAAAGAATAGGGAAAAAATTGAATAATTCTAACACATATTCTGACGAACGGAAGAACAATACGTACATATTCCAACACACTTGACTCCTCCAATCTCAATACTCCTAAAAATCTGGTTTACTCTTGATGTTTAAAATTATTTTTGACTGCATTTCCACTTTGAGACAGTTTCAATGAACTGGAAAACCGAAATTAACGCACAGTGTCACAATCAAAAGATTTGACAAAGGGACATACTTTGTTATGATATGACCGGTGAACGTTAATAACTTGACAGGTCATGAAGCACAACAATTTTCAATTTTGGAATCTTCTGCACAGTCAGTCTTTGTTTTAAAAGTGTATTCAGTTACATTGCCTGTTAAAACTACAATAAATATTCTGCAAATGACTTTCATTTTGGTGTATGGATGATAGTACACACATTTCGAATAACATCCTCAGGGAAATAAGAGTTATCGGCCCTGATATTGCTGGATGGCTTCAAATTCAGAAATTTAGAAGTGTCCATTGCTGAATCTGTCTAGAGGCTCAATAAACGTACTACAAATGCATGAAACAGAGTTTGTACTCTGCTAATAAACCAATATATAAATCATATTCAGCTCAATTTATTAATGCACTATGGATGATACATGTATTATGACTTATGTTAAATGTACATGGCAGTATAAAAAAGCTCCCAAAACGTCACCCATCACTAATATACCAGAACTAGATTATTTACCTTGGTTAATACTTATACAAATACCATAAAACATTGTAAATTAATGAGCATATCATTTACAAATATTTACTGAATACCAAAAATATTTCAACATCTAGTTTCCAGAGTAAAATCCCAAATCTAAATAATATACTGCAGAGTTAACAAAAATTTGTCATGGCTGAGATACTATTTTCAGCAAATTATTCATTAGATTTTAAGTTATCTTTATATTTCATATTTCAAGCATTCTGTTTTTTATACCTTTACAACAGAGAATGTTTGCCGCTCATGATATAAATGGTTTTCTATGATTTCTTAATCTGCTTGGCTTTTTATACATTTCACAAAGCACTTAATATACTTCGGGACAAAAGCGTGAAAATAACCCAATAAACACTAATATATCATACAAGATAAAAGCATCATTCCGATTTTGAGTATGGGTAAACCTTACGGTACCCTATTCCTCCTTCCTAACCACAGAACCGTGTACTGTTACATTAAATATTAAGATACATGTATATAAAAGTATACATACTTACTTATAAATTACTAAAGCAACCCTTAACCCTTTCAGTGATAATTATAATTCATGATAAACAATGATTTAATCTTTTACTGGTATTTGCTACCTTTATATTGTAGACACACGAGTATGTCTTGCCCACGTTAACATTTTATTTGACTACATAAACAGTTATACAGAGTTTAATACAGTTAACATAGGACAAATTCATGATATCACATACTTCCACTTGATAGTTTTGAAAATTTTTCACAAACAGTTAAAAGTTTGAAGATATTGATATACGTATTCAAATATTACAAGTTTTTACCATCAAAACCATGAAAAGCCAACTGCATGTATATATTGAAGGCACACATAAATGCATTATTTTCAAACAAAAATAGCCCTTCCTTCGACACAAATAATCATTTACTCCAAAAGTAAGCATGTTTTACATTTACATTTTCTTTTCAATAAAACATTCAGCTATATGGCACACAATAAGATAAGTTTGGTCCTTTTCATTTAGCTTCACACATACATGTACACAAAGTACCTGTATCCAACATGAATACATCACACACAATTTTGGGATCATAGTACACTATTTTGTCCAAAATAAGCATAAATGTTTTAGTAAAATTATTAAATCTTACTCCTAAATTCCCCAAATTTAAAAATCTCACCCCTTATTGGGAAAATGATCATCCTTTACCATTTTGGATTGATTACATGTATGACAATATGCTAATTTTTTGGCACAATAATGAGAAAATTTACATACAATACAGAAGGCAACTTCAATAGAAACTGAACAGAAGTTTCACATTCAAAATTTATTCTACTAAATACAATTGTCTTATTTTTTTAAACCTTGCTCAATCAATGATTTAAAAATTACAAGAAATTATCAATTGTTTAACATCCAGCCAAAACAATGATGAACAATTTTTATTTCTCTAAAATCACATTAAAAATTGCTGAAATCTTTTAATTTTCAATTTATTTCTCTTTTTTGCAAAAGTTGGGGAAATTGAGACAACTTTCTAGTTTGATTTTTGTTCCTTACCATCATATTTTTAGTGCTAAGGTCTAAGCATTATGATGAGAGATAAAATGATAACATTGAATGGGTGGGAGATGTAATTTGTTTTCCTCCTGTTCTAATCATCTTTTAAAAAAGGAATTCCCCTAAACAGGAAATTTTAATGAAACAACCCCTACCATATTCAGGAATATAAAAAGAATTGTGACATTTATTAAATATTTGTGTATACATAATATACATATGGAATGGTTATTTACAGATTTATAATTTGAGCACTTGGGATTTTTTTTTCATGTAAACTAATATCTTGTTTGATGTCAATAAATACTTCCTTATTACTTTAACTTCCTGGGAAAATAAATAGATCTTATCACTTCATTAAAATAAAATTAATTCATTTCATCTGAACAATCACTTTTTCTTCATTTTTCAGATGAAATGTATCTTATCTTCAGCCTTGTTGATCGTGTCTTTCATGGGCTCACTTCAGAAATGCAAAATTATTGCTGTATATAACTTCCCAGTTTAATGTAATATTCCAATCTACATTGATTTTCACTGGATGAGGCTCTAAATTGCTTAGTATTATTTCTGTAACTAACGCCTTTGGAGTTGACAGCACATGCTAGGTGTCACTTTCAGATCTAATGGTTGCAAACATCTGTTTACTGGCTCTGTTAAACATTTTACCAGTAAACTCAGATTGCAACTATCAAATCCACAACTGACACAGGCAAATACTAAAACACAAGACAGTTATTCTATTTTTAGGATTTTTACAAACATTACCTTGGTGTCCATGCTGTTTGTATGAACACTGAAATTAGACCATAAATAATAGGTCACAATGGAAGACTTTTACCAAAGAAAAAAAAATACAAACAAGATATCAGTTTGAAAAACAAAACATTTTTTGTATGAATTAAATAATATTTACATTATTTATAATATATTTACAATTACATTATTTATAAGTTATTTACATTTTACAAGATGTGCAAATTTCTATAAATTTTACATAATTTAATAGGAAATACATATTATATATCAAGATAAACAATTTTAATATTAATTTAAATTACTTTTGACATTATGTAATCACTTTCATTCATTTTTTCCTCAAAAGAAAACACAACTGGCCCGGTTGCATGCAGATGAAATTTGATCTTTCATTTGATGGTAGATAGAAATAAAAGTAAATTTCATAATACATGTAAATTTTCATTTGACAACTTCCTGATCAAATAATAATGTAACATTACAATTTTTTTTTGGTAAATCATTAAAAATGCAATATTCTTTAAAAAAAAAAAGAAGAATTAACGGTAAATTTGGAACTTAGTAATGATAGTACTTAATTTCAACTTGCACAAGTTTTACATCATGCAAGTGTAAAGTATGATTTATGAAATATGAAAACAGAAACTTCTAAATATCTTTTAACCTGAATAAAATACTTGATAATTTCATACCAAATTTTATGAATAATTTTCATGTTTATTTGTGATCCTCCACATTATATCTGCTGACAGCTATAGGGGATATGCATAAAAAGCCCATTTTTAAAAGGTAAATTTCCATTTTACTTAAAGCATCTGATGATCAAGATTTTATCTTCACACTAAATTCAAAATGACTGAAGGTCTAACATTTACTCTTCCATGGCCAGCAACTGTACAACCACTTCAGTATTAAACAATAGGATTATTCAAATCTGTAGTGTCATCTGAACATTTACTTTGGGTGATTTTGTTGAAAATTGGCATAAAATTTTGAAAATAATCTAAATTTTCTACATATGGACCAACAAACCACAGTAGTAATTTTTCTATTTCTATTTTCCTAAAAAATTCTGTAGGACTATTGACTTGACATTTTTCTCTATCTTTTACTTTTTTTCAAAATCAGAGTTTTCCTTTTTCACATTTCACAAATCCTCATCTGTTTTATACTATATCTAACAGCTGACTCTTGTTATCTCAAAGGTTTAGGACTGTGTGAAAAATGATATAACATCTTTTTTCCACGAATAAATCTAGCCTGAGCACTCACTTTAGGAAGAATTCCAAACTTTCACATATCAAGAGTAAATAGTGTAAAATATGATCTTGAGACCAACATATTACTACGAGAAATTAGTTTTGTGATAAAAGTCACAGATAATGTGAGTTAACTGTACTGTAAAAATAGTCTAATAAAACTGTTGAACAACAGAAAGTAATTGACCGACTACAAAATGAAAACAACATAAGAACTACAAGTTTGGTGAGTTCAACATAAAATATGTAACCACAAGGCCATGCAAAAATTAATTCTTTGATTTTCATCCCTTTTGTAAAAAATTATTAATTTTTTTTTACTAGTACCTCACGTATTCTACATGTAAATTAAAAAAAATAGGGTTTTTCAGTAATTTGTAGAGATGAGTCCTGGACTCATAATTTTGGGCTTGGACAGATTTAACTGCAAATACTGTGAAATCAAATTAAAGAACTTCACAATATTTTGAAATATTGATTTTGGATTCAAATAAATGAAAATAGTTGAAAATGAGCATTTTTGTCTCTGATGACAACTACAAAATGTGTCTATAATACACAGATGCACACAGATGCCCCGCACTAAAAACAATATAGGTTTTGTAATATTGACCTAAATAGGAAATAAATATCCAGTTATGAAAGGGAAAAATGAACTGCAAATATATGGTACAGAATTGTTGTACTTTAAAAGACCAAAATTGTTTTGTTTAAGTATCATTGACAACAGGATTTCTAAGATATGGAGCTATGGCAGTATGAATTTGATTTCTTTTATTATATGTTCTAATGAGCAGATTTAAATAAAAAAGACTTTTTCAAATGTAAGAAATATGGTGGTGAATTAAAATGGATGTAGGAAAATGTGTTTGTGATGAAAAACTGTTGTCCAAAAAGGGAACTCCAAAAAAGTTACAGGTGGTAAAGTGTGAAATAAAGGTCATAGACCCAATGTTGCTAAACTGTGTTGTACTATATAAGAGGACTGCGGAGGTGAAACATCATTGATATATTACCATAGGTTTCTGAGGAGGCAGACCTAAACATAAACATAAGGCAAAGTCATCTGACCATGAAATGTAGGTCAATGTGACCCAAATATTGCTGAATAGCGTAGTACTATTCAAGAGGACTGTAGTGGTGAAAAATCATTGATATATTACTATAAGATTATGATTAATTGACCCTAATGTAGTAAAATTAAACCAAAGTCACTGAAGCATGAAATGTAGGTCATAGCAACCTAAGTGTTGCTGAACTGCATTGTGCGTTGTACTATACAAGAGGACTGTAGTGGTGAAATATTATTGATATATTTCTATAGGTTTCTGAAAAATGAACATAAACGCAAAACTTAACAAAAGTCACTGAAGCAAAGATGAAGGCCATAGCAACCCAGTGTTGCTGAACTGTGTTGCACTATGTAAGATGACTGCAGTGGTAAGGGTAAATCTATATGCCCCAGCCACATTCGTGGCGAGGCATAAAAAATACGAAATACAAAAGTGTGGGATAGTATGTGATGCAGGGAAGTATTGGGATGAGAATCTTTGAATTAATTCTTTGTCTGGCCTAAAGAAAAGAAGTACATGTACATGTATCCATCAAAGACATGTGAAATGTTTAATATCATATATTTGTTTGTAAATTTTTCAAAATGTTTCACATAAAACTAAATGCTTGGAACTTTAAAATTAGTTTCTGAAAATCTAAAGGTTTTGAACTATGTACTGAAAAAGATATATGCAGAAGTACTCATGTACCAGAGTCAGAGATTACTTAATTAGTTTTCTATGGAACAAAACCAATTTTAACATTAGAAGAGAATATATTAAAAAGACGGTGGTCAAATTCTTAAAAAATGATGCCCTCAGTTCACAAATCTTGGATCAAAACAAAACGATAAGATAACAGACTACAAACTAACAAAAACTAAACAAAAACAGAAAGTCAGATATCATATTTTGGTGGTCGACACAATATCAAAGGCAAGTTTCACCAGATGACGTCGAATGGTACTCCTAGTTGGTAGCTGCACTTTAGGTAAAGGTGAAAGAAAATTAAATAAATTACACAAACATAGGATGCAAGGGTTTGTTGAAAAGTTATGTATATTTTTGCTATGGCCAGTTGTGAAAGGATGGACAGAAAAGCTAATAGGAGACCCATAACAAAGACAATGAGAGAAAGAGAAGGACAAAAATAAAAATATACATAACATAAAGTGATGTGACAAAGGGAATCTATATATAATTTGATTAATATACCTATACAAACAACCCATTTTCTGTCCATCTTTTCACTTGTTTACCAACTCTTAAAAAATTGCTTTTTTTTTGTGTTTCAATTTTACTTTTGCACAGATTTTTGTAAAATTTTAACCTTGTCTAAATAAATTCATTTTAAAACGAAATACGAAATCAAGAGTTGAGCAACTTTAAATGGTCCATGCAATTATATCCCAGAAATAAGCAAATCCTTAAAACTATCTATTGTAATTCATTTCAACTACACTATTTAAATTTGAAAAAATGTACTCTTTGGTTAGGAATTGTACTACATTTTGTATGAATACTTAAATATCTATCCTGCAATATTTCCAATAACTAAACCTACAAATTTGTGATATAAATGTCTAGCCCATCTTGTCTCTTGCGACCATTTTCTAATTTAACACTTAGGCCAATTAAAATTAATTGATAGATTTTCATCCCCACCCGCCCCTCGAAAATCATGCCGCCCCGATTTTTTTTATTTTCTAAAAATTTACAATTTCCAGATTTTGTTCATCTCCGTTACCGGTATCCGTGTCAATAATTTCGTTTTTTGTTAACTTCCTGTAATAATTCAACATGGTTTTCGTGATTCTTAGAGTAGTAAGCGGTATAAGCCATTTTATAACGTTTACATATTAATAACACCTTACAAAATAGTTTCATATGAAATAAAAAATAAAAAATAAAATCCTCCCACCCGCCGCATTTTTTTCAAAAAGTTGGATGAAAATCTACTAATTAATCTCCCCTAAACTTAATGTGTTACAACAAACTAAACTAACTTTATTGTTTCAATATTGTTGTGTTAAATTGGAAAATACTTTATAATATATGTCTGACTGAACTATATTCTACACAAGTCCAATTCAAGTTGATTGATAGATTATCAGCCCCCCCCCCCTGGAAAAGTTTAAAAATTTTTATATCAAATTTTTTCATGTACATGATTATTTCTTGGAGTTCATTACTGATCTATGAAAAAATAAACGGTCTTCGTGCTATAAAATGTTTTTTGTCAAAGTGATGAGAATGGGATGGAATGAAGCCAATTTAATGATACAAAAACAATATCTAACATTTACATTGACTTTGTGACTGGTCAAATGGTGTACAGGTCAGCTATTCCAGCCTTGCAGACATCAACTATTTTCTCGCAGATGGGCCTTGCCAATCATGGAAATATATGTATATAAAAAAATAAAAATAAAATAAAATCCTTCTGAGAGGGGTGGATGATATTATCTATCAATAAACTTGAATTGGCCTAATGGACCATGAATTTGACTTGCAATATGTTGTTTTTTAAAAGTAACATTTTGACAAAAGTTTACAAAATTATTCAATTAAACAACATTCTTAGTCGAGACTGCATACACATTATGAGTATTTTCAAAGTCTTTATCACTCACAATATCAAAAAAGTTTAAAAATCATACAATATTCATATTAGGAATATTGAAATGGAAAAGATGACTGCTGATTTGCATAATAAGCTGGCCAAAATATTTTCACACTGTTACAATAATTCAACGATCTTAATAAGCTCAAGCTGGTTCAAACTACAGTCCAATAACAACACTAACCCTTGATAGAGTTGTAAATAGCCTCATTTAGTTCAATTAGTTAATATTGCATGAATCAGATTTGCTTTAAGGCTGTCTTAGTACAAACAAATTCTGCTTAAAAGCATTCAGATTCAAACACAACCTATTTATAAACAGCACCTCAACTGACTTCAAATTCAATCTGGACACGAAAGTTCCTTCCAAAATGTCACACTTTCACATATATGTAATATTTCCTCCATTCAAAAACAATATATAAATAACATAATAAATAACAAACTATTTAAGTAAAAAGCTTTGCGTACTTGTTAACATGTGTTCAACCAAAACATAAACAAAACAAAACAAAAATAATGGAAGGAAATCCATGCCCTGAATAAAATGCAGCATTCCATTGGCTGATCATTTTCTTTACATGAAAGACCATTGGTGATAGGTTAGAATGTCTGTTCATCATCACATTCATCTGTCCAATGACCAAAAACTGCAAACAAAACAAAAATGCACACTGTCAATGTTATATTGTCCATAAGTTTGTTGTACACAATTAATTAAATCATATTTTCAAAAATTTATTTTTTCCTTAAGTCAGAAACAATATTTTCCTAAAAAAAAAATTGACTTCTCTTTTTTGTATTAAAAACATATTTGAAGACAATATAACAAATCCAGACCATTTGTCAGTATTTTTATGGGCAGAATGAAATGAGTACCACCATAGAATTGTGTTTCCAGCAACAATTGACAAATTTAGAGTTATGTCCGCCAACAGAAAAAAAATTCTTTTATTACCAGTGAAGACTATATCCTTTGCATTTGTTGACATACTGTACTTACTCAATTTATTTGACACTAAAATACACCTATTTTTTTAGGAAAATTGGAAAAATTTTAATTTTCATGAATTTATCTTTTGGACCTTCAAATCAATAGTTGTTTTAATATTGAAGACGAAAACAGTAGCAAACTTCAAATGACCCGCCATGTTTTTGACTAATATGAAACACGTGAACATCTCACAAAAGATTTTTTACGATCAGAATTTGGAGCATCTCAGAAATGATTTTAGAACAAATGTTCAACGTTTGTAGTCGCGTCGTATTTTGAAAAACACGAATAGGCAATTCCGTTCCAAACTCGTTTCGGATTTCTTTTCAAAAGTAAACTTCCAGGTAGGAAAAATTCAATAAAATTTACTTAAAAATCGATCTTGTTTCAATCAAATTTATTAATATAGATAGTTTAAATGGTTTGGAAAGACGAAATAAACACTCGATAAGGCCTGAAAGTAATTAACATACCTAAGAAGTTAAAATTACAGACTGTAACTACCTGAGAACAGCGATCGTAACTTTGACAATTTTGACATGGTCGAAAAAATAGAGTTATCAAAAAATTCAATTTTCCTCCAATTTTCAAAAGTGTCCAATAATTAGGCCGTCCAATAATTAGGGTTATTACGGTATCAACATTTCATTAATGTTGAGCCGTAAATTTTTATATAGTGCATTGAATTATGGAAAAATATATTTTTAAAAAGTATATCTTCAACCTTACCATCATAAAGAGGTTGTAGTCTGATCAATACACAATTTTATTTTGCTGTAACCTATCCATACATCTTGCAGGGGTATAAATGATGTCATAGAGGGTTATGCAAATATAGTTTTTTTTTATGGCAGTTATAACTCAAAACTTGTCTATTCTCTCAAATTTTTTGATGCAGATTAGAAGCGAAATTATTTATTAATTGAATTACATATATAACTTAAACAAAAGATTAACAGGTGAATGATTCACAGAGTATAATTTTATTCAGTGGAAAAGAAACAATTGTTTGTTTCTGGGAATTTAGTTTTGCTTACTTTACATGTTCAGACATAAAAACTCCTTTGAGTGTCTTCAAAACATTCATGAATGTCTTCAATATATTAATTTTTAAAAAACTATCTAGAAACACAAATTCATATGGAAACAACATGCAGTTACTGTGAGAGTAAATATATATATATTTCAAAATCAAACTTATATACTATTCCATGCCAAAGATCATGATCTGAATGATAATGGATGACAGCTTTTTGTAATTAAGATGGTATATAAAAGTATACACTATTTATATAAAGAACTTATTTTTTGTATCAGTTTTGAGAAATATTTTAATTTTAAGAATCCAAAGCTTGCAGACAGATGATAAAAACTTTATAGCATCTAAAGAACTTAGAACTCTAAACTTTACCTAATTACCAAACTTTAGGTAATTATCAAGTTTTTGAATTTTTTTTGGTTCTATTTTTCTATTTTCAGTAAATTCAAAGAAACATTCTAATCACTGCCTGGTGTAGCCTAATTTGAACTTTGAATTGTAGTTGCTTAAACATCCAGAAAACAAACTGGGGTTCCAATGAAATACTGGAAACCATACTGGAATGTCTTACCTTCACATATATCACAGTACGGTCTAGTAGATTTACGGTCACCATGGTGATGTGATGGGGATGGAGTATCATCTTCGTAATCCATGGCCTGACAAGGACAATCTTCGGTATCGTGTTTATCAAAAACGTCACAAATATCACAGAAAAGGCGAGGAGGAGGTTTCTTACTGTCACCCCTAAAATAAAATCATCATAATCTGATTAAACATAGGTTAAAATTCTGACTTATGATACATACAATTGTTTTCACGAGATAACAGCAATACTGACAGGAAAGCTTCTATCAGAACTGAGTTATCTCCGCACCATAAGAAGTAGTTTATCTCTAGTGTGAAAAATTCAATGAATAAAATGGAAGAGGAATTGAGGTTGAATTTTGGAAATTTGATTTAAAATGTTTTTAACTCCTTACAATTAATAAATAGATCGTATCACATGTTGGATGGAAATATACTCCTTTTCAAATGAACCCATCCAAATCGAATATTGTTGACCTGTCATATATAGTTACCGAGGAACATTCCTAATCCTGAAAACTAGAGCATGAAAATGAAGTTATGGTCATATGACAATGCCTAGCTCTAGCTGATGTGTCTTCATAGGCAGATCTTACCCAAAAATTGGGTTGTCAAATGTAACCGATGTAAATGTATTTTCTACTCTTAATGCTGCAACCTGAAAAGTGATACCCATGTCTCTTCAAATGTGCATATGAACATCTTGGTGGTCTCACGGTAGCTTGCTTGATTTGAGTGCAGAATGTCATATGTTTGATCCCCTACTGGGTCAAACCCAAGACTTTAAAATTGGTATTTGCTGCTTTTCTGCCAAGCACACACCATTAAAGAGCAAAAGCAAATACTATTCAGCTAAGAGTCAGAATAATACATGTATGTCCTGCTCCTGCAGACTGTTAGCTAGCACGTCAACGTCTGTCTAAGAGTGTCTTTCTAGTAAACTTACGCTTCTTCTAGAGAAGAGTCAGCTTCACCATTTGTAATAACTCCGGCTTCCATTGCCTCTAACCGGGTCTTCAAATCTTGGTTTTTCTTTTGAAGATCTATTATCACAGAATTTAAGAATTCAACCTAAAAATAAGATAATTCTCATACAGTCTGAACTTAGCAACAAACCTTAAATATGTAACAGTACCCCCTGCACAGCCATCTACATTTTTCGTTTCATAGCAAATGAGATTTGACTCAATTGTCAGATTTAAAAACAGAATACAATATTGTCAACATCCATAAATATATGTATGCTATCTACTTAACTTTGCTTGTAAATCTGAATAACCCAATCATAATGACAACATTCAAGCCCGCTAGACCATCTTTTGTGTTACCAGAATAAGCAGTTTCTGAGAAGGTTTTCGGATTCATCCAATTCAAACAGGGACAAAAATAAGGAACCGTCATAGAGACCCTATGATTGATGATTCATACTAAATGGAACAGCTGGTTGTATTTTCGTATTCAAAAATAATAATAAATACTTTCTACCCTTGTGTTTTACCTCTTAAAATTGAAAAATATTGATTGGTATGTTATCGCGTGATTTTTTATGGTATCACATTCTTAATTTGTGTGTCAATAAAATAATCATATATCAAACTATAACACAGGTAATTTGAGGGTTTAGCGGGTGTCGTCTGCAGAGGCTAATTACACTTCGTAAAGGTGTGAAAATTCAATAAACATGTCAATAGTCGTTCAAGGACGGGGGCTATTAAAACCAATATCAAACACATAAAATTAATTAAACATGTTAGATAATAATAGATTTTATGTGACCAGCAGCCCAATTGCTGTTGACCTCAGTGTAGGCAATAAATCTCAACTTGTTTTTCACGGTAAAGGGCTGTCTTACTTTACCCATCGTTGCAATGACAATTCAGAGGTTAATGTCTGACCTTTGAAATGGTCTTTATATACCCCCAGTTTGGTTTTTACAGTCTGTGTGGTTTTCATCATCTTTATGGTATTGTTTTGTCGGAAGGAGATCTTTTAAAATTAGCTTGGATACATCATACTTAAAAGAATATCAGAACCCATCATAGTTAATTAATTTTTATAATTATTAATTTAGAACTGAAAGGAGCATGATTATCTTAATGAAAATCCTTTTATTTACCGACATCCAAGCGAGCTTTATTTAACAGTCAAACAATTCTTCTTTGATGATAACTTTTAATTTTGCCGACGTTTCTGCATATTTGTTAATAGCAGACGATTCTCAGTGTCACTGAATTTAAAAATAAATTTGTTTTTTGCCCAAAGAAGAATTTGAATAAATATTTACATTTTATGTCAAGATGATTGAAAAACTTAATTTTCAGACTTATTTTTAAATATAAAAATACCACCGATCTATTGAAAAATCAAACGATCTTGATCAAAGATTTTGTCAATGATATTCACCAACTTTTTGTCTATATCCAAATCATTTTCACACATCCGTTGCTCCAGGAAATAGTCTAAAAGTAGATGCGTATTATACACCCGAACTATCTTTTTTCTCAGACCTTAAGGGCCAAAATAGGGGTGCAGATTTACATAACTGCGGACTATACATGGCCTTTTACAGTACTATTGCTTAAAGCAGAGAAAAGAAAAAAAATCTGTAATCCAATTTTTCCCTGCAAAAAATCAAAACCTACCTGACCATCTATCTGTGTATCATCTACCTTGTTAGCTGTAAAATAAAAGAACACATACATGCATACAAAATGTATACAACACGTCTACAGATCTTAAATTTGAACAGTTTCAAGAACGATTGAACAAAACTAATTACCTTTAAGCAAGTTATAACTGAGATATTATAGAGTTTACACAGGAAGATTTATTACAATAAGCCTTCGACTTATGGCAACTTTTATGATACAGATCAGCAACTAAGATATTGTAAGAGTTTGCATAGCAAAGCTTTAACAAATGTGTGGCAACCTTTAGATAAATAACAGCAATAAAATTTTAACTTGATTGTATTATAATAATACAAAAGTTGTTCTCACGATCTCTGTTAGCTTCTTGATCATGTAACTGAGATGTAACAAATAAAGAGTATTGCTGTTGATTTTCGGAGCCTGTAACTTTAGCAGTATTGCTATAAACTTTCCGATCATGTAACTGAGATTTAAGGGTGTTGATCTGATAAATCTATATTACGGCTCTATTTCCTCAGCTAGAAACTGAAATTTTTGGGAGTTGACCCGATAAATCTACACTATTGCTGTTAGCTTAATAAGAATGTAACTGAGATGTAACAGATTTGATCTGATAAATTCAGAGTATTGCTGTTACCTTTCTGAGCTTTAGACTGTAACAATATTGCTGTTAATTTCCTGAGATTGTTACTAAGATTTATTGACATTGTAACATAGATTTTAGAAAGTTTACCTATTGTAATGACAATATTTCCAAGATTGTAACCGAGATTTTATAACTTTACCTGATAGATCTATAGTATTGCTGTTAACTTCCCGATCCTGTAACTGAGATTTCAGGGAGTTTATCTGACTGATTAATTCCTTATTTTCTAATTCTTGTTTCTCTGATGACTGTCTGTGTTTCTCTAAGGACATGTTCTCATTCTTCAGGTTGGCAATCTAAAAATAAACGAAAAAATGTTGCACAATAAGTTGTAAGACTATTTACATAAATGGCATTAAAAATAGGTGGATTGTGAAATTGAATAACACCACTTATTCTTCAACTCTAATTTGGGTTCAAAAATAGCCCTACAACCAGATCTTTACTACACTTTTGAATAAAGTGCTGTAAAAAACTCTTTTATAGTACATGATGTTCCTCGTCAATGAGGCGCAGGTCTTTTTTTTCTTTTACATCTTCCGAAGAAATTGGTTATTTAACAAAACACTACGTATACTTGCTGAACCAAGGAATCTCTTATAAAAATGCCTCTTTAAATAATCTAGTTGTTAGCATGTGGGTTATTATTATTTAATTTGTTTCGAACAGGTTGCTAAAATTATGCATCCATCATGCCTTAACCCCAATACCTAGTCTGTACCAAATCAGACTATCCTCTCTATTGATTCAATAATCATGTTTTATCCTTTTTTATTGTGTTTTCCTCTGAATGTCTGAGGATTGGATCCCTTTAATTGTCGACATACCTGTTATCCATTTTAATAATTTTTTTAAAATATTTATAGTACAAAAAACAATTTTGCCTGACGAAAAATTAATATTGAAATTTATCATATCATATTTCATAATTATGATTTCATAATTTTTCTAATTTTCAGCTCCAATAGAATTTGCTAATGAGAATTTTTTTTGCAGAAATAACCAAAATTTCCTGTAAAATGTAATGTTAAACTTTGATGGCTCTGCAATTTGAATGAATATTGTTGATACAAATTCTCCAACTTTACAAATGTTTTAATATGACAAATTATGTATTATGATCACCTATTTATCGTACAGCTAAATGAGAAAATTTAATTCATTTTGTCAAAAAAAAAACATCAATCAATAAATAGTTGGTATCTACACAATGTATATTTAACAGATTGAACTATCTTGAAAACCAAAATTTCCAATTAAATGTGTACTCACTGGTTTAATGAGAAATTTTTATCGTTTTTTTTTTTAATAAACATAAGCAAAAACATAAAATTTTTAATGGAATCACGTGAACATTACAAAAATGTTACCCAAACTGTTTTATGTGTTAGAAATACAACCAAGTTTTTGAATATGTTTATCTTTTATTAAACTTATAGTTATATGCACAGGGGCCCGACTTCTGGATATTTATTTCTTTTTTATTTTATTTTTTTGTTGTCTTATTTCATGAATACTTTTTAATAAATTTTTACTATAACAATGCAAATTATGCGTTTATTATCAATGTGCTATACACTATCCACGTCCTTATACTAAAAAATCCTAAAGGGATATAAGCCGCCATTTTGGATTTCCTACCTCTGCCACGATTAAAATCAATTAAAAATACTTCCATGTCACAATTTATTTCATATCTGCCCTCAGCCCTCAATCTCCTCCAAAATGAATGATCTTCAAAATCCAATCATCATTTTACCAAGCCACGACATAAAACTCGATAATTTGACGAGAAAAGTCAAAACTTATCATATTTCGCGTAGAAAGCAACGTTCCTCGTAACTTCACTATTGAAGTCAAAGGGATACAACTCTGATTCTCATTGCCTTATACATACTGATATATTCAGTAGCGTTGGTTTCGACCCGAAATATGCAAACTTTTGACTTTGCTTGTCAAATTAAAGAGTTTGATGCTGCATCTTGGTAAAATGGTGACTGGATTTTGAAGATGATTCATTTTGGAGGAGACTGAGGGCAGATATAAAATAAATTGTCACATGGAAGTATTTTTAATTGATTTTAATCGTGGCAGAGGTAGGAAATCCAAAATGGCGGCTTATATCCCTTTACAATTTTTTAGTATAAGGACCTGGATAGTGTATAGCATATTGATAATAAACGCAGAATATTTGTTGTTACAGTGAATATTTATTAAAAGTACTCATGAAATAAGATAACAAAAAAAAATAAAATAAAAAAGAAATAAATTTCCAGAAGTCGGGCCCCTGTGGTTATATGCAACTCAATGAATTTCAATTCAAACCTTTTTTTTTCTTTAAGAAAATATTAAATTAATTTTCTTTTTTACATTTTTCTTTCATAAAGATTAGCAAAAAAAAAAAAGAAAGAGCAAAAAGCATGAACTACATGTATTTTGCAAATGTACAATTTGGAAACAATATGACTTCTGGATGTAAAATACAGAAAATATTTTGTTGTCACACATTTAGAATGAAGGTTTTTCATTGGATTAAAAAACTGCTAAATAATAATAATATGTATTTTATTTATTTATTTAATAAAATAATTACAATTTTCTAGTGGAAGAACTCATTTGTTGTACTTATATACATGTATATGTAAAAAATGTCACATTTAAAATTGATAGCTCGTAAGAAGACAAAAACATTTTCTTTTTAAGGACAGGAGGTAGGATTTCTATCCAAACATACACTCTATACTTTGACTACAAATCAGATTCTATTTTCCTTTTGTATTACCTCTTTTTGTAGGGAAATCTTTGCCTTTTCCAGATTTTCCATCTCTTTTCTATGACTAAAAAAAAAATATTTCTGGATTAAATTTCCATATTATACTTTATTTTAAATATATCAATAAATAACTTAAATTAATATTATGCACAAAGACTATAAATCTCATGAAATTTCCAGCCAAAAACATTCGGAAAACCTCTTGGAATTTTACATTGTTTTCATTTTACATTAGAGGAAAAGATTCTAAAACTCTTGATGCGTTTTTAAACTGGTCATCTTTGTAGAATCTATATTTATCCTACAAGCAAATTTGTTGTTTAATTGATTTTCAGTAATTTAAGTGGATTATAATAAAGGGTAATTTAAATTCATTTGTCATTTTGTAATATTGGCTGCACAACTAACATTGAACCTCTCTAATTTTTCTCTTTTTCTAAAAGTTTTTACTTTAAGGAATTTTAAAGGTGGACATAATGGTCCAATTTTCCCAGTTGGACAGGACAAGATTTTTCAGCATTTTTTCCACTTCTTTCTAATTTTTTGTAACGGTAATCATATTTCTCTAAAGTCCAAAACCCTCAACAAAGTTTTGAACAAAACCAATTATAACCATTCTATGAAGGTGGAGTTCTAAACTGGTCCATTTATACTTTTTTCCACATTTTTCTAATTCTAAGTAAAGGTGGTTAAATTGTTTCAAGGTAAGGACCTGATACAGAATTTAATGAGGGGACCACCAAGGATTTTTGGTTCTAATTGGCCCAGTACTTCCAGAGGAGATTATCATTTTTTTGGGCTGTTTTTCTATTTTTTCTACTAGTTTTAGTAGATATTTTTGCAGCCATATTTGTACCAATATCATTCCTGACCATTGTGCATACTTCTGAAAGTGAATCATTCAACCAAAGTTTGGTTTCAATCACCAAGCTAGATGCAGAGGTAATTTTGAAGAAAACTGAATGACAACAATGACAGATGCAAAACAATTGCAGAAAATGGGCAAGGAGAGCTAAAAATATGTAAACAAACATTAATAAAACTTCAATACATACTCAAGAAATTACAATGACAAAATCTACAACCAAAGTCATTTATTCCCAAAATTTATTACTTGCTATGGAATAATTATTGTTTAGTTTGGGTTTTACGCTGTTTTCAGCACATTTGGCTATTTCACGGTGGCCAGTTTTTTATTGGTGGAAGAAGCAGGAGTACCTGGAGAGAACCACCAACCTTCAGTAGGAAAATTGGCAATCCTTGTCAATTAAGATCAAAGTCAAACACACCTCGCCACAGGTGACATTCGAACTCACAACCTCAGTGTAGACAGGCTAGTGATCATTAGTAGTCATGACGAACTACCTAGACCACTCACCCAATGAGGCCCCTGGAATAATAAAACTGCCTATCTAGAATATTACACATCATGCAATATTGAAAGCAAATATACCTATATGTATTATAGTTACTAATTAAAACTGACCATAAAATACTCTAACAATTTACATCTGTAGCAACTAAATATTCAGCAAAGAACTGTAAAACAAGAGGCTCCCAGGAGCCTGAATCGCTCACCTGGTCCTTAAGCTTTAAGGGAGTCTTTCATGAGCTATTACCCCTATAATGGATCATCTGACAACTTCGACCCAATTCAGACTTTTGTAGAGCTCAATGAGCTGATTGTTTAAGCAAACAACAGCTTTTCTCTATCGACAATAGTTTTCATTCTATAGGGCAAAAACAAGAGAAAACGCTATTTTTGACATTTAAAGGGTCATCTATAAGGCATCAACAGTTATTTTGACATTTAAGGGACAAAACTTTAACTCCTAAAGGGCTCATTTAAACATTTTGCAAACTAAGGGAAATGCTGTGAAAATGGTCAATTTTGATGTTCTAAGGGGAATAACTCCTAAAAGGAATGATCATACAACTTAATAAGTACAAATTTAAAAAATTTTAAAAAAAAAATCAAGAAAAAGGGCAATAACTCCTACATGGGCGGTTACATCTTCTTCAAAATTTCAAAGCAGGTAGATCTTGAGGTGTTGAACACTTTAGCTTCCCATCAGAATTTTGATATCTGTCACCATTTTTGAGTTATTTGCAAAAAAATGCAATTTACCCCTATGTTCTATTTTTAGCCATGGCAGCAATGTTTTTTTACAAATCAAAAATCCAAACGATAGTTTAGTAGCACTCATGCCAAGGAACAACTACACTAAGTTTGGTTGCAATTAAACTTATGGTGTAAGAGGAGTTAACGATTTTATTACAATGAATAAAGACTGCAAAAATGGTCAATTTTGACGATCTAAGAGGAATAACTCCTAAAAGGAACGAACCTACAACTTCGATCCTGTTACAAATTTTGTAGATCTTTGTGTGCCTAACAATATGAAATTTAAATTTTTCAAATTTCCTTTATAGTATCCAAGATATTGAGCTTAATAAGTGCAAAATTTGGAAAAAATGCAGAAAAGGGGCAATAACTCCTACATGGGTCGTTGGATCTTCTTCAAAATTTCAGGGCAGGTAGATCTTGAGGTGCTGAACACTTTTACCCTGTGCCAGAATTTTGATATCTGTTATGGTTTTTGAGTTATTTGCAAAAAACTGCAATTGACCCCTATGTTCTATTTTTAGCAATGGCAGCCATGTTGTTTGGCCAGCCGACTAAAAAAACACAATTTTGAAAGTAGATATCCAAGTGATGAATCAACCCAAGTTTGGTTCCATTTGGCTCAGTAGTTTCAGAGGAGAAGATCTTTGAAAAAAGTTTACGACGGACGGACGGACGGACGACGGACGCAAAGTGATGGCAAAAGCTCACCCTGGCATAGCCAGGTGAGCTAAAAACTCATGCAGTTAGTATTGTGAGAAAAGTTATACAAGGTGAAAGGTGCGTCATACCAAAGTAAATTGAAGGGTCCTAAAATAATTTTACGATAAATTCCCATGAATTTGATACTTAAATTTCAATGTTACAAAATAGTTCAATTTTTCACACTAAATGGTATCATCTCCCTTATACATAGCTCTGTAATTAAATATTTTGGGCTTTTCCCATTTCTTATCCTTTTTTTTTATTGGTCATTTAAGCACAAGAATCTGCAATTCATGTATATTTTCAGTTTTCAATATTTTGAGCCTTGAGTAAAATTGCAGAGTTGTAATAAATGCATATCCTACATGTATGTAGCAAAAATGCTATGTAGGAAATACTGGTAATAAAGATAAAGACTCTTTATAGTTAATAATAAATAGTTTTATGTGACAATTTACTCACAAATAAACAATCCCTATAATGGAGGCATTGAAGATTCAAATACATGAGGAGGTTATCTGTTAATAATTTGTTCAAAATTCAATCTTGTTTTTAAGAAAATATATTACCCCTAAGTAACAACATTTAAATATAAAACCATCTTTATTCGGAAAAGAGATGGTGTGACAATGACGCAGACAAAAATGCCATATTGCACATAGCGATCCCTATGTCTGCAAACTGACAATACAACAAAACCACAAATTTTCCTTCTGACAATTTCTGAACATAGTCCCAAATTACCTTCAACTCTAAACAATGAAAACAATCTGATCATTAATTTGTATTAATGAAGATGCAAGATAATAGAAAGTAAGACAACATTTACAGAGTTGTCTCCCATGCAATCGAGGGGAATAACTCTGATATAACTTGTACAACAGTCTAGTGCAGTAATATCTCTAGCAATCAAAAAAAGTCATGCAATTATCATATCTTACCAGAAAATGAAATCAGTAGCACACAGTGTTGTTTCAAAAGGGAAAAGAAAATTGTACATGTATTATAAATGTGTTATACATTTTTCTTAAGTTATTTTTGTCTTTTAATAAATTATTTTGTATTTCTGTGCTCAAGTGGCTTAGCTTAAAGAGGATAAATGGCACTTTCAAAGCAAGAGGATATATAATGGCTGCAAGTTTATACTTGTGAAGGTAGCCATATTATCTGGCGGAAAGGGTGACCTTCCGACCCTTATAAATTATAATCAGAGTGGAACACGACGGAACAACAAGATCACAACCTCAGTGTTGAAAGGTTAATGATCATAAGCAGTTATCCAGACCTCTCATGTTCAAAAATGAATTCTTTTGTTTTTTCTCATTGATTACCTGATTACCATTCTACATTGTTCAGTATTAAGTTAATCAAAGGGCAAAGATCGTAAATTAAGTTACAAAACACTCTGATTTCTAACAGGGTTGTAATTAATTAGTCAGAGATATGTTACATTTGATCTATTATAATTAATTTACTGGATATCAACCATTATAGTCTTAGCGACATCTTTAAATTATACTTTAAAGGTTTCATTATTTACTACAAAATATTGTGGATTCCTTAATTTTCGTGGATATCAATTTGTGGTTGTGTAAAAAAAAAAATAATTTGGAGGATATTAATTTGGTTGGTATTGAAATTTTAAAATTAGAACACAATATAAAATATGTATCTTGTCATATACTTACATGTATATTTAAATGCTCTGTTGAACCCACAAATGAGACAATGAGAAATAAAGATTACATAGTAATGGATTTCATTTCATTGGTACAATTCATACTGACTTTACATAGTATATGAAGAAAAGTTTTCAAAAATTCACTGATGACATTTTATGCTTATTATGATTAAACAGAACTGACCTTTCTTCTGATCTCTCTATTTCCTGATTCAGCTGTAAATTTTGTTCCTCTAACTACAATAAATATTTGTATACATTTCATTCATAATCTACAATTTGGTATTAAATTTTCCAGATCAACAAAATGAATGAAAACCACAAAATTCATTACAGTCATGTTACTTTGGTAACATAAATAATGCTTACACTACCTCTAATTTTAATTTAGTGTTACACATTTTGTAAGATGTTTCAAATTATAAAACTGCCATATTTTGCACAAAAATGTATTTGTAAGTAGCTGTTTAAAATCAACTTTCCAAATATTTATATCCTCTCCTTTTCTTAATGCTGTACGCATTTATATAATTATCACCAACAATCACTAACACACCTCCTTTCATTAATACTGTACACATGTACACATACCCTAATCATGTTCATAATACATGTATTGTACACCATGTCACCACCTTAGACTGTACACAGGAAATGATGAGCTGTTAAAAGGGCAAAGAATGACTCAAAATTTATAAAAGACAAAAACATATAATATCCTACATCTGCATATCACCACTTTAGACTGTTCATCCATACATCACCTGCTTAGTCAGACTTTCCTCCTTTTATTAATACTGTACATTTGTACATAACTTGTTAAGACATACCGTACTTACTCTACACTAAAATACACCAATTTTTTTTAGGAAAATTAGAAAATCGTCGAAAAAATAGAGTTTTTGTATTTCCGTCCATATTGTTGTCATTTTTTTAATCCATATGATCGACCTGGTCAATGTACTTTAATAATAGGCAATTGGAATAATGGGTCATACTTGCGGTATTGTTATTTCATTTTAATTTCATGAATTTATCTTTTGGACCTTCAAATTAATAGTTGTTTTAATGTTGAAGACGAAAACAGTAGCAAATGACCCGTCATGTTGTTGACTAATATGCAACACGTGAACATCTCATAAATGATTATACAACAAATGTTCAACGTTGTCAGTCTCGTTGTCTTCGGAGAACATATTATAACTATAACATTTAACTCATTCGCCCCCAATCCCGCCTGTAGTCGTGATAAAAATATACCACTCACAGGCCGATAACGACTACAGTCGTGGTTTGTTTACCTAGTTCAATGGCCGATCCCGTCTGTACTCGTGGTCGGCACCACTCTGAAAGAACCGCTCCGATTGGTTATTTCTTAGGGGATTTCCAGAATTTAAAGAATACTGTCCAATAGAAAAGGGTTTAACATTTCATTGTGTGAAATTTATTTATTCTAAGTGCAAAGGTTACGCCGTATTTAGACATTCTTGTTACAAGTGTGTACGCGCGGTTTTCAATAAAAATGTTAAAACAATGGCTGAAATTTTTGATAGTAGCGAGAGTGAAAGTGAGTTTGATGGCTTTGAATTACGTGATATAAATGCTGCAGAAGAAAGATATTTGCAGCATATTCATGCATTGAATAATATTGATTCTGATATCGAATTTTCTGACGTAGATTCTGATGAAAATGAAGGTTTTAATAGCGATGATGACAATGTTGCACTTGCCGAAATTGCAAAATGGGGTGATGAACTTCGGTCGGTTCAAATAAATGATTTTACAGGTCCACGGCCCAGTCCGACCACGCAAATGGACAAGGAAAAGAAGGAGATAGATTTTTTTCATTTAATTTTCCCGGAGAGGCTTTATTCGGAAATAGCAACGCAAACAAATGCTTACGCAAATGGGAGGCAAAATGAAAATTGGACTCCAACAACTAGTGATGAAATCAAAGCATACTTAGGGGGTCAGATTGTTATGGGAATCGTACCTGTACCCAATATGGATATGTATTGGTACAAAGATAAACTTTTTCATTCTTCTAGTCTTGAGGAAAAATTTTCAAGAAACAGATATGAGGAATTACAAAGATATTTACATGTGGCAGACACCACACAAAATCCACCCCGACTTCAACCCGGACATGATAAACTGGCCCATGTAAGACCGATACTCGAAATAGTTCGTGATAAATCCCTCCAAGAATACAAACCACATATGGAAGTATCCATTGACGAAGCAATGATTGGTTTTAATGGCAGGTTGGGGTTCAAACAGTATGTTCCCTTGAAGCCTACAAAAAGGGGGATCAAAGTTTGGGTTCGAGCAGATCCAAGTAATGGGTACATAAATGACTTTCAAGTCTATACTGGAAAGACAGCCAATAACCCAGAACAAAACCTTGGCAAAAGAGTTGTTCTTGATCTTATGACCCCTGTATTTGGGTTGGGTCATCATCTTTATTGTGATAGTTTTTTCACTTCACCAGATTTATTTACAATTTTATGGGAGCACGGTACTTATGCGTGTGGCACGGTTAGAGCAAACCGTAAAGGATTACCTGCTGGTTTAGACCGTATCAAACTCAAAGAACAAGGCCAGTTTGTTGTCAAGCAAAAAAATTATATGCGAGTCACAGTTTGGAGGGACAAGAAAAACATTAACTTATTATCAACAAACTGTTTTGGTGAACCCGACAAAGTCAATCGTAAGCAAAAAGATGGTACCATCAAAGAGGTACCTTGTCCTCTGTCAGTCAAACATTATAACAGGTTCATGAATGGGGTAGACCATGCAGATCAGTTGAGGTCTACCTACAACATCTCCAGAAAGTGCTTGAAATGGTGGAAATACCTCTTCAACTTCCTTGTGGACATAAGTATTGTCAACGCATACCTTCTTATGAGGGAGTCTGTCAATCACCAAATAGTGACAAAAAAGAACAGGCCACGTCAAATGACCCAGCTAGAGTTTAGAATGAAACTAGCTCACCAAATGCTAGGACAATTTCATGGGAAAAGGAAACGGTCAGTCGATCCAAGACCAGTACTCCAACCAAGTAATCATTGGATCGAAAATATGCCAAAGAAGAAGACATGCAAATTGTGCTCACAAAATAAAATTAGAAAGGAACCCAAAACTGGATGTGCTCAGTGTAATGTAAATTTGTGCATAGAATGTTTTAGGCCATATCACAGGAAATTATTCCCACAGTTGTTCTTGTAAATAGAGGATATATTCATGGATATTCATATATTTTTTGGAATATTTTTACTTACCTGGATAAATATGTGATTTATTCTGTATATATTTTGATAAAATTTATATGTGTGGAAAGACAATTTTTTCTTCTTTATTCACTGAAATTTTTATGGATTAATGTTGGATAATTACTGAGCAATCAAGGTAAATATCATGCATGTGCACGTTTTATAGTAGAAAAGTTAATTAGATAAAAATGCTCTGGGGCACAGCCTGATAACTGATACTGGCTTATCACTGTTGCAGTGTAAATATACTGTTGGGGGTGAATGAGTTAAACGTCTAATAAACAATAATAAGAGGATTTGTTTTGTAAAAACATTAATCATATCATTTCAATCAAATTTATTAATATAGATAGTTTAAATGGTTTCGAAAGACAAAATAAACACTCGAGAAGGACTGAAAGTAATTAACTTACCTAAGAAGTTAAAATTACAGGCAGTCACTACCTGAGAACAGCGATCATAACTTTGACAATTTTGAAATAAAAAAATTCAATTTTCCTCGAATTTTCAAAAGTGTTGAATAATTAGGCCGTCCCATTATTAGGGTTATTACAGTTCCCTCCTGTTTTCATTAATATCATACAAATTAAGACATACATGTACTGCCTCAATTCCTAAATAAAACCTCCTTTTATTCACATGTACATCACCATCTAAGACTTACCCTCCTCCTTTCCTCTGCCACCAGATTAGAAAATTCTAACTGTGCCTTCATGGTATCCCTTTCATCTTCCACTTCTTTGAACAAAGCTTCCAGCTGGTTGTACCGTTGATCTGATTCTGATGTCTGCATTAGTAACTTCTTCTCAAGTTCCTTAACTCTTTTCTCTCCTTGAGATATTTCAGATTGTAACATGCTGTCCAGTTCTTTTATTCTTGCTTGACCTTTCTCTATCTGTAATAATATGGTATATATATAACCAAAATGGAAAATCAGAGTTTAACTTTACAAGAACAGACAGAACATACACAGTGAATTACTGTATCGATGTTTTAAAGGTCAAGCCCGAAATCATCAGAATAACAATAAACCCAATAATATAGGTCTTGGTACAGAAAATTTCAGTCAGTTTTAACCAACATTAAAACTGTCAAATTTTCTTTTTAAGAGACATGACATCACGTTATCACTGACAAATGCTGTCGTTCATACTATCAAGACATGTTGAAATATTGACACCTTTCTATGTGTTTGTCTTATGATGTAGGCCGCTGACCCTTGTTATTGGCCAAATGGTGGCAGTAAAACCTTTCCTTGTTCCATTCAAAGGGATGCTGTCTTATTGATTCTCACCTGATCTCCCAGCATGTCCACTCTATCACATATTGTGACTTCCCAGTTATTCTTTTCTTCATGGATATTGTTCATAACTTTCTTTAGGTTTTTCAAGTATTTACTTTTTTTCCTATTTAATATACCATCAAGTATTTTATTTAGCTCAATAACCATCTCATAGTCTCAAAGTCTGAATTTGTTGTTTTTCTTCCAACATGTACAAACATTGATTGTAACTGTACTAGTAAAACAGAATCTATGATATACATGAAGTTTTCCCTTTACAAACCTGCGAATGTCATTTTGGAAACTGTCTCTACCCAGAAGTCTACTTTTACAAAACCTGTGATTCTGTGATTGAGTTCTCCTTGTACAAACCTATGACTTAATTTCTTGAGACTCTGTGATAAAGTTCTATCCACAAAAATGCACTTCATACTTTGAACTAATGAAATTTAGTAGAGACGTCAAACTTTTTGCAACAGAAATGATTAAAGAACCTTTGTGAGCACGCTCACATACCCCACGTCTTCATATTGTCACTGGAGAAACAAAATCTCACTTCACAAGTAAAATGAACACAATCAAATGCTTACCTTCACATATTTATCCTAATTTGAATGGCAGCATATTGGGAAATTTAAATTCCAAGCAAGAGTAGTCAACAGTAATAGTATAGTGAGGCAAATAAGTTCAAAGGGGTGTAACTCCTAGAAAAAAAATTGAATCGTAATTTCCTGTCGATATGCACATCTACATAGTATGTCCTTATTATCTGAAAAGGTTTCATGAAATTCTTTTGTGTGGTTTGAGAGAAGTTGCGATGACAAACTGTTGCAGTAGTACATTAAAGTAAATAAGTTCAAAGGGGCGTAACTCCTAGAAAAAAAAATTGAATTGCAATTTCCTGTCGATATGCACATCTACATAGTATGTCCTTATTATCTGAAAAGGTTTCATGAAATTCTTTTGTGTGGTTTGAGAGGAGTTGCGATGACAAACTGTTGCAGTAGTACATTAAAGTAAATAAGTTCAAAGGGGCGTAACTCCTAGAAAAAAAAATTGAATTGCAATTTCCTGTCGATATGCACATCTACGTAGTATGTCCTTATTATCTGAAAAGGTTTCATGAAATTCTTTTGTGTGGTTTGAGAGGAGTTGCGATGACAAACTGTTGCAGTAGTACATTAAAGTAAATAAGTTCAAAGGGGTGTAACTCCTAGAAAAAAAATTGAATCCCAATTTCCTGTCGATATGCACATCTACGTAGTATGTCCTTATTATCTGAAAAGGTTTCATGAAATTCTGTTGTGTGGTTTGAGAGGAGTTGCGATGACAAACTGTTGCAGTAGTACATTAAAGTAAATAAGTGCAGTAGTACATTAAAGTAAATAAGTTCAAAGGGGTGTAACTCCTAGAAAAAAAATTGAATCTCAATTTCCTGTCGATATGCACATCTACATAGTATGTCCTTATTATCTGATAAGGTTTCATGAAATTCTGTTGTGTGGTTTGAGAGGAGTTGCGATGACAAACTGTTGCAGTAGTACATTAAAGTATATAAGTTCAAAGGGGTGTAACTCCTAGAAAAAAAATTGAATCACAATTTCCTGTCGATATGCACATCTATGTAGTATGCCCTTATTATCTGAAAAGGTTTCATGAAATTCTGTTGTGTGGTTTGAGAGGAGTTGCGATGACAAACTGTTGCAGTAGTACATTAAAGTAAATAAGTTCAAAGGGGTGTAACTCCTAGAAAAAAAATTGAATCTCAATTTCCTGTCGATATGCACATCTACATAGTATGTCCTTATTATCTAAAAAGGTTTCATGAAATTCTGTTGTGTGGTTTGAGAGGAGTTGCGATGACAAGAAACAGGACTGACGGACTGACGGACGGACGGACACACGGACAGACGGGTCAAAAACATTATACCCTCCGCAACTTGTAAAGTATGCACATCTACACATCATGACCAACAATCCTACCAAATATGAAAGCAATCCATTAAGCGGTTTTAGAGGAGTTGCAGTGACAAGATGATACTTTGGTATTTTAACTGAAAATAGTCTAAGTCCCACAACTCCCACAAAAATTATCCAATCAATATGGTGGTATAGTATGCACATATACACATCATAACCAACAATCCTACTAAATATGAAAGCAATCCGTCAAGCGGTTACAGAGGAGTTGCAGTGACAAGAACAGGACTGACGGACGGACTGACGGACGGACGGACTGACGGACAGACGGACGGACGGGTCAAAAACATTATACCCTCCGCAACTTCGTTGCGTGGGGTATAAAAATTTTAGTCATTATGCCCAAAACGGATCAGAAACAGACTATAAAATATGATGTAGGTTGTCCACCTTGGAAATACATGTAAATTAGTTCTACTTGTACAGTCCTATGACTTTACAATCCTATAATCTGTCACCCCCCACCCCCCCCCCCCCCCCCTCCCTCCCTGTAGAAACCTGTCACTGTAGTTCTTAAGTTACTATGTGATCTCCGTATACAAACTCGCGACCCTCACTGTAGTTCTTGAGATTATCTTTGTGATCTCCCTATACAAACCTGTCTATATTTCTTGAGATTGTCTCTGTGATCTCCCTATACAAACCTGTGACTTATTTCTTGAAACTGACACTGTGATCTCCCTATAAAAACCTGCGACTGTAGCAGACCTGTTTACCCCATTTAAGCTAGTAGTGTAGTTTATACTTTTAGAAAGTGTAGTTTTCAATATTTAGGTGTAGTTTTAGATTTTACAAGTCCTAAAAATTACTATTACCGATGAGAGGCGCAACGCCCCGCGAACTTGCTAGGGGGGTCTGCGGGCATGCTCCCCCAGAAATATTTTGAAAAACTAGATGCAAACTCCTGCATTCTGAGAGCTTTTAGAGTCATTCTTTCGTTTCGGCATCGTGCCATGTGTCAAACTTGACAGTAAACGATCACCAGAGCGTTTGTAATACATACTTATATATTCATTACCAAGCGCGTAAAAGACAAAGACTCTGTTTTGCGTTCGGATAACTTCCTTTAGACACAAAATTACATACTGCCGATTTTTTTTATTGTAACATCTTTGAAAGCGTAGAAATGACCTATTTGGGCGTAGAGCATAATTTGAGCACAAAAAATAGTAGAAACTACGCCAAAATCGTAGTGGTAAACAGGTCTGCTGTAGTTCTTCAGACTGACTCTGTCATTCCCCTATAAAAAACTGTGACTATATATCTCGAGACTGACAGTTCTGTGATCTCCATATACAAACATGTGACTGTAGTTCTTCAGACTGTGATCTCCCAATACAAACCTATGACTATTTCTTTAGACTGACTCTGTGATCTCCCTATACAAACCTGTGACTAGTTCTTGAGATTGACTCTGTGATCTCCCTATACAAACCTGTGACTAGTTCTTGAGACGGACTCTGTGATCTCCCGATACAAACCTGTGACTGTAGTTCTTGAGATTGACTCTGTGATTTCTGTGATACAGCTTCTTCTTTTTCACTCAGTTCTGTTTTCAATTTTTCGACCTACAAATAGGAAGAAAGCCTTCTTCAAAACTCAGAAGACATATCTTCTTATAGTGTGCATTTATCTCATTTATTTATTTTTAAAGAACATGAAAACTGATGCAATAATAACCACACAAATCTGTCTTGTCACTACAATTATATTCAAAAGTATGGAAAAATGGTATCATTTTTTAATTCTAAGCTTTGCTATATTCATGACAGGAAATTTGAGTGCAAACAGATCCCTAGGAGTGTCAATATGTATTAGAAAATTGGATGGATGGATGGATGATTATTGTTTAACGTCCAGTGGCAACCAGGTGCATATCAGGACGAGAACATGTTGATATGATAATGAATATGATCCCTGCTTTGTACTAGACCGACACGCTCAATCGGATTTTTAATGTGCTAGCTCACGAGGTAATTGTCCACAGGAAGACATCACCTCACTCGGACACATTATACTGACTCCGAGCCAACCAGTCTTTGCTCTTACTCTTAGATGCCGCGTGCTTGGCGGAGAAGCAGCAAATATTAATTTTAATGTCTTTGGTTTGACCCGGCCGGGATCGAACCCGTGACCTTCCGCACTCAGGGCGAGCACGCTACCACAAGACCACCGAGGCGGTTTAGAAAATTGGAGGTTTCCTCAAACATCAGACATAGTTATCTCGTAAAATTTCCTTCATGGATGGATGAATTGTTGTTTAACGTCCAGTGGCAGCCAAGTGCATATCAGGAGAACATGTATCATAATGAATGTGATCCCTGCTTTGTACTAGACTGACACGCTGAGCCAGATTTTTAATGTGCTAGCTCACGTGGTAATTGTCCACAGGAAGACATATCACCCCACTCGGACCCATTATACTGACTCCGAGCCAACCAGTAGATCTTTGCTCTTACTCTTAGATGCCATCTGCTTGGCGGAGAAGCAGCAGATACCAATTTTAATGTCTTTGGTTTGACCCGGCCGGGATCGAACCCGCGACCTTCTGCACTCGAGGCAAGCCGCTACCACGAGATCACAGAGGTGGTTCATCATGAAGCTTTGAACAAATGGAAGTACCTGAAATAAAATTCTGAGTTGTCTTGTGAAGAGTAATTCCTCTAGATCTGAATTTACCATGTTTTATTTTTGTCAAAAGTAGCTTTTTCTCAGGAAGATTGCTATAAACAGTTTCCTCACCATGGTTGGTGGTTTTCCAAGAGTACTCAAGCTTCTGCCAAAAATAAAAACTTGTCACTGCAAAGAGCCAGAATGGGACTGAAGGTGGCAAATAATCCTTCTATCATATTGCCTTTGTGTACTTAAATTACCTCTTTCTGTATTTCATCAACCAGCATATCTTTTTGTTGGAGTAAGGCTTTAATTTCTACTAGTTCCCTGTTTGCTTTGTCCCTTTCCTCTGACAACTGTGTCTTTTCTGCTTCCAGCTGTTCCTTTTCATTTTGAATCTGCAAAGTAACAACATTATACGTCGACTAGAGCTTAATTTTACACTTAAGAGCTGTTGTGAATTAAAAATGTTTAAAATTTGTCATCAATATCTTGTTTTTAATTCCAATTTAGGTATCCAGAAAAGTGTCCCAACTTGAAAAAGATATATAAACACAATTCCTGCTTTAAAAAACTTTTGGTACAAAAGAAATATAATTTACAGTCATGATCTATTGGGGTCAATTACCTTAATTGCACATTTTTTGCACATTTTTCAAGTAACAGCTAGGATCTACAACGACCAAACCTGTTTACATAAAGACGTACCATGCTTATTATTTGTTTCCCATCCAATTTGAATGTAAACTGATTTTTATTATAATATAGGATCTTGTACTTATGAGAACGTCAGGAAATGGTTTGTTTGTTTGTTTAGTTGGGGTTTAACACCGTTTTCAGCACATTTGGCCATTTCGCGGCGGCCAGTTTTTATTGGTGGAGGAAGCCGGAGTACCCGGAGAGAAGCACCGACCTTCGGTAGGAAAATTGGCAATCCTTGTCAATTAAGATCGGAGTCGAACACACCCCGCCACAGGTGAGATTCGAACTCACAACCCCAGCGTTGACAGGCTAGTGATCATTAGTAGTCATGACGAACTACCTAGACCACTCGGCCACCGAGGCCCCCTCAGGATATGGTGTAAACACCAATGATACAACATTCCAGTACTGAACATGGGAAAAATGGATTACAATTTTAGATAAGTTTTTTTGTCTGTTTCTGAAAGTATGGAAAGAGTAGGAAAAAGCATTAGGAAAAAAGAAGCTTGTTTTGAGGATTTAGTCCATGATTTATCCCTGAAAGCCACAAGTATGACTATCAGTCTGGTTCATACGTTTCGTTGGGTTGAAAATCATTAAAAAAATTATTTATATGTTTTTCAATTGAAATAAAAAACAAAACTATTTAAAATGTCATACAGCTAATCTGGTCACATTTTTATGGAGCAGTCTATTTAGCTAAATGTGAAATACCATAATTTTTGTCTTTAAGCATAACTGAAATTTTATTTGTTAAATAATCTGTTTCCACAGATTAATTTTGTGAACTATGTTAAAAACTTGAATCCATGTCTTTACATATTTTGTGTGGATTTTTGTTAATGCTCTGTAATTGCATGCTTCAAGAAAGATTAGCTTATACAAACAGTGTAACCCTCATGAAAATTATGAAAATTATTATCTTGATATATTTCTTGTGTATATTTATTTACAGGCTTCAATGGAAAATTAGCTTGTACTTTTGTTTTTATAGTATCAAACTGAGGTAATAAACTTACAGATGATTTTGAATCTGTAACCCTGTCCTTGTCTTCCTGTAGATCCTGTACTTGCTGTTGTAATTTATTTTTCTCGTCCACCATTTTTTCGTAGTCTAACTGAATTTTACTGTTTGTGACCCTGATATGTATTAAATCAGTATTTATACTGTCCTTTTCACCTTCTAACCGTTTCACCAATTTGTCTGCCTTTTCTTTCTCAAACTGTAAAATGAAATACAATAAATGGATTATTACACAAAATTGTAATGTATAGCAAAACAGTTTGTCTTTCGAAATTTTCCCAAATAACCTTGAAATAATGTGACATTGTACTTCGTTATGTATTTATTGTATAGCTGCCTACATCCAATAAAAATAATTCATATCAATACACACAATTTTTATTCAAAAAGGCAAATGATAGTGCAATCAAGCATAAAAAGCATTTAAGTCCATTTAGGTAAGGCATTTTCCATTTCTAGTTGCACTAATGCTGATTTGAGTGTTTATAGACTCATGATTTATATTACGATTGCCTTCTTCTATCAATCAATGGTTATGGAGAGTAGCAGTTGCTTACCCTCTATAATTAAATTTTACCACTTAAAAGTCCAAACATTGTCTATAATTAAATTTTACCACTTAAAAGTCCAAACATTGTAATAAATTATAATTCATGACAAAAACATTTTGAACCTTTACAGAAAAAATGACAAATCCCATGTTTTGATATGAAAACCCCAAAAACAATTCTGATAAAAAAATAAAATAAGAGATACATATTGCTATTAATTACTTAAGATTCCCTGAAAGTATCATGGAAATCCATTACACAGGTTTAGGAAGAGCTGCAGATATAAATAATGTGATCACAACTACACGTTAGAGGACACAAAATAAGATGCCAGATAGTGAATCCCTATGCAGGTGACTCAAAAACAAACCTTGAGAGCGTCTGTTTCCATATTGAGTTTATCAAGATACTGTTTATGAGCTTGTGTTTGAACCTCTTGTTTTTCCAAGTCAGCTTTACTCTGATCCAGACTTTTCTTTAAGTTATTAATTTCAGAATTTTTGCGATTGATTGCTTCTTCTTTTTCTTTTTCATAATCTTCTTTTGAGGCAACTATTTTATTATTTGCTTTAGATAATTCATTTTGCTGAAATATAAAGGTAAAATTTCAAATACCACATGTAAGGCATAGGATACATTCAATTTTTTAAAAATCTAACAGAAAAATTTGTTTTTCAAAGACATTTTAGTAATTTTACAAAATATTAACTGAATCACAATGACATCCAGACCATCCATATATCTTTCATATGAAGTAGTTTTTCATTAGAATCAAGGATTTAAATAGTAGAAGGATACGAACCTCACGATATTTTACAGATTTATGTAAATATGTTGCATGTGTCGAGAAGAAATGAGATTACCCATAGTGCAATTCGTTGACGGTGCAAAATCATAGAATATTTCATCGCTTCAACATTTGATACCAGTATTTGTAGATATATAAAACCATAATTACAGGTATAACATGAAAATATTTGCACTAAATATCAGTCATTGATAAGATATCGACTTGTTGTGGATATTACACCCATATTTCATCAATAATTAACATTAATCGGTTTGCCCTTTTGCCCTTGATAATCCTGCCTATTCATGTACTGGGCAGTTGAGACACTAATTTAAAATTCAAATTCATCCCTCATACCGAATATTAAAGCGAAGCCATCATTTTTCCGATGGTATGATATTATTCTATGTATAGAACTGTGCTCCTTATCTGTATTTATTAAGGATTGTTTACCATTGTTTGTCAAAATGAGGCAAAGGTGGGGTGGCTCATTAAGAAATCAATAAGCTTCCATGTTTACATGAAATCGGCTCAGCAAAATGTATAATTGTGTTGTTTAGAATGTAAATAATGTATAGAATAATAAATTGCTTCGCTGAGCGCAGCTGGATACGACCGCAGAGGTCCAACCCTTAACAGTTGGGGCAAAAATGGACACAATATTCACGCTTGATACAGGTCTGAATTTTAATTGTAATTAAATATTTGACACATAATAGGTTTCTGACACAGAATAACTGTAGTCAAAGAACTTAGAATTGGACATATGATTTGAATTTATATTCAATTTTTTGCTTTTTGTGCAATACAATATGCTGTTGCGAATTGACCCCTGCCCCCCCCCCCCGCATAAAAATTAAAATTTAACCCCTTTTTTTGCTTTTTTGCAATACACTATGCTGCTGCATACTGACCCCCCCCAAAAAAAAATTATTGTACCCCCCTCCCCACCCTTTGTTTTGCAAAATAAAAATTTGAAGACATTTTCTTTCTAATTTCTGAAATCTGAAATGAGAAAAAATTGGTCCCCTCCCCCCACAATTTCTTATTTACCCCCCCTCTTTCCCTTTTTCCAAAAAAAAAATTCTTTCCCTCAAGATATGGTCATAATTCCTATTCAAATTTCTCATGGAGTTTGCAAACATAATTACCCATTTAAATATATCATAAAAGTCTTAAAATAGAAAATGGCATATGGACAAAATTAATATTAATTAATAGTAACTTCTAAAAATAAACTGACAGCTATAAATCACCCCAAGACAATCTACATTTCTTTATACATAATTTACAAGCAGTGTGAGGGAGGTAATTGAATCATACACAACATTTTACTTTAAATGTGTTTGGATTACCTCCCTTACACCAAGGTAATAAGCAAACAAGAAAAATGCTTATTGGGCCCTTTTTTGGAACCTACTGTAATTCTTAAACTGTTGGGACCAAAACTCCCAAAATCAATCCCAACCTTCCTTTTGTGGTCATAAACCTTGTGTTTGAATTTCATAGATTTCCATTAACTTATGCTAAAGTTATAGTGAGAAAACCAAATGTCTTCGGACGACGACAATGCCGGACGACGACGACGCTAACGTCATACCAATATACGACTGCAAAAATTTTGCGGTCGTATAAAAACTGGCGTGATCGATTGATTTGTTTTATCATTATTTGTGTTATAAATAAAATGGCAGCATATTATGGGGTAAAATTTTTGTGTGGCCTATTTAGAAATTTATAATTAACTACATGTATGTTGCAGGCTAATTAACAGAGCATGTTTATACAATCAATTATAACACTTGTAATTTACAAAGATTTTTATTTTGATAGAAATGCGGTTTTAAAGACATGATTATGCAATAAAAGTTTTATGACAACTAGACTTTATAAATTTACTAACATGACTAGGGTATGTCATTTAAGTTATTTTTCAGTAGAGAAATAGACAAATAAATATAAAATTATTAAAAATATATTATATTATTAGATTTTTATCAAAAATATTTTAAAAATGTTTAGTTTTTACACCTTTCTATGAAGCAAAAGCTGGAGAAGGGAAGGAGATTTAAATAGTAGTGGCGTTAGTGGCATGTATAAGTAGCGAGTAGTATAAAATATCGCCACATGAGATAAAGTGAGATTCGTATCCTTCTACTATTTAAATCCTTGTTAGAATCAAGCAATTTCAGAGCAGATTTTTATAATATATGATTTTTTTCCTTCAATACACAAGCTTTAATGCATGTTTATATCAAAAATTAATTATCAAGAGTTTAAAAATATCATAGTCCAACTAGATGTACTGTGAGCAAAGCTCACAAAGGATACCCCCCGCTTTGAAGTCCAATTACCTCCCTTGTATGATATCGCAAAGCAAAGATTTTTCTACATGCACATCTTTGGATGATGTACTTCCTTTCTGTAAAGTTTCGTTGAAATCCATTGAGTGGTCTAGGAGGAGTTGTGCTTACGAGGTTCATATATAATGTATAAGCCAAAAAAAATAGAAGTCCAATTATCTCCCTTGTGTGAAATCGGAAAGCAAAGATTTTTCTTCATGCACATCTCTGGATGATGTACTTCCTTTCTGTAAAGTTTCGTTGAAATCCATTGAGCGGTCTAGGAGGAGTTGCGCTTACGAGGTTCATACATAATGTATAAGCCAAAAAAAATAGAAGTCCAATTATCTCCCTTGTGTGATATCGGAAAGCAAAGATTTTTCTTCATGCACATCTTTGGATGATGTATTTCCTTTTTGTAAAGTTTTGTTGAAATCCATTGAGCGGTCTAGGAGGAGTTGCGCTTACAAGGTTCATATATAATGTATAAGCCAAAAAAAATAGAAGTCCAATTATCTCCCTTGTGTGATATAGGAAAGCAAAGATTTTTCTTCATGCACATCTCTGGATGATGTACTTCCTTTCTGTAATGTATCGTTGAATTCCATTGAGCGGTCTAGGAGGAGTTGCGCTTACGAGGTTCATATATAATGTATAAGCCCAAAAAAATAGAAGTCCAATTATCTCCCTTGTGTGATATCGGAAAGCAAAGATTTTTCTTCATGCACATCTTTGGATGATGTACTTCCTTTCTGTAAAGTTTCGTTGAAATCCATTGAGCGATCTAGGAGGAGTTGCGCTTACAAGATATATGGACAGACGGACAGACGGACAGACAGACAGACAGACGGACGGACAAGGTGATTCCTATATACCCCCCCCAAACTTTGTTTGCGGGGGGTATAATAAAAATAAGGGCTCAGAATTTTGGAGGTAACTTTCCGATATCACAAGAGTTGCTCGAATATCATGGGGTAATAAAATTACATCTAACCTGGCTGAGCTGTGTGGAAATAGCAAATAAAGGGAGACAACTTCATACTTACCACATCTTGTAAAGTTAATTTAATGGTATTTACAACATCATTATGTTTAACAATTAAATTCTCTCTCTCTCTCTCCCCATCCTTCCGCAGTCTATCTTTCTCTTCCCTAACTTTTGCTAACTGTTGTGTAGAATTTGACAAGTCGGCTTGTAGATCCTGTATTTTTCTGAAATAACAAATTAAACCATTTAATTTTCCCAAAAGGTATTTGGTCAGGAGAAAATTCTTATAGAATAACAATATACATATAATACTAGACACAAGCAACTCAACATCTATGAATTTTGATGGAATTTTATGAACTAAAATTTTAAGTCTTTATTGTTTTCACTTTGAAATATGTATTTTTAAGAACAAGCTATTTAAATATACTTCCTTTGTAAATTTGTTTTAATATTACCTTATGATGGGACCATTTTGCTCCTTTTTTCACATATATTAACAAATTAGATATAATAATAATTTTAGTCTGACCTTTTGCAGTCTTTTTTTCTTTCATAAGCAAACAAGGAAGGCCATAAGAACACAACAAAAAGCCTTGACAAGCATAAATTAACTAAACTAAAATAAATATTATAATCAAAATAAGCTTTGAACTAAATTTCCACGACATATAACATGCAATTACTGACTAATTAGTATTTCATCAGATTCCTTTGATAGCAACATACTCGCCACTTCTAAGAGTTTTGGGGCAGTTTGTCTCCAGTAGATGGCGCTACGTCTTCGATCATAGGCCAATTCATGTGAACTGATAGATTATCATTCCCGTCTGCCAATCGAAAATCTGGCTGCCCCATAATTTTTTATTTTTCCAGAATGCGATTTGTTGATTTTTTTTTCTTTTTTTTTCTGGTAAATTAATTGAGAGAAAGGGATGATATCCATCTAATTTTAATGATACTGAAAAAATATTTGAATTTGGCATAAACAATTGTTTCATGAGTTGCCAATTCACCAGAAGTCTATCCCTGCCAGCAGACATCAAAAATTTCTGCGCACAATGGCCCTGCCAAAAATGTATTTTATTTATTTATCTAGTTGGAGTATGCCGATTTCAGCACATTTGGCTATTTCGCGGCGGCCAGTTTTTATTGGTGGAGGAAGCCGGAGTACCCGGAGAGAACAACTGACCTTCGGTAGGAAAATTGACAATCCTTGTCAATTTAGATCGGAGTCAAACACACCCCGCCACAGGTGAGATTCGAACTCGCAACCTCAGTGTTGACAGGCTAGTGATCATTAGTAGTCGTGACGAACTACCTAGACCACTCGGCCACCCAGGCACCCGCCAAAAATGTAAAAATACAAAATGCAAACTAAAATCTTCCCACCCAACCTACATTTTGTAGAAGGGGTGGATAACAATCTATCCATTAACTTGAGTTGGCCTTATCAAATTGTATCAGACAAAAGTTTTTTTTATTTTCCTTTTTTTTCTCTTTACGAACGGGGAGAAGGGGATTTTTATAAAAAGTTTCAAGTTTTAAAATGCATAATAGAAAGGATTTTTATTTATTTAAATTGTTATGTTAATATTTTAGGGAAAAGTTTACTTCTAAAACACAGCAGAACATATTTTGTACCTGCTACCTTAGCTTGGTCACTGAAATCTTATATAAATGTTATTAGAGACCATTATTTTTTATTTAATGTCAGTTTATTTTTACAAAGGCTGACCTGTCAATGATGACTTTGCCATCACTAATGCAGTGAAGTTCTTGTTTTCAGGATAGGTAACCAAATATGGTTTCAATCAGATATAAGATATTTGCAAAATTGTTAAAGAAAACATTTTCACTCTGTTCAAATATTTAATTTTTGATTTTAGTAACTGTGACATTGTCCAAGGTCAACAGACCTCGAAGTAAATGTTACTAACAATCTTATCCTTGGTATATGCAACCATAAATCCATTTGAATGCATAATATTTGAGTCATAATCCAGAAAAGCCTGATTTTTTTCACAAATATCATCAGTTTAATTTTATTAACTGTGACCTTGACCTTTGAAATAGTGAATCAGCAAACCTTTCTATCAATACATGTGAATATGGTTCAAATTTGAAGTAATACATCCAAGTTATCATCCAGAAAAAACAAGGACTAATATGCACACAAATGGGCTAATAAAATAACCTATTAATCAGAAATACAAATGTATATGTGAAACACTGTATCAAAATCTTTCTTGTTTCTGGATAACACTGTAAAACACTGTCACTACCTGAACTTCTGCAAGCAAATTAATCGTCTGATCTAATACTTGCTTCTGCCACATATTTTTAAGAACAAACAATTTAAAACAGAACCTACACAGTAAAAAAAATCAGTTATTTTTTTCCATTCCACTAATATGTTAATTGCATGGGGTAAAGCAACACAATAAGCTAAACAATATTTGGGATTTTACAAGACAAGATGAATTCTGGGTAATCTTCTTACAAATTCAAATTTTTCAAAATTTTCTTTAAAATCTGATCTTCATTTTTAATTATTTTTTTAACAAAGGCTGTCTTGTCAAATATATATAAATCTATATGATTCAAAGTTTCAAAGAAATTTCTATAAATGTTCAAACATTGTAACTAATTAGAAAGTACAATAACAGAGCAAAATTTCAAAGGAACAAGAATTTTTATTGTTTTACCCATAATTCATCAGATTGTGGACTGTGCCATAACAAAAGAGAAGGGGAGACAAACCTATTCCTGTCCTGTACTTGTTCAGTCAGTATAGATAGGCGTTTGGAGCTATCACCAGAATTTCTCATCAAGTCACTCATTTGCTGCTCCTACAAACACATCAGTTATCATAAACCTCATTTTATATTTTTTTTTTTTTATCCTTTTTAATTTTTTTCCCGGTTTTTTGCATCAAATGATATCTACAGAGTTTATATAAAGAATAGGATTCGTATGAAAATTTCAGTTTTAACCAATGAACATACAAGATCGGTTTTACCAATCATTTAAAAGATGTATGTGATATATTTCTTTTACTGAGTACCCATTCTGTAAGTCTTTTAGTATTTGTGAAATTCTGACTTTAGGAAATGAAATTTCTGTTAGAATTTTGCAATTTTAATAATCTCAGAATTTTAAGTGATACTGGTTGAGAAAATATTATGATGTACGTGTACAGAATATCGACAAGAAAACAGAAAATGACAGCTGATGACAAAATGAGGTAAAAACTGAGAACATGTAATCAGCCAACAATGGAAAAAGCATAATAAATTAAAACAAAATAGGTTTCATTTAAATCGATCTACATGTATAAAGCTCCAACTTAATCAATCATAAGTCTGTTGAAAAACACATGGTAAAAATAAAAAGGTTTTTTATTTTCTAGAGGTAATTTGGTTTTGTTTAATACATGTATGTCATCAAAATTTGACAACACTTGTTTTAATTATAATTTACCCTATTAACTACCAGTAATGCCCTCTATTTGTGTGGCATTTTTTTGAAAATTTATGAAACATTTAAATCAATTTTTTTGGTTACATTCACAAAACGTAAATGTTGTAATGGAACACACATACAACACAAATGTTTAAATGGTGACTGGAACAGAATATAAAATATAACATATCAAATATAATTTAAGCTTAAAAGGAAAAATATACAAATCAGCCAACAATATCAAAAGCACAACATGAATGAATAATGGGTACAGCAAATGACACTTTGTTTCTATGTTAGAACTGTTCCAGAAATGACTGTGTGGGGTGGGGGGGGGGGGGGGGGGGGGGGGAGATTGTCTTTATAGATTATCATTAACAATTAAGGTAATAATGAAATAGAATTTTTGTGACCCTATATTCTTATTTCTGGAACAGTTTGTGAACATTTTTCCACATGTGAGGTAATTCAATAATTTTCACATGAAATTCAGCTTAATGAATATCTTTACATACAGTAAAAAAAATTACATGAAATAAAATGACATACCTTTAAAATACAAATATCATTTTAACTTCAAAATTTAAAATATTTACATTTAGGATAAGGATCCTATTAAAAATTCTCGACATTTATCACACAGCAGTAATCAAAAACCAACAAGGTTACTAGGACAGAACTTACAAGCTGAATTTTCTCTTCAGAAAGTCGCTGTGACTTCTCATCACTAGAATCCAGCTTCCTTTGTAGATCTGAAATAGAAAAAAAAACAAAACTTATGATCCTATGTTTTAAATTCACTTTACTAACTAGAATCAAACTTTAGCTGAAATAAAACTTTCATTTTGTTCAGCTGACATTTTATTTTCCTGAAGTATCCACACGTTACAAATTCTAGATCGGAAAGGGTAAGGTTTTGCCTATTTGCAAGAAGGATGGTCATTAAGGGCAAAATTTTGGTTGAAATCAAGACAAACAGTTCCATACTAAGGTTTTCTTGATGACCTGTATTTATTATCATTTCATATCCCTTCCTTTTGTTTGTAATTTGACCAGATTTTAATAAGACATGATTTGCATCCAAAATAGATAAAATAAGATCAGTAGTGAGAAGTTTATGGCCAGTATTATTAATTTCATGATTAAAAACTAATTAACTATGCACATTAAATTTGAAAAAATCCCTACATACATGTGTACAGATGACAATAGATCAATCAAAGAAAGGGCACTTTTATTGCTGTTCTACATCTTAAAGTCAAAGTAAGGCTTCAACACAGAGACAAAGAGTTAAAACACTGCTTAACATTGCCCACAGAAATTCTTTGCTAAATGTTGATTATTTCTCACATCTTTACGTTTTATTCAGTACGAACGGCATTGCAGTTATTTCTCTTTGATTATAACCTGTTAAGTCATTGTTTACGGAAACAAGTCTGTCATATACAGATGATTTATTAAAGTATGAAAGAAAATTAATAGATATTTATGTGATTTTTATCATGATTTCAATAGAATGAAAGAGAAAATAACAATATTTAGTATTATTATACTTTACAATAGCAACTACTGTTAAAGTAACTACGCTGTTTTTAGCATGCAAATCAAATAACTCCATTTTTCTCTGCCAGCGGGAAATAACCAGTTATCTTGCTCTCGTCGATTCACATGACAATCAATGAGCGCAAGATAACTCTCTCGCAAGAATCGACAAGAGCGTAATAACTGATATTATGTCCAGGAGTTTAGTTCAGTATGATAATAACGTTATGGCCTTCAGAAGGCGGTAATATCCATAATTATTAAATCTCGAAAGGGTTATTTTTCTCAATTTAATAATTATGTATATTACTTCCTTATGAAGGCCATAATTGTATTAAGTTATATTTGTCCATTTATCAGTTCAAGTTTGATTAATATTGACATTTACAGCTTTAGTAAACAATTTTTTGTCATCGAAATATTGCAGCTAAGTGTCAGAAATTGTAGCCACCTTGTTAACTTGCTAGATAAATATCAAATGGGAAAGGTGGGACATCACATGCATAATTATCAGAGACTTTTATAATTGACTATCGAAGACTGTTTTAATTGACTACCTGAAATCTGAGATTTGAGTTGCTGTAGTTCCTTGTTGAAGGTTTCCGAAGCTTTACTTTGCTTGTCCAGTTGTCCTGTCAATTCTGAAAATAACACAGTTTTTCATCAATGTATGTAGAGGCCAAGGCACCAAACTTACATAAATTAAAACAATTAGTCGTCTTAAAATTCAGTGAGCAGTGGTTTTATCCCTTACTAAGGCATTTTAGACACTTCCAAAATTAAAGATGGCTCTGCTAAATATGATGAAATACGTAAGGTGGCATCTTTAAACAGGAAATGGATGAGCAACTGGTACAAAATATAACAACTTACAACTGAAAATAGTCAAGCTATTCAATATAAAATGATTGTAACTTTATAGTTGCTCAAAATTTTGTGACCAAAATTTCAAGAGTCCATAGGGTGAAAAAAATATGTTTGTTTGGTCGGGGTTTTACAGAGTTTTCAGCACATTTGGCTATTTCGCGGCAGCCAGTTTTTATTGGTTGAGGAAGCCGGAGTACCTGGAGAGAACCACCAACCTTCGGTAGGAAACTTTGAAAAATATAAAGCGGCATTGTTAAACAGGAAGTATCAAGTTATAAGATATTGAAGAATATGCAAAAAATGACAATAACTTATAATACCTGGTGGGGACTCCAGGGAGGAGTATGGATGAGGTCAATCGGAGAGTTTGCTAGTCATAACATGCATTACTCAAACTCCTTAACATTTTTCTTAATATATCATGTATGGAAACTATTTTTACTAAGTTGGGATCTCCCCCCCCCCCCCACACCTTCCCACATTTCCTTTATCCAACTGACAACTGATGTAAATCTACAACTTACTGTCTACTTGACCCTGCAGATGGTTATTCTTTTCTCTGGACATGATTAAATCTTCTTCCTGTGAAGATAAAAGTTATATGATAATTTACTTTTTATTATAGATGTGTGAAAGACAGCAGACACAATTCTACCATGAAACTATAATGGAACACAAAAATTCTATATAAAATTTTATCCCCTAAAAAATTCTGTCACTGTACTAACATCCAACAATTTGGAAGCAATAAACCAGTTCCCTTTGCTAATCCCTTCAGTTGGCCTTAGTTTACAGGAGAACTATTCGAGTTTTAAATATACAGCTTCACTTTACCTTTGGATAGATCAACATAGTTTGGATAAACAAAAAACTTATGAAATAATTATTACTAAACATATTCTTTTTCATAATTGATTGATTGGAACTTAATACCAAACTGGTATGAAGCCATTATATTACAACAGATGGCTGATAAATATATTAAGTGTATCACTAATTTTGTGACGTTTCCTGGAATAATATTACCCCAAATTTAGTTATTTTCATATTGATTTCCCCTGAAAAATCTTATTCTTAAATCTTTTTTCATGCAGAAATTTAAATCCTCAAATTTCAGTTTTAAAAATTTTCCTTTTAAAAATTTCTTGGGTTTAAGGGAAAATCACAGCTGATAGTTCTTAAAATTTATTGTTTAAATTGATCATATCACTTATTAGTAAGAAATCTGTCCTTTGTTTGGAACTACATTTTTATTCATGGTAACGTCTTACACACCATTGTTTCACTCTCTCTTTATAATCCATGAATATATGTATTTGTATATATACAGTAATGTAAGAATGTAAGAAATAACCAAATATACTATATAATACAGCTTCATGCATTTGTAATAATCTGACTATTTAACACCAAACCATTACTATTCTGTTTCAGCTGGAAGTCTTTTCTATAACATGCTAGGTTAAACAAATACAGTAACTAGAATAATGTCAAAATATAAGTATTGCTATGAAAAACAGGTTAGAGTATTGAAAAATTTAGAATTTCCACAGCACACAAAAAATGCAGATTCCGAAAAAAAAGCTTTTTTCACAATGTAGATATCAATAGTAAGCAGTGACTTAAAATCTACATTTCCAATTGTTTAAAATTTAATATAACTTCCCTAATGGCCACCCTGATTCAGTACCCACCATTTTATGTGCCATGTTGGATTCCCTCCCTTACAGTTTTTACCTTTATAACACAACCTTAAGTCAATTGTATTCCAATGGACAGTTCATCTATTTGCAATCAGTCAACTAGATCACAGCATGAGCTTAATATTTCCACTTAATTTATTCAAAAGATTAATTGTTAAAAAAATACTATGTCATTACAAAATCTAAAATATTTTATTTCTGCTTTCCTGCCTCAGTTGAAAAAACAAAAAAAACAAAAACCGGCATGTCTAGCAAAAATGTTTTAGAAATCCTGGTATTTATGATCAAAGTGCTACAATGTTCCGACATATTTTACAAGAATACTTCTAACATGAAGTGACCTATACCAAGGACACCAAACTGTATTTTACTTCTAAACTATTTGAAGTTGCCATTTTTTTCTGCTGCAAAAAATCTACTTGCAGATTATTTTCTGTGGTAAAATCTAATTAATAAAATTTGATTTGTTTGAAATTTTGAGAAATTTCCAATTATTCCAATACCCTTCTGAACATATTAAAATGATAGGTTAGTCTGTATTACTAAAGCTGATCAAGCAGAATTTAGCAGTGTTAGTATAAAGTCATACTGGTCATATTTGACTGGGTGTAAGTTAAGTGTTTAACATAATAATCTGTTGTAACTTACAGGCATATTACACATATATACATATGTTGCAAGTGTGACAGGGGAAATGGAGACAGAATGGACAAATAGGGAGATCAAGTTAGAAAAGACAAAAGCAGTTTATTAATCTTACACAAACTGGAGAAAAAACTTTACTAATTGTTTTTGTATTAAAAAATCGAACAGCGTTCCGAAGTCCCCCGCCACTAGAGCATCAGAAACCCTTGGACAAGTGAAACATAACAAAATTTTCTCAAAGAGAGAGAATAGAAGGACAAACAATTTGTGGTTATTGCTAAAGTTTTTCACAAGTTAATGAGTGGTATGAAGACATTTATACAATATGGGTATAGTGTTGAAATCTTATTTTACCATGTGTATTGAGAATTTATACAAATGTACATTTACTTCTTTTCAATAAACAGAAATGCTTTGATCAAAAGTATTCTGCCTAACAAACTCTTAAAGACAGTATTTTTCAATTTTATAAGTTTCGATAGGAGTTTATGTATAAAACCTCCCTTTAGGTCCAAGTGTATAAATATTATTCCAATGCAAGGAGAATATAAATTTTCTAGAACACTTAGATGAACATTTTGTCAATTTTCAAAGTTATTAAGGGGCATAACTCCTACAAAAATATTTCGACATGACTCATCTTCGAACTCCCTTGAGGTATCATTGAGTTAAAGCTACTGTATAAATATTATCCAAATCGGTCAAGAAATAAATTTGCTAGAGCGCTTACATGAAAATTTTGTCAATTTTCTAAGTTATTAAGGGGCATAACTCCTACAAAATTATTTCGACATGACTCATCTTCGAACTCCCTTGAGGTATCATTGAGTTAAAGCTACTGTATAAATATTATCCAAATCGGTCAAGAAATAAATTTGCTAGAGCGCTTACATGAAAATTTTGTCAATTTTCTAAGTTATTATGGGGCATAACTCCTACAAAAATATTTCGACATGACTCATCTTCGAACTCCCTTGAGGTATCATTGAGTTAAAGCTACTGTATAAATATTATCCAAATCGGTCAAGAAATAAATTTGCTAGAGCGCTTACAAGGTGGACGGACGGACGGACGGAAACACGGACGGACGGACGGAAGCACGGACGGCGCGACGGAAGTACGGACGGACGGACGGACGGAAGTACGGACGGACGGACGGACGGAAGTACGGACGGACGGACGGACGGACGCCCGGCATTACCATATCCCCTGCATCGCGTTGCGGCGGGGGACAAAAATCCACTGCATATTCAATATACAGTTGCATTATGAACACATGCTACTATTAATAATTCAAGTCCAGTAACTCTGGAATGACAAATCATAAATACTCCCAGATGTAAAAAGAGTTCATAGCTTGGTGACTATGTCATGTGATTTGATGAAAGCATTGCATAAAATAACTGGTCATGCATTGTATAAAAAAATGGTTCAATTCTTTAAAAATGATTTTTGAAACTTAATCAACTTTTTAACAGTAGAAGACAAAATTATAACAATTCTTGTCTTTTTAGAACCTGCAAACTTAGATTGACCACCTATGCATGAAAATGAGATCGAGGCTTTAAATATCAAATGGACATATACTTAAAAGAAATCTTTGTTATTGTTAACTGACATATACAGTTATTAAGGAACAGACCTAATCCTGGAAAAAATAACATGATAGCTTGTGTGTCAAAAATAGGGAGGGACATGTGATATACATGTATGTCAAATGAACACATTCCTTATAATGAATCGACACACCAAATAGTGTTGACCTGTTAAGTATAGTTACTAAGAAACAGACACAAGTCTAGAAAATGGTGACTTTCATCACAAGAAAGATGAAAAAAGAGTTACATATTTAGTATTGCCAAAGGTGTGGAAATTAACATATTTCATAAAAATCTGAAGAATTGTATAAAAAATCAAAATATGACCTGCATGGCATTCTATATGCATACAAAAAGCTAAAAAAAAAATTGATTAAATTCCCTAACCTGTGCTACGAGGAAAACTAAGGAGGTTCAGGGGCTGCATGTGCAATTTGCCCCTTACCTTCAGAGTGTTTTATATAATACTACTGATCAAAGTGAAGTAAAGCTTCCAGCTGACACAGTCCAAATCTCTGAGAAGATAGAGAATGTTAGATATTAGTAGAGGGAACACTCCTGACATTAATACGGGAGGTTTGAAGTATGTTTGAAATAATTATAAATGGATAAAATATGGAATCATCTATTGGTAAAAAAAAATATTTTATTTACTTTGTCAAAGTAGAAATCCAGGAAAATCTACATTATGTACTGCGTATAATGACCTGTGTGCAGACTTTTAAAAGTTTGTATCACATTGAGTGCATGTCACATTTTGCTTGCTGAACAGCAGAACAGAATAACTTTAATGGCTACTCAAAATATTCATTGAACATTAGATTATTGCTTGAAGTGATAATACCGTGGCATTTTTAACACATAATCAATAATTAATCTTGTTAGGAAACTTTAAGCTAAGGTACATACATCTGATATTCTTACATGCATTCTGCTAGCCTTTTTACCGAAGAACAAGAAGGCTGATCAAATATATACAAAAACATGACACAGTTAGATCTATATTATACTAACCACTTCCTGTAAACTATTAGATAACTGTTTAATTTCTTTATTTTTGGCTGTCAGTAAATCTTCCAATTCTGTAACTTTATTTTCTTTCTCTTCCAACTCTATACTGACTTGGCTTGTCTGAAAATAATAAATTACAAACCTTGATATTTCAATTCAATTCAATATTTTATTGGAAAGAGCACATATGAGCGTGATCCAAACAGTGAAATTATACATATACATATTATGAACATACAATAAAGTAAACGTGTAATTATGTATAAAGTGAAAAATAAGAAAATAAGTGTATAAAAAGATATATAAAAACTGAAGAAAAATGCAATGCAAAATATCAGTACATGTAAACTAGAGGCTCCCAGGAGCCTGTATCGCTCACCTGGACTATATGTCCATCTTGACTGGCAGCCTGGAACATTGCTGTCAAGCCAACTGGCTCACTGGTTTCAAACAAGAAGATCTTTCAGTGATTTTTCCAATTAGGCCCTATGTTAAACTATGTTTGGCTTTGGTGGCCATCTTGGATAACAGGTGGGGTCATCAGATATAATTCTGAAAGAGGACCAACTAAGGACCATTGCTGCTAAGTTCTGTTCCAAATGGCCCAGTGGTTATAGACAAGAAGATCTTTAAGAAAATTTCCCATAGGGCTCTGGCAGTCATTTTGGATAGCTGGCTGGCTTATCGGAAACATTTCTGAAAGAGAGCCACTTAAGGACCATTGCTGTCAAATTTTGTTCCAATTAGCCAAGCGGTTTCAGACAAGATGATCTTTCAGTAAATTCCCCAAAGGGTCCTATGTTAAACTATATTCGGCTCTTTCGGCCATATTGGATGACGGGTAGGGTCATCAGATACAATTCTGAAAGAGGAACACCTAAGGACCATTGCTGCCAAATTTTGTTCCAATTTGCCAAGTGGTTTAAGGGGAGAAGATCTTTGAAGGCAAGTTTATGACGATGACAGACCCTAACGACGGAAGACGGATGCCAAGTGATGGCAACAGCTCACGTGGCCTTTTAGGCCAGGTGAGCTAAAAATGGTTATTTCTCACATTTTTGCATTATTTTCAAGCCAGACAAGTTTCTGATATAACCTACCTTAGCACCTTCTTCAAGTCTGTTTGATTCATATGTTTTGATTTTATTTTCAGCCTGAGAAAGTTTATGTGTAATCTCTTCAATCTGATCTAAGTAAGTCAAGTTAAGTTCCTCTGTAGATTCAAGTTTTTCTGCACTGTCCTTGGCCATTGCCTGAAACATAAAATAGTCATTTACAATAATGAAATTCTTTTTGCAACTACCATGTTTACAATAAAAATATTTGAATACCAACAAAGGCAGCCATTAGAAAAAAAAAACCTTGGAGAAATATTTTTGTTCTGTCCTTAAAATGAATAATAAAAGTACAGCTTTAATATTTGAAATGAATTCTTTGTGTTACTTGGTGAGTATTTTATTTGACATATTCTTGTGAAAATAAACCTTTTTGAAAATACAGTAGAATCTTAAAGGGGTGTGTAGAATTAGTTTGAGGCAACGGTAGTTCGAGCCATCAAGTCCAGTAAAGTTTGGGTTACGAACCAGCAATAAATTTAAAATTTAATCTTTCTTATCTACCCGATCGTTAAAACAACATCCACTCATCAAATTTTGATGTTGAAATAATAATTTAAGAATAAATCACAGATAAACATCAAGTGGATTATCAATGACCTGTAATTGAAAATTAATCGCATTAATGACATCAATGATCTGACATCTGTTTTTTTCACACGTATTTGTCACGTACCCCAATTTAAAATTATGAGTTACTGAGATTTAATAACATTATATTACTGTCAAACGGACCAGAAAATTAGTCTGAGAATTCGAGAACTTCGTGTTCGAAAAATCAAGCGTTAATTTACAGACATAATGGAAAAAATGACCTGTTTCGTGAAGGGTCGAGAATTCATGGTGTTTGACCGACCCGAGTTTGAGCCACCAAGATTCTACTGTAGCAGAATTTCTCGAAAATTAATATTTGCTTAAGTTCCTCCAAATGCAGTGTCACCTTTCAGAATATGTAGATATCTGTATTATTATTATTTGTAATAAACATTAAAATTTAGGTTCATACGTGTGTTTAAGGCATTTGAGAGTACTTTGCTTTTATCATTTCTTACTATATCCTACACATATATCAGTCTGTTATCTTTGTATTCTACTTCAATAAAGACAGTATTATACCTTTAATGCATATAGTTCTTGCTCTAATTTATCTGATCTTTCTTTCTCTCGTTGATGTAATCTCTCCATGTCTCGGAATCTAGTTTCATCTTCCTCTGTTCTCGACTAGAAAACCCAAAAATTCAATTCTAAACAAATATCACAGGACAGGAGACTACTAGTCTTGTGTAAATGGCTTATGCTGATTGGTTAATATGACATGACAACACCTATATTTAGATGTTTTCCAAACATTATGTTTACACTCAAAAATAACATTTTATTTTCATTATCATTTATCTCTATAATGGGAAAATTAATTGGCTGTTCCCTCTGACTTATTTTGAAAAATCCAAATGTACAATCAAAATTATTTAAAACTTTCTTAATGACTGATACATGAAGTCAAATTACACAAAAATCCCCTGGTGTTTATATCCTGTATTCTAATATTACCTGCTTCAAATGCTTTCAGTCTACATCTGTGGTAAAATATGCATATATTTATTTCAAGGTCACAGACGTCAGAAGGCTTGTTTGGCAGCATCATAGTAAAGTCTCCGACAAACTTTTACGTTATAGTATAACTTGCGTTGTGTAATGACATCTTCGTGTCCGAATACCTATGTTACTGAGTTTGAACTGTCCTATTAGAATATAAATAATTCAGGGTGGCTTGAAAATATCCTGATTTTACCATGGGTAGGCCCTTTATGCCGATATTTTACCACTCACTATCGCTCATGGCAAAATATGTGGCATAAAGGGCTTACAAGTGGTAAAATCAGGATATTTTGAAGCAATCGTGCATTATTTCTCAAATATACTCACTTCTAGATCATCCTTTGTCATGGCTTCTTCTTCTATTTGAAATTGTAAATCTTCTACTTTTCTGAAAGTGTAGAAAAATAACAGTAAGATCTACAGATAATTTTATTGCTGATTACATCATTTCATTAACTGAGAAAGTTTAAATTATCAAAATTTGTACCTTCAGCAAGAATATCCAAGTAACAGGTATTATATGGCCTCTTCTCTCTACATCCACTTCCCATGTATTGCCATTATTAAATTTGTTGACTCTGAAGAAATGCATAGTGTTACTATGACATCAAAAACTGAAATCCTAGACAACATGAGTGAACATTTTACCTTTTTTCTATATCTAGTTGGTTAACCAATTCAGCTCTTTCTTGTTGTAGTTCTGCCACCATGTTTCGAAGTTTTATGACAGTCTCATCAACATCTTCTTTGTATCTCTCTTGTTCCATTCGCATCATGGACATCTGACCCTCAGCCTGATAATTAAAGACAATGTTTATTCCCAAAATAATGGTTATGAAAATATGGTAACATGATTTGCTATCTGAAATATATTCTTAATCTAATAAGTGCCATATGGGAGCATAGAATATTCATGTAATTTATTTTTAATTTTTTTTTTATTAATGACAGCAATTTTAATGACAATGGGCACCATTTGAAAATAGACCTCTTAAGTCCAATTCCACAAAACTCCTGATTTGTCAGGTAAATTTAGGAAGATATTTTTGATGAATTCTCAGTTTTATAAACATAAAATGTATAAGTTCAAATACAAAGATGAGACCATTTTTAAAACGTCATCCAATGATTATTTCAGCAAATGTTTAAATCCTTCCCCCAAGTTCAATCCAAGGACTCTTCAAGTCTTACCTTGTATCCCTATATTTTATTATCTTAACCCAATTTGTCAAACTTTTCAGGGGAAAACTTTCAGTCATTTTTAAATAACTTTGCTCATTTTTTTTTGCATGACAACCACCACAGTATATAATGGATGCAAGACAAGCAAAATTTTTGGAATTCTTAAATTTTTTCATTTGTTTTCAACTCCAAATACAGTTAAGATTGTTGAAGTGTATTATCATGTGGAAATGGAAAACACAAGTTAGAGAGATGCAAATTGTTACATCCAATGATACCTCATCAACTTGAGCAGCAGCCCTGGCCACCTCAGATCTTTCTAAATCTCTCTCTTTCAGTAACTGCTCTATATGTTCCTCCTTCTCCTTTAATGCTTTCTACAATACATCAAACTCACAATATCAGTAATGTAAACAAGACAGCTATATAAAATGTGATATATATCACACACTTTAGGGACACTTTCTTGTCCCTAAAATTCCTTAAATTCGTTGTCATTCTTTGTTAAATTTTTAATATCTCATCCCTAATAAGGAAATATCTCATCCTTGACAATTTTGGATTTATACACATGCAGTACCTGAATTTGCAACATGTCTATATGTTGTTATTACTCAGTGTCTCCATCACTTAGGTTCACACATATCAGGATAAATGGGTGGCTGCCAGATGGTCAGAAAGAATGAACAATGACAGTGTCCCTCTGTATAACAATCAATGAAATGTCTTCAAACAATTTCTCACATGAGTTGAGAAAAGATAAAGTCCTGAGAAGACATTTTCCAACAATTTTTTTTTTAATACCAGTACTATCAGAGTTGCTATTACAAATCTTTAACAGCTAAAACTAAAAATTCCAAAGCATAAAAATGATCACTGCTATATTACTGCAATTCATATACACCATTATGTATACACACCAGTGTGTTACCCCACTTCATATTTGACAACTGTCATATAAATTCTGCCTATTAAACTACATGTATATCATAAAGCTATAAATATATACCAAACCATTTCAGTTTTGAGTCCTAAGAACTAGATACGGATAAATCACAAAGATTGAAAAAAATGAACTTAAAAGGAAGACATATTGTTAACCTCCACAAATTATATTTCACATCTCTGAACTTTCCTAAGTCAATGAAGGATACCAGACACAGATGTAACTCTTACAATGTAATGCTCTTATCAGCCATTTAACTTATTGTGTGGCTTACCAAAAAAGATCGGGTGGATGATAGGATTTTATTTTTGTTTCTTATCTGAATATCAGAAAACTATGACAAACTAGAGGCTCTCAACAGCCTGTATCGCTCACCTGATTTAACTATTCATCTTGAGCAGACCTAAAAATTTAAGTGTTGCAGTCAATTTGGCTGGTTTTCTATAGGATTCTATGTTAAACTAATTCCAGCTGCGGCAGTCATCTTGGTTGACAGTTCAGGTCAACGGATACATTTCTAAAAGAGAACCATCTAAGGACCATTTCTGCTAAGTCTTGTTCCAACTGGCTAAGCGGTTTCAGAGAAGAAGATTCTTAAATGAATTTTCCTATAGGGTCCAATATTTAAAAAAGTTTGGTGTGGCAGCCATCTTGGTTGAAAATACGGGTGATCGGACACATTTCTGAAAGAGGACCTCCTAAGGACCAATGCTGCCAAGTCTGGCTCCAATATGTTATGTGGTTTCAGACAAGAAGATTTTTCAATGAATTTTTCCATAGGGCCCTATGTTAAACTAAGTTCGGGTGTGGCGGCCATCTTGATTGACAGTCTGGGTCATTGCACAAAATTCTGAAAGAGGACAATCTAAGGACCATTGCTACCAAGTCTAATTCTAATTGGCTTAGTGGTTTCAGACGAGAAGATTTTTGAGTGAATTTCCCATAGGGTCCTAAGTTAAACTAAGTTCTGCTGTGGCAGCCATCTAGGTTCACAGTCCACGAACTCAGACACATTTCTGAAAAAGGACCTCCTTAGGACCAATGCTGCCAAGTCCTGCTCCAATATGTCAACTGGTTTCAGACAAGAAGATTTTTCAATGAATTTTCCTATAGGGCCCTATGTTAAACTATGTTCGGTTGTGGTGGCCATCTTGGTTGACAGTCCAGGTCATCGGACACACCTCTGTAAGAGGACCATCTAAGGACCACTGCCGCCAAGTCTGGTTCCAATTGGTCAAGTGGTTTAAGACAAGAAGATTTTTCAATGAATTTTCCCATAGGGCCCTATGTTAAACTAAGTTCCGCTGTGGCGGCCATCTTGGTTAACAGTCCAGGTCATTAAACATATTTCTGAAAGAGAACCTCCTAAGAACCATTACTGCCAACTTTGGTTCCAACTGGCCTTGTATATAAGAAGATTTTCGAAATCCCCCCCTTTTTTTTCTATTTTTACTAACAGCAGCCATGTCGGTTGGAAATCGGGGATGCCAGACATAATATTGGAAGGGGGCCAACCAAGGACCATTCCACCAAAGTTTGGTCTAAATTGGCCTAGTGGTTTGAGAGGAAAAGATCTTTAAAGGAAAGTTTAAGCTGGATGCTGTCTTTAAAGGGCAAAAACTCCTATAAGGGGTTAATCAATGATTTTGGTCATGTTGACTTATTTGTAGATCTAACTTTGTTGAACATTTTTGCTGTTTACAATTTGTCTTTATCTATAATAATATTCAAGATAATAACCTTAAACTGCAAAATTTCCTTAAAATTAACAATTCAGGGGCAATAACCCAACAAAGGGTTGACCGATTCGTCTGAAAATTTCATGGGAGGTAGATCTTGACCTGATGAACATTTTTACCCCGTCAATTTTGCTCTAATTGCCTTAGTTTTTGAGATATAAGACAAAAACTGCAGTTTACCCCATTGTTCTATTTTTAGCCATGTCGGCCATGTTGGTTGGCAGGCGGGGTCATCGGACATATTTTTTAAACTAGATACCCTAATGATGCTTGTGGCCAAGTTTGGTTCAATTTGGCCAAGTAGTTTCAGAGGAGAAGATTTTTGTAAAAGTTAACGGACGACAGACGACAGACGACGACGACGACGACGACGGACGCCAAGTGATGAGAAAAGCTCACTTTGAACCTTTGCAAGAATGGCATTAATTTCTCTCCTAATTCATGTATTATTGATTGTTTTAGAAGAACATGATAATTTATTAAAAGTAGGTTTTCAGATTATTTAAATTAAGGAAATAAATGTGTGTACCTATGGTACAAAGTCCATAGGACTGAAAACTGAACATGGAAGAGCAAAGTTAAAAGTTGTCTAAATACAATATATAAATATGAACTCACCTGCAAGGCAGAAGTTGTAGCCGTTATATTTAGAGTGCTTGGCCGATGACCTGGTTTGGCCTGTGTTAATTAAAGGACAGAATTTTACACCACCATTAGTGAAAAGCCATGCAAAAATTACCAAACAATATTACTTCAACTGTTCTTTACCAACAATTTTTCAAATATCAAAAATAAGTAATATTTTTCTTTACTTTAAAAGTTATATTATTAGTAATCAAATTCAAAAAATAAATTCTATAATATATTTTTAAAGTTTTCAACAAAAAGAGGGAATAAGGTTATTTTGTCTTAAACTTACTCAGCAGAAATAATGAATAGTCTCCCTTTTAATCTCTCGTTGAAGGGATAAATTCAGAATTATCTCCCCTTAAAGCAGACTGGATATTTAAAATGCTTGTCATTTTCTTCAATGCATCACAGACACAAACTTAACTTTCTATTTAAACCAAAGAAATGTCTTAGAAATTTCATAGAAAAATGGCCAACATTGAAATAATATTGCCGGCATCTGTAAACAAAAATGGGTGAAAATAAAAACCCCTTCTTCTACATGTATATAGGATTTATGTATGAATTTACTGTCAGCTATTGTACTTTTTGTTCTAACTAATTTAAGTAGTCCCATTAGCTATAAATTCATGTAAAAAGTCTGAAATTTAGCTCTAAAACTATGCATATAAAAACAGAGCATTCCTTTAACTGATCCAATGTTTATTTTGGAAATTTAGGTCAACTTGCTGCATATTACTAATATTGAATACTACAGAAAATCTTGGATTATTTTTTTTCTTCATAAATATGAGGATTTTATTTTCAACCATAATGACCACACATCAGACATCCTTTATTAAAAAAAAATCATGTGTTATGACAAAGTTCCAATACTGTTTTACAAATACCAAAGTGGAATCCAGTGTTTTAGGTGGCAGGGTTTGATAAAAAAAATTCGTTGTGAAAAATCATTGTAAATTTGTCAAAAATTCATAATTTTGATTTTTTTTCTGTTCATTCAATTGTGATTTCTATACTAACCTTGACAATTATATAAAGAAAAATTCCAAAATGATCAATTTTTCCTCCAATCAAAAACTTTTCACAAATTCAATGATATTTTACAGTGTATGATTCTTATTGAATGGTGAAGCTTATCCAGGAAAATTCAAAATATTAAATGTGTGATTGTCATATTCTTTATTCGGAGTTAACTACAATATTAATTTGTAAAATAATATTAATACTCTAAACCATATATCTAGTGTGTATATAAACTAGGTAATTTGGATCAAGTCCAAATATAACATCCTAATAAGCTCTCTCTGTCCGTTTTGAAAAATACATTTAATTACATTATAAAAATCTGATTTTAATAGCTTTTAACCATGTCTAAATATTTTTTGATACAGTGTTCTCCCTAGAAAATTCTGAAGGCATAAAACATTTTGAAACAATTCACCTTTTTTAGTACAATTTTCAAACATTTTACATTAAATCTCAATTTTAACACTTAATGAAATTAATTGGCAAAATTTTATGAAAGACGGGCACAAAAAATCTTGCACTATGACAAAAAGGCGAACGATTCTTGCATCATAATGACCTTGGGAGAGCACTGGTGATATACAGTTAATCACATTACATATATTTTACGAGACTATTGTTCTAATTATTTTGTACATCAAAATTATAAATTAGAATTATTTTGTATATCAAAACAATAAATTAGAATTATTTTGTATATCAAAATTATAAATAAAAGTAGAAAGTCTAAAGCATTATTCAAATAACATCATCATTTTGCTTTGAATTAAGTTCATTGAAAGAGCCAATTGAACCAATTAACTTACTGACACTTCTTAACCTTAGCTAGAATGAACTGTATATATGTATATTAAAGATATTATCAATGAAAAATTCCATACTTACAAAAATATGACCATTTAATGACTAAATACACAATATTTAATATATACATCTTAGAAGATAGCCCTAACACCTTAACCCTCTAGCACAGAACTAAAACACTTCTTTCTTTGTAGCCAGGGTGAACTATGGGATAAAACTGCTCTTTCCTACTTTCTTACACATGGTTAATTTGCATTTTATACCTTTTTTCCCTTACTAACTGAATGTGAAACATGCATTCATGCACTCATAGGCACAAACATAAAAGCAGAATTCATGTCAAGTTCAACATTAAATAAATCAAAAACTTTTTCAAAGTTGAATAGTTGTCTCATAGAGATATCCAAAATGGAGGTAAAAAATCAAAATCTATTATTTCCTTTGACCTTTGTCAGAAAATGAAAGAAGAGATATGATAGAACAATTCTTACAAGAAGTTATCTGAGTGACAGCAATCAATTTTTTCCTTTATCACCGTTTATAGGCGACAACCTGCCGTACTTCACCGAACTAATACCCTGACTATTTCCGGTGGAGAATCGAGTAAAAAATTCCTAAATGCGTGTCTGTATGCAAATGACCTGAGTAGTCATTGCTGTACTTTATTTTTTAAGCTAGAGTATGTTATTGTTTTCAAAGACATATAAATAACTAAGGGTGAAACTAAGATAATACTCAATAATGATTCATTATAAAGTATGTATTCTTGAAAGTATTAGAAAGAGAAAAAAAAAAGTTTAAGATCAATTTGTTGAACTTTACATTTCCCCTTTTTCTCATGCATGTACAAGTACCAAAACTTCAGACAATACAATTTACAAAACTACAAGCAGAAGCAATGCATAACATGCATGTCCTAGGTTGACAACCGCATGTCAAACCCTGGATGTTTATGAGGGAAGGCTGTCTCCCCTGATTTACACAGTATGCATATTTTTTGTCTTTTAAAAGCAGTTTAATGAAATGTATAAAATCTACAACATATTTTCAGTCTGCATTATAGTTCCTTATTAGAAATAAAATACTACAGTCTAAATCTTTCAAGCAAAAAGTGTAAATCATACTGGATCTAGCATATTTATCCCAATAAATAAAACTTTTTTGCCCTTTGTTAAAAACAATGGACACAATAATTCAGTAATAGCGAATTCAACTGACATGCCAGGCCTTCATAAATAAACTCTTTGGCATTAAAAAAATACTCTAGCCATGCAAAAGCAAGGTAACAAACTGCAAAAGTTCACAACATACTAAACCGAGACAACCAATCTCAAAATTACTGTACTCAGTAACCATGAAATTAGACATTTCAAACTTTTCACAAAAGGAATTGCTAGATCATAAAATTCTCAGCATGCTAATTCCATTTCATATTGTTCTAGACACAGAGGCATTACTAGCTCCAACCCACAGCATGCCAAATTTTAAAGGGAAAATACCCAGAAATTTTACCGATAATGGTGTATTCATAAGTTGCTGTTTTCGTTGTTGTCGAAGAGGCAGCTGAAGAAAAGAATTTTTCAATGCACAGCTACAACAAAATATTAAACATTTCTTCTACAAATTTCCTTTCTGTGATTTTTCCTTTGAAGATTCTAATTCAGTTATTGCCTTGCAGTCCATGGGCTTTGTATTTTTTGTTACTGTAAATTCAGAAATTATTGCATGCATTTATTATTGTGATTTTGTCATTTCAGACCAAAATGTGATTTTAATTTTTGCGATATTGAGAAAAATCCCCTTCATTCATATAAAAAATTCCAAAATTCAAGTTTAAATTATTGCGATTACAACCCTGTCGCATTTTTCGCAATTATGAAAACATCACAATAATTTCCGAATTTACAGTATCTTATTTTTCATTGGTTACTGTCTACCTCCTTTTATTTACACAACAAAACATGCATATATTCAAAATTATGTTCCTTCAGAATTTTGTCATGGAAGAATATTCTAATTTGGAATTATGATGGATTATCCTTGACCCAAAATCCCTACATATATATACATATACATATATATATATATATATATATATATATATATATATATATATATATATGACAAAAATCCAAGCGAGAGAATAGCATTTTATTGCTGTTCTTCATAGCAAAGTCTTAGTGAGGCCTTCAACACATTGAAAAATATCTCAATCCAATACAAAAGCAAATTTACCAGCTTTAAATTATCCTAATTATCACATGAAACATGCATATACATGGAAGTTGTCAAGTGTTCAAAACTCTCTTTTCATTTCAATGAGTGGAACAGAGCAGAAAAAGATTGAAAGACACAAAATATCTTTAATAAGTAAATATATTTCCTTACTTTTCTTCCCACATGAGTGTAAGTACGTGTATGCATTTTTCTACCTTAAACACCATGTTCCAAGTATTGAGCAAATAAAATATTCTTCCACAAAAATTCTGTTCATTCCTACGTACGCTTCAACATCTAAACATATATATTTTACAACAGACATACAACAACAAAATATAAACTAAATCTTTTTTTAGAATTTATCATAATTTAGAAGTGAATGTGAAAAAGACAAGACATCAGAATGAACTAAATAAATATTGGTCAATTACATTCTATTCACACGAAGAATCATCATGAGATATGTCTTTCATGTAAGATTCTGAAAATTATGTATATGTATACTGTAATCTAAACAAGAAATTAGCTGTCATGTTAGCAGCAAGCCAGATTTTCCTTTATATCTGGAGCTGTCCGTCTGCTCTACATCGCCAATCAAAAATCTGGTTAGAAATTATTAATTGAAAAACTAGCAAATGTATCCATGGTGGATTTGTTCATCCCATTTGCACAAAATCCATATAAATTTTGGGAAATTCGCTTACTTAACAAGTCTGCCAAATTTCATCTAACATCGTAGTAATCATGACACCAACAATTATAGCAAGAATAACCCAAAAGGAGCCCATTTACTTATACCTGACTTCAACAAATTATCTGGAATTGGCTTTTCATAAATTAAGAACTTTTGTTTTCCATAGATTCATAATAATAAATGTACAAATTAGTTTTGAATTCTTTTCTTGTTCACATTTAGACTAAATATCTACACATATCCTGCAAAGTTTTTGGTTAATTCCAAATAACCATTAATCCATGTTTGATGTTTTCTTAAATTTCAATGTCCACTTTTTTCATTTACAAGTATTTTTCCTAAACAAACTGTTATTTTAATAACCTATAACTTTTTTTCGTAAAAGTGAGAATTTCTGGTGGTAACTATATAAATCTAATAACAGATATTTCAATGAAAAGTGAAATTATTCAGACATTATTGCAGGAAATTACAGTTTATTTGACAATCAACACTTGACATTTGGAGTATTCTGAGATTTCTCTTGCGTCAAACAGCTTTTTGTCATATTGTCTTGGGTTGTGGGGTATCATACCATTTTCCATACATATGAATATGAGATTTGTTAAACAACCTTTTACAATTTTTCTCAAAAGTTTTATAGATTTATATTTTACCAATAAAAACATTATATCTTTTGCTTCAAAACCTTGAAATATTATTTCTAAAGATTTTGTTTATCAACTAAAGATTACTGTCTTTGGTCAGGTGAAATGAAAGTAGATGACACAAATACACCATCTATACCAAGCAATTATTAACTTAATCATTTTGGGGATTACTTAAAATTAACTTTTGAAGGAAAAAACAGTTACAGCAGTGAAGTATATATGGATTGCAGTATAAAAGTTTAAGTTGTAAAACTATGAGACACACAGATTCTGGATAGAATTTCCCAGTTTTCTATCTGAAGTGTGTTCTGATGTCCCGTAGCCCAATTCAGTATGACGAAAGGCCACATAATGTCAGAGGAATCTCGGAAAAAACAGTTTTATTTGCCACTAATGTCCCACTTGTTTCCTTTGTATTAGTAGAAATCCTTTACAGAATGGATATTTCCCTTGTTTGGAGATAGTATTTCAATACAAAAGAGGCAGCTTGCAGAAATCGCATATTTAGTGCTTAGACTTGCAGAAAAAACAGAAATTCAAGTAAATATTCAATACAGCATGTATATATAACAGTATAACAGTAGAAAAAAAACATGCAGTTTACTTCATTGAAAGTTACAGCTATGAACAGCTCCAGGTTGGTAAAATGAAAGTAATCATACATACAATAAAATGTTGATGAATATGAATGCAGTATGTGTCCTTATAACAAACCCAAAGTAATTGTAGACTTGAAGAATTAAAATAAAAACAAAAGAAGGTAAGTCATTTATCTAATTCTCAATATGCAACATCAATGTTGTTTTAACTGTCAGATTATCTTCCAATTACCTTGAGTTTGGTGTTACAAAATTACATGATTATCTCCCCTGCATCATTAAGGCTGGTGACTTCACTTTAAACTTCTTAACATTTTCACTTATATTTTCTTAAAATTTAAGGTATCTGGACCACAAAAGACCATGTGATTCTTCCTCGTGTCCAAGATCATCAAAACAACGTAATGGCAATAACCTCGGCAATTATCGGCAAATTTCAGAAACGCAAAATACATGTACATAACTTAAACAGAGGTGTTTACCCCTTTCTGGTGTTTTCAGTAACGTCTATGATTTTTGTCAATAATTTGGGCCCTTTGTCAGTAATCTCTAATTTTAGCATGAAAACTATCCTAGAGACCCGCCATCATAGCATCTTATATTGTGTTAAGTCTAGAAACAATCTGAGTTTTCATCAACAATCTCATTAAAACACATTTCAAAACTGGAAAATAAATCGCAATTACAAAGCATTTACACGGCTGGGGAAAAAAAATTAAGGTACAAAACCGAAAAGTGTAATTTCCAGAGGTAAATCCGTGATCCATATTTGTGAATTTAAAATCCAGGACAATTACGTAATAGTAAACACCAGACAACGTATCCGAGAAAAGAAGTGCATTTCAACTTGAGATAGATACATCTACATAATGCTTGCATTTAAATTTTGGTCAAAGTCCTTTTTTGTCCGATAAAAAATATAATTTACAGTGATGATCTATTATGGTCTGGATACCAATGTAAAACACAGGATTTAAAAATTCTAAACTAAAATAATTATTACACATGTAAATTATTATCCATATTCAGGAAAATATGTTCTGTATGACAAGAAAATTTGATATCTTTTCATCAGTGACAAATTGATCTTTGGTTTCTTAACGGATACATTTCAATTGTGCTGTACTCATAAAGGGAGATAATGACATAATTCAAAGATGGTGCAAAACTTTTTTTTTTTGCAAAATTCATTCATACATGTACACTGTATATTGGCTAAAGCAAACACAACATACATTTACAATGATTGAATGAAAATATTGAACAAGTGACATATATAACATGCAAAGTACAAAGATGTGATGTTCAGATGAGTAAAAGGTGAAAGCTATACTTATTACATGCAAAGCATTAAAAATGTAATGTTCTGATGAATGCTTTGTTTCAGACAAATCCACAAACTTTCCAAGAAAATCAATTTTCATTAAAGAAAGCTGGTAAACAGATAAATGTTCTGAAGCTTTATATGTACATATGTATTATAAATATCATTTGACCAGTTCTTGTCGTTCTATGGTAGTGAATAATAAAGCATAAGCAGTGTTGTCCAAGGTACATGTATAAAGATATTTTTAGCACAGCCAATGCAAGCAAAAATCAAGAACAAGAAGTTTTCTATATTATTTTGCTTTGTTTGTATGCACATTTGGCTATTTCGCGGCGGCCAGTTTTTATTGGTGGAGGAAGCCGGGGTACCCGGAGAGAACCACCGACCTTCGGTAGGAAAAATGGCAATCCCTGTCAATTTAGATTGGAGTCGAACACACCCCACCACAGGTCAGATTCTAACTCACAACCTTAGTGTTGACAGGCTAGTGATCATTAGTAGTCATGACGAACAACCTAGACCACTCGGCCACCGAGGCGCCTTATTTTGCTTTGTACCTTCCACTGATTGCATAATGCAAAGTCGGACAATGCTTTTGATAGTTGTCTTGCTGGGTCAGTGACAAAAGGAATAATGACATCATGGAATAAGGTAATAGACCATTGATCAATCTTATGATGATATCAAAAGATCAAGTCGGTTTTACAAAAATACTACTATATGCTGGCAACAAGAGAAACAAGGTTTAACACATGTCCGACATGTAACTTTGTGTTTTATATGCTTAAGACCGTGAATAAACACACTTTTTAATTTGTTTTGAAACATTAACTTGCAGTGTTTGTTGAAGTTTTCGTCCTACCCTCCTATCACAACCCAAGGTAAAACCTTTAACTTGTACCGTATTATAACTGAAAGATGAATGTTCTCCACAAAATTTTGGATAGCATCACATTTAATGGAAATATTTTCCTTATATATTGCTTTGTCAGCATCACAGATGCACCCAAAGTTCCTCCCCCGCCACCAATTCTTTTCTGAACTAATACAGCTGATGTCTACTTGTAATACAGAACAAATATCTAGCTAAATGATGGACAAGACAAAATTACAACTTTCCTATACACTGTATCATGACTACAAGTACATTTTAGATACATGTGTACATGTTTGTTAAGATGAAACCCAATACCAGAGAAAATTAATAATGAATGATTATTAATATATTAAAGACCAATATTATTTAGTTAACATGTGCCCATGTGATTAGTAAAATGAATCCCTGGAGCTGCTTATTTTTTTTTTTTCCGGTAGTTAAGTATTAATTGTGATATTATGGACCTGATCCCATACTAATTACAGAAGCAAGGATGTGGGTTTGGTAAGGCTTTAGCTTTTTGTTCCTGTAGTTAAAACCAGATAAGGGCAAGATTTTGAAATTGCAAAAAATTTAAAATACTAATAAAATAATGACGAGAACATTCTCAAAAAATCTTTTGAATTGAATCTGTGATGAAATGGTGATCTGTGACTTTAAAAAAAAAAATCAAAATAACAGCAGTAGTGGTTATCATAATCAAGTAAAAATATAAGAAATATCCTTACTTTACAATTTTTCATATTTTTAAAATCTGTTCAGGTTCAATTTGAAGCTGCAGTTCCTGAAACATTTAATTTTACAGACATATTTTTTTTTCTTCCAAAAATTGGACTCACTTCAGTCAGTTTTGGTCTTCTGGAAAAAGGACTCTGTAATATCACCAATTTTCTTAAAATTAATAACGTTTGATTAAAATCCAAAAAGAAACATTATCTGAAAGTAAACTGCATGTACCTGATTACTGAGGGAGGTGACACCGAGTCTTACCCGGCTACGTGACACACTGGATGCAGACGAGCTGATAGAACTAACAGACTCCTGGCTACCACTACGCTCCTTTGACAGTCGTAAACTGGTGTTCATTAAAGACCTATTTGCCGATGTTGGAGTTGTTGCTGGTTTACTGGGACCACCACCAGTCAAGCGTGTCACTTTATGAACCGGAGCAAACAGACCATACATTGGTTTACACTCAAAGTACCTGCAATTAAATGTATAAACTCTCAAAGACAGAAGAAAAGCAATTCAAACATTCAATTTGTAGTAATTGAAAATTTTTCATCATTTTTGATACAATAAATTTGCATTTTGACTAATTACGTCCATTAAGTGATGTTTAATGCCAAACATGATTTTGATTAAACTATATACATTTGTACTTCAAAACAGTAATTAATTGGAGGTTTTTCCTTTGTATCATATTATATGTTTATAAAACCTGATTATTTTTTATGCTGGTTTTAAAGAAACCGTTTGTATTAGACCCTTTGTTCAATTAAAGTTCTATATATAGTAAAGTTATCTTTTAATTAAACAAAAAATATAACAAATGACTACATTCGTAAGTATTAAAAAACAAACAAATTTTCTTATTCTTACCTTTTTCCAGCCACTGCTCCGTCATTTTTACCCTGTTTTTCATCGAGTTCAACTCCAGCCCATTCACCCTTGGCAAAGTCTGTCTCCCCGATATATTGCAAAGTACCCATTTTACTACCACTCACAAAAACACGGTCCCCAACTTTCAATGGAGGTCGACCTGATGGTTTGTTGACTGTCCCAGATGGTGGTGTAGCCTTATTCAAACTAGTATTCGATCCGAATGCTGCTTTTGCAGGTGTCATACTTGGCGTTGTGGGTCTTTTGGCCATTCCATTTGGTTTCAGTGAAGCTGCTTCAGAGGAACCATCTTCTGCTTTTACTGCTGATGGAACGATTCCAGGAGTTCTTGAAAGTTTTGAAATTCTAGCAAAAACGCCCCGATCAGGATCACACTGAAAGTATCTTACACCTTTAACCGACCCGTCATTTTTGCCTTCAGCTTTGTCCAATACACAACCTGCCCAATCACCTGTAGCAAATTGTGTTTCTCCAAGAAAAGCTATTACACCTGGTTTGGTTCCCCCCACCCATATCCTGTCACCAATTTTGAAGTCATCTGACGGTGGCGGTGGCACCTCAACTTCTGGACCTGAAAAAAAAAGGAAATAGTAACAACAAAAATATTGTTTACACACATGATTTGTCACCATATTATATTTTCTATATATGCTTTTCAACTTGTTATAAACTAGAATTTGGGTTAACCTTGTGATATGTACAGTTTATTTCAATCCACATTAACTGAAGTTAAATTCTGTAAACACTGGACTTTTGTAAATTTTCATTGAATTTTATTGAGGAAATTGAGCCAAATTTTATGGTTCCCATATTGGTCTTTGACCGAGTGCTCCTAACAAGAGGAGGCTTATACAGAACAAAGAAAAGGAAGAGATTAATAGTGCAAAGGAACATATACTGTTGATGTAAGCATGATGCAAATTGCATTTTTAATTCACACAAGATGAAGCTCTTCTGCTCAGCTGTTGCACAAATAAGCACTAAGGTATTTCAGTCTGATACTTTATATTTCAAATAGGCACACCTATAATAAGATAAGAAAACTAATTTTGTTGATGATGCAAATTATCTTGTTGCTAAACTGATCATAAGATGACTTTATTACAAATTAAACTACTTTTTGAAAGATGGAACTGTTGATATTCCTAGAAATTTATACGTTTTAACCAAATATATGTATATGAATCAAATGTGTTAAATAAAAGGTGATTCATGTATGATGGATGATGGATGAATTATTGTTCAACGTCCAGTGGCAACCAGGTGCATATCAGGACGAGAACATGTTGATATGATAATGAATATGATCCCTGCTTTGTACTAGACCAACACTGTAAGTCTATTTTTAATGTGCCATCTCAAGAGGTAACTGTCCGCAGGAAGACAAATCACCTCACTCGGACACATTATACCGACTTCGAGCCAACTAGTCTTTGCTCTTACTCCTAGATGCTGCATGCTTGACGGAGAAGCAGCAAATATCAATTTTAATGTCTTTGGTTGACCAGGCCGGGGATCGAACCCGAGACCTTCTGCAGTCGGGGCGAGCACGCTACCTCGAGGCCACGGTTGATTCATGTATGAAAAAAAAACTCATTAACAATGTAACAATTTATAGTTCTTACCTTAAAAAGTATAAATACTGAGGAAAATGCATTCTAGACATTAATCATGCATCACAACATTTCTGGTTCATTTAATAGATAAATATGTAAAGTTCTACCAATAATATTACCTTCAGAGAGGAGTTCAAAATTATTTATTATATGAAACCTGAATTTCTATGAATATCTAGAATTATTATATTAGATTTTCGAAGTATTTCTGAAATTTGGAAAAAAATAGGTTTCAGGAGAGATGACAAAAAGTCACATACACATGTACGTGTGTGTGTTACCTTTGAAAAGGTAACAAAATTTAGGTGTCTAGAAGTAATATTCTATATTTAATTATTTAATGATTTTTTATGTAAGTTATGTCAAAATATGTTTACACTACATGTATTACGAGAAAAACCAAGTGATTCTGTTTATGCTGAAATATTTCTTGCCGGTATATGGAAAATTTAAGATAAAAAATATAAAAACAAAATTAATGCATATTAAATTGAACCAGTTATCACTAGCTCATACATATGTATCATAGGCAATGAATTCTTAAATTGAAAGCCATCCAACAAACATTACATAAGAAATTAATCTTGAAATTGAACTAATGCAAATTTTAAACCATGTTTAAAATGATATATCAATCTAAATTAAACTTCCCAAATAATTTTTTTTCTGTCAATCAAATACACAGATTTTTTTTCAAATTCTCACAATTAATGCAGTGTCTGAAGCAAGTGAAGACAACAAAGGCAAAAGTCAAAGAAAAACCGTCAGTTCTGTGTATTTATATGATTGGATAACGATTGCTCAAATAGTGGTACAATGTATAACTATAAAACAGGGTGGTAAATAGGAATATTGGTGTTAATATTACCTGGTAGTTTATTGAGGAGATTACTCGCATATTTGTCTGCCTGAGTAGCACAAATACCTGCAGCACGAGCACTCTTAGCAATGGCACCTAGCAACATACAGAGAAAAACATAGCAACACACAGTTATGTAAGTGGCAATGCAAACAACAGATAAGCTATTCCATTTCAACTTGCAACTTTTAAAACAGAAAAGAAAATAAGCATGCAGGAGAAATCAGACTTGAACAAGTTCTGTGATTATATAATTCTACAAATGCAGATGAGGGGTAGTTTAATTTATGTTATCAATTTTTGTTCTTATAATAATCAAATTAATTTTTTGTTTTAAGCAGTTCAAATGGAACAGCATTTAACAATAATCTTTGTAAAATCATAGGGAGAAAAACAAATTTCATGCAATACAAATTTTCCCAATCAGGTGTCGGTAGTAGCCAAAATGAAAATTAATAGCACCAACAAAATGAACATAACAGTTTATTTGTGACAATGTTATAAGTAACTGTTTACAAAAAATCAGCAAAAAAGTTTTGGGAATTTAAACAAAATTACTAAAATGTATTGAAAAAAGATTTAAACTGTATTATTATTCTACATGTATATGTACTGCCAAAGAAATGACTGAAACCCATATATTTAACAGTTTTGAAATTAATGAGTTCTCTTCAAACAATAAAGATATAGAATATGTCTTTTGTAGTTCATAAGCACTTAAACAAATATTGAAATAGTCTCACTTAACAACAAAAAAAAGCTTGAGTGTAAAATTCATCCCAGCACTAAAATTATCCCAATTACACCCTTTCATTACTTATAATTTTTAGAATTTTTTATGATTTTTTTTCCATTTTCAATTTTTGTCAATATTACACACAGTAGGTGAACAAATAAGACATAAAAAGCCCTTGTCCAATGTCCACCAACAAAAATTAGTTCTAATAATAAACTTACATTTAAAACCTTACAATAAAAGTAAAATAAATCATATGGAAAATTTCATTCACATTTCATAAATTATAGAAAATCTATCAACAGGGGAATGAAGAACAAATTATAGAATTTCCACTTTTGTGCTTAAAAATTATATAACTTTTGTTCCAGTTGTCTCCCTTATTTGGACAAACAAATTCATGTTTATTGCAAAGTCATTTAAAAAGTCTATGATTAAAAATCTTTCGACAAAGATTAAAAGGTTTGTGATACTTTAAGTCACAACTTTAAAAACCCTGAAATTATTTGTCCTGGAAAAAGAAAAATATGACATGACAGATTCATTTCCTTTTTTGTGAAAAAAAGACATGGAAAAGCTTAGCTGTCTTATTTCTGGAAAGAAATGCTAATCCTTGTATATTTCCAATTTCTTTAACAAAATTGCTTACTTTAACTTTATTTCATCATTAAATTTATCGTTTTATAACCAATGTCCTCAAGAAAATTTATTATTTTGAACCTTAAATTTGGATTTTGAATGTACAAAGACATGTACACTCTAGTGACATTTTTTATGTTTAAAATTTCATGAAAAGAAGAAGAGCTTTGCATTTTGATACACAGAGGGGTAATGAAAGATAATAGAAATGAAAGCTTCTGCAGTGTTTATGGTTGGATTTGTAAGAAAATATGGAAAAATTATATAATATCATGCATTTCTTTCTCCATGTAACATCAAGGCTGAGAGAAATAATTCCTAAATTCTTTGATAATGTGAAATATAGAGTGCATTTTTTAGGAGTACTGAAAAGTTCTTTCAAATTTAGGAAATATATCCAGAAGCCAACACTAATACATTTAGTTGATTTAGCTCTGAATAACCTCAATTTGATGGGAATGACAACATACACTGTAGAAAGTAGGTTACTGTAACGTAACTGCATGTTTAATTGCCTGGAATTAAAATACCAACACCATCTTACAATTCATATTTGCATCTCTAGAAAACATAGAAAAGCAGACAATGTGTTTGGTGTGAGGATGACAGCCTGCATGGAAAACTGCTATTAAGACAGACCATGAATTCTAAGAATATCAATCTGTTTTAAAATACAGATCATAGATCCAGGGTTAAACCAAATATACAATTAAAATCTATCAATTTTTTTTTCATAAACCAGTAGTCAATGATCATTAAAAATTAATATTAATGGGAAAAGTAAATCATTAAATATTTTTCAAACAAGGATCAAAAAGTTCAATTCAATGCAATTTTCTAACACTAACATATCATGGATCTGTAATTAAATCAGGTTATAAGGTTATATGCATTGAGGTATGACATGGAAGGGGAAAGCAACATATCACCAACTACTGTATCTCAGTCTTAAAAATACAATATGCTTTTACATGTTTGTGTATCATGATTTTTTTCAATGTATTTTTTTTAACTGTTTTATTTCCTTTTTGTAAGCAGTGATGGTTAAGTTACACTAAAATTTTAAATTCAAACCTCGGGTTGAACTTGCTTTTAAATTTAAATCAAATCCAATGTTTTTCTTTACTTTTAAATAATTTTGATTGGTAATACATTTTCTAATCAACTTTATACCAAAAATGTGCAATAGAATATCATTCAATTACTTATGAACTTAAAACATTGTTATCTGAATCTTTTCAGACAGTTTTAAATTTTTTTCAGATAGTACAAAATCTATAGACAATTTATCAGGATTCACACCAACTATGAATTGGTTGTAGCTAAGAACAATGACTTAAAAATTTTCTAGAGTACATTTAATGAAAAATTTAAGCCAATTTCATTTCACAGAGTTTTTCACCAGTAAAACTGGTACCCAACTTACAAGTCACCATGGTCGTGCTTCACACCATCCATGAACTAACTACACTTACAAAGTAACAACACTTGGTTAGCATCTCATAAGGAACATTCGTTCTATGTTTGGTTTCAATCCATTCAGTGGTTCTCTAGAATATTTTTGTATGTTTTTCCCACATGGTCCTATGTTAAACTAAGTCCCCTGCTGTTGGCCATCTTGGATGAAGGATCGGCAACACAGTAACAACACTTGGTCACCATCTCATAAGGAACACTCATGCCATTTTTGGTTTCAATCCATTCAGTATTTTTCTAGAAGATTTTTATATATATTTCCCATAGGGTCCTATGTTCAACTAAGTTCCCCGCTAGCAGCCATCTTGGATGACAGATCAACACCAAAGTAACAACATTTGGTCAGCACATCAAAAGGAACATTCATGCTATGTTTCGTTTCAATCCATTCAGCAGTTCTCTAGGAGAAGATTTTTGTATGTATTTCCCATAGGGTCCTATGTTAAACTAAGTCCCCAGCTGGCAGCCATGTTGGATGACGGATCGGAACCAAAGTATCAACACTTGGTCTGCACATTCATACGAACATAACTATAAATTTTAGTTTCTATCAGTTAAGTCGTTCTTCAGAAGATGTTTTTAAAAAATTTAGCCAATCAGAAATTAGAAAACATCCTGGTGGCCATATTTTTGACAAATTAAAACCAAAGTTACAACTCTTGAAAAGGACTTTACATGAATAAGGGAACATCTCTGCCTAATTTGATTTCATTCTGTTCAGTGGTTCTCAAAAAGAAGTTCATTATGTGAAAATTTAATGACGATGCCAGATAAAGGACGCCAAGTGATGGCAAAAGCTCACATGACCCTTTGGGTAAGGTGAGATAAAAACAAGGAAAAACCAGTCTAACCTCTCCACTATATGAACACACACTCACAGAGTTCGCGAAAATCGTCGGTCCTGTCGGTCCTGACCGCCAAAATTCGAGTGGGACCGGTATTTTGATCGCTAGCGGCGGTCCGATGACCGATGCAAAAACGGCCGTTGCAGTTCCTCTGTCGGTTCATTTTTTACCTCGGTCATCAGATGTATCCGCGGCTAGTTAGATTTCCGGTACTGGTTTCCGGATTTTATTTTAAACAAACCAGTTTCGAGTATTTTCTATAAGATTTCTTTCTGGGACAGTCCCAGGTAAACGATCGGCGGCGACCAAAGAACAGCCCCTTGAAGTCAAAAAGGGAGATATATGAACGGGAATGGAGACGAGACCGGTCTTTCTCTGCCAATTGGAAAAAGAAAAGGGAATGGCTTCAGTACGATACCGAAGCAAAACAAATGACGTGTTCATTATATATACGCTACTTTAAAGTCTTTTTCGGCAACAGCACTACAAGGCCGTATGAAAATTTAAAAAATAAAAACTTATTCTTGACAGGATGTAGCAATTTCAGATTAAGTTTAATCATAGATCGTGAGAAATCAAAGTGTCTCCAAGACTATATTAATATTAATAAAACAATGTTTCTTTGAAATATGCGATTAAATTTTTTTTTTCAGGCTTAAATTGACATATTTTGTAGGTCCTGCAAAAATTTTGTAGGACTGACAGAAAAACTGGCTTTGTCAGTCCCATGACTGACAGGCGAAAAAAAGTTTTCGTGAACTCTGCACTCACTCCTTCACAGCTGAGGTACAATTATTATCTAGTATATATTTTACAGACTTTTTTTACTTTCTTGTTATTTTCATGTTAAAGTAAATCAAGTCAGTGTGTTATAAAGCAAATGTAAATTTTCCTTTTTCAGCCAATTATGATTTTTAATTAAGTTTCATCTCCACGTATGTTTAATAATTCTTATGTATGATTTGAGTCTGTTACAAGCTGTTATTATACACAAACTTACTTGTTGGTATATATCCTGGAAAAAAGTCAGCAAATATTTTTAAATATTAATAGTCCAATACTCATAATTAATTTTTTAATTTTCTAATAGCCCTTTTCTCTATAAACAATCAGGGTTCCCAAAATGGTCTTATTTGCCAGCCATGTTGGATTTTGGAGAGAAAAAAAGAGCATGCATCAGGCATACTCAAGTAAAAGGTACATTAGATGAACAAGTTACTAGATGAACAAGTTACAAAGAGAAAATATAAGTTTGTTTTGTTTGGTATTGTTATTCAATAATTAGAAATTGGGTAATAAATCATTAAATTCACAACAGTAGTGTCTACAACAGAACTTCTATTAATTACTTTGTAAACATCTGTACTGTGTTGTTAGGATGGGTTGAACAGCTTATTTTTAAATAAAATTTGACATTTTTTAATAAGTAAAAATACATGTTATGATGCTAGAACATTCATCACAAAAATACGTGGTTGGCTCCTGAAAAATTTGGGTCCCCTAATAAGAAAGACTAAAAAAATTTGAACTGATAAATTTTTCCTTGTAATATTAATAATTATATGAACAAATGCATCTAAGAACAAAAAAGTTAAGAAGTATTTAAAAGTTCATACATGAACAATGTGCATTCAACCTACCCCCTTTCACACACTTGAAATGGGAGTTAGTAGATTTACTTTATGAAAAAAAGCATGAATTGATGTCAAGCAAAGATCACATTCATCTAAGTGAAAAACACAACAACAAACAAACAAGATACTATATGTAAGAAAAACATACTTTTGGCCCTTTCTGTAGGAGGAGCAGAAGACCTTGGCTGAGGTAGTCCTGTTGGCTTGCTAAGTTTTGATGGGGCCTTCAGGCCCGATGGTCTTGGTAAACTCATCTGAAAGTCAATGACATTTCTTAGCATGCATAAGGCATACCAGTGCTCAAGTAAAAAGTAGATTAGAGTATAGCATGTATAGACATATATATTTTAATAAACAGACCTCTCAACCAACATAACTGGGCTAATGACATGGTTTCTGTCATGAAAAATGAAATATCAATACTACAGTTTTAGTATTTTATGTCTGTTTAAGATTACATTTCAGAGTTTTTTTTTTAAAGATGAAGAAATGTAAAAGAGTTAAAACATCATTTTCTATCCTTACATCTTTATGAAATCAAATTATTATTGTGTTTTCAATTTCTTACTGAATGTTTTACAATCACCAGTTCCCTTTTTCATTACTTTTTGAGTTTAGCTGTGCCCAGTTGTTCAAAAGTTAATCATTTTTTTCACATTCTATTATTTTGATTGTTAGTAATATTTCTGTGCAGAATTTTGTTTAGTTGTAGTTTTATGAAATTTTCAGCACATTTGGCTATTTCGCGGTGGTCAGTTTTTATTGGTGGAAGAAGCTGGAGTACCTGACAAGAACCACCGACCTTTGGTAGAAAAATTGGCTATCCTTGTCAATTAAGATCGGAGTGGAACACACCCCGCCATAGGTGAGATTCGAACTCACAACCTCAGAGTTGACAGGCTAGTTGATTAGTACATTGTAGTCATGACGAACTACCTAGACCACTCGGCCACCGAGGGCCTCAAAATTACAAATGTACAATGTTTGCACAATTGAATATCAAATGGAATCAAGTATATTTTGAAGGAAAATGTTGTGCGTCAAAAAATGAATATACAGTCAACTCTCGTTATCTCAAACTCACTTGAGTCGAATTTTCGGATGAGTCAAATTTTTTATGTGGTCCAAAAAGTTTTACAGTGCAAATATAGTATTTTTACTCCTGTTTAGTCAAATTTGCATGATTCAAATTCTCTTCTATCTCGAACTAAATTTTGAGTCCCAAATTATAAAAACAACGAACATTCTATTCGTTATGTCGAATAATCTTCATCAAAACATCACCTTGCCAAACAATAAGTAATTTTGATCTATTATAATCAATTTGTCTTCAACACTTTATTATTATAAATATAAAATGCTAAAAATTAATTAAATAAGTACCTGAACATGGATAAAGTGATGTCTTGATAGTTATTGTACACGTACGTGTAAACTATCGTTTTACTCTGGAACCTACAAATAATTTAGATTTACTGGAGCTCCGAGGTAGTTTATTACCTCCCCTTCGTAACTTGAAAAATTTGACAGCTCCCTTTTAGTCGAATTTCGCCTATCTCGAATTTTTTTTCACGGTCCGAAGGACTTGGAGATAATGAGAGTCGACTGTATGTTCATTAATTTTAATAAAATACTCTCAAAATTCAAATGGTTGGTGCCTTACCAGAATAATCTTACACTGAATACTTCATGTTAGGTTGTGAACTTCCTTTCAGAATTTAAAACAGATCTCTGGATAGTGATGAAGATGGCTTAAAATATTGCTGTTGTGTAGGCCTTTTGTTTCAAATTCCAATTTAATTCATAATATTTTTTTCTCTGGAAAACTTTTAAGAGTCTGAAATAGAAAAAAAAAATTTATACTAAGTCTTTACATATACTAGTGGGAAATTGATACTTTACAAATTTACTGCTATATTTGTAAATTGTCAAATTTTATGGAAACCAGGTATTGTCTAAATATGTGTAGCTATACAGTTTAGCAAGAAATTATTATTAAATATTTATTACACATGCCCACTTATTTCTCCAATTCATAACAATTGGTCATGGTTTAATTTTTACAATATGCAGATTACTTTTAAAAATTTGGGGAATGTGATTGGATGAAATAGTTCATGCTTGATGTGTATGTGTGTATAAATTCCATTCAGATAAACACAATAATAATTGAGAAATCTGTTTCAAACAAATAGTGAATATGAAAGAGATTTAAATAATGCAGGATAATGTAAATATTTAACACTATCAGTTTTTATACAGATAAGCAGGCATGTTACATGTATCATGAAAATCTTTTGAATAACTTCTCTAAACATTTTGCTCACCAAAACAGTTTGGTTTTAGTATTACCCCCTATTTTTAAGATTGTTTGTTGCTTGCTAAACGTCAAGTGGCAAATACTGCATGTTTCTTCCGGAGGAGAACCAGTTCAATAATTGATTGAACACAATTCAAACAGGATTTGGAAAGGAAACAAAGAGATATCAATTTTAACTGCCACTATAAAAGTAGGATGGTTGGGTAGGGTCCTATGATTTAGCTTTCTATAGCAGCCATTCTCCAAACATGTTACTCACTATGTTCTGCTGTCAGGTTTTTCCTATTATGGTCCCCCATCCACAACCTGGGGACACGCTAGGCAGCGCTGCAGTGGGATGAGCTCCTGTGATCCAATACAGATGCCTAGCCTATAAGCTATTATTAAGAAGATAATCAGCAACTACAGTTTGGTTGTAATAAAAGTTGACTATGTGGATTATCTATTTCAGTTTTCCAAACCAATTAAAGTTGAAGAACAGACCCCAAGTTTCACAAAAAATTTTACATGTATATCTACCAATTTTCCTATCATGATTAAATCACACTTACGAACACTCTTTGTTAAATGGGGGCCAGAATTTTTAATTTGAAGTTAATTATTGATACAATGACAGAAGTAAAACATAAACAGTAAAATCATGCTAAAAACAAACCCCTTTTGAACTGAAGATTTTGTTCAATTTAGATAGGTGTTTAGATTATACATGCTAAATTACTAAAAATATAGTTACTTTCCGACACAAGTGTTCAGTTTAGCCAGGTTTCCTGTTTATACATTGTTTTGTCTAGACAGGTTTCACTATCTCGATGTACTTATTTATTATTCATATTTAAGTTTTGTGCTTTTTTTTTTTACAGAATTGTAATATTGTAAGCCTTGTTGTGGAAACATTTATTAGATTTCTGAGTCTGCTCATAAATGTTGACTGATATTGCACCTGTGGCCTTCAGAAATAGATGTGACCTGATGAGTGATGTGAACAAGAATTCTGGTGCTGCGACTGCCTCAAAATCGTATTTGGTGGGAGATTTTTTCTAAAAGTTCAAGGCCTCATTGCGACTGAGATGATAAGCAAAGGGACAGTTCCTTTGCTTGGACTCGTAAAAAATTATCCAACCAATGAATTTTAATATCCTTAACTACTTGAAATTATCCATAAACATCTATCAATTTGGAGACATCTTTGAATGAGGTGATCATAGACTGGCTGTTATGAGTAGATACTTTTTCTGTTCTGGATGGCTTCCATCACTAAATTTATATTTTATAGATCTAAAACTGCATTTTAATCAGATAATAACTTTGAACAAATTCTAAATTTTAAAAATGATTTTAAGGATGCTCGCTGGTCATGTTTTGGTCTTTTTGTCAGATTTTCGGAATCCTCAGGTTTTATCCATTTCTTAAACATGAAATTTTTTGCCAATGAACCCCCACTTTTTCTTTTGTAATTTAATCATATATACCTTAAAATGGTATTTGACAAAATTTTATGAAATCCTTTTTATTTTTTCATACATCTTTGAGAGACTGAAGTTGTCAATGCAAAGACAATGAAAAATCCAGAGAAAACCTATTTCCTGCAAATTTTCAAGACCTTATAAAATGAGCATGTGAACCTATATTTTTTCTTGCTTATTTGTTTACTATTCATATGTTCTCTCAAACTAAAACACTTATTTCAAATCCTATTTATTTCCTATTAGACCAGCGATCATCCTTAAACTTTCCATTCTATAATTGACTTTAGATTCTTTATATCAGATACCTTTTGTCTAGAACAATCAAACAGAAGCTCATGTTACCTGAGAGGAATGTCTCAAGTTTTTCAGTGAAGTTCAGGTAGTTAGGAGTAGAGACTCCAAGGAGCCTTTATTACTCACCCTGATTGATTTTGCTATTCACAAATCATTACATGGCCCGATATCCATGCTTTGAGCTATTTTTTTCAATAGCAGTGTGCATACTGCTCTGTGGTACTGGTATTAAACAGAAGGGGTACACATGGGGTCTCAATTGCCCTAGTAGTTTCAATCACAAATAAAAGATTTTGTATTTTGGGCCCTTAGAATTTGGAAAATTAGTGTATAAAGTGTGAATTTGGAAAAGATGGCTAGACTAAGAGTAATAGAATTAGTTCAGATTCAACACAATCTATATACTTATTGCTTTTTATTTAAAAGTCAATTTTTTGTTTATTTTGTTGTTTAAACATATCTACAATTTATTCTAGTTCATTTTAAATCCAAAAGTGTGGTCTAATACATTTAGAAACTTCGTTCAATGTTAATATTTTAATGTAGTACTTGGAATTGTGCGACATGTGCATTTACTATCCTGTGTATCCGGCATATTCCGGATGCTTTGATTTTATCATACCATTGGGAATTTTCTCCATGAAATTTGGAAAAACTAGAAATTATGTCTGTAAGATACGGATGCCCCGCCTAAAATGTAGTTCATCCTGTATGAATGATCATTACTATCCAAGGCACATCCACTGATAATGTTTCACTGATACACTTTGCTTTGTTCCAAAGAAATGAACATAAACGCAAAACTTAACCAGAGTCACTCAAGCATAAAATGTAGATCATAATGACCCAATTATTGTATGACTGCTCAGTACTACCCAAGGCACATCCGCTGAAGTTTCATTGATTCACTATGCTTAGTTCCAAAGAAATGAACCTAAACGCAAAACTTAACCAGTCACTGAAGCATGAAATGTAGGTCATAGCGACCCAAGTGTTGCTGAACTATACTGTACTATATAAGAGAATTGTAGTGGTGAAATATCATTGGCATATTACTATAGGTTTCTGAGACATGGAGCTAAACGCAAAACTTAACCAAAGTCACTGAAGCATGAAATGTGAAGTGTTGCTCAACTGGGTTGTACTATACAAGAGGACTTTAGTGGTGTAATATCATTGATATATTACTACAGATTTCTGAGAAATGGAGCTAAACGCAAAACCTAACCGAATCGCGACGTACAGACAAACTGACAAGGGTAAATCTATAAGCACCAGCCAAATTCGTGGTGGGGCATAAAACCGTTTATAATTAAGGGCTAAGGATCTCAATGTCTTTTGTTGATTTTTTAGGAGGGAATACCCCCATTCCCCGGGCAATGTGTAAAATCATTTATTGTGTCTCCTTGTAGGCAATTACAAATATATGTGGTTATGGGGTATGGTTTATGAGATATGAACATTGTGTATTAAAACGTGTTAAAGGGATAAACATTTTTTGGGGATTTTGAAATAATTAAAAAGTATTGATTTGAGGGGCGAGGATAACCCCTTCCCCCCTTTTTGGTGGGGGTGTTAGATTTTTATCAATTTGTTTATCTTATAATGGGGAAAAAAAAATATATGATTTAGGGGCAGGGATTTCAATGCTTTACGAGATAATTAAAGACAATTGATTCGAGGGGATTGGGGTGATAGCCCCCTGGAGAAGCGAGGTATGTGTTATTTGGTGCATCTTACCATGCGGAACAAGAAAATATAATTGAAGGGAGTGGGGAAGCGAGGTATGTGTTATTTGGTGTGTCTTACAATGTTGAATAAGAAAATATATCGTTTAGGGGTGGGGATTTTAATGTTTATGAAATAATTGAATATTATTGATTTGAAGGGAGTGGCGATAGAGTCCATCGAGTTATGAGGTACAAGTATGTATCATTTAAAGGGGAATCATGGCATTGTTTATAGAGGTTTCCCTACACAAATTTAGCATGGCGCTGCACCATGTCTCCATCTTCAAGCACCATGCTGCCCTCATCATGAATTTTACAATGTACCCCCAGGTAGCCAAACCTAACTTTCAATTTTTAGTTTAATCTGATCTTTTTCAAACTGATTTGTATTTAATCATGTACCCCTGTTGTGTTGGTACACATTTATGACACTTTTACACCATCACATTAGGGTGAAGGCTATTTATTACATGTTTTGATAAATATACTGCCCTCAAGTCAAGATGGGGTGCCCCAAATATTATCTTTTTTAACCAATGAGTGCCCTTAAAATACGAAACTTACCATGCCTTCACAAATTTCTTGGGAAAGCACTAGTTTATACGCATTGCTCTCAGCCCCGCTATAATGCCGATTTTCATTATGACGTCGAGCTTGACCGTCAAAAATTTATGAGATAATTGAACATTATTGATTTGATGGGAGTGGTGAAGACCCCCTGGGGAAGCAAGGTTTGTGTTATTTGATGCGTCTTACCATGGGGAATAAGAAAATATACGGTTTAGGGGTGAGTATTTTAATGGTTTTTTGAGATAATTCAACATTATTGATTTGAAGGGAGTGGTGATAGCCCCCTGGGGAAGCCAGGTATGTGTTATTTGGTGCGTCTTACCATGAGGAATAAGAAAATATATGGTTTAGGGGTGGGGATTTTAATGTTTATGAAATAATTGAACATTATTGATTTGAAGGGAGTGGTGATAGTCCCCTCTGGAAGTGAGGTATGTCTTATTTGGTGCATCTGACCATGGGGAATAAGAAAATATATGGTTTACGGGTGGGGATTTTCATGGTTTTTGACATAATTCAACATTATTAATTTGAAGGGAGTGGTGATAGCCCCCTGGGGAAGCGAGGTATGTGTCATTTGGTACATCTTACCATGGAGAATAAGAAAATATATGGTTTATGGGAGGGGATTTTAACAGTTTTTGAGATAATTCAACATTATTGATTTGAAGGGAGTGGTGATAGCCCCCTGGTATGTTTTATTTGGTGCGTCTTACAATGGGGATAATAAAATATATGGTTTAGGGGTGGAGGTTTTAACGTTTTATGAGATAATTGGACATTATTGATTTATGGGGATGAGAATAACCCTACTGAAAGAATGACGTACATGTCATTTAATACTTCTTGTTACGGAGAATAATAAAATACATGATTTAAAGATATACATTTTAATTGCATAAGAAATTTTTCAAAATTATCGACTTGGGGGGGGGGGAGGGTATGACCCCCCTAGAGAAACAAGGTATATGTCATTTAATAGGTGTTGTCACTATGTATAATAAAATATATGATATGAGATGGTTATTGGTCACTCTCGTAGAGTTTTTCGATGAAAAAACATTTCCCCATAGATCCTATAGTAAAATCCTAGCCTCTTTCTGAGACTACTATAACACAGAGATTGGTCACTATCGATTTATCGGATTATTTGAGTCTCCGGTATAGTCAGCTACGTTATTTTAACGTAGTTTCGTATTTAACCGTAGTTTCGTATTCGACCGTAGCAGACGACATAAATCACCACCTAATCACTGAGACTGCTATAACAGTATCGGATATTATTATTTTTCTTTTAAAAATAAATTAACAAAATTGAATTAATCAAAAAAAGGAAAACACTTTTTATCTTTCAAATGTAGTTATCTCTATTCATATTAAAATTTTGTTTTTAATCATTAATAATTTGTTAATAGTTTCATGTTGTTATTAGCTGCCACTCTTGAAAATGTGAATGTGATTAATCTTATCAATCTTACAGTTACATTGTTTTGCTACACGTCCGTTAATTGTATCTAATATACAAATATTTTACCTGTAAAGACAGGTAGTCTCAAAAGCATGGGAGATGCATTTTGTTTCACAGCTGGGTGACCAAGATACACGAGGCTCCGTTTATTGCAGTAAACTTTAAAGTTTTATTCTATACTTGTAAAGGTATGTTTCACTGCTGAGTGTCCAATATGCATGTTTATTGTAGTAAACCTTGTCAAATATCGTCGGTGCACTTGTGGTAGGATTCAGGAGGGTGTGAATGGGGTTTTATAGAATAGAGAATAGGGGCAAAAAAAGTATAGAATGGAGAAAAATGGACTGACAAATAAAAAATAGAGAAAAGAAAATAATTAGGTGATAAAATTTTAAAAATCTGAGGATGACTACGTCCCTGCTGCAAAGACTGCAAAAACTATAAAAAAACTCCAAAAGAAGCATCAACTGCAAGTGCATGTAAATCCCAACGTCAAGCTACATGTATATATCAGTGCCCCGAGTGTGACAATACATATTCTTCCGTTTCTGGTTTTCGTGTCCATTTAAGAACAAAGCACAGCCTAAGCCAGATAAAAGGTATGTACTCTAAATAATCTTATTTCTCATTCCCTTCTCTTATATGTCTATAACTCTTTGTGTAGACATGGCTACAAACTTTCATTGCATACAATTATTATTCTCACATGTATAGACTGCATATATATTATCAACAGAACAAAATATAAGTCTGAATTTCTTAAATTAACAATACAAATTGACCTATCACTCAGTATCAGACCTCATGTTGTGTGTATGCACCTTGTCACGTGTGATTCTCAGTTCTGCATTGGAATTGTAACACTGATACAGAAAAAATGATATTCCATATAATTACAAATTTTACATCATTACACAGGTTTATTATTAAGGCTTGCAAATGAAATATCCGAAAAACAGATTGTTCATCTGAATGTAAGTTATGGGTGAGTTGCTCATTGACCTGATCCCACTGCGGATCGTGTCCTTCTTGTCAAACACTTCGGGTCACTTGCCGAGTCACGTGATCGACGACTTACAATTAATTACTATTTGACTGGTCAGTACGGGAAGTGATCAATCTCTGTGCTATAGTAGTCTCAGCCTCTTTGAACTGCTCATTATATGTATCAGTGACCCCCATCAAAAAATATATAGTATTAGGCACATCTAGAAACATTGATCTTTCATCATGGAAAATCTCAAATCCATATCTCTGATGGTTATTCAGCGAACGAACAGAATCGGAGAGGAAGAAAAAAAATGTTCGATAAAAATCCCAAATCAAAACCTATAAGTCCCCCAATTCGTTTTTTTTTGTCATTTAAATAAAAATAATGATCACAGACTAAGCACCTTTTCCTACTGTGTGTCTCACCTTTACATGGCGTGTACGATACATAAGGCAAAAAAAAAATATGTGTGTGTTTCTGCCAACCTGAGCTACCCTATTTTCTGCAGTCGACCCAGACTTTTTTTCACTGAAATTTGGCAAATTATATTTTCAGCGGTACTGTTGTTCCTGACAGCGAAGTTCTTTTCTTTCCAACCGCTACACTACTGACTCCCTGACCTCTCCCACGAGAATCGCGGGTTGCTTCTAGTATTATCTATTTTAACCATTGAGTGCCCAAAGAATACGAAATTTACCATCCCTTCACAAATTTCTGGGAAAGCATTACATATATGTTAACTGGTTAGGCAACTTAGGACGACCCTTAATCCATTTCCAATGGCCCCTTTTCCAGAGTATTTTCCTGCTCACACATGTTTCACAAGTCTTAGCCTTACATTTCTCAAATTTGACCTGGACTTTTTTAAATTAAAAATAAAAATGTGAGCTACACTACATTTAGGCTTGTAGCTGCAAACGTTGCTATTTATAAACAGACTGCATGCATGAAGGTATATAAAGCTTCAATTAGCTCATATCAACAACAAAACAGAAACTATTCCATCTCTTGCGGCGAAAAATTTGATATAAAATCTGGGACAGTGACATACGTGCATAGTCAAACTCAAAAAGACATATAAATATATCTTTCATTTGAACATTTATATGAGTGCAAATAACAGTAAAAAGGGTTAGTTTCTGGTTTTTGTTCGAAATCAATTGAGATAAATGTAATTTTTACTGTAACTGAAGCTGAAATTTGAGATAATTTATCCTTGGACTTGGTAAGTTGTCAAACTTGATGAGTCAATTGCGCAGACTCAAACTTGACTTCCTGTTTTCAAATAGGGCTAAATTAAAGCTTTCATTTTACCGCCCACAAAGGTTAAAAATCGAACATTAAAAAAAATATATTTTTTAAATTATTAAACTACATATTAAAAGAAAAGTTTTGACTGGAGACCGCTTCTGGAAGCAGAATTATCAGGAAGCTTGCCATCCTTCTGACGTTTTTTCTATTTACATAAAGCGATTATTGAACTATCATTATCAATATTTGTATTTGTTATACCGACTTATTGTACCTGCCTTGCGACCAAGACCACTTTTGTCTATTTCATAAAAAGCTTGTAACTTTCTGATACAAATAAACATCGACTACATTTCACCGTCTATGTCCAACCCCCGGGTGGTTACTTCCTATATTTTTAGTGGTACGAGTGTGCCGCAAAACAGGATCGCCTTTTCATGCCCTGCTGGTTAGAACAGGGTCCCTTTTTCATGTCCTGCTGGTTAGAACAGGGTCGCTTTTTCATGCCCTGCTGGTGAGAACAGGGTCTTTTTTAAACAAAGTATTTGTCTAGAATATGATGGCTTATTTAACGTTATATATATGTAACCGGGACCTCTCGCCTGTTTCATGTATTGTTGTCCCGTTTGAATTTCCCCTGAGTTCCACAGATAAACTGATCCTGTTAGTTTAATATGTTTATTATACCTTTTCAAATATCTACAAATCTAGATAATATTAAAGAAGGAAGCCTCCTGTACGATCTGTTTCTTACCTAATTGTAAGAGTAATAAGTTGTGAAGGTGTTTTGTAAAATCTGCCGTTGGCGTCTGTTTTCAGTTGGGAACCAGCACCCGGAATGTGACGTAATATCCTATTCCCGATGACGTCATGAGCCCGGCCGGGCAACCGGGTAACTTCCGACCGGAAGTTACCCGGAGGGAGTATTTACAAATACCGGCTCATTAAAGTTAAAGCCAAAGGGTGGAATAGAATATAAAAACGTTAACCATACCCCAAAGTACCCCAAGAAACAGACACTACAGGTGGCCTCCGCTACACTCCCTCCCTCTTAAGACGTTAGTTGCTAAGAAGCAACTAACTCCAAAAAGAGAGTTCGAACCTACAATATAATAAATACAAAATTAACAATATACAATACATGCAACAGTTCAATATCTGAAAACAATTGAATATCAATTAAAGTCTGATTCCCTGAAATAGAATTCATGAAATGGTATCTCAATAAATAAAACATTACAATACAGTGTCAAAGATAGACAACAGTCCAAAATGTCCATTTGTTTTTTTTTTTTTTTTTTTCACACGGTAATTCACAGTAATTCATAAGGAAACTTCATTTATCCCTGGACCGGAATCGTTGCTTCCATTTATATTCGGCGATCTGACGTTGTAGCTCCCGGTTCTCAGTTTCTAGCCTACGTATCGCCTCCTTGTCAGTGATGGATGTAGAGCGTATTTCTTCCAGTCGCTGCTTAGCTAGCTCGCGAGTCCTTCCTACTTGGTCCATAGTGTTGCACAGCCAGAGTATATAGTTTTCCAGTTCGTGACGTCCAGTAGGTATCGGCGGTAATGTAATAGGAGGAAGTTCCTGAGAAGTTGACTGGCTGTTACTGTCTGAAGTAGTTTTCCTATCATGATGAGACGAAAGGTCGAGATCCATTAGTTCTACGTTACATCCGGAAGAAGAAGTCTGTTCGATTGGAATTCCTAGGAAAGTATTGGAAGCTGAGTTGTCAACTGGACGAACGGCAGTACTTGGAATAGGCGGCATAGCAAGTACAGAATGCCCAGAATGGGCATATGAAACATTACCAACTGAAGAGACGACAGGGCTTGCGCCAGACAGAGTCAGAAGAGAATGCCCAGAATGAGCATATGAGTCATCAAGCGTGTTTACTGTGGTGCTGGCGATAGTCGTATTAGTAGGAGGTGGATGCCCAGAATGGGCATATGACACATTAGCCACAGGACAAACGGTAGTACTGGTACTAGCCGGAGTTCCAAGAAGAGAATGGCCAGATTGGGCATATGAAGTAGCAGTCGAACTGGTTGCGGTGACTGATGTTTCCTGGTTGCATCGAGACTTGTATTCGGTAAGAGAAATCCTTGAAGTCAGAGTGAATGGAGTAGTATCTGGTACATAGTTGGTAATCCCTGGAAGAGGTAGTAGTGGTGGTCTTTTGGTTGTGGAATTAGTAGACGGAGCTTTCGGTGGAATACTGACAATGAATTCAGGTTCTTGTAGTGTTGGAGTGGTGGATGACGATCTGACAGCAGTGGTAGTTACAGTTGAGGTGGAAGTTGTCAGTACCTTGGTACGACCCTTGTAAATAAGAAATCCTGGGTCAATATACAATGGGTTCTGTCGCGTCTCCTTCCTACATTCGGCTAGTTTAGATTTCAGTGTATCCTCATTCCTAATCTCATGTACTTTCTTCAGGTGAAATTTCATGTCGGTTTTTCTACGGCAGGCTCCTTTACACAGAGGCATGGAACAGAAATACGTAATTATATAGAACAGATGTTTTGCATCCCAGTGGCGTTGGTACTTTTGCTTTGCTGCAAAGTGTGTGGCGTCACATCCTTCTATCGGGCATTCCATCTTTCCAGGATGGTAGAAAAACTCAACTTTGTTTTCATCCTCTTTTTCATCTTCGAAATCTCCATCTGCATGGAGTTCAAGCTCAGCCATGCTGAAAAAGAATATATATCTGTATGAATTTTCAAGTCAGCAAATCCTGACCAATAGGCCTACAACAGTTATCAAACTTGAAACCAAGGGCAACAATTTGACCATAGTAGTCAATTCTTATATAATCATGGCCAATCTTTAGCCAAAATTCCTTTAATCTGAAAAGTGCCATATATATGTGACCTCCCCACGCAACCGAAAGTTATCTATAACCCATGGTCCACAATAAGACGTACTGAGATCAACATAAATATTCCCGTTGATCCACATCGATCAACATCAACAATTTGTGAATTTTTTTTCTATAATCTCACACGGCAAGACGTCTGTAGGCTTGCTTTACCGGAAACATTTCTTCGTAAATGCCCATGGCAACAATTTTTGTTTGCAAGATTCTACATTCCCTCTTTGATACATCTCTCTTTCCAATACAAATCCGGTTTCCTTGGTAGATCAAGTGTTGACAATTTGTTGTTAAGTCCATTGGACAAAATGTATTTATATTTCATTTTAAAATCAACCAAATTGATTGACTGTGTATTGTTTTACCTTCTGGTAAAGTAAAGTTTTGTATGTAAAAGATATATATTTGAGTAAAATTTGCAAAGATATACTCTTTTTAGAAAGAGGGTGTTGTGAGAGTACTCAAATCAGTACAAAATCAATTATTATCCCCTCCCCTCTTAAAAAAATGTTTAAGGAGAATATTTAGTAGGGGGTTTAATCTGTCTCCCCCGTCTGCTAAATGTTGGTGTAAGGGTAAGATCTTCCCTTCTTTGGGTATCAGAGTTTTCATTTAGGACCACAACATGGTCCTCTTCATCTGATAATGTCTCTGGTGACTCATCACCAATTGAGACGTTTTGCTGATCGGTATTTTCGCTATTTTGCTCGTCTCTTGTTTTTAGTGGTTTGAGATGATCCACATGGACAACTATAAGTTTTGATGTTGCAATGTCTTCTATTTCATATGTGATGTCAGAAATTTGTCTTTTTATTTTGTAAGGGCCTCTCCACCCTAAACCAAGTTTCTGGTTTGCTGTTGGTGGATACCACCGCAGAACCTGACTTCCTATTTCAAACTTTCTCGGTTTAAGTTTGAGATCATAATATTTCTTTTGTCTCTGAAAGCTTGTATTTAATGTTTCATGTGCAATGTCGAATGATCGTTGCATCGATTCACGTAGCCATTCTACGTATTGACTTGGACATTCGTGTTTGTTTTTGTCATGATGAGACCCTGACATGACGTCTATTGGCAATGAAACCTCCCGACCAAGCATGAGAAGGTTTGGAGTGCATTTTGTACTATCTTGGATGCTGCTCCGGTAAGCCATGGTGACATAAGGGAGATGTTCATCCCAATCATCCTTGTTGTCGTTGACGAACATAGATAATGTTTGTTGTAGCGTTCGGTTGTATCGCTCAACCATTCCATCTGATTGTGGCCGATATGGTGTAGTGCGAGATTTTGATATCTCCAAGAGTTCACACAAACTACTGAATAACTGAGACTCAAACTCTCGACCCTGATCAGTGTGTATTCTATGTGGTGTTCCGAACCGACTGATGAACTCTATCACGAGAGTGTCTGCAACTGTCTGGGCACAGTGTTCTTCCAGAGGATAAGCCTCGGTCCACTTAGTAAAATAGTCGGAAACGACCATTATATATCTGTTCCCCTGGCTTGTTGTTGGGAGTGGACCCATCAAGTCAATGGCGATACATTCCATTGGTCCAAAAATTGTGTTGTGATGCATCTCCGCTTTGCCAATTCCTGGTCCTGGTTTACGTTTTTGGCAAAGCATGCACGTTTGACACCATCTGTTTACATCGGACGTCATACCTGGCCAATAAAACCTGGTTCTAACTTTAGCAAGGGTTTTATCTCTGCCAAAGTGAGCTGCAGTTTTACAATCATGAAGTTGCTTAAATATATCTGTCCGAAGCTCTTTTGGAACTATCACTTGAAGATAAGGTCCATTTTCGCTGTCTTCAAACCGACGATAGAGGATGTCGTCCTTCACTACAAGTGACTCCCATTGTCTGATTAAGGTACCAAGTTTATGGTTTTGCGTTCCCACTCTGGGTTTGTTGTTACCATGAGTTTTAAGCAACTCCATTGCTTCAGTGATTGTAGCGTCATTGTGTTGTAATTGTTTTAATTGGTGCTCACTCCATTGAGAAGTCCAGTTCGAATCTCGGTGTGTTAAGGTGTGATTTTCGCCAACCAAAGTGTTGACACTGTCTGGGTGTTCATCTTGTTTTGTTTGTTTGTGTGGCGGATGAGTGTCAACCAAAGTGTTGACATTGTTGTTGTTTCTGGCCGATAAAGCACTAACAGTGCAATCCCCTGATGGAGTTTCTGAGCAACATTGTGGGCAATCGTCTCTTTTGCATCTTCTACGAGGACGACGGGAAAGCCCATCTGCATTTCCATGTAGTGCTCCTTTTCTATGCTTGATCTCGAAATCGTATGTTTCCAAGGCGGATATCCAGCGTGCCATCATCCCTTCGGGTTCCTTGAAGTTCTTGAGCCATGTAAGGGATGAGTGGTCGGTACGAATGAGAAACTGTCTGCCATACAGGAAGTGTTTGAATTGTTTCACGAACACAACGACTGCCAGGAGTTCTCGGTATGTTGTGCAGTAGCGCATCTGTGACCTGGAAAGTGTCTTGCTGCCATAGGCGATCACCTTCTCCTCTCCGTCCTGTACTTGTGAGAGGACTGCGCCTATTCCATAGGCACTCGCGTCTGTGTCTAGGATGAACGGTTCATCCCTAGTGGGATAGGCAAGTACCGGTGCTGACAAAAGAGCATCCTTCAGTGCATGAAAAGCAGTATCACAATCTTGCGACCAAACAAATCTTTGGTCTTTCCTCGTCAGCTGTACGAGAGGAAACGATGTCGTAGAAAAGTCAGCTATAAATTTCCTATAGTAGGATGCCAGTCCAAGGAAGGAGCGAACAGCTGAGATGTTGGCTGGAGTTGGCCAGTTCTTTACAGTTTCGATTTTTCCAGGGTCACATTTTACACCTTCCGATGACACGATATGTCCCAAATAAGACACCTCATCTGCAAACAAGGAGCACTTCTTAGGCTTTAGTTTGAGATTGGCAGATCGGAATCTCTCAAATACAGTCGTGAGATTGTCAAGTGTTTCCTGGAAAGATTTTCCGAACACTATAACGTCGTCTAGATAAACTAGACACCGTTCCCACTGTAAACCGCTTAATGCAATCTCCATCAATCTTTCGAAGCTGGCAGGACTGTTTGCAAGTCCAAAAGGCATGCTTTTAAACTGAAATAACCCCTTGTGGGTTGCGAAAGCTGTCTTCGGACGATCTCTTTCAGTAACTCTCATCTGCCAATATCCGCTCGCCAAGTCCATTACGCAGAAGAATCTTGCTCCTGCAAGCGAGTCCAACGACTCGTCAATTCTTGGGAGTGGATAGGCATCTTTACGTGTGACTAAGTTGAGACGGCGATAGTCCACACAGAATCTTGTGGACCCATCTTTTTTCTTTACTAAGACAATTGGTGCCGCCCATGGAGAGTTACTCTTCTCAATAACATCCTGTTCTAACATTTTTGTGATCTCTTTCTCTGCTGTTTCTCTCATGTGAGTTGGTAGCCGACGAGGTGGAAGTTTTATAGGCTTAGAGTCTCCGGTATCTATACTATGTTCAAAAATCGACGTTTGTCCCAGTTTTCCATCAGGTCCGACAAAGATATCGGAGAAATCTTGTATAACATCTGTTAGTGAATTTCGCTGATCGCGAGTCAGTTTCTTAGATGTATTTTCGACAAGTGGTTGTAAATGTGATGGTAGTTCTTGTTTTCTTTCGGTAGTAATTGATGAAATTCTGTTTTTGAGACCAAATATGTCTCGTTTGTTCTTTTCAGATGTCTTAGTTTTTATTTCATATGGCAGTATCTGTTCGACAGGGTGGACAACTGCGACCTGTACATTTTTCTTGACAATTTTAGGGTTCGGAGTGGGGTTCATTAGCGATATTGTTATGTTTTCTTTTGTTGTGTCGGCTACTGCTTTAGGTAGAACAACATGGTCACCACCACGGAATTTGTCTAGTGGCTCTAAACAGCCGTTTTCGCCCCCAAAATGTCCTCTTAATTCCCCTGTCGCATATACCTCAGTGTATGCGGGAATGTGGACAGTTTCCACCAAGTGTACACGTGCACATCGAAGACCCAAATTGGCCTCTCTTGTGAGTTCTACTACAACATCTGGAGAGCAAAGCCTCCCCTTTCCTGTGTCAATAATAAAATTGTGTTTTGACATGAAGTCAAGCCCTAAAATGCCTGGCATTCCGCCTAGCTCTGCTACAATAATTGTGTTTGAAAATGTTTTACCCCCTAGTGCAAAAGAAAGATTTGTTTTGCCATAAACTTTTAATGGTTCCCCGTCTGCAGTAGTTAAAGTAGCCTGAACGTCAGACAAAATTGTCTGTTTGTGGTTCAACTCATCAAAATAATCTTTTGATAATAGTGTCACTGCAGATCCAGTGTCAATAAGCATGCTCATATTCAAATCATTATCAATTCTAATGTTTGCAAAATAACAATTGTTAGAGACCGCTGATAGTCTCATTATTGAAGGCCTTTCATATATCTGTTTATTTTCATTGTGGGCTGGACTGTTGGCCGTACGTTCAGCCCGTCCTATTTTAAAGTAACTGTTGTATCTGGTTTGTTTTGTCCAGACTTCCTATTCTGGAAATGTCTGTCTTGTCCGACATTGTCTTTTGTCGGGCAATCCCGACGTAAATGTCCAAAGTTTTTACATGTGTAACACTGGGTGTTTTTCATGTCTCTTTGCATCCCAGGATGGGTTGCTCTGTGATTTTCTTTTGTCATCGTGGGTGTAGGTTTGTTCATGTTGCGTATTGTTTGTTGTATAGATTTCACTGTTTCGGCAAGTTCGTGGAGACTAGGATCTTGTTTTAAGTTCATATCCTGTACACGGTTGACTGCTTGCACACTGGCAGTCTCGTCAGGTTTTGGTTTGCGGAAGTTGGTGTTTTGTGAACCTTCAAAGGCCTCAAACTCCACTGCTAACGAGATGGCTTTGTTGAGTGTTGATGGGTGTGAGAATTGAACATATCGTTTCAGTTCTTGGTCACCTAACCCTGAAACATACTGCTCAATGACTAAGGACTCACGCGTGTCCATCGGTATTTGTGGAAAGGCTAAACTAGCTAGCCTTTTCAGTGCATATCCATAGTCAGCTGCAGATTCCCCCCGGTTTCGTCTGCGACTACGGAATTCACAGCGATGCGCTGTCTCTCTTTCAGGTGGATTAAATCGCTGAGCCAGTGCAGATTTCAGCCTCTGATAATCAGAGAGCTCTGCAGGTGTCAATTCACTCAGTACTCTCTGTGCGTTTCCTCGAAGACATATGGCAAGTTGTGATGCTTTTTCACTCTCGGTCCAGCCATTCCACAATGCCACTTGTTCAAAGTGACAAATGTGGTCTTGCCATTCAGTTTTGGTTCCACAGTAGGTATCAGGTTCTTTTTCTTTTCGTCTGTTCTTGAATCCAGTGTCACGGGTACTGTCTCCATAAGGAACTCTGTCTGGCATGCAATGCCCTCTTTCAATTTCTAGTGGTTTGTGATTGTAATTTCGGTCATTTTCCATTGGCGATCCATAACCATGATGGTTATTTGTCATTCTAGGTGGCAAACAGTGTTTATCGTCTGTGCTCATGGGATTATAACCAGAATGGTTATTTTTGTACATGTCTTCATATGTGTTATTTGAATTTGCGTGAGAAAACCGGTCATTTTCTTGAGGACTTCTGTTTGAATAACCATACTGGTTATTTGGATTGGTATTGAAAGGACCATAGTTTTCTCTTGTGTTTGTTTTTGGTGAGGTTTTATAACCATTTAACTCATTTTGAAAGCCATATTGGCTATTGGTACATATGTTACAGTTATGTATGTACATTGTCTCCTGTGGCGTGCTGGTGGTGCCGTATGGGGTGTTGTTGGCATAACCATTTTGGTTATTATGCCTGTTACCTTCACAGTCATCACATGATGAATCATTTCTAAGAATATCTCTACTTTGTGAATAACCATAATGGTTATATTTAGCAGAACTCTGGCTACATTGCCTATCATCTGGGTAACCCTGACGGTTATATCGTTGATTTTCATAACAAGAGTTGTTAAGACTCTGATTTGTGCTATTCACACTGTTAGGTTGAATCGTATGACCATTTTGGTTGTATTCAACCCTTTCCGGATAACTATTTGGGTTATATATATTTGCGTTGGTATAACCCTTATTTTGAGTCAAATATAACCAACCATTTTGACCATGTGACTGATTTGAATTACCAGGATGATTATTCTGATTGTGAATTTCATTTTTACCATAGCTGCTTTCATGACAGTTTATATAATCATGTTGGTTATTTTCAGCTTGGTTTGAAAAGTTGTAATGATTTTGACCCCTTTCACTTTTATGACCAGGTTGGTTATTTTCATTTTGGTATTTGTAACCATAGCCATTACATTGTTGATCCATTTTGTAACAATCCATTTCGTTATTTATCAGATTCTGGGATGTTGTGTTTTGAAATGGAAAAGATGCATTTTTAGTGCTTTCAGTGCTTTGATTTTTAGACGCCACGTTGGGAATTATCTCCCTTTGCGTACAATTGGGTTCAGCACAATTAATAGCTGAAAAGGTGGTAGTTTCTGGTATTTTATTCATTTGTATTTTATTTTGGTTACACCTATTATAAAATTCCAGCTCTGGGCTTGTGAAAGATGCCCCGTTCACAAAATTGAACGCATTATTCTCGGGAATTTCCCTTCTTTCACCCCCGTATTTTGACGTCACCTGATTGTGATTTTGTTTTGATATGTGGACGTCATTTTTAACGTTGGCCACGGAAGAAACGAGCACGTTTTCCTCGGATTTGAAGTGTTGCTGTGACATATTCCTCTCAGAATCAAACATATTCTGTTCAAGAGCGTGTATTTCCATGGATTTTGTGTTTATTTTCGACGAGGAATCGTTTAGACGGTGATTTCCGTGTTGTGTATGTGTTGTTGTGCCAGACAAATGGGTGTAATTTTGTTCAGGGAGACACCTCTCAGTTTTATTTATAGATGCTGGCATGATTGAAGGATTATTCTGATTTATTTCATGTGCGTACAGAGTGTCACTTGTGCCGTTTGCATGAACAAAATGTTCGTCTTTGTGTGGGATTACTGGGAAAACGACAGATTCTTGTTGACAAGGTAGGTCTTTGTTTATTTCATCTTTTTGTTTTTCTAATGTTTTGTCTGGTGAATCTTTCATGTCTTTGTCAACCGTAGATGTTGACTCGACATAACTTGGCGTAAAGAATTGTCGGAGTCTCGACCCAACCATTTCAAAAACTTTCCTGGCGGACGCCATTACTGTGTATCTGAGCTCTGTATTTTCGGCAGATTTTTACTACCAATTCAAAGTATTTGGAATCGGAAGATTATTTCCAAATCGAAATATTTATATGATATGTTTTGATCAGTTTTATCGTGTCGGACGAGCCCCCATTATGTAACCGGGACCTCTCGCCTGTTTCATGTATTGTTGTCCCGTTTGAATTTCCCCTGAGTTCCACAGATAAACTGATCCTGTTAGTTTAATATGTTTATTATACCTTTTCAAATATCTACAAATCTAGATAATATTAAAGAAGGAAGCCTCCTGTACGATCTGTTTCTTACCTAATTGTAAGAGTAATAAGTTGTGAAGGTGTTTTGTAAAATCTGCCGTTGGCGTCTGTTTTCAGTTGGGAACCAGCACCCGGAATGTGACGTAATATCCTATTCCCGATGACGTCATGAGCCCGGCCGGGCAACCGGGTAACTTCCGACCGGAAGTTACCCGGAGGGAGTATTTACAAATACCGGCTCATTAAAGTTAAAGCCAAAGGGTGGAATAGAATATAAAAACGTTAACCATACCCCAAAGTACCCCAAGAAACAGACACTACAGGTGGCCTCCGCTACATATATATATACGTCTCTGGTTTCAGTAGACATACACGCCATCTTAAAATAATTACTGATCGCTGATTGGTTACTTTATGATGCGACGGAGATACAACAACAGTCATTGGTTTAAATGAGATAAAGAATTACAGACTTTATTCGTTCAGAATAAGTCACCAAAAGCCGGAAAATTAACTATGTGTATATCAGTTCCGATCAACTGTCATTACATGTTTTTATAATATTCATATATTCTGAAATTCATTATTTAAATCAATTATTAATACGTGTATATTTGCTTTGTTAATCTGCAATACACACGGTTTGTTTTGCTTAATCGTATACACTATAATCCTATGTTTACAACAAAAAATGCATGATCTCTACTTTATAACTTCTGCCAATCTAGGTACACCTCCATAGTCGTGTCTATTTGTTGTTTTCGCGCGGAAAATTTTACTGGTTTACTGAGAATTCCAATACTAAATCAACAACCACATGCTCATCATATTACCATGAATTATGATACAGCGAAGCAGACCACAGCTTTTAGAAAGCTAAAACTTGTTGGATTGCTATATTTAGTTTTAGTCGCTCACCAATGAATCGTTTGTCTGCCTCTTCTATGGCTCTTTATGTTTAAGTCCGGGGATTTAGTGAGATCTAACTAAAATAAGAATTCCAATTTCACTTTTTTTTTAAATCTGACTTCGGTTATAAAAGTTGGGATTTCAAAAAGATTAGATTGGGATTAGTGTATCAGTGATTTGACAGCGATGTTTGCCGTGACGTCACCAAAAATTCACGTGTCTATTTGGATGGCAATAGATTGTTAACATGTCGAAACTCCATGTAAGAGAGTTACAATCAGTATTTCCGAACATCGCTATATATTTGTCATCATTATTTGTTTTTTATAATGTTTTTTATTTATGACGGTTTGCATTTAAATATATTAATAATGTAAACTTGATGGTTGAATATGGAATTAAACATGTATAACAGAAATGAGTTTTATTTTTTGAAATCGAGTTAAAAACAACAGTTTGGATACCGGCGGAAAATTGAGACATGTATGTTTTTTGCTTACATTAATGAATTGTTTGGTGACAGGGTATATATTTCTGAACTAGTCTACAACATATAGGTCTCTGTCTAGAACAAGGTATATACATTTTCTGAGCGTGCCTAGAACAGGGTATACATTTTCCGAGACATTTTCTGAGCGTGTCTAGAACAGGGTATGTTTTTCAATACTTCTGTTTAGAACAATGTATGTTTTTCAATGTTTTCTGGTTAGAACAGGGTATGATTTGGCAAGTGCTTTCGATCGGCACAGTTATACCCGAAAGGATAGTCATTAACCCCCCACCTCCCTCCCCGGGGTCCAACCAAGACCCCATTGTTTTTCATTAACAAGTTCAAAATTGGGTACTTCACAATGGGGACTTTCTTCTTTGTGAGTCATAAACAGTTTTTTTATCATTAAAAAAACAGTTAACCTCCTATGTGCCATAGGGCCGATTTGGCCGATCTTGTTATGCTTCCTTTGAGTGCCAACGATCGGCCCACCTTTGTTTTCGAGCTTCACTAAACGTCACAACGTACATGACGTCATAATTCAAAGTACGCACAGGAACGCTGTAGCCTGTTTCCCAGTCCCATGATGCATTGTGGGACGGGAACCAGGCTAAGGAACGCTGTGGAAATGGCTGAATAGACCCCCGAGGGGGGGGGGGGGGGTTACTTCCTATATTTTTAGTGGTACGAGTGTGCCGCAAAAACAGGGTCGATTTTCCATGCCCTGCTGGGTAGAACAGGGTCCCTTTTTCATGTCCTGCTGGTTAGAACATAGTCGCTTTTTCATGCCCTGCTGGTGAGAACAGGTTTTTTTTAAACAAAGTATTTGTGTAGAACAGGATCGCTTATTTAACTGTTTAAGATACAGTCTAGAACCCGGGTCTAGAACAGCATCTATTTTATACTGTCTAGAACAGGATCATTCCCGGTGCATATTTTAACAACTGTCATCTTTAACAGTTTAACAATATCCCAAACTATGGTATTTTTATTTTGTTTTAACTTGTACCAACCAGGGACATTCTATACTAACGTTAGTAAAGACTGTCCCTGCTTGAACTGGTCGGGACCAGCTGCCATGCCGATTCAGATTATTCCAGTCAGAACTACTCGGCCTTTCTGGAATAAGAAAATAAGAATAAGTTATTGTACTGCGTATCGAGAATGGCCGAGTAATTACGATTGAGCGTCTGTCTTTCCCATGTTTTAATTGGATTGCTATATTTAATTAGTTTTAGTCGCTCACCAATGAATCGTTTGTCTGCCATATATTTATGTTTAAGTCCGGGGGTTTAGTGCGATCTAACTAAAATAAGAATTCCAATTTCACTTTTTTAAAATCTGACTTCGGTCAAAAGTTGTGATTTAAAAAAGATTAGATTGGGATTAGTGTATCAGTGATCTGACAGCGATGTTTGCCGTGACGTTTTGCATTTAAATATATTAATAATGTAAACTTGATGGTTGAATATGGAATTAAAAATGTATAACAGAAATGAGTTTTATTTTTTGAAATCGAGTTAAAAACAACAGTTTGGATACGGAAAATTGACACAAGTATGTTTTTTACTTACATTAATGAATTATTTGGTGACAGGGTATATATTTCTGAACTAGTCTAGAACATATAGGTCTCTGTCTAGAACAAAGTATACATTTTCTGAGCGTGTCTAGAACCGGGTATACATTTTCTGAGCGTGTCTAGAACAGGGTATACATTTTCTAAGCGTGTCTAGAACAGGGTATGTTTTTCAAAGTTTTCTGGTTAGAACAGGGTATGATTTGGCAAGTGCTGTCGGCACTGTTATACCAGAAAGGATAGTCAGTAACCCCCCCCCCCCCCCCCCGGGAATAGACAGATCAGCCAATTTGGTTCCGTGTCTTTCCACCAGAAGAGTAATCCCTTTTGGGATTCTGTGTCCGGAGCTATTTTTCTGACTTGCCCGCCCACTTTTGGGATTCTGTGTCCGGAGCAATTTTTCTGGTTGCACTCCACAAATTAATAGTACCATTTTCTGTGTGAAGTGAGCTAACAAATATCATGGTCTTGTGCCATCTTCAGAGTAAATAATACCCATATACATATATATATATTCTGAAAGGCCATTATGTTAGCATTGTTTCAATCACGATAAAATAAATAAAAAATATCCATGGAAACCTAGTTGGCATAGCAACATTTCAAAATTTTTCATAAAAAACTTTAAAAATGTTAAATTTCACTCCACTTCGGCTTAAAAGTGAGGTCTGATGCAGCGTTTAAATCCAATTGAGACTTAATTTTTCAGATTCTGAATAAAATTCCATTACATATGTGGGGAAAAAAAAGGTTTACTTTTCTGGCTCTTTTTTTTCGCAATTTAACTGGTGCTGATTATCACTGTCAAAGTTTTACACACCACATGTATTTAGTGGAGTCTAACCACAAGCTAGAGAAACCCAAACTACATTGAACTGCCAGGGTGGCCAATTCCGTACACAGGGAGTCAATTTTCGTACAACGTGTTGTCTAATTCCATACGGTAAAACGAGTATTACTTTACCTGGTTAATGTTCATATTTCCCCCCGTTTTTTTTATTCTATTTTTTTGTTGAGGGTTCTTTTTATTACCCTCACTTCCTTATATGTAATTTATTATGACTTTAATCTAGTTTACTTAAGTTTCATCTTTTTCATTGTGAAAAAAATCCTGATTGTCAGAAGTGAGGAGACAACCTTATTAAGCGGTCTTTAGGTTTGCGAAAATGAAGTCCACATTGAACAAAAGTTATATAAAACGACTGTTTTTTGTTTTGTTTTGTTTTTTTTTTTTTTTTGGAAATGCTTGTATATTGTTCATATAAAAAGATGAATGTTTATTACGATGTATTTGACTTTCTTATTTCATTCGTGTTCATGTGTGTTGTATGTTTGTCCCTTATGGATGTAAACAGCAAATTCAGACATTTCATGGCTCGTTTTATTGTTTATGGTGCTCTTGAACAATAATTGTATTAACACCAAACGTTTGGGTCTTAGAGTACCTGACGAAAGTTGGGTCTTGACAAAGAAACCTGAAACACTTGTAGTACGTACAAAAATATGTACCATACGTTGATATCACCACCAACGTGACGCCGGCGTGAACATAATTATGAGTGGTTTAAAGCATTCAGTCTTTTCCATAATGAATGTTATATTGTGTTTATGTTTAAATAATTAAAGAATAACAGTACCTATGTAAAATTTTTGTCTGAACATAAAGTATTTTTTCAACCTAACCCGATTTCAGAATTGGCCCCTACTATGTGTATTTCTTAAATGCAGTATTTTTAAACGCACTTCTGTCTGTTATTTTATATTGTTTTATATGTATGCGGTATATTCGTCTGTTTAAAAATCATAATATTCTACAAGTAATATTTTCATTTCCGATATATTACCATCTTCCTACCTTCAAAATAACTGTACATATTCGTCCTGTCACCATTTTTTACTTATCAAGTTTGTTTTATAGAACAACATTATACATTACAATAGCAACACGACGGATGCCATTAGTGGAGCAGGTACTTCCAACCTTTCCAGAGCACATAAGCTCACATTGTTTTTTATTGGGGTTCGTGATTTTGTCTCATGTTCATACACTTGTATTTGTTTTTTGATCAGTTGATATACTATATTATTAAATAATACGATTAAAACAGCCCTAATACTACCAAAACGGTATGTGTCATACTGGTGACGTCGTCCTGGTCATATAAATCACGTGATCTATATTGCTTTTCGGCCCGGTCCAATACTGGACCGGGCCGAAAAGCAATATAGATCACATGTATGACACATGCCGTTTTGGTAGTATTAGGGCTGTTTTAATCGTATTATTTAATAAAATAGTATATCAATATTTGAATATTTATATTAAAGAACAATTTGAAACATAAATTGTTTTATAACTTAAACTTCAGAAAACTTAACAAGAGCAGTAAAATTTTGTCAGGCTTTAGACATGGATTTAAGACATATATGACATATGAAATTGCCACTTCCTGTTTTACTAGCTTCTTCAAACAGTGATTCCATAAAGCTAGGCATACAATCGTCATGATAGAAATGTTTGCACTTGTTACACTGGACCCATTGTGAATTTTTAATCATTTTATTTTCCTTCCTTTTACAAATAAAACAGGGTTTAATAGCTGTAGCTGCTATAGCTTTTACTTGTCCCAGAACTTTTACGCCTTTCTTTTTTCATTTCTCTTTCTTTCTGCCTTGCCAGATTTTCGTTTTCAATTTGAATTTTTACTTCTTTTTTTTTCGTTTACTTCAACTATTTCATCGCTTGTCAAAAAAATTCTGAGAGATGTAATTTTTTTCTTCGAACCCGATTTTTTAGCAGTCGTCTGAGGCGGAGGGATTTCAAAATAGCATCTATGCTTGCAGATAACATCGGATTATTATCACTGACATTTTCTACTTCTATATAAAGTAAGGACACCGGTTTCATCTGTAGCAGTCGGAATTTACCACGTAAAAGTGACAGTAAAAGTTCCTCAGATGTTAAAATATATTTGGGCATGTACATCAGAATCAACAACGGTTATACCATGATTAGCAAGTGCTGTAGAATCCGTACTTGAAACTACACTGACAGATGTGGCGACAGTACTGTCGGCAATGTTGGAAGCTGGTGGCCGACGGACTGGTGTAACGTTACTCTTGTCCGCAGTGTTACACAAAGAAAGACAGGATGGTGTTAGGTATGTCTGATGAGACCCCATTGCGACACTCTCGGTTGAACTGATGCTTACTTGACGGACTGGTGTGACAACCTTGTTATCAGAACTGACGGATTGACGCGCCGAATCGTGTTCGTCCATTTGATCTAGACTGTCACTTACATCATTAGAGTTACGACTTGAGATCAAGATTTCTGTAGATTTTTGTTGTGTCGTAATTCTTGATACAGAACTAGTGCTTTGAACAGGATTTTGAAAATGTTCCTGTTGAAATGGCTCTGATGGTGCAAACGCATCGTCTGGAATAATGTCCTTGTCTGACGGATGTATTCCACATTTGAGGAATCCACTGGACTAAAAGCTCTTTCGTAGGCTTTACGAAAGAGTCCAGGCCAGTTCCATTTGGCTACAGTGTTGTTAGGGTTACAAAACATAAACTGAGAATAGACACTGTTATATTCCCTTATGAATGGACCAAAGACAGTTTTATCTAATGGACATAGCCAGTGGGTTGTATGGGGCGGAAAGGTAAAAAGTTCAATTCCATTTTTACGTGCAACTTCTATAAAATCAAGAGTTTCATGAGAAGAATGAGAATCAAGTAGAATAACCTGTGGTCTGTCTGGACCACAAAATCTCAGAAAATTATCTCGGAACCAGGTTTCACTAAGCACATCTTCCATCAAAGCATTTTGCTGTTATGTATATTTTGTATCTTTTACACCGTCTGACAATCTAATTAAAAACCAATCTCTCATCGCTCCCGTTTTCTGATATGTCGCGTGGGAGATCTAACGAAACCCGCTTTGAGGTCACATGTGAGTGACCTCGTAGGTGTGTCCTGTTCGACCAATGAAATTGCGGCTTAGGCGATCTTGTAAGTTGATCATTTTTATTAACGAAGAAATCGTCAGTCCCCAGAAATCATAAACTTTTTTGATTGGCTTACTGATAGGAAGTCAACTCATTTGCATGTCATTATAAATTCATAAGTTCCAGTTCACTCACATGTGACCTCAAAGCGGATTTCGTTAGATCTCCCACGCGACATATCAGAAAACGGGAGCGATGAGAGATCGGTTTTTAATTAGATTGACCGTCTGAAACATTATATGCATTGAGACTTTTTTGTGTTTTGGCTTTAACTATAACCATTGGAGGGATACTAGTGCCTGATGCTCGAATACATCCCAAGACTGATTTGCTTTCTCGACAGTCCCCAACTCTGCCAGGAACATTTTTTGACCCTGTTTCGGCTAAGACTCTCTGGTTTATGCGTCAAGTGGATACTAGTTTCATCTATGTTCCAAATGAGCAAAGGGTTGTTTTTATTCCAAAAGTTGAAAGATCATCAAAGTATTCATTTACCTTAGTATGATTTAGCATTCTAGATCTAACTGTTTGAAGAGGAAGAGGAGATCTGAGGGATAAATCTGGATGAGTCGTAACAAAACCGGACAGCCAGTCCTTTCCACTCTACTTTGTCTCATACGTGTTTTTGTATGATTTAAAAAAAATGATTTTGATTTTACAGACTAATAATGGATAAGAAAGTGTTCCTTCTGGCATTCTGTATTTGCCTTCTTGAATGTCAAGCTAGTTACATTGGTACAGCTGCATGCATTTCGTGGGCAGAAGCTACTAATGATTGGAATGACTGTGCAGAAAGAAAAATGATTGAAAATCATAACGAAAATGTACGGGCAAATTGTACTCAGTGCGACAAATATTTCCACAGCATGGGAAACTATGAGGCGATATATCTTTGCTCAGGCAGCCATCGCGCTGACACAGCACAAATGATAAGGTAAGCAACTTTATTCAACAAACAGCTTAATTGGAGGTTGTGAGAAAGAAAAAACTCGGAAAAGAGGACCATAAATAATACGTTGTTAAGTTGAATATGATTTTAGCTCCAAATCCCTGCTGTCACCAATTAATGATCAAACACAGGGCCTCTGTACGAGAGTCCACCGCTCAACCAAATGAGCTAAAGTAGGACTTTTATATTAAAAGAAGTGAAAAAACAGCACATTTGTAGAAAAATTCTTATAGGCTTTAACATCCTCCCAGCTCAGGGTTAGGAACGAACGTGGATACAAAACCATGACTTGGCTTTAATGGCATCACTGACAAGACTAAGACAGAAAAAGATCTTAAAGGCTATTCCTTTGCTCAACGTTTGTCACGTACATCTAGAATTCATCAACCAAATCCCTTTTTTCAAATTAAAAACATGAATATTCATCCCCGCACTTTCGAAGTTTTCTATTTTTCGAAGAAAGTTCCGGGATGTAGCGATTGTCTCCGCCCGTCCGTCACACTTTCTTGTGACATCAACTCTTCCTTCAGTTTGAGGTTTATAGAATGGTTGCATACTAGCTGTAGATACGTCATAAGGTTTTAGAATTTTGATTTTCTAAACAAGAGACCCACAGGGTTGAACGTCGAAAATGTTTTAATTCAAGCTTCTGACATGAACTTTGTTTTTCATTTTAAAATTTATGCATTTTATTTCTATATGGTATTGTCATACGCCATATGCAGATGCGCAATAAGGTTTTAGAATTTTGATTTTCTAAATTAGAGCCCACATTGGTCAAATTTTGAAAAACTATCATTTTAAGCTTGTGTAAGGTTGGTAATTGAAACTCATTTGAATATCTCACCTAAACTGCTTTTAAATTATTTATATTGGAAATTTTCCAAAAAAACTTTATTATTAATAAATTCCATTGGAAATTTGCCAATAACTTTAGTTTAATGAACTTCATTTGAAATTTGCCAATATAAAATGTTGCTGATGAAGCTTTTTTGTTTATCTCACCTAAACTGCTTTTAAATTATGTATATTGGAAATTTGCCAAAAACTTTATTATTAAATTTCTGACTAATATATAAAAGCAAATAATAGTGATAAGGCAAGAGATACACAACAAACAGGATGTGTAAATTATTATAATAAGTATTGTGCAATAGCAAGAAATTTTCAATTGCACAGTATTGCGCAATAGCAAGGAATCTTCAATTGCACAGTATTGCGCAATAGCAAGAAATTGATATTTAGGCCCGGTTATCAAATTGGTCCACATTGAGGTTTAAAGGGTCCAAAATTGAACTTTATTTGATTTCATCAAAAATTGAATCATCAAAAATTGAACTATTGGGGTTCTTTGATATGCCGAATCTAACCGTGTATTTAGATTCTTAATTTTTGGTCCCGTTTTCAAATTGGTCTACATTAAGGTCCAAAGGGTCCAAAATTAAACTTAGTTTGATTTTAACAAAAATTGAATTCTTGGGGTTCTTTGATATGCTGAATCTAAACATGTACTTAGTTTTTTATTATGGGCCCAGTTTTCAAGTTGGTCCAAATCGGGGTCCAAACTTGGGGTTCTTTGATATGCTGAATCTAAACATGTATTTAGATTTTTGATTATGGGCCCAGTATTAAGTTGGTACAAATCAGGGTCCAAAATCACTCTTTGTTTCATTTTAACAAATATTGAATATATGGGGTTCTTTGATATCCTGAATCTAACTGAGATTTTTGGATTTTGGGCCTAGTGTTTAAATTTATCCACATTGAGGTCCTTAACGTCCAAAATGAAACTATGTTTGATTTCATTAAAAATTGAATTATGGGTGTTCTTTGATACAACTGTTCAGGGTTCGACCTCTGCGGTCGTATCAAGCTGCGCCCAGCGGAGCATTTTATTATTATTATCATTTATTAGAATTAAAAGAAATAAAAACTTGTGGCTGAACAAGCCAAAAAGAAGAAAACATTACCATCACGATGCTACATCCGGTAAGACATCACATATTTACGTATTTATGATCAGTAATTAGTATAGAATAATAACTATTATTAAGAAGAATTGTGATACACCTACCCTATCGTTTTTATAAAAAAAAAAAAACGAAAAGTCCTTTGCTGTGCACGTTGTCAGGAAACGCAGAACAAAACCCGAAAAATCCGCTGTGTATCTACTTCGATTATGTTACATTTTGCCGGCGGTACAAAACAGGTCCTTTGCCTAATGTCAACAGGTAATAATTTAATTATTTCATTTAAAAATGTTTGCTTATTACCTGAACTATCTAATGTTTCATATTACAGAGTTGAAAATATTTCTTTATATGATATTATTATTGTTCTTACTGTGTTTAAATCATTGTAAACATGTTCATTACCCGGGGTTCATTACTCCATATTGAGAAAAGGAAAGTGGAACATGTCGGACCAGGTTTCTCTTTCAGAACCATTGAAACCGTATGTCCAAAAACACAATCGGGAAAGATTTACACGGATTTTTCGTCCACACTTAAAATCAAAGTACTGAAGTACTGAACATCAGAGGACCTCAAGTTATGTTGGATTATTGATAAATGACAGGTGTTTATATAGTACCTGCCAGACAGATGTTCACCTTACAATATAGTACACATAATATAATTTGCTATCATATCTGAGATACTGTCTTATAGTAAGAAACTTATCTTTGTGAATTATCCATGAAATGTTGACGTGGTCAAATGAGAACTGCTAGATTGGCATTATGACCGTATAGTTGCACACTTGCAAAAATCTTTAGCTTATTACTTATGACAGAGAATCAACATAGCAAATATTTTTTTGACTAGTCACTGAATTATGAGAAAGAGGTCAAGGCAATCATATTAAAACATATAAATTGTAATATTTGGGTGAAAGATACCACATGAACAGTAAACTCATATATCGATAATATTATGTCTAAAAATGAAAAAGACAAATAAGAGTACACTAGAAACAACATAGAAAACTAAAGCCTGAGCAACTTAACCCCACCAATAGTTGGGGTGATCTCAAGTGCTCTGGATGGGTAGTAGCAATGAGATGATTTTGCACCATACATATAGACCACAACTACAATATGAATGCGTCGGTCCTTAGAGGCCTGTAAAACAGGGCTTGTAATTCTTTGGTGTATATCTTTTGATTTTCTGTTTGTACATTGATGTGGCCATTAGTTTTCTGATTTATATTGTTTAATATTTGTCATTTCATGGCTATTTCTGACTGATTTTAGTATAGTTTTTTTCTGATTGTAAAGATGTTGTATGGTTAGCTTTATTTCTTTTTCATCATTTTGTTTCTGTGTCTGATTACCAATCATACCTCCCTTTTCGTTTCTTTTTTTTTTAATAATGACAACAGTTTGGTTTCAATTTTCATTTATAAATGTAACAATATAAAACAGTATATATATAATCTCATATTACATCATTAATATTGGTCATTGTTGGAATGTATTCATCTTTAACAATGTACTGTAAAAGTGCTATTTTCTAACAGGTACTTAGTATTATGGTTATTGTGATATCACTTATTCAAAGGACACAGTTCATTTATAGCCCAAAACGGTCTAAAATATAAATCTTACAATTAAACTCCAAATAGTTCACAATTTGGTTCGTAAATTGGTCGATTTCAAATGTATTAATGCTCAATAAATCAGTTCTTTCATAATAGTACATTACATTCTCCAAATTAGGCCCATTTTGTCCAAATATAATGATTTGGTGCAATTTTTAGACATGAAAGCTTTAGGAAAATTTGGCCACCATCTACAATCCAAAATGTTTTGTAACCAAAAGACTCAAAATTTGATAAAGAATTCATCAAAATAAAAACTTTTCGGAATTGTATGGCAGCCATGGTTAATTATGCCAAAACATATAATTTTCAGACAAAATTGACCAAAAATACAAATAATGTATAATTATGGGGTCATAGCTTCAAGATATTTAATAGTAGGTGCCAAAATAGTATATTTTAGTCTTAATAGAATTATCACAAGTATTTCTATTTGAAATTTGTAATCGCTTGACCAATTTAGGGCCATTCTAACCCTTCGTGAACCTCTCTTTTCCTATAATATGTAGTAAATTTCTATTTGATATTCCTTAAAATATTCACATATACCAAAATACATTTTTTATATTACATTTAACGAGAAACATTTTACATTATCCCATATATTTGATTTAATCAAGTTATATATATGCTAAGCATACAGTTATAATGACTTTCAAATGTAGGACTATATTATATGAACAGAATTGAGCATTTTATTATTTATTTAGCATATCTGTTATGTTTTCAAATCATTTATCTGTATGCTGAGCTAGCATTTGTATAGTCTCTTAATATTCTAAAATGGATTAAAAGGATCACATGTGTTACAATCAAACTTTGGATTGACCATTAGATAACTTTAAAATATGTCATAACTGGTATATATAAACATTTGGATTTATTATTGTATTATCCATTGAATTCATGCTATTTCCATTTAATACAGTTCAATAGACTATCTATACCTATTATTAATAGTAAAAAATGCAAAAAAACTATAAATATATACTTTGGACTAACATATATACATTATTCATAAAAATTAATCATTTATCAAACTTCAAAAAGTTCATCACATCGCATAGCATATACATGTATACATGTAGTTGTACATAACTCTAAACTATATATAACAGAAAAAAATTGTGAATGTATCAGTGGTACTTGCTTGCATATTAGTTACTATGGGACACGTCTGTAGAATAGTGAAAGAATCACCATTCAATTTTGCGTTTGATTATTTTTTTTGTGGGAATGAGCACTTTAAAATGAATAGTGTTTTGTTTAACATTTGTCTGCGGCAAATAAGAGTTCGAAATATTATTAAGATAGTAAAAATATTTCCACATATAAATGGAAATATAACTATAATGATAAGAGGGACACAATCCAAATTTTAAATTTATCTGTTTTTTTTTTGTTTTTTTTTTGGTGATAATAACCATTGTTTATATATTTAATAACATTCAGTTGAGCCATATTAATATTATAAAACGGAAATCACTTTCATGATGAACAGAGATTTACATACAGACAGACAACGGTAACATTGACTGCCCCCATCGGCTTAGCAAAAAGGGCATTAACATTGTAATGACTAGTATAGATGCATTGGGAATGAGAACAGCATTATTCATGCATTGACGATCTTGTCTACATATATATATCCAAACAGTAGTTCATAGCATACAGTTTTACTTCAAAAATATATATATATATATATATATATATATATATATATATATATATATATATATATATATATATATATTCATCCGCAACAACAATTTTTCGGTACGTCATTGATATTAAAGATTGTTTGATTAATATACTAATATTTCTAACGACAAAACATTTTCATATTATTAATTTGGATTTAAAAAAAAATCCTGAGTATTCATTGAAAACATGAATTTAAAAGAAGCGATAAGGAATTTTATTTTGCACTATATAATGTCCGCGGGTCTATAATGTTTATAGGTCGGTTATCATTCCAAAACTAATTTAAATATATGCATATATGCAAATAAGCGGGAAATTTAGGCGATGGCAATACACCCGAGGCCCTGACGGTCCTCTGATGTAAAAAGTGTATGTAAAAAAGTTGTTAAATTTATTTTTACTTCATATTTTATACTTACAAAACTCTATCAATTTATATGGTCGGCCATTGGGAACAAATTTATTCTGCAAGCTATAGACAAACATACAAACGGAATTATAAGAAGATGTATATCAGAGAGATATTTTCTAAATGAAGATTTTCCCCATTTAACATTTTTTATTCTGGAAATTCTCCTTAAAAATCTCATGGCCGTGGTCATTGTCGTCGTGCGTTGATAGTGTTATGTGTTGACCAAGTGTCCGCTCAGTTGCTAGTAATTTTCGACACTAGACCGAAATTGATACTTTCAATTTAAATGGACGAAATGTGCACATAATGTACATCAAAACTAGTATTAGAATATTTATTATATTGAGAAACAAATATCAGTAAGCAAATAAAGACGAGACCGTAATCTAAGAAACAAAGGTATACTTCGAGAGATTCACGTTCAGTCTTCAATCCTGGGCATGTATGCCAAGATGGTTTTACCAGCTCAGTTGCTAATATCCCGATACTAGACCGAAATTGATACTTTAAATTTACTGTAACGAAAATGTTAAATTATGAAAAACGAGTGCACAGTGAATGGTGTTTGCTTTCCTATTTGTTTCCCCTGTTGGCATTTTAAAATTTCATGAATTTGCTCTTCAATTTTTTTTTTACTATTTTGGTTTCAATATTTTAGGCCATAAGCACGACCTATGAGTCGCAAATCGACAAAATGTGCACATCTTGTGCATCAAATTGGTATTAAGTAATTCATAGTTAATGCTAATACTGTCAGTATATAATTATTTGGGATGAGTATCTCAATCAAAAGAACGTATAAGCTGAGTATAATAAATGAGGATTAAACTACCTCTAACAGGAAAAAATATATCAAGAAGATCGAGTTTGTGAAAACAGTGACGACCATAAATTTTTGGATTGAATGTTAGCTTAACTACTCTTTTAAGTTTATGTGAAACAACACATTTCACGTACACAAAAATAACGAATCACCTTTTAACTGAAGACACCCGAGGCTGGCCGAGATCTTGGTATTTCCGTGATTAGAAAGGTGACATTTGGAAAGTTAAAATCATCACGTTTGTACTACTTTACAGTATCTTCCAGTCCTGTAAAGAAAACCTACAACACTGGGATCAGTGTTTTCCACCTTCTTTTTGAGTTGTAGTAAGGCACCGACCATTTTATTACCGAGGGTGGCCTGTGTTTGATAATCCAGCTATTTCGGTCATCACGTGACTTCTGGTAGGACATAGGTGTCAAATAATGGCTGTCGATTTATCAATACAAATCAATGGGACTTGTTAATTAAATGCCCATAATGTATCTGTTATCGTGTGTTTGACACATCCAACCTCTCATTGTATAGCTTATCACTTGGTCGTTTTCGATATGTACTTTAAATCAGTACAGGGCATAACATTTTTGCTTCCAATTTCATTTGATTTTTTTTCGCATTTAACGCCTTATAAATACATATATATAAACGTGAATGTTGCATAATAACTCATTTTCAAAAAATAATTTCGATGATTTCCTCTTAATATTTAATACCATCCAACCCCACAAAATAAAGTTAATATATGATAGAATATCATCATGATGATCATTTCATTTCGGGTCCCATTTTTCTTGCTACCTTGTCATAACAAAGTAAATATCGTTCATACGAGTAAATAGAATTATTTATATAATATGTCAAATGTTTACATAATATATAAATACCAAAAAGATAAATTATTAATTCAAAATAAATTAAAATGTTACTTATCTGACATTTGAAATTATATTTCGTCTCTGCATTCTTTGTGACCCCCCCCCCCCTTACACACACATACCTTTATTAAAATGATGCATTAATTATAAAAAAAAAAACAAGACAAATGCTTTATTTAACCTCGGACACCAAAGCGTACAAGAGGACGAAGCTATTAAATATATACATTCATCAGATGACAGACAGGTGTATTGACATACAATATATACACACAAAATATACATATATAAAAATCTCTTAATATTTTATATACAAATAACTTTTATATTGGATTTACAGAAGGTTTACCAACTTGTTTAAAAAATAGACAGATTTTTATACAATTGGACATGACAATTTGATAATAATCCTTTCATCTTAATTACTGTAGGGTTTTTTATGTAATAATTAGGTAAATATTTAATTCGGAGCAAGTTCATTTCTGTGTGGTTACAAATGAACAAATAATGAAATTCATCCCCAACCCATTTCTACATAGATGACATATTCTATTTTGTCTAGCTACTCCAGACCATCTTCCAGTTCCTGCTGGAAATTTGAAATTTGAAGATTTAAATTTTGACATCTGTATTCTCTCACTTGTATTGAGTTTAAGTAAATACGACTCCAGTTTGAATTCCATCTTGAAAAGTGAGTAGAACTCTCCCCTGGAAGAATTATTTACTTGGGCAAACCAATGTTGTATAAATTGATCATTTAGCTTCTGTTTTATTACTGATTTTAGAAATAATCTATTTATATGAATCTGGTCATGCCAAATAAAACTCAAACCACAATCATCCAATATGAATTTCGTATGTGAGATCCATTTAAATTTCAGTGGCTGAGTTTCATGTAATTTTAGCATTAATTTATACATAATATGCGATAACTTGCTAGAATCCGCTAGTATATTATTCCAGAACAAAATCATTGTTTTACAAAATTCTCCAGCGGAAACCTGCCAAGTTCTCCATATACTATAAAATTAGGAGTACTATTACGGACTTTAAGGATACTTTTGCAGAATTGAAGATGCATTCTCTCTATAGCACTTTTATTTTCGAAGCCCAAAATTTCAGATGAGTATAGTAGTACCGGTGCTACTAAAGAGTCAAAAAGTTTCAACTGTAGGTCTACAGGAATATTAATATTTTTTTATTTTTCTATAGAGAGCATACACTGATTTACAGAAATTCCCGTTATAATTAAACACAATTCCAAGGTATGAATACGAATCTTGGATTCTAATTCTTTTATCAAATTTAAAGTCATAATCTCGTCTTATTTTCCTTTTACTAAAGATAACGATATTTGTTTTATTAACATTTACTTTGAGTTTCCAAATATCACAATATTCCTCAAAGCTTGTGAGGGTTCTCTGTAAGCCCTCTGCAGTTTCAGATAATAATACTGTATATCTGTATAAAGAATAATAGATCAACTTTACAAATATCAATAAAGTTTCATGGCATAAATCTGTTATTTTATCTAAACTGTCTATATTGTTTTCTGAAAAAAAATCTTCCAGACCATTCAAGAAGAGGGGGAATTAAAGGGGGACATATTTTATCTCTGTTTTTCTCCCACCTCGCAATTAAAAAACCCCGAACACGCTTTTCCTTGTTTAATGCATGTCTTGATATCTTGATACATGTTGTAAATAAGTGTAAATATTTTTCCTTTTATATTTGATTTTAATAGTTTTTGCGAAAGTCCCATCCTCCAAACAGTGTCAAATGCACTTTTAAAATCTACAATTGTACAAAGACGTGTTTTACAAGATGAAAAATATATAGAAATCAAGGCATGTAATACAAAAATATTGTCCAAAGTAGAAAACCCTTTACGAAAACCTGTCTGAGACTCAGATATTAATCCAATGTGGTCTGAATAGTTATTCAGCCTATTATTTAAGATAGAAGAAAATGTTTCACTCAAACATGAGTCCAAAGTAATACCTCTATACATTTCAGGATCCAACCTGGATCCCTTGTTTTTAAAAATGGTAACCATTATTCCTGTATTCCAACCCTCAGGTATAATTCCAGTATCTAATATAATGTTAAAAAGTTTGATATAAATAGGCATCACAGTATCTGTTGTATTTTTAATGTACTCATTTAATATTTCATCATTACCTGGAGATTTTCCATTTTTAAGACTTTTCATAGCATTCTTTATTTCAGTCTCCGTTATAGGACCATTTAACTAGAGGCTCTCAAGAGCCTGTGTCGCTCACTTGTATCTAATGTGATTTTGGAAATTATGTAAAATTATATAATGATTGAGACCAAGACTGGTTTAATTTGACACAGTATTTAAAATTAAAAACAGGTCATCTTAGTGTAGTCTTACAATAGCTACTGAAGACATCTTATCATTATTATTTTTGAATATGTGGTCAAGTTGTGACCATTCAGAATTTTTTTTACAATTTTCTGATAGACTTCTAAACATCTTGGATGATGGATCGGCAACAAAGTAACAACACTTGGTCAGCACCTCATAAGGAACATTCATGCTATGTTTTGTTACATTCCATTCAGTGGTTCTCTAAAAGAAGTCATTTGTATGCATTTCCCATAGGGTCCAATGTTAAACTTAGTCTCCCGCAGGCGGCCATCTTGGATTATGGATCGGCTTCAAAGTAACAACGCTTGGTCAGCACCTCATAAGGAACATTCATGCCAGATTTAGTTTCATTCCATTCAGTGGTTCTCTAAAAGAAGTCATTTGTATGCATCCCCCATAGGGTCCTATGTTAAACTAAGTTCCCCGCTGGCGGCCATCTTGGATGATGGATCAGCTACAAAGTAACAACACTTGGTCAGCACTTCATAAGGAATATTCATGCCATGTTTGATTTCATTCCATTAAGTGGGTCACTAAAAGAAGTCATTTGTATGAATTTCCCATAGGGTTCTATGTTAAACTAAGTCCCCCGCTGGCGGCCATCTTGGATTATGGATCGGCTACAAAGTAACAACACTTGGTCAGCACCTCATAAGGAACATTCATGCCATGTTTGGTTTCATTCCATTCAACGGTTCTCTAAAAGAAGTCATTTGTATGCATTTCCCATAGGGTCCTATGTTAAACTAAGTTCCCCGCTGGCGGCCATCTTGGATGATGGATCGGCTACAAAGTAACAACACTTGGTCAGCACTTCATAAGGAATATTCATGCCATGTTTGGTTTCATTCCATTAAGTGGGTCACTAAAAGAAGTCATTTGTATGCATTTCCCATAGGGTTCTATGTTAAACTAAGTACCCCGCTGGCGGCCATCTTGGATTATGGATCGGCTACAAAGTAACAACACTTGGTCAGCACCTCATAAGGAACATTCATGCCATGTTTGGTTTCATTCCATTCAACGGTTCTCTAAAAGAAGTCATTTGTATGCATTTCCCATAGGGTCCTATGTTAAACTAAGTCCCCCTCTGGCGGCCATCTTGGATGATGGATCGGCTACAAAGTAACAACACTTGGTCAGCACCTCATAAGGAACATTCATGCCAGATTTAGTTTCATTCCATTCAGTGGTTCTCTAAAAGAAGTCATTTGTATGCATTTCCCATAGGGTCCTATGTTAAACTAAGTCCCCGCTAGCGGCCATCTTGGATGATGGATCAGCTACAAAGTAACAACACTTGGTCAGCACTTCATAAGGAATATTCATGCCATGTTTGGTTTCATTCCATTAAGTGGGTCACTAAAAGAAGTTATTTGTATGCATTTCCCATAGGGTTCTATGTTAAACTAAGTCCCCCGCTGGCGACCATCTTGGATTATGGATCGGCTACAAAGTAACAACACTTGGTCAGCACCTCATAAGGAACATTCATGCCATGTTTGGTTTCATTCCATTCAACGGTTCTCTAAAAGAAGTCATTTGTATGCATTTCCCATAGGGTCCTATGTTAAACTAAGTCCCCCTCTGGCGGCCATCTTGGATGATGGATCGGCTACAAAGTAACAACACTTGGTCAGCACCTCATAAGGAACATTCATGCCAGATTTAGTTTCATTCCATTCAGTGGTTCTCTAAAAGAAGTCATTTGTATGCATTTCCAATAGGGTCCTATGTTAAACTAAGTTCCCCGCTGGCGGCCATCTTGGATGATGGATCGGCTACAAAGTAACAACACTTTGTTCAGCACTTCATAAGGAATATTCATGCCATGTTTGGTTTCATTCCATTAAGTGGGTCACTAAAAGAAGTCATTTGTATGCATTTCCCATAGGGTTCTATGTTAAACTAAGTACCCCGCTGGCGGCCATCTTGGATTATGGATCGGCTACAAAGTAACAACACTTGGTCAGCACCTCATAAGGAACATTCATGCCATGTTTGGTTTCATTCCATTCAACGGTTCTCTAAAAGAAGTCATTTGTATGCATTTCCCATAGGGTCCTATGTTAAACTAAGTCCCCCTCTGGCGGCCATCTTGGATGATGGATCGGCTACAAAGTAACAACACTTGGTCAGCACCTCATAAGGAACATTCATGCCAGATTTAGTTTCATTCCATTCAGTGGTTCTCTAAAAGAAGTCATTTGTATGCATTTCTCATAGGGTCCTATGTTAAACTAAGTCCCCGCTAGCGGCCATCTTGGATGATGGATCAGCTACAAAGTAACAACACTTGGTCAGCACTTCATAAGGAATATTCATGCCATGTTTGGTTTCATTCCATTAAGTGGGTCACTAAAAGAAGTTATTTGTATGCATTTCCCATAGGGTTCTATGTTAAACTAAGTCCCCCGCTGGCGACCATCTTGGATTATGGATCGGCTACAAAGTAACAACACTTGGTCAGCACCTCATAAGGAACATTCATGCCATGTTTGGTTTCATTCCATTCAACAGTTCTCTAAAAGAAGTCATTTGTATGCATTTCCCATAGGGTCCTATGTTAAACTAAGTCCCCCTCTGGCGCCCATCTTGGATGATGGATCAGCTACAAAGTAACAACACTTAGTCAGCACCTCATAAGGAACATTCATGCCAGATTTAGTTTCATTCCATTCAGTGGTTCTCTAAAAGAAGTCATTTGTATGCATTTCCCATAGGGTCCTATGTTAAACTAAGTTCCCCGCTGGCGGCCATCTTGGATGATGGATCGGCTACAAAGTAACAACACTTGGTCAGCACCTCATAAGGAACATTCATGCCATGTTTGGTTTCATTCCATTCAGTGGTTCTCTAGAAGAAGTTCAAAATGTAAATGTTAACGACGACGCCGGACGACGACGGACGACGGACGCCAAGTGATGAGAAAAGCTCACTTGACCCTTTGGGTCAGGTGAGCTAAAAAGATATCAACATTCATCTGAAATATCGTGAAAATCAAAACCAGGTTCAGTTTCGTTTTCACGCATTTCATTTTCGTTAAGTCTTTTGAAATGGTCATACAACGTTTGCATGTCTATATCTATGGAAGGGAATATCCGCCATAATTATACAATTCTTAATTTGTGAAATGTAATTTCTTACTTCGTAACATGCAATTTCTTAATTTGTAAAATGTAATTTCTTAATTTGTAACATGTATTTCTACATTTCTTGATTTGTGAAATGTAAATTATTAATGTGTAAATACAATTTCTTAATTTGTTAAAGTATTTTTTTAATTCGTTACATGAATTGCTACATTTCTTAATTTGTAAAATGTAGTTACTTTGTTGGAGTCACGTTTTGGGAGATCGCGTCAGTGTAATTATAACTGCCAATAAGAATTATCGTTTCTAAAGAAAAACTACAAGTTACAAATCAACATGTTACAAATCAAGAAGTTTTACAAGTCTAGAATGAAATAGTTTCACAATATTCCATACGAGGTCGCTGTGGAGGCATGTCAACTCGTGCCTTCGCAAATTCGTACCCAATATTTAGCAACTCGTATTTCTGCCAACTCGCACCCAATATTTTACGATTGATATACATTAATCTGGTGCAATTGGTTCATAAATGTATAATGTTAACCATGCGTTTCAAGTGTCTGAAAGAAGGGTGGTCGAGGGGGTCGAATCCCGAAATCCCGACTCGTTTATTTTTGCCTTATCCCGATTTTTATCCCGATTTCCCGGTCTTATTTCACAATATCCCGAAATCCCGATAAAATAACGTATGTTTTTTTGGCTATATACATTTATTAATGATTGTAACATAACTGTTCAAAGCAATCGGTCAGTCTATTGTAATTTCCGTTTATCTTATTAATATGATCTTAGTTTAAATCAGATTATAAATACATGGAGACTGCGACATTCTAACTTAAAAGCACACAAATAAGTGAACTTGTTTGAGTTCAATAAAAGAATGTGAGACATTTTCGTCATAAGCCTTTTTCAACTGATTTTTATAGTTCGTTCTTATGTTGTACTGTTATACCACTGTCCCAGGTTAGGGGGAGGGTTGGGATCCCGCTAACATTTTTAAACCCGCCACATTATTTATGTATGTGCCTGTCCCAAGTCAGGAGCCTGTAATTCAGTGGTTGTCGTTTGTTTATGTGTTACATATTTGTTTTTCGTTCATTTTTTTATACAAATAAGACCGTTAGTTTTCTCGTTTGAATTGTTTTACAATGTCATATCGCGGCCTTTTATAGATGACTATGCGCTATGGGCTTTGCTCATTGTTGAAGGCTGTACGGTGACCTATACATGTAGTTGTTAATATTAATAACAGACACTTGAAACGCATGGTTAACATTATACATTTATGAACCAATTGCACCAGATTAATGTATATCAATCGTAAAATATTGGGTGCGAGTTGGCAGAAATACGAGTTGCTAAATATTGGGTACGAATTTGCGAAGGCACGAGTTGACATGCCTCCACAGCGACCTCGTGTGGAATATTGTGAAACTATTTCATTCTAGACTTGTAAAACTTCTTGATTTGTAACATGTTGATTTGTAACTTGTAGTTTTTCTTTAGAAACGATAATTCTTATTGGCAGTTATAATTACACTGACGCGATCTCCCAAAACGTGACTCCAACAAAGTAACTACATTTTACAAATTAAGAAATGTAGCAATTCATGTAACGAATTAAAAAAATACTTTAACAAATTAAGAAATTGTATTTACACATTAATAATTTACATTTCACAAAATCAAGAAATGTAGAAATACATGTTACAAATTAAGAAATTACATTTTACAAATTAAGAAATTGCATGTTACGAAGTAAGAAATTACATTTCACAAATTAAGAATTGTATAATTATGGCGGATATTCCCTTCCATATATATCATGATTTTTATTTTTCTTATTCCCATTAATACGGTTTAAAATTTTCCACAGTTCCTTTGGATTCTTTTTTTGAAATATTTCGTAAATCATTCGCCGCTTTAAACTGATAATCTGAGTGCGCTTTATTCAAAACGGTTTTGTATTCTTTGCTAGATAATCGCATAATTTAGCCTTTCTACTTAAAAAAAATGAAACTTTATTAATAAGTACATGAACACATTTTTCTTATTGTTTCCAGTGTAAATATTCATAATTATTTTAAAAAACTTAAATCATCCTTACTAAAATGGTGAAAAATGGTTACAAAATATTGCCAAGTTCTTTGTATCTGTGATCAAAGTTTGAAGTTGCTAAAAAGACTCACTAGACTGAAATTTCCTTAGGCTCCTCTATCATGTCTATACTGTTACCGTATTAAAATCAGATGTTGTTCTGGAGTTATGTCGCCTTGTCCGTAAAAAAATCAAATGTGCACGAAAAATCACAAAATTAACAATTTTTGGGTAAATTAAAAATCGTGTAGACTTCGATGTGCTCAATATATCTTGTTAAAATTTGAAACATACTTTGTTAAGATAAGTATCTTTAAATGGTCAACTGCTAATCAATGCTAAACATATAGCTTCAGCTCCTATTTTGTGTTTTAATTTAATGAAGTTTACCCTTCACTAAATGCCAAACGTCAAGTAAAAAGCCTACATAATTCGTCTTTTTTCGGCATTCTTTAAAAAACTATATCGTTTGCCTTGTGCACATTTTCGGTTGAAATAAGGTTTCTAGTTATCTTTCTTATAATACGGTTTTCTATTTTTAATCTTTCCAAAGTTCTCTTTCGCTCAGTTGGCGAAATTTTCCGTAATTTTTTGTACAACACTATTAATATCGTTTTGTCTAATAGTATCGTGTGACGACAAATCATCAGCTAACACGTTAAGAAGTATCCCGTTATGATCGTGGTGAATATAATTAACATATTCTGACTTCTTTTTCGTATTCCATTTTACGAAGGAGCTGTCATCCGTGTCTTGTATTCGATTTAAACTCGCGGGCTTGAAACGAAAATTGTAGTAAAGAGTGACAGTCAGAATATAACGGAATGAAGTCCTCTATTTTGAACTGTTTGATTAAGGGAAATAACTTTGATGTTAATAATAAATAATCAACTACGCGTTTGTCTTTACAGGCTTATCGTAACCCACTCTTGAATTAGCAATATATATGTTTAGTTTTTTGCATAAATTCAGAAGTTTATGGCCATAACTGTTTGGTTTACAACCACACTTTGATACTCTTTATAGGGAGACATCATTGATCTGGGCCCGTATGCATAAAACAAATTAACTGAAGTATTTCTTAAACTAAGATTTTGCTAAGAATTGACTTGGCTAAGCAATTTACTTAAGTCATATGCATAAAACGACTTTTTCTACTTAACTAAGAAAAACTTAAGTAATATTACATTGGAAACCCTCACTTTTTATCATATCAATCTACGCCAATTAGGCGTTGTTTCTTTAATAACTCCCATACGAATAACTTTTGTTAATGGGTTAAAAAAGAGTGAGGTAGTGTTTGAATAGCACTAATCCAGTAAAAATTGGTCAATATTTTAGAGCCTTATAACAATTACTTACGACAACCAAATTTATTTAGAGCTCGATTGAAATGGTTTTCGCGCATTTTTTGCAATGTCTGATATTGATATATCGTATGAAAAAATCATAGATGTTTATTTATATCTACAAATATTAATTTTAAAGTTTGAATTGTGAGTAAAACGTTTAGGAAGCGTACTATAAAAGATTTCTCTAATATAAGCAATGAAATAATTGTCACTTTTGGCGGAATATGAAACTCTAAGAAGTATAAACGAATATCACTAGGGATTTTTGAAAGTTCTTTATCAAACATCTATTTGGATTGCTTACACGTGTCCTACTTACCTACATGTATTCATTGATGAATTTAATTGTTATGTATTACCATTGAAGATGACTTATTTAAAACCATACTTTTATTGTGTTTATATTTTTCAACAATTAACATGATTAAGTGACAAACTTTTTTTAATGTATTGTCCTATCTATAGGTCGTTGCGGAACGAAACAATTTTCACAATTTTGTACGATAATATTCGAATCAATACTGAATTACTGCTGTATGGGTCAGAGAGTCTAAACCTAGAACAAAATACACATATTTTCTTAAACGTTCAGAAATTTATTATTAACAGTAAAAGATTTGTAAATTCTTAGTCATTTAATCAACAATTATACATTTCTTTTCTCTTCATCAAAGTTTTTTTTTAAATTTTTTTATTTATTATTTCTTTCGTATTTCATCATCAAAATACACATTTGTAAGTAGTTAGAAAAGGGGGATTCTACACCACATGCAGAAATCCTGCATAGAAATCCCCACCTCGAGGGCAAAATGCAAACGGACGACATTCCTATTGATCATAAGGTAAATACAAGAATTATGTCTTTCGCACAGAGCATAAGTCAGTCTCCACAGGAAAGTGGGGATAAGGACATCTTAAAGGGAAGGATGCCACAGATTGAAATAAATAAAAGAATGGAATCCATTAGTGAGAAGATGGATTTCTTTCTGGAGAATGAAGAAGATTTTGGGGAAAGCACCCCAGCCCCAGCCCCAACCCCAAGGCAGCAGTGCTGTGATAATCCAAATCTGGTGTGGATGGATGAGCATACCGAGATGTGTCAAAATTGCGGAGCGCAATCAATGAATCCACGATTTGAAAATCAGGCAGAAGAATCGGAGAGACGTACCTGCGGCTTTCCACTCAAGAGGAGGAAGGGGCAATTCTGCAAAAGCAAGCCCGGGATGGATGGTCTCTGCTGGAGGCATAGGAGTCAATCAGATCAGCAGGAGGAGGAGGAGATCATCCCGGTCGAGGGAAAAATGGTGGTGAAAGAAAGCATGAAGACTCTCCGTCAAATAGCTAAGGATGAGGGTCTGAGGGGATTTAGCAGGAAAAACAAGGAGGCCTTGGTGAGGCTCATCGAGGACAAAACCACCCATAAATTTGCCCGCCAGGAAGTCTTCACCAAAAAGCAGCTCAAAGCGCTGGCAAAGAATCGTGGCCTCAGCAAATACTCCCAGCTCAAGAGAGACGATCTTCTCCATCTGGTGGAAGAGAACATCCAAAATGCCCCAGCCGAGGAGGAAATCAAGGTCACCGATAAGCGGGAAGCTCTGAATGGCGTATTTGGCACGGTCGTCATCAAACCTTTGAAGCCGCACGACATGACCACTTTTCTTAAGGTAAGTCAGGGCGTCATCACCACAAACATCTCTAATGCGCTTGCCCAAAAGAAGGGATTGAAGGTGCATTTAGTGGCTTTTGCAAAGCTGGTGAAGACCAGTCTCGTGACTGGGGAAAATATTTACGTCAGCCCTCCCTTCAGATCACGCACGACAATGCTCGTAGAATCTGACGACCTCGAATCGGAGATCGCCTCCATGATGGAGAAGATCAAGGAAAGTATGGCTCAATACATGCGTGAAGGTAGTGGATGGACTTTCAGCAGCGTCGAGAAGCTAGAAATCCACCTCAATCAATTCAAGCCTCTCAAGGGGGCTTCCTTCATACCGACCCCATCAGCACTCGCGAAAAAGAAGGCGATCGTCAATGTGAAAAATGAGGATGATCGCTGTTTTCAGTGGGCAGTGCTGGCGGCCCTTCATCATGAGGAAGTAGATGGCAATCATGCCTACCGCGTAGCTCAGTACGTGAAGTGGGAGGATGAGCTAAAATTTGAAGGCATCGATTTCCCAGTCTCGCTCAGGGCGATCGATAAATTCGAGAGGCAGAATCCCGCCATCAACGTTAACGTCTTTGGATTCGATGGCGTAAAGAAGGGTGAAGATGAAGAAGAGGATCTTCAGATCTACCCCCTCAGGATATCCAAGAATACGGGCCCCACTCACGTAGATCTTCTTTTCTTGGCCCGCGAAGGCAAGCAGCATTACTGCTGGATCAAGAGCCTTTCACGACTCCTAGGCTCCCAAGTGACTGGCCACAAAGAGGCAGTCTTCTTCTGCCGCAGATGCCTCAGCCATTTTTCCAGGCAGGATATCCTCGACGATCACATGGAATATTGCAGCAAGAAAGATGCGATCAGGATCGAGATGCCGGAAGAGGGGTCCGCCATAGCCTTTCACAATCACAAGAAGATGATGAGAGCCCCCTTCGCGATCTACGCGGATTTCGAGTGCTTCACGGAGAAGCTCAACACCTGCCAGCCGGATCCGTCTCTCTCCTACACGAAGGCCTATCAAATTCAGCGCCCCTCAGGATTCTGCTATCACATAAAATATGCTCACGCCGACTACAAAGAGCCAGTCGTCTACTGTGGGGAGGATGCGGCTAAGAAATTCGTACAGTGCGTGGAGGAGGAAGTGCAGGCGATAGGTAAGATCTACAAGGAGATCAAGCCGATGGAGATGACTGACGAGGATAAGGAGAGCTTCGCAGAAAGCACGCACTGCCACATCTGCGAGCATGAATTGGAAGGGGATAAGGTTCGAGATCACGACCATCTGACAGGGAAATATCGCGGCGCAGCACACAGCCAGTGCAATCTGGATTTCCAGCTCCCGAAGCACGTCCCCATCTTTTTCCACAACTTGAGCGGATATGATGCCCACATCTTCGTCAAGGAGCTTGGATTCTCTGAGGGTAAGATCGCCTGCATCCCCAATACTGATGAGAAATATATCAGCTTCTCCAAGCAGGTGGATAATCTGGAGATGAGATTCGTCGATTCGGCGCGCTTCATGCTCAGCTCGTTGGATAATCTAGCCAAGAATCTCACACCCGACTAATTCAAGACCGTGAAAGCAAGATTTGGTGATCGTCACGAGCTGATGATTCGGAAGGGGGTTTTTCCCTACGATTATATGGATGGGCCGGCCAAGCTGGAAGAGACTTATCTCCCACCCAAAGAAGCCTTTTACAGCACGCTCTCCGGAGAGCATATAAGTGACGAAGATTACGCGCACGCTCAGAAGGTCTGGGAGGCCTTCGAGTGCAAGACCCTACGCGATTATCACGATCTCTATCTCGAGACCGACGTGCTCCTGCTGACTGATATTTTCGAGAATTTCAGGAATATCTGCCAGACTCACTATGGGCTCGATCCTGCCAATTATTACACATCCCCCGGCCTTTCCTACGACGCCGCCCTCAAGACGACTGGGCAGAGATTGGAGCTTCTTTCCGATCCAGATATGCTGCTGATGTTTGAGCAGGCGACCAGAGGAGGGGTGGCCATGATCTCTCATCGCCACGCTCGGGCCAATAATCCCTACATGAAGAGCTACGATCGCTCCGAGCCCACAAAATATCTCACCTACGTCGATGCCAATAATCTCTACGGGTGGGCCATGACGCAGCCTCTCCCTACGGGAGACTTCGAGTGGGCGGAGCCGGAGGAGATTGACGAGATTCTCAGCTATCCCGACGATCACGAATATGGCGCCATGATAGAATGTGATCTCGAATATCCGAGAGATCTTCACGACGCCCACAACGACTATCCTCTCGCGCCTGAGAATGTGGAGATTGACAAAGTCCGGAAGCTCGTGCCTCATCTTGGCAAGCGTGAAAAATATGCGCTCCACTATCGGAATCTCAAGACGTATTTGGAGATGGGCATGACGCTCACCAAAGTCCGTCGGATCATCAGATTCAGACAATCTCCATGGCTCCTTATATCGAGCTGAATACTGCTCTTCGCGCTAAGGCCAAGACCGACTCCGAGAAGGAATTTTTCAAGCTTATGAATAATTCGGTCTTCGGCAAAACCATGGAAAATATTCGGAAGCACGTCGACGTCAGGCTCGTCATCACCGAGAAGCAGGCCCTCAAGCTCGTGGCCAAGCCCAATTTCGATCGTCGAGTGGTCTTTACCGAGAATCTAGCAGCCGTCCACATGAAGAAGACCAAGCTGAAATTTAATAAGCCGATCTATCTAGGAGCCTGCATCTTGGATATTTCGAAGCTCCTCATGTACGATTTCCACTATGGATTCGTGAGGAAGATGTACGGCGATAAGGCTCGGCTGCTTTTCACCGACACGGACAGCTTGGCCTACGAGATCCAGACCGACGATTTCTACAAGGATATCGCTCCGCACGTGCAGGAAAAATTCGACACGTCCAACTATCCGGCCGAGCATCCTTCCACCATCCCCACCGGCAAAAATAAGAAAGTCCTCGGGATGTTCAAGGACGAATGCGGTGGGAAGATCATGACCGATTTCGTGGGGCTCCGAGCGAAGCTATACGCCTTCAAGATGGATGACGGTCAGGCCACGAAGAAGGCGAAGGGAGTCACGAGGAGCGTCATCAAGCGCAGCATCGCCTTCGAGGACTACAAGCGATGCCTCGACACTCAGCAGGAGATCCATCGCCCGATGAGCATCCTCCGCAGCCATCTCCATCAGATCTACGCCGAAGAGATCAACAAGATCGCTCTCTCCGCCAAAGACGATAAGCGCCACATCCTCCCCGACGGAATCAGCACCCTCGCCCACGGACATTATCGAATCACGGCGCCCCGCACTTAGATAAATGAGCAGCATACGCGTGCACGGCCTCCTCCTTCCCCATAAGCCCCTCTCCAACGTAGAGCTTGAGGAAGCCGCCTCGGCCCTAGGCATCCCTCGATTCAGAGGAATATTCATGCGCGATGCCTTGCCTCCCAGCCCCCAGCCCATCGAATGCGGCATCCTGAATCACGACGAAAGCGATGGCCCCGGTACGCACTGGACGTGCTGGCATAAGCGCGAAGGACAAAAAGTCTACTTTGATCCTTACGGCCTGCCTCCGCCCGACGAGATGATCGACTATCTGCGGCCGGAGATTCGATATAATACCGATGAAATCCAGCGGCGCGGCGACGTTGTCTGCGGACACTTTTGCCTGCACGTCCTGAAGCTCCTATCGGAAGGTCGGACGCTCGAGGACGTGATTTTCGAACTATAGATAAATGGATAAGTTTGGATCTCACTCGAGAAAGCGCATGCTCATCTGGCGGATGCTCCAGGATCTAGATATGAATGATCATCGCATCACTAGCTTGGGGTTGCCCCAGGACAGCTCGGACGCCGTGACGAAGCTCTGGGTCAACCAACAGCTGAAAGACGGTATGAAAGACATCGACGAGCTAGATTCAGATGTTAAGCAGATGCAGATGGCCATCAAGCGGATGCAAAGGGAGTATGACGAATCCATCAAAGACCTTGCCAAAAAGCTGATGACCGTAGAAGATGGCAAAGTCGATAAGTCAGAGTGCGTCTCGACCAATGGTGGCTTGATGACTACGGACCTAGACATGCGAAAATATCACCTGCTAAATCTCCCACTCCCCCAGACTGATAACGAGCCCATCACCAAAGCCGTCTTCGACCAGCTGAAGACGGAGCTAGACGCATTAAGGGTCTTCGTCCACCTGAAGCATGCGTAAATCAAGACTTTCTGGTCTCCTTTGAATCGAGACCGGAAAGCCTGGGGGGGGGGTCATCGCCAGTCGGACTCCTTGACCCAGGAATTGAAGGTTTTGGGATATCCTCTCCACTTGACGCGGATTTCTTTCTCCCCATTCCGGATGCGTCGGCTCAAGATTTTCTCGATGCGAAAGATATCCTGGTCGGTGCGCTGGAGCTCGGGCTCGTAAAAGGATCCTTTGATTTCCTCACCCTTGAAGTCTTTGAGACGATAGGTGGGCGGCTGCGTCGCTAGGGCCTGGGCGATGGTAAAGATCTCCTCCGTCCAGCGCGGAGTATATCCCTTCTCGAAGATGCCCTTCTTCTTTGTGATTCGGACCTGATCGCCGACTTTGAATCGCTGAGGCTGCATGGGCGGAAGGTCTCCGTAGAGATTCCAGAAGACTTTGGCCTCGTGCTCTTTCTGGCTGGCGGCGGTGGGGGTCATCTTGATGGATCGATGCTTGGAGGTATTATACTGCCGGACGCGATCGTCCAGGACGGGAAGGTAGGAGCGTGTGGAATTGGCCGAAAAATATTTGAACATCTTCTCCTTCATGGTGCGATTCCAGCGCTCCACGACGCTCGATTTCTCTTCGTTTTCTGTGGAGTAAAGATCGACGTCGTGCTTCCGTAGCAGATCCTTCACGTCGCGATTGTAAAATTCCGTGCCCTTATCGGTCCATAGCTTCTCGGGCGTGCGATCCTTGAAGACGGTCCGGAAGGCATCTCGCACCGTGGCGCCTTTCTTATCCTTGAGCGGCACCAACCAGCCGTATTTGGAAAAGACGTCGATGATGCTCAGAAGATATTTGAAGCCTCGATTATCGCGAGAGAAGGCGCTCATATCTACGAGATCGGCAGCCCAGATCTCATCCACGCCGCCTACCATCACGCGACGCTTCTGAAATTTGCGTCGGACTGGCTTGTGCAGCTCTTCGGCTAGCTTATCCGACCATCGGACTTTTTTTTTTCCCACGCCCAGCCCAAATCGTGCTTTGGTGCCGATGATGGGTCTGACGATGCCACGCTCGAGGCCCTCGCGCGCGGTGGGATTGGGGATGGCATCGAGGGAGGCTAGCATCCTCTTATCGCAGATCGAATTTCGTGCGTCCGTATCCTTGTGCTTGGCATAGCAAAGATCGTGGCGATAGGCGGCCTCATCCACTCGATTGATGGGTCTCGACCAAGATTTGGGCGTGCCGTCGGCATTGAGTCGCTGACCGAGTCTCGTCCCCGGCCCGGTGAAATTATGCCCCGGCAGATGCATTTCGACGGGCAGGCGATTGATCATCTTATTCACGAGCCCGGCGCCCTCCTCCGTCTTGATGAATTGCGACTTTCGCGCGCCGCACTCTGCGCAGGTCCCCAACTTCCGCCGCCGCCGCCCGTCGTCGCTCGTGATCACGGCGCGATTATTCGTCTCCGTCTTCTTCTTGCATTTCAAACAATACATTCCCATTTTATATAGATAAATGGACGTTGAAGACCTTACCTATGATGAGCCTGCCACGAGTCGTCGGCAAAACCATTTTCTCCTCCCGCAGCGATCCATCCGAGGACTGATCATCGGGAAATCGGATTGTGGCAAGACGACTCTGCTGAATAATCTCCTCCTGCGCGATGGATGGCTCGATTACGATCGCCTCTACGTCTTCGGAAAATCGCTCCATCAGCCCATCTATCAGCTGCTGCGGCAGGCGCTGGGAAAAGGATTTTCGAAAGACGATATCCGCGACCTTCTCTCCATCAAGGATCGCTATCCCCACTCTTTGATCGACGTCGTGCAGATGATGAAGCCGCCGTCCAAGCCTAGCGGCATCGAAGCTTTCTTCTTCGAGGAGGCGAGCGACGTGCCCGATCCCCGAGATCTCGATCCCACTCGCAAAAATCTCATGGTCTTCGACGATCTAATGCTGAGCAAGCAGAGCAAGTGCGAAGATTACTACGTGCGCGGTCGGCATAATAATGTGGATTGCTTCTACCTTTGTCGAGAAGCGCGGGATACACGACGTCGCGTTTTCCTATTGTAACCAAGGTCGACGTCAGTGCGGCGGCGTCGCCTTAGTATCTGAGTAGCAAGTAAACGTAAAGCTGTACAGCTGTGTTTTGTTCTGTCTTACATTAGAGTGTAATCCCCGACATTTATGGTGCCGTGACCAATGGAGAAGTTAAAATCAGTTCGAACTGGAAACAGAAGTGCCGTAACTAGACTTTTTCGCAAGTTTGAAGAGGCAAAGCAGAATGAAAACTACGATCGGGAGGATTTGATGACCGCATTCGATAATCTTACAAAGAAGAAGATATTCTTGGAGAAACTTAATGAACAGATACTGGAGGAAACAGACACACAAGATGCTGAGAACGAAATAGTGGAAACAGATGAGTATTCAAATAATTTTGATACTAAGCTTAAACATTTTCGTAATTTCTTGCAAAGTACCCAAGACCCCGCACGTTCAACCACAACTCAGTCTTCTTATCAGGTGCTCAATGTAGAAAGTCCTCCTTTCATCCCCGCTAGTGTTGAAAAAGAGACCAGATTTCAAGGGACATCCTATTCCGCTCCGCCGCAAACATCTTACATTGCCTCAGAGTCACATCATGCTACTCCGCAAGTCAGCGCAAGTAATCACCGCTTACCCAAATTAACACTGCCAACATTCAACGGAAATATTCTACACTGGCAAACTTTTTGGGACTCTTACGAGTCGGCTGTACATCTTAACCCATCACTGACAAACATTGAGAAGTTTAATTATTTGAAATCGCTACTCGAAAATGAAGCCCTGAGCACTATAGCAGGATTCGCACTCACGCATGCAAATTACTTAGAGGCCGTTAATGTACTTAACGAACGATATGGGCAAAGTCACAAAATTACAGAAGCATACCTACAGGCACTTTTAGAGATCCCGCCGCCGAAGAACAGTCTGTCAAGTCTTAGGCCATTTTACGATAAATGTGAAGCGTATGTTAGAGGATTGGAATCGCTTGGACAGCCCGAGAGTACATACGGTACATTACTGATTCCGATTATAATGAAGAAGTTACCGCCCGAAATTAGACAGCATCTAGCCAGAGAACATGGCCCTTCCAGCTGGAATTTAAGAGAGCTACGGAAAAGCATACTGAACGAGATACAGATCATGGAAGCCGGACAGATCACAGACCTAAATTCCTTAAATGGTGAGTTTCCTACTACTTCAACTTTTCATACAGGAGCAAAATCACAACGCAAGTATCCCACAAACAACACAAACAGAAAACCATCAAGGAATATAGCTGTAAAACCATGCGTTTTTTGTAGAGAAGTGCACGCACCTACAAATTGCACCAAAGTAACAGACGCAAAAACCCGCATGTCAATTGTTAAGCGCAGTAACTTATGTTTTAACTGCTTAGGAAATCATCATGCTAATGAATGCAAATCTAAAAACACTTGTCGCCACTGTAACAAAAGGCACCACTCTAGTTTATGTAATGGACATGCGTCAAACAATGCCACTAGAACTACCGCATCACACAGTGAGAGTACCACAGAGAAACAGAAAACTAGCAGTAATCAAACTGAGAAGCAGAGCCCACCTGAACAACCAGCAGCCGTGATTATGGTGAGTGACAACGACATTGAAAAAGATGATGCCACAGTTCTACACTCAACACAGAAACAGATGCGCTCAGGTGTACTGTTAAAAACCGTCGTTACCCCCGTATGGTCAGACGATACATGTACTGAGACGAATATATTGTTTGATGAAGGCGCACAGCGATCTTTTGTAAGTAATGACCTAGCCATGAAGTTAAACTTGAAGACAGAATGCCACGAAACCATACAACTTTCTGCATTTGGAAAAGAAAGCACGAGCGCAAGAGAGTTACGTAGAGCAACTGTATACGTTGAAACCGAAAATAGACGAAAAATTCCAATAGAGGTTCTTATTGTACCTACCATAGCCGTACCGTTACAGAATCAAATACGTTATGTGAACAGGAACAGTGACTATTTGAAGGGATTAAAGTTAGCACACCCAGTTACTCAAGACGACATGTTCGAGATTTCCCTCCTGATTGGTGCTGACTACTACTGGGAATTTGTTGAAGATAAAGTGATACGAGGAAATGGACCTACTGCAGTAAAGTCAAAGTTAGGCTACTTACTTTCAGGACCCTTACAGCCAGGCAAGGTGCGTTCGAATACGACTTCGAGTATTTTCAACATATTAGTATCCCATAAGGCAGAGGAATTTAACCTAGAAAACTTCTGGAAACTGGAATCACTGGGAATTGATGCCCCGGAAAAGCACGACAACGAGAACGAATACTTGAAAAACTATCAGGAATCATCAATTGAGTTTCAAGATAACAAATATATTGCAAAGTTACCATGGAAACCAGATTACAAGGAATTACCGTCAAATTACAGTGTTACAAAAAGGAGAACAGAAAGCGTAATTAAAAGACTACGAAAGGATCCAGACTTATTACAGAAATACGGAGATATTCTACAGGAACAGGAACGACGAGGATTTATCGAAAAGGTTGATGAATCAGAGCAGACAAGCACCAAAGTACATTATATTCCGCATCATCCCGTTGTGAAAAAGGAATCAAGTACTACACCTGTACGTATCGTATACGATTGCAGTTGTCGTATGTCGCCAGACCACTCTAGTCTTAATGACTGCCTAATAAACACACCGCCAGCTTTAAATGATCTGTCAAAAATTTTAGTGAGATTCAGACTGCATCGTTATGCTATTACTACAGACATCGAGAAAGCGTTTTTACACGTAGGATTAAGCGAGGAGGACAGGGATGTTACACGATTTCTGTGGCTTAGTGATCCATCAGACGCAGATAGTCCATTAGTTACATACAGATTCAAGGCAGTACTGTTTGGTGCGACTTGCTCGCCCTTTATTTTGAGTGCTACTTTGCTCAAGCACCTGCAACAAAATGACAGTAAAACGGCAAAATTACTAGAGCGAGATTTATATGTGGACAATATACTGACTAGCTTACAAACTGAAGAAGAAGCAGTGACGTATTTCAAAGAAGCCAGGAACTTGATGAACAAGGCAGAATTTAACCTGAGGTCTTGGACTTCAAACAGTCAGCGAGTTCGAATACTAGCAGAAGCTGAAAATGTACTGGATACGGAGGAGTACACAAAAGTATTGGGAATGAAATGGAATAGCGAAACAGACGAACTTTCATATCAACAGAGGGAAATATCAAGTCATCTTGTTACGAAACGTGAAATTCTGAAAAACTCATCTGCGATATATGATCCGCTTGGATTCTTAAGTCCGATTACCGTAAGAGCCAAAATGTTACTACAAGAGTTATGGCGAAGGGGGCTCGACTGGGACATACCATTGGAAGAGGAACTTAGTAAATTGTGGATTGATTTAAAAACGGATATAGAAATTGCAACACAGACAGTATTTCCGAGATACTACTTTGCCGAGGATACGATGTCACAGGATTACAATCTACACGTATTTGTGGATGCTAGTACCAAAGCGTATGGAGCAGTTGCGTATTTAGTAAACGGACGTGACAGCGCACTGGTTATGGCCAAGACAAGAATAGCGCCTTTAAAAGAATTTACACTACCACAATTAGAGCTGATTGCAGCTGTTATTGGAGCACGCTTAGTTAATCACCTTCAATCTACGTTGAAGTGTAACACCATTACTTTATGGTCCGATAGTCAGATTGTTTTGCATTGGTTGAAATCAACAAAAACACTAAAGCGTTTTATTGCAAACCGAGTGAAAGAAATACGAGATCTGACACAATTTTGCGAATGGAAATATTGTCCAACAAACTACAACCCAGCGGATCTGTTGACTCGAGGAATTACAATTGAACAGTACAAAGCGAGTACGTTATGGAAGAAAGGACCATACTGGTTAACAGACCATTCACAATACCCAGATACGCCCCAAATCGACAAATCTACAACATTACTATTCACAGAGGATGGAACTAACACGAGAAAGGACGATTCGATTTGTCAGACAGGAATACAGAATATAATAGATATTGAAAAGTATTCGACTTACCGAAAATTGCTACGTATTACAGCGTATGTTCAACGATTCATAGACAATTGTAAAGTTGAAAGGAATTTGAAGAGAATTGGAAATTTGAAACCCGCAGAATTACAGAAATCTGTCGAGATATGGATTCGGAACTGTCAAGAGAATACATTTACGGAGGAATATCAAGCACTTAAATCTAAAGCTACGATTAGGAAAAGTTTACCTAGAATCAGACAATTACGCTCGTTTCTAGACGACAAAGACATTCTTAGATGTGGGGGGCGTATACATAATGCACCCTTGTCAGAAACCGCTAAATATCCATATATTCTACCTACAAATCACCATTTATCGAAGCTAATTGTGATGGATGCACACGAGAGAGTAATTCATTCAGGAGTAAACTCGACAATTTCACAACTCAGACAAACATTTTGGATTCCGTCGATCAGACAATTAGTACGTAAAATATTGAAGAAGTGCGTTATCTGCCGCAAAGTCATGGGATTACCGTATACAGCGCCGGATCCACCTCCGTTACCAAAGATTAGACTACAAGAGGCGCCACCATTTAGTGCAACAGGGATAGATTTTTCAGGCGCATTACACGTTAAAGACAAGAACAATGTTTTGCGAAAGGCTTACATATGTTTATTCACCTGCGCCACCACCAGAGCAATTCGTTCGTGATTCATAGAGACTGTGATGAAGAATTTGATTTTATAGACTGTGTTAAAGTTTTATGATTTAGAGACTGCTAAAGTTTCGTATTTTATTTATCTGAGAGACAGTAATTTTTTCTTTAATTTTCACAATATTGTAATGTAAAGTTAAAATTTTGAATTTCATTTCGCGGCCCCCAGGATGTCGAGAAGCGCGGGATACACGACGTCGCGTTTTCCTATTGTAACCAAGGTCGACGTCAGTGCGGCGGCGTCGCCTTAGTATCTGAGTAGCAAGTAAACGTAAAGCTCTACAGCTGTGTTTTGTTCTGTCTTACATTAGAGTGTAATCCCCGACAACCTTTGCCAAAATTACTTCAAGCTCCCGCGGCAATCGATCCGAGAGAATGCCAATTTCATCTGCCTCTTCGAGCAGGATGCCAAGAATCGTGATCATATCCGCCGGGATCATTGCGGCGATCTCACCCCCGCCCAATTCGATGCCCTATGCGATCACTGCTGGGCCAAGCCTCACGGATTCATGACCATCGATCTCACGAGCCCCAAGACGGCTGGAAAATATCGATGCAATCTGGATGATTTCTATCGAGTCTAAGATAAAGAATGGATCATTTGACGGAATTTGTTCTGGAGAATCAGTTCGATCTGGAGAAAGGTCGATCTCCATCGATCGCTGAGGCAAGGGTATACGGATACCTGTCGGGTATGCACTTCAAGCTTCCTCGATGGCTAGATAGGTGCGAGGGGTGCTCTGCGGATCACTATTTTGGTCGGTACGGGAAAGAGTGTGAGTGCAATTTCCTAGCGATATTTGTCACCCCTGCATCCGCCAGTATTTGGACGATATTTGTCACCCCTGCATCCGCCAGTATTTGGGCGAATTTGGAGAGTGCGAATGCCGCTGTTGCCATAGCCTTGAGGATGGTCTCTGCAATAAGTGTGGACTCACGCTCATTCGCCGCATCGATGATCAGGATTTCGAAGGAAGGAATTATAATTTCTATTCTCATCGCAAAGCTGAGCCGCCGCCCAGACCCCCGTGCCCCGTCAAGACCGTCCGCGGCCATCCGTGCACGTATCCTTCCGTATCAGGCAGTGATAAGTGCAAGAGGCATTCGAAGCTTTTCCCCGAGGCATGCTGCCGGTGCGGAGTCGCGATCGCCCGCGGCAAGGCTTTGCATCGTATCCACGAGGAGGCTAAATACGCGCCCAAATTTGCCACTCTCTGGTCGGGCGTAAAAGTGAGGATGGTAGGGGAGTCCGATCTCCTCAAAGGCGTGAAGAGGATCGGCCGCGAGCCTTTCTGCTCCTCCAAATGCATGGAGAGTGCGTAGGATCTTCGGGAATCTACGGTTTTTGCATCCCGCTGAGGCAGGAGGCAAAAAGCATGGGAGATGGCTTAAACGCTATGAGGCGATCGATCCATCGCTTAGGGGCGTTGGGCGATGATATAAATAAAATGACGTTCATCAAGATCACCGATCCCAAGCAGCGTGAGGCGCTTGCCAGGGACTTGCAAGAGACGAATCGCAGCATCCAGGCCAGCGATATGCAGCGTCGCCTGGATAAGATCGGACTTAGCCGCGATCTCTCCAAGATTTTCAAGCCTGTGGTCGAGACGCAAAAGGAGACTGCCTCCCAGATCACCAAAAAGATCGACGATATCCCATTCGCTCTGCCCGCCCTTCCTCCTCCTCCTCTCCCTGCTGCCGAGGGCGACGACGATCCGCTTGCCATCGAGCAAGCTTTGAAAACCAACCTCGGTCCGCGAGCCACCCACTATCTTCAGCTCAGTATGACTCCCCAGGCCGACCATACCTTTGGATTGCGAGTGGAAGACGGCGACATCATGATCGGGAGTCTGCCCGTCACCTTCGATGGGGACGATATCCTCGTCGATGGCGAGCGCTATGAGGGCACTCCTGGCATGTGGGAGCTCATGGTCCTGAAGAATCCCAAAGATTTCAACGTGGAGGACTTGCATACCTATGGTGAAATCCTGCGAGCGTCCAATGCCATGTATCAAGGCAATTCTTCGCTCTCGCAGACCCCCAAGGCCAGCAAAAGCCGGAGATGGAAGGAGATCGTCTCCTACCTCTATAAGCAAGATAAGTATGGGAGTGGGGTTTCGACCGTCTTCCTCCCCACGTGCTTCGACCAGCTGCTGGATCGTTTCGATCTTTGCGCCGCCGCCTATCAGGCTGGAAATAATGGGGTGCGAAGCGAAATCGTGGCCATCCTCGACGCCATGAAGAAGTTCGGCCATATCAGCAGGAATGAGTACGAGAAGCTGCATCGGAAGCTCCTTTAAATAAATTTACGATGCCTTTAGTAGTGAGTCACGGATATCGTCGAAAGTATGCAGTCGGTGGAAAAGGCCTTTTCGATACGATCGCCAATCTGGCCGGACGCGTGCTTTCCTCCTCCGCCGCCAAGACGTTGGGAAGCAAGGCCGTGAGCGCCGCCTCCAATGTAGCCCTGAAAGGTGTGGAGAAAGGGGCGGCCAAGGCCGTCGACCACGTCGTCCATCGAATGAGTCGTAAGAAAAATCCTCCGCCGGCATCCCCCAAGGCTAAGAGGACCTCGCAGCAGCAAGCCCGTCTCAATAATCTCATCTCGGGCGGGGGGATCGCCACCATCCACGACTTCGTCCAGCGCTATAGATAAATATATCATGGCCGATATGCTCTCTATCACCGAAGGACTGACTTTCGATGAAAGTCTCCAGGAATATCAGGTTCACGAATACGAACCTCAAGCCGGGGCGCAGCTGAATAATGCCGGCGCAGAGATACGCATCAATATCGAGACTCAGGATCTCTTCCTTCACCCTGCCGAAAGCTATCTCTTGATCGAAGGCCGACTTCAGAAGAATGATGGCACTGCGTATGCGACGCCAATCTCGTATCGCTCGTCCATAACGGCGTCATGTTTCTCTTCCGAAGCATCAGCTACCGACTTTCCGGCCAGCAGATCGAGCATCTCAACGATCCGGGCATCGCCACCACCATGCTAGGGATGCTGACGTATCCTGACGACTTCTCCAAATCGCAAGGCCTCAACCAGCTTTGGTTCAAAGACTCCACGGCAGATGCTGAGGCAGAAAACGTCGGATTCGCGGCACGCCACGGATATATCATCACCAAGCCAGCCAATAAGGGATCCTTTTCCTTCTCCATCCCGCTCAAGCACGTCTTTGGCTTTGCCGAGGATTACGATAAGATCGTCTACGGATTCAAGCACGAACTCTCCATGGTGCGCGATTCGGATGCCAATGCCATCCTCCGAGCCGCCGCCGTCAACGACGTGGCCAAGATAGTCTTGAGCAAGATTTCCTGGTTCGTCCCCCACGTCATTCCCTCCGACGAAAAGAAGCTGCGGCTCTATAAGACCATCCAGAGCAAGACGAAGATCGATTGTGGATTTCGCATGAGGCAGTGTGACTCCATAGCCGTGCCTCAGACTTCGCAATTTCACTGGCGCCTAGCCGCTAAAAGCGGGCGAGAAAAACCTCGATGGATCATCGTCGCCTTCCAAACGGATAGGAGCAATGATCAGACGCATAATGCCGCCGTCTTCGACCACTGCCGATTGCGAAATATCCACGTGACCCTCAATGCAGAGCGCTATCCCGCCGTGGATTTCAATACCGGCTTCACCCAATGCAGGGTCGCCAGGGTCTATAAGGAGGCCGCCGATTTCCGCAAGAAATTCTATAGCATGGAAAGTCTGCTCAGCAATGGTGGCATCAATCCCTCCGACTTCATCGATCTCTATCCCTTATTCGTCATCGACGTGAGCCATCAGTCCGAGCGATTGAAAGAGTCGACGGTGGATATCCAAATCCGAGCCGATTTCGAGCGCAACGTCCCTGCCGATACCCAAGCCTTCGCCCTGGTCATCTCCGATCGAATCCTCCAATTCGAATCCGACGGCCAGAAGATGAGCGTCGTCTTCTGAGGAGGCTTAAATAAATGGACGCTTCATTTTTGCGGAAAATCGCCACCAATACGGAGCCCAAGCATGGGTTCTCCTTCATCGTCTCTGGGGACGATAGTCAGATCTTGACTCGCTTCAATCCGCCCCTCCAGCTGCGCGAGGAAAAATCTTACGAGATGGCCCTCGTGAATCTGGAGACCTACTACTCCATCCCTAATATTCATGCAGGAAATAATTCCTTCCGCTACTCTCCCGATGACGGAGCTAGCTGGTTTCCCGTCGGACTGAGCACTGGCTCCTATGGAATCGACGATATCAATGATGAGATCCAGCGACTATTGCGGCTTAATAAGCATAAGTCAAAGGTCCTTCTCGATGCCAATCGCGCGACGCTGAGAGCGACCCTCACTCTCCCCAGAAATTATCAAGTGGATTTCGACGTGCCCAATAGCATCAGTCCGGTGCTTGGATTCGAGCGTCGGACGTATGCCTACGATCGAAGCACTAATGGCTACGCGGAAGGCGAGAATATCGTCAACATCATCAGCATCAATAGCATCCTCGTGAATAGCGATATCATACACGGAAGCTACGTCAACGGCACGCAGCAGTCCACGATCTATAGCTTCTTTCCCGCAGTCGATCCCGGCATGAAGATCATCCAGACTCCCAAGAATCTTGTCTACTTACCCGTGACTCTGAGGACCATCGATCGCATGCAGACGTATCTGACCGATCAAGACGCTCGTCCCATCGATCTGCGAGGGGAGAATCTCACCATCCGCTTCCATCTGCGTGAGGTATAAATAAATGGATTATCAAGAGTATGGTCTGAATTTGACGAAAGGTCAGGCAGAGAAGATTCAGCGTGCGGCAAAGAACGGTTGCCCCGTGAGCGTCCGATTGTCGCATGCCAACCTATCCGGCGAGCATACGATGCTCCTCACCCGCCGCCAGATCCAGCGCATCGCCAAGCTCTTGCAGAGCGGTAAGGGTGGAATGGTCTTGGAGATGAGTCCGAAGCAGGTGAGGCATAACGTGCAGAAAGAAGGTGGATTCCTCCGCATGCTGGCAGGTCTCTCCTCTGCTGCGCTACCCATGCTGGCCAAAACCGTGCTGCCCGCATTGGGCGTGGGCGCATTGAGCGGTTTGGGAAGCGCAGCCATCCAAAAGGCCGTGGGATCTGGATTATACCTGAAGAAGGGTGGGAAAGTATGTTGCGTGGAGCTTCACGGTAAGGGCTTATATCTCTTCCCGGCCCGACCACCATTTAAGACTCTCAGCGGCGATGGATTATATCTGAAACGCGGTGGTAGGGTCTACGGCTCTGGATTGATCCTAGGTCCCAATAGTCCCTTCAAAAGCATCCCCATCTTGGGCATGCTCCTATAGATATAGATAAATGAGTGATGAAGTGGATGCTACGATCGAGGATTTTCTGGAAGCAGAGATCTGCAAATACGCCCGCCTGCTGCAGATCTATAAGCGACTGGATAAGGCGGTCTCCGTTGGTCTAGGTGCGTGCTCCGTCGGCAGTCTTTTGCTGACAAGCGGCACCATGGGATCCGCTTTGACTGGTGTAGGCATCCCTGCCTCTCTCCCATTGGGTTCCCTCGCCTGCCTAAGTGCCATCTTCACGCTCGTGCTCTCAGTGACCTCCAAGCGCATCACCAAGAAGGTGAAAAAGCATCGCGATACTTTACGATTGGCGAGATCTTATCAGTCCCAGGCCCCCACCCCAGTCATCTGCCTGAAGAATTACTACGATGAGAAAGATCAGTTGCGAAAACCTTCCACCACCACTTTTAGTGAAGACCTTACTACGCATGCGCCATAGGGAGGATTCTTCCAACGCGCGCCTCGCTCGGCTACGCCTCGCTCCCCGCGCTTATTCCAGAATCCTCCAGATCAAAAAAAATTTTCCCAATCCAGATATTTGGATTGGGAAATTTCAGACCCCCACCCCCAGATTTTTTTTTTTTACTTCCTCACCAGATCGTACGAGAGATATTGCTGGTTAGATTTTTTGCTGAGCTTGAATCCTGTGCTCCGAACGTAAGCTCCTTCCAAGGAGCCCTTCTCTTTGTTAAGCGTGGGGCAGGCTCATACCCTGGTGGTTTCTCCCTCTCGATCTTTCAGGGTGAGAATTTTGCTTTTGCCGAATTTCCCGTCCACTTCTACGACCTCCAAGATTTTATAGATCACCCCAGTAGGCAAATCTTTCCATTTGAGTGCTTCCTGATTCTGGTCCTCCACTTTCTCCCGGAAGGCGTCTTCGCTGATGAAGTCATCATCGCGAACAAGTTTCTCGGGATTAGTCGGGTCGGATGAAAAAACGGCCGGCGTAGCCCTTTCAAACATTTCCTTGTTGCTGGTGACTAGATGATTCATATAATCTCCCATAGTCGCTTCACTGCCGCTCTGTGCGAAAGACATAATTCTTGTATTTACCTTATGATCAATAGGAATGTCGTCCGTTTGCATTTTGCCCTCGAGGTGGGGATTTCTATGCAGGATTTCTGCATGTGGTGTAGAATCCCCCTTTTCTAACTACTTTTGTATACCTTTAACATTGTGGATCCTTCCTATTTTTAACCAAATTTATTTACTCATCTTAATTTGACACTTATATTACACTAAGCACTTCCACGTAGCCTATGATTTTGTATAAATTGCAAGTATATTCATAAGGATACGGAATTTAACATAAGCCTGTCTTGTTTCCGAATCCTACTATTTTGTCATGTATGTATATTTGTTATTATGTACTTGCTTGTGACTATATGAATAAATATGTTTAAACTAAACTGGGGATCCGAGATAGAGTAAATTTCCGATACTAGTAATATTTTTTTTTAGGTTTGGAGAAAATCAAATTATTTTTTTTCATACTTCAAGCAAAACAGATTTTTTCCTAAGAAAACAAAAATTAAAATTTTTTTTTCTTAGATTTTTCTTTAAAAATTCTACATATAATTGTTTAAGCGGGGATAATATTTCTATATAACAGTGCATTGCTCAGCCTATAACCATGTTGTTCTACATATAATTGTTTAAGCGGGAATAATATTTCTATAGAATAGTGCATTGCTCAGCCTATAACCATGTTGTTCAGTATTTGTAATTTCCATATAGATTATAGACATATACCTTAATATAACCTTTTCTTTATGAAAAAGCATATAAACCCAAATAAATTAGAACTCGCATACGCTACCAAAATAGAAGAATTGAACATGATTTATAACATAGCATCATGATATTAATTAGAAGAAAGTCTAACAACCATTCAGAAGGAGTCTCATTTGTGGGAATGGATGGTGGGGCGGGGGAAAACACACAAATTCACGTAAAATTTTGTATTCCAAAGCTCCCGACCAACTCCACGCAGCTAAGCCGAAAGGGTCTATTCATAGTTCAATACATAAAGCAGATGTCTAATATGTAAAAAAAATCTTCAATTACCGTCTTTAATTTTTTTAAATAACTTTATTAATGTACCTTTTTACTCATGAATGGTTGATTGCATAATACATAAGTAAAAGACAAAGTGTTATAATAAAAAGCAAACGAAATTAAAGGTTGTTTTTTTATGCAAAACACATGTCTCCCCCTTTCATTATGTCATAGTTCTTCATCAAATTGAAGAGGCTTTGGAAACCCCCAAAATCAATCCAAGCAGGAAAACCTTTATGTCTTGCAAAAACTTCTCCATATGTAAAAATATCGAAGTCCATATATATTATTTTGGTACAGGGAACCCAAAACATCAATCCGATTATTTTTTTTTTGTAGTGCACAGCTGCACCATGAATGCATTAGATTAATTCTGGGTTCACAAACTTCTCCATATGTAAATACATGTGGGAAAGTACAGAAGGTGCTAAAAACCAGAAATTTGTAAGAATTCAATATTTTATGTAGGAATATATATACTAAAATGGTCAAAATCCGGATATCCAGCAAATTCCAAAAAAATTAAGGCATGTAAATATGGCAAAGTCAATATTTTTGGTACAGGAAGTGCCAAAAATCAACCTGATCCAAAAAAAATTTATGTAGTGCACAACAGTCAACTACACCTAAGGCATGCATCAATTCTGTTTCATTTCATTCCCGGTGCTGTAAATTTTAGAAGATTTTGTGTTCACAAACTTTTGTGATAGATGGACAGACAGACAGACAGACAAACAAAACAAAAACAATATGTCTCCCCCTGCCCCTGGAAAGAGGGAGACATAATTCAAAATTTCAGCTGAAGACATAAATTCAATTAAAAATTCCTGTGATTTAAAAGAAGTAGGGTCTAAAGTAATCATATATTCAATATCCGTGAAAAAAATCTTTTCTAAGGTGTTGATTGAAGATACATATAAGTCAAAATGGATTTCATCATCTGTCTCTTTGATTACAATATTTGCAAAGTCTGACTTTTCGTTTAATTTTTGATATCTTCCCCTTTCTAATTTTTTATACGACCGCAAAATTTTTGCGGTCGTATATTGGTATGACGTTGGCGTCGTCGTCGTCGTCGTCGTCGTCGTCTGCGTCGTCGTCCGTCGTCAGCGTCGTCGTCCGAAGACATTTTGTTTTCGCACTATAACTTTAGTATAAGTTAATAGAAATCTATGAAATTTAAACACAAGGTTTACGACCACAAAAGGAAGGTTGGGATTGATTTTGGAAGTTTTGGTCCCAACAGTTTAAGAATTGGGGGCCAAAAAAGGGCCCAATAAGCATTTTTCTTGGTTTTTGCACAATAACTCTAGTATAAGTAAATAGAAATCTATGAAATTTTAACACAAGGTTTATGACCACAAAAGGAAGGTTGGGATTGTTTTTGGGAGTTTTGGTCCCAACAGTTTAGGAATTAGGGGCTAAAAAGGGCCCAAATAAGCATTTTTCTTGGTTTTTGCACAATAACTTTAGTATAAGTAAATAGAAATCTATGAAATTTAAACACAAGGTTTATGACCACAAAAGGAAGGTTGGGATTGATTTTTGGAGTTTTGGTCCCAACAGTTTAAGAATTAGGGGCCAAAAGGGTCCAAAATTAAACTTTGTTTGATTTCATCGAAAATTGACCTATTGGGGTTCTTTGATATGCCTAATCTAACCGTGCATTTAGATTCTTAATTTTTGGACCCGTTTTCAAATTGGTCTACATTAAGGTCCAAAGGGTCCAAAATTAAACTTAGTTTGATTTTAACAAAAATTGAATTCTTTGGGTTCTTTTATATGCTGAATCTAAACATGTACTTAGTTTTTTTATTATGGGCCCAGTTTTCAAGTTGGTCCAAATCGGGGTCCAAAATTAAACTTTGTTTGATTTCATTGAAAATTGAACTATTGGGGTTCTTTGATATGCCGAATCTAACCATGCATTTAGATTCTTAATTTTTGGTCCCATTTTCAAATTGGTCTACATTAAGGTCCAAAGGGTCCAAAATTAAACTTTGTTTGATTTTAACAAAAATTGAATTCTTGGGGTTCTTTGATATGCTGAATCTAAACATGTACTTAGTTTTTATACGACCGCAAAATTTTTGCGGTCGTATATTGGTATGACGTTGGCGTCGTCGTCGTCGTCGTCGTCGTCGTCGTCGTCGTCGTTGTCGTCGTCGTCGTCTGCGTCGTCGTCCGTCGTCTGCGTCGTCGTCCGAAGACATTTGGTTTTCGCACTATAACTTTAGTATAAGTTAATAGAAATATATGAAATTTAAACACAAGGTTTATGACCACAAAAGGAAGGTTGGGATTGATTTTGGGAGTTTTGGTCCCAACAGTTTAAGAATTAGGGGCCAAAAAAGGGCCCAATAAGCATTTTTCTTGGTTTTCGCACAATAACTCTAGTATAAGTAGACAGAAATCTATGAAATTTTAACACAAGGTTTATGACCACAAAAGGAAGGTTGGGATTGTTTTTGGGAGTTTTGGTCCCAACAGTTTAGGAATTAGGGGCTAAAAAAGGACCCAAATAAGCATTTTTCTTGGTTTTTGCACAATAACTTTAGTATAAGTAAATAGAAATTTATGAAATTTAAACACAAGGTTTATGACCACAAAAGGAAGGTTGGGATTGATTTTGTGAGTTTTGGTCCCAACAGTTTAGGAATTAGGGGCCAAAAGGGTCCAAAAATAAACTTTGTTTGATTTCATCGAAAATTGAACTATTGGGGTTCTTTGATATGTCGAATCTAACCAAGCATTTAGATTCTTAATTTTTGGTCCCGTTTTCAAATTGGTCTACATTAAGGTCCAAAGGGTCCAAAATTAAACTTAGTTTGATTTTAACAAAAATTGAATTCTTGGGGTTCTTTTATATGCTGAATCTAAACATGTACTTAGTTTTTTTATTATGGGCCCAGTTTTCAAGTTGGTCCAAATCGGGGTCCAATATTAAACTTTGTTTGATTTCATCGAAAATTGAACTATTGGGGTTCTTTGATATGCCGAATCTAACCGTGCATTTAGATTCTTAATTTTTGGTCCCGTTTTCAAATTGGTCTACATTAAGGTCCAAAGGGTCCAAAATTAAACTTTGTTTGATTTTAACAAAAATTGAATTCTTGGGGTTCTTTGATATGCTGAATCTAAACATGTATTTAGTTTTTTTATTATGGGCCCAGTTTTCAAGTTGGTCCAAATCGGGGTCCAAAATTAAACTTTGTTTGATTTCATCGAAAATTGAACTATTTAGGTTCTTTGATATGCCGAATCTAACCGTGCATTTAGATTCTTAATTTTTGGTCCCGTTTTCAAATTGGTCTACATTAAGGTCCAAAGGGTCCAAAATTAAACTTAGTTTGATTTTAACAAAAATTGAATTCTTGGAGTTCTTTTATATGCTGAATCTAAACATGTACTTAGTTTTTTTATTATGGGCCCAGTTTTCAAGTTGGTCCAAATCGGGGTCCAAAATTAAACTTTGTTTGATTTCATCGAAAATTGAACTATTCGGGTTCTTTGATATGCCGAATCTAACCGTGCATTTAGATTCTTAATTTTTGGTCCCGTTTTCAAATTGGTCTACATTAAGGTCCAAAGGGTCCAAAATTAAACTTAGTTTGATTTTAACAAAAATTGAATTCTTGGGGTTCTTTGATATGCTGAATCTAAACATGTATTTAGTTTTTTTATTATGGGCCCAGTTTTCAAGTTGGTCCAAATCGGGGTCCAAAATTAAACTTTGTTTGATTTCATCGAAAATTGAACTATTGAGGTTCTTTGATATGCCGAATCTAACCGTGCATTTAGATTCTTAATTTTTGGTCCCGTTTTCAAATTGGTCTACATTAAGGTCCAAAGGGTCCAAAATTAAACTTAGTTTGATTTTAACAAAAATTGAATTCTTTGGGTTCTTTGATATGCTGAATCTAAACATGTACTTAGTTTTTTTATTATGGGCCCAGTTTTCAAGTTGGTCCAAATCGGGGTCCAAAATTAAACTTTGTTTGATTTCATCGAAAATTGAACTATTGGGGTTCTTTGATATGCCGAATCTAACCGTGCATTTAGATTCTTAATTTTTGGTCCCGTTTTCAAATTGGTCTACATTAAGGTCCAAAGGGTCCAAAATTAAACTTAGTTTGATTTTAACAAAAATTGAATTCTTGGGGTTCTTTGATATGCTGAATCTAAACATGTACTTAGTTTTTTTATTATGGGCCAAGTTTTCAATGTGGTCCAAATCGAGGTCCAAAATTAAAGCTAAAAAAGGGGTAAATTTTTTTTTTTGGGGGGGGGGCGGGAATTCTCCACAGCATATTGTATTGCACAAGAAGCAAAAAATTGAATATAAATTCAAATCATATGACCAATTCTAAGTTCTTTATTTCAGTTATTCTGTGTCAGAAACCTATTATGTGTTAAATATTTGAAGAAATTTTCAATTGCACAGTATTGCGCAATAGCAAGAAATTGATATGTGTGCCCTGTTATCAAAACTTTATTATTAACAAATTCCATTGGAAATTTGCCAATAACACTAGTTTAATGAACTTCATTGGAAATTTGCCAATATAAAATGTGCTGATGAAGCTTTTTTGTTTATCTCATCTAAACTGCTTTTAAATTATGTATATTTAAAATTTGTCATCCATGACTATGATGTCATTTTCTATTTTAATATGTTATGGTGTATTTAAATGGGCTATTATGGTTGCAAAGTATAAAGAAATGGGGGGGGTTGAAAACAAAATTTAGGGGGGGGGGGGGGTAAATGAGAAATTGGGGAGGGGATAATTTTTTTCTCATTTCATATTTCATAAATTAAAAAGAAAATTTCAAAATTTTTTTAGCAAAAAAAGGGGGGGGTTACAATAAATTTTTATTGTTTTTTGTTTTTTTTTTTTGGGAGGGGGGGGTCAATGTGCAACTTCATAGTGTATTGCACAAAAGCTAAAAAAAAGGGGTAAATTTTTTTTTTTTTGGGGGGGGGGGGGGGGGTTGCAATTCTCCACAGCATATTGTATTGCACAAGAAGCAAAAAATTGAATATAAATTGAAATCATATGACCAATTCTAAGTTCTTTGATTTCAGTTATTCTGTGTCAGAAACCTATTATGTGTCAAATATTTGAAGAAATTTTCAATTGCATAGTTTTTCGCAATAGCAAGAAATTGATATGTGTGCCCAATTTTAAATTTTAAATTGGTTATTTCTGATTTGTATATAAAAACAAATAATACTGATATGGTTTGAATAGGTAAATTAAAAATTTTTAAGTTCTTAGACAACATTCATTCTGTGTCAGAAACCTATGCTGTGTCAAATATTTATTCACAATCCAAATTCAGTATTGTATCCAGCTTGAATGTTGTGTTCATAATTGCCCCAACTATTCAGGGTTCGACATCTGCGGTCGTATCTAGCTGCGCCCAGCGGAGCATTTTATTTTATTATGGGCCCAGTTTTCAAGTTGGTCCAAATCGGGGTCCAAAATTAAAGCTAAAAAAGGGGTAAATTATTTTTTTTGGGGGGAGGGGGGCAATTCTCCACAGCATATTGTATTGCACAAGAAGCAAAAAATTGAATATAAATTCAAATCATGACCAATTCTAAGTTCTTTGATTTCAGTTATTCTGTGTCAGAAACCTATTATGTGTCAAATATTTGAAGAAATTTTCAATTGCACAGTATTGCGCAATAGCAAGAAATTGATATGTGTGCCCTGTTATCAAAACTTTATTATTAACAAATTCCATTGGAAATTTGCCAATATAAAATGTGCTGATGAAGCTTTTTTGTTTATCTCATCTAAACTGCTTTTAAATTATGACATAATTTATGTATATTTAAAATTTGCCATCCATGACTATGATGTCATTTTCTATTTTAATATGTTATGGTGTATTTAAATGGGCTGTTATGGTTGCAAAGTATAAAGAAATGGGGGGGGTGAAAACAAAATTTTAGGGGGGGGGGGGTAAATGAGAAATTGGGGAGGGGCAATTTTTTTCTCATTTCATATTTCATAAATTAAAAAGAAAATTTCAAATTTTTTTTAGCAAAAAAAAGGGGGGGGGTTACAATAAATTTTATTGTTTTTTTTTTTTGGGAGGGTGGGGTCAATGTGCAACTTCATAGTGTATTGCACAAAAGCTAAAAAAAAGGGGTAAATTTTTTTTTTTTTTTGGGGGGGGGGGTCAATTCTCCAAAGCATATTGTATTGCACAAGAAGCAAAAAATTGAATATAAATTCAAATCATATGACCAATTCTAAGTTCTTTGATTTCAGTTATTCTATGTCAGAAACCTATTATGTGTCAAATATTTCAAGAAATTTTCAATTGTACAGTATTGCGCAATAGCAAGAAATTGATATGTGTGCCCAATTTTAAATTGGTTATTTCTGATTTATATATAAAAACAAATAATACTGATATGGTTTGAATAGGTAAATTAAAAATTTTTAAGTTCTTAGACAACATTCATTCTGTGTCAGAAACCTATGCTGTGTCAAATAATTATTCACAATCCAAATTCAGTATTGTATCAAGCTTGAATGTTGTGTTCATAATTGCCCCAACTATTCAGGGTTCGACATCTGCGGTCGAATTTAGCTGCGCCCAGCGGAGCATTTTATCTATTTTAATACGTTTATGGTGTATTTAAATGGACTGTTATGGTTGCAAAGATAAAGAAATTGTTGGGGGGGGGGGGAATTTGAAAACAAAATTTAGCGGGTGTAAATGAGAAATTGGGAATGGGGTTAATTTTTTTCTCATTTCATATTGCATAAATTGAAAAAGGTAATTTCAAATTTTTTTTAGCAAAAAAAAGGGGGGGGGTTACAATAAATTTTATTGTCTTTTGGGTTTTTTTTGGGGAGGGTTGGTCAATGCGCAACTTCATAGTGTATTGCACAAAGGCTAAAAAAGGGGTAAATTATTTTTTTTGGGCGAGGGGGGGCTATTCAGGGTTCAACATCTGCGGTCGTATCTAGCTGCGCCCCGCGGAGCATTTTATCTAGAATATGATCCCAAACCATTAATTTTGATAAATAATTTCTTTCCTTAAAATCTTATATTTTTAGTAAATATGGTTTCATTTTATAATTTTTTTTATTTTACTATATAAATATAACTTGTTACTTTCATTTATGGAATTCAATTTTCATAATTATTCCGAAGAGTGTACATTGTTTAAGTATTTGTTAAATTTAAATGTCTTTTTGCGTTTCCAGATTCCAGTTCTCTATATCTTTCATTTCTATTTTTTTTCAGCATATCATAAATATATGTTTGTTTGTTTAGTTGGGGGTTTACACCTTTTCCAGCACATTTGGCTATTTCGCGGCGACCAGTTTTTATTGATGGATGAAGCCAGAGTACCCGGAGAGAACCACCGACCTTCGATAGGAAAATTGGCAATCCTTGTCAATTTAGATCGGAGTCGAACAAACCCCGCCACACTCACAACCTCAGTGTTGACAGGCTAGTGATCATTACCAGTCATTACGAACTACCTATAGACCACATGGAGGTTTTTTTTTTTTAAAACATTTTATGCATTCATGAAGTATATGATTAATCTTTAGTTGAAATAATCTAGCAAAATATTATAGAGATTGATTTTTTATTAGAATATCCAGTGGATATTATAAGTCAACAATGTCCTTCTAGATCTGCTCTGTACACATATCTTGAAGGTTAAACTAAAAACTTTTTTGGGGAATTTATGCTATAGAGCACAAATTTTGTTTTGTTCAATATTTTTTTCAACATAGTTGGAAATGTAATTTTCTTTCCAGATCCAGCTGGACATAATTTTTTTTGTGGAAACCCCCCCCCCCCCCCCCCCCCCCCCCCCCCCCCCCCCCCCCCCCCCCCCACCCCCGGTAATAAAATGGTCGGTGCCTTACTACTGACCAATAATACTGGTTCATTTTTCAGGCATTGCATATATAGACTTCTTGTAATAGCAGTATTGCGATTGTGTTTTTTACCTCAAAATTTTTTTTAAATTTCACTCACACACGCATCCCCACAAATCAGAGATCCTGTGACGTATTGCGATTCTTTTGGCATGGTCATTCGTTGTTAGATGTGATATTTTCCCCCAATAATGAAGACCTCATCGTGATTTTAAGATGAAATAAAAGGAAACAATAAAAGATGATTGACGAATTATTGTTTAACGTCCAGTGGCAACCATTGGGTACATATCAGGACAAACATGTTGATATGATATGAATATGATCCCTGCTTTGTACTAAACCGACACACTGAGCCGGATTTTTAACGTAATAGCTCACGAGGTAACTATCCACAGGAAGACATATCACCCCACTCGGACACATTATACTGACTCCGAGCCGACAAGTTCTTTACTCTTACTCCTAAATGCCGGAAGCAGCAAATACCAATTTTAATGTCTGGTTTGATCCGGCCGGGGTTCTAACCCCCGACCTTCCGCACTCGAGGCGAGCACGCTACCACGAGACCATCGAGGCGGTTAACAATAAAAGAAAGGAGTTCCTCTGCTTAAACTTTTGTCACCTATAGGAAGGGATTCTGTGCAAAGATTAAAACTAGAACAGATATTTTAAGATAATATCATCAGGGATTTTGCAAGTATGGTAAAATTTTATTGATCGATGTTGAAAATTTGTCAGTATTAAGATATTAAGTTTCTCGTGGTCATTTATGCAATCAAATTACACCGAACCTGCAACATCCCTACTGAGTTTATCTTAAAATATCAGTTCTAGTTTCACGAATCTTTTCACAAAATTCCTACCTATACCCGAGTTTAAGTACCGATTCTTCTGCTGAATACCTTAAAATCTTTGAGTATTGGATGGCTGTCGAGGTCATCGTATACTTTTTTGAGAGAAGACATCTAAGGACCATTGCTGTCAAATTTAGTTCCAATTATCTCACTAGTTTCAGACATCTAGATTTTTACGCGAATTTTCTTATATAGTTCTACATGTCAAGAAACATATTAGAAAATTAAGAGGTAAGGTAGTATGTATGAATTTGGCAAATAATTTGGAAGGATGGACTAGAGTTCACATACACATTCGGGCAAAAGCAAACTGAAAAGGGATGAACAAAAAAAGTTACAGGTATGTTCAGAATAATAACTGTACAATCATAGGACTATACACATTGTTTGATTTCAGATTGATGCAATGGCTACCAAAACACAATGTGGGCCATGCGGGGAGACAGGACAGACTTCAGAAGGTGTACGTTTCTGTACTGACTGTGAAGAAAACCTGTGTAAAGACTGTGTTGATCATCATAAGAAATTGAAGGTTTTAAAGTCTCATCATTTAATTGAATTATCCAAAGTTTCCCTTTTTCCACCAAGAATAGAGAGGAATTGCAGTAAACACGAAGATATTCCCATGGAATTTTACTGCACACAGCATGATCTCACATGTTGCAGATTATGTATGGCTGAAAATCACCGGTCATGCCAAACTGTCTTGCCACTTCAGGATGCTGCCAAGGACGTGAAAAACTCAAGTTTATTGACCGATTCACTTGAAGAATTAGGTGAAATAGAAAACATTGTTGAGAAATTGTTAAAGAATCGAGACGAAAATTTGGATCAGATTAGGAAAGCCGAATCCGCCATACTGCAAAAGACTAAAAAGATAAAAGAAAATTTCATAAATCATGTGGAATTATTGGTACAGAAAACAAATTCAGAATTCTCAGTGATCAAGATGAAACACGATCAGAAAATAAACAAAGAAAAAACTGAATTAGCGGACATTGCCACAGTTGTTGCCTCGGGTAAACAGGAAATGATTAACCTTAGAGATCATGGATCAAACAATCAACTTTTCTTGGCGCTACATCAGCAGATTGAGCCAACCAAGAAAACTGGGGACCGACTTCAGAAACTAATATCAGGCATTCAAGAAATTGGCATTGACTTTCATGAAGAGAAGGACCTGAGACCTAAGTCGTTGGGGTCTCTTTCCGAAAATCTCAAGCCATGCAATATCAAGTACCCGTCAAAACGGCTACAAAAAGCACAAGTACAACCAGACAGAACAAAAAGTTTAACCGAATTTAAATGTGATGGTGAAGTTGGTTTACAGAGCGGAATTGAATACAATATCGCTGGATTAGCTGTTACTACTGACAACAAGTTACTTCTTTGTAATTTCCAGAAGTATTCTGCAGTATTTGTGTACCGAGACTGCAGTATTTACGACACACAGCTCAACTGTCCTGCTTATCCGTATGATGTTGCTGTTATACCAGGGACAGAGAAAGCATTGGTCACAATACCGTATCTTGATTATCTACAAGTCTTTAATACCAAAGAAGTATCAGAGCTTCAAAGGATTACAGTTGGATCCGGCTATTATGGAATATCAGCTACTGAGGACAATATAGTCGTTGGTGGAAAAAGAAATATTAAAATACTAAACGTAAACTTTGTGCAGGTCAAAGAGATAACATTAGAAAAAATGACCATGATTAAATCATTGGCTTACAGGAAAAATAGCTCTGATGTTGTTTGTAGGTATAACGACGAAGTACTTTGTGTGAACTTTGGCGGTACCGTTGTATTCGAATACAAAGTGTCTGGAGGTCGACAAGCAGGACTTACTGTGGATAGAGATGATAATGTGTACTTGTGTGGATATTCTACAAATAACATACAACGATTATCTCGCGATGGAACATTGCGTGATGTAATATTGAGAGAAGACAATGGAATTATTGAACCATATGCAATTACTTTTTGTAACGACTTTAAAAAATTATATGTGATCAATGCTTTAACATCTGTAAAGACCTATTCATGCAAATGATTATAAGACAGTCTGAAATATGTTTGATACACATATATTCAAAGTCTCTCATAAAGAGATCTAAAGAGATAAAACACAAAAACTCTAAAATTACACCAGGAGCTTTCGACCGGTAAACCGGTCTTCTTCAGTGGACCTTTTATTTTGGTATAAGACAATTAAAATAGTCGAAAGTTCCGGATGTAATTTTAATGTTTGTTTTGTTTAATTAAAATAAATATAAAAGTATTCATTCATTTATAGGTTTCGTATGAACTTGCTCTTCAACGTTCTGGTTATTGTTGTGGCGTTCTACATTACAGACCTTGAGCATAACTGGTGTGTTGTAAATCGACCAAAAGTGCACATCCTGGGCATCAACATTAATATCAGATTATTTCCTGTATTGAGAACCAAATGAGACAACAAAAGTAATTTAAGAGATTCTTGTTCAGTCTTCAATCCTAGACATGATTGTGCCAAGGGACTATGAATGGCTTAATACTCAAACTTGCGATGAAATTAACGTCATTTCATATATCTCGTACATGCAAACCCATCAGGAATATATATTAGATTATGTAACATAAATTTTATATCTATTAATATATTGCTATTTATATTTAAGAGATAACTGTATTGTATTTTCAAATTTCACGGCATCAATTGGAGATTTGATGGTCGCAAATTGAGTTTACTGGCGACGCGTCAGCGGAGCCAGTAAACGGGTATTTGCGACCATCAAATCGACAATTGATGCCGTGAAATTTTAAAATACAATACTGTTATCTCGATTCTAATGTAACTGTACGAAAAGACGTTAAAAATACGATTTTAAAATCCCAAAAATACAAGTGCGCATGCCTTGCAAATTTCACACCATCAATTGTGTAATTGATGCCGTGAAAATTTGGACGTCATCCAATCAAAATAGACGTTACATACAGTGTTACATTAGAATATTAAATATAATCCTCTACTCAAGCTAGAGTAAGATCAAGATTTGATAACAAATTTAACTTTATGATTTTACCAGAAAAACGAAAATTTTTAAACCAGCTTTTAATTAAGTACATATCTATAATATAATTTACGAATTAGCCGAATAGGCGGCAAAACGCGTGGTTCAAAATAAACGATGTATGGTTCAGATTATAAAGGTTATTATTGGATTTGACAATCTGCATTTATAAATTTCAACTGCAGTTTTGTTTATGTGCAAATGGAATTTGTATGCACTTTTCCTATATGAATTCTCCCAACATATCCCTTAGAAGGTTCTCGAATGCATCATTTTAACACATTGATTTAAATAAACAAGTATGCACATATTTTAAATGTATTTCTGTTTGAAATTACGGAAGAAGAATAAAACTAATTAAAAACATTCCCCTTTGTATGGGATGTTTCCGCTTCATGTATTCAGGATTGTTTTTCTACAATAACGCAATTTCTCCTAACTGTAAAGGCTATGAACTTTCAAGATTATATGAAGAAGTAAGGTAAAGTTCAGAGGAATTCCTAACTTAGTTGTTTTTTTTTTTTTTGGATTGCTCGGATGTTTACATTGCACAAAGTGATTAAACCAACAATTATCTATTTTTACATTATTTGTCATGTGACCTGTCTAAATATATCTCTACCATACAATTCCCTGTAAGCCCTAGATAAAACTATTTTTAACAAATGGTCATCTTTATCATTAATGACGAAATTTATCTCGGACATCTTTGATAAATATAAACGTGGACAGCACACGCATCCACACACTAAAAAGGCTTTTATCGTCTGATTATTGGATATATTTGTGAAATTAAGCATCGCATGCCCTGCCCATGATGACAATGGAACAATTGGAACAATTATTTTCCAAACATATGCTCTACCTAACTCATGGCATCTTTTGAAAAATTCATCCGTCACTAAGGAAATGGTTACATCTACAATTTCATTTTCATATTTATTCTGAAGGAAAAATGTAATGCATTATGAAATGTGTATTTAATGAAAGCTTTTCATCAAGTTCCAGTTCAGAATTAATTGTAACAATAAAAATATTGACAATTTATGTGGTTGTGTTTTCGTCATAGATTTTGATTTGATGGAACCTTAAGGTCCATTTTGGTAATTCTACGTGGCATACAGTCTACTTCATCAGTGGATACATCTTCGGTAGTAACGAACAGCCATATGACAATTGGGTCACGTTGACCTACATTTCACGCTTCATTGACTTTGGTTAAAGTTTGCATTAATATCCGTTTCTGGAATACTACAGAATATATAGACATGAAACTATCAGTTGATACCACCTACTTGACAGGAAAGTTTATGGAAAGCCTGCTACAACATCCATATTGAGTCACTGTTCCATGAATGAAATGGCCGCAACAACTTTTTATAGTCAACATGGCCACCACAAAAAAAATGCTTATTTTCCCGCGCTCGCGCGGGTTCAATGTCTTGTATACCTAATATATATGACCCGAAGTTATCAACATCGTCACAATGTATTTATCTGGTATTATCAAGATTTTACCTGTAGTTTCTAGGATTTTAACTATTGAGAAAAGCTTTAGGTTTTCAGAACCTAAAATATAAAAGTATTACAAAATATCAGATGGTCATCACAATATAAAACATTTTGTCTCGTTAGCTACGCGCCAAAAAGGTTTCATTTTGTGACTAACAGCTGATATTTTTACGATTTTAATCTACAAAATGCTCGATAATCTATACATATCGGTAAAATATACTGAAGCTATGAGACAATATTTAAAGTTTTAAGGCAAGATGAAGCAGTTAAAATGTAACGCAGTCAACAAATACTAAGTGGATATATAAAACATACACAACAAACCAAACAGAATAAGAACACTACGTCAAAGAAATTGAAGCAATAGCAATTAAAAAAAAAACAAAAATAACTAAGAGTTACACCAGGTACTGCGGAAAGGTATTTCCTGCTTTGTTAACGAAACCCGTTATAGTGCAAGTCGGTATTTAAACTTCCGATGGAGTCCAGCGAGATGTCAGTTCCAATAATACGTGAAATCTAACATAAACTTTCTAGTCTGAACTTCGTATCAGAAAATCAACCGTAGAATATATGCAGTGATGGTATCACCAGGAACTGAACATAACCCAGTCTTGGAAATTTTTGTGATTAACTTTCCTCTCCCGAAGAAAATCTTCGCATATATATGACATGCACGACAGTGAGGAATCAACTATCAAATGTACACAACCTATGGCTAGAGACTTTGTTATGTTATCGATAATGAAGGAAAGTTCACGATCGGAAAGTTAAAATCTTCACTTTATCATAAAGTTTGAACAACGGTATGAAGCAGAAGTGAGCGTGTTTGTGGCCTTTTTAATTTCAAGTTCACGGGGGGGGGGGGGGGTGATATTTACAGTTAGAATACAAGCTAAACCGTTTCCTATCGACCGTTTTCGTAGTGTTGATTTCCACAACCGGCGATCGCCGACAGGATGCTATTGTATTTATTCGTGTAGCAGTAGAGCATGATTTGTCCCCAAAAATTACCTACCGCACCAACCAGGGATCGAATCCGAAATCTTTGATACAGTAAAACCGTACTCCTTTAGCTCAGTTGGTAGACCGCTGGACTACTGTACCAAAGGTTCGGTTGGTTCGGTGGGTAATTATCCTCTACAGTTACATTTATATGAAATTAAAATAAAAATGTCATGGTACGTTTTCGTGATGATTTTGTTTTTATGTTTAATAAATACACATATTTTCTTCTTTGTTGAATTTTACATATTTCAATTGACTAGTCCAGAAATACCAAAGGGATGTTCAAAGGAGGGAAAAATCGAAACAACTGACAAACTCCGGAGAACAACGAAAACAATACATGCATTACAATTAAAAACTAAAAACATATGAAAACATGGACCCCACGAAAAAACCTGGGGTAGACTAAGGTGCTCCGGAAGAGTAAGCAGTCTCTGCTTCCTGCATGACACCCGCCATGCTGCCCATGTCAAATCCGGTATGAGGAAGGGATAACATCAATGGAACAGGTCCATTTTCATTTGGGAAATTTTTTTCATACCTGTCAACCAAGTCATGATGATGCCCATAAAACTTTACTAAGGATGACTCCTACGTAGTAGCAACATACCCCTGTCTGAGAAACTTTTCTGTCAGGTGCGGGCTCTGTCCAGGAAGTCAATGTATATGTCACAAGCTCTGGAATAACGTATGAGTTGTGAAATATATACTCCATACGCCGGCGCTTCTGGAATACTGCCGCTCAGTAATGGGAAGTTGACGATTGGAAAGTCAAAGTCATCCCGTTTGTCGTAAAGTTTAATATTCAACCTTCCTCTGGTGTCAATTTCGGGGTGAAGGTCAAGATAAGATGCAGACTTGGCAGTGTCTATGGTATCCTTATAATAAGTATCTGCATATCTCAACAGAGAACAAACATTGTACATGTATAATTTATGTTTTGATAGAAAGTTTGTCATATTGATGTGAATTCCATATCATTTCATTGTCATTTTATAGAAGTGGATATAATGAAAACATCAATTCAGATTTCTGGAATTTTTATTGATAAATTTTATTTTGTACAAAGAACATGCACATTTATCAATTCATTAAGCAACACTTATCGATAGCACTAATACAAGTACTGTACACTAACAATATGTACAAAACTGTACACTATACATCGCCAATTGTACAATGATTTTATTCTGTACGATATATACAATGAATATGATATGTATTTTGTACACAGCGAGACATAACATGCTTCATAATATACATATATGATAAAACATTAAAACTTTAAATAAAATCTTTTTAAACATCAACATTAACAGGTTTATTTAATAACTTTTCCCCCTTGTACATGTACTACACTGAAATAAATTTTATTAAAAATATATTTTAGCTACTGAATGTTTTGCATGATTTTAGGTACTGACAGAAACGATTGCTGTAGAGCGACTCAATGAAGACAATAATATTCAGAAACAATTCAGCAGAAAGAATTAAAAGAGCACCTTTACCTCAACCAAATAAGGCCAAAATTAAAAAAAAAAAATTTTCTCTGTAAAGTGCTCTTAAAAGTACCCTTCAGGCAATTCCAGAATTTTTTCTGAACTTTTCATATAGGTTATGTAGCAGACTTTAAGAGTGTCTATCTATAATATGGCAAAAAAAACTTTAAAACTGGGCCCATTTATTATTATGCAAGCATAAAAACACAATTTCTCTTTATTTGGCCTGAACATTATCTTGGTTTGTACATATTTTTGGTCATAAAATACTAGGATTTTCCCCTTAAAAATTCAGTTATAAAGGATGTTCAATTGTAACTTTACTAAGAGCTCTAACACGTATAATAAATACTGAGTTTAATTGTGAACAACTACGGCATTCAAATAATTTTCCGTTTTCAAGGATATTGGAGTAGTCTTTGTAAAATACATTGGTGAAAGTACAGGAGATCCCGAAATCGGTTCAAAATTTAATAATTTCTTTAGGAAAATATAAGGATAAAAATTGTCAAAATCCAGAAATCCAGCTAATTAAGGAAAATATTCAGATATGAAAATACAAGTACCATCAAAGTTTTCAATTTTTTTTCTCCTGTCATTTTCAAATTCCTTAAAGAATTTTAAGGATCTGTACAAACCAAGACTGAAATAAATTCTCTGAAATTCATTTACTGTTTTAGCTTCACAATAACATACACAAAAGACTGACTGATATTTGAACAAATTTCACTAATAAAAAACAAAAACTGTCGTTGGTATTCATGTCAGTTATATATATATATATTCTTGGAAAAAATAACACACTATATAAAGGTGTCTTTTAAACAAATGCTTCATACAAAGTTTCAGTTTAGTTGGCTTAATTCTAAGAAGCTGACATACAGAAGCTGTAAAAATGAACAGAAAGGGTAAAGGAAGTATGTCATATGAAAAGAAAAAGGGAAAGTTCTGTTACCGTTTATATATCAGCAACAATTGTTTTAATTAGGAATACAAATTCATGCCCACCACTGAAAATATATTTAATGGTAACCATAAATATGACAGTATTATGGATATCGTAACAAATTCATTAAGAAAAAACCCTTAACAGATGTATACAAATACCACTAATTCAAAGTACCGCGACAATTTGCATCTCCACAGAGACAAGGAATTTTTTCATCTTCCAATGGAAATTTGTAATCGTATGTTATTTCTTCATTGACATCAATTTCTCGCTTAGAATAGATGACAATCTTCTTCTGGTTTTCTACTGTAATAATTTTGGCATAACAGTTTGGCTGGAAAAAAGACAAAATTATTCTTATATTTAAGTAAAATAAAATGTACAGTGGAACCCCCGAAAACCGGCCCCTCTGAAAACCAGATTCCTCTGAAAACCGAACTTTTACTTTCGGTCCGGAATTTTGGCCTATATATTCAAGTAAAAAAATCCTCTGAAAACCGGACCCTCTGAATTCCGAACATCGGCCGTACTTTCCGGTACAAAACATATATATTCTTGTCAAATTAACCTCCAGAAACCGGCCGAAACAATGTATTACCTGGAAAATCAGTGAACCGTAATACATCACGTGTCATCCTTAATCGATCGATGATTGACATCATTAAACTAAATAACCATTTTAAATAAAGGTGTGAAAATCGTTAATCAAACAATAATCAGGCATCAATAAAAACGTCGGATTGAAATTAAAAACATATAATTGTATTAAAATAATATGCGCGTGGTACATGCACATATGTAAGCACTCTCCGGATCAGATACGTCTTTTGCGGAACCTCCCAAAACCGGACCCTCTGAAAACCGGCCGATTTCTCGGGTCCCACAGCTGTTCGGTTTACAGAGGTTCCACTGTACATGACAAAATGATGTTAGTTACCGGTAAGCAACATTTCTGTACAATTATGAAAAGTGTGATGCTTGATATATATATTTTACTATTCATCCTTTTATTCAACAATTAAAAAAAAAAATTCCTATAATTTTTTCTGAATAAATCAGAGCTATCTTGAAAAAAAATTATGGCCTTTCAAAGACTCCCCAAATTAATGAAGAGAATCCTACATCCCCACGTCATTTTAAAAGAATGTCAGGATGTAAAAATTATTTTACCATAGCTTTAATAAGTCAGATTTACAGTTATATTTGACAGAAAATAGGGATTATTTATTAATAAACAATATTGTAAGATTAATAATGTTATTAATATACATTTCGTAATAAATATAACTGGAAAAATTATACCTACAGTTGCAAACACTGCATTTTTTCCCAAATTGACAGTAATCAAATGAAGCAATTTCAAGTGCATAAAGACGTTTCAGACCAGATACATTTTCTTGACCTGTAACCAATTTAAAAATAAACCGCACGAAACCGCAAGTGTAATACACAACAGTTAAAGAACATATCTACTTACATTACAACTATGATTGATGAATCTAGCCAGATTTCCACATTTTGTTGCATCAATAATTGTGTCACTGTCCACTCTGAATAGGTAACTACTTCCTATCCCAGACCTCTCATATTGCTTCTCTCTGAGATCAGCAGTAGACTGACGTATTCCTTCTCCCACATATTCTATCACCATTTCATCTGCTGCGATAGGTTCTAAAGCAAACAGTCCCCAGGCATGGATACCACTTCGAGCAAACTTCATATTTTTCTTTCTGAACTGTAATGAAAATTCAAAATTTTTATAGTAATCTAGATGAAAGGTACTGGTGACTTATTTTATTATTGAACCAAAATGCTCATAAATACATGAAAATGCATATATAGATTCAAGAAAATTCTGTTGCTAGACAATTTGTTTACATGAATGTCATTTCTGTAATTCTCTAGTTTAACCTTATGATAAATATAAAATCCGTAAATAGCAGTGGGGAAATTGCACAAGAATTTGTAGGAATTGAATTATTTTTAACCACTGAACTGAGAAGTGTGGAAATGCACCAAGAATGGGAGAGAACAACTTAAACACTTATCCCGGCTTTCAGCAATATTTTAACCTCTACAGCAATGAAACATAGGAATCCTCAAAGACATACAATCATAAACAGTTAAAAAAAATAACACAATGTTTATATGATTAAAACAAATCACAGGGGTCTCTATTCTCTGTCGCTGCAATTCATCTTTATCTCACTTACTTTGAGCTGGTTAAATTTGAGTAGATCTCCAATATCCAGGTCAGCAAATGTTGTCTGTAATCGTCTGTTTTCGTGTCGAGCTTCTCTAGATGTTGAGTATGCAGTTCCCTTTTTATCCTATAAATATAAGCCGACTTCTTCAAAATGGAGCTTTTCAGTCACACAAAGACCTTGAGATGACCATCACTTTTATGGAATGTTTATGCTCACTCCATATCCTTTTATTTTACATTGATCTTATTAATGAACTATTAATTTATTTGAAACATGTATCTCAGAACTACAGCTTTATCCAAATGAACCTATACATGTTGTATTTATAACTGTCCAATAGAATATTATCGTTTAACATGCTCAACTGAAAAGTTTGAGATTTTTAAAATTCCTGGAAAGGGACAGACATTAGATTTGTTTGTTTAGTTGGGATTTTTACGGCGTTTTCGGCACATTTGGCTATTTCGCAGCAGCCAGTTTTTATTGGTGGAGGAAGCCGGAGTACCCGGAGAGAACCACCAACATTCAGTAGCAAAATTGGCAATCCTTGTCAGTTTAGATAGGAGTCGAACACATCCCGCCACAGATGAGAGTCGAACTCACAACCTCAGTGTTGACAGGCTATTATGTTTGTGTTTCAGCAACCATATGTTTGTGTTTTATTTTAGTTAAAGCACCATGTGTTAGTGTTTTATTTCAGTTTCAGCACTATGTGATTGCATTTTATTTCTGTTTTAGCCAACTATGTTTGTGTTTCAGCAACCATATGTTTGTGTTTTATTTCATTTTCAGCGCATTACATATATGCTTGTGTTTTATTTCAGCTTAAGCAACTTATCCTCTTCATCTTTAAAACTGAGGCCAGATTTTTATTTTAGTCTCTTCAATACTTTTTAGAAACATGCAGGTTAAAAATGCAATTCTTCCCAACTTTACAATAATCGTTCAAATGACCAAAAATTATGCTACCAGAAACTGTTACAGAGAGTTTTTTTGCCCTACCAAAAAAGAGTTTAAAAATGTATCATTAAAATTAAATTACCCAATCTTAAGTAAATACTAAAATGAGGCTTACTCAAATCAAGTGACAAATTAAAATTATTTCATGGTACATTGTAAATAAACCATTACAAATTTAGTAAATACAGACCTATGGTTTACCTAAATTCTGTCACAACAAATTCATATTGTTTCATGGTAAGTAAAGAGTAAATACTGACCTGAGGTTTACTTGGATCCTGTGACACTGTAAGAAATGCTGCCTGATGAACTAGTAAAGAGTAAATACTGACCTGAGGTTTACTTGGATCCTGTGACACTGTAAGAAATGCTGCCTGGTGAACTAGTAAAGATTAAATACTGACCTGAGGTTTACTTGGATCCAGTGGCACTGTAAGAAATGCTGCCTGATGAACTAGTAAAAGAGTAAATACTGACCTGTTGTTTACTTGGATCCTGTGACACTGTAAGAAATGCTACCTGATGAACTAGTAAAGAGTAAATACTGACCTGTGGTTTACTTGGATCCTGTGACACTGTAAGAAATGCTGCCTGATGAACCAGTAAAGAGTAAATACTGACCTGAGGTTTACTTGGATCCTGTGACAATGTAAGAAATGCTGCCTGATGAACTAGTAAAGAGTAAATACTGACCTGTGGTTTACTTGGATCCTGTGACACTGTAAGAAATGCTGCCTGATGAACTAGTAAAGAGTAAATACTGACCTGTGGTTTACTTGGATCCTGTGACATTGTAAGAAATGCTGCCTGATGAACTAGTAAAGAGTAAATACTGACCTGTGGTTTACTTGGATCCAGTGACATTGTAAGAAATGCTGCCTGATGAACTAGTAAAGAGTAAATACTGACCTGTGGTTTACTTGGATCCTGTGACATTGTAAGAAATGCTGCCTGATGAACTAGTAAAGAGTAAATACTGACCTGTGGTTTACTTGGATCCAGTGACATTGTAAGAAATGCTGCCTGATGAACTAGTAAAGAGTAAATACTGACCTGTGGTTTACTTGGATCCTGTGACATTGTAAGAAATGCTGCCTGATGAACTAGTAAAGAGTAAATACTGACCTGTGGTTTACTTGGATCCTGTGACATTGTAAGAAATGCTGCCTGATGAACTAGTAAAGAGTAAATACTGACCTGAGGTTTACTTGGATCCAGTAACACTGTAAGAAATGCTGCCTGATGAACTAGTAAAGAGTAAATACTGACCTGAGGTTTATTTGGATCCAGTGACATTGTAAGAAATGCTGCCTGATGAACTAGTAAAGAGTATATACTGACCTGTGGTTTACTTGGATCCTGTGACATTGTAAGAAATGCTGCCTGATGAACTAGTAAAGAGTAAATACTGACCTGTGGTTTACTTGGATCCAGTGACATTGTAAGAAATGCTGCCTGATGAACTAGTAAAGAGTAAATACTGACCTGAGGTTTACTTGGATCCTGTGACATTGTAAGAAATGCTGCCTGATGGACTAGTAAAAAGTAAATACTGACCTGTGGTTTACTTGGATCCTGTGACATTGTAAGAAATGCTGCCTGATGAACTAGTAAAGAGTAAATACTGACCTGTGGTTTACTTGGATCCAGTGACATTGTAAGAAATGCTGCCTGATGAACTAGTAAAGAGTAAATACTGACCTGAGGTTTACTTGGATCCTGTGACACTGTAAGAAATGCTGCCTGATGAACTAGTAAAGAGTAAATACTGACCTGTGGTTTACTTGGATCCAGTAACACTGTAAGAAATGCTGCCTGATGAACTAGTAAAGAGTAAATACTGACCTGTGGTTTACTTGGATCCTGTGACATTGTAAGAAATGCTGCCTGATGAACTAGTAAAGAGTAAATACTGACCTGTGGTTTACTTGGATCCAGTAACACTGTAAGAAATGCTGCCTGATGAACTAGTAAAGAGTAAATACTGACCTGAGGTTTATTTGGATCCAGTGACACTGTAAGAAATGCTGCCTGATGAACTAGTAAAGAGTAAATACTGACCTGTGGTTTACTTGGATCCTGTGACATTGTAAGAAATGCTGCCTGATGAACTAGTAAAGAGTAAATACTGACCTGTGGTTTACTTGGATCCAGTGACATTGTAAGAAATGCTGCCTGATGAACTAGTAAAGAGTAAATACTGACCTGAGGTTTATTTGGATCCAGTGACACTGTAAGAAATGCTGCCTGATGAACTAGTAAAGAGTAAATACTGACCTGTGGTTTACTTGGATCCTGTGACATTGTAAGAAATGCTGCCTGATGAACTAGTAAAGAGTAAATACTGACCTGTGGTTTACTTGGATCCTGTGACATTGTAAGAAATGCTGCCTGATGAACTAGTAAAGAGTAAATACTGACCTGTGGTTTACTTGGATCCAGTGACATTGTAAGAAATGCTGCCTGATGAACTAGTAAAGAGTAAATACTGACCTGAGGTTTATTTGGATCCAGTGACACTGTAAGAAATGCTGCCTGATGAACTAGTAAAGAGTAAATACTGACCTGTGGTTTACTTGGATCCTGTGACATTGTAAGAAATGCTGCCTGATGAACTAGTAAAGAGTAAATACTGACCTGTGGTTTACATGGATCCTGTGACATTGTAAGAAATGCTGCCTGATGAACTAGTAAAGAGTAAATACTGACCTGTGGTTTACTTGGATCCAGTGACATTGTAAGAAATGCTGCCTGATGAACTAGTAAAGAGTAAATACTGACCTGAGGTTTACTTGGATCCTGTGACACTGTAAGAAATGCTGCCTGATGAACTAGTAAAGAGTAAATACTGACCTGAGGTTTACTTGGATCCTGTGACACTGTAAGAAATGCTGCCTGATGAACCAGTAAAGAGTAAATACTGACCTGAGGTTTACTTGGATCCTGTGACAATGTAAGAAATGCTGCCTGATGAACTAGTAAAGAGTAAATACTGACCTGTGGTTTACTTGGATCCTGTGACATTGTAAGAAATGCTGCCTGATGAACTAGTAAAGAGTAAATACTGACCTGTGGTTTACTTGGATCCAGTGACATTGTAAGAAATGCTGCCTGATGAACTAGTAAAGAGTAAATACTGACCTGAGGTTTATTTGGATCCAGTGACACTGTAAGAAATGCTGCCTGATGAACTTTACCCATTTTATCTTCCCTTGATAATTTATAGAAACCCTCTGTTCTTGCACAGCCTACAAAAATAAGGTATAAAATACTAAACAGTCTCATTTTATAAATGCTTGAAAATCCCATAAATGATTATCTGATATTCCATGTATTTTTGATGATGTCAGTCTAAGACCAAGAGAACAATTAACTGATTTGTTTACCCTGCTGTTCCCATTGAAGAAATTTTTTGTGTTTGGTTTCTGGTTTGGGGTTGTAAACTCCACAGTTTGAAAAATATATTCAGTACAAAACTGTAATTCCTCATGAGGTGGGTTGCCAGAAAACGTAATTTGCAACAATCAAATACACAATTAGTGTAAAAATACAAAATGGTTATCTCTTTAAAGTCTCTTTATGTTTCAATAACACCATTCCCCAAAATAAATTTACTGAGATACATTTTTGTACAAACATAGATGACAGCAAATTAACGTTAATAAAGTATGTAAATTATATTTTTGCTTTCAATCTTAATATTGAACAGGGGCCTCGGTGGCCAAGTGGTCTAGGTAGTTCGTCATGACTACTACTGATCACTAGCCTGTCAACGCTGGGGTTGTGAGTTCGAATCTCACCTGTGGCGGGGTGTGTTCGACTCCGATCTTAATTGACAAGGATTGCCAATTTTCCTACCGAAGGTCGGTGGTTCTCTCCGGGTACTCCGGCTTCCTCCACCAATAAAAACTGGCCGCCGCGAAATGGCCAAAATGTGCTGAAAACAGCGTTAAACCCCAACTAAACAAACAAACATTAATATTGAACAATAAAGCCACAAAAAATATAGGAAGAGTCTTTCTCACCAACTGAAGACCCTCTGATCAATGCTCTTAAAATAAAAAACTTTGGTCATTTGGGTGGCCAGTTTCAGAGATGATTTTTTAAATTTTGATCACTTAGAAAAAAGTATCTGCAATTCCTGTTGTGTAGTGGTCCAACTTTCAAAATCGTCAATATTCTGGAATATCATGTTTTCTGAGAAACATGACATTCACAACTAAGAGCATGGATTTTAAACTTAATATTTCAACACACGAAATATGATACCTGTTTTGTGAGCTTTATCAATATCTTTTTTCCTTCGTTTTGATGGCACTGGGTCAGGGATATTTGTGAACGGATGATCAATCCACAGAATGTCATTAATCCAATAACACATTGGGTCTTCTGATTGTAATAAATGATCATACGTCCGTTTTAAGTAATTCACATCTTCACTGTCAATACCCTGATTATAGAGATCAAAGAAAATCTGTCTCTCCTCTTCCATTTTCCTTGTACTGAATTTTTTAATTTCCTTAGGAGGAGGAAGAAGATTTATAAGTTCTCTGCTGCCTTTAGACTTATTCAACACATCTGTAATATCTACTAAAGTCATATCTTTTGATTTCCGTTTGCCACGCTTTGCTGGTTCTTTTTTCTTTTTGTCTTCTGTTTTTATTAAATTTTCTATATTTTCTAAATTCACAGTTGGTTCTAAATGTTTTGGTTTTAATGATTTTTTCTCCTCCAGAATTTCCTTCATTGAAGGCTTTGGAGGAAGGCAATAATTGTGGTCTATGAACACTTCTAAAGGTGTGGTATTTTGATCTTCTTCTGCTGACTCAGTTCCATCAGAATCTATTTCCACATCATCCGTCCTCTCATTTTCTTTTGGCTGAATAATGGGAGCTGCAAAATAGTCATGTTCAGCCAAAAAGCTTGGACGTTCCTCTCTTTCTGGTTCCTCTTTCACCGGTGTCTCTTTCACTTGATCATTAACAGGAGATAAAACAGGTGGCTTTTTACTTTTTTCACGCTTATTAAGGATTTCTGAGGCATCCAACAAAGTCTGAAATCCAGATTTTTCCGAATCGTCCGTTCCTGACTGCTTTTCTGTTTTTGAATTCTCACTCCACTCAGCTTCACTTTCCGATTGTTTACTTTCTGATTCCTCTGTTGCTTCACTAATTTCTTTCACCGGTGAAAGTTTTTCAGATGATTTTCTCCTTCCCCTAGGTTTAGGTGTCTCTTTACTACAGAAAATAAAGAAGGTGAAATTGAAAGGAAATTCAAACTACATGTACAACAAAGATATAGTCTTCTCCAATATTTAACACGGCATAGATATTTATATAAGCATGAATGAACCACATGTTTAATTGAATGAATACTTTCTTGACAATACATTACTGTGATCCAATTTTGGAATTTAGATGTTTATAATTTTGCTAATTTTTGGTACCTACATGTACATGTATTGTGGACTGCTGTTATGACATACATGTATCATGTTGATTTTGTTAATCTTTTCTTGGTGCTCATTTTATTTTGGTATTTTATTTGGTGAAATACAGTGTCTTGCTGCCTTACCTAACAAATTACGCAGATCAGGAATATAAGTAAGTGCAGAATTTTACATCTGGCTTAAATACCTGTAAATTTAATGCAAGTAATGAGCTGTTTCTTTTTTAATGAAGATTCATATTGTTATTTAAAATTTGCATGTTTATAAATTAATAAGACCTAAACTGACATAATATTTGTATAAAGATAATTTATCTGACCTTTTGACCTCAGGTTTGGTCTCCTCTTCCTGATTATCTGAGGCAGTGCTTTCTTCCTCCCTAAAAAACAAAAATATTTAAATAATTTAACAATAACAACATAACAGCTTGTAGTTATTTATTAGTTGCAATGAAATTAGGCCAGGCTTAAATATTCTTTGTTTGCTGTACCACAAACATGGTAGGTGGGCATTTTTTTTTTTTGGGGGGGGGGGGGGGGTTCACTCATGATTACATGCATGAACTCAATTGAACAAAAGTAATTTATGTGACTCTACTGAAATTTGAATTTTAAAAAATTGTCACTTGCAATGTCAATACAATTTTTTTGGTCATCATTGAACACAATTTACATTTTGAGTCTTTCATGGAAAAAAAACCCATATTTTTGACTGTATAAGAGCAGAAATCATTTCTGAATATTATGATAAAATTACTGGTCCATGAAATATTTGACCAAAAATGACCAAGTCGGAAGAATTTTGCATACACTTTCATATTGAAAACTTTATTTCTGTTTTTGATTATTTTCAATCCTACTAACACAATACCACCAATTAGCTATTTACCATAAACCATCAGCAAAAATATTTTTGTGTTAGTTAATCATGGATTCTTACATAAACTTTGATAACTTAATGTTATTGGTAACGGCAGTATGATAAAATTATATTTCTTAATCAAAGAAATCCTATATAGCATATATTCATACTTCTCATCTTCAGACATTGCTGACTCAGCTGTTTCTTCCGGTTCAGTCTGTGACTTTTCTTCAATTTTAGCCTCTGCCTTTTCTTTCTCAGGCTCTGCCTCTTCCTCTGATGACTCCTCCTCATCATCACTTGAATCCTCCTCTTCTTCCTCCTCTTCACTGGATTCTTCATCACTACTTTCAGCACTTGCTTCCTCTTCCTCTGCAAAATTTTAATATTAATAATGAGAAGTATTTAATACAGTAGAACCTCGGTGGCTAAAACTCCAAGGGATCATCGAAATCTCTTCTACGTATCTGTCGTTCAAGTTACTGAAATTTTTTTCCAGTACAGAAAATTCCCAGTGCCATACTTATAGGAATTTGTAAAGTTTATCATTACGATAAAATATATGCTTATATTTGGACAATCTCAATCCCATAATTCTTGAACGACAAGACTGAAAATAGTCAAAAAGTATACAGACCCTCAGACCATCATTTGCAATAATTTGTTGAAGTTTGAATAAAATCAGTCAAGGCGTACTCGAGTTTGTGCGCCATGTGTGAAAAATTGCTTATATTTGGACAATCTAAGTCCCATAGCTCTGGAAAGACACAAATTAAAATCATCAAAAACTGTACACACCCTCAGACCATCATTTGTTAAAATGTGTTAAAGTTTGAAGAAAATCAGTCATAAAAATGTAATATAACTGAATGACTCAAAATTAAGAACAAACCTTCTGACTCCTCCTCCCCATCCTCAGCCTCCTCTTCATCTTCACTTTCTTCATCCTCACTCTCACTGACAACAGGTTTCCTCCTTGGTCTTCTGGGTGATTCCTTATCTATAAATATAATATAAACCATATAATGTTATATCAGTCATCTTCTTCGGCAAAGAGGAAATTCTTTATCTTATAAAAGGATTATACCATTAATTTTTTTTTATCACTCTCAACAACTCCTGATGGGATTAAAACAAGGGGGGTGTATTATTTCAGTTCCAGTATCATCCGTTGTCAAAGAATACATGCACACTATATCTGATAAGAAGGAAACTGTTTGCTTAATTTCTATTGTTTTATATGTATATGTTGCCAAAAAACATTTCTTATATTCAAAAATGTTTTATGTTTTTTAACTAAGTGTTGTAAGGGCTCCATTGGGATATTGTAAAGAAAATTTGTACTCAAAACCAGATATACATAGAGTAATATACAATTCCCTTATTCAAATAATAAATCTGTGTTTTAAAATTCAAAATTGATTTCATAGACCTAAAAGTGATATCCAAGTTTAATTTTTTTGTAAATGATGTATATACAATTATTTTCTTTAATGTCACCAATTTATCATTAGTTCTTGACTTGAAAATTACAGAAATGTTTATCAATTCTTTTTTATTTTATACTGAAATTATCATTTTATGGCTTACTTGTGTCCTTCAATAGTGATTGCCATGGTAAAGAACTTGATATTATTTTCAGTGATTTTTCACCTTTTTTTCAAAGGTGCCCGTGCCTTTCCATTTCGGAAAAACTATCGAAATAATTTACAAATTTGTAAATTTATAAAACAATTTTATTTCACTTTTATAGCACATGTTTTGTTTTTTCTGTCCCTTAAATATTTCCACAAGTTTGTCTTTATCAGTGTCCGATAATGTTTTATTCAAATGACAAATTTTCTTTAAAATCTTCAATGATGATTGGTTTCTCATGTTTTGAGTTATGTCTTTTTTTTTAACTGAAAGTCGTTTTTCGTGAATATCTCAAATATTTCATTAAAATGAAAAAAAATATACCTATATATTTTATTTCAAATTCGTAATTAACTATATTTTCACTGCTTAAATGCCTCAAATATTTTACAAGAACAGATTTTACATTTATTGAGTGTAATTTGTTGATTCTGTCGTAAAGTATTACATGTATGTTAACACAAACAAATGTGACTTGCTGAAAATATACCAGTTTCGTTTCATTTCATTTCTAAAAGTATGAACCATGTCGACTTTTGGGATATACCATATCGTAATTTGAAATGTGCAGAATTGTAATAATCTCAGTAGTTTTTTGTGTTGCCTGCAGAACGCAGGCGACATCCATAGGGATCACTGTCTTGCGATGTCACACTTTTCTTCTATCCTCAACTACTCGTAAACTGCTCAAAGGATTGCGATCAAACTTTCTCTGTGCATTAACCTTAATGCACAAGTGTGCATATATATTTCATTTTTAGAAAATTAAAAATTTTTTTTTGTAAAAAATTGACATTTTTGCAAATAAAGGGGGGTGGTCAAAACTTCTATCCTCAACTACTCCATAACCGCTCAAAGGAATTTGATGAAACTTTCTTTGTGCATTAACCTTAATGCACAGGTGTGCATATATATTTCATTTTTAGAAAATTTTAAATTTTTTTTTGTAAGAGTTGACATTTTTGAAAAGGGGGAGGGGGGGGGTAGGTTCAAAACTTCTATCCTCTGCTACTCTATAACCGCTCAAAGCAATTTGATGCAACTTTCTCTGTGCATTAACCTTAATGCAAAGGTGTGCATATATATTTCATTTTTAGAAAATTTTAATATCTTTTGTAAAAACTGACGTCCGCAGGCGACACATGTCTTCCTTGGAAGACTCATATATTTTTATCGAGAATCAGTTGCCAAGATGTGGGACACACAATGCTGTCGTGATTTGATAATTGTCATTTAGACGCTTTTCGAAGTAACAAACGACACATGTAATTAAAGCGTTTTAGGGATTATCCGTACCTTGGGACAATCAGAACAACATCGACCTTTCTTTACATGGTTAAGTAACGGGCGAGGATGTTCCGATTGACTTGAGGCTCTCAATGGGTATTTAATCGTACTATTTACGACAAACTCTGCCTCTCATATCAGAGAATTCTGGAAGCAAGATTTGGGGAATTTTGGGAAAATTATTGCCTTTTTGCCATTGGGAAACAGCCCGATTTTCGGCTCTCCTATATAGAAAAATCACTGATTTTTTGTAATAAAGAGTGATTATCTCCCTTGTTTAAGTCAAATTTCATTAAACTGTTCTGAACAAGAATTTTATATAAAAGATTTGAGATATTTGAAATTGGTTTATACCAAAATGCACAACTTTGAGAATTTTTTTTATATTGTAAACATTCAAACTTAAGGAAGTAGATAAACTTACCGAATTGTTTGATTGGTATTGAGATTAATACAGTCAAAACTCAGATGAATTACGACAGGAAAAAATTTATATGGAAGCTATTGTTTCATCATAAATAAAAATCTGGCCCAAAATCAACTCAATCTTGCCCATGAAAGATAGAGGTTGAGGTTATTAATTCAAATATGCTAAATCATGCAGTATCTGGCAATATTATATACTCATATAGAAATCTTTAATCTGATTTGTTAAAACAGTGTCACGTGATATTTGCCCATTTGTCGGATAGTAAGGTCAACCGCTCGCGAGAAAACTCCATGGAAATCCCCTCGTGAGCCTCACGTGTTTCCATTTATAGTTACTTCCCTTGATTCAGTAAACAAAAAACATGGCGTCCGACAACAGGTTGCTTGCGGTGGATGAGGCAGAAATGGAACGCCTGATAAGGACTCCAAGAATACTAAACGGAAAATTTCGAGTGCTGTTAAGTTTAATATTCGATATAACAGTTATCGCCCTTGTTGGTGTGTGACCCGACGGTTGAGGACCTTACTTTCCTCTGGGAGACAAACCGTCAGGTCACACACCAACAAGGGTGATAATTGTATATGGTCCATTCTTATCTCATTAAATACCTGAAAGTTCACCTTCCTCCTCCTCTTCTGGCTGACCTTTTTTGTTGGACTGACCATCCTGTTTATTAACATCAAACTGAGGTGGTGGAGGCTTATGAAATGTTTTCCTCTAGAAAATTACACAAATATATGATAATAAAAGGTATAGATTTAATATCAATGGTTATGACTGAATCCAGGGTAGAACACCTGTGTTAAATTGAAAAATGGTTTCTGAAAGTATAATTTCTGTTATAAAGATATATGTATATGTATCATATCTACATATGTCAAAGTTTGGACTGCAAATAACTAACCATCTATTTAGTCTGCAGTTTTGTTTCCTTTTGGTCTATTTTAATATATAATCAAGAGCCAGTATAAAAAATTTCAACAAAACAATGGCTCCTGTTTTGTATATTATGATTTTTTTATCAGAAGGGTCTAATTTTCTTTAGTAAGTCCAATTAGTTTTTTAAAGTTCATATAATACATGTATATACTGGATATATTGATTATGATCAAATCTTTGAAAAAAAAATATTTCACTTCAAAGTGAATGTTTTCTTCTAAATCACACAAACAAACAGTTTATATAAACAAAAATGTTATGAACCTGTTAAGGTATCCGGACCATAAATGACCACGTGCTTATTCGAAAGTTCCCGGATGTTCCATACAACGCAATTGAAATGACCTCGGTAATTACCGGCAAACTTTGGAAATGTCAATATAACTAACTTATTTTTACAGACGGCATATAAGCAACAGAGTGTGTTTCAACTTGAGAAAAATATATATACAAAATTCCAGCTTTAAATTTTTTTGGTTCAGCCATTCACGGTCAAAAAGAGATACACTTTTCGTTCATGATCTATTATGGTCCGGATACCTTAATACTACATGTAGTAATAAACTGTTAACACAGAGATATGTCTCTCCTATCAGCACAAAATTTGAAAAAAGACAGCAACATTGCTAAATAATTCAAAGTTGCTGGGCAATGACATAGGGGGCAGGGCCCCGAATAGGTCGTTAAACTGAAATGTGCAACTTTATAGAAAATATCACTGATCTATCAGAAGTAGTTCCTATCAAACTAACTTAAACAGAAAACTTAACATTGAAAAGTGCTAATAAACGGAAAGTCGCTTGACCGGTGGCAGGGCCTCGAAATGGTTGTCAAACTGAGATGTACTGATAGTAATGCAACTTTACAGGAAATATCATTGATCTATCACAAGTAGTTCCTATCAAACTGAATTAAGCAGAAAATTTAACAATTGTTGACATCGCTGGAAAAGCAACACCTAAGACGTCTCACCTTCTGCAATTTCGTTGCAGGCGAGACAAAAACCAATCGACAATTTGACAGTTAGCTAAAGAAATGGGGTAATTAAGGGTATAAGGTAAATTTATTAAAGTAAGTTTTTTTCATATCAGATAAAATTTCTATATCCCCACTGGGTAAAAGGTGATCATGTGTCATCATTATTCAACAACAATATATTATGCTTGTAACGGTCATTACCCTGTGATAATGACCGGTCATTATCAAGTGATTATGCCCACTGTTGTTAGAGCTATGCATCCATTTTAAAATGCACAAGTAAATCAGATTTATTCAATCAACAATATTCAGAGATTAAACTGAACATGTTCTTTTTGAAGAGCCTGCGACTTTTGTCTCATAAGCGAGACATAGCATCAAAATTTACATTCACTCTGTGGTTTAAGTTTATAAAACATTAATTGCTTTCTTAAACCATCCTGGATTTTTACCAATCTTGGATAGAAGCTTATTCATGATCAAAAGATAGTATCCAGAGAAAATTTTGTAATAACTTTTTTCCCATTTTTCTGTATTTTACTTATAAATGGACTTAGTTTTTCTCCATGTTAACATTACATACAGTCTGCAGTTAAAGTTTTTAAAATATTAATTACTTTCTTAAACCATCCTGGATTTCTACAAAACTTGGACAAAAGCCTCTTCATGATGAATAAATAACATGTGGAGAAAAATTATGTACATTCCACTATAACACTGAAAACATAGACCACAGCGAAATCAGGCGAGACACTGTGTGCCGTTGAACCCATACGAATTTTTAATATATTGTCAGAATAAATGTCTGCACAAAAAATATATGTTGCTTCAATGAAATAAACATAGTAGTTACTTATACAGAGGACATTATCATAAATATATATGCAGATCTTTGCACAAATTTTCACTAGGGTTCAATGTTAAACTAAGTCCGGCTGTGGAGGCCATCTTGAATTTCCGATCGGCACAATAAACATAATTTTGTAGAGGTTCATCCAAGGATCATTCATGCAACAAATCAATGCAATTGGCTTGGTTGTTTCTGACAAGAAGAGCTTTAAAGATAAGTCCTATCAGAATGAATTATCTGCCCCTTGTATCCATGTTTAATATACAATCAGCACAAAATACATAACTTTAGTACAGAACCCTCCAATTAACATTCCTGCCAAGTTTGGTTCCATTTAGACTGGTGATTTCAAAGAAGAAGATGAAAATGTGAAATGTGGACGGATGACGGATGCAAAGTGATGGCAAAAACAGGGACCGTGCTGGGCTTCGCCAATGTCGCAAAATGCAATTTTTTATTCAATCTGGGGACAGAATTTTTAAATCTTTTTTTTTAAATCTGGCACTTATGTGAATAAATTTTTAAATTGTGACTTAGAAACATCATTTGTAAGTTTTATATAATTATTTATGATAATTAAACAGTTTACTTCAGGCTAATAAACACAGCAGGTGTTTCAACAGTAAGCAAACACATAATAAATCTCACTGCTGAGATCGTTTACACTTGACTGCTCAATTGATTGACCACTCTGAAGACAATTCAATTTATACACTAAAGTAATATTTATATTATCCAAATTTTTATCATGTAATTTTATTAGTAATGAATTTTACACCTTTAAAGGGTGTTTAAAAGCATGTATCATAAAATTTCCAATATGCAAAGATTGTGATGTCACTTCCGGTTTAACATCAACAAACACAAGTGGAACAATCAGTGTTTTATTAGGCTTGCCATCAAAATAAAGGTCATTACAGATGAAAGTTAACTGCCATTAAAACTATTTCATCAAAAAAACTTTTCAGGCCATGTTATTTCAAATAGAACATGTAGTAATGAATAAAAGAACAATCGCTTCCGCAGAATACTTCCAAAAGGGGGAGGGTGACTTGGCGAACAGATTTTGAAAGTTGAGACAAAAATGATGCTTTGTTTTTGAATGCCAGCCCGATCCCTAAAAAGCTCACATGGTCTTTTAGGCCAGGTGAGCTAAAAACAGACTTAAATAAAATGATTTTTTTTTCTAAACCCCTGAATTTAAATACATGTACACGTGTATGTACGATGAATCAACAGTATTTACGATACAAAGTTGACTATTTTGCTTGAGATTACTGTATACTATTTCAATATTTACAGGATTTTTTAAATAGGGAAATGTTGTTTTCCACATCCCATCAATTTTGATGACATGAAATTTTCAAGAACATCCATTGAAATTCAGTACATCCAACTATGCATTAAAAGCGATAATGCCAGAAACCAAAATTTTTCATGTACCAATAATCTGCTGTAATGTATATTAAACCTGTTCCTACCTTAAAAGATGGCAGTCGAGGCATTCCTCCACGTATACCAAGAAAACCTCCTCCGCCTCCAAAACCCCCAATGTTGACCTCGCCCTCTTTTGACCATGGATGTGAAGGTTCAAATAGCGATGCCAATGTTGAAGTGACCTCACTTTTACCGACAGTGACTGTTGATGGTTTTGATGTTCCAGCTGGTTTCCCTGGTAACAATCTTTGTGGCATGGACTACATGAATTATACAAAATTTTTATTACATACTGAATAAAAAATACTATGGTAGAAATAATAATTAACCTTTAAACACTTCGTGTATGCAGTATGTAATATATTTTCATTTCTAATATGACCTCCTTTAAACGCTTTCAGTCTACAACCGTGGTAAAACTTGGATATTTTGATTCAAACGTCACAGACGTTAGAAGGCTAATTTGGCAATGTCATAGTAAAGTTTCCAACAAGCTTTAGCGACGTCATAGTAGAACGTGTGTTGTTTAATGGCGTCTTCGTGTCTGCATACCTATGTTGTTACCTTTCAAAATGTAGTACAAACTGTCCTATTAGAATAAAAATAATTCACTGCGGGCCTAAATTGCCACGAGCGCCAGCGATTGGTAAAATACTGGCATAACGGGCCTACCCATGGTAAATTCATAATATTTTGAAGCCACTGAATTATTTCTCAAACGTACACAGGTATTTTACCTATAACATCCTCTTAATTCATTTAAATGCTTTTATAGAGTCAAATAATTTATTTTAAGGAATGTGAAATATAAACACTGTCTTAGATTTTCTTTTGCCACTCTGGAGTGCCGCATTCCTTTCCATTTGTCGTACATTGCTAACTGTTAAGCAGATTTTTTCCACTGGATAATCCAACTGAATATTTATTCCAGATATCTAAAACTGTGACTGAAATGCGATGCCAACAAAGTATCCAGGCATACTCACTGTTTAAATGATATATACCCCGGTAATCATGTACATGTATGTTAATACAGTACACTCCTAATTTCATACCCGTTTTGTCACAATTATGCAATTATCGGGAGTATTCTAATAAGTGGAATTCTTCATTTTCATGTAAAAACAGAACATGAGCCATTTCTATAGTCACTAATACTGATAATTACTATACATGTATAAACATATAATGTATGTATTATGAATTTTAAAAACAATTTTTCAAATTAATTTACCTCAAAAGCCAGTAAATTGTGTTTTATTATAATTTCATAGAGACATCTTCAGTCAAAATAATATGAATCTGTATGAAATTTTGAAAAAAAAATATGCAATTACATTTAAGAGGAGTTTCTTAATAATTTTCATATATATACTGATTTTCAACAAAATGTCAACTCAAATTTTGAGTGGACATCCTGCAATTTGAGTGTTGTCCACAGGTTTCCACTTCCCTGCAAAATGCAGGAAAGATCAGAGTTCTCCACTGACTGTACTGTACCTGCGAGGTCTGACTTTCTCCATCATCCAAATTCTCTAGATTCTTTTTCTTATCCTACAGCATTCAAATAAAAATTGACTTCTCTATCCAAGGGGTCAAAAAAGTACATGTACATTTGTATATGAAGCTTGGTAAAAAAGAAATAACTTCTTAACCTTCAAACTAAATGTACCAATTACTTAACAAAATAAACATTTCACAAACCTTAGTTTTTGTTTCATTTGATGTCCACCAAGTATCAAATGACTTAAAAGCTGAGCTTTCCACCATTTTTTTACACATGTCCTTTTGCATAATTTCTTTGAGTTCTTTCACAAATCTGTCCAATACTGATGAAAATGTTTTATCCAATTTTTCATCGTCAACTTGATTCTGAATCAAGTTATGGTTATTCATTACATTATTGAACTGATTAAAATAATTTTGGTTGTATAAATCACCAGATGGCAACGTTGGATAACCCATATAATTACCATATTGAGAAAATCCTGCACCAAAATTTGGATTTGTCATAAAATTAGCACTAGTCTGTGGATTATTTCCAGCTAAAATACTTGGATTAATTTCTATATTCTGATTACCACTTTCACCGGAAGATATACTCATTTTATCGTCCTCTGCCTCTGTCTGATTTGTGACGCCTTGTTGAAAAGAATCAACAGGAGTCTGACTGTATGTGTCAATAGGTGTTTGCATGTAAGGAGTTTGAACAAAATGCTGATTATATACTGTGTTTTCTGCATGATTTGTATGATTTTCCCTGAAATCTAATTCATGGCCTTGTTTGTGGTCCATATTAGCACTATAATTGTCTGTTGGAGTGGAATGAAAATTATTAAATGGTGTCTGAGAAGCACTAATACTATTTTCAACATTTGGTACACTAGATGAATGTGATGGTGAATGTTCTTTCTTCCGTGATTCACTAGTTGAATCAGAAGATGGACTACCAAAGGTATCCACCATTCCTGAACTCTGAAGTAAGCTCTGAATTCTTGAGTCAAGACTCATTACTCTTGGCTCATCCTCTGAGGGTTCAGGCTCTGGAGTCCTCGGTTTAGGTGGAGCCTGTTGTGGAGGAGGCTGTTGTATTACAGGAGGTGGAATCATTGGAGGGGGAATAATTGTCGGGGGTTGGGGCTGCATCATCATATGGTCTTGCTGAAGAGGGGGTGGTGGTGGGTGAGCCTCATCATTCTGAGAATTAAATCTGTCACGTGAATCACGATCCCAGTCCCTGCCTTTGTCTCTTTCTCTATCTCGGTCATAACCATAACGATCACGGTCTCTGTTTCCATAACGATCCCGATCACGGTGTGAATAATCTCGATCATTCCGATCTCCTCTGTTGTCTCTACGCCAATCTCTATTGTCTCTATTACGGTCATTTCTATCTCTATCGTATCGACTCCTCCCATATCCTCGGTCATCATTTCTATTATTATAATTTCTATCATTTCTACGAAAATTTCTATCATCATTTCGATTAAAGTCCCTATCATCATTCCTACCATAACCTCTATCATCACCCCGATGAAAATTTCTATCGTCATTTCTATTAAAATTTCTGCCATCTCCCCTCTCAAAGTTACGAGTATCACTTCGGTCAAAACTGTTTCTGTCCCGGTTACCTCGAGTGTTGCGGTAGTTGTTATCATACTGAGATCTTTGTGGATCATTATTTGGTGGAATTAATGGAGGTGGTTTATCCATTGATGAATTGGTATTTTGGTCCATAAATGGCTTTGAGGGAGGGATTGGAGGGTCCAGCAATGGTTTCGGTCCATCTTTATTATTGAAATTATTATTCTGGCCTCCAAATGATGATGGTGTACTCATTGAACCAAATGAAGACTGTGACATTGGAGTAGAAATGTTAGGAGTATTCTGAAATACAAAATTTGACATATTTCCGAGAGGAGATGGTCCATGAGGAGACGGTGTCAAACCAAACTGATTCTGAAAATTTCCCCTCACATTAGGGGTCATTGATGGTGTCATCCCAGGGGTCATTCCTGAATAATTAATTTCAAAAGCAGAATTTCTAGGATCACTAATGTTATTTAAGAAGCCAGTGTCATTAAATGTTGGCATTGGAGTCTGTCCCCCAAAGCCTGCATTCTGCATTTCAAATGTATTTTCTTCAAAACTTGAATCGGATTTAAAACTAGTGTTAAAACTGGATGATCTTGTCCGTCGAGGATCTGATGGTGTAGTCGGTTCTGCAGGTATTTTCTTCGGTTTATCGGATAATACATCATCTACGATTTTCTGTCTTTCTTTCCCTAAATAAAAACAAACAAACAGTTGTTAAAAAAACTAAGGAACTAACAACTAGAGGTTCTCAAGAGCCTGTATCGCTCACCTGGATTTAAGTTGTCCACCTTCAGCAGGACTGAAATTTCGAGTGTAGCTGTTATCTTGGCTGGTTTTACCATAGGTACAATGTTAATCAAAGTTAGAATGTGTTGGCCATCTTAGTTGACATTCAAGGTTATCAAACACAATTCTGAAAGAGGACCATTGCTGCCATATAGCCAAGTTTAAGGAATTAAGATCTGCAAATTAAAATTTTACCATAAGGTACTATATATTTGTTAAACTAAGTCTTGGTAGCCATCTTGATTGACAGGTCAGGTCAACTTACACAATTCTGAAAGAAGACCATCAAATGAACATTGCTGCCAAGTCTGGTCCCAATTGGCCAAGTGGTCTCATATAAGATTTTTAAATGAATTTTCCAATTTGGCTTATGTTCCAATAAGTTCAGCAGTTGTGGCCATCTGGGTTGACAGTCCAGGTCATCGGACACAACTCTGAAAGAAGACCATCTAAGGACCATTTCTGCCAACTTTGGTTCCAATTTGCTTAGTGGTTTCAGACAAGAACATTTTTTAATTAATTTTCCCATAGGGTCCTATGTTTAACTAAGTTCAGCTGAGGCTGCCATCTTCGTTGACATTCTGGGTCATCGGACACAATTCTGACAGAGGACCATTTAAGGATCATATCTGCCAAGTTTGGTTCCAACTGGCTCTGCAGTTTCAGTAAGATGTTAATTTAATGAATTTTCTCATAGATTCCAATGTTAAACTATGTGCGGCTGTGGCAGTCATCTTGGTTGACAGTCCGGATCATCGACCACAATTCTAAAAGAGGACCATTACTACTAAGTTCAGCTGTGGCCGCCATCTTTATTGACAATCAGGAATCAGACATAATTCCGAAGAAGGACCTACTATTAACTATTTCTGTCAAGTTTGGTTCCAATTGGCTAAGTGGTTTCACACAAGAAGATTTTAAATGAATTTTCCCATAGGGTCCTATGTTAAACTAAGTTAGGCTGTGACAGCCATCTTGGTTGATTGTCCGGGTCATCGTACATATTTCTGAAAGAGGACCATCTAAGGACCATTGCTGCAAAGTTTTATTCCAATTGGCAAAATAGTTTCAGACAATAAGATTTTTGAATGAATTTTACATAGGGTCCTATGTTAAACTAATTAAGGCTGTGGCAGCCATCTTGATTGATAGTCCACGTCATCAGACAAAATTCTGAAAGAGGACCATACAAGGGCTATTGCTGCTAAGTTTGGTTCCAACTGGCAAAGTAATTTTAGACAAGAAGATTTTTAAATGAATTTCCCTTAGAGTCCTATGTTAAACTAAGTTAAGCTGTTGCGGCTATGTTGTTTGATCGTCCGGGTCATCGCACATAATTCTGAAAGAGGACCATCTAAAGACCATTGCTGCCAAGTCTGGTCCCAAATAGGGTCCTATGTTAAAGTATGTTCAGCTCTGGATGATGCATGGGGTCATCGGATATAATTCTGAAACAGGACTACCTAAGGACCATTGCTATTAACTTTTGTTCCAATTGGTCGAGTGGTTTTCCAAAGGGACCTATGTTAAACAATGTTCGGCTCTGGCGGCCATACTGGATGACGGGTTTGGTGATCGGAAAGAGGACCACCTAAGGACCATTGCTGCCAAATTTTGCTCCAATTGTCCCAGAGGTTTCAGAAAAGAAGATCTTTAATTAAATTCCCCATAGGGTCCAATGTTAAACTATGTTTGGCTCTTGTGGCCATCTTGGATGACAGGCAGGGTCATCGGATATAATTCTGAGAGAGGACCACATAAGGACCATTGCTGCAAAGTTTTGTTCCAATTGGCCAAGTGGTTTCAGACAAGAAGATCTTTAGGAATTCCCAATAGGGTCCTATGGTCTAGTTATACACTTCCAGGTCAAGTGGTCACTGAGCACTATAGTTCTTTAAAAAGTTAAACTTTGAAGTAAATCTGAGTAAATTAATACAATACCATTATGGCAAAAGTAACATTTAAGGGCTTAAATGAAAGCTGAGAATATTTAATTTAAAGAAATAACTGCCAGTTTCCACCCATGCATAGGAATTTGTGGTACAGGAGGTAATAACATGACAAATGTCCATCCCTTTTCTCAATTTATTTCCAAAATTAAACACATGGTGATCAGAGATACTTTGCCTTCAGAATCATTTTGCAAAAAAAGTAAATGATCATTGTACCATATTTGTAGCAGTTTTAAAATCTGCTAGTCTTGTGCTTTGCAATGAGGTATGTCTCATTCAGAACTTTACACCTATACATTCAGGCTGACAGTTTGAAATTTGGCCAAAACTTGCATGATTAGGTTAATGATGTCATAAGGTATACAAGACCTATGTTCGATTCTGGCAGCTATCTCGGATGACGAGCGCGATCATCAGATATAATTCTGAAAGAGGACCAACTAAGTACCATTGCTGCCAAGTTTTGTTCCAATTGGCCAAGTGGCTACACAGGAGATCTTTAAAGGAAAGTTTGTAACGACGGACATATCCCTGCACTATTTTCATTTTAATTAAATTTCTAACAAATTGTTTTGCCTGTGAACCAAATTTCAAAATTGCTGTGTGCTGCCCAGATAATTTTTTATCAGAATTAATTTAATCTCACTGAAATATCATGAAATACTGTGTGGGAAACTCATGAAAATTTTGAAAAATTCTGTGTGGTACAAAGTTTCCAGAATTTCTACATGTAATTTATAGATTTTCATAAAATTAAGTTTCATAATTTGATCATGACTGATACGCAGAAAGAAAGATTTTTGTAATCAAAAATAAATTCCAAGGCTAAATAATACAATGTTTTAATAAATTGTTGTTTAGCAACAACAAGAATTATAGTGTAACAACTGAATGCCTGTTACATGTATTTCTTACAATGTAATGATTGCACATTTTAACAAATCATACCTTATTATTAGTGCTCAGGTGAAAAACAGTAATTCAAATTGCTGTATGTTGTCCATACAACAATGCTTTTGTTTCATCTTAAATTTCTCCAATAATTTTCTTGCCTCTTACAACATTTTTAGTGGCAGAAATGTCTGTTCTTTAATACTGTACATGTAAACTAGAACTGTTTTTAGACATTTAACAGTTATATGAGATGTAAAACTTGGAAATTAGACATTTTTTTTTTTTTAAATTACTTCCAAAATTTCTGTTTGGAAAAATTGATATTGTAGTTTATTGTGAGACATCCTCCCAAGTCAGGGTTTTGTATTCACATTCTTTCCTACAAACACCTGACATCACACATTTAGATTTTGCGGTTTGGAAGTGAACGATTTTCATTGGTTCTTCTCAAGGTCACAAGAAAATCCATTTGCATCGAAGGTAGGATTTTCTAGGTGGCGATATGTTCGACCTGCAAAATATCAAAGTGTGATGTCAGGGGTTTGTAGGAACGAACGTGGATACAAAACCCTGACTTGGGAGGATGATTGTGAGGCAAAATTAAAGAAGATTATACAAGTACAGAGACTATGGCACCGGATGTTTATTTCATTGATTGAGTTAAAAATTTTATTTTCTGTCATGCTGCTCAAAATATACAAGTATTTTATACAGTGACAAACCTCCAGGATCTACATAGACTGTCATAATATTCCCCATCTTAGAGGTCTGATTCAGCTTATCTGCACACACCTTGGCAGACTTTGAGGATATAAACACTGCCTGAAATAACAAGATATTCTTGGCATCTGTAAAATGTACTAAATAATACTTCATGTTTAAATTTGCAGTATTTTCTTCTGTTATAACAACAAAAAACTTATGGTAGATGGGATGAAATTAGTTTGATAATAGGTAACCAAGATAAATAAATCTAAATGGCAAGCTAAAAGACCACTGATCATGATGGGCATTTTTAACCTAACCTCACATGGAATATTTATGCTTATATAAGAGTGAATCTCCTGATCATCATGCAAAAAATTTAAGAAACTAAGGCCAAAAAAAAATGTGTCTGTTTAAGGTTACATCTTCCAAAAAAATAGGGTAGGTTCATTTTATCATTTTTTTTCAATTTAATTTTTTCCTACAAACACCTGACATCACACATTTAGATTTTGCGGTTTGGAAGTGAACGATTTTCATTGGTTCTTCTCAAGGTCACAAGAAAATCCATTTGCATCGAAGGTAGGATTTTCTAGGTGGCGATATGTTCGACCTGCAAAATATCAAAGTGTGATGTCAGGGGTTTGTAGGACTTGCCGTGGTCCGAGTTGCCTATGGGATGTATTAGTCAATCGATAAAAATCATTGGCAACTCTAACTTTTCTTTTGACACGAGTTCAGTTAATTTTTCAATTTACGACGGAAATAAAATGGCTTAGGGTCGGCACTCACATTAGGGTCCGGCGGGTAACAGTAAACAGACATATATTTTTTTTTGGCCTAAGCAAGATTTTTTCTATTTCAGTTTGCTGAAATTTCTAATCCTAATAAAGGCTGACAATACTGGTCTCGAAACAAGCAGAAACAATTTTGATAATGTGTTAAACCAGTGGTTGATTCCCAATGGAGATTTTTATGTATTTTTGCAAATTCTTAAAAGAAATTTTCACTTTAGTAGTCATGAACTTAATGTTATTGGAAAACACATAAAGACCATTCAAGCAAAGGAATTTTCAGAACAAGTCAAGATTTATATCATGGCCCTCATCAAAGCACTTAATACACATTTTTCCTATTCTTGACGTGTTTAATTGGTGGGATAAAAACAAATAATATTTTTAACCACTTCCCAGTGACTACATTTCTATGTGGGTATTACCGCTGTTTTTTTCTACAGTTATTGAAACAATAAACTAGAGAAGTCCAAAAATGACGTCTATGTAAACAAACTACACAGCAACGACATTTTCTTGAGGTTTTTGTCGAAAATCATTGGTGAAACAGATTCTCCTTCAATTTACTTGTGAGTTATGGAATTTCTCCACCCTCGCAAAAGCTTGTGTGTTGAAAATCGAAAATTTAACTATCACGGGTGGAGAAAAATAACTCACTTGTACCTGAAGGAGAATCTACATTTATCACTCTCACTTTTTTTTATTTATTTATTGTTAACTGTATATATATGCTGAATTTAAATAAAATTTGCTTAGCCTTACTTGCTTACCGGTACTATATTTTTTTTCTGAGGTCATAAAAAATAAAATCCTCCCAACCACTCAATATTTTGTAGAAGGAATGGATGATATAACCAATTAACTTAAATGGGTTTTAAGTTTAATTTCTTTTTACTTTGTTCTAGTTTGTAACTCTATAGTTTTGCAAGCTTGTAACGTATCATGCTACCTAGGACTTCCCTTTTTACAATTTTAAATAAACTTTTTAAACCTACATAAATATTTCATACCTTTCCTATACCAAGATGTTTTTTATTCTTTGGATTGTAGAAAATTTTCACCTCCTCCAGCTGCCCAAATGTCTTCAGCATATTTTCTAGGAAATTCTTATCAATGTTGTCATTTAAGTTTGTAAATGTCACTTCATTGGTCGGTGGAGGGCCAACATAGTAATGATCATACTAAAAACATAAAAAATTTGTGTAACATTCACTGTTTTAGTTTAAGGCCTTGAGTACAACTGATAAGTCGTAAATTGACATAATGTGCATGAAAATTCATATCAAAGAATTTATTACAATGTATTAAAAATTATTTAAATTTTATGATTATGATTTAAATTGTGCAGTTAGGTCATCACAATGCTGTTATTTTCCTTGCAAAATGCATGGGAGTGGACAAGCATGGTCAGATTCATTAGTCCACTAATTAGCGTGTATACCACGAAAAACAGTTTTTCTCAAAATGCGTGGGAGTGGACAAGCATGGTCAGATTCATTAGTCCACTAATTAGCGTGGACACCACAAAAAACAGTTTTTCTCAACGCAAGTTTTTTTCCACGCAAACATCGGGGATGCAACGCTAATTGGTTGATGGGACCACAGGTAACATCTATTTTTAGATATATGTGTGTGATATGTTGTCTATTTTTTAGGTATGCTGTACAGTTGGAAGTAAATTAACTTTCTGACATATTTAATGCAGTCATCTTAAATAAAAATATAGATTTAAGAATATTAAGATTTTGTTTTGTAATTTTCATTCTTGTTCTACCCCCAAGGTGATACTACGATCGCTCTACATTGTATACGTTATAAGCTCTTTATACCCTTATGCTTTAACTGACTTCTATTTTCATTTTAAAAGTCAAAATGGATTCAGTCTAGTGGTGCATATCTGAGTCTGCTGTTGCACATGTGAAAGTAATTATTATCATATTTGAAATTAACATAAAAGTAATCTTGCTTTTTTTTAACTTCCTTATTAATACCCCTTCATATTTTCTTGAATTTGAATCAATATGGCTTAATAATCATAATAAAGTTAGTTTGTTTATGTCAATTACAATGCATATATAAAAAAAAGTTTAAAAAAAAAATTACTTTTAAATTAGATGAACAATTTTGTATTACAAAAAAAAGATGTTATATCAGCACACCATGTTGAAAATTGTTCACTGTCCTTTAAATGTCATTTTTCTCAACTAAATATTGAAATACTTGTTCAAAGGATATTACTATGTCAAGTATGCAAACTGTTGGTATAAAAAATTAGCTGGCTAAAAATTACTTTATATGACTATGACTAACAACAGGCATACTTCAATATTTCTGCTGTAATAAAATTCTGTAAGAAATTGTATACCGTGAATCGTGGAACTGGTAAATCAGCAGGGATACGTCTAGTCCACATACGAGTTAACCTGGACCTTGGATCTCTGGTATGAATTTGATGCCCATCCTGCAATTATATGAAACCAAAAATCTACACTGTGAATATGAAAAATATGTTCCCGATACTTTAACTGTACATGTACATATATATAAATGAATGATTATGTATATAATGTGTAAATAATGGAAAAATTTTTATTTTTATTTTTGATCAGTGGATTTAATAAATCTAATTTTAAAATCTAGCAACATGTATACCTAAAGAAAATATATAACTTTATAATAAAGCAAATCATAAAATATGTATTAACTAAAAGATACATTTATCACATCTTCCTTTCACATTTACCATGTTTATAATCAATACAATATTTCTAAGTGATACTATTAAACATTATTTATCAGGCATTATGAAATGCTGTCTGACCAGAGAAATATCAGACAAAAAACCAGTTGGTCAAACAAAAATTCTTTAGTTGAACATAGGAGCAAAATGCCAAATTTGTGTTTCGGTCTGACAAACCGTAAAACAATTTCATAAAGACTGATACATATTATACACATCCACTGTACACATGAAAAAAAAACATTTTGTTTAAATGCAGTGAATTATGCTTCGTATTAATATGCACTGGTACAAATAAGCACTGACCAGCTACAATATACATGTATAAAGGGAAACAATCTACAAAAGGACTATTTTTCAAAAATTTACAAATGTAAACAAAAGGATCTTAGGTCTCGTAAAACTTTGATTCAGTTTCTTGCATCCTTGGTAATGTGTTTGCTTTTAACTTAATCAAAAGTAAATAATGATCCTAACAATATAACAATGTAATTGCAATATCCTGGTGATCACAATGTTACATTTTGTACATCATTATTAGTTAATAGTGATGCAACTTGAAAGTAATTGTCTTAATAAGCCTTATTTTGACCACCCTCTTATTCTGTGTCAATTACCGTTGGATCTATCCCATCAAATCTGTATATCTTCTGAGATCCACCTCTAATCATTGGATCAACAAGCAACTTGTAATTTCTTCTCTGTTTTTTGTCACCTTCCATTCCTGCTTTCATTCCATTTAAACCTGAAAATAGCAAAGAATGCATTACATTTCAGTTAAGATGCACTATGGAATGTTTAATATTCTCTGACTTATCACGAAAGTTCTTTTTTTAACGAAATCTATAGATTCTAAAAAAAGGTAAACATTGGTCATTCTCACTGGCATTTTCCATTCTATCAAAATCCATGTTGTCAGAGGATAGTTTTCTGGTTTTGACGTGCAATTGTGTCTGAAGTGTTTCCTTCTTATGTTAAGTTGCGTTAGAACGCGTCTAATTTGTACATATTGGACTGTAAAGGTGTTTATGTGAGTGTATTTTCTTATTCTCAAAACACAAGCATCAAAGATTCCAATCTATCCCATAATTCCACACTTCAACAAGCTGAGCTAGGAGGCGGGACAGAATTTTTATCTTCGTATTAGTTAAAGGGTGAATTGATATAATTTTAAAAACATGCAATGGTTAGATAAACTTTAGAAGGGTCTCATTTTCGGCTATTTATTTCATTAAGTTTCAAGAATTTGTTGTTTAAAGGGGAAATCCTCATCCTTTATATTTGTTATATTTGATTGGTTATTTTGGGAAAAACCCTTTTATGATTTGCCAATCAAAAGTACCGTAACATGTTGGATAGGTTTGATATTAGTAAAAGTGCACGTGTCTTCAAATCCTCGAGAAAGATGAGCGATAGCAAAAAAGCGACTAAATTTACTAAACTAATAGCGAAACAATTAAAAGGTGAACATTTTATTATGAAATACAAATTTCTTTAATTTGAACTAACTTTATTATTGGAAAGGTATCCATCGATATGGCACCAGTGTTAATGATGAAACTTAAACACATTGTAAAATGAGCAATAGTTGTAATGTGGTGAACTTTAGTCAAATAAAATAGTTGCTGCTTTGGTTGGGCATATACTAGTAGAAGGTAATTGAGCCATCGTTGGTCTGCAGTACAGTCAAACTTAGCTCAATACAGTTTTATTGGATTGAATTTTTTTTTTTGGGGGGGGGGGGAATATTTATAGACCTATTGACAGTAGAACTTCAGCTCCACTTGACCTAATGACGTCGAAGAACATTCGCTTTTTTTAATTGTAACGTCATACTCTTTCATTGTGTTGTCAAAAACTACGGGAATTTATACGAATTTTAGCAATGGCGGACGCTACTGTCAACTTTGGTATTACATCAAGGGCTTTCATGTGGTCTTCAAAAAGGAGCAAGACAAGCAGTAATTTACCGTGTAAACAAAGGTGTCAAAAATTCAATGAACATGGACAGAAACCATGTAAACACACTACTAGATACAATAAACATGCATATAAATGTAGCAATGAGCAGACATTATACAGCCTCTGTAAATACTCTCATGGGACACACACATAAAGTAGAGTTTATCAGAACATTTTTTGGCCTACCACAAGCATTTTAAGAGAATATTTATAGATAGAAAATTTCAGAGATGGTTCATGTATTTACAAATTTAGAGAATACTACATCATAGAGGAGAGGACAAGGTACTGAGAGAGGGGAGAGATTGAGTTGGCAGGAGAAAGGAGATAAAAACAATTGGAAGACTGTATCTGGATGTTAACTTCTGTAAAATATGATGAAAAAATCGTTTATGACTCCAGGATCATAGATATGGAGATCTTTTGTATATCAAATTGAAATTATGAAAAAGTAATCAATATGGAAAGACTATTTTTGTTGTCTATCTCCAAATTTGGGCACATGATTTCAGAATCCAAATCCCAAATTGAGACTTCAAAATAGAAGAGAGGGATGAGAGAAAGGTACTTATTAATTTTTGTTTTGCTATCTGTATTGATAAATTTTTGTTAGTTTAGAGCCATATGAGTTGAGCTTTATTTGAAAGACCTAATCAGTATTCCTTGGAATATCACCGTATAACAGACACTTAACATTAAAAGTAATTCATTGTCTACATCACCAAATGTATTATATTGATTTCCATCATAAAGTTTATACAAACTCTATTGTTAACACATTTAAGTTTATTTACATTTGACAAAAAGTAGCTGTCTTTCTTTTCAATAAGTATATAGAATGATAATTAAAATTAAAAAAAGTACTTAATGTATAGGAAGCAACATTTTGAACAATCTGTATTTTTGATTTGAAATACTGAAAATATGGAAAGGTTATCAGGCCATATTAAACAACAACATGTCTTAAATTTTGCTAAAATATAAAGTTTTGTATCTAATAAATAAATGCATATTTTTGTGCTTTTTTTTCTTTCTGATTTGCCAAAATAATTACAGTAAATGACAATGAAAACTTTCTAGGAGGATTAAAAGATGACATGAATTACAATGATATAATATTGATAGTGCATGTAGTGTTAGAAATTACATTGTCATATTAAGTATATAAACTTGGGCTTTGTGGATCAAAGATTGATTTTGCATTATATTTGTATCTAATGCTGTAAAAAGTTGATAAATTTTACCCTTATTTCAAGCCATTGTGTACAATTCATACAATAAAAAAAATTTTGAAAAATAAAAATGTATATTTGTAAATAGTTCTTCGTTTTAGATAGTATTTGTTTTAATCAAATTTAATATAATTAGTTCTCGGCGTGATATGGCTTAAATGTCGCCCACACGGCGTAAAACAATATTCAATCAATCAATACAATAAAAATGAAGATCAGAGCCCCAGCTTATTTGTTCAAATCAAGTGGTAAATACCTCCAGGTTTTTAAGAGAGATGAGTATTTTATACCTCCAAACAGCAGGATCAAAGGGGTAAAATGCATCCCTACTATTACAAAATTGATAGCATAGTCCCAATGACGGCTGTTTTCATCCACATTAATAGCGTTTATCAACACACTATTACATTCCTATTATGATCTCTACTATGTCCTACCAGTGTCTGAATACATGTTGAATTTTGGGTACCGCATTTTAAGAAGAGACAACCTTTAAAGCCTTAATCAACAATATAGCTTACAGATAAATAAATATGTAAGCAATAACGTTTTGATTTCCGAAACCTGTCCGTAGTTGTTTTGGACTGAGCGTAACTGACAGCCAGAAAATATTTCTCAAGTGTATCTACCATTTTTGAATGCGTAAATGACGCCGATGCACATGTTATCTGGGACTATGGAAGATGTGACAGTAGTATGGGGCAGTATGTTTGACAGGAATTCAAATGTGCCAAAAAAAAAGTCCATACTGTAACTTCGGTGTTTGCAAAAGACTGCAAAATTCTTCATTTAAATATTTTCTAAAGGATTGCATTTAAAGGAGAAAGGTTCCATAAAAACCCCAGGTATATTAAATCCATTAATGCTTTTTCTGCTATTCCGTTGATATTACAAATTATAAAAAAAAAAAAAACAAAATGGGCTGACATTTTAGATGAGCACTGCCATTTGCATTCAAGACATAAATGGTGGAGAATTTTTTATTATATAAATGAATTGCAGATTGTAAAGTTTTTTTTTTAAATTTGAATATTATTAGATGTGTACAGTGATGGATATGATAAAGAAGAACTGAAGTCATCACTTGAAGAAGCTGTGAAAAATCTAACAAAGAAGGAAATCATCATCAAAACAGAAATCCAGAAGAATCTTGGTAGATATGTGAGAAAACTTGAAAAGTAGGTCATTATAATCTAGATACCATATCCATTGTTTCCGATTTTGCAACTTCTTGCTAATAAAATGACAGATTGATGAGTTATTTCACTTCCAGCTTTGTAGAATTACCGTTATTGATACAAAAACAAAGTTTTTGACCATTTCATCACAAGATTTTCCATTACCCTATGATAATTTAACAAAAATCTAAAACTAGAACTGAGACAAGTCAGAAATGTTAGGGGGACTTCAACTTTGCTTTTGGGGTATTCTTAGGGCGATTTCGTCTTTTAAAAGGCAATTTATTGGCCCTCTTTGCCCAGTTTGGTGAGCCTTGATGTACAGAATTTCTGTAAATCCATAAATTTGTTCTTAAAGAATTGTTTTAGAATAGTTTTTTGTCATAGAAGCTTATTGAAGAACATACACATGTACACAGCTTGTGACCAATTTTAAACACAAAACATAACTTGATGAAATAACAAAATCATGACAGTGTGTACCCGGCTGTGTCGTATGGGAAAGACTACCTATATCAACAGTAAATATGTGAGAAACATGTAACTTAGTTTTACATGTGAGTTCACTTATATTATTTTCATTAATTCACAGTCATATTGCTGAGGGTAGATAACCTTTGTTCAAATATGTGAATCATTTATTTCTCTGCTAAACAGGTTTTTAAAAGCACAAATTCAAGATGTACAGGAAAAAGAAAAGAAGACATTCTTCCCATATAATCTGTTTAAAGATGATGGAAGTGAAATTGAAAAAACAGAAAATTTAACCAAAGATGAAAAAGAAGTTTTAGGTTTGTTACCACATACATATTTTACTTTTGAAGCCCAAAAGGCGTAGGGTGACTTTGCAAACAAATTATGAGACTGCGACAAAAATGATGCTTTGGCGATTTTTTTGGTGACAAGTTTTTGAATGCCAGCGCAAACCCTGTATACGGGAGGTCCTTTATAAAGTTTCCTCATTTCGTTCCGATCGGACTACAAATATGATGGTAATGGGCAGTTCTTGTTTCTGATTGGCTGATATAAAAAAATCTTCTCATCTGAAATCGTTTTCCCAAATGGAACGAAACTTGATAGGAAGCATCTGTGGGAGGTTGTTTACAAAGTTTACTCATTTCGTCCTGATCGGGCAACAAACATGGCTGCTATGGAAAATTTTTGTTTCTCATTGATTGATTAAATTAAAAAAAAATTCTGTGGAACTACTGGGTCAAATGGAATGAAACTTGACAGGAAGCATCTATGGGAGGTTATTTACAAATTTTCCTCATTTTGTCCTGATCGGAATACAATAATGGCCACCATGGACAGTTCTTGTTTCTGATTGGCTGATATAAAAAACTCTTCTTCTCTGAAACTGCTTGGCCAAATGGAACGAAACTTGATATGAAGCATATATGGGAGGTCCTTTATAAAGTTTCCAAATTTTATCCTGATCAGACTACAAATATGGCCGCCATGGGGCAGTTCTTGTTTCTGATTGGCTGATATAAAAAAATCTTCTCTAAATTCTCTGGGCCAAATGGTTCATTGGTTGACTTAAAAAAAAAATTCTGTGGAATTGCCTGGCCAAATGGAATGAAACTCTGACAAGAAGCATCTGTGGGAGGTTTTTACAAAGTATTTTCATTTTGTCCAGATCATGCAACAAACATGGCCGCTATGGGCAATTCTTGTTTCTGCCAGATGAGCAATACAGGCTCAGCCCTCTGAGCCTCTAGTTTAAAACTTTAATAACTTTGCACATATAATACCTAAAATTAAGATTTATGGTCCACAGATAGCTTATTGGATAAGGTTTCCCGCAGTATACTTGTCTTATGACCCTGACCTCATTTTCATGGTTCACTGACTTCATAAACATAAATGTAAAAATTGCATCCAAGTTTCGTGGTTAAATCCATTTCTCAGCAACTGAAATACGGAGCCCAACCATATTTGGCCTATAGATAGTTCTTAGTGGGTACATGCCAATCTGACATTTGTCTCTGGACCTTGACCTCAATTTCATGGTTGAGTGACTTTCATCCAACTTTCTTGATTAAGTCAATTTTTCAGCAACTAATACCTAGACCCACGGTGTTTGGTCTATAGATAGTTCTTAGTGGGTACATCCAAGTCTGACATCTGTCTTTGGGCTTTGACCTCAATTGCATGCTTGAGTGACTTTGTAACATTTTCGAGATTAGGTCCATTTCTCAGCAACTTTAATACCTAGACCCACTATATTTGGTCAATAGATAGTTCTTAGTGGACACATGCCAGTCTGACTCTGACCTGAATTTCATGCTTGAGTGACTTAATATACATTTTCATGATTTAGTCTATTTCTCAGCAACTGTACTACATTTGTAATGAGACCCACAGTATTTGATTTGGTTGATAGAAGTTCTTAGTATATACCTTAACATCTGACACCTCACCTTTGATCTTTATTTCATGATTTGACTGATTTTTTTCACATTTTGAGATAATATCCATTTCTCAGCAACTGCATTACATAGACCAACCATATTTGGTCAATAGAGACCTTGACTTGAATTTCAGACCTGTCAGCTCGCCTTGGGCACAGTTTTAGGCTTGAATGACATGCATGAGATTTTTCAGACAAATTATTGCCTGGCCATTACTATTTCTTTTAACACATTTTCCTTTGACTTGCAATGTTGGGTATCATATAATGATTATTTTGTGTCCATGTGCATACTGAGGCGAGACATGTAGTGTATCCACTCTTGTACATTTTTATGATTTAGGAAGATGTAAGCTGGGAACTTGCATGTTTATTAGTGATGTAAAGATTCATAAATGCATCGATAGTATTGACCATGCACTCCAACGATAAGCATATCGTATAATTTCTGTGTTTTACAGTGTTAAATGTTTATTTTCCAATTTGGGAGTACATTTTGAATGACAAAGTTAATAACATTGAGCTTTCTCACGATATTCAGGTCTAATGTTTATTCAATTACATGGATGGATGGATGAATTGTTGTTTAACGTCCAGTGGCAGCCAGGTGCATATCAGGACGAGAACATGTATGATAATGAATATGATCCCTGCTTTGTACTAAACTGAGATGCTGAGCCTAATTTTTGATGTGCTAGCTCATGAGGTAACTGTCCGCAGAAAGACATATCACCCCACTCAGACACATGATAATGACTCTGAGCCGACCAGTAGATCTTTGCTCTTACTCCTAGATGCCGCATGCTTGGTGGAGAAAGCAGCAAATACCAATTTCAATGTCTTTGGTTTGACCCGGCCAGGGATCAAACCTGCGACCTTCTGCACTCTATGCGAGCACGAGACCACCAAGGCTTTATTCAATTACAATTTATAAACCAATAGATATGTCAGTTTATGCATTTCAGAACTCCAAACATAATCAGATGAATCAAATTATATGCCCCAACAATGTAATTATATTAATCAATAAATCATATTAATTTACATAAATTGCCCTAAATCATTAGCGTGTAGTTGTATTAAATACCAGAAATTGATTTTTCTTTTCTTTTCTCAGTGCTCAAAACTGGACACAGATTTAAAATAAGTCTTTCAGATAACCAGTCAGTTAATGATAACTTATCCAAATGGATCACTGTTTTTATCAGCATCTGATGTAATTGAATGAAATATAAATGAAAACACTAATTGTAGTCTGAAATGATAGGAGGTTTGATATGTGAAATGAGTCTTTCGGGACAATAATACATTGTAGTAGATATCCAGATATAACATTTTTGTGACTTTTTAATGTGCCTATTTTCTGGCCTGTTGATTGGAGGGTTTTTGTTTGTTCTGGCTTAAATTAAAAATGATTCACGATCAATAAATAAATGCATTCTGTAGTATTTTACTAGAAAAAAATTAATAGCTTATGAAAAATTGGATAATTTACATAAACAATGACAAATTTTATTGTAGTGAATAACCTAATAGCAGAGAGGGTAATAAAAAAGCCAGAAGTGATGTCAATGGTTGATGTAAGTATCAGTCTCTGTATCCTGCCCTGATAGAAAATTGTTAAAGCAGTCTCTTCTCTTTTTACTGTTAAGTAGGTATCTAAGTTAACTTGGACAGTTTTTGGGGAGGACGATAATTGCATAATTTACAAAAAAATGATAGGCCTTTCTTGATTTCTCTATTTTTACATGTTTTGTATGTGTAATATCAATGTTGTTTACTAAAATAGTCTGATTAACAGGTTCAGTCGACCACTGGTTTCCATCATGGTTTTCATTTTCTCGTCCCAATATGTATTTAATAATTGACGGTGGAAGTTAAACAATAATTCATCCATCCTTTCATCATGAAATATTGGCCACTGGATGTTATTAAGCAAACAACAAATCAATCATTCTTCAAAGCTATAATAATCAATGAATGGGACTGATACTATCATGAGGAGAATGACTGTGACCTTCTTCTTGGAAATTGTATTATTTCGATTGTAACCACTTTCAATTTTAAAAAGGCCATTATTGTATCATGTGACTGATATTTTGTGCAAATGTTCAGATTTAAAAAAAAAATTTTTTAGAAGAACATAATATAATGGTAAATCGAAGCTGCCTGATGCGACACCTTTTGAAATGAGACCTTACACAAGTGTACTTGACAGTTAAAAATCAATATGGTGATAATAAATGGTTTTTATTTATCTAGTATACGTATATGTAAACAATGAAAAATACACTGTTAGCTGTTGTTTCTTTTTGAAAGGATGTTGTTTCTTTTTGAAAGGAACAACAGTAAAGAGTGTGTATACTTATCTTTATCTTAAAAGAAGACTGTATTGTTACCTCTAGATGTACCCCCATATCCTTTCGTTTTCTGCATTAAAACAGTAGTAACTATTTTTTTACTTTATATTTGTAGGATTTACCATCAGAGTTGGACACTTTCCATCAGTTGTCAGGTTGTCACAGATTACTGAAACTTACATCTGGATATAAACATGCTGAATCATTACGACAGATAATGCTTAAATACTTTAGGTACATGTATTCTCCATTTTTGGAACATGCAAGTTTTCTCCCATTTACAGAATTATCTGCTCTTTGGAGAAGGTGTATTCAATAGATGATCAATGGACAAATTATCTATTTTCTACAAAATAATTTTTCTTCCAACACACATTAATTATATGTTTGTTTTCATACATGTATAATATACTTTCCCCCATTTCTGATGTCTGATGAAGGCCTTCTCCAATTTTTTTTTTTTTTTGAAAACATTAGAAATCATATTATTTACAAGACACCTTCTTCCAGGAAAGATAACTCATGCATATGGGAGACAACTCAAACATCTGCAAATAGGGAATATAACTAAGTGTTTAGGTTCTTGCCATCTCGGCCAGTACAACAGTTTGAACTATATTTCAAGTTCCTTCATTAAAAATGTTTTCTGTATGTACAAACATGTTTAAAGGGCACCTCTGTATAGCAGATCACTGTCTATAGAGGGCACTTTGAAAATGCTCCTGTCGTCAACAAAGTTTGAAACCTCAGTATCAAGGCTAACTGTTGGTGCAGATTACCTTTTTAACTGAATTTACCAACTGCCAGTAAAAATGTTGGTATTGTTTGTATTTGTTACATTCTTTTGGAATAGGAAATATAATGACCATGATGACAGCTAACAGCTGAAGTCTTCACATCTGTCAGCAGGAGACTACAAAAAGTTAATTTTTATGTTTCCAAACTGTTAGAAAGGATTGGTCTAAAAGAAAAATTGTTATAACTTTTAAATAATCTCATTTATTTTAAATAAATTTCTAAAATGATTATTTTTTGGATGCTTTTGCTTTCCTTACACAGGAATATACAACCAGTAGCTGAGGACATACTGACAAATACAGATGAGAAAAGGTATTGGTATATACTGCTAAGTTTTTTTCAGTTTGACGAAAAAATGTCGATTCGATATATAGTCTTTATGTGTATTTCCTATGGTAGAATCAGGTTATTAGTTTTTTAGCTCACCTGACCCAAAGGGTTAAGTGAGCTATTCTCATCACTTGGCGTCTCTCGTTGTCCATGAACTTTTTACAAAATCTTTTCCTTTAAAACTACTGGGCCAAATGGAATCAAACTCGGCCACAAGCATCAGTAGGGTATCTTGTTTTAAAAAATCTGTCCGATGATCCCGCCTGCCAACCAACATGGATAAAATTAGAACATAGGGGTAAACTGCAGTTTTTGTCTTATATCTCAAAAACTAAAGCATTTAGCGCAAAACTGACAGTAAAAATGATCATCAGGTCAACTTCTACCTACCATGAAATTTTCAGACAAATTGGTCAACCCTTTGTTGGGTTATTCCCCCTGAATTGTTAATTTTAAGGAAATTTTGCAGTTTTAGATTATTATCTTGAAAATACCAACTGTAAACAGTAAAAATGTTCAACAAAGTTAGATCTACAAATAAGTCAACATGGGTAAACTCATTAATTGACCCCTTATAAGAGTTTTTGCCCTTTAAAGACACCTCTAGTTATGTACAGCTGTTGGTTGTGTGAGCAGATAAGCTGATGGTGCCAACCAGTGAAGAAGAGTTCAGTTTGGTATCGATTTGAAAGCTCATTTCTTATTGCAGTTTTTCGGGACACATTGGAACCAATTCCTATCACAAATAAGTGCATGGTCAACACTTTTATACCCTATGAAATTAACAAAAAAATTCTATGAATACAATTGACATAAATAAAGTAGTATTTAATATCAAGAATGAAAGCACTGTCAACGCTTTTCAAAACCTATAAATTACTAAAGAAACATTCAGTAATTATGTCTCCCCTTCTCGAAGGGAGACATATTGTTTTAGTGATTATTATGTCCCCGACCACGAAGTGTCGTCGGGGACATATTGTTTTTACTCCGTTTCTTATTTTTCTTATTATTATGTCCCCGACCACGAAGTGTCGTCGGGGACATATTGTTTTTACTCCGTTTCTTATTTTTCTTATTATTATACTTTTTTCTTTTTCTTCCGTCAACCTGATGCACGAACTTGTCCGGCTATCTCCTCGGAAATGGATGGACCGATCAATATGAAACTTGGAGGGGTGATAGGTCCCAAGGTCCTACAGTGTTTTTTGCGGTTTATAATTTCAAAATGGCCGCCATTTCCAAGATGGCCGCCAAAAATGGCCAAAAATGTAAACATTGTCCAATTTCAACGAAACTTGGTATACAGGGTATAACGGTGATGGCGACTGATGGCGCATTGTCGGAATTTCTGTAATGGCCGCCATTTTCAAGATGGCCGCCGAAAATCGCGAAAAATGTAAACATTGTCCAATTTCAATGAAACTTGGTATACAGGGTATAAGGGTGATGGCAACTGACGGCGCATTGTCGGAAGTTTTGTAATGGCCGCCATTTTCAAGATGGCGGCCGAAAATGGCGAAAAATGTAAACATTGTCCGATTTCAACGAATCTTGGTATACAGGGTATATAGGTGATGGGGACTGACGGCGCATTGTCGGAATTTTTGTAATGGCCGCCATTTTCAAGATGACCCCCGAAAATGGTGAAAAATGTAAACATTGTCCGATTTCAATGAAACTTGGTATACAGGGTATAAGGGTGATGGCGACTGACGGCGCATTGTCGGAATTTTTGTAATGGCCGCCATTTTCAAGATGGCCGCCAAATGGTGAAAAATGTAAACATTGTCTGATTTCAACGAAACTTGGTATACAGGGTATATGGGTGATGGCGACTCACGGCGCATTTTCGGAATTTCCGTAATGGCCTCCATTTTTAAGATGGCTGCTGAAAATGGCAAAAAATATAAAGTCTGATTTTAACGAAACTTGGTATACAGTGTATATCGGTGATGGCGACTCTTCAACTTGTTGAAGAGAACAGGCATAAAATGGGCACGGGAGGGGACATCTCACGTTTCGCGAAACGTAAATTTTAATTATTATGTCGCCCCGAACGTAGTCACGGGACGACATATTGTTATTCTTCCGTTTCTTTGTTATTATGTCGCCCCGAACGTAGTCACGGGACGACATATTGTTATTCTTCCGTTTCTTTGTTATTATTATTCTTTCTTTCCAATGATTTTTGTCCGGCTTAGTTCTCGGAGATGCCTTGATAGAATTGAATGAAACTTGGCAGAAAGTTAGATCACTATGTGAAGGTGTGCAATCAAAACTTTTTTTTTCAAAATGGCCGCCATTTTCAAGATGGCCGCCATTCATAGATCGGTAATTTAACACGTTTATATCTCAAAAACTGTACCATAGAATTTCATTAAACTTCGTAGGTTTGTAAAGTACAATTAGAAGAACAAACTGATGAAAAAAAATGGCGATCGGTTGGAGACGTTTGGCGGCCATTTTGAAAAATGATGTTAAAATGGCGAAAAACTTAACATGGATAGAATTGAATGAAACTTGGCAGAAAGTAAGATCACTATGTGAAGGTGTGCAATCAATACTTTTTTTTCGAAATGGCCGCCATTTTCTAGATGGCTGCCAGGGGCGACATCTGCTATTGCTCGCAATTGCAATTCTAGTTATTATGTCGCCCCGAACGTAGTCACGGGACGACATATTGTTATTCTTCCGTTTCTTTGTTATTATTATTCTTTCTTTCCAATGATTTTTGTCCGGCTTAGTTCTCGGAGATGCCGTGATAGAATTGAATGAAACTTGGCAGAAAGTTAGATCACTATGTGAAGGTGTGCAATCAATACTTTTTTTTCGAAATGGCCGCCATTTTCAAGATGGCTGCCAGGGGCGACATCTGCTATTGCTCGCAATTGCAATTCTAGTTATTATTATTCTTTCTTTCCAATGATTTTTGTCCGGCTTAGTTCTCGGAGATGCCTGGATAGAATTGAATGAAACTTGGCAGAAAGTAAGATCACTATGTGAAGGTGTGCAATCAATACTTTTTTTTTCGAAATGGCCGCCATTTTCAAGATGGCTGCCAGGGGCGACATCTGCTATTGCTCGCAATTGCAATTCTAGTTATACTTTTTTCTTTTTCTTCCGTCAACCTGATGCACGAACTTGTCCGGCTATCTCCTCGGAAATGGATGGACCGATCAATATGAAACTTGGAGGGGTGATAGGTCCCAAGGTCCTACAGTGTTTTTTGCGGTTTATAATTTCAAAATGGCCGCCATTTCCAAGATGGCCGCCAAAAATGGCGAAAAATGTAAACATTGTCCAATTTCAACGAAACTTGGTATACAGGGTATAACGGTGATGGCGACTGATGGCGCATTGTCGGAATTTCTGTAATGGCCGCCATTTTCAAGATGGCCGCCGAAAATCGCGAAAAATGTAAACATTGTCCAATTTCAATGAAACTTGGTATACAGGGTATAAGGGTGATGGCAACTGACGGCGCATTGTCGGAAGTTTTGTAATGGCCGCCATTTTCAAGATGGCGGCCGAAAATGGCGAAAAATGTAAACATTGTCCGATTTCAACGAATCTTGGTATACAGGGTATATAGGTGATGGGGACTGACGGCGCATTGTCGGAATTTTTGTAATGGCCGCCATTTTCAAGATGGCCCCCGAAAATGGTGAAAAATGTAAACATTGTCCGATTTCAATGAAACTTGGTATACAGGGTATAAGGGTGATGGCGACTGACGGCGCATTGTCGGAATTTTTGTAATGGCCGCCATTTTCAAGATGGCCGCCAAATGGTGAAAAATGTAAACATTGTCTGATTTCAACGAAACTTGGTATACAGGGTATATGGGTGATGGCGACTCACGGCGCATTTTCGGAATTTCCGTAATGGCCTCCATTTCTAAGATGGCTGCTGAAAATGGCAAAAAATATAAAGTCTGATTTTAACGAAACTTGGTATACAGTGTATATCGGTGATGGCGACTCTTCAACTTGTTGAAGAGAACAGGCATAAAATGGGCACGGGAGGGGACATCTCACGTTTCGCGAAACGTAAATTTTAATTATTCTTCCTCTTCTAATCAAATTTTTTGTCCGGAACATAACTTTTTTGTTTCTTGAGCTAGCCTCATGATATTTGGAAGGTATATGCATCAGGTCATGGCGGAGTGCAGAGTACCACATTTGGGTCCCTGGGGGTCAGTCCCCACCCCCTAGCCTGTAAAATGTAGGCTAAAATAACAAAATACTTAATATTTTGAAAACCATTGTGATCCCCACCCTATAACCATATATATTATTACTCCTTATGATAAGACAAATCATTTAGTACCATAGGGGGGTCTGAGGGGGGTCATGCCCCACCCCCTCAAACGATAAAATACTAAATATTCTGAAAACCATTGAGATCCCCACCCTATAACCATATATATTATTACTCCTTATGATAAGACGAATCATTTGGTACCATAGGGGGGTCTGAGGGGGGTCATGCCCCACCCCCTCAAATGATAAAATACTAAATATTCTGAAAACCATTGAGATCCCCACCCTATAACCATATATATTAATACTCCTTAGAGTTTTCCACAGAAAAATGTGAAGGCATGGTATCTTTTCCCTAGTGGGGGCAATTTAGCGTGTCAATATTAAATATGAGGGCATATTATTTCACAGCATGGGGAAATTTCTTAATTGATTAAACAATAAAATACTATGTTAGCCCTGTAATCAAACTCTTAGGAATAATTAATACCTTTTATTCCTAAATTAGGTTAAAAAAACTGCTATAAATCTGTTTAAAGACAATAAAACAACTTAATTTGATAGAAATTGGGTCCCTAAAAGGGTCTTCTGAATGGTATTTTAGAGGGCAATTAAAGTATTATCAAGGCACTTTCTAAAAAGGCTTCAGAGGGCAGCATGGTGCTCAAAGATGGAGGCATGTTGCAGCGCCATGCTAAAATGACCTAGGGAAACCCCTACTCCTTATGATAAGACAAATCATTTGGTACCATAGGGGGGTCTGAGGGGGGTCATGCCCCACCCCCTCAAACGATAAAATACTAAATATTCTGAAAACCTTTGAGATCCCCACCCTATAACCATATATATTATTACTCCTTATGATAAGACGAATCATTTGATACCATAGGGGAGTCTGAGGGGGGTCATGCCCCACCCCCTCAAATGATAAAATACTAAATATTCTGAAAACCATTGAGATCCCCACCCTATAACCATATATATTATTACTCCTTATGATAAGACGAATCATTTGGTACCATAGGGGGGTCTGAGGGGGGTCATGCCCCACCCCTTCAAATGATAAAATACTAAATATTCTGAAAACCATTGAGATCCCCAACCAATAACCATATATATTATTACTCTTTATGATAAGACGAATCATTTGGTACCATAGGGGGTCTGAGGGGGGGTCATGCCCCACCCCCTCAAATGACAAAATACTTATTATTCTGAAAACCATTGAGATCCCCACCCTATAACCATATATATTATTACTCCTTATGATAAGACGAATCATTTGGTACCATAGGGGGTCTGAGGGGGGGGTCATGCCCCACCCCCTTAAATGATAAAATACTTAATATTTTGAAAACCATTGTGATCCCCACCCTATAACCATATATATTATTACTCCTTATGATAAGACAAATCATTTGGTACCATAGGGGGGTCTGAGGGGGGTCATGCCCCACCCCCTCAAATGATAAAATACTAAATATTCTGAAAACCATTGAGATCCCAACCCAATAGTGTTCTTCTTCCTCTTCTAATCAAATTTTTTGTTCGGAACACAACTTTTTTGTTTCTTGAGCTAGCCTCATGATATTTGGAAGGTATATGCATCAGGTCAAGGCATAGTGCAGAGTACCACATTTGGGTCCCTGGGGGTCAGTCCCCACCCCCTAGCCTACATTATCTTGGAAAGGGTTGAAATCCCCACCCTTAAACCATATATTTTATTATTCATGATAACAAGACAAGTTGAATGCAGTATACATCTGAGCCCCAGGGGTCATCCCCTACCCCTCAAGACCAGAAACCTTAATTTATCTTAAAAATGGTTGAAATCCCCACCCCTAAACCATATATTGTACTACTCATGGTTACAAGACGAGTTGAATGCAATATGCATCTTAGCCCTGGGGGTCATCCCCACCCCCTCAAAATCAGAAACCTTATTTTATCTTAAAAATGGTTGGAATCCCCACCCCTAAACCATATATTGTACTACTCATGGTTACAAGACCAGTTGTATGCAATATACATCTTAGCCTTGGGGGTCATCCCCACCCCCACAAAATCAGAAACCTTATTTTATCTTAAAAATGGTTGGAATCCCACCCCTAAACCATATATTGTACTACTCATGGTTACAAGACGAGTTGAATGCAATATACATCTCAGCCCTGGGGGTCATCCCACCCCTCAAGACCAGAAACCTTAATTTATCTTAAAAATGGTTCAGATCCCTTCCCCAAAACTATATATTACCTTATTCATTCCTTGTTGAAGCACATATCTGTAGGTAACTACATGTATTATGTACCATAGCTCTTAATTTGCCACCTTGATGATCCCTAAAAAATGTTAAAAAAACTATGGGTATGGAAGGGGAGACATCAGTTTTAGCGTGCTAAAACAGTCCAGCATGCTGGACTCCTGTGACAACAGTACCTCTAGTTATCATTACATTTGACAAGACTATTCAAATTTGTTTGTTGGGATTTTTCATTTAATTTTAAAAATGTCACAGTGTAGCGTCATAAAGCTGTTGTGGTGTTGATTTCTTTAATTAAGTTATGAAACTGTTCGTGTTTACCATGTGATTCTTTTCAGCCAATCATGTGTCTTGTCTTGTTAATATACATGTAAAATCATGAAATTTAGTGTTGTTGAATCAATGAATTTTCACTAAACTTGATTTCAACAAAAATAAAATAATCCACAAGTAGTAATTGAAGACTAATTTATTGCGTTTTCAACTACACCAATTAGACATTCGGGATCCTTTCTCAGTTGAATTACTATTAAACAAATAATATCAAATCTCAAAAATATATTCACAGGTTTTACAAAATGTGAAAAAAGGAATATCGATAAATATCACCTTTTGCATCTTTTGTTTTCAAATTAATAAAGAGACCTCTTGTGAATGAATTATACAATTGATATTAATTTAAGAGAGTTTCAATATTTGGTATATAGAACATGCAGTCTGCTTGGGTGACAACAAACTTAACAGTGACTTATCTGGTTCTGTATCAAAATTATGGTTCACATAGACTTTGTTGAACCATTGCTCACCAAAACACATGACAGGCAATTTTCTACACAAAAATAATGTAAAGATTGCAAAATTTTTTGCAAATTGAAAAAAAACCAAATAATTATATTTTTTATAGGAGTGAGGAACTGGCAAAAGAAATAAAAAACTTTGTAACTACCTGTCATATGAGGAATGAGCATTGTTCTATGGTATGTTATGGATACTATATATGACTTTCTAAGATGAACACCATAGAAACCTTAACTTTATGTTTTATAAATCCATGTTACTCCTATAAATCATTCATAACGGATTTAAATTAGAAAAAGAATTCTTGATCAAATGATTTTTTTCTAGTATGAACCACCTTAGTGTATGCTCACCTCGAGTGCAGAAGGTTAGGTCAAACCAAAGACATTCAAATCGGTATTAGCTGCTTCTCTGTCGAGATTGCAGCATCTGGGAGTAAGAGCAAAGACTGGTCAGCTTGGAGTCAGTATCATGTGTTCAAGTGGGGTGATATGTCTTCTGGGGACTGTCACCTCATGAGATGTCACGTTAGCGATCAGTTTATTACAAAGTAGGGTTCGTATTCATAGCATATCAAATGTTCTCATAATAATATGCATGTAACTGGACATTTAACTATAATCCATCTTTATAGTGTGTGATCCATTCGCATCCATCTCAGAGAAGTTTGAGGTTAAAAAAGTAAAGGAATTTTTTGTTTTTAAAATGCATGATTTCCCACAGTTGCCAAGAAAAAAAAAATGCAAGGACATTATACTATATAAATATGATACAAGGAAATCTATGATATAAGTTTGTTCTATTTTGTAGACAGGAGAAAAAAAGACACCGTCATACGAGGATATTTTATCATCACTGTTGTCATTATATGTAGATTTGAAGATATTATCCAGTAGGTTAGTATCAGTTCATATTGTTATGTGTTTTTTTTTTTTTTTTTATTAATAAAAGCCCTACCTGTTTATATTTTCTCTTCCATAAAAGAGCCGCCTTGGTGGTCTCGTGGTAGCGTGCTCACCTCGAGTGCGGAAGGTTGTGGGTTCGATCCCCGGCCCTGTCCAACCAAAGACATTAAAATTGGTATTTCCTGTTTCTCCGCCAAGCACACAGCATCTAGGAGTAAGAGCAAAGATCTATTGGTCAGCTCGGAGTCAGTATAATGTGTCCGAGTGGGGTGATATGTCTTCCTATGGATAGTTACCTCGTGAGCTAGCACATTAAAAATCCGGCTCAGTGTGTCGGTCTAGTACAAAGCAGGGATCATATTCATTATCATACATGTTCTCGTCCTGATATGCACCTGGCTGCCACTGGACGTTAAACAACAATTCATCCATCCATCTTTCATAAAACAAAAGTTTTCAGAGTTAGTTCTGTTTGCCCAGTTAACTATGAACAAGAGGTCAAAAATATTTTGATTTTGGATATTTTGTAAGGAGTTTATTTGGCACAAGTTGTTGACCTAATTTTTATGCTCCAATGTTTTTATGGTTAAATTTTTAGGACTTAGCTTGTTCCTCATGACAGGTCAAGAATATTTTGTATGTGGATTCATTGTAAATGGCATATATCCATCTTATATTCAAGTGTGTAATACAGCCTTTAACCTCAGTTTCATGCTCAGGTCATTTGGCTTTTTCAGAATTTGGAACGGTCCAAATTTAGGAAACAGAAAAATCAGCTGATAAATATTTGAAAATCTATCTGAAACTACTAGATGAATTAGGAAGAACCTTGGACCAATACCATATTCCTGAATAAGAATATAAACTATGATCTCTTGAAAGTTATTTTCTAAGTTTCAATTAGCAGTTAATAATAGTAATTTATTTTTAATAGGTCAGTGAATTCAACAAAAAAGAAAGGGAAGCAACTCTGTGGCTTTATAGTCTATTTATTGCCGTGTCAACATCATCAGCTTGACCTACTTTTGAATTTGACAGTGTTGACACAAAGGGATGCAGATCTTGTCCTTCCACTATCAAGGTAATACTAAATTTTCTCATGTATTAGCCTTATATTTTCATGCAGTGTAATATTTTATTGCAAAAGCTTATTGTTTTAAGTTGAGTCTATTTAAACCTTGATTGGATAAAAAAATTTGTGGGTGACAAGCTTAAGGATGATCGCTGGTCTAATAGGAAATAAATAGGATTTGAAATAGGTGTTTTAGATTGAGAGAAGATATGAATAGTAAACAAATAAGCAAGAAAAAAATGTAGATTTATGTGCTCAAATAGAGCTATAAGGCCTTGAAAATTTGCAGGAAATGGGTTCTCTCTGGATTTTTCATTGTCTTTGCATTGACAACTTCAGTCTCTCAAAGATGTATGAAAAAATAAAAAGGATTTTATAAAATTTTGTCATATACCATTTTAAGGTATATATGATTGAATTATAAAAGAAAAAGTGGGAGTTCATGGTAAAAAAATTTCATGTTTAAGAAATGGATAAAACCCGAGTATTCCGAAAATCTGACAAAAAGACCAAAACATGACCAGCGAACATCCTTAAGGGCACAGATGCAGAATTGTGACACACATGTTAATGCAAAAGGGAAGAACATTTTGTGGAATTACAACAAAGTTGTGTCCAGGCATGAAATATGTTTTAACTGGAAACCATATTCTCAACTGAGCTGGTGATGCAAAAAATTTAAAATTGGCACGCCTTTTGTGATAAGCGATTATTAAAAATGTTTATGTCACATTTTTACAGGATAATCCTGAAATGGAATAAAGACAACAAGGATTACAAATATTATCTAAAGTATGTTTTGGCTGTCAGATCTATTCATGATAAGTTAGCAGAATGTGTTAATGATATTTTTGAGGTAAGTGTTTTACATACAATAATATTGTTCTAGTCATTTTTCTTCTGTGTTTCTTCAATATTTTACAGAAGAGTGTGATTTTTAGTTCCTCTAACATTTCATTGATTTTAAGCGCCAGAAAGTACATGTTCAACCTCCAACTCCAGGGCCCAGCTGTTCAACTTATGTAACCCAAGGTTAAATTTAACTGTGAGTTAATCATGTAGAAAATCACTTCGTTTAACCTGTGGTTAAATTTTAACCCGTGGCTAAATGAGTTGAACAACCGGGCCAAGATATTTTTTATCAGGCTTAGTTTCTTTTTATGATTTCACCTTAAATGTGAGGTCTTCACACTAAATGTTGCATCATGACACATCTTTGTTAGTGGCACTTTATTTTTAATTTAATTTATATTGAATGAATCTGATTGATGTTACTAATTACTGCTGATTGATAAATCCTGACAGCCTCGCTGAGATGAAACATCACATGTAAGAGATAAATCTATAAACTGGAACCATCTTGTTAATTCTTGTTGTCTACATAACACCTTAATGTTTTTGTGGAACGTATTTAAATTTGATTGGAATTCTCTTCTTGGCAAATTCTCAGATGTTATTTTAAATAAAATCTGACATTGGAGGGAAAAAGAATAATACATTGAGTAAATGATGAAATTACAAATATCTGTGTACCCACCTGTCACTATAGGACCTTGTCCTCTCCATGGAGTAATTCTACTAATTTCATTGGAAAGAAGTACCCACAGGTCACTATAGGATCTTACCTTCTCTATGAAGTAATTCTAGTAATTTCATTGGAAAGAAGTACCCACAGGTCACTATAGGATCTTACCTTCTCTATGAAGTAATTCTAGTAATTTCATTGGAAAGAAGTACCCACAGGTCACTATAGAATCTTACCCTCTCTGTGGAGTAATTCTATTAATTCCATTGGAAAGAAGTACCCACAGGTCACTATAGGATCTTACCTTCTCTATGAAGTAATTCTAGTAATTTCATTGGAAAGAAGTACCCACAGGTCACTATAGGATCTTACCTTCTCTATGAAGTAATTCTATTAATTCCATTGGAAAGAAGTACCCACAGGTCACTATAGGATCTTACCTTCTCTGTGGAGTAATTCTAGTAATTTCATTGAAAAGAAGTACCCACAGGTCACTATAGGATCTTACCCTCTCTGTGGAGTAATTCTATTAATTTCATTGGAAAGAAGTACCCACAGCTCACTATAGGATATTACCCTCTCTGTGGAGTAATTCTTGTAATTTCATTGAAAAGAAGTACTCTCAGGTCACTATAGGATCTTACCCTCTCTGTGGAGTAATTCTAGTAATTTCATTGGAAAGAAGTACCCACAGGTCACTATAGGATCTTGTCATGGGTTATGAGAGCTTCGTTGCTAAAGGTTCTTTGTTAAAGTTAAGGACTACTAATATTGGATTATAACATTTTCTATGCTGCATGCTAAAGATATCAGGTAAAGATTCTTAATGAAAAGGAAAAAAAAAGAGATTTGAGAAAGCTACATTTACGGATGGATGGATTTAATATTGTTTAACGTGTAGTGCCAATTATAACATGCATATTAGGATGTTACTTGTATCTTACAATTGATTTTTAAATTTCAGTCAACAAAAGCAATTCCAGCACCCAAAAAATTTATGTCCTGGTTAAAAGAACAGGATGATGAACTTGCTAACACATTCCCAAGTGACAAACGCTTTAAAAAAATTGTAGTAACAAGATATCTATTGGAAGATGTTACTGAAGAGCAAATTGATGAACTACTTGAGGTAAGTTACATTTGTATTCTGAATCATTTTATCTTCTTTGGATAATGGCTTTCCTCTGGGTAAGATATGATACTTTTCCAACACTATTGTCTTTAACCTCTCATCAATACCCTATTTAACGAGATTCTCAATAAGAAAATCTGGGTATTATCTGGTATCCCACATTCTATCATATGTTTTTTGTAAAAACAAGATTGGGAAAAGACAAAATTGATCAATGTTTTACTCTTATAACAATGAATGAGGTTAAATTTTGTGTAAGGGTTTAGATTGGCTGTTCTTTGTGACTGCTGCATTTATTTATATACATTTGTATTTATTTGACGATATGTGGTCCTCAATATAGGAACATCAGCAAAAATAAAATCACAGAGTTTTCATTTATTTCAACATTTATATGAATGTCAGAAAAAGGACTATAAACTTTAAATTTTCAGATATTTGTATGTAAAAGTACAGATGATGAAGAGGAGATGGAAATTGGAGAAGTTTGCTCTGCTGCTGGTCAACAAACGGAAGACAAATTAGGACCTCAGAGTTTCTGCATTGATACTGTTGGAGATAAGGTAAATACATGTACTTAGGACAATTACAATCGATATATGTATATGTATATAATTGCATTAAGGGGAGATATGAAATGAATCTAAACAGATTTTATTCCTTCTTTTTCCGTCTATACTCAGATATTACACATTTCATTTCCCTTCCACAGGACAAAATAAAATTGTGTTGCAACATCTGTTTTTATAAGACTGTAAATATTTGCAGACGTATTATGGTCTTTTTGAGCCTGTATTCGTCGTTGTACATCGGCGTCAGCGTCCGTAGACAATTTGGCTTCCGATCATTTACTTTTGTTCTATTGAACGTATCCTTATAATATTTTAGCACAATGGTCCCGAGCAAGAAATACAGGTTGGGATTGATTTTGGGAAATCTGGCCCTTCCCAATTTTTTCTAGGGGTCATTATTAAGGCTTTTTTGATAATTTTGGTGTAACTTTTTGGCTTACCTGGCCTAAAAGGCGACGTGAGCTATTGCCATCACTTTGTGTCCGTCTTCGTTCGTCCGTCCATCAGTTAACATTTCAATCTTCTCCAAAACCCCAAGGCCAAATGAAACCAAACTGATGTTCATTGGATGGTCGTGTACAAAGTTTTATGTTTTTGGTTCTGATAAAAAATTCAACATGGCTGCCAGGGCCATTAATGCACTCTGATTTGCTGAAATTTAAAAAATCTTCTCTAAAACTACAAAAGCAATTGAATTGTTATATTGCAGGAATGATAGTTACATGGTTCCTTATGAAGTTTATATTATACCCCCACTCTAAGGAGTCGGTGGTATACTGGATTCACCTTGTCTGTCCGTCTGTCCAAAATTTTTTGTCACACTTATCTCGGCTTCTGTACAACAGAATGTTTTGATATTTGGCCTGTAGCTTTATGACCATGAGTTGTATCGTCTCTCCTGTTTTCAGGTCTGTCAAGGAACCACTTCCACTTGCCGATACTTACAAATTTTACAATACCTTATGTTTACATGAAATTTTTCGTCAAACTTTTCATCTGTTTTACCAATTTTCAAAAGAGTGGGGGTATACTCTGCACAATAGCACGTGCAGCCTCATGTTTTTTGTGCCGATCTGATATCCAAGATAGCCACCACCGTGGGACACCTTCAACATGGGATCCTATGGGAAATATATACAAACAGCTTCTTGTCAGAATCCGTTTGACAGATGGAAGTATTATTATGCCTGAATGATCCTCATGGTCCTCTACAGAGTTTATTTTATTCATGCCAGTATGAAATCCAAGATGTCTGAAACTACAGAGCCAGTTGGAACCAAACTTGGCAGAAATGGTCCTTAAATGGTCCTCGCTCAGAATTGTGTCCAATGACCCAGAAAGTCAACCAAGATGGCCACCAAAGCTGAACTTAGTTAAACAAAGGAACCTATGGGAAAATTCATTAAAAAATCTTTGTCTGAAACCACTAAGCAATTGGAACCAAACTTGGCAGAAATTGTCATTAAGTGTTCCTCTTTCAAAATTATGTCCGATGACCCAGAATGTCAACAAAGATGGTTGTCACAGCTGAACTTGGTTAAACATAGGACCCTATGGAAAGATTGATAAAAAATCTTCTTGTCTGAAACCATTGAGCCAATTGGAATCAAACTTTGCAGAAATGGTCCTTTGGTGGTTCTCTTTCAGAAATTTGTCAGATGACCTGGACTGTCAACAAAGGTGGCCACCACAGCCGAACATAAATGTAAAATCTGCATCCAAGTTTCGTGGTTAAATCCATTTCTCAGCATACCTAGGCCAACCATATTTGGTCTATAGATAGTTCTTAATGAGTACATGCCAATCTGACACTGGCTTGGGACCTTGACCTCAATTTCATGCTTGAGTGAGTTTGTCATGTTTTCGTGATTAAGTCCATTTCTCATCAACTAGAATACCTAGACCCACCATATTTGGTCAATAGATAGTTCCTGGTGGGTACATAGTCTGACACATGCCTTTTGACCTTGACCTGTATGTCATGCTTGAGTGACCTGTGTTACATTTTTTCAATTAATTCCATTTATCTGAAACTGTAATACCCACAGTATTTGGTCTATTGATTGTTCTTGGTGGGTACATGCCAGTCTGACAGTTGTCTGTGGACCTTGACCTCAATTTCATGGTTGAGTGACTTTCATCCAAGTTTCTTGATTAAGTCCATTTTTATACGACCGCAAAATTTTTGCGGTCGTATATTGGTATGACGTTGGCGTCGTCGTCGTCGTCGTCGTCGTCGTCGTCCGTCGTCCGTCGGAGTCTGTAGACATTTGGTTTTCGCACTATAAATGTAGTATAAGTTAATAGAAATCTACAAAATTTAAACACAAGGTTTATGACCACAAAAGGAAGGTTGGGATTGTTTTTGGGAGTTTTGGTCCCAAAAGTTTAAGAATTAGGGGCCAAAAAAGGGTCCAATAAGCATTTTTCTTGGTTTTCGCACAATAAGTCTAGTATAAGTAAATAGAAATCTATGAAATTTTAACACAAGGTTTATGATCATTTTTTGGAGTTTTGATCCCAACAGTTTAGGAATTAGGGGCTAAAAAAGGGCCCAAATAAGCATTTTTCTTGGTTTTTGCACAATAACTGTAGTATAAATAAATAGAAATCTATGATATTAGCTTGGTGGGCTAAGGAAGGTAATCCAAACACATTCCAAACACATTTAAAGTAAAATATTGTGTATGATTCAATTATGTATAAAGAAATGTTGATTGTTTTTGGGGTGATTTATAGCTGTCAATTTATTTTTAGAACTTACTATGAATTAATATTAATTTTAGCCTTATGTCATTTTTTATTTTAAGACTTCAATGATGTATTTAAATGTTTAATTATGTTTGCAAACTTCATGATAATTTTGAATAGGGATTATGACATTATCTTGAGGGAAAGATTTTTTTTTTTGAAAAAGGGAAAGTGGGGGGGGGGGGGGGGGGTGTCAAAATTTATGGGGTAAATATTAAATTGGCGGGGGGTGGGGAAAATTTTTTTCTCATTTCAGATTTGTACTTAGTTTTGTTATTATGGGCCCAGTTTTCAAGTTGGTTCAAATTGGGGTCCAAAATTAAAGATAAAAAAGGGGTAATTTTTTTTTTTGGGGGGGGGGGGGGGGTGGGGCATTTATCCACAGCATATTATATTGCACAAGAAGAAAAAAGTTGAATATAAATTCAAATCATATGACCAATTCTAAGTTTTTTGATTTCACTTATTCTGTGTCATAAGCCTATTATGTATCAAATATTTCAATAAATTTTCAATTGCACAGTATTGTGTAATAGCAAGAAATTGATATGTGTGACCTGTTATCAAAACTTTATTATTAACAAATTCCATTGGAAATTTGCCAATATCTTTAGTTTAATGAAGTTCGTTGGAAATTTGGAAATATAAAATTTGCTGATGAAGTTTTTTTGTTTATCTCATCTAAAATGCTTTTAAATTATGTATATTTAAAATTTACCATCCATGACTATGATGTCATTTTCTATTTTAATAAATTATGGTGTATTTAAATGGGCTGTTATGGTTGCAAAGTATCAAACGAAAGGGGGGGTGGGGTTTGAAAAAAAATTTAGGGGGGTGGGTAAATGAGAAATTATGGAGGGGCAATTTTTTTATTTTATTATGGGCCCAGTTTTCAAGTTGGTCCAAATCGGGGTCCAAAATTAAACTTTGTTTGATTTCATCAAAAATTGAACTATTGGGGTTCTTTGATATGCCGAATCTAACCGTGCATTTAGATTCTTAATTTTTGGTCCCGTTTCAAATTGGTCTACATTAAGGTCCAAAGGGTCCAAAATTAAACTTAGTTTGATTTTAACAAAAATTGAATTCTTGGGGTTCTTTGATATGCTGAATCTAAACATGTACTTAGTTTTTTATTATGGGCCCAGTTTTCAAGTTGGTCCAAATCGGGGTCCAAAATTAAAGCTAAAAAAGGGGTAAATTTTTTTTTTTTTTGGGGGGGGGGGGGCAATTCTCCACAGCATATTGTATTGCACAAGAAGCAAAAAATTGAATATAAATTCAAATCATATGACCAATTCTAAGTTCTTTATTTCAGTTATTCTGTATCAGAAACCTATTATGTGTCAAATATTTCAAGAAATTTTCAATTGCACAGTATTGTGCAATAGCAAGAAATTGATATGTGTGCCCTGTTATCAAAACTTTATTATTAAAAAATTCCATTGGAAATTTGCCAATAACTCTAGTTTAATGAACTTCATTGGAAATTTGCCAATATAAAATGTGCTGATGAAGCTTTTTTGTTTATCTCATCTAAACTGCTTTTAAATTATGTATATTTTAAATTTGCCATCCATGACTATGATGTCATTTTCTATTTTAATATGTTATGGTGTATTTAAATGGGCTGTTATGGTTGCAAAGTATAATTAAATGGGGGGGGGGGGGGGGGGGGTTGAAAACAAAATTTAGGGGGGGGGGTAAATGAGAAGTTGGGGAGGGGGCAATTTTTTTCTCATTTCATAGTTCATAAATTAAAAAGAAAATTTCAAATTTTTTGTAGCAAAAAAAGGGGGGGTTACAACAAATTTTATTGTTTTTTTTTTTTTTTGGGAGGGGGGGGGTCAATGTGCAACTTCATAGTGTATTGCACAAAAACTAAAAAAAGGGGTAAATTATTATTTTTTTTTTTTTTTGGGGGGGGGGGGGGGGCAATTCTCCACAGCATATTGTATTGCACAAGAAGCAAAAAATTGAATATAAATTCAAATCATATGACCAATTCAAAGTTCTTTGATTTCAGAAACCTATTATGTGTCAAATATTTCAAGAAATTTTCAGTTGCACAGTATTGCGCAATAGCAAGAAATCTTCAATTGTTCAGTATTGCGCAATAGCAAGAAATTGATATGTGTGCCCAATTTTAAATTTTAAATTGGTTATTTCTGATTTATATATAAAAACAAATAATACTGATATGGTTTGAATAGGTAAATTAAAAATGTTTAAGTTCTTAGACAACATTCATTCTGTGTCAGAAACCTATACTGTGTCAAATATTTATTCACAATCCAAATTCAATATTGTATCAAGCTTGAATGTTTTGTTCATAACTGCCCCAACTATTCAGGGTTTGACATCTGCGGTCGTATCTAGCTGCGCCCAGCGGAGCATTTTATTCATCAACTGTAATACCTAGACCCACCGTATTTGGTCTATTGATAGTTCTTGGTGGGTACATGCAAGTCTGACACTTGTCTCTGGACCTTGACTTCAATTTCATGGTTGAGTGATTTTCATCCAAATTTCTCAAGTTTTTTTTTCAGCAACTGTAATACCTAGACCCATCCGTACCCATCCGTGTTTGGTCCTAAGATAGTTCTTAGTGTCTACATGTAAGTCTGACAACTATCTCTGGATTTTGACCTCAATTGCATGCTTGAGTGACTTTGTCACATTTTCGAGATTAGATCCATTTCTCGGCAATTTTAATACCTAGACCCACCATATTTGGTCAATAGATAGTTATTAGTTGAAACATGTTGCTATGACACCTGCCTTTTTACCTTGACATTTCTTTCTTTGCAAAATGTCGGGTATCAGATAATCATTATTCTGTGTCCATGTGCATACTCAGGCAAGACATGTAGTGTGTCCACTCTTGTTGAGATAGGTGGTTATACTAAGAGGCCTAAAAAGCCAGGTGGCTGGAATTCTGGTTTTTGTGGTAGGTCCAATATTTCTGTCTAATGTATATTATATTATCCAACACTTTATTAGGTAAAGCTAAATAATATGTCCACATTTTCTTTACTTGTCAACATATTGCGCCGTATCATGCTGCACTTAGTGAACCCCTTTATTAATTTTCTGACAATTCAACTAATCCAATGTCCATTTTTAATCTTGCAATTTGTGTATGTTACCTGTTTTCTCCTGCCTTCCATCTTTGAATGAAAAGTCTAGTATGTGTCTAGAATAGCTGACTATAATACCGTTCCCATTACTTTCGGTCAGCTAATTCAGGTTGACTGAACTATAGTTTAGATATAATTAACTATATTAAGCACCCAAAGTTGACCTGAATTGGATTAAATAAGAAAATGAATCTACAGTTTACTGGGTTGATGGGAGATTAATAGGTTCTTACATACGTTCTAGGGAAAGACCGGGTGATCTTTCGCGAGTGATAGTAATTTTATGTCTTTTCATTAGTGGAGCGCAGTGGAACGAGAAAGAAAGACACAAAAATTTCTATCATGAGTGGAAGATCACCCGGGCTTTTCCAACAATGCATGTAAGTACCTATTTCTTCTGTAAAGCACCAACTTTACAACACGTTTTTCTTTTGCCTGTGTCTATAAAGTGAAGGCAAAGAACCCATGCCTACAATTTTGACGTCAAACAATGCAGGACTTTTATCTAAGTGACGAATTATGACGTCGGACGAACTGTAGCGTCTGATTGGATATCACAAGGAGTAAAGACGAATGCACATGAATTCATCTTAACTTGGTCATCTCAACCCCGGAAACGGCCATTTATGGAAGAAATTTATTTTAAGTAGGAGATATTGAAAAATGAATATACAGGGGTTTAGATGACATGATTAAACATAGGGTTGTTCTCTTTTTCAGTCACATCCAGAAGAATCTGATGAATTGTTTTTTATTGATAAATTGGGAGGATCATCAAAAGAAAAGATCACTGACCATGAAGTTAAAGGTCAGTTTGAAAATGAGGATGATGCTTTTGATACCATGGAGATAGATGACAAGGAAAATTCTGAAAAAGAATCGGGGCATATGGATACTGAAGTTTTTGTTATTGATTCTAGTAATTTCATTGGAAAGAATTATGATGAAAATTTAAGAAATATAGAAGAAAATGAAGGGAAAAGAACATTTGGAAATAATTCTAAAACAGAAGAAGTAATGTTTGGTAGGAAAAGTGAAAGGAACAAATCGGTACAAAATGATGAAATTACTAACACCCTGCAGAATAAAAAGAATTCAAATTCAAGGGAATATATTTCAGAGGAAGACAGATCAGGGAAAACAGATGACAATAGATTGAAATTAGATGAAGAAGAATCTGAAACAAGCATGAATAAAGCAGAAATCCACAAGACAACTTCATGTACTTCTGAAAAACCAAAGGCAGAAGAATTAAAATTGAAGGAACATGACATGCAAATAAATGTAAATGTAATATCACAGGCTGAAAAACAAAATTCTGCCAGTAAAACACAAAATTTATATTCTGTTGATGGAAGTCCCAAGAAAAGAGAAAGCATAACAAGCCCTGTTATGTCGGAAAGAAAAAGGGAAAAGGAAGACTTAAATTCATTTCAGGAAGAAAGTATGGAAGAATCAGACAGTGAAAATTTATTTGATGGTTATCTTCCAGCTTTAAACAGTTCTGGAAAAATGAATGTTAGCAGTCCTAGGAAAAGTAAATTAGGCAGTCCTCAGAAAAGTAATGTGGGGACTCCTCAGAAAAGGGATGTAGGGACTTCTAGAAAAGGGCCTAGGAAACATTCTATTGAAGAAGGAGTTAATTCAGAAGACAGTGTCAGTACTGGAAAAAGAACTAGGAAAACGTCTTTGAGGTCAAACCAAAATGAACTAGCTAAAGCTATAATTATGGACAGTAAAAATTCAATTGGAAAAACTTCAATGAAAACAAATAAAGATTCGTCTGAAATAGGCAGCATTGATGTGAACGTTGTCGGACATGATGTGCTCAAAGATTCTGAAACAGATACAGACTTTGTTTTAAATTTAAGTGTAGATGACTCCGATTCAGATCCTGAAGTAGTGTTTAATTTAAGTAACGGAGTAGACACTGCAACAAAATCAAAACTTGAAAGTAACCAGGACAGTGTTACTGAATTATCTTTGGTTATTGAAAATCAAGGAACCACAAAAAATACTGATGAAGGAGACGCAAAAAGTAAATGCACAAGTGGTTTAAACTTTTCTGATGAAAAACTGTCATCAGATATGTCAGAGGAGGCAAAGACTGGTGATGTACGTAAACTTAGAAGATCAAGGCAGTTGTCAGAAGCTGTTGGAACTTTCCATACTCATGAAGGAAGACACTCAAAGCATATTGCAGAAGTATGTACTATATGTCAGAAGGATAACAAAGGAGATGGGACCAGCAGAAGTAGGAAACCAGTTGATCAGGTAAAGAGCCCTAACAAATTTAAAAGAAAATTAGAATATAATTTTTCAGGTGAACAGAAAAATGCAGAGCTGCTTTCATATACAAGTACATGTGATTCTTGCAAGATAGTAGGTGAAAAAATGATAGCAAGCTCTGAAGATGAAAATTCATCTGGTTATGGCACAAATGCCTCTCCAAAAAGTGCTGTCACACCAAAATCATTTACCTCTTTGCGTGAGTTAAGATTAAAAAAGAAAAGGAGTAAAGATAAACAGGTAAATCAAATGCAGAAGGAAAAAGGCTCATTGGAACTGCCTAAAGATGTAAATGAAAGTACTGAATTAAGCTCTTCTGCAGTGACTGAAGGACAATTAAGCAGCAATCAAAAAAATAAATTTATGACAGTGGATGATTCAATACTAAACAACAAACATTTTGACCAAGAAATATTATCAGATGGAAAAAATAGTTACAGCCCCAAACCTGTCGACTTAGGCACTCCCAAATTGCACAATACACAAAAAGTGGTTACAAAGAGAAATGATGGACAGGATTTATTAGAACTTGCAAACCTTACTACTCCAAAAACTGACACAAAGCAGAAAACTGTATTGAAATCATCAGAGAAGAAACAGTTACAGATAATAAGTTTTATGGTACCAAGAAGCCAAATTAAGAGTTGGCAGGAAAATTTTGGAAGCAAGACTTCAGAACATGAAAAAAATGAAACATCAGAACATGCAGAAATTAGGTCTGCAGAAGGTGATTTCATTGTTATGGGTACCAGCACAGATTCTAGTGTCGTGGGTACCTGTGAATTTTCTGTAGTGTCTGATGGTCAGAATGTAAAGTGTAAAGACGATAAACATACCCCCTTACTTGGACCTATTTCCAAGAAGAAATCTAAGAATTCAGCTGAAAAGCTCATAGGTCAAAGGTCAGACTGTAAAAAGGTGAAGAAGAAAAGTTGTAAGTTTCAGAAAAGTGAAAAAGACTTTGTACCTGATTCTGATGATGAGGAGTTATTAGAATTAGAAGTAAATTTTTTACCAAATATTTCTCAATATTTAAAAGGCCATAATGAATCAGCCTTTTTGGAAGCAGATTCAAGATGTACTGGTGACATTTTTGGGTCGAAGGAAGTGTGTGAATTGACCTCAGAAGAAATAAAACAAAAACATGCAGCTAAAATGATTGGAAGATATACTTCAGATGAATCTGACAATTCAAGTGGACAGACTACATGTAGTTATGATGTTTTTGATTCCATCAAAAGTTCTTTCCCAAAAATAATTGAAACTCAGAAATATATTGTGATGTCAGAGTCAGAAAGTGATATAGTAAGTTTATGCATGTATCTGTGGTGTTGGTAGAATTTGATATTGTGTTAAGCAGGAAATTTATAGTTAATTACCTCACTTTTAAGCCTAATAATTTCTATATTGTCTTGACAAATACTATTGAGTGGAATTATTATTTTAAAGAAAGCCCATTTTTGCATTGTATGTAATTACAGGATAGCAACAATCATTATCCAAACCCATATGTAAACATATTTTAATATTCTTCACTGAAAATTGAATTTATATTGAGTTATTGCCCTTTGAAATTGCAAAGAAATTGCTGTCACCGTTTTGAAAGGCAAGCTAAGGAACTCCTCCAGTATATTTACTTTTTCAGAGTTGGTAAACTTGCATGCTTTTTTGATAGTTATCTGAAAATTTGCTTGTTCAATTTTTCTTTCAATTTTTTTGTCTCGCCTGCAATGAAAAGTCTTGGCCTTGTTTTCATGGATCATTGACTTAATAAACATTTGTAAAAACCTGCGTCCAAGTTTTGTGGTTAAATCCATTGACCTAAATGTCATGCTTGAGTGACTTAAATCCATTTCTCAGCAACTGTAATACCTAGGCCCATCATATTGGGTCTATAGAAAGCAGGGATCACCACAGACAAAAAATCAAGGGGGATGGAGCATGTGGAGGGAACCAAAATGAATTGAGATTTTCACCATATAGAAAATTGTTGGAGATTTTAATATGGGTTACATTATTTGTGAGCAAAATTTTATCCTCAGAAAAGTTCCTTTTCATTAGATTTTGTCCCATCTTGAAGGCTAAAATGTATAAGAAATTATAGTATGATTTCACCCCTCTGACAATTCCTCTTGTGAGATTCAAAAGAATGTTATTTTGGTTATGCTGCCCATAAATATTTTAATATATTTTTATATGCAAAGCGAAAGCAAAATGTAATATTTGTAGGTTTCATAATGAGTGAGAATTAGTTATCTCTTGATATCAACTCGAGTTATTTAATTTGGATATAATAATTTACGAGAGCTGATATCAAGCGATATCTAATTTTTACCCATATACAGTTGCATCGATTCTTCAGGAATATTTGTTTGTTTTTAATTTGGCGTCCGGGCTGCAGGATATCTTAACGTTCATTTCTCTGTGACATCAAATGTTTCTGTGCAAAAATGGCTTTCAATATGGTGCCATTGTGTTGCAAAATTGTTGACCAAACAAAATATACTAATTTTCCTACACTATCACGTCTTGATCAATCAAATGGGCAGATTTTTTATATCACTAGTTCATATCACATTGTACACGGTGTGATATCAAATTTCCCTAACCGTCCGAGAGTTAGATAATACCGGTCTCATAAGAGAATATAATTTGACTTTGACCAAGATGGCGGCCAACTAAAAATAGAAAAAAGGGGTCAAAATTAAAAAATCTTCTCCTCTGAAGCTACTATGCCAATCTCGGCCAAACTTTGCTGAAATGATCCGTCCAAAATTGTGTCTGATGGTCCCCACCTCTGAACAAGATGACCGCCACAGTGGAACATAGTTTAACATAGGACCCTATGCAAAATTCACATAAAAATTTTCTTGTCTGAAACTACTTGCCCAATTAGAATAAAATTGTGGTGGAATGGACATAAGGTTGTCCCCTTTCAAAATTGTTCCGATCGTCCCGGCCTCCGACCAAGATGGCCATCACAGCTGAACTTAGTTTAACATAGAACCCTAGTGAAACGTGCATTAAAATCTTATTGTCAGAAACTACTGGCTCAATTAGGACCAAACTTTGGTTAATAGTCATAAGATGATTGTCTTTCAAAATTATGTCTGATGGTCCCGACCTGCAACCAAGATGGGCGCCACAGCTGAAGTTAGAGGACCCTATGGGAAATTCACTTAAAAATCTTGTTGTCCGAAACTGCTTGATGAATCAGAACTAGACTCTGGTGGAATGGTCATTAAATGGCCCTCTTGCAAAATTGTGTCCAATGGTCCTGACCTCTGACCAAAATGGCCATCACGCCGAACTTTAACATAGGACCCTATGGGAAATTTACATAAAAATCTTGTGTGAAATTACTTTCTAATGTAGAACCCAACTGTGGTTAAATGAACATTAGGTAGTACTCTTTCAAATTTTTGTCTGATGGTCCCAACGTCTGACCAAGGTGACTGTCACAGCCCAACTTAGTATAACGTAGGACCTTTTGGGAAATTTACGTAAAAATCTTCCTGTTTGAAAGCAGTTGCTCAATTAGAAACAAACTTTGAATGAATAGCCATTATATTGTCTTCTTCCAAAATTGTGTCCAGCTGTCCTCTCTCTGACCAAGATGGCCACCGCAGCTGAACTTAGTTTAACTTGGGACCCTATTAGAAATTTACAAAAATCTTCTAGTCTGGAACTGGTTGGTCAGTTAGTACCAAACTTAATGGAAGAGTCATTTGATGGTCCTATTCGAAAATTTTGTCCGGCTGTCCTGCCCTTTGATCAAAATGACTTTATTTTATCATAAGATTGGATATACATATACTGGTAATTTGTTCTCCACAATTCATATTTAAATCTCCTGCCACAGACTTTTCTGTACTTTAACATTTAACCCTGTGGGAACTGGTCGCTATATGTAATAGGCAATGTACATGTACTATCAGTTGAGTGATACAGGCTCCTGGGACCCTCTGGTTTGTGATAAGAATCAGTTAGGAATTTTACCCAATTTTAATGACAATACAAAAGAATTGTGCATGTTGGCACCGTTTACAAATTCCAAGCATGTTATTAATTTTCTGTTGTTGCCTCTGTTACATATACTTGCAGTATGCACCATGGAATGCTTTTTTGTTTCATTGCACCAAGAAATGCTTATTGTGAATTCATTTTCTAATGCATTGAATATAGAACTTTGAAAGGTTTACAAGATTCATATGCTAAACCATCTAGAATTTGATAAAAATAATCAATATTCATGTGTCATGTCAATAAAGGGAGGTAATTTGGCTTTAGTATTGACTTGATTTGTTGTAAAAATTCTAAAGATAAGTGTAATTTGTACTTAACTGTCAAACAGAATAAAGGTAGTTCACCGAGATGTTCATTTTGAAAAATAATTCCTGTCGCACATTATGAAGGAGAGATCATTTAACTTTCGCATACATGTGGATTGGATTTATCATATGGTTTTCACATGGTAATGATCCAGATCTAAGGTATCTTATAGATTTCATTAAAACTTCATAGACCGCCTCGGTGGTCTCGTGGTAGCGTGCTCGCCCCGAGTGCGGAAGGTCGCGGGTTCGATCCCCGGCCGGGTCAAACCAAAGACATTAAAATTGGTATTTGCTGCTTCTCTGCCAAGCACGCAGCATCTAGGAGTAAGAGCAAAGACTGGTCGGCTCGCAGTCAGTATAATGTGTCCAAGTGAGGTGATATGTCTTCCTGCAGACAGTTACCTCGTGAGCTAGCGCATTAAAAATCCAACTTGGTGTGTCGGTCTAGAACAAAGCAGGGATCATATTCATTATCATATCAACATGTTCTCGTCCTGATATGCACTTGGTTGCCACTGGACGTTAAACAATAATTCAGCCATCCATTAAAACTTCATACAAACTATTTCACCATGTTACATGTAAGAGATGCAAGAACACAAATCTAGACTAGGTTTTTAAAATTACCCTTTCAACAAAAGAATTTTTTACTTATTGAGCTTTTTATACGACCGCAAAATTTTTGCGGTCGTATATTGGTATGACGTTGGCGTCGTCGTCGTCGTTGTCGTCTGCGTCGTCTGCGTCGTCGTCCGAAGACATTTGGTTTTCGCACTATAACTTTAGTATAAGTTAATAGAAATCTATGAAATTTAAACACAAGGTTTATGACCACAAAAGGAAGGTTGGGATTGATTTTGGAAGTTTTGGTCCCAACAGTTTAATAATCAGGGGCCAAAAAAGGGCCCAATAAGCATTTTTCTTGGTTTTCGCACAATAACTCTAGTATAAGTAAATAGAAATCTATGAAATTTTAACACAAGGTTTATGACCACAAAAGGAAGGTTGGGATTGTTTTTGGGAGTTTTGGTCCCAACAGTTTAGGAAGTAGGGGCTAAAAAACAGGGCTCACCACACTTGAAAATAACAGGGAGACTCAGAGTCTCCCTCAGGGTAGCAACAGGGAGACTTCAGGGCATGACAGGGAGACTTCCAAGTCTAAAGAGAGACTGTGTTTTTTCCCCCAATTTGTCGCCTGTCGAGTAAATACCTGTTATTTTGTGTCTTATAGTGTATACTATACATTCCTTTATTGTGTTTTATCCTGTATTGTTTGAGACTTTATCTACATTTACTCCATATCTTTCCATTTAATCAATATCCTTCGAGAATTTTTCATGATGAGTCCTGGGACTCATCATTTTTCAGAATGGTGAGTCCCAGCTGATTTTGATGAGTCCCAGTCCCAGGACTCATCAGCACTTTTTTAATGTACATTGCTGCATGATTTTGACCATGGTAGGCCTATTGTACTATTGTTAAAGTTTAATTAAAATCATGTGCTGCCTTAAAATACTGACGAATATAATTTGAAATAAAAAAAAATTTAAAAAATGAAATTATGCAGTGGTGCTCCAAACTTGGAAGAAAATTTCTGTTACAGATATGAGCAAAAATATTTGTACCTTTTGACACAACTTATTTATTATTGCCATTTTATTTTTTAATATTTATTTATCTATACTCTTTACTATTATTTTTTCTCAAACATACTCTTAAAATCCTCCCATTCACCTTGCTTGAACACCTTAATAATCAATACATGTATTGACAAAATTTCCATTTGTGCGTAAGTATGTCAAAACCGCTAAATTTATTTTTAAATAAGGTCTACATATTGTTACCGGTCGGTAAAAAACACCGTGACCAATGAAAAATCACGAGAATTCCGACTGCCGCGATTTTCTAGCTTACTTTTTGTCGTTTCTTTCCCCTTCCTCCAAGAAAACAAAAAATGGCGGCTCGAGATTTTTAATGAAAATAACGGTCTTCAGACGCAGCTGATTACGTACGTTGTTCGGAGGCGCCTTACTTAAAAACACAGGGCGACTCATTTGTCGCTCTGGAGCCGATGACAGGGCGACATTGGCGAGCATTAGGCGACTTAATCGCCCTAATCGCCAAGTTTGGTGAGCCCTGAAAAAGGGCCCAAATAAGCATTTTTCTTGGTTTTTGCACAATAACTTTAGTATAAGTAAATAGAAATCTATGAAATTTAAACACAAGGTTTATGACCACAAAAGGAAGGTTGGGATTGATTTTTGGAGTTTTGGTCCCAACAGTTTAGGAATTAGGGGCCAAAAGGGTCCAAAATTAAACTTTGTTTGATTTCATCGAAAATTGAACTATTGGGGTTCTTTGATATGCCGAATCTAACCGTGCCTTTAGATTCTTAATTTTTGGTCCCGTTTTCAAATTGGTCTACATTAAGGTCCAAAGGGTCCAAAATTAAACTTAGTTTGATTTGAACAAAAATTGAATTCTTGGGGTTCTTTGATATGCTGAATCTAAACATGTACTTAGTTTTTTTATTATGGGCCCAGTTTTCAAGTTGGTCCAAATCGGGGTCCAAAATTAAACTTTGTTTGATTTCATCGAAAATTGAAGTATTGGGGTTCTTTGATATGCCGAATCTAACTGTGCATTTAGATTCTTAATTTTTGGTCCCGTTTTCAAATTGGTCTACATTAAGGTCCAAAGGGTCCAAAATTAAACTTAGTTTGATTTTAACAAAAATTGAATTCTTGGGGTTCTTTGATATGCTTAATCTAAACATGTACTTAGTTTTTTTATTATGGGCCCAGTTTTCAAGTTGGTCCAAATCAGGGTCCAAAATTAAACTTTGTTTGATTTCATCGAAAATTGACTTATTGGGGTTCTTTGATATGCCGAATCTAACCGTGCATTTAGATTCTTAATTTTTGGTCCCGTTTTCAAATTGGTCTAAATTAAGGTCCAAAGTGTCCAAAATTAAACTTAGTTTGATTTTAACAAAAATTGAATTCTTGGGGTTCTTTGATATGCTGAATCTAAACATGTACTTAGTTTTTTTTGTTATGGGCCCAGTTTTCAAGTTGGTCCAAATCGGGGTCCAAAATTAAAGCTAAAAAAGGGGTAAATTTTTTTTTTTTTGGGGGGGGGGGGAATTCTCCACAGCATATTGTATTGCACAAGAATCAAAAAATTGAATATAAATTCAAATCATATGACCAATTCTAAGTTCTTTATTTCAGTTATTCTGTGTCAGAAACCTATTATGTGTCAAATATTTGAAGAAATTTTCAATTGCACAGTATTGTGCAATAGCAAGAAATTGATATGTGTGCTCTGCTATCAAAACCTTATTATTAACAAATTCCATGACTATGATGTCATTTTCTATTTTAATATGTTATGGTGTATTTAAATGGGCTGTTATGGTTGCAAAGTATAAAGAAATGGGGGGGGGGGGGGGTTGAAAACAAAATTTAGGGGGGGGGGGGGGGGGGTAAATGAGAAATTGGGGAGGGGGTAATTTTTTTCTCATTTCATATTTCATAAATTAAAAAGAAAATTTCAAATTTTTTTAGCAAAAAAAGGGGGGGGGGGGGGGGGGTTACATTAAATTTTATTGTTTTTTGTTTTTTTTTGGGAGGGGGGGGGTCAATGTGCAACTTGATAGTGTATTGCACAAAAGCTAAAAAAAGGGGTAAATTATTATTTTTTTTGGGGGGGGCAATTCTCCACAGCATATTGTATTGCACAAGAAGCAAAAAATTGAATATAAATTCAACTCATATGACCAATTCTAAGTTCTTTGATTTCAGTTATTCTGTGTCAGAAACCTATTATGTGTCAAATATTTGGAGAAATTTTCAATTGGACAGTATTGCGCAATAGCAAGAAATTGATATGTGTGCCCAATTTTAAATTTTAAATTGGTTATTTCTGATTTATATATAAAAACAAATAATACTGATATGGTTTGAATAGGTAAATTAAAAAATTTTAAGTTCTTAGACAACATTCATTCTGTGTCAGAAACCTATGCTGTGTCAAATATTTATTCACAATCCAAATTCAGTATTGTATCAAGCTTGAATGTTGTGTTCATAATTGCCCCAACTATTCAGGGTTCGACATCTGCGGTCGTATCTAGCTGCGCCCAGCGGAGCATTTTATTAGATTTGGCCCAGGTGCAGCTATTGCCATCTCTTTGCATCCGTCATTGTCTTCCATCGTCGTCGTAAATTTTCCTTTAAAGATCTCTTGTGAAATAACTGCGCCAATTCCAATTGGGACCAAATTTTCGTGGAATGTTCCTTGGGTCGCTCCCTTCCAAAAATATGTCTTGCATCCCCGACTTCCAACCAACATGACTGCTGCTACTAAAAATTAAAATGAGGGATTAATTTTAAGATTTTTTATATTTTTCCTATTGAACAAAGATAAAACAATATTTACCTTAAGTTTTATACTCTCCAAAATTGTCTTTGTCCATGAATCCCATGGAATTATGTTAAACATGTTTCTAGTTATCTCCCTTTACAGGAATTATTTTGCTTTAGATAGTACACCACATCAAGATATTCATAAGAAGACAGTTTGATGGATTTCAGTTAAACTTGTCACAAAGGTAGTACAATATGATGATGTGACTGAAGCAAAATCATTCCTGTAAAGGGGAGATAACTAGAATCAAGTTTAACATAATTTCAGCCTGATATTTAAGAGCAGGAGTATCATTTTGCACACAGTACATCTAATTGTATTTAGATTCCATTTAAGGATTGTTCTTATTGACAGCTATGTATACATGTAATTGTTATTTTCTTGTTTATGAATGTTAAAATGGTTGAGTTTGAGGTTTTAAAAATATTGAAGAGAAATGTAAGCAATATGAGAAATTGTCAAGGTGAGATGAGAGGAATTGTCAAAGTGAGATTATTTTTTTTTTGAGGAGGGGTGCCAGTATGAAGGATAACCACATATAAGCTCAATAAGGTATTATTGTGTTTTAGTTTCAATAATGTAAAAAATACTAAGGTTGAAGAAAGTAGAGTTCATTTTTACCTGCGTCACCAACTGTGAAAGCAGGTCAAGTAGCCGATCGACTCCATCCGTCTGTCATGCTTAGGGGTACATACTTTGTGTAATCTGAAACTCCTACTGTATTGACCAATATTTTTCAAACTTTGCATAGTGTTTATATACATATTGAAGATGTGCACCTTCAATTTGGGGTCAAATATGACAAATTTATACTATGAATTTTTGCATGTTGAACTTTGCCTTTTTTCAGTAATACATGCTATGAACGGTGCATACTTTGTGTAATATGTAACTCAGACTGTATCGAACCAATATTTTGCAGACTTTGCATAGTGTTTATATACAAATTGAAGATGTGCACCTGCTATTGGAGGCAAATTTGACAAATTTTTACTATGAATTTTTGCATGTTGAACTTAGCCATTTTTCAGCAATACATGCTATGAACGGTGCATACTTTGTGTAATCTGTAACTCAGACTACATTGAACCAATATTTTCAAAATTTGCATAATGTTTATTTTTGCATGTTGTACTTAGCCAGATAAACATATGACGTAGACGCAGGTCCAGACATGTAATTGGTCTTGTTTATTATTCACTTGAAACCAATATTGATCATTTAATATCTCTCCAGACATTGAATATATAAATTAATTGGACCATCAAGTAATTCTATAATATTTATTGTGTAGGAAAATGGACAGAAAGCAGATGTGAAAGAAAAGATCAAAAGAAGGTTAGTACACCAAGCTTTTGGTTGCATGTTGTATCAGGGGCTTGGTGGTAGTTAAACTATAAACGTTCACTTGCCTTGATAAACAAACTTGAATCAAGGTTGGTTTGATTCAGATCTTGACACACAGTGTGTTATTTTTCACCAATTGATGTGTTATTTTAAGAAATTGGTGGTAGTTAAACTATAAACATTCACTTGCCTTGATAAACAAACTTGAATCAAGGTTGGTTTGATTCAGATCTTGACACACAGTGTGTTATTTTTCACCAATTGATGTGTTATTTTAAAATTTGGGAAATCAGTGTGATTCTATGAAATAGTTATTGCTTGAAGTGTGTGACTGTATTACCCTATTCAGATACTCTGTTTTGAACAAATTCCTGGTATGAAGGAGATTGGAAATTAGTTAAGATAGAATGTTGCAGCTATAGCAGCCTGATTTTGTCTTGCCTGCAATAAAAGTTCCGGAAGGCAAGACATAGGTGTTGCTATTGAAGCGTAGGAGGCTGCGTCAACAATTCTTGACCATAATTTTTCTCTATTAAAGAGTTATTTATTGATGTAGATAGTTCATCATAACTGTTATTAACAAGTTTTCTGCTTAAGTTAGTTTGATAGGAACTACTTGTGATAGATCAATGATATATTCTAGAAATTAAAGTTGCATTACTATCAGTACATCTCAATTTGAAAATTGTTTCGAGGCCCTGCCCCCTAGGTCATGGTCCAGTGACTTTAAATTAATTAGCAATGTTGTTGTCCAGATTTTTTCGGCCAACAGGTGAGACATATCTCTGTGTCAAAGTTTATTACTATGGTTGAGCACATACACAAAGGACATAATTAATACACTATAGAATTACATGTACATTCCTGAATAATGAGAATATTTAACATTATCATTTGTCATGAGAGTGATAAGTAGGTATGTGAAAGGATAATTAAGATCAGTTCTTTCTGGGTGCTTTACACCAAAAAAAAAAAAATGAAAGCATCACGAAACATCCAATAAAAAACAAAACCAATAAATAATCAGTCAGTTTAGTTCATTTGGTTTTTTCCCTTTTGAAACCATGTTCATCTGTATATATAGAGCTCATTTATATATGGATGAACCCTTAGTACCATGAACTTATATACCTGATTTGTTTGAAAACTTGCAGTACATACCAACTGGATGAGAGACAAAATATTTATTATTATATTATATTCATTTTGTTTGCTGTCAACCCCCAGGGGTATAACCATGCATTTCAAATAAAGATTATTATATTTGATAGGCATTAATAAGGTAAACATTGTAATCTTGTCTTAATACAGAATGGCTTTATTTTTTGTGGTGGGACAAATTATCATTATCAAAATTGTTTTGACAGAGCATTGCAAATTTGATTCCTGAAATCTTCATCCTAGCAAAGGATGCTTGGCTTTGCAATCTGATGCATTTACAATTATTCTATGGTGCAAGAATGTTTATTGTTTATGTTGATGAGGATATATACAAATTTCAATTTTAAATCTGTTTACAGGAAATCTGAACCTTTGAGTTTAAAGACTGTACAAAGTAAAAAAAGACGGAAAAGTGAAGCAGCCATTACTCCAAGAAAAGGTAAGTTATACTGTTTGTTGGAAATACTAATATGTTTGTTTTGATTGGTCTTGTCAAAACTTAACCATATTTAAAGGGAAGTAGCAATGTTCTGATACAGATCAGGGTAGTGTTTCACTAAAGATCATAAGAGTTACTGATCATAAATACATTGAATATGTATAAGTTGTGACAGGTTGTAACTCTTACGACCTTTAGTCAAACAGTACCCTGTAATAAATACACAAACCTAGTGGTCTAGGTTGTTTGTTAAAACCATTGGTTACAAGTATGTCAGTACTAAGACTGTCAGTTTGAACCCATCTTGTGATTAGAGATGTGCTCAAATCTGATCTTAACTCACAAAGATTGCCAAGTTTTCCCCGTCATAGGTTTGTGGATCTGCTTTTTTTTAGTCCTGCTCAAGGTGGACATGTTAAGCTTCTTAAGGCAATAAAAACAGGAAGGAATAGATGCAATTTTAAAGATTTCTTATGTTTTACCAAAAGTGCTTAAGGATGGTATTACCCAATTTTGATAGACTTTTCCCTGTATATTTCACCCAGGTACCTACAATATAAATATTTTAATTGACTTATTCTGTGTATATATTACTGCACTTTAATTATATTTCCATTTGTCACAATATGTTTTTTTCTTTTTCAGGCATGAGATTACGAACACGGAAATTATAGTGAACAGAAGCTACAGTGTTAAGTCCATTTATTTTCATTATGTATCGAGGAAATTGATACCTTTTAGCATTGAAATATTGTAATGTTCTGTTAAGAATAAAATTACATTTTCTTAAATCGACTTAACCATGAAAAAACTTGAATTTGCTTGGCCTAAATGAAATGAAATGCAAGAAGATTGAATGAATAAAGAGAAGAACTGCATAATTTGAGTCAGTACATTTAGAACAAGTTCAAAGCTGCTTTATGTAATTTATTCATGTGATTGTCAGTTAAAATGCACGAGTCCTTTGGCATTGCTCTATTTTGTTTTTAGCTCACCTGGCCTATTGGACCATATAAGCTATTGCAATCATTTGGTTTCCTTGGGTGACCCCTTCTAAAATTATGTCTGACATCCCCAACTTCCAATGGCTGCTTTTTATGCAAAAAAAAGGAAAAAGGAAGGATGAATTTAAAAAAATCTATGAAACTAAGATCAAACCAAACTTGGCACCAATGGTCCTTTTGTTGTCTTCTTTCAGAATTGTGTCCAATGACCTGGACTGTCAACCAAGATGGCCACCCAAGCCGATCTTAGTTTAACATCGGACCTAATGGCAAAATTCATTTAAAAATCTTCTGGGGCAATTGGAACCAGACTTGGTTGGAATGGTCCTTGGATGGTCCTCTTTCAGAATTATATCCGATGACCCCGTCTGTCATCCAAGATGGCCACCAGAGCAGAACTTAGTTTAACATAGGACACTATGGGAAATTTACTTAAAGATCTTGTTCGAAACCAATTAGCCAATTGGAACAAAACTTGGCAGGAATGGTCCCTAGGTGATCCTCTTTCAGAACTATATCCCATGACCGCACCCGTCATCCAGGATGGCCACCAGATCCAAACTTAGCTTAACATAGGACCCAAGTGAGCGATACAGGCTCCTGGGAGCCTCTAGTTCAGAATTATATCGGATGACCTGGACTGTAAACAAAGATGGATACAAAACAAAACTTGGCAGCAATGGTCCTCGGTTGGTCCTCTTTCGTAATTTTATTCGATGACCCTGTCCACCGTCCAAGATGGCTGCTAGAGCGGAACTTGGCCTAACATATCACCTAATGGGAAAGTTCACTGAATGATCTTGTTTAAAACCAGTAAGACAATTGGAACTTGACAGCAATATTCCAGGCTGCCAGTCAAGATGGACATAGTCCAGGTGAGCGATACAGGCTCCTGGGAGCCTCTAGTTTTGTTTGTTCGTTGGGTTTTTTTTTAGAAAAATTGTTTCTGGTTTATGTGGAACAAAATGTAAAATATAATGGTGGGAAATATATAGCATGAACAAAAGGAAGTAGGTGTGTGGCGGTGTAATTTCAACTAATATAGCTACTGTAAGCTTGCAAATATACAATCTAATTAAAAACCGATCTCTCATCGCTCCCGTTTTCTGATATGTCGCCCACGCGACATATCAGAAAACGGGAGCGATGAGAGATCGGTTTTTAATAAGATTGGCAAATATAAATTAAACATTTTGATATACTCAACACGACACAGTTGCTTGGGTTTAAGGTTTTTGACCTGTGATTCTCTTCATATTTGAATGAACTTGCCAAATCCTCAAACGGGTTCAATTTATAGATTATAGAAAAATCTGAAATGGGAAACATTATTTTCAGGAAGAAGACTTTTGAAATGTTAGATTCTTGCATCCCACTCAAAAAAGTTGAGAAGCAAAAAAATAATAAAATATGTAAGGAAGAAAGTCACTGGTCCAATTTATGTGGGGACATGGGGTATGTGAGCCTTTTTACTAAAAGTTATTTAATTTTCAAACCATGGCGCACCTGGCCGGAAAAGCCAGAGATTATCATCTATTTATGTAGAGTTATAATTTATGAACACAATAACTCGGAGGCCAATGGCCTGATTGTCAAATGTAGTAGAATGATTGGTCCTGATACCTTGTTGATCACATGATTGGATTTTGAGTCTACAATTTATTGTGAGAGTTATGGGATGTTTTCATCCTTACAGAATTGTGAAAACATCTCCACATAGGCCATTGATCTGATACCTGTCATATTTAGCAGGATGTTTGGTTGTGTTGTAGTTGTCACCATATTAACAGAGTTGGGAATTTCAACACCAAATTGATAGAAAGCTATTTATTTATACGTTTGTGCATGCATTGACTCAAATAGATTGTATTAACTGCCATCAAAATGATAATTGGTCATCAGTTGTCAACATATGCGTACATGTAACTAGTCGAAAATATTGCATTTAAGGTACTGAAATATTTGTGGATCACCACAATCGATTCCATCAACTGAATTATTTATGGGCCTTTGTAAATACTTGATCAAAATATCTTGTAACTTCCGTAATTCGATTCAGGACCTCCGTCTATATTTATGGATCTCAGATTTATTAACATCCATACGGCATGGATTTCAGGACGTCTTCGAATCGATTTGAGGATCTATTTCAGGAGCTCCAGGTCCAAAAGTATTTGAGGGCGAATTAAATTTCCTGATGCTTACAAATGCTGGTTCGTTATGTACCGGCGACCTTTTAAGTTACGTATGTTCAATTTTAAAATTAAATAGGAAGGAACTCGTGGGCTTAATTAATAGAACATAGATTGGAATCTGAATTTCCCCAGTGCAAAATACCTTTTTGTTCAAAATTTGAAGAAGTCTTTTTAATAAGTAATATGTAGCGCAGGTAAAAATTAAATTTTTTCTTAAAAAAAATCCAGTAACATGTTTATATTGGGTAACAGATGCCAAGATATCTTGGAGAATCTAGTTTCTTTGAAAAGGAGCTAAAACTATATTATATATTATTATATAATATGATAATATTTTTAATTATTAAACAACGGCCCAACTGACAAAATACAGCCTCCAACCGACTATTGCTGTCCAATATCTTAAGGTAAAAAGCAGTAAATTAATCGGGTAAAAAACACTTTAAAACCACGAAAAGATAATATGGAAGGAAAAGTTGTGTAAATTACGAAAAAATATAATGGTAGTTAGAATTTTTTAATTAAAGAAATTTTAATGTTCTTTTTATAGTGTTATCTATTTGGTAAATGGAAAAATAAGTGGAAACCCAATGAAATATCGAATGTAACGTTAACGGATGTGCCAATTGTCGATCCCTGGTTCCAAAATTACTATTTTAAACCGCATAAAAGTCGAGATAACACTATTGTAATTTATTATTACCGACATTAATTTTTGATTTGATTGTTGCAAATAATCCAATACAAAAACGTGCAATTCTTGGTTTCTATAAACTTTAAGACTGCGCTCTAGCATATATGAAAGTGCAATTTCATATATTTAATAGGTAATACAATTTTGGTTTGACGGTTCGGTACTGTTTTTAGTAAAACAAAAGAAAGGCATTGTACAAATCGATATGTGTATTTGATATGTTGTTTACTCATTCGTTTCTCACAAAAACAAAGGCGAAATCATATATTTGAACCACTTTTCAAAACTTTTATTATCTTTGTTAATTGAAGTACTTTGATAACTTTGCACTGTGATTTAATAGTCATTTGTTTTTAGTATATTTGATCGTGAAATGGCCGATAGATAGAAAGTTTAATATATAGAAATATACTGAGTTCAGAAACTAAACAAGGTATTTATTTTATTATTATTATTTGATTACATATTTCATGTATTTTTCTTATTTTAATATGTGTCCGAATAAATTTTGTCGTCTTACGTTTCACTGATAAATATAATGGTACTAAATTGTAATTAATTTGCCAAAAAAATTTGTTCATTTTTTTTAAACTAAAATAAGTCTGATCCGTAAATTTCGAATACAAAGTATAAAATACCGTCTTTGAAACTGATTGAGCCTCAAGTTTTATTTTTAATATCTTCAAATGCCACGAAGAACAAAAAAGTAAGTTTTTTTCAGTATCCTGCATTTTTTAAAATGTCTTATTATGCTTTTATACTAGACACACAAACTATCCTCGGGATCCATGATAACTTTTCTTCGCCCGAGAGAAACAACCCAAATATATAGTGTGAATCTTCTTTTGAACTTGAGATTTTTATTATTTTATCTGTAGAATATGTCATCCATTGCTGCAGACGTAATTGACCCCGATGTGGCTGACACTTTTCTCACGTGCTCGGTATGCGAGGAGCCATTCAAATATCCCGTTGGACTTCCATGTCTGCATTCCTTTTGTAAGGAATGTCTAACCAAACATATTCTTAGTACCACTAAAGGAATGAAAAACCCAAAAGGATTCAATTGTCCAAAATGTAGGCGACATATTGATTCCCCAGATCCACACCAGCCACCACATTCCTGGGCCGAATTATTTGCACCAAATCATTTTGTTTTGAGTTTGATGGAGGGCGTTAAGCTAAGAAGCGATTCTCATAAATGCGATCCATGCTCTAGAAGAAATGAGAAAGTTATAGCTATAAGATGGTGTAAAGAATGTGGCGAAGCCTTGTGTCAGAATTGCGAGGGATTCCATAGATCCATGAAATATTCGCAACACCATCATCTTGTTAGTATGGATGACCTTAAAACTCAACCAATCAAAAATACCGTATCAAGACCGCCATGTCCCGATCATGAAGGTACAGTTTTGGGATTCTTCTGTGAAGACCACAATCAAGTCGTCTGCTCATCATGCGTAACAATCGATCATCGTAGATGTAAACACGTGACAACGACTGCGGAGGCAGCAGAGAAGCAACACGTCGACGGAGAAACATTGACAGAGAGGCTGAAACTACAAAGAGATTGGGCACGACGTATTGTAGATAACAGACAACATAGTTCACGTGTTTTAGAGGATTCAACTGATCAGATTCGACACCAGATAACAAGTATCAGACAACAAATCAACGATCTTTTGGTCCAAAGAGAAGTTAAAGCGCTCGAGGAGTTAAAGGCACTGCAGACAGAAGAAAAAGAGAAATACGATACAGTGATAGAAACATGCGATGGTTTGGTCAGTACGACTGAGAACGCAATAGATCTTCTTCAAAATTCTATGAGACATGGATCTGACACCGATCTTATACTTGCCATCGATAATGTAAGAAATGAATCTTTATCATGCGAGACTAAACTTGCAGAACTTTCAGCAAGTCTGAAAGATCTGTTTATCAACTTCAGTGCCGACAACACCTTACAAGCTGTAATAAACGGTCTGGATGAAATTGGAAGAATAACTACAACCCATGCTCATGTCAATCTAACAGCACCTTATAATGTGGAGCCGATGACCTATCGCAGTGAACATTCCCATCAGCACCACAATCACCATCATCACCATCATCACCATTCACATCGTGAACACACCCATCGAGAACATTCTCATCGTGACCACGGGTTCGTACATCACGATGATAAACGCAAAGAAATTGAAATGGAATCCATTCGGAGCCTGCCTGAGTCTCCACTGAGTACAGGCAGAAAGTCTCCCGTTGCAATGCGCCCTCCTGCAATCCAACACAAAGCCATATCGCCAGACGAACAAATTAAATCTCCAATGATAACTCCTAGAAAAATGCGCAAGCAGACTCCAAGTCCTCTACCGCCATTGATGCTTCCGAAATCAGTCTCGCCATTTCCCTACCGTCGAATGATTCCAAAGCCAGCTACATTAGAAACATTTTTCAAAGGGCGTACAAGTAATGACAGAGAAAATAGTTGTTTTACAGGTGCAGAAATAATCCAAGATGGCCGAATCATTCTTGTTGACCAAACTCATAGGAAAGTTAAGGTATTTAACCACAACTATCAATGGTGCGGAGAAAAGGTATTGCCAGCGAAACCGTACGATGTATGTTGTATTGGTGGATCCGATATTGCTGTTACGCTCCCAACTGAAAAGAAAATACAGTTATACACAGTACGGGACAGCGATTTCATTTGTATTGCAAACATCCAAACGGGTGCCAAATGTTGGGGAATCGCCTATGCTCAGAAAAAGTTTGCTGTCTGCTGTTTCTCTGCACCGCCGTCGGTGAAACTGATGTCACGTGACGGAAGAGAACTGAAAACGATTGCGCGAGATATGGCTGGGAACGACTACTTTAACTTCCCAGACTATGTAGCCATGGACAAGGCAACCAAGAACATATATGTTACAGATCGATATCGGAAAAGCATATCGTGTATAACTGCACTTGGAGAAAAGAGGTGGGAAATTCGATACGATAATTTAAAAGTGCCGCGTGGCATTGCCATATATGGAAGTAAGGTCTTCGTCGCCGGTTGCCGCTCACATACAGTCGTTCAGCTCAACATCGATGGAGATATCCTTGGTGATATTATTTCGGAAGGCATCAGTTATCCAACAAAGATCGTAGTGCATCCGAATGGAGAAAACATTCTTGTCACTCAGCATCAAGCTTCATTGATTGATGTAGAGAAAAACATGGTGAAGATATTCAGTCTAAATAACCAGTGATTTGGCGGAATTCAATCACCCATGCCTTTTATCTTTTGGTTCTCCAGATGAAATTGTTTCAAAAACACAATGTTGCATGGATTTACACGTTTTTATAAAGAACGGTTAAAAGTAGGCCAGCAAATCATAAGATAGGAATATGAGTAGAATTTGTGATTAATCAGTTGCTTTATATGATACAAGATAAGAATACATTCAATATAAATATACAATCTTTTTAAAACTGTCAGCAGTTAAACCAGAAGGTCAACTTCGTTTTTGTGATCAAAAAAAAAATTACAAAGAGATTTTTAAATTTAAAAAATGAAATGTTTTGTTTGTTTTATCATAAGTTTAATTTGTATAGTGTAGTGTAGTCTAGTGTAGATGTGTGAAAAATGTAATACTAGTAATTTGTAAAAACAAATAAAGGGAATAGTTACCATTACTATTATTCAATCGTTTTTAAAGTGTTGACAAATTATGGAGCAACCATTTTTTTTTTTTTTTTTTTTTTGGGGGGGGGGGGGGTTGATCCTGCCTTTTTTGTAGATATTTTGGTCCTGAATTTTCTTTCGGCTTTATTTCTACATACCTCAATATTGCTTTTGGGGACAGTTTTAACACAAGTTTGTCAAATTTACGTCTTCAAGGCATGTTTTTCAACGTGAAGGAAACTCAGAAACCAGTTTTTTTTACCTGTAAGTCTGTTTAGCATTCCTTTCATATCACAGTAGAATGGATTTGGTTCTGAATATCCTTCATGGCGATCGTCCAAAATGTGGTAAAAACTGACCCAATCGCCTTTATACACGACTTTTTGGGGGGTAGAAAATTTTTCATCGCACAGCCTTCTTTTATTTATGCATGTATCCTTATCCTTGTGGCATTTGTTTGTTTTGTTCCATTCTCAGGATTTTGTCTTTTCCTTTGGATTTCGAATTTTCAGTTTTTCCCACTGTTTTGTCGCTTCGATATTCTTTTGTTGATACTTAAACAATGGACTTGTACTCAAAATGCAAACTAATTAGTTCATCTTTTTAGCTTCTGTGGCTCTATTTTGAAGCTCATCATAATCACTCTTATAGATGGTTAAAATAATCTTTTAGTTTTCCATTTACTAGTTGGATGTGGTCTTATTTATTCACCCACAATATTCTGTCATGTTCATATCCTTATTGTCAAGCACACAAGTGAAAAAAGTAATTGATGAAAATATATAGGTTCCTGTGAATTTCATTGTTACTGGACAATGGTAATTCAGGAACAACACTGCATTTGACTTCTTTGCGGGGGTTCCAGATGACGTCGCGGCGTTTCCCGCATTTTCACTGCAGTTGAATTTCAACTTCAAAGGTAATTTTAAGGCATTTTACGCATCTAAAGGGGATTGCAGGAGAAAGGCAATACAAAGTCATTGTCAGAAAATATAAAATTTATTTGGGCTCGCTGCGAAACATCGGGAAAAGGCTCACTAAAGCTGTCCTTTTCTCATGTTTCTAAAGCTCGGCCAAATAAATTTTATATTTTCTGACAATGACTATGTATTGTATATATTACAGTCAAACTTGTGTTTAAAGGGAATACAAGGGATGGAAAATAAGTTGTCCTTTTTTTAGCATCCTGTATATATAGTTAATTAGTACCAATTTCGATTTACGAATCGTCAGATTTGCTCTAGGTCTAAAATTTTGAAAACAAAAACAACATTCCAAAAGGTTGAATTAAATGTCAAGTGTCAAAAATTTAATCTACGGGCAGATCTATGCACAATGGAGATACGTCTACGTTTTCACAAAATTTGACAATTTTATAGCAGTATAGAATTAAAAGTATATTTTTTTACAAGCTTCATACATAAGGGCCGGTAATTTGCTATATAGAGGTGCCCTTGAAAAAAAATTGAATATTTGAATACTAGTAACTTTTATTGAAAAATAAACACAACTTAAGAAAATTTATACTTTTAGTCCAGTCAATCTAGCATAAATTTGACCCTAACCTTAAAAAGTAATTGCAAAAGAAGATTTTTAAGTTTTAATTTTTAGCATTATACCCCAAATATACACAGAAAAAAGTCTAACAAAATCTAACTTGAGCAAGATAAAAAAATCACGATTTTAAAATTCCTATGGACATTTGCATTGAAAATGGGAGATAACTCTGCAAAAAAAGGCAGAAATATCAATAAGAATTGATACAAAATATAACTTTACCGCTTCTATTCAGCAGAATGTATTGATTCTTGACATTTTAGCTGTCTTTAGAGTATAACAAACAACTCTAAAGTTTTTTTCATATCTTTTATCAAGCTACAACCTAGATTTCGTAATTCATTAGTTGACCATTTATTAAATTTTTCAACTTGTCAAGGTAAAGAATCTCAAATTTAATAACAATAATTAAGCATATATTCTTCTTTTTGTGGTTTAAAGTTTCTTTAAATAAGGTAGATGCTGATCAAATATAATTTACAGATATAAACAATACCAAATTTTCACATTATTTTTTTCAAAATGATCACAAAGCCACAAATTTGCAATTTCTTTAATGAAAAATGCGCAAAAAAAATTAGAAATACCCATAACATTTCGGTTTTGTACATTTCATTAGCAGAAGATTATATAATATAGTCAAATACAAACTTATAACCCCATCAAAGTATCCTACTTTACATGAATTTTAAGAAAATCAACCAAAAACTGACAAAAAAGACTCATTTTTGCGGAGTTATCTCCCCTTCCAATGTTAATTTCCATAGGAAATTAAAAATGCTGAATTTGAGCTTTCCTCAAGTTAGATTTTATGAGACTTTTTTCTGTGTATATTTGGGGCTTAATGCTATAGATTAGAACTAAAACATTTTCTGTTGCAATTAGTTTGAGGTTGAAACTTAGTCTGACTGGACTATTTTCATCATTTCACCTTTGAACTTTCTTCTCAGTTTACGTACAAATCAGAAAATATGGTCGTAAATTATGAAATGCAATTTAGTAGCATAAATCTGATTATCTGTGTAAGACACCAACCAAGAAATTTTTAGGCGACAGGAAGTGATTTTGGATCATTGGAAAAATGTTTTATTTTTAGCTCACCAGACAGATTTGAGCTATTGTCAATCGGTCGTCGATGACTTTCCTTAAATTTCTGAAACCACTGGGCCAATTTAAACCAAACTTGGCAGCTTACGTCGTCCTCTTTCAGGATTATATGCGATGACCCCGCCGTCCAAGATAGCCCACATAGTTTAACAGAGGACCCTATCAGAAAATTTACTAAACAATCTTCCTTGTCTGAAACCAGTGAGCAATTTTGAGCGCAATTTGGAAAAGCCAGTGAGCCAATTTGCAATGTTCCAGACTACCAACCAAGATGGTCATAGTCAAACAATTTATTCTGCTTTAAGTCTGCAAATGATATCCAGACAATCAACACGTATTTCTGGTAGCCTATAGTTTGAAAATTCTATTCTTTTATTCCAGGTAATATTCGTCACACTTTTGATCTTGCTTTTTTTTTCTCCAAATTGGATCTTGCTTTTTTTTTCTCCAAACTGGATCTTGCCTTTTTTCTCCAAATTGAAATCTTGCCTTTTTTCTCCAAATTGAGATCTTGCCTTTTTTCAAATTTCTTTTTTGCTACACCGATGACAGTTAAAATCATCTTTTAAAAAATACTACTGACTATTTGATTTTTATTATTTCAAAAAAATATTGCACCACATGTGTAAAATATAATTCAAACATATGGTAAATGCTTACATGGTCAGTATGAATTACATGATAACCCAAACATCCATCGGATCGATGCTGAAAGATATGAGTTGCAATATCAACAATTTGGTTTGCTGCCTTTCGAAAAGCATTATGAGTAATAACAGGACAAAATATACCGTTTACAATAAAAACAAACAAAAAAACCATCTGCTACAAACTTTGGGTTTTATCCTAAATTGAAATTATAAAAAAATATAAAAATAAGGTCGATCGACTTAGAAAACTTAGGGATCAAATTTGAAATAAAAAGACAGGACCAGGATTTGGCAAAATAAAAAGGCAGGACAAGGATTTTGGCAAAATGAAAAGACAGGGTCACTTTAGGTGTGAAAAAAATGCATTGACCTGTGTCAATCAGGAAATTTGTTCATTTAAATGAAAATAAAAGTTTAGGGCACAATAGCGGCTGAAAACAAATCCAGGACCAAAATTTCGACGAAAAGAATAGGCAGGTTCAAACATTTGATACTACCCCCCCCCCCCCCCCCCACCCCCTCCCATAAAAATCAAATGGTTGCTCCCTTATTTTTAAAAAGTATGATCATTTGTTTCAAAAAGTCGTATTTATGATTTATTAGAACATCTGGTCTTATAATATTTGTTATTCATAAGTATAGTGTACCAAATATTCTCTAAAAAAATACTTGTTGTGATCTAAAAATACCTTTTTGAGACGGTTATAATAACTTTTTTGTGTTTATAATGAACGATAATTGTTCAGCATGAAAGACACCCAGAGAGCTCACACAATTTTTGTTATGTGACGGTACATGGTTTTGGTTCTCTAAGTACTAAAGTGGTAATATTCTACAAAAATACACAAGCATTATGGGTAGAAAACATGAGTTTACATTATTTCTATCAATTAGAACTTAAATACATTATATTACAGAGGTGCTAGATGATTTTTTTTATGTTAGATGTTTGAGTGTAAAGAAAAGAGTATATCTAGCAACCGTGTTACAAAGAAATAGATACACATTAACATTTTTATAATTAACAGTGAGACCAGATAAAAAAAAACACAGGGGAATATGGTCTGAATTTTTTTTATTTTGCTAGAACCCAAGACCAATCCATCATCCAGCTATTGGTAGTTTTATTACAATACGCCTCCCCCAAAATGATAAAAATAAAAGAATCCAGATGTCTATAACTTACATGGTAACTTACGGTTAGAACAATTATGTATGCATTTATTTTTTTAGTGTTTCGCTTGCAAAAGAACCCAAAATTTGCAGCAGACGACATTTATAATTGCATCATATATGATATATCAGACAATGTATTATTAACTTCGTATCACCGGTTTCACCAACAGTGCAGGTACTTGGTCCTTTCTCATTATTACTTTAGTAAAGTCACCCTCTGGATTAACACATGTCGCAACAGCTCCATGTAATTGTAGATTCGACCTCCCACTTGCTCCATAGTAACCATGTGACCCTTGAACTTTCAAAATCACAGTATGCTTGTACCCTTTGTCAATTTTTGGAGCAGCATGAAATGTTACGTTAACCAATGCTGATTTGTTTCGAACGTCAATCCTGCGTTTAGTTCTTGCCATTTCTTTGTTGTTCACGTCAAATAACGCGAGATCTGCGTCATAGAAATCGTCTTCATAGATACTGCAGTCAACTTGAACACCTTCGATTAAAATTTCGATAGATGATGAAAATGAAATCGCTGTTTCTTCGTTGTGTATGCAACTTACAGGTCCAAAACGCCAATGTAGTACCAGGTTTTCTCCGGTTACACGTTTTGTAACCATAAAATGTTTTGAATTCAATTCTTTCCCAGAGAAGAAATTTCTCAAATGTATAATTTCGTCTTTGGTTAAAAGATCGGATTGTACTACAGATTTATTAAAATGTGTCTCGTTCATTAATGGAAATCTAACTTGATATAACAATCTACCTAAAACCTTTCTTTGGTTTTTTGGCGAATTCAGCAACTCTTGTCGTAGGCATTCGATTTCTGACCACCGAAGAACAGCTTCAAAAATGGCATCTTCCGACGCATCAAGTTCATTAGAGCTGATTATTTCATACACACATTGCTGTGGAAGGTCACAAAAGGCAGATGAGCGTAGAATTACTTTTGGTTGATGAAAAATAAAATCTAAACATTTCCTTTTGAGCTCATCTATGTCAAATTTGTACGCTTGTTCTAAAATAAAACATGCGTTATCGCTTATTATGCCATGTTCTAGAACCTTAGTGCATTTATCTTCTAAACCATATATTCCGTACTTTCTTGCTGCGTACAAAAGTGATGCTGCATTCTTGGTTTCAACTTTAACATCCTCACTATATATATACCTAAAAAGAAAATCAAATGTTAGTTATAGTATGCTAAACGTAAGGACAGAATTTATTAAGACCCGGGAAGAAGACTATAGAACAAAAATCTTGGTTCATCGTAAGATTATTGACAACACAATTTAGTCTGCGATTTTAAACAAAGCTCGTGTCACTTATACTCCTTGTCGTCTGGTATAAAGAATATCGACGGAGGCGAAACTCTAAAATAATTATACTATTATTCGTCTTTGACGGTGTAATCAGATAGCCCGGTTTTCAACTCTGACCAAAAAATGGACTCTCGAATATAATTGTCGCGGAAAATTAAAAAGAAAACCAATGAAAACCCTCGTTTGATATATTTTCCCTCTGACTAACTCCGCTCAAAGGCTTTTTCAGTACTGACTTTTTCATAACAAACGTACACCAATCGTTTTCTAATTGCTCTTCTGGAAATATTTGAGCTATAGAGAAATATTTAGGTTTAATAGATTTATTAACACATTTTGTTTTGTATTATTTTCCGTCCTTTCTAAATCCACCGAGATTACATCTTAATTTTCTGAGAACGGTGTAGCTCTACACTTTAGCTTCTATCTCTAACATTTACCAAATTAATTTTTACAACGTTCCAACCTTCCATTCTTTCTTGATTAAATTCCATCCTTTTTGTCCCCATGGGGATGGAAAAATGTCTGTCGACAGATGAAAGAGCGCGTTTTTCACTAAGTTCCGTGGTATAAAGCATTTTTCGTAAAGCCATTTAAGAACATCCTCATTTCACCTAAATGCTGATCTTTAAAACGGTGTAATACAATTCTTTGATCCCAATTTTAAAGCTCAAGATGTGCACATTTAGTCGATTTACGATTGCTCAGTTGTGCTCAAGGCCTAAAATGTTGAAAACAACCAAACTAACAATCCAATACCAAAATGACCATGCAAAAGGGGTTAAGCCAAAACCATCTAAGGACAGAGCTATGCACGAAGAAGATACTCCTTAGTTTTCACAAATTTTACGGTTTTGTAACAGTAAATTTTAAGCATCAATTTAATAGTAATAAATTTTATTTTAATTTCTTATTAGTTCAAACGAAATATGGATAAATTCGTTACACAGTCATTAATGTCTTTTAATTCGGGAATTTATTGGGTTAGTAAATTCCTATCGGGCATCGCCGTGCCCAATATCAACTTTATTGACCTGATAAACCTTATTAGGACAATATTGCACTTCGGAACTAATATTCTTTCGGTATAATACTTAAGTCTTTTTCTTACACTTCCAAAAAAATTAGCGAGGGGAAAGCTAGAATGCCAATTTATTCAATTAATGACCTCCAATCAAATTTTTAATAGTAGTCTTAGCTTTGTTGGTGCATGACGTCAGAACTTCAAAGTAATTAAATAAACTGGAGAAATACTAGGTACTCGCCTGTACATATTTATAAAACGAAAGTTGTCTTTTTTCATACTTGATGAATCTATCAACCATGTTAACTGAAATTCAAGGGTACAGTTTTCTTGGAAACATTATTGATATTAAAAATGCCAATTTGAGGTAGATGTCAGGAACACAACGTCCCATCTCCGAATTGATCTGAAAAAAGCCCCAAAAATCTAAACATTTAGAGGTTGCCTCACAATCTTCAACAGTTCAATGTAGCGGAAATTCCCACATTATGTGGTCATACCGACCAATATTCGCTCTTACTCCCAGATGCCGCGTGATTGGCTGAGAAGCAGCAAATACCAATTTTCATACCGACCAGTCTTTGCTCTTACTCCTATATGCCACGTGATTGGCGGAGAAGTTTAAAGCCATTGGTTTGATACGGTTTGGGATAGAACCCACCACATTCCGCACTCGCGCGATCAAATTACCAAAAGACCAACGAGGCTGCTCGAGATTGTAAGGAGATTGTCAGCTATTATAGGTATATAGGAATCACCCTATCCGTCCGTCCGTCTGTCTGTCCGTGTAACTTGTAAGCGCAACTGCTCCTAAACCGTTCAGTGGATTTTGATGAAACTTTATTCGCAGGCTGAGCATCATATATGATATAGATGTGCATGAAGCAAGATAATTATCGCCCGATGCTTGCAAAGGGAGATAATCCAACTTTAGGGTTTTACATGTTTAAAGCTTGTGAGCGCAACTCCTAGTATTGTAAGCGCGGGGGGGGGGTAATCACTCAGTGAGGTCACTCACAGCTCTAGGTCCATAACAGTTCATTATTTATCAAATTTATTTCTCTTAAATTTCTTTGTTAAGCAAAATCAACATATTCAGTTGAGGGAAAGGTGTTCTTATTTTTTCTTTAATGAATTTTCTGTTTTTACATGCAGACTTGAGATACCAATTTCTGTAATCAATGAAAAATAATTTACCGATGAATCACAAAAATAAGGCACCAAATAATCATGTCTTATAATAGCTTTAATAAGTAAATTGTTGTGATCTAGCTTACTCAAGAAGTTGTCTGAACGTCTCTGTTTCTATATCTGGTATAGATATGTACTCCTCCATATTTTCTGCCATCAGTCCATGTAACATTGCATAAAACACACAACTTCTGCTTATAAGAACATACTTATGGGCCATAACCAATTCATGGCAATCCCCAACGAGAAATCCGACATCACATGCAACTTGATTGGCTAACATATATTTATTACACTCTGATAACGTTTTATTTGCCTGCCAATCGTATGGAGGAGACATCGTATCTGCAATGAAATAATCAATTTTATATTCAACAAACAATGATTTTAAAATTTGCAAAGCTAAATACTTGAATTCCCATAAGAAATCAATTTTTATATATATTTGAAAATAATATTCCCTTTAGAATTAATAATTCATTCAAGATAAAACAAACGCTGAGCAATGTTTCCTTGGAGACTTCGAGCATTATATATAACATTTTTTAAAAGGAACGTTTTAAGCTCAAGGATATAAAGCATTTCTGTCATTCTTTTTTCATTGTCCGTTCAACTTAAGAGTCAGTTTCATTCGCATTTAATTTTATGCCATTCCATTAACATAATTTATCATATTATCGAAAGAAAGAATGGACATAAAGACGGTAGTATTGAAAGTAAGAAAGGAACAGATGACCATGCAAAGCAGAAAACCATTAAAAGAATCAATTCAGAAAAAAACAGGGCTGGAACCCCCACCACCAGCCCCATGAAAATCTGGTTTTATGCTGATGATAGTACGAAAGAGATGCGTATACTCTTTAATATTACCTTCGATTTAACAAAGAAATCAACATCCTTATATTTTTTTTTATTCTGGGTTGTTTATATAACAGCTATAGCCTTAGTCACTTAAACCATAATATTAAGAAATAAAATCGATTAGACAACAACTGGAAACGGAAATCGAAAAGTACCAAAAACTTTTTTCGTACAGCCATCAATACGGGACATTTGCCCAATCTAATTAAAATGAGATGTCCGCACCTGCTCTTCGTTTTCATGCATTCCATTGTTTTTAGTTTCGCGAGATTACATTTGTAGATTTATAGTCTTTGTCTAGTAGAGTCTGCCTTATTTTTAACTGCTAAAAAGTTCACAATGAAGAAAATGGTCGTTGAAACATAATTATTTAAAAGAACATGTTTAATTTATTAAAATTTTTTATCGCATACTGGCTTAAGGGTACAATTATATCCTTTTTTTATTATTGAAAAATTCAAATGGTCATAAATACCATATTTGTTAAAGAAGAAGGAAAGGTTAACTTGGTTAACATAAGTTCTTACCAGTATTTCGTCAGTTCTGTCACACACACCTGTCCGTACCTATTTCACTTCTTGTGATGAAATGAGTTCTTAGGATTAATTTAGTCTATATTTTAAAAATATCATATTGTTCATGCATTGTTTTATTTTATTAAACAGATTTAAGGCTCATTGGTTGAGGTTATATTTGTGCTTTATTCGTATTTCGAGATTAGAAAGATCAAGATTCTATCGAGGAACTCCGAACGGACTGTTGAACGCGCTTCAAATGTGTACAACAATACTTGGACGTTTGTCTGACGATAAACAATGGCAATAGTGTGACCCGAGACTTCTCAAAAACAAAAGATGGTTCACTGAAGCATATTTAAAGGAACATCATGTTTTATTAAAGAGTTTTATCGTATACGTGGATTTATGGATACAAGTATATCATGTAAAATCACAAACAAACAAATAATAAATAAATTACGAACCAAACTTTGAATTTTATCATAGAATCTTAAATTTAGTACACTGTTTGGGCAATACCCATCGTTCAATTACGCCAGGGAATATATTTGGAGAATGGGAATCACAATGAAATATTGATTCATCATTTTCCACTTTAAATTTCCCCATTCCAATACTTATTCGCAATTCATATATATGGTTAGTTTCTCCTTTTTGTCCATTAGTATATGGCAGTTTTTTTTATTATTATAATTAATTAGTTAGCCGGGCCATTTTCTTCAGTCTTTTATTCAGTAGTATGGTCATTTCTACTGATTTTTTGTCGAGCCTGCGACTTTAGTCGCAGAAGCTCGATATAGCGATGGTGATCCGGCGGCGACGGCGGCGGCGGCGTCGGCGTTAACTTACTTCTTAAAAGCTTTATATTTTAGAAGGTGGAAGACCTAGATGCTTTATGTTACGAAGTTTCTGTCTGTCATATGTACATTGTCCTTGACCTCATTTTCATGGTTCAGTGACTAATTGAAAAAAAAGAAGATTTTTTGTAATGTTAATTTCTCTCTTATTATGAGTAATAGGATAACTATATTTGGTATGTGCGTACCTTACAAGGTCCTCATCCCTGTCAGGCAGTTTTCAATTGACCTCGACCCCATTTCAAGGATCAGTGAACAAGGTTAAGTTTTGGTGGTCAAGTCCATATCTCAGATACTATAAGCAATAGGTCTACTATATTTGGTGTATGGAAGGATTGTAAGGTGTACATGTCCAATTGGCAGGTGTCATCTGACCTTGACCTCATTTCATGGTTCAGTGGTTATAGTTAAGTTTTTCTGTTTTGGCCTGTTTTTCGAATACTGTATGCAATATGTCTACCATATTTGGTGTGTGGAAGGATTGTATGGTGTACATGTCCAATTGGCAGGTGTCATCTGACCTTGACCTCATTTTCATGGTTCAGTGGTTATAGTTAAGTTTTTGTGTTTTGGCCTGTTTTTCGAATACTGTATGCAATAGGTCTACTATATTTAGTTTATGGAAGGATTGTAAGGTGTACATGTCCAACTGGCAGGTGTCATCTGACCTTGACCTCATTTTCATGGTTCAGTGGTTACAGTTAATTTTTTGTGTTTTGGCCTGTTTTTCGAATACTGTATGCAATATGTCTGATAGCATTTACTTTCATTAGAAATGCACGACAGGCGAGACATTTTTGTGTGTCAACTCTTGTGTGTAATAGTGTTCGATATTTTATCCTTTTTTTATTTTATTTACCAATGGCTTCAGTGGACTATGCATAACCGCAGAGATATTTTCTTGTATATAATTCCTTCTGTAGGTCAAAATATATTTCAAAAGAATACTTCGTTAGATTATTTTTGCTTATTACATTTAACACAAGTGGTGTACAAAATAAGGTTAAAATGTAAAAATAAATCTGATATAAAAAGCTAGATTTTGGAGCCAGAAAGCGTATAAATTAAAGCCGTTTAGGCAAGTAATAAGCTGTTTGTTTTTCCATTTGAAGCCATGATCTAGTAGCTATGCTCTATGTAACAAGTTATTTGTAGTATGATTTCGACGTCATTTGATAAGTCATTTGTGGTAATCGGTATGCCTTTTATGCTTCGAAGTATTGGGGTGATTTTGAAGTCCCTAATATAAGCTGCTTGTGTTTGTTTTTGAAGCAGATAAAATTAGAACAGAGAATGGAACGGGGAATGTGTCAAAGAGGCAACAGCCCGACCAAAGAGCATAAAAAGGACAAATATATCTAAGGGGCATTAAAAAACGTAATCCATTGGACAGACAAACCCGGGAAGACAAATGAACAACCACAAGCACAACAAATCAACACAGAAAACTAAAAAACAATGAACAACACGAACTCCTATAAAAACCAGGAGTGAACTCAGGTGCTCCGGAAGGGTGAGCAGTTCCTGCTCCGTATACGGCACCCGTCGTGAAGTTCAACAAAGTCAATCCGGTGGAAGTCACAAATCGGTGGAGGCACATTAAAGGTTACGATAGTGGGAACAGGTCCAACATCATCTTAGATATTGGAACACTGTAATGGTCAATCAATTCATGATGACGACCGTAAAATTTCTTAAGTGATGACATCAACTTATCCCTGATAAAACCCTGGTTAAGAAGCTTTTGTGACAGCAGTAATCCTCTTTGTCGAAAGTCAGGGTAACTTACGCATGCCCTTGAAAATCTGATAAGCTGAGAAACGTAGACGCCATATGCAGGCGATGCTGGTATATTGCTACTCAAGAAGGGAAAATTAACAATAGGAAAGTTGAAGTCATCACGTTTGTCATAAAGTTTTGTCTTCAAACGTCCCTCATAGTCTATTTCAAGAAACAAATCCAAATATGAAGCGGACTTTGGTGTATCTGTAGTATCCTTTATTTCAAGTTCACTGGGGTAGATAAGATGTAGATAGTCTTGGAATTTGTCGTTATTTAACAACAACACATCATCTATATAACGAAAAGTGAAATTAAAGGATTGGGCTAGTTTCTTTTTGTTTTCACGTAGTAACCCTTGAATGAAGTCCGCTTCATATGAGTACAGAAACAGATCGGCGAGGAGAGGAGCACAGTTGGTTCCCATTGGAATGCAGATTGTTTGTTGAAAAATTAGACCGCCAAATTCAACGAATATGTTGTCTATGAGAAAATCTAACATATTTGTAATTTCATCTTCAGAATACTTTTTGTCAGAATCAGAGTGGTTCTTCACGAAATAAGACGTTTCTCTACCTAGAACAGCTCAAGGCTACCGATGGGTCTTAAACGCAGCGAGAAAATCCCGAACCCGAAGGCGGGCTTTAGCTGGCCCCTAAACAATAATGTATACCAATTCAATAAAATACTAAACTCCGAAACATAAAAATGTACCAAAATTTATAAAAAAAACCACACACACAAGACTAACAAAGGCTAGAGGTTCCTGACTTGGGACAGGCGCAAAAATGCGGCGGGGTTAAACATGTTTTGTGAGATCTCAACCCTCCCCCTATACCTCTAGCCAATGTGGAATAAACAAACACACAGCGATACACACAGTAAAACTCAATTCAAAAGATGTCCGAGTCCGATGTTAAAAAAAGGTAACAGAAGAAACTAAGCAAAATGACAATAATCAGTATATGTTAACAAAGGACTACTAGCAGTAACTGACATGAGAGCTACAGACCTCAGTTAAACTGATCGAAAGATTATGTCTATGTCATATAGAAAAACAGCCACAATCCCTCCCGTTAGGGGATTAGTATCATGCTATCATAAATTATACGAGAAGAACATAACCCGTATCATGCCAACAACTGGTTTTAGAATAAATATGTTTATTTCCGATGCAAAGACCCTATGATTGAATCAATATTAATTCCAAAAACTGCCATCTTGAATGACTTGAAAAACTTGAAAAACTCGTAACGATATCCCTTGTTGATAAGTCTGTTTAAAGGTTTGATTAGCTTTTCAGATGAATGACGACTTTTTTGTGCTTTGTATAGAATATTACCATAAAAGATGGGAGGCGAAATACTTGAACATATAAGATGTGTGCACGTTGATTTATATTTACGAATGAGGATAACATTTAGTAAAAGTTTTGACAAGTTTGTGATATCGAAATCCCTGGCGTAATAATTTTTCAGTAATAGAGAGATTTCTTTCGTTAAAATCAAATACGCTGTTACATACACGAACAAGTTGAGATATATAAACTCCATACGATGATGCCAAGGGAGGGTCGCCATCTAAAAACGGATAATTAACAATAGGAAATGAAAAATCAATTGTGTTTATGGTATAATTCTTACCCCGGTAAAACAAGTTGTTGTGGTTTAGTTTCGGAGCAAGGTAATAACCTTTTCACAAACCTGCTTACTGCAGGGGTTCATGTAGGTGGGGTTAATTACATGGAAACTCGCTTTCCATTACTCGCATTAAAACATTTTGTAATAAAATATTGAAATAATATTTACGGTCGCCGCAGTAAAATATTACGGTAGTTTCGACTTTTCCAATGGAAATTGGTTATATTTTTCGTTCAGTTGCAGATTAACAGGTTTATAAAACAATTTTCGTGTAAAAAAGTTTTGTTCAGACAGCTCGGTTCCTGTGTTATCAAATCATAGATCATCATAAATTTAGCACCTCAGGTTGTAGTAACCAAGGAGAAAGTAATTCAGTTCAGAAAGGACCCGATGAAAGATAGGACTGAATTAAATATACCAGGTTGAACAACAGATTAAAGTCCATGCACCATATTAGGTCTCATAATTTCAAGGACTGTAAGCTGGCGATTAGGGAAAGGGAAATAAAAAGTAAATATGGCAAGAAAATTGCATACAACAACAAAATGCAGACGCAGGTAATTTCGACTCAAGTTTCTTATCCAGAATATCAAAAATACGTATTCAGCTGACTAGACTTGCTACAAGTCCCTCTCTAATAATTAATTAGTATTTTAATATATCAGTCTATATCATCTGCTGTATATAATGATAACAATTCTATACTGACTGTTCCGCAGCAGTCAGTATAGAATTGTTATCATTATAGACAGCAGATGATATAGACTGATATATAAAAATACTAATTAATTCATGTAATTGTTAGAGAGGGAATTGTAGCAAGTCTACCAGTTGACATAACTTTTATCTTTGAGGGAATTTTCAACAGATTGTTACTAATGGACAAGACGAATTGTCCATATAACTAAGGTTAAAAGTTTGTAAAATATTAATTTCTAAAATTGTTAATATATAAATATATATAAAAATCTGCATCTTAAGCTAGACTTAGGGGACGCTACTGGGTAAAGATTTTAATTGTTTAGATTGTACTTGGAAGTTATATTATCTAAAATGACCCCCTCCCCCCCACAACATGAAATATAAATATAAAGGTCAACATAATATCGAGCTCTCTTACCTTCCTTCTTGGAAGAGTCCGTTGCCATTTTCCCTTTAACCCTAAAAAAATTCGATTTTCGATCAAACTTGATAAAACAACATTTTATATGAACACTGAGGTCAAACCTTTTAAAAAAAAGTTTCGATATAATAGCAGAGGTATGATCTAATCTTAAAAGAACAAAGATATTTGAATGGTAACATATTTTAAATCGCTTTAAAAGTTGGATATACACACAGTATTATTCTTTCAATAGTAGATGTCGTGTTTGATCAACTATAAAAACTAGTAATTACTAAAAATTGTTTGATCGTATATCTTTATTTGTTTACACTGAAATATTTTTTCTATTCAAAGTACATATACGAGTGGGTATTTAACTATGCGTTATGGGGGTCGTCCTCCATGTTTAATCTATGCTGGCATTTCTCCCACATTTGAAATTTTATATCTATAAATATATATTGTCTGATATAAATATTTATCTGTAACGGACATTCAATTTGAATCATATTCGGGGTAAGAGAAAGGTGTGGTGAAGGATTTTCTGGGGCCTTAATGTTTGTTTTCTAACAAGTAATGTAATAAAGCGTCGGTGAACTTCCACCAAGTCTCCCAAACGAGCTTCAGGCTTCAGTGTGAAAAATAGAATATTTCTGTGTGGTCCGAGATTTCGCATACATTTTATTTACCAAAGTTTTCAAGATATTCAGTTTATTTTGGATTAATGCTTACATTTGTTGAATATTGGCAATACATGTTCTTGCAGTGAGTTATTTTTTTTTCCCTGTAGTTGTCCAAAATTGCTAGGTTCGCCATATCCTTACATTTTCATATAAAACAATGCACATGTATATACATGCACTTACATCTGAAGTGTCATTTTAAGAACTATATGCATTACAGGCTCCCAGGAACCTGTATCGCTCATTTGGATTTCATTTGCAAATCACTATAAAAACAGTAAGTGAAAGTACTTTGTTAGGCTGTTTCTCAGTCCGTGTTGAAGACCAGGCAGGAGGATAATTGTCCTTAAAAAGTAATGAACAGAGAATAATGATCTTGAAAATTAAAGAATAGAGAAAAATGATGTTCTACAATACAAAGAATAATTTAAAAATAGAATATATATATATATATATATATATATATATATATATATATATATGAAGATCTGCATGTAAGCAGTGGCAGCGCTAGTAAATGTTGTTAAATGACTTCGACTTGCTTCCTTTAAAACATTTTGGATATATATATAATTATTACTTTAAAACGCCTTTTCATGCAGTAGACATACATGTCACTTTCAACTTATAAACCTTAAAAACATATAAGTGCACTCGGATTATGAATAAGCATTTTTTTAAATGAAAACAGAATAATCCGAGTACAAAATCTGAAACCCCCATACAGTCCCTATGACAAGGACCCCTAGATGCAGTCAATGTCCTTCCGTGTTCTATTCTCGTTGCTACTTTCGCCATATCCTTATACATTTTAAAATATATATATATGCAAATGTATTCTTGTACTATTTGTAGTTAGTACATCTGAAGTGTAATTTTAAGAACTATAAAACTAGAGGATCCCAGCATCCCTGTATCGCTCACCTGGACTTAATCTGCCAACCAACGGCAATAAAAGCTGGGTAACAGAAATGCTACTTGGAACAATCAGCTACTTGTAAATATTATTGCTGCAAATTTTTTTTAAGTGGATTGAGTTTCACAGAATACTTCATGAAGTGAATTTTTCCGTCCTATCTTATTTTAGTCATCGCGGTCGCCATCTTAGTTGGCACCATTGCTCATATAGGATTAATATTATTTTTGCCCTCTTGTTCAGTTAAATTGTCTACATGGGTCCTCTATTTAACTTAGTTTAGGTGTGGGAGCCATCTTGGTAAGTGAGCATGGCCTTCAGGCACAATAATGAAAAAGGACCTTGGTTCACTTGGCAGTCTGGTTTTAATATCAGACAATTCTGAAAGAGAGCCACCTAAGGACATTAGCTACCCAGTTAAATTCCAAATGCCTCTGTGGTTTCAAACAAAAGGTTTTAAAGTGAATTTTCCCAAATATGGTCCTATGTTAAATAAAAGACAATCTACTGTAGTGGCCATCTTGATTAGCATTTCATGTTGCACCCTGAAGACACAACTCTGAAAGAGTACATCCTAAATACCAATCTGGTTTCAGACAAGAAGGTTTTTTTTTTTAAAAATAATTTGCTAATAAGGACCTGTGTTAAACTAAGTTTGGTTGACGAGCCCTTCTTGGCTGACAGTCCATGACATTGGGTTCAAGTTTGAAAGAGGACCATCTAAGGACCCATGCTGCCATGTTTAGTCCTGTTTGCCGCAGTGGTTTAAGACACGATTTTGAGTGAATATTTCCGCTGTAGTATCAATGTTGGATGACAGGCCAGATCATTGGACATAATTCTAAAACTGGACCACCTAAGGATCATTGATGACAAATTTGGTTCAAATTCTCCCAGTGGTTTCAGACAAGATGATTTCCCATCGATCCTACGTTAAGTCGGCCGTGGCGACCATTTCGTTGGCATTCCGAGTCATCAGACACAATTCTGAAATAGAACCATTTGAGGACAATTGCTGCCAAGTCTGGTTCCAATTGGCCAAGTGGTTTCAGACGTGAAGATTTTTACATGAATTTTACCTCGGGTCCTATGTTAAATTAAGTTGTGGCAGTCCAGGTTATCGGACATAATTTTGAAATTTAACCTCACATGGACCATATCAGCAAAGTGTTGTTCCATAGTTTCATATAAGATTTTAAAAATGCACCCTTTTCTTCTATTCTAAGTTACAGCAGCTGTGTTTGTTGGAAGTCGGGGACGCTGTAAAGATTTTTGGGCATTCTATCAAAGTTTGGACCCAACTGTCTCAGTGGTTTCAGAGGAGAATATCTTTAAAGGAAATTTTTCGAACACAGCGGACGCAAAGTGAAGACAATATCTCAAATGGTCATTTGGGCCATGTGCAAGATGATGTGAGCTAACACGTTCAGTTTCTAAAGCTGCATATACTTCAGCAGTTGTTCATTTGTTTAGCTCGACACTTTGACTAATACACGTAATAGTAGAACAAAATAGTTTTTATTGGAAGACATTAGCATAGGAAAAAAAGAAGCAGACTTAGTATTGAGCTTAATGTGTTTGCTATATCTTTCACTTTTCCTAATCTATGGTGATTGAAGCAAATCAAGTTTTCGTTGCAAAAACAGGTCCTTTCAATAAAGACAACATTAGGCCTTGAGAGCTACGTACTGAAAAACTAGAAGTAGTACATTGTTCTTGCATGGGAGATATTTTAACATATTGTACAACATGCGTACGATGGATTTTAAGTCTGTGGATGCATGCTTGATTTACATAGTATTCTTGTGTTTTGTTAAACAAATTTATTTCATATCAGATACAATTTCTATATCCCCATTGGATAAAAGGTGATCATGTGTTATTCATTATTCAACGATAATGATTGTACCAGTCAATACCGTGTGATAATGACCGTCATTATCAAGTGATAATGCCCGCTGTTGCTTTAAACCTAGGTCTCATTTTTAAAAAGCACAAGTGATCCAGGTTTATTCAAGCACAAAATCACATTAGTATATAATTAAGCACTATTCAAAATGGTCTTGAAATTAAAGGCAAAGTCTGAAAATTCTTTTTAATATATTCTCAGAATAAATGTATGCACAAAAAAAACCAATGGTTGCTTCAATGAAATAAACATAATAGTTACTTGTGCAGAAGGCATTAACATGAAATATAGACAGCCCTCGGGACAGTAGTGTTGACTTCTACACCGATAATGCCCTCGCCTGTGGCTTGGGCATTATCAGTGTTTCAGTCAATATTACTGTACCTTGGGCAGTCTATATGTCATGATAATGCCCTTTGTACAAGTAACTATTATATAAATAATGGAAACATATTTCAACGAAAAAGACTATAAAAACAGATTCTATGACGTTTATACAAAACCCTGACTGTACCTTCTGTTAGATTCAAATGTTTTTATGCATGCGAGTAGTATGTTCTGGTCAACTGAGTCTTCTTTGGAATGGGAAAAATGACTACAATCAAAACCACTTCTTCATTTGTCTCTTCTAAATTATAATTTCTTAATTAACAACAAAACACATATTTTTAATGCATATTATCAGACGATAATATGCATATGTGCATACGAGTAAGAAGTTCCTGTCCACTGGATCTGTTCAGATATAATCTCGGTACTCTAGGTTTAAAATCACCACATATATCCCTCTGCCAATGCAACTCTCCTTATACATGTTATACTTGTTTATAATATACCAACTAAGCAGTCACAGTTTAGATCTGAACATGCAAATATTCGATTTCAAAGAAAATGGCAGTCATTTCAAATTTGTTCCTGCAGCAGATATAACAATTATTTATTGGAATCCTATATTACAACTTTTACATTGTCTCATTCACGTACTTGCACAGGAGAATACATAAATGGAAATTCCGAGTAAACAGGAGAATACATAAGTGGAAATTCTGAGTAAACAGGAGATTACTAGCTTGTGGAAATTCCGAGTAATAATAGAATACCTGACTGTGGAAATTCCAAGTAAAGGAGAATACCTGTGGAAATTCCGAGTAAACAGGAGAATACCAGTGGAAATTCCAAGAAAACAGTTAATAAGTACTTTTCAAACTTTATTTACGCAAACGTCGTCTTCATGGTCTTTGTGACTTTAACATGTTTAATATGACTAAAACGGACTTGTTAACTTTAATATTTCATTAACTGCTTATTATGTTCTCCGGATAAAACTGATCACCATTGAAACATCTGTTCATTCTTATTGCGGTTCAAGGAATAGCATTTCAAAGTCACTTTAACATATACTGCATAGATGTACTGATCATGCATGCTGTAAACTAAACCTGGGACGATCGTTTGGTTTAACATTCAGGTTTGAAGTCGGGAGGGAGGGGGACAATAAAATTGTTCCTGATATGGTTTGTCAGTTATTTTCGGAAGTGGTATTTAGGTTTGAGTTTCCTTTCTACAGACTTATTTTATTTTCATTTTTTCATTAAAAAGTTAGAGTTTTAATTTCTTTAGTACTTTAATAATTCCACAAGCGGAAAATGAAATGGAGGACTGGGCTAGTTCCTTCTTTTATGTAGGATGTAGCTATTGTGTAACTTAACTTATCTTAATTCATACGAAAATAAGAAAGAGTTATACTATTAAAAAGTGGTGCACAGTACGTCACCATAGGAATTCCAATAATATCCTGAAAAATGTACAAAAACCACAGGCACTTGTTTAAAAAAAATATATGTCCCCTCCTCTTCCTTACATGAAGAGGAGGGGGACACATATTTTTTTTTAAACAAGTGCCTGTGACAAAAACACAGTATCGTCCATATTGGCGGGATTTATTATTTCCCTTGGTCATAATTAAAGTCACGTGATCAATGCAATATGGCAGCGACCAGGAGGTTACAAAAAGTAAACAAAAGAAAACATTGTTAAATTACTCTGTATTAATATATATCTACATACCATTTGCGTAAAAATATCTCACAAAAACAGTCCATTTCAAAGAAGTTATAATATAAGTAATTAAAATCCCAATTTCAAACAACACTTCCTATGCGGTGTGGCTAACCCAGCAACAACGAAAATAGATTTTATTTCTTCAGAGATTGGAGTTTTTCATACTGTGCTTGTAGATTAATAGGTTAAACTGATGAATTGAAACATATTCACTCTTCTCTGGAAATAAGAGACTTGTACAATTGAATTATTCACCACTTTCCAATTAACATTTATTACCTCCCCTGATTTATAATTTGCTGCTGTGTCTGGCTTCCCTCATGTAAAGCCAAAGTAGTACAGTTGTAACACATGTATTACCACTATCCATGCTAGTAGATTTCTCCTTAAACTCAGTATAACCAAGCTGCAGTGAATTTGGAGAAAAAATCAATATGCTAAGTACTGAAAAGTAACTTAGAAAGTAGTTATTCATTTAAGATATGGTAGTGTAATAGTCGGAGAATTATGGCATGGTCTTGAAGAAAACCTCTTTTGGTATCGTAGTTTTAAACCTACAATAGTACATCAAATAAGTATGAAGCTACATAAATATTAGGCCTGAGTATCGTAAGAAAATTCATGATACATTTACTTGCAAGTTGCGATACCAATATATCCCGATAAATCAGTTACTATGTCACTCAAAATTTACTCCCAAATTGACAAATAAGCAAACATTGCAGTGTTCTCCCCAGAAACTTTTAATGGCACTGTGGTAAAAAATTCACATAGGTTTGTTATGAATCGTTCTATTATTGTAATAAAATTTGATTTCTGGTGATTTATGAGAAACAATAAATTATTATGTAGAATTTTAGTTTTTACTGGATTTTAATTATTTTGGTTTTCCCCAATGTAAACTAAGGAAAAAGGGACCAGATCACTGCATCAAAATAAGAAAATATACACATTGGCAAAAATTTACAGAACAAATTGAAGCACATTGGTACTACTGTGGTATATAAGCCTGGAGGGAGAACACTGCATTGTACAGCACAGAAATTTGACTCTGAAATTTTACAATTAAAGCTGTTCGTAGACATAGCTTAATAAATAAAGAGAAAGAAGTTTATCTTAATATGTTGCCCTGTTGGAATTTTTAACATGTGAAACTGGTACCCAAGACTAATGACAATGCAAGTGAAATTTTTCCCGCCAAAAAAACAGAAACCAGTTTAAGGGTTCTAAAATTTAACTGAAAACTGCATATAATCTGGAAATGTATCGCTATTCTGAAGTGACAATACGATCTTTGGATGAATACTATTGATGCAGCGGTGAATCATTACACCCCTAATAAGTATAGTCACGGTTTATTGACTACCAAATAAGGAACTTCTTCCTACCAATGTAAAATGATTAAAATAAAAGCAGTTTTGTCAGTAAACTTGGAGGTATATCCTAAATAATAATACAAAAGAAAGAAATTTAAGAAAAGGAAATATTGAAAACATTACCTTCTTATGTTCAAGATGGCATGAAAGTAATGTCATAAATAATTGGTTTTGTAGAGGAATGAAAAATACATACATGTATGTGTTTAATCCAACTCTTATGTCTTTATTGTTTCAAATACGTGAGAAGATATGAAACCCAATTTTGGTTTTAAGCAGTGTTGTCCTTTTTGGTCTGTATTTATGTTGATTTTCCATAACGACTATATACATCTTTATAGGTTAACCACAAAGGGGCATCGGTAGCATGAATTTAAAAGGCATATAAATTACAACAATTTCATTAAATTTTATAAAAAAAGTATAAAGAAAGTAAAACATATCTACCTTACATGCACATAATATACTTTTTATGTATTGGGTAGCCATAATGCAAAAGTCACAAAGGGATGATGCACATGGCATACAACTACATAAATATAAAATCCTAATTATAAATTGACATAAATAAATATTTAGTGTTTCTGGGCTTTTTGTGTGGTGTTTTTATGATGTTTTCGGGTAGTTTGTTGGGGTATTTGAAAATTTGAAGGGGTCATCAGATTGCAGATTGAACAAAATTATTATGAAGCATGGCCTTGTCTGATAAGGTAGCTTTTTCCTGAGTGACCCCTTTAACCAAAGTTAATTATGAATAAAAGTAATTAGTCTGAGGATATTGGGTAAGCATCAGCAAGACATCTTTCAACAAAAGTGGACAAAAAAAGAGATTCATTTCCGCTTGGAAGCCATTGTGTGGTCTTCAAACTCAATACCCTATATCAGAAGATAATTTATGCTGCCTGATTACTGAAATAGAAATATTGTGCTAGTTTGTGGAAAATCTTGCAAGCTAATAACCATATATGAATACACTTTGAAGAACTTCACAAAATTTACAAAATGTCTGAAATAAGTTTACTCTACATTGTAAATACATTTGAACATTGTACATAAAAAAAATTAAATATATACATCATGTAACATGTATATTAACATTATATGACATGTATGTGCATTTTCTATTTCCAGAAAATAGGAAAAAAAGCAAGTTACTTTTTAAATGAGTCAGAGATAAAATTTTCAAATAATTGCATAGACAAAAACATTGATGTGTGTGCATTTTCTATTTTCAGGAATTAGGAGATTTGAGGAAAGCAGACTTAAAAACATTTAGAAATATTATTGTAGATGAATCTAATATACTGAAGTGGGAAGGTCTGATAGTTCCTGTAAGTTTATTAAATCAAATATTTAATATGATATGTAACAAGCGATCTGATTGGTTGGGGAACATGGTTAATAAAATTGTATCCTTGTGTCATATTTGATAATTTCAATGCTTACATGTATGTTTGCGACTGATAGGCTTTTTATACGACCGCAAAATTTTTGTGGTCGTATATTGGTATGACGTTGGCGTCGTCGTCGTCGTCGTCCGTCGGAGTCTGTAGACATTTGGTTTTCGCACTATAAATGTAGTATAAGTTAATAGAAATCTACGAAATTTAAACACAAGGTTTATGACCACAAAAGGAAGGTTGGGATTGTTTTTGGGAGTTTTGGTCCCAAAAGTTTAAGAATGAGGGGCCAAAAAAGGGTCCAATAAGCATTTTTCTTGGTTTTCGCACAATAAGTCTAGTATAAGTAAATAGAAATCTATGAAATTTTAACACAAGGTTTATGATCATTTTTTGGAGTTTTGATCCCAACAGTTTAGGAATTAGGGGCTAAAAAAGGGCCCAAATAAGCATTTTTCTTGGTTTTTGCACAATAACTGTAGTATAAATAAATAGAAATCTATGATATTAGCTTGGTGGGCTAAGGAAGGTAATCCAAACACATTCCAAACACATTTAAAGTAAAATATTGTGTATGATTCAATTATGTATAAAGAAATGTTGATTGTTTTTGGGGTGATTTATAGCTGTCAATTTATTTTTAGAACTTACTATGAATTAATATTAATTTTAGCCATATGTCATTTTGTATTTTAAGACTTCAATGATGTATTTAAATGTTTAATTATGTTTGCAAACTTCATGATAATTTTGAATAGGGATTATGACATTATCTTGAGGGAAAGATTTTTTTTTTTGAAAAAGGGAAAGTGGGGGGGGGGGGGGTGTCAAAATTTATGGGGTAAATATTAAATTGGCGGGGGGTGGGGAAAATTTTTTTCTCATTTCAGATTTGTACTTAGTTTTGTTATTATGGGCCCAGTTTTCAAGTTGTTTTTTTTTGGGGGGGGGGGGGGGGTGGGGCATTTATCCACAGCATATTGTATTGCACAAGAAGAAAAAAGTTGAATATAAATTCAAATCATATGACCAAATCTAAGTTTTTTGATTTCATTTATTCTGTGTCATAAACCTGTTATGTATCAAATATTTCAATAAATTTTCAATTGCACAGTATTGTGTAATAGCAAGAAATTGATATGTGTGACCTGTTATCAAAACTTTATTATTAACAAATTCCATTGGAAATTTTTATGTATATTTAAAATTTACCATCCATGACTATGATGTCATTTTCTATTTTAATAAATTATGGTGTATTTAAATGGGCTGTTATGGTTGCAAAGTATCAAACGAAAGGGGGGGTGGGGTTTGAAAAAAAATTTAGGGGGATGGGTAAATGAGAAATTATGGAGGGGACAATTTTTTTATCATTTCATATTTCATAAATTAAAAAGGAAATTTCAGATTTCTTTTAGGAAAAAAAGGGGGGGTTACAATAATTTTTTTTTTTTTAAATTTTTTTTTGGGAGGGAAGGGGACAATGTGGAAGTTCATAGTGTATTGCACAAAAGTTAAAAAAGAGGTAAATTATTTTATTTTTTTTGGGGGGGGGGGGAATTTTCAATTGCACAGTATTGCACAATAGCAAGAAATCTTCAATACTTAGGTCAATGAACTTCATTGGAAATTTGCCAATATAAAATGTGCTGATGAAGCTTTTTTGGTTATCTCATCTAAACTGCTTTTAAATTATGTATGATTTATAGCAAATATGACAACCAAATTATAAAAATATCTACATCATAAGACAGTGTGCAGAAAGAGAGATAACTCTTTCATTTTAATATCACAAATTTAATATTTTTATCTGTCCAGTTTTATTATGGGCGATATTTTTCAGTTGGTCCAAATCTATAAAAAAGGGGTAATTTTTTTTTTTTTTGGGGGGTGGGGGAATTCTAAACAGCATATTGTATTGCACAAGAAACAACAACTTCAATATAAATTAAAATCATATGACCAATTATAAATTCTTTCAATTCAATTATTCTGTGTCAGAAACATATTATGTGTCAAATTCTTCAATTGCACATTATTAGTTTAATGAACTTCATTGGAAATTTGCCAATATAAAATGTGCTGATGACAGTTTTTTGTTTATCTCATCTATAATGCCATTTTCAATTGGTTATTTGGGATTTATATATAAAATCAAATAATACTGATATGGTTTGAATAGGTAAATTAAAAAATTTTAAGTTCTTACAACACATTAATTCTGTGTCAGAAACATATGCTGTGTCAAATATTTATTCACAATCCAAATTCAATGTTGTATCAAGCTTGAATGATGTGTCCATACTTGCCCCAACTGTTCAGGGTTCGACCTCTGCGGTCGTATCAAGCTGCGCCCAGCGGAACATTTTATTATTATGTATATTGAAGTATTGGTAACTGAGAAATAATTCACGATGGCTTCAAAATATCCTGATTTTACCACACATAGACCCTTTATGCCAAATATTTTGCTACAAGCAACAGCAACAATGAATTATTTCTATTCTAAAAGGACAGTTTGTATGACATTTTTGAACATCTCAACAGAGGTCTTCAGACAGGAAGGCATCATTTCACTTGTGACCAAGTTATACTATGACCGTATGACCATGATTACATTGTTAAAGCGTGTGGAATCCGTTGCCAAACAAGCCATCTGACGGCTGTGATATTGGAATCAAAATATCCATATTTAACCACGGATTTAGACTGAAAGGGTTTTGAACGGTCATATTATAATAAGTCATATATTGAATGTGTTCGTATGCCTTCTTTTATTTTCGAACACATCTTCGTCTGTTTTGTTTGTACTTCTTAACTGTTTTGAAATGGTGTCATATGTTTTCCTTACATGTAATATGTTAAGTATTCAGACTTGAACCGATCAAATATCCAGAGATACATTACTGTTAATTGTGTACTTTATATTGAAGCCTTTCATTTGATTAATTCTGTAAACACAGGGATCACCATGACATATTTAAGTGTTGGGGTGTGCCACTTGAAGTGTCAGCAGCACCCTTAAAATTTCAGTGCCATGCTTCATTCTCGACAACCACAATTTTTGTTTGAGTTTGGAACAGGGAAAGAAATATAAGAAGTTTACGTGTGAAAGCTTTAACATTCCATAATGTCGAAAGAGATCTATCAAATCCAAGACAACTGAAAACAAATTGGAATCTTCGTCAATCACATACATTATCTTCCCATATAAAAATATACCCAAACAATGTGTGAATAAGAAGTATTTAATAAACAGAAAACGATTCCTAACAGAACAGGAGTGGAAATCCTTAACAAATAAATCTTAACAGATATAAAGTAATTTTGATGTCCGGCATAAATTTATGTAAATTCACCATTTAACTTTAAGACTCTTTCATAGATTTTTTATGTTTCCAGGATCAAGTTCCATTCAACAAAGGAGCATTTAGAGTGGAGATAAATTTTCCTGCAGAATATCCATTTAAACCACCAAAAGTAACATTCAAAACAAAAATATACCATCCAAATATAGATGAAAAAGGTCAAGTTTGTTTACCTATAATTAGTCCAGAACACTGGAAACCTGCAACAAAAACAGATCAAGGTACGTAACAGGGTTGTGGAGTGATGAACACATGTAGTTGGGATAAGGGAAAAGTAGAAATGGAGGTTGGAAGGTTGGATTAGCTATGACAAATTGTCATAGAAAATTAGGGAACCCACAATGGCCATTCCCTTTAAGTCTTCTTTGGGATGGAGTGGGAATTTTACTTTTTTATTTTGATCTAAATGCTGAACCATTGGTGATGGGGCCTATTTGAGGTGTGGCAAGGAGTTAGTTCTCAGAGGCTAAAATTTGAAATTGGTCATTAAGAGGGTATTCAATGATTGTTTTATATAGATTACTGGCATCCCCCCTAAAATGTCAGATAAAAAAATATATTGTGGATTTGTTTTATTTCATGGGTATTATTCAGTTAAAATGTTTGGTTTGGAAGATGCAGAATTTTTACAGTTACATGATTTTTGCAGTGCATATAAATAAATTTATAATTTTAATGGCTGCAGACTTCTGTTTATTATTGCCTCAGCTAACTTGTCGCCAGTACATCCTCATTTTATGCTGGCAAATATTGAAATATAATGCATGAATAACAAATCATTTTTATTTGATACTATTTTCAGGCCTAAATTCTTATGAATGTTTAATATTGATAATATATATTAAAGGCATTATAAAATAAATCTTATTGATGATAAAAATTTGTCATTTTTAGTGTCATTTCAATTTTAAACTAGTCCATACATGTATGTATCAATTCTTATTTCAGTGATTCAGTCCCTGATAGCCTTAGTGCATGAGCCAGAGCCTGGACACCCACTCCGACCTGATCTAGCAGAGGAATACACAAGAGATAAAAAGAAATTTTTTAAAAATGCAGATGAATATACGAAAAAACACAGCGAAAAAAGACCAACTGACTAAATGTGATATAAATTGTAAAGAGATTTATCATCAGAAGCAGTGAAGAATCTACTATTCCTTGGTTTTTAGTGCTTTCAGATCAAGTTTATTATTTAAATAACATTTCTTGAGTTTGTATTGTAATATGTAACAGGATGGGATGAATGTTTTTGTTTTTTGAAGTTCTGTGACAGTTAGAGTTCAAAACTTTTCATTTTGTTGTTTCTTATGGACTATTCCATTTCTTGTGGACTATTCCATTGAGATGTCATGTGGGATATGATTGTCAGATTTGCACTTTAATCTATAAATAGAAGAAGGAATGTATGTTTATGTGTATGTATAAGAATGGTCAAAGTAAAATTTCTGTCATAGACATTTTAATGGAATATTCCAGAAGAATATTTATAGTAAATGATAACTTAGAATAACTAGTGTATTCTGTGATAAGATAAAACACTGAAAATTAGTACAAAGTTTTAAATGCAGCAAACAGGTTAATTATTTTTTGTTCAACAACACAAGAAATGAAACACTTCTTTGCAGTGCCATTTTGTTAATAATTTGTAATATTTGGTCTGTTCAAGTCATTTTGCAAACTAGGACATTTCAAGGAAGCACTTCAGTTAACAAATGGTTGCTAAAGGAATGCCACTTTTCATAGTGAAAATATTAGTATCAAGAATTAAAAGTCTGAGATTAGATGCTTTCAAAATGATCTCTTAGAGAAAAAAACTTGATCAGATACAAACCCTGCATACACTGATACAGTTCTGCAAACCTCGGATAAATCTGGCTCTGTGGTAAGAAATAACCGTGTTTACCATTAGAACATGATATGAAATCCAATATGTATCTGTGGATTTCATATTAGTTTGTAATGGATAAAATGGATATTTCTTACCGTGGAGCCAGATTTATCCGCAGTTTGCAAAACAAAGTCACTGTAATTATTGTGATAAAAAACCAACATGACTTCAAATTTTGATAGTTTGTCAATATGTTTCATTTCATTGCGAAGAATTTGATGCTATGCATTGCAGAAACATTTAATCCAAATTTAAATTCAGTTTAATGAATATTTCAAGAGATACAAGTATCTGCATTTAATTTTTTTTTTACTCCAAAGGAATTTACAGAGTTAGTGAATATAAATGTGGATAAGATAGAATATTTTTTAAGATGCACTGAATTTGTCAGTCGTGAACAAATAAAACAGGAATGTCAGACATCAGTAGGACATGTTAAATATACCAGACAATCTATTTTCTGAAATTTAGCTTTTCATTGATATGCTGTTTGGAACTCCAATTCATATATCAATAATAAGTTTTATTTTTCGAAAGTGAAAACTTGAATAATATCTAAATTATGGTTGATCTATATGTATTTTTTTTATATTTACAATAAATACAGGGTGAGCAAAGAAAGCTTTATAGTTATAACTAGTTTCAATAATAATAATTTCCTCGAGTTTGATAGGGTAATCTTCCCTCTTTTCAAATTTCTTTTTTTTTTTGTTTTACTATTTTAAAATATTTAAAACCCAACCTGTCAGTCTTTGAAGGCATTATGTTAGTCGCACAGTCTTAGATTACAAACCAGAGAGGATTTTCCCAGGCCAAGAAAAAATGGAAATGCTGTACAGGAAGCCATATTGCTATGTATAATTATGAAACCATTACGGAAAAATCCAAACTACAAAAAGCGGAAATCTGCTAAAAAATGGAATAAAATCATCCCTGACAAACACAAATATTATGCAGGTTAATTGCTTATTTTATATTTTGATGGCCATGAAAGATTTTATTAGGTAGTTAGAATAAACAAACATCTAGCAAGATGGAAATAATGTCTTGAATTTTGTATATTACTGTAAACAAAAATACATACTATTTTTTTACAGATTATAAGCTTTCAGTTTTGAAAATTTTTGATGAAATTCACTCTTAAATGATTTTCAAAAATTTTACAAGGAAAACTCACGAATCGTTCATTATAACTTTTTTTCGGAGAAACTCAATGTGTATTAACATAGAACTAAGGCACAAAAAAAACCCAAATTACTCTTTGATAGGAAGTTACAAAATATATTTTGCACCATATTGTCATGGGGAGAACATTGCTTTAAGGTTAATTTTGAAAAAATATTAGTTGGTTAAAAAGGTCACAAATTAATATTTACAAATTGTATAAATATTTTTTGAATTGAAACATTGTATTACAGTGTACTATTTTATGTACAAAGAAATTGGCAATAAGTATGTATGGTGTATGAAAAGTTCTTTAAGGTGGTATCTAACACTACAGGGAGATAACTCTGTAAAATCAGCTAAATGTTTTAATAACGTTGTGTTGTTAATGGAATATTAAGCTTTTCAATGATCAATATTAGTGTTTGTCAAACTGCTATACAATCAGTGTAATTTTTCTGATGAATTGGTTGGTTCAAATGTTTTATGAAAATTAAACGAGCCAAATTAATTTTAGTGAAAGTGTTGGGTACCACCTTAAATGATCCTGATGTATCTCTTCATTACATTTTTCCTGAAAAAATTAGGTATTTAATGAAATGGGGGAAAATAATCAAATGATTGTAAAATTATGTGATTTATATGCAGAAATGATACAAAAATCTGAGTTTCGTTTACATGTATGTATTAATAAGTACATTGTAGCATCTATTGATTTTTAAAGATAATAAACCTTCAGATCGCGTTAGATTACCAAATGATACAACTTTTGGTTATTAAAGTAGCCTCCCCTTAATGACTCTCCACTGTTCTTGATTTTGTTGTAAACTTAAAAGATTAAATTGAAATATAAAGAATCTGAAATGGGAGACAACTGCTTATACTGGATGCAAGTCAAAACAGAAGCATTCGCAAAAATTGGAAGATGATCCTGTTTATAACATTGTTATCTTGAAAGGTTGATAGGTTTACACACACATTTATCTAATACACTAAAGGCATTACCCATGATTGAGAATTTTGTTTTGGTATTTAGACCATTATGCAGAAAATATGTACTAATGGCCTTGTGATCATAATGTTGTTACACTATGTTATGTATGTTGTTTTTTTTGTGTGTAGTCATAGTTCATCCTTGTATGAAGTTACTTCATTTGAACTTATGTATTGATGATTCAGCGTCATATTTTTTCGGTGAAGCTTATTTTCAAAAAATTGTTAAGGTCAAGAAGATCAAGCAAATATAACTAAACTGTAGAAATTTTGTTCTTCATTGTTTGCTTTAAAAGTCAACTTTGAAATTTAATAAAAAAAATTAAATATGAGCACAAAACAAAACAGTCTTAATGTTATAAGTTCTTTTATTGAAGCCAGTAAACTCCAAATTTTCCCCATATTTTTGGGGAATATTAAAGTGTTCTTTTGAGTAATTCATTTGGAATTCAGGTATTATGTTTTTCAAAATCGGTGATATGTTTGACTCATGGGGACCTTTAAGTTTCTTTTCAATTCTTAAAAGGTCAAAGGGGACCAATTTGACTGCAATGGTGAGAGTTTTGGCAAAAATAGGTATGAGCCCATGACAGTCACTGATAACATCAATAAATTGTTGAATTATATGATTTTGTAAAACATTTTATTGTTAAAATTTTGCCAGAAATCTTTCTTTTTTTATGAGGGGGGGGGGGGAATTATTGTTGCAAATTCTTGCTGTTTCTGAAAAAAGAGTTTTGTGAAAATCATAGTTTTTCCTGGCTTAAGAATTGAATTCTTCCATCTGATGACATCCCCCCTTCCCTTTTTTTGGGTCAAGGTATATAATAATAAAAAACATTAGAATTGATGATAAAAGTTTGATTGGCTGATATTTTGTATTTATCACTTAAAAATTAGTGAATTACAGTAAGCATTGAGAATGTAGTATATTGGCACGTGTGAAAGGTTTCAGTGTATCTGTACATTTTGTAATCTCACTTCTTCTTCACAATGCAATTCAAATTTTATATATTAACAAAATATTTGTCAATACCACACACAGTAATTCTTAGGCATTCTACTACAAATGATTGGGACCTGTCTTAGATTACCTGAAATGAAATATGACGGCCATGTTAGCTTTTGTTATCATTTGGGGTCCATCTGTTAACTTTTCACATTTTAATCTTCTCTGAAACCAGTGGGCCAAATGGAATTAAATTTGGCAAGAAGCGTCTATATAAGGTCCTTTATAAAGTTTTTTCATTTCGTCCCAATCTGACAACAAATATGGCCACCATGGGCAATTGTTGTTTCTGATTGGCTGAGTTTTCAAAATTCTTCTTGTCTGAAACTGCTTGGCCAAATGGAACAAAAATTGACAGGAACTTCTTTTATGAAATTTTTTTTTTCCTCATTTTGTCCAGATAAGGTGACAAACATGGCTGCCATGGGCAATCCTTGTTTCTGATTGGTTGATTTAAAAGAAAATTTTTGGGATAATTGGTTCACAAAATATTGCATTAATTTCTTGTCACTATCATAGTATTTTTTCTAAATTGATATATCAGTTTATCTGTAAAATTTGCAAAGCATATTTGCTTCAAATATTTTTTCGTGGTTGTATATGTAGGGAAAACCAGATTTCAGTTTTTCTGTTTAAACAGGTAAAAAAAATCAATGAAATAAAAAATCAACAGTTGAAATTTACCTATAAATTTACAAAAAAGGTTGAAGAATACACAATGAATGTCATATGCAGAAGATATCAACATCTGACTTAATTTGATGAAAACTGCTGACAAAAATGATTTGATCTAGGGATATTTATTGAGTTTATGCAGTTCTACAAATTATACACTGTATTGAATTCTATTCTTATCATTTAAACATATCACTATGTTTTGGTTTTGACTAAATGCAAGTATGTAAGACTCATTATTATAATTTATGATGAGTAAATAAAAATATTTCACACATGCTATTGTGTGCTATTTTACCTTAGCAGAACTGATTAATGAGTAACCAGTTTTTATGATGGAGTATAAATTGTCAGTGAATTGACTGGGGCCTTGGTGGCTGTGTCGTCTAGGTAGTTCATTATGACTACTATTGATCACCAGCCTGTAAACACTGCGGTTGCGAGTTTGAATCTCACCTTTGGTGGATTGTGTTCGACTCCTATCAAGGATTGCCGATTTCCCACCAAAGGTCGATGGTTCTCTTCAGGTACTCCAGCTTCCTCCACCAATAAAAACTGGTAGCCACAAAATAGCCAAATAACTAACATCAGTGAATTAACATTGTACACTTCAAATTAAGAAACGAGACTGTTGAAAATCACAGCTCATGTCTATTCCCATTAGTTGCAAATGACAGCGATTCTCTACCTCCATTTAACTGATATCACAGTTGAAAAGATCAACAGTCTTACACACAAACATTCTTGCATGTGGATTTGTTTTTAATTCCTTAGCATTTTATTAATACTTACTGCCAAACAATGTCTAAAAAGTTTTAAAAACTTAATAAAGCGGCTTGACCCAAGGTCATTCATGGATAAAAATTGGTTACTGCCAGTTAATTTTTACATGCATAGTATTTTGTAACTATCCAAGGGTTGCACTTACAAAATGTTCCTCTGAGTAAACTTTTTTTCAGACAATAAGAAAGAGGACAAATATACCTAGGCAGCAAATAAAAAAAACCAATCCATTGGACAGACAAACCTGGGAAGACAAATGAACATCCACAAGCACAACAAGTAAACACTGAAAACTAAAAAACAATGAACCACAGTGAACCCAGGTGCTCCGGAAGGGTAAGCAGTTCCTGCTCCGTATACGGCACCCGTCGTGAAGTTCAACAAAGTCAATCCGGTGGAAGTCACAAATCAGTGGAGGCACATGAAATGTTACAACAGTGGGAACATGGCCAACATCATCTTAGATATTGGAACACTGTAACGATCAATCAAGTCATGATGTCACCTGTAAAATTTCCTAAATGATGGAATAATACTGGGTGTCCAACAAGAAAGAAAATGTGGAAATTTGATAAGGAGTATTGCAAGCTGACAAATGATTCCTCCCCTTGCTCCAAATTATAAGGCCAGAATTGATAATTAGTTCATACATATCTTATATTTCAAATTACCTTATTGGAATTCACTGAAGATTGTGATACTAGGGTTATTGCGAGCTGACAATTGATTACCTCCCCTTGCTCCAAAATATAAGTCCAGAATTGTTGCTAATTAGTTCATACAAATCTTATATACGAAGTACCATTGATTAGGTTTGCTTTACTGAGATCTATAGGAGTTGCAATTACAGGGTCAAATACCATCTGATGAATCAAATAAATGGCAAAATGCTCAAACCAAATTATCTCCCCTTCAAGATGTCAAATGGGACCAAAATTATTTTATTTCATGACATCTTCGTATGATGTATTACTAAACCTTTGTGTGAAGTTTCACAGAATTCCATAAAACCAATTGAGTCGAGCTTACAAGGTCAAAACTGTCTGGTGAATGAAACAAGTCCAATTATCTCCCCTTCAAATTATTGGCAGATAATTATTTTGCTTTGTAGACTTCTTCATATACTGTACTACCTTAAGTGTTTCATTGAATTTCATTTATCAGATGGTTAAGTAGGATTTGCTCTTACAAAATTCAAGGACAAGGTAATCTACTGAACCTAAATCCTAAATTTGTAAACAAACAGGAAGTCTGAGCCCGTAACAAATTCCCTGACTCAGTGGAGTTTAAATACATGTATTAGAAATACTATAGTTATTTATGTTGCGAGTTTTTCTATGAAATGTTGGTACTTCTGTTAGTGCACTTCAGCATGCTGTTTCAATAAACTAGAAGTTCCCAGGAGCCTGTATGCTTCAACAGGATTTTAATTTGTGATAAACATCATAAAAAACAAGCCCTTGCTTACTGCTTCTGTCTGATTTTGATTTCATTATCAGGTACCATATTGGTGCAAAATCCATAAAATTCATAATTTGGAAAATGCTGGTACGCTATATTTTAATGTACAACAATTGATAAGCACCATTCCATTAAATATCTGATACCTATTGGCACAGTACGACAATACTAATGATTTTTCTATTTTTAATAACAGTTGGTTTATAAATCCAAGGTCTGGACACAACTGACCAGTAGTTTTAGAGAAAAAAAAAATTTTTGATGACTTTTGTAATTCATGGCAGTCATATTTGTTGGAAGTTTTGACCATTAGACAAAATTTAGAGTGGACACAACCAAAGGACCATGTTGTTAAAGTTTGTTTCAAATTGAGAGATTTTTTAAGGAAAGTTTGTTAAAAGATTAAGACACATGAGACACCAAGTCATTTGATGTGATGGTAATAGCTCATATGCCTGAAACATCAAGACAACTGGAATTTCATGTGTACCTTATATCCTTTCACTTATGTATGGATATGAAAAAGGTAAATATTTAAGCCTACAATTATAAGAAATAACACTTGTCAAATCTTTCATTTTTATTAAAATCTTAAAATAAATAAATCGTCTGATAAAATGATAAAGACTTCACCTAGGACAGTCAACAAATAAACTTCTCCTGTTGTATTCAGAAATATACTGATGATTGAAAGTTGTATTATTAATCCTTAAAAAGAGTTAGTTACTGCCATATACAGAAATAAAGACCCCCCCCCCCCCCATCAGGAAAGGAAAGCTTTTCTTCCTGTTACTAATGTTCACACAATTCAATTTTAAATTTATTAACAACTTATGGATATAGTGTTTAATACTGCAATTTCATTTAAAGGTAAAATTCACAAAAAGAAAAGATATTTCCTTAATTTAATGTTACTAATGGATTTCTTCTTTGCAGTCTATGCCTAACCAGTGTTTGTCAATTGCCCTTCCTTCTGATTAAAAACTTTAACGTCAGGTAGACCGATCAGGGGATAAAGTTTAAATGCAGTTTTATATAGGCAATACATGATCTGTCTGCAGTACAATATACATGTATACATTTATTATGATATATGATTTTTCTCACATTATTTGGTATGTCCATGCTGCTCAGCAAGGTAGTCAAAAATTATCTAATTCAAGCTAATGTTGGTCAGAAATTCATTTGTAATGCAATGTTAGCAATGTCTTTGGCAATAACAAAAATGGCTGCCATCACGAATATTTTTTCTGCTTGTAAAATGAAATGTAGGAAAAATGAAGTTTCCTTCTGTTTGCTTGTATTTTGTCATTTCTACTCTTAGGGTAGTTAAATTTTCAAATTCAAATGCTTGCTTTAGCTCACATTTTAAAAAATATATATCCTGAATGTGGAAATATTATAACACACAGACAACAAAAGGGGAATCTATACTTAAATCCGAAATAATGCAAATTAACAAATAAAAACAACACAAGAGAAAATACAAAAACCAAAAAAAAAGGGAAAAAGAAAACTTGAATCCCTATGCATCAGTTATCTTTCCTGAATGAAGGTGTGTTGTATTTAATTAACATAAAGGACAAAAATTACATTCATATTTTAGAAAAAACAGAATTGCGGAAGGTGTTCCCAACACAACTAAAAACATAATACTGATGTGTGTGGAGGAAATTGTTAGGAAGAAAAATATTTTGCAGAAAAATTACAATTTGCCAAATGATGTCAATGGAAGACCCCTTCTTTAAGGAGCAGATAACTCGGTAAATGGGAGACAACTCATATGTACCAAAACTGGAGAATACATATTACATATGTAGTAGGGACTTTGTATCCAAGCAATAATCTGTTGAATCCGTCTTCCCATTATTATTTCGTATGATGAGATCACATAAACATATAAATAGTTTTCATAAAAAAATATACATAACACCTGTTTTACTCTACAATAGATTTTTTTTTTTCAAATTTCAACAAAAAATACTTTTACAATAAAATTTTTTATAACAGTTTTTTAATTCCAAAGATCTGTGTACATATATATCTCTCTTCTTGTTGGGCAACATCTTCTGTCCATTAATATAACTTTTATTTTTGGAACTTTGCCTTTATGATCTTTTTTGTACATATTGCATCTTCCCAAAATTTGAAGTTTTATGTTTTATGTTGAACGACTTCACTGATCTTCATCTCTTTGTTGACCCTCTCCCCAGTTGAATCCACCTGGCCGTTCCTCAGGGAGTGGATTATAATCTGGATCCTCAGCAGGGCCTTCCAATAAATATGTTCTAAAATTAAACAAAATCTCATTTTTATTAAATCAGTTTAAGACATATATGTATATAATTATAAAAGGTTAAATATCTAACATAAAATGAGTGACTGAACAATATAACGTGTTATAAATTTGTTTGGTTATCAATTATATGCTTCAAGGTAAGGTTTTTTCTGTCTATAACAATTACACTGATAGAACAAAATAATTCAATGAAAGTATGACTAAATACACTTTCTTCATACAACTTTTTATTGGATTTTTAGAAAATAGTTTCGGGACAAACATTTTTCACTCGCTATCATAGAATTAAAATTTCTTTATTTGTCAATTAAAGATGCCCTAGTAAGGCAGAGCAATCAAATACAATTATAATATTTACAAATGAGTAATGTCCCTTGATATGCTAAGGTGTATCGTACAATACTCTGCGTTAAAAAGTGTTTAAGTTTGTTGAAAACCCAAAAATGGACTGTCGTTGTTAGTACAAGGGTTAAATCTACGTGGCAGGCAGGTACCTCTCCACTCACAAAACCCTCATAATCCATCTTTGTTGCATAAAGATACAGTACGCATAAAAGTGAAAAACGTCTCCCTCTCTGCAGACGATGGGCAGATACATCGTGCCCTTACCCTTCAAGGCTGTGATATTCAAGGGTTGTTCAGAGAGCGACTGCGTGTAGATGGTAAACTGACAAATTGTGAGACTGGGGATAGGCTAGTGATTAGCAAGACTCTTAACAAACCTATTCCTAGAAACTTGCAAATCGGCAAATATATTGGTAAAATTTTCCATGCTGGTCAACTAGAATTTGAAAATACAGAAAGGATTTCTACAGAAGTGTTAAAAACCTGTCATAAATGCCTTAAACCTGGTCATAAAATTTTTGAATGTCAAAATGATTGGGTCTGCAAAGTGTGTAAAGAAAGTTGGCATAAAATGATTGACTGTCCAAAACATTTTCATGAAGAAGATGAAAAAGAACAACAAAATAATCATGAGAATATGGAATCATTTACTAGTAAGACAGACACAGAATCTTGTGACAGTACTGTAGAAGCAGAAAAGATTGAACAAATAGTCTATAAGTCTGTATCAGAGATGGCTCAGCCAAGAACATTAGAAAGTAAAAACAATAGTAATAAACAATCCCAAAATAAACCAGGCAAATCAAAAAGTAATAGAAATGTTAACAGTGACACTGAAGATAAATCACAAGTTTCAATGGACAGATTCATGAGAACACCACAAAGGAGAACAGTAAATGTAAATGACAGGACACCACCAACACCTACAGAAACTTTACATGACAAAACTGGTGGAAATGCTGGAAACAAAAAAGAAAAAAGTAACATATGTTTTCAGACAAATGACTTGTACAAATTTTTATCAAACATAAAATATTAAAAAAAAAATAAAATAATAATTAGAAATAAATTCAAGCTCAATTTCAGAGTATATAAACCATATGTGAAGATTATTTGTATATGTATATGGCTAATATGTATCAATATAGTGTTTTATTGTAGAGAAATTGTATTTAAATTTCAATTTTTGACCAAACAAATTAAGAAGGTAAAAAAAAGTTTGAAGATTGTGCAAGTAGCAAGATTTCTAAACAGAATTCATTTTATAAAATGTAAATATGAGCTGATTAGAAAAGCTAGCATACCCAGCAAAATCGTGAATAAAGCACCATTTTGTGTGTCATGCAAGTTTATGGTTGCAAGATTGTATAAAATTTTATTGAAAACAAAGACTAGAATGAAAAGAAATAAAATATTAAAATTTTCTATATATGTAGTTAACATAAAATTTATATATGTATTTCAACAAATGTTCAATTATATATTTGTGGGTTATACTAGGTCAAAGTATATTTTCGTAGTAGCTCTTATTCAAAATACTAAAAATTATATGATCTATATTCATCATGTTTATGTTGTAATTCAGGCTAATAGGTTTTTACCTGTTTTATTTATAGTAACACTCTGCATGTGGATTATTATTTGTCTTAGCGCTATATTTAGGTTAAAACATCCACAGATTAACAACTGTTATACTAAAATATATAGCAGAATAAGTTACTTACCTTCACTGTTAAATTATGATATCGGAAGTGTAAACAGAATTAATCTAATATTGCAATCAGCTACAAAATCTCCAGCTTACATAGAAAATATAATTGTAGTTAAACAAACACATGTCAAAGGCTGTATAAATTTCGTCGAAAAACGAACAGGTAGTTTGGAATACCGTAATGAAAAATTAAATCCAGTTTACATGCTGAAGTTTTTTGTTCCAACCAAATTAATCCAATTAAATGAAATATATTATCAAGAACTTATAAAATATCACTCTTCACATACTGAGTGTTCAATTTCTGTAGAACACTACAGTGTACAGTTAAATCGAGTACACCTTGTTGAAGTAGTAAATATATTATTTGTAATTTTTAATACAATAGATATATGTATATTAACGTTTGTCTTATTGTTTATGTTTACTTTATTTGAAATATTATTACAATATCAAAACGATTTCTCAATTCGTTTTAATAGATACACGTGGTATAGTGAAAACTTAATTAAGTTGAGGTCAAGCCAGGTGAAAAAGGTTAACAAATATCACACATTTTATAGAACTATGTGTTTAATATATGCCTTAAAGAAAATAAAGATTGTAGATCTATGTCATGTGACAAATAAGTGGTGTACAAATATTCAATTGAGTATGTTAAAATATGTGTACTTTAATTATTAACAAAACGATTTGTTATGTTAAAATCCAACGCAATTAATTTATGTAGTCTTAATGTAAACGGTATAAATTCGAAGGAAAAACGATATAGAGTTATAGAATGGATTAAAGCACAAAAAAGTTTGATAAGTTTTTTACAAGAAACTCATTTTGACGAAAATATCGAAAAAGAAATTAATAACAATACAGAGTATGACACTTTTTGTAGTAACGGAACATCGGCCAGTAAGGGGGTGGCTATTTTGATTAAAAAATCATTGGAGTATGAATTAATTAGTAAATTTAGTGATACTGACGGGAGAATGGTTCTAATTAATACACAGATAAATAATACTATTTTTACATTTATTAACATATATGCACCAAACAGTAAAACTTTCAGAAATTCTGTTCAAAAAGATAAGTGATAACATAAAAGAACATGGGCTTGGAATACCAATAATCGGGGGAGATTTTAATGACACACTTAAACCTATTGATAGAAAATCTACTTCGACAGGACAATTCATTCAACCTGTTAACAGTTTCAAATCTATGATAAAATCTAACAAACTATCAGATGTTTGGAGAAATTTAAATGAAAATAAACAACAATTTACATGGAGAAGAAAAGATAGGTTACAGGCTAGTAGGATAGATATGATCTTTATAGAAACAGATTTTTTACCACTTATAGAAACTTGCAAAATTAAACCTGCTATTATACAATCTACCGATCACCAGTGTGTATTTTATGAAATTTAGACCAGGGCTAACAGAACGAGGGAATGGGTATTGGAAAATCAACAATTCAATTTTACAAGATAAAGAATACAAAGAACTAATCGATAATTTGATCGATAAATATATTGAAAAAGACTCGCTTGATTGTAGGTTATTATGGGACAGTTTTAAAACTGAAGTAAGGGAAGTAACTATGATTTATTGTAAAAATAAAGCAAAGTCAACTAGAAAAGAACGATGTACATTAGAGCGATATTTAGAACAAAAACTTAAACTATTAGACGAGTCTTAATTAAATAATTCTCATTTACAAAAAGAAATTGATGAAATTGAAAAAGAGCTGAATAATATATACGAAAATAAAGCAAAAGGGGCTCAAGTTAGATCTAGAGAAAAATGGATAGAATTTGGGGAAAAAAATAACTCTTATTTTCTTGGGCTAGAAAAAAAGAGACAAGTTAAAAAAGCTATAAATGAAGTTAAAGGGAAAAAAGGGGAAATTATATCTAATCAAGAGAAAATATTGGCTGAAATTAAAGCATTTTATGAAAATTTGTATAATGAAAAGAACTTGACAGATAAAAATTTAACCGAGGAATATATCACTAACACAGAATTAAAAAATAAAATTAACGAAAATGACAAATTAGCGTGTGATGGAAAAATTACGGTGGATGAATGTACGCAAGGAATTTTTAAAATGAAAATAAACAAATCTCCAGGTTTAGATGGTCTAACGGTAGAATTTTACAAACTATTTTGGGAAAAACTTAAACAAGTACTAGTTAAAGTCCTCAATACAGGATATGATAAACAATGTTTATCATATACTCAACGCACTAGCATATTAACTTTGATATTTAAAAAGGGGGATCCTCTTCTCTTAGAAAATTATCGTCCAATATCGCTTCTAAATGTAGACTTTAAACTCTTGTCATACGTGCTTGCACAGCGGCTTAAAATAGTACTTCCTAAAATTATAAATGTAGATCAGACTGGTTATGTTAAAAACAGATTTATTGGGTTTAATTTGAGACAAATTCAAGACATTATAGATTACACAGAAAAAAATAAAATAGAGGGAGCAATAGTTTTTGTAGATTTTACAAAAGCTTTTGATACTCTGGAATGGGATTTTATATTTGGGACGTTAAAAATTTTGGTTTTAATGATTCATTTATTACATGGGTTGAAACCATGTATACAGATATACAAACATGTGTTATAAACAATGGATGGGTATCAGAAACATTTCAAAATTCACGGGGAATTAAACAAGGATGTCCTTTATCTGCCTTATTGTTTGTTTTGGCTGTCGAAATCATGGCTCAGAGATTGAGAACCAATAAAAATGTAAAAGGAATTAGTATTAAACTAGACAATAAAAATCACAATATTAAAGTTTCACAATTAGCTGATGACACAACACTTTTTTGTAAAAATAGAGAAGATGTTATAGCTTCAATGAATGAAATAGAAATTTTTGGTTCTTTTTCAGGCTTAAAATTAAACAGGAATAAAACAGAGGGGTTGTGGATAGGTAAATTGAAATCATGCAAAGACAAAATTGCCGGGATAAAATGGGGAGATAAACCTATCAAGACTCTTGGTATTTATTTTGGGCACAATAAAGAAGAATGTCAAAAACTGAATTGGGATAGTAAGATAGAAAAGATGAAAAAATTATTCATGACATGGGAGAAAAGAAATCTTTCTATTATAGGGAAAATATTGATTATCAAAACTTTAATAGTACCTTTATTTACATTTATCGGAAGCGTATCTGTAGTTCCAGAGATATATATAAAAGAAATAGAAAATAGTTGTTTTAAGTATATTTGGGATGGGAAACCAGACAGAGTCAAACGAAACATATTGATAAGTCCATATGAAAAAGGTGAGTTAAACATGATCGATTTTAAAAGTTATTTTATGGCTTTAAATGCTTCATGGGTTTATAGATTAGTAACTGGTGAATTTGCCAACTGGAAAATTATTCCATTCAAATATATATATTCATATGAAAAGATGGTACCTGTATTTAATATGAATTTGAACGATATCAAAAAATTAGATTATTTTAAATATATGCCAGAATTTTATAAGCAAATAATAAAGTCATGGATTTTGACTGGGGGAGGGCAAACAGAAGAACCAGTCACATTTGTAGACATAAGGAAACAAGTAATATGGGGAAATAAATTTATTACATGTCATAATAAACCCTTGATCTTTGAAAATTGGATCAAAAGTGATATGATTTATATAAATGATATTTTAGATGACAAAATGTTATTGTCTGAAAAATATATTCTAAGTAAACTGAAGTGTAAAATAAATTGGATTTCTGAATTTCATAAACTGAAAAATTCTATCCCTAAAAAATGGACAAATATAATTACAAAAGAGAATTCAGTAAAAAGTCAAGTTAATATTCAACGAAATAGGATCATATGGAAAAATGTCTTTATAGAAACTTCCAGCTTGTCAAATAAAATGTTGTATCACTCACTTTTATCTAAAAGAATAGATTCATCGATAGGAGTTATAAAATGGCTCAGAGAATTAGAGATACAGGAAAAACCAAATATGAAGTCATTATATAACTTTGTTTTTAAATATTTGACTGAAAATAAATTAAGAATTTTTAGATGGAAATTATTACAATATATAATTCCAACAAAGAAACTATTATTACAGTGGAAAATTACCAACGACAGCATGTGTAATTTTTGTAAGACTGTAGAAGATTACACACATTATTTTTTGGAATGTTCTTATTTAAATATCTTTTGACAGAAAATTTATGATCTGCTGAAAAGAAGTAAAATATATTTTGGGGTAATAAAACTTCAACATATTGTATTTGGATATAAAATGTCTGATGATAATTACTATTTTTTGAATTATTTTATTACAATTCTTAGTTTTTCCATATATAAGTCTTATTACTTATCAGAACAGAAAACAAAATACATTGATGTTTATAGAATTTTTGTTAAAGAATATATTAAAAGGGTGGATAACATTAAATGTAAGACAGAAAACAAAATTTTATTAACAATTAAAAAGAAAATTAATAATAGTCTATCTTGATCATATTTATTTGAATATGATATTGTATTTATGTTATAATCAGCTGTTTATTTCCCTGGATAGACAGTGGAGTGTAACAGGGTACATCAAGAGAAGCTTGGACTCTTGATTAGATATGTAACAAGCAAGGATTGTCGAATAAATATATAATTTGTTGTTAAAAAAAAAAAAAAATATTTACAAATGATTACAATGATTATGTTGACTAGGATTTTTGACATATTATCATATCATTTAATCACTTCCAACATAATGCAAATTAATACCAACCTCAATAAACACTCATTAATTTAAAACAAGTAAACAAAACAATGAATACACTGTATACAGGTAATTGACAATATAGTGGGTTTTGTTGAACACAATGAAGATGTGCACCTCCCCTTTTAGAGCAATTGAAAAAAAAAATTGTCAAATTTAACATTTGTTGAACTTAATCATTTTTATGAGCATTTGATAGTCATTTTTATGTAATTTGATAGTCATTTTTATGTGCATTTGATACAAAGGGTACATAGTTTGTGTAATCTCAAACTCCAACACCATAAACCTGGCACTTCCTCTCTTCTTTGTATGCGACGTAGATCCAGACATATAATTGGTCTTGTTTTGTAACTATCAACAACATAGTTAGATGTAATAAATGGCACACCGAACACAAATTGAGTTTTTCAATAGAAATTTGGAAAAAAGCCTATTTTTTTCTCATTATAAGGGCAAAACTCTAGAATGAAAGAAAAAAATATACATTGATTCAATTAGACATAAGCCGGCTTTCAACTCACTTTTTATGAAAACTAGAAATTGTGTCTGCAATACATGGATGCCCAGCCTTAAAATCCATATAAGCATAAAATGTAGGTGATAATGACTCAATTATTGTATGACTGCTCAGCAATCTAATTAAAAACCGATCTCTCATCGCTCCCGTTTTCTGATATGTCGCGTGGGAGATCTAACGAAATCCGCTTTGAGGTCACATGTGAGTGAACTGGAACTTATGAATTTATAATGACATGCAAATGAGTTGACTTCCTCAATCAAAAAAGTTTATGAATTCTGGGGACTGACGATTTCTTCGTAATCAACTTACAAGATCGCGTAAGCTGCAATTTCATTGGTCGAACAGGACACACCTACGAGGTCACTCACATGTGACCTTAAAGCGGGTTTCGTTAGATCTCCCACGCGACATATCATAAAACGGGAGCGATGAGAGATCGGTTTTTAATTAGATTGACTGCTCAGTATTACCCAGGGCACATCCACTGATGAAGTTTCATTAATACACTATGCTTAGTTCCAAAGAATTGAAACGAAATGCAAAACTTAACCAAAGTCGCTCAAGCATAAAATGTAGGTCATTATGACCCAATTATTGTATGACTGCTCATTACTACCCAAGGCACATCTACTGATAAAGTCTCATTGATATACTATGCTTCGTTTCAAAGAAATGAACCAAAACACAAAACTTAATCACATAGTTCGGTCATACGAATGTATGTACGTACGGATGGAAAAGGGTAATTCTATATGCACCATTCACATTCGTGGGCGGGGCATAAAAAGGGCAATTTAAGGGAGATATTTTATGAAATATATGGGAATTTATAGGGATTTATTAGGAATTTTTCCAAAAAATTAGTGTCAAAAAGCATTACTTCAAAAACATGGTATAAGAAAGGAATAATACATCATGTTTGCAAAAAGTAGGAATTTTGATAGAAATGTAGGGCAATTTTAGGATTTGAACTCAAAAATTAGGAAAATAAGGGGTGTCTGAAAAACTGATGAAAATTAGGAAAATAAGGGCCAGCTGAAAGCCTGCTTAAGAGGACTTTCTATTCCATGCTGTATTCACATCATTTACTGTTGTACCAGGTACTTACAAAAATCTTGGTGTTTTTAAGATTCTAAATCCAACTTGTTGCTGTGGGAAGACGTCTTCTAAAAAGTAGTAAATATGGCCAACAGCTATGCCTGTAAATATACAATTCAATTTTTTTAAATTTGTGCAATTTTAAAATGATTCTCCCTGGAAAATCACAACTCCATAAAAAAACAGATTGGCCAATCAAGGGCAAATATTAAACTAGATGTCATATCTAGCATTGGTAGACAAAATATCTTCGTTGTTTTTAATTGTTTTGAAATATATTTTATTTTATGTACTGTAACTTTTACCTTATCAAAATTTATCTAATTATAATTAGTTTAATCTTATTACAATTAGTTTTTACTTGCAGAGCACCTGAGTATACCCCCGTTTTTTTGTTGGGGTCCATGTTGTTCATATGTTTTTAGTTTTTAATTGTAGTGCATGTATTGTTTTGGTCTTGTCTTCGTTGTTCTCTGGAGTTTGTGAGTTGTTATGATTTTTCTCTCCTTCGAATATCCCTTTGGTATTTCTTGACTTTACTTACATGGCTACTTATCTCTCTCTAATGCATAACAATTGATAATGTTAAATCTTCACATAACTATGCATTGTTTCCAAATTTCCAGAATTGTGATTCGATGTAAGATTATTTCCCTTAGTATGTTTGTTCAAGTTGATTAATTGAATATGAGTATATCTGCAATATTTACTCTGAACTAATTTTAAATATCTTTCAAATCCGATATTTGTTTGGAACAGATTTTACAACTATAATTTGTGAATTTAATTTGTGTATCTTATCTTTCCTCTTGTCTCATATGCACCATTTGAAGTGACCTTTTGTTTTTATTCAGTTTTCTGACAGAAGTTGCTGTGTCATCAACATGTACCTTTTGTCATGAATTTTAAAAATGCAGTACAAATTTGTACACATTTTTTCGTAATTTTTAAGGAAAAAAGTTCATTTAAGTTTATGAAAATCTTAAATAATTCATTTTTCTCGAAATTAAAAAAATTCAAACATAATTTATAAATTCTTACCCATTAAATCAATAACAACAGAATTTCCTAACAACACTGAAAATCCTAATAATACCCATGGTAAATATGGTGCATGAAATGTCATCAGTCCAAAAAAATTTAGTCTGACATAAGGGTTTCTTCTGCTCCACAAATATACTAACATTATTGTAAATGCACTGCCTAAAAACACAATATTAACAATTAAACCTAAAATCTGTTTAACAGTCAAGGAAAGAGTGAGATAAAATGTTCATAAGTCTCAGGGTGTGGTTACATGCTTTGATATTCAACAGATTTATCATCATAGAACAGATATTTGCAAAAAATACTAGTTGAGAGGTAATAAATAAAAGTTTACTCGATTATAATTATTTTGTAAACTGAAAAAACTAGAGGCTCTCAAGAGCTTGTATCGCTCAATTGGATTTAACTTTTCACCTTGAGCAGGACTAAAAATTTCAGTGTTGCAGTCAATTTGGCTGGTTTTTCTATAGGGTTCTATATTAAACTAAGTTCGGCTGTGGCAGCCATTTTGGTTGACAGTCCAGGTCAATGGACATATTTCTAAAAGAGAATCCTCTAAGGATCATTACTGCTAAGTCTTGTTCCAACCAGCTAAGTGAATTTAAATGAATTTTCCCATAGGGTCCTATATTAAACTAAGTTCGGCTGTGGCGGCCATCTTGGTTGACAATCTGGGTGATCGGACACAATTTGTCTTTATCTATAATAATATTCACGATAATAACCTAAAACTGCAAAATTTCCTTAAAATTAACAAATCAGAAGCAATAACCCAACAATGGGTTGACGGATTCGTCTGAAAATTTTATGGCAGGTAGATCTTGACCTAATGAACATTTTTATCAGTTTTGCTATTAATGCTTTAGTTTTTGAGATATTTTTAGCCATGTCCGCCATGTTGGTTGGCAGGGGGGGTCATCGGACATATTTTTTAAACTAGAAACCCAAATGATGCTTGTGGCCAACTTTGGTTCCATTTGGCCCAGTAGTTTCAGAGGAGAAGATTTTTGTAAAAGTTAACGGACTACGGACGCCAAGTGATGAGAATAGCTCACTTGACCCTTTGGGTCAGGTGAGCTAAAAAGGGACAAATCACTTTCCCAAAAGTGAAAAATGTTTACATGTACATAGGTCAAATTTAATACCACAGTGTTAAGAAATTAAAGAATATTATGATATTATCACATGGTTGTTTCTATATTTGTCTTGTTATTAGTCCGAGGCTTGCTGTAAAGCCAAGGCATGTACATGTATATAAATCTGGGAAGAATATTGGGCTTATTTCTACAGATTTATCGATATCAAATTATCATTGTAAAAAGGATACAATCATTAAGGTACAACCAAACAATATCATATAAAAGAAATCTGCTGTTTTGTTCCGAAATGATCCTTCTTCTAACATCCGACAATATCTATATGCAAATATCATGTTAAATAAGAAATTGAATCCTATTGGTCCAAAATACATAAAATTTGTAACCAGTCTCCAGATCTGAAAGAAAGAAAATATTCTTTAAATCATTTATAACAGGCACAAGGAATTGGTCTATTGTGCCATTTGAGGTATAAAACTGTGGCAAGCAAGATAAACAATTTCCTGACCATGAAAAAGTCCCCCACCACATCTATATTAAATAATATATGTTTGACCAGGACTTATTCCATGATGTTTATTGGTTATCTTTTTATTTTTTTGTCAAGACTTCAAACTCCTCTGTCCATGGGTTGATGTGGCATTAAATGATATGCAAATATTTTTCTTTTAAAATACATCTTAAAGAACCAAACAACAAATTATTATTTCATGATGGCTTTTGAAAGGAAAACCTTGGGCATGCAGGTTCAAAATGCAAAAATTCCTTGACTGAGGATGCATCAACAAACAAAGGTTGAAGACTATTTAAACCATACATTTGTATGTTCATATTGGGCTGTGGAGAACAGTGCTATGTATGCATTACATTTCAAGTAAACCGTGACATACAAATACTCATGTAATGACAAACTTACCTGAAATTTACGAAATATTAAATCTGGGTTGAAATATATTTGAAATGGTGTGATAATATCTAGCTGCTGAAAAATAGAAAAAAAAAGTTTAATGTTATACAATGCTGGTAACTGATATTTCTGATCGCTTGTTGGCTGTTAAATGTACAGTGGGAATTATAACATGGATATTCCTAATGAAAAGTTGTTGATGTGATATGATAATGCGTTCGGCCTTGTACTATATCTACATGTAGATTAACACACTGAGCCAGATTTTTGAAAGTTATAGCTCATAAGGTACATTTTTTTGTAACAGTCCACAGAAAGCCATGTCACCTGGACAATGTATTTCAAATCAGAGCTGATAAGTTTTCGCTTTTAGTCTTAAATTTTGAATGTTAATCAGAGAAGCAGAAATTAAATCTGTACCAATCTGAAAGTCTTTGTTTTGTTTTGCTGACCCGGGGTACATGTACTTGAAAATGGGAAACATGCCATTGTAGCTTTATACAAAGCAGCAAAAAGTCGCATGGAAATTTCTAGGATATGTGGAAAGCCTAAATCATATATATACAATTTTTTAAAATGTTTTGAAGAAAGGAAAAGTTTTGAAAATCAGCTGAGATGTTGATGACCAAAGGCACTGAGAGACCAGAACAAAAGGCAAGATTTCCGTCTTGTGCGATAAAACAGGAGGAGTTTAACAGAAATAACTAACATTTTGAAGGAAAATGGACCTATTTCTGTGTCTGAAAGGACTTTGAAAAGAACTCTTGACAGAGGAAGGGTAAGTTAGGAGAGTAGTTAAGAAGAAAATGAGAATTCATCAGAAGAATAAGAGAAAACGGCTGGTATGGTGTAGAAAGCAAAAATCAAAGAGTGTCAATGAATATTGGAAAAATGTAATATTCAGTGATGAGTGTAAGGTGGAAATCGGGACTGACAGGAAGATATACGTTTGGAGAAAGATCGGTGAAGAGTGGGAACCAGGTTGTATTGCTCCACCACCAGGACGACGTCTAAGTGTTATTCAAATTTAAATTCTTTATTTTCCTAATCACAGAGCCCTTTCGGGCATAACAAATTTTTTTATCCTTACACACACACTTCCCCTAAAAATAAAAAACTTTCTCACTCCTTACATTCTGATTAAAATGATCGGATAACACTTACAGTAAGACATGTAATGGAAGAGAGAGTATGACAAAGTAACAACCAAAGAGAGATAACTCAACAATATAATCAATATGACCAAGTAGAGGATCAGTTCAGGATTGCTGTTTTTTTTTCTTTCTGCAAAACTATCTTTAATAAAATCACAAAACATTGATAGAAATAATGGGTCTTCATTTATGATCTAGGGTTGTATTACTAACATGTACAATGAAAATGGGACACTGTGTTTTGTGGAAGCTAATACTAATGTTGTAAAATACACTGAAATACTTGAAAACAATTTATGGCCTGTTGTATCTAGACATTTCCTGCAAGATATCTATGCCTTACAATGCATCAGTACATAGGGCACATACTGTTAAAGAGTATAAAGAAGAAAATAACATTCATCATATGGATTGGTCTGCCCAGGGTCCAGATTTAAATGTGATAGAAAACTGTTGATGGAAAGTCAAAAGGGACCCGGAAAATTATGTTCATAATATCACATCTGTGATAGACTTGCAGGTAGCTATCAGAAGAGTATGGGAAAACTTTGATGTAAACTTTATTCAGGACCTTTATACATTGTAATTCAATATCTCTGCGATTATCAAAAGTAATAAAGGCAAAGGGTTGTCTCACAAAATACTGAGGTAAGCTCTTTTATTTTTATTTATGAAAAATGGATAATATTAAAATAGGTGTAGCAGGTGCTCGCTTGACAGCCATCTTGTTTTTCCCAATACTTTTGTCCAATGACTGTGTTGTGTAGAATAGGGAATGGAAACAAGAAATGTGTCAAAGAGACAACAATGCGACCGAAGAGCAGAAAACAGCTGATTTGATTTAGCTGAGGATTGATACATGTACCTTGACCTCTGACACCTCAGGTGCTAACCAAGGGCACATGTAATTTAAAAAAGAAATGGTATTTAACTACATTCCTCAAGGTAATTGAATGTAAATTGTTATTGAGCCATTTTCCAATTACGTAATTGTATTTGAATTAAAAATGGTCTGAAATATCTTGTATACTGTATCATGCTTTCAACATTATTTCAATGTAGTTTTGAAGTCATCTTGAAAAAATAAGTACAGCGATACAGTGAGACGCCAGTATAATTGTGATTACGTGAATTCTATATACAGTGTATTGCTTTATGCGATTTAATTTGCAGGACTTCTTTTCTGAAATGTTAAAAATTAAATAATACACCTACAGTATATAGTTTGTCTGCTGTTATTTATTGATGCTTTTTGTCATATTTCTTCAATGAAAAAAAATTAAATGACTGGTTGTGAATAAACGTTCAGTTTTCAAACAATCTTTAAGCTTTTTTTAATACAATCACTTTATTTACCACTGCTAAAGTTGTAATAACACAGGCTGTTGTATAGGCCCTTGTTATGGGCGGCATCTGCATGTATTCCTGCTGGAAAGTTTGAGCCATTTCGCTGTATTGAAAATTTATACGCCAATGTTTATGCCGGAAATTGGTTATTCCACGTAGCCTTTCGAAAAGTCTCAAATAAGAGAATAAAATTTCGCAATTGAAATAAACACCAACAAATTCTTCTTAAACATTATAGATATATTCTAATAATTTAATAAAATGAAAATGTATATAAGATAAGTTGTGTGTGAAATGTAAAATTTTAATTGTAATAAGTGTAATGTTATCATTTGTTATGACTTTTACCGGAAATAAAATAAATCAACAAACCATGGCATCGTACGCTTCTTCGCGGGACGATAATGTTTCTGAATTTGACGACAGTTTTGATTACGATGAAGTTGAAGCACAACCTGAAGATGAAGGTATGCTTTTTCTCTGTCCCAAAAAAAATCACGAGCAAAATTTTAAACTGCTCTCTTTATTATTTTATTGCAGATCTCTGGCTCTGCAACTTTTCTGCATAAAAAAAAATTCTGTGGTCCGCACTAACATTTTGTACACTTTAATAACCGTACAGTAACACAACTTACGATTTTCTTCAGGTAATCATTTTTACCCGTCACACAATTTGGAGGGGTACTGCAGTAGGGTTGGTGGGAATTGAAATTTTTATAATACATGTACAGTATACATTGTACTGGGGCCTCACTGTGTCACAGTGCTTATTTTTTCAAGATGGCATGAAATAATCTTGGTAGCGTGATACAGCGTCAATATTACAGATGGTTTTAGTCGCTTAAAGTCATGAATGTTTATAGGCAAATCGGCAAAATTTTACATACGATAATAGCTGAGTATTGCTTTGAATATCAACTCTCTAACCCAGAGACGTTTATGTCAACTGGATGCAGTTATAAATTACACCAAACAACATTAAAGCCATGAACAGGAATAATTTTACAAATTTCTGGCATCTTCTATGCAAACGGAAGTATGACGCTTAACTTTCCTTCAATATCAAGTGACATCGTATGACAGAAAATAAATGATTTAGAACAAACATATTTATATGTATCATAGTAACTAGGAAGGTGCAGTTAAAATTTGCAAAATATCTTTTGGGGGTAAATAGAAGTGCAGTCAATTTGGCTGTTAACAGAATTGTGACTTATGCCTCTGGCTATAGATGCTTTAAAATTATCGGTTGGATATTTGGTATCATTTATTGGTAGAAAAGGTACAAATGTACTATCATGTTGGTTATTAAAAAAAAAATTAAAACTTAATAATAGTTTCGGTGATGCACAGCACCATGTCGTGGCCTCATTAGCCCTGTTCTGGCCTTGATGATCAAGTATTGATGAACTGCCTTCATATATTATTAATTAAGATGTTTGTTAATTTGGGGTTTAATGCCATTTTCAGCACATTTAGCTATTTTGCGGCGGCCAGTTTTTATTGGTGGAGGGAGCCGGAGAACCACCGACCTTCAGTAGGAAAATTGGCAATCCTTGTCAATTAAGGTGGGAGTCGAACACACACCGCCACAGGTTTTGACAGGCTAGTGATCATTATTAGTCATGACGAACTACCTAAACCACTCGGCCACCGACGGGGATCGTGCTGTCTGTTGCCAATGTCGCAAATTGCGATTCTTTTTCTCAACTGGCACCTGAAAACGGCTGCTAGCGATTTTTTTGGCGCCTAAATTTCCCTGTGTAAAATTATCATCATTTACTGTTTACGTACCATAGATCGATATGTTGGATAATACAGGTAAGTTTTGTGTTTCCTGGAGCGTGTCGGTATTTAACTGTCAAAGGAAAAAGGTAAACAAATTATTGAGGTGTGAAATTCAAATTGCCAATTACAATTTATGATTGCCATTTATTAAAGAAAACAATTAGATTTCTTTCTTATAAATAGTTGTCTCAATGAAATATAATTATTCATTTTCCAAAACTACATATACGCAAACATAATTATGGTACCTGAAGCGAAAGTTAGATTTGACAAATTCGTCATCAGAGACGACAAAACTTTCTGTATTTGGGTTTAGCTCCGGACAACAGTGACAGTCAACCTGTTAGTCCAAAACCTTCAAAAATTGCATCTATAGGTAATGTAGGACCTATAGTAGTTCAGAACCTTCAAATGCTGTGTCTGCAAGTCCAAGTACTCGTAAATTTATGGACACATGGAAGTTTAATCGTCCATGGTTACGTTATGACCCAAAGTTAAAGGTTATGTTTTGTGACTTTAGCAATGCTTTTGACAAGTGGGCTGCAGCCAAGAAGCGCAGAATTCTTATGTAACCTTTTAACTATACAGTGATATTTTTAACATTTAGTGCAGACTATTATGAGTCCAAATGACAGTGCTGAAAGGATGTAACATGTGTTTAATGCAAATGTTTGTTATGTTATGTTATAATGTCTTACATTATAATGTTGTTTATTGATAATTTATTGTAATAAATATGAAACATTGTTCTTTTTCCTTCTTGAATAGACTGATTGTTTTCAAATAGAAATACGAGCGACACACATTCAACAACAGTTGCAAGATTGACACAGTTTGGCTCTTTGATATAAAATTTTACATGGCTCCTCATTTTGTACACTGGCTCCTGAAAATGGTACCTGGCGATTTTTCTGGCTCCTACTTTTTAGGAGCCAGAGCAACCCCTGACCGAGGCCCCCTAATTAAGATGTAATTTAAAGAAAATTTTCAGAATTGACAGTTGAACAAGACCAACAAAGAATGGTTTATCGGTAATTAATGATGGAGTATATATGTGATTATCATGGTCTTGTTTGGAAGAAAAAAGGGGGGGTCATCCAGTTAAACTGTTATGATTTATTGTCTTTTTCCCCCATCTTTTACTTGCTTATTTATGATTTCAACAAATAACAACATTCTTGCAAAATGATGAATGAAAGATATGCAGAATTCTGCATCCAGTGACCCAGAAAAAAGAAAACTTGAATTCTTTGAATGTATGGTAGAGGAAGTGTCATGTTTAGAACATATTTCTTGTATTTAATGTCCTAGGATAATATTTCCAAAAATTTCATGAATTTTGGGATTTATTGGTTTTACAAAGTTATCTGAATTATAAAACTTAAACGTATAATACCCAAATATAAAGTCTATTATGAGGATAATATTTCAAGATGCATCAGTTCCAGTGAGTGTGAAAGATATTTATAAAAAATAAAGCTTTCTGTAACAAGCCCCCATACAATGTACCCAGATATCAGTATTTGTCTGCATAGAATACTGCTGGTACAGATAAAATGTGATAACATTTTAGAAAGCAGCTGAAAAAACCGCCATTTGTTCATGCTATTCATTTGAAGAATAGAACTTAAATAAATAAAATTTAAATGAACTATTTATTTTAACCTTTACTGCATTTCTTGAAGATTGTCATGCAGTACCAGTTATTTACTACATTTTGAGTGTGCTATAGTATCTTTATGCAAACTTTATCTGTAGTTCTGTTAATCATTTGATAAATGTCGTCCCTTGCCAATCACGCAAATATCTTCCTGTTCAATTATTTCGCATTGCTTAATTTTTTCATATCCATCCCCAATTCTGTAATTAAATTATGTCGTTTTGTTAACTTTTGCAGTGATCAGGAAACTTGTTTCTCGTGTGAATTAATAAAATCCTCTCAATGAAAATCTTCATATGATGTTTACTTGGCCTATGTATAACCAAGTTAAAAAGAACAAAACAAAGCATAAAAGTTCCCACAGACCGACAGTTTACCATGTCTTACATGTACCTTAAACCTAGGAAAAAAACACTAGTTATGCATCCAAAGATCCAAAGTTAAACTTTATTTATATATATATAACAAGGTCGGTATCAGAATGTTCAATTGCAGGATAGAATTTGTCCTCTTTGCAATACAGGTATTGAGGATGGGTTCCATTTTATTATGAAATGTTCTGAACTAGAAGACACTAGATCTAAACTGAAGTTATCTATAGACTTTATACAAATTGCACATACATTTGTACACATACACCAAATATTTCTCAGCAGCTGTAATACCTGGGCCCACCATAGTTGGTCTATAGATAGTTCTGAATGGGTACATGCTAGTCCGACACCTGTCTTTGGACCTTGACCTCAATGTCTTGCTTGAATGACTTGTCACATTTTCGTGATTAAGTATAATTTTTAGCAACTGTTATACTTAGACCCACCATATTTGGTCTATCAATAGTTCTTGGTGGGTACATGCAAATCTGACACATGTCTACAGACCTTGACCTTGATTTCATGGTAGAGTGACTTGTGTCACATTTTCAGAATTAAATCCATTTCTCAGCAATGTAATACGTATATCCAACATATTTGTTCTATTGATAGTTCTTGATGGGTACATGTCAGTCTGACACATGTCTGCAGACTTTGACCTCAATTTCATGGTTGAGTGACTTGTTTCATATTTTTCTGATTAAGTGTATTTCTTAATTAGCAACTGTAATTCCTAAGCCCACCATATTTGGTCCATAGATAGTTCTCAGTGGTAATATGCCAGTTTTACACTTATCAACTGACCTTGTCCTCAATTTCATGCTTCAATTACCTACATTGTATTTTTAGCTCACCCGGCAAAGCCATGTGAGCTATTGTCATCACTGTGTGTCCGTCGTCTTCGTTGTTAACATATTAGATTTTGATCATCTCCTCTGAAACTACTGTGCCAATTGGAACCAAACTTTGCAGAAATGATGTACCGAAGGTCCTCTATGAAAAATCCTCATTTCATTTTGATTGGAAGAAAAACATGGCCGCCATGAAATTTTAAAAATCATCTCTGAAACTACAAGTGCAAATGATTTGTAAGTTGATACAAATGATGTTTGTGAGGTCTTCTATAAAGATTCCTCAATTCGACTTGATCCGGCAAAAAACATGGCCACAATGGACAATTCCATTCCATGCAACTGATTTGTAACTTGGTACATTGTACAAATGATGTTAATGAAGTCCTCTACAAATAGTCCTCATTTTATCTTGATTGGTTGAAAAACATGGTCGCCATGGGCAGTTCTTGTTTCTGATTGGCATTAATTTGAAAAATCATCTCCTCTGAAACTACAAGTGCAAATGATTGTAACTTGATACAGGTGATTTTTTTAGATCTTCTACCAAGATCCCTCTTTTTGACTTGATCCGGCAAAAATCATGGCTGCCATGGGCAATTCTTGTTAACTGAAACTTTAAAAATCTTCTATCCCGAAACTATAAGTGCAAATGATTTGTAACTTGGTACAAATGATTGTTGTGAAGACCTCCACAAAGTGTCCTCAAATCTTCCTGATATGGCTAAAACATTGCCATTGGCAATGTTTTGTTTCTAAATTGAACAAATCCAAAGCTTTGTTAATTGGTACAAATGATGTGTTTGAGTCTTCTACAAAGATTTATCATTTCATCTTCAAATGGCAAAATAGACGGGCTATTTATAAACCAGGTGAGCGATACAGGCTCCTAGGAGCCTCTAGTTTCTATTAAGTCCATTTTAAGCATATATCACACTTAGACCTATTTTATTATATAGATCTACAGATAGTTCGCGTTGGGTATATGCCAGTATGACACATGTTACCAAACTTTGGCCTAAATTTCATGCTTCAGTGATTTACAATGCATTTTCATGATTAAATTCATTTCTCACAAACTGTAATATGTAGACCTGTGTATTTCACCTCACCTTGACCTGAATTTCATGCTTCAGTGACTTGTCATTCATTTTCGTGATTAAGTATATTTCTTGTAGATGCACAGTTCTTAGTGGTTATATCCCAGTCTGACAGTATGAACTTTGACCTCTGTTTTCATGTTTGAGTGACATGCATCAGTTTTTTTTCAGACAAATTTCATCTGACCATGACTATGAATGCAAACAACTGGGTCCAGGATTTTAGGGGATTTTCCCTAAAGTTATAAATAATGGTTAGGGAATTTCCTATTTTTATAAATTAATATAAGCATTGCATTCTGAGTTTTGATTACTTTTGTGTTTTATTACCTTAAAAAAACATGAAATAAAACATTTAAGAGAACATTAACTAATGGAAGGCAACTCTATGAACATCCTGGTTTTACCAGAGTGAAAATCTAACATTCTTGGAATTCTCAAGACAAATTTCAGAAAACCTTTATTCTGTGTCCATGTGCATAATCAGTCAAGACATTTAGTGTGTCAACTCTTGTTCTTCATTATTCTTGAAATTCTCAAGACAAAAATAAATAAATAAATAAGGAATAAGGAATAGAATAAAGCAGAGAACATGTTCATCACAGTTAATTTACTTCCCCTTGTCAAAGATCTAATAATTGTTTTGAGTTATCTCCCATTAATAACATAAGGGTATTTCCCAGTCACAATGAGCAATGCAGGTGGGTAGTTCAGACTTATCTATACTTTCTTGATAAAGAAAATAATTTTAAGAATATACTTTGAAGAATAGAATTGATGAATCATTTACTCAGTGATTGATTTGTTGGTAATTTGAAGTACGAGTCGTACTGATAAATTAGATGAAAGAGATTAAATTAATTTAAAGATCCTTGAACTTGAAAAAGATGATTACTAAGCAAGGAAGTTTAGACATATATTAAATGTCAATATATAAATAATTCTACTTAATCTTTGACAGTTGATTTTTGGCATTACGAATATTGAGATTGAGTGTGTATCTTACATGTACATGTATATATTTTGACATTGTATTTTTTTTTTTATTACTGTAAGATTATAAAGTTTGGAATTTTGAAATACATATATATATATAAACAATAAAAACCTATAAATTTAAATTAACATGGTTTGCATTTAAAAAGTACTTCTTAGTGTTGTGATAAATATACATAAATTTGTGTCAATACAATGTATGGTCGATAAATAATAGTTATATCAATTCCTGTTTTATTTGTTTATACTTAGATGTACATGTAGTTAAGTCAGGTATATCAAAGTCCACAATACATTAAACTGACATTCATAAATCTATCAATAACATTATGAAAGTAAAAGGTTTATTTAACATGTTTAATGTAAAGATCTTATTTTAAAAGAAATTCTTAGGTATAAAAGTTATCAAAAAAAGCAATAAAAATTACGAAATTTCAATGTGTATTTGATACTGTGAATTCACATATATTTTGGCTGTAAGTTTTTGCAGAAACTTGTTTTAGTAAAATATGGTGTTTTTGTAAATTCTAATAATTATAATTACCCAGTGGGAATTACACATTTTGTTCTATACTTATGAAAGTTCCAGGTAAGTAAAATATTTACACAATGGACATGTTTATATCCATTGTAAAGTTAGTACCAATTTTTGACAGGGTTGCACATATTGCAAATCTGGCTTATAGTATAATGGGCAATCAACTTCTACAGTTTTTAACATATCTTTGAAACTTTGCAGATGTTTATGAAATTGAAAATATGTATTGGAAGAAAATTATGCATTTTTATGCTCTACCGACTGCCCTTGAAACTTCTAAGAATTTTTAGTGTTTGTGATACAATTAGTAGTGTATTCTTTATCAAAATTAAATCAAATTAAGTGGAATTACATGTACAATGTATACACAGTTTACTTTGCTTCGTATACAATGTATAATACAGGTTTAAGTCAAATAAAAAAAATCCTTTTGTGTCCAGTTTCCCAACCAACCCTAATTATCAGTTCATGTCCTAAAATTGTTTGAAAATATTTGAACAAGCCCTGTTGAAGATAAGAAGAGCCCTGTTTAACCTAGTTTAAAAAGTTACCTTACCACAGAAAATTTAACAAGCATGTAGCTAGAAGCTCACGATTTTATTTTATCACGCTTATAAAAGTATGAATAATAAATTTATGTTTCATTTAATTAATATGTTTTACAGATACAGAAGATGCCAGTGAAACAGATATGGCCAAACAAGAAACAGAATACACAGAAATTAAAGAACAGTATGTTTTTGAATTATTAGATTTACTTTGTTAGGGATCACATTACTGGTAGGGTTTTGAGCCAAGCTTGTAGACAGAAAACACAAAGGCTGATGAAGAGAAATGACTTTTAGATAAAATTGATATGATGATGGTAACATGTGACTTTAGTACATATTGAGTTTTTCTTCTATCTTTACTCAAGTTTATGAAAAGGCAGATCATATTTGATCAAAGGTTTGGGAGGTATATAGAAATCACCCTGTCTGTCCATCAGTCTGTCTGTCCATATGTCTTGTAAGCGCAACTCCTCCTAAACTGTTCATTGGATTTTGATGAAACTTTATATGAAGGTTGGGCATCATATGTAGATGTGCATGAAGCAAGATAATTATCACCGGATGCTTGCAACTCCTCCTAAACCGTTCAGTGGATTTTGATGAAACTTTATATGAACGTTGGGCATCATATAACGGTTTAGGAGGAGTTGCAAGTATCGCTGGATACTTGCAAAGGGAGATAATCCAACTAAAGGCTTTTACATGTTTAAAACTTGTAAGCACAACTCCTAAACGGCTTATTGGATATTTATTACACTTTACACAGTTGTAGTACACTAATAGCAGATGTGCATGAAGGAATATGGTTGCTGTCCAAAATTTAGAATGGGAGATAATTCAACTTATATCCTCAAGCATGATACCAGTATTCCAAAGTTTGAACATTCATAACATTGCAAGTCGGGGGTATCACTCAGTGAGGTCACTTACAGGTCTAGTTATTCTGTGTTTCCTCCACCCCAGATTATTTGTTCTATGCTTTTATTTCAGTCATGGACCATAAGAGATAATGGTTACATTTTGAACCAAAAGTTTTTTGCGAGAATTGCTTACATGTAGATATATCTTGCCCTAGTTGAAACATACTTTAATTTGAAGGTGGCCTCTTTGAAAGAATGATAGCAACATTTCCGAAGTTTGGCGTTAATTACCGAGGTCAGGGCCATTAATTTGTGTGGAATATCTGAGATATCTGAAATAATCATTTGGTCAATTACATAAATGGCCTGAATACCTAGATAATGAATCAGATTTGAAAAATTGAGGAAAAAAAATGACATTGCCCCATATTTAATTTGTAAATTACATCTTTTCATGTTGCCAGCTACAGTGAATAGATTTGTAAATGTTTTTCTTTTCAGAATGTATCAAGACAAACTAGCACATCTAAAGAAACAACTACAGCAACTACAAGATGGTACTCTGCCAGAATATATAAAGAAACGTCGGAAAATTGAACAGCAATATAAAGAAAGGATAAGAATTAATGAGATTTGGAAAGATTTTGAGGTATTGCATAAATTGGCCTAAATAATAAATTTAAAAAATGTGATTGTAGATTGTATCTACTTCAGCTAATATTTTTTCACATATTTATGGGCCTTGTTGGTCAAGGTGTTGAGTTTAAACCTGTCTTGTTCTTTAGACTTTAATTGACAAATTTATATTTCTTGATTTCTTGTCTGATGTTGTCTTCTGATACTCTCATCTTACTCCACCAATAATATTGGTTAAAACCAATTGTGTGTGTTTAAAGCATTGTAAAATCCCAGTAATTTTTTTAGGGTATTTCTGTATATAAAACTTTGGGCTACCCAATTCGCCCAGTTCGGACGATGGTTTCCAACCATTGCAGTGAAACTGTTACAAAAACATTGTTGATTTATATTTTTGAACAAGTAGATTACACAGGCGTTTTCCACACATACATTTGGCGTGTATACACTTATTGATTTTCTGCCAGCAGCGGCTCAAAGGTCGCATGGTTCCTTGATTTTGGAGGGGAACCCAAATCACCCAGGTAGTGAATAGATCCAACGAGACTTCAGTACAAAAAATTTGTTTCTGTCTGTTAAAGCTACAAAACTTTTCTCTCATCCGCACAAGAAAGTTTTTACAGTGACAAAATAAAAGGGGATGGGCAGTCTGGGTACACTGGGTGATTTGGGTACCCCGACATTACTTAAATTTATAAACACTATACAATTAAACTGCTACATCATCTTATGAATAAGACATGTCGGAGGAAATAACAAAAAAAATGAACAAAGTATGATACAGATCCTTAATTATGTTTTTTTTTTGGCCTTAGTGTACAAAATATTGTAATACAAAATTTATTTAGATATTTGGATTTATGTTTGTAATTGGTTTTGCAGTTAGAAGTTGTAGAAAGAGAATATATCAAAGAAAAGAAAGCAACAGCCAAAGATTTTGAGGTTTGTTTTTTAACTCTTTCTGTTTTATAATCTGTATATAGTGTTCGTTGTGTCTGTCCGTCCGTCTGTCCAACATTTGTATCCGCAACTCCTAAACTACAGAATGGAATTTGATGAAACTTTCAGAGAATCTTCATCCCATGATGGCATTGTGCACCTCCTATTTTAGAATTTGATCGGACCAATTTTTGGGGTTTCCCATAGAAAAACATGGACTTTGACTTTCAATGTGATAGGGGGTACCATGATGCCATTCGCAACTCCTCTTAAACCACCGTATGGAATTTGATGAAACTTTCAGAGGAACTTTATTACATGATGTCATAGTGCACCTCCTATTTTAGATTTTGATCTGATGAATATTTGGGGTTACCCATACCAAAACATGGACTTTGACATTCATTGTGATAGGGTTACCATGATGCCATTCGCAACTCCCCCTAAACCACTGAATGGAATTTGATGAAACTTTCAGAGGATCTTTATTACATGATGCTGAAGTGCACCTCCTATTTTAGATTTTGATCTGACCAACATTTGGGGTTTCCCATACCAACACATGGACTTTGCCATTCATTTTGTTAGGGGGTTCCAGTATGCCATCCGCAACTCCTAAAAAACCACTGAATGGAATTTGATGAAACTCATCTCTCTGCTGTTGGAGTTTTCCAAAATATTGACATTTCCTTTCATGTATCTTACGTAAGTCGGGGTATTTACTAGTGAGCTTAGCTCACAGTATTTCTAGTTTGTCATATCTTTTGTAGATAAACTTTTATTGACTCAGGATGTCAAAATTTGACTTGAGAATGTTTCGGTTATAAGTCAGAGGGACAAAATGTTAAAAATATTTGGAGTAAAAAAAAACCCAGAAACTACAGCACTAAATGAAATCTTTTTGAATTCAATTGAACTTCAGTGTCATGGAAAATTCTAAATAATGCAATTTAAAATATCTGGGTGGTTTTACTGATACTGATGTAATATTTTCTTTGTAGGAGAAGAAGATAGATTTGAAAGAAAGTTTAATAGCTGAATATGAAGACAAAGCAAAACAGATAGAAAATGAGAAGAATTCATTAGAACTTACTGGAAGTAGTATGTATACAGAACTACAGTTTGTTTCATTCTTGTGGTTCTAGGTTGAAAATTATTAAGGCCTTTGAGGATATGTAGTATGTGTCATAAAGACAAAAAAGTGGTAGGACTGATCACATGATCAGATTGATTGCACCTAGAGGTCATTGTGTGACCTTGAACTAGGAGCAACAGCAGTAGTTCTCATTACAAGAAGAGCACTAAATGGTCCTGGAAATGACGGTGTCAAAAATGAAATGAAGAAAGACAAATCCTAACTAAGCATATTATTTTGTACAGTAAATTTATAACAGAAAATAGATGAGATAGCTATTTGAAATAAAGTAGCCTAGCTTAAGACAGGCAAATAAAGAAAGTGGTTAGGTTAAGAATGTTTGTTATTATTCAGCTCTCCCCATAAATCCTTGTTAAGTGGCTGAGTAAAAGCATACAGAAAATAAATAATCAGTCCAATGAAATTTTACAACAGATAATAGTAACTATAGTCTGGGAGCCATTTTATATCTTCTATAGATACATGTATACTGCAGCAATATTTAATGGTTATTTTCATATTGGTTATATGGAAAAAAAATGCAATAATATTGCAGAAAGTTAATCTGTTTGTACAAGTTTAAATTCTTATATTTTTTATTTGTTTTTCTCTAAATTTCAGCAAATCATTGAAAATATACAGTAAAAATTATTTTATTTTAACAGATTTCTTGTTATCAGACTCCATGGAATCTAAGCCTCCTTCAACTAGACGCTTACGAAGACGTCCAAACGATCCACTACCTATGCCCGAAAAACGACGGAAAGCTTCGCCAAATATCCTTCTAGTAATAATTATGAAATAACAGATTTTTATGGTGCCCATTTTATATGGTTTCCAGAGTCCCATAGAATTTTCTACATATTCACTTGGGGGCATGTTTCAGATTTTTATACTTGGGTTATTATGCAACTTCTTGATTTGAATATTCGTACACAGTAGCTGAGTAATTAAGTTCATAATTAGCTTCTTCTGTCACAATACTGTTTACTGTGTATTCAGAAATTGGTACATTGTTTCTATGAATGCAACAAACTTCGCATTATATAAAGCTCAAATTTAATATCATTGTCGTCATTTTACATTAGCAGAATCAGAAATGATCATGTGATTTTTTTCAGGTGCCCTGATCTTTTTGGATTGTCATTTTTTTTGTGAATTTAGAATATAATTATTCTTTAGGAATACTAATCTTCTGAAGCCATTCATACTTCATGTTTAATCATAATATGTTAATCATTATCATGATTATGTGAAATAAATGTTAATTGTTATAATCTTTGTCGACGCTTTTAATAAGTACAATGTTTTTTGTTTTTGTTTCATCTTGCCTGATAAGAAATTGTTGGACAGTACTCTTTTTACTGCCTAATTTTATTTAATGTGGATATCTAATTAATATACATGTATTACAAAACAATAATTAGTTTCCTTTACTGGTGATACTTCAATTAGATTTTTACTTAGATGATGCTGATATAATAGATGATTTAAGAATTATAAATAAAGTTAGCGGTAAACCATTTACAAAGAAAATCAACTCATCTCCACCTAGTCCTGTAGAAAATAATGCAGAGTTGAAGATTGAAGATGGTAGATTATTTTATGACAAAAGATGGTAAGTCAAATTATGACATCAAAGTTAAGTACAAACAATTAGTCAACCTGCAAAAATTATGACTTTCTGAGATTACCGTAACTATAAATTTATAATATATTTTAACATAAGAAATAGCAGATTGATCATTAAAACCCTCACATGAAAATGATCTTCTAGATATAGAAATAAATATATGTTTCTTACAGTGCACTTAAAAAGGTTATAAAAAATTGAAATATCTTCAGTTTGACATAATCGTATATGCACTACCAGTCATATGAAGATGTGCAACAATATGCTTAAGGGGAGATAATAAAAACAAACATGTAATTTGATAGTATTGATGCTTTTTGATTATTTCCTCTTAAAACTATTTGATAGACGAGCCTAAAATTTCGCACAAAGGTATTGTACCATATATATATGTTTGGCCTTGACTGGTCAAATATTTTCTCACAGTACCTCTAATGTGTATCTCACATACTTCTGCATCTGATTTCTTGGTGAAATACTCTGGAATTCATAACTATTTTGTACATTTAAAATATGAATTTGATATGTCTTAAAAGACAACTTGATCAGACTTTCGGAAACAGAACTCCCACATATTCTGAAACGTCACATTTGTTTGAGGTGATGTCATATATGATGCAAAAATCAGTGAAATACACACAAAAATTGGAAAGTCAGCACTCATAAATTATTTAGGACATTTCAGTAGCGGAAAAGAATAAATCATTAGGACTATTGGAAACAAAGGGTAGTGTACTACTTTTTACTTTGATTTTCAAGAAATGTTCGAGATCTTCCAGAAAAAACCACTTGCAGTTTACAAATAGAAAGTGGTGCCATCAGAAACGATGTCCATCCCCACACTGCACAAGTAAAAAACAACAGTGAAAAATTAGCAATTCCACAATTTCAGTTTGAAAATTGGAACCCTGAATCAAATTTCAAAATTGAAAACCTTATTGCACATCTACACATAGTGAAGAAAGTATTATAAACAAATAAATGAGTATTTCCAGAGACAAGGCAAAATTAGCAATTTCACCATTTTCGGTCCCAAAATTTGATCCCTTAATAGATTTTCAAAATTAAAAACCTTTTCAAACATCTACAGAAAATAAAGAACAATATTATATACAAATAAATATGCTAAATCTAAATGAAAAAAGAAACCGGAGTTTAAGGCACAAGCTTGTCAAAATCAAAATTCTAAAACCTTATTGTGCATCTACACACAGTATGTGACAATATTGTATAGAAATTAAAAGCATAAAATGAAAAATTAATAAGGAGTTTAGTTTAAATTTCCAGTTTTCGAAATTCGACCCCTGTTGGCCCCAATTTTTGAAAATCAAAATTCTAAAACCTTATTGTGCATCTACGTATAGTATCTAACTATATTGTATAGAAATTAAATGCATGACATGAAAAATGAATGAGGGGTTTAGGTCACAAGCTTAAATTCCAATTTTTGAAATTTGACCCCTGTGGGCCCCAATTTTAAAAAACCAAAATTCAAAAACCTTATTGTGCATCTACATACACTATGTGATAATACTGAATAGAAATTAAAAGCATAAAATGAGAAATGAATGAGGAGTTAAGGTCACAAGTTTAAATTTCCAATTTTCGAAGTTTGACCCCTGGGGGCCCAAATTTTTGAAAATCAAAATCCTAAAACCATATTGCACATCTACATATAGTTTGTGACAATACTGTATAGAAATTAAATGCATGAAGTTAAAAATGAACGAGGAGTCCTGGAGACAAGATTATCTAACGGACGGACAGACAGACCGATTACAAATATTCCAGAACTTTATCCGAGACACACAGTAGTTTATAGTGTTTTCTTTTCTTCTCTTTTTTAAAATTCATTTTTTAGAGCCTTCTCACAGTACCTCTAGATTTTTTTTAAATTCATCATTATAAAAACAAATAAATTTCACTGTTAAAAGTTAAAACATAAGTTACATCACAAAAAATGTTCCAGGTTCCATAGAAATCAGCCTGTATTTATTGAAGGAAAAGATATTGGTAAAATTAATGGAGTCATAACAGCCATAGGAACACAAGAGGTTTGTATATACATGTATATTATAAAAGATATATTTGGAATTTTTAAAATTTTACATTTTTATTAATAAATTTTTTAAATGCAAATTTTAATGCACAAGATGTGCACATTTTGTCGACTTACGACTTAGTTGTGCTCAAGGCCTAAAGTGTTTATTACCAAAAACAAATAAGACCACAGAAAATAATTTCTCTGGTTCTCAGACGATTATTTTTCAAATATGGCAAGATAGGTAGGGATTTTCAGTTTAGGTGTATATTTTTGCGACATACAAATAATTTGAATCCATTCACTTCTATGACATTATAATTTATACAAATTTGTTTTTTACCATTAATACCTCAAAATTTTTCCATTTCTCCTGCAAACACCCTCCTGCAGAGCTGTTCCATTGTAACTGTAGACTGGCAGTATTGTCCATGATTTGTTTGGAGCAAATATTCAAGTCAAACTCACTGCCATCATTGTTTATCAGCTATTTAATAACATTATTTACTTTCTTTTTGACTTGACCAATGTCACACAATGCTTTAAAATTTAGTCTAGATTGGCAGATGCTTGAAAATTACTGTTGGCATCAAATTTCAAAAAAAAAATATGGAAAAATACCAGAACAGCAGCAATTTTTCTTGGAAATAAACTTGTTCTGTCAGCAACTTTTTAAGTGGTGTCTGAGAAACAGATATTTAAGTTTAGATGGCCTAATCTCAAAAGTTCAAAAATTCCAAAATGACCAAAAGGGTAAAGACAAATTTATTTAAGGACAGAGCTATAAAATCTTTGACAGGAATAAGAATGAAAAATAATGGAGATGGATTAAATATGTTTAAGACATTCAATCTCCGAAGTTAACAGCTTAGGAGTAGACATCCAGTGATTGCTACAGTCTTTAAGAAAGTGAGAAACCCTATGCGATATTGTAAGCTCCAAATGGAGCTAATAGAATTATGAAGTTCATAAATCAATAGACATAACACTATGTCCAATCATTAAGTATGGTTGAGGAAACTGTTAAGTGCTAAAGGATTGCCTTGTCGCCAAATGCTAAAGAAAATTACCAGTGGCTAATGAAAATCATGTAGTAGTCAGCACAGTGGTGAAAGAAACTGTCGGCAATATGGAACATACCTTTGAACGTAAAATAGTTTCTGATATATGATATGCAAATTTCTTGAATTTTTCATTGTGTAACGGCCAATCCCAGCTCAAATTTATCCAATCCAACATTTGTTTCACTTTTCTTTTCAACTTGGCACTGGTTACTTTTTAATCAACAGAGGTAACAGATTCACCTTAATTTATGAGCCCACAATGGCCAAACATATTTATTTTGTGGCTACTGAAACTTCAATGTGGCTAATAAGAAATCTATGTAATTAGCCTATATGGCGAATGGGAATGTTTGTCTACTGCTAACACAGGGATACTAAAGAATATGAAGAGATCATTTGCATCAGTGACCGAAATATTCGTTATATTGAGACAGGTGCAAAAAAATAATATTTGGTGCGGTTCAACTGGTATTGTCGGATACAAATTTTTCCCCTTTGTATTATCAAAAGCAAAAATGAAGTTTACAAACAGGAACACAGTAAATATACACTGGAAATATATCCAATCTGTTACTAAGGTACCTAATAACAGAAACAAGTCTTGCAAAAAACTGAATGCTCACAGTTACTGGAAGCAACCTTAGGGTACAAATACAAATGACAAACTTATGATTTCGGTCTCAGATTTTTATATGTGCATTCATCAGTAGCAGGAACAGGTATTTGGAAGAGTTGTAGATGATCACTGTTGTCTTATGTTTATACTTGTTGAAAAATAATCGCTTCTGTTTGCGTTAATACTTCATGGCTGTTTCTGAATTGACTTCCGTTTTTTATTTCAGAATTTATAAATACTTTATGTTAGTTAATTTATGCATCAATAATTCCTTGTAAACTTAAATTTTTATTTGTTTTTTTCTTCAGATTTATGTACGGAAATTGTCAGACAGTTCTAAGATAAAGATTTACCTTTCACAGCTACAGAAAGGACGATATGTCTTACGACGTAGACAAACTTGATTTTTAGTTGTTTAGAATCTCATTCATTTGTTGTCAGGATCATATCATATTAAATTATATATCATTGCAGCTTTGTATTTAGATTTTTTATTCTCATATTCTTAGGCTACCTAGATTTTATCCTCTGCAATAACCATTTGAGATAAAGTTATACTCAGGGTTCCCTTGCATCCACTAAAAATGAGAAAAAGGCAGGAATTTCAATTTACATGTTGGGAACTATCTGTGAAAATTGTTAGGACAAATACTTTTGACATAATTATGGCCCATCAATATTCAGTCATCTTTGAAACCAGTGAGCAAACTGGAAGCAAAATTTGCAGAAATGGGCCTTAAATGGTCATCTTTCAGAACGATCTCATGATTTGGACTGCTAATTAGTCCCCTACCGGCAATGCCGAAGGACACTATAGGTATCCACGTCATCCGTCAGTCACACTTCAGTTTTCCAGATTTTTTTCAGAAACATTTAACCAACTGATCTTATTTTTTGTATGTGAGCTTATAAACATGAGTTACAGATCAAGTTTGAGTTTCACTCTGATCGGATAATTATTGTGAGAGCTAATGCCCTTGGGAAAAGGAATTATTGCCAAAATTATAGTTTTCCGGACTTTTTTTGAAAACCCTTTTACCAAGTGATCTTATTTTTGGTGTGTGTGCTTATAATGATGAGGTACAGAGCAAGCTGATCAGGTAATTATTGTGCACCCCTTGCAAACATAGTTTAAGGAAGAGTCATTTTGTTCCCTCAAAAAAATTGTCAGTCGCCTGCTCAAAAAAAAATGTATTTAGTTTAAACGAAATACATCTCTGTGATTCAAATGCATGACAGTAAAACTAATAAAATTACAATTCTTTGATACCAATTTTGATGCACAAGATGTGCATATTTCGTCGAGCTACGACTCATCAGTTGTGCTCATGGCCTAAAAAGTTAAAAGAGTAAATTAAAAAAATACCAAAATGACCAAAAGCTGTAAGCCAAAACCATCTAAGGACAGCTAAGAAAGACTGAAATACTCATTAGTTTTCTCAAATTTTACTATTTTGTAGCGGTAAAGTAAATATTAGTGTCGTCCATGCAGACAATATATGAACCATATTAACTTTCGATAAAAACTAAATTTGAGAATGAATCGACTGTACAATGATGTAGAAAGGTTCTCAATCAATTGAAAAACAATTGAGATTAGGCAATTAATGATTATATACAGTGGAAATTAGATGTACTGTAACGTTCAAAGAACAAAATTGTAAATGCGTCCGTTGTAAGGAAAAAGGAAAAGTTTACGATATGTTCCCTGCATTGAAAAAGGTCGACGATATCTATGTCATGAGATAATGAGAAAATATTTGACATAAATTAAAGAATTTGTAGAGAAAATTAGATTTTTAGCATCTTTCTTGACCGTGAACATACTATCTACCGAGATCAAATAGGACACTATAATTTGACCAGAAAAACAAATTACACCCCTTTGCAATAATTTTATTCCTGTTTTTTCGCTTGATCCACTTAAAATGAAGTAATTACTGGTAATAATCCTAAAATTGCTGAATATTTTGAAAACAACTAACTTTACCTGGTCGGACAGTATAGCAACTTCCGTTTTTGAACATTGTCCGGTTATATAGTGTGAAAATGGTCAAGATTCTCTTTAGCAAAACTTTCAGACATACGAAATCTTGGAAGGTCTGATGTTATGTGTTTATTAAAATTTTGTTTTGTCAATTAATTAAAACGGTTTATAACTTGATCATTAAAAATATGAACATGGTTTTAATTGGTCATCCTCAATAGCAGTTCATAACGATTAAGTTGGCCAATTTCACCAAGGAATACATTTGCATGGGCACATAAAGGTGATTATGATAAAAGAAAAATTCGAATCACCACTATTAAAAATTTCTTTCAATCTGAATAACTGATTTCTATTCTGTCTACAAACTATAGGATAAGATTTTCATATTCTGCAAATAGTGACAACTATTTCGTCTGCAATATTCCAGAAATCTTTTATAATAACGTTTTCTTTAACTTTCACACAAAATTCCAACTTTGACATCTATTTTAGTCGGAAATATGATTTTTTATACGACCGCAAAATTTTTGCGGTCGTATATTGGTATGACGTTGGCGTCGTCGTCGTCCGTCGTCCGTCGGAGTCTGTAGACATTTGGTTTTCGCACTATAACTTTAGTATAAGTTAATAGAAATCTATGAAATTTAAACACAAGGTTTATGACCACAAAAGGAAGGTTGGGATTGATTTTGGGAGTTTTGGTCCCAACAGTTTAAGAATCAGGGGCCAAAAAAGGGCCCAATAAGCATTTTTCTTGGTTTTCGCACAATAACTCTAGTATAAGTAAATAGAAATCTATGAAATTTTAACACAAGGTTTATGACCACAAAAGGAAGGTTGGGATTGTTTTTGGGAGTTTTGGTCCCAACAGTTTAGGAATTAGGGGCTAAAAAAGGCCCAAATAAGCATTTGTCTTGGTTTTTGCACAATAACTTTAGTATAAGTAAATAGAAATCTATGAAATTTAAACACAAGGTTTATGACCACAAAAGGAAGGTTGGGATTGATTTTTGGAGTTTTGGTCCCAACAGTTTAGGAATTAGGGGCCAAAAGGGTCCAAAATTAAACTTTGTTTGATTTCATCGAAAATTGAACTATTGGGGTTCTTTGATATGCCGAATCTAACCGTGCATTTAGATTCTTAATTTTTGGTCCCGTTTTCAAATTGGTCTACATTAAGGTCCAAAGGGTCCAAAATTAAACTTAGTTTGATTTTAACAAAAATTGAATTCTTGGGGTTCTTTGATATGCTGAATCTAAACATGTACTTAGTTTTTTTTATTATGGGCCCAGTTTTCAAGTTGGTCCAAATCGGGGTCCAAAATTAAACTTTGTTTGATTTCATCGAAAATTGAACTATTGGGGTTCTTTGATATGCCGAATCTAACCGTGCATTTAGATTCTTAATTTTTGGTCCCGTTTTCAAATTGGTCTACATTAAGGTCCAAAGGGTCCAAAATTAAACTTAGTTTGATTTTAACAAAAATTGAATTCTTGGGGTTCTTTGATATGCTGAATCTAAACATGTACTTAGTTTTTAGCTCACCTGGCCTGAAAGGCCATGTGAGCTTTTGTCATCACTTGGCGTCCGTCGTCTGTCCGTCCGTCCGTCCGTCTGTCCGTCCGTCCGTCCGTCTGTCCGTCCGTCCGTCCGTCCACAATTCACATTTTAATCTTCTCCTCTGAAACCACTGGACCAATTTCAACCAAACTTTGCAGGAATGGTCCTTGGGTGGTCCCCTTCCAGAATTGTATCAGGGGTCGCAATCCACCAACAAACATGGCTGCCGTTACTAAAAATAGAAAAAAGGGGGTGGTTTCTTAAAAAATCTTCTCCTCCAAAACTACTCAACCAATTTATGTCAAACTTAAGTGGAATGGTCCTTAGATGATCCTCTTTCAGAATTGTATCCGATGACTCCACCCGCCTATCAAGATGGCTGCCACAGCCGAACTTAGTTTAACATAGGACCCTATGGGAAATTCATTAAAAAATCTTTTTGTCTGGAACCACATGCTCAATTTGAATCAAACTTTGATGGAATGGTCCTTAGATGATCCTCTTTCAGAATTGTATCCAATGACCCCGCCCACCAACCAAGATGGCTGCTTCAGCCGAACTTAGTTTAACATAGGACCCTATGGGAAATTCATTAAAAAATCTTCTCGTCTGGAACTACTTGCTCAAATGGAACCAAACTTTGGTGGAATGATCATTAGGTAGGTCTCTTTCAGAATTGTATCCGATGACCCCACCCGCCAAACAAGATGAATTTTAATGTCAACTTTGGCAACTGTATGCCAGGTGAGCGATTACAGGCTCCTGGGAGCCTCTGGTTTTATTATGGGCCCAGTTTTCAAGTTGGTCCAAATCGGGGTCCAAAATTAAAGCTAAAAAAGGGGTAAATTATTTTTTTGGGGGGGTGGGGGCAATTCTCCACAGCATATTGTATCGCACAAGAATTCAAAAATTGAATATAAATTCAAATCATATGACAAATTCTAAGTTCTTTATTTCAGTTATTCTGTTTTAGAAACCTATTATGTGTCAAATATTTCAAGAAATTTTCAATTACACAGTATTGTGCAATAGCAAGAATCAGTATAATTTAAACCAATTTACATTATTTACATTACAATTAAAGGATAACTTCAGTAACACCCAACAATGACTTCAATCCAAACATATATATTGAATAAACTTACAAATCAGAAATTTTAAAATTATATGATACTAACATACATACTACTGCTAACAATTAAATATGACTTAGAGCAAATATGACAACATGATTATAAAAATATGTACAAAGAGGGATAACTCTTTTTTTTATCTCAAATTTTGAATATGTGCTGATGAAGCTTTTTTGTTTATCTCATCTAAACTGCTTTTAAATTATGCATATTTAAAATTTGCCATCCATGACTATGATGTCATTTTCTATTTTAATACGTTATGGTGTATTTAAATGGGCTGTTATGGTTGCAAAGTATCAAGAGAAATGGGGGGGGGGGGGGGTGAAAACAAAATTTAGGGGGGGGGAATGAGAAATTGGGGAGGGGGCAATTTTTTTCTCATTTCATAATTCATAAATTAAAAAGGAAATTTCAAATTTTTTTTAGCAAAAAAGGGGGGGTTACAATAAATTTTATTGTTTTTTGTTGTTTTTTTTTTTGGGAGGGGGAGTCAATGTGCAACTTCATAGTGTATTGCACAAAAGCTAAAAAAGGGGTAAATTTTTTTTTTTTTTTTTTGGGGGGGGGGCAATTCTCCACAGCATATTGTATTGCACAAGAAGCAAAAAATTGAATATAAATTGAAATCATATGACCAATTCTAAGTTCTTTGGTTTCAGTTATTCTGTGTCAGAAACCTATTATGTGTCAAATATTTGAAGAAATTTTCAATTGCACAGTATTGCGCAATAGCAAGAAATTGATATGTGTGCCCAATTTTAAATTGGTTATTTCTGATTTATATATAAAAACAAAAAATACTGATATGGTTTGAATAGGTAAATTAAAAATTTTTAAGTTCTTAGACAACATTCATTCTGTGTCAGAAACCTATGCTGTGTCAAATATTTATTCACAATCCAAATTCAGTATTGTATCAAGCTTGAATGTTGTGTTCATAATTGCCCCAACTATTCAGGGTTCGACATCTGCGGTCGTATCTAGCTGCGCCCAGCGGAGCATTTTATTAACATATGAAGATATCTTTAAATCTAGCATGTATCTATAATTATTTAGTTGACATTCATCAATTCATTCATTCTATTCCAAACGATAACCGTTATTTTTATGAGTTGACAAAAAAAGTTTTTAATTAAAGTTAAATTTCAAACGAATGCATTAATTTAAAAGTAATATTTCTTTTTGTAAAATCATTAAAATAAACAATAGCTATCCGATATGTTGGCCAGCATGCACATTTCAAGTTTGCCATATAGTTCTAAATTGTATGGACACATACAGTACAACGAGAATAAAAGAAGTGTTCTTTATAAAATGAAAATGAATACTTTTTATATACCCGTACCCCTCGTTAGTCAGTCATGTGATCGATACCAAGTGTGAGAAGCAAATAACAGTAACAGTACTTTAATATATTATATCCCAAAATAGGAATCCCTCCGCTGTGATTGTGCTGTGATTGTGATCACTTCATCACCGAAAGTTTGAGTCATTTATAGGTTCATCACCGCCACTCAGTAATTATTAAGTTCCTGCCACTGAAGTTTTGGGCAATATCTGCAAAACTAGGATAAGTATTAATTTTGTGGCCTAGGTAACAAGATCAGGGGTAGATGGGCTGTTTTTTATTATTATTATTATTATTATTATTATTATTTGTGTATAATAATATTTTATGCCTAATAATTTCAATTGACAGTCGTTGTAATTCATTTCTAATTTGACAGCTCGAAAGGGCGACATGATTGTCAATAAAACATTTGTATCTTGTATCTTATAGACGGAAAGGCATAAATATTGTTCGAAGCCAGCTAAAAACAGGGTTTGGGACCCAATAAAGGAAGCACGTTGCCCATGTAGATATCTGAATAAAGGAATTCAAATCTAAACTTGGGTGTAAACGAATAATGGAATAGAGGATGAAAACGGGGAATGAGTTAAAGAGACAACAACCCGACCAAAGAGCAGAAAACAGCTCAAGGCCACCAATGGGTCTTCAACGCAGCGAGGAAATCCCGCATCCTGAGGCTGGTCCCTAAACAATAATGCATACTAGTTCAGCTAGCGAAATGGACGTCACATTAAACTCCTAAACATACAAATGAACAAAAATTGTAAAAACACACTGTACTAACAAAGGCTAGAGGTTCCTGACTTGGGACAGGCGCAAACATGCGGCGGGGTTAAACATGTTTTGTGAGATCTCAACCCTCCCCTTTACCTCTAGCTAATGTGGAATAATTTCAAACACATGGTGATACACACAGTAAAACTCAGTTCAAAAGATGTCCGAGTCCGATGTTAACTAAGGTAACAGAAGAAACTAAGCAAAATGACAATGATCAATATATATCAACAAAAGACTACTAGCATGCAGTTACTGACAATCCAGCTGCAGACCTCAATTAAACTGATCGAAAGATTATGTCTTTATCATATAGAAAATCAGCCACAATCCCTCCCGTTAGGGGTTTAGTATCATGCCATCATAAATTATACGAGAGGAACATTACCCGTATATCATGCCAACAACTGGTTTTAGAATAAATGTGTTTCCTATGCAAAGACCCTATATGAGTGAATCAATATTAATTCCAAAAATGCGATCTTTAATGACTTGACAACAGAATCGTAGCTACATCCCTTGTGGATAAGTTTGTTTTAAAGTTTGGTTAGCTTTTCGGGTGAATGACGACACTTTTGTGCTTTGTATAGAATACTACCATAAAAAAATGGGGTGTGAAATACCTGAACATATAAGGTGTTTGCACGTTGATTTATATTAACGAGTGACGTCCTTGTACTGATGATAAAATTAAGTAAACGTTTTTTGACAAGTTTGTGATATGGAAATCCATGGTGTAATAATTTTTCAGTAAAACATAATATAAGGTTGACTCTATCCTTTGAAATCAAAGCATGACTTTTTCATTCTTTATTCATTGGAGATCCGTTCTAATAAATGCGTTTGTTCATTAATACTCCGATTTTTCCATCGGAGATCCGTTCCAATAAATGTGTTTGTTCATTAAAACTCCGATACATGTATATGATGAACCGTTTTCATATTTACTGTATGCATTTTATTTCTATATATAGGATTGCCATATACTGTATGTAAATGTGCAATAAGGTCGAATAAATGTGAATTAAGGTCAAACAATTTTGATTTTCACAGATTGGGGTCCATATGCAGTTATCGATACCAAAAATATCATGACCAAGAAGTGGATAAAAAAACTGAAAGTTTATTTGGGTATAATATATATGCAAACACATGTTTGTGAAAATATTGCTGCATGTATTTGAAACAACCGGAATTGAACATATGTAGAGCTAAAACGTTATGTATACAGGACAATAATTTAATAGCACGTTTGAATATCGTATGTCATTTTGATTTTAATTTTGCACTGATATAAAATTTACACTATGTAAGGAAAAACGGGTATGGAGTGAGGTTATGTACAAATAAAGCACAATTGAATCACAAGTATATAATTAAACAAACATCCAGCGCTTACGACATTGTCTTCAATGGTTGAAAACAACACCACATTCCGCAAACCCTGAATGGCATATAAATTATTTCCAGTGGTACAATATCAAGTCGATCAGAACATGCAGAATATCAACAATTAAGAAAATAAACTTAAACAGTAACCGAGACAAAGACATTCTTGGCCATACTTTCCTGACTTGGTGCGGGCGCATAAAATGCGGCGAGGTTAAATCAGTTTCGTTGAACTCAAACTCCCCCTTCTTCATATCTATATAAGTTGGCCTAAGGAAAGCTAAAAAAAAATATGAAGACACACGATAAATGTCGAGCAGAGACGCTTCCAACTCCCATTATGACACAAAACCTAGAAACACAACAAAATAAGTAAAAACACGTATAAGCCTGCCAATCTTAAGAAACATTAGTCTGCTAGACCCCAGACAGTTGATAATTTTGTGTAGAAACATCATAATCTAAGATGGCATAGGTAGAACTTGCCACACATGACAAAAAAAAAAAACAAAAACAAAACAAACAAAAAAAAACACAAAAGAAAAACTGGACAATGTTAAGCAAAAGGTTCAAAACGATTTAAATTTTCATTATGGAATTTATAAGGTAATTGATATTAGTACCCGCCCCCCCCCCCCCCCCCCCCAAAAAAAATCGATTTAGTGATCGGGCCATAACATTTATACTGTATGCCTTGCTAATCAGCCGTTTGAATCGGATTGGCGTCTAATTTTGAGTTTATGAGATTTGCAAACTTCGTTACCATAAAAGATGGGTTGTGAAATACCTTGTTTCAATAAAGTTTTACAAGTGTAATTGAATTTTCGTACCAAAGATCCATCACGTGAGATTCATATCGATAGTAAAATTGAATGAATGTTTTAAGAAGTTTACGATCCTTGTCAATGTTTTTCCGAACAACGTATTTAGATCATACACGTGTATTTATATAGATTGTGATTTTTAGTTGCAATATTATTGTATTTAATAACATTCTTGAAAATGATGTAATGGTAATTGTTAAGGATGTTCGCTGCTCAGTTTCAAAATAACAAGCTTTTCATAAGAGTGTATTTATACGTCCTTGTGTGAATTAATAAAGGAACTAATAAAGAGCGAAAAAAATATAGCTCCGTGAGCTTGTTTTCTAGATATAAGCCATTGGAAATTTGGCGGGGTTTTATTCCTCAAAAACCATTAAATAATAACAAGGAATTTATAAGATTTTTACAAATGGCTTTATATTATTCTGCATGCGAAGGATTTACAAAAAGAAAAATGGGTGTTAGTGGGGAAAATAATTTATTGCATTCAAATGGATAAAACCAGATGATTCTGAACATCTGACAAAAATTCAAAACCATGACCAGCGATCGCACGAACATCCTTAAGCTATTGTTTGAAATGTTATTATACTTGAAAAAAGGCGCGAAATAATACTTTGACTTGTGGTTATCGTCCTTTGTCGAACGGGCACTGTTAAATTAATGCGCGTTAAAAAAAATAATAATACTATAAGAGTAAAATCATAAAAAATCTTTCCTTTAACAAAACAAAATCAATAGCATAACTTGTGCTACAAATTTGTTTCCTAAAAAGGAACAGATGTCATTTTATAAGGCTTGAGTACAAGTATCCGTAGACTACTTTCTATCGTTGTAATATTGTGATTTGTAACTCGGCCAAAAATGAAAATAAACAAAGATCAGAAAAGATTCACAGGGATTTAATTTGATTGAATAGAATTCACTTAATGGTCCAATAACTTCTTTGTTTGTTAGTAGTTTATGAGAAATAATCAAACGATCTTTTGCACTGAAGCTTTCGTCCAGACAATGTTATTAACTGACCGATGTGAGAGCACTGTCTGCAGGAGTGATTTAGACCGAAAACTGTTTAAAATATAATTATATATATAATAAACGTCGTTTTGTGGATAAATCTCTTTAAGGTAATACGATATGTTTTGTAATTTCTTAACAATAAGTAATATAATTTTATATAATCTTGGAAAACAATTCAGTACAAACATACAATTATATGGCATGGACCTCGAGAGGTTTCAAAGCCCAGTGCTTTTTTTTTTTTGGTACTATGTTGTCAGGTAATTCGGTGCAGCATTTAATTTGGCCGATTCAAATCATTTTCATGTTAATGCGTCGAATAGGACAATGCGCAGAATTACTCGAAATGACTGTACATGTCAGACCTGATTTTCTTCCGCTTTAAAGCGGAATTCCGCTTTTGGAAGTCCGGATTTTTCCATCACGGTAACTTTATTATACATAGTAAAATGGCTGCCGAAGTGTGATTTCCGCTCTGGTTTCTCTGTTGTCGAAATAAGGTCTGACATGTATTTATTCAGTCTTGGGCGTTTTTGAGATTTAGCTTGTAACAGGCCTAGGGCCTCCTTGGGAATGATAGAAGCTATAGAACCATAACTTAGCAATTCTAGTTAACGCTAGGTACAGCACTTGGCGGAAACATCAATTGTAAACATTATATCTGGTACCCAAATCGTCTATAAGTGATAAATATTATTAACCACATTTTTAAATAACTTCTGGAAAAACATCTCCACCTTGCGTTATGTGGAATGGCTACATGACCAGGTCTGGCCGAACTCGCAAACGCGAGTATATCTGAATGGTGAACTAAAACTCCCTTTTGTGAGTATGACATCATCAATTTACTTGCAAATGCGAGTTTCTTCACCTGGCAGTATATTCTTTCACCTGTAATGCAAAAGCGTAATCCATTATACCTGTAAATTAGGATATATATTCTTTATACCTTTTTGAACATTTCTACCGAGCAAATTTAAAATCTTTCGTGCAATTATGGAGAAATTTTAACTTGTTTATCTAATTTATGAATATTAAATGCACAACCCTAAGGATAAGAGTTCAAATTTTGAGTTCAGCTCTAAGCATACATTTTCTGAACTAGAAAGTACTGTTAGTATTGCTTGTTTGGACATTTTAAAATTTAATTATTGAACTACATGTACTGAAGTCAAAATACGGGTACAATGTAGCTATTCAATTGTCTTGTTAAACATGTTAAACTAGTAGAAATTTAGATTTTCATTTCAAATTTGTGGAAAGATCAAGATCATGATAGTTGGTTTGTTAAAATCTGCCTTGTGGAAAGACTTTTTAGTTGTGGCTATAATGGTTTCTTCTTTGAGTCTCCACACATGTAATTTCTGGTCATGTTAACAAACAAAAATGATCGGCAACACATCTGCAAATATAAAACTTGGTCTTTTGAATGTTTGAAAAAATTATATTCGAAATCGATGGTACAAATGTATTTTATACATGTATTTAACACATCTATAGTTTGGCAGTTGTTCTTCTTCCAATTACAGAAGTAGTCTCAGATAAGAGTGTAATACTTCCCGGACATGGACATGCAACTATTTCAGGCCAAATACTTGAGTTGACAATGTATTTTCCAAACTTCCATATTATAATGGGTTCTGGATTCTCATCAACATTTATTTAGGGTTCGGGGAGTAATAAATTAACTAATTATTTAACGCTATAATGAGTGAATGTGGAAGGGGCATATATAGATATTTACCTATGTACGTACGTCTCGTCCATCCAGCTTGGTTAAGTTTTTGCATTTAAGTCCATTTCTCCAGAAACCCATTGAGATATATGAATGATATTATATAATTTTATTTATTTATTTGCAAATTACACCTATACGGGTCAAAGCAAAACACACAATTTAACAAACACAATGCAATACATGTACAGATTAAGCAGGGTTCTCACTAAGAATTTTTCATGATGAGTCCTGGGACTCATCCTTTTTCAGAATGGTGAGTCCCAGCTGATTTTGATGAGTCCCAGGACTCGTCACTTTTTAATGTACATTCCTGCATGATTTTGAACATGGTAGGCCTATTGTACTATTGTTAAAGTTAGGTCATGGTCACTAACTCGAAATTTCGTTAATATCTATTTTTGATACTATTTTCTTTCAGTAAATAATCTTCTAGTTTTATTTCAGTTTTGATTTGTTTATATAGAAATAATTTAGAATTATTATTTAAATTTGATAGTTTAAATAGTGTTTGGTTTGTGTAATGGAACTACAGTCTCCTTATAAGACTGACCACAGATGAACACTTTTACCTACATTTAATGCATGAATGACTCCAATAAAGTTTTACCTTTAATTTCATATCCTTGGTGTTAAATCAATAATACTTCATCAGTATAATCCTCCTGCATTATATGATGCATGAGTGACTTGATTAAGTTTTTGCGTTTAGGTCAATTTCTAAGAAACCTATTGAGACATATTAACTATTTTATGCCTACATGTATGCATTCATCTTATATAGTACAACAAAAGTCAGCAACATTTCAGTCACCATGACATATATTTTATGCTTGAGTGACTTAGGTTAAAAAAAACATTCTGGTATAAATTGTTGTATTTTCAAATAACCGATGATAGTATACTGATGATATTTTACAACTACAATCATCTCACATAGTACCACACAATTCAGTAAAATTTGAGTCACCAAGACTTAAGTTTTATGCAAAAGTGACTGATTAAATTTTTGCATTAAGATGTATTATTAAAGTACATGTACCTACATTTTGTACATGTATTGTAGTAAATTTATGATATTTTAGAACTACAATCATCTAACAATGTATATGGAACAACACAAATCTGAAACAATTGAGTCACCATGGCCTAAATTTTATGCATGAGTGACTGTGATTTGGAATTTAGGTATATTTCTAAAGAACCTATGGTAATATTAATGTATTAATGATATTTCACAATTACAATCATCTTTAAGTCCCATAAAATCTAACTTGAGGAAAACTCAAAATCAGCATTTATAATTTCCTATGGAAATTAACATTGGAAAGGGGAGATAACTCCGCAAAAATGAGTCTTTTTTTGTCAGGTTTTGGTTGATTTTCTTAAAATTCGTGTAAAGTATGATACTTTGATGGGGTTATGAGTTCGTATTTGACTATATTATATAATCTTCTGCTCGTGAAATGTACAAAACCGAAGTGTTATGGGTATTTTTATGTTTTTGTGCGCATTTTTCATTAAAGAAATTGCAAATTTGTGGCTTTATGACCATTTTGAAAAAATAATGTGAAATTTTGGTATTGTTTATATCTGTAAATTATATTTATTCAGCATCTACCTTGTTTAAAGAAACTTTAAACCACAAAAAGAATAATGTATGCTTAATTATTTTTATTAAATTTGAGATTCTTTACCTGGACATGTTGAAAAATTTAATAAATGGTCAACTAATGAATTACGAAATCTAGGTTGTAGCTTGATAAAAGATATAAAAACACCTTTAGAGTTGTTTGTTATACTCTAAAGACGGCTAAAATATCAAGAATCAATACATTCTGCTGCAAAGAAGCGGTAAAGTTATAATTTTGTATCAATTTTTATTGATATTTCTGCCTTTTTTGCAGAGTTATCTCCCATTTTCAATGCAAATCTCCATAGGAATTTTAAAATCGTGATTTTTTAGTCTTAATCAAGTTAGATTTTGTTAGACTTTTTTCTGTGTATATTTGGGGTATAATGCTAAAGATTAAAACTTAAAAATCTTCTGTTGCAATTATGTTAAGGTTAGGGTCAAATTTATGCTAGATTGACTGGACTACATGTATGACTTGAGAGTTCTGAAAAGTTGCTATTTATTAGATCTGTTGTTCTCTTAAAGTCCCTTATATCAACAAGATTTTCTTATAAATTAACCTTATTTTCAGCTTTTGAAACAAATGACCTTTAATTTATGTTAAAAATACATATATCAAAGGCTGAATGAATATCCCAACTACACTAAAATAAAAAAGTTGATTGTATAATTATTCAATTAGAGTTCTTTTTATTTGTCATTCTAGTCCAGACTTTGTTTTCCTTCTTTACCTTGGGGGGGCCTCGGTGGCTGAGTGGTCTAGGTAGTTCGTCATGACTACTAATGATCACTAGCCTGTCAACGCTTGGGTTGTGAGTTCGAATCTCACCTGTGGCGGGGTGTGTTCGACTCCGATCTTAATTGACAAGGATTGCCAATTTTCCTACCGAAGGTCGGTGGTTCTCTCCGGGTACTCCGGCTTCCTCCACCAATAAAAACTTGCCGCCGCGAAATAGCCAAATGTGCTGAAAACGGTGTTAAACCCCAACTAAACAAACAAACAAATCTTTACCTTAGGGCATTTCTGGTGCAATATTAAACTTTAGAATTTTGTTCACTCACTTAAAATAGTGAGCATTATTTTTGGTTAAGTATTTTTAGGAGTGATTTTGGGAGACATAGTGGCTGTTTGTCATGTCTTGGAGAGAACATTATGAAATTCCACCAGATTTTCCTTCTGAAGGAACTGTTAAAGTTAAATGCAAATACTGTTATGTGCTCATATCTGGGAATGCCCAAACAACATCAAATTTTTCAACTCAAATTAAGGTATGTTACCTAATTTTTAAAACTTAGTAATTTTTAAATAAAATTTGATTCTCTATATAGATGTAAGAAGATGTGGTATGAGTGCCAATGAGATTTTATTATTCAATTTGAATATTTTTTGGAGATTTATTTTACATAAAGTTTAAAAAGATAACATTTGATTCATCATAACATTAAGATAAGAATAAGAAGTTATAAGTCGACAATGATACAATACAATAACTTCATGCATTCCACTTTGACACTTAACATATTTATTAATTGTTTATAAATTTAAATAAGAGAATAAAGAAATCTAATTTAACTATATTCTTTTCTTTTAATACTAGTACTGGTCAATTAATGAAAGATTTAAATTAATGACAGGAAGACTCTGTTTTGATTTCAATTATTTTTACTGATTAAGTGTCAGATTTACATTAAATTGCCCTAGGTTACATGTTTTACTCTATTTGTAGTTTCATAACCTGTAATTAAGGAGATTGTCAAAACAAAGAAATAATTCAAACCATTAATTTAATTTTACTTGAAATATTAACTTATAAAATTATCTGGACAAACATTTAAAGACTTTTTATTTATTTTTTTCAGAGAAAACATCGCAATGACTGGAATCGAAAAGTAATGTAATTACTTTTGATAAAATAATCGATTGTAATTGATTACAAACAAAAATCATAGTAATCAATTATTAATCGATTACATTTGATAGTAATCGTGCCCATCCCTGCATCTTGTATAGTACACCACAACGTTGCTACATTTGAGTCTCTATGACCTACGTATACATTTTATGAAAGAGTTACATGTACTGATTTGTATTTTAAATTTTAGTCCCTTTTTTGAAAAAAAGCCTGTGATGATGTACAATGTACATGTATTAATGATATTTGATAACTACAATCATCTTTTTTAGTTTAACACAGATCACCAACATACAATGTATGACCTATATTTCATGCTTGAATGACTCCATTAAATTTTAGTGCTTGGGCTCCTTCGTGTCATAAACAGAATTACTGTGGATTCATTATTTTTAATGGGTAGAAGTTAATGTAAGCAGGATATATTATGAAACTTTCATATATATTTAAAATCCGTCTCTTACAGACACACAATCTCTAGTTTTAATTCTAAGAGAAATGTTTTACTGGCATACATGTATTGGGAAATATTTAAATGCAGAGCCTTAGGTACTAAAGGGTCTGGGAAGATTACTGGTTTGATTCAGTTTGAATAAGTATGTGGTACATTGTATTTAAACACAATCAAATGGGTTTCTGTATCTACATGTACATCTATGTCGCTTTTGGAGCTAATACATGTTGATATATATATAAAACAATTCCTACATGTGTATATCCATAATCTGAAAAAGTGTTGTATATCTGACTTGATAAACCCTTAAGGCATTTGTGTTCCAAGCAGGTACATTGTATTTGACAGACCGATCAAGAACCTTACTTTGAACACCTCAGGTGGCTTTAATTGGGTGCAATGACATGCGGAACAAGAAATTTACTATAACGGTACATGTACATTTTTGACAAGAGTGTGCTCCAGGCCTTTTGGACATTTTGGAGAAAGTCCTGTAAAACTTGTCATCACTTGGCATCTGTTGTCGTGAAAACCTCTGGGCCAATAGGAACAAAACTTGGCAGCAATGGTCCCTAGGTGGTCCTCTTTCAGAATTATATCCGTTGACCACACCCATCATCCAAGATGGCCACCAGAGCCAAACTTAGTTTAACATGGGACCTTATGGCAAATTTACTTAAAAAGATCTTCTTGTCTGAAAGCACTTGGCAAATTGGAACAAAAGTAGGCAGCAATTGTCCTTAGGTGGTCCTCTTCCAGACATAGTCCAGGTGAGCGATACAGGCTCCTGGGAGCCTCTAGTTTTATTTGAAATGGGATAACTACGTGTATTTTTTGTATGGTTGCACTTATACAACATACAATTGTGATTCCCTGAATCTGAGAGTCCTCATTCTTTGACATGAGATTGCTTGACTTTGACCTTACGATTACGATTCTTAAATGTCACGTGCAGGTAAATTTATTTGCTGATTGTTCAAGGACAAGTTTTAAGTCTGATTAGTGCTTATCCTATCTAAAATGACGAAAGAGAAGGGAATTATGCCCGTTTAATGGATATGGAAAGGCAAATTTTCAGTGGGTCATTGGGCCCCGTCAAAAAAGTATTTTTATGGGCCATTGTAGAAAGTATCATGGATCATCACCTTCATGCTAGATGTACATGTATACATGTACATGTACCGAGTATCAAGCTGTTCATGGTCCATGTCTTTGTTTCCCAATTCCTGTCTTCTTACCTTTTTAATTTTATATGGTATTTAATACTTTAACAATGCAATTAAGTAACTTGAAAATGCATTAAACATGTTAAAAGAGTGGAAAAATATCAAAACCCTTTATACCTGTATAACTAAAATTTCTGAATGTGTTTTCTAAATCTTGTCTTTCCTCAGACAATTCTTTTACATGTATCTTAAAATAATGTCCCTTTTCCCTTAACTCTTGTTGGAGCTCTTCTTATTTTCATTTGAAAAACCCTGTATTATATTGTGCTTAAATTCACCATTGAAGAAATTGAATTTTTTATCATGATTGTATATCCGGTACACATGGTAGAAAAAATAGGGAATTTTCCATTCTGACAAGATTAATGTTTTGCTACAAGCTAAATTTAAGCATCTACTAGTTCTGCTTAAATAAATGTAAAATTATCTGTTTACATCACCAATTTTCTCTTGAAAGATATGGGGTATTTAAAGATTTATTGTAATTTTCTACCGAATATTTGTGTATTGCCATGTTTGATGCATCCATTTTTAAATGGTTAGTTATCTCTTAAATGAGTAACACTTTTCCATTGATAAATCGATTAAGTTTTACTCAAGTACAAACACTTTGTAGTAATAACAATGGCGCATATTAATGTATCAAGTTTTCTAAAGGAAGGATATTTATGTTACCATGTATACATGTGTGTACCCATGAAAATGATTAAAATTAATTCTGTCTTCTAAGTTCTTGTATATCAAACCTTGTGCAATGGTACATGTATGTAAACATGCGATTGCACAATAACATGAATAACAGGTTGAGCTTAACCCCTTGACCTTGGCCCAAGATGGCCTATAGCCCTTTTTATGTTATAGTTATTGACTAATCTAGTCGGTATATGAAATTTTTTTCTACATGGTTTGGGTGACCTGTCTTGACCCAAATGACATAGGGGTTCTGGTCAATGGGTCACCCAGTCAGTGCAGAATAAATAACATATACCGATCTGATTGGTCAATAAATGTTTTTACATATGATATCACATATATCGGGCGATTTCACATGCTAAATATACTTCTGCTGCGTATCCGATAGAACGGTCATGGAAGGATTTTTGAGGGACAAAATTTCTTAACTAGAGATTTGGAGAAATAGATCAACACATAGTGATGTGAAGCCGGGAACAAGGATTGAAAATGTCCAGGTAAGAATTTTTTTATGACCGCTCGTTTTCAAAATAAAATTCGTTTACTTGGTTCTATCAGAAAAATTTTTCAAGGAAAGATTTATTTGTAAGTTGTCTCCTTGAACATGTTGAAAGCAAACATTAAAAATGGTACAGTGTATTATGAAATATAAAAAAATTACCAACTACACATGTAGCTTCGCTAGGCCAAGATTTTTTATTAGCTACCCTCAGATTGTTATATTTCGTATCCATAAATCTCCCCTCTCATCCTGGTAAAAAAATGCGTTTTTAAAATTACTACGACAGTCCAGTGTCTGCAATTCCACGAAATCTGACGTTTCTTTCTGATTGATAAGAATTTTTTGGCCGAGTTGCACGAAGTGCAAATACGGGTTATAGTATGGTGATCTCAGTCTGGCGGGCGGGAAGAATAGGGTACCAATCTTGTGCCAACAACTGCTCCTACAGTTTTCAACCCAGATGTATCAAACTTAACAGGAGGATTGTACACACATATTGAAGTTGTGCACCTGCTATTATGGAATTGTTTGAATAATTTTTTCTTATTTTTCCAGACTTGGAAACTTATTCTATCAAAATGTGAAAACACAGTACCCATTTTGTGTCATGAACTCCTACATTTTTCAATCCAGATTTATCAAACTTAACAGGACGATTGTACACATATTAAAGTTGTGCACCTGCTATTATGGAATTGTTTGAATAATTTTTTCCAATTTTTCCAGACTTGGGAACTTCGTAATTTTTTCATCAAAATGTGTTTTTGTTTTTTATGTTTTATATGCTTTTAATGCATAGTGGTTTGTTGTTTGCATATTGTTGTGTGGTCTGTCATTTTTGGCAGTTGTTGTTACCTTTTTTTGTATTAATTAAAAACAATAAATGCATTATACAACAACAATCTACAGTTAAATTATCGACATTCTAGATTGATTTCATATAAAACCTTTATCTTGAAAGATACTATTAACTTCTTCATGGTTCATAGCCCATTCTTTGCAACCCGGCCATTTGTGACTTTGACCCATTTTTTTATTTTAATTTTAATTTTTTTATAGAGGAGGAGGGGAGTGTCTCTTCTGGATTTATGCTCTAAAAATGCCGTCTAAGTTTCGTGTGGGTATATACTGAGGATTTTCACAACGCAGCTTGCAAGTTTTTTCCACACATGAAATTTTGTATAACGATACTGTATGAATTCAAACTTATTTCGGTATTTTGTGATACGTTTTATTAAAAACAAAATTAATAAATATTGAATAGAATAGAATTAATTCATTTAGTATTTTTTATCAGTATTTTGATAACGAATACACATTTTGTTTATTATATTATGTTAATTTCATATTTTAATTTATTTTTAAGTTTGCAGTCCTAAATAATTAAACAAAGTATCGTCAAATTTATATTTTACTTAGGTTTACAAAATGTCCTATTATGAATAATTATACAATTAAATGTTAGTTTCATCTTTAATTTTTATTTCCCAAAAAATTAGAATATAATATTGTGATTAATTCATTTTTAATTCATTTTTATTTCCTGAATAATTAAAAGTTCCAATGTTTTGATTGCATGTTGATTCAAAGATGCAAAAAACTTTGAGTAGATCAATATATTTTATTTTTATTTTGTTTTTTTTTCAGGATGCAGAACAGAATGGTAATGTTCAGTCGAAGAAACTTTATATTTAAGTTCAAATGATTTAACATCAGACAATAAAATTGTCGATAGAATAATGTTTATAAATTTGCCCTGAATTTTATGCCATCACATTCCATCCATTCCTAGCGGTCCACATTAAAGTGGCAGTATGAGATATTGTCATCACTTAGCAACTGTCGCCTGTCAGTCATTCGCAGACATTATAAAAAGTAATTTACTTTATTGTTTTTAATGATACTGCAAAAATTTTCAAGGTTCTTTATATTGATGTTTATATATCCGGAAATATATTTTCTAATCAAAATATTCACTTGTGAACTCTAACAAAATAAGGGAAATGAAAAAAATTCTATTGTAGCAATAGAATCAGTGAAAGTTGACCTTTCATGGTTTTTCCATATATGACCTATGAACTATGCGATATAAGTTATGAAAATTTAAATATCGAGGGTGGAGAAATTCTATAACTCACAAGTAAATTGAAGGAGAATCTTATTCTGTGATTTTCAACAAAAACCTTAAGAAAATGCCGTTGCTACTCATTTTGTTTACATGAAGGCCATTTATGAAATTCTCTAGATTTTGTTTCCAGTAAACGTAAAAAAACAATTGGAATTCCCATGCAGAAATTTATTCACAGGGAAGTGGTTAAAAAGATTATGTATTTTTATCCCACCGGCACCAATTAAACATGTCAAGAATAGGAGAAATTGTATATACTTCATTCATTCTTGAAAGGAATATATATGCATTATATATATATATATGTTACATTCCTTTCAAGAATGAATAATTATACATGTATCTCATCCTCACAACAATTTTAACCGCATATTATAATTAAAATCTTATACATATAGATTCTCCTTCAGGCATGAGTGAGTTATGGAATTTCTCCACCCGAGATAGTTAAATTTTCGATTTTCAACACGCGAGCCTTTAGCGTGTTAAAATCTAAAATTTAACTATTGAGGGTGGAGTAATTCATAACTCACGAGTAAATTGAAGGAGAATCTGTTTCTCCTATGATTTTTGACAAAAACATCAAGAAAATGTCGTTGCTATGTGGTTTGTTTACATAGACGTCATTTCGGGACTTCTCTAGTTTATCGTTTAAATAACTGTAGAAAAAAGGGCGATAATTCCCACGTAGAAATTTAATCACCGGGAAGATATGTATTTTTATCCCACCAATTAAACACGTCAGGAATAGGAGAAATGTATATATATGTACATGTAAATGTAACATCCACATTGGATATATACATTGTATGTACATTAGTAAAAAAATTATGTACTTGAAATATAATTTTGTAGGGAAGCTTTGACATGTACATTCATATAAATGTTTAATTTATGATTAATTAGGTGTCTCAGTATTAAAATATGAAAAAAATTGTCATTAAGTAATAATGATCATGGTGGATTAATAAGTTATGACAGGTTAGTGTTTATTTACATGAGAAATGACATGTAAAGATGTACAGGTAGATATAGTTGAATGACTTCAGGGGCCATGGGTGAAAATTTACTTTATATCTTAGCAAAAAAATTATTGGCCTGTTTGCCTAAAAAATGGAACAGTTCTGTAATTTAATGGGAAATATAATGAGTCAAATTTACTCTTGTTTTTATATATACAAGTATATACCTCCAGATTATTTCAGCTTTTGTGTTTACATGCAAAGTCAATTTTTAAGGAACCAGTTTCAGTACCAGTACATGTAGATCAGACAAAATTTAAAACTATTGTTTATGTTTAAATTAGAAAGCAAGTCATTAACATTTTTAAATATATTTTGGCCTAAATTTCATGCTTGAGTGCCTCTACTAGGTGTCTCAGACGCTAATGCTGAAATAGTAGTTTTCTTCAAAAAACAAATATATTCCAAAGGGATTAAGATTAAATGTAAGATATATTTACTACCATGTAGAGGCATATGTTCTTCAATTTTCTTTTATTTGAATGTAAATAAATCATTACTATTACCATTTTATATTACAAATGTATACATGTATGATTATGTGATCAAAATTAATGCATGAGTTCTTTGTTAGTTGTCTTTAAAAATAAACAACATGTACATATATATATAACTGATATGTAAACAATGTTAGAAAAATATAAAGTTTCAAGTATCTAATAAGACATTGAAAGTACAAGTTACATCATACATGCACTGCAATAGTCAGCATATAGTAAACTTACCATAACATTTGATATGGGTAAAATGTGCTTTTAGTAAGGGTGATATCTTAGATGAAGTATAGCAATAGAAAATAAGAACTAGTCCTTTGCTTACACATTTACCTGGGGTGGAGGGGGGTTACTCCGTTAAAAAGTGGGTATATATTTGCCAATTGTGGTGGTCAAACAGGAACCTATTCATGACCTGGAGATTTGGAAAATCATACCCTGTCAGTGACATTCTATGTTCAAGGGTAACCCTGTTTAATACTGACTTGACATGACAACTGCATGGTCAGTCTCATCACTGATGATCACTAATAAAGATATACAATGTAATTAGCCTTACATTTTAGTTAAAACAGAGAGTGAGTTGTAGTGTGTAGCAGACATGGGTAAAAATAGCAACCCTGATCATGACAGGACATGTGAGAAAAATGGACCCAGTTTTGCGGCACCCCTCCCCTTCCCCCGGGCACATTTATCAGCACTTATAGGGTTTTTTTTTTAATGATTTAAACTAGTATATCCTTCCTTATATGTAAATGTAAGCATTATACACTCTTAAATTTTCTCATGATGAAGAGGGTTTAAAAGTGGTAAAAAGACTCCGTTCTCATAACAGATCCATCCAGTGTACATACATACAGTAGCACAGGAAGTGGTCAATTATGGAAATTTGAGACTTTGTCAGGCTAAAGAGAACTTTAGCCTGACAGATATCAGTTTCATCTGCCATGACTGATAATTCTTTTTTTTCCTAATAAAACAAAATTTCATGTTGTGTTCTTTCAGATAAATGAAGTAAGAAAAAGTTGGATTATAAAAGTCAGTTATGGCTCCCCAAGTAATGCCTGAAGAACAACTGACTGAGGCTGCTGCTGTTTCGTAAGTATTTCTTGGTTTAGTGATGCAAAGGAATATTTCTATAGTAATGTGACATTTTGATACTAATATTATCAAAGAAATGTAAATTGGCATTATTATTGATATAAAAGATAAGAAATAAAGACATGCATGAACATTTGTAATAGCATGCATGCCTGTATATTTTTGCATGTATATTTCAACTTACGATGTATTTGCTTCCTGTTGTTGCATTGGACTTACTGGTGGACTGGTTCATAAAATGGATTTTTCGCATTTTGAATGTATAAACGTTAGAATTAAAAGACAATCTTTCATTAGTTAACCTTATTGAGTCGTCCAAGAAAACATAAAAATTGTAAAGTTGTTTCTAAAGGTTATTATACCTCATAAATGATTATAAATGGGGAATTTCCAATAGAAAAATTAACTATGCACTTGAAAATTTTTAAAAAATTATAATTTGAATTTATCAATTCAGACCTATTCTGAAATTGTTAAAACTGTTATTTTAAATATTTTTAATGAACTTTTTGCATATTTCATGCATCACAGGATTGTAATTCTTAATTTTATAAAATATCATAGGAAGAGTTTTCTCCCTTTTACATTGAAAATTCCATAGTCAGAATTTATTTGTTTCTCTGGAAACATGACTGAACAAAATTAGGTAAGTTCAATTGTTTCAGTTACGACTTGCATGTACAATGTACATGTAGCTCATTGCATCTTTCACCCAAGTGATTAAACAATTCACATTGATTAAAGTATTCAAATTCTGAAAAATCCATTTTACGAACTGATTTGTTCAGACATTAAGTAATTACTATATTTGCTAGTTGCTGTGTCCTTTTTGCAGAAATTTCAAATATTTATAAGTTAGGCTAAAATTCAAATAACTATCCCTTTAGTTAAGAACAACAGGTGGTTATTAATTATAGGTAGGAAATTTTATTTTACAAAAATTAAAAGTGTCAACAGTAAAAAAAATGAAACCTGTACACACACAATGTATATAACTAATATTTTTCTGATTTGTTGTTTCAGGAAACAATATTTTATTTTATGCTTTAATACATCTACCAGAACTACTTGCATGACACATACATGTGTATTGCTTGAACCCTTATTTTTTTCTAGCTAATTTCTATTGAATAATGTACATAAATGTGGTGTTTAGCATTTCACCAGAGATAGAATTTCATTTTCTCAGAGAATTTTAAAACTAAAATTTGCAAATTATACTGTTTAATTTTTAACCCAACCTGAGTCATCCATCTAAAATATCCTATAATGTTTTATTTTGTAGAATATAACAATTATGTTTATATGATTTGTGTAGAGTAAATCTAATGCTGGAAATTAAAATACGGAATTTTCTTTCCATTTCTGCCTCCTCTCTTTTGTGTGACTTTTTTCTAATTTTGTAATTTCTAATGAGCAATCATTAAAAAACATGATGATGGGACATCTGGTTGACACTAAGACTATAGTTTTATAAATTTTTCTACATGTAAACAATATTTTCACACTTTGTCAATTTTTTAACACCCAGGCCATTGGATATTTAACCCTTGACATTTGTAATTATTTTACAAAAGTTACAATATATCTAACTGTGAAATGTTATTTTTACCTACAAACTGTATGCTGGGGTGATAATAATCACAGTTGGAAAATAATTAGCACATTATGGATGTATAAGAAATGTACCTTACCTAGGTATATTTTCTACTAAATGGTTTCAAGACTATTCTGAACTGTTACTCTACTTACGTGTAGTCTTATATTTTACTGTGAAGGTTTAAAATGGACAGTAGTAATGATTATGATGATTCAGAGGTTGTCACATTAGTTTACAGGTACATATTGATATATTCATCTTAAAATAATCACTAGAAATAATGATAATGATTTAGAAAGCATAGATGTAAAATTAGTTTTATATTGTTAAAATCCAGTGAATATTATCACTATAAAATTTTAAGAACAGTATTTACCAGTGTTATAATTCTGGCACTGTGTCTCATTTTTAGTTCAATGTAACTGCAATTAAGGGAACAACCATTTATCAGATCTGTGGAGGGCATGGAGCATACATTGTGTATATAAAAATATATATGGCAGGCTTAAAAATAATTTAAGTCCAATTCAAGTTAATTGATTGATTAACAGCTACCTCTTCTAAAAACTTTTGAGTGGATTGTAGGATTTTATTTTTTATACTCACCCCGCAAACAAAGTTTTGGTGGGTTATATAGGAATCACCATGTCCGTCAGTCCTTATTTCTAGTAAGTGCAACTCCTCCTAAACTGTTCAATGCATTTTGATGAAACTATATGAAGGTAAGGCATCATATGTAGATGTGCATGAAGCAAGATAATTATCTCAGGATGCTTGTAAAGGGAGATAATCCAACTTGAGGGTTTTAGTTGTTTAAAGTGGTAAGTACGACTCCTAGTATTGCAAGTGAGGGATGTGAGTCATTGAGGTCCCATAAAGTTCTAGTTATTACATGGATCAAATTCAGTCAATTCATGTTTAGCAAGGCCAATATGTACTAAACTACAGTATGGGGGATGATAACCTTTGAATTAATTGGCCTAAAAAGGCAAGATTGAATATTACATGGAATCGAATAGAATATTTTTTTTAAGTTGTGTCCACTTCCCCCCAAAACATAATCTAGATACAAGCAGGCTGTGAAAAAATGTTTTATATATATGGCTTTGTGAGTAATGGATGCATAAAAGTTCTTGAGGGATGTTTGTTTATGGCAACAAATTAAAATGCAATGTGCAGGTCAAACTTTTATTGTTATGTAATTGTCTGCTGTTTGCTGGAATTGCCTATGTGGTCTCTCAGAATACTTGCCCCGAGTGCGGAAGGTCGTGGGTTCCATCCCCGGCCGGGTCAAAACAAAGACATTAAAATTGGTATTTGCTGCTTATCCGCCAAGCACGCATCTAGGAGTAAGAGCAAAGATTGGTCAGCTTGGAGTCAGTATGTGTCTAAGTGAGGTGATATGCCTTGCTGCAGACAGTTACCTCGCGAGCTAGCACATTAAAAATCTGACTTAGCGTGTCAGTCTAGTACAAAGCAGGAATCATATTCAATATCATTTCAACATTATCTTGTCCTCATATGCACTTGGTTGCCACTGGACAATAATTCATCCATCATCCATCCTGTTTGCTGGTGTACAGAAACACCCTGTACAACTCTGTTAAAAGGGGGTCTAAGACAAATTGATAGTGTAAATATTTTAAAGCAATTAGCTTGTAATAAACATATCTTTAAACAATTGACTTAAATCTGTGGCTTTACATAAATATTATAAAAAAAAGAAGTGGAAGTACATGTATATACATTACATGTACACATATGATTGTGAACAATCTAATTAAAATTAGATCTACTAATTGCTCCTTTCAGGCACTGCAATTAGTACTGGTAGATCTAATTTTAATTAGATTGGATGGTGAACACAAATTTAGTTTACAGATTAAATTGAATTTAACTTCAATGTAGTGATGTCACATTGTACTGTAGAAATAAAATGGTACATGTAGATATTTGTGTATTTTCTCTTTTTGCATCCCAATATATATACTTTTATATTAATTTCTAAAGAGATTTGATACTTGAATCATGATTTAATGTTATAATTTTCAGAACTCTGTCCATCGTGGATTCTTCCAGACTGTCAACATTTGTAATTTCCATCTTGTTAATAGTGTATGGTAGTTTTAGGTAAGTTTTTTTTAACATTTTGCTGTTGTATGGTTTTTAAGTTCATTTAATATCAAAATGGCTTTGAGTCTTTTTGGAAAGTTTTCATGATATGACTGACCATATACAGTGTATATTCATGAAAAAGTTTAAGTTGGGAGGGATGTACTGAATAATTCTCCTTATAAGGCCAAATAAGAAAAATATGTGTGGTTCCAGTTACCATACCAACTCCTATTTTTTTTGCATCTACCCCAAAGATTTGTTGGACATTTTTAGATAAGCACTGTTAAAGTCAGAATGTCTCTACCATTGACTCTGTGTTAGAAAAATTGGTAAAATAAAAAAAAAATCCCTACCAACATGTACAAATGTACATGTACCTACCCTATCTTTTATCTTGATGTAACCCACACTAATTTTTTTACTTGGCCTAAAGAAAAGCCTTTTCTGCAACATTGATATATTAATATGTACACGATCATGTCAAGCATGTCAAAATTTTGCTATTACAAAATGTACACGATGTACATGTATATGTAAAAATGCGAAATATGAACAAAATAAAGATTATAGATAAACATGAATATATACATGTAAACTGGATGTATTCAAAAATAATATTTAGTCATATTTAGATTCTACATGAAAGTCTTTACTGTTAAGGCAGACAATTTTTCAACTAAAATAAAGCAAGAAATGGAGGCTGAAGTTCAGATTATTCATTTGTGAATGTGAATACACGTACACAGAAATGTTGTATTTTCATTTAGAACGTTCAAAGATCTGACAAAATAAAGTTTGAGTCAGAGGCTTTTTTGGGTTTGCATGAAATGAAGTTTCAACAGGAAATTGGGCAAAAGTTGAAACATTATATTTTTAGTTATCAGTGTGTTCAAATTATTTGAATTTGAGTTATTAAAGTTGCCTTAAAAGTTAAAACAGAGCAGCAAATAAAATATTTCCCTTTACTGTGTCTGATGTGTTGGTGGAAGTAAATGTTTTCAATGTAAGACAAATTTTTCTCAAACTTTTGAAAGGATCCATCTTGTACTGGTTCTAAACCCACTCCAGAGAAATATTGCTCTTTGGAATTTTTGGATGTGGTTTGTAAAAATTGTTTTTCAACATGTATGCATTTTCTTTTGAGTTTATTTCATATCAAAATACATGTGGATGTATTGATTCACAAAGATGAATATTCATTTTGTTTCAGGTTTTCTTAAAACAATATTTCATTAACATATGTACAATGTATTAATATTGAAAAATTAACAGTGAAAAAAATTAAATAAATTTAAATTTGGCATAAAACAATGCATATTAAAATTAACTTGGAAGTCAGAATTTTATAGTAGATTAAAATTTGAAGAAAATGTTTCTCTCTTTTGCATGTTCGTAATTTAATGTAGTATAAAATTGTTAATCGCAACCTGCCAACTATACAGGTAGGTAGACCTATATCAACCCAACTTTGGTGGGAAAACAAGCTAGAAAAAGGAAACGAATATGCAAATTTAGAACAAGATATGTTAAGCATCCGTTATTATTAATATAATTGAATGATCGTATGCATCAGAGAAAAATACAATGTGATTTACATCTGTTGCAAAGTAACATTTGGGCATATTTTTTTTTATACAAATTCAAAGACGAACAAAGAATTGGTATCCAGCTGTGTCATTATTGATCATTTAAATGTATAAATATTTCCTTTAATAGTCAGTCATTATAGTATCTAAAGTCAACCTTTTATCAGACAGTATTTATCCCTGTAAAAACAGGAAGATTAGTTTAGTGGCAAATAAGTTCCTTATTTAAAATCAGGGACAATATTTATAGATACATGTAAGATGTAGACCCTATACATGTATATATATATATTTGCCTGTCCTATCCCAGTCCGGTCTTGATAGGGCTGTGGTTCTCAGCTTAGATAATTTACTTGCAAATGCACCTTGTGTACAGTGACAAATTTTTTTGGTCTCTATATAGAAACCTTGTTAGGCTTGTAATTAAATGAGTATTGACCAATAGTAAAAATGGAAATTTTAATGATTATGTTACTGAAGGAAATAAAATGGTAATATTTGAGAAAAAAAATGACTTAAAGAAAATCCTTCTTACATGTATACCATGTATACTGTAAGTGTTTAATTAAAATCGTTGATACATATATATACTTACTACATGTTTGTAATTTTAAAGAGATTTATTACCACTACGTTTTTGCATGTGTGGTTGATTTTTTTTCTTGATTTATACATTTATGGTGTTTCATCAAAGCTTAAACTGAAATGATATGTGAAATAATCTGTTTATGGGAAGGAGAGATGTTATAATTATGATTTATCTACAGACTGAAGATGTACCTTGTTTGTGAAAGTATTACCCAAGTTAATATTTATAGATAAATAGATGCCACGATTAAAATCAATTAAAAATATTTCCATGTGATGCGGCATCAAACTCTTTAATTCGACAAGCAAAGTCAAAAGTTCGCGTATTTCGGGTCAAAAGCAACGTTACTGTATATAAGTCAATGAGAATCAGGGTTGCGTCCCTTTAACTTCAATATTGAAGTTACGGAGGAACGTTGCTTTCGACGCGAAATATGATAACTTTTGACTTCGCTCGTCAAATTATCGAGTTTAATGTCGTAGCTTGGTAAAATGATGAATGGATTTTGAAGATCATTCATTTTGGAGGAGATTGATAGCAGATATGAAATAAATTGTCACATGGAGTATTTTTAATAGATTTTAATCGTGGCAGAGGTAGGAAATTCAAAATGGCGGCTTATATCCCTTTAGGATTTTTTAGTATATGGACGTGGATAGAGTATACATGTAGCACATTGATAATAAACGCATTAATTTTCGTTGTTTTAGTAAATATTTATTAAAAGTACTCATGAAATAAGACAACAAAAAATAAAATAAAAAATAAATAAATATCCAGAAGTCGGGCCCCTGTACACATGTGGTATCAACCACACAAATATATATGATTCCTATATTGAAATATTGGAATTTATATACATTTTGTAAAATACAACATAATTTTGATTTTGATTTCCAGATTTTGGTAGCTATACTATATATTTTCCTTTTAAGAAAGTGGATCACCGTTAATGTCAGTTTCATTGATTTCGTATTTTAAACAGGGAAATAAGAGGATTAAACAACACAGCATACATCATAATTGTTATCTCTTATAATCCTTACAAACATCTTAAAATGTCTCGAAATTATAACAAATTATGAACAACAAGAGGAAATCTGTATAGATATGAATAGTAAATTGACAGTTTTATTTCCTGGCTTCAGATGTGTTCTTTTCTGAAAACCACCTTTGTTTGAAAATTTATCTGCTGTATTTAAAGTGTAACAATGACTTAAAACAGGTCAAATTTTGAAAATAAAGCAAGGTATATTTTTAGGTTATATAATTTTTCTGTATGCAGAGTAAAATGATGAGATATGAAAGATAAATCTTAAGTAAGGAGTATTTATATACATCAATCTGAAAATCATATTGATCACAAATATATAATTGATCCTTTTTTTATTTTCTGCATTAAGAATTTGCTCAGATACTGATATGAATTTAATTTGGTACTGAATAATAATTCTTCATGTCATTTTAACTTTTATATATATCAGGATGCCATAAAATGTAACTAGGTACCCTTTATCAGCTGACCTTTTAATTTATTGCACTTTGCAAATTAACATGGTATAAATCAGATATACCCCTATCAGATTTTGCTATCAGTATTGTACAGAGAAAAAAAAGAAATTCCTCCATCAGTTAAATTTTATAAATTTGAAATGTTTTGTCTCTCAGTTTGTAAGTTTGTCTTACCATATATCATGTATTGCAGTTTTCCAACATTTTTAGACAGGATGATCAATTCACATTTTAAATAAAACTTGTAACTAAGGGAGTGTTGAAGTTTTATTACAAGAAATCTTGAAAAAATAAGGTAAAAGTAATGTACAGAAAATATGCCTTAGCAAAAGTGATTTATTCAAACAATTTTCCAGTAATTTTACACATTGTACTCCATAATTCTGGAATTCACTAACTTGCCATCTAAGGGGCATATGTGGCATTATACATGTACTTCCTGCTTTCTTTACAGTGTTTGGATTAAAAACTATTTAAAATGCATAAACTACATACAAGAAAAAAATGGTTTGTTTGATGAAATGAATTTTTGGAAACTGTATACTAAGGCTTTTCTCAGTGAACAAAAATAAACCATTGACTGGTTGACTCTGGGAAACCTTTTAAGTACACCTGCTCCAAAGGGCCAAATGTGCTATGGAATGGTCCTTTGGTGGTTTCCTTTCAAAAATTTATTCATTGGACTACCAACCAAGATGATCACCAATATTTAAATGTATGTCACTTCATGGCATTCTTCTTCAAGCAAATTTGAACCAAACTTGGAAACACAATATACAATGTAGTTCTTGCAGAAATATACCCAATAACCTGGACTGCATACCAAGATGGCTGTCAAAGCAGAAACTATTTTAGCAAAAGTCTTTTGGAAACTTTACTAAAAAATAGATCATTTTGTTTGAAACCACTGGTCCTTAGGTAATCCTCTTCAAAATTTTGACCCAGACCCTCTCCATGTGCAAGATGACCACCATTGCCAAAATTAGTTTTAAGATCAAACCCAATAGGAAAATAACAACAAAAGCAATTGGAAGCAAACTTCCCAGCAATGTTCCTTATTAGGTCCTGTTTGATTCACTGGACTGTATTTCCAACCTTGTTATCTGCCATATTGCCAACAACTTTAACATGGGACTCAGTTGTAAAATTGCTACATGATTTTCTTGTTTTAAAACCAATGAGTAAGTTTGAATCACATTGCGGCAATAGTCCTTACAAGTATGTGCGAAATGAAATCCAGGTTATTGATATAGGCCCCTGGGAAGCTCTAGTTTATTTTGTACCTCACGGACCGTTTCAATAAGAATTTACGTGGAAGTGAATTTGGTAATTAGTAGAATTGCATTCTACAAAAGGGACGGATTTTAAAAATGTAATTATATGAAAATGTCAGATGACCATAGAAAGAATAAATAATGTATATTGTATATTGTTAATGTAATATCAATTTTGGCAGAAGCATATTGAAACAATAGGGGAAAGTTCATAATTAGATCTGACAAGTCAAAGATAATTTGTGAAGAGAGTAACTCTTATACTATCATTTAGTTTTATCACAGAAAAACTTGGTGGTTTCATAAAAACTGGAGATAAATCTGTTATCTATAGTTATATTAAGATTGTATTATGCCACACATCAGCACAACTGCACTGTAGCACTTCAGGATGGTACAGTCTCAATAATGGGCATAGAAACTAAAATGAAAAGTAGATATTTGATTCCAGGGTAATTTGTCATGGTTTTGTAACTACTGTACAAATGTAGATGTATAAGGAATATGGATGTAAATAGGGATGTCTTGTACAATGCTTTGGAATACATTTGTAATCTGGCTGTCAGATTAATGTTTTTTTTTGTAAAAGTCTTGAAGGCCATTGATTTAAGAATTTGTATTCCAACTGTTTTCTCTGCATTTTAACTTGTTATTTCAGCTCTAATACAGTTAATTATCTCACTTTCTTAAACATATACATTTGTAAGTTGATTGCCAAAAGGAGTAATAGGAGAGTGTTTTAAAGTTATATAAATATAAGTTAAAAGTAGCAACTATGGCATTTGTATAAGTCAAGTCAAAATTGTTTTCTGAAAGTCTTGATTGATAAAACTGCATATAATATGAACAAAATCAATATTGTAGTTCAACATTTCCTGATGTTCGTCAATTTCATTAATACATTAAGAAGTATAAATGCATTGAAGTGACTTGCTGGGAAATAGTTATTAACCTTGATGTTAATTCAGTTAAAAACAGACTTGTATAATGGGCTTTATAAGAGATGCTATACAATGTGCACTGGTTTTTAATTAAACATTTGATAGTGAATATTGTAACATTTTAATGCACTCCTTCTTGTTATAAGACAGACTTTCATAGATTTTCAGACCAGGTCTTTGCTTATAAAACATTCAAATTAACATACTGTATTCAGTTTTTAGAAATGAAAATGGATTTGAGAAAACTACCAGTAGAAGGATTCCTTAATACTTAGAATTAGAAAATGTTCAATGATGTGGGTATACTTTTTCTGAGGTTGAAGTTTTAATCCAATTCAAGTCATGGTAAAGTGTGTTTGACCCCAATCTTTATTGATATTGATTAATTCCATAGATAGTGATGGTCTCTATAAAAATAAACTGGGCTTCATATATAAGCATTAACAGGCTTTGCTGAATCTGGCCAATATTGAAAAAATAGCCAATGAGTATTACAAGTCCATATTGACAAATATATTGTATAAATAGTACAGTTGGTTTTTAAAAAAAAAATAAAATTCAAGCTGTGATTATGCAGGGTGCACATATTTTTTAGGTCTCTAAATATGGAACAAGAAAATGTAGAAAGAGAAAGAGAAAAAGAAAAAGACAGTTTTATTGGAAACACCTCAGCTGAAAATGATCAGAACCGTGAGTGATATTAGTGTACACATCCCTATTAATAGCTACCCTTACTTTAAATCTTTTTGACTTTAGAAGGGAAACCTTTCATTTTATAAGAAATCTGAACATACTTTTGATGCAAGGATGGAAAATTACATTTTTCATGTTTTTTAATTAGAATATAATTGGGGAAAGATATTTGGCTTAATTATAAAACATTTGGAAATACATATGTAGTTGAAAATACTTCCCATTATGGTTAAGAAGACATTCTGAAGTTACAGATGAGATAGCATACAAACATGGAATTAAAAGAAAATGGAATAATTTTTGAAAAGTAGAAATTCATAATGGTTTCTTCCTATAAACTAACCAAACTAAGTAGGGTTAACCATGCATGCATGGCTAGCGGTCTTCATTAGTTAGCATAGAAGTAAATGTAAAACTAACTAGTCCCCTTAGCCAAGCATGCATGACTAACCCTCCTTTAGTCATGTTAGTTTGAGAAGTAAATGATTACTTAATATTCCAGGTCTCAAAATTTGTCTAAATTCAAATAAAATACATTTAACCCCTACCCCAACCCAATCCAAACACACACTCATTTTTAGCTCACCTGGCCTAAAAGGCCATGTGAGCTATTCTCATCACTTTGCGTCCGTCGTCGTCGTCGTATGCTGTCGTCGTATGCTGTTGTCGTAAACTTTTCACATTTTTATCAACTCCTCTGAAACCACTGAACCAATTTAAACCAAACTTAAGTGGAATGGTCCTTGGATGATCCCCTTTAAAAATATGTTCAGTTTTCCCGGGCGTCATCCAATATGGCTGCCATGGTCGGACACAGTTTGACCTTGGACCCTATGGGAATTTTAACATTTTCGTTATCTTCTCTGAGACCATTAGGCCAATTTGAACCAAACTTTGGTGGAATGGTCCTTTGGTGGCCCCTTTTAAAATTTATGTTTGGTTTCCCCGAACGCCATCGAACATGGTCGCCATGGCTGGACTTAGTTTAACATTGAGCCTATGGGAATTTTACTTTTTCGTCAACTCCTCTGAAACCACTGAACCAATTTAAACCAAAATTAAGTGGAATGGTCCTTGGATGGTCCCCTTTAAAATGTATGTTTGGTTTTCCGGGGCGCCGTCCAATATAGCTGCCATGGTCGGACATAGTTTAACCTTGCAACCTATGGGAATTTTAACATTTTCGTTATCTTCTCTGAGACCATAAGGCCAATTGAACCAAACTTTGGTGGAATGCACGTTGGATGGCCCCTTTTAAAATTTGTTTTTTCCCGAACACCATCCAACATGGCCGCCATGGCTGGACTTAGTTTAACATTGAGCCTATGGGAATTTTACTTTTTCGTCAACTCCCCTGAAACCACTGAGCCAATTTGAACCAAACTTTGGTGGAATGGTCCTTGGGTGGCCCCTTTCCAAACATATGTCTGGCATCCCCGACTTCCAACTGACATGGCTGCTGCTACTGAAAATAGAAAAAGGGGGGGATGAATTTCCAAAATCTTCTTCTATGAAACTACAAGGCCAGTTGCAACCAAACTTGGCAGTAGTAGTCCTTAGGAGGTTCTCTTTTAGAAGGATGTCCGATGACCCGAACTGTTAACCAAGATGGCAGCCACAGCCGAACTTAGTTAAACATAGGGCCCAATGGGAAAATTCATTGAAAAATCTTTTTATCTGAAACCGCTTTACCAATTGAAACCAGACTTGGCAGCAATGGTCCTTATATGGTCCTCTTTCAGAATTGTGTCCCATGACCTGGACTGTCAACCGAGATGGCTGCCACAACCGAACTTAGTTTAACATAGAACCCTATGGGAAATTCACTCAGAAATCTTCTGGACTGAAACCACTCAGCCAATTAGAACTAGACTTGGTAGCAATGGTCCTTAGATGGTTCTCTTTTAGAAATGTGTCCATTGACCTAGACTGTCAACCATCTTGGCTGCCACAGCCGAACTTAATTGAACATAGAACCCTATAGAAAAAACAGCCAAAACTTTAGTCCTGCTCAAGATGAAAAGTTCAATGCAGGTGAGCGATACAGGCTCTTTAGAGCCTCTAGTTATTCCATACATATACTATTCATTGTTTGATATCTCATGAAACTTACAATTTATCTTCTGACTTTATAAGAGTTTCCTTCAGAGTATATGAGAAACCTTGAACATTCAAAAAAATTCATGTTTATGTAATACATTAATTATCCACCAGGCTACTACACTTGTAAATGTTCCTTAGGCCAATTAAAGTTAATTGATAAATTATAATCCTTTTCCACTATACAAAAATCTGTCCGTCCCATTTATTTATTTTATTATTATAATGGAATGTGATTTTTGGAAATTTCTTGAGTTTCTTTCCTATAAAATGTTTGATTTGAAGGGTACAATGACTTTGTGAGTAGCCTAATCAACCAAAGTCCCCTATCCCAAACCTGCAGATGGTGAGAATTTTTGTGCCAAGGGGAACATGAGTTGACATGACAGAATTTGGTCCATGTAATGAAAATTAAAATCCTACCACCTGCCTCATATTTTGGAGAAAGGGTGGATGATAATCTATCTGCTGATTTGAATTTGCTTGATATTAAGGATATTCCCTGTCAGACTGACCATTTGGAAAATAAACTTTTATTTGATTAAAAAAAATCCATTCATTATTCCATGAATTTTGTCATTACAGATATGCAGACAATAGACACATGTCAAGCAGCATTTTTACCCATTGGAGCCTCAGTTTCTCTTCTAATCATGTTCTTTTTCTTTGATTCTCTCCAGATGGTGTTTGCCATTTGTACAGCTGGTAAGTGGTCACATGTGTGTCATATGACAGATTATTTTCATTTCAGTAGACTGAAAGTTTTGTCTAACTCTTATAAACACCATCAAGGACAAAAAAGTCATGTCTTGTATGTTTTCTTTTTACTAAAGAAAAATGTACAATTTACATGTACATGTATATATAAAAGAATAAACTCAAGCTTTTTGTAACAAATACAAACTAGATGAAAGAAAAATTAAACTGTTATGCAGTTCAATACCTTTTAAAATAATAGTTAGGGTCTGTGTTATTTAAATATACCTTCATAGGCAAACAACAAAGACTTGTACATTTTTGTAGATATAAATAGTAATTTTAGAAATTTTAGAAAGGTTGACATAAGCTAAAAAGAGGAAAGAAAGAATATGAAAATCTTTTAGAAAATGTTAATTGAACCAATGCCATCTGCTACCAAAATTTTAATATGACCAGCCTAGGTTACATTTGTTCCGGAAAATATATGATCACATCTGGTGGCATCATATGCATATTTATTTTTAGTTCACCTGGCCCATAGGGCCATGTGAGCTTTTGTCATCACTTGGCATCTGTCGTCCGTCCGTCTGTAAACTTTTACATTTTGATTTTCTCCTCTGAAAGCCCTAAGTTAAATGAACTGAAAGTTGGTGTGAAGCATCTATGGAAGGACCTTTATAAAGTTTGCATTCATGAAAGGACCTTAATACATTTTGCATATTTTATTCCAGTCAAAGAACTTATATGGCCGCCATGATGATTTCTTATTTCTGTTTGGTCAAAATTTCAAAATTATAATTTTCTGAAACCTCAAAGCCAAATGAGCTGTAACTTGGTATAAAGCATCTGTGGAAGGACTTTTATAAAGTTTGCATATTTCGTCCCAGTCGGACAGCTAATATGGCAGCTGTGATGAATTCTTATTTTTGATTGGTCAAAATTTCAAAAATATCCTCCTCTGAAACCTTATAGCCAAATTAACTGATACTTGGTATGAAACATCTATGGAAGATCCATTACAATTTTCACTTGAAATGAAATGGATTGATTTTGGGACTGTCATGTGAGCTATAAAGGCTTTATTCTTTTGAGCCTCTTGTTATTACTCAATATAATGTTTTATCTAGAAAATCAATCAATATGGATCAAATCTATTTTTGCTGCAATTGTACCCAATTTCTGAGTGCCAGGTACATCTCAAATTAGATTTGAAAATTTAAATGTTATTTATTGAATTAAATATAATAACTGCCTATTATTCTGTAGAAGAACACTCTGATCATCTGGATCATGTATATTATTGATACATTTCAGTTCTGATTGATAATTTTTATTTTGTTACCTATGAATATTTAAAACTTACGTAATGACCTGAAGCCAAAAATAAAGCAATATTATATGGCAGATGTTACATTATCTTCTATTGTAAATTATTATATTGTATTCAATTTTTGAAAGTTTATTTGCATTTTTTCATCCTTACTGACATGGGTTTTTGTATTATTGCAGCCTTATCTGTTTTTTATCATGCATTAGACTCAGGACAAGACAAAAGCATGCTGATTTTGTGGCCTTTAACTTTTTTGCTTTGGATAAGCAGAAAGTAAATTTTTAAAGTTGACTGAATCATATCTATGATGTAATTTTAATGAAAGTTAAGTTGCTTTTTTTGCCATTTTTTAACTTTTCTGTTTTTAGCTCACCTGACCCGAAGGGTCATGTGAGCTATTGCCATCACTTGGCGTCCGTCGTCCGTCCGTCCGTCCGTCGTCCGTTAACTTTTTCAAACGTTAACTCCTCCAACACCATAAGTCCAACTGCAACCAAACTTGGTACAGTTATTAATTGGTATGGGTGCTACAAATCTATTGTTTGGATTTTTGATTCGTATAAAAACATGGCCGTCATGGCTAAAAATAGAACATAGGGGTAAATCGCAGTTTTTTGCAAATAAGTCAGAAACGGTCACAGATATCAAAATTCTGGCATAGGGTAAAAGTGTTCAGCACCTCAAGATCTACCTGCCCTGAAATTTTGAAGAAGATCCAACGACCCATGTAGGAGTTATTGCCCTTTTTTTGACATTTTTGGCTTTTTTTTATGTTATTATTTCAAAAATCTTCTCCTCTGAAACTACTGAATGGATTTGGATAAAACTTAGCATGATTGTTCCTTAGGGTATCCTGCACAAAGTTTATGCTTCGATTTTTGATCCGTCAAAAAACATGGCCACTGTTGCTAAAAATAGAACATAGGGGTCAAACAACAGTTTTTTTATGTTATTATTTCAAAAATCTTCTCCTCTGAAACTACTGAATGGATTTGGATAAAACTTAGCATGATTGTTCCTTAGGGTATCCTGCACAAAGTTTATGCTTCGATTTTTGATCCGTCGAAAAACATGGCCACTGTTGCTAAAAATAGAACATAGGGGTAAATCGCAGTTTTTTGCAAATAAGTCAGAAACGGTCACAGATATCAAAATTCTGGCATAGGGTAAAAGTGTTTAGCACCTCAAGATCTACCTGCCCTGAAATTTTGAAGAAGATCCAACGACCCATGTAGGAGTTATTGCCCTTTTTCTGCATTTTTTCCAAATTTTGCACTTTTTAATTTCAAAAATCTTCTTCTCTGAAACTACTATTCAAAATAAAATGAAAGTTGGTAAGATTGATCCTTAGGGTATCCTGCACAAAGTTTATGCTTCGATTTTTGATCCGTCGAAAAACATGGCCACTGTTACTAAAAATAGAACATAGGGGTCAAACAACAGTTTTTCGCAAATATCCTAAAAAATCATTAGGTTAGGGCAAATTCTGCAGGTTGAAAGTGTTCAGCATGATGAGAGCTACCTGTGTGCTCATTTTCGTGAAAATCTGTCAACTGATGTTAGAGTTATTTCCCTTTTTTGACATTTTTGGCTTTTTTTTATGTTATTGTTTCAAAAATCTTCTTCTCTGAAACTACTATTCAAAATGAAATGAAACTTGGTAAGATTGTTCCTTAGGGTATCCTGCAAAAAGTCAATGCTTGGATTTTTGATTGGTCGAAAAACGTGTCCGCCCTTACTAAAAATAGAACATAGGGGTCAAAATGCTGTTTTTTGCTATTTTTTCCTGAATTATAGAAAGAAAATGAAGATGAAAGCTACTTTCAAGGTAAACATGGTATCCCGAGTTGAATGGTGATGATGAAAGTTTGTTTTGGAGGGCCATTTTTAAAATGGCTGCCATTTTCCCCGCCATTTTTTACTTGATTTGATTACCTCCCTTACACTGCTTGTAAATTATGTATAAAGAAATGTAGATTGTCTTGGGGTTACTATTAATTAATATTAATTTTAGCCATATATGTCATTTTCTATTTTAAGATTTTTATGATGTATTTAAATGGGTAATTATGTTTGCAAACTTGATGAGAAATTTGAATAGGGATTATGACCATATCTTGAGGGAAAGAATTTTTTTTTGGAAAAAGGGAAGGGGGGTGAAAAAAAATTTAGGGGGGTAAATAAGAAATTGTGGGGGGGGGGACAATTTAAATGGACATGCATGTCAGCACTCCAACCAGGACTACCACCATCAGGGAACATATTTTAACATTAAACCTTATGAAAAATAAATCAACCCTGAACAATTGAACCAATTGCAACAAACTTGGTCAAATAGTTGATTAATTGTCCAATGAAAACCAGACTCCAGGTGAGCGATACAGGCTCTGGTGAGCCTCTTGTTTTTTAGCCTTTGCCTAACTTCAATCTTTTTTTCATTACAGTTTTGGCAACTGTTGCCTTTGCCTTCCTGTTATTGCCAATGTGTCAATACATCATCAAACCATGTTCTACAGGCCAAAAGTAAGTACAGTGGAACCTCTGTAAACCAAACAGCTATCGGACTGTAAAAATTGGCCGATTTTTTTAGGTGCCTGTTTTGAGAGGTTACGGACTTTACTGAAATCCGAGCGGAAAAAACTAAATTGAAATATCGAAAGGCATGAAAATTACACAATTACTACATTTGCATGGTTTTTTTCCTTAAATGTTACTAAATCATAGTCTTTTAGCTTCAATGTTATTTTTTTGTAGAAACAGATGTTAAAAACTGTTATCTAAACGGAGTTTTTCCAGTACATACCAATGAGGCTTTGTTTAAAATATGCTTCTCAATGAATAGATTGAGAGTTCGGCCAGTTTTTGGAGGATTTTTTTTATTAGAAAATATAGGGGAAAATTCTGGACCACAATTAAGCGTTCAATTTGCGGGTTAATCCAGTTGTTAGAGGGGCCGGTTTAGGGGAGTTCCACTGTAACAGATAAATTGTACATTAAACAAATCAATTATATCTAAAATTAACTATAAAATAAAGTAAATTTGTATACAGTTATTGACTTGGTTCAAGGATAACAGCTGTTTTGTTTGACCCAAAGAACAGACAGACATTTTAGATCTGAGGGTCAAACAAAACAGCTGTTGTATGATAATTCAAATTTAACTGTTTTGTTATACCTTTTGTACTGAGAAAGAAACAGAATTTGTGGATGTGACATTATCAACCAATCAAATTCAGGCAGTCAACAGATAAAACAAAATATTTTTTTTTAATTGCTGAATTTTGGTCTATATTCTATGCAAATTTATATCCAAGAAGAAAAAATTCCAAAGATAGGTGTGCAATATATTATAAATGAGAAAACAGAACCTTTCCAGAGAACTTCTATTATTTTATATCTAAAACTTACATTGTATATTCTAGTGTTATTAATTTTTCATTTAAAAACCTTGAAATAAAATTACAGTACCTACTTTTCAGTTTTGCTTCACTGACTGTCGTCACTACTCAAATATTGTTATTGACTGTGATTTTTATTTTTTTATCAAAACTACGAATAATTCTCTTTAGTTTTGGCCTTATGAATACGGTCTGTTATACTTTTTATTTAGGAATTATTTATCATATTCAGGTAATATTAGGTGGAGCCAATTTGTGGATTACTGACTGGTTTACCACTTTGTAATGTTTTTCAAAAGCATTCAAGGTGCCCGTTCATTGTTGATAAGACATGTTTGCCTGTTGAAACATCTCATGTTAATTTGGTATTGTTGGATTATTTGTCACTATGTCATTAAGAAATTTTTGTTAGAAACTTTTTCATGTATCATTGACAGCATTTATGATTGTCCGTATTATGCAGTGAAAATATTATAAAGGATTGAATCTTTGGGAATATTGAATAAATACCAAATATATCTTGTGTTTTTTTCTAAATTTAATTTTTTTGTTTCAGAATATCTTTTGGTGTGTGTGGTAGATTTACTGCTGCAGAGATCATGTCATTTTGTCTTTCATTTTTTATTGTGTGCATATGGGTATTGACAGGACACTGGCTTCTAATGGATGGTATGTTTATAAAGTCTGAAGAAAAAAAATCAAAACCTGAAAATAAGGAAAATAATACCTAAAATTTCCCTGATTAATATTAGATTTAAATGTCGGTTTGATCAGTTACAACAGATAAATATACATGTACATTGTAGATTCTTACATGGTTACCAATAAATTATCAAGATAGTTAAATTATCTGAGTCGTGGCGAGGACTTTAAAATTTGATAATTTTACAATCGAGATTTCATAATTCCAATAATTGTCAAGTAAAAATGTAAGAATCTGTTTCCCTAATGATTATTAAATAGATTTTCATATTTGGTAAACCACAATCCTCTTTGGGTGCCTCCATAGTTCTTATTCCTAACAATTGAGCAACATGTTTATATGTTGATATGGTGTTATTGATCGATTCCATGGAAATCCAATCATTTAAGTTGTTCCGGCTGATTATGACCTTTTGTCTTAACAAATCATTGACTGAAGTCATCGGCAATGACATGTTGATTAAATTTTTGATAAACAATTGGTCTAGATAGGGTTAAAGTAAATTACAGAAACACAAGTCAGTTATCCCCACAAGGAAAATAATTGTAATTGTCTCCCTTTAGTCCTAAGGCTAATAGAAAAGCTATTTTATTATCTCCCCTGTGTAATGTGGTTAAGTAAAGGAGATAACTGAGGCATGCTTCTCAAGGTACTTGTAATTCAAGGTCATTGCTTCCGTTGATCTCAACACTAAAGTTATGTTCATACATTGTTAAAAATAAGGTAATATATGTTTAATTTATGAGAAATTCATGGAAAAAAAATCAAATACTTTAATGTAATATATATAGATTCTACAACGATGACCAGTTGATTAGGAAATTAATCAACTCAAGATAATTAAATTTTCATTTTTAAACTGTGATCCTTGTCAGAGCAGTTTTAAAAACTGAGTTACAGATCAAGCTTTAGTTTCACATTCATGAGATAATTATTGTGAGAGTGATTGCCCTTGGAAATAGGAATTATTGCCAAAAATAATAAGCGTTTAACCATCGGTATGTGAGCTTATAATGATAGTTACAGATCAAAGTTTAAGTTTCACACTGATCGGATTATTATTGTGAGAGTTATTGTCTTTGGAAATAGGAATGATTGTCAAAATGATAGTTTTCCTGACTTTTTTTGCAAACCCTTTTATCAAGTGATTTTTTTTTTTGGTATCTGAGCTTATAATGATGAGATACTGATCAAGTATGAGTTTCACGCTGATTGGATTATTATTGTGAGTATTATGGCCCTTGGAAATGGAAATTATTGCCAAAATAATAGTTTTCCGGACTTTTTTAGCAAACGCTTTCACCAAATAATCTTATTTGTTTTATATGTGAACTTATAATGATGAGGTACAGATCATGTTTGAATTTCACACTGATCAGATAATTGTGAGAGTTGAAGCCCTTGGAAAAAGGAATTATTGTCAAAATATTAGTTTTCTGGACTTTATTTGATGAGCTACAGAGCAAGCTGATTGGGTATTTATTGTGTACCCCCTGCAAACATTGTTTCAGAATTTTTGGGAGTCACTCTGTCCATACTTCTTTGTCTGATTCACATACTCAAGGAGATTTTGCGTGTTTTCTCACAGCTCAAGCTGGTAGGGGACATTGTATTGCCTGGCAATACTTTCAGAATTCTTGTTCTCTAATGACAATGTAAAACTCCGAGATGTCTTCCGAATTTTTTGGGGGAAATTTCACAAGCATTTAACCAACGTGGTGATATCAGAATTTGTCAAATGGGTCAAGCAATATATAAATGTGCACAGAATTAGAGACGACAAGAAAAAACCACAGCAAACACAGTTATCATGCACAAAAATGTCAATATTTGTCTATTTTTGAAGAATTTTTTATACACGTATGTGTAAAAGAGTTCATATTTAAGTTTTAACAGGCAGTGTATCATAAATCTAAGTACCAGTATAAATGAACAGTAGTTCCTTCCATTTGGAATAATATATTTGTTTACTCCCCCATGCATTTCATCCATGTAGCTTACAAAATGAAGAAGAAGGTGAGAAAATATTTTGGAAAGCGTGGCAAGAATATTTAAAAAAAAAAATATTCAAAATGTTGGCAATTTCATGAATTAGGCAAATAATTTTTGAGTTGAGTTGTTTTATATTTGCCGTCACTGATCAAAAAGTATAACATGCAGTACAGCCAGGAAATTCTTTGTATGAAATCACTGTAGATTAATATTCCGTGAAAAGAATAGAGAATACATATAGTTGTAGTAGTGATGTATTCAAATTTTTTCTCTTTTTTTTCAGCCCTGGGTATGGGATTATGTGTTGCATTCATAGCGCTGGTACGACTGCCAAGTTTAAAAGTGTCCACTTTACTACTTGTAGGGTTGTTAATTTATGATGTATTTTGGGTAAGTTTGTAATTGGTAGTAAAATATTCTTATCTACATTTAGTAGTGCGACAGAGGTCAAGTAAACAATAGGAAATCAAGCATTTCTCATTTACAGTCCCTTGGGATCTATGTTCTCCCTACGCCTTTTTATGACCAAAAAAAATTTGGCATTTTTTTGTAAAAATTTTATCCTTGATAATATCTCACTTCTGGAAAACTCAGACTTTGTTACCATCACTGGAATCGAAAAGATGAAATTTCAAGTTTGGGAACTTATTAGATAAAACATTTCTACATTTTGGACTTTTTATGGTTCAAGAACATGTAGAACACCTTTATTCTTCTACAAGACAACGACAAAATAACAAACTTAAATTGATTTTTACAATCAGATATTTTTTTCTTTCAGGATCAATATTATTACTTAGCAAATTCATTAAATTTCAAAGAATAATGCATAGCATAGTGATATCAGCATAGATAAAGTTGTTTAATTTGTTTACCAGTTACTGAATTCGGTTACTTAAACAAATTCAGAGATTTCCATAACTGATCTTTGACCTTCATTCATGATATTTTACACTTGAACATTTTCAGACTGGTTTGAAATAAGGATAAAAAATTGAGTTTCAAGGGAAAACTATTTAAAACAGTCCCAAAAAGAATAATTTCGCTTCAGATCTTTCCACCTTTTTTATATTTTATAAGGAGAATTCTAACTGATAACCCTTATTTTATTTTTAATGGCAGTGTGGTCTTGTATTCTTAAGTTGTCATATTGAATCATTATATTTTTACAAAGTAAAAAGAACTATATAAAATGAAGAGATTTTGTCTAGTCAGTGGTGTAGCTAAATATTTGAATCTATTTTCAGGTATTTTTTTCATCCTATATATTTAGTGCCAATGTGATGGTTAAAGTAGCTACCAGACCAGCAGAAAATCCTGTAAGCTTTAATCTGATGTAGCAATCATTATAAAGCATGTGTTTGAAATTGCGAAAAATGGGAATTTAACAACAAAGTATGGTTCTACATAACAGGAGACTGTCATTCATACATTTGGTCTTCATAAATTTAAAACAAAATGAAGATTAAATGCTACCATTCGATATCTGCATGTTGTAGCCATTATAACTAAGTATGGAAGAGTGGAAATTACTTGTCAACAAATTAATTTTTTCATATGGCATGTCTTAAAATACAAAATTGTGTAAAGAAAGTTCATTATTTATACTTTCCGTGTAAATTGCAGGGGTACATGAAAATTTTTGCAGAAATTTGCTTTAAAATTTTGGGTGTTGAGTTATTTCCCTTTTTATTGAAAAAATGTTTTAAATCAATTTATTTGCATTTAACAGGTTGGAATGTTTGCTAAAAAGTTACATTTAACTGGACTGGTAAGAGATGCTCCAAAGCTTTCACTTCCAGGGAAATTAGTCTTTCCAAGGTTTGTCTTTGGTTGAATTCATCAATTATTTTGTGTTGATGTTAAATAATGGCATTAGAAAATGGGGCATGTATAGAACGTTGGTTATCTTCTGTTATTCCTGGAGGTTGTTAATCAATCACCATTTTTCATTGAAATTTTGGCATGTTGACTTGGACTCCATACTAGAAAATTCCAAGACTATATCAGCTGAAAACTTTTGTGACATCTCTGACAAATACACAATAATATGTTAATTTCACTTCACATTGTAACCTCATGAAAGAATTAAAAACAATGGAAAAAAATTATTACATCTAAGATTTTTTTCTAGTATCTGTAGCCTTCAATGGGGAGTAACCTTCCCTGCAAGGATTAATTGGCCAGAAAACAAGTGTCAAAAATTCAACAAGAATAGCCATATATTCAAAATAAATATAGCATTTTATGCCATAAATTGACCAGAATGGACACAAAAATTCTTGAAAAAAAAATTTATCTACCAATTGACCTGCATAGGCCTAAATAAGTGATATGTACAGTACTTGATTTATGTAGCTAAATGTTATCTGGAAAATTAGGGCATACAATCAAAGAATTATTTCAGATTTATAAATAGCACAAGTTCAGAATGTGAATTAAGAGTCTTGCGTTTGATTAAGGTATTATGTTGGAATTATGGATTACTTAATAGTGAATTTTTTTTTTTCCAGCATGCATAATTCCAGCCATTTCTCCATGTTAGGATTAGGTGATATTGTAAGTAGATTATGAAGTTTTATGTCCTTTGTTTTTATTGATAAATATAAAATGTCATAAATTTGTTGGTATAGTCATAATAACAATCCGATACTAATTTTAATGCATAAGATATGTAAAATTCATCAATTTATGTACTGGTCGTTATAATTTGTCCGAGTGGGGTGATATGACTTCCTGCAGACAGTTACCTCGTGAGCTAGCACATTAAAAATCTGGCTCATCTTGTCGGTCTAGTACAAAGCATGGATCATATTCATTATCATATCAACATGTTCTCGTCCTGATATGCACCTGGCTGCCACTGGACATTAAACAACAATTCATCCATCATCCATAAATTTATGACAAATCACGTGTTCAAGGCCTATAATGCTGAACACCAAAACAATCATCCAAAAAGTTGAAGAGCAAATTAAAAAATGCCAAACAATGAAAGGAAAGAAAGTATTCGGACAAATAATTCCTGACCTAAAATCGCTACATATAAGCACATTTATGCATTCAGTGTAGAGAATATAATTAGGCAATGATAGTAATTTTTTTTTGTTGGTTTAAGAAGAAATAACATCGATTTTTAGCTCACCTGTCCTAAAAGGACGTGAGCTTTTGCCATCACTTGGCGTCCGTCCGTCGTCTGTCGTAAACTTTTTCAAAGATCTCCTCTTAAATCGCTGAACCCATTACAGCCATACTTAGTCTGAATGATCCTTAGGGTATCTAGAATAAAGTTTGTGTTTTATTTTCTTGTCCGTCAAGAAACCAGATATATTTGGGTTCAGGATTCTATATTTTAGCTGAACAAGTTAATATTAAGGCCTAAAATGTGACGATACATTTATACATTAAATAGCAAAAATAATCATTGATGCAAGATCTACACAAAAAATAACAGGTGAGCGATTCAGGCTCTTGGGAACCTCTTGTTTTGTACACACTGTGTAACCTGTGAAGTGGGGTAAAACATAAGTGTGTACAACAAAAATGATGTTATTTTGAATAAACTAAAAAAAAATTTGATCCTTGCTTAAAATTTAATTCAAAACATTGTTGAAATACTTAAAATCAACCGTTAAAATCAAATCAATGAGCGTGACTTCATGACAGGATATTGGAAAATAACATCAATAATTTCAGCCAATCAAAAGATGTCTTACAAACCAAATTAAATTATAATCATATATTTGTAGGTTATGCCTGGATTGTTGTTATGTTTTGTCTTGCGTTACGATGCATACAAGAAATCACAGATAATTATGGTAGATACAGGAGTACCTCCACCACCAACCTATGTACAAAGACTAACTTACTTCCATTGTTCTCTTGTCGGTTACTTTTTTGGTAAGTGTTACACTTCAACGGTAAATTTGTATTACATACTAGACATAGTCTTGTTATTTTTTAGAAAAAATATTGTATTCATTGTAAAAATATCTATTGTATGGTACCAGTAGGATATATAATTCATTTAAAAGTGAACTTAAGTACTGTACCTGAATAGCAAGCTCAAATATTGTATATACATTTGGATTTTTTTAGGTTTATTAACAGCGACAGTGTCCTCAGAAGTATTTAAAGCAGCACAACCAGCATTATTATATTTAGTACCCTTTACACTTCTTCCTTTGTTAACCATGGCATATTTAAAGGTAAGTACAATACAAAGAAATATTATCAAGAGTTGTTTCCCCTTTATTGGTTTGAATAGAAACTGCTGACTTCTTCTTGTGATAAATTGTATGGTGATGGACAGATTGCTTTATCATGTGATGTTATTCAGGCTTATATAATGTTGAAACAAAATACTGTTTTGGGCAAATCTCAAGCCAAGCAAAGTCCCTTAACTCAGACTGCTCATAGTGAAAATGTTAAATTTTTGTCTGAAGCAAACTAATATATTTTATGAATGTTTGCTTGTTTTCTTTTTGTTGTCATTCAAAAATACAAAATATTTGTAAAACAATATTACATGTATTTTGAACTTATTGCATCTTAGACAAAGAATGAATATGGTAATATTGCATAATGTTTTTCATATTAAGCATAGTTATAGGTCCGAGGTAAGCCATATTGGCCTGAGGCGAAGTGGAATGCGAATATGGCTCATCGAGGACCTATTACTATGCCAATATGAACAACATTAGACATTAATTAACAGATCTCCAGTGCTTTCATAGAGAGATAGGATAAATCAAGTGAGTTCCGAGATACACTCATATTGGCATTGGTCGTACCCAGTTCAATATGACCCAAAATCTCATATCGGCATAGTTTGTGCTTTTATTGTATTGGCAGTTGTTTAGTAATTGAGTTCAATATATCTAAGTTAATTGATAAAAATAGATATATAACTGCATCTTCTTTTCATATTTACAAAACATCCATTAGAAGAGAACTTATATTTAGTCGATATTAGTAATTCTCAAAAGCATTTTCATGGCATGTTTTGAAAATGCGAAGTACTTACAATATAGGTCTGATAAATGTATTAAATTTGTTATAATAGTACATGTAAATAACTTCACAGAAAGCGGATATAAAATCAAAATGTGTACAAAATAATATTTTTACCTGCGTCACCGGTGAAAGCAGGTCTAGTAACTGCTCGACTCTGTCCGTCCGTCCTTCCGTCTGTCCGTCATGTTAGGGGTACATACTTTGTGTAATCTTAAACTCAGACTGTATTGAATCAATATTTTTCAAACTTTGCATAGTGTTTAGATACGTATTGAAGATGTGTACCTCCTATTTGGGACAAATTTAACAAATTGTTACTATGAATTTTTGCATGTTGAACTTAGCCATTTTTCAGCAGTACATGCTATGAACGGTGCATACTTTGTGTCATCTGTAACTCCGAGTGTATTGAACCAATGTTTTTCAAACTTTGCATAGTGATTATATACATATTGAAGATGTGTACCTCCTATTTGGGACAAATTCAAATTTTTACTATGAATTTTTGCATGTTGAACTTAGACTTTTTTCAGCAATACATGCTATGAATGGTGCATACTTTGTGTCATCTGTAACTCCAAGTATATTGAACCAATATTGTTCAAACTTTGCATATTGTTTATACACATATTGAAGATGTGCATCTTTTATTTGGGGCAAATTTGAAAATTTTTACTATGAATTTTTGCATGTTGAACTTAGCCTGACAAACATATGACGGTGACACAGGTCTAGACATGTAATTGGTCTTGTTTTTATATACCAAAATGAAAGTTCTGTATGCAGGTGAAGAGATCCCACTGTGATTGAATTCTTTATTATTTCTATTACAGGGTGACCTTAGAAGAATGTGGAATGAGCCATTCTTAGCGCAAAGTTCACCCAAAAATGTGGACGTGTAACGACAGTTCTAATGTAGCCAAAATACATTTTTAAAACTGAAAGATTACAAAAAGTGAAGAGAAACTTTAATTTTTGGCGGAGGAATATTCTTGGTAGAATATTTTTTAGAAAGTAATGAACTGTCTTGACTGGATTACTAGGAGTTTTTGATTCATCAGAAGAAAATACTTTGTGATGTTTTAATCACAGAAACAAGAAAGACTGACTTTATCAAATATGGATAGATTTGGCTTGTATTGACACTCGTTTGTTGTGCTGAGCATCATCTATATTAGAGTGTACAAGTTTCAGTGACTGAAATATAAGTTCATGGTGTAATAAATGCCTATAACATATCAGTGATTCCATTCATATCAATATGTAAGGACATTTTCATGAAAAAGGAATATAGTTTCTGGTTTAATAACATACAAGATTTCCTGACCAAAAACAGTGGCTCTTCAGGTGTGGAATTATATCATGGAAAGGTTGAAAACTGTGTTTATTCATAGATCTGTGTTTATCATTCAGTTTACAATTATGAAAATTTAATAGAAATGTTATAAACCTGTGTTTGTATGAAATTGTCATGTGTTATTATATGTAAACAAAGATTTTGTGATTATGCTAGTCATTAATATGTAGTTCAGGGATTAGAATTATAATGAATCACTGCTTAGATATATGATGGTTTTAAACGAAGTATAAATAATCAATATGGCCAAACCAACCTACAGTTTCAGGTTTCATTGTGCCAAGTGACGGTGGATTGTTTTATTTTCAGGAAGATTTCTTTTAATTGAAATTAAAAACATCCCAATCTTAAATAATTCTTTAAAATATTGAAGAAGTGAAATGGTTTTCTTTGGCTTATCTACATTTCTACATATAATGATATTCTACAGTGAGCAATGATGTCTATGTTAGCTATTGTGTTACTTCCTCTGGTGATACGGTATATGTGTATATTTCTCTTCTGAATTGTGACCTATGGAAGTTACATTTCTTTCAGGATAAAAATAGTTTCATAATCATGTCTAGGTATAGTTTGCTTTGACAATGATTTTGTAATGAGAAATAGAAATCTGTTGTTTTATAAACAGTTTATCCAGGGGAGATAATTCTGGTCATTCTGTATGTAGCAGTTATAGATCTGGGTCATTTGCTCAGCAGTTGTAGCTGTGGGTCAGTTGCTTAGCAGTTGTAGCTCTGGGTCCATTGTTCGGCGGTTGTAGCTCTGGGTCCATTGTTCGGCAGTTGTAGCTCTGGGTCAATTACTCATGTATACAAACAGAATATCACAATAGTAAAATTACAAAATGTTACATTATTTGGCTCAACTGAAAGCTGAAAATTAGTATTTAATAGAAAATTAATGTCATTCTCGAAGTATTAGTATGAATTAAGTAATGTGACTTGTGTCCTTCTCTTCTCCCATCTTATCTGCAAAATAAACATTGAAAAAAGAGGTGCCAAAGTGGTCTAGGTAGTTTGTCATGACTACTAATGATCACTAGCCTGTCAACACAGGGGTTGTGAGTTCTAATCTCAACTGTGGCGGGGTGTGTTCAACACCGATCTAAACTGAGTAGGATTGCCAATTTTCCTACCGAAAGTTGTTTGTTTTCTCCAGGTACTCCGACTTCCTCCACCAATAAAAACTGGCCGCCGCAAAATAGCCAAATGTGCTGAAAACGGCATAAAATCCCAACTATTAAAACAAACAAACATATTGAAAAAAGAAACATTTACATACATGTACTTGAGACAAATTTTGTGAAAGAGTAGTCAATCAATGTACCATTTTTTCACTAGATCTAAAAGATTGTTCTTGTACTGTATTTTCTGGACTACAAGTCTGTGTGGACTATAGGTCTAATTGATACTTTCTCCACAGACTTATAATGGTAAAATGGTCATTTTAAAGTAAAAAAGTCTCGACCTATAGACAGGAAAATACGGTACATGCAACAATCCATAACTTTACACTTGAACATTTGAAAATTAGTCAAACTTGAAATTCAGCTATGAAGTATATACAATGTATCTGGACAGTTTTTATTATCTCCCCTTGATATCCTTGTTACAATGAGTTAACTTACTACTGTTTCTCATTTGTTAAAGGTTAATTTAATTTATATGTATGCAAATAAAATGTCACAAAAGTATAGCATTCAGGAATGACAATAGTTATGTTGATTGTAGAAGTGGCCTACAAGAGAGGAAAGAAATAAATTTTTTCTCTATTTAAATTTATTTTTCATGGTGCTAGACTTGTTTTTTAAGATCCATTATTTTCTGTCTATATTACTTAGTTATAGTAGAAAATAAGATAACTTGTGTATCTGTATAATTTTAAAAAAAAAACTTTGAATTCAGAAATGATCAAAGATAATCTGTAATAACACAGGTTAATGGAATTATATATGTACATGAAGAATTAATCATGTGATCACGATAATTGTAATACACAGACCAATTATGTTGAAATGAAAATCAGATTCAGTGTCTACATGTACATTTGTAAAGTGAGAAATTTTCTAAGTATTGGAAAGGTAAAATGTGCTGTTCACTTCAAACTTAACTGAATGAGCAAATAGGAAGTAAAACTTCCCATGCATTTGAATAGCTTATGGTATAAAAGGAATTAAATTAATTATATTTTATAGGAATTTTTGGGACATCTACACATACATAAGGTTTTATACTTATTAGCTCACCTGGCATATAGGCCATATGAGCTTATGTCATCACTTTGCGTCTGTCGTCCGTAAACTTTTCACATTTTGATCTTCTCCTCTGAAACTACTTGGCATATTGTAACCAAACTTGGTAGGAATAATATATGGAAGGACCTCTACAATGATTTACTATTGGTTCCTTTTGAATGAACAACATGGTCGTCAGAGGCCATCTTTGATTTTTATTGGCCATTTTTCAAAAATCTTCTCTGAAACTACATATGAACTGTTTTGAAACTTTGCAGGATTGATGACAACAATGCCCTCTACAAACAGTCCATTTCTGGTTGAGATTCATAGGCTCATCTGATGGCTGCGGCTGTTCAAAGTTTCCATTGAAATCATATGTGAAAAGACTTTGTCAATTGCTCAGAAACTAATGGGCAGATTGTAACAAAAGTTGGCAGAAATGATGTATGGAAGGACCTCTATTAACTTTCTGTCTTTGGATCTGGACGGATGAACAACATGGCCGCCAGAGGCCATCTTTGACTTTTATTGGCCAATTTTCAAAAGTCTCTCAAACTACATGATGAGATGTTTTGAAACTTTGCAGGATTGATGACAACAATACCCTCTACAAAAGATCCACTTTTGGTTGAGATTTATTCGCTCAACCAACAGCTGCGGCTGTTTAAAATTTCAATTGAAACCAATTGCTTAGGAAGTAATGGGCAGATTGTAACCAAGTTGACAGTAATCTCATATGGAAGGACAGATGCAATTGATCCACTTTTTTAGGTCAAAGTTCAAATATCAAGATTACTTGACATTTTGCACTTCTATAAAAGTCTTGTGGATACAAAAGAGCTTAAATTTTATAATGGCTTAATAAAAAGCCAGGTGAGCGATACAGGCTCTGCTGATCCTCTAGTTTTTTATAAGCTTTTGTTAATTTTCTACTATAAAATACCATGGATATGTGTTAATTATTATAAAGTACAATGTACATGTAAACAATTAATTATTTAATATTGAATGTAATGTGTCATTTGATTGGTTATTTTTTTTTTTTGCATTCATATCATACACAAGTTTTTTTCCTACAATGAAATCATAAAGGGGAATCACTTACTTAAATAACTTAAAATAACATGCTGTGGGTTATTTACTGTGCGACACATGATCGATGTTATTTCTTCATTGCCATATACGGTATTATAATTACAACAAAGGTTTCATAACTTCTTTCATATACATTTGAACAAGTTTTACCCAGATTCTAACAGTCAACACAGTTTTTAATAGGAGAACTGCACAGTTGTATTGGAAAACCAAAATTCTGCCTTTACAAAAATATTGAAGTACGAATATCAAAATTATGGAAGATAATAATTATAATAATAATAATAATAATAATATACTTTATTTTAAGAGGGAAACTGGCAATGATCAAGAAATATTATCTTATCACTTCAGAGTTCACACAAATCCTTGTAATGCTTTAAGGTACAAAACAAATGTACAATGTACTTGAAATGACAGTAGGAAAATCAAGCCAAACTTAGTTTAACATAGGACCCTATTGGAACATTTATTTAAAAATCTTGTCTGAAACCATTTGACTGATCAAGTAGTGTTTCAGTTACTGCTCTTATGTTTGTTAATTGACAAATTGAATCCAGGTGTCCTGGAGCCTAGTTTTGTTATCACATTAACCATTGGAATTCAACATAAAAATGAACATTGGAATTAGGTTGTAAAATGTATAAAAAAAAAGACGCCATTTGGACGATTTATTGTTCTGGAATAAAAGTTGTCCTTCAAAAGTCCAGAAATTTTATGAACAAATTTCGTACAAACCCTGTAACTTTTCATAAGTACTGACTGAGTTTGTTTGAGTCCATTTGTGCTGTGATGTGTTCCATTCTGATGTTAATTGTTGAAGATTACCAATTGTATTCATATCATTTCAGCAGCTTGACTTAGGAATTCTAAATGCAGAATTTTGGGTTGTATAAATGTGATATGAATGTGCAAAAAATAAATTTTTAGTGTTTACAAAATGTGTATCATTGGTTTGAAATTCTTATGTGCCAACTGTGGGATTTTAACAATTATGATTGTGTTTAAAACATAGCATTACAATATTGGTTACATTTTCATTTCATATAAAAATTGGACTTTCAGGTAATGGTGCTTATGTGTCTGATTGGGTTAATTTTTGTATTTTTTCATATATCTTAATTTTTAAAGAATATAAAATTAGAACTTGTTTGTTCTTGTTTTTTAAAGATAAGATTTATATTGACAAAGAATCATTTACACAGAACATAAAGACATTAAAAGGAATTGAGCCATTTCCGGTTCAATGTCTATTACCTCCCTTGATTTCCACCACCAGTTATCAGGACTTGTGAATGTATTACAGTAAACTCAATTACATGTACCTCACTTGATTTCTAACACAAGCTATCAGCCCTTATGAATGTGATTAATTACTTAGGAAGTATTTTGAAACATTTTTGATATTACTAGGTTTTACACAGGTAAAATTCTGCATAGAGGTTATATTCTTCATTATACTATAAGAGAGGCATAGCTGCAGTAGATAAAAATAAGAAAATATAATAAATGATAAATTGGAAGTAAATTTTTAAATATTTCAACACTAAAACAATATGAAGTCAAATTTTTAATGCCAGGTTAAAAATAGATTATTAGGTTAACTTTTGTGATTCAAAGGTTTCAATTATGAAAATTAATTTTAACAATTATCAAGAGTTAATTAAGAGTCAAAATTAATTGCTTGGAAGAAAAAAGTCTGTACAATATGAATTTGTGTTTGGTAGTGTGAGATCAAATTGATATGTTGAAAGTTTATCATGTATGATTGTTCTTAATATCAGTAATTAGATTAGATTCAAATGCCATGACATACATGTATGTATTTTTTAAAATGTGAAATAGACATTATGTAATAAATATAAAACAGTGATTTATGTTTGTCTAATTTGCCTCATCAGAATCTATTGCATGGAGAGAAATATTTCAAATCAGACTGTCCCTCTTACATGTATGTAATTGAAAAACCTTGTATTCAGAATGCTTTAGCTATAATAAGTTATTCAGGATACCTCATGGGCAGGTTATTATGACTTTAATCCCACTCAATTCAAGTCAGCTTGTAAATTAGAAATTGCTCTCCTGTTTTGGAACAGGTTTTCAGCACTTAGGAGTAAGAGCAAAGACTAGTTGGTGTGTAAAAGAATAGTATTGGAATGTGTCTGCATTATTACAATCACAAATTCATTGTATACCCAATAACTACAAATTTACAAAATTTACAATTTTTTATTCTCCAGTGTCAATTATTATTGGTATTATTGTTGGCTCAGACTTTTTTATGCCCCACCTATAGCATTTAGTGGTTTGGTCTGTAAATATGTATGTCCCACTTAATTCAGGTTAAAGTTTAGATTGAAGGTAGTTTAATAGTAATTAAATGTCATTTCCACTTGAAACTTTGTCACTAAAAACCTTAAGATGGGATCTTTTCAAAATTTAGGTCATGTTGGCAGTGTGACCTCAATTTCAAGGTTAACTGATCATGATGATAATTCCCCTTTAGGTTAAAGTTAAAAATGGTAGTTTAATGAGAATTTTATGTATAATATATACGAAACATTGCAACAAAAAGCCTTAGGATTGGATTTTTCCAAATTTAGGCGTAATCTTTTTTAAAACCTTAATATCGTTAAGGTTTTAATATCTACACTTAAGATCTTTGGTCCACACATACATTATGGTGTAAACCTTGCTGCAGTACATTTGTATTTTGACTTTGACCTCATTTTCATGGTTTATATTGACTGCATAAACATTTGTACAAATCTGCGTCCAACTGTTGGTTAAATCCATTTCTCGGCAACTATAATACCTAGGCAACTAGACCCACCATATTTGGTCTATAGAAAGTTCTTAATGGGTACATGCCAGTCTGACACCTGTCTCCAGACACTAGAAACAGCTAATGCTTAGTATTCTCGGGGAAACCTTAACTTTCAAGCAAACCCTCCAAAATTACCGTTAAGCCAACATGGATAGATTTAATGGTGTTCCGTGATATTAATGAGCAACCGCTATTATTTAGGAAACGACCGATGATTTTGACCACCCATGGTGGTTGCACGCGGCGTGACGAAACGGCCATGTTTTATCGATCCCAGAAGAATTGATATGGCAGCTATAGTACTTAATCCGAAAGGTGAAGTTTTTATCCTGTCTTGTGTGGTGCAAAAGATGTGTATTCACGATTTAAATCACTTGTCCAAAACTATATCCATAAATAGATAATAAAATAGAAAACAATTTAGTTGTTTTTATTTAGGTTTATTCACATTTGATGATAATGTTTTAATTTTAGTGTATTGGTAATTACTTGGATTGAAATATTAATTCAACCGGGTCATGTCTGTTATTCTGTATATTAAAAATAACTTTCTCAACCACGTGTAGAGAGAAAAAAGTATTCGTTGAAGAATCAATACTAGCAACTTGATCGCGTCTGTCGCCGCCATTATTACCTGTGTTTATTTATTTACACATACATGTTTGAAAGGTGGTGTTTCTAGTGAGACCTTGACGGCAATTTCACGCTTCAATTACTTGTCACATTCTCGTGGTTAAACCCATTTCTCGACAACCGTAATGCCTAGGCTCACTAATTTGGTCTATATATAGTTCTTAATGGGTACACTTCGTTTCCGGACCTTGACCTCAATTTCACGCTTGAGTGACGTGTGTCATATTTTCATGATTTAAGTTGAATTCTTAGCAACTGTTATACCTAGACCCACCATCTTTGGTCAATCCATAGTTCTTTGTGGGTACATACCATTTAACCCCTCTCTACAGACCGTGACTTCAGTGCCATTCTTGAATGACTTTCATCATATTTTCATGATTAAACTCATTTCTCAGGAACTGTAATACCTATGGCTACCGTATTTGGTATATTGATATTTCTTGATGGGTACATGCTGGTCTGATTCCTGGTTGCAGGCCCTGACCTTGATTTCATGGTTGAGTGACTTGTGTCACATTTTGATGATTAAGTCTACTTTTCAACAACTGTAATACCATACTTACTGTACTGCCCTTTACGCCTATGGCGTGTAGGGCAGCTTTCGTTACCGTTTCCGTAAGTTTTTTTTGTGTTAGGATGGTAAACTCTAAGCTCAACCTCCAATACTTGGAAGACCAGTAGAATTTTCTGTTAAGGTCTCCCTCCCTTAGACGAGTGCATTTACTATACTGACGAGTTTAACCTACCCGTGGTTTTAGTTCGACGTCCACGTCCTCGTGCGTGTGCACGTCCACAGCCAGTTCTCAGTTACTAGTTGACATATAAGATCATATATTTTTGTGTGCAGGTGCACGTTGAAGAGACTGACCATGTGACATAAGATGGTCACATGACCAATATTACACGATTGACTGGCTTTTAAAAAAGTGAACTACAAGCATACTACCAGTTGTTGGCATGATACGGGTTATGTTATTTTCATATAATTTACGATGGCATGATACTAAACCCCTAACAGATTTTCTATATGATAAAGACATAATATTTCGATCAGTTTAATTGAGGTCTGGAGCTGGCATGTCAGTAAATGTTAGTAGTCATATGTTAATATATATTGGTCATTGTCATTTTGCTTAGTTTCTTTTCTTACATTTTTAAACATCGGGCTCGGACATCTATTGATCCGAGTTTTACTGCGTGTATCGCTGTATGTTTGTTTATACCACATTGCACGAGGTATAGGGGGAGGGTTGAAATCTCACATGTTAACCCCGCTGCATTTTTGCGTCTGTCCCAAGCCAGGAACCTCTAGCCTTTGTTAGTTTATGTTTTTTTGAATTTTGGTTCATTTGTATGTTTCGGAGTTTAATGTGCTGTCCATTTTGCTGAACTAGTATGCATTATTGTTAAGGGCCATCTGAAGCCCGGCTCCGGGTGCGGGATTTTCTCGCTGCCTTGAACATGTTGAAGACCCATTGGTAGCCTTGAGCTGTTTCTGCTCTTTGGTCGGGTTCCGTTTCTATTCACTATTATACTTGGGGTTGGGTGCATCCAGGGGAGTAACAAAGACACCCACTTTAGGTCAATCTGACCTACTTTTTGTGCTTCATTGACTTAGGTTAAGTCTTACGTCCGAGTTAAGTTCTCCGATACCAAGAGACCTACAATCATATTACTTGGTATCAGGGTGCACCTTTCTGAGAAACACAGCTTCCCACCAAAATTAGGTCACTCTGTCCGATTTATCGCGCTTCATTGACTTAGGTTAAGTTTACGTCCAAATTCAGTTCTCTGATACTAAGGAACCTACAATCATATTACTTGGTGTCAGGGTATTTCATGAAATGTGTCATTGGCTTAGGTTAAGTTTTACGTCCGAGTTCAGTTCTTCAATACCAAGCGACCTACAATCATACTAATTGGTGTCAGGGTGCATCTCGGGAATAACACGGCCTCCCACCAAAATTAGGTCACTCTGACCTACATATTGCTCTTCATTGGCTTAGGTTAAGTTTTACCTCCGAGTTCAGTTCTCCGATACCAAGCGACCTACGATCATATTACTTGCTGTAAGGGTGCATCTCGGGGAGCTGCACAGCCACACACCAAAATTAATGGGGGAACGAAGCGAACTTTGTAATCATAGATTTCTGGTTTGCTTGCGGCTTCTTCCATAGCTTTGACTTGCCCCGAGTCATCTACAAGGCAGTAGAGCTATTTAACCCTTAGTTGGGTTGATGAATGCTTAGACATGTTTACAGGTTGGCCTGCACACTGCATCTCTAGCTAGGGTAGTCGAAGAATCCTCTACCGTTTATCCTGAGGTTGCTAGACCTAGTATCTGTGTATTGCCACGAGGAGGCACTTACTTTGTAGTGTAGAGGCTATATGCTGGCAAGAGAGATTTACGCACTCAACTCTCTTTTTCGCCGAAGCTAGCCAGCGGCAGTAGTAGATCTACAATTTTGATCCCCACCACACTAGACTCATGCCACTAACCTGTGATCAAAATGATCATAAATCTACTGTAATACCTAAAACCAACATATTTTGCCTATTGGTAGTTATTGATGGGTACATCTCAGTCGGACACTTGTCAAAAGATCTTGAACTTAATGAAATGGTTGAGTGTCATTTTCAAGATTAAGTCCATTAGTATATACTAAAATCATTAGTATATACTAAAATCGATATTTTGATTCTGCGCCAATATTTCTGTATAAGCTGAATAATTCAGTATATACTAAAATGATTTTTGGATACCCTAAAATTAATTTAGGGTATGCTAAATTATAGATTAGTATATACTAAAATCATTTTAGGATATACTAAAACCGATATTTATGACCTTGATTCCGCGCCATAGAAAACATCGATGTAATATAGATCTTTCATCTTCTCCTTTTGTTGTGAATAAGGAGTGGTTGTATAGGGGAAAGAGAAATCAAATGCTGTTACAGACTGAAATGGATCGAGATCGTAAAATATCCTTTAAGTCTTTGGAGTTCTTTAATATCTACATTTGATTGATACATGTACCACTCCTTGAAAAGCTTGTATATTTCTTAACAGTTGTACCAACTAGTTCCACAGTACTTGGTCGAAGGAAGTTCTTAGTGTTTACCAGTCTGTGTGTCACATTTTTGTGATTTTAGGCTTGATTGACATGCAACATTTTTTTCAGACAAATGTCCCCTGGCCATAATTTTCTCGTAGTTACAATGTTGGGAATCAGATAAAATTTACTCTTTGTCCTGTCCTTGTGCATTCCTGAAACTGTTTGGCCAATTTGAATCCATGATCGTTAGGTAGTCCTCTTCAAGGACCTGGATCGACATCCAACATGTCCGCCATAGGGGAACTTCATTTAACATGGGACTCGGAGGATAATTTACATAAAATATTTTCTTAACTGAAACCAATAAGCCAAATGGAACCAAACTTGGCAGCAATGGTCCTTAGAGGGTCCTCTTTCGGAATTATATCCAATGCCACGCACCGCCATCCTGGATGGTCGCCAAAAACTTAGTTTGTCATAGGAACTAATGGAAAATCTAATTAAAGATCTTCTTATCTGAAAACCACTAAACCTATTGGAACCATACTTGGCAGCAATGTACATTAGCGGTCTTCTTTCAGACTCTTATCCGATGGCCATTACCACTATCCAGGATGGGCGTCATATTAACATTGTTTAACATAAGAACCAACGTCAAATTCAATTAAAGATATCCTTTCTAAAATCATTATGCCAATTGGAACCAAACCTGACATCAATAGTCTTTAGCCAGCCTCTTTTAAAATTTTCTCTAATGATTCATATCTAAGATGACCACAAGAGTCATATATAGTTTAACATGAGCCCTATGGAAAATATTCACCTAAAATGTTCTTGTCTGAAACCAGTTTAGCAATGTTCAAGGCTGCTAGAAAAGAATACACTGGAACAATGGATAAAGGTGTATTTTTTATATCATACAAACGATGTTTCTGATTTTATACTTCTAGCTCGGATTATCATATTTTTGTTTTATTGACATTCACAGTGAGTTGCCACCTGCTACAGTAATCTTCCAGATTATCCAGACGACTTTGAACGGCCTCTTTAGACTCTGAAAATCCATATTGACAGACTGTAAGCAGTTCTTTAATACTTTTTGTTAATCTATTATTGAGTATCGTTTCAAAAATTTTTGACAGACATTAATGTGGGATATCCCTCTGTAATTATTTGGATAACTCTTATCACCTTTTTTGACTCGCTATTATGAATGATCTTTTCCAATTCTCAGGATATTGTCTTGTTTTAAGTTTTAAATTTAAAAAATTAAATAAAAGTTTATCATTACAGGATATGAAAATTTGACTATTTAATTTAAAATTCTATCCGGCTCTGCAGATTTTCCCGCTTTTAGTCTATGTATATCCCTTCTTAATTGATTTATCAGTTACCGGGTTTTCTTCCAGATTATTTTGTAAGGAGTCTAATTTTTCTTCTATGTCCTTTTGGAATTTAATGTTAAAAGATTATGGATAACCTTGTTTCTGAAAATGATTAATACTGGTACATGTATACTTCAGGAATTTTTTCACTTATTGTATTTTTGTTTAGGTTTAAGTATATTCCAGTATTCTTTAGGGTTTTTGTTTCTGATGTATGATATCAATTTGAAAACTTTTTGTTTACATTCAATTATCTTCTGTTTAACCATTTTTTTTTAAACTTTTGTTTTAAATTATTATTTGGGCATTGCTTCATTATATTTCCTATTAATTTCTTGTTTTAGTTTCATATATTGAATTGTCAAACCAGACTTTCAAAACTTTCTCTTTTGACGATATAAAGGACGTCATATTAGAATTATTTATTAAATACCGTATTTCTGAGATTTACGCCACATATACCCGTTCTTTCGCAAAATGATAAGTAACAACGTTGAATGAAAAAAATTGCCAGTTTCGTTGAATGTATAATTTGAAAAAATCTTTGTGAAATTTTAAATCTGCATTTGGACTCAGTCTGGTAAATTATACGTATTTTCGTCCAAAAAAAATTAAAATAAAATAAACAAAATAAAAAAAAATTACGGAAATAAAAAATCAGGGGTAACCAAAAGCGACACAAACTTGCATTAGGTGACCAGGGGTAACCAACGACTTCGTGTTAGATAACCTAAGGTAACCAATGTCCAGTGGTATAATATAAGGTAACCACTAGTAACTTGTGAGGCGAAAAGAAGTAGTTGCGCGATTTTCTTTAAATATGATTCTGATTCTTTATTTAGATTCTATATTTACACTCAGACACAAAATATGTGTCACATGAGGACAATATATAATACATTAATACAAAATGACAAGAGTAGAAAAGCATACGAAAGAAACAGAAACTATTACAATAAAGAAAAAACTTTTTGATGAAAATTACAATATGTATAATAACTGAGTGTGACAGTAAATAAACATGTAGGCCATTTTGTTCATTGAAGGGGTTACAGTATAATAATGAGGGATAAACTTGTTTCTGAGATCCAAAATTGTTGCGGGTTTACATATACAAAGGTAGTGATATTCATCCCCAATACCAAGGGATCTACAATCATATTACTTGGTGTCAGGGTGCATCTCGGGGAGTAATACAGCCTTCCAACAAAATTAGGTCAGTCGGACCTACATATTGTACTTCATTGAGTTATGTTAACTTTAACACAATGTTTAATATCCGAGTTCAGTTCTCCGATACCAAGCGATCTACAATCATATTGGGAGAACGAGGCGAACTTTGTAATCGTAGATTTTTGGTTTTCTGTTCTCATCAGATTTATTTTTACTATAATTTTTATTTTATTTTATGATAATCCTCTTGTTTTTCTCTACATGCAGCATTAAACCATGGTTTACTCTCTTTACCCTTTCTTTCAAATCGCACAACGGTACCCATACAATCAGTAGCTGTACTTGAAAAAGCGTTAGCTAATTGAATTGACAAACAAGATCATTTACCTATTCCTCCGATATATTATCGTTTTAAATAAGGTCATCAAGTTATTTTCAGCCTTCCATTTAACAAAACTATTTCATGTATCATTTTTGTTGGAATTGACCTGTTTTTCAATTTGAAATGAAAAGGTAAGATCTATTCTATTTTGCACATCTGATAACATTGGATCATAATCTAATACACTAAAATCATTGACAGATGTAAATAAATCAGAAGACAGCAACAGATAATCAACAATACTTGTATTATTTACATGTTGTTTTACCTATATTTTTATCATTACATAGTCTACCATTTGCTTTGTATAATTAGCACCTTTTACACATATCAATCAGCTTTTGACCATAGTTGTTTGGCCTATCAAGATCTTGTGAGCTCCTCACAATAGGAATATCATTATAGATCAATAATTTGTAAGAATACTATTTTTCAAGCATACCATCGTCAAAAATATAAAGAAAACCCAGAATTTCAAACAAATCATTTATTCCAGTTCTTGCATTAAAGTCTCCAAAAATCGAAACGTACTTTGTATTATTTGGAGAAAAAGATATTACTTCTGTTTCAATTTCTTCGAATACATTATCAGAAGAGTATTTTGAGTTTAAGGGTGGAATGCATTCAAATAGTAATTTTTGTAGGAGTCCGGTAATAACAGGGGAAATATCAAACCATTGAACAAATTCTGATTCTGACTTTAGAAAAGATATGTGATTGGACAAATATTTTTTATACACAATAGCTATATTAACTGATTTTCTTTTCATTTTTTTTCTATTTTTTACATAGTAGTCATATTCATTTGGAACTTCCAAAACATCATAATTATCTACACTGTAGTTTGGTGTCTAAAAAACATATAATATTATATTCTTTAATCATATTACAAAAGTCTTTATTTAGAAGTTTGGACTTCAGCCCACAAACATTTATGAATGAAATTCGTAGAAAGTTGATTGAAAACCGTTCATGTGTGTCTGATGTGTTGGCCTACACATTGCCTGGAATGTAAAGCCCGTCATGGGGGTCATACAAGCGTCCATCCACAATATGTTTATAGTATACAATTTTCGCGTTTCTGTGATGACGTTGGAGTTCTTTGAGTTTCGAAACCAGAGCTTTTCTACGTTCGCTAATCTCTTGTTGATACTGCTGACATACTGAAAACTGTGGTTCATGTTGGTGTTTTTCAGGGACTTCACAGAGAACTATTTGATGATCGGCATAGTTTGTGAATCTTGCTATGATGCTTCGTGGCTTTTCATCTCGTCGTGGGTTCAAGCTATGCACTTTTTGAAATTGGATGGCTTCGACATTCCCGACTCCAAGTTCTTTGTTGATTAACGTTTTTTTCACACTGCATTCTCGGTATCGTCTCGCGTTTCATCCTCGCCCTTTTCAATCCCCCCAAAAAATCAAATTCTACTTCATCGAATGGGTCTGAAGCCGTAGAAAAGTTTCCTGAAGTTCATGCTTTTCAGATTTTAAGTTATTGTTATTTTTCCTCAAGGTATCTTACTCTATTCTAAATAATATGATGGCGTCACTCTTCGTTCGCGAGTGTATTGGCATGTTGATTTTGAATTGTTTTTATTTCATAGATTTCTCGTTTCATTGATTTTACATTTTCTTGAAGACTTGAACATCAAGTAGCTTTTTGTTGATTTCATCTTATAAATCAAGCTTCTGTAGCTTTTGTTGAATCAAGTAGTTTGTTATTGCGTTTACGTTTTCAAGTCTGTTGTTCGTCGATGTCATATTTGAAATTATAGCTTGCAAAGCCATATTAATATCGTTTGTCGGGACTGCAATTGGTCCTTGCGGCATAGAAATCGGGGGTGGAGCAGGATTACCCTTAGCCTGTTTTTAGGAAGTGTCTTGTACCGGAGTGCCTTGTAATGGGTAAGAAGGGGGGGGGGGGGTGCGTTGTGGATGAGGCTGTCTGAACACTTGCTGTGGGTTTTGCACATTGTGTTGCAAAAACGAAGGATCAATAAATGATTGCTTGGGGCTCATGTCTCCATATATTGACTCGTTGGCCTGAGAAATTACGTGAGGTAAGTTCATGTTTGGGTTTGTTATGCTCGCCATGTTTGTGTTCATCATTTTCTCGGGTGAGGTCAACGAGTAGCCATGGTATAAATGACTGTGGCAGAAATGAAACTAATTGACGTGTTTCTTTTTTACCTGTGAACTTTTAACTAGCCAATGAGGTGACAGTTATTCTCAGTGTCTTGTTACTTCGTATTTACACTGAATCCACAAGAAGGCAAAATTCTTACGGCATTGTGTAAAATGTAGAGTGGAGTCTAAAGTTGGAGTCTGGGGTTGGGGGATTGGAGTCTGGAGTTGAAGTGCATTTTGTAACATTATGGAAAACTTAATAATTGTAATGAACAAAAATATGGTCCAAACATGTAGAATTCTTCAAATTGTTGCATATATTTTCTTAATATAAAAATCATTTAAGGCTTGTCGCATCATCTAAACTTAGAAGAAAACCATTGATCAACAATATTCTGTTGCTGACATGCACACGATGTGATGATTATGATAATGCACTTACAGGCACTTGGATTAAAATTCACACCAAGATTGAATATACATTTGTACTAATTAACATTACTTGCTATTTATAGGGCAAGTATTTTGATATTTACAAAACTTTCAAAATAAAAATCATCACGTTTTAATCAAAACATTGATGAATGCATTTTTACCACCCGTAAATGATACCTAACCAAGTACCGGTAGTGTAGACAGATTTAATATCAGCTGCACAATATGGAATTCATAGATGGCATATTGTAAAATAGTTATCAAGATGAAACAGCTCAACCATATCATCTCACCTTTTTTCATGGGTTTATCACGGGTTTTACGGATGTGGCCAACATTTTAGACAAAGACAAAGGGTTCCGCAAATACATGTATACTAGTCCAAAAACAAAACAGATTAAAATGTCTCTACAACTTCAAAATACATATTTTCATCTCAACAATGACTATGCCAGGCGAATATGCCCTTATTTTGAAATGAGGAAAGTTGTGATACATAGTGAAGTAAAAAATCAACTTTCACCCCAACACATTAACCTTTTAGAGGAATCTGGAATACCATTTGTGTAGTTTTATATCATGTTTGTCATATCAAGTTACATCTGATTTATCATATATTTTCTGTGTTCATATGTATATAGACTGTATGTCTCAAGTATAATGTAAACTAGTCAACAAAAGAAACGATACAGGGTAATGCAGTTTTCCTATATTCATAATTTCAAATAGCTGTATTAGGCAGAATAATAGACACACACGTCTGATTTTCATAGTAGGTTGTTTTCTCATCAAAAGCATGGATTTAGTGCAAAAAGTTTGAAATGAAAAATTCCATTTTTTAAGATTTCAAAAATCACTTTTTTAAACCCAAAATAACAAAATCAGTTTTTTTACCCCGTAATGTGAATCATAACGTCTGTGTGACAAAAGATTTGAGTTTTGTCTACTGATTTCAGCCACTTGATTTTCATTTTACAAAATGTGTGTCGATTTTCCTCTCGATTTTCCGCAAATTTAATTTAACCCTCTTTTGGAAAATTTCCCAACATTTCAAGTTTATCCAAATTTCAAAATGAGTCGTATTAGATCAAGAAATGAAGTAGCAAACCACTGTTGCCCTAATACTTAAGTTATTAAAGGAATTAATAAGATATTTGGTTCCAAGCTCCTGTATCGTTACTTTTGTTGACTAATATATTTATTTCAGTACTTCATTCAAATTTCATTTGATTTCATTTACTTCTTTTATTCAATTCTGTAAAAACGATTATGATATGATGTCTGAAAAGAAAAGTATATGAATTTTTTAAAACAATCACAAGTATTTCTGATGGAAATTGCCTTTCTTCTTTGTTTTTATTTTCCCAAGATATATGAACAGGGGGTCCAATCTGATTGGTATGTGCACAACTTAATTTGGTAAGTGCCAAGGAAAATGGCGGATTCGAAGCGGACGAAAAGTGAAAGGCGAGTAATCTTAGTGTCATATTGTCAAACTGCTAGATTTATGTCTTATAAAATTATTACGTTTCGGCTTCCCATTTATTCAGGGAAACGCACGGATAGTAAATTTGTGATTAAAAGCTCCAGGTAAAAAGCGATTGAAGGAAAACCTGGGGAGGATACCGGTCGAACATTTTTAGGTGCGTAACGGTATTTGTTTGCAGAGTTTCAACATTTTTTCGACTGAAAAATATTGCCTTTCCATAGACAATTGTATAGAATATCTAATTCAGTGGGAGATAACCATTTTTTAGTCATTTCATAACATTAAAACTTTTCTTCGTATGTGCAAGGCGGTGTACACATAGATTTTGGTCCGTGCACTTACTTAACTGCTTAATATCACAGACGTTTAATTATTTCAGAAGCAGTCCATAGATATTTATCCAAATAATAATTTATTCTTAACAACTACGAAACAGTTAAGTTTAGTAATGATAATAATCATCATTTATTTCAGACATAGATAGTCCATAGTTATATACAAATATGAAAAATACACAGTTTTGTAATATACAGAATGAAAAATGAAGAATCAAAGCACCAATAAGTATCAAAGTTCATATAATTCTCATTATACCATTTTCTGAGTAGAGACGAATTATACCATAAATCATTACCAAGAATAGTAAGAACAAGTTGATTATCAATAAATCCAAACTTATCATACTATTAACAGATGAAAATCTTATGCTTTACGTTAATTCCTTCAAAAAGTCTTTGTTACTGAGGAAAGCGGACTGAATACTTCATTGTTAGATTTGATTCTGTTTTTGCTGTTTTATTATTGTTTGTTTGTATGCCTTCAGCCCTGTTTGGGTATAATTGTGCTCAATAAATATTATCATCAGACAATCGAAAACGTTTATATACGATAGGCAGATTTAGGTCTCATTTCCTGAAAACATCTTACATCATTTCTGACAAACATACCACTGGTTGCACTCCACAAATTAATAGTACCATTTTCTATGTAAAGTGAGCTAACAAATGTCATGGTCTTGTGCCATCTTCAGAGTAAATAATACCCATATACATATATATATATTCTGAAAGGCCATTATGTTAGCATTGTTTCAATCATGATAAAATAAATACAAAATATCCATGGAAACCTAGTTGGCATAGCAACATTTCAAAAATTTTCATAAGAAAAGCTTTAAAAATGTTAAATTTCACTCCACTTCGGCTTAAAATTGAGGTCTGATGCAGCGTTTTAATCCAATTGAGATTTAATATTTCAGATTCTGCATAAAATTCCATTACATATGTAGGAAAAAAAGGTTTACTTTTCCGGCTCTTTTTTTCGCAATTTAACTTACCAGTGCAGGTGCTAATTATCACTGTCAAAGTTTTACACACCACATGTCAATTCACAAGTCCCAGTTTATGACCTCCCATGACTTGTCAGAAGCAAAATCAGTTAATGTTTTCGTATTTTTTTAAACTAAAATCCATCCTCTTTCAGTCAATATTACAATTTTAAGGTTAAGACATTTATTATTTATCTATCATGTAGTCAAACTTTACCAACTCTCATAATTAATAAAATTCTGGGGGTGCATTTCTCTGAAACTAAGATAATTAGTGGAGTGTAACCACTAGCGTTAAATTGAAACCCACCAATATTCTGAAAGCAATTTTATACATTATTTTCATTTCATTAAGAGACGATATTCCACAGTTGGACCATAATGATACACAATAAAGATTTACATGTATGCAATAAGATTCAAGAGGCTGTATTTTAACATCAAATGAACACTTATTGAATGTACGTTTCAGCAAATTCACATTTCTACAAATACTTCGATGCTGTCTTTTGATATCACAATCATTTAAATCATTAGATATCATATGACCCAAATACTTAAATTCATCAACAAATTCCAACAAAATTCCATTTAAATAAAACTTGAGAATGCTATAAATCTTCGAAAGTTTTGTCTTATAAATCATACAAAGAGATTGTTTTTATATAAACAATATATCGTTTCGTTATCAAAGCTTTCACATATGGATAATAAAATGTATCACAAAATACCGAAATAGATTTGATGCACTGTATGGCCATTTCGTTGACTGACAACTCATCAGAAATGCTTGAGATCAAAATGTTGGAAATCCGGTTAAAGATATAATGATTAATTAATAAGTTTTCTCAAACATGCAAATGATGGACTAATAGATACGTATCATCTGCATAAATAATATTATTTAGTGGTATTCCATTTGAAAAACAACCAACATGGGCTCCAGATAACTCTTTGTTCAGATCATTAATGAAAAAAAAAAAATAATAAACAGATAGGGTTACAAGATACCTCCCTGTCTTACACCACTACGTACATTAAATTCACTAGAGGTGATGATTTGCCCTCCTGAATACAATAAATCTGGATATCAAACCATAACATAAGAAAACGAATAATAAAGATTAAAATGTCTGTCTGCAGTAATTTTTGCAATAAAGTCCGATGATTAACTTTATCAAACGCCTTGCGTATAGCTAAAAAAAAACAAAAAAAAAAAAACAAACAAACAAAACAAAAACAAAAAAAAAGAAAAAAACAGCAAACACAGGACCGTCATGCGTTACATATTTGTAAAATTTCTTTAAAAACAAATAAACGTAAGTCAGTATAGTGGCCATCTTTATTAGAGTAAAGTCATGCAAATTTCATTTTTATTAATTGTTGTGTAAAGAGAATAGACTGTGTAAAAGTTGAGGTTGAAGATGAACAACATTTTTCCGAATTGTAAATTGAATTTAACTTTACGGAAACAATTGTTCTGTAATATTTGAATAATCATTTTGGATTCCACTACCGATCCTCCATTAATTAAATTAAAAACTATTCTTTGTCCTCCAAAAGAACTTTTGTCTGAGATTTGTGACTTTATAAGGCGTGTCGCTGAAAGGCCTATTACATGTACCCATCAACAATGATTGTTTTGGGTGTTTTCTTGTCACTATATTGTTTGTTTGTAATTGTTTGGGTGTGAAATGCAAATATAAATTAATTTTTTGTGTTTTTTTTCCTATTTCCGTTTTGAATGTTTTTTATGTGCTTATATTTTATTTTTTTTTATTTTTTAATAGTTTGTGTGGTTTTTTTTTAAGAAGTATTCCGAGATATTTTCTTGGGTTTTAGTAATCAAATGATATTGTATTTATTTATAAAAAAATTCAAATAATGAGCCTATGTACAATTTATTAGAGGAATCACCCCTCCACCGCTTCTGTGGAGCATGCATTGATATTCCTTTTCCACACTAAAGACACCTCTGCAGTGTGATTGTTTCTCTTCAGTTCTGTATACATTTGTTTGTATATATGATCACGGAATGCTGATCTTGCATTTGCAAATAGTCAGAAAGAGAAGGCGTAAGTCCGTTTAACATGTGTATTTATTACATGACCAATACGCTTTGGAATCTATCTAGTGAATTTTTTCCCATCGCTGTATATTTGACTGGTGATAAAAGGTGTTGTTTTCTTTACCTATATATATATAGTAAAGGGTCCCTTTTTTATACCAAGGTATGTTTATATCTTAAAGGAATTTGAAAAGTATATTTTACTTTTATATTTCTTGAACCCAGGAAATTTTCTATTTATAATTCGATGGTCTTGGTGTATGACAAAGTAGCTGAAGAGTTTAATGATTTTTCTTTACATTGAGAAATAATTTTAAATTAATATGAAAAAGTATGTGTAGTTAGTAAATGGTATCTTTATCTTTCTTTTAAATATTTAGTAAAATATATTTTGACACAATAATAGATAAAACGCCTATATTTTGTTCTTGTACAATCTACCCGTCAAAATTAGAATCATGCCATGATTAACATAAAATAATTGATAAATCAATAATACGTGATTTCCAAAATAATGAAGACTCCAGACTCCACTCTACATTTTACACAATGTCAATTCAAAATGCTTTCATTGGCTCAAGGAAGTAACATTCAGTTGATTGTTGGCTTTGTGGGAGGTGGTGGTATTATTGTTCGTATTATACCATAGCATAAGCTCCATCCATTCTTTATATATAATTCAATGGATTTCTGAGACTAAACCTGGAATTATGATATAATATTAAGATATGCATATTATACCAGTGTACATTCAGCAGAATTAAACAAATAATTTTCGAAAAAGATCCAAGAAAATTCAGTCATTTATGTTACAATGTATATTATTCCGCGCACTGAGATCTAATATCTCCTGGTCACCTTTCAGCTGAAAAAATTATGTTCCTGAATATCTTTATTTTCACTCTATCGGACTTCACTTAAAACAAAGTTAGGAGTTTAAACACTTTTTGTATTTGTTTTATTTCAAAATTCTTTTAATTGACAGTTCGATTTACTTAACAGACTCAAATACGCCAGGTTCATATGTCCTTAAAAATTCAATTTAAACTTCTTTGGAACAATGACTTGCGGAAAATTAGATGAACTGGCTTTAAATTTGTATTTCTTGTCGATAATGATTTTCTGAAAACGCATTTGATTTTTTACCTTGATATAAATAATATAAAAAGGTAGAGCTATGTATAAGTCCATGTAATGAATGAAACAGTGGAGAATCGATTGGTATGTATGTTTCATAAAATATTCAACCTATGATTTTGTTTTAAAAAATCAAAGACTTTGTTTCCTTCCTATAAATAATGATTAGAAGGTTCATCTGTCAATATTTAGTTACGATTTTACGATTAGTTACCATAAAAAGAAGACACAATTTATACAACCGACGTATTCAGCCTGTTGTCGTTGTTGGCGTCCGTAGATAGGCTTCCGCTCATTTACTTTTGTTTTATTCAACACATCCTTATAATATTTCACAACAATGATCCCCAATAAGAAATAAGGATAAATGGTTGGAATTTTGGTTTCTCTCGTTTTTTTTCTGAAGGTAATTGAAAGTTTTTTGATAACTTTTGTTTAAACTTTTTGTCCGATTTTTTTATATTAATATTTTTTTTAATTTTTAATGTTCCTTGATGAAAAAGGGCAATATCTTTTAGATCCGTTTTGCACTATCTCTTACATTTTGTAGATATAAGGGGGTGAAAAAGGTACACCCCTTAATTTTCGAAATTTTATTATTTCTTATCCTATTTTGTTGATTTAAAAAAAAAGAAAAAATGTTCGTCATAAGAAATACAATTAAAGTGAATTCAGGCATTTTTGTGCAACTTTTGTCATTGCCACAAAAAAGGGATTAAACACATGTTAATAACGCTATATACTTGCAATATCCATTTCACTGTAATGCAAATCTTTTCAACGTCAAATAAGTCAATTTTCAAAATCTAAAAAGTATGTATGAATATCAATAGAAATTTTCTTAAATTTATTTTTACTTTTCGCCTACCATCATAAAAGTACCTTCCAATTTCTTATGATTTACTTTTATGTACGGATTCGGTCTTTGCCGGCTTATCCATTCCATTTATATTCATTGTATTATATTTTCAACAATTATTACTACCATTTTTCTGAAACGTGATCCAGATCAATTTGGATATATACCTTGAATTTTCAATTTTAATAGATATATAAATTGATCCATGTTATATCAAACATTTAAGGTTCTACATGTACAAACAAGTAAGGCCATGCTTTAGTACATTTGGTTAGTGATATTTCTTAGTTGAATAAACTAAGGATTTTTAATTAAATATATTTAAAAGTTTATTTTTTATGCGTTTTAACTCAACTGACCAATGTGGCCATGTGAGCTAATACCATTACTTTGCTTCCGTCGTCCTGTCTGTAAGCCTGTCCCTCAGTCCATCACTCTCTCTTGTGAACGTAAATTCTCATTCATTTTTAACTTTATGCATTTAATTTCTATACAGTGTTGTCACATATTGTATGTAGATGCGCAATAAGGTTTTAGAATTTTGATTTTAAAAAAATGGGACCCACTGGGGGTAAAGTTTCGAAAATTGGAAATTTAAGCTTGTGACCTAAACTCTTCATTTATTTTTCATTTTATGCTTTTAATTTCTATACAGTATTGTCAGATTTTGGTTGTAAATGTTAAATAAGGTTTCAGACTTTTGATTTTAAAAATTGGGGGTCGAATTTCGAAAATTGTCAATTTATGGTTGTGACAGGTTAACATAAGTCCATATGGGAAACACATGCCAAAATCTTCCGGAAAACCGCTGAATTTTAAAATATGCTGAGCTATAAGTAGAAGGACCTTGATGCAGAAATATTTGGTTACCAGACTTTATAATGATAGGGAAAAGTGTACTCTCGTTGAGGTACATTAATAAAACAGCGTTCAGTCCAGGTGAGCGAAACAGCTGTAATTCCTTTTCATGCAATTAATTTCTTTACAGTATTTTTGCACACTGTACATGGATGCACAATAAGGTTTTAGAATTTTGATTTTCAAAAATTTGGGTCTGTAGGGGATAAAATTAAACTAGAAATCTGTATTGTCGGAATCAACAGTGATCCCCGCAACCCTGTAAGTAGTTGGGTCACTTACCTATAGTAAAAATATAAAACCTTATTCCCATCCAAAAATGGGGTGTGTACAGGTTGTCATTCTATAAATAAATTAAATCAATAAACCTAATGAAAAATGAAAAAACCTAAGTTCACAAGTTTAAACTGACAATTTTTGAAATTTGACCTAAGTGAGCCCCCGGTTTAAAAATCGATATTCTAAATCCTTATTGTGCAACTAGATATAATACTATATATAAACAAAATGAATAAACGTAAAATGTAAGAGAAGTTAATTTCGACCCCGTAGACCCCAATTTTAGAAAATTAAAATTCTAAAACGTTATTGCAAATCTTCATATAGTGTTTGCCAATACTGTATAGAAATAAAATGCATAAATTGATAAACAAAAGACGAGTTTATGTCACAAGCTTAAATTGATAGTTTTTCAAAATTAGACCTCTGTGGGCTCCAAGTTTAGAAAATTAAAATTTTAAAACGTTATTGCACATCTGCATAGAGTGTATGACAATACCATATAGAAATGAAATGCATAAATTGTTAAATGAAAGAGGAGTTTAGGTCACAAGCTTAAATTGACAATTTTTGAAATTCGACCCCGTGGGCCCAAATTTTATGAAATCAAAATTATAACCCCTAATTGCGAATTTGTATATAGTGAATGACATTACTGTAAGAAATAAAATGCATAAATTGTAAAATGAAAGAGGAGTTACGGTCAGAGGCTTAAATTGACAGTTTATTTTAAATTCGACCCAAGTGGGCCCCAATTTTAGGAAATCAAAATTCTAAAACCTTATTGCGCATTCATTATTCTCATTAATGTTACATTTTCTTCAACATCACGTTTTGTTGATTTCGTCTGATAAATCAACCTCTGTAGCTTTTGTTGAATCAAGTTGTTTGTTATTTTGTTTACGTTTTCAAGTTTGTTGTTCGTCGATGTCATATTTGAAATTATAGCTTGCAAAGCCATATTAATATCGTTTGTCGGGACTGCAATTGGTCCTTGCGGTATAGAAATCGGGGGTGGAGCAGGATTACCCTTAGCCTATTGTTGAGAAGTGTCTTTTACCGAAGTGCTTTGTAATGGGTAAAGGGGGCGTTGATGAGGCTGTCTGAACACATGCTGTGGGTTCTGTACATTCTTGCACAAACGAAGGATCAATAAATGATTGCTGAGGGCTCATGTGTACATATATTGACTCGTTAGCCTGAGAAATTACGTGAGGTAAGTTCATGTTTGGGTTTGTTATGCTCGCCATGTTTGTGTTCATCATTTTCTCGGGTGAGGTCAACGAGTAAGCCATAGTATAAATGACTGTGGCAGAAATGAAACTGATTGACATGTTCCTTTTTTACTTTTGAACTTTTAACTAGCCAATGAGGTGACAGTTATTCTCAGTGTCTTGTTACTTTGTATTTACACTGAATCCAAAAGAAGGCAAAATTCAAACGGCATTGTGTAATATGTAGTGGAGTCTAGAGTTGGAGTCTGGTGTTGAGAGTTTGGAGTCTGGAGTTGAAGTGCATTTTGTAACATTATGGAAAACTTTTATTGTAATGAACAAAAACATGGTCCAAACATGTAGAATTCTTCAAATTGTTGCATATATTTTCTTAATATAAAAATCATTTAAGGCTTGTCGCATCATCTAAACTTAGAAGAAAACCATTGATCAACAATATTCTGTTGCTGACATGCACACGATGTGATGATTATGATAATGCACTTACAGGCACTTGGATTAAAATTCACACCAAGATTGAATATACATTTGTACTAATTAACATTACTTGCTATTTATAGGGCAAGTAATTTGATATTTACAAAACTTTCAAAATAAAATCATCAAGTTTTAATCAAAACATTGATGAATGAATTTTTACCACCCGTAAATGATACCTAATCAAGTACCGGTAGTGTAGACAGATTTAATATCAGCTGCACAATATGGAATTCATAGATGGCATATTGTAAAATAGTTATCAAGATGAAACAGCTCAACCATATCATCTCACCTATTTCACGGGTTTATCACGTGTTTTACGGATGTGGCCAACATTTTAGACAAAGACAAAGGGTTCCACCACATGACTTGCTTTTAAAACGTGACTATCGCAAATCCATGTATACTAGTCCAAAAACAAAACAGATTAAAAAGTCTCAACAACTTCAAAATACATATTTTCATCTCAACAATGACTATGATGGCGAATATGCCCTTATTTTTAACCCCAACAAATTAACCTTTTAGAGGAATCTGAAATACCATTTGTGTAGTTTTATAACATGTTTGTCATATCAAGTTACATCTGTTTTATCATATATTTTCTGTGTTCATATGTATATGGACTGCATTTCCCAAGTATAATGTATACTAGTCAACAAAAGAAACGATACAGGGTAATGCATTTTCCCTATATTCATAATTGGAAATAGCTGTACTAGGCAGAATAATAGACTCACACGTCTGGTTTTCATAGTAGGTTGTTTTCTCATCAAAAACATGGATTTATTGCAAAAAGTTTGAAATGAAAAATTCCATTTTTTAAGATTTCAAAAATCACAATTTTAAATTCAAAATAACAAAATCAGTTTTTCACCCCGTAATGTGAATCATAATGTCTGTGTGGCAAAAGATTTGAGTTTTGTCTACTGATTTCAGCCACTTGATTTTCATGTTACAAAATGTGTGTCGATATTCCTCTCGATTTTCCGCAAATTTAATTTAACCCTCTTTTGGAAAATTTCCCAACATTTCAAGTTTATCCAAATTTCAAAATGAGACGAATTAGATCAAGAAATGAAATAGCAAACCACTGTTACCCTAATACTTAAGTTATTAAAGGAATTAACAAGATATTTGGTTCCAAGCTCCTGTATCGTTACTTTTGTTGATTAATATATTTATTTCAGTACTTTATTCAAATTTCATTTGATTTTATTTACTTCTTTTATTCAATTCTGTAAAAACGATTATGATATGATGTCTGAAAAGAAAAGTATATGAATTTTTTAAAACAATCACAAGTATTTCTGATGGAAATTGCCTTTCTTCTTTGTTTTTATTTTCCCAAGATATATGAACAGGGGGTCCAATCTGATTGGTATGTGCACAACTTAATTTCGTAAGTTCCAAGGAAAATGGCGGATTCGAAGCGGACGAAAAGTGAAAGGCGAGTGATCTTAGTGTCATATTGTCAAACTGCTAGATTTATGTCTTATAAAATAATTACGTTTCGGCTTCCCATTTATTCAGGGAAACGCACGGATAGTAAATTTGTGATTAAAAGCTCCCGGTAAAAAGCGATTGAAGGAAAACCCGGGGAGGCTACCGGAAAAATTTGGATCGTCAAACATTTTTAGGTGCGTATCGGTATTTGTTTGCAGAGTTTCAACATTTTTTCGACTGCAAAATATTGCCTTTCCATAGACCAATGTATAGAATATCTAATTTAGTGGGAGATAACCATTTTTTAGTCATTTCATAACATTAAAACTTTTCTTCGTATGTGCAAGGCGGTGTACACATAGATTTTGGTCCGTGCACTTACTTAACTGCTTAATATCACAGACGTTTAATTATTTAAGAAGCAGTCCATATATATTTATCCAAATAATAATTTATTCTTAACAACTACGAAACAGTTAAGTTTAGTAATGATAATAATCACCATTTATTTCAGACATAGATAGTCCACAGATATATACAAATATGACAAATACATAGTTTTATAATATACAGAATGAAAAATGAAGAATCAAAACACCAATAAATATCAAAGTTCATATAATTTTCAATATACCATTTTCTGAGTAGAGACGAATTATACCATAAATCATTACCAAGAATAGTAAGAACAAGTTGATTATCAATAAATCCAAACTTATCATACTATTAACAGATGAAAATCTTATGCTTTACGTTAATTCCTTCTTCAAAAAGTCTTTGTTACTGAGGAAAGCGGACTGAATACTTCATTGTTAGATTTGATTCTGTTTTTGCTGTTTTATTATTGTTTGTTTGTATGCCTTCAGCCCTGTTTGGGTATAATTGTGCTCAATAAAGATTATCATTAGACAATCGAAAACGTTTATATGCGATAGGTAGATTTACGTCTCATTTCCTGAAAACATCTTACATCATTTCTGACAAACATTCCACTAGCGTTAAATTGAAACCCACCAATATTCTGATAGCAATTTTATACATTATTTTCATTTTGTGAAGAGACGATATTCCACAGTTGGACCATAATGATACACAATAAAGATTTACATGTATGCAATAAGATTCAAGAGGCTGTATTTTAACATCAGATGAACACTTATTGAATGTACGTTTCAGCAAATTCACATTTCTACAAATGCTTCGATACTGTCTTTTGATATCACAATCATTTAAATCATTACCTATCATATGACCCAGATACTTAAATCCATCAACAATTTCCAACAAATTTCCATTTAAATAAAACTTGAGAATGCTATAAATCTTCGAAAGTTTTGTACTTTAGGTATATTTGCTCCTTAGGTATATTTGTCCTTTTTTTGTCTTATAAATCATACAAAGAGATTGTTTTTATATAAACAATATATCGTGTTCGTTATCAAAGCTTTCACATATGGATAATAAAATGTATCACAAAATACCGAAACTGTATGGCCATTTCGTTGACTGACAACTCATCAGCAATGCTCGAGATCAAAATGTTGGAAATCCGGTTAAAGATATAATGATTAATTAATAAGTTTTCTCAAACATGCAAATGATGGACTAATAGATACGTATCATCTGCAGAAATAATATTATTTAGTGGTATTCCATTTGAAAAACAACCAGCATGGGCTCTAAATAACTCTTTGTTCAGATCATTAATGAAAAAAATAAACAGATAGGGTTACAAGATACCTCCTTGTCTTACACCACTACGTTACGTACATTAAATTCACTAGAGGTGATGATTCGTCCTCCTGAATACAATAAATCTGGATATCAAACCATAACATACGAAAACGAATAATAAAGACTGTAATGTCTGTCTGCAGTAATTTTTGCAATAAAGTCCGATGATTAACTTTATCAAACGCCTTGCGTATAGCTAAAAAAAATAAAACAAAACAAAACAAAAACAAAAAAACAACAGGCAAACACAGGACTGTCATGCGTTACATATAGAAAGAAATAATTTCTTTAAAAACAAATAAACATAAATCAGTATAGTGGCCATCCTTAAAAGAGTAAAGTCATGAAAATATCATTTTTATTAATTGTTGTGTAAAGAGAATAGACTGTGTAAAAATTGTGTTGAGATTGAAGATGAACAACATTTTTCCGAATTGTAAATTGAATTTAACTTTACGGAAACAATTGTTCTGTAATATTTGAATAATCATTTTGGATTCCACTACCGATCCACAATTAGTTAAAGTAAAAACTATTCTTTGTCCTGCAAAAGAACTTTAGTCTGAGATTTGTTTTATAAAGCGTGTCGCTGAAAGGCCTATTACATGTACCCATCAACAATATTGATATTGCTCTGATTGTTTTCGATTTTTAGCTCACCTGATCCGAAGGGTTATGTGAGCTATTGCCATCACTTGGCGTCCGTCGGCGTCCGTCCATCCGTCGTCCGTCGTAAACTTTTTAAAAATTCTTCTCCTCTGAAACTGCTGGGCCAATATGAACCAAGCTTGGCCTGAATCATCACCAGGGTACCCAGTTTCAAAATTGTATCCGATGGGTCCAAGGACCAAACAACATGGCCGTTGTTACTATATATAGAAAATAGGGGTAAATTGCTGTTTTTGGTTAATAACTCAAAAACTAGTACAGATATCGAAAATCTGACGGGGTAAAAATGATCAACACGGCAAGATCTACCTACCCTGCAAGTTTTGAAGTTAATTTGAATACCCATCTTGGAGTTATTGCCCTTTTTTGTGAAATTTTCAAATTTTTTATAAATTTTGTCTTATATTTTGAAAAGTATTAGAGACAGAGGTTAAGTTTTATTGCAAAAATGTTCAGCATCTCAAGATCAACATACCCTTTAATTTTGTTATAAATCAGAATACCCATCTTGGAGTTATTGCCCTTTCTTTGTCAATATATTTTGCCTTATATTTCATTAACTATAAGAGATAGAAGTTAAGTTTAAACTGCAATTATGTTCAGCATGATCTACATATTCTCTAATTTTGAAGTAAATATGATTACCTATCTTGGAGTTATTGCCCCTTTTTATCAAATTTTCCAAAAAATTAATATATTTCGTCTTGTATTTCAAAAAGTATTAGAGATAGAGGTTAAGTTTTAACTGTCAAAATGTTCAGTATGTCAAGATCTACATACCCTCTAATTTTGTAATAAATCTGAATACCCATCTTGGAGTTATTGTCCTTTCTTTGTCAAATTTTCAACATTTTAATATATAACGCCTGATATAAGAGATAGAGGTAAACTTCAAACTGCAAAAGATTTCCATTAGTTAAGATCTACCTCTTGAAATGCATTTTTAGCTCACCTGACCCAAAGGGTCAAGTGAGCTATTCTCATCACTTGGCGTCCGTCGTCCGTCGTCGTCCGTCGTCCATCGTCCGTTAACTTTTACAAAAATCTTCTCCTCTGAAACTACTGGGCCAAATTAAACAAAACCTGGCCACAAGCATCATTAGGGTATCTAGTTTAAAAAATATGTCCGATGACTCCGCCTGCCAACCAACATGGCCGACATGGCTAAAAATAGAACATAGGGGTAAACTGCAGTTTTTGTCTCAAAAACTAAAGCAATTAGAGCAAAACTGACATGGGTTAAAAATATTCATAAGGTCAAGATCTACCTGTCATGAAATTTTCAGACGAATCGGTCAACCCTTTGTTGGGTTATTGCCCCTGAATTGTTAATTTTAAGGAAATTTTTGCAGTTTTAGGTTATTATCTTTAATATTATTATAGTTGGCAAACAGCAAAAATGTTCAACAAAGTAAGATCTACAAATACGTCAACATGACCAAAATCATTGATTGACCCCTTATAGGAGTTTTTGCACTTTAAAGACGGCATCCAGCGTAAACTTTTTTTTAAAGATCTTTTCCTCTCAAACCACTAGGCCAATTTAGACCAAACTTTGGTGGAATGGTCCTTGGGTGGCCCCCTTCCAAAACTATGTCTGGCATTCCCGACTTCCAACCGACATGGCTGCTGTTACTAAGAATAGAAAAATAAGGGGGGGGATAATTTCCAAAATCTTCTTATATGAAACTACAAGGACAGTTGTAACCAAAGTTGGCAGTAATGGTTCTTAGGAGGTTCTCTTTCAGAAATATGTCCAATGACCCGGACTGTTAACCAAGATGGCCGCCGCAGCCGAACTTAGTTTAACATACGGCCCTATGGGAAAATTCATTGAAAAATCTTCTTGTCTTAAACCACTTGACCAATTGGAACTAGACTTGGCGGTAATTGTCCTTAGATGGTCCTCTTACAGAGATGTGTCCGATGACCCGGACTGTCAACCAAGATGGCCGCCACACCCGAACTTAGTTTAACATAGTGCCCTATAGGAAAATTCATTGAAAAATCTTCTTGTCTGAATCCACTTGACATATTGGAGCCAAACTCGGCAGCATTGGTCCTTAGGAGGTCCTCTTTCAGAAATATGTCCGATCACCCGGATTGTCAACCAAGATTGCTGCCACACCGACCTTTGTTAAATATTGGACCCTATAGGAAAAATTCATTTAAAAATATTCTTGTCTGAAACCGCTTAGCCAGTTGGAACAAGACTTAGCAGAAATTGTCCTTAGATGGTTCTCTTTTAGAAATGTATCCGATGACCTGGACTTTCAACCAAGATGACTGTCACAGCTAAAATTAATATAACATAGAATCCTATAAAAAAACCAGCCAAATTGACTGCAACACTTAAATTTTTAGGTCTGCTCAAGATGTAAAGTTAAATTCAGGTGAGCGATACAGGCTCTTGAGAGCCTCTAGTTTCTTGTCACTATATTGTTTGTTTGTAATTGCTTGGGTGTGAAATGCAAATATAAATTAATTTATTGCGTTTTTTTCTATTTCCGTTTAGAATGTTTTTTATGTGCTTATATTTTATTTTTTAAATTTTTTAATAGTTTGTTTGGTTTTTGTCTAGCCTGCGACTTTAGTCGCAGAAAGCTAGACATAGGTATAGTGATCCGGCGGCGGCGGCGTTAACTCACTTCTTAAAAGCTTCATAGTTTAGAAGGTGGAAGACCTGGATGCTTTATACTTTGTATAGAGATGCCTTATCTTACGAAGTTTCCGTCTGTTATATGTACATTATCCTTGATTTCATTTTCATGGTTCAGTGACTACTTGAAAAAAAGTTAAGATTTTTTGTAATGTTAATTTCTCTCTTATTATGAGTAATAGGATAACTATATTTGGTATGTGCGTACCTTACAAGGTCCTCATCCCGTCATACAGTTTTCAATTGACTTCGACCCCATTTCAAGGATCAGTGAACAAGGTTAAATTTTGGTGGGCAAGTCCCTATCTCAGATACTATAAGTAATAGGTCTAGTATATTTGGTGTATGGAAGGATTGTAAGGTGTACATGTCCAATTGGCAGGTCTTATCTGACCTTGACCTCATTTTCATGGTTCAGTGGTTATAGTTCAGTTTTTGTGTTTTGGCCTGTTTTTCGAATACTGTATGCAATGGGTCTACTAAATTTGGTGTATGGAAGGATTGTAAGGTGTACATGTTCAACTGGCAGGTGTCTTCTGACCTTGACCTCATTTTCATGGTTCGGTGGTGTGTTTTGGCCTGTTTTTCGAATACTGTATGCAATAGGTCTAGTATATTTGGTGTATGGAAGGATTGTAAGGTGTACATGTCCAACTGGCAGGTGTCATCTGACCTTGACCTCATTTTCATGGTTCAGTGTTTATTGTTAAGTTTTTGTGTTTTGGCCTGTTTTCCGAATACTGTATGCACTGGGTCTACTATATTTGGTGTATGGAAGGATTGTAAGGTGTACATGTCCAACTGGCAGGTGTCATCTGGCCTTGATCTCATTTTCATGGTTCAGTGGTTATAGTTCAGATTTTGTGTTTTGGCCTGTTTTTCGAATACTGTATGCAATAGGTCTACTATATTTGGCGTATGGAAGGATTGTAAGGTGTACATGTCCAACTGGCAGGTGTCATCTGACCTTGACCTCATTTTCATGGTTCAGTGCTTATAGTTAGGTTTTTGTGTTTTGGCCTGTTTTTCGAATATTGTATGCAATATGTCTGATAGCATTTACTTTAATTAGAAATACTCGACAGGTGAGACATTTTTGTGTGTCCACTCTTGTTTTTATTAAGAAGTATTCCGAGATATTTTTTGGGGTTTTAGTAATCAATTTATATTGTATTTATTTAAAAAAAATATTCAAATAATGAGCCTATGTACAATTTATTAGAGGAATCACCCCTCCACCGCTTCTGTGGAGCATGCATTGACATTCCTTTTCCACACTAAATGCACACTGCAGTGTGATTGTTTCTCTTCAGTTCTGTATAAATTTGTTTGTATATATGATCACGGAATGGTGATTTTGCATTTGCAAATAGTCAGAAGGAGAAGGCGTTAGTCCGTTTAACATGTGTATTTAATACATGACCAATACGCTTTGGAATCTATCTAGTGATTTTTTTTTTCAACCGCTGTATATTTTGCTGGTGATAAAAGGTGTCGTTTTCTTTACCTATATATATATATAGTGAAGGGTCCCTTTTTTATACCAAGGCATGTTTATATCTTAAAGGAATTTGAAAAGTATATTTTACTTTTATATTTCTTGAACCCAGGAAATTTTCTATGTATAATTCGATGGTTTTGGTGTATGACAAAGTAGCTGAAGAGTTTAATGATTTTTCTTTACATTGAAAAATTATTGTAAATTAATATGAAAAAGTATGTGTAGTTAGTAAATGGTATCTTTATCTTTCTTTTAAATATTTAGTAAAATATATTTTGACACAATAATAGATAAAACGCCTATAATTTGTTCTTGTACAATCTACCCGTCAAAATTAGAATCATGCAATGATTAACATAAAATAATTGATAAATCAATAATACGTGATTTCCAAAATAATGAAGACTCCAGACTCCACTCTACATTTTACGTAATGTCAATTCAAAATGCTGTAAGTTTCATTGACTCAAGGAAGCAACATTCAGTCGTTTGTTGGCTTTGTGGGAGGTGGTGATATAACCATATTGTTCGTATTATACCATAGCATAAGCTCCACCCATTATTTATATATAATTCAATGCATTTCTAAGACGTCACTAAAATTGGAATTATGATATAATATTAAGATATGCGTATTATACCAGTGTACATTCAGCAGAATTAAACAAATAATTTCCGAAAAAAATCGAAGAAAATTCAGTCATTTATGTAACAATGTATATTATTCCGCGCAGTGAGATCTAATATCTCCTGGTCACATTTCAGCTGAAAAAATTTTGTTCTAAAATATCTTTATTTTCACTCTATCGGACTTCACTTAAAACAAAGTTAGGAGTTTAAACACTTTTTGTATTTGTTTTATTTCAAAATTCTTTTAATTGACAGTTCGATTTACACAACAGACTCAAATACGCCAGGTTCATATGTCCTTAAAAATTCAATTTAAACTTCTTTTGAACAATGACTTTTGGATAATTAGATGAACTGGCTTTAAATTTGTTTTTCTTGTGGACAATGATTTTCTGAAAACGCATTGGATTTTTTTACCTGGATATAAATAATATAAAAAGGTAGAGCTATTTGTAAGTCCACGTAATGAATGAAACAGTGGAGAATCGATTGGTATGTATGTTTTATAAAATATTCAACCTATAATTTTGTTTTAAAAAATCAAAAACTTTGTTTTCTTCCTATAAATAATGTTTAGAAGGTTCATGTGTCAACGATTAGTTACGATTTCGGTTTCTTTAGCTAACATAAAAAGAAGACACAATTTATACGAGCAACGTATTCAGCCTGTTCGTTGTCGTTGTTGGCGTCCGTAGACAGGCTTCCGTTCATTTACTTTTGTTCCATTCAACACATCCTTATATTTCACAACAATGATCCCCAATAAGAAATAAGGATAAATGGTTGGAATTTTGGGTTCTCCCGTTTTTTTTCTGAAGGTAATTGAAAGTTTTTTGATAACTTTTGTTTAAACTTTTTGTCCGATTTTTTTATATTATTTTTTTTATTTTTAATGTTCCTTGATGAAAAAGGGCAATATTTTTCTTAGATCCGTTTTGCACTATCTCTTACCATTTTGTAGATATAAGGGGGTGAAAAAGGTACACCCCTTAATTTTCGACATTTTGTTATTTCTTATCCAATTTTGATGATTTAAAAAAAGAAAAAATGTTCGTCATAAGAAATACAATTAAAGTGAATTCAGGCATTTTTGTGCAACTTTTGTCATTGTCACAAAAAAAGGATTAAACACATGTTAATAACGCTATATACTTGCAATAACCATTTCACTGTAATGCGAATCTTTTCAACGTCAAATAAGTCAATTTTCAAAATCTAAAGTATGCATGAATGTCAATAGAAATTTTCCTTAATTTATTTTTACTTTTCGCCTACCACCATAAAAGTACCTTCCAATTTCTTATGAGTTACTTTTATGTACGGATTCGGTCTTTGACGACCTATTCATTCCATTTATATTCATTGTATTATATTTTCAACAATTATTACTACCATTTTTCGGAAAATTGATCCAGATCAATTTGGATATATACCTTGAATTTTCAATTTTAATAGATATATAAATTGATCCATGTTATATCAAACATTTAAGGTTCTACATGTACAAACAAGTAAGGCCATGCTTTAGTACATTTGTTTAGTAATATTTCTTGGTTGAATAAACTAAGGTTCTTTAATTAAATACATTTAAAAGTTAATTTTTTATGCGTTTTAACTCAACTGACCAATGGGGCCATGTGAGCTAATACCATCACTTTGCGTCCGTCGTCCGTCTTTGTAAACTTTACTTTAAAGTTCTCCTCTGAAACCGCTTTGCCAATGGGGACGAAACTCAAAACTTTAATGAAATGGTCCGTTGGTGGCCCTGCATCCAATATTTTCAACCAACATGGCTGTTATTACTGAAAACAGAAAAAGTTTATCTGAAACCACCGGGCCAATTGGAACCAGACTTTGCAGCAATGGTCCTGAGATGGTTATCGTTAAGAATACTGTCCGATGATCCGTACTGTCAATCATGCCCCAGCTGAACTTAACTTAACATAGGACACGTGGGAAAATTTAGAAAATCCTCTTCTCTGAGACCACTTGGCCAATGACACAAGACTTGGAACTAATGACCCATAGGCGGTCCTCCTTTATTATCCCTGCACTTCAAAGAAGCTCGGGGATATTAATATCGCCCCCCACCGTCCGTCTGTCCGTTAATCTGTCCGTTTGTCCGTCCGTCGTACTGTCTGTCCGCCTGTCCGTCAGTCCATCACACTCTCTTGTGACCGTAACTTCTCATTCATTTTTAACTTTATGCATTTAATTTCTGTACAGTGTTGTCACATATTGTATGTAGATGCGCAATAAGGTTTTAGAATTTTGATTTTAAAAAAATGGGACCCACTGGGTAAAGTTTCGAAAATTGGAAATTTAAGCTTGTGACCTAAACTCCTCATTTATTTTTCATTTTATGCTTTTAATTTATATATAGTATTGTCAGAATTTGGTTGTAAATGTTAAATAAGGTTTCAGAATTTTTATTTTAAAAATTTGGGCCAACAGGAGTTTAATTTCGAAAATTGTCAATTGATGCTTGTGACAGGTAAACATAAGTCCATATGGGAAACACATTCCAAAATCTTCTGGAAAAACCGTTGAATTTTAAAATATGCTGACCTGTAAGTAGAAGGACCTTGATGCAGAAATATTTGGTCCCTACAAGGCTTACCAGACTTTATAACGATAGGGAATAGTGTACTCTCGTTGAGGTACATTAATAACATATCCAACTATAGAAGTCATAACGTGACTTTGATGACGTCACAAATCACCTATACCATGCCCAAGTAAATTGTATAGAAATGCACTTGAGTGATCAGGAATCGATAAAATAAACTACTTTTAGTTCGTGCTGAAAAAATTTTGGTGCCATGTAGTACTTCCTCATATATTTAGAAATATATTTATGCTATTTGGAAACGTTTAAATTTTTGTCTTATCCCTTCCAAATGCTTTTGAAAATTTTGTCTTATTTTCCCATTAAGTCCATATTGTTAAATCATCTAACTCCGATAAATTGGCTTTTTTGTCGTTTTTAACATAAAATTGCGATTTAACCAAAACTGATGAAAAAATTTTGGTGCTATGTGCTAATTAATACATTTATAAATTTTTGAAATATCGTAAATGCAATAGTTTAATTTTTTATTATGTCCCTTTCAAATTGATTTGAAAATTAGCTATTTTCGGAAAATCTGTTATTATTTTTCAAGATGGTGACGATGACCGGAAATGGCACTAGGCGCGAAAATACAAACATTTAATGATTTTCAATTTCATATTTGCATCGAAACAAACGCTTATGTTTGAAATATAAAGTATATATATATATATAAATAGCTGACATAACATATTAATAAGTGTGTAGTTTCCAATTGCACTGCATATTAACTTATCCTCGCCAAGGGCGATATAGATTATGAAAAAAATCGCACCAGTATTAATGAAAACTAACACAGATGATGGATCATTTCATACAGACATCATTTCTTTTCAATCGAGGATTTTATTATATAATGTTTGTGTGATGAAGTTATAATAAAGAGGGGGGATATGCATACTATAGATACTGATATATTACTAGAGACATATTGTTTTATGTCTCGGATGTAACTAATAAAGTATATTCTTTGGTCTTCATATATCATATGTTTGAGTAAAACCTTCATAACTTTTCGAAATATCGTAATTGCAATAGTTTAAATTTTGATAATGTCCCTTCCAAATTGATTTGAAAATTAGCTATTTTGAAATGTGTTATTTTTTACTATTATTATTCAAGATGTCGCCAATCTTAATCAGCTTCTACCTTGTCATAACAAAGTATATATATATATATATACGAGTAAATAGAATTACTCATATAATATGTCAAATGTTAAATATATAAATACCAAAAAGATAAATTATTAATTTAAAATAAATTAAAATGTTACTTATCTGACATTTGAAATTATATTTCATCACTGCGTTCTTTGTGATCCCCTCTTAAACACACACACACCTCTTTATTAAAATGTTGCATTAAAAATGAAATCACGCTGTTTTTGGTCAGCAAACGGTTTACCTGTATACATACAATGTACCTGTGTACCTTAATTAACGGTTTGAACAATAAACATCCGGACAGTCAAGGTACAATATACATGTCAAATCGTTAATTAGTTATAATTACCTGATCATGAAACACACAGCATGTTAATTGCGCATAATAAATTTCTTCAGATAAAACTCAAATAAATTTAACCAAAAAAAAAATCGCTTTTCTCGCGGCTTAAAAAATAAAAAAAAACTTGCACCATTACCCTTTATCACTAATTATGTACTTTTGACAGTTTGTATAAATTGGTGATAAATTTCATATTATTAATTATTGTCAAATTTCATATATTGAAATTATAATCCATGTGAAATGTTACTACATATTTCAAATAAAAAGTTTTTTAAAGTGAAGACGTGGAGAACGTGCTATAATCAATACAGAGTTATCGAAGTACGATGAATGCCTGACATGAACGGGACCAGTAGATTCCCGATATTGGGTAACCAGTAAATAAGTCTAAACAGAGTTACCTAACATAATTATGACCGATATAGCTGCATATGAACAGCTTTCAGTCCAGGTGAGCAATACAGCTGTAGTTCATTTTCATGCAATTAATTTCTTTACAGTATTTTTACACACTGTACATGGATGCACAATAAGGTTTTAGAATTTTGATTTTCAAAAATTTGGGTCTGTAGGGGATAAAATTAAACTAGAAATCTGTGTTGTCGGAATCAATAGTGATCCCTACAACCCCTGTAAGTAGTTGGGTAAATTAGCTATAGTAAAAAATATAAAACCTTATTCCCATCCAAAAATAGTGTGTACAGATTGTCATTCTATAAATAAATTAAATCAATAAACCTAATGAAAAATGAAAAAACCTAAGTTCACAAGTTTAAACTGACAATTTTTGAAATTTGACCTAAGTGAGCCCCCCGTTTAAAATTCGATATTCTCAATCCTTATTGTGCAACTAGATATAATACTATATCTAAACAAAATGAATAAACGTAAAATGTAAGAGAAGTTAATTTCGACCCCATATACCCCAATTTTAGAAAATTAAAATTCTAAAACGTTACTGCAAATCTGCATATAGTGTTTGCCAATACTGTATAGAAATAAAATGCATAAATTGATAAACAAAAGACGAGTTTATGTCACAAGCTTAAATTGATAGTTTTTCAAAATTAGACCCCTGTGGGCCCCAATTTTAGAAAATTAAAATTCTAAAACGTTATTGCACATCTGCATAGAGTTTATTTCTATACGGTACGACAATACCGTATAGAAATAAGATGCATAAATTGCTAAATGAAAGAGGAGTTTAGGTCACAAGCTTAAATTGACAATTTTTTAAATTCGACCCCGTGGGCCCAAATGTTATGAAATCAAAATTATAACCCCTAATTGCGAATTGCATATAGTGAATGACATTACTGTACAGAAATAAAATGCATAAATTGTAAAATGAAAGAGGAGTTACGGTCAGAGGCTTAAATTGACAGTTTTTTTTTTAAATTCGACCCATGTGGGCCCCAATTTTAGGAAATCAAAATTCTAAAACTTTATTGCGCATTCATTAATTTCATTAATGTTACATTTTCTTCAACATCACGTTTTGCTGATAAATCAACTTCTGTAGCTTTTGTTGAAGTTGTTTGTTATTGTGTTTACCAGTCAGGGGATCGACTTGTTTGAGTCAGAATTGTTCTGATGCAAAAAAATCAGAACTCACCTACGTATATACGTCAGAAAAAAATTCGTCGATTTTCGCCGATGTAAAGATATTTCAAAATTGTCGCGTTACTATTGCCTCCAATAAGAAATATTGATAGTCAAGACTTCGGAGGTCACTTGCGCTATTACAAACTCTTGGACTTACACCATGAGTGAGTGGTTTATAGATTTTATTCCATGTTTTTGACGAAAAATCAACATTTTTTAGTCTGACTTTAATTCTTTGCTCTGTCTTAAATAGGTTTTTTTCAATCTCTCTCATAATTTTTACGCAATCTTTACACATTTTTGCGTTAATCAGAAAATTTTGGTGTAGATTCACGACCTATAAGAGAGGGTTCACGGCGTCTGGAGATGGTAACTGTCGTGTACATTTAATTGCATTCTGACGTATGCAAGTAGCTTAACAGGAAAATCGGAAAGAAGTAGGATAACTCCGTCTTCCTTATACATTTTTTCTAATGAAGACCGTAAGTTGATCGTCGACCTCGACAAAGCCTGGAAATTTATTTGGTTTGACAACCCAAAAATTCCAAAACAATTACTGAAACCTAATTTTTTTCTGAAAATTGGGCAAAAATATCTTTGAAGGTTGTATTTCTTTGTACAAAAAAAATTAAAAAGCTCCTTTGTTATATTTTATTTTTAGTTACATAAGCTTAAATTTATTTTCGAAGATTATAAAAATTCTAAATTCTTAGAAAAAGATAAAAAAAAAAATCTATCCATTTCACAACATCCTTATTTTTATATTGTTTGTATGATTTTATTATTATTTTTTTAAATGCTCAAATATTTTTCATTACATGTCATTTCATCATTCTGTTTAATTTAGTATTGACACAATACATTTTTGTTTTCACTTTGAAAATTTCCAAGACAAACTGGTTTTCATCTTATTATTTATCTTTTTTGTCATTTTTAAAAACTAAAATCCGCAACAAGGTCACATTTTGAGGGGGAGGAAATCGATCCTGTAAGGGAAACGGTAAAAGCAATTGTAGGCATTTTGTTCTATATATTAAAGTGTAAACTATCATAAATTCATTAATTTAAAAGGTCAATTCATATAACATTTAGTACTCCATTCTGTTTTTTTAAATTTTTCGATCGAGTTATTTTATCTAACGGATTCTCTATTAATCAAGTGGGGGGGGGGGGGGGGGGGGGTGGGGCTCGCAGGCCTCGGTAGCCTCGGTGGCCGAGTGGTCTAGGTAGTTCGTCATGACCACTAATAATCATTAGCCTGTCAACACTGAGGTTGTGAGTTCGAATCTCACATGTGGCGGGGTGTGTTCGACTCCGATCTCAATTGACATGGATTGCCAATTTTTCTACTAGAGGTCGGTGGTCCTCTCCGGGTACTCAGGATTCCTCCACCCATAAATACTGGCCGCCGCGAAATAGCCAAATGTGCTGAAAACGGCGTAAAATCCCAACTAAACGAAAAAACAATAAGCTATTAATCAGATATATGTGTACTTTTATGTACAGGTAACTCACATATCTCATTTACGAGTTTTATACATATATATGGTGGCTTGCTTTTATTTTGTTGCATTTGGAAGTTTTGTATACATGTAAATGTATGCTTTAAATACTGTTTTATGGTAAATGGAGTAATATTTCCTAAGAGTTTCTTTGCAGATATGCATTGGAGGGGGTAAAAATATCTTAATGCAGGGATCAGCGTAAAAAGTATTCCGTAGGCATGTTAGGATGAAGGCCTAGTTTTGCTCCTTCTCATGGATTTACAAAATATTTCACCTGGTAAATAATGACTGCTACTTTAAAAATATACATCTAGAAAACTTCCGTATTGCATGTCAAAATTTGCTTTCATTTAAAGATTTTATTCACGGATGCAGTAATGCAGTAAGTTAACGTCTCGCATAATTTATCGAGTACGTAACTGGCCCCGGGTGGAAAGGGGGTGTCTACTCCCTATTATTACTTGGTAGTATGAGTATGGCAAAATATAAGTAAATGGTGTGGTTTTGCTAAGAAATCACTTAGTTAAGTAAACTCCGCCAACATTACCTGAGTGGTATGCATAAAACGAGTCAAGTTAAGAATTTGCTTAGCAAAATCTTACTTTATTGAAACCCTGCCCGCTCCATTTAAGTCATGCATAAAAAAACTTAAGTTAAAAAATGCTTAAGATTTGACTTAACTCTAAAATAAATAGGGGTAACTCTAAAATAAATAGTGGATGACTTCAATTAAATAATAAAACTTCATTCATACAAAAGGGGCATGCATTTTGAACAAAATATCCAATTACCCCCTTTTATATTCTCTGTGAATATTTGATTTATATTAAAACTTTGTATCTTGGCTTATTCATACTTTAGGTTTAGGCGTATAGGTAGTGTTTAAAACTTATAAAATAAGATAACTTTGTAACAATAGGCTATCGTAAATTTTATCTCCTTAGTATATATAGATTTACCCAATATTTACTACGACACTCATGAAATTAATGCATTTAATGAATGATAATTGTTACTCATCAGTGTCTACCTTTATTGTTACCGTATGATCCATTAGAGGGGAACAGATTTTAGAGATTACACAAATCCCATAGATACATGGATCGATCACCATCTGAACACGTCAAAATATTCAAATTTGACAAAAATCCAAATTTTACACGATTGTGTTCATACAATTCGTATATCGAATTTTATGTCTAGTCAGTGCACTGTTATTATCTTTATACTGCAATCTTTGGTGACATTAGTCGACATTACTACCAATTTTAAAATTATTTAAAACGTTTGTTACCTTCAAGATGCCCCAGTTGATTTGGCGGGGGAACTCACCCTTTGAAAGATCAGATGTACAATTGATAGTTGCATAAGATTATTCAAAATAAAGGAAAATTTGGCTGCAAATATTTTTTTCAACAATATAAAATACGTAAGACATGTAACCATAAATCTGCCTTTACAAAATTTGGTTTTAAATATTTATCGAAATCTGAACGGCATAAACTGTGACGACAAAAGAAATATATGGAATACCAGCGGGATTACAATGGAGATTTGCCAGTACGTAGACTAGGACTATTTCTGTATGGGGGTGAACTAGTCTCAAGGTATACCGGTCCGTAGGGAACACTTTACTTCTTTTTTGGAGGGCTTACAAATTTACTAATTTTGGAGATCTTTGGGATAAAACTCCAGACGCACAACGTATCTTTTGGGGGTAAAAAATTATGAAGCATTTTAAAAGGGATAAAAGATGTATTGAAGTATATTTGGGAATATTAATATTTGAAAATTTTCATCTTTAGTGCATGTACCTGTGACTTATTTAGTCCAGAGTCTACAAAATGTATCAAAATATTTTACATTTTAAAATAAATAGCTCAAATCATACTAAACTAAACATTTTATGTATTTGTTAATATTTCATATAAAGTTTATGTGGGCATAGCCTAGTATGTGTTCCCTTAAGATTTGCTAATACATGTAATAACTAACATATAAGTTACTAAAAAAAATTCTTCTTACCTAAACATGGGAGACATTTTTAACACAAATTTGCCAAATTAACTTCTTGAATACAATTTTTCTACGTGAAGGACACTCAGAACCAAAACTTGTTTTTGGTGTAAAGGAGTTTATGAATCTCTTTTTATATGACAATAGAATGATTTTGCGTCTGAAATTCCTTCTTGGCAATATTTCAAAAATGATACAAATTTACCCAAATCGCCCATATATACACACGACCTTTGCGGGTAGAATTTTTTTCTCATAAGGTGCATTGCTTACAACCGATTAAGATAAAAAGTAGAAAAATATTTCAGATTAAAAATCAATGTTTAAGAGTGAAACAAATACTGGGGAAAGTGGCCCTACTTCTCTGTTTTCTCCATAAAGCCGAATTGATGTTATTCACCTTGAAACTTGTAATCGCAGATATAATATATATATCTATTCCTTTTCTCCACCAAGGTATTAAAATAGCAAAATATCCTGATCCATGGAAACTGATTTATGCATTGGAAAATGTTTGAAACCGAGATGAACAAAAGCCAGTTCTATACGACAGAACTTTAAAAGAAAAAGGTCAGTCTGTCTGTCGATCAGATGATTCGAAAAGGAGATATGTCAGATGAATTTATTCAATTTCTTTCTCTTACACAATTTATTATCAATCCAGCAGGTCTCAATTTTTACGGATGATTCACACATTTTAACATATTATTGGAAATTTTTCAATTAAAAAGATGGTCAATTCAGTGCGTGGCATAAACAAATTGGTAAAATTTTAAACCTTGCGATGACCAATTAATTTTGTAATTTAAAACAACTGTTACAGTGACTATAACAAGCAAGAATTTATACTGGAATTTACTGATTAAAATCACTTTGCAGGATATTATGTCATGAAAATATACAAGTTGACTCCAAAAAGTAATAATTTAAACCCGAAAGAGGGTGGTGTGTATAATACTTTTATTTATTTGCAAATGTGCCAAAAAAGGGAGAAAGGCTATTACTTGTTATCATCTCTTGGTGAGATTCGAACTCACAACCTCAGCGTTGACAGGCTAGTGATCATTAGTAGTCGTGACGAACTTCCTAGACCACTCGGCCACCGAGGCCCCGAAGTGACTGTGTATGTGTTGATTAATTACTATTGTATAAAATAAAAACAATTAGTGGAGGCATATTATGGCACACAGAGGAATTAATAGTTGCCATCTTATAATTGTTATATTTAAAATTTTGATTTATCAATACAAACGTTTACTATAACAAGTTTGTATTGATAAATCAACATTTGGATATAACACAATTCCTATCAATTTTCCAGAATATAATTTTAGTAAAAGATATAATGGCAATTGGGGCTATTCCAAAACTTTAGACCAGGCAAATCAAATTTGTAGACACGAGAGAGAGAGAGAGAGAGAGAGAGGGTGTGTGTGACATATTATGGCAGATAAAGGAATTAATAGTTGCCATCTTATAATTTGTATCAATATTCCAGCATTTAAAACATTGAAACAGAAGGTAATAAAGCTATTTTTCCCCGATTTTCCGTCATTGGTCAAATTTTTAATTTCCCCAGTTTGATTATTGTATGACCCTTCTAGCTTTTACAAAATACTGCAATTGTTTTACTTTTAGAAAATCAATGTTTTTATCGATTTTCCAGAAACAATGTGTATAAATCCAATGTGGTACAATGATAAGCACAGTAAAAGATAATAAAGTTTGTACCATACACAGATGGAATTAAGATTTTTGAAAGAACACTACTTATGACCAGCTGTGTTGAATGTCACAAGCAAAACATGTTAATTACCCTTGATATGTGGGGAATTAATACCATCAGTACAGACAGATAAATTGACTGTACTTCTCAGAATTTTTTATCCTCCCAAAAAAAAATTGCCTATAGAAAATTTTATTTCTAAATTTTGACACCCCCCCCAATTTTATTTCAAACATTTTTTCCCTCAATAATTATCAAGCCTCCCCCCCCCGCCCCTATAAATATTGACCGGTCCCTAAGCTAACATGCCTTATTGTGTTGTATTTGGATTTTTAATTCTATGGTCTGTTTCTTTTTGGGAGGTTTCCAAAAGAACAAGTCAGGTTTTTAAACATTCGGTACATTATTCTAGAATGGATGGCTTCATAGCAAAGTTTTGTTCAGACCTTTCACTGAAGATCCCAAGAGACTAGCCATGTTGGGCTACCCAGTCAATAAATTCACTGCCTATTCAAAGAAAAGCGTATGAAGAAAAGTGAAGACTTTAAAAAAGATACGTATTCGTGGAAATGTGGGGTAAAAAACTTGGTGATTTACATTTAAAGGGGAGTTGATTATCTATAAAAACATAGGTAATATAAACAAAATATTAATTTTAATAATTATTAATTTTAAGTTTTATCCCATATATTTTTTAAATCCCGGATTTATTTGATTTTCCTTGCACGTATTATACATTGTACACATCATAGACATACGTGAAATATTCTTGGTGCATTAAATTAAAATTATAATAAAGCTTTACATTCAGGTTTGAAAATTTTTTCACTATCGATATCCTACAATAAAAATGGTTTAACAAATACTTTCATAATTTGGTGTCACCATTGGAGATTGAAGCATGTCGGATCGACTTTTATAGTGTGTTATGATACTTTTCTTTCAGTTTCCTTGACCATATATACAAAAAAAAGAGGCTCCCAGGAGCCTGAATCGCTCACCTGGTCCTTAAGCTTTAAGGGAGTCTTTCATGAGCTATTACCCCTATAATGGATCATCTGACAACTTCGACCCAATTCAGACTTTTGTAGAGCTCAATGAGCTGATTGTTTAAGCAAACAACAGCTTTTCTCTATTGACAACAACTTAATAAGTACAAATTTAAAAAAAAATCAAGAAAAAGGGCAATAACTCCTACATGGGTGGTTACATCTTCTTCAAAATTTCAAAGCAGGTAGATCTTGAGGTGTTGAACACTTTAGCTTCCCATCAGAATTTTGATATCTGTCACCATTTTTGAGTTATTTGCAAAAAACTGCAATTTACCCCTATGTTCTATTTTTAGCCATGGCAGCCAAGTTTTTTTACAAATCAAAAATCCAAACGACAGTTTAGTAGCACTCATGCCAAGGAACAATTACACTAAGTTTGGTTGCAATTAAACTTATGGTGTAAGAGGAGTTAACGATTTTATTACAATGAATAAAGACTGCAAAAATGGTCAATTTTGATGATCTAAGGGGAATAACTCCTAAAAGGAATGAACCTACAACTTCGATCCTGTTACAAATTTTGTAGATCTTTGTGTGCCTAACAATATGAAATTTAAATTTTTCAAATTTCCTTTATAGTATCCAAGATATTGAGCTTAATAAGTGCAAAATTTCGAAAAAATGCAGAAAAAGGGCAATAACTCCTACATGGGTCGTTGGATCTTCTTCAAAATTTCAGGGCAGGTAGATCTTGAGGTGCTGAACACTTTTACTTTCTGCCAGAATTTTGATATCTGTTATGGTTTTTGAGTTATTTGCAAAAAACTGCAATTTACCCCTATGTTCTATTTTTAGCCATGGCGGCCATGTTTTTTTACGAATCAAAAATCCGAACGATATTTTTGTACACACAATGCCGCTAAACAAATGTACCAAGTTTGGTTGCAATTGGACTTATGGTGTCGGACAAGTTAACGTTTGAAAAATTGTTAACAGACGACGACAGACGACGACGACGACGACGACGGACGCCAAGTGATGGTAAAAGCTCACATGGACCTTTGGTCCAGGTGAGCTAAAAAGGGGGCGTCTCTTCGATTTAACTGCTTAACCATTTTATGCTCGTATCCCAAGTTGGGAATCTCAATGACCTTTCTGTTTATTTATTTGTTGGTATTCTGACATGATATTGTCCCGCTGGACATAACTACTCATGAATTACTCTTGGGCCATCAGTCAGGGTATGGTGTGGAGACCATTTGTACTTTGTTTGAGTATATACTTGTGATTTATAACGGCACTCCATGTCCGTTTTTCCTCAAACATACAGTTAAAAGTTTAACATGAATCATATACTGGATAGTGGAAATAAAGCATTTTCGGATACTCCACAATAAAACAATCCACAAAGTCCAGATTCTATAAATTATTCAAAAGTTGCTTGATGAACATTCAACAAAGCTTCTTATACAGCTTGAAATATAAATCCAAATGTCGCCGAACAACTTTAAAATAGTCTGTTTGTTAAGTTTGTGAAACGGTGAAACTTTGGCAAATCGGATTGTGATAATGTTTTCGTTTATTTTTTTTTGTAAAATACTCATTAGAGCAAAGATATCACGGTGACAGGAATAAAATTGGGAAGTAGCGCACCTATATTATTTTACCAATTTTTTTCTTACTTTTGATGACCGGGTAAATTGCAGAAAAGTAGTATGTATTTTTTGCAGACACGACATATTCTTTTCTACGGAAAAGTAAAACTGTTATTTCACCAAAAATTGCGGAAATTTAAACCAATTTATCTCGGAGGAATTTACCCCCCCCCTCCCCTTCCCATAAAAAACTTAAATAAAATAAAAATGAAAACAAAAACAACAACAACAAAAAAAAAAAAAAAACAAATGAATAAAGGAAATGTAATGAAATGGAGATAAACGAAAATTACATAATAACGGAGTTACAAATAAAATTTACATTTACTACATTTTAATTCATATTTAAAAAGATATATAATTCTTTATCCGTCTTGTTTTCTTCAATAAAGATTACCAGTACTACATAATTTTAGATAAAATACATAAAATCTTGGTATCATTCTAACTAGCTATCCCGCGCCGTTTATACCAGATTGTCAGTTCAGAATTTGTTGTGGATGATTAAACACAATAAACATGTGATAAGGTAATTAACACGGGACTTATTGATCACTCTGACACGTGTCGATTAAAAAATATTTATGTATGAATCTAATAATAACGAGATTTTAAATTCATGGTTTTTTTTTGCAATTTGATTTTCATTTTATGACCTTTTTCTTCATTTCTCTCACCATCATGTCTTTAGATTTTTTTCTTCCAACCAGCGAGATTAAGGTGCTTCGAGGTATTTCTAGAAGCCCCCTTCTTGATGTACGATGTATCTTGGCTGATTGCCGCGAAAAAAAAACCTGTTCACAAAAGACAATAACAAAAAACAACAACAATTAAATAAAGAAAATAAAAAATTATAAAAAAAAATAAAATATGCCTCGATCGTCCACGAATGAGGAAAAGTTTACGAGTAGACATAATATGAACTTCTTGACAACAAAGATCATGGAAATAGGAATCTGTATTGTGGTATTCTCTACAATCAAAACTGCTGCAAGTTCCCTCCCCCCAACACTTTCCTTACCGGGGAATTTAAGCCGATGCTTACATAGTAAGAAATTCTGATTACTCTTTAGTTGAAGAAAGCCAAACATAGTGAATCAAACGTTGGCTTTGATATATATATATAGTAAAGGAAAATGACATTGTATGCGTAAAAAGTCGTTCTTGTGCATCGAAATTGGTATCAAAGAATATTATCGTTATCATCATGATCATTTTTAAATGAAATAATACATGTCATATTCAAAGGTCTCACTTGGTAACTTCGTAGTTAAACTTATAATATTCACTTTTTAATGTAAGATTAATTTCTTATTTTGTAGTCTCACATTTGATGTGACAAGGGCGAATCTAGAATTTGGGGAGGGGGTGGCATCCACCCCACATTCGAATAATAATTGTCCCTCGCTGCAACGCGACGGACGAATTTAGTAATGATCTGCGTCAGTCCGTGCGTCCGTCTGTGCGTCTCATAATTCGGAACAGATTAAACAAAAATAAAGAAATATTAAATGAAAAAGGAATGAAAGTTAACATTTTTTTTTTAAAATATTTTAAATGCCCCTTTGCACTAACACTAACCTAAAAATAATAAAAAAAACAACCTACTAGCTATATTTGTATGATTAATTTATACATTGTACATATATGAACTTCACATATACTGATTTAAATATTTAGATATAAATGAAACCAGATTTCAAAGTTTAAGCCATCGTCTGTGAAGTAATTAAATGAAAATCTTCAATGCACGTTGATGGAAAATTAATTTTACGTTCATACCTTTCCATCGCATTCTTCTTATCTGTATTATCCCGCTGTAAAAAGTTACACGCGTGTTAGTTTTCACATCTGTTTGTCATTTATTATCAATTACATGTACTACAAGAAATCATTTGTAATGATCACTTTCTTAAGATTTGATAATAATAAACATAATCAAGGAAGTCGATTTGTGTTTTTATTGATTTTTACATATAACATTTTTTGTGGCTTTAACTTAGGAGAGGGGGACACGTGCTCCCTGTGCTCCGTAAATCCGCCACTGAGTGATCTTTCTCAACTTTTCATACTTTTATATAATGTATACATGTAATTAAGTTGAAAAGTTAAGTTATAAAAAGTACAAAAAATGGCCGGTAATACATTTGGCTGGGTTATCAGAGCTCACTCTATAAAAACACGTGGAAATTTGCATATTCTGTTCGAAATCGACTCTTACATGTACATATATCATGAACCAAGAAATTCTTATTTAGTTTAATTCTATATCTTCGAAACAGTTTATATTTTGATGAAATGCCCTCTAATAAAAAACTGACAGTTAACAAATCTTTATGATGTCTATTTTTATCTTGCCTGACCAGAAATGACAAGCAATATTTTTAAAACTATTATTCAAAGGTGACCGAAGCAAAACGTTTTTGCAGCAGAAAATTAATTTGAAACCCTCAATTAATATCTGCAAATTCATTCCGAAATCTCATAGTTTAGTGGACTGGAATCTGACGTATGAGAGCCCTAGTCATTAAAAAGAAAAGCGTGGAGGAATCTCGGACTATCTACATAAATGTATTAAGTTTAAAACTACATTTATTTTCATGATTTTGATTTGATTTCGTCAATTTGGCACCGGTGCACACCCTATCAGTTTCGTTTCTTTTTTAAACTCAGATTGCAAGTAATCTTCATATAATTTGATGTTAGTTTCTCAAAAAACTTTGTCTACTCAGTTTAAAAAAAAATATCTTTCCCGGTTTCTGATGCCTTGACTTTTTACTTCTTTTTTTTGTTGAAATCAGACAGGAAGACATTCTGATTTCATGAAGTAAGTCTGTTACTGTTTCAGTTAAATTGAGGCCACTGATTTTCTCAGGTCAGTTTCATTTTGTATTTGTTGAAATCAGATTCGGAACTATTCAGCTCACATTCATACTCATGTAGATTCTTATTTGATCAAGTCTGTTGCATTTCTGATTTGTATTAGCCAGGTTCGAATATATATCCGCCTCGCAGTAAAACAAATGAAGATTCTTATTTCACTAAGTCAGTTTGTGGGGTCCCAGTTACTCATCTCAAGTCAGTTTCATTTCTTATCTATTTGAATCAGATTCGAAAATACCCAGATGAAAGTCATACACTTGTAGATTCTTAATGGATTAAGTCGGTTGGTTCGGTCTCACTTAAATTGGGCGCACTGATTTTCTCATTTATTTTATTTTAAATCAGATTGAAAGTAAAGTCAAGAAATACCAAAGGGATATTGGAAGGAGGGGAAAATCGAAAACAACTGACAAACTCCGGGGAACACCGAAGACAAGACCAAAACAATACAAACACTACACTTAAAACCTAAAAACATATGAACAACATGGACCCCACCAAAAAACCGGGGGTAGATTCTCAATTTTGCAGCGATGTCTGTTTGTTACTTTCTCATATTCTCATGTAAAGTTATCCTTCATAAAATATACTAGTCAGAGTTTCCTCTGACATCAGATGACCCTGTTTCTCAATTGAATAGCATCAGAGATCACTCTATATACAAAACTGGGAAATTTGTCGACTCTGTCCAGATATTGTTAATCAGTTTTATATAGGGATTTTATTTCTTGTAAATGAACTTGAGTTGAGTGCTTTTTTTATGCAAATTACCCCTATCTTTCACAGTTTTTGTCATCACTACAGTGATAAGAAAGAAGCCATGAAATATTTTTCATCTTTTAATTGAGTAGAATTTTAACATAATTTATATAACCTATTGTTTTGTAGATTAAACGGTCTAGATATTATATATTACTATGCTTTATTGAGCCAAGCATAATAGTGCTCAGCTGTCAATATGAAGCTATCGTATTTAAATACTGTTCGGGGCATCCCTTTTGTGAAGATTACTGTGGTCCTTCTGCAGAAATTTTTCATCTTACCTTTTTCGCAAAATGTATCTCCTCCGTGACCAATTCATATACCTGCTGTTCCTTGTCAGTTAACGTTGGGGTATGTAAGTAGGATTTTGAGAATGATTTTTTGTTAGAGAATGCTATTTTTATCACACAATCCTTTAAAATTATATTAATATTCACAGCAGAATACAACAAAACCATTTTTATACCATTTTAATGGTAAATCTGTTATCATCAATTATGGTAAGATTTCCTTTGTTTAATTTGTTAGAAGGTGACCGAATTGTTTCAATGAACTCCCAAATGGATCAGCGAATGTATACATAACACGGGATCTTTAAATCATAAATTACACTTTTTGACCTGTATTTTACAATATTATTCCTGAAATTGCATATAATTACAATTTTCGGAAAAGGCTAAAGGCAGTTTTCGAAATAGAACAATAAGAAATTAAAAAAAAATCGGAACTTTCCAAAGAAGAAAAGATGTATTTTATTATTACCAGGCTCCTTTAGTTTTTTTTATTTAGCAAGTTTATGCGCACATCATTTTCTGACTGTAACAAGTAAGTTAAGAGCAACGAGAAGGGAAGTTACTCTTACTAAAAAAATGTCTTAAATTGGATCAAGAAGAAAAATCTTAACTTGAACAAACTTACTTGTACAAGTCAGAATAATATACCATTAACTAAAGAGAGATAACTCTTCCCGGATTTTTTTTTCTGACTGTTAAGAGTAAGAAACATTCTGACTTAAATATGTAGATCCCCTGACTGTTTACCTTTGAACTTTTAACTAGCCAATGAGGTGACAGTTATTCTCAGTGTCTTGTTACTTTGTATTTACACTGAATCCAAAAGAAGGCAAAATTCAAACGGCATTGTGTAAAATGTAGTGGAGTCTAGAGTTGGAGTCTGGTGTTGGGAGTTTGGAGTCTGGAGTTGAAGTGCATTTTGTAAGATTATGGAAAACGTAATAATTGTAATGAACAAAAATATGGTCCAAACATGTAGAATACTTCAAATTGTTGCATATATTTTCTTAATATAAAAATCATTTAAGGCTTGTCGCCTCATTTAAACTTACAAGAAAACCATTGATCAACAATATTCTGTTGCTAACCCGATGTGAGGATTATGACAATGCACTTACAGGCACGTGGGTTAAAATTCACACCAAGATTGAATACACATTTGTACTAATTAACATTACTTGCTATTTATAGGGCAAGTATTTTGATATTTACAAAACTTTCAAAATAAAAATCATCAAGTTTTAATCAAAACATTGATGAATGAATTTTTACCACCTGTAAATGATACCTAATCAAGTACCGGTAGTGTTGACAGATTTAATAGCTGCACAATATGGAATTCATAGATGGAATATTGTAAAATAGTTATCAAGATGAAACAGCTCAACCATATCATTTCACCTTTTTTCACGGGTTTATCACGGGTTTTACGGATATGGCCAACATTTTATGCAAAGACAAAGGGTTCCACCACATGCCTTGCTTTTAAAACGTGACTATCGCAATTACATGTATACTAGTCCAAACACAAAACAGATTAAAAAGTCTCTACAACTTCAAAATACATATTTTCATCTCATCAATGAATATGCCAGGCGAATATGCCCTTATTTTGAAATGAGGAATGTTGTGATACATAGTGAAGTAAAAAATCAACTTTCACCCCAACATATTAACCTTTTAGAGGAATCTGGAATACCATTTGTGTAGTTTTATAACTTGTTTGTCATATCAAGTAACATCTGATTTATCATCTATTTTCTGTGTTCATATGTATATAGACTGTATGTCCAAAGTATAATGTATGCTAGTCAACAAAAGAAACGTTACAGGTAATGCATTTTTCCTATATTCATAATTTCAAATAGCTGTACTAAGCAGAACAATAGACCCACACGTCTAATTTTAATAGTAGGTTGTTTTCTCATCAAAAGCATGGATTTAGGTGCAAAAAGTTTGAAATGAAAAATTTCATTTTTTAAGATTTCAAAAATCACATTTTTAAACCCAAAATAAAAAAAACAGTTTTTTACCCCGTTATGTGAATCATAATGTCTGTGTGACAAAAGATTTGAGTTTTGTCTACTGATTTCAGCCACTTGATTTTCATTTTACAAAATGTGTGTTGATTTTCCTCTCGATTTTCGGCAAATTTAATTTAACCCTCTTTACATTTCAAGTTTATCCAAATTTCAAAATGAGTCAAATTAGATCAAGAAATGAAGTAGCAAACCACTGTTACCCTAATACTTCAGTTATTAAAGGAATTAACAAGATATTTGGTTCCAAGCTCCTGTATCGTTACTTTTGTTGACTAATATATTTATTTCAGTACTTTATTCAAATTTCATTTGATTTTATTTACTTCTTTTATTTTAATTCTGTAAAAAAAATTATGGTATGATGTCTGAAAAGTAAAGTATATGATTTTTTTCAAAACAATCACAAGTATTTCTGATGGAAATTGCTTTTCTTCTTTTTTTATTTTCCAAAGATAAATGAACAGGGGGTCCAATCTAATTGGTATGTGCACCACTTAATTTGGTAAGTGCTAAGGAAAATGGCGGTCTCGAAGCGGACGAAAAGTGAAAGGAGAGTAATCTTAGTGTCATATTGTTAAACTGCTGGATTTATGTCTTATAAAATTGTTACGTTTCGGCTTCCCATTTATTCAGGGAAACGCACGGATAGTCGACTGAAAGATATTGCCTTTCCATCGACCAATGTATAGAATATCTAATTCAGTGGGAAATACCAATGATTTAGTCATTTCATAACATTAAAACTTTTTTTGATATGTGCAAGGCGTAGATTTTGGTACGTGCACTTACTTAACTGCTTAATATCATAGACGTTTAATTATTTGAGAAGCAGTCCATAGATATTTATCCAAATAATAATTTATTCTTAACAACTACCAAACAGTTAAGTTTAGTAATGATAATAATCACCATTTATTTCAGACATAGATAGTGCATAGATATATACAAATATGACAAATACATAGTTTTATAATATACAAGATGAAAAATGAAGAATCAAAATATCAGATATATAAATATCAAAGTTCATATAATTCTCATTATACCATTTTCTGAGTAGAGACGAATTATACCATAAATCATTACCAAGAATAGTAAGAACAAGTTGATTATCAATAAATCCAAACTTATCATACTATTAACAGATGAAAATCTTATGCTCTACGTTAACTCCTTCGTCAAAAAGTCTTTATTACCGAGGAAAGCGGACTGAATACTTCATTGTTAGATTTGATTCTGTTTTTGATGTTTTATTATTGTTTGTTTGTATGCCTTCAACCCTGTCTGTGTATTATTGTGCTCAATAAAGATTATCATCCCACAATCGAAAACGTTTATACAGGATAGGTAGATTTACGTCTCATTTCCTGAAAACATCTTACATCATTTCTGACAAACATAACACTAGCGCTAAATTGAAACCCACCAATATTCTGAAAGAAATTTTATGTCTGCAAGAACTATTATTTTGAGTGTCTTAGAAACGAATTGGGAATAGATAACACTGCGGGTAACCCCACTTATACACCGACCACACTCACTAAGCAGGAAGTCCTTGATAACCACAATACCGTTCTTCATTCCTTTGGCATTTCTACAAAGGGTGAAGAAATGGACCTTCCTACTCTTTATTAGATTCCTAAACTACAAAAGAATCCGGTTAAACAAAGGTACATTGCTGGGTCAACTAATTGCTCTACAAAACCTCTTTCAAAGATTTTAACATTCATATTGACATGTATTAAAGAGGGCCTTCAGATTTACTGTGAAACATCATATTACATCAGTGCGTCAATCAGATGAGGATTCTTAAAAACTCCAAAAATTTACTTCAATATCTAAAATCAAAATCTTTGGCTACATGCAACAGCATAAAAACATTCGACTTCTCTACACTCTACACACTGCACTACCAAACCATATTCTCAATTAAAAGATCGCTTAAAACTAGTTCATCAATGTTTTTTCAAGAAAAATGGGACACACAGGTATAAATTTCTTGTTCTGGGTAGAGAAAAGGCTTATTTCGTGAAGTCCACTCTGATTCTGACAAAAAGTATTCTGAACATGAAATTACAAACATGTTAGATTTTCTCATAGACAACAAATTTGGCGGTCTAATTTTTCAACAAACAATCGGCATTCCAATGGGAACCAACTGTGCTCCTCTCCTTGCCGATCTGTTTCTGTACTCATAAGAATCGAACTTCATTCAAGGGTTACTATGTGAAAACAAAAATAAACTAGCCCAATCCTTTAATTTCATTTTTCGTTATATAGATGATGTGTAATCGTTAAATAACGACAAATTCCAGGACTTTCTACATCTTATCTACCCCTGTGAGCTTGAAATTAAGGATACTACAGATACACCAAAGTCCGCTTCATATTTGGATTTATTTCTATGACTATTAAGGACATTTGAAGACAAAACTTTATGACAAACGTGATGACTTCAACTTTCCTATTGTTAATTTTACCTTTTTGAGTAGCAATATACCAACATCGCCTGCATATGGCGTCTATGTTTCTCAACTTATGCGATTTTCAAGGGCATGCTTGAGTTACCCTGACTTTCGACAAAGAGGATTACTGCTGTCACAAAAGCTTCTTAACCAGAGTTTTATCAGGTATAAGTTGATATCATCACTTAGGAAATTTTACGGTCGTCATCACGAATTGATTGACCATTAGAGTGTTCCAATATCTAAGATGATGTTGGACCTGTTCCCACTGTCGTACCCTTTCATGTCCCTCCACCGATTTGTGATTTCCCACAAATTGACATTGTTGAACTTCATGACGGGTGACGTATACGGAGCAGAAACTGCTTACCCTTCCGGAGCACCTGGGTTCACTCCTGGTTTTTATAGGAGTTCGTGTTGTTCATTGTTTTTTAGTTTTTTGTGTTTACTTGTTGTGCTTGTGGTTGTTTATTTGTCTTCCCGGGTTTGTCTGTCCAATGGATCACATTTTTTTTTATTGCTCCTTAGGTATATTTGTCCTTTTTTATAGATTATTTTCATTTTGTTAAGAGACGATATTCCACAGTTGGACCATAATGACACACAATAAAAATTTACATGTATGTAATAAGATACAAGAGGCTGTATTTTAACATCAAATGAACACTTATTGAATTAATTTTTCAACTAATTCATCTTTCTACAAATGCTTCGGATACTGTCTTTTGATATAAAAATCATTTAAATCATTACATATCATATGACCCAAATACTTAATTTCATCAACAAATTCCAACAAATTTCCATTTAAATAAAACTTGAGAATGCTATAAATCTTCGAAAGTTTTGTCTTATAAATCCTACAGAAGCGGTGGAGGGGTGATCTCGTGTTCGTTATAAAAGCTTTCACATATCGATAATAAAATGTATCACAAAATACCGAAATAAATTTGCACTGTATGGCAATTTCGTAGACTGACAACTCATCAGCAATGCTTCAGATCAAAATGTTTGAAATCCGGTTAAAGATATAATGATTAATTAATAAGTTTTCTCAAACATGCAAATGATGGACTAATAGACATGTATCATCTACATAAATAATATTATTTAGTGGTATTCCATTTGAAAAACAACCAACATGGGCTACAGATAACTCTTTGTTCAGATCATTAATAAAAAGAATATAAATATAAATAGATAGGGTTACAAGATACCTCCTTGTCTTACACCATTACTTACATTAAAATCACTAGAGGTGATGATTCGCCCTTCTGAAAACAATAAATCTGGATAACAAACCATAAAATAAGAAAACGAATGATAAAGATTGAAATGTCTGACTGCAGTAGTTTTGCAATAAAGTCCGATGATTAACTCTATCAAACGCCTTGCGTATAGCAAAAAATAAAACAAACAAACAAAGAAAAAAAACAAACAAACAAACAAAAAACAAACAAAAAACAAAACAAACAAAAACAAAAAAAACAAAACAAAACAGGCAAACACAGGACTGTCATGCGTTACATATAGAAAGATAAAATTTCTTTAAAAACAAATAACCATAAGTGAGTAGAGTGGCCATCTTCAATAGAGTAAAATCATGAAAATATCATTTTCATTTATTGTTGTGTAAAGAAAATAGACTGTGTAAAAATTGTGTTGAGGTTGACGATGAACACCATTTTTTCACACTGTAAATTGAATTTAACATAACGGAAACAATTGTTCTGTAATATTTGAATAATCATTTTGGATTCCACTACCGATCCACCATTAATTAAATTAAAAACTATTCTTTGTCCTGCAAAAGAACTTTATCTGAGATTTGTGACTTTATAAAAATTTTTATATAGGTCAAAAGCCTATTATATGTACCCATCAACAATATTGATATTGCAATGATAGTTTTGGGTTTTTTCTTGTCACTATATCGTTTGTTTGTAATTGCTTGGGTGTAAAATGCAAATATAATTTTTTTGTGGGTTTTTTCCTATTTCCGTTTTGTATGTTTTTTATGTGCTTATATTTTATTTTTTAAATTTTTTAATAGTTTGTTTGGTTTTTTTTTATTAAGAAGTATTCCGAGATATTTTCTTGGGTTTTAGTAATCAAATGATATTGTATTTATTTAAAAAATATTCAAATAATCAGCCTATTTACAATTTATTAGAGAGATCACCCCTCCACCGCTTCTGTAGAGCATCCATTGACATTCCTTTCCCACACTAAATGCACCTCTGCAGTGTGATTGTTTCTGTTCAGTTCTGTATACATTTGTTTGTATATATGATCACGGAATGCTGATTTTGCATTTGCAAATAGTCAGAAAGACAAGGCGTTAGTCCGTTTAACACGTGTACTTATAACATGACCAATACGCTTTGGAATCTATCTAGTGAATTTTTTTTCCATCGCTGTATATTTGGCTGGTGATAAAAAGTGTCGTTTTCTTTACCTATATAAATATATAGTGAAGGGTACCTTTTTTATACCAAGGCATGTTTATATCTTAAAGGAATTTGAAAAGTATATTTTACTTTTATATTTCTTGAACCCAGGAAATTTTCTATGTATAATTCGATGGTTTTGGTGTATGACAAAGTAACTGAAGAGTTTAATGACTTTTTTTTCAAACATTGAGAAATAATTGTAAATGAATATGAAAAAAGTATGTGCAATTAGTAAATGGTATCTGTATCTTTCTTTTAAATATTTAGTAAAATATATGAAGTAATTTTTTTTCAAATATTCATAAAAGATTTTATATCATAAATATTTTTCAACAAAAAAAAAATCAATATCTATCAAGAATCAAATATTTATTAAAAATAATTAATATTGGAAGAATTTATAGTTGGTGTTTGGGTTTTGGGTTTTTTTGTTATTTTGAAAAAATTTTGAATTTTTTTCTATATTCGCTAATTAAGTTTTTAATATTATAGTTTGAAGCATTTTTGTATATCCAGAATCAACTTGTACAATTTCTGAAATTAAAAAAGCATTTATTTAAGAAAATATTATTTTGAAATTATTTATATTCTTCAATTACTCATTTAAAATATGTCCCTTGATTACGATCGTCTAATTCTGTCTGTTTGGTGGATAATTAAACCTAAGTTGTTTCGACCTTAAACTGTAAGAGATTGCAATTATCAAAAGTGTGACGAAATAATAGATTATTGTTTCAAGTGCTACATTTCATTAAAAACGACGATCAAATCGTTATCAAGACATATGCCTTTAAAAAATTCACATACCATTTTGAAGTACCGTGACCGCCTTGCATATACCAAAAGAAGTTTTAATGTTATGATATGGCTACGAAATGGGTAACTCCAACTGAATTAGATGTTATATACGTTGTTCGTTGGAAAGGCAATATTTTTCAGTCGAAAAAATGTTGAAACTCTGCAAACAAATACAGATACGCACCTAAAAATGTTCGACGCTCCACATTTTTCCGGTATCCTCCCCACGTTTTCCTCCAATAGCTTTTTACCTGGAGCTTTTAATCACAAACTGACTATCCGTGCGTTTCCCTGAATAAATGGGAAGCCGAAACGTAATAATCTTATTAGACATCAATCAAGCAGTTTGACAATATGACACTAAGATTACTCTCCTTTCACTTTTCGTCCGCTTCGAATGCGCTATTTTTCTTAGCACTTACCAAATTAAGCGGCGCACATACCAATTAGATTGGACCCTCTGATGAAACAGACTATAGTTTTGATATTATTATGTAATATCCTTTTGACACATTAAGAGATAAAACGCCTATATTTTGTTCTTGTACAAACTACCCTTGAAATTTAGAATCATGCTATGATTAACATAAAATGATATGTAAAAAACATATCCACCTACAAAATTGGTTATCATTTTATGAATATTTATTAAAGCGAAAAGTTTGACATAAATACATTGTTACTTTTTGATAAATCAATAATACGTGATTTCCAAAATAATCAAGACTCCAGACTCCACTCTACATTTTACACAATGCCAATTCAAAATGCTGTAAGTTTTCATTGGCTCAAGGAAGACATTAAGATCTGCATATTATACCAGTGTACGTTCAGCAGAAATAAACAAATAATTTTCGAAAAAGATCGAAAAAAATTCAGTCATTTATGTTACAATGTATATTATTCCGCGCAGTGAGATCTAATATCTCCTGGTCACCTCTCAGCTGAAAAAATTATGTTCGAAAATATCAGTTTATTTTCACTCTATCGGAATTCACTTAAAACAAAGTTAGGAGTTTAAACACTTTTTGCATTTGTTTTATTTCAAAATTCTTTTACTTGACAGTTCAATTTACACAACAGACTCAAATACGCCAGGTTTATATGTCCTTAAAAATTCAATTTAAACTTCTTTTGAACAATGACTTTTGGATAATTAGAGGAACTGGCTTTAAATTTGTATTTCTTGTGGACAATGATTTTCTGAAAACGCATTGGATTTTTTTACCTGGATATAAATAATATAAAAAGGTAGAGCTATTAGGCTTCCGTTCATTTACTTTTGTTCTATTCAACACATCCTTATAATATTTCACAACAATAAGAAATAAGGATAAATGGTTGGAATTTTGGGTTCTCCCGTTTTTTCCTGAAGGTAATTATAAGTTTTTTTTTAACTTTTGTTTAAACTTTTTGTCCGATTTTTTTATATCATTTTTTTTTTATTTTTAATGTTCCTTGATGAAAAAGGGCAATATTTTTCCGTTTTGCACTATAAAAGTGAATTCAGGCATTTTTGTGCAACTTTTGTCATTGTCACAAAGAAGGGATTAAACACATGTTAATAACGCTATATACTTGCAATAACCATTTCAGTGTAATGTAAATCTTTTCAACGTCAAATAAGTCAATTTTCAAAATCTAAAGTATGCATGAATGTCAATAGAAATTTTCCTTAATTTATTTTTACTTTTCGCCTACCATCATAAGTCAATTTTCAAAATCTAAAGTATGCATGAATGTCAATAGAAATTTTCCTAAATTTATTTTTACTTTTATACCACCATCATAAAAGTACCTTCCAATTTCTTCTGAGTTACTTTTATGTACGGATTCGGTCTTTGACGACTTATCCATTCCATTTATATTCATTGTATTATATTTTCAACAATTATTACTACCATTTTTCTGAAACGTGATCCAGATCAATTTGGATATATACCTGGAATTTTCAATTTTAATAGATATATAAATTGATCCATTTTATATCAAACATTTAAGGTTCTACATGTACAAACAAGTAAGGCCATGCTTTAGTACATTTGTTTAGTGATATTTCTTGGTTGAATAAACTAAGGTTCTTTAATTAAATACATTTAAAAGTTAATTTTTTATGCGTTTTAACTCAACTGACCAATGGGGCCATGTGAGCTAATACCATCACTTTGCGTCCGCCGTCCGTCTTTGTAATCTTTCCTTTAAAGTTCTCCTCTGAAACCACTTTGCCAATGGGGACGAAACTCAAAACTTTAGTGAGATGGTCCGTTGGTGGCCCTGCATCCCTGATTTCAAACCAACATGGCTGTTATTACTGAAAACAGAAAAAGAGGGTAGATTTTTAAAATCTTATCTGAAACCACCGGGCCAATTGGAACCAGACTTTGCAGCAATGGTCATGAGATGGTTATCGTTAAGAATACTGTCCGGTGATCCGTACTGTCAATAATGCTCCAGCCGAACTTAGCTTAACATAGGACCTGTAGGAAAATTCAAAAAATCCTCTTGTCTGAAACTACTTGGCCAATGACACCAGACTTCCTTTAGTATCCCTGCACTTCGAAGAAGCTCGGGGATATTATTATCGCCCCCCTCCGTCTATCCGTTTGTCCGTCCGTCGTACTGTCTGACCGTCCGTCCGTCACACTCTCGTGACCGTAACTCTTCATTCATTTTTAACTTCATGCATTTGATTTCTATACAGTATTGTCACATATTGTATGTAGATGCGCAATAAGGTTTTGGAATTTTGATTTAAAAAAATTGGGCCCACAGGGGTAAAATTTCGAAAATTTGGAAATTTAAGCTTGTGACCTAAACTCCTCATTCAGTTTTATTGTCAGATTTTGGTTGTAAATGCTCAATAAGGTTTCAGAATTTTGATTTTAAAAATTGGGGCCCACAGGGTTAACACAAGTCAGTATGGGAAACACATGCAAAAATCTTCTGGAAAACCGCTCAATTTTAGAATATACTGACCTGTAAGTAGAAGGACCTTGATGCAGAAATATTTGGTCCCTACAAGGCTTACCAGACTTTATAATAATAGGGAAAAGTGACCTCTCTTTGAGGTACATTAATAAAAACAGCTTTCAGTCCAGGTGAGCGATACAGGCTCAACCCTCTGAGCCTCTAGTTCATTTTCATGCAATTAATTTCTTTACAGTATTTTTACACACTGTACATAGATGTACAATAAGGTTTTAGAATTTTCATTTTCAAAAATTTGGGTCTGTAGGGGTTACAATTAAGCTAGAAACCTGTATTGTCGGAATGAACAGTGATCCCCGCAACCCCTGTAAGTAGTTGGGTCACTGACCTATAGTAAAAAAATAAAACCTTATTGCCATCCAAAAATAGTATGTACAGGTAGTCATTCTATAAAGAAGTTAAATCAATAAACCTAATGAAAAATGAAAAAACCTTAGTTCACAAGTTTAAACTGACAATTTTTGAAATTTGACCTAAGTGAACCCCCGGGTTAAAAATCGATATTCTAAATCCTTATTGTGCAACTAGATATAATACTATATCTAAACGAAATGAAAAAATGTGAAATGTAAGAGACGTTAATTTCGACTCCGTGGACCCCAATTTTAGAAAATAAAAATTCTTAAACGTTATTGCAAATCTGCATATAGTGTTTGCCAATACTGTATAGAAATAAAATGCATAAATTGATAAACAAAAGACGAGTTTATGTCACAAGCTTAAATTGATAGTTTTTCAAAATTCGACCCCTGTGGGCCCCACTTTTAGAAAATTAAAATTCTAAAACATTATTCCACACCTGCATAGAGTGTATGACGATACCATATAGAAATAAAATGCATAAATTGTTAAATGAGGAGTTTAGGTCACAAGCTTAAATTGACAATTCTTGAATTTCGACCCCCGTGAGCCCAAATTTTATAAAATCAAAATTCTAACCCCTAATTGCGCATCTGCATATAGTGAATGACATAAATTGAAAAGTGATGACGAGTTTAGGTCAGAAGCTTGAATTGCAAATTCTATTTAGAAATTAAATTCCTAAGCCCAAAAGTGAAGGAGGAGGTGATGTCACAAGAAAGTGTGACGGACGGAGACAGTCGCTATATCCCCGAACTTTCTTCGAAAGTGCGGTCATAAAAATTGCGAATTATAAGCTGGTGACCAAAACTCTTCTTTCAGTTTTTATTTCATGCATTTAATGTCTATACAGTAATAATTTTCCAAAATTTGGGCCTATATTCAAAGACTTGATTGTGAAAAAGGTGCACAGACATACAACATGTGGGGAGTGCGGGGATAGCTCTCGTTTCCGACTGCATCAATCTAGTTTAGAATTATGTCCGATTACCCTGACAATGAACAAGATGGTCACCATTGTTGTACCTTGTTTAACATAGGACCCTTCATGAAAATTCATTTAAAAATCTTCTTTATCTGAAAACACTTCGCCAGTTGTAACCAAACTTGACACCAAATTTAATCTGTGGTGCTCTTTCAGAATCTGGAATTTGAATCAGAATGTCCACTACAGACGAACTTAGCTAATATAAGACCCTATGAGAAAATTCATTTAAGATCTTAAGTTTTGAATCAGTTATGGCAGCAGTTGTCTGAGTCTTGTCTTAGGTCGTCTATTGTAAGAATTGTATTAACAATTTGAATATGTACGAACATTTTATTTCAAAACAGATTATCATTCTTCAACGCGTTTTGCAATAAACGTGTTTAATACAAGTAAAAATTGCTTCAAAAGAAGCAAAGCAATTGCGCTGCGCACAAATAATCATTTTTTAATTAGATTATGCCTATATGTATGAAATAATTTATTTATCATGTTTAGAGACAGTCTGTGATTAAATTTTTGTACTTCCACAGATAATTGTTTAAGAGATATGTAAAACAATATTTTCCTTATCAATATGACCAGCACATGACATAGACTTTTCATGTCCAAGTTATAATTTCATTTTTCAGCTGTATTTGTAACATTGGTATACTTGTGCATAATCATCCGATTTGTTCAGTGATATGCTTAGACCATGAACAGCAAATGAATCTAAATGAAATATTTGAATGAAAACTCTTACACAGAATGCAATATATTGGAAAGCATACATTCAAAAAAGTTTATATTTAATGTGTGCGTTGAGAATTTTGTAATCGTCTGGGGTCCTTTGCAGAAAAATATTTAGTGGAATCAAGTGTTGCTACACAGAAATACAGTGGGTCAGCTCTAACCTCTATAGAACTATCCTAAACTGTCAGAACGGTTCTAGAACTATCATCCTGACACTTTTAGAACCGTTTATGACAGGGTGTATCCTGACCTAGAACTGTTCTGGGCAGGTCTAACCTAGAACCCTTCTGAACTCTAGAAGCATTTATGATAGTTCTACCCTAGAACCATTCTTGATGGTTCTGTCGTAGAACCATTTATGACGGTTCTACATCAGAACAATTTAAGACAGGGTTGGTTCTACCTAGAACAGTTCTGGAATGGTTCTAGAACCGTTGTCTCTGACATAATGGTAAAGAGGTTAGAACTGATCTCAACTGTATTACCACTTAGAATGCGTATTTGTATAATAGTTGGCCAGTTGAGAGTTCTTGGTCATGAACATTACGACATTATAAATGTTTATATAAAAGCCACTTAGCCATGCAAATGAGGTCAGGAGACGTTACATCTGCCAGAATGAATCCAATGCATATTCACAGCAAATAATTTAAACCTATTGAAAAAAGATTGACGCAAGTCACTGGACAGTGAAAATGAGGTCAAAGTCAAGTAATACCTACCAGAATGAAATGTACATCTTTCAATGTATCGATCACAAAATATAATTGACATAACCCTTATAGTTACTGAGAAACTGACCTAATCACGAAAATGTTAAACAAATTTATCAAAGTCATTCAAAGGTGAAATTAAAGTAAATGTCAAGCGATACCCATAAGACAAGCACACCTTCATGTGTGTCTAAACACCAAATAGTGTTTATCTATCCATTATAGTTATTGAGAAACAATGTTTTTAAAGTCACATGAGCATGAAAACGAGGTCAAGGTGAAGTGATACCTGGTAGACTGACATGTGTGTCTTCCATGTATGTGCACATATAATCTAGTGAACATACACTTATAGATCCCGAGAAATGACCTCATCACAAAAAATGTAACACAAATTTATCAAAGCCAATCAACTGTAAAATTGAGGTTGTGCAAATGAGCCAATTCAAGGGAAATTAATCAAAAATACAAAAATGATCAAAAGTAATAATAGAAATAATAAGGGGTTTCTTTGAAATGTTCATTCAGTAAATAAATATGTACAATAATAAAAAAAAAACAACTTTATTATACTGTTTGATAGTCCAGAAATAATACATGTATGTCACCTTGAACTACATATTACGTACATGTATCTTGTTAAGTTCTATGTTAAGGTATATAAATGCAATCTGAATAAATAAAGTTTCTTAATGGTCATCCTATGCGTCAACTTCAGTTCCTTACTTACAAAGTTAGGATATTATGGGTGGTATATTTTGATCATATTGTAATATGTAGCTAACCCACTGCTTTAATGAATCACTTCGTATTAAGTCTGGGATGTTACCTGGAAGTCTTTCCGGGAAGAATTCCTGGTAATCATATTTATATTTCATGTATTTGGAATCTGAAGAACATATGAAATCATGTTGAATATTTTCCCGAATTTCTTACCACTTATGATTTCTTTGGGACTTCTGCCACAACATTAGTTTCATTGATGTTTGCACTTCTGTTTATATTTATATTGTAATTTTATCAATGTGTCTTAGGTGAATATGAATATAAGAAAAAATGGCATACATGTATTAACAATAAAATCTATGCGACTACTTCAATATCAATAGTTTTGAAGAAAATTCCAATAATATGTTTTTTATTGTAAAATTATAATGTATATTGAAAACGGAACTTGATTTTTTTTATACACGGAAATGAACATATGCTCATGTTATGTAAATAAAGTTTAATTACTGCATTAAAGTCAAATAAAAATGCTTTAAAATATCTTTTTGTTAATCTTAATTCACGCTTGTTAAAAAAGACAATACTTATTATAATTTTTGTTTTGCCACATCAAATTAATTTTTAAAGATTCGCATCAACGTATGCTGAAAATATTTGGGCAGGCTAGAGGATTTTAATTTTTTATTTTCTCTATCAAACTTTGATGTTCTCAGGTGACGCGCAACTGCTGCTGATGACTGCTCGAAGATAATTTTAGTACCATGTTCCGTTTATTATCCATTATCAGACAGCAGTATATATACAGAAGGAAAATATCGAGGTTGTCCGAGTCAATATGAAAATTCGGAAGATTACTTTAGGCTACACAACATGAACAAAGAGCTATCCTAGTATAGAAGTAAGGGTTCCAGATGGAAACCAGACGCCAGACGCCCATTAACCCATTATAACAAACCAAATACAAATAACACTGCTGATGCGCAGCGCAATGAATAAAGATGACTTATTCAATAGTAAATAACTACCTTTGTATAGGTCTGGAAATATTTTTAAAGTTCAGTGTGTCTAAAACTTTCTTTCAAGTAATTTGTTATTCATAAAAAAGAATTAGAATTTGTCAGAGATAAATGACTCTTTGTTGATGGTTTCATATAAATTAAGGATAAGAAACATGTTTAAACACATAATAAAAACATTCAATATATTTATCCCCCCAACTTTCGAAGAAATTTCGGGGATATAGCGATTGTATCCGTCCGTCCATCCGTCACACTTGTTTGTGACATCAACTCCTCCTTCACTTTTGGGTTTATATAGGATGGTTGAATATATATGCGCAGTAAGGTTTTAGAATTTTGATTTTCTAAACAAGGGGCCCACAGGGTCTAACTTCTAAAATTTTGTATTCAAGCTTTTGACTTAAACTCGTCCTTCATTTTTCAATCTATGCATTTTATTTCTATACAGTATTGTCATGCACCATATACTGATGTGCAATAAGGTTTAAGAATTCAAATTTTCTAAAACTGGGGCCCACAGGGGTCGAATTTAAAAAAAAATTGTCAATTTAAGCTTGTGACGTAAACTCCTCTTTCATTTTTCGTTTTATGCACTTTATTTTTAGCTCACCTGACCCAAAGAGTCAAGTAAGCTATTCTCATCACTTAGCTTCCGTCGTCTGTTAACTTTTACAAAAATCTTTTCCTCTGAAACTACTAGGCCAAATAAAACCAAACTTGGCCACATGCATTATTAGGGCATCTAGTTTTAAAAATATCTCCGACGACCCCGTCTGCCAATCAACCTAGCCGACTTGGCCAAAAATAGAACATAGGGGTAAACGTCAGTTTCGTATTATATCTCAAAAACTAAAGCATTTAGAGCAAAACTGACACGGGTAAAAATGTTCACCAGGTCAAGATCTACCTGCCATGAAATTTTCACACGAAACAGTCAACCCTTTGTTGGGTTATTTCCCCTGAATTGTTATTTTTTAAGTGAATTTTGCAGTTTTAGGTTATTATCTTGAATATCATTATGGATAAAGACAAACTGTAAACAGCAAAGTTGTTCAACAAAGTAAGATCTACAAATAAAATAACACGACCAAAATCGTTGATTGACCCTTTAAAGAAGGCGTCCGGTGTGAACTTCCCTTTAAAGATATTCTCCTCTGAAACCACTGGGCCAATTGAGACAAACTTTAGTGGAATGGTGCTTGTGTCCTTGGTCCGTTTGACCCCCTTCCGAATGTATATCCGGGATCCCCGACTTCCAGTGGATATGGCTTCTGTGACTAAAAATAGAAAAAAAGAAGGGGGGTTGGATTTTAAACTCTTTTTCTATCAAACTACATGGCCAATTGGAACTAAACTTGGCAGTAATGTTCCTCAGGAGGTTCTCTCAGAATTTTGTCCGATACCCAGATGTCAACCAAGATTATTTATACAGCCGAATTTAGTTTAACAAAGGACCCTATGGAAAAATTCATTTAAAAATCTTCTTGTCTGAAACCACCAAGGCAATTGAAACGAAACGTGGCAGCAATTGTCCTTACAAGATCTTCTTTAATAATTAGGTCTGATGACCTGGACTGTCAACCTAGATGGCCGCCACAGCCAAACTTAGTTTAACATGGGAAAATTCATTTAAAACCTTCTTGTCTGAAAATCCTGAGCCAATTGGAACCAAACTTGGCAGCAATGGTCCTTAGATTAGCCGGTCAACCAAGATGGCCTCCACAGACGAACTAGTCTAACATAGGACCCAAAGGGAAAATTTTACTTAAAAGTCTATTTGACTGAAACCAGACTTGGCAGCAATGATCCTTGCATGGTACTCTTTCAGAATTATGTCCGATGACCCAGACTGTCGACCAATATGGCCACCACAGCTGACATTAATTTATCATACGACCCTATGAGAAAATTCATTTAAAAATCTTTTTGTAAGAAACCACTGAGCTAATTGGAACCAGACTTGGCAGAAATGGTACTTAGATGGTTCTCTGAAGACCTGGAATGTCAACCAAGATGGCTGCCACAGCTGAAATTAGTTTTAGCATAGGACCCAACTTGAAAATTCATTTAAAAATCTTCTTGTCTGAAATCATCGGGGCAATTGGAACCAGACACAGCAGCAATGGTATTAATTGGTCCTCTTTCAGAATTGTGACCGATGAGGCGATGACCTGGACTGTAAACCAAGATAACTGCCACAGCCAGTTAGTTTAACATAGGACCCTATGGGAAAACCAGCCAAATTGACTGTGACACATAGATTTTTAGTCCTGTTTAAGGTTTACAAGTTAAATTCACGTGAGCAATACAGACTCTTTTTATGAGCCTCTAGGTATACAATAGTGTCATGTGCCATGTGTAGATGCGCAATAAGGTTTAAGAATTTTAATTTTCTAAAATTGAGGCCACAGGGGTCGGATTTAAAAAAAATTCATATCAAGATTATGACGCAACCTCTTTATTTTTCAATTTATACATTTTATTTCTATTCAGTATTGTAATGCATAATATTTACACGTGCTATAAGGTTTTAGAGTTTTGATTTTCAAAAAAAGGGGCCCACAGGGGTTGAATTTCGAAAATTGGAAATTTAAATTGTGACCTAAACTCCTCATTCATTTCTCATTTTATGCTTTTAATTTCCATACAGTATTATCACATACTGTATGTAGATGCGCAATAAGGTTTTCGAATTTTGATTTTTAAAAACTGGGGTCCACATGGGTCGAATTAAAAAAAAATTGGAAGTTTAAGCTTGTGGCATAAACTCCTCATACATTTTTCGTTTTATGCTTTAATTTCTATACAGTATTGTCACATACTGTATGTAGATGCGCAATAAAGTTTTGGAATTTTGATTTTTTTAAACTGGGGTCCACAGGGGTCGAATTTTGAAAATTGCAATTTAAGCTTGTGACCTAAACTCCTCATTCATTTTTCACGTCTGCATTTAATTTTTATGCCATATTGTCACATACTATATGTAGATGCGCAATAAGGTTTTAGAATTTGATTTTCAAAAATAGTTGCCCAAAGGGGTCGAATTTCGAAAACTGGAAATTTAAACTAAACTGCTTATTAATTTTTCATTTTATGCTTTTAATTTATATACAATATTGACACATAGTGTATGTAGATGCGCAATAAGGTTTTAGAATTTTGATTTTGACATCTTGAGGCCCACAGGGGTTGTATTTCGGAAATAGTGAATTAAAGCTTGTGTCTTAAACTCCTCTTTCATTTATCTTTTAGATTTAACAAATTTATCTGTATATATATAATATTGTTCTTTATTTTCTGTAGATATGCGGAAAGGTTTTTAATTTTGAAAATCTATTAAGGGATCAAATTTTGGGACCGAAAATGGTGAAATTGCTAATTTTGCTTTGTCTCTGGAAATACTCATTCATTCTTTGTTTTAGTGGTTTCATTTGTTTATCATATTGTTCTTCACTATGTGTAGATGTGCAATAAGGTTTTCAATTTTGAAATTTGATTCAGGGTTCCAATTTTCAGACTGAAATTGTTAAATTGCTAATTTTTCACGGTTAATTGTTTTTTGATTTGTGCAATGCGGGAATTGACATCGTTTCTGATGGCACCTAGTTTTAATTGTTTTGGGTTTTGATTGTTGTGCTTATTAATTCAGCATTATATCTTTAACCGGATTTCCAACATTTTGATCTCGAGCACTGCTTATGAGTTGTCAGTCAACGAAATGGCCTTACAGTGCACCAAATTTGATCGGTATTTTGTGATACATTTCATCGAGTCTTTAAGTCTCTCAAACTGTAGAGGTTTTCTTGTGTTTCATATACATGTAATTATATTGCACACTTTCTTGTGACATCAACTACTCCTTCACTTTAGGGATTATATACATGTAGAATTCTTGCATATTGCCTGTAGATGAGCAATAAAACTTTAGAATTTTGATTGTCTAAAAAGGGGCCCACAGGGGTCAAGCTTCGAAAAATTCGAAAAATGAGACTTAAACTCGTCTTTAATTTTTCAATCTATAGATTTCATTTCTATACAGTATTGTCATGTACCATATGCAGATGCGCAATGAGGTTTTTGAATTTTTATTTTTTTAAACGGGAGCCCACAGGGGTCGAAATTTCGAAATTTTCAATTTAAGCTTGTGACCTAAACCCCTCTTTCATTTTGCAATTTGTGCATTTTATTTATATATAGTATGGTCCTACACTGTATATACAAATGCAATATGATTTTAGATTTTTTTAACATAGGGTCCACATGGCTATAATATCAAAATTGTATGATTAAGCGCTTCTCTTTTTTCAATGGGTTTGTTGACTCGATTTCTTAATAGAACGATATTTTTGGACTGGAATAAGTTTTTATATTTTTGAATCTCGTTAAGAGTCCCTGTTTACAGGGGTACAGGGATCACTATCGATATTCTAGCCCTACTATCATCATGGTCTTAATTTAAATATTGGTAAGATCGGGCTTGCACCACCTTCTCAAACCCTCTAAAATTCACATCTTTAAACTAATTTTGATATTTTTTAGATCGCTACTCTATAATCATATATTTCCCCACTCCTTTTGAGAAGGCGCATTCATTGATTATATTGGGAACCCTAGGGGTATGCTCCACCACCTCAAAATGAATTTGCAACTTTGGAAAATTTGACATCCCCAAACAGAACATGCTACACGGAAGACAACAAGAGAGAAGATAATACTGATTTACTTGTTTGTCTGTCGAGACCGTGTGTTGGACTTCAGAGCATCATGTGATACGACTTAAAAAGTCAGACTAAAAACAGAACTACAAAAAGAAACATTACTTTTATTAGTTATTTTTAAATACGAACATTTTGGTGATAATGAAAGTGGAAAATACACGAAATATGGCATTTTTGTTATTTATCTCCAAAACGGCGTACTTTTCCTTTTGGTCTCTGCTGCTGTAGTCTACAGGTCAAATATTTAGAAGCAGATTTTTAGATCAAACGAAATATCAAAATGAATCCTCTTTGTTATAGCTAGGTACCTAGGGGTCAGATGAATTTTTTTAATTATATCATTTAACTAGAGGTAGCGGCTGTGAGAACAGCTATACCAGTAGTATATGGGCACAGGCAAATTATTATTTGAGGCGGTGGAAGAGGTGGAGGATCATGAGAAGGATCATCCGGAAGTGACGTCAACCGGAAATGACGTCACAGGAAATGACGTCATGGGAACCGGAAGTCACATGACCGGAACCAGAAGTGGTTTTTTGCGCGCATGCGCAACCGGAAGTGGCGTGTTTTCTCGCCATTTCTTTACAGAAGTGACGTAAGGCACGTGCTGGGACCCGGATGTGTCGTTTGCGCATGTGTAGGCGAAACTGGAAGTACAAGGAAGAAGTTTGCGCGCATGCACAACCGGAAGTAGTGTTTTCCCATGATTTGTTGTCGGAAGTGACGCAAGTCACGTGCTGAGACCCGGACGTGTGGTCTGCGCATGTGTGTCCGGAACTGGAGTACTGGAAATGGTCTGCGGGCATGCGCAACCGGAAGTAGTGTGTTTTCCCGCCATATCTTTACGGAAATGACGTAAGTCACGTGCCAGGGCCCGGACGTGTCGTCTGCGCATGCATGACCGGAACCGGAAGTACCCGGAAGTGTTTTGGGCGCAAGCGCAACCGGAAGTTGGATTTTCGCGCCATTTTTCCATGATTTGTTAAAGGAAGTGACACAAGTCACGTGCCAGGACCCGGACGTGTGGTCTGCGCATGCGTACCCGGAACTGGAAGTGGGTAACGCGCATGCGTAACCGGAAGAGATTGATTTTCCCCATGATTTGTTTACGGAAGTGACGTCAGTCACTAGCTTGGGCCTGGGAATTCTGATTGGATTATCTCCCTTTTCCCAAACTTCTCGGTCGTCTCTGAATCTTTCAGCGGTCTCTAGGGACTGATACTCTCACTGTTATGTCGAAGTCCGAGAGTATACGAAGTATACTATTGGATTATCTCCCCTTATCCCGCTCTTTTCATCTGCGGGAAATGTTTTCTGTGAGGACCAAAGGTAGGATTAGATTATGTCCAAGTGATACTGTCATAAGGTCAATGGAGGGGTGTCCTTAGTAACCGCCTTAGCAACGGCGGTCCATTTCATTGCTCTATGATGCACTTCGTTTCTCTTTGCTGCTCATCGCTAATCATGACCTTACTCGCGTGCTCATTTCGGTCCTGCTGCTTGTTGCTGTTCGTCATCGGTGCTATTCTCTTGCTCATCGCTGTTTTTCTCTTGCTCTTTGCTGTTCATCGCTACTCATGACCTTACTCACGTGCTCATTTCGGTTTTTGGTGCTATTAGTCACTGTTTTCGCTGCTGCTGCTGCTGCTCAAGGAATGGGGTTTGCTGACGTTTAACATGACGTTTCAAATCGGAAGGCCACTCGGTACTCATGCTGTCGGTTTGACTGCTAAATCAAGACTGATCGATGTGATTGTATACAGGGATATTTATCGTGTAATGATGACAAACACAAATGAAACAGTTTCATATTTTATTTTACATTTTTACAAAATCTACACCAGTCAATGTTTTAAGTTCTGGTTCTTTCTCTTCAAACAAAGGTATGATCTTCTTCAGTTCTTTCCATTCGAAGGTGTCCAAGCCGATTCCTCTCTTTGTTGGACGATGATCCAGTTTCTGCGGTATAAAGTGCTTTCTTATCCAAATTGTGGGATATGGGGCTTTGACGGTGACGAATACATTGTCCCCAATGTGATATCTCCAGTCCACTGGTTCCTTATCCTTTACTCTACCGATCAAATCATCCAGAACATTGGTAGTCTCGCATAAAGCTTTCCATTGTATCAAAGATAAGCTCACTCCGTTCTTGGTGGGCACCGTTTCGCTTTCCCAACATCGCAAATCCACTCTCTTGCTACCTTTCCATTCTGTCAGCTCTGCATACGTTCCTCCACCGAGTGATACTTTCAAAGGAATATTGGAAGCTCTCAGGGCGTCTTGGACGAGATCGTTCTTGGTCTGGTCTTTGGTTTTCTTTTCTTTACTAGACATATCGGCTGACTGTAGTATGATTCTTCTTCTTACTGATTTGGTCTATTTACATATCGGAGCCTTTGTGAAGATGGATTGGATTCGTTCTTATAATATGAAACGTGAAACAGGATTGGCTATCTTTCCGACATCGTGATTGGTTAACTTCTCTCGTTCCGATTTGCCGAATCTGGAATTTTCATTGGTCAATTCCAACCATTTCGATAGATCAACACGATGGTATACTGTCCAAATATGCGGCGCCCAATCCGGAAACTCCAGACAATAGGTACGAGTAAACGCCGACAATACGACCAGTCTTCCTTGGTTCACCACACCGTCTTCGAAAATGGCAGAGACGATTCTCTCAAATACTTGTAAGGGGTCCATCGTACGAATGATTTCTCTGACTATCTTCACTTCCTTTTATACATTTATGACATGCGACTACTCTGCATTGACAGACTTGTAACTGTCTACATATATACATGTGTATATAGTGTTGCCAGAAGATACCGATACATAGGTTTTAAATATGAGGCACTGGCAGTCCACCCGGACAAGAAAATACCGGCAATCGTGTCCAGGATGAACGAGATTACATCCGCCATCTTTCCTGACATGGTTCGCCACATTTTCGAACTTCAGACCACGGCCTTCAAGATCAACGTGTCGTTTGGATTTGTACTGAGGAACGCAAAGATCACCTAAGCAAGCGTGACTGTTTGCCTCCTGTTTGTCACGCTTGCACCAGTGAACCACCGACGTGGGGTATTGATCGTTTAGAATAGGAGTGCGAGACAGACCCACGATAAGGGTTAGAGACAGGACTAGCATCAGGGTTAAAGTTAGGGTTAGGGTTAGGGTTAGAGTTAGGGTTGGGGTTAGGACTCGAGTTAGGGTTATGGTTAGGACTGAAATCCGTAAACGTTCGTTCCCGTCCGGAAAGACTCTGAAATTTCTGTTTCATAAGGGTGCTCTCTTTCAGGTCCGCGATACTGGGCGCAGCCATCTTTGATGTCCATCGTAACATCAACGGGACCGAGAACATTCGTTCCTGTCCGGAAAGAGTCTAAAATTTCTGTTTCATCAGCCATCTTTCATGTCCATCGTAACATCAACGAGACCAAGAGGTGATTTATAACGAAACAGTAAGAATCCCATCTTCTCCTCGGCACACCACCAGCAGCAGCAAAAAACCGAAATGAGAACGAAAGCATGGTGCTAAATAGAGATGAGCAGGAAAGAACAGTACAGAAAAGGAGAAGAGCAGCGATGAGCAGCAAACTACAATGACGAGCAGCGAACTGTGTGGTCTGAATGAATAGACAAAAACAATCTTCGTCACCATGACGCCAATGGAAAGCTTTTAACGAAAATATAATCAGAGGTTTTGTTTAATTTCGTCCGTTGTTTGAAGACCGTCAATCAACACACACGTATCAATGGAGTCGAAAACGCCTCTCGGTTTATTGGTTCCTGTTCGATATTTAATACCTGTGGATCTTTCTAACACCAAAGCAAAACCAGAAATGGAAAGGAAAATACTTCCAACCAAAGTGGAGATAACCAAACGGCTGGACAACACAAGTGGAGGACCCAGTAAAGTGTATCCAAACAAGAAATGTACAAAGTGTCAAATGAACAAGAGCTTTGCCGAATTCTACAAAAACATGAATATCTGCAAGGGGTGTAGAAGGATTGAAAACGAGTGGACAAGACTTAATAGAGACCTCATCAGAAACGTGAAATCTGAACTGCAACAATCTCGAAACGAATACTTTGCCAAACGTTTGTGTATGAATCAAAAAGCCGTTGAACCTGTAGCTAATATAAGCACTTGCAGGACGACCGGAGCTCATTCTAATATCAAATCCCAGGAAAGAAAGACGTCTCAAATGTATACCTGTGACATATGTGCCAGTCCAAGCGAAACTTCAACCTAGTGCGACACAAAAAGAATGCACACGATATGGAAGAGGATTCAACAGACTATAGTGATTCAGTCTCAGACACCACCACAGAAGCCGATAACGAGGAAGCAATGCAAACAGTCCCCATGGGAAGTCATTTTGAATAGAACATTTCAAGTACATCAATAGGAATACTCACAGAAAGTAAACGAACTAGTTGAAGCCGAAATGGAAGAAGACAAGGCAGGCTTGGCAGCATATAGAGACATTTTTGACACATATAGAGACGAAATGCGAAAGCATTACATCGGACTGATGTCCTGGCATCAAGACATGAAAAGAAAGATCAAGAAAACGGCTAAACGCCTAAGAGAAGAGGAAGACTACGAATCAAAAGAATCATGGGAATATACCGTAGAAAAACGAAAATATCTGCTTAACCGTGTATTGAACGACTACGACCCACCACCAGCTGAAGACAGCAATGACTCTATGTGACGGAGAAATTGGAACATATTACAAAGAAAAAATATATAAAAAAAAAATAAAAAATAAAAAAGGGAAGGAGGGTAATGCAGCCTATCTTATGATAGCCAGTCACAAGTCTGGATAAATGCAGAGTGGCCTTTCAAATGACCTGGGTGTAAGGGTACTCTCGCACAGATCCAATCTTTGACTAACGACAATCGACCACCACGAGCAGCAGCAGCCCCAAAACCGAAATGAGCAGGCGAGTAAGGTCATGAGTAGCGATGATCAGCAAAGAGCAAGAGAAAAACAGCAATGAGCAAGAGAAGAGCAGCGATGACGAACAACAACAAGCAACAGGAGCAACAGCAGCAGCAGCAAAAACAGGGACAAGTACCCCCAAAAAACCGAAATGAGCACGCGAGTAAGGTCATGATTAACGATGAGCAGCAAAGAGCAAGAGAAAAACAGTGATGAGCAAGAGAAGAGCAGCGATGACGAACAGCAACAAGCAGCAGGACCTTGTTGATCAAGGGTAACCTAGATTATAATTTAATATACAATTAATGTAACAATACTTTAATAAAGAGATCAAATGTAATGTAAAATGTATATTTTTATTAATAAGTCTGCTGTGATATGTACTATCATAAGGAAAAAAGGGTGTATCATATACAGGTATGTAAGTTCTGTATAAATTAAGACATGATCAGAATATGTTAAAAGTATTCCCCACTTGCGGATATTAGAGCTGTCTCCCATACGAAAAGTTATCCTTCCTGACAAAAGGTTTCTTATATTCAACACGAAGGGCAAAAATTGAATACAATTTTTTCTCTCAAAATACTGAATTTGATAATGTCTTTATCAGACCAATTTGCTTTTTAAATATCGATTCAGCCTTGAGCTGGATTTCAAAGAGTCAACATTTTAAAAATTTATACCTGCCCTTGTGACAGCTCACAATTTCCATTAATATTCCTTGTGTTTTCAACTTCAGTGTTGAAAACATTGTAGAATATTACGCGCTAAATGTTAGTTACGTTCATGATAATAAAACATGCCATTTATTCCTATATACCACAAATCGGCTCCTTCTGTTAGTGGAATCAGGTACATATGTGAAATTTATACAGAAAAAAAAAATATTAAATTTACTAAAATCTCCCGAAAGCATACAATGCTGTCGGCCTTTTAGACGCACCTAAGAGTATTGTATCTAGAAAAATTGGACAAGGAGTGATTATAACCATAATAATTTTATATGTGAAGGAGCAATGTTTACCCTTTATTATTCCAAGTTTTCATTGAAAACAAACATCAATTAATGGTTCTTTCAGGATTGAGAACAGGACACCCCCAATTTTTTTCAACACAAAAAATGTCGGCCATTAGTGCGCAGTAAACATAAAGGTCACCATATATAGTTCACTTCCGGTTTATGCAAAGGACCTAATTATGCATGACTACAGTATCTGGGTCAGTTATGTGTATAATGGAATACTATAGTCTATATCAATATTATATTGTGATTTGCTGTAGGCATTTGAAATTTTGTTGGTATCTTCAGGAATATAACTTTATGTTATTCAATTCATTGTTTTATACAGAAGTGATTATTTAAAAAAGACACGCCTTTTAGCGATCTGTTGTCAGCAGACGAACTTTGTGTTGATGGAAGTATAAAAGCACATGCGTGTGTTTACAAACAAATATCGGGTGCGACGGTGCGTCTGATTAGACGATGCGTCTTAAAACCCGACACGGCTGTGTACAGTATAATATATGGCTTGAAATATAGCTTAAGATTTAGTGTGACTATTGATTAACATTTCTCGAAAACCGTGATCCAGATCAATTTGAACATCTACCTGGAATTTCAAACTTTATGAAATTAGTAAGTTCTGCATGTTAAAAAAGTTAGGTCATGCTTCAGTACATTTGTACTTTTATTGGGATTTACAATAAAGTTAAGGGGGTTTTCCCTGATTAAATACATTTCTGTAAATGTCTGATTGTTCATAATATATATTGCATGTTTGGCTTTTTATAAGATTATCATGCATTTCAAAGAGTCAACATGTTTTTTGGTTTCTATCTACCGTTGTAACGTTAATATTCCTTGTGTTTTCAACGTCAGTTTTAAACCAATATTGCATGGTGCGCCACATTGTAGAATATTACACGCTAAATCTTGGTTACATTGTACGTTCATGATTTTGAACATGACTAAAACGTGCCATTTATTATTCCAATATACCACAAATCGGCTCCTTCTGATGATGGAATCATGCACATATGTGAAATTTATACAGGAAAAAATCTATGATAAAAAATTATTAAATTTACGAAAATCTTCCGAATGCATACAGTATATATATGGCTTGAATATAGCAAAAGGTTTAGTATTGGTAATTCACCTCATGTTTATTAAATAAAAGGGCGTAGCCCCACGGTTTAATAAACATGAGGTGAATTACCGATTTATTCTATGTTCGACCTTGTCCTTTAGTTATCAACAGATGTAAATTTCACCCTGACAATAGAGTGCAGAAATTCCCCATCTACATGATCTATTTGAACTGTTGATCATCTTTTTTCATCTGGCCTTTTTTTCATTGGAACAGAATGCACAGTGTTCTGTTTGTTTAGAATGAACTTTTCCGGTTTGCTGGTTTTCTGTAATTTGTAGCCGTATATGAATATCTTCTCTATGTAGAAACTCATTAATTCACCCTGTCCTTTACATGTACATGTATCTGTTTTGTAAAAATCTTGGGACAATTCCATATGATAAATGGATATATGTGATTAACATTTCTTCAAACATTTGTGTGTAAAATGAATTTAAACAATAGCCTAACAGGTCTGTATCATTTTATGTCATCATCTTATCAGTATGTTGATAACAAATACACATGTGTGTTTACAAAACTTAGAGGAAAATTAGTAATTCCACTATCAATACATGTCAGTTATCTCCAAGACAAACCTCTACCTCATTAATATGTATAACATAATACTGAATAAATACCTCTGCATTTGGCGGGTGCAAGCGCGAATTTGTAATTATAAGCGCATTGAGGGTATATTGTCGTTGTCTCCGTCCGTCTGTCTGTCTGTCCGTCTGTCACACTTTCTTGTGACATCAACTCCTCATTCGGTTTTGGGTATAGAATTTTAATTCCTTCACAGTAGTGTTGCATTTATCCTGTAGATGCGCAATAAGGTTTTAAATTTTTTTATTTCGCTCAACGGGTGAAATGTGGGACCAAAAATTAGCGAATTAGCATAATATGCTTGTGAAATCAACTCCTCATTCATTACTGATGCAAGGCTTCTACATTCATTATAGAATGATTGTACATGTGATAAAGATGCAATAATAAGGTTTTAAGTTTTCTATTTCTTTCGTGGAGCGAAATTTGGGACCGAAAATGAGCGAATTTTCAAAATATGCTTAAAACATCAATTTTTGAAGTATTTTTTATTCTAGGCTTCTGGTTTCTTTTTGGTAAATTGTCCACGGTGTAAAGATGGAAAGACAGGTTTCAAAATGTTCATTTTCGCTTAATGGAAGAAATTAACAAATTGTCAAATTATGAATGTGACATCAACTCCTTATTGATTATTGATGCTATGGTTCTACTTCGATGATAGAATCATTATACATATGATGTAAAAGCGCAATAAGGTTTTAAAATTTTGATTTCATTCATGGGGCGAAAATTGGGACCGAAAATGAGCGAATTTTCAAATATGCTTAAAACATTAATTTTTTAGGCATTTTTTATGCTAGGCTTCTGGTGTCTTCATAGGTAGATTGTCCATGATGGACAAATGCAAAAAGATGTTCCCATGGCATATAGGAAGTATTATAATTATCAAAATAAGCTGTTGATTTTTTTTCCATTTAAAGCAAAAATGTAAATAAATTTTCTGACCTCATCAAATCTGCCAGCACCCCACACCCCCTCCCCTCAAATTCAAATGGTCATCCCCTTGGGTTATGTGGGATGGACTGAAATGGTTTTTGCTAAAAAAAAATTAACAATGTAATGCAGATGTGGCACTGGGTTCTGCAAAATTCCTTTCGAATTTGTTATTTAAAAAGTGTTTAAAACTATTTTCTTATTTTAAAAAAAATAAATATCTATACAGACTAGAAGAACTGAACCTCAAACTCGCATAGATTATACGAGTCTACCAGAGTACTGTTTTGTTTATATTTTTTTTTTATAAATATTTTTATATATTTGTATATATATTTTATTTACATATTTTAACAATTTATGTTGATCCCAGCTCTATTGAGACACATGAATCAACACTGTTAGTTAACCTTTTATTTTTTTTACTTCAGGCAGTTAATCCCTTTAATTTATAATTAAAAGATGTTGGTCCCAGCTCTATTGAGCCACACGAATCCACATCGTTAGTTTATCAGAAAATCTTTAATTTAAGATGTTAATCAACTAAAGAATTTCGGGGATTAACATAAAGATCTTTGATCCTAAAATAAACTTTGCATGGTTTATTTTAACTCGGGGTAAGTTTTGTCCTTAACACTAAAGTTGCATCAAAATCATCACTTGCATGAAACAAATGTGGGGTGCGGGTATAACTGTCGTCTCCGACGGTACTCTAGTTTTGGTTTAGAATTTGATATAAAATAAAATTAACACTTAAAAACCCGATTAAGATGTTTTACCAAATACCCCTTTTCCGAAGAAGTGGAGAAAGAAGATGAAAAGTTTAAAAATTATGTTGTTTTTTGGTCATTTTTATTATCTGCTATGCCAAGAATAGTAATATTATTTACAATGAAAGTTTTACATTTCACATTTAAAAAGTACTCCTTTATACATGTTATATGGCTCGTTACATTTTGTACTCTTATATTGTGATGTCATATAGTTAATATCTGTAGGTAACAAACGTGTTTTTTTTTCCCAAAACATTTTCGAGCATAATTCCGAACGCAATGAAGTGATACCGAATGTGCGGGGTATAAGAATTGCGGGATATCTTCACACTATTGAAAAACAATGTACAATTGCTTCTTTTCATATATGTCGCACTGTATCATTATAACTCTTAATCCACTCAAGTCGAGATTTTAATATTCCGTACAACAGAATAGAGAATGGAAACGGGGAATGTGTCAAAAAGACAACAACCCGACCAAGAGCAGAAAACAGTTCAAGGCTACCAATGGATCTTCAACGCAGCGAGAAAACCCCGCACTCGGAGGCGGGCCTCAACTGGCCCCTAAAGAATAATGTATACTAGTTCAACATGTTTTGTGAGATCCAATGTGGAATAAACAAACACGCAGCGATACACACAGTAAAACTCAGTTCAAAAGACCCTATGAGTGAATCAATATTAATTCCAAAAAATGCCATCTTTAATGACTTGACAACAGTACGTATCGTAACTATATCCCTTGTGGATAAGTCTGTTTAAAGGTTTGATTAGCTTTTAAGGTGAATGACGACATCTTTGTGCTTTGTATAGAATATTAACATAAGAGATGGTATTAGACCAGATGTTTGCACGTTGATTTATATTTACGAATCAAATTTAATAAAGTTTTGACAAGTTTGTGATATCGAAATCCCTGGTGTAATAAATTTTCAGTAATACAGAGATTACATACACGAGCGCATCGAACAAGTTGAAATATATAAACACCATACGATGGTGATAAGGGAACGTCGCCATTTAAAACGGATAATTAACAATAGGAAATGAAATATCATCTCTCTTATCGTAAATTTTAGTATTAAGCTTCCCGTTAGAGATGTAGATATCAAGATCCAGGAAAGGGCAGTGTTCACTGTTAGTATTAGCTTTACTTAAAGTAAGTTCAATAGGATAAATCTCTTTAGTGTACATACTGAAGTCGTCATTATTGAAAGCCAAAATATCATCCAAATATCTAAAAGTGTTATTAAATTTTTGTATCAGATGTTATTTTGTTGGGTCTTTGCTGATTTTAGGCATAAGTTGTGATTCGTAACAATACAGAAACAGGTCCGCTATAAGTGGTGCACAGTTAGTCCCCATTGGAATTCCGATAACTTGGCGATATACGGGGAAACTCCATTTCATAAAAATCCGAATGATATCCTTCTGGTGTAGAACAGTTAAAGAAGAGAGCAAATTATCAAATATTCTGCTTTGATTGATGATTCAATTACACGAATCATCAATCAAAGCATTATCATGATTCGTATTTCTTACAATCCATTTCTACAAAGATTTATTGTCACAAAGTATATGGTGTGTATGCTTTAAATAATCTTATTTAGGCAACTTAAAGTATGGCCGATCCAACGACAAAAGTACTTAAAGTTTCACTTCTTCCTGATAAAACAACCGAAGACAGCCTTAGGTTTTTCTTTGAAAACACAAGAAAAACAGGAGGAGGAGACGTTGAAAATATTGACTACGATGCAGGAAATCACACAGCTTATATAACCTTTGAAGAAGAAAATGGTAAGTCCGAAATCGAGACTATCTATTATAATTCAAAAATCAGTAGACTGTTAAAGAATAACAAACTTTTTGGCTATCAGGAGATATTTTTCCTGACCCCGTGCTCGGAAAGAAAAACTCATGAAATACTGGGAATTTTATAGTAAATTGATCTTTGTAACGGCGAATTAGTTGAATTTCGCTCCCTATATATTAGTGCGACCAAACGATTTCAGTAACACGATTCAATATCAGATTGATCAGTTAGATTTAAATCATCAAGATATTCACTTTATTATACTTTTTAATTGTATGTTTTTTTTATAAATAAATATTATTATAATAGCTAGTCTAGTACTTTTTAACGGCATTTGAGTATGCATGACAAAACAGATGGTAACATTTTTCCATTATTGAATTTATAATAGCAAATTAGTTGATTTATTTACTGCGATTAATTCAACTTTACCAAGATGAAGCATAATATTAAAAAAAAACTTGGTCCTATGTAGCGGTTAACGGTAAATTACAAGAAGTCCCAGTTTTGTATAGCTTAAGAATCGCTTAATCGTGTTTGCTGTCCATTGGTTTAACCATTATCAACGAAAGATTAATAGGTCACATTGGTCCGTTTAGTTTAGTTTAAACTTATTTATTTATAGTGGATTGGGAAACAAGTTATACCAACTTATACTAATCCCTCTCCACTTGGCGGGTGCGAGATTAATTGTAGTGGCATTTTTGCTTACTCTTTTTCGACATCTACAGAGGAGTCTTTAGCGTGCTTACGGTGTTGCTCTTCCTTAAAGGGATGAAAAAATTCGGCTCCAGAATTAACATACCTGTTGAAAATATACATAAATATGTTTGTACAAAACGTCATTCCGATATCTACAGTAATAAATGTGTAGTTTTATGAAATGAAGCATTCGATAGTCGGCCATCTCGGCGACAAAAATGGGTAACATCCCAAATTGCCGAATCTCAAAATTGCCGATTTTTTCTGATTTCGATAATTCAACCCAGTTCCAAGTTTGCAGAACCCGTATTGCTGAATCCCAAACTTCCTATTCCCAGTTTGCCGACATTTGCAACTATACATCTAAATACCGAATTCATAATATTTGTTTTTTTTAATTTTGATTGTGTCATAGTTCTAATGAAGGGTACCTCGGCTTGGGTTCATTAAATAATTTCTCAAAAACTGATTAAAAAAATATTAATAATTGATGCTTCAACAAAATGTTTAAGTTTTTAGTTAATTTATTAATGCATTTATTAATTTTATTCCGATATTTCAATATTGGAGGACTATATAGTTGAATTGTCACCCTTTTATTCAGTCCATAATGTGTTTAATTTCACAGGTTCTACTTGTTGTTCCAAGTCCAACATATAGAATAAGTATTTTTATGAGCCGCTCTTATCCTTAGATGTGTCCTTTTCATTAACTAAAAGCAATAGTTTTTTTCTAAATAGCCGAAACCATGCAGTGGGAGTCGGCAATTTGGGAATCGGCAATTCGGGATTCGGCAATCTGGTACTACATGTGTAATTCCAAAAATGTAGGTGATGACGTCAAGACCTTCAAAATCTATCTTAAAATTGACGAGGAAATTTCCACAGCATGCTAACATTTACATACGGGCATTATATAGCGAAGCTTGTCGATAATTACAAAATTATAACGATTATATCACAAGTTAATCCGTGTCTGTTATTAATTCAAATTCAGTAAAAATTGACCAAATATGATTCATGTAATAATTATGTAAAGAAATTAATTAGGTAAAATAAAGAATTAAAACAAGTGTAATGCAATTATGAATTTCACCACATCGGGAAGAAAATCGAAAACATTTTGTAACCTCTCACAGGTAACGCTGAATATTTAAATTTGAATTAAATTATAGGCACACGATACCCTTAAGATGCTAATTGCAGGTAAATGACCCTGCTGATGAAATTATGATTTAAGTTGCTTAGATGGGCTAATTAACACCTTTAAAGACCCAATCGTATATCATCGCTTAAAAATTATCCCCACTAACATATCCTAACGTGAAATTTCCACCCCAGTCATGTTTGACAGCTGACAAAATGGACCAAATCAATGGACCGTGTAGTTTGAACAGACATTTATTGCGCAAAAGCTACCACTCTTGACTGCAAGTAAAGAAAAACTTCAAAACTGTAAACTGACTAAAAAGTATATACAGTCAAAACCTGTACTTAGCAGCCACCATTGGGACCGAGAAGAAATGGCCGCTTAAGAGAGGTGACCTTTTAATTGAGTATGGCTAAGTTACTAAGTACCAGGCAGGCATATTGATGTCGAATCTATAATACTAAATTTACGAATTAGCCGAATAGGCGGCAAAACGCGTGGTTCAAAATAAACGATGTATGGTTCAGATTGTAAAGGTTATTATCGGATTTGACAATCTGCATTTATAAATTTAAATTGCAGTTTTGTTTATGTGCAAATGGAATTTGTATCCACTTATCCGATATGAATTCTCCCAACATATCCCTAAGAAGGTTCTCGAATGCATACTTTTAACACGTTGATTTAAATAAACAAGTATGCACATATTTTAAATGTAATATTATTTTTGTTTGAAATTACGGAAGAAGAATAAAACAAATTAAAAAAATTCTCCTTCGAGTGGGATGTATCCGCTTCATGTATTCAGGATTGTTTTTCTACAATAACGCAATTTCTCCTAACTGTAAAGGTTATGAACTTTGAAGATTATGAAGAAGTAAGGTAAAGTTCAGAGAAATTCCTAACTTAGTTGTTTTTTGGATTGCTCGGATGTTTACCTTGCACAAAGTGATAATACCAACCATTATCTATTTTTACATTATTTGTCATGTGACCTGTCTAAATATATATATCTCTACCATACAATTCCCTAGATAAAAATATTTTTAACAAATGGTCATCTTTAGCATTAATGACGAAATTTATCTCGGACATCTTTATAAACGTGGACAGCACACGCAGCCACACACTAAAAATGCTTTTATCGTCTGATTATTGGATATATTTGTGAAATTAATCCTCGCTTGCCCTGTCCATGACGACAATGAAACAATTGGAACAATTATTTTCCAAAAATATGCTCTACCTTACTTACGGCATCTTTTGAAAAATTCATCCGTCTCTAAGGAAATGTTTACATCTACAATTTCATTTTCATATTTATTCCGAAGGAAAAAGGTAATGCATTATGAAATGTGTATTTAATGAAAGCTTTTCATCAAGTTCCAGTTCAGAATTAATTGTAACAATAAAAATATTGACAATTTATGTGGTTGTGTTTTCGTCATAGATTTTGACTTTGAGGGAACCTTAAGGTTCATTTTGTTAATTCTAAGTGGCACAAAGTCTACTTCATCAGTGGATACATCTTCGGTAGTAACGAACAGCCATATGACAATTGGGTCACGTTGATCTAAATTTCACGCTTCATTGACTTTGGTTAAAGTTTGCATTAACATCCATTGCTGGAATACTACAGTATATATAGACATGAAACTATCAGTTGATACCACCTACTTGACAGGAAAGTTTATAGGAAGCCTGCCACAACATCCATACTGAGTTCCTGTTCCATGAATGACATGGCCGTAATAACTTTTTAAAGTCAATATGGCCACCAAAAAAAAAATCCTTATTTTCCCGCGCTCGCGCGGGTTCAATGTCTAGTAGTACAAAAAATTTCCAGATATATTTCACTGCTTTTCATATCCGACATAAAGTCTAATTACTTCGTTTCATAATTTTCCGTTCGTATCTTACAATCTCAAGTTTTAAAAATCGCACGATCGGTAATCATGAAACGTGTAACGTGCATCGTGTTTTCTGCGTGTAATGTGCGAATCGTGTGCGTGTATCGTGCCAATCTTGTGCGTGTAACGTGCCAATCGTGTGAATCGTGTGAGTTTGGTTTGGTGCATTATACGTTCAACCATGTCTAAGCACACGGACGGTCACTATTTTCTTCAATATTATAATCATACTAAAATTTATGTTGTAGAGGCTTTTTTCCTTATTCATCTAAAGTGGTAGTTTTAAACGGCCATCAATTCTCCTTGTTTGGCCAAATTCTGTATAATTTATAGCTTATCAGTTTATGGATCTCTGCAAACAATTAATAATCCGAAAATTATTAATCTTTGAGGAGAGCTACTAGTGGCCTTATGGCTGTTAGCAATCATCTATAAATAAATAAAGCATTACAATAATCCGAAAAAGCCAGTGTAATGTGTTTCAGAATAATTTTTGTTAAAAGTTTTACTTTTTGGTGTAGTTCATGAAATATAAAAAACTTAAGGGGTTTTGGCTCAAATATACCAAATCAATGTCAACATTTATTTGATTTTCTAAATATTTAGCCCACTTTGAAGTAATTATTCGAACAAATTCCTTTTAATTTTTTTGGTGAATTGTCGATGTCCCAGACTCAGCTTGTCTACATTGTAAAATTTTACGTTATTTTCATGCTCCGCCTACGATAGTAGAGGGGCATTATGTTTTTTGGTCCGTTCGTCCGTCCGTCCGGAATCAGGTTAAAGTTTTGGTGAAGGTAGTTTCGGGTGAATTTGTAGTCATATCCACTTGAAACTTAGTACACATGTTCCTTATAATGTGGTCTTATTAATTTGCATGCCAAGTTATTGTTTTAGAGCCATTTTCATGGTTCACTAAACATAGAAATACGAAAATGCGGAAACAGTACTTTCGGTGAAGGTAGTTCATAAATAAGGTTGTAGTCACATAAACTTAGTAAATATGTTCATTAGTATGTGATCTGTCTAAATTGCATGTCAAATTGGGATTTTGACCCCAATTTCATTGTTCATTGAACATAGAGAATGATAGTGCAGCGGGGCATCGTGTTCTGTGGACACATATTCTTGTTTGTAGAGTTTCAATGGATGACTTTTCTATCTACTTGTGTGTATGTCTGTTCGTCCGTACATCCGTACATCCGTCTCTCTTTCTTGTGACGTCAACTCCTCTTTAATTTTTGGATTAAGGAATATAATTTCTAACAAAATGATTGTAAACCAACTGTGATTTTTGTCAACAATCAAGATTTGTTTAAAATGGACCAAGTTGCACAGACGAAGATTCTGAAGACTCACTAAGGACCATCGAAACCGAATCTGGCTCCAATCGGTCAAGTGTTTTAAATAAATGTTCCAATAATGGTTTATGTTAAACTACGTTTGACTCTGGCAGCCAACCTGAATGGCGGTCTTGGTATTCGGATTTAATTGGCCCACGAATGCCAAGTGATGACAGTAGCTTAATTATTTGAAGAAGATAAATGGAGTATCACAAGGTTTTCAAATATTTCAAAATGTCTGGGAAAAACGTATCAGAATTAAACACCGAAAAATAATCCACAGTTTGATAATGAACTGAAGTCACACAAATGGTTTAATTCCATAAAGTATTGCTGTGTATATTCCCAATAAGGTTTTGGATTTTTATTTCACAATTTGGGTCAATTTTCAAAAATTATTAACTTAAACATTTTGTCAGCTGTGATTTTCAAAGGTTAATGAGTACAGGGATCGAATTTCAAAAACTGTAAATTACAGTTTTCGGTCGAAACTATTATTTCTTTTTCATTGGGTTCAGATCTTCCGATTCTTAAAACAACTGATTAAATATCATCGGTAGATTGTCAAAATAAGGTTTCGATTTTTTTCTTAGCTAGTTAAAGGTCATTGTCAGCTTTTGCCATCATTTGACGTTGGTCGTCGGTTCTGCACAAAAACATGTCCCAAAAGTACGCTTTTCTGATCTGTTAAGTATCAAAAACCTTCTGTTAATGTGCATATCTTGTGCATCAAAACTGGTATCAAATAATTTATATTCATACTACATAATAGAATGTTCCAAAATGTCGTATTTCCTCTGTACACAAATTGTCGGCAAAAGAATACCGAAGCGATAAAACAGTGGAAAAAGTCCGCAAATTCGAAGTCCAAGGAAAAGACAGTCAGGATAATGGAACACAGCAAACAAACATCACAAGGGTGCATGTTTAACTAAACGAATTAAAAACAAAACGTATAATAACAAAAATAGAAGAAGACAGCACACAAACTAAAGCACTAAGCATTGTGAAATCTCATTGAAAACCGGGAGTGACATCAGGATGCCCGGAAGGGTAAGCATGTCCTGCTCCGTTAACGACACTCAAGTACGCTGATGTGTCAGTTCCAGAAGGACGTGAAATCTAACTGAAGATATCTAGTCTTATATTCGAGATAGAAACTTAATATTGAGACTGAACAAAACCATGTCTTCGAAATTTATGTGACAGCTTTCAAAATTGATTGAATTGAAAAATATGAATTATCTTTTTCTTTATTTTGTACTGTTTTGCTAAGAACATGACATCCATTTTAAAATCATATTAAATGTATCAGTTTCCTAAGTCGATAAAAAGTCATAAACATATTATAATCAAATGTATTATTGAACTAGCGTTGAAACTTCTTTCTGAACAATATTTTTGCTCGTTTTAGAACGTGGTCAAACTGTAGGCCTTTTAGTGACCACTTGTATTAATATTAATATTATGACTTAAAGTTGAAAGAAAGTACCATGTTTGGTTAGAAAAGCAGGTATCATGCATATGACAACGTACTTATTATTAATAGCTCCTCCCCCCCCCCGTTTCCAAAAATATACAAAGAGCTACAACTTTACAAAGCTTTTGACCCTGCTGCTACCAGGAATTTATGGATGTGCAGTCAACTTTGGTTAAAAAAAGATTATGGTAAAATAACAAAATAATATTCTATATACAAGCAATTAGGAACTAATATAATAATCGTTTCAATGATATCTTGAATATTCCTTTATTTAGGACACACCAAAAAATCTGTATTTCTTTGGATTTCGCCGCTCCGATTTTTGGACTATCCAAATGTTAAGAAAATAATATTTTTGTTGCTTCATTGTGTCAAACGATCCACTTTTGGTTGAGTTTTATCTGCTCAACCGAAAGCTACGCTATCACTTGCCGTACGTCGTCGTCCTTCAAAGATTTTCTCTGAAACCACTGGGCCAATCATGACCAAACTTTAGTGGAATGGCATTTGGGTGGCCCCTTCCAAAATTATGTCCGGCATCCCGGACCTTCAACGGACATGGCGCATTTAACTAAAAATGGAAAACAGAGGCTCTCAAGAGCCTGTATCACTCACCTGATTTATATAGGCAATAAACAGAAAAATGTTAAATTTCTAACCAGATGGTCATGGCCATCATATGTCTCATTTCTAGTTTGATTTGTGTGGTAGCTTTTGTATGTTTTTCCATGAATCCCATGTTAAATGTGTCCCACAGTGGCATCATCTTGGATTTCATATTGGCATGAAAAACATAAACTTGGTAGAGGACCATGTAAGGATCATTCCTGCAATGTAACGATTCAATTGCTATTTTAGTTTTAGAGAAGATTGTTTTAAATTTCAGCCAATCAGAGTGCATAATTGACCCTGGCCGCCACGTTTAATCTCGGATGGGCACCAAAAACATACATTTCGTTAAGGACCATTATCTGATCATTCAGGCGTAATATTACTTCCATCTGTCAAACGGTTTCTGACAAGAAGTTGTTTGCATGTATTTCCCATAGGATCCCATGTTAAATGTGTCCCGCGGTGGTGGCCATCTTGGATTCAGATCGATACGAAAAATAAATGTTGTAGACCACGTACCTGACGTAAGGATCATTCCTGCAATATAACAATTCAATTGCTTTTCTAGTTTCAGAGAAGATTTAATGAATTTCAGCCAATCAGAGTGCATAAATGGCACTAGCAGCTATGTGGAATTTTGAATCAAAACCAAAAAAATATATTTTGTTAAGGACCATTATCTGATCATACTGGCGTAATATTACTTCCATCTGTCGAACGGTTTCTGATAAGAAATTGTTTGTATGTTTCTTTCCCATAGGATCCCGTATTAAATTTCTCCAATGTTGGCGGCCATCTTGGATTTCAGATCGGCACGAAAAACATAAAATTTGTAGAAGACTATGTAAGGATAATTCCTGCAATATAACAATTTAATTGCTTTTGTAGTTTCAGAGAAGAATATTTTTTAAATTTCAGCCAATCAGAGTGCATAAATGGCAACGACGGACGCCAAGTGATGACAATAGCTCACATGGCCTTTTAGGCCAGGTGAACTAAAAATGGGGGTATTTATTTAAAAATTCTTCTATAAAACTACATGGCCAATTGGAACCAGGCTTGGCAGCAATGGTCCTTAAGAGGTCCTCTTTCAGAATTGTGTCCGATGACCCAGACTGTCAACCAAGATAGCCACCACAGTCGAATTTAGTTTAAAATAGGACCCTTTCTGAAAATAAATCTAGAAATCTTCTTGTATGAAACCTCTCACCCCATTGGATCCAGACTTTGCAGTAATGGTCAAGATAGTTTTCTTTTAGATTTGTGCACGATGACCTGGTCTGTAAACCAAGACAGACCCACAGCCGAACTTCGTTTAACATAGGACCCTTATGTGATACCAATCGAATTGACTTCTACACTTAAATTTATATTCCTGTTCAAGGTGGAAAGTTAAATCAAGGTGAACGATACAGGCTCTTGCGAGTTTCTGGTTTGCAATATTTTTGTTATAAAAGTGTGTAAAACATAAATTTGATCTTCGACCAATAAAAACTATTCCCCAAGAAAAAAAGTTTCTCTTGCTCCTATATTTGCCATCCAAAAATCAAAGAACTAAAAATCAATTTAGTTTGGCCTTACTATGTATGGTAAGCATGCAATGACAACTCTTGTATCTATCATTCCATAAAAATACTTGTAACCAGGTGAATCAATTTTCGTTGATATTTTGTCATACAATCCGACATTTAGAAAGGATTAGTCTAAAATTTACATTTCTTCCTGTTTTTTTTCTTATTGCTTGATCTAATTTCGAAGGATATTCTTGTGTTATACCTGTATTTTGATTTCAATAACATTTTTGGGATTATTGAATCAATTGATTTTTAGTCGTTCAAAGAGTCCTTGGGAAGATGCCGTTACTGTTCCAAGATAGAAAGGTTAACATTGAAGCGTACTACCCAAATAAAGAGGTACTTTCTGCTATGTCGAATGATACAATCTGTGAAGATCAATCTGATGTTCATGCCATAAAGGTCAGTGGATTTAACCCGGTAGAAGTTACAAACGAGACCTTGAAGTACTATTTTGAGTGTCGAAAAGGCGCCGACAGTGAGGTGAAACATATAGTGTCTGTGGAAGGCGAGAATGCTGCAATTATAAAGTTTCATAAAGAAGAGGGTATGTATTATCTTCAGGAGATATTTCCAGAACAGAGTACAATATTTTTTAAAGTCAATAAATTTCAGCGTTATCGCGGAAGGCAAATATTTCAAAGTTTTCTTATAGAATGAATGGTATATTACACGAATATTATGATATTATTATATGGTTGTTGTGTCGCCTGCGGAACGCATGGTCGACACATAGGGATCACTATCTGTCGTCTTGCGTCTTGCGTCGTCACACTTTTCTTCTATCCTCAACTACTCGTAAACCGCTCAAAGGAATTTGATGAAACTTTTTCTGTGCATTAATCCTAATGCACAGGTGTGCATATATATTTCATTTTTAGAAAAAAAGGGGGGGGGGGTCAAAACTTTTATCCTCAACTACTCCATAACCGCTCAAAGCAATTTGATAAAACTTTCTCTGTGCATTAACCTTAATGCAAAGGTGTGCATATATATTTCATTTAAAAAAAAAATTAATATCTTTAATTTGTAAAAATTGACGTCCGCAGGCGACACATGTCTTCCTTGGAAGACTCACACATTTTTCTGTATTGACCTTGTTATTGGTCCGAGGATTGCTGTATTGGCCTGTGGTGGAGCCGAAGGACAATACAGCTGACCATGTAGTGTTCTCGGATTTTTACTCTGTATTCGAAAGAAATTTCGCAGAAAAATGCGTTATGTTTTAAAAGACTATGTTCCCTGTTGCAATATCTCTTTCCCTAAGAAAAACAGTCATGAAACTAATAAGAGGTTCTTTCATTTCTATTCTTTAAAAAAGATAGTAAATTTATATATAAGCATTTTTATATGTAGAATATTCATGGGGTATAATCTAAAATGGATACTACTAGCAGGTTAATATTTTCTGGTTTAGATTAAATAAAAATTATTTAAGTCGACAAATTGATACCGAAACAATAAACCAGAAATCTACGATTACAAAGTTTGCCTCATTCCAGCACTAATTTTGGCGTGTGGCTATGCACCCTAACAGCAAGTAATATGATTGTAGGCCGCTTGGTATTGCAGAACTGAACTCAGACATATAACTTAACCTAAGTCAATGAAGCACAATAAGTAGGTCAGAGTGACATAATTTTGGTTGGAGGCTGTGTTACTCCCCGAGATGTATCCTGACAACAAGTAATTGATTGTAACTTGCTTGGTATCAGCGAACTGAACTCAGACGTAAAACTTAGCATAAGTCAAGGAAGCGTGATAATTCGGCAATAATGACCTAATGTTTGTGGGAGGCTGTATTACTCTCCGAGATGCACACTGACAACAAGTATTTGATTGTAGGTAGCTTGTCATTGGAAAACTGAACTCAGACGTAAAACATAACCGAAGTCAATGAAGCGCGATAAGTAGGTCAGAGTTACCTAACTTTGGTGGAAGACTGTGTTACTTTCCGAGATGAAACCTGGCACCAAGTATTATGATTGTAGGTCCCTTAGTATCGGAGAACTGAACTCGGACGTTAAACTTAACCTAAGTCAATGAAGCGCAATAAGTAGGTCAGAGTGACCTAATTCTGGTGACAGGCTGTGTTACTCCCCGAGATGCATTATCACACCAAGTAATATGATTGTAGGTCACTTTGTATGTTAAAACTAATTTTTGACATAAAACTTAAAAGCCAGTAAACCGTGCAATATGGGTCATGTGACCTTCACCTTATATCACGTTGAAGCGAACTAATCAACGTAAAAGTCCATTGCACCAACATTTAGAGACATGTGTATTTATAAAAACTTTACCAAATACTTAAATAATAAAAAAAAATGAATCTTTCACATACGTAATAGGGGCCTCGGTGGTCTAGGTAGTTCGTCATGACTACAAATGATCACTAGCCTGTCAACACTGCGGTTGTGAGTTCGAATCTCACCTGTGACGGGGTGTGTTCGACTCCCACCTTAATTGACAAGGATTGCCAATTTTCCTACCGAAGGTCGGTGGTTCTCTCCGGCTTCTCCGGCTTCCTCCAACCAATAAAAACTGGCCGCCGCGAAATAGCCAAATGTGCTGAAAACGGCGTTAAACTCCAACTAAACAAACAAACATATGTAATAGATACAGTACAATAGATGAGAACAAAAGAAATGTCTTTTATAAGACATAAGAGGATATTTTTTATGCACGAGTACCCACGAGTACCCAGGTCATCGTCCGAGCGCATTAAAAGCATTCACTTTTATCTTATTAAGGACACTTCTTTTGTTCTCATTGTACTTAAAGTTACTTATAAGACAATCCACTCAGTTCAGAACTCGGTGGCAAATATGTACACGCTGGCAAACTGATCGGATATAACAACGTGACTTTCTGGATAAGTATTATTTATTTAAATTATTTTACAAAAAGGAATACTTTAAAATACATTCATCTGAGAATAAATAGGTTTCTAAAACTTTAAAAATCTTTGGTCAACTCACCAAAATAACGCTAGTCTTTTCGAAGTCCAATACAAGGTTGTAATATTTAAACAAAAACGGAGAGGAGAAAGTCAAACAGGAGAATCGAATTACTGAATTTCATATATAAAACAACAAAACAATTCTCTGCTTACTGATCATTAATTTGATTGTGTGGAGACTTACAAGGTTACAGCGCAGATCAAAGTGCCGTAAAAAAGATCGAGTTTGCACATAATATATAAATTATGACTTCAAATGAACATCGTAACATAATATGAAATTTAAAAAATGAATAAGATTACAAACTATTTAGTATTGTTTTTATATTAAAAAAATGAAAAAAAGTTTTTCGAAATCTTTTTTGGCTCATTTTTACGGTTTGTATTTAGCGTAAAATTAGGATTCCAAAATCTCTCGATGATCAAGGCCGATTTCTTCTTGAAACTTCTTGCACATTTGCACTATGATATGAACCGTTATTCCATTATCTTGGCAATAAAATGATATTATTTTTACAGAATAAAACTCGATTCAGAAAATTACTCCTTTCTTTAAATAATTTGAAGAAAATTAAGCATGCATTACTTGGTTATTCAATGTTTGAAACTTTTAGCCAAACTAAAACGTTTTGTTTGAAAAAGAGTACGCTTATCTTATTTACACGGACACTTTTTGCTTCGCATCACGGTGCAGAGCTATTAGTTTCAGTGGACATACACGCCATCTTGAAATAATTACTGATCGCTGATTGGTTACTTTATGATGCGGCTGAGATACAGCAACAGCCATTGTTTTAAATGAGATAAAGAATTACAGACTTTACTCGTTCAGGATAAGTCATCAAAAGCCGGAAAATTAACTATGTGTATATCAGTTCTGATCAACTGTCATTACATGTTTTTGTAATATTCATATATTCTGAAATTTATTATTGAAATCAATTATTAATTGTATATTTGCTTGGTAAATCTGCAATGCACACGGTTTGTTTGGCTTAATCGTACACGCTATAATCCTATGTTTACAACAAAAAATGCATGATCTCTACTTTATAACTTCTGCCAATCCAGAGTCGTGTCTATTTGTTGTTTTCGCGGAGAAAATGTTACTGGTCAACAGAGAATTCCAATACTAAATCAACAACCACATGCTCACATATTACCATAAATTAAGATACAGCGAAGCAGTCCGCAGCTTTTTAGAAAGCTAAAACTTGTTGTGAACTAATTTAACTTCTAAAAATAAACTCCATGACCAAATCTTTCTAGGGTTAGAGTACTCTTTTTCAATGGCTTTGCTGGGGGTATTGTCGTACAAATGATATTATTATAATTGATTTTTGTTAGATGTAAAAACCGTTCTTAGCAAGGAACACACAATAAGCCATGGCCAGAGACTGATCGTAGAAAAATATACACCACCCCCACCCGTACCACATTATCCAGATCAAATCTTTATAGAGGGAATTGATGCCGCTACAACAAGAGACTCTCTCTTTAACTTTCTTGAAGCAAAAACAAAGATTGAACCAGTACATATACAGCATGGTTTGAGAGACGGGACTGCGAAAGTGACATTTAAAGATCCGGTTGGTTAGTAAATTGGTTAATATAGATTCTTAATGTTGCATAAATTGTATATGAAAAGCTCTTTTGAAATATTTAATATATTGATCTGGATAATAGAACCTCTGGAATTTTATCTGAAAAGAAATATCTTCAACAGATGTCAGGAAAAGCGACTTTTCTATTACATTGTAATAGGTCTGTAATAGATTGTACCACGGTAAAAAAAAACAATATTTGTATAGAGCTTTCATGTACTATATTATATTTAGCACATCATATTTTTTAATCATTGTACAGATATATAAGCTTTCTGAAAACTTAAATTGGTGGAATGGATGTGTGACATTTTTAAATTTTAAATGCTTGAATTGAATTCCGTTTTAGCAAATCACAATGAAATAAAAAATTCTTGTAAAGTAGCTTCCATACACTATAAACTTAATAATCATACTGTAGTTTAATTGGAGACAATGAAAATATTATATATCGTAGGCTTCAATACAAACTTATGTGTCACTGTAGCCGCCATGATTGTATGCTGTCTGATCAACATAAAATGATGAATATCCGTAAAGGGTCTGGTCTTGTACTTTCGGGGGAGAACATGAATTGTCATACGACGGACGCAAAGTCTCACCTTGGTCAGCTAAAAGAAGTAAACTATTTTAAAATCTTCTCCTCTGGATCTGCGGAGGGGATTGAAATCAAACTGACAGGAAGCAACTATGAAAAGTCTTTTATGAAATTAGATAACAAGTAAAATAAATAGAAATGGTGAGCACAAAACGACTTTAATGTATAAAATATAAAACAAAATACAAAATCGTAAAAAAAACAACAACCAAACTCAAAAGTTAAGAATTACTTAACGTTTCGACCAATATGGTCTTGATCACGAGCATGTAAAAAATAAAAATAAAAAAGTGTTGATTCTTTGAAACCCAGAGCAAGACTGAGTCCGTTCATTTGACGTGAATTTTCTTTTTTGTTTACATTTTATGTTGTCATCTGCGGCTTCCACAGTGTTAATGTTATTATTTAAAATGTTTTGACTGTTTGCATTTATTAATCTATTTTCAGATATTCCTTTGCTAAAGATTCAGTGTTCTAAAAAATCTCTGGAAGGGAGTCATCTTATAGTCAAAAGCATTCCAATGACAAAATGCATCATAGTTACTAAATTTAAAGAAGGGACTTCTGCAGAAACACTGGAATATTACTTTGACAACAAAAGACGATCGGGTGTGGACGGTGTTGTAAAAAGGGAAATGAACAAAGAGGATGGCTATTGCCTCATTTATTTTGACAATTTTGATGGTAAAGTAGAATATTAAAGTTATTTAATCGTCGTGTATTTAAGGCACTTAACTTTTTAAGACAATAATACCTATGATACATTTGAAGTTTCCCATTAAATCGAGTGCAAAATTTTGGGTATTGTAACATTGGTTTTTTAAAAAAATATATGAAGCATAATTTGCCAACACTGTCAAGCCCAGTTTAGATGTTGTTGTTAATGATGTCTTGGTTTTAGTCTGTAGAAGTAGATTTTATCCAAAAAACAAATTAAAAATAATAAAAATATGTAAATCAAATAAATATGCATATACGAAAACGTAGCGCACAGTGTTTGGGCATCCAACGTAACTTAATTTCAATCGCTATACAGAACACCGTGTCATAAATACTTTTAATACAACTAATCGCTGAATTCGAATACCAGAAATAACGCGTGACCGAACTACGCAGTAAATCACGAGTCCAAATAGCAGACGAGTTACAGCTGTAGGTAGGTCACACTTTATAATGTTTGTAACATTTTAAAAGATGACTAACCGAGGACCAATAACTATGCCAATATGAAAAACATTAGACAATGATACCTTTATAAATTAAAAGATCTCCGATATTTTCATAGAGGGATAGGATAAATCAAGTTCCAAGATACACTCATATTGGAATTAGTCGTACCCAGTCCAATATAACCAACATCTCATATTGGCATAGTTTGTGCTTTTATTGTATTGGCAGTTTTTTAGTAATTGAGTTCAATATATCTAAGTTGATCAATAAATTGAAATAAAACGGACTACGTTTTTTTTATATATCTCCGCGTCAACTGTGGCGTCTCTTCCTACATGTCCTAGAGAGAAATATATGCTGTTCTTTTCACGTGTAATTTACCAGATTTTATTTCATTCGTATTCTGTGTATTCCTCGAACGACTATATAGCTACTAGCCTAAAAACCATCTATTAGATAAGGGATTAAAGAGGTTCCCTGATGGGGCAAAAATACTTATTGCCTTTTTATTAGTTCTCCTGGCTAAAAGGCCAGTGTGAACTTTTCCCATTACTTGGCGTCCGTCGTCCGTCCGTCGTCCGCCTGTATACTTTTTCACTTTTCAGCTTCTTCTCTGAAACCACTTGGCCTTTTTTAACCACAATTTGCATGAAAGTTTCTCAGATGGTCATATCTTCGTTCTTATCCGACATTCAACATGGCTGCCACGGCCAATAATGTGTTTTGATTGGCTATAACTTTAAAGATCTACTTGTCAGAAACCACTGAGCCAATGAATTGCTATATTGTATGTATTATCTTTATATGGTCCTCTACCAAACTTGTAATTTATTTGTCGGTCTGAAATCCAAGATGGCCACCACAGCGGAAAAACATGTAAACAGCTTCTTCTCAAAAAAACTTTTACGGAATGGAATAATATTATGTATGGATGATGATATTGTAGTCCTACATTAAATTTGTGATTTTGATGCCGCTCTGAAAGCCAATATGTCTGCCACGACAGAACATAGTTTAACATAGGACCCTATGGAGAAAAGATTAAACAGTTTCTTCTCAAACACCCTTTATTATGCATGGATGACGATATTATAGTCCTTCATTAAATTTGTGATTTTGATGCCAATCTAAAAAAATCGAAGATGGTCACCACGGCAAAACATAGGTTAATATATGACCCTATAGAAAAAAAATGTAAACAAGTTCTTCTAAAAAAAACTCTTTCACTGACGGGAGTAATTTAATGCATGGATGACAATATTATAGTCATAAATCAAATATGCGATTTTGATGCCGATCTGAAATCCAAGATGGCCGCCAATGCAGAACATAGTTTAACAAAGGACCCTATGAGAAACACATGTAAACAGCTTCTTCCCAAAACAACGTCCACGAACTGGAGTAATATTATGCATTTAAAATGAAATAATTGTCCTTAAAATTTGATTTTAGTGCTGGTCTAAAATCCAATATGGCTGCTTTACATAGGACCACATATGAAAAACATGTAAACAGCTTCTTGTTAATATTGTATATCACAGACTGGAGTAAAATTATGCATGGATGACTACAATGTATATTATGGCCATACATAAAGGAGTAGAGCCACGAACCCACTTAAATGGCCCTGTCAGCTGACATTTTGTCAAGTTTGTACATTCATAAAAATTATGGTAAAAAAATCAATAAAAACAACATAGAGAGTATGAGAACGCGTTGGAAAGGAGGTCTGTTTATTCAATTTGGTCAATTTTCCTTACGATTTCAGATTTCCAGCCTATTTTTCATACAGGAGCAAGGCCTCGCCCATTGTATTTTTTGTGTAAAAAGAAGCATATGTACTAAAAGATGTATTTCTGTTGGGGAAAACGTGGGCGAGGCCTGGCGCCGTATCAAAAAATTAAAAACAAAAACGCTGGATGATCGTGTTTTTCTTCCGAGCGGGTGTAATTATAGGTTCGATCACGGACCGACATCTAGAAAAAACACGGATATCAGGACAGAAGCCGTCGGAGTTTCAGCTAATGCAAATATAAGACATAATTAAGAATTGATTTATTCCGATTTTGCAAGTATCTATGTTTGTTTTCTCTCATATTGATTATTATAGAGATTTCAGAGAAGATACAAAAACAGAGATTCACTAAGAAAGTTCTAAAACTATGTTAACTGATACAGACACATTCAAGTGTAAGATTAAAATGCAAATCCAATCAAATTTAGAAACCTTAGTTTTAGAATGGCAAGACTCCTCTCGATGAACGACCATAAAAGTACCTATGACTGTCATTGAATGATTTATCAGCATTATAGGGAGATGCATTTATAAGCTATCTGTATCTCTAGTTCATCCTTGAATTTTATACATTTTAAGTTATCTTCCTCATTATAATTATTGCAAAGCTGACAGTTGGAAATTTTATTTATTTGACAATTTGAGTGATATCAGTAAATAAGATATATTCTATATGCAACCATTTTTCTAAATCAGAAGGAAATAATTTTATTTTATGTACTAATATTTGGTTTAACTTTTTTCATGGAATGATACGAACATTAACAAAAAATAATAGAGTTTACAAGAATAAAAAGTTGACCAGGGTTTAAAAAATGCATTAAATGGAGATAATTACAGTTTTTTTAATATGATTTTCATGTACACATATAGCCATAAATGTGATATCCCGTGCATTGGGCACGACAGTCTCGCATGTTGAATCAATCTCACGACCTCTTGCGTGGGCAACGATGTCTCACGTACGTATACCTCAACTTGGGCGAAAAACTAAAATAATTACAGCCATCCAACTTTGAAAACGTAAAGGAATATTTTTTTTCTTTCTGGAATCGTCCTTGGCGAGAAAATTACATATTTTTTTGTTACTTCCTGATTATTTCATACTGAAATTATCATTTTTTGGCTAACTTGTGTTCTTCAATAGCGATCGGTCTCACAGTTAACGTTTTAATATTTTCGTAAACAAAGTTGTATTATCACCTTGTTTAAGTCAAAATTTCACAAAATTTATAATAAATATTTTCTTTTATGAAAAAAATGTCATAAAACGGAATAAATTTGATATACTTCATTATTTTTTGTTAGTTTTAATGACAATTTTTGCATTTAGTACTATCAATAAAAGATTTGATTTTTAGCTCACCTGGCCAAAGGCCATGTGAGCTATTGCCATCACTTGGCGTCCGTCGTCGTCGTCGTCCGTCGTCGTTAGCAATTTTTCAAAACTCTTCTCCTCTGAAACTACTTGATCAATTGGAACCACACTTGGTATGAATGTTCTTTGGGGTATCCTGCATAGAACTGAGGTGGGGATTTTTGATCCGTCGAAAAACATGGCTGCTGTTACTAAAAATAGAACATAGGGGTCAGACAACAGTTTTTCGCAAATATCTCAAAAATCATTAGGTTACAGCAAATTCTGGCAGGATGAAAGTGTTCAGCATGATGAGAACTACCTGTGTGCTGATTTTCGTGAAAATCTGTCAACTGATGTTAGAGTTATTGCCCTTTTTTGACATTTTTGGCTTTTTTTATGTTATTATTTCAAAAATCTTCTCCTCTGAAACTACTTTACTAATTGGAACCAAACTTCGTATGAATGTTCCCTGGGGTACTCTGCATAGAACTGATATGGGGATTTTTGATTTGTCGAAAAACATGGCCGCTGTTACTAAAAATAGAACATAGGGGTAAATTGCTGTTTTTTGCTAATAACTCAAAAACCGTTACAGATATCGAAAATCTGACGGGGTAAAATTGATCAGCATGACAAGATCTACCTACTCTGAAATTTTGAAGGAAATTTCAAAACCCGTTTAGGAGTTATTGCCCTTTTTTCATCAAATTTTCAAAATTTTAACATTTTTTGTCATTTATCTCCAAAACTATTTGAGATAGAAATGAAATGTAATTTAAAAAATGTTTGCCATGTTGAGATCTACCTACCCTGAAATTTTAAAGGAAATCCCAAAACCCATTTAGGAGTTGTTGCCCTTTTTTTGTCAAATTTTCAAAAATTTTTTATTCAAAAATCTTCTCCTCTAAAACCGCTGGGCCGATTGGTTTGAAACTTAATAGGAATGGTCTATAACATGATTCTACAAACGATCCTCAATTTATTTTGATCTGACATAAAACATGGCGGCTGTCGTAGCTAAAAATAGAATATAGGGGTGCATGTGTTGTTTTTGGCTTATAACTTAAAAACCGTTACAGATATCAAAAATCTGACATGGTGAAAAATTGTTCAGCATGACAAGATCTACCTAACCTGAAATTTCGAAGAAATCCTAAAACCCATTTAGGAGTTATTGACCTTTTTTCGTCAAATTATCATAATTAAACATTTTTTGTCATTTATCTCCAAAACTATTTGAGATAGAAATGAAATCTGAATTTGTAAAATGTTTGCCATGTTGAGATCTACATACCCTGAAATTTTGAAGGAAATCCTAAAACCCATTTAGGAGTTATTGCCCTTTTTTCGTCAAATTTTCAAAATTTAACATTTTTCGTCATTTATCTCCAAAACTATTTGAGATAGAAGTGAAATGTAATTTTGAAAAATGTTTGCCATGTTGAGATCTACATACCCTGAAATTTTGAAGGAAATCCTAAAACCCATTTAGGAGTTATTGCCCTTTTTTCGTCAAATTTTCAAAATTTAACATTTTTTGTCATTTATCTCCAAAACTATTTGAGATAGAAGTGAAATGTAAATTTGAAAAATGTTTGCCATGTTGAGATCTACATACCCTGAAATTTTAAAGGAAATCCCAAAACCCATTTAGGAGTTATTGCCCTTTTTTGTCAAATTTTCAAAATTTTAACATTTTTGCACTGTCATCCGTTGCCCGACAAAAAGACCAAAAATAATACCAACATATAAACATCCAGATGGAATTCATAAAAAACTCAGAAACCACTGAACCAAAGTTGCAATAGTCTTTAGGTGATCCCGTGAAGAATACTGTCCAGCATGTCAGCACTCCAACCAGGACTAACACCATCATGGAACATATTTTAACATTAAACCTTATGAAAAATAAATCTTCAACAAATTTTCCCTGAACAATTGAACCAATTGCAACAAACTTGGTCAAATAGTTGATTAATTGTCCAATGAAAACCAGACTCCAGGTGAGCGATACAGGCTCTGGTGAGCCTCTTGTTTTTAAATAAGTTAATACCAAAATACAGAACATTGAAAAGTTCTATATTTTTAAAATGCTAATAAATTGTCATCTGTTGCTTATTAAATTATAGCAGTACCGTGAAGACTAAAATACAAAGAAAAAAAGCAATGAAGATTAAAATAAAATGAATTAGAATAAAGAAAAAGAAAGCAAAACATACATTGTTAATTAACAATCCATTATTGAAAAAGATTAAATCAATTCATTACTGTAAGATTGTTATTAACAGGAAAATCTGAAGGTGAAAGCTTATATTTCAATGTCAAAGAAATAAATTTAAAAAGCAAGAGACCTTGAGAAATAATTCATTGTATAATTCTTAGACAGGAATATCAAAATATGTCCTCGAAACCCTTGTCATCTTTCAATCATTTAATTAGGAGCCGGGTTTCATATGTCTATTTAGAATATGTTGGTGAGGTCGATACATGATTTTATCGTATTGACCAAGAACAATATTGACAGAGGACGAAGTCGATATTGTTGTTCTTGGTCAGTGCGATAATATAGTGTTACTAACTTGCTGATTCTGTATTGGCCCTTGTATTGATTCAAGGTTAGGAGTATTGGTCTCAAGGCCCGTACGACCGAGGGCCAATAAAACTGACTGAGATTTAATTAAAGAACCTTTGCGGGCATGCTCACATACCCCACGCCTCCACATTGTCACTGTCCAAACAAACTCTCAACTTCCACGAAAAATGTACACTATTAAATGCTTACCTTCACATCTTAATCTTTATTTGAATAGAACAGAGAATGGAAACGGGGAATGTGTCAAAGAGACAACAACCCGACCAAAGAGCAGAAAACAGCTCAAGGCTACCAATTGGTCTTCAACGCAGCGAGAAAACCCACACCCGGAAGCAGTCTTCAGTTGGTCCCTAAACAATAATTCATACTAGTTCACTAAACTCCGAAACATACAAATGAACCATAATTAAAAAAACACACAAGACTAACAAAGGCTAGAGGTTCCTGACTTGTGAAAGGCTAAAAAAAGCGGCGGGGTTATAAAGTTTTGTGAGATCTTAACCCCCCCTTACCTCTAGCCAATGTGGAATAAACAAACACACAGTAAAACTCAGTTCAAAAGATGTCCGAGTCCGATCTTAAAAAGGTAACAGAAGAAACTAAGCAAAATGACAATGATCAATATATATTAACAAAGGACTACTGACAGTTACTGACATGCCATCTCCAGACCTCAATTAAACTGATCGAAAGATTATGTCTTTATAATCATATAGAACATCAGCAACATCCCTCCAGCTAGGGGTTTAGTATCATCCCATCATAAATTATACGAGAAGAACATAACCCGTATCATGCTAACAACTCGTTTTAGAATAAATGTGTTTATTTCCGATGCAAACACCCTATGAGTGAATCAATATTAACTCCAAAAATGCCATCTTTAATGTCTTCACAACAGTATCGTAACTATATCTTTTGTGGATAAGTATGTTTAAAGGTTGGTTAGCTTTTCAGGCGAATGGCGACATTTTTGTGCTTTGTATAGAATATTACTATAAAAGATGGAAAATACCTGAACATATAAGATGTTTGCACGTTGATTTATATTTTCGAATGAGCGAATCGAACAAGTTGAGATGTATAAATACCATACAATGGTGCCAAGGGAATGTCGCCATCTAAAATCGGATAATTAACAATGGGAAATGAAAAATCATCTCTCTTATCGTGAATTTTAGTATTAAGCTTCCCGTTAGAGATATAGATAACAAGATCCAGGAAAGGGCAGTGTTCATTGAGTTGTAGCATGTTGGGAATATGGAACAGGGATTACTCTAGTATCACATACTGTGTCTTTTAGTATATATATATGGTCAATACAGGAGCCAGAGATATGAGTTGGTGAGCGCACAACTTGACAGAAATCTTTTGTAGCCAATGCTTTTAATAATAAGTTATTTGGTTCTTTCAAAATAAGAATTTCCTGAAGATATGCACATCTACATAGTATGTCCTTATTAACTATAAAAATACATGAAATTCTGTTCTATGGTTTCAGAGAAGTTGCGCTGACAAACTGACTGAACATTATGTTTTCACAAAATTCCTAAGTTCAAAGAGTCAAAACGCCTACAAAAGTCAACGGATAAAAATTTCTTGTGGATATGCACATCGACAAAGTATACCCTAATTCTAAAGTTTCGTGAATTTATTTTGTGTGGTTTGAGAGAAGTTGCGCTGACAAACTGTTTCAGTGGTATATTTTGGCCAAAATTCTAAATTCAAAGGGACATAACTTCTAGAAAAAACATCAAATCTTAATTTCCTGTGGATATGTAGATCTACAGAGTATACCCTAATTACAGTTGAGATCAGTTCTAACCTCTCAACTATTCTGTCAGAGAGGACGGTTCTAGGGTAAACCCAACCCTGTCACAAATGGTTCTAAGGTAGAACCGTCATAAATGGTTCTAGGGTAGAACTGTCATAAATTGTTCTAGGGTAGAACTGTCATAAATTGTTCTAGGGTAGAACTGTCATAAATTGTTCTAGGGTAGAACTGTCATAAATGGTTTTAGGGTAAACCAGTCCAGAATGGTTCTAGGGTAGAACTGTCATAAACGGTTCTTGGGTAGAACTGTCATAAATATCAGAACTGTCATAAATAGTTCTGGGGTAGAACCGTCCATTTTCATGTCCGATAACTCTGTATTGATTATGGCACGTACTCCTCGTCTTCGCGTTTTCGAAACATTTAATAACATTTTTTTGAAATATGTAGTAACATTTCACATCGAATATAATTTCAATATATGAAGCTATGGTGCAAGTTTTTTTTCATTTTTTTTAACCCACAAAAAAAAAACTAATTATTGTTTTCGTTAAAATTTGTGTGATTTTTATCTGAAGTAAATTTACAGGTAAAGAAATTTGTTCGCCGTAAAATGTTGTGTGTTTCAGGTAATTATAACTAATTAACGTTTTGACATGTATATTGTACCTTGACTGTCTGGATGTTTATTGTTCCAACCTGTAAGGTATACAGATACATGTGTATGTATACAGGTAAACCGTTTTGCTGACAAAATCAGCGGGGTTTCAAATTTTTATAACGCTACATTTTAAAATAATTAATGCAGCATTTGAATAAAGAGGTGTGTATAAGGTTTTCCCAAATTTCAATGCAGAGATTTCAAAAGTAACATTTTAATTTATTTTAAATTAATAATTTATCTTTTTTACTATTTTTATATGGTTAATATTTGATATATTATATAATTAATTCTCTTTGCTCGTATGAACGATATTTATTTTGTTATGACAAGGTAGGAGATGATTAGGATGAGTACGGACCGCCGTTTTGAAATAAGAAGCGCATTTCACCAATGTATAAAAAAATTACATAGACATAACGTAGATATATGGACATTTTACACAATAATTTCAAGAAGGGACGGGAATAAATCTTGATTTAAAGTGTTCTGTTGTCGAAACATGTAGAGGAATGTTTTATGTACTAGAAAATAACACCGACTAGTTTTTAAATCATTTAGTATAAACTTTATTCTGAGTGATTTTTTTTACTCTATAATATATTTCGGTATGATAACAGTTGATTTTAAATTATGACAAAAAAATAATTATTTTATTTTTATTATATTGATGTTCAAAATTCATAAACTATTGCCAGGGTCATAAATGGTTCTAGGGTAAAACCGTCCAAAATGGTTCTAGGTTAGAACTGTCATAAATGTTTCTAGGGTAGAACTGTCATAAATGGTTCTAGGGTAGAACCGTCCAGAATGGTTCTAGGGTAGAACTGTCATAAATGGTTCTAGATTAGGACACACCCTGTCATAAACGGTTCTAAAGGTGTCAGGATGACAGTTCTAGAAATGTTCTAGAGTAGTTCTTCTGACAGTTTAGGACAGTTCAAATGAGGGGTTAGAACTGAGCTCTACTGTACCTATAAAGTTTCATGAACTTCTGTTGTGTGGTTTGAGAGAAGTTGCGCTCACAAGAACAGGACTGAAGGACGGACTGACGGACGGATGGACGGACAGACAGACGGGTCAAAAATATTATACCCTACGCACCTTTGTTGCGTGGGGTATAATAACAAGTTCGTAACACTTTTATTAAACAATGTAAACAGTCCGTACAGCTGGTCCGTATGACAAAATAGTCTGTAAACCGGTCCGTATGGAATTCAATATTGTCATCTTTCCAAATTGATATTTGTTGATTTAAACCCGAAAATTTGAAATTATTATTATATTATATATAAGTCACTGAAGATCCCACATCATTCAAAAGAGTAGATTTTTTTCTGACATTATAACAGTTTACTGTAAATTTATAATTTGTATAGGATATTTACTTTGTCAGTAAAATTATATTCTAGTGATAAACTTTATTTTAAGTAAATATGCTTAAATTTATCAATAACAATATTGACCTATGTCAGGTTTTTTTTATAGCCTTTGTACAATCAGAAAGCTCACCTAGGGTAAATTTACAGGTGAGTAGACATTTTCCCTTCAGAAGACCGCTTAACCTCTTGTCTAATTAGATGTTGTTTTAGCCCAGTAATCGTTCGGGAAATATAACGTGAAAAATTAGTCAAATATATTCAAATATTACATTGTAATAAAACGTATCGCAAAATACCGAAATAAATTTGATGCACTGTATGGCCATTTCGTTGACTGACAACTCATCAGCAGTACTAGTGCTCGAGATCAAAATATTGGAAAACCGGTTAAAGATATAATGATGAATTAACACGATTAATAAGCACAAATCAAAAGAAATAAAACAACCAGGTATCCAAATTCGGCTAAGGGTTACCTCTGCATCAAAAGGAAGAGCCTTAGAAATTTCTTGTAGTTTTTGTCAAATTTTAAACGAAACATTTTAAAGGCATTTTTGTAATGATTAATACATTGTAAACGGTGATTTACTATAGTATACGAGGTAATAATTGAATATATTTGACTAATTTTTACAAGTGTCACTAACTTGCTGATTCTGTATTGGCCTTTGTATTGATTCAAGGGTAGCTGTAAAGGTCCCGAGGTCCTTAGTGCCGTGGGCCAATACAGCTGACCGGGAATCAATAAACGGCAAATACAGAATAAGCAAGTTCGTAACACTTTTATTAAATAATCTAAGCAGTCCTTACAGCTGGTCCATATGTTATTCCATATTGCCCTTTTTCAAAATTCCAAGTCCGTATGGAATTCAATATTGCCCTGTTTCCAAATTGCCGATCCGTATGGAATTCCATATTTCCCCGTTTCCAAATTTCCGGTCCGTATGGAATTCCATATTGCCCTTTTCCAAATTGCCGCTCCGTATCTAATTTCATAGTGCCCTGTTTCTATATTGACTTTAAAATCTGTATTAAATTATTAACCGGATAAATTTTCATATAAATATCAGGTTTTATACAGACCAAGGCAACGTAAAAATATTGGTAGTGCCAAATTTGCCATATCAAGACTATTATTATCATATTATTAAATAAATGTATTTATAGACCGGTTATTTAATATTCTTGTTATCTGTTCTTATCATTTCTTCAGTGTTGTTTAGTTATTTAATCAGTATTTATTTCTCTGTTAATAACATTTTTAAATGTTTTATTTCATTATATTTTCATGATTTTTTTCGTCGTAAGTCACAAGTATCTTTCAGCAGGTACCATTATATTCTGGTTACAAATCATTTTTCAAATATAAATTACACGAGATTACAGATGAAAATATTTCTTTTCTTTCGTTTCTTTCCAACCATCTGTCGATTTTTTCAGGAATGGTATAATGTTGATAGAACATTTACATGTGTATGACAGAGGAAAATAGAAGTAGTAAATTAAATGATAATGATAACTTATCATTATATTCTCCGCTAGCAAAGCAGAGGAATTATATTTATGGGGTGTTTCAGTTCGTCCGCACCTATTTACTGAAACTACACTTACACCGGTTAATGGATTTCATTGAAATTTTCATAGAATCCTTAGAATCTTTTTTTCTTCCTATCCGATTTTGTTCGTTCGGGTTCTCAATAACCGTCAGAGATATGGATCTGAGATTTTCCATGTTTCAGTAGGGTGATCCTCAACCCATCAATCAATAATGTCTAATTATCTCATAAACCGTTGAAATCCTCAACCCTAAACCACATGTGTTCTTATTCCCCATAGTAAGACGCACAAAATGACACATACCTAGCTTCGCCAAGGGGTTAAAACCACTCCTATCAAATCAATAACGTTCAATTACCTCAACAACCACTAAAATCCCCACCCATAAACCATATATTTTCTTATTCCCCATGGTAAGACGCACCAAATGATACATGCCCCGCTTCCCCAGGGGGTTATCAATACTCCCATCAAATCAATAATGTTTAATTATCTCATAAACCGTTAAATTATCTCATAAACCGTTAACATACCCACACCTAAACCATATATTTTCTTATTTCACATGTTAAGACGCATCAAATGACACATACCGCGCTTCCACCGGGGGGTTATCACCAATCCCATCGAATCAATAATGTTCAATCATCTCAAAACCTGTTAAAATCCCCACACAAAAACCAAATATTTTCCTATTCCTAATGTTAATACGCACCAAATGACACACCTCGCTTCCTCAGTGGGTTATCACCACTCCCATCAAATCAATAATGTTCAATTATCTCATAAACCGTTAAAATCCCCACACCTAAACCATATATTTCTTATTTCACATATTAAGACGCACCGAATGACACATACCTCGCTTCCCCAGAGGTTTATCACCACTCCCATCAAATAAATAATGTTCAATTATCTCATTAACCGTTAAAATCGCCACATCTAAACCATATATTTTCTTATTCCTCATGTTAATTCGCACCAAAAGACACTCATCGCTTCCTCAGTGGGTTATCACCACTCCCATCAAATCAATAATGTTCAATTATCTCATAAACCGTTAAAATCCCCAAACCTAAACCATATATTTTCTCATTTCAGATGTTAAGACGCACCGAATGACACATACCTCGCTTCCACCGAGGGGTTATCACCACTCCCATCAAATCAATAATGTTCAATTATATCATAAACCGTTAAAATCCCCACCTTAAACCATGTATTTTCTTATTTCCCATGGTAAGTCGCACAAAATGACACATACCTCGGTCCCCCAGGTGGTTATCACCACTCCCATCAAATCAATAATGTGCAATCATCTCATAAGCCGTTAAAATCCCCACCCCTAAACCATATATTTTCTTATTTCCCATGGTAAGACGCACCATATGACACATACCTCGCTTCCCCAGAGGTTTATAACCACTCCCATCAAATCAATAATGTTCAATTATCTCATAAACCGTTACAATCCCCACACCTCAACCATATATTTTCTTATTCCTCATGTTAATACGCACCAAATGACGCACCTCGCTTCCTCAGTGGATTATCACCACTCCCATCAATAATGTTCAATTATATCATAAACCGTTAAAATCACCACCCCTAAACCATGTATTTTCTTATTTCCCATGGTAAGTCGCACAAAATGACACATACCTCGGTTCCCCCAAGGGGTTATCACAACTCCCATCAAATCAATAATGTTCAATCATCTCATAAGCCGTTAAAATCCCCACCCATAAACCATATATTTTCTTTTTTCTCATGGTAAGACGCACCAAATGACACATATCTTGCTTCCCCAGAGGTTTATCACCACTCCCATCAAATCAATAATGTTCAATTATCTCATTAACCGTTAAAATCCCCACACCTAAACCATAAATTTTCTTATTCCTCATGTTAATACGCACCACATGACACACCTCGCTTCCTCTGTGGGTTATCACCACTCCCATCAAATCAATAATGTTAAATTATCTCATAAACCGTTAAAATCCCCACACCTAAACCATATATTTTCTTATTTCACATGTTAAGACGCACCAAATGACACATACCTCGCTTCAACCGGGGGATTATCACCACTCCCATCAAATCAATAATGTTCAATCATCTCATAAGCGTTAAAATCCCCACCCCTAAACCATATATTTTCTTATTTCCCATGGTGAGACGCACCAAATGACGCATACTTCGCTTCCCCAGGAGTTTATCACCACTCCAATCAAATCAATAATGTTCAATTATATCATAAACCGTTCAATTATCTCATAAACCGTTAAAATCCCCACACCTTAACCATATTTCTTATTTCACATGTTAAGACGCACCAAATGACACATACCTCGCTTCCACCGGGGTGTTATCACCACTCCCATCAAATCAATAATGTTCACTTATATCATAAACCGTTAAATACCCACACCTAAACCATATATTTTCTTATTTACATGTTAAGACGCTGTAGCGTAAAATTTACAAGTCCGTAAAAATGGTAGTTCCGTTTCCGGTTTCCGGTTTGTCTTTCAAATTTTACGCTGTTTACTGTAAATTTCGCAAGTCGTCGTAAAATTCACAAGCTAGTTAGAAACACAAGCTATTCTGTTAATTTTAACATATATACAAAGGACTACAAACCATTTACACAATAATTGAATGAATAAGTACTTACTTAACTTATGAATGAATGAAATAAATTATAAATATGCTTGTGGCAGCTTTGAAAAACATCGGCGCTCAGGATCGCGGCGTTGTTTTGTTGGGTTTTTTTTAAAGCTCTCACAATCCGTTTTCGATATAACATTTGAAGTCAGAAGCCTACAAATTTGTGATAAACAGTTCAAATTCCAAGATTTATTTGGATTTTTTTTTTTTGGGGGGGGGACTGTTGGCGGTATCGGGTCCGTTCGCCCTAAATACATGTTCGCCCTGGGTTCGTTCGCCCTGTTTTTTTTTCAATACACATGCCCGACAATGGATATGAAATGCATCAGAAATCATTATACCTCAACTATATATTAATATAAGAAATCTTTATACTCTCAATAGGGTTTGGTCAATCATCATCCAAAAATATATCAAATCCCATCAGAGTTACATATATTTATGTCACAAAAATTGCAAGTCTGCCCATTGGTCTCAAAATATCTATGTGTATGGACATGAAATACTACAAAACGTAATTATTATACCACACCATGTATTAATAAAGGGGAAAAATACTTCTCGACATATTTGGGTTATTTATTGTCCAAAAATATACCAAATTCCATGAGAGTCAAAATTCTTAGGCCATAAAAAATGCAAGTCTCCCTTATTTGATTTTCAAAATATCAACATGTTTGGACATGAAATGTTTCAGAAATTCATCATTATACCTGACTATGTATTAATAAAGGGAATTCATATACTTCTCAACATATTTTGGTCATTTATCATCCAAATATATACCAAATTCCACCAGAGTCAAAATTCTTAGGCTGTCAAAAAGGCAAGTCTCCCCTTGGGTTTCAAAATATCAACATGTTTGGACATGAAATGTTTCAGAAATTCATTATTATACACAACTATGTACTAAAAAAGGGAATTCATATACTTCTCAACATATTTTGGTCATTTATCATCCAAATATATACCCGAGTCAAAATTCTTAGGCTGTAAAAAAGGCAAATCTCCCTTTGGGTTTCAAAATATCAACATGTTTAAACATGAAATGTTTCAGAAATTCATTATTATACACAACTATGTACTAATAAAACGAATTTACATACTTCTCAACATATTTTCGTCATTTATCATCCAAATATATTCTCAATATATACCTGACTATGTATTAATAAAGGGAATTCATATACTTCTCAACATATTTTGGTCATTTCTCATCCAAATATATACCAAATTCCACCAGAGTCAAAATTCTTAGGCCATAAAAAATGCAAATCTCCCTTTGATTTTCAAAATATCAACATGTTTGGACATGAAATGTTTCAGAAATTCATCATTAGACCTGATTATGTATTAATAAAGGGAATTCATATATGTCTCAACATATTTTGGTCAATTATCATCCAGATATATACCAAATTCCACGAGAATCAAAATTCTTATGCCGTGAAAAATGCAAGTCTCCCCTTGATTTTCAAAATATCAACATGTATGGCATTTTTACGCCCTAAGATATGGAACTCTAATGGGAATTTGTATATTTTTGGACAATAAATGACCCAAATAAGTTGAGAAATAAATTATTTCCCTTTATTAATACATAGTGAGGAATAATAATTTATTTCTGAAGCATTTCATGTCCATACACATAGAAATTTAGTGACTCAAGAGGAGACTTGCAATTTTTACGGCCTAAGATTTGGAACTCTGATGGGATTTGGAATATTTTTGGACAATAAATGACCAAAATATGTTGAGAAGTATATTATTTCCCTTTATTAATATATAGGGAGGTATAATAATTAATTTCTGATGCTTTGTACTGTCCATACGTCTAGGTATTTTGAGACCCAAGGAGAGACTTGCAATTTTTACGGCCTAAGATATGGCACTCTGATGGGAATTTGTATATTTTTGGACAATAAATGACCAAAATATGTTGAGAAATAAATTATTTCCCTTTATTAATATATAGTGAGGTATAATAATTAATTTCTGATGCTTTTTATGTCCATACATCTAAGTATTTTGAGACCCAAGGAGAGACTTGCAATTTTTACGGCCCAAGATTTGTAACTTGGATAGGATTTGGAATATTTTTGAACAATAAATGACCAAAATATGTTGAGAAGTATATTATTTCCCTTTATTAAAACATAGTGAGGTATAATAATTAATTTCTGAAGCTTTTTAAGTCCATACATCTAGGTATTTTGAGACCCAAGGATAGACTTGCAATTTTTACGGCCCAAGATTTGTAACTAGGATGGGAATTTGTATATTTTTGGACAATAAATGACCAAAATATGTTGAGAAGTATATTGTTCCCCTTTAATAATATATAGTGAGGTATAATAATTAATTTCTGATGCTTTTTAAGTCCATACATCTAGGTATTTTGAGACCCAAGGAGAGACTTGCAATTTTTACAGCCTAAGATATGGCACTCTGATGGAAATTTGTATATTTTTGGACAATAAATGACCAAATTATGTTGAAAAGTATATTATTTCCTTTTATTAATATATAGTGAGGTATAATAATTAATTTCTGATGCCTTGTATGTCCATACATCTAGGTATTTTGAGACCCATGGAGAGACTTGCAATTTTTACGGCCTAAGATTTGTAACTAGGATGGGATTTGGAATATTTTTGGACAATAAATGACCAAAATATGTTGAGAAATGTATTATTTCCCTTTATTAAAACAAAGTGAGGTATAATAATTAATTTCTGATGCTTTTTATGTCCATACATCTAAGTATTTTGAGACCCAAGGAGAGACTTGCAATTTTTACGGCCTAAGATTTTTAACTCGGATGGGATTTGGAATATTTTTGAACAATAAATGACCAAAATATGTTGAGAAGTATATTATTTCCCTTTATTAAAACATAGTGAGGTATAATAATTTAATTTTTGAAGCTTTTTAAGTCCATACATCTAGGTATTTTGAGACCCAAAGATAGACTTGCAATTTTTACAGCCTAAGATTTGTAACTAGGATGGGATTTGGAATATTTTTGAACAATAAATGACCAAAATATGTTGAGAAGTATATTATTTCCCTTTATTAAAACATAGTGAGATATAATAATTAATTTCTGAAGCTTTCTAAGTCCATACATCTAGGTATTTTGAGACCCAAGGAGAGACTTGCAATTTTTACGGCCTAAGATATGGCACTCTGATGGGAATTTGTATATTTTTGGACAATAAATGACCAAAATATGTTGAGAAGTATATTGTTCCCCTTTAATAATATATAGTGAGGTATAATAATTAATTTCTGATGCTTTTTATGTCCATACATCTAAGTATTTTGAGACCCAAGGAGAAACTTGCAATTTTTACGGCCTAAGATTTTTAACTCGGATGGGATTTGGAATATTTTTGAACAATAAATGACCAAAATATGTTGAGAAGTATATTATTTCCCTTTATTAAAACATAGTGAGGTATAATAATTTAATTTCTGAAGCTTTTTAAGTCCATACATCTAGGTATTTTGAGACCCAAGGATAGACTTGCAATTTTTACGGCCTAAGATTTGTAACTAGGATGGGATTTGGAATATTTTTGAACAATAAATGACCAAAATATGTTGAGAAGTATATTATTTCCCTTTATTAAAACATAGTGAGATATAATAATTAATTTCTGAAGCTTTCTAAGTCCATACATCTAGGTATTTTGAGACCCAAGGAGAGACTTGCAATTTTTACGGCCTAAGATATGGCACTCTGATAGGAATTTGTATATTTTTGGACAATAAATGACCAAATTATGTTGAAAAGTATATTATTTCCTTTTATTAATATATAGTGAGGTATAATAACTAATTTCTGATACCTTGTATGTCCATACATCTAGGTTTTTTGAGACCCAAGGAGAGACTTGCAATTTTTACAGCCTAAGATTTGTAACTAGGATGGGATTTGGAATATTTTTGGACAATAAATGACCAAAATATGTTGAGAAGTATATTATTTCCCTTTATTAATATATAGTGAGGTATAATAATTAATTTCTGATGCTTTTTATGTCCATACATCTAAGTATTTTGAGACCCAAGGAGAGACTTGCAATTTTTACAGCCTAAGATATGGCACTCTGATGGGAATTTGTATATTTTTGGACAATAAGTGACCAAAATATGTTGAGAAGTGTATTATTTCCCTTTATTAAAACATAGTGAGGTATAATAATTAATTTCTGATGCCTTGTATGTCCATACATCTAGGCATTTTGAGACCCAAGGAGAGACTTGCAATTTTTACAGCCTAAGATTTTTAACTCGGATGGGATTTGGAATATTTTTGAACAATAAATGACCAAAATATGTTGAGAAGTATATTATTTCCCTTTATTAAAACATAGTGAGGTATAATAATTTAATTTCTGAGGCTTTTTAAGTCCATACATCTAGGTATTTTGAGACCCAAGGATAGACTTGCAATTTTTACGGCCTAAGATTTGTAACTAGGATGGGATATGGAATATTTTTGAACAATAAATGACCAAAATATGTTGAGAAGTATATTATTTCCCTTTATTAAAACATAGTGAGATATAATAATTAATTTCTGAAGCTTTCTAAGTCCATACATCTAGGTATTTTGAGACCCAAGGAGAGACTTGCAATTTTTACGGCCTAAGATATGGCACTCTGATAGGAATTTGTATATTTTTGGACAATAAGTGACCAAATTATGTTGAAAAGTATATTATTTCCTTTTATTAATATATAGTGAGGTATAATAACTAATTTCTGATGCCTTGTATGTCCATACATCTAGGTATTTTGAGACCCAAGGAGAAACTTGCAATTTTTACAGCCTAAGATTTTTAACTCGGATGGGATATGGAATATTTTTGAACAATAAATGACCAAAATATGTTGAGAAGTATATTATTTCCCTTTATTAAAACATAGTGAGGTATAATAATTAATTTCTGAAGCTTTTTAAGTCCATACATCTAGGTATTTTGAGACCCAAGGAGAGACTTGCAATTTTTACAGCCTAAGATATGGCACTCTGATGGGAATTTGTATATTTTTGGACAATAAGTGACCAAAATATGTTGAGAAGTGTATTATTTCCCTTTATTAAAACATAGTGAGGTATAATAATTAATTTCTGATGCCTTGTATGTCCATACATCTAGGTATTTTGAGACCCAAGGAGAGACTTGCAATTTTTACAGCCTAAGATTTTTAACTCGGATGGGATTTGGAATATTTTTGAACAATAAATGACCAAAATATGTTGAGAAGTATATTATTTCCCTTTATTAAAACATAGTGAGTTATAATAATTTAATTTCTGAGGCTTTTTAAGTCCATACATCTAGGTATTTTGAGACCCAAGGATAGACTTGCAATTTTTACGGCCTAAGATTTGTAACTAGGATGGGATATGGAATATTTTTGAACAATAAATGACCAAAATATGTTGAGAAGTATATTATTTCCCTTTATTAAAACATAGTGAGATATAATAATTAATTTCTGAAGCTTTCTAAGTCCATACATCTAGGTATTTTGAGACCCAAGGAGAGACTTGCAATTTTTACGGCCTAAGATGTGGCACTCTGATGGGAATTTGTATATTTTTGGACAATAAATGACCAAATTATGTTGAAAAGTATATTATTTCCCTTTATTAATATATAGTGAGGTATAATAATTAATTTCTGAAGCTTTTTAAGTCCATACATCTAGGTATTTTGAGACCCAAGGAGAGACTTGCAATTTTTACAGCCTAAGATATGGCACTCTGATGGGAATTTGTATATTTTTGGACAATAAGTGACCAAAATATGTTGAGAAGTGTATTATTTCCCTTTATTAAAACATAGTGAGGTATAATAATTAATTTCTGATGCCTTGTATGTCCATACATCTAGGTATTTTGAGACCCAAGGAGAGACTTGCAATTTTTACAGCCTAAGATTTTTAACTCGGATGGGATTTGGAATATTTTTGAACAATAAATGACCAAAATATGTTGAGAAGTATATTATTTCCCTTTATTAAAACATAGTGAGTTATAATAATTTAATTTCTGAGGCTTTTTAAGTCCATACATCTAGGTATTTTGAGACCCAAGGATAGACTTGCAATTTTTACGGCCTAAGATTTGTAACTAGGATGGGATATGGAATATTTTTGAACAATAAATGACCAAAATATGTTGAGAAGTATATTATTTCCCTTTATTAAAACATAGTGAGATATAATAATTAATTTCTGAAGCTTTCTAAGTCCATACATCTAGGTATTTTGAGACCCAAGGAGAGACTTGCAATTTTTACGGCCTAAGATGTGGCACTCTGATGGGAATTTGTATATTTTTGGACAATAAATGACCAAATTATGTTGAAAAGTATATTATTTCCCTTTATTAATATATAGTGAGGTATAATAACTAATTTCTGATGCCTTGTATGTCCATACATCTAGGTATTTTGAGACCCAAGGAGAGACTTGCAAATTTTACAGCCTAAGATTTGTAACTAGGATGGGATTTGGAATATTTTTGGACAATAAATGACCAAAATATGTTGAGAAGTATATTATTTCCCTTTATTAATATATAGTGAGGTATAATAATTAATTTCTGATGCTTTTTATGTCCATACATCGAAGTATTTTGAGACCCAAGGAGAGACTTGCAATTTTTACGGCCTAAGATTTTTAACTCGGATGGGATTTGGAATATTTTTGAACAATAAATGACCAAAATATGTTGAGAAGTATATTATTTCCCTTTATTAAAACATAGTGAGGTATAATAATTAATTTTTAAAGCTTTTTATGTCCATACATTTAGGTATTTTTAGACCCAAGGATAAACTTGCAATTTTTACGGCCTAAGATTTGTAACTAGGATGGGATATGGAATATTTTTGAACAATAAATGACCAAAATATGTTGAGAAGTATATTATTTCCATTTTTTAAAACATAGTGAGATATAATAATTAATTTTTGAAGCTTTTTAAGTCCATACATCTAGGTATTTTGAGACCCAAAGAGAGACTTGCAATTTTTACGGCCTAAGATTTGTAACTAGGATGGGATTTGGAATATTTTTGAACAATAAATGACCAAAATATGTTGAGAAGTATATTATTTCCCTTTATTAAAACATAGTGAGATATAATAATTAATTTCTGAAGCTTTCTAAGGCCATACATCTAGGTATTTTGAGACCCAAGGAGAGACTTGCAATTTTTACGGCCTAAGATATGGCACTCTGATGGGAATTTGTATATTTTTGGACAATAAATGACCAAATTATGTTGAAAAGTATATTATTTCTTTTTATTAATATATAGTGAGGTATAATAACTAATTTCTGATGCCTTGTATGTCCATACATCTAGGTATTTTGAGACCCAAGGAGAGACTTGCAATTTTTACAGCCTAAGATTTGTAACTAGGATGGGATTTGGAAAATTTTTGGACAATAAATGACCAAAATATGTTGAGAAGTATATTATTTCCCTTTATTAATATATAGTGAGGTATAATAATTAATTTCTGATGCTTTTTATGTCCATACATCTAAGTATTTTGAGACCCAAGGAGAGACCTGCAATTTTTACGGCCTAAGATTTTTAACTCGGATAGGATTTGGAATATTTTTGAACAATAATTGACCAAAATATGTTGAGAAGTATATTATTTCCCTTTATTAAAACATAGTGAGGTATAATAATTAATTTCTGAAGCTTTTTAAGTCCATACATCTAGGTATTTTGAGACCCAAGGAGAGACTTGCAATTTTTACAGCCTAAGATATGGCACTCTGATAAGAATTTGTATATTTTTGGACAATAAGTGACCAAAATATGTTGAGAAGTGTATTATTTCCCTTTATTAAAACATAGTGAGGTATAATAATTAATTTCTGATGCCTTGTATGTCCATACATCTAGGCATTTTGAGACCCAAGGAGAGACTTGCAATTTTTACGGCCTAAGATTTTTAACTCGGATGGGATTTGGAATATTTTTGAACAATAAATGACCAAAATATGTTGAGAAGTATATTATTTCCCTTTATTAAAACATAGTGAGGTATAATAATTTAATTTCTGAAGCTTTTTAAGTCCAAACATCTAGGTATTTTGAGACCCAAGGAGAGACTTGCAATTTTTACGGCCTAAGATATGGCACTCTGATGGGAATTTGTATATTTTTTGAAAGTAAATGACCAAAATATGTTGAGAAGTATATTATTTCCCTTTATTAAAACATAGTGAGATATAATAATTAATTTTTGAAGCTTTTTAAGTCCATACATCTAGGTATTTTGAGACCCAAGGAGAGACTTGCAATTTTTGCGGCCTAAGATTTGTAACTAGGATGGGATATGGAATATTTTTGAACAATAAATGACCAAAATATGTTGAGAAGTATATTATTTCCCTTTATTAAAACATAGTGAGATATAATAATTAATTTCTGAAGCTTTTTAAGTCCATACATCTAGGTATTTTGAGACCCAAGGAGAGACTTGCAATTTTTACGGCCTAAGATATGGCACTCTGATGGGAATTTGTATATTTTTTGAAAGTAAATGACCAAAATATGTTGAGAAGTATATTATTTCCCTTTATTAAAACATAGTGAGATATAATAATTAATTTTTGAAGCTTTTTAAGTCCATACATCTAGGTATTTTGAGACCCAAGGAGAGACTTGCAATTTTTACGGCCTAAGATTTTTAACTCGGATGGGATTTGGAATATTTTTGAACAATAAATGACCAAAATATGTTGAGAAGTATATTATTTCCCTTTATTAAAACATAGTGAGATATAATAATTAATTTCTGAAGCTTTTTAAGTCCATACATCTAGGTATTTTGAGACCCAAGGAGAGACTTGCAATTTTTATGGCCTAAGATATGGCACTCTGATGGGAATTTGTATATTTTTGGACAATAAATGACCAAAATATGTTGAGAAGTATATTATTTCCCTTTATTAATATATAGTGAGGTATAATAATTAATTTCTGATGCTTTTTATGTCCATACATCTAAGTGTTTTGAGACCCAAGGAGAGACTTGCAATTTTTACGGCCTAAGATTTTTAACTCGGATGGGATTTGGAATATGTTTGAACAATAAATGACCAAAATATGTGAAGAAGTATATTATTTCCCTTTATTAATATATAGTGAGGTATAATAATTAATTTATGAAGCTTTTTATGTCCATACATCTAGGTATTTTGAGACCCAAGGAGAGACTTGCAATTTTTGCGGCCTAAGATTTGTAACTAGGATGGGATATGGAATATTTTTAAACAATAAATGACCAAAATATATTGAGAAGTATATTATTTCCCTTTATTAAAACATAGTGAGGTATAGTAATTAATTTCTGAAGCTTTTTAAGTCCATATATCTAGGTATTTTGAGACCCAAGGACAGACTTGCAATTTTTACGGCCTAAGATTTGTAACTAGGATGGGATATGGAATATTTTTGAACAATAAATAACCAAAATATGTTGAGAAGTATATTATTTCCCTTTATTAATATATAGTGAGGTATAATAATTAATTTCTGATGCCTTGTATGTCCATACATCTAGGCATTTTGAGACCCAAGGAGAGACTTGCAATTTTTACGGCCTAAGATATGGCACTCTGATGGGAATTTGTATATTTTTGGACAATAAATGACCAAAATATGTTGAGAAGTATATTATTTCCCTTTATTAAAACATAGTGAGATATAATAATTAATTTGTGAAGCTTTTTAAGTCCATACATCTAGGTATTTTGAGACCAAAGGAAAGACTTGCAATTTTTACGGCCTAAGATATGGCACTCTGATGGAAATTTGTATATTTTTGGACAATAAATGACCAAATTATGTTGAAAAGTATATTATTTCCTTTTATTAATATACAGTGAGGTATAATAACTAATTTCTGATGCCTTGTATGTCCATACATCTAGGTATTTTGAGACCCATGGAGAGACTTGCAATTTTTACGGCCTAAGATTTGTAACTAGGATGGGATTTGGAATATTTTTGGACAATAAATGACCAAAATATGTTGAGAAATGTATTATTTCCCTTTATTAAAACAAAGGTAGGTATAATAATTAATTTCTGAAGCTTTTTATGTCCATACATCTAGGTATTTTGAGACCCAAGGAGAGACTTGCAATTTTTACAGCCTAAGATATGGCACTCTGATGGGAATTTGTATATTTTTGGACAATAAGTGACCAAAATATGTTGAGAAGTGTATTATTTCCCTTTATTAAAACATAGTGAGGTATAATAATTAATTTCTGATGCCTTGTATGTCCATACATCTAGGTATTTTGAGACCCAAGGAGAGACTTGCAATTTTTACGGCCTAAGATTTTTAACTCGGATGGGATTTGGAATATTTTTGAACAATAAATGACCAAAATATGTTGAGAAGTATATTATTTCCCTTTATTAAAACATAGTGAGGTATAATAATTTAATTTCTGAAGCTTTTTAAGTCCATACATCTAGGTATTTTGAGACCCAAGGATGGACTTGCAATTTTTACGGCCTAAGATTTGTAACTAGGATGGGATATGGAATATTTTTGAACAATAAATGACCAAAATATGTTGAGAAGTATATTATTTCCATTTTTGAAAACATAGTGAGATATAATAATTAATTTCTGAAGCTTTTTAAGTCCATACATCTAGGTATTTTGAGACCCAAGGAGAGACTTGCAATTTTTACGGCCTAAGATTTTTAACTCGGATGGGATTTGGAATATTTTTGAACAATAAATGACCAAAATATGTTGAGAAGTATATTATTTCCCTTTATTAAAACATAGTAAGATATAATAATTAATTTCTGAAGCTTTTTAAGTCCATACATCTAGGTATTTTGAGACCCAAGGAGAGACTTGCAATTTTTATGGCCGAAGATATGGCACTCTGATGGGAATTTGTATATTTTTGGACAATAAATGACCAAAATATGTTGAGAAGTATATTATTTCCCTTTATTAATATATAGTGAGGTATAATAATTAATTTCTGATGCTTTTTATGTCCATACATCTAAGTGTTTTGAGACCCAAGGAGAGACTTGAAATTTTTACGGCCTCAGATTTTTAACTCGGATGGGATTTGGAATATTTTTGAACAATAAATGACCAAAATATGTAAAGAAGTATATTATTTCCCTTTATGAAAACATAGTGAGGTATAATAATTAATTTCTGAAGCTTTTTAAGTCCATACATCTAGGTATTTTGAGACCCAAGGAGAGACTTGCAATTTTCACAACCTAAGATATGGCACTCTGATGGGAATTTGTATATTTTTGGACAATAAATGACCAAAATATGTTGAGAAGTATATTATTTCCCTAATATATAGTGAGGTATAATAATTAATTTCTGAAGCTTTTTAAGTCCATACATCTAGGTATTTTGAGACCCAAGGAGAGACTTGCAATTTTTGCGGCCTAAGATTTGTAACTAGGATGGGATATGGAATATTTTTAAACAATAAATGACCAAAATATATTGAGAAGTATATTATTTCCCTTTATTAAAACATAGTGAGGTATAGTAATTAATTTCTGAAGCTTTTTAGGTCCATATATCTAGGTATTTTGAGACCCAAGGATAGACTTGCAATTTTTACGGCCTAAGATTTGTAACTAGGATGGGATATGAAATATTTTTGAACAATAAATAACCAAAATATGTTGAGTAGTATATTATTTCCCTTTATTAAAACATAGTGAGATATAATAATTAATTTCTGAAGCTTTTTAAGTCCATACATCTAGGTATTTTGAGACCCAAGGAGAGACCTGCAATTTTTACGGCCTAAGATATGGCACTCTGATGGAAATTTGTATATTTTTGGACAATAAATGACCAAATTATGTTGAAAAGTATATTATTTCCTTTTATTAATATACAGTGAAGTATAATAACTAATTTCTGATGCCTTGTATGTCCATACATCTAAGTATTTTGAGACCCAAGGAGAGACTTGCAATTTTTACGGCCTAAGATTTGTAACTAGGATGGGATTTGGAATATTTTTGAACAATAAATGACCAAAATATGTTGAGAAGTATATTATTTCCCTTTATTAATATATAGTGAGGTATAATAATTAATTTCTGATGCTTTTTATGTCCATACATCTAGGTATTTTGAGACCCAAGGAGAGACCTGCAATTTTTACGGCCTACGATATGGCACTCTGATGGGATTTGGAATATTTTTGAACAATAAATGACCAAAATATGTTGAGAAGTATATTATTTCCCTTTATTAAAACATAGTGAGATATAATAATTAATTTCTGAAGCTTTTTAAGTCCATACATCTAGGTATTTTGAGACCCAAGGAGAGACTTGCAATTTTTACGGCCTAAGATATGGCACTCTGATGGAAATTTGTATATTTTTGGACAATAAATGACCAAATTATGTTGAAAAGTATATTATTTCCTTTTATTAATATACAGTGAGGTATAATAACTAATTTCTGATGCCTTGTATGTCCATACATCTAGGTATTTTGAGACCCATGGAGAGACTTGCAATTTTTACGGCCTAAGATTTGTAACTAGGATGGGATTTGGAATATTTTTGGACAATAAATGACCAAAATATGTTGAGAAATGTATTATTTCCCTTTATTAAAACAAAGTGAGGTATAATAATTAATTTCTGATGCCTTGTATGTCCATACATCTAGGTATTTTGAGACCCAAGGAGAGACTTGCAATTTTTACGGCCTAAGATTTTTAACTCGGATGGGATTTGGAATATTTTTGAACAATAAATGACCAAAATATGTTGAAAAGTATATTATTTCCCTTTATTAAAACATAGTGAGGTATAATAATTTAATTTCTGAAGCTTTTTAAGTCCATACATCTAGGTATTTTGAGACCCAAGGATAGACTTGCAAATTTTACGGCCTAAGATTTGTAACTAGGATGGGATATGGAATATTTTTGAAAAATAAATGACCAAAATATGTTGAGAAGTATATTATTTCCCTTTATTAAAACATAGTGAGATATAATAATTAATTTCTGAAGCTTTCTAAGTCCATACATCTAGGTATTTTGAGACCCAAGGAGAGACTTGCAATTTTTACGGCCTAAGATATGGCACTCTGATGGGAATTTGTATATTTTTGGACAATAAATGACCAAATTATGTTGAAAAGTATATTATTTCTTTTTATTAATATATAGTGAGGTATAATAACTAATTTCTGATGCCTTGTATGTCCATACATCTAGGTATTTTGAGACCCAAGGAGAGACTTGCAATTTTTACAGCCTAAGATTTGTAACTAGGATGGGATTTGGAATATTTTTGGACAATAAATGACCAAAATATGTTGAGAAGTATATTATTTCCCTTTATTAATATATAGTGAGGTATAATAATTAATTTCTGATGCTTTTTATGTCCATACATCTAAGTATTTTGAGACCCAAGGAGAGACCTGCAATTTTTACGGCCTAAGATTTTTAACTCGGATGGGATTTGGAATATTTTTGAACAATAAGTGACCAAAATATGTTGAGAAGTATATTATTTCCCTTTATTAAAACATAGTGAGGTATAATAATTTAATTTCTGAAGCTTTTTAAGTCCATACATCTAGGTATTTTGAGACCCAAGGAGAGACTTGCAATTTTTACAGCCTAAGATATGGCACTCTGATGGGAATTTGTATATTTTTGGACAATAAGTGACCAAAATATGTTGAGAAGTGTATTATTTCCCTTTATTAAAACATAGTGAGGTATAATAATTAATTTCTGATGCCTTGTATGTCCATACATCTAGGTATTTTGAGACCCAAGGAGAGACTTGCAATTTTTACAGCCTAAGATTTTTAACTCGGATGGGATTTGGAATATTTTTGAACAATAAGTGACCAAAATATGTTGAGAAGTATATTATTTCCCTTTATTAAAACATAGTGAGGTATAATAATTTAATTTCTGAAGCTTTTTAAGTCCATACATCTAGGTATTTTGAGACCCAAGGAGAGACTTGCAATTTTTACAGCCTAAGATATGGCACTCTGATGGGAATTTGTATATTTTTGGACAATAAGTGACCAAAATATGTTGAGAAGTGTATTATTTCCCTTTATTAAAACATAGTGAGGTATAATAATTAATTTCTGATGCCTTGTATGTCCATACATCTAGGTATTTTGAGACCCAAGGAGAGACTTGCAATTTTTACAGCCTAAGATTTTTAACTCGGATGGGATTTGGAATATTTTTGAACAATAAATGACCAAAATATGTTGAGAAGTATATTATTTCCCTTTATTAAAACATAGTGAGGTATAATAATTTAATTTCTGAAGCTTTTTAAGTCCATACATCTAGGTATTTTGAGACCCAAGGATAGACTTGCAATTTTTACGACCTAAGATTTGTAACTAGGATGGGATATGGAATATTTTTGAACAATAAATGACCAAAATATGTTGAGAAGTATATTATTTCCATTTTTGAAAACATAGTGAGATATAATAATTAATTTCTGAAGCTTTTTAAGTCCATACATCTAGGTATTTTGAGACCCAAGGAGAGACTTGCAATTTTTACGGCCTAAGATATGGCACTCTGATGGAAATTTGTATATTTTTGGACAATAAATGACCAAATTATGTTGAAAAGTATATTATTTCCTTTTATTAATATACAGTGAGGTATAATAACTAATTTCTGATGCCTTGTATGTCCATACATCTAGGTATTTTGAGACCCATGGAGAGACTTGCAATTTTTACGGCCTAAGATTTGTAACTAGGATGGGATTTGGAATATTTTTGGACAATAAATGACCAAAATATGTTGAGAAATGTATTATTTCCCTTTATTAAAACAAAGTGAGGTATAATAATTAATTTCTGATGCCTTGTATGTCCATACATCTAGGTATTTTGAGACCCAAGGAGAGACTTGCAATTTTTACGGCCTAAGATTTTTAACTCGGATGGGATTTGGAATATTTTTGAACAATAAATGACCAAAATATGTTGAAAAGTATATTATTTCCCTTTATTAAAACATAGTGAGGTATAATAATTTAATTTCTGAAGCTTTTTAAGTCCATACATCTAGGTATTTTGAGACCCAAGGATAGACTTGCAAATTTTACGGCCTAAGATTTGTAACTAGGATGGGATATGGAATATTTTTGAAAAATAAATGACCAAAATATGTTGAGAAGTATATTATTTCCCTTTATTAAAACATAGTGAGATATAATAATTAATTTCTGAAGCTTTCTAAGTCCATACATCTAGGTATTTTGAGACCCAAGGAGAGACTTGCAATTTTTACGGCCTAAGATATGGCACTCTGATGGGAATTTGTATATTTTTGGACAATAAATGACCAAATTATGTTGAAAAGTATATTATTTCTTTTTATTAATATATAGTGAGGTATAATAACTAATTTCTGATGCCTTGTATGTCCATACATCTAGGTATTTTGAGACCCAAGGAGAGACTTGCAATTTTTACAGCCTAAGATTTGTAACTAGGATGGGATTTGGAATATTTTTGGACAATAAATGACCAAAATATGTTGAGAAGTATATTATTTCCCTTTATTAATATATAGTGAGGTATAATAATTAATTTCTGATGCTTTTTATGTCCATACATCTAAGTATTTTGAGACCCAAGGAGAGACCTGCAATTTTTACGGCCTAAGATTTTTAACTCGGATGGGATTTGGAATATTTTTGAACAATAAGTGACCAAAATATGTTGAGAAGTATATTATTTCCCTTTATTAAAACATAGTGAGGTATAATAATTTAATTTCTGAAGCTTTTTAAGTCCATACATCTAGGTATTTTGAGACCCAAGGAGAGACTTGCAATTTTTACAGCCTAAGATATGGCACTCTGATGGGAATTTGTATATTTTTGGACAATAAGTGACCAAAATATGTTGAGAAGTGTATTATTTCCCTTTATTAAAACATAGTGAGGTATAATAATTAATTTCTGATGCCTTGTATGTCCATACATCTAGGTATTTTGAGACCCAAGGAGAGACTTGCAATTTTTACACCCTAAGATTTTTAACTCGGATGGGATTTGGAATATTTTTGAACAATAAATGACCAAAATATGTTGAGAAGTATATTATTTCCCTTTATTAAAACATAGTGAGGTATAATAATTTAATTTCTGAAGCTTTTTAAGTCCATACATCTAGGTATTTTGAGACCCAAGGATAGACTTGCAATTTTTACGACCTAAGATTTGTAACTAGGATGGGATATGGAATATTTTTGAACAATAAATGACCAAAATATGTTGAGAAGTATATTATTTCCATTTTTGAAAACATAGTGAGATATAATAATTAATTTCTGAAGCTTTTTAAGTCCATACATCTAGGTATTTTGAGACCCAAGGAGAGACTTGCAATTTTTACGGCCTAAGATTTTTAACTGGGATGGGATTTGGAATATTTTTGAACAATAAATGACCAAAATATGTTGAGAAGTATATTATTTCCCTTTATTAAAACATAGTAAGATATAATAATTAATTTCTGAAGCTTTTTAAGTCCATACATCTAGGTATTTTGAGACCCAAGGAGAGACTTGCAATTTTTATGGCCTAAGATATGGCACTCTGATGGGAATTTGTATATTTTTGGACAATAAATGACCAAAATATGTTGAGAAGTATATTATTTCCCTTTATTAAAACATAGTGAGATATAATAATTAATTTCTGAAGCTTTTTAAGTCCATACATCTAGGTATTTTGAGACCCAAGGAGAGACTTGCAATTTTTACGGCCTAAGATATGGCACTCTGATGGAAATTTGTATATTTTTGGACAATAAATGACCAAATTATGTTGAAAAGTATATTATTTCCTTTTATTAATATACAGTGAGGTATAATAACTAATTTCTGATGCCTTGTATGTCCATACATCTAGGTATTTTGAGACCCATGGAGAGACTTGCAATTTTTACGGCCTAAGATTTGTAACTAGGATGGGATTTGGAATATTTTTGGACAATAAATGACCAAAATATGTTGAGAAATGTATTATTTCCCTTTATTAAAACAAAGTGAGGTATAATAATTAATTTCTGATGCCTTGTATGTCCATACATCTAGGTATTTTGAGACCCAAGGAGAGACTTGCAATTTTTACGGCCTAAGATTTTTAACTCGGATGGGATTTGGAATATTTTTGAACAATAAATGACCAAAATATGTTTAGAAGTATATTATTTCCCTTTATTAAAACATAGTGAGGTATAATAATTTAATTTCTGAAGCTTTTTAAGTCCATACATCTAGGTATTTTGAGACCCAAGGATAGACTTGCAATTTTTACGGCCTAAGATTTGTAACTAGGATGGGATATGGAATATTTTTGAACAATAAATGACCAAAATATGTTGAGAAGTATATTATTTCCCTTTATTAAAACATAGTGAGATATAATAATTAATTTCTGAAGCTTTCTAAGTCCATACATCTAGGTATTTTGAGACCCAAGGAGAGACTTGCAATTTTTACGGCCTAAGATATGGCACTCTGATGGGAATTTGTATATTTTTGGACAATAAATGACCAAATTATGTTGAAAAGTATATTATTTCTTTTTATTAATATATAGTGAGGTATAATAACTAATTTCTGATGCCTTGTATGTCCATACATCTAGGTATTTTGAGACCCAAGGAGAGACTTGCAATTTTTACAGCCTAAGATTTGTAACTAGGATGGGATTTGGAATATTTTTGGACAATAAATGACCAAAATATGTTGAGAAGTATATTATTTCCCTTTATTAATATATAGTGAGGTATAATAATTAATTTCTGATGCTTTTTATGTCCATACATCTAAGTATTTTGAGACCCAAGGAGAGACCTGCAATTTTTACGGCCTAAGATTTTTAACTCGGATGGGATTTGGACTATTTTTGAACAATAAGTGACCAAAATATGTTGAGAAGTATATTATTTCCCTTTATTAAATCATAGTGAGGTATAATAATTAATTTCTGAAGCTTTTTATGTCCATACATCTAGGTATTTTGAGACCCAAGGAGAGACTTGCAATTTTTACAGCCTAAGATATGGCACTCTGATGGGAATTTGTATATTTTTGGACAATAAGTGACCAAAATATGTTGAGAAGTGTATTATTTCCCTTTATTAAAACATAGTGAGGTATAATAATTAATTTCTGATGCCTTGTATGTCCATACATCTAGGTATTTTGAGACCCAAGGAGAGACTTGCAATTTTTACGGCCTAAGATTTTTAACTCGGATGGGATTTGGAATATTTTTGAACAATAAATGACCAAAATATGTTGAGAAGTATATTATTTCCCTTTATTAAAACATAGTGAGGTATAATAATTTAATTTCTGAAGCTTTTTAAGTCCATACATCTAGGTATTTTGAGACCCAAGGATAGACTTGCAATTTTTACGGCCTAAGATTTGTAACTAGGATGGGATATGGAATATTTTTGAACAATAAATGACCAAAATATGTTGAGAAGTATATTATTTCCATTTTTGAAAACATAGTGAGATATAATAATTAATTTCTGAAGCTTTTTAAGTCCATACATCTAGGTATTTTGAGACCCAAGGAGAGACCTGCAATTTTTACGGCCTAAGATTTTTAACTCGGATGGGATTTGGAATATTTTTGAACAATAAATGACCAAAATATGTTGAAAAGTATATTATTTCCCTTTATTAAAACATAGTAAGATATAATAATTAATTTCTGAAGCTTTTTAAGTCCATACATCTAGGTATTTTGAGACCCAAGGAGAGACTTGCAATTTTTATGGCCTAAGATATGGCACTCTGATGGGAATTTGTATATTTTTGGACAATAAATGACCAAAATATGTTGAGAAGTATATTATTTCCCTAATATATAGTGAGGTATAATAATTAATTTATGAAGCTTTTTAAGTCCATACATCTAGGTATTTTGAGACCCAAGGAGAGACTTGCAATTTTTGCGGCCTAAGATTTGTAACTAGGATGGGATATGGAATATTTTTAAACAATAAATGACCAAAATATATTGAGAAGTATATTATTTCCCTTTATTAAAACATAGTGAGGTATAGTAATTAATTTCTGAAGCTTTTTAAGTCCATATATCTAGGTATTTTGAGACCCAAGGATAGACTTGCAATTTTTACGGCCTAAGATTTGTAACTAGGATGGGATATGAAATATTTTTGAACAATAAATAACCAAAATATGTTGAGAAGTATATTATTTCCCTTTATTAAAACATAGTGAGATATAATAAATAATTTCTGAAGCTTTTTAAGTCCATACATCTAGGTATTTTGAGACCCAAGGAGAGACCTGCAATTTTTACGGCCTAAGATATGGCACTCTGATGGAAATTTGTATATTTTTGGACAATAAATGACCAAATTATGTTGAAAAGTATATTATTTCCTTTTATTAATATACAGTGAAGTATAATAACTAATTTCTGATGCCTTGTATGTCCATACATCTAAGTATTTTGAGACCCAAGGAGAGACTTGCAATTTTTACGGCCTAAGATTTGTAACTAGGATGGGATTTGGAATATTTTTGAACAATAAATGACCAAAATATGTTGAGAAGTATATTATTTCCCTTTATTAATATATAGTGAGGTATAATAATTAATTTCTGATGCTTTTTATGTCCATACATCTAGGTATTTTGAGACCCAAGGAGAGACCTGCAATTTTTACGGCCTACGATATGGCACTCTGATGGGATTTGGAATATTTTTGAACAATAAATGACCAAAATATGTTGAGAAGTATATTATTTCCCTTTATTAAAACATAGTGAGATATAATAATTAATTTCTGAAGCTTTTTAAGTCCATACATCTATGTATTTTGAGACCCAAGGAGAGACATGCAATTTTTACGGCCCAAGATATGGCACTCTGATGGAAATTTGTATATTTTTGGACAATAAATGACCAAATTATGTTGAAAAGTATATTATTTCCTTTTATTAATATACAGTGAGGTATAATAACTAATTTCTGATGCCTTGTATGTCCATACATCTAGGTATTTTGAGACCCATGGAGAGACTTGCAATTTTTACGGCCTAAGATTTGTAACTAGGATGGGATTTGGAATATTTTTGGACAATAAATGACCAAAATATGTTGAGAAATGTATTATTTCCCTTTATTAAAACAAAGTGAGGTATAATAATTAATTTCTGATGCCTTGTATGTCCATACATCTAGGTATTTTGAGACCCAAGGAGAGACTTGCAATTTTTACGGCCTAAGATTTTTAACTCGGATGGGATTTGGAATATTTTTGAACAATAAATGACCAAAATATGTTGAGAAGTATATTATTTCCCTTTATTAAAACATAGTGAGGTATAATAATTAATTTCTGATGCTTTTTATGTCCATACATCTAAGTATTTTGAGACCCAAGGAGAGACCTGCAATTTTTACGGCCTAAGATTTTTAACTCGGATGGGATTTGGACTATTTTTGAACAATAAGTGACCAAAATATGTTGAGAAGTATATTATTTCCCTTTATTAAAACATAGTGAGGTATAATAATTAATTTCTGAAGCTTTTTATGTCCATACATCTAGGTATTTTGAGACCCAAGGAGAGACTTGCAATTTTTACAGCCTAAGATATGGCACTCTGATGGGAATTTGTATATTTTTGGACAATAAGTGACCAAAATATGTTGAGAAGTGTATTATTTCCCTTTATTAAAACATAGTGAGGTATAATAATTAATTTCTGATGCCTTGTATGTCCATACATCTAGGTATTTTGAGACCCAAGGAGAGACTTGCAATTTTTACGGCCTAAGATTTTTAACTAGGATGGGATTTGGAATATTTTTGAACAATAAATGACCAAAATATGTTGAGAAGTATATTATTTCCCTTTATTAAAACATAGTGAGGTATAATAATTTAATTTCTGAAGCTTTTTAAGTCCATACATCTAGGTATTTTGAGACCCAAGGATAGACTTGCAATTTTTACGGCCTAAGATTTGTAACTAGGATGGGATATGGAATATTTTTGAACAATAAATGACCAAAATATGTTGAGAAGTATATTATTTCCATTTTTGAAAACATAGTGAGATATAATAATTAATTTCTGAAGCTTTTTAAGTCCATACATCTAGGTATTTTGAGACCCAAGGAGAGACTTGCAATTTTTACGGCCTAAGATTTTTAACTCGGATGGGATTTGGAATATTTTTGAACAATAAATGACCAAAATATGTTGAGAAGTATATTATTTCCCTTTATTAAAACATAGTAAGATATAATAATTAATTTCTGAAGCTTTTTAAGTCCATACATCTAGGTATTTTGAGACCCAAGGAGAGACTTGCAATTTTTATGGCCTAAGATATGGCACTCTGATGGGAATTTGTATATTTTTGGACAATAAATGACCAAAATATGTTGAGAAGTATATTATTTCCCTAATATATAGTGAGGTATAATAATTAATTTATGAAGCTTTTTAAGTCCATACATCTAGGTATTTTGAGACCCAAGGAGAGACTTGCAATTTTTGCGGCCTAAGATTTGTAACTACGATGGGATATGGAATATTTTTAAACAATAAATGACCAAAATATATTGAGAAGTATATTATTTCCCTTTATTAAAACATAGTGAGGTATAGTAATTAATTTCTGAAGCTTTTTAAGTCCATATATCTAGGTATTTTGAGACCCAAGGATAGACTTGCAATTTTTACGGCCTAAGATTTGTAACTAGGATGGGATATGAAATATTTTTGAACAATAAATAACCAAAATATGTTGAGAAGTATATTATTTCCCTTTATTAAAACATAGTGAGATATAATAAATAATTTCTGAAGCTTTTTAAGTCCATACATCTAGGTATTTTGAGACCCAAGGAGAGACCTGCAATTTTTACGGCCTAAGATATGGCACTCTGATGGAAATTTGTATATTTTTGGACAATAAATGACCAAATTATGTTGAAAAGTATATTATTTCCTTTTATTAATATACAGTGAAGTATAATAACTAATTTCTGATGCCTTGTATGTCCATACATCTAAGTATTTTGAGACCCAAGGAGAGACTTGCAATTTTTACGGCCTAAGATTTGTAACTAGGATGGGATTTGGAATATTTTTGAACAATAAATGACCAAAATATGTTGAGAAGTATATTATTTCCCTTTATTAATATATAGTGAGGTATAATAATTAATTTCTGATGCTTTTTATGTCCATACATCTAGGTATTTTGAGACCCAAGGAGAGACCTGCAATTTTTACGGCCTACGATATGGCACTCTGATGGGATTTGGAATATTTTTGAACAATAAATGACCAAAATATGTTGAGAAGTATATTATTTCCCTTTATTAAAACATAGTGAGATATAATAATTAATTTCTGAAGCTTTTTAAGTCCATACATCTAGGTATTTTGAGACCCAAGGAGAGACTTGCAATTTTTACGGCCTAAGATATGGCACTCTGATGGAAATTTGTATATTTTTGGACAATAAATGACCAAATTATGTTGAAAAGTATATTATTTCCTTTTATTAATATACAGTGAGGTATAATAACTAATTTCTGATGCCTTGTATGTCCATACATCTAGGTATTTTGAGACCCATGGAGAGACTTGCAATTTTTACGGCCTAAGATTTGTAACTATGATGGGATTTGGAATATTTTTGGACAATAAATGACCAAAATATGTTGAGAAATGTATTATTTCCCTTTATTAAAACAAAGTGAGGTATAATAATTAATTTCTGATGCCTTGTATGTCCATACATCTAGGTATTTTGAGACCCAAGGAGAGACTTGCAATTTTTACGGCCTAAGATTTTTAACTCGGATGGGATTTGGAATATTTTTGAACAATAAATGACCAAAATATGTTGAGAAGTATATTATTTCCCTTTATTAAAACATAGTGAGGTATAATAATTTAATTTCTGAAGCTTTTTAAATCCATACATCTAGGTATTTTGAGACCCAAGGATAGACTTGCAAATTTTTTGGCCTAAGATTTGTAACTAGGATGGGATATGGAATATTTTTGAACAATAAATGACCAAAATATGTTGAGAAGTATATTATTTCCCTTTATTAAAACATAGTGAGATATAATAATTAATTTCTGAAGCTTTCTAAGTCCATACATCTAGGTATTTTGAGACCCAAGGAGAGACTTGCAATTTTTACGGCCTAAGATATGGCACTCTGATGGGAATTTGTATATTTTTGGACAATAAATGACCAAATTATGTTGAAAAGTATATTATTTCTTTTTATTAATATATAGTGAGGTATAATAACTAATTTCTGATGCCTTGTATGTCCATACATCTAGGTATTTTGAGACCCAAGGAGAGACTTGCAATTTTTACAGCCTAAGATTTGTAACTAGGATGGGATTTGGAATATTTTTGGACAATAAATGACCAAAATATGTTGAGAAGTATATTATTTCCCTTTATTAATATATAGTGAGGTATAATAATTAATTTCTGATGCTTTTTATGTCCATACATCTAAGTATTTTGAGACCCAAGGAGAGACCTGCAATTTTTACGGCCTAAGATTTTTAACTCGGATGGGATTTGGAATATTTTTGAACAATAAGTGACCAAAATATGTTGAGAAGTATATTATTTCTCTTTATTAAAAGATAGTGAGGTATAATAATTAATTTCTGAAGCTTTTTAAGTCCATACATCTAGGTATTTTGAGACCCAAGGAGAGACTTGCAATTTTTACAGCCTAAGATATGGCACTCTGATGGGAATTTGTATATTTTTGGACAATAAGTGACCAAAATATGTTGAGAAGTGTATTATTTCCCTTTATTAAAACATAGTGAGGTATAATAATTAATTTCTGATGCCTTGTATATCCATACATCTAGGTATTTTGAGACCCAAGGAGAGACTTGCAATTTTTACAGCCTAAGATTTTTAACTCGGATGGGATTTGGAATATTTTTGAACAATAAATGACCAAAATATGTTGAGAAGTATATTATTTCCCTTTATTAAAACATAGTGAGGTATAATAATTTAATTTCTGAAGCTTTTTAAGTCCATACATCTAGGTATTTTGAGACCCAAGGATAGACTTGCAATTTTTACGACCTAAGATTTGTAACTAGGATGGGATATGGAATATTTTTGAACAATAAATGACCAAAATATGTTGAGAAGTATATTATTTCCATTTTTGAAAACATAGTGAGATATAATAATTAATTTCTGAAGCTTTTTAAGTCCATACATCTAGGTATTTTGAGACCCAAGGAGAGCCTTGGAATTTTTACGGCCTAAGATTTTTAACTCTGATGGGATTTGGAATATTTTTGAACAATAAATGACCAAAATATGTTGAGAAGTATATTATTTCCCTTTATTAAAACATAGTAAGATAGAATAATTAATTTCTGAAGCTTTTTAAGTCCATACATCTAGGTATTTTGAGACCCAAGGAGAGACTTGCAATTTTTATGGCCTAAGATATGGCACTCTGATGGGAATTTGTATATTTTTGGACAATAAATGACCAAAATATGTTGAGAAGTATATTATTTCCCTTTATTAATATATAGTGAGGTATAATAATTAATTTCTGATGCTTTTTATGTCCATACATCTAAGTGTTTTGAGACCCAAGGAGAGACTTGCAATTTTTACGGCCTAAGATTTTTAACTCGGATGGGATTTGGAATATTTTTGAACAATAAATGACCAAAATATGTGAAGAAGTATATTATTTCCCTTTATTAAAACATAGTGAGGTATAATAATTAATTTCTGAAGCTTTTTAAGTCCATACATCTAGGTATTTTGAGACCCAAGGAGAGACTTGCAATTTTCACAGCCTAAGATATGGCACTCTGATGGGAATTTGTATATTTTTGGACAATAAATGACCAAAATATGTTGAGAAGTATATTATTTCCCTTTATTAATATATAGTGAGGTATAATAATTAATTTATGAAGCTTTTTAAGTCCATACATCTAGGTATTTTGAGACCCAAGGAGAGACTTGCAATTTTTGCGGCCTAAGATTTGTAACTAGGATGGGATATGGAATATTTTTAAACAATAAATGACCAAAATATATTGAGAAGTATATTATTTCCCTTTATTAAAACATAGTGAGGTATAGTAATCAATTTCTGAAGCTTTTTAAGTCCATATATCTAGGTATTTTGAGACCCAAGGATAGACTTGCAATTTTTACGGCCTAAGATTTGTAACTAGGATGGGATATGGAATATTTTTGAACAATAAATAACCAAAATATGTTGAGAAGTATATTATTTCCCTTTATTAAAACATAGTGAGATATAATAATTAATTTCTGAAGCTTTTTAAGTCCATACATCTAGGTATTTTGAGACCCAAGGAGAGACCTGCAATTTTTACGGCCTAAGATATGGCACTCTGATGGAAATTTGTATATTTTTAGACAATAAATGACCAAATTATGTTGAAAAGTATATTATTTCCTTTTATTAATATACAGTGAAGTATAATAACTAATTTCTGATGCCTTGTATGTCCATACATCTAAGTATTTTGAGACCCAAGGAGAGACTTGCAATTTTTACGGCCTAAGATTTGTAACTAGGATGGGATTTGGAATATTTTTGAACAACAAATGACCAAAATATGTTGAGAAGTATATTATTTCCCTTTATTAATATATAGTGAAGTATAATAATTAATTTCTGATGCTTTTTATGTCCATACATCTAGGTATTTTGAGACCCAAAGAGAGACCTGCAATTTTTACGGCCTAAGATATGGCACTCTGATGGGATTTGGAATATTTTTGAACAATAAATGACCAAAATATGTTGAGAAGTATATTATTTCCCTTTATTAAAACATAGTGAGGTATAATAATTAATTTCTGAGGCTTTTTAAGTCCATACATCTAGGTATTTTGAGACCCAAGGAGAGACTTGCAATTTTTACAGCCTAAGATATGGCACTCTGATGGGAATTTGTATATTTTTGAACAATAAGTGACCAAAATATGTTGAGAAGTGTATTATTTCCCTTTATTAAAACATAGTGAGGTATAATAATTAATTTCTGATGCCTTGTATGTCCATACATCTAGGTATTTTGAGACCCAAGGAGAGACTTGCAATTTTTACGGCCTAAGATATGGCACTCTGATGGGAATTTGTATATTTTTGGACAATAAATGACCAAAATATGTTGAAAAGTATATTATTTCCCTTTATTAAAACATAGTGAGATATAATAATTAATTTCTGAAGCTTTTTAAGTCCATACATCTAGGTATTTTGAGACCCAAGGAGAGACTTGCAATTTTTACGGCCTAAGATATGGCACTCTGATGGAAATTTGTATATTTTTGGACAATAAATGACCAAATTATGTTGAAAAGTATATTATTTCCTTTAATTGATATACAGTGAGGTATAATAACTAATTTCTGATGCCTTGTATGTCCATACATCTAGGTATTTTGAGACCCATGGAGAGACTTGCAATTTTTACGGCCTAAGATTTGTAACTAGGATGGGATTTGGAATATTTTTGGACAATAAATGACCAAAATATGTTGAGAAATGTATTATTTCCCTTTATTAAAACAAAGTGAGGTATAATAATTAATTTCTGATGCCTTTTATGTCCATACATCTAGGTATTTTGAGACCCAAGGAGAGACTTGCAATTTTTACGGCCTAAGATTTTTAACTCGGATGGGATTTGGAATATTTTTGAACAATAAATGACCAAAATATGTTGAGAAGTATATTATTTCCCTTTATTAAAACATAGTGAGGTATAATAATTTAATTTCTGAAGCTTTTTAAGTCCATACATCTAGGTATTTTGAGACCCAAGGATAGACTTGCAATTTTTACGGCCTAAGATTTGTAACTAGGATGGGATATGGAATATTTTTGAACAATAAATGACCAAAATATATTGAGAAGTATATTATTTCCCTTTATTAAAACATAGTGAGGTATAATAATTAATTTCTGAAGCTTTTTAAGTCCATACATCTCGGTATTTTGAGACCCAAGGAGAGACTTGCAATTTTTACGGTCTAAGATATGGCACTCTGATAGGAATTTGTATATTTTTGGACAATAAATGACCAAAATATGTTGAGAAGTATATTATTTCCCTTTATTAAAACATAGTGAGGTATAATAATTAATTTTTGAAGCTTTTTATGTCCATACATTTAGGTATTTTTAGACCCAAGGATAGACTTGCAATTTTTACGGCCTAAGATTTGTAACTAGGATGGGATATGGAATATTTTTGAACAATAAATGACCAAAATATGTTGAGAAGTATATTATTTCCATTTTTTAAAACATAGTGAGATATAATATTTAATTTTTGAAGCTTTTTAAGTCCATACATCTAGGTATTTTGAGACCCAAGGAGAGACTTGCAATTTTTACGGCCTAAGATTTTTAACTCGGATGGGATTTGGAATATTTTTGAACAATAAATGACCAAAATATGTTGAGAAGTATATTATTTCCCTTTATTAAAACATAGTGAGATATAATAATTAATTTCTGAAGCTTTTTAAGTCCATACATCTAGGTATTTTGAGACCCAAGGAGAGACTTGCAATTTTTATGGCCTAAGATATGGCACTCTGATGGGAATTTGTATATTTTTGGACAATAAATGACCAAAATATGTTGAGAAGTATATTATTCCCCTTTATTAATCTATAGTGAGGTATAATAATTAATTTCTGATGCTTTTTATGTCCATACATCTAAGTGTTTTGAGACCCAAGGAGAGACTTGCAATTTTTACGGCCTAAGATTTTTAACTCGGATGGGATTTGGAATATTTTTGAACAATAAATGACCAAAATATGTGAAGAAATATATTATTTCCCTTTATTAAAACATAGTGAGGTATAATAATTAATTTCTGAAGCTTTTTAAGTCCATACATCTAGGTATTTTGAGACCCAAGGAGAGACTTGCAATTTTCACAGCCCAAGATATGGCACTCTGATGGGAATTTGTATATTTTTGGACAATAAATGACCAAAATATGTTGAGAAGTATATTATTTCCCTTTATTAATATATAGTGAGGTATAATAATTAATTTATGAAGCTTTTTAAGTCCATACATCTAGGTATTTTGAGACCCAAGGAGAGACTTGCAATTTTTGCGGCCTAAGATTTGTAACTAGGATGGGATATGGAATATTTTTAAACAATAAATGCCCAAAATATATTGAGAAGTATATTATTTCCCTTTATTAAAACATAATGAGGTATAGTAATTAATTTCTGAAGCTTTTTAAGTCCATATATCTAGGTATTTTGAGACCCAAGGATAGACTTGCAATTTTTACGGCCTAAGATTTGTAACTAGGATGGGATATGGAATATTTTTGAACAATAAATAACCAAAATATGTTGAGAAGTATATTATTTCCCTTTATTAAAACATAGTGAGATATAATAATTAATTTCTGAAGCTTTTTAAGTCCATACATCTAGGTATTTTGAGACCCAAGGAGAGACCTGCAATTTTTACGGCCTAAGATATGGCACTCTGATGGAAATTTGTATATTTTTGGACAATAAATGACCAAATTATGTTGAAAAGTATATTATTTCCTTTTATTAATATACAGTGAAGTATAATAACTAATTTCTGATGCCTTGTATGTCCATACATCTAAGTATTTTGTGACCCAAGGAGAGACTTGCAATTTTTACGGCCTAAGATTTGTAACTAGGATGGGATTTGGAATATTTTTGGACAATAAATGACCAAAATATGTTGAGAAGTATATTATTTCCCTTTATTAATATATAGTGAGGTATAATAATTAATTTCTGGTGCTTTTTATGTCCATACATCTGGGTATTTTGAGACTCAAGGAGAGACCTGCAATTTTTACGGCCTAAGATATGGCACTCTGATGGGATTTGGAATATTTTTGAACAATAAATGACCAAAATATGTTGAGAAGTATATTATTTCCTTTTATTAAAACATAGTGAGGTATAATAATTAATTTCTGAAGCTTTTTAAGTCCATACATCTAGGTATTTTGAGACCCAAGGAGAGACTTGCAATTTTTACAGCCTAAGATATGGCACTCTGATAGGAATTTGTATATTTTTGGACAATAAGTGACCAAAATATGTTGAGAAGTGTATTATTTCCCTTTATTAAAACATAGTGAGGTATAATAATTAATTTCTGATGCCTTGTATGTCCATACATCTAGGTATTTTCAGACCCAAGGAGAGACTTGCAATCCTAAGATATGGCACTCTGATGGAAATTTGTATATTTTTGGACAATAAATGACCAAATTATGTTGAAAAGTATATTATTTCCTTTTATTAATATATAGTGAGGTATAATAACTAATTTCTGATGCCTTGTATGTCCATACATCTAGGTATTTTGAGACCTAAGGAGAGACTTGCAATTTTTACGGCCTAAGATTTTTAACTCGGATGGGATTTGGAATATTTTTGAACAATAAATGACCAAAATATGTGAAGAAGTATATTATTTCCCTTTATTAAAACATAGTGAGGTATAATAATTAATTTCTGAAGCTTTTTAAGTCCATACATCTAGGTATTTTGAGACCCAAGGAGAGACTTGCAATTTTTGCGGCCTAAGATTTGTAACTAGGATGGGATATGGAATATTTTTAAACAATAAATGACCAAAATATATTGAGAAGTATATTATTTCCCTTTATTAAAACATAATGAGGTATAGTAATTAATTTCTGAAGCTTTTTAAGTCCATATATCTAGGTATTTTGAGACCCAAGGATAGACTTGCAATTTTTACGGCCTAAGATTTGTAACTAGGATGGGATATGGAATATTTTTGAACAATAAATAACCAAAATATGTTGAGAAGTATATTATTTCCCTTTATTAAAACATAGTGAGATATAATAATTAATTTCTGAAGCTTTTTAAGTCCATACATCTAGGTATTTTGAGACCCAAGGAGAGACCTGCAATTTTTACGGCCTAAGATATGGCACTCTGATGGAAATTTGTATATTTTTGGACAATAAATGACCAAATTATGTTGAAAAGTATATTATTTCCTTTTATTAATATACAGTGAAGTATAATAACTAATTTCTGATGCCTTGTATGTCCATACATCTAAGTATTTTGTGACCCAAGGAGAGACTTGCAATTTTTACGGCCTAAGATTTGTAACTAGGATGGGATTTGGAATATTTTTGGACAATAAATGACCAAAATATGTTGAGAAGTATATTATTTCCCTTTATTAATATATAGTGAGGTATAATAATTAATTTCTGGTGCTTTTTATGTCCATACATCTGGGTATTTTGAGACCTAAGGAGAGACCTGCAATTTTTACGGCCTAAGATATGGCACTCTGATGGGATTTGGAATATTTTTGAACAATAAATGACCAAAATATGTTGAGAAGTATATTATTTCCTTTTATTAAAACATAGTGAGGTATAATAATTAATTTCTGAAGCTTTTTAAGTCCATACATCTAGGTATTTTGAGACCCAAGGAGAGACTTGCAATTTTTACAGCCTAAGATATGGCACTCTGATAGGAATTTGTATATTTTTGGACAATAAGTGACCAAAATATGTTGAGAAGTGTATTATTTCCCTTTATTAAAACATAGTGAGGTATAATAATTAATTTCTGATGCCTTGTATGTCCATACATCTAGGTATTTTCAGACCCAAGGAGAGACTTGCAATTTTTACGGCCTAAGATATGGCACTCTGATGGGAATTTGTATATTTTTGGACAATAAATGACCAAAATATGTTGAGAAGTATATTATTTCCCTTTATTAAAACATAGTGAGATATAATAATTAATTTCTGAAGCTTTTTAAGTCCATACATCTAGGTATTTTGAGACCCAAGGAGAGACTTGCAATTTTTACGGCCTAAGATATGGCACTCTGATGGAAATTTGTATATTTTTTGACAATAAATGACCAAATTATGTTGAAAAGTATATTATTTCCTTTTATTAATATATAGTGAGGTATAATAACTAATTTCTGATGCCTTGTATGTCCATACATCTAGGTATTTTGAGACCTAAGGAGAGACTTGCAATTTTTACGGCCTAAGATTTGTAACTAGGATGGGATTTGGAATATTTTTGAACAATAAATGACCAAAAAATGTTGAGAAGTATATTATTTCCCTTTATTAATATATAGTGAGATATAATAATTAATTTATGAAGCTTTCTAAGTCCATACATCTAGGTATTTTGAGACCCAAGGAGAGACTTGCAATTTTTACAGCCTTAAATATGGCACTCTGATAGGAATTCGTATATTTTTGGACAATAAGTGACCAAAATATGTTGAGAAGTATATTATTTCCCTTTATTAAAACATAGTGAGGTATAATAATTGATTTCTGAAGCTTTTTATGTCCATACATTTAGGTATTTTGAGACCCAAGGATAGACTTGCAATTTTTACGGCCGAAGATTTGTAACTAGGATGGGATATGGAATATTTTTGAAGAATAAGTGACCAAAATATGTTGAGAAGTATATTATTTCCCTTTTTTAAAACATAGTGAGATATAATAATTAATTTTTGAAGCTTTATAAGTCCATACATCTAGGTATTTTGAGACCGAAGGAGAGACTTGCAATTTTTATGGCCTAAGATTTTTTACTCGGCTGGGATTTGGAAAATTTTTGAACAATAAATGACCAAAATATGTTGAGAAGTATATTATTTCCCTTTATTAAAACATAGTGAGGTATAATAATTAATTTCTGAAGCTTTTTAAGTCCATACATCTAGGTATTTTGAGACCCAAGGATAGACTTGCAATTTTTACGGCCTAAGATTTGTAACTAGGATGGGATATGGAATATTTTTGAACAATAAATGACCAAAATATGTTGAGAAGTATATTATTTCCCTTTATTAAAACATAGTGAGATATAATAATTAATTTCTGAAGCTTTTTAAGTCCATACATCTAAGTATTTTGAGACCCAAGGAGAGACTTGCAATTTTTACGGCCTAAGATATGGCACTCTGATGGGAATTTGTATATTTTTTGACAGTAAATGACCAAAATATGTTGAGAAGTATATTATTTCCCTTTATTAAAACATAGCGAGATATAATAATTAATTTCTGAAGCTTTTTAAGTCCATACATCTAGGTATTTTGAGACCCAAGGAGAGACTTGCAATTTTTACGGCCTAAGATATGGCACTCTGATGGAAATTTGTATATTTTTGGACAATAAATGACCAAATTATGTTGAAAAGTATATTATTTCCTTTTATTAATATATAGTGAGGTATAATAACTAATTTCTGATGCCTTGTATGTCCATACATCTACGTATTTTGAGACCCAAGGAGAGACTTGCAATTTTTACGGCCTAAGATTTGTAACTAGGATGGGATTTGGAATATTTTTGAACAATAAATGACCAAAAAATGTTGAGAAGTATATTATTTCCCTTTATTAATATATAGTGAGGTATAATAATTAATTTGTGATGCTTTTTATGTCCATACATCTAAGTATTTTTAGACCCAAGGAGAGACTTGCAAGTTTTACGGCCTAAGATTTTTAACTCGGATGGGATTTGGAATATTTTTGAACAATAAATGACCAAAATCTGTTGAGAAGTATATTATTTCCCTTTATTAAAACATAGTGAGGTATAGTAATTAATTTCTGAAGCTTTTTAAGTCCATATATCTAGGTATTTTGAGACCCAAGCATAGACTTGCAATTTTTACGGCCTAAGATTTGTAACTAGGATGGGATATGGAATATTTCTGAACAATAAATGACCAAAATATGTTGAGAAGTATATTATTTCCCTTTATTAAAACATAGTGAGGTATAATAATTAATTTCTGAAGCTTTTTAAGTCCATACATCTAAGTATTTTGAGACCCAAGGAGAGACTTGCAATTTTTACAGCCTAAGATATGGCACTCTGATGGGAATTTGTATATTTTTGGACAATAAGTGACCAAAATATGTTGAGAAGTGTATTATTTCCCTTTATTAAAACATAGTGAGGTATAATAATTAATTTCTGATGCCTTGTATGTCCATACATCTAGGTATTTTGAGACCCAAGGAGAGACTTGCAATTTTTACAGCCTAAGATATGGCACTCTGATGGGAATTTGTATATTTTTGGACAATAAATGACCAAAATATGTTGAGAAGTATATTATTTCCCTTTATTAAAAGATAGTGATATATAATAATTGATTTCTGAGCTTTTTAAGTCCATACATCTAGGTATTTTGAGACCCAAGGAGAGACTTGCAATTTTTACGGCCTAAGATATGGCACTCTGATGGAAATTTGTATATTTTTGGACAATAAATGACCAAATTATGTTGAAAAGTATATTATTTCCTTTTATTAATATATAGTGAGGTATAATAACTAATTTCTGATGCCTTGTATGTCCATACATCTAGCTATTTTGAGACCCAAGGAGAGACTTGCAATTTTTACGGCCTAAGATTTGTAACTAGGATGGGATTTGGAATATTTTTGAACAATAAAGGATAAAAAAATGTTGAGAAGTATATTATTTCCCTTTATTAATATATAGTGAGGTATAATAATTAATTTATGAAGCTTTTTATGTCCATACATCTAAGTATTTTGAGACCCAAGGAGAGACTTGCAAGTTTTACGGCCTAAGATTTGTAACTAGGATGGGATATGGAATATTTTTGAACAATAAATGACCAAAATATGTTGAGAAGTATATTATTTCCCTTTATTAAAACAAAGTGAGGTATAATAATTAATTTCTGAAGCTTTCTAAGTCCATACATCTAGGTATTTTGAGACCCAAGGAGAGACTTGCATTTTTACGGCCTAAGATATGGCACTCTAATGGAAATTTGTATATTTTTGAACAATAAATGACCAAAATATGTTGAAAAGTATATTATTTCCTTTTATTAATATACAGTGAGGTATAATAACTAATTTCTGATGCCTTGTATGTCCATACATCTAGGTATTTTGAGACCCAAGGAGAGACTTGCAATTTTTATAGCCTAAGATATGGCTTTCTGATGGGAATTTGTATATTTTTGGACAATAAATGACCAAAATATGTTGAGAAGTATATTATTTCCCTTTAATAATATATAGTGAGGTATAATATTTAATTTCTGAAGCTTTTTATGTCCATACATCTAAGTATTTTGAGACCCAAGGAGAGACTTGCAATTTTTACGGCCTAAGATTATTAACTCGGATGGAATTTGGAATATTTTTGAACAATAAATGACCAAAATATGTTGAGAAGTATATTATTTCCCTTTATTAAAACATAGTGAGATATAATAATTAATTTCTGAAGCTTCTTAAGTCCATACATCTAAGTATTTTGAGACCCAAGGAGAGACTTGCAATTTTTACGGCCTAAGATATGGCACTCTGATGGGAATTTGTATATTTTTTGACAGTAAATGACCAAAATATGTTGAGAAGTATATTATTTCCCTTTATTAAAACATAGTGAGATATAATAATTAATTTCTGAAGCTTTTTAAGTCCATACATCTAGGTATTTTGAGACCCAAGGAGAGACTTGCAATTTTTACGGCTAAGATATGGCACTCTGATGGAAATTTGTATATTTTTGGACAATAAATGACCAAATTATGTTGAAAAGTATATTATTTCCTTTTATTAATATATAGTGAGGTATAATAACTAATTTCTGATGCCTTGTATGTCCATACATCTACGTATTTTGAGACCCAAGGAGAGACTTGCAATTTTTACGGCCTAAGATTATTAACTCGGATGGAATTTGGAATATTTTTGGACAATAAATGACCAAAATATGTTGAAAAGTATATTATTTCCTTTTATTAATATATAGTCAGGTATAATAACTAATTTCTGATGCCTTGTATGTCCATACATTTAGGTATTTTGAGACCCAAGGAAAGACTTGCAATTTTTACAGCCTAAGATATGGCACTCTGATGGCAATTTGTATATTTTCGGACAATAAATGACCAAAATATGTTGAGAAGTATATTATTTCCCTTTATTAAAACATAGTGAGGTATAATAATTGATTTCTGAAGCTTTTTATGTCCATACATTTAGGTATTTTTAGACCCAAGGATAGACTTGCAATTTTTACGGCCTAAGATATGGCACTCTGATGGGAATTTGTAAATTTTTGGACAATAAATGACCAAAATATGTTGAGAAGTATATTATTTCCCTTTAATAATATATAGTGAGGTATAATATTTAATTTCTGAAGCTTTTTATGTCCATACATCTAAGTATTTTGAGACCCAAGGAGAGACTTGCAATTTTTACGGCCTAAGATTATTAACTCGGATGGAATTTGGAATATTTTTGAACAATAAATGACCAAAATATGTTGAGAAGTATATTATTTCCCTTTATTAAAACATAGTGAGATATAATAATTAATTTTTGAAGCTTTTTAAGTCCATACATCTAAGTATTTTGAGACCCAAGGAGAGACTTGCAATTTTTACGGCCTAAGATATGGCACTCTGATGGGAATTTGTATATTTTTTGACAGTAAATGACCAAAATATGTTGAGAAGTATATTATTTCCCTTTATTAAAACATAGTGAGATATAATAATTAATTTCTGAAGCTTTCTAAGTCCATACATCTAGGTATTTTGAGACCCAAGGAGAGACTTGCAATTTTTACGGCCTAAGATATGGCACTCTGATGGAAATTTGTATATTTTTGGACAATAAATGACCAAATTATGTTGAAAAGTATATTATTTCCTTTTATTAATATATAGTGAGGTATAATAACTAATTTCTGATGCCTTGTATGTCCATACATCTACGTATTTTGAGACCCAAGGAGAGACTTGCAACTTTTACGGCCTAAGATTTCTAACTAGGATGGGATTTGGAATATTTTTGAACAATAAATGACCAAAAAATTTTGAGAAGTATATTATTTCCCTTTATTAATATATAGTGAGGTATAATATTTAATTTGTGATGCTTTTTATGTCCATACATCTAAGTATTTTTAGACCCAAGGAGAGACTTGCAATTTTTACGGCCTAAGATTTTTAACTCGGATGGGATTTGGAATATTTTTGAACAATAAATGACCAAAATCTGTTGAGAAGTATAGTATTTCCCTTTATTAAAACATAGTGAGGTATAGTAATTAATTTCTAAAGCTTTTTAAGTCCATATATCTAGGTATTTTGAGACCCAAGGATAGACTTGCAATTTTTATGGCCTAAGATTTTTAACTCGGATGGGATTTGGAAAATTTTTGAACAAGAAATGACCAAAATATGTTGAGAAGTATATTATTTCCCTTTATTAAAACATAGTGAGGTATAATAATTAATTTCTGAAGCTTTTTAAGTCCATACATCTAAGTATTTTGAGACCCAAGGAGAGACTTGCAATTTTTACGGCCTAAGATATGGCACTCTGATGGGAATTTGTATATTTTTTGACAGTAAATGACCAAAATATGTTGAGAAGTATATTATTTCCCTTTATTAAAACATAGTGAGATATAATAATTAATTTCTGAAGCTTTTAAGTCCATACATCTAGGTATTTTGAGACCCAAGGAGAGACTTGCAATTTTTACGGCCTAAGATATGGCACTCTGATGGAAATTTGTATATTTTTGGACAATAAATGACCAAATTATGTTGAAAAGTATATTATTTCCTTTTAATAATATATAGTGAGGTATAATAACTAATTTCTGATGCCTTGTATGTCCATACATCTACGTATTTTGAGACCCAAGGAGAGACTTGCAATTTTTACGGCCTAAGATTATTAACTCGGATGGAATTTGGAATATTTTTGGACAATAAATGACCAAAATATGTTGAAAAGTATATTATTTCCTTTTATTAATAAATAGTGAGGTATAATAACTAATTTCTGATGCCTTGTATGTCCATACATTTAGGTATTTTGAGACCCAAGGAGAGACTTGCAATTTTTACAGCCTAAGATATGGCACTCTGATGGCAATTTGTATATTTTCTGACAATAAATGACCAAAATATGTTGAGAAGTATATTATTTCCCTTTATTAAAACATAGTGAGGTATAATAATTGATTTCTGAAGCTTTTTATGTCCATACATTTAGGTATTTTGAGACCCAAGGATAGACTTGCAATTTTTACGGCCGAAGATTTGTAACTAGGATGGGATATGGAATATTTTTGAAGAATAAGTGACCAAAATATGTTGAGAAGTATATTATTTCCCTTTTTTAAAACATAGTGAGATATAATAATTAATTTTTGAAGCTTTATAAGTCCATACATCTAGGTATTTTGAGACCCAAGGAGAGACTTGCAATTTTTATGGCCTAAGATTTTTAACTCGGATGGGATTTGGAAAATTTTTGAACAATAAATGACCAAAATATGTTGAGAAGTATATTATTTCCCTTTATTAAAACATAGTGAGGTATAATAATTAATTTCTGAAGCTTTTTAAGTCCATACATCTAGGTATTTTGAGACCCAAGGATAGACTTGCAATTTTTACGGCCTAAGATTTGTAACTAGGATGGGATATGGAATATTTTTGAACAATAAATGACCAAAATATGTTGAGAAGTATATTATTTCCCTTTATTAAAACATAGTGAGATATAGTAATTAATTTCTGAAGCTTTTTAAGTCCATACATCTAAGTATTTTGAGACCCAAGGAGAGACTTGCAATTTTTACGGCCTAAGATATGGCACTCTGATGGAAATTTGTATATTTTTCGACAATAAATGACCAAATTATGTTGAAAAGTATATTATTTCCTTTTATTAATATATAGTGAGGTATAATAACTAATTTCTGATGCCTTGTATGTCCATACATCTACGTATTTTGAGACCCATGGAGAGACTTGCAACTTTTACGGCCTAAGATTTCTAACTAGGATGGGATTTGGAATATTTTTGAACAATAAATGACCAAAAAATGTTAAGAAGTATATTATTTCCCTTTATTAATATATAGTGAGGTATAATAATTAATTTGTGATGCTTTTTATGTCCATACATCTAAGTATTTTTAGACCCAAGGAGAGACTTGCAATTTTTACGGCCTAAGATTTTTAACTCGGATGGGATTTGGAATATTTTTGAACAATAAATGACCAAAATCTGTTGAGAAGTATATTATTTCCCTTTATTAAAACATAGTGAGGTATAGTAATTAATTTCTGAAGCTTTTTAAGTCCATATATCTAGGTATTTTGAGACCCAAGGATAGACTTGCAATTTTTACGGCCTAAGATTTGTAACTAGGATGGGATATGGAATATTTCTGAACAATAAATAACCAAAATATGTTGAGAAGTATATTATTTCCCTTTATTAAAACATAGTGAGATATAATAATTGATTTCTGAAGCTTTTTATGTCCATACATTTAGGTATTTTGAGACCCAAGGATAGACTTGCAATTTTTACGGCCGAAGATTTGTAACTAGGATGGGATATGGAATATTTTTGAAGAATAAGTGACCAAAATATGTTGAGAAGTATATTATTTCCCTTTTTTAAAACATAGTGAGATATAATAATTAATTTTTGAAGCTTTATAAGTCCATACATCTAGGTATTTTGAGACCCAAGGAGAGACTTGCAATTTTTATGGCCTAAGATTTTTAACTCGGATGGGATTTGGAAAATTTTTGAACAATAAATGACCAAAATATGTTGAGAAGTATATTATTTCCCTTTATTAAAACATAGTGAGGTATAATAATTAATTTCTGAAGCTTTTTAAGTCCATACATCTAGGTATTTTGAGACCCAAGGATAGACTTGCAATTTTTACGGCCTAAGATTTGTAACTAGGATGGGATATGGAATATTTTTGAACAATAAATGACCAAAATATGTTGAGAAGTATATTATTTCCCTTTATTAAAACATAGTGAGATATAATAATTAATTTCTGAAGCTTTTTAAGTCCATACATCTAAGTATTTTGAGACCCAAGGAGAGACTTGCAATTTTTACGGCCTAAGATATGGCACTCTGATGGAAATTTGTATATTTTTGGACAATAAATGACCAAATTATGTTGAAAAGTATATTATTTCCTTTTATTAATATATAGTGAGGTATAATAACTAATTTCTGATGCCTTGTATGTCCATACATCTACGTATTTTGAGACCCATGGAGAGACTTGCAACTTTTACGGCCTAAGATTTCTAACTAGGATGGGATTTGGAATATTTTTGAACAATAAATGACCAAAAAATGTTGAGAAGTATATTATTTCCCTTTATTAATATATAGTGAGGTATAATAATTAATTTGTGATGCTTTTTATGTCCATACATCTAAGTATTTTTAGACCCAAGGAGAGACTTGCAATTTTTACGGCCTAAGATTTTTAACTCGGATGGGATTTGGAATATTTTTGAACAATAAATGACCAAAATCTGTTGAGAAGTATATTATTTCCCTTTATTAAAACATAGTGAGGTATAGTAATTAATTTCTGAAGCTTTTTAAGTCCATATATCTAGGTATTTTGAGACCCAAGGATAGACTTGCAATTTTTACGGCCTAAGATTTGTAACTAGGATGGGATATGGAATATTTCTGAACAATAAATAACCAAAATATGTTGAGAAGTATATTATTTCCCTTTATTAAAACATAGTGAGATATAATAATTAATTTCTGAAGCTTTTTAAGTCTATACATCTAGGTATTTTGAGACAAAAGGAGAGACCTGCAATTTTTACGGCCTAAGATATGGCACTCTGATGGAAATTTGTATATTTTTGGACAATAAATGACCAAATTATGTTGAAAAGTATATTATTTCCTTTTATTAATACACAGTGAAGTATAATAACTAATTTCTGATGCCTTGTATGTCCATACATCTAAGTATTTTGAGACCCAAGGAGAGACTTGCAATTTTTACGGCCTAAGATTTGTAACTAGGATGGGATTTGGAATATTTTTGGACAATAAATGACCAAATTATGTTGAGAAGTATATTATTTCCCTTTATTAATATATAGTGAGGTATAATAATTAATTTGTGATGCTTTTTATGTCCATACATCTAAGTATTTTGAGACCCAAGGAGAGACCTGCAATTTTTACGGCCTAAGATATGGCACTCTGATGGGATTTGGAATATTTTTGAACAATAAATGACCAAAATATGTTGAGAAGTATATTATTTCCCTTTATTCAAACATAATGAGGTATAATAATTAATTTCTGAAGCTTTTTAAGTCCATACATCTAGGTATTTTGAGACCCAAGGAGAGACTTGCAATTTTTACAGCCTAAGATATGGCACTCTGATGGGAATTTGTATATTTTTGGACAATAAGTGACCAAAATATGTTGAGAAGTGTATTATTTCCCTTTATTAAAACATAGTGAGGTATAATAATTAATTTCTGATGCCTTGTATGTCCATACATCTAGGTATTTTGAGACCCAAGGAGAGACTTGCAATTTTTATGGCCTAAGATTTTTAACTCGGATGGGATTTGGAAAATTTTTGAACAATAAATGACCAAAATATGTTGAAAAGTATATTATTTCCCTTTTTTAAAACATAGTGAGATATAATAATTAATTTTTGAAGCTTTAAAGTCCATACATCTAGGTATTTTGAGACCCAAGGAGAGACTTGCAATTTTTATGGCCTAAGATTTTTAACTCGTATGGGATTTGGAAAATTTTTGAAGAATAAATGACCAAAATATGTTGAGAAGTATATTATTTCCCTTTATTAAAACATAGTGAGGTATAATAATTAATTTCTGAAGCTTTTTAAGTCCATACATCTAAGTATTTTGAGACCCAAGGAGAGACTTGCAATTTTTACGGCCTAAGATATGGCACTCTGATGGGAATTTGTATATTTTTGGACAATAAGTGACCAAAATATGTTGAGAAGTGTATTATTTCCCTTTATTAAAACATAGTGAGGTATAATAATTAATTTCTGATGCCTTGTATGTCCATACATCTAGGTATTTTGAGACCCAAGGAGAGACTTGCAATTTTTACAGCCTAAGATATGGCACTCTGATGGGAATTTGTATATTTTTGGACAAAAAATGACCAAAATATGTTGAGAAGTATATTATTTCCCTTTATTAAAACATAGTGATATATAATAATTAATTTCTGAAGCTTTTTAAGTCCATACATCTAGGTATTTTGAGACCCAAGGAGAGACTTGCAATTTTTACGGCCTAAGATATGGCACTCTGATGGGAATTTGTATATTTTTGGACAATAAGTGACCAAAATATGTTGAGAAGTGTATTATTTCCCTTTATTAAAACATAGTGAGGTATAATAATTAATTTCTGATGCCTTGTATGTCCATACATCTAGGTATTTTGAGACCCAAGGAGAGACTTGCAATTTTTACAGCCTAAGATATGGCACTCTGATGGGAATTTGTATATTTTTGGACAAAAAATGACCAAAATATGTTGAGAAGTATATTATTTCCCTTTATTAAAACATAGTGATATATAATAATTAATTTCTGAAGCTTTTTAAGTCCATACATCTAGGTATTTTGAGACCCAAGGAGAGACTTGCAATTTTTACGGCCTAAGATATGGCACTCTGATGGAAATTTGTATATTTTTGGACAATAAATGACCAAATTAAGTTGAAAAGTATATTATTTCCTTTTATTAATATATAGTGAGGTATAATAACTAATTTATGATGCCTTGTATGTCCATACATCTAGGTATTTTGAGACCCAAGGAGAGACTTGCAATTTTTACGGCCTAAGATTTGTAACTAGGATGGGATTTGGAATATTTTTGAACAATAAATGACCAAAAAATGTTGAGAAGTATATTATTTCCCTTTATTAATATATAGTGAGGTATAATAATTAATTTATGAAGCTTTTTATGTCCATACATCTAAGTATTTTGAGACCCAAGGAGAGACTTGCAAGTTTTACGGCCTAAGATTTGTAACTAGGATGGGATATGGAATATTTTTGAACAATAAATGACTAAAATATGTTGAGAAGTATATTATTTCCCTTTATTAAAACAAAGTGAGGTATAATAATTAATTTCTGAAGCTTTCTAAGTCCATACATCTAGGTATTTTGAGACCCAAGGAGAGACTTGCATTTTTACGGCCTAAGATATGGCACTCTGATGGAAATTTGTATATTTTTGAACAATAAATGACCAAAATATGTTGAAAAGTATATTATTTCCTTTTATTAATATACAGTGAGGTATAATAACTAATTTGTGATGCCTTGTATGTCCATACATCTAGGTATTTTGAGACCCAAGGAGAGACTTGCAATTTTTATAGCCTAAGATATGGCACTCTCATGGGAATTTGTATATTTTTGGACAATAAATTACCACAATATGTTGAGAAGTATATTATTTCCCTTTATTAAAACATAGTGAGGTATATTAATCAATTTCTGATGCTTTTTATGTCCATACATCTAAGTATTTTGAGACCCAAGGAGAGACTTGCAATTTTTACGGCCTAAGATTTGTAACTAGGATGGGATTTGGAAAATTTTTGAACAATAAATGACCAAAATATGTTGAGAAGTATATTATTTCCCTTTATTAAAACATAGTGAGGTATAATAATTAATTTCTGAAGCTTTTTATGTCCATACATCTAGGTATTTTGAGACCCAAGGAGAGACTTGCAATTTTTACAGCCTAAGATATGGCACTCTGATAGGAATTTGTATATTTTTGGACAATAAATGACCAAAATATGTTGAGAAGTATATTATTTCACTTTATTAATATATAGTGAGGTATAATAATTAATTTCTGAAGCTTTTTATGTCCATACATCTAAGTATTTTTAGACCCAAGGAGAGACTTGCAATTTTTACGGCCTAAGAGTATTAACTCGGATGGAATTTGGAATATTTTTGAACAATAAATGACCAAAATATTTTGAAAACTATATTATATCCTTTTAATAATATATAGTGAGGTATAATAACTAATTTCTGATGCCTTGTATGTCCATACATTTAGGTATTTTGAGACCCGAGGAGAGACTTGCAATTTTTACAGCCTAAGATATGGCACTCTGATGGGAATTTGTAAATTTTTGGACAATAAATGACCAAAATATGTTGAGAAGTATATTATTTCCCTTTATTAATATATAGTGAGGTATAATATTTAATTTCTGAAGCTTTTTATGTCCATACATCTAAGTATTTTGAGACCCAAGGAGAGACTTGCAATTTTTACGGCCTAAGATTATTAACTCGGATGGAATTTGGAATATTTTTTAACAATAAATGACCAAAATATGTTGAAAAGTATATTATTTCCTTTTATTAATATATAGTGAGGTATAATAACTAATTTCTGATGCCTTGTATGTCCATACATTTAGGTATTTTGAGACCCAAGGAGAGACTTGCAATTTTTACAGCCTAAGATATGGCACTCTGATGGCAATTTGTATATTTTCGGACAATAAATGACCAAAATATGTTGAGATGTATATTATTTCCCTTTATTAAAACATAGTGAGGTATAATAATTAACTTCTGAAGCTTTTTAAGTCCATACATCTAGGTATTTTGAGACCCAAGGATAGACTTGCAATTTTTACGGCCTAAGATTTTTAACTCGGATGGGATTTGGAATATTTTTGAACAATAAATGACCAAAATATGTTGAGAAGTATATTATTTCCCTTTATTAAAACATAGTGAGGTATAATAATTAATTTCTGAAGCTTTTTATGTCCATACATCTAGGTATTTTGAGACCCAAGGAGAGACTTGCAATTTTTACAGCCTAAGATATGGCACTCTGATGGGAATTTGTATATTTTTGAACAATAAATGACCAAAATATGTTGAGAAGTATATTATTTCACTTTATTAATATATAGTGAGGTATAATAATTAATTTCTGAAGCTTTTTATGTCCATACATCTAAGTATTTTGAGACCCAAGGAGAGACTTGCAATTTTTACGGCCTAAGATTTTTAACTCGGATGGAATTTGGAATATTTTTGAACAATAAATGACCAAAATATGTTGAAAAGTATATTATTTCCTTTTATTAATATATAGTGAGGTATAATAACTAATTTCTGATGCCTTGTATGTCCATACATTTAGGTATTTTGAGACCCAAGGAGAGACTTGCAATTTTTACAGCCTAAGATATGGCACTCTGATGGCAATTTGTATATTTTCGGACAATAAATGACCAAAATATGTTGAAAAGTATATTATTTCCTTTTATTAATATATAGTGAGGTATAATAACTAATTTCTGATGCCTTGTATGTCCATACATCTAGGTATTTTGAGACCCAAGGAGAGACTTGCATTTTTCACGGCCTAAGATTTGTAACTAGGATGGGATTTGGAATATTTTTGAACAATAAATGACCAAAATATGTTGAGAAGTATATTATTTCCCTTTATTAAAACATAGTGAGGTATAATAATTAATTTCTGAAGCTTTTTATGTCCATACATCTAGGTATTTTGAGACCCAAAGAGAGACTTGCAATTTTTACAGCCTAAGATATGGCACTCTGATGGGAATTTGTATATTTTTGGACAATAAATGACCAAAATATGTTGAGAAGTATATTATTTCCCTTTATTAATATATAGTGAGGTATAATAATTAATTTCTGAAGCTTTTTATGTCCATACATCTAAGTAATTTGAGACCCAAGGAGAGACTTGCAATTTTTACGGAATAAGATTTTTAACTCGGATGGGATTTGGAATATTTTTGAACAATAAATGACGAAAATATGTTGAGAAGTATATTATTTCCCTTTATTAAAACATAATGAGGTATAATAATTAATTTCTGAAGCTTTTTAAGTCCATACATCTAGGTATTTTGAGACCCAAAGACAGACTTGCAATTTTTACATCCTAAGATAAGGCACTCTGAAGGGAATTCGTATATTTTTGGACAATAAGTGACCAAAATATGTTGAGAAGTGTATTATTTCCCTTTATTAAAACATAGTGAGGTATAATAATTAATTTCTGATGCTTTCTATGTCGATACATCTAAGTATTTTGAGACCCAAGGAGAGACCTGCAATTTTTACGGCCTAAGATATGGCACTCTGATGGGATTTGGAATATTTTTGAACAATAAATGACCAAAATATGTTGAAAAGTATATTATTTCCCTTTATTAAAACATAGTGAGGTATAATAATTAATTTCTGAAGCTTTTTAAGTCCATACATCTAGATATTTTGAGACCCAAGGAGAGACTTGCAATTTTTACAGCCTAAGATATGGCACTCTGATGGGAATTTGTATATTTTTGGACAATAAGTGACCAAAATATGTTGAGAAGTGTATTATTTCCCTTTATTAAAACATAGTGAGATATAATAATTAATTTCTGAAGCTTTTTAAGTCCATACATCTAGGTATTTTGAGACCCAAGGAGAGACTTACAATTTTTGCAGCCTAAGATATGGCACTCTGATGGAAATTTGTATATTTTTGAACAATAAATGACCAAATTATGTTGAAAAGTATATTATTTCCTTTTATTAATATATAGTGAGGTATAATAACTAATTTCTGATGCCTTGTATGTCCATACATTTAGGTATCTTGAGACCCAAGGATAGACTTGCAATTTTTACGGCCTAAGATTTGTAACTAGGATGGGATATGGAATATTTTTGAACAATAAATGACCAAAATATGTTGAGAAGTATATTATTTCCCTTTATTAAAACATAGTGAGATATAATAATTAATTTTTGAAGCTTTTTAAGTTCATATATCTAGGTATTTTGAGACCCAAGGAGAGACTTGCAATTTTTATGGCCTAAGATTTTTAACTCGGATGGGATTTGGAATATTTTTGAACAATAAATGACCAAAATATGTTGAGAAGTATATTATTTCCCTTTATTAAAACATAGTGAGGTATAATAATTAATTTCTGAAGCTTTTTATGTCCATACATCTAGGTATTTTGAGACCCAAGGAGAGACTTGCAATTTTTGCAGCCTAAGATATGGCACTCTGATGGGAATTTGTATATTTTTGGACAATAAATGACCAAAATATGTTGAGAAGTGTATTATTTCCCTTTATTAAAACATAGTGAGGTATAATAATTAATTTCTGATGCCTTGTATGTCCATACATCTAGGTATTTTGCGACACAAGGAGAGACTTGCAATTTTTACATCCTAAGATATGGCACTCTGATGGGAATTTGTATATTTTTGGACAATAAATGACCAAAATATGTTGAGAAGTATATTATTTCCCTTTATTAAAACATAGTGAGGTATCATAATTAATTTCTGAAGCTTTTTAAGTCCATACATCTAGGTATTTTGAGACCCAAGAATAGACTTGCAATTTTTACGGCCTAAGATTTGTAACTAGGATGGGATATGGAATATTTTTGAACAATAAATGACCAAAATATGTTGAGAGGTATATTATTTCCCTTTATTAAAACATAGTGAGATATAATAATTAATTTCTGAAGCTTTTTAAGTCCATACATCTAGGTATATTGAGACCCAAGGAGAGACTTGCAATTTTTACGGCCTAAGATATGGCACTCTGATGGAAATTTGTATATTTTTGGACAATAAATGACCAAATTATGTTGAAAAGTATATTATTTCCTTTTATTAATATATAGTGAGGTATAATAACTAATTTCTGATGCCTTGTATGTCCATACATCTAGGTATTTTGAGACCCAAGGAGAGACTTGCATTTTTTACGGCCTAAGATTTGTAACTAGGATGGGATTTGGAATATTTTTGAACAATAAATGACCAAAAAATGTTGAGAAGTATATTATTTCCCTTTATTAATATATAGTGAGGTATAATTATTAATTTGTGATGATTTTTATGTCCATACATCTAAGTATTTTGAGACCCAAGGAGAGACTTGCAATTTTTACGGCTTAATATTTTTAACTCGGATGGGATTTGGAATATTTTTGAACAATAAATGACCAAAATATGTTGAGAAGTATATTATTTACCTTTATTAAAACATAGTGAGGCATAATAATTAATTTCTGAAGCTTTTTAAGTCCATATATCTAGGTATTTTGGGACCAAAGGATAGACTTGCAATTTTTACGGCCTAAGATTTGTAACTAGGATGGGATATGGAATATTTTTGAACAATAAATGACCAAAATATGTTGAGAAGTATATTATTTCCCTTTATTAAAACATAGTAAGATATAATAATTAATTTCTGAAGCTTTTTAAGTCCATACATCTAGGTATTTTGAGACACAAAAAGAGACCTGCAATTTTTACGGCCTAAGATATTGCACTCTGATGGAAATTTGTTTATTTTTGGACAATAAGTGACCAAAATATGTTAAGAAGTATATTATTTCCCTTTATTAAAACATAGTGAGGTATAATAATTAATTTCTGAAGCTTTTTAAGTCCATACATCTAGGTATTTTGAGACCCGAGGAGAGACTTGCAATTTTTACAGCCTAAGATATGGCACTCTGATGGGAATTTGTATATTTTTCGACAATAAATGACCAAAATATGTTGAGAAGTGTATTATTTCCCTTTATTAAAACATAGTGAGATATAATAATTAATTTTTGAAGCTTTTTAAGTCCATCTAGGTATTTTGAGACCCAAGGAGAGACTTGCAATTTTTATGGCCTAAGATTTTTAACTCGGATGGGATTTGGAATATTTTTGAACAATAAATGACCAAAATATGTTGAGAAGTATATTATTTCCCTTTATTAAAACATAGTGAGATATAATAATTAATTTCTGAAGCTTTTTAAGTCCATACATCTAGGTATTTTGAGACCCAAGGAGAGACTTGCAATTTTTGCAGCCTAAGATATGGCACTCTGATGGAAATTTGTATATTTTTGAACAATAAATGACCAAATTATGTTGAAAAGTATATTATTTCCTTTTATTAATATATAGTGAGGTATAATAACTAATTTCTGATGCCTTGTATGTCCATACATCTAGGTATTTTGAGACCCAAAAAGAGACTTGCAAGTTTTACGGCCTAAGATTTGTAACTAGGATGGGATTTGGAATATGTTTGGACAATAAATGACCAAAATATGTTGAGAAGTATATTATTTCCCTTTATTAATATATAGTGAGGTATAATAATTAATTTGTGATGCTTTTTATGTCCATACATCTAAGTATTTTGAGACCCAAGGAGAGACTTGCAATTTTTACAGCCTAAGATTTGTAACTAGGATGGGATATGGAATATTTTTTAACAATAAATAACAAAAATATGTTGAGAAGTATATTATTTCCCTTTATTAAAAGATAGTGAGATATAATATTTAATTTCTGAAGTTTTTTAAGTCCATACATCTAGGTATTTTGAGACCCAAGGAGAGACCTGCAAATTTTACGGCCTAAGATATGGCACTCTGATGGAAATTTGTATATTTTTGGACAATAAATGACCAAATTATGTTGAAAAGTATATTATTTCCTTTTATTAATATATAGTGAGGTATAATAACTAATTTCTGATGCCTTGTATGTCCATACATCTAGGTATTTTGAGACCCAAGGAGAGACTTGCAATTTTTACGTCCTAAGATTTGTAACTAGGATGGGATTTAAAATATTTTTGGACAATAAATGACCAAAATATGTTGAGAAGTATATTATTTCCCTTTATTAATATATAGTGAGGTATAATAATTAATTTCTGATGTTTTTTATGTCCATACATCTAGGTATTTTGAGACCCAAGGAGAGACTTGCAATTTTTACGGCCTAAGATTTTTAACTCGGATGGTATTTGGAATATTTTTGAACAATAAATGACCAAAATATGTTGAGAAGTATATTATTTCACTTTATTAAAACATAGCGAGGTATAATAATTAATTTCTGATACCTTGTATGTCCATACATCTAGGTATTTTGAGACCCAAGGAGAGACTTGCAATTTTTACAGCCTAAGATATGGCACTCTGATGGGAATTTGTATATTTTTGGACAATAAATGACCAAAATATGTTGAGAAGAATATTATTTCCCTTTATTAAAACATAGTGAGGTATAATAATTAATTTATGAAGCTTTTTATGTCCATACATCTAGGTATTTTGAGACCCAAAGAGATACTTGCAATTTTTACAGCCTAAGATATGGCACTCTGATGGAAATTGGTATATTTTTGAACAATAAATGACCAAAATATGTTGAGAAGTATATTATTTCCCTTTATTAATATATAGTGAGGTATAATAATTAATTTCTGAAGCTTTTTATGTCCATACATCTAAGTATTTTGAGACCCAAGGAGAGACTTGCAATTTTTACGGCCTAAGATTTTTAACTCGGATGGAATTTGGAATATTTTTGAACAATAAATGACCAAAATATGTTGAGAAGTATATTATTTCCCTTTATTAAAACAAAGTGAGGTATAATAATTAATTTCTGAAGCTTTCTAAGTCCATACATCTAGGTATTTTTAGACCCAAGGAGAGACTTGCAATTTTTACAGCCGAAGATATGGCACTCTGATGGGAATTTGTATATTTTTGAACAATAAATGACCAAAATATGTTGAAAAGTATATTATTTCCTTTTATTAATATATAGTGAGGTATAATAACTAATTTCTGATGCCTTGTATGTCCATACATCTATGTATTTTGAGACCCAAGGAGAGACTTGCAATTTTTACAGCCGAAGATATGGCACTCTGATGGGAATTTGTATATTTTTGGACAATAAATGACCAAAATATGTTGAGAAGTATATTATTTCCCTTTATTAATAGATAATAAAGTAAAATAATTAATTTGTGATGCTTTTTATGTCCATACATCTAAGTATTTTGAGACCCAAGGAGAGACTTGCAATTTTTACGGCCTAAGATTATTAACTCGGATGGAATTTGGAATATTTTTGAACAATAAATGACCAAAATATGTTGAAAAGTATATTATTTCCTTTTATTAATATATAGTGAGGTATAATAACTAATTTCTGATGCCTTGTATGTCCATAAATTTAGGTATTTTGAGACCCGAGGAGAGACTTGCAATTTTTACAGCCGAAGATATGGCACTCTGATGGGAATTTGTATATTTTTGGACAATAAATGACCAAAATATGTTGAGAAGTATATTATTTCCCTTTATTAATATATAGTGAGGTATAATAATTAATTTCTGAAGCTTTTTATGTCCATACATCTAAGTATTTTGAGACCCAAGGAGAGACTTGCAATTTTTACGGCCTAAGATTTTTAACTCTGATGGGATTTGGAATATTTTTGAACAATAAATGACGAAAATATGTTGAGAAGTATATTATTTCCCTTTATTAAAACATAGTGAGGTATAATAATTAATTTCTGAAGCTTTTTAAGTCCATACATCTAGGTATTATGAGACCCAAGGAGAGACTTGCAATTTTTACAGCCTAAGATATGGCACTCTGATGGGAATTTGTATATTTTTGGACAATAGGTGACCAAAATATGTTTATAAGTATATTATTTCCCTTTATTAAAACATAGTGAGGTATAATAATTAATTTCTGATGCCTTGTATGTCCATACATCTAGTTATTTCGAGACCCAAGGAGAGACTTGCAATTTTTACAGCCTAAGATATGGCACTCTGATGGGAATTTGTATATTTTTGGACAATAAATGACCAAAATATGTTGAGAATTATATTATTTCCCTTTATTAATATATAGTGAGGTATAATAATTAATTTCTGAAGCTTTTTATGTCCATACATCTAAGTATTTTGAGACCCAAGGAGAGTCTTGCAATTTTTACGGCCTAAGATTTTTAACTCGGATGGGATTTGGAATATTTTTGAACAATAAATGACCAAAATATGTTGAGAAGTATATTATTTCCCTTTATTAAAACATAGTGAGGTATAATAATTAATTTCTGAAGCTTTTTAAGTCCATACATCTAGGTATTTTGAGACCCAAGGATAGACTTGCAAGTTTTACGGCCTAAGATATGGTACTCTGATGGGAATTTGTATATTTTTTGGACAATAAATGACCAAAATATGTTGAGAAGTATATTATTTCCCTTTATTAATATATAGTGAGGTATAATAATTAATTTCTGATGCTTTTTATGTCCATACATCTAAGTATTTTGAGACCCAAGGAGAGACTTGCAATTTTTACGGCCTAAGATTTTTAACTCGGATGGGATTTGGAATATTTTTGACAATAAATGACCAAAAGATATTGAGAAGTATATTATTTCCCTTTATTAAAACATAGTGAGGTATAATAATTAATTTCTGAAGCTTTTTAAGTCCATACATCTAGGTATTTTGAGACCCAAGGATAGAGTTGCAATTTTTACGGCCTAAGATATGGCACTCTGATGGGAATTTGTATATTTTTGGACAATAAATGACCAAAATATGTTGAGAAGTATATTATTTTCCTTTATTAATATAAAGTGAGGTATAATAATTAATTTCTGATGCCTTGTATGTCCATACATCTAGGTATTTTGAGACCCAAGGAGAGACTTGCAATTTTTACGCCTAAGATTTTTAACTTGGATGAGATTTGGAATATTTTTGAACAATAAATGACCAAAATATGTTGAGAAGTATATTATTTCCCTTTATTAAAACATTGTGAGGTATAATAATTAATTTCTGAAGCAGTTCATGTCCATACACTTAGAATTTTAGTGACTCAAGAGGAGACTTGCAATTTTCACAGCCTAAGATATGGAACTCTGATGGGAATTTGTATATTTTTGGACAATAAATGACCAAAATATGTTGAGAAGTATATTATTTCCCTTTATTAATAGATAATGAAGTAAAATAATTAGTTTGTGATGCTTTTTATGTCCATACATCTAAGTATTTTGAGACCCAAGGAGAGACTTGCAATTTTTACGGCCTAAGATTTTTAACTCGGATGGGATTTGGAATATTTTTGAACAATAAATGACCAAAATATGTTGAGAAGTATATTATTTCCCTTTATTAAAACATAGTGAGGTATAATAATTAATTTCTGAAGCTTTTTATGTCCATACATCTAAGTATTTTGAGACCCAAGGAGAGACTTGCAATTTTTACGGCCTAAGATTATTAACTCGGATGGAATTTGGAATATTTTTGAACAATAAATGACCAAAATATGTTGAAAAGTATATTATTTCCTTTTATTAATATATAGTGAGGTATAATAACTAATTTCTGATGCCTTGTATGTCCATAAATTTAGGTATTTTGAGACCCGAGGAGAGACTTGCAATTTTTACAGCCGAAGATATGGCACTCTGATGGGAATTTGTATATTTTTGGACAATAAATGACCAAAATATGTTGAGAAGTATATTATTTCCCTTTATTAATATATAGTGAGGTATAATAATTAATTTCTGAAGCTTTTTATGTCCATACATCTAAGTATTTTGAGACCCAAGGAGAGACTTGCAATTTTTACGGCCTAAGATTTTTAACTCTGATGGGATTTGGAATATTTTTGAACAATAAATGACGAAAATATGTTGAGAAGTATATTATTTCCCTTTATTAAAACATAGTGAGGTATAATAATTAATTTCTGAAGCTTTTTAAGTCCATACATCTAGGTATTATGAGACCCAAGGAGAGACTTGCAATTTTTACAGCCTAAGATATGGCACTCTGATGGGAATTTGTATATTTTTGGACAATAGGTGACCAAAATATGTTTATAAGTATATTATTTCCCTTTATTAAAACATAGTGAGGTATAATAATTAATTTCTGATGCCTTGTATGTCCATACATCTAGGTATTTTGAGACCCAAGGAGAGACTTGCAATTTTTACAGCCTAAGATATGGCACTCTGATGGGAATTTGTATATTTTTGGACAATAAATGACCAAAATATGTTGAGAATTATATTATTTCCCTTTATTAATATATAGTGAGGTATAATAATTAATTTCTGAAGCTTTTTATGTCCATACATCTAAGTATTTTGAGACCCAAGGAGAGTCTTGCAATTTTTACGGCCTAAGATTTTTAACTCGGATGGGATTTGGAATATTTTTGAACAATAAATGACCAAAATATGTTGAGAAGTATATTATTTCCCTTTATTAAAACATAGTGAGGTATAATAATTAATTTCTGAAGCTTTTTAAGTCCATACATCTAGGTATTTTGAGACCCAAGGATAGACTTGCAAGTTTTACGGCCTAAGATATGGTACTCTGATGGGAATTTGTATATTTTTTGGACAATAAATGACCAAAATATGTTGAGAAGTATATTATTTCCCTTTATTAATATATAGTGAGGTATAATAATTAATTTCTGATGCTTTTTATGTCCATACATCTAAGTATTTTGAGACCCAAGGAGAGACTTGCAATTTTTACGGCCTAAGATTTTTAACTCGGATGGGATTTGGAATATTTTTGACAATAAATGACCAAAAGATATTGAGAAGTATATTATTTCCCTTTATTAAAACATAGTGAGGTATAATAATTAATTTCTGAAGCTTTTTAAGTCCATACATCTAGGTATTTTGAGACCCAAGGATAGAGTTGCAATTTTTACGGCCTAAGATATGGCACTCTGATGGGAATTTGTATATTTTTGGACAATAAATGACCAAAATATGTTGAGAAGTATATTATTTTCCTTTATTAATATAAAGTGAGGTATAATAATTAATTTCTGATGCCTTGTATGTCCATACATCTAGGTATTTTGAGACCCAAGGAGAGACTTGCAATTTTTACGCCTAAGATTTTTAACTTGGATGAGATTTGGAATATTTTTGAACAATAAATGACCAAAATATGTTGAGAAGTATATTATTTCCCTTTATTAAAACATTGTGAGGTATAATAATTAATTTCTGAAGCAGTTCATGTCCATACACTTAGAATTTTAGTGACTCAAGAGGAGACTTGCAATTTTCACAGCCTAAGATATGGAACTCTGATGGGAATTTGTATATTTTTGGACAATAAATGACAAACATATGTTGAAAAGTATATTATTTCCCTTCATTAATACATAGTGAGGTATAAGGATTTATTTCTGAAGCATTTCATGTCCATACACCTACAAATTTAGTGACTCAAGAGGAGCTTTGCAATTTTTTCAGGCCAAGATATGTAACCTGTCAAGTATTAAATTTGTTCTTATATTTAGAAATTTCTATGGTTACTCATATGATTTGTTGAAAACCTTGATTATATTATGTACTTATACCATACAAGATATTGTGTTCTTTGAATTATTGAAATGTGGGGAAAAAATTTAATATATGGTAAGAATACAGGAATTTCAATAGTGTTAATGTGTCATAGACAGTAAAGTATACTTTTTGCCATAAAGAAAACATTTTATAAGCAAATTTGATAAAATTTGGTAAAAAATTTGTAAATGTATTGTATTTAGATATACAAGATGTCCTACAGTTTAGATAAAAGAATTGAAAATAATTATCCTTATGTTTCATAGACAGTAAGGTACAATGTGTGCTTTAAAGCAATTTTTTTTATGTAAATTTATAAAAATATGGTAATAAAAAATGTTGGTGTCCTATGTGTTATGAAAATGAGAAAAATTAAAATGTCCAATGAAATAGAGTAACCAAAAAAGTGTTTGTCCCCATGGCCTTTTGAACTGGTGTCAATCCCCTGATAAATTTTGCCCGGTCCCTAACTACACTTTGATGGAGATATATTCAAAAGTGACGAAATCTGTATTAAAGTCAAAAGGCTACATTTTACATGGCTCTTGAAGTTGATGAAAATGTATGCAATGCCCAAAATGCAAAAGAAGCCAAAAACAGCATGATAGGTACGTGGCTAACACGACGACACTAGCCCTTTCCAGCCATTTTTATGCCCCTAATCCTCTCCACTGATATCTGGATACACTTTTTTGGTCTTGATTGCAAGACAAACATTATAGCTACAGAAGCAGTAGCATTTGGGACCCAAATTCACATGTATGAATCAACAGTACCATGCAGAATACCCTTGGTGCCATCATTTGTCACAAAGAGTGAATTAAGAGGGAGGGTGGGCTGCCTTTTGGGCCCCAAATGGAATATTGTGGTTTGGGAAAATTTTACTAATGAGCTGTACAGGAACAGCGAGGGTCATTTAATACCTCAGTGTGTGTGAAATATTTTTAAATTTTTTTTTGAACTTTTGAGCACCCTAAACAGTGCAAAAATGCCCAAAATCGCACTTTTGGCCTCCAAAGACTTCCATACATCGATCCTACAACACAATTTTACTTAGTTTTACCTCTTGATAGGAATTAATGGAAAGATGGCATCCCACTCTCAACACATCATGCATTACTAGGTATGTGGGGCATCCACTTTGGTTTCCATAGCAACGGGAACTTCCCAAAATCAGCAAAAATAGGCATATTTCTGGTGGGGAGGGCTTTTTTTCCCACCACTCTTAATTGTGAAGAGTATACATGTACTACATTCAACTGGATACTTGTCACATAGTGTACATGATCCTTTCTAGGGTACAGGCAGAGATGGGGAAAGGAAAAAATGTTTTTTAAGTTTATCCTATTGTTGATATCACTTGATATATGTTTATTTCTTTGTCTGATAATTAAATTACCATTAATCAATTTATGTATGAAATAATAGCTGTACTTGCCTTATTTTGGCCAAGTAAACAACTACAGTACAATAAATTAACATATTAAATTCTATTTTGACCACTATAAGACACAGCTATCAACAGTATTTTATTCGTGTTTATAAAAGCCCTGATAATCTACAATTCTTTTAAATTACATACTTATATACAGTCAGTACACATGAATGAGTTCCAGCTTAGAAATTTTCCTATAAATTACATATAAAACCACAATTTTTCAAATTTTGTCCTCAAGTTATTAAACATTCGGGAATTAATCTTGAGTTCTTTGCTCAAATGTTGGTTAAAAGTATATTTTCCTATCAATTGTTAATATAACGGAAACGGTTTGTGAAAGTGAAACTTCCAATTTTTACACAGGAAGTGCTTTATATATTTGCACATGCGTGCTTGCATTTTTTACGGAACTTGCGATTTTTACGATACAACGCACCAAATGACAAATACCTCGCTTCCACCGGGGGGTTATCACAACTCCCATCAAATCAATAATGGTCAATTATATCATAAACCGTTAAAATCCCCACCCCTAAACCGTATATTTTCTTATTTCCCATGGTAAGACGCACCAATGACACAACTCGCTTCCTCAGTGGGTTATCACGACTCCCATCAAACCAATAATGTTCAATTATCTCATAAACCGTTAAAATCCCCACACCTAAACCATATATTTTCTTATTTACATGTTAAGACGCACCAAATGACAAATACCTCGCTTCCACCGGGGGGTTATCGCGCCTCCCATCAAATCAATAATGTTCAATTATCTCATAAACCGTTAAAATCCCCACCCCTAGACCATTATATTTTCTTATTCCCCATGCTAATACGCACCAAGTGACACATACCTCGCTTCCCTAAGGGGTTTATGACCAATCCCATCATATGAATAATGTTCAAATCTCTCATAAATATTTGACGGTCAAGTTCGACTTCATAATGAAGAAACGGCGCTTAGAGCGATGCGTATAAATAATACCGTGATTCCCCTTTAAATGATACATACCTCATTACTCAATGGGCGTCATTCTCGCCCCCTTAAACCAGTTATCTTGAATTATACAAAATTAAAAATCTGTAAGAAACCAGACACCTGAACCGTATATTTTCTTATTCCCCATGACAAGACGCATGAACTGATATATACCTCATTTACCAAGGGTTCATCCCATTAGTCTTTAATTATCTCGTAAAATATTGAAATCCCTTCCCCTAAATCATATATTTTCAATAATTTTTAATTATTTCAAAATTCGTAAAAAACGTTTATCCCTTTAACACGTTTTAATACGCAATGTTCAAATCTCATATACCATTTAATTCCATACCCCGTAACCACATATATTTCTAATTGTCTGTAAGTAGACGCAATAAATAATTTTACACATTTCCCATGGAATGGAGGTATTCTATCGCAAAAAATCAACAAAAGACATTGAGATCATTGGCCCTTAATTATAAAAGTTTTTATTCTTTGTGAAAAGCTCAGATATCCTCAGAGTTCATGTCCCACCCATTTTTAAAAAAACACTGGATGTTTCTGAATAGTTTCAAAACTGCTGGCCGGGGTAATCATTATGCCCATGACAAGACCTAGCGAATGCACAATTGATAATAATATTTTATGCTAAACTGTATTGGTCTAGCTTTTAAATTTTTTGTCTATTTTTTATGGGGCTTGTTTATTATGTTCCTTGCTGGAAAAGGAAAAAAAATAACTTTCGATCCATTTTTGTCTATATCAGTTATCGTTATTGAGATATAAGGTGACGCGCTAATTTTTGAAACTTTTTAATTCTTCATCGGATTTGAAAAATAATTGCTCACGAAAACCCAATAAAGTTACTGCAGAATGTTTTGTATATTTCCCCGTTTCCATAATAAAAGGGTGAAGGGGCCATTATAAGTTCATTAATGCTTACCCCATATCCTTATATTTTTATATGTATATTGAATTTTGCCTCGCCCTTACGCAAATAAATTAAAATGAAAGACAAAAATCCTGTTGTTATTGACTCGAGTGTGTAAAAGATCACTTACTAAGAGAACACATTTTGTTTCAGGATATCTATCAAACGATGACACCGATTTCGTTCTGCGATTTTGCTGGTGTGTTATAGTGTAATTTTTAAAACTGTACACCCGTCCATCTCAAATTTAAATGTTTTTTTTAATTATTAATGTGGTGTTTTATCTTATAATTATTTTACTTTCTGTCCTTACATCATATTGTAGATTTAATATCATGTTGATACAAGGAAGAGATCAATGTATCAGACATAAGATATAATAATAGGTATTATTTCATTTGCTTAGTCATAAATTTAAAAAAAAATCTTGTTGTGTTGCAATTGTCATGATTGTATCATTTTATATAAATATGATTCAAATTACACTGACTTGATTTGGGAGGACTTATCATGGCAGGTAAGAAGTCTTTTTTATTATTATTTTTATTTAATGAAACCGAATGCATTTTATTACACCATATAACAAAATTAGTTCTCTTAAACGGTTCAGAAATATTGGGAAATATCTCTGTCAATGCAGGATGTCGACAAGCTAAAGTTGATCAAGTGTGACATTGTATGACTGTAAAACTCGGGTCACAAAAATACCCATATACCGATTTTCAAGTAACCTCTCCATTAAGTATGCATAAACTTTATAGGAACAATTTCCCCATTTCAATCTCTGAAAAACAAATAATTTATTTAATACAATGAAAGGCATTCGCGATATCAGTTACTTCGTTCCGGAGACTTCGTAACAGTTCACTGTTACAGTTATTACTCGTTTATTTAATTTTTGATCAGGATGAATTTTTGTGTTTCCCACAGACAAATGGGACAAGACCCGCAATTGTTTTCCTGTCACAGAAGTCATGAAATAATAGGCTGCGGTTAAGTCTGTAAGTTTCGTTGAGACATGGGAGATGGCAAAAAACGATGCCATACACTTACAGATACCCAGTTAAAATTTCGAGGTTTGATGTCGGATTACTTTTTCCGTAATTTGACAAACACGAGCCATGTAAAACAATTTTCCTTCCGCAAAGCAAAATATATCTCTTTGATGCTCTCCACGTAGAATAAAAATGTATTTAGTTTTATTTATCCAATCCTTTCAAACTTTCTACGACAAATGCCTCAGGTAAATACAAGTTTAAAATAACACTAGTCTAGTTATTCAGTTACCATTATTGGTTTTGTTACAGTAGGTCCATATATCACGGTGCAATGATATTTGTAATGGACTTCTTTCTTATCCGTCAGGTCAAAATTCATTGCAGGTCTTGAGCCAACTCTGGAATTTGCCTTTTCCTCCGCAACTCCTCCTTATCGAGTGAAGTACGAAGTGAAATTCTGCATCACATAATTAATTTTTAATAAGAATGATTTACCGGGTTAATAGACTGCCATTTCTTCATGTCGTGTAAGGAGGGCAGACATTCCCGAACAGCAAATCCTCCTAAACCAGTAAATGGATTTCTGTGAAATTTTCAGAGAATCATAAGTACACATTGCCATTATGCACACCATGTATTATTTTTTATCAGAATGATTTTTGGGGTTTTCCACAGAAAAATCATGGAATTTACCGTTTCATTACATCATAGCGATAGTGAGGGATATACTTTTTGTGAATTTTGCTCACAGTACTTCTAATCATTATTACAATTTAAATAATAATGGTATATCACAAACCAGAAAAGAACCACTCAAATGATAGTACGCGTACTTACTTTGCATTTATTGCAAAAACGTTTGAAAATGCGGCCGCAACAAAATGAATAGACACGAGAAATTTCATATAAAATGAAAACGAAAAATATAATCCATATTAGAATTTTTGATCATGCGGTTTGCAAGAAAAACACATTTCCGAAATATTGTTTAATTAGTTTAATAAAGTATAGTAGATATTATTTTGCACTTGTCTAAATCTTGTATGAAAGGCACTTGTCTAAATCTTGTATGAAACGTGTAGATGTAGAAATTGTGCAGGCCTAACAAAATGACTAGACGAAGTAAAATTAGAACTACTTTGTAAAAAAAAACAGTACACACCCCACATTTTATAGAACTAAAATGAAAGAAAAATGCATTAGATTTTACTCTTAGTAATTAATTAAATAAATTTATTAATATATAATAAAGATAAAATTATATTATAATATAAACACGCTAGCTAGGCAGACATCAGACTTGCGTCATTAGTATATCTTTTATTACGTCTCAAAACTCATATATATAAAGAGGTTACAGACTTTAGGTTACATCCAATACACACATCCAAGAGAAATTGATACGTTTTGCGATTCAAAAGTTCTCGTAAATTGAACATTTGTAATTACTTTAGCATGTTACAAATTACAGTGAAATTTGAGAAATTGGTATAATGTTGTTATAATATATTTTATTATCAAAAATTCTTATTATTGCAAATATTGAATTCTTATTTCATAGTTAAAGATATTTTGTTCAGCGGTTCTTAGTCTTTTCTTACAGACGGCAACACCGAAAGTGGGTTAATACCCGAAATACCCGCACCGTCTAAACTCTCAATAAACACAATATATTTATAAAATCTGTCATAGGAGCCAACGAGCAAATAGACATGATATAAGGAAGACAAGATATATAACTAATACAAAACCGTGGGGGGAATAGTTATCATCCAATAGTTCTGAAAATGTTTCTTTGAATTTCAGTTAAGCGAAACTAGTTTGATATGCAAGAGGCAATTTAATATATATATGACTTAGAACATGCCTATTCACATTTTAAGTTCAATTTCATGTTTGAGTGATATGCATTACATTCTCATGATTAAGTCAATTTCGCAGCTGCTGTAGTACCTTTAACTACCTATTTAATCTAAATATAGTTCTTTATTGATACATGCCAATTTGACACCTGCCTCTGGTCCTTGACCTCAATTTTATGTGCAAGTGACTTGCGCGACATTTTCATGATATAGTCCGTTTTTCAGAAGCTGTATACCTATCCCCATCATATTTGGTTCTTATTAGATACATGCAATTTGAACATTTGTCACCCGACTTCTCGCGTTTGAGTAATTTGTGTAACATTTTTGTGATTAAGTCAATTTCTCAGCAACTGCAATACATAAGCCAATGATATTTGGTCAATAGATAGTTCTTCACGCCCCGTCTTATGCCTTGACCTGATTTTCACACTCGAGTGACTGTATCGCATTCTCATGATTAAGTCCATTCCTTTGTAGCTTCAATACTTGTATTCACCATATGTAGTTCGTACATACCTCTTGGCGAATAGATATCAGCCTGATACCTATCACCTATCACCTGACCTTGACCTCAATTGAACATTTGAGTGACTCTTCGCATTTTCTCAAATAAGTCTATTGCTTGGAATTTGTGGTCTATAGATACTCTGTGATAGGTGCATACCAATTTGACATGAGGCTTGAGTGAATTGCATAAGATGTTTCATACATATGCCAAATGACCATAACTATTTCTTTTAAGTTACAAATATCAGACCATCTTTATTCTGTTTCCATTTGCCTACCCTGTCCACTTTTGTTGATAATTACACTAATGCTGGATAATAATCTTGAGATATTATTGGGATTTATCTAAACTTAATAATATGCTGTTGGCATGGCCAATGATGCGAGCACAGCAATGTTAGCCCTTTCCAGAAACTCATTTCTGGTATCACGATTCTGACTTTAAAATTATAATTTGAAGCAAGTTATTTCCCTTACTTTACTTAATGCCGGCGAACGAAACTTTTTCTTGCCTTAGTATGTAGCACAGTATGGCTGCCCCATTAAACAAAGTCTTTTCTAAATGTCCTATATGTAGAAAATGCATATGCTCCTATAGCGCTCGCAGCGCTCGCACTACACAAATCTAGTGGGCCTAAGGTTCTTTAATTCATCGTTGTAGTTTAACATATATGAAACCAATCTAGAAGATAACAAATATCACCCTGAAATACAACATCAATATAATTTTTTGGCAAATAACACCATTCAGTAATTCAATGTGAAAACAAATATTAAAATCATAACCACTTTGCTCATAAACACTGACTTCAGTTTATTTAAATCAATTTAAAACACACATTCCATTTATTTTGTTGTTTATTTGTAATTTGCGTTTTTCATTTTACTGGAATTTTTTTGATTTTTTACAAACACTCACACATTTTAGTAAATTTATCAAATTGAATGTTGTTAATTATGATCTCAAATATTTAGATAAATAAGTGATTGTCTTTCTTTCACTGATACATATATATGTAAATCACATATATTTATAAAAGGAACTCACACCCAAAGTACTCATTTCACTTGTTCACAGAATTTTTTAACAACTCACACTTTCACACATTATGGGAATGAAATAAAAGATGCACAAAAGAAGCTATTTCAGTAAGAAAAGCTTAACCTCAAATGAAAAAGTATCACCACACACAAACTGTTACATAATTTGATCAGAGAACAAATATTTGGATCCTGTCCACAATCAAATATAATAGCCAACAGACCAAATATAGAAACAATTTTCTCGCCGAAAATAAAACTACGCAAAAATATGAAGAACAAATATACACACACAAAATTTCCAGTTGAATGTACAAGTAGACGAAAGTGCAAAGCTATTGAAATATGATTACACCTCAAGTAATACTTATACAAATATAGCTTTACTACAGTAGGGTTTTAGAATTTTGATTTTCTAAACTTTATGCCAACAGTTGTAAAACACACCAAAATTCAATCAGAATTGAAAAAAATAACACCGAATTGCATCTTAACCTAACTCAGATACATTTATACCAGACGAAAATATCAGATTAGGAAATTCAAATAATATTTGTTTTTTCAAGAGAAAGTCCCCCTTACGTTCAGAATAATGGTGAATTTCAAACATTCATATCATATCAGCAACATGTAGCAAAAGTGGTACATCTAAGAACTTTTTAAGGATGTAAAACATGAATTTTTTTTTAAAATTACAAGTTTTTTTTAAACTATTCCCAACTTTCAATTTTTAGTTTAATGTTATCTTTTTGAAACTGATTTGCATTTAATCATGTACCCCTGTTGTGTTAGCACACTTTTATGACACTTTTACACCATCACACTAGGGTGAAGGCTGTTTATTGCTGATTTTGATAAATGTACTGCCCTCGTGTCAAGGTTGGGTCCCCCAATATTATCTTTTTTAACCACTGAACGCCTCAAAATACGAAATTTACCATGCCTTCACAAATTTCTGGGGAAAGCACTATTAATTATGAGATCTTCTTGTCTGAAACCACTAAGCCAATTGGAACTAAACTTGGCAGAAACAGTTCTTATCCTCTTTCAGAATTTTATTCGACGACGCCACCCACCATCCAATCCAAGATGTCCTCCAGAGCTAAACATAGTTTGACATAGGACCATACGGGAACATTGACTTAAAAAACTTCTTGTCTGTATTCAGTAAACCAACTGAGACCAAACTTTGCATCATTGGTCCTTAGATGGTTCTTTATCAGAATTGTATCCGATGACCCGTACCACTATCAAAGATTGCTGCTAAAGGCGAACTTAATTTAACATAGGACCTTATGGAAAATTCACTTAAATGTCTTCTTGTCTTAAACCACTTATATTTATAATTAGCCAATTGGAACCAAACTTCTCGCATTGTTCCTTATATGAGGGGGTGGAAAGGGGGGTACCTTTCTCCTTTCTCCCGCCCCCTCTCTCCTTTCTCCCGCCCCTGTGCTTCCATCTCCCACCTTAACAACCGTCTTTTTTCAGATCAATCGATTTTAATACAAATTTGAATTAATATATGACCATATATAGGTGGCATAGGTCTTTATTAAAGCATATACTGATTTTACGAACAAGGCCTGCCTCCGACTCGTACGCAAATTAATACACAATGTTGGAATGTTGTCAATGGTGCATTGTGCATGCCCCAATGTCAAGAAACCCATTTTTGATATGTATGGTCATGTATGAGGATCATGAAATTAGACATAGTTTTTATGTGAGCTATTCTCATCACTTTGCGTCCGTCGTCGTCGTCGTATGTCGTCGTCGTAAACTTTTCACATTTTTATCAACTCCTCTGAAACCACTGAACCAATTTAAACCAAACTTAAGTGGAATGGTCCTTGGATGGTCCCCTTTAAAAATTGTGTTCGGTTTTCCCGGGCGCCATCCAATATGGCTGCCATGGTCGGACATAGTTTAACCTTGGACCCTATGGGAATTTTAACATTTTCGTTATCTTCTCTGAGACCATTTGGCCAATTTGAACCAAACTTTGGTGGAATGGTCCTTTGGTGGCGCCTTTTAAAATTTATGTTCGGTTTCCCCGAACGCCATCGAACATGGCCGCCATGGCTGGACTTAGTTTAACATTGAGCCTATGGGAATTTTACTTTTTCGTCAACTCCCCTAAAACCACTGAGCCAATTTGAACCAAACTTTGGTGGAATAGTCCTTGGATGGCCCCTTTCCAAACTTATGTCTGGCATCCCCGACTTTCAACCGACATGGCTGCTGCTACTGAAAATAGAAAAAGGGGGGATGAATTTCCAAAATCTTCTTCTATGAAACTACAAGGCCAGTTGCAACCAAACTTGGCAGTAGTAGTCCTTAGGAGGTTCTCGTATAGAAGGATGTCCGATGACCCGGACTGTTAACCAAGATGGCAGCCATAGCCGAACTTAATTAAACATAGGGCCCTATGGGAAAATTCATTGAAAAATCTTTTTATCTGAAACCACTTTACCAATTGAAACCAGACTTTGCAGCAATGGTCCTTATATGGTCCTCTTTCAGAATTGTGTCCCATGACCTGGACTGTCAACCGAGATAGCTGCCACAACCGAACTTAGTTTAACATAGAACCCTATGGGAAATTCACTCAAAAATCTTCTGGTCTGAAACCACTCAGCCAATTAGAACTAGACTTGGTCCTAAGATGGTTCTCTTTTAGAAATGTGTCCATTGACCTAGACTGTCAACCATCTTGGCTGCCACAGCCAAACTTAATTGAACATAGAACCCTATAGAAAAACCAGCCAAAACTTTAGTCCTGCTCAAGATGAAAAGTTCAATGCAGGTGAGCGATACATGCTCTTTAGAGCCTCGAGTTTATTGTGTCATCTCTATTTTTCCCTGTCCTCGAGAACACCTTACCTTGTATGGTCAAGTGGATAACGTAAATATTTTAAGGCGACCTGGAAAATTGTTGAAATATGCATGGACTATCATGACTCTGTGATGTGTTCTGTGCTCTTTTATGTTATTTTTGTTTGGGGTTCTGTCTGTTTGGGTGATGTTGATTGGTTGGAATATATGCCATTGTTGACCTGTCCTATTATCCATTTGTTGTTCATTTATAAATGTGCAGTAGGTCGAAATTGGCCTATACAGAGTCTACACACATTACCTACTTAAATGCCAAAGTTATATTTTTATCTTTACAAGTATTAAGCCCTCAGAAGTATGGTTTCTGGGACGAAGATGTACTATTCCTATGCCTAAGCATCCCACATCAAACCCACGCGTAAACGTGGAGAATTTAGATTTTTCATGCGTAAAGACTTAAGCATGTTAACAATGGTCTGAAATGTCGATAAAATAATTTATCTATAGTATCATGTTAGTTTAAGTCAGATTGAACATCAAATTCTTTAATGAAATGATCGGAAATGGCAAAAATGGTTTGGGAAATATAAATGTTGCCTTTTTTCAAAGATTTGTCCATTTATTAGAACATTTAGTATCAAGTTTTTTCGTTTTCTTACCTCTATATTTTTTTTTCAACAGTGAAGTTCGTCTCCCTTTTATAGTTCTCCCTCCTTTCTCCCGCCCTTTCTCTCCTTTCTCCCGCCCCCTCTCTCCTTTCTCCCGCCCCCTTTCTCCTTTCCCGCCCCCTTTCTCCCTGTCTCCCAATACCCTTTCCACCCCCTCTTATATGGTTCTTTTTCAGAATTGCATACTTGCCATTCAAGACTGCCGCCAAGAACATTCATTGAAAAGGTCTTCTTGTTTGAAACTAGTCAGCAATTTGGCAAGACCAGTGTGCCAATTAGAACTTGGCAGCAATGTTCCTCCAGACTGCCAGCCAAGATGGACAAAGTCAAACCATTATTCTGATTTAATTTTGCAAATTATTTCCAGCTGAGCGATACAGGTTCTTTGAAGTCTCTAGTTCGTGTACATACCAACTGAACCAACTGATTAACTACTACTATCAATTTCAAATATAATTTTATCAAAATAACTGGTTATGAAATGTTTTTTTGTAAAAAAAACAGTACACATATATGGTGATTTCATCGGGATAAACAACATCAAGCAAGCACATACCTATGCAGTTTTATGTTTTATAAAGAATAATACACGCACATTACAAATAATAGCTAGGAGAATCTGCATGACTACCTTGATGCTTTGGTTCTTGATGCCCAATTTCCATGGACTTGGATTTTCAACTTGCTTCAAGTCGGACATAGTTTAAACAACCCATACTCCTTATTTGTTTTCAACTTTTCTTGAAGATTAACCTTTACCCTAAGAAAGTCGCTTAGATATTTTGTTGTTGCCAAATGAATAAACGAGTGTCAGTTGAAAAGTACTTAGAGAATATACCTTTTAAGTTGGTGTGTGGCATTTTCTGTATTCTCAGGAGGTTATATCCAGCCGGGTTATGAATGACATACACTGCATATAAAGAAATAAATTATTTATTAATTAAACATATGGAACCTTTCACCATTTCTTTCTTTCTTAAACCAGAAATATTAGAAATATTCAAATAAGTTACACATTTTCTTATGGCATAGATTTTCCAATTTTTTGCGATTAACAGATATCGGAATATATGTACAATTTCTAAAAACTAATTTCCACAATGTATTTTCATTTCAGCCCCAATTGGTGCATGTGAACATCAGCATGTAGTAGAAGATTCTAGACTCAAAGTGTCTTTATATTTAGAGTGCTTAGGGCCTGCAGGGGTCGACAAAGAAGATTTTAAATTACCATTACCACATTCAGTAAAAGGAATAAAGAAAGAGGTATTGAACTTTTTGAAATATTCGGATAAAACACGTCAGGAATTAAACCAGACTCTTGAAAGCATAAATGGAAATATTGATTGGAAATCATTTGACGAAAATGCAGACGACGTAACCGTGGTTTGTACATTACGGAAGGAAGATAAAGGCTGTAATAATATCACAAAAAAGTGGTACAAAATGGTCGACAGTGAGGTCAGAAATTACTTGAAAACAATAGAATGCAAAAGATATTGTCCTCTCAAAGATGCACTTGAAGAAACAATTAAAAGGCTAGACAATATCCCGAGCACTGGGGATACGTTAATAGAAATTGAAAAAAACGAAAGCACTATAATAGTCATTGGCAGGGGACCCGAATTAGATGAAGTTTCAGAAAAGGTGTCACAAATCCTCAGAGATGTTGAACGCGAACTAGATGAGATGAAGAACCAAATCGAAGAAAATGTAACGATAAAAGACTTTGAAGCATGTATCCTGTCGAAGATCAGTTTTGAAAACGAACTAATGAAAAATACCAGCGGTTTGAAAATCAAAATCAATCCAGACAAGAATGATGTTGTCTTAGTTGGAAATGCCTCAAATATTCAAGCAGCAAAGCTTAAAATATTTGAAAAAATCAGAGAAATTGTATCCGCTAAGGTGGAACGATTATCGGATGGAAAGATAAACTTTTTGAAAATGCCTCATGTATCCAGCTTTGTAAATGAACGCTTTCAGAAGTCAAACATTGTAGCAGTTTGGAAAATTTCAGAGGATAATAACATTTGGGTTTCCGCTCTAACGGATAGAGAAATGGTGGAGGCAATTAATACCCTGAAGGACTCAGTTGCGGAAACTAGCTTTAATATTGATGATAAAAAGATAGAAATAATGAATTCGAAACTGTGGAGAGATCTGATTCAATCAATTGAGAAAGATTCAAGTCAAGCAACAGTGAAATTTGATTGTTCAAACACAGGAAAATTCTATGTCTATGCTACAACTACACCAAGCATACATATTGGTAATATAAGAGAACAGATACAAGATTTTTTCTACAAGAACGCGATTGTTCAAGTTGTGATGCCGTTTCCTGTATCAATATTGAGAATGTTAAAAGAAGAATTTGCCCTGGAACTAAAACGAATGTCCGAGGACCTGAAAAATGATCATGTAGATGTAAACTTTGATGAATCTTGTCTTGTGATACGCGGAAACAATGATGGAATTTCAAAGGCAAAAATCCAAATTGAACAAATGCAGAAAAAGATTGTAGCTATTTCACACGAAATAAAACGAGCTGGTATCATACAGCATATCGATAGCCAAGAGGGAAAATCGAGGATATCACAGGTTGAACGTAAAAATAAAGTAGTAATAGCAATCGGTGACTCAGACAGCACTCTACTAGCAACGCCTTCAGCTGAAAGAATTAAGGAAACTGCTAGGTGTTCTGCAGAAGGCCGTCAAATTATTGCTGTGATAGGCGATATAACAGAATTAGATGTTGACGTGCTAGTGAATGCAGCAAATGATACTTTAAATCATATGGGAGGCTTGGCAAAAGTAATTGTTAATAAAGGTGAGTATTACCTTTAGATGAACAACTAAGAAATAAATTGCACCTCTGTTTTCGACCGAATTTTCATATGTGACACTTTTTATCTAACATCAAATAACGTTAATGGTCGTTATAATATTATAGAACTGATTGTTTCTGTTTTAAATGTGAAGATGAACGCCCGTGTTTTGGAAACATTTAACATTTTATCTCACAGATTTTCACATACACGGACTGGTGTATTTTCGTTAGTCCAACAGCAGTTTGCTATGTTTTTAACGAAATATTTCCAGAGCATTCTGTAATAGTGACTTCGTCATTTTAACCTTGATTGAATGAACTCACAAACTTCCAACGTTGATCGTAAAAGTATGGTATTTTGTCCTGATATTTTGACTAGAGTCAGCTAAAGTTGATTGTTTTTCAAAGTTAGGCCCGGGAGTGATCTTCTGCTAGAGCATACGTCCTCGAAATAAGTTAATCATCATACTTTACCGATCCATTCCTCCTCTGTATATTTTATCGATTTCTTTGGTTGTGAACTAATTTTCATTAACACGTCAGATTGTTCAGATGATTTTCTTTATTTCTGCTTCCCAAAAAGATCTTAAAGATAGTGATATTTCATGAATCAATATAACTTGTCAATCCCATCTTACATCCTTTCCTTAAAAAACTCTAGAGATAAGATTAATCTAAAAAAAAACATGTCCATTATCTTAATCTCTGGTTAGATGTCCATCCAAAGATACCATATTTAGTTTTACCACCAAGTTGATACAGCTGCTTGTGGACTCCGAGTCTCCGGGGATATTCCCAGCTCAGTTGCTAGTATTTTGATACTATCCCAAAATTGATACTTTAAATTTGCTGTTACAAAAGTGTGGAATTTTTGAAATCCAAGGAGTATCTCCATCGTGCATAGCTCTGCCCTTGGTTCCAACTGTTGTAAGAAGCTTATTTGTTGTAGAGTCTGTCGAAATAAATATTCGGAATCCGCGTATTCGTTAATTTAAAGTGCCTTCAAGATTTCATGTCTGGCTAACAATGAAATAAGTTCTAAAAGTGACAGTCAATAGGCCTTATAATTCAAGATGCCTTATGAATCCATAGCAAATTACAGATCTATTCAGCAGAATGCTTATTTTATTACATGAAATAGCTATATTTACTCTGAAATTGCTTACTAATAGGCATTGTTTAGGATCGATTATATTCTTGAAATTATGGATTTTAAATTCAAAAGAAGGTCATTGTCTAAACGGATGGTCTTACTATGTGAATTTTTTATATATTATTTTCTTAACCATTGTATTAAAACGGTTACATGATCTAAACTGATTTAATATACACTTAATAAACTGTGAATTAATTCAGAAGTAATGTATTTTGTAGGTGGTCGCCAAATTCAAGACGAGTGTACACATTACTTGAAAAGAAAACCTGGGAATAAGTCATTACTGCCAGGAGAAGTTTACTGTGGTAATCCTGGGAATCTGAAATGCAAAAAAATTGTACATGCTGTTGGTCCTGTGTATCAGAATGGGCTAGAGGGTGAGGAATCTTTACTCTTAGAATGTGTTACGAGTGCCCTGGACGTCACTTCACAGAATAACTTCAAAAGTATTGCCTTCCCTGGCTTATGTGCAGGTACTTATGAGTACCCAGCGGAAGAAGCCTGTAGAGTAATCGTAAGCGGAATAAAAACATATTTGAAAAGAAACCAGAATACAACAATAAATAAAATATTCCTGTGTGATGTTAAAGAAGATATTGTGGAACTATTCCTTGTCTCCATGCAAAAGTGCTTTGGACAGTCGAGCGTAGTAAAAACAGGACAAGTGGTGCCTACTGTGAAACCTATAAAACAAGGTACTTAAGCTATGTACACCCTTGAAACCCTTTCACAATTTTCCCAACACAACTGAAAAAAAGTTAAAATATGCTATCATTACCATCTTCTACCCACCAATCGGTCCTCCAGTCTCGACTTTCTACATTGTTTGGTCATGAGATTTTAATTTTAATTTTGATTCTTGTATTAAAAGGAGTAGTTACCAATATTTGGAAAACAAAATGTCAGGATAGGGCAACAATTAATTTATGAAATTCAAATCAACAATGTCATCAAGATAACCCAACATTATTGGTATGAGAGATATAAGCTTTTGTAATTGTGATTTTTTAAATGAAAAAAAAGACTCTTAAATGCGAATAAATGTACATTCCGTTTCAGATATATACATTGTTATCATATTATTGAACTGCAATAATGTGAATCAAATTTATGTAAAAATTTGAAATTTGAAAATTTTCTGGGTACCATATTAAATACCTCAGAATAACAATTACAATCAAATGAAATGTTTGAATTCACAAGTTTGCGATTCCATGGCTAATACCATTATCATTTGGTACTGTATAATAACTAAAGAAATCGAAGACCAATAGTTATTGCATTCCTAATTTTAGTAATTTTGTAGAATCTTCTTAGACCATTATCGTTTGGAATAATAACTAGTAACCTTATTTGAGGGAAATAAGACGAATATTAATATGATTAAAAAGTTAACGGTTTTCAAACGTTTCAAGGTAAATTTAACGGCATCTGCTGGATCATTTTTACTAAAATTTGAACGACGTTAACTAATTGTCTCACTGTGACGTTCTGTTTATGATGTAATTCAACACATTTTGACTTGGGCTTATGAATTCGAACCCGCTAGTTATGGATGCAAAATATAACAAGTTTCGTTCCGATTATCATAAACCAAATTATACCCCCACTCGTAAGGAGGGGCTATACTGCATTCATCTTGTCCGTTCGTTCGTTCGTTCGTTCGAGCGTTCTTTCATAAACATTTTTTTAACCCTTTTCTCAGCTTCTACTAGGTAGAATGATTTCATAATTGATATCTAGCTTTGACATGATGAGTTGTATGTTGTCTTCTATCTTCAGTTCTGCCGGACGACAACTTCTTTTTTGACGGGACTTTGACTTTTTAAAAATACAATGTTACACATAAAAAAAAATATTGTCGATTTTTTCTCAACTTCTACAATACGGAGTTATTTCATATTTTGTATCTAGCTTTGACATGATGAGTTGTACGTTGTCTCTTATTTTCAGTTCTGCTGGACTCCAACTCCCTGTGTGATGGGACTTTGTAAAATTGTAATGTTACATATAAAAAATGTATGTCCAAATTATACCCCCCACTCGTAAGTAGATCTATACTGCATTCAACTTGTCCGTTCGTTAGTTCGTTCGAGCCTTGTTCCATAAACATTTTTTCACAATTTTCTCAGCTTCTACAGTTAGAATAATTTCATATCTTGTATGAAGCTTTGGCATGATGAGTTGAACATTGTACACTATTTTCAGTTCTGCCGGACCCAAACTTCCTGACCGACGGGACTTTGACTTTGTAAAAATACAATGTTACACATCAAAATGTATGTCGCATTTTCCTCAGCTTCTACAGGTCCGAATAATTTTATATTTTGTATGTAGCTTTGACATCATGATTTGTACGTTGTATCATTTTTTCAGTTCTGCCTGACTACAACCTCCTGTTTGACGTGACTTTGACGAGTTGGGATATCCAAAAACATGCAAAAAGAGAAACCTGAAATCAGTATTGAAAATAATGATCATTATCTAAAGGATATCGGAAAGAAGTGTGTTTCTAAAAGGCTAAATGTTTTTGACCTGTTAACTTTACTGATGATATCTTACTTTGACTATTTAGCTCACTTGGCCTAAAATGCCATCACTTGGCGTCCGTCGTCGTCAGTAAGCTTTTTCAAAAATCATCTCTGAAACTACTAAACTAATTTAAATTAAACGTGGGCTGAATCATCGTTAGGGTATCGAGTATATATTTCGTGTTTTTTATTCTTGTCGGTCAAGACACATGGCCGCCATGGCTAAAAATAGAATGCAGGTTTTGGCTTATATCTTCAAAACTTAAGCAATAAGAGCAAAACTGACAACGGGTAATAAGATCAGCATGTCAAGATTTATCTGTTATCAAATTTTCAGGCGAATCGTACAATCAATTGTGGGCTTATTGTCCCTAAAATGTTATTTCTTAGAAGTTTCACACATTTGGGGTATTACCTCGAATATTATTATAGGTAGAGAAAAATTTAACCACAGAAATGTTAACCAAAGTAATATCTACAAATAAGTCAACATGATCAAAATCGTCAATTTACCCCATATAGGGATTATTGCCCTAGAAAGACTATTTCTATGTTCTTTAGCTCATTTTTATAAAAGATCTTCTCCTTTTACACTACTGATTTAATTTAAACCAAACTAAACATGCTAAAAGTGAATGATCCTTAATTTAGTATAAAGTTTATATTTTTTTTTCCATCAGCCAACGAACAATGCCATGGCTAAAAATAGAACATAAGGGTAAAATGCATTCCAATGAAGGTAAAAATAAATATCAAAACGGCACATTTCTCAGTTGAGCAATTCAGGCTTTTAGGGGCCTCTTGTTTTAATTATACAGGGAACTAATTAGATCTTAAGATCAGGTCAATGCATTCAGCGGTATGAATACAATTTCAAATATTATTGGACGTTTCTAGTACAAAATCTTGATATTTTGTCAAAGAATACAATACTCAAGTGTAAATGTATGGTTCAACATATCAGAATGTGATTTGATGAGATATAGGTCCTTTTGTGTTTGATCCCATATAGATGCACGCAGTTATTTCGAACAAATTTCGCATGCATCCCAGCCAGGGTGATCATAACCGATTAATTCTGCTTTCCTGAAAGCTTCTAGTGACGGAATTTTATTTGATGACGTTGACTTTAGACCAAGATGACTGCCACTGTCAAACTTTGTCTGCATGTGTTCCCTTTTCAGAGGATTGTATTTGAAGACCAAAATCGCCAAACTAACTTTTTTGAAGATATGACCCACAAAGTTATCTAAATTTACTGATAGCTATGGTCTTCTTGGTGTCCTCCGACCAAAATTGCTACTACAAATAATAAATTGTCCTGAAGTAGTTGTCTTTCAGAATCCTACAAGCTAACAACATTCACCAACCAAGATGACTGTAATTATATGTATCAGTTGAAAGATCTAAAACATTCTCTAAAATAATCATAATTTAGAGGAAAGATTTAGGGGATGTAAGGAAAGGCTCACTCTGATACGGTTGAGTTTCAATGGTTATTGTCCAATGAAATAATCAAGTACATGTGATATCCATCTAATAATTTATTTCAGCAAAAAGTATAAGGCATACAGCGGCTGAAAGCGCCAGTAGTGCATCTCAACAGAAAAAGAAATGCAACATTACAATAAGCTTAGTCCGAGGTGTTCTTGCAACCCAAGAGGTAAGTTACACATGGTTGAACGTGTTACGTACCAAACCATACTCACACGATTCACACGTTTCACACATACGATTCGCACGTTTCACGCAAACCACATGGTGCGATTTCTAAAAATTGTTTTTGTAAGAAACGAACGGAATGTAACGAAACGAATTAATTAAAATTTATGCCGGATATGAATAGCAGTGAATTGTTTAATATTGTATTCGATTTTAAATAAACAAGTAAGATAAAAGGAACCCGTTGTTATACGGTCGACATTGAACTTTTTTCATAAATTCAACTTATTTTTAATGGGACATTGATTAAACTTAAAGACAAAATTATGAACAAGATGCCTCCCTAAAAATAGCTGCCAGGGGCGACATCTGCTATTGCTCGCAATTGGAATTCTAGTTATTAAGTCCCCGACCATGAAGTGTCGGGGGATGTATTGTTTTGCCCCGTTTCTTATTATTAAGTCGTCCAAAACAAAGTTTATGAGACTTATTTTTTCCCCTCCGTTTCTTTTTATTAAGTCGCCCAAAACGAAGTTTGAGAGACTTATTGTTTATGCTCCGTTTCATATTGTTATTGTTCCGTTTCTTTGGTTTTTTTGGTTTTTTGTTTTTTTTCTTCCACCTAATTTTGTCCGGACGAGTTCTTAGAGATGACTGGAACAATCTTCACAGTAATGATGATCACTAAGTCTAGTTGTGCATGTAACATTAAAAATTTTCAAAATGGCCACCGTTGCCATGAAAACGGAAAAGGTATGAAAAATTTTGGAAACTTTCTTATCTCAAAAACTGCACCATAGAATTTCATGAAACTTCGTACTTTTGTAAAGTATGATTAGTAGAACATGTTCATGAAAAAAAAATCGTGATCGGTTGGAGATGTTTGGCGGCATTTTGAAAAATGTTGTAAAAATGAGGAAAACCTGAATATTGTCCGATTTCAACGAAAATTGATATCTCGGCTAAGTTTAGGATGGCGAACAAGGTTCCATCATCGAAATACGTGGTTTTCGAAATGGCTGCCATGAGTGAAATCTGGTATTGCTCGCAATTGCAATTCTAGTTATGTCGCGCCCAGCCATAGTCGGGACTACATATTGTTATTGTTCCGTTTCTTTGCTTTTTTTATTCTTCCACCTAATTTTGTCTGGACGAGTTCTCAGAGATGGCTGGAACAATCTTTATGAAACTTCACAGTAATGATGATCACCAAGTCTAGTTGTGCATGTAATATTAAAAATTTTCAAAATGGCCGCCGTTGCCATGGGAACGGAAAAAGTATGAAAATTTTTTGAAAACTTCTCAGTATCTGCCCAGCCAATCTTTTTGAAAGTTTGAAGGATTATTCCATGCATCAAGTCAAACTGATTTCTGCAAAATATTGGAATCGGTTGCACAAACTTTTTTACTGTTGCCATGGAAACAAAAAAGGGTGGATGTTTGTTAAAATTTAATTTTTTGCTCTAAAGTTATTTCAAACTGTATAAAATTGATATGTGTCTCCCCAACTTTTTGGGTTTCAAAATTTCCAAAATGGCTGCCGTTGTCATGGAAACAAAAAAGGTAAAATTTTCAAAGTTAAAAATTTAACACCAAAATTATTTAAAACTTTACAGTAAAGGACGTTTAACATGTGCACAAGTTTCTCCACAAGTTTTAAGGCAACCATCGAAATAGCGACATCTGCTATTGCTCGCAATGGCAATTCTAGTTATTAAGTCGCCAAAACAAATTTTTGGAGACTTATTGTGTTTACCCCGTTTCTTATTACTATTTTTAATTATTATTATTATTATTATTTCTTTCTTTCTTCACCCTGAACTCTTCCGCGCGTTTTCTCAAAGACTAAGATTCCTAAAGTCATGAAACTTCATAGGAAGGTTTGGCACTATGAGTAGATGTGCCATTTAGTAATGGAATTCTGGTTGCTATGGAAACGGTGCGAAAACATAAAAAAAACTGCCAATTGTTCAAAATGATTCCAAAAGTCATGAAACTTCATAGGAAGGTTGGTCACCATGAATAGATGTGCAATTTAGCATGTTTAACTTATTTCTGTTTTTGTACGGTTTCTTATTATTAAGTCGCCAAAACGGAGTTTTGGAGACTTTATGTTTTTGTACGGTTTCCTATTAAGTCTCCCGAACGAAGTTTGGAAACTTATTGTTTTTACTCCGTTTCTTATTATTATTATTTTTCCGTCTTTTTTTTCTTCCGCTTTCAATTTCAACTTGTCGAAGCAGATCTCGAACACGACTCAACGGAATGACATGAAACTTACTGGGGTGATAGACCCCAATGCCTAGTTGTGCAAGAATGTTTAAAAATTTTCAAAATGGCCGCCATTTTCAAGATGATCGCCAAAAACCGAAAACCTTCGACCTCAATTTTCTCAAAAACTGCCCGGCAGAATTTCACCAAACTTAGTATTAATGTTCAGTAGCACGAGTGGAAACTTTTTAATTAAAGAAAAACGGAAACGATATGTCGGTAATTTTCAAAATGGCCGCCAATAGTGGAAAAAAGTGAATTTGCTTGGATTTCAACGATTTTTGGTTTATACAGTAAACATGATATCCCGAGTTGAATGGCGATAACGCAAATGTTCTACCGGCAGCCATTTTCAAAATGGCCACCATTTTGCCGCCAAATTTTTAACATTCTTCAATTTTAATACAATATGGCACAAAGGGTAAACATGATATCCCGAGTTGAATGGCGTTAAAGAAAATGTTTTACGGGCAGCCATTTTCAAAATGGCCGCCATTTTCTCGTCAAAAAAGTGAACTTGCTTGGATTTCAACGATTTTAGGTTTATTCAGTAAACATGATATCCGGAGTTGAGTGGCGATAACGCAAATGTTCTACGGGGAGCCATTTTCCCAGCCAAAATTTCAACATTCTTCAATTTCAATGCAATTTGGTATAAAGGGTAAACATGATATCCTGAGTTGACTGCAGTTAAAGAAAATGTTTAATGGGCAGCCCTTTTCAAAATGGCCGCCATTTTCCATCCAAAATTTCAACCTTGTTCCATTTCAATGAAATTATTTCAACCTTGTTCAATTTCAATGAAATTTGGTGTAACGGGTTAGCCGGGTCTAGTGGAACCCCTGCCCAATTTTTTTCGTTTGGGAGACTTCATGATCTTTGATCATACATTTTAATTATTATTATTATAAGTATCTTCTTCTTATCCTAACTTTGTCCGCACAATTTCTAGAACACGAGTCAATCTAGCTCAACGAAACTTGGCACAAAAATAGGTCACCATCAGGCGAGGTGCCTACACCTTTGGAATTTCGGAATTTTCAAAATGGCCGCCAACCGAAAATGCGGAAAAATTCAACAGGCTCTGATTTGGACAAAATTTGGTTTCAAAGTAGATTATGCTATTGCGAAGTGATTTCCGTCACCAAAAATTTTCCATCGGCCGCCATTTTCAAAATGGTCGCCATAATGCCGAAAAATTCAACATGCTTCTATTTCAACGAAATTTTGTTTCCAAGTAGATTATGATATGGCAAGGTGAATTCCGTCATCGAAAATTATGCCTTAACAGGAGGGGATTTGTGTGCTTTGTTTGCTTGCAAGCACAATTATTACTTCTTCTTAATCTTATTTTTTTTCGGGCCAGACCTTTTTTTATCTTTTGAGCTATGCCTGTGATATTTGGCATGTGTGCGTATGACCATAAGAAGTTTCGTAGTATTATGACCCAAGGTCAAATTATTGGTTTTTGTTGAGCCTGGGACTTTTGTCTTTTAACTTAGACCTATGATCATTGGCATGTGGGTGTATCACTAATGCGATGTGTCGCATAGTATCATGACCCACATACGACCTTGACCTTTGACATCAAGGTCAAATTATTAATTATTTCTCATAAAGGCAATTCCGGCCAGAACTTTTATCTTTTGACCTAAGCCTATGACATTTGCCATTTGTATCACCATAAGATGATGTGTCGCGTAGTATCATGACCCACATGTTACCCTATTGTTCTCAGGTCTGGTTCAAACTGACCCAGTGCTTTCAAGATATTTTCATTGAATTTTCCCTTATAGGGTCCTATGTTAGGCTTAGTTTGGCTGTGATGATCATCTTGGTTGACAGTCCGGGTCATCGGACAATTTTTTTTAAATGATATTCCCCTTGGGTCTTTTGTTAAACTGAGCTCGAATGTGGCGGCCATCTTTGTTGACAGTCCAGGTCATCAGACACAATTATGAAAGAGGACCATCTCCGGACCATTGCTGCCAAGTCTCGTACCATAAGTGAAAGTTAATTTAAGCCTTGAACACAACTGATGAGTCGTAAATCGACTAAATGTGCACATTTTGTGCATCAAAATTGGTATCAGAACATTATATTTTGACCACTGAGTCGATGACAATGATGATGGAACCTCAAGTTCCCGAGGGTATCCCCAGCTCATTTGCAATTATTTCGATACTAGCCAAAAACTGATACTAACAATTTACTGTTACAAAATTGTAAAATTCGTGAAAACTAAGTAGTATATCCTTCGTGCATAGCTCTGTCCTTAAATGGTTTTGGCTTTGTCCGTTTTTGGTCAGTTTGGTATTTTGAATTTGCTCTTCAACCTTTTGGATTGTTGTTTTGGTTTTCAACATTTCAGGCCTTGAGCACAACTGATGAGTCGTAAATCGACGAAATTTGCAGATCTTGTGCATCAACATTGGTATCAAAGAATTGTATTATTTTAAGGGGCAGGTATGGCTTTAGGTGATCATCTTTCCAGAATTGTCTGATAATCCAGACTGCAAACCAAGATTATTTTTGCTGATTGTGTCTGATGACCTTGACTACCTTCTGAGATGGCTCCCACACCTGAACTTCTGAACGTACTAAATCCAATTGTCATGAAGACAGTTTACCTAAAAATCTATCATGAAAGTTTAAACTTACTGGTTAGTGTTGTGTCTTTTGAACTGATTATTAATTCAAAATTTTAGGTCGATGTTATAGTTAATTCAACATCATCAGATTTACAATTGTCAAGTGGTGCGGCTTCGGCATCTCTTCTTCAAGCCGGGGGTCAAACAATACAGGACGAATGTAAAAAAAAATACCCGGACGGTATAAAAACAGGAGATATAGCAATTACATCTGGTGGAAAACTAGAGTGCAGAAATGTATATCATGGGTCACTTGAATCTTGGAATGAGGATAAATCACCAAAGGTTTGGTTGTAATTAATAAAGAAATAAGCTATTTAATATCATTTAAACTAGAAGGTAAAACAAACATATACTGGTGAGAACTTGAGAGTCTAAGTTGATAACTGTTTTAATTATTTCGATGCAGACATCATACATGTCGTATAATACCGTTATATCACGTGACTGTTACCTTCATCAGTCTAACAGGGTCATGTTTTAATTGCATTTTAACGAAATCCTGATATGTATTAACTTAAACAAGATTTTGGACTTTCACAAATCCATAGATCATCTATTTGTATAATATCATTTGAAATAAAAAATAAACAAATTTATGAACAATATGGAAAATAGTACATAAAAGATAATTTTTATTCTTTTCCTTTATCTAAATATGATAATGTTATTTTGTTGGCAAGAGTTTTGATGTATTTTAGAAACTTGAACAGTTTATGACGAATTGCCTCCAAACTGCCGCTGGTGCTGGGTTTCAGAATATTTCTTTTCCGGCTTTGGGAACAGGGAACCTTAACTATCCAAAAGATAAAGCTGCCATGCTAATGTTCGAAATTGTAGAGAGTTTTGGAGAAAGAAACCCTAATACCTCAATCAAAGAAGTACGCTTTATCATTTATGACAAAGATATCGACACTGTGAAGGTATGAAAATTGTTTCGGAACTTATATTTATCGGAAATTTGAATATATTTCCTTTTATATGTATATAACGATAATTTCATTATAAGAGTGTATTCCACTATATAACATCGGATTAAACTAAATTGTTGGCCGACATTGAATGTTCACACTTTATATTCAACAACCGGAAGCCAATTATATAATGGGAGATAACTCCGACATGCTTATACAATACGATTACAATATAGTAGAGTTGTCTTTCTTTCAGTAGTAACTATATTGCAGATACTGTAGAATTAAAAGGTCGGTTCTCAAATGACATGGGCGAAATATAGCAGAGATCTACTTGAAAATTCTACCAATTAAACTAAATTACGCCATAAACCCATAACGGTAAATAGAAAGGTCAATGTCGTTCCCCTAAAAATGTAAGCAAATTGTTTCCCCAGATCTAAACATTAAAACACTATTCAAAATACATTCTACGCATTAAAAATTCAACAAAACATATTTATTTTACGGACACAAAATAATTTTATTTTTTAATATACTTTTTTATTGCTGGTAAAAATTTCAAAATTTCACGATTTTATTGAAGACTTAGGCACTGAAGGTCAACATAAGTATACGTAATCAAACAAATGTATATACACGTCAGAAAACATGGGGATAGAGAACAAGCAGCAGAGTTTCAATGTAATGAAAAAAAATATTTCAGGGGAACAATTTGACATTATTTTTCAAGAAAAGGGATACATTTCTCAACAATTCAACATAATAATTTGAGAACATACCATACATTCTATGAAAACTTGGATTAACACTATAATAATTGGTAATATATTTCTTTCTCATGGTAAGTATAATATCATTTTTACATATAAATAAAGAGTGGTATCAATCGCCAATAAGACCAGTATCACATTTTTGTAAAATAAAATTGTTTGATGCCAATTTTGATGCACAGGATGCAATTTTGCAATTTTGCAGCATTTCTCACAATATTTCCTCTGCTAAACATATCATGAATATGGATCCTTATGGTCTTGTTTTTAATGAAACACTAAATCCAATTCTCACACATGATGTAAAATTGCAATCTATATGACCACTGAAAAGGACTATGATAAATAAAACATATCTCATAATCAGTTATCAGGAAGAATAACAATTAATCCAATCACTTACAGTTATATACCAATACATATACTATTTTCAGTTTAACCCTAACTATTCCGCAGAACCTATATATAGGCTTTTTTGTACCCCTTTGAAATGCCAACTGCCTTTATTTAGGCTTTGCAACATTGACTGTACCGCAACAATGAAGTTGACGTCATAATACACGTAGCCGCCGTAGCGACAGGATAACCACGGGAGGATTCAATCAAGAAGGAAAGGCCTCTGTGGCAATATATTATTTAGTGCTGAGGCTATTATCGGTACATTTTATGTCTAAGTCAAGTTTTGAAGCGAAAACTGGGACGGACAGGGATCCATTTTTCGAAAATGGAGAATATGTAATCCCACGGGGCGTATATAAGAGCTGGTTCCATATATGACATAAAACTTGGGTTAGTCCACAATTATCATGTGAAAAATGCATGTACCTCGTCAAGAATATCACAGCGGTCCCTCAGTTTTTTCGTGCGTAAACGCCGATGCTCTTGGAATGGACTTCTTATGGACTTTCCGCACTGATCTTGTTCGGAATTTTGTCGTCACATTTTTTTCATATAACGTAATTGTCACAGACTAAATATGAAAAATAATGAACTATAATGAATAATTTATCATTTACAATTAGTTAATTTCTTTTTTTTATTGGTAAAATGTTGAACATGCAATGGTAAATCAGTACCTGTTTGTTTCCAATATAGGATCTTTTTCAGGAGATTTATGGTAAATATTAAGTAAAAATAGGCAATGGAATGCGAGTCTCTTGGTGGCCTAGATTGTCTCTACGCGGCCGTCAATCTTCTTCATTTTCCGGTGAATAAATGCGTAACAACAGTCGTCGTGCTGGTGCGGCCATCTTGACTGTGCAGTCTTCTTTGCGTTCATAAAATTGTGACGTCATAATGTTTTATGACGTATACAAATTTGGATAAGGCTGAAAATTGGCTGTGGACATATAAAAGGAATCCGAAGGTCTAAATATGGGCTAGATTGGCAAAGTGAGGGTTTTTTTTAAATCAGCAAAATCATAATTGACGCCTTTTTTGCGCACACAGCTTCATTCTATTTTTATAATGATATTTAAAGTTGTTAGAGATTTGGCTGCGTCTGATCAATGGAACAGCTCACGATTGCCGGATTTCGACGATTTGCTTGTGACGCTGCCTACGTGGAAAGCACACTCCCATATATTTGCCCTCTATTGTTACGTTCTCATATTGTTGACGTCATATGCAATAGACTTGTTATTCGGTAACGTCAAAAGTTACGTTGGCAAAATGCGAATTCGGTCTAGCAGTCACAGGGTTAATAAAACAAAATACTATACCCAGAACCTTATCTACAATGATCTATATCAGGTGCGCTTGTGACCAAAACTTAAGAATGGTTAGAGAATCAAAAAATAATTTAATAACCACCAAATGAAAATATAAGAAAATATTTCAAGACAAGAAGTATCTAAAATGGGGGGATTTTAGTCTGCTTTTTTCTGCAGGAACTGATGTTCAAAATGGAACCTTTAATCTTTATTTTGGGCACAATTTACAAAATGACAACAACAAAAAAAAAACACAGTTCCTGTAGACAAAAAATATGTCATTGAATCATATAGTGATGAATAGAATATAAATGTTAATTCTGATTCAATTTTTAACTGTAATTTTGATCTCATCAGAAAAGGAGAATTTAATTTTTATTTGTTTTTGTGATTCTGCAAATCTTAAGTTTCCAGACTGTTTGGCCTTTTGAATATTGTTTAAATAAACCAAAACATTTTGAAAATCACATTAAATATACTATGTAACAGTTGAAGATAGGTCAATGCCCAATGAACTTTTGTCAATCTCATGCTATAAATGTTAAACTTTCTGACTAAATTACAATACGACAGATTAAAGCGTGGACTTCCGATGTTTTATACCATCGGAAGTCCACGCTTAAATCAGTCGTATTGTATATAAACTTAACTTACTATTGTTCTTCCTTTCTCTGATTTTATCTTATAATGCATGTCAACCAAAAATAACTGGTTATTTCCTTTCTTTTCCCAACAATTCTTCGACGACGTTATTTCCATCTTGCCGGCCTCATGTGTTAAGGTGAAGATTCAGTAAATAAAAAATACATAGAATTTTTTAAAATTTTAACAGTGAACCTTTGAAAGCCAGATATGCAACAAAAAAAATATATAGGTCACCGAGTTCGTTTCATGGCAATACAATTTTGAAATGAGGAGGTTGACCTATGCTTTTTACAGGAAAAGTTAATAAAAAATTGGTATGATATTATGTAAATAGTTGTAATACGTTCTACAGTCCATGATATTTTATTCTCCTTTTTCTGACAAATTCAATGATGTAAAAAAAATGATGGCCACCTACTTCGTTTTTACTGCAGAGGCGTTTGAAGCGTTAAAGCATTTGCAAATATATCACAAAACTCGCGACGCCGTAACGCGACGTTGCAATAACGTCATCTGGGAGAAATCGTCTCTATTTTGGTCGTTTTTTATGTAAAGTAACCAGTAACATGTTTATACGATACTTTATAGTTTGAGGATTGGAATATACTTTGATGGTAAAAAAAATAACAATCCAAAGATACTAATATTAGATATAGTAAATTTATACTATGCTGTATACAACGCATTTCAATGAGTTACCTCTCATCAGCAGCATTAAAACCGAAACATTTGGAAGACCAAAAACCATACATATATTAAACAAGAAGTAACATTCATATTATTCGCATTTTACAGACATTTTGACAGAAAAATTATATTTATTTAGCTATCAAAATGGAATCATCGCTTTATTAATTTTACGGTCTTCGACTTAGTTATTCGCTATGCCCTGTCCTCCTGAACCATGCAGACATCCCAGATAATCATGATAAATGTCTCTTGTTTTGCTGTCGGCTTTCTGTTTATTTTCTAATTGAAATTTACATGTGTAATTCGTTAGTTGTTCCATGACAATCAGAAAACACTTATTGGTTAGCATGCTTCAAGCTTACGTTCAAACTATTTGATCATTTTTTGTTGCCAGTAACTTCCCTTTCCTCACCCGTACTAAAATTAACTCAGGTTTTTCAGAAGCAGTAAAAACGTCCGGAACTACGATCCCCTGCATCTGATTTTGGAATAAATCAAAACACTGCTTATCCTCATGAAAATATATTTATTAACTAGATTATGTGTCTGTTACACATCGCTTCCCTTCCATAAAGACTGAATTTAAGAAATCTGATCAAATCAGGTTTAATCTATTTTGGACACAACACATCAATTAACCGAAGTCACTCAGCCATTCAACATTTACTGATAAATATGTACCAATAAATTTTCAGAAATACACATATTAATAGCGACAAAAATGAAACAATACATTTGTGCAAATATTTTAGTTCTTACAAATTAATCCCTTCCTACTTTATCTGGGCTGGGATCCGACAGATCAGTTTTTGAGGATTTATCTCCTGAATGTGGTCTTATGTAGCATTTAATATATGAACACATGAACTGAGCGTTGTGATTTTAGCAGAGCGTGCTTTTATTGTATATCGCCAATACTTTCCCCTTTTCTCTATGGACGACTGCCTAAATTCAACGATGTAATTATACCCAAACAAAGTTTGGGGGTATATAGGAATCACCTTGTCCATCCGTCTGTCCGTCCGTCTGTCCGCCTGTCCGTCTGTCCATATATCTTGTAAGCGCAACTCCTCCTAGACCGCTCAATGGATTTCAACGAAACTTTACAGAAAGGAAGTACATCATCCAAAGATGTGCATGAAGAAAAATCTTTGCTTTCCGATATCACACAAGGGAGATAATTAGACTTCTATTTTTTTTGGCTTATACATTATATATGAACCTCGTAAGCGCAACTCTTCCTAGACCGCTCAATGAATTTCAACGAAACTTTACAGAAAGGAAGTACATCATCCAGAGATGTGCATGAAGAAAAATCTTTGCTTTCCGATTTCACACAAGGGAGATAATTGGACTTCAATTTTTTTGGCTTATACATTATATATGAACCTCGTAAGCGCAACTCCTCCTAGACCGCTCAATGGATTTCAACGAAACTTTACAGAAAGGAAGTACATCATCCAAAGATGTGCATGAAGAAAAATCTTTGCTTTCCGATATCACACAAGGGAGATAATTGGACTTCTATTTTTTTTAGCTTATACATTATGTATGAACCTCGTAAGCGCAACTCCTCCTAGACCGCTCTATGGATTTCAACGAAACTTTACAGAAAGGAAGTACATCATCCAGAGATGTGCATGAAGAAAAATCTTTGCTTTCCGATTTCACACAAGGGAGATAATTGGACTTCTATTTTTTTTTGGCTTATACATTATATATGAACCTCGTAAGGGCAACTCCTCCTAGACCACTCAATGGATTTCAACGAAACTTTACAGAAAGGAAGTACATCATCCAAAGATGTGCATGAAGAAAAATCTTTGCTTTCCGATATCACACAAGGGAGGTAATTGGACTTCAAAGCGGGGGGTATCCTTTGTGAGATTTGCTCACAGTACATCTAGTTGATTTTTCTTCATCCATCTTGTCCGCTTAAGTTCTTATTTATGATTTGAAAATCTAGAGTGAGTGAACCTTCAATACGTTTGTTTGTTTGTTTAGTTGGGGTTTAACGCCGTTTTCAGCACACTTTGGCCATTTCGCGGCGGCCAGTTTTTAATTGGTGGAGGAAGCCGGAGTACACGGAGAGAACCACCAACCTTCGGTAGGAAAATTGGCAATCCTTGTCAATTAAGATCAGAGTCGAACACACCCCGCCACAGGTGAGATTCGAACTCACAACCCCAGCGTTGACAGGCTAGTGATCAGTAGTAGTCATGATGAACTACCTAGACCACTCGGCCACCGAGGCCCCTAACCTTAAATACGATAGTGAATACTACTTACCCGTTATATAATTTAATAGTACCTGCAGGTACACAGTACATGTTAACTTTGTATGTACATTTGCGCTTTTGATATTTGATTTTTTTAAATTGTGCTATTCATACATTTTGAAAACATTAATAATAGCAAATGAACGAAGCTTGAAAAATAGGCAAAGATGACTAAGTGTTCTGGGAAATGTTTTATGATTATACCTGTGGAACATCATTAGTTCCTGATATACATTTTATGGACCTTAGGAAACGCAAAATTTAACCAAACTCATTGTGGACAAGGATGCATCTATTTGCAATTTCAAATCCGTGGTTGTGACAATACTAGTTTCTTCTGGATGAAACCATGGGCCCACAACCATGACTTTCGATATCATGCATTTTTGAAAAAGCATGTTGGCGTAGGATTTCTCGAACCGGGAAAATAGGATCTTTTCAGTTGGCAAAAATATTTATCAAATTTACGGAAATTTCATTTAAATGTAACTATATTGCATTGTGTATGTAGACACTACTATTTTTTTTGTCAGCCAGCTGGTAGGAATTTGAGAGGGTTCAAAGAAAAACGAACTTTTAAAAACCATGTTGTCATATTTGTTTTGGAATGAATTTGATTCGTTATATTTCTTTCCTAAAAAGGTCCTTTAGTCCTAGTATCGTACTACTTTCTATATATTGCCAATATATCCATAATACAACAACTTTCAGTATTGAATACATTTATTAACAAATCAAATTACTATTTGGTTTTTTCCTTGTTGGCTGTTTTTTTAATGATCTGCCGAAAAACCTAAATGTATTGTCTAAGATCATATTGAATCTATTTAGTTAAGAAGCTCTTTTCTTACTTTTTTAACCATTTGCCATCCTTGACCGAATAAAAGCTACACCGAACCTCATTTTTTTCTAGATGGAACACACCTGACATACGGGAGATATCTCTTTTCTAACGCGTACTATTCGCGGCAATAGTACTATGACGTTGCGCGATTCTACGACAGTCGCTTCGGGGCGCTCATTTACTGAATCTTGACCTTAAACAACGTTACGCACCAAATGAATGAATGATGCATTTCTTACAAATGCAACGTGTAAGAATAGTTCCCCACATTATTTACGTGTTCGGGCTTGATTTTTCGGATTTTGGGGAATTACCGATAATAAGAATAAATGACATTTTGTTTTTCAGGCTGACTTTATCACAGTGGAATATCAGGCTCGCTCTACGAGCTCACCATATTTTTCACCGTGATAAAGTAAGTCTAAAAAAGGAAAATGCATTTTATGGTATATTTATTAATCATTAAACGGATGCTATTTTCACCAAATGAAATATATGTGCAGTGAATAACAAAGCTGTAGAAAGATAAAATGATAGAAGAGTTTTGGTCACCAGCTTATAATTCCCAATTTTCGAAATTTGACCTCCACAGACTCCAATTTTTAAATTCAAAATACTAAAACTTTTTTGCACACCTACACACAGTGTGTGATAATACTATTAAGGAATTAAATGCATAAAATGAAAAGTAAAGTAGGAGTTAAGGTCGCAAGTTTGTAACACAAAATTTTTCAAATTCGACCCATGTAGGCCCCAATGTTGGAAAATTAAAATTTCTAAAACCTTATTGCGAATCTAACTACAGTATGACACAATACCGTATAGATATTAAATGCATGAAGTAAAAAATGAAAGGGGAGATTAGGTCATAAGCTAAAATTCACAATTTTTTAGCTCACCTTGCCAAAGGTCATGAGAGCTTTTGTCATCACTTGGTGTCCGTCGTCCGTCGTCCGTCCGTTAACTTTTCACATTTTAATCTTTTCTGAAACCACTAGGCCAAATGGAATTAAAATTGGCAGGAAGCATCTATGTACGGTCCTTCATAAAGATTGCTCTTTTTGTCCCTTTCGGACAACAATCATGGCCGGCATGGGCAATTGTTGTTTCTGATTGGCCAAGTTTTCAAAAACCTTTTCTGAAACTGCTAGGCCAAATGGAACAAAACTTGACAGGAAGCATATATAGGAGGTCCTTTATAAAGTTTCCTCATTTCGTCCCGATCGGACTACAAATATGGCCGCGATGGGCAGTTCTTGTTTCTGATTGGTTGATATAAAAAATCTTCTCTGAAATCGCTTGGGCAAATGGAACTTAACTTGACAGAAAGCATCTATGAGAGGTTCCTTGAAAAATTCCTAATTTGTCCCGATTTGGCAGAAAACCTGGCCGCCATTGGAAATTCTTGTTTCTCATTGGTTGATTAAAAATTCTCCGGAAATGCTTGGCCAAATGGAACGAAACTTGACAGGAAGCATCTATGGGAGGTTCTTTACAAATTGTTTATTTCATCCCGATCGGAGTACATATATGGTCACATTGGCAGTTGTTGATTCTGATTAGCTAATATAAAAGTGTCTTCTTCTCTGAAATCGCTTGCCCAAATGGAACGAAACCTGACAGGAAGCATATATGGGAGGTCATTTATAAACTCTGCTCATTTTGTCCCGATCGGAATACAGATATAGCCACGATGAGCAGTTTTTGTTTCTGATTGGCTGATATAAAAAAATCTTCTCCCCTGAAGTCGCTTGGTAAAATTGAACGAAACTTAACAGAAAACATCTAATTGGGAGGTACTATACAAAGTTTCCTCATTTCATGCTGATCTCGTCTTTCATCGGTTGATAATCTCCTTCTTTGAAAATGCTTGGCCAAAGGGAACAAGACTTGAAAGGAAACATCTGTTGCAGATTTTTTACAAGTTTTCTCATTTTGTCCAGATCAGGCGACGAACATGGCCGCTATGGGCAATTCTTGTTTCTGATTGGTTTATTTTCTCTTAAACTGCTTGGCCAAATAGACCCAAACTTGACAGAAAGTGTCTATGACATATAACAAAAATCTACAGAACCGCAGAATTGCTTGAAAGCAAACATGGTCTGAATGTTCCACTTAAGGTGCTTACCAAGTGTTGTTACTCTGGTGCCGATCAAAATGGTCTTCAGCAGAGGACTTAGGTTAACATAAGACCCTATGGGAAATACATGCAAAAATCGTGTGGAGAACCGCCAAATTTTAGAATATGCTGACCTGTAAATATTAGGGCCTTGAAGAAGAAAAATTTGGTTCCTTCAAGGCTTAGCACATTTCATAATGATAGGGAGAAGTAACTTCTCTCTTTGAGGTACATAAATAAAAATGGCTTTCATACCAGGTGAGCGATACAGGCTCAGCCCTCTGAGCCTCTAGTTTAAAGACGACCGCTGTGGGCCCCAAGTTTAGAAAATCAAAATTCTAAAACCATATTGCACATCTAAATACTGTATTTGACAACACTTATTGAAATGATGTGCATGAAGATAAAAGTAAACAGGAAGTTTAGGCCACAAGAAAGTGTAGCGATTAGATGGACTGAGCGATAATGCGAAGTGCGAGGATAATTAATAGAAAACGTTATTTACCTCGTAAAATTGTAATAGTGAGTCAACGTGTCAAATTTAAACGCATATAACATTTATTACCATGTTAAAAGGGAAACCGCCAAAATATAATGACTTCAAATATCATGTGGATATATTAATTTTTAGGCATTTGAAACTGAAAAAAAGAATCGAGGTATAAAGAAACATCCGCAACTTCAAAGGTTTGCAACAAAAGGTAAAAGTTATTCATGAAAATTTTTGACAGCAATTTCAATGTACACGTGTTTCGATATACGACTCAGCAGTTATGCTCAAGACCTAAAATGCTGAAAACCAAAAAAAAAAAAAAAATCCAAAAAAAAGTCGAGGAGCAATTAAAAAATGCCAAAATGTCCAAAATGGGTAAAGCCAAAACCGTCTTAGGATAGAATGCACTTGGATAGTTTGAACCAGCCTTAATTGGAAGTAACGGAACTTTGATCAATCCAATATTTATATGGAAAATAATTTAGGTTTAAATGTCCAAAGCTAATATAACGTCAAAGGAATATCTGGCTTATTTGTGGTGGAACGCCAAATAATTTTTTTGGTATAAGGATAAAATTTGATGTTGAGAGCAATAAAGTATATCTTCTTTGATATAGAGGACAAGTATACCTAAGGAACAAACCAAAAAAAAAACACGCAATCAAGTGCGTGAAGTTTTGTTTTTAGAAAGGAGGAAAAAGGTTAAAGGCGTTTAATATGTGATGGAATTACATTGTTTATTTGTTTATTCTCATTTATTTCAGGTTAAGGTTAGTATTATTTATAGTTCCATACTATTTCCTTCTGAGTACGGCCATTAAAATTCTCACCGGGTCACAGATCTGTCTGGGTCCATCGTATACGTGATTGGGTCATCCCGGCGGGGCTTGGTCACCAGGGAACTATAAATACTGCCGTCCTCACCGGGAGAGGGGGATGCGGGGTGTAAACGCTGAACAGAGCATAAGGAATTTATCACATTTTGTGGATACATACAGAGGGTAGGGCGGGTGGCTTTTAAGACATGTCAGCTGATCTACAAGTGAACAAACGTTTACTAATTTGTTGCCTTTCAAAGTCTACTGTATATTGTATGTTTGCATATTTCTGTGTTGGAAAGGATGTAAATAAGTGTCATATTTCTACTTCATGTTTGTATTTATCCTGTTAACTCGGATTTATTATAACGAGAAACGTCAAACAGACAACGAATCCACACAACATACGAGAATCTGACTCCTGTTACATTCGCTTATGTAAGAAAAGAGCATGAATTGTCTCCAAAAATATTACCTACCGCATCAACCTGGGATTGAACCACTAACCTCTGGATCAGTAGTCCACCGCTATACCATCTGAGCTAAAGGAGTAATCCAATAGCGCAGCTAATGGAAGATGGTTATAAACCTGTTACGGTGTTATAACTTCTATCGTACACAAGGGAAGCCGCGTTACAAATACATTAAGAACACCAGGATTATGAGAAGTCCAAAACCTCTATTTCAGAAAAAACAGACAAATTGTCTTTCGGAAGAGAAGCTGGATCTCAGCAGATAACAGTAGATGACTTCAAAAATGCAACTTTAAAGGTATACAGGGGAAACCTTTCCACCGCAGAAGTGAGCATCATTGTAAATTGTACTGATGCCAATTTTAAGTCAAAACGTGGTAAGTGTTGTATTTGTTTTTTATTGACATACGTAAAATATATAGATTAAATAAAAAAAATGATGTATTTTAGAAAACGTTTTGTTTTCAACCAGAACTGTCTGTAATACAGGCAGTATACTGCCATAGATGGCTTTTGTGAAGAAATCAATAAAAAAAAAACATTTCATCTTTTTTACCTTTCAATTAAAATTTTGATATGAGCAACAGCCTTGCCCAAAAAAATATTTCACTGAAATGTGTCTTTTTGCGAGGCAATATTATATTAAAAATATATTGAGGCAAGGCTGTTGATCATACTTTATTTACCAAAATCTACTGTCAAAACACTTGTTGCATCATGGGAAGGAAGTATGTACAATGATTGTTAGATTATTATACGATAAAAAATGAACACATTCCAATCTGAAATCTTAATTATACCCCCCGCAAACGAAGTTTGGGGGGTATATAGGTTTGAGTGTTAGATCACTCTATGAAGATGTGCATATTGTCAGGAATTTCTGTTTGGACAAGAAATGTAAAAGACATCGCTGTTTGGAATAAGGCAATTTTTAACAAAATTTCGTTCCATGTGTTGTCCGCAACTCCTCCTATATTACTTGCATGATTCCAAGCCACCTGATTGTTCATGCAACAGTTCTCCATTCAAATATAGTCCTGTTGGCCATGTCTTTACAGGAGACTTAAATATCATAGACTATGAGTCTCGTCGTGAGGTCCTTGCAAAAGGTCAAGTATCACGAACCATGATCCATAAATTGAAATATAATTTCAAACTACTGATGGATGCTGTGAAGGGCTATGCCAGAAAATGGAGCAAACGTGAACAAGAGCCACTAGATTCGCTTTCAGAGTGGGTTAAAGCTGTGAGATCGTTGATTCAAGTCCGAATTGATCAACTTAGAAGGTCTATAAGTAAAAAAATAACATCAGTCTTTAGCAACCCTGATGCTACCAAGACATTGTTCGACATTCATGACAAATATGTTGTTGTTCCTGCAGAGAAGGCCCAAATAACATCGTTTTTGTATGCAAAATCTACTATATTCAATGCTTGATTAATGAATTAGGGATTGCTAGTTCACTCGGCAATCCTACCTATAAAGCTACTACACTTTCAAAGGAAGAAATAACCGACAATCATAAATTGGTCTTTTCGCCATTTTGTATTTCCATCAAAGATTGTGATTGTGATCTTCCAACCTTGTACTGGATACCCAAGTTACATAAGTGTCCATACAAACAACGCTTTATAGATGGATCTGCCAAGTGTTCCACCAAACCATTTTCTCAACTCCTAACTTCTATTTTAACAGCTGTCATAAACGGGCATCCAAAGTTATTGTGAGACAAGCTATTCAAGAAGTGGTATCAATCAAATGGGGATATTAAAGAACTCCAAAGACTTGAAGGATATTTTACGATCTCGGTCCATTTCAGTCTGAAACAACATAAAAACATTTGATTTCTCTAATCTCTATACCACCATTCCTCATTCACAACTGAAGGAGAAGTTGAAAGATCTAATTCGCCGATGCTTTCAAAATATGGCAACAGCAGATACACATACCTTGTCATTGGTAGAGATGAATCATACTTTATTAAAAACCACTCTAAATCTAACCAAAAATATAGAGAGGACGAAATTGTCCTGATGATTGGATTTTTGATCGACAACATATTTGTTCAATTTGGTGAACGTGTTTTCCAACAGACAATTGGCATTCCTATGGGTACGAATTGTGCGCCACTCCTGGCCGACTTGTTCCTTTACTCATATGAGGCAGACTTCCTTGACGGGCTTCTAAAGGAAAAACAGATGTTATCCCGTACCTTTAATTTCTGCTTCCGCTACATAGATGATGTTTTACCACTCAACAATTCACGTTTTGGGAATTTCTTACATCTCATCTATCCCAATGAGCTCGAAATTAAGGATACCACAGACACTGCCAAGTATGCATCTTATCTTAACCTTCACCTCGAAATTTACACCAGGGGAAGGTTGGATACAAAACTTTACGACAAACGGGATGACTTTGACTTTCCAATCGTCAACTTCCCATTTTTGAGCGGCAATATTTCAGAAGCGCCGGCGTATTGAGTATATATTTCACAACCCATACGTTATTCCAGAGCTTGTGACATATACATTGACTTTCTGGACAGAGCCCGGCTCCTGACAGATCAGTTGCTCAGACAGGGGTATGTTGCTCCTAAGTTGGAGTCTTCCTTATTAAAGTTTGACTTGGTTGAAAGGTATGAAGAAACCGTTTCCCAAATGAAAATGGACGTGTTCCATTGATGATTTCTCTTCCTCATACCAAGAACATGACATGGGCAGCATGGCGGGTGTCCTGTAGGAAGCAGAGACTGTTGACTCTTCCGGCGCACCTGAGTCTGCCCCGGTTTTTTGTGGGGTCCATGATGTTCATATGTTTTTAGTTTTTAATTGTAATGCATATATTGTTTTGGTCTTGTCTTCGTTGTTCTCCGGAGTTTGTCAGTTGTTTCGATTTTCCCCTCCTTCGAATATCCCTTTGGTATTCCTTGACTTTACTCATGAAACTTAATGGAGTGTTAGATCACTATATGGAGAAATGCATATTGTCAGGAATTTCTGTTTGGACTTTAACAAAACTTCGTTCCATGTGTTGTCCGCAACCCCTCCTACATTACTTGAATGATTCTCATGAAACTTTATGGAGTGTTAGATCACATTATGGAGATGTGCATATTATCAGGATTTTCAGTTTGGGGGAGTACTTTGAAAAATATGATGATTTGAACTTTTTGTAGGCTTCAAAACAGACATGTTGCTGCGGGGGGTACTAGTCCCTTTCAGGACAGTTCTAGTTTTATTTCTCATGTCAGATAATGCCAAATAATGGCTGAAATCATACAATTCTTTTTCGTAAAATCAATTATATTGTTAGCTTTAAAAATATATTTAACATGAAAATTATGTACAAGTTTGGCATCAAGTTAAATCAGATGGTATATTCGTTCATATGAATACAAAATTTAGGCACTTTAGGCCCCTTGAATATTCTCAGGAACTAAAATTTTAACCCAACCCAAACTAAAAAGGCTTTTTTAGACAATAGATTTTTAAAAAATAATTATTTTGTGATGCATTTGCAGTTTTTTTTATTATGCCTATCAAATTCATCACATTAAATAAATAAAAATCGAGGAAGCCACCATAACATGAATTTTATCGCACAAAATCTTAAAAAATGGGATATTTTTAATTTTGTAGATTTTCTTATGAAAAACCATATTTTTTAAATTTATAATTGATGTCATCATCAATATAGCAGTTCGGAGATATATAAAAATGTAAAAATTACACAGCACTCGGAATGGAACGAAATAAAGAGGACTTTTGACTGCCAATAGAAAAGTTTAGATAGTTGGGTAGTGGATGAAAAATTAAGCCATCCATAGTGGCTACAATGAGCCTACTGTTGTCGTTAATCTACAAAAGTGTTGTTTTACGTGCAAGATGTGTGCCACTTTCTAAAAGCGTCGCCCACTATCATAAGCGTTCAGGCTTACCATTTTATGACCTGTCAACCCCCAGGACGATGACCTCTGACGACACGCTGGGCTAAATTTTGTACCGACACTGACATCCAGTAAAATTTGATGAAAGTCGATTTATTCATCATCTACGTTACTGACAATGTCGTACAACAAATACAGCTCATCCCATTCTTCATCACTTTCGTGTTTTTTTTCAACTAAAACGTGAATGAGAGTTTGGGTAATAAACTCGCCGCCCAATCACTTTAGTTCTAAAATACCATCAACAAAATACCATCCCTGGTTGGATCAGGAGATTCTGGTGTGGTAAGGTGCGACCTCTTCCAGTTGCAAAGCTGATAGTTAACTCTCCTGGTGTGCTGTGTAAGGCATTTTTACACTCATGATGAGTTGTCAGTCAACGAAATGTCATTACAGTGCATCAAATTTATTTCGGGATTTGTGATACGTGTTATTACAAGGAGGGAAGACGCTGTTATCAATGTTTCTGAAAGAATCGAACTTTTGCCAGGTTTTTTCTCATAATTTGTTATATTATACACATTTGTAAAGGGTTTACCACCACACCCTAATCAAGTTAATTGTAAAAAAAAACATTAAATGGAATTTCCCCTGTTTCACGTAACGTAGACAAACCATTTCGAAATCGGGGGTTTTTTCAGCAAGACTTTGATACGTTTAACCTTACCAATACCTTTAAAAGCAATTGTACTATCTCAGCAGGTGAAAGCATGAATACCAAACAGTATTCTTGTCCAAATTCCTCAGCAATAAACAACAACATGGATAACTCGAATGTTAAACAATAAAACACCAATCAATCAAAGCAACCAAAATGACAGAACTGACAAAAAAATAACATAAGAGAGTACAAAACACAAACAAGAACACAACAGAGTCATGATAGTCTTATTAAACAGTGGTGGGATTACACCAATTTTATGGGTACCCTGTCCTCCCCTTATCTATCCTGAAACTCAAGTGTATAAAATAAACTGTAAAAGCCAAATTACAGTATGATCACCAACAAGGTGACCACTTGCTAGAACTAAAATTTGAGAGTAAAATTTAGATAGCAGGGTCAGAATGTGCTCGTTTTAACAGTAAGGAGGACAAATGTACCTAAGGGGCAAATAAAAATACGCAATCCATTGGACAGACAAACTGGGGAAGACAAATGAACAACCACAACCTTAACAAATAAACATTGAAAACTAACAGACAATCAACAATACGAACTCCTGTAACAAACAGGAATGAACTCAGGTGCTCCGGAAGGATAACAGTCCAGGCTTCGTATACGGCACCCGTCGTGAAATTCAACAAAGTCAATCCAGTGGAAGTCACAAATCGGTGGAGGTACATGAAATGTTACGACAGTTGGAACAGATCCAACATCATCTTTGATATTGGAACACTGTAACGATCAATCAATTCATAGTGACGACCGTAAACTTTCCTAAGTGATGACATTAACTTATCCTTGATTTACCCTGGCTAAGAAGCTTTTCTGACAGCAGTAATCCTCTTTGTTGAAAGTCATGGTTACTCACGCATGCCCTTGAATATCGGCTGAGCTGAGAAATGTAGACACCATAAGCAGGCGACGCTTGTATATTGCGTTTTTCACGTTTGTCATAATATTTTTCTGCAAATGTCCCTCATTGTATATTTCAAGAAAACTAGCTAAGTTTCTCAAAGCTATAGGTCAGATACTGTCGCTCTATTAAACGAAAAATTCTGAAATAACACTCCCATAAAGGGTTTAATGCTATCTCGTCATAGAGTTCAATAGAGATCTGCAGTATTCATGAGAGGCCAATATGATTTTAACGTTTTTAAGTCATTGGAAGAAAGAGCATTTTTTACAGAATGGCACATGACTTCATTTGTGAATAGATCTTAGAAAACTAGCGAGACCTTTGCATTTATTTACGATATTACAATATAGAATCGAGAATTGAAAAACCCGTTCAAGTTAGGTTATATTGATTAATCTTTTGTTGATTCTTATGTTGTATGAAATAAAACTGTGGCATCTTTCAAAGATAAAGCATAATTGAGAATAACGAAGAAAATATAAGTTTATAACTATAGCCTTTCTGCTTACCACAGAAACAGTAAAGATCCACCCGGGTGTCTATTTCTTCTTGTGTTGATCGAGCGATTCTATCTCCTGACTGATAACGTTTTCATCTTTTTCACTCGTTGATAGATTTACGTGAAACTACAATTAATGTTTTCCCATGAAGTCTTTCACTAAAACCGTTACTTTCCCATGTCCGACGTAATATTTGTATAAACTATAATTAATGTTTTCCTATGAAGTCTTTCACAGAAACCGTCACTTACCCATACCCGACGTAACATTTGTATAAACTGTTTCTTGTTCGCATCATTACTGAGAAATTTCTTCCAATTTTACTGCATTTTAATATTCTAACCTCTAAGCATAAGTCCGTTGCTGTCCCCTCTAGACTTCCTCTCCATTGATGTAACTGAATTTCAATATACATGTACCTGTTGAATACAAAATCTCATTTTCTGACAATTTCAAACATTTCTTTAGCAGATATCTCGAAAGGCGACAGAAAGTTCCTTCAAGCAACAAAATAAGGCATTTCCATTCTAATTAACGAGGGTTTTATCATCAAGAGGAGAGGGAACATGTTGTCAAATTTGGACAAGATGGTGAAATCCCTTAGATTTATCAGTTGTTTTTAGAAAACCGTCGGGTTTAGGAACGCTGTACGGCACTGGGGTCAATGGATGAGACATTAGTTGTTTGAGATCTATTTTAGGTCTTCACACTGAGATCTAATAAACAATTGGAAAGCAATATTAATTTGCTGTCGGTACTCTTAAACTTTATTCTTTGAAGACTTTACAGATGTTTTTTTAGCCATTTCGGATAGGGTTCTCAAATTGAGACGTTTGATCGGGTCGAAAAACTTGTCCCAAGCCAGTCTTTAATAAATTAAGTTTTTGCAGTGATACCTTTTTTCCCTGTATTTTGCACATCATTTTCAACATTCACATCTGCAAAAGCTCCAGATGACAAAACACAACAGCTTATCATTCTCGTTCATATCAAAAGGGTAGATGAAGCCCTGGACAGTTTCTCTAAAATTAACAACAAATTACCACGTTTTATTTCTCACGGACGACGATCCCAATGGTTTCCATCAATTGTTTTATTTGTAAGCATATCAGCGATTCCTAATGTGCCTTTAACAGTTTATGCACCATCGTGAGCAGCCAGGACCCATCTTTTATAGGAATCGTAGTTCCTGAGTAGACCTGTTAGACCTGCACTGCTGTCACATGCACCTACATGAAGTTTTGGATGTTAAATGAATACCTCTTCTATTGTTCTATCAACTGGACAGTGGTTGCTAGGGATAAGGGATCTGGAAACACTGATTGCGACACGTGATAACAGATATGTTGCTCCGGTAGGGGAATTGTTCAAAATAGTGTTTTAAATAAGATCTACTATCATAGGCAAGGAAGAAGAAGTTGGTAAAAAAATGAGACTATAAAATTTACTTTCTGTTTGCCTTTAATTCCATCCGGGCGGATGAGATGTCAGGGGATAAACATGTAATTCCTAGCTGGAGGATTACGAATAGAATAAAAAGTTATTGATTAAAGTTACTGCACAACGTTAAAGTGTTTAAGAGTGTAAAGTGCAAAGTATTCGCATCGTCTGATCAAAACTAATCTTTATTTACCCCATAGGGCCTCCAGTCCCGCCTGGCTTCGGAGGGACAAGGGGTAGGAGGGGACACATGTTAATTTTTCTTCTATATACCGGTTTATGACATGAACTGTGGAGATGTTTTATATTTTATCAACCAAAATGAATAAATTTTGTTAGATTTATAATATTTCAGTCAAAGTTTTCCTTGTGAAAAATATAATGTTAAATGGAAAATTGAAATATTAACACATCGAAAAGGAAAATATTGATTCTTTGAAAAATGTTCTGACAATAACAACAAAAGACAACAAACGAATGAAATTTTGATTTTCTCTAATGATTGAACTGTCATGAACGACCATATCCAACTATTTCGGTCATTTTCAGGTCCGATAGTTCTGTATTCATTATAACACGTACTCCTCGCCCTCGCTTTTTCCAATATTTAAAAAATATTTGTTTTTAAGTATATGTAGTAACATTTAACATCGATTATAATTCCAATGTTTGACATTATAACCAATTTATACCAACCATCAAAAGTACATACACTAATAAACAGCTATGGCGCAAGTCTTTTTAGCTCACCTGTCCTAAAAGGACATGTGAGCTTTTGCCGTCACTTGGCGTGCGTCGTCCATCTTTTTCAAAGATCTTCTGCTCTGAAACCAATTACAGCCATACTTAGTCTGCATGATCCTTAGGATATCTAGAAAAATGTTTATGTTTAATTTTCTCGTCCGTCAAGAAACATGGGCGCCACGACTAAAAATAGAACATAGTAGTAAACTGCAGTTTTCGGCTTATATCTCAAAAACTCAAGCATTAAGACCAAAACTGACATGGGGGTAAAAATGTTTCTGAGGTCAAGATCTACCTGCCATGAAATTTCTAGACGAATCGGTCAAACCATTTTCGGGTTATTGTCTCTGAATTGTTAATTTTAAGTAAATTTTGCAGTATTAGGTTTTCAACTTGAATATTCTTATAGTTATATACAATCATGTACAAGTCAAAAAGAAAGGTCAAGAGTCAAGGTCATTGAAACAGTCCATAGCAACCGATGAAAAGTCCCTAGCAACCATATATATTTAGATCCAGGACTCTATAATATACCTGTACAAGTCGTTATGGAGGCTCAATGATAGAGGTCATTGAAAAAATCCATAGCAACCGATGTAAAAGTCCCTAACAACCAGATATATTTGGGTTCAGGACTCTACAATTTACCTGTTCAAGTCAAAATGGAAGGTCAAGAGATCTACACAAAAGAATAACAGGTGAGCTATTCATGGTCTTTGGAGCCTCGTGTTTCTTTTTTTAACCCGCAAAAAATCGAATTATTTTTTGGTAAAATTTATGTGATTTTTATCTGAAGTAAATTTACTGGTAAAGACATTTGTTGTCCACAATTTGTTATTTGTTTCAGGTTATTATAACTAATTAACGAATTGTCATGTATATTGTACCTTGTCTGTCTGTAATTTATTGTTCCAATCCTTAAGGTACAGAAATGCATTATATGTCTAATGGTATTCCTTTTTGTTGACAAAAACAGAGGGATTTCAAATTTTTATAACGATACATTTTTAGCTCACCTGGCTATTGCCAGGGTGAGCTTTTGCCATCACTTGGCGTCCGTCGTCCGTCGTCCGTCCGTCGTTAGCTTTTCATTCAAACATCTTCTCCTCAGAAATCATTTGGCCAATTCCAACCAAACTTTGCATGAGTGGTGTATGGAAGGTCCTCAATAAAGTCTCCTCATTTAGTTCTGATTGGTCAAGAAACATGGCCACCAGAGGCAATTTTTGTTTCTGATTGGCCGATTTTCAAAAATCTCCTCCTCTGAAACCGCTGGGCCGATTGGTTTGAAACTTAATAGGAATGATCTATGACATGTCCTCTACAAACAATCCTCAATTTATTTTGATCTGACATAAAACATGGCTGTCGTAGCTAAAAATAGAATATAGGGTGCATGTGTTGTTTTTGGCTTATAACTTAAAAACCGTTACAGATATCAAAACTCTGACATGGAATAAAATTGATCAGCATGACAAGATCTACATACCCTGAAATTTTGAAGGAAATTCCAAAACCCATTTATGTGTTATTGCCCTTTTTTCGTCAAATTTTCAAAATTTAACATTTTTCGTCATTTATCTCCAAAACTATTCGAGATAGAAGTGAAATGTAAATTTTAAAAATGTTTGCCATGTTGAGGTCTACATACCCTGATATTTTAAAGGAAATCCCAAAACCCATTTAGAAGTTGTTGCCCTTTTTTGTCAAATTTTCAAAATTTTTTTATTACAAAATCTTCTCTGAAACCGCTGGGGCGATTGGTTTGAAACGTAATAGGAATGATCTATGACATGTCCTCTACAAACGATCCTCAATTTATTTTGATCTGACATAAAACATGGCTGTCGTAGCTAAAAATAGAATATAGGGGTGCATGTGTTGTTTTTGGCTTATAACTTAAAAACCGTTACAGATATCAAAAATCTGACATGGGGTAAAATTGATCAGCATGACAAGATCTACATACCCTGGAATTTTAAAGGAAATCCCAAAACCCATTTAGGAGTTATTGCCCTTTTTTTGTCAAATAAATTTTCCCTGAACAATTGAACCAATTGCAACAAACTTGGTCAAATAGTTGATTAATTGTCCAATGAAAACCAGACTCCAGGTGAGCGATACAGGCGGTGGTGAGCCTCTTGTTTAATAATTAATGCAGCATTTTTATAGATATGTTTGTGAAGGAGGGAGAAACAAATTTTAATGCAGAAATGAATTTATATTTCAAATGTCAGATGAGTAACATTTAAATTCATTTTAATTTAATAATTTATCTTTTTAGAATTTATATATTATAAACATTTGATATATTATATAATTTATTCTATTTGCTCATATGAACCATATTTGTTTCCTTTAGACAAAGGATGATTGCCGCCATTTTGAAATAAGACAAATCTAATCGAAAATGACCCTATTTTCAAATGAATTTGGACAGACATACAACTAATATTAAACTATCGAGTTATCATTTGCTGAAAACATATGCACTCCAACTACATGTATATGCACATAATACATGTAACACCGACTAAACGATATCGGTTGTGTATTTCGAGAAATTGCGGGTTAAATGATATGCATTTCACCAATTTATCGAAAAATTACATAGACAAAACAATAATTTCAATTGAGATGGAACGAGACTAAATCGTGATTTAAAGTGTGTTCTTGTAGAAACATATTTAGAGGAATGTTTTATTTACTAGCATATAACACCCACTAGTTTTTAAATCATCTATTTGTAGTTTATTCGACAATTTTCTGTGTGTCTCCATGCATTTCTATGTAGGTAAATTAACGATCATATGATAAGTCTGATACGTCACAAAGTCACGCGATGACTGCCATGGTTGGATAAAGATGCGGTTCAATCATCACATCGTTACTGCTCCTCTTTGTTTAGCATGTGTATTGAAGCTCCCACCAGTTATATTTGTAGTTAAGAACATTAATAATCTCCCCTTTTGCTCCAATTTTTATTGGGGACTCACTTTTCTCATGAGTTTTTGCCATAGCGAACATATTCTGAATGCAGACTAACCGGACATTGCGTACAAGTAATGTACTTTTACTGGGGAGGTAAAGAGGGCAACCACAATAAAGGAACAAATAAAAGACGGTATCGAAATCGTTGTTTGAGTAGCAATTTTAACACGGTTTTGTTCATACATTGTATACCTATTACCGAGACTTTATATTAGAAAAATGGTTTTATAAATGTGATTTTACAGGAACTTCAAGTGAACAGATTACTAAGGATGGTGGAGACACATTATCAAAGGAGCTAAAGATGCAAAGTAATTATAACTTAACGAAAAATAAACCATAATGGTTTCTTTATATTTTATCTTTTTCCTGTTTTTGCTTTGATTTGAGATAAATACATGTAATAATATAGATAAATCAAATTTGGATATAAGTGTTCGTTTTATAAAAGAAAATTTATTAAAATGACTTCTACAAAGCAATGTGAAATTTCCGAAATCTCTTTTTATAAAAAAAAAAAAAACAATAAAACTACGATAATTTTACACTTTCCAACAGAAGACGAAAACCAAGTTATTCCCTCTTACAAATCCAGTTTGTAAGAACACCTAAAATTTTTATTTTTCATTTCATCTAATGAGGATTTCTTTTAATTAATCATGATGAGTGATTTCAGTAACATGTCAAAAGATGTCTTCTACGAATTTTTATATGTAAGTAATTAAAAGGGCCCAAAAAGCAAAATGGCTTGATATGATTTTTTTATTCTTCATCCAATTCCTTTGTTGTTTTTTCTTTTAATTCACCTTTATGATTGGTTTCAAAAGCATTTCGAGAGATGTGTCTTCTGTTTTACAGTTAGGAGGCGGTTAAAGGGGTCCCAATGCAGGTTTTGTTTTGCAGGTCCAATATGTCCGTGTAATGTACGTTGTAATATCCAACACTTTTTTGGGATAAATCATAATATTGTGTACTGTATTGTTTACACTTTTTTGGGATAAATCATAATATTGTGTACTGTATTGTTCACCTGTTGACCTTTATTCACGTATGCATTTTAGTTCTATACAGTATATGGAGATCCGCAGTAAGGTATTAGAATATCTATTTAAAAAAATAGGGCCTGTATATGGCACATATGAAGTGAAGGAGCTACCCAATGATTCAACATGTTGGAGTGCGGGGATTGCTGACTGCTACAGTCTAGTTTTATATAAAAAAAATTAACTTTACTGATCTTATGATGTTTCTTCCAGAGAATATTATGAAAAAAGAAAACATAGCAGTTACAACGGCTTGTGAACGATTTGTTAGTGATTATATTGTTCATCTGGATGTGTGCGATCAGCAGACTGATTTAAAAACTAAACTTAAAAAGGTGATAGAAAAAGGAAAAGAAGTAGATAGTTGGAGTTTCGCCTTGCCAGGAGAAGGTGAGTTTTAATCACCACGTTGATTTCCTTTGCCTCACTCGTTTGTGTATTGTCTTTTATATATTCAACATCGAAATCTTAGTTATTTAAAATGCCCGAAATATGCATACACCGTGCATCAAAATCGGTGTAGAAAATATTTGATTTACTGTGACCTTTTAAAAAAACTTTGTCATCCCACATCAATGTTATGATACTGGTTGTACGAAAGCCCTGAAGGATCTTACGAGATTCGATATACGACATTTGAGATTCAATATCCAAAGTTCGAAATTTGAAATTCGATACCTTATATTCGAGATTCGAGATTCGGAATTCAACATCTGGAATAACCAATAAGATATTTGTAAATGACATTATAGCGAGCGCTATAGGAGCATGTGCATTTTTTACATATGGGACTTTTAGAAACGTCTTTGTGTAATGGGGGCAGTCATTATGCAATCCGAAGTGAATTTATTTTGTTTAAAGCGAATATGGCCATATTGTGCTACATACTAAGGCTAGAAAAAGTTTCGTTCGCCGGAAACGGAAGTAAGGAATCCTGAAATGGGCAGTTAATTTATACTAAAAAAATGAAAATACAAATAAATCCATTACATGCTTAAGATTTTTTAAATATTAATCTGGTCAGTTGTATGAGCATTTCTAATTTATAATATTCTTTACAAAAGCTGGAATATTCACTCCCTTTGTACGCAGGTGTGACGCTGGACACAAGATTTGCGATCCTTGAAAATTGTTATCTATCTGCCAGTTCCCGATCAGTTTTGTATTTTTAAAATAAAATTTCATGCATTAATTTTTGAATATATGTACTTTCGTTCTCTAATAATTTTGTAGATAAATTAAGGTATTTAATTTTATAAATCGCCACAGACGTGGAGCTGCTGCCGAAAACGTTTTAAACTTTTGGCGCCAAAATCGTTAATATCCTTGAAAATGTTGCAATTGACGAACTGAATATTAAGTTGGTAATAGATTTTATATGTACTATCTGTAATCTCAATTATTATTTCCTAAGATATTCTAATAAGAAAACCTGAAATACTTTTCAATGAGTTATTCCCATTTGTTCAGAATGTAATGTTGAAACACCATTTGTTTTGTTTTATTATATATTTAAAATATATTTGTCTAATGAAAAAACAAGTAAGAAATAGTAGAAAGTATCTGAGGCTTACGTAAGCATGGTCTGGAATTTTGCATGAAATGTTTTTTCTGGGGTTGAATCCTCTTTTAAACAAATTTCAATGGTACATTTTCAATAGATCCCTTGATAAAAGAACAACCATGCATTTAGATTAATTAAAGGTTTAATGGATAAAAAGAAACACATTTTAAAACAATTCATAACTCATTTTTAAGAATTTAAAACTTATATTATTTATATGCAAGAAACCCTTTATCACATATATCATAGTCATGTTGATACAACCAAACGCTCACTAACAAACTCTACTTTCCAATCTTTACTTAAACCATCAACACAAGTAAGCAAATAAAAAACTTTAACAATTTTTACCGTATTTTCTCCGGTGGTTTTCTCAAAACAAAGAATTTTGAAATAAAAGTATCATCTTGTACGGGGTTTTATTATATTTTCTAATTCAACACTTTTATTTGTTACAAATGCTAAATTGAACAGGGAACAAACTGAAAAAAAAACAACTACACATTACAAGTTCAATTTTACTAACCTTTGAGTTTGGCTTGGTCTTGGAGAAAGGAAATAAATCACTTTCCCCCGTTACCTCTGGTACAGTAAATGAAGCAGCAGTCCTGGCATTGTTAGAACATAGTTTTAATATGTTTAACATGAAGTTTCACTCAGAATTCCTTACAATTTTAGAATTACTGTTATGCAAAAATTTTAACAGCACACTACACATGGCACTTGTGACTGACCTACTGAAACATTCAACACTGTTCTTTTTTGTCAATAATTGTACTTTAACCCAAAATCACTCACAGTGAAGCAGTTCGGTATTACATGTTTTATTTAGAAATTAAGACCTAAAATACCAAAATAACTACATGAAAATGATTAAGAATCCTGAATTTAAATTTTTACCACATGTTTGACCGTAACGTTACCATTCATGGTAATTAGTATCCAAATTAACAATTATCAACCAATCCATGTGTTTGTGTATCTGTATAGTCTGTTTGTACATGTATTGCCTTTATCCGTATGAGTGTTAATATTGCAACTGAATAAAGTTTAATTGTATTCAACTGAAATGTGAAGATTTTTTAATAGTAACTCATGTGTAACTATAACAGTGTTTTCTACCAAGCTCACATATTTAAAATAAGGCAATGTTCAATTTTGATTTTAAAAAAAGTCAATTTTAGCTTTCTGTATTTTCTCATATGTCATGTATTAGGTAAAGCTTATGGGTTAATACAAACGACTGGACTAGTTTTAACATTGTTTATATATATATATAAAAACCATTTACATTCATAATTTCATATATTTAAAACACACACACACAAAAAGGCTGAATATAGTATCACTATTGCTGCACTCGAATCATTGGCCACGCCAACATAATATTATCAACTTTAGATGACCATTCTGATCCTGTATATTTAAACGAAACTCCACTGAGCTGCTTATTTTATGCAGATGATCTAGTTCTACTTTTGTCATCCAAGGTAGGATTACAAAATACTTTAGATAAACTAAATGAATATTGTAATAAATGGAAACTTATGGGGTCAATTCTTTTGCATCTGGGTCTTTTTCAATGGATTAGTACCAGATTGACGATTCCCAGATTGCCGGTATTTAAATGTATCGTTGTAAATTTGGTATTCAGATTATCGTCTTCAGCAAACTGGGAATCGGCAATTTTGGTTCGGCAAACTGGGAATTGGATTGAAGAATCGAAATCAGAATAAAGACGGCAATCTGGGATTCGGCAAATTGGACTCGGCAAAGTGGGAATCGGCAATTTGAGATTCGGCAATTTGGGATGTTACCTTTCTCAATTGCTAAATCAAACATATACAATAAGGGACTGAAGGCTTACTTTAAATTAAGTAAAGGTTTTGGAGAAAACAAGCCTACTGTTAAGACATGATTACATATTTTTGACCATTCAGTCAAACCTGTATTTCTGTATGGGTCTGAAATTTGGGGTTACTTTAATCAAAATAAACTCAAATCTCACATATCATTTTATAAATTATGTAAGGAAAATACCATAGAAAAATTGAATATTAAAGCATGTAAATATACTCTTGGTGTACCAAGAAAAAGTACTAACTCAGCCGTTATGGCAGAATTAGGTAGATTTCCACTTTTTTTTCAATTTTGTTCAAATTCATTAAAATATTGGATAAGACTTGAATGCTCTGAGAATAAACTTCTAAAGGAAGCATTACAATTGTCAAAAGACTTGCATAAAAGTGATTTTGATAGCTGGATTACATGTATATATAGTACACTGAGCTTTTTAGGTCTATCAATTGATGACATTTTAAAGAAGAAAAAATATAATTTCAAGAAGATTGTTATTAAAAGGTTATCCACAGTTTATTGTAATGTGTGGAAGAATGAAGTTTTTAATGACACCAGAAAAGACACTAACCAAAAAAACAAGCCGCGCACTTTCAGATTATATAAGAATAATTTTCATTTGAACCAGATCTTAATTTTTTGAATTGTTCAGAAAGATCTGTGCTGATCAAATTTAGAATTGGGTCACATCATTTGGATATAGAAATGGTAAAGAAATTTGATCTCCATAACATGTTGTGTGTTTCAGTTAATTATAACTAATTAACGTTTTGACATGTATATTGTACCTTGACTGTCGGGATGTGTTTATTGTTCCAACCTTTAAGGTACACAAATACATGTGTATGTATACAGGTAAACCGTTTGCTGACAAAATCAGCGGGTTTCAAATTTTTATTACCCTACATTTTAAAATAATTAATGCAGCATTTGAATAAAGAGGTCTTTTTAAGGTGGTCCCAAATTTCAATGCATAGAATTCAAATGTGTCAGATAAGTAACTTTTAATTTATTTTAAATTAATAATTTTTCTTTTTTACCATTTTTATATAGTAAACATTTGATAACGTACATATATGGACATTAACTCTCTTTGCTCGTATGAACGATATTTATTTCGTTATGACGAGGTAGAGGATGATTGGGATGAGTACCGCCATTTTGAAATAAGAGGTGCATTTCACCAATTGATGGAAAAATTACATAATTATAACGTACATATATGGACATTTTACACAATAATTTCAATTGAGAAGGGACGCGACTAAATCTTGATTTAAAGTGTTCTCTTGTCGAAACATTTGCAGAGGAATGTTTTTACTTTACTTATGTACTAGCAAATAACACCGACTAGTTTTAAATCATTTAGTTTCGGTAAAAGTTTATTCTGAGTGATTTTTTTAACTCTATAATATAATATCGATATGATAAAAGTTGATTTTAAAATTATGATAAATTAATTATTTTATTTCTTATAATTTTGATGTTCAAAATTCATAAACTGTAGGCAGGGTCATAAATGGTTCTAGGTTATAACCATTCAGAATGGTTCTAGGGTAGAATCATCCAGAATGGTTCTAGGGCAGAACCGTCCAGAATGGTTCTAGGTTAGAACCGTCCAGAATGGTTCTAGGTTAGAACCGTCCAGAATGGTTCTTGGGTAGAACCGTCCAGAATGGTTCTAAGGACGAACTGTCAAAAATGGTTCTAGGGTAGAACAGTCATAAATGGTTCTAGGGTAGAACCGTCCAGAATGGTTCTAGGGTAGAACTGTCATAAACGGTTCTAGGTCAGGACGCACCCTGTCATAAAAGGTTCTAAAGGTGTCAGGATGACAGTTGTAGAACTGTTCTAGAACAGTTCTTCTGACAGTTTATGACAGTTCTAAAGAGAGGTTAGAGCTGAGCTCAAATGTAGGTAACCCCATAGCCCCCATATTAAGCACTGGCAAAGTTCATGTTTTGGAAAAAGAAACCCCGAAAATCAATTTGACCAAAAAAACAGAATGGGAGGTGCCCAATAGCACTGTATAGTAAAGAATCTGAGAAAGTTTCATTAAATTATAATATGGTTTTGGAGGAGTTGCGGGTATAAAATGGATACCCACATATAATGCAATGGCAAACCCCATCTATTGGTAAAAAACCCTAAAATGATTTCTACCAAATAAAAGATAGGAGGTGCACAATTGCATTATATGATAAAGAATCTGAGGAAGTTTCATTACATTAGGATAAGTGGTTTAGGAGAGTGGTTTAGGAGAAGTTGTGGATACAAAAGTGGAACCGGCCCTGACATTATCAATAAAGGACAATAACTCCTATAAGTTGTTGTACAACACCAACCAAATAGACATTTTAGTAGGATTTCTAACGAACATCTTTGCAATTTATCAATTATATTTTCAAGATAAAGGATAAAGTTGTAAATGTTTGAAATCAATTTGTCTATGTATTTTAAAACTACCTAAACCGGACAGACCAGTAGATCATAGTTGAGCCGAAAGTACTTACACAACTCCAGTTTCGTTTGTGACCTTGGAAATCCATTGACTACCTGATCTCGATAAGTACAAGTCCTAGCTATGTACCAAGTTAAGTTGAAATCCACCCAAGGATGTTAAGCTCAGAATTTTCATAAAATGTTTTGGATAAACTGATGGATGGACAATGATCGTATTATCATATTCTTTTCATAACTTCCTTCGTGAATGTGCTACATTTTGACTACACAATATTACTTTATTTTAATTAAAAAGATACTATCAAGTAGCTTGCTTTTACTGCTTATTTTAGCTTGTATTTTTCCTGAAAACGTTTACTAACTAAATTACTAACATTAGGAAAAATCAAATTTTTCACCGAACGCAACTGGATACAATCGCAAAACCCTTGATATTGCATAACATTAAAACAAACCCCATCAAAACTCGCCAACAAATATCAATTAACTTTTACATTGATGAAAATGCACGTTTTTGTTCCTAACTATCCTACGGAAACCAAGCGTTCATGAACGTCGACGCCGAAAACGTGATACCAATAGAGGATATTCAACAAATTTGCGGTAATTTAAAAACTGTTCAGTTGAATGCATAACCATGTACCTATCTGTATAAACTCAAATAATTCAAACAATTCTTTTTTCAAAACTGAAAACTCTTAAAATTTAATTCACAAATGTTATGATATTGTAATTATTATATTTATTTATCTTGGCCTAATTTGTTTTGTGTGGCCTTATAACATGTATATATGCTTACATAAAACTTATAGTTGTTTACCAAATAATGTTATAACTGTGCAGTTTAGAAATCACTGGAACAATCATAAATACTGATGGAATGATTAGAACTTTTTATTTGACTTACATAATAATTCTGGAATGATCATAATATACGATGTGTAGTTCAAACTTCTACCGTATTCTAGAAGTTTCCGTTCTACAGTCTTCTAGAGATTTACATGACAACTATATATATACGGACACTAAAGTGAGACTTTCAGATCAGACATTAACATTCTTGTGTTCTCAGATGTTGGATTGACACACTTATTTACGTTAACTACATCATACTAGATTGTGACTTATTGGACATAATATTCTGGTTGGATTCCTGCAACAGTGACGAGAATAATTCCGGATAAAGAAAAGACAAAATGATCGGACATATATTTAAACATTTAAAATAACAATCCAAAGATACTAATATTTGATATAGTAAATTTATACTATGCTGTATACGACGCATTTCAAGGAGTTACCTCTCATCAGCAGCATTAAAATCGAAACATTTGGAAGACCAAAAACCAAACTTATATTAAACAAGAAGTACTCATCCAAAAATACCGAAACAGGAAGCCAAATTGACATTTCATTTTGTATACTTGTGTATAATAAATCTTGTTAAGTTTTATTATTGATTTGTGTCTTTTGTTGGCTACAATTCAAAGGTGATTTCTGGGGGCTCGTCCGGGATAATGTTAATATCTTATTATATTTTTTCAGTATTTTTGTCCGAATTAGCCAACAAAATGCTACAAAATAGTATTTGATGCAGGTAAATTTTTGAAAACGCCAGACCTGAAAATGTTTGATAAACTTAAGAAAGAAGAATAAGTATTGCTTGCTAAACATCTACAAATATATTTCAGAGGATCTATGAGAGAACAAATTATAAAAAAAATTGGTAATAGACAATTTAGTTGACTCAGAAATTTTTGATGAAGAGGCTCTTGAACTCAAGGTCGAAAATGTTGATGCTTTTAAATTAAAACAGCTTGAATTGGAACATGAACTCAAATTAAAACAATTGGAAAACGAAGTTAAATTAAAACAATTGGAAAAAGAAAAAGAAGAAAAAAATGCAGAACGTGAAATGAGGGAAAGGTTAGAGATGGAGAAAATAAAAATAGAAATGGTCAAAGTAGAAAGCAACACTAAATATGAGTCAAAATCAGAACATTTTGATGCAGCAAAAAATATATGTTTGGTTCCCAAATTTTGTGAAAAAAACAGTTGATAATTTTTTTTCCATGTTTGAGAAAATTGCTCAAAATTTGAAATGGCCAAAGCGTTATTGGACTACAATGCTGCAAAGTGTTTTTGTGGGCAAGGCCGCTGAAATTTACTCGGCACTTTCTTCAGAAAAAAGTTCTAATTATGACACTGTTAAACAGGAAGTTTCAAAAGCTTATGAGCTAGTGCCAGAAGCATATAGACAGAAATTTAGGTCTTATAAAAAGTTTGAATCACAAACCTATGTTGAATTTGCTAGGGAAAAAAGAGGATCTATTTGATAAATGGCTTACGTCAAAGAAAATAGATAACAATTTTGATAAAATAAGACAATTAATGTTATTAGAAAAGTTCAAGCAGTGTGCTAATTTAGACATAAAAACACATTTAGATGAAAAAACTGTTGAGACATTGCAAGATGCAGCTGTTGTTTTCGATAATTATACCCTTTCACATAAAAGAAATTTCAAAGGTCAAAATTTTAATACTTTAAGCGGAAATTACAAAAATCAAAGTAATGGGCGTCATAGTAAGCCTGTTGCACAGAATAAGAGTCAGTCTAGTTATAATATGTCTGGTCTAAAATTTGATACTTTTGAGAAGAAGTCACTAACTTGTGCTTATTTAAGAAAAATGGTCACCTGATGGCTGATTGTTTAAGACTCCAGAAGAAGAATGAAAGAGATAATAAGCCCAAGTCCAGTGCTTGTACGACACCCCGTGTTACCAATTAGTTGGAATGTCCTGCGAGTCAGGCTTTTAAGTCCAGTTTTTGTGATTACATGGAGGATTATAAACCCTTTATGTCTGATGGGTTTGTTTTTATTGTTGATAATACTACTCCTCAGCCTATAAAGATTTTACGGGACACGAGAGCTTCTCAGACTTTGTTGTTGGAAGGTGTGTTGCCTTTGTCTGAGGAGACGTCCGTGAGACGTCCGTTGGTGCCTCCGTTTTGTTACAAGGTGTGATGTTAGGTTGTACAGATGTTCCCCTCCATCGTATTCATTTGAAGTCAGATTTAATTACTGGACCAGTTGTTGTGGGTGTTCGCCCTAGTCTCCCTGTTGAGGGTGTTTCATTATTGCTAGGAAATGATCTATCTTTGTAAACCTTGTTTAGTGCAGAAACATTGGTGAATTAGCTCACGAAAAACCGATTTTAGCTTATCGTGCGGGAGGGTCGTATACAGTGTACAGAAATCAAAAGTTGGTATGCGATTACAATATGAAAGGTCACTAGAAGACAGATATTTCTGCAAGTCTTTAGAGTTTTTTAGAATCCACAGCTGATTCACACCATTATTTCAGTAGGCCTTATTACAAGAGCTCGAAGACCGTCCTTAAGTAGTAAGGAGTTTCTAAAGGGTTTAGTAGTGCACCTTTGTTTTTATGGACCTTTATGAAGTTGGGTATCCAGCAAATGGAAGGGAGGTTAAAATTGTCGTCACTTACAGTAATACCAAATGAAGAGGGAACAGAAATATTATTATTGATAATATCCTCCTTTGGTATCGTAGTTTTTTTTTGTGTGTGTGTGTGTGTGTGTGTGTGTGTGTGAACATTATGGAAAGGCACTACACGTATTAGAATACACACCAACAAAGTGACTACCTTTTGGAAAGTCACTACATACACTCTGGTAGTGACTTTGTAAAATTTATTAAAAAGCTCATTTTGGTGAATATAACAAGTTCACAAATTTTTACTCGTTGTTTCATTTTACGGTGTGTGTGGGTTTTCCCTCACAATATTTCAACGTCGATTTAATGACTTCACACATTTTACGTCAAAATATTTCGCGCCAAAATATTTCGCGCATGCTCGACAGGAACAACATGGTGGCCTCTGGAGGAGCAAGGTACGGTAACGGTACTTGTTTTTGTTCAACATTTTATCACGTTTTCATGAAATTGAGAATGGAAATGGGGAATGTGTCAAAGAGACCATACAGTCGGACCGCCAAGTCAATAATGGCGTCGTTTTTATTTACACAGTCAGGTGACTTTTCATTTGAAAATGGGTCATTTTTTGTAACGTCAATCACCTGCCGGTTTTTTTTTGGCCATACATGACGTATAGTTTGAGTTTGGTCTAAGGGGTGATATTAAACGGTTTCTGAGAATATTTTCTTTTCATATTACTTTTAAAAAAAGATATTTTAGCGTGCTTTTCCTACTAAATTTTACAATCAAAGTTGGCAATGATGCCGACGATTTTGTCACCGTTGGTCGGATACAGGACAATTTATTCATTGTCAGATCTCGGGACGGGGATTTTTAAATCGGAAAAGGTGTGCTGTTACTTTTCTGACGAACGGTTCAAATATTTCTCCGCAAAACCGAGTGAAACGCAATTCGAGCGAGCTTTTTCTGTGAAAATTACGTGATAAAGGGGGATAATCAACGTTGACGTTGTCAATAAAATGTAAACAAAGAAGGTATGAAGGTAACGATCGATCAAAAAAGGAAATATAAATAAGTTTCACGCTTCATTTTCAAATGATATAATAAATATGTGTCAATAAACATTAAACGACCCATATTTAGGAATAAATAATGAACCAGGGAAAAAAAGGGGGGGTGGTCAGGCAGGTGCTTCCACTGACTTCCATCATTTTCTTTTGGAGGGGTTCATAAATTTTCTGTTGAATGGTAGAATGTGCACAAATGAATTTAAAATTATTTTCCATAGAAATTAACACATGAAAGCCCGTGGAGAAGCTGAAGTACTGCTATAGGTTTATTTGAGTAATTACAAATGTTTATAGTTTTTTTTTCAAAAAACAGGTCTGAATAAATTTTTTCACTTTAATTTTTAAAACTACTTGCTCAAATTTCTACTTAAATGGTTTGTGCATTTTGCAATGTTGAAACTATTAAATAATGGATTTTTGTCTTTATCAGGACCTAAATTGTGAGCTGCCTTTTGGTTAAAAAGTAACAAATAAAAAAAAATCAGTGGAAAAAAAAAGAAAATTTTATTATCCTTATCCATTACACAATTGTGAAAAACTGTAAGGATCTGACATGGACAGATTTATTTTTGCCAGCAAATTACATAAATCATATGCATATATTCTTTTCAACAAAAGGTAATTTTACATTTGTACATTAATTTATGCCTTCTCAAGTTTTTCATGAATTAATATTAATTGTATTGATTAAGAAAAATTATTGCTTTTTGTGTATTTGACCTATTTCACCCCCTGTAGTGCCAAAATTGTTAAAAAAAATATATACATGTGATTTTATAGACCAATTTCTCATGCTTATTTTTGAAAAATTTGCTGACTTTCCAAGTAAAAAGTAAAAATCTGGACAAGAACATGAATTAAAAATCATGAAATAACAAAATAAAATCATATGTATAAGAAAAACTTTAATATGGCAGTCTAACCCAAGATCCTGGATTTTGAAATTAAAGGCAAAGCACAAAAAATAAAAATTTTCAACAGAATTTAAGTTAATAGGTCTATTAATGCTGTGTATATGTACATTATAAACATGGTGAAATTCAGGCAAATGTAATGAATATTCTTTGAATAAGAGAACACAACCAAAATATAATAAAACTGAAAACTATACCTTGATTGAATCATAGACTATTCTAACTAAATAGTCCCAGATGACACCAGAGAGTAAAAAAATTAAATCATAAATGAAAAGAAATTAGATAACCTTACTTACAAGTGGTTATAAAATTTGAACTTGAGTTGTAGATATTACAAGATTACTATTTTGACAAAAATTTAAGAAATTATACACATAAAGACATATATGAAAATCATACAATATTCTCCATCCAAAGTAAAACAAATACACCTAAAATATATGTTTTGATAAACAATTTATTTACTAATAGTTTTCCTGTACATTGTCAATGATAAATAAATAAAACTGTTAGCTCATAGGTTGAGTATTTATGCCTAATTTCACAATATTGTAAAAGACTAAAAGTGTTCCAATACTATTTATTCAAATGTTGTCAGTGAATCTGTTTGTTTTTAAATTTTTTATCTTATTTTAAAAAAAATCATCTCATCATGGATTTTCTTCTGTCCAAAATGTAACTTATTAGATGAACCTGAGTAAAATTTAAAAAAAAACCCTGTATGATCTACCACAAAAATGGGAAGGGGACTTTACAGGTGACTGATCTTTGAAAATAGACAATCGTTTAAAATTTTATGCATAAAATTGAATATCCAACATTAAAAAGATACTTCAAACGTGTCATTTTGTGGAAACAAGAAAAAACACACTTCATTTCTTTGCATTTTTTGATACCCTGGATATTGAGTAAGAACTATGTAACGGAGTCTCGGGACAGCCTTTTTAACTTGCAGATGAAAGACCCGATACTATATATATTTCCAAAACAAAACATTATTAAGTAAGGCTCCTCCCAGTGAAACGGTAAACGAGCGAGATCTGTTCATTGGCTAAAAAGTGGCAACGTGTGACGCCGGCCATTTTGAGGTGCGCAAAAATACTCACTTTTGATGTCTCATACGTTCATAATTTTCAGTTTCAGGTGAATCCAATAGGCCAGGGTGTTAACGAAATATTTTTTACACATATTTCCATCCATGTTATTTGAAAAGTCAAAAACTAGCACAACGATATTTACACTTTTCACACCCATCATGTCAATCAAAAAATCGAGGCGGGACTAAAAGCCCCATCTAGTGTAAAAAATAATGAAATTATCTCCACCTGTTTCTCTGTAAATAGAATGCACTAGCGTAACGGTCAAAATGGCACTTGGCGGTCCGACTGATAACCCAACCTGAGAGCGGAAAACGGACCAAGGACACCAATAGGTCTTCAGCATTGCGAGAAAATCCCGCACCGAGAAGCGACCTTCAGCTGGCCCTTTAATTTAAAATCTGTATTAGTTCAGTAAATTGTCATCACACTAAACTACAAAACTTATAAATAGACTCGAATTTAAAAAAAAAAAACATACAAGACTTACAAAGGCCAGCTCAGAGGCTACTGACTTTGCACAGGCGCAAAAATGTGGTGTTGTTAAACATGAATTGTGAGATCTCAATCCTCTCTTGTGCCTCTACCCAATGTAGACTTTAACAAACACACAGCAATATACGCAGTAAAACTCAGTTGTAAGAAGTCAAAGTCTGATGTCAGAATATAGGTAACAGAAGAAACTACGCAAAATTGACAACGATACATCAATTAGGACTTATAATAATAAGTAGTTACTTACATGCCTGACTTCAATTAAACTGATTGACAGATTATGTCTTCATCTTATGAAAATCAAGCCAGGGGTTGCTCTGGCTCCTAAAAAGTAGGAGCCAGAAAAATCGCCAGGTGCCATTTTTAGGAACCAGATAAAATTTTATATCAAGGAGCCAAACTGTGTCAATCTTGCAACTGTTGTTGAATGTGTGTCGCTCGTATTAAAACAATCAGTCTATTCAAGAAGGAAAAAGAACAATGTTTCATATTTATTACAATAAATTATCAATATATAACAACATTTTCATGTAAGACATTATAACATAACATAACAAACATTTGCATTAAACACATGTTACATCCTTTCAGCACTGTCATTTGGACTCATAATAGTCTGCACTAAATGTCACAAAACATAACCTTTAACTTTGGGTCATAACGTAACCACGGACGATTAAACTTCCATGTGTCCATAAATTTACGAGTACTTGGACTACTACATAGTAGGTGTTGCAGACACAGCATTTGAAGGTTTTGGACTAATAGATGCTACATTACCTATAGATGCAATTCTTGAAGGTTTTGGACTAACAGGTTGACTGTCACTGTTGTCAATAGCTCCGGAGCTAAACTCAAATACAGAAAGTTTTGTCGTCTTTGACGACGAATTTGTCAAATCTAACTTTCGCTTCACCATAATTATGTTTGCGTATATGTAGTTTTGGAAAATGAATAATTATATTTCATTGAGACAATTATTTATAGGAAAGAAATCAGAACTTCTAAAGTTTTCTAATTTCTTTGATAATATTGAGTTACGTGTATAAGTATAATTTGATAGAGCTTGGATCTCCGCTTGGTATTAAGCTTGTTTTGAAGAAAGAGACCTGGGAACAAGAAATTACTCAAAATTTATACCAACTACCTAAAGGCGTTATATCACCTCATCATTCTAATGTGATCATCTAATTGTTTTCTTTAATAAATGGCAATCATAAATCGTAATTGGCGATTTGAATTTCACACCTCGATAATTTGTTTACCTTTTTCCTTTGACAGTTAAATACCGACACGCGCCAGAAAACACAAAACTTACCCGTATTATCCAACATGTCGATCTTTGGTACGTAAACAGTAAATGATGATAATTTTACACAGGGAAATGTAGGTGCCAAAAAAATCGCCAGCAGCCATTTTCAGGCGCCAGTTGAGAAAAAAAATTGCAATTTGCGACATTGGCGACCGACAGCGCGATCCCTGCAAGCACAGTCAATCTCTCCTGTTAGGAGTCTAGTATCATACCATCATAAAACTTTGAAAATAACATAACCTGTATTAAGCCAACAACTGGTTTTAGAATTAATGTGTTTATTTCTGATGCAAAAGAGTGAATCAATATTAATACCAAAAATTAAATATACCATTTTTAATGACCTGACCACAACATCGTAACTATTTGCCTTCTGTTTAAAGGTTTGGTTACGCTGTACCTTACAATCATTCCATTCACTAAATATGAATGACCAATGACTGAATGTTCATAATTCAAAATGAATATGAGAAATGGACCAAAACAAAATTATCATTTTTGACCACTGATACATGAAAATGAGGTCTAGGTCAGATGAAATCCTGCCATTTGGACATGTACATCTTACAATAATTCCATACACCAAATTTAGAAGATATCATGGATATATGGCTTATTATATCTGAAATACGGACTTGGCATTGTAAACTTAACCTTGTACAATGACAGGCAGACAGCAATCGATGAACATGTTAAAGTGGTCATGGACATTGGTCATATGACAGATGGAAAGTTCATATATATATATACAAAGTATGAAGTATCCATCTGAAATATTAAGCTTTTAAATTGAGAGCTAACATCACTTATATGTGTTCATGTAATTTTGTATTTCCAGGAACAAAATGCATGCCTGAAATGTCTTCATTACATGTACCGAGAGGCAAATCTGTGGTAAGTTTGAATGTCATTAAACCAGATTAAAATAAGCATACATGTACATGTACTTGTGTAAGTTCAGACTTTTTTGTTCATCTATAGGATAGTTCCTTTATCACTATCATGACTTTGTCCAATAAAACATGTACAGTTATACTGCAAAGATCTACTAATTCTATTCTTAACTACTTTAAATTCATAAATTAATGTGTTGTTTTTATTAATGCAAATATTTAAAATCTTTTGGTGCAAATATTGCAACTCATTGAGTAATGTAATAACAAGAATTCGCATTCTGATATATGATACATAAATATGTAAGAAACTTTTCCTGAGATCACTATAATTAAAATAGCATATTTATGTTAAGTCATTAACGATCCCAATAATAAATGCACGAAATAATTTCTGAATTTACAGTATCATTGCATCTGCTTTTACAAAATACAGTGTTTTCCCCCATAAATCGAGATAGCACTTGTAGTTTACACTGTTTAGTGACATAGCAAAGCTAATTAGGGGTTTAAAAAAAATAAAAAATATTGCTTTCTCATCAAAACTAAAAATCACACTAGGTTTTTTATACGACACGATTGCAGAGGGGAATACATATTACCCTTGTCTGTATGTACATCCATAAGTCTGTAGGTCAAGAAATTGGTTTCCATTCTCTAACTTTAGTCTGCCTCAACCAAATGTTATGAAACGTATACACAATGCTTACTGCCATGATCATGATGATACACAGATCAAGTTTGAATTTGGGTGGTCACTTTTTTACTTCCTCAAATAATGCCCCTTTACAATGGAAAAATTGCTGAATTTCTATTCCCCATTTAGAGGCATTATGTTTTTCAGTCTGTGCGTCGGTTCGTCTGTTTGTCCATCTGTCCCTCTAAGTTAAAGTTTTTGGTTAAAGCTTTTGGTTAATGTTTTTGGTCAAGTTAGTATTTGATGAAGTTGAAATCGAATCTACTGGAAACATGTTGCTTATGATAAGATATTTCTACTTTTATTGCCAAATTTGAGTTTTGACCCTGATTTCATGGTTCACTGAACATAGAAAATTGTAGTGTGCGTGGGGCATCTGTGTACATGGTGTACATTAATTATTATTTTTTTTAGGGTCATTCTATATTCCTTGCATTAAAATGATAATTAGCCAAGTAGTTCATATTGATTCTGTATTAGTCTTCCAACAGTAGTTAAATTTTGGTGTTTATTTTAAGTAAGTGATTAATACATGTATTAAAGCTGTCATAAAATGTGTGTAAATTTCAAATTAATACTGTATTATGTCCTGGTGCAGTGGTATATAGGGTCTCAATCTGCTGTATTGGCCCTCTGCTATGCCTGGTGCCAATACAGCTTACCTCTACTGTACTTGAACGGTAACATAATACAGGATTAATATGAAAACACACATTTAATAATCATGATAATACAATAGTATAATTAAATTTGTATGTAGCAATATACTTCTGAATGTGTATATTTATTATTTTAGCTAAAGTTATCTTTGAATAAACATGATGAACCAAGTAAAAAGGTACAGTTATTTACATTGATACATGTTTATCATATTGTGATAGTTGTGGTTTTGCCATCGATATAGTTTTCTAAATAAATATAAATTTGACTAAGTTTCTGGCTTCGTAGTTATCCGAATTTTCTCAGAATTCTTACCTGTATTTATTTTATCTCCTTTCATTAATTATAAGGGTTTTAGGTCCATATTTGTTCAAAGTCTTTAAGTTTTCATTCATTTTATTCTCAGCTGATTTTACCGTCAAACCGGAAGCGGGAGTTAGCTCGTGCAGAAGCGCGAACTTTTAGTAATTTAATTTCATTGGTCTATTGATAACTATTTTAGTCAATCAGAGCATGCTATGTAAAAATTATTTGTAGTCTTTCGGGTAGATAGTTATTTTTATATCCTAAAAGCTAGGTATTTTCGAAGTTAAAACCTGTGAACTGTAAAGGGTTCACTTAAGTTGAAAAGGTCACACTTTTTCTACTATATAAGTCCATATATTTCTCATACTCATTGGTACATGTCTAACGGCGACAGGTATGTTACCCGAGGGAATTGTTTTCAATTCTAGTTTTTGAGACCGTTTACTTGGTTTAATACCAGAGAGGATTGTTTCAATCCATTTTTTTATTGGTATTTAAACCTGCGCAATTTTGTAGCTTAGATAACCTCCTTTTTGCTGGTATAATTTTTGTTAGATTTTTTTTATAGATACTCCCGGTAGGTAAACTCACACGAATCCTGGTTTAAAGTTAGGAAATAAATTAAATAAATAGAATTGTTTGATAATTGATGCTGATTTCATAATTTTGTACTTTGTTATAATAAAAGTTGTACTTTAAAAATCTTTGTTTTCCTAGCCTACAAGCATCCGAGAGATACGAACCAGGACGGGAACTCCATTACACGGTCCAGGACTAGTCCCTACCGAACCCCACCGTGTACTGGGACCTGCTCCTGTTACATGTCCCCTATTCAACATAGACACACTGGTTGTTTGTATGTCCCAGTGCCTAAAATAGCTGATCCACTCGCCAAACGATACTACTTTTGTATCAGGGTGACCAAAAAGTTGTCTGAAGACATATAGTTACTGGCTCAATAAAATGCCAGGGAGAATGCCCTCCAGAACAGCTAAAACACTTACTTAAAAAACATCAACTTTTAATGGCCTCGCCTCTTAGTGGTCAACCCATATATTATTACTCTTGTCTGTCATTCACTCATTTTGCAATGAGTAGTTCTACATACTATTTTTCTAAATGCTGTCAGATATTGAGCTGATATTTGGTGTGCAAGTTTTACCATGATGAGTTATAGATCAAGTTTACTTTTAGTTCTGCTCTGCTGATTTTTATCTAAAAGCTTTTGACTTTCAAAAAAAAAAAGGCGAAGGATCCCAAGGTGAAATTCAAACTCATAAGTTGAAAATAAACTAAATGATATTCTATGTTTACTTGTTCTTGTTAATATTTCTTTTTGATGAAGTTAAGTCAGTTAATGATATTTTATAGTCTGCAATCTATGTTATACTGTTATACTACTGTTTCATGTTAATTGATATTTTACAGTCTGCTTTCCAAGTGGTTTTATGCCACACCTAGGGGCATTATGGGCTTTTTCGGTCTGTGGATCCGTTTGTTCGTCCATCCATTCGTTCTTTCGTCAGTCTGTCCCGCTTCAGGTTAAATGTTTTGATCAAGGTCACATTTTTATGCCCTGTACGGGACTTATTATGGTAAACCGTTGTCCGTCAATCCGTCTGTCAGTTGTCAACATGTCAGACAATAAGGAAAAAACACTTTCACCAAATTGCAAGAATTTGTTAATTGTTTATATCTATTGACATGAGCTCCCTTTCAATTTTTATAAATATTAGAGTTTACGTTTCCGAGTTGTGGGGTTTTATTTATTAAAAAAGGGGATTTTCCAGTTTTCCGACAATAACTGAAAAATGCTTATAGCAGTTTTCATGAAACTTTGGTGAATTGTTTACATCTATTGACGTAAGCTCCCTTTGTTTTTCATAAGTTTAAGATTTGACGTTTCGGAGTTTTGCAATTTAATTTATTAAAAGGGGGTATTTTCCAGTTCTCAGACAATTCTTTGAGCATCTATCATGAAACACTTGTGACTGGTTTATATCTATGAAGATAACCTCCCTTTAGTTTTACATTAATTTCTGATATGACATTGAGAAGTAATTGAACTTTATTCTTTGAAAAAGCGACGGCCGTATCATGTGCTTTCGTGACACAGCTGTTTATTGATGAGATTGAAGCCCAATCAACTTGAAACTAAGGGTTACCTATGCTATGACATTTATAACAATCTGCTACACTCATAGTGTCTGATCAATCACTCTTGTTACAAAGAGTAGGATATATATGTATGCATTTGTATATAGGTTAATATTTATAGAAGTGGTACAAACACATGTACATGATGTTAAACAGACATTTCATACCAACAATATTCCTACAATGTTGTAGAAAAGACGATCACCATTAGGCTGGGCTGAATTTTGGTGTGAGGCAGGACTCGACCAAGAGGGACTTAAAAAAACTTTCATCTCTAAATATATTGGTATGTATTATGCATATTTGTTATTATTCAAAGCAACTTTGTATTAATATATTACAAAACTTAAAGGTTTAATTAAACACCTCCTCAACTGCTTATTTGATTTTGATGAAACTGAAAATAAACGGTCTCAAGTAAACAATGTATGTGCTCCTCCATGTTAGGATTTTGATGAATTCTGTGCAAAGTAAATATGAAAAAGAAACATACCTCCCATTTTGAGCTTGTAAATCTTATTAATCATGTTGTAGTTACTTTGTGTTTAATGTTTTATAGGGTTTGGAGTGATAGCCAATACAAATTTCAAAAAGGGGGATTTCATACTAGAGTATGTTGGGGAGCGTATTGATGGAGACAAAGCAAAAATCAAAGAAGAGGAAGGAAACTGCTATATTTTTGGCTATAAATATAATGACAGATTTCAGTGGTAATTTTGAATAAAAATGTGTAATATCTATGATCTTTACAACAAAGGAAAAGACCAATTTCATTGAGCCACAACTCCTCTGAAACTATACAAAGTCGGAAATATTGGCTAAAAAGAAGGCTTATGATTAGATACTCTTAACTCAGTCACAGAACTGCAATATCGCGGGTGTGTTCTAGTAATTTAAAAAAGTTGTGGTAGTGGAGCCCGATGATCGATTTTAATCGAAAATCAGTCGATTGTAGTGCTATTTCAAGCGCTCGATTACAAAAGTGACATTTCCGATTAATCGGAAAATATTTACTTTCACTTCTGGTTTTGACTTTGTTTTTATTTTTTGGGTATTTATTTTCGGATCTCAAGGAAATGTACAAAAGTGAAGTAATTAAAGCGGTTTGACCCATTTTGAGGCATTTAATATCAAAAGGTAATGAATTAGACTAAATAAACACCGCGATCTTTTATTTCTCCCCAATTTCGATTTATGTCAGTTTCGTATCATGAGCCGGTTTCCGATATTTTGTTAGCGTTTCCAGGTAAGATCTATGAGTTAGTCACCAGTCTAATTACGCAAGCCGGCAAGGTCATTGAACTGACATGGATGATGGAAAGTTGTATCCATACCCTGGAAAGAAAACCAGGTCCAGGGTATGGACGTACTTTGGATTTAAAAAAATAAAAGAGGGACAGGCTACCAAAGATAACCTGGACATGTCGAAATCCATCTGCAAACTTTGCAAAAAAGGAATATGCTTTCAAAGGTTTGTGAAGTATTCAACTCCCATGGCCATGGTCCAGTTCTTCAGCATGTTTATGAACAAATCATGATAACAAAAATAAACCCTGCATTGTTGATATTACATTCTTGGCCCACTTTGGTCAGTCTAGTTGTTTTCTAGCCAAGAGACCTTGTCAAACCCAAACCCCCTTCAAAGCCCCTTGAGTCTACCATGTGATTTAAGTATATAGTAATAATAATTATCAAGTGTGGAAAGTCCAGAGCATATTGTTACCTACAACTTAGTACAGACTTGTAAGAAAAATGTGGTTTAAACATGGTTTTATGAATATAGATGCATTAAACCTTTAAATTGCAATATCCAACCATAAAATCTCCAGTGAATGAACTCACAAATTAGTGTATTCTTTATTAATCAATACATACATAGTACACAACATTTATTTTTAGAAATGTGACATGATACACATGTACATGAAATATATACACATGATTCCTTGGAAATGTAAATTACAATATTAACCGATTATTAATTGATCATTGATGTGTTTTGTAGAAGCGATAATCGATTATGAAATTTCTTCCGATTCCCAACACTAACATGTGGTATGATTTCCAATGAGACCAACTCACAGATTCATTAACAGCTGTAGGTCACAGTGCGGCACCAATGAGCAAAGCCAATACCGCATAGTCAGCTATGGAAAGCCCCAAAAGAAAAATGTTAAACAATTCCATCAAGATAAAACTGCTTTCTATTAAAATAAGGAGATGAGGTACCAATGAGACAACTATCCACCACAGTTTAAATGAAGTTAAAAGTGGATGTTTTGAATGTTTAGTAATCAAAATGGAAATCAAGTTAACTACTGTTTTAAATAAAAGTTAGACATGTTATTGTCTATGTGGAGCTGGTGTATCCTCTCATGTTATCAGCAATACAAGTTCATTTATTATAGGCCATCTTTCAGATATGAATGAGTGCCTGAAGTCAGAAACACTATTTTTTGTAGCCTAATATGTATTGTCTTTGTAATTGAAAACGTAGTTTTATTTCAGAACAGTTTCCTGTGTTAGATTATATCATATCTAGATGTATGTTCTAGTATATGGAGAATGTATAATTTTTAATGTTGACATCTCTTTATTTATTAATTAAAAGACCAGTTTGACTCTTATGCCCTTGCCGTAGGGGAGGGGGCATTCAGTTTTACCCTTGTCCGTCTGTACCTACGTACGTCCCAAAATTGGTTTCTGTTCTCTAACTTGGGTTTGGCTCAACAAAATGTTATGAAACTTATATACGAAATGCTTATTACCACAAAACACAGATCAAGTTGAATTTTGATGGCGTCACTAAAACCGTTCTAGAGTTATGCCCCTTTATAAATGGAAAAATTTAAAAAGAATTCGTTTCCGTTCTGGTACTGAAGTTTGCCTCAACCAAATGTGATGCAACTTAATGTGGATTCATTTATTTTGTGGATACCAATTTTCGTGGATAGAGGAAAAAAGGCATTTCGTGGAATACCTAAATTCGTGGATTGCTGGATTAGAAGAAAAAAAAGGTGGTGGAAATACTTAAATTCGTGACTTGGCAAATCAGATATCATGAAAATACTGCGACAAAACATGCCGATCAGACTTGATATTGTACAGTAAAGTACTGATTTAAACGCTCATTAAACAAAAGTCTAACAAACAGATTCTTTAAATTTGTAACAGAACAATTAAAGCTTGTCATGAATTTAAAAAGATTAACAAAATCCATAATTATTTACTCATTAGGTTAAACAGGTGTGAAATATATATTGAAAAAATTGCAATAACTTGTCATCAAATACCTTGGGGCATATACATACATATTTTTAATCCGATTACGATCAATAATTTCTGCTTTATTATCTTTTGACAAGATATTTTTACTGTAATTTATGAGAAAGTCTGTATTGTTTAGGTCTACTAAGGATTAAGATTTTTCTTAAATGTTTGAATAAAAAACCGAAGGTGAATTCCGCGACAATTTACACAGTCAAAATCTTTTTAAAGAAAATTGTTTGAGCGTTTATATGTTACCAAAGACAAAATTACATTAAAAACAGTATCCTCTGTGGATATAGCTAACTCATCATATGTCAGAATTCAAGTACATTCTGTAAAAACACAATTGTTCAAATGTCCGTGGTTTCAAACTTCAGCTCATTTAAATGAGTAAAAATATTATTTTTCGTTGGATATTTAAATTCGTGGTTTACTGGGACCCACGAAAATTGGTATACAACGAATATTAATGAATCCACAGTATACACAATTCTTATTATTACACAATACAGATCAAGTTTGAATTTTGGTAGCGTCATTCTAACTGTTCTAGAGTTATGTCCCTTTATAAATGGAAAACTTACAAATTTTTTAGTTTTCATTCTCTAACTTACGTTAATCTCAACCAAATGTTTTGAAACTTATACACAATGTTTATTACCACAAAACACAGATCGAGTTTGGATTTTTATAGCGTCACTTTAACCGTTCTAGAGTTATGCTCCATTATGAATGGAAAAATTGCTAGATTTTTACTTTCCATTCTCTAACTTAAGTTTGCCTCAATGAAATTTAAAAAAAAAAATAGATGAAACTTAATGCTTACGTGTATTACCACAAATCACATATCAAGTTGAGTTTTGGTGGCACTTCTTTCACCATTATCGAGTTAAGCCCCTTTATAAATCGAAAAATTGCAAAATATTTAGTTTCCATTCTGTAACTTAAGTTTGCCCCAACCAAACATTATGAAACCTATACACAATACTTATTTTCACAAAACACAGGTCAAGTACAACTTTGGGTAGCATCACTTATATCGTTCTTAAGTTTTGTCCCTTTATAATGTTGTATACAAGCGGGGGCATCATCATTTATTAGCCCCCTACCGATGATAATTGGTATATAGTTCTATCATTACAAGTTACAGTTCGAGTTTGAATTTTGTTCTGGTTTGATGTTGTTGTGCAGAGTTATGGCCCTTAAACGATGAAAATTCACTCAAAATCAGTTTTCTGCACTTTCTTTCGTCATGCTAGAAGATATTGACTTGAAAATTGGTATGTAGTTTAATCATGACAAGTTACAGATCAAGATCGAATTTTGTTGTGGTCTGATGATTTTGTGCAGAGATATGATCCTTGAATTTAGAAAATTCACTTAAATAATCAGTTTTCAACATTTTTTTGTCATGCATGAATATATTGACTTGATATTTATTACATGTACTAATATATAGTTTACACCATGACAAATTATAGATCAAGTTAGAATTTTGTTCCAATACAATGAATTTTTAACCAGTAGGGGACTTATATGTATTGCAATGCAATACTCACAGAATGCTTGTTTATTTCAAGGATTGATGCCTCAAATACACTATGTGAACGGCTAGGTGGTCTGGTAAATGACGCAGAAGAAGGTACAAAGGAATGCAATTGTAAAATGAAACTTACTGTGGTTAACAAGTGTCTTTTTTCCAAGCGTGATATCAAGCAAGGGGAGGAAATTCGTTATGATTATGGAGAGGAGTCAAAGAAGTTGCCATGGGTAATACTTATATATGTATACGTTATACAATAGGGTAGATAGACAATTAAAATTACATTGTGATTCATTTGAAATTTGTCTCACAAAAAATTCAGTATCCATTCTTCATAAGGGATTTTATTTGAATGTATTAAAGATTTTAGCACATTTTCTTTCAATAACTACAAGTCAAAGATAAATATTTACTTTTGAAGATACAGTATATCATGGTAGGTTTTCAATTTCATATGTATCTTAATCCTAATTACATCTTATATATACAGATGAAGGTATCTGATTGGTTGATAGAAAATGATAGATGTGGTGTTTTCTCCATGTTGAAGTGTTTTGTCTTCATAGCACAGTATTGCACAACAATTTCAATAGGAATGAATTTAAAGACTCAAATTGTTTGTGTTCTTACTGTATATTTAGATTTTGGATACTGTGAAAGTACTTTTATTCTTGGGGAAACAAATTATCTTGGTTTTTTGTGGATGGCATTATCAACTAGTATAAATGTTCAACAAAATATAAGAACTGCTGTCTGAATCAGGACATTGAAAGATCCCTATAACTGGTTTGGCTACAAAAGCAAAATGAACCAAACATGTGCCTACAGACAGGATTTTGCCCATCTAATCTTTAAACAACCTAAAATGTACGACTTTTAACTTTTTAATTCACGAAAATTAGTTTTGATCATTTTATCTCATCGTGATTCTCATACGAAAAATAATGAAATAGATAATTTCACATTGTGCTTGCTTTTGATTTTTTTTATGAGTTAATTCTACAATTCAAAGTACATTCGTAACTTTTTAGCTCACCTGACCCAAAGGGTCAAGTGAGCTTTTCTCATCACTTAGAGTCCGTCATCCGTCGTCCGTTAACTTTTACAAAAATCTTCTCCTCTGAAACCACTGGGCCAAATTGAACCAAACTTGGCCACAAGCATCATTAGGGTATCTAGTTTAAAAAATTTGTCCGATGACCCCGCCTGCCGACCAACATGGCCGACATGGCTAAAAATAGAACATAGGGGAAAACTGCGATTTTTGTCTTATATCTCAAAAACTTTAATTAAAAGCAATTAGAGCAAAAGTGACGGGGTAAAAATGTTTGTCAGGTCAAGATCTACCTGTCATGAAATTTTCAGACCAATCGGTCTACCCTTTGTTGGGTTATTGCCCCTGAATTGTTAATTTTAAGGAAATTTTGCAGTTTTAGTTATTATCTTGAATATTATTATAGGTAAAGACAAATTGTAAACAGCAAAAATGTTCAACAAAGTAAGATGGTCCTTGGGTGGCCCCCTTCCAAAATTATGTCTGACATCCCCGACTTCCAACTGAGATGGCTGCTGTTACTGAAAATAGAAAAAAAAGGGGGGGGGGGTGTAACTTTCAAAAATCTTCTTATATGAAACTACAAGTCCAGTTGGAACCAAAGTTGGCAGTAATAGTTCTTAGGAGGTTCTCTTTCAGAAATATGTCTACCTGGACAAAGATGGCCGCCACAGCTGAGCTTAGTTTAACATAGGGCCCTATGGGAAAATTCATTGAGAAATCTTCTTGTCTTAAACCACTTGACCAATTGGAACCAGACTTGGCAGAAATTGTCCTTAGATTGTCCTCTTACAGAGATGTGTCCGATGACCCGGATTGTCAATCAAGATGGCCACCACAACCGAACTTAGTTTAACATAGGGCTCTATAGGAAAATTCATTGAAAAATCCTCTTGTCCGAAACCACTTGACATATTGAAGCAGACTTGGCGGCATTGGTCCTTAGGAGGTCCTCTTTGAGAAATATATCTGATTTCGTGGACTGTGAACCAAGATGGCCGCCACAGCAGAACTTAGTTTAACATAGGACGTTTATGGGAAATTCACTCAAAAATCTTCTCGTCTGAAACCACTTGACATATTGGAGCAGACTTGGCAGCATTGGTCCTTAGGAGGTCCTCTTTCAGAAATTTGTCAGATCACCTGGATTGTCAACCAAGATGGCTGCCACACCGATCTTTGTTAAATATTGGACCCTATAGGAAAATTCATTTAAAAATCTTCTTATCTGAAACTGCTTAGCCAGTTGGAACAAGACTTAGCAGAAATGGTCCTTAGATGGTTTTCTTTTAGAAATGTATCTGTTGACCTGGACTTAACCAAGATGACTGCCACAGCTGAAATTGGTTTAACATAGAATCCTATAGAAAAACCAACCAAATTTACTGCAACACTTAAATTTTTAGGTCTGCTCAAGGTTAAAAGTTAAATCCAGGTGAGAGATACAGGCTCTTGAGAGCCTCTAGTTTTATTTTTTTTTTTTTTTTTTTTTTTTATACATGATATATTTCCGGATTTATTTAATATTAATGTCATGAACATTGATGTCTTGACTTAAATATATGTTTTTATACACCCTGCAAACCAAGTTTTGGGGGGTATATAGGAATCTGTCTGTCCTTCTGTCTGTCTGTCCATATGTCTTGTACATGTTGTAAGCGCAACTCCTCCTAAAAATATGGACCGATAATTATGAAACTTTACATAATATTTCACTTGTCCATGGGCAACCCAGACAAAAAAAATACATGTCCGGGTATTCAAGTGTACGAGTCGGGCAAGTCAGGCATAGCATTTCCACACCCCTGAGTCCATATCTCACCTAGAGCAAAAATATTTGGAACATAAATGATTCACTAGGGGTACATGTTAATTTTTCTTGACCTACTTTTCACCGTTCACTGAATTTGTCAAATTTTGTGTTTTGAATTTTGTGCATTAGCTTAATTGCAGGTGAGACATATTTGTTAACTTCTTGGTGTGTTAAGGTCCGTTTCTCAGATTTTAGTTAGGTCACTTTCACCGACATTTTCTGCTTTAACGAACATATAGGTCCTGCTCCTGGTGTGGTTGTATAGTGGTATGGTGTCTGTAGACAGTTGGTTTCCTGAAGCTAAATTAAGTTCTCTTTGTTTAATCCTTTTGAAATTTGAATATGTTATTACATGTACTTATATCAGTAAAGGTACAAATGTAGGTTCCTATTTAATTAAGAGATTGCCCATATTAATCAACTAAAATTGCTACTTTTGCTAAATTAATTAGATATAGGGCAGTTATTATTTTTATGCCCTTACTAATCGATGTCTGAAGCAATAAGTGTTAACGGTGTGCATTCAGTCATGTAGGTTAATGGTTGATCTGAAGTTTTAAGACATACATGTGCATGTGAGTGAAATGCATTACCAGGGCTTTCAATATCTTTTTAGCAGGAGATCTAGATATACTTTTAATAAAGCAGATGTTCCTACTTAAATTTGACATGGGTCTAGGGCCACTTAAAAGAAACATTAATGTTGATTTTAATGTTCTCTGACATCATGTATTGTTGATGTCGTAGACGTTGCATAGCGAAGAACAACGATAAACACATTATTGTTGGTCTACTTCACACAATCTATCTCATATGATACAATAATCTGCAATTACCAGGTTATCACATGATGTATTTATAGATGAATTAGAAAGTGACAATGAGAGTGAGCAAGATGCTGAGGAGGATGGGGAGGAGGAAGAAGAGATAGTCATTGAGGAAGTACATGTACCCATTCGGGAAGCCACCAAAAATAAGTCAACAAAAAAAGTGCAGAAAAAGAAACCTGAACAGAAGCGAGTGTGGAGTTCAGCTGAAAAGAAACTGTTGAACAGTGAATTTGAAAAAGAAATTAGACTGGGGAAAGTTCCAGGAAAAAATATTATTGTAACTGCTCAGAGAGGATCTCCTCTTTTGGCAGCAATCCCTTGGAGCAAAATAAAGTTTGCTGTGTATAATATTATAAAGTCAAGAAAGAACCTTAAATGTTAGGTGATTTAAAACTTCAATAATATCTTCATTAATCACATTTTTCATGTTCGTTGGTAGATTAGTGCATACCATGGTAAAAACATAAGAACCAGTCTTAGAGGAAAACATCAAAACATTCATGATGTAAAATTGAGTTTATTTCTTCAAGAATCAAACAAGTCAGTCCTAAAATTGTAATATTTCACTAGATACATGTATATCAAAGGGGTATAATACCGACAGGTTTATTAGTTTGTTTTTGAGATATAAGTGATTTAAGATTTTGCTGGAGACTGAACTCCTGTAGTTTTTTCATAAGTTTAAGACAGACAATGTTTCTTCATAAAAAACATGATAATAATAATTGAACTTTCTGCAATATTTATATGGTTGCTTCTTATGATATTTTGTAGAATTATGAAAAGAAAATAGGTGGTCAAAGGGCAAAAAAAGTATAATGTATTTGAATGGATAAAACAAGAGGAGTCTGAAAATTTGCAAAACCTCAGAATCATATCTCCTTAATTTGTAGATAATCATTGACCCTCCAAAAACGAAAGTTTATTGGGCAGATGGAGGATTTTATTCATTACTCTTTGTTTTCAACGAAAAGATTAAGCTAAATTAAACATTGATAATTGGTAAGTTTCTGTTATCAATATTGTTTAAATAGGGAAACAGTGAACGGATTAACAACTTATGATAGAAAGTACAAAACATATCAAATTTTCTTGTTCTACCAGACATGAAGAAATTCCTGAATTCGAAATTTTAACAAATAATTTGGAGCCGTGGGGATGTTTAACACCTAAAAAATTATATATGATCAATTTAAACAGTTTTAGAGCACCTTAGGTAATGAGACACCCTATGGCATATGAAATGTGTACTGAACATAGTTATGGAAATCATCTAAACATTTCCATTCATATTTGTTATATGTTTTAATAGCAAATTCAAAGAGATTAATCTTCATCATGATTAAATGAAATTTAGTACTGAATGAAAATTTCTTCTTTTTCACTTGGCTAGCCAAAGGCCAGTGTGAGTTTTTACTCACACTTGGAGTCTGTTGTCCGTCTAGTGTTAACTCTATACACATCTTCATCTTCTCTGATGGATTTTTTCCATCATTTTTCTGTTCAAGGGACAAGAGGATTGTAACTAATTTAAACCACAGTAACTTTTTGATTCAGTGGAACCAACCAATACATCAATTTTGTAATAAATATTTATTGTTGTTTTTTATATATAATCAACTGACCCATATTTAACTGTGGTGTAAAAGGGAATACAATACAATCATGACAATTAAGATTTCCAATAGATTTTTTCTTGAAAATTTGAAACAATGTCAATAATGGTATGTACTTTCCAAATACTGTTACTGTCAGAAAAGCAGACCTTCATTACATACTTTTTTAAATATTTAAGTTGTTTTTGTCAATTTGACATATTCCTGTTCGAAATATCTTGAATTTAATACATGTATATTTTATTATTAGAAAATTTATAACTATTCCATATAAATTTATTTTTAACTGATACTACTTTTAAGTCTATCCAGAACTTTATTAGTATATTTATTTGTCAATAAAGTATTTTGGATGTTTTTTATGGAGGTTTTATCTGTGTGTATATATATATAGAAATTTATAATTGCCCATATAGTTGTTCTTCTGAAATTTTTGAAATGAAATTCCCAATGAAATGACAGTTGAGAAAAAAAATCTCACTTTTTGTGCTTATCCAGCCTTCTTTAGCTCACCTGACCTGCTGCTACTAAAAATAGAAAAAAAAGAGGGGTGAATTTAAAAAATCTTCTTATATGAAACTACAAGGCCAGTTGGAACCAAAGTTGGCAGTAATGGTTCTTAGGAGGTTCTCTTTCAGAAATATGTCCAATGACTGGACTGTTAACCAAAATGGCCACCACAGCCAAACTTAGTTTAACATAGGGCCCTATGGGAAGATTCATTGAAAAATCTTCTTGTCTTAAACCGCTTGACCAATTGGAACCAGACTTGGCAGCAATGGTCAGATGGTCCTCTTACAGAGATGTGTCCGATGACCTGGACTGTCAACCAAGATGGCTGCCACAACTGAACTTAGTTTAACATAGGGCCCTATAGGAAAATTCATTGAAAAATCTTGTCTGAAACCAGTTTACATATTGGAGCAGGACTTGGCAGCATTGGTCCTTAGGAGGTCCTTTTTCAGAAATGTGTCTGATTTCGTGGACTGTGAACCAAGATGGCCGCCACAGCAGAACTTAGTTTAACATAGGACCCTATGGGAAATTCACTCAAAAATCTTCTTGTCTGAAACCACTAAGCCAATTAGAATTAGACTTGGTAGCAATGGTCCTTAGATGGTCCTCTTTCATAATTTTGTGCGATGATCCAGACTGTCAACCAAGATGGCCACCACACCCGAACTTAGTTTAACATAGGGCCCTATGGAAAAATTCATTTAAAAATCTTCTTGTGTGAAACCACTTAGCCAGTTGGAACAAGACTTAGCAGAAATGGTCCTTAGATGGTTCTCTTTTAGAAATATATCCGTTGACCTGGACTGTCAACCAAGATGACTGCCACAGCTGAAATTGGTTTAACATAGAATCCTATAGAAAAACAGCCAAATTGACTGCAACACTTCAATTTTTAGGCCTGCTCAAGGTGAAAAGGTGAGCGATACAGACTCTTGAGAGCCTCTGGTTTTTTTACTTTTGAGATGATGTCATATCTACAACATCATAATCTCTCCCGGTTTCTGTATCATAGCATAGTTTAGTTTTTGATCTTATAAAGGCAGAACTCATGACTTTTGTAAAACAGTTATAATAAGAACAAGTTTCAGGGACATAAGATTTTCAGTATTTGATGATAAAATTTAGATTTTTAAAATATCATTGTATTTTTTATTTAACACTGTATTTTTTATTTAATACAATTTTTGTTTTATTGGCCTTATATTGTTTAAATAGACATTCTAAAAATATTAAGTGACCATTGTTGTTTCTTCGGACTCTTCATAATTGGGACAAGAGAAGGGATTATGGATTAGTCACTATAGGTGGGTGTACATGTATGTTTTAATTATATAACTCATTTATTGTTCATGTTCATCTGTAAGAGATATTATCACTTGTTGCCCCTATTGTTCTTGTTTATGTTTATAATAGTTTATGTTTGTTATTGATTATGTTTTTTTACTCAAATGTTTAAATATGTTATTGTTTAAAGAAATTAATGAATAAAAAGCTGTTTTGTCATGTAAAAGAGTGTCTTCCCTCTTTTCAAGAAACCAATTTCGTTTAATGTTTTATACAATTTTAAAAATTAGTTGTTGTTGTAATCACTCTCTTCATACGTTTTTGGCCGGGTTGCACAGAGTGCAAATCCGGGTTATAGTATGGTGAATGTCGGGCGGGCGGCGGGCGGGCGGCGGGCGGCGGCGGCGGGCGGGCGGGGAAAATGGGTACCTATTTTGTGAAATCAACTCCTCCTACAGTTTTTCACTCACATCCTTGAAACTTCATAGAATGTTTCTATATATATTGAAGATGTGCACCTCACTTTATGGAATTATTTCAGGAATTATTTCCCATTTTTCCAAACTTTGGAACTTAGTCGTTTTTTATTGACATCTTCAATAGAGGGTACCTATTTTGTGAAATCAACTCCTCCTACAGTTTTTCACCCACATCCTTGAAACTTCATAGAATGTTTCTATATATATTGAAGATGTGCACCTCACTTTATGGAGTTATTTCAGGAATTATTTCCCATTTTTCCAAACTTTGGAACTTAGTTGTTTTTTTATTGACATCTTCAATAGAGGGTACCTATTTTGTGAAATCAACTCCTCCTACAGTTTTTCACCCACATCCTTGAAACTTCATAGAATGTTTCTATATATATTGAAGATGTGCACCTCACTTTATGGAGTTATTTCAGGAATTATTTCCCATTTTTCCAAACTTTGGAACTTAGTTGTTTTTTTATTGACATCTTCAATAGAGGGTACCTATTTTGTGAAATCAACTCCTCCTACAATTTTTCACCCACATCCTTGAAACTTCATAGAATGTTTCTATATATATTGAAGATGTGCACCTCACTTTATGGAATTATTTCAGGAATTATTTCCCATTTTTCCAAACCTTGGAACTTAGTCGTTTTTTATTGACATCTTCAATAGAGGGTACCTATTTTGTGAAATCAACTCCTCCTACAGTTTTTCACCCACATCCTTGAAACTTCATAGAATGTTTCTATATATATTGAAGATGTGCACCTCACTTTATGGAATTATTTCAGGAATTATTTCCCATTTTTCCAAACATTGGAACTTAGTTGTTTTTTTATTGACATCTTCAATAGAGGGTACCTATTTTGTGAAATCAACTCCTCCTACAGTTTTTCACCCACATCCTTGAAACTTCATAGAATGTTTCTATATATATTGAAGATGTGCACCTCACTTTATGGAATTATTTCAGGAATTATTTCCCATTTTTCCAAACATTGGAACTTAGTCGTTTTTTATTGACATCTTCAATAGAGGGTACCTATTTTGTGAAATCAACTCCTCCTACAGTTTTTCACCCACATCCTTGAAACTTCATAGAATGTTTCTATATATATTGAAGATGTGCACCTCACTTTATGGAATTATTTCAAGAATTATTTCCCATGTGCAATATGATCTTTTAATCACCTTTGTCACCACTACAATAACACCCAGCAACCCGGCCATTTGTGTCTTTGACCCATTTTTTAACAGTGTTTTCAAATATCAAATATGTAATAGAACACGTAGAATTAAAGATGTACTGGTTTACCATTTTATGTCTGTCTGGTATATTATAGCGCTAATTCTTGATCACATTTTCTCATCAACAACACATTGCAGAATCCTGATATTTGGTAACAAACTTCAGTCTAGGAAAACATGATCTACTTTGTTGATGTTTCTTTTGTGCTTGCTATATATTGATCTTATAAGTCCTACCTTTTGCAACTGATTTTAATAGGTTGTTATCAGACCTGTTGGGACTAAATTGTTATTTTCTATTTAAGAAAGCAGAGCTTCGTGGTAGACGTTAGATTCATATGAACCATTTGAATTCTGGTTTGTGATTTCAGTTGAATGTGTTTATTATTAAACTTGCTGTTAAGGGCAAGACCTAAGGGTAATTGACAGGTACCACTATGGCTCTTTGGCAGTATCAAGATACAGGTACCATGGGTACGTATACAGAACATTAATTAGTCAATCCGGGAATCTGGATAGAGACCTCTATCAAAGTTTTTATTACATAAAAATTACCCTGTTTGTATACATTCCATTGACGCAGAAAGGTCCCCATTTAAACATCTTTTGTAACATGAAAAGTCTCCATTTAGAAATCTCAAATCATACTGTGTACCATACTATATACATTAAATGAAATATTTTTCTCTTGACACTGCTAGGGAAAGAGCATAGTTTAATAGACTATATCTCACTGGCCACCTTGGTCTCTGCTACGTGGAAATAAATATGGTCATGCTGAATAACATCCCTGTAAGCAAGAAGATAATGACAAACTACCCCCACTCTTGCCAGTCATAAGCAATATATCAAAATTTCTATACCGGGCCAGGATTATTTGGCTCTGCCGAAACTGGACCCATATCTGGTACATTAAGGTTTTTGAGACATAGGGGCACAAAGAAGCAAAATCATCCACAGCACCTCTAATTAACGATGAAATACAATGGCAAGCTCAGGACGATTCTCTGATGAACAGTGTCAAGTTCTGTGACCCAAAAGAAGTAAGTCACAACTAATAACAGTCTCGATGTTTAAACAATAACCTCGTTTTTGTAACCTTTGTGATTGAGTTTATTAAGAGGAGCAACAATTTTTAGGATTTCTAGGCTTTGTACCCGAGCAGTCGTTGAGCTAACCTGAAAACTTAACCAAAGTTACTGAAGATTAAAATGTAGGTAAAAGTGACTCAATTGTTGCATGACCGTACTTTACTACCAAAGACGTATCCACTGCATGATGAAGTTTCATTTTCACGGGATGTCTAATACCATAGATTAAGAGTTAAACCGAAAACTTAACCAAAGTCACTGAAGCTCTTTCTCGTCCACATAAACGACCTGTTAACTCTAGCGTGAAACTTTTTGCTGATGACTGCCTGTTGTATCGTCCTATTCGATCCACTAGCGATTCCGCCAAGCTGCAAGACGACCTAGATAAACTAAAAAAATGTGAAAACGATTGGCAAATGGCATTCCACCCACATAAATGTACCACCATCCATATCAGTAAGAAACACAAACCGATCATATGCGATTACCATCTGCACGGCCACATCCTTGAAAGCGTATATACCTTGGTTTATACATCAGCAAGGACCTGTCTTGGCGTAAACACTGACTAGACGACAGCAAAAGCCTCCAGATCTGTTGGATTCCTGCGTAGGAACCTCAGAAGTTGTCCACAGGAAGTAAAAGGTGAAGCCTACACAACTTTAGTGAGGCCTGTCCTCGAGTATGCCAGTGCTGTCTGGGATCCCTACCAGCAAATCCAAAAACTCGAAAACGTACAACACCAGGCTGCCAGATTTGCAATGGGGGACTTCTTCTCGAGGGAACTTGTTTGGGTAACCAAAATGTATGGGTATGTGCGTCATAAATATTTATGCCTAGGCATAAATCCATTTAAGGCTATGCATAAATGATTTATGCCTAGGCATAAATACTTATGGTTAGCCTTAAATCGATTTATGCCTATGCATAAATACTTATATGCCTATCCACAATTCGATTTATGCTTAGGCATAAATCGATTCATGCTTAGGCATAAATATTTATGGTAAGCCTTAAATCGATTTATGCCTAAGCATAAATCGAATTATGGATAGCCATAAGTATTTATGCCCAGGCATAAATCGATTGAAGGCTAACCATAAGTCTTTATGCTTAGGCATAAATATTTATGCCCCGCCTTAATTTGATTAATGCTTAGGCATAAATATTTATGCCTAGGCATAAATAAATATTTGTGACGCACATACCGCGCCATAAAAATAAAAATGACTCAGCAACTAGGTTGGGAACCACTGGAAAACAAAAGAGCCAGGAACAGAGTTATCATGTTGTACAAAATAATAAATCATGTCGTAGAAGTTCCTGTTCACCACCTGCTCAACCACCATAACACCAGAACCCGTGGTTCCGTGTCTAATAATAGGCTGTCCAGTCAACAAATTTTATCGATTTGGGTCAACAGAATAACACACGGCTGTATTTGACATCATTGGAAAGACGAGAACAAGCCTCATCGAAATATTGATGTCGTCGTTGTCACGATTTTCTTAAATTTGGGCCAAAGGTCAAAGCTAAAATTTCAAGGAAAACGCCGAGTCACGTTTAGACAGCTGGTCGCTCCTACATATACGCGTTTATAGCAAAATAAATTCGAATATTTCAAAGGATTATGACTATAGTTTCTATGTTTAGGACTAATTTGATATTTATGTTGCCAAATATGGTTCGAGATTGACATTTGTACTAATAGATTGCACATTTACAATTTTAATTCACCTGTTAAAAAAAAGTGCCCTTGACCTATTAAAATTTCAAAATTCAGAATTTTTTCATTAGATTCGATATAAGTGATCTCTCGAGATGTTTTTTAGTTATTAACATTCATAAGTTCCCTTTTCAAAATGTAATTTTTCCGTCTTTTGATAGAAGGTTTTCGTAATGATTTTTTATGAAAAAATCCAGTTTTCTTTTGGTGAGTGTGGAAGCACATACAATTGTACTTAGTTTTAAAACTGGCGTAATATTAACGTATAATGGATTGATTTAGCAGGTCTGAGTATATCTTTGCTCCATAGAAATAAGAAAGACTGCAAACGGTCTTTTATCATGAGTTTTTATTGGCAACTGTTCGGTCTTCAACAATGAGAAAAAGCCATACCGTATGGTCGGCTATAATAGGCCCAGATATAAAAACAATGAAACAATTCATTTGAGAAAAATAACGGTATGATTTATAACAAAACAATTTGCCAAAACAAATTGACAGACTTGAAACAACGACAACCACTCAAATATACCAGTTCGATCCTGACTTGGAACAGACATATACAGAAAGTATTGATTGATTGATCGTTGATAGCTTTACGCCACATCAGCACAAAAAGGCTACATCGCGGCGAGAATGTTTATACATATAATCCTTTTCTCTAAGAATTTCGACATAATTCAGTCAGTTAGTAAAACTTGCTGTACCAATATAATCCTAGTTTTTACGGTAAAGATGTCTATGATCATTCTTTTCTCAGACTGTAAATTGATAACTCCCTTCCATAAGCTTTTTTTAAGGAAACGACTATTTGATTTCGAAAGAAGGGAAGGGAGGAGGATTTTGAAAGTCAATAACTTTGCCTGGTATGAACTGATTCAGAAAATCACAAGACCGGATGAAAATGAATACTAGTACTCTGTAATATGAAATGCAGGATATTTAAGGATATATATGTTAAAATTATTTTTTGCACAGGAAAGCTGCGGAAAAAAAATAAGGATGTGTAGCAACAGACGAAAAAAAAATTCCTGCTGCCAGCTTGACACATATAGGTCATTGGCTTCAGAGGTTTGCTCGAACAAATCTAAAGCTTTGGAATTATTGCAGTTTTTTCTGCTGATGTATAATTTATAGAAGGAACGGTGATACATTTTTTTTGTCTTTCACACCAAGGGGGATTTAGGTAGAAAAACATCATGCAAGACTGTAACATAGACTTGACTGACTACATATTCTTATACACACCGACAACTGACTACATTTGTCTCATACACACCGACAACTGACTACCTTTGTCTCATACACACCGACAACTGACTACATTTGTCTCATACACACCGACAACTGACTACCTTTGTCTCATACACACCGACAACTGACTACATTTGTCTCATACACACCGACAACTGACTACATTTGTCCCATAAACACCGGCAACTGACTACCTTTGTCTCATACACACCGACAACTGACTGCCTTTGTCTCATACACACCGACAACTGACTACATTTGTCTCATACACACCGAAAGCTCACTACACTGGCATTACAATACTTATTGATAAAGAAAGCTGACTATACGTATCGACTGTAAACGGCGCAGACGTTCATATATAACACTGGACATGAGTTGTTTGAGGAGTATGACCACTATACACGTTCATATAACACTGGTACTGATTAAACGTTTAAATAGCACTGCTACTGAGGTGAGTGACCAATACGGAACATTCTTTTATCACTGTTACTAAGTTATTCGAGGTGTTTGACCTCTAGATAACGTTCACATAACACTTGTACTGACCACAGAAAATCGTTCTGATAGAACCGCTGCTGATTTTTTCGAGGTATATGACCCCTAGGTAACGTTCACATAACACTTGTACTGAGTTGTTTGAAGTGTATGACCACTATAAAAGTTCTTATAGCATTGCTACTGAGTTATTCTAGGTGTATGACCCCTAGATAATGTTCACATAACACTGATACTAAGTTGTTTGAGGTGTATGACCACTATAAAACGTTCTTATAACACTACTACTAAGTAATTCGAGGTGTATGACCCTTATATAACGTTCATATATCACTGTGTACTGAGTTGTTTGAGGTTTACAATCACTATAAAACGTTCATACATGAGTTATTCGAGGTGAATTATCTAGTTAACGTTCAAATAACACTTGCACTGAGTTGTTTGTGATGTATGACTACAATAAAACGTTCTAATAGAACTGCTGCTGAGTTATTCGACGTGTATGACCTCGAGATCTATAACGTTCATATAACACTGAAACTGAATTGTTTGAGGTGTATGACCACTATAAAATGTTTTTATAGCACTGTACACAAGTTATTCAAGATGTATTACCCTAGATAACGTTCATATAATACTCGTTCTGAGTTGTTTGAGGAATATGATTAGTATAAAACGTTCTTAAAGCACTGCTGCTGAGTTATTCGAGGTGTATGACCTCTAGATAACGTTCATATAACGCTTGTATTGAGTTGCTCGGGGTGCATGATGTCATGTGATATTTGTTCCTTCATAATATTTGTTCCTTGGAACTTTTGTTATGTTATAGATGTTCTCTGTGGAACATATTTTATATGATATTCATTCCATAGTCAGAATAAAAGTTTCCAACTATAGGTATGAATATTATATAAAATATATTCCACAGAGAACATCTATAACATAACAAAAGTTCCAAGTAACAAATATTATGTAGGAATTAATTTCATGAAAATTGATATATGGGCAAAAAATATTATATTGTGCTATAATATCATAGTATCATATTATTTCATATTATAATATATTGTGCCATAATATTATAATATCATGCTATGTCATAATATTATAACATTTTGTGTCATAATATTATACTATCACATGATTTCATGATATTATTATACATTGTACCATAACATTATAATGACAACATTGTTTCATAATATTATAACATGTTGTGTCATAATATTATAATGTCACTTTATGTCATAATTGTTATAATTTATAAATGTGTGTCATGATTCTCATATATGCTCAGAGACTAGTCCAATATTTTTCAACTTTGTATTATATCTTTCTTTATATTCTTTAATATAAAGAGGGGTGAACAAATTTTCATGCATTTTAATTGTTTATACTCATTGACTCTTGAATAAATAGCTTATAATTATATTTCTGAGAATAATGAATTAATTGAAAGCATCAACATATTTGATTACCTTCATTGAACTTTCCTTCATTTAAAAACTTTAAAATTTTGTTATACTCTTCTGCTTCCATGGCAAAACACCTTCAATTTTGTTTACACACTATCTGTTCATGCATTTAATCATGTTCATCCAGGTAACATTATCATGTGACAACATAATCACCAAAATGTTTTAAAATTGCTGAAGTGTGACACAGGTATAATTTTATATACAATAATATAATTTCTTTGACTTTTTGGGATATTTTATTATAAGAAGAGAATTTATGTCCTGTAATGTTTATTCTTTTTTAAATATATAGCCATAATATTATTTTCACATAGAACATTTATTATAAGGAACAAATATATGTTGACAATGACCACTATAAAATGTTCATATAACACTGCTACTGAGTTATTCGAGGTGTTTGACCACTAGATAAGGTTCATATAAAACTTGTACTGAGTTTTGTGAGGTGTAGGACCACATAAAAACGTTCAGATAGCACCGCTACTGAATTATTCGAGGTATATGACCCCTAGATAACATAAAAGACCGTTTTAAGCTCTTTGGGATTCACAACACTTATTAAGAAGATTTTGAATGCTTTATGTGCCGTGTTAAGCTATACATTTCAAATACGCAGATTCACACAGACAACTGACTACATTTGTCTCATACACACCGAGAACTGACTACATTTGTCTCATACACACCGAAAACTGACTACCTTTGTCTCATACACACCGACAACTGACTACATTTGTCTCATACACACCGACAACTGACTACATTTGTCTCATACACACCGAAAACTCACTACATTGACATTGCAATATTTATTGATAAAGAAAGCTGACTATACGTATCGACTGTAAACGGCGCAGACGTTTATATAACACTAAACATGAGTTGTTTGAGGTGTATGACCACTATAGAACGTTCTTATACGACTGCTGTTGGGTTATGCGAGGTATATGACCCCTAGATAACATAAAGACCGCTTTAAGCTCTTTGGGATTTACGACACTTATTAAGAAGATTTTGAATGCTTTATGAGCTGTGTTAAGCTATACATTTCAAATACGCAAATTCACAGAGACAACTGACTACATTTGTCTCATACACACCGACAACTGACTACATTTGTCTCATACACACCGACAACTGACTACATTTGTCTCATACACACTGAAAACTCACTACACTGACATTGCAATATTTATTGATAAAGAAAGCTGACTATACGTATCGACTGTAAACGGCGCAGGCGTTCTTATAACACTAAACATAAGTTGTTTGAGGAGTATGACCACTATAGAACGTTCTTATAGGACTGCTGTTGGGTTATGCGAGGTATATGACCCCTAGATAACGTTCACATAACACTGATACTGAGTTAGTTTGAGTTGCAAGAGAACTATAAAACATAGCACTAAAGTGCTGATCTGCAGCACTGCTGCTACATTTTTCGCCCTAACCTCATTTTCCTATGCCTTATTGTTGTTTTGAGTCTTAACAGGGTTTCTGATACTGCAATAACATATAATAAATTTACTTCAAATGTACCATTGTGCAATAGAATGATTGATCATTGGACAAATTTGGAGACATTTATACTATGTTGAACGGATATATTTAACCAGAAATTCAACTAATGGATAAGCTGAATGGTTGATTAAAGACCAACACAATCCATAAATAACTAGAACTGTGAGTGACCTCACTGAGTGATACTCCATTTGCAATACTAGGAGCTAACACTTACAAACTTCAAACCCATAAGTTGGATTATCTCCCTTTGCAAGCATCTTACGATAATTGTCTTCTTTCATATATATCTACATATGTTGCTCAACCTTCATATAACGTTTCATCAAAATTCATTGAAGAGGTTAAGGAGGAATTACACTGAAAAGCTTTAAATTTGTAAAACCCTTAAGTTTGATTATATCCCTTTGCAAGCATCCAGTGATAATTATCTTGCTTCATACACATCTACGTATGATCCCCAACTTCATATAAAGTTTCATCAAAATGAATTGAACAGTTTAGGAGGAGTTGCGCTTACAAGCTTTAAACATGTAAAACCCTTAAGGTGAATTATCTCCCTTTGCAAGGATCCGGTGATATATTGCTTCATGCACATCTACATATGATGCCCAACCTTCACATAAAGTTTCATCAAAATCAATTGAACTGTTTAGGAGGAGTTGCGCTTACAATGTATATGGACAAAATACTAGCAACTGACCTGACCAATTTATTGACCTTGAGGTCAAGGATCAAGGTCAATATCCTCATAATGTAAAACATCGTCTCGAGGTAACCTACCTACACACCAAAGATCCAAGACCTAGGTCTTTAGACAAAAAAGTTACAAAAATGACCTATTTATTGACCTTGAGGTCCACGGTCAAGGTCAATATTCTTGGTACCCGACACATCATCTTGAAATAACCTACCTACACACAAAAAGTCCAAAGACTTGGTTTTAAGGCTAAAAAAGTTACATGCCGGACACGAAGATGATCTAAAATGACTTATTTATTCACCCTAAGGTCAAGGGTCATGGTCATAGGTCAAAATTTTTGAAACATGACACATCTTCTTGAGGTGACATATCCACATACCATAGATCTAAGGTCTAGGTCTAAGACAAGAAAGTCATAGGCCGGACACGATTGGCAGCCGCCCAAAAATGTCCTATTTATTGACCTTGAGGTCAATAGTCAAGGTCAATATTCTTGGTACGCGACACATTATCTTGAGATAACCTACCTACAAACCAAAAATCCAAGGTCTAGGTCTTTAGACAAAACAGTTACAGGCCGGACACGAAGATGATCTAAAATGTCCTATTTATTCACCCTAAGGTCAAGGGTCAAGGTCATAGGTCAACATTTTTCAAACATGACACACCGTCTTGAGGTGACATATCCAACATACCACAGGTCTAAGGTCTAGGTCCTAAGACAAGAAAATTATAGGCCGCACACAATTGGCAGCCGCCCGCCCGCCCAACTTCACCAATTCAATGACCGGATTTTTCCAGAGGAAAACCCGGTTAAAAATACAATTCTTTCATACACAAGATGAGCACATTTCATCGATTTAAATCACATTAGTTGTATTCAAGGCTTAAAATGTTGAAATCCAATGCAATATCCAAAAGGTTGAAGAGCAATTCAAAGACACCAAAATGACCAAAAGGGGTTATGCCAAAACCACCAAAGGGCAGATCACTGCACAAGGGAGATACTCTAATGAAAAGAGTTCATGTAAAACAAAGCATTAACATATTAACACATCATTAAAATGATTTTAAAAAATTACAGTTGTATATTTGTTCTGTGTTTACAAAGCTAAAGTTAAAGATAGTACCAGAAAGTGGCATCCAAAACATCGCATGCGCAAGTAAATAAACCAGAGGCTCCAAGGAGTCTGTATCGCTCATCTGATATTTCCATTTTTTCATCGATAAGGGACCCTGAGATTAACATCCATTCCATGTTTGGTTTCAATCCATTCAGATATTTTCAAGAAGAAGCCGTCTGTATGTACTTTTCATAAGGTCCTAAGTTAAACTAAGTCTTCCACAGAAGGTCATCACGGATGACAGATCGGCACCAAAGTAACAATACTTGGCCAGAACGTCATAAGGAACATTCATGCTATGTTTCGTTTCAATCCATTCAGTGGTTCTCTAGATGAAGATTTTTGTATGAAATTTCCAGTAGGAGCAATCGGAATAGGTATAATGGACCGAGCAATGCCCAAGCTTTTTTTCAGAATTGCCCACAAACTATCCTATCCACGTTGGATGGTTATTGACTTCGTTGAACGTGGGCATCCTTTATGTGGTGAAACTTCGTTTTGACTGTGGAAAAACACGATGGATGGTCAGCAGATGAATATAATAAAAGGGTTAAAAATTAACGTTATGGTTTCTTATTGATTTAATTCCAATCCTTTTCATAATTTTATAATTCTTCCTTTTGATGCAGAGGTAACTCTTAGCTGAGTTTGGATACCTGTTTGTTTTAATTGTTTTGATTTTATTAATTCATCATAATATCTGTAACCGGTTTTCCAATATTTTGATCGCGAGCACTGTTGAGTTGTCAGTCAACGAAATGGCCATACAGTGCATCAAATTTATTTCGGTATTTTGTGATACGTTTTATTCGTATACAGTCGGGAGTTTTTTTTTACCTTCGTAATAACAGAGTTGTCCAACATCGGTGTCAGCATAAATAAATGGGTCAGCTGTAGACCAGATAATGATTGACATTAATCTTGACCGCGGTATATTGTGTTATGAACTTAGTTGTGTAACATGAATTGACAAGACGGCAAAAATCTCGTGCAAAAACTGGCGGATACGACGGTATGATAATATCTTCAATTAATACAATTTGGAAAAATAACTTATGTATGCCATAAAAAGGCAGACTTACGCATGTTCGGGACAAATATTGAATTTGATTATATCGTCAACGGGAGAATTTGATATGACCTATATTGCAGACCGACCAAGAACGAATGAAATGGATAAAAGATAAATTTTCAATTGTTTTGTTGTATTTGTATCTGAGGAAAATTCCCAGCACGGGAAACTTTACATTTTGTAAATAGACGGCGAAATTTTATTTCATCTTAGAACGAAATAAAGGTTATGTACAAACTGTATGTAGTATAGGAAGCATCTAAAATGTTGTTATCATTACATGTTTTCAAAAGATAACATTTTTAAGAATCAAATACATGTACGTGCAATTTGACTATATGCATTAAGAAAAAAAGTACTACAGATCAAACAAAAAAATAAATAAATATCAATTGATGACATTTATTTCGTAATATATTGTAATCCAATTAGAAGTGGGACATTTAAAGACGTATCGTATCCGTATCTGATACGTTGACGTATCTGAACGTATCTATGGGTTATTGTTTAATTGATTATTTACGTGTTTAAATAGTAATCGAGAATAGGGAAAAGAGAGGGAAAAAATAGGGAAAGGGCGATGAAAATGTTTGGTCTCTTTCATTTTTAATATCTGAATTGTTTTTTAATAATGTTGGATAATTGTTTAATTGGTGTATTATGTGTGTTTACATACTTGCTTCTTGTATGTCAAAATCCTGACTTAATTACATTTATTGCCCTAAAAGTGATGTTTCTACGATATATATTTACAGTACCTATAATACAATTATGAAAACATTACATGGACGATACCAGAAGCTAACATTTAAATTTAAAAAAAAATCAACAGCTTATATTATGAAAAAATGAAAAGACGATTTTATTTCTGATATTTCTAATATCAACTAATACAATTTTATACTAGGAATATATTTCATACAAAGAAAAGAATATATTCAACTTCAACTTGCCATGGTGTTCATAATTTCGACTGTACTGGCCAATATATTTAGTTTAAACAGCATATATGTAGACAAAGACAACCAAGTACCTGTACACAGAATTAAAAAAAAAACAATCCCCATTTATTAGCCAATTTAAAATACGTGTATAAATATTGTTAACGTTAACTTTATTTGTTTTATAATTCAACTTCACGACTGGGTAGTTCTGATGATTTAAAAATATCGAGTGTTAAAACATATACAAGTATATAGATTGACACGAAAATCACGTGCTTGTTAATGTGTGTAAATGTTAGCTTCTGGTGTTGTCCATGTAATGTTTTCATAATTGTATTATAGGTACTGTAAATATATATCGTAGAAACATCAATTTTAGGGCAATAAATGTAATTAAGTCAGGATTTTGACATACAAGAGGCAAGTATGTAAACACACATAATACACCAATTAAACAATTATCCAACATTATTAAAAAACAATTCAGATATTAAAAATGAAAGAGACCAAACATTTTCATCGCCCTTTCCCTATTTTTTCCCTCTCTTTTCCCTATTCTCGATTACTATTTAAACACGTAAATAATCAATTAAACAATAACCCATAGATACGTTCAGATACGTCAACGTATCAGATACGGATACGATACGTCTTTAAATGTCCCACTTCTATTTGAAGAAAATAACGAAATAAAAGACAGACAGACACCGTTAAAGAGTTAAACGGAGAAATTTGAGAAACAGTATATAAGACAGTGTTTCAGAGATATACGGGGAAATTTGAGAAACAGTATATAAGAGTTTCAGAGATATACGGGGAAATTTGAGAAACAGTATATATAAGAGTTTCAGAGATACACGGGGATATTTAAGGAACAGTATATAAGACTGTTTCAGGTTTCTAAAGATTTCGAATGCATTTTTGAAATATCACCATATTGGGAGTGGACGGGGAAAATTGACGATATAGCCTATTTTGTTTTTGCCGAGAAAAGTGAGAACGAAATTTGATAAATGTAACCAGAGACATGTTTTATATATCTCTGACGTAACGTCATTCCAAAATAATACTTTCAAAAACGATTGATCAAGTTTTGTTCTTGGATATATATATCGTCATGCAAAACCACCCCATCGAGTCAAATGGTCGCTCCATACTGAGGAATTTCCCGTGTTGCCAGATTGTCGATATTACGACCAAACACTGTTTAGATAATTTATATGCTCTACTTATTGTCGAAAATAGCCGAGAGTCCTGTATGGAATCAACAAAAATAAATTGGGTCAATAAATAATTATAAAAAATAATACATGCGTTCTATTATTAATCCTTGTGCTCTCGTTAACCTTAATTGTTGTTTCTTTTATTCCATTCCGTATAAACAGTGTACCTTTCTAAAATAAGAATGTACTGCACTTTTCGCATATTTTTTTTTCCTTCATATAATGAGAATTTATATCTAATATACGTCATTGCTCCGTCTTAAAGGCGAATTTGTTTATAATTATTTAATACGAATCGTATTAATAGATTAGGTGATGGACTTATCCTATATTTGAGCCACGCTTTCTGGGTTGTATAAACATCGAAATTAAAGGCTTATAACGAGTCGCATTGTACAAGAATTAAGTAATTAAATCTATTAAAAAAACACAAGCCTACAACTGAGACTGGTTCAGGTTGAACAGGGCCCTGATAATGGAGACTGCACTACTTTCAAACATTGTATCAATACGCAAACAGGAAAGAGGTTAGATGGCTCAGTACAAAGTTATTGCCAGCGTGCTAAAAATGTTACGCGCAGCGTCAGCTAGATAAGCTAATGCTTATCTTCGCTGCAGCAGCGCTGCAGAAAAACGTCCTTATAGCACTGTAATGAGTTTTCTGAGGTGCATGACCCCTAGTTAACGTTCATATAACACTGGTACTGATTTGTTTTAGGTTTATGACCACTATTAAACGTTTAAATAGCACTGCTACTGAGGTGAGTGACCACTACGGAACATTCTTTTATCACTGTTACTAAGTTATTCGAGGTGTTTGACCTCTAGATAACGTTCGCATAACACTTGTACTGACCACAGAAAATCGTTCTGATAGAACCGCTGTTGATTTTTTCGAGGTATATGACCCCTAGGTAACGTTCACATAACACTTGTACTGAGTTGTTTGAAGTGTATGACCACTATAAAAGTTCTTATAGCATTGCTACTGAGTTATTCTAGGTGTATGACCCCTAGATAATGTTCACATAACACTGATACTAAGTTGTTTGAGGTGTATGACCACTATAAAACGTTCTTATAACACTACTACTAAGTAATTCGAGGTGTATGACCCTTATATAACGTTCATATATCACTGTGTACTGAGTTGTTTGAGGTTTACAATCACTATAAAACGTTCATACATGAGTTATTCGAGGTGAATTATCTAGTTAACGTTCAAATAACACTTGTACTGAGTTGTTTGTGATGTATGACTACAATAAAACGTTCTAATAGAACTGCTGCTGAGTAACTGCTGCTGAGTTATTCGACGTGTATGACCTCGAGATCTATAACGTTCATATAACACTGAAACTGAATTGTTTGAGTGTATGACCACTATAAAATGTTTTTATAGCACTGTACATAAGTTATTCAAGATGTATTACCCTAGATAACGTTCATATAATACTCGTTCTGAGTTGTTTGAGGAATATGATTAGTATAAAACGTTCTTAAAGCACTGCTGCTGAGTTATTCGAGGTGTATGACCTCTAGATAACGTTCATATAACGCTTGTATTGAGTTGCTCGGGGTGCATGACCACTATAAAATGTTCATATAACACTGCTACTGAGTTATTCGAGGTGTTTGACCACTAGATAAGGTTCATATAAAACTTGTACTGAGTTTTGTGAGGTGTAGGACCACATAAAAACGTCCTGATAGCACCGCTACTGATTTATTCGAGGTATATGACCCCTAGATAACATAAAAGACCGTTTTAAGCTCTTTGGGATTCACAACAGTTATTAAGAAGATTTTGAATGCTTTATGTGCCGTGTTAAGCTATACATTTCAAATACGCAGATTCACACAGACAACTGACTACATTTGTCTCATACACACCGAAAACTGACTACCTTTGTCTCATACACAACGACAACTGACTACATTTGTCTCATACACACCGACAACTGACTACATTTGTCTCATACACACCGAAAACTCACTACACTGACATTGCAATATTTATTGATAAAGAAAGCTGACTATACGTATCGACTGTAAACGGCGCAGACGTTCTTATAACACTAAACATGAGTTGTTTGAGGAGTATGACCACTATAGAACGTTCTTATAGGACTGCTGTTGGGTTATGCGAGGTATATGACCCCTAGATAACGTTCAAATAACACTGATACTGAGTTAGTTTGAGTTGCAAGAGAACTATAAAACATAGCACTAAAGTGCTGATCTGCAGCGCTGCTGCTAAATTTTTCGCCCTAACCTCATTTTCCTATGCCTTATTGTTGTTTTGAGTCTTAACAGGGTTTCTGATACTGCAATAACATATAATAAATTTACTTCAAATGTACCATTGTGCAATAGAATGATTGATCATTGGACAAATTTGGAGACATTTATACTATGTTGAACGGATATATTTAACCAGAAATTCAACTAATGGATAAGCTGAATGGTTGATTAAAGACCAACACAATCCACAAATAACTAGAACTGTGAGTGACCTCACTGAGTGATACCCCATTTGCAATACTAGGAGTTAACACTTACAAACTTCAAACCCATAAGTTGGATTATCTCCCTTTGCAAGCATCTTACGATAATTGTCTTCTTTCATATATATCTACAAGTGTTGCCCAACCTTCATATAACGTTTCATCAAAATTCATTGAAGAGGTTGAGGAGGAATTACACTGAAAAGCTTTAAATTTGTAAAACCCTTAAGTTTGATTATATCCCTTTGCAAGCATCCAGTGATAATTATCTTGCTTCATACACATCTACGTATAATGCCCAACTTCATATAAAGTTTCATCAAAATGAATTGAACAGTTTAGGAGGAGTTGCGCTTACAAGCTTTAAACATGTAAAACCCTTAAGGTGAATTATCTCCCTTTGCAAGGATCCGGTGATAATTATATTGCTTCATGCACATCTACATATGATGCCCAACCTTCACATAAAGTTTCATCAAAATCAATTGAACTGTTTAGGAGGAGTTGCGCTTACAATGTATATGGACAAAATACTAGCAACTGAGCTGACAATTTATTGACCTTGAGGTCAAGGATCAAGGTCAATATCCTGATTTGTTCGAGGTATATGACCCCTAGATAACGTTCACATAACACTTGTACTGAGTTGTTTGAAGTGTATGACCACTATAAAAGTTCTTATAGCACTTCTACTGAGTTATTCGAGGTGTATGACCCCTAGATAACACTGGTACAGAGTTGTTTGAAGTGCATGACCTCTACTTAACGTTCATATAACACTGCTACTGAGTTATTCGAGATGCATGACCCGCCTAGTTTATGTTTATATAACATCGGTACTGAGTTGTTTGATGTGTATGACCACAATAAAACGTTCTTATAGCATTGCTACTGAGTTATTCGAGGTGTATGACCGTTAGATAACGTTTATATATTGCTACTGACCCCTAGGTAACGTACATATAACACTGGTACTGAGTTGTTTGAGGTGTATGACCCCATAATAACGTTTATATACAAGTTTTACTGAGATGTTGGACGCTTTAACCACTACACCACAGTTATCCTATTGAAGGATACACATTTTGATTCATGGCAGTCAGACTGCTGTGTGTATCCTCTCCGTGTAGTGACTTCACCGCGAATTTCCTAAATGTGGTTAGTTTTCGGTGTGTATGTGTTAAGGTAGTTACTTTGTTTGTGGAAAACATGAAGCGATCCAATTGCAATTTATACTTTATTTACCTTCAAATGTTTATTTTGTTGTTACTGTTGTAGCTCAGTGGTATTGTTTATCCTTTACACGCACTGGAAATACAGGTAGTCATTCTCCGGGCAATTGCCAAATGTAGTGACTTTTCCGGGTAGGTCTGTATGTGTGTGTTTGTGTGTGTGTGAGTAGGGTTGTCAATGGACTTGTCAATATCCATCGAAAAGTCGTCAACATCCATATCATTACAAATATAGTGTACATTTATAGTCGTACGTACATGTATTTGGTATTTGTCTGTTTGCTTCAAATACTTTTAAAATTAAACTTTCCGATTTATTATGGGTAACATGCGCCTGGCGTCATAGTCAAAATTACAACGCCATTCTGTTGAATCGCGCAAGAGGAACTGTCAGAACGGAAAATACTACAACTGTTTGTACTTTATGTCGAGCCTGCAGCTTTTGTCGCAGAAGCGAGACATAGCGATCGTACATTCTGTCGGCGTCGTCGGCTTCGGCGTCGGTGTCGTCGGCGGCGTCAACATTTACATTCACCCTGTGGTTAAAGTTTTTCAAACATTAATAACTTTCTTGGACAGAAGCTTGTTCGTGGTCAAAATGTAGTATCCAGGGAATAATTTTGTAATATTTTTTTTCAATGTTTACGTATAATACTTATAAAGGTACTTATATTTTAAGTTAACATTAAAACAGTCTGCAGTTAAAGTTTTTAAAACGTTAACTTCTTTCTTAAACCATGCTGGATTTTTACCAAACCAAACTTGGACAGAAGCTTCTTCATGATCAAAAGATATTATCCAGTTGAAAATTTTGTAATAATTTTTTTCCCATTTCTCCGTATTTTACTTATAAATGGACTTAGTTTTTTTTCCAGTTACCATTACATACAGTTTGCAGTTATAGTTTTTAAAACATTAATTACTTTCGTAACCACCCTGGATTTTTCCAAACTTGGACAGAAGCTTGTACAGGATCAAAAGATAGTATCAAGAGGAAAACTTTGTAATAATTTTTTCCCTATTTTTTCGTATTTTACTTATAAATGGACTTAGTTTTTCTCCCAGTTAACATAACATACAGTCTGCAGTTAAAGTTTTTAAAACGTTAATTTTCTTTCTTAAACCAACCTGGATTTTCACCAAACCAAACTTGGACGGAAGCTTTCATGATCAAAAGATAGTATCCAGAGGAAAAATTTGTAATAATTTTTTCCCTTTTTTCCGTATTTTACTTATACATGGTCTTAGTTTTTCTCCCAGTTAACATAACATACAGTCTACAGTTAAAGTTCTTCGAACATTAATTACTTTCGTAATCGACTTGGATAGAAGCTTTGTCATGATCAAAAGAAAGTATCCACAGGAAAATTTTGTAATAATGTTTTTCCCATTTTCCCGTATATTACTTATAAATTGACTTAGTTTTTCTCCCAGTTAACATTACATACAGTCTGCAGTTAAAGGTTTTAAAACATTAATTACTTTCTAAAACGATCCTGGATTTTTATCAAACTTTGACAGAAAGCTTCTTCATTACAAATAAATAGCATGTGTAAAAAATTATGTACATTCAACTATTACACTGAAAACATAGACAATGGTGAAAACAGGCGAGACACTGGGTTCCGTGGAACCCGTGCGAATTTTTTATGCTTCAAAGTGCAAAAAAATCAAATGAAATGTAAGTTTCATTTTAGGAAATTTATTGTTTTTACTTTTCTACGTTTTTCAATTTTTTGTTTTTTTTCAGAAGTCTAAAATCAATATGACCGTCAAAGGAAACACAGAAGTACCAGTTCGCTTACCTAATGTATTAGAATCAAAATAATCATGTAGCCATATGTTCGTATTAGATTTTAATATTAGTAACATTATTTGCTTAAATGTTACCACTTGCTTACACTCGGGATAAAGTTTTACTCAGTCTTACCCATATTAAAATCTCCAACGAACCTATTGCTGCCATGAATTATTTCTTAAATTTACGACCATTCAAACGAAATGAGCAAAGACTATCTTAGTGTTATTGGATATACAGTTGTATGCCATACAATTGTTGGGGTAACAGACAAATGTCAAACAATCACATTTTTATTCAGTTTCATTTAAAACCCCAGAAATATATGCTGTATTTAGTTGTTCTTGCAAATATGAGTTCTGTATAAAGGGTTTTTGTCTTATGTTTCACGCATGAAACCAAGATTGAGAGATTTAAAAGACGTATATACACAGAATAAATATGAAACAAAAATAAAATTATTTTGAATATATTTTTTCATACATGTATACTAGTCTCTTCATATAAGAATAAAACAGTCAAATTTTAAGGTATGAAATATTGTTCAAATATTGTTCATAGTAATTGTCAAATTTATACCCCTATTTTCATTGAACCTTATTTCAAATTTCAGCAAAATAGTTTATTTGAAGATTTTAAGATCTGATACTTTGAATATATTATGTTAAGTAAGACGAATTATTAGGTGCTTAATTACATTTTGAAAATTAAGAAGCAAATGACATTTGCAACTTTATTTTTTTCTGTTTTAGGGGATAAAAGGTTCTAATGTAAACTATCGAAATCTGCAAATAATTGCAGTTCCCATTTGTGGACAATCTATGTGATATTATTTGTGGTCAGCTTAAAACCGTTACCCAAATGAAAATTTTGTCCTTTCCTCATACCGGATTTGACATGAGCAGCATGGCGGGTGTCCTGCAGGAAGCAGAGACTGCTTACTCTTCCGGAACACTAAGTCTATTTTTTTGGTGGGGTCCATGCTGTTCATTATAGTAATAAGGATTGTTTTGAAGGAATTTATCAATGTGTAAACTCGGGCGATACATTCACAAACTAAATAATGTCCGAACTTTATGCAAAGTTTGTGAGTCATAGCCCGAGTTTGCACATTGATAAATTCCTTAAAAATAATATTTATTACTTATAATTCCAAAGTAATGCAAAATTCTGACGTTTTCCATTTTAATTTAATATTTTCCTCGTGTAGTATGCATGCGTACGTATTCATATGCTCGATGTTATGAAAGGAATTTATCAAGTTATAATCTTTTTACCGGAAGTTTCTTTTAGCCAATTACGGCATTTGATGTTTTGAAAACAACATTGGGATTATATTTTTTAGTTTTTAAGTGTAGTGTTTGTATTGTTTGGTCTTGTCTTCGTTGTTCTACGGCGTTTGTCAGTTGCTTTCGATTTCCCCTTCTTCGAGTATCCATTTGGTATTTCCTGACTTTACTTAAGCTATAAACAGCCGAGCCAGTATTAATTATAGGATCATTTAAAGCATACTTGCACTAACTTGTAATTATTATCTGAATTCAGTTTAAGACACGGGTTGAATATATTGTAGCTAATGCAAAACTTTATAAATAAAAAACGAGAAATTGGACTATAACCGAGTGTCTTTTTTCTAACTTTCAGAATTGGAATCAGCCATCGATAAAGTTGCTGAAACTTTGAATTCCGTACTTCGTGACATCCAACCAAAGACACCGCACATTGAAATGCATATAGTTATGAGTACAGATGATCTTGTGGAGGATTTCAAGAATGCACTTCAGAAGTGTACAGGTCGTGAACAGAAATCACTATTTTGGAGAGTAACATCCCTTATTCCTTTGGGTAATTATATGGGCAAATAGTTCTAGATATCTGAACTAGAAAGCTACTGTCGGAATCGACACTGATCCCCCACACAATTACATGTAGTTGGAACACTTACCAGAATTCAAAATATGTTATGCAAGCATCCTATGAAGAATTCAAATTAAAGCCAATGAAAATTTAGGTCACAAGCTTAAATTCATCATTTTCGAAATTCACCCCTATGGGAACAACCTTTTAAAAATTAAAATTCTAAAATCTTCTCGAATATGCATATAGAGCATTACAATACTGTATATTAATGAAATGAATAAATTTAAAAATGAAAAACGAGTTTACCTAAAAGGCTTAAATTGACAATTTTCGAATTGCGAATGCGCAATAAGGTTTTGGAATTTTGATTTTCTAAACAAGGGGCCCAAAGAGGTCGAACTTCGAAAATTTACAATTCAAGATTAAGATTATGACGTAAAGGCGTCTTTAGTTTTTCAATTAATGCCATTTTATTTCTTTAAAGGATTGTCATATTCAGATGCGCAATCAGGTTTTAGAATTTTGATTTTCTAAAGTGTCGAACTTTGAAATTGTCAATTCAAGCCATTAGAGTAAACTCGTCTTTTATTTTCAATTCATGCATTTTATTTCTATACAGTATTGTCATACATCATATACAGATGGGCAATAAGGTTTTAGAATTTTAATTTTCTAAAATTGAGGCCCACATGAGTCGAAGTTGGAAAAATTGTCAATTTAAGCTTGTGAGCTGCACTCCTCTTTCATTTTGCAATGTATGCATTTTATTATGCCTCCTATTTGTAAAGCGGAGGTAAATAGTTATGGGGAGTCCGTCCGTTCGTCCCTCCGGTAACAATATGTTCCACTTTTGTATCCGCAACTTCTAAACAACTTATTATAATTTAATGAAACTTTCTCAGAATCTTTATCATATACGAGCTTAGCTTATTTGGTAAAAATAATTTTTGTGGTTTCTTTTCCCAAAACATGGAGTTTGCCATTGCCTTATAGGTGGCATAGAGCTTTATATGGGGGGCTGGGGGTATGCGGGTTCCTATTTTGTATCTGCAACTTCGCCTAAACCACTTATTATAATTTGACGAAAATTTCTCAGATTCTTTATAATATAATGCCATTGTGGCCTCCTATTTTGTTCGTGGCTAAAATTATCAGAAATATTTCGGGAACTGTTTTACTTTTGGAAAATGGGGTATCCATTTTGTACCCGCAACTCATCCTTAACCACATATAATTTTATGAAACTTTCTCAGATTCCTAACCATACAATGTCATTGTGCACCTAATTGGATTTTGTTTATTGGTCAACCTCATTTTTGGGGTTTCTTTTTCCAAAAGCAGGACTTACCAAAACTTGGATTTCTTCCGCCTTACTACATATTTTGTATCCGCAACTCCTCCTTAACCACTTATCATAATTTAATGAAACTTTCTCAGAATCTTTATCATATAAGAGCTTAGCTTATTTGGTAAAAATAATTTTTGTGGTTTCTTTTCCCAAAACATGGAGTTTGCCATTGCCTTATAGGTGGGGTATCCATTTTGTATCCGCAACTCCTCCTAACGGAACCACATACATGTACTATAATTTGATGAAACTTTCTTAGATTCTTTACTATATAACGCCATCGTACACCTCCTATTCTGTTCTTTTGGTCAATTTAATTTTGGGATTTAATTTTTTAAAACATGAACTTTTTCAGAGCTTTATATGGAGGGGGGCTGGGGGTATGCGGGTTCCTATTTTGTATCTGCAACTTCGCCTAAACCACTTATTATAATTTGACGAAAATTTCTCAGATTCTTTATAATATAATGCCATTGTGGCCTCCTATTTTGTTCGTGGCTAAAATTATCAGAAATATTTCGGGAACTGTTTTACTTTTGGAAAATGGGGTATCCATTTTGTACCCGCAACTCATCCTTAACCACATATAATTTTATGAAACTTTCTCAGATTCCTAACCATACAATGTCATTGTGCACCTAATTGGATTTTGTTTATTGGTCAACCTCATTTTTGGGGTTTCTTTTTCCAAAAGCAGGACTTACCAAAACTTGGATTTCTTCCGCCTTACTACATATTTTGTATCCGCAACTCCTCCTTAACCACTTATCATAATTTAATGAAACTTTCTCAGAATCTTTATCATATAAGAGCTTAGCTTATTTGGTAAAAATAATTTTTGTGGTTTCTTTTCCCAAAACATGGAGTTTGCCATTGCCTTATAGGTGGGGTATCCATTTTGTATCCGCAACTCCTCCTAACGGAACCACATACATGTACTATAATTTGATGAAACTTTCTTAGATTCTTTACTATATAACGCCATCGTACACCTCCTATTCTGTTCTTTTGGTCAATTTAATTTTGGGATTTAATTTTTTAAAACATGAACTTTTTCAGAGCTTTATATGGAGGGGGGCTGGGGGTATGCGGGTTCCTATTTTGTATCTGCAACTTCGCCTAAACCACTTATTATAATTTGACGAAAATTTCTCAGATTCTTTATAATATAATGCCATTGTGGCCTCCTATTTTGTTCGTGGCTAAAATTATCAGAAATATTTCGGGAACTGTTTTACTTTTGGAAAATGGGGTATCCATTTTGTACCCGCAACTCATCCTTAACCACATATAATTTTATGAAACTTTCTCAGATTCCTAACCATACAATGTCATTGTGCACCTAATTGGATTTTGTTTATTGGTCAACCTCATTTTTGGGGTTTCTTTTTCCAAAAGCAGGACTTACCAAAACTTGGATTTCTTCCGCCTTACTACATATTTTGTATCCGCAACTCCTCCTTAACCACTTATCATAATTTAATGAAACTTTCTCAGATTCTTAACCATATTATAAATACCATTGTGCACCTTTTATTTTGTTTATTGATCAAAATCATTTTTGGGATTTATTTTCCAAAATATGATTAGGACGTTGCAAGCGTTGGGCTATCATTTTGTGAGCGTTGATCACAGTACCTCTAGTTTATATATAGAATTGTCTTAAACTGTACGTACATGCGCAATAAGGATTTAAAATTTCTATTTTTAATCTTGAAAACCACTTTCAGAGTTGAATTTAAAAAATGTATGACTAAGCTCGTGAATTAACCTCTTTTCATTTTTCATTGGATTTTTAGCTCACCTGGCCAAAGGCCATGTGAGCTTTTGCCATCACTTGGCGTCCGTCGTCCGTCCGTCGTCCGTAGACTTCCACATATTGATCATCTCCTCTAAAATCAATGGAGCAAATTTAACGAAACTTTACAGGAATGATGTATGGAAGGTCCGTTACTAAGATTGCCGAAGTTTTTCCGATCCGCCAAAAAACATGGCTACCAGACCAGGACATAGTTTAACATTGGACCCTATGGGAAAACTTGTTAAAGTTCATCTCCTTTGAAAGTACTTGAGCAAATTTAAACAAACTTTACAGGAATGATGTATGGAAGGTCCTTTACTGAGATTGTTGAAATTTTTCCGATCCGCTGTAAAACATTTCTGCCAGCGCAGGACATAGTTTAACATTGGACCCTATGGGAAAACATGTTAAAGTTCATCTCCTCTGAAACTACTTGTTCCAATTCTACAACAAACATAACCACCAACGAGGAACGTGGTTTAACATTGGATCTTATGGGACAAACATATTTTGATCATCTCCTATGAAACTATGGAAGTATATTTAACCAAACTGTTCTGGAATGATGTATGGAAGGTCCTTTAGAGGGATTGCTCATTTCGTTCGAATGCGACAACATCATGGCTGACAGCAGGAACATAGTTTAACATACATGCCTATGGAAAAACATATTTTGATCATCTCCTCTAAAACTATAATAGCAAATTGAATAAAAATGTACTGGAATGATGTATGGAAGGTCCTTTACAAAGTTGGCTCATTATGTTCAAATCTGAGAAAAAACATGGCCGCCAAGGGGGAAATACTTTTAATTTTGGACCCTATGACCCTATGAGAAAAATATATTTTGATCATCTGCTCTGAAACTTTTGAAGCAAATTCAACCAAAGAATTAATGGAAGTTTGTAGAAGCATTTTGTCAGGTGAGCGATACAGGCTCAGCCCACTGAGCCTCTAGTTTATTTAAATTCTTAATAGAATGATTGCATACTATTGTTGGGTGGGAATAAGGTTTTATATTTTTGGCTCTAGGTAACTACTTACAGGGGTGTGCGGATCACTGCCTATTCCAACAGTACAGTTTTCTAGTTTTAAAATGTACTGATACTATACGTCAATGAATAATTGCGTCCCACCCTGTCATTTTTAGCTTGCCACTAATCCAGGCAGAGCTAATACATATTTCTGACGTGTATGATATTGCAACCCTTCTTTTGCAGCGTTACAATAACTGTTTACGCAAAACAAAAGTAGTATTAAATGGAAAAGGGCATTTCGAAATATACACAAACTTGTAGGCCAAGTGTTATTTAAATGGATTACTGCATCACACCTTATCATTTTTAGCTAGCTACCAATCAAGGCAGAGCTAATACATAATCTGAGGTCTATGATGTTGCAACCTAACATTGGCGGTGTTACAATAACTGTTAACGCAAAACGAAAGAATTATTAAATGGAACGGACATTTCGAAATATACATAAACTTGCAGGGAAAGTGTTCAAATTGTGCCCGAGAAATTTTTCTAGCATGGCCTTGTTTAGATATTTATTTGTAGCACACACAACTTCATCGTCGTTATTTACATTTGCTTTTTTACTTCATTGTGATAACATGAGTGATGCTGTTATAGAAATACCTTATAGTCTATTTTCATTACCATCGTGTAAGCACAACAACAATCAATATGGCTACCACAGCCAAACTTAGTTAAGTATAGGACCCACTGGAGAAAACCAGCATAATTGACTGATATACTTACATTTTTGGTCCTTCTCAAAGTGGGCAAGTTTATTTCAAGTGAGCGATTCGGCTCTTGAGAACCTCTTGTTAAACATGTCATGACCATTTTAACCATTTACTTTTACAATTATTGTCAGAGTTATGCTGATCTCTTTTGATTTTCAGAAAAAAAATAGATTCACACTGAATGTCATCAATGAATGCAATTTAAAAATATCAATTTCAATGGGATTAGTGTGTAAATATGTGATTGCGATCACTCTTACAAGCGTTATGTTAAAATTTTCAAGTTGACAGCTAAAATTTTCATTAGAACAATGGCTTCAGAGATATTAGTAGCAAAAACGTCTTTTAATACCTTTTCTTTATTAATTTATTACAGTAAAGTCGGACGATAAACCGAAAAGAAACTTTCAAGTTACAAGTTTTAGTTCAACATCAGTGCTTCAAATTAAAGTGTATGCCAAATCTCACAAAGAAGCATCAGATGCAATTGCAGATTTAGAAACAAGCCTAAACAGTGCATTCACAGAAAAAACATTACACGAGAATCTTATAAAGGAAATGAATCAAACACAGGTATGTAGCATTTGTCAAATATTGTAAACAGTTCATTCATAGTTTATTCAAAAGTAAAATTCCATACCTATTTGAAAGAAATATCTGCATTGTGGTACAATGTACATGTATGAGCGTGTCGTACCCGTCGTGCAGAAATAAAAGGGTTTAAAATTTTTATTTTTCATCTGATTTTAATGTGGATTTTACTTCTAATTCATCTTAAATTGATAAGTGCTTTCAGTAGCATGTCAACAGATGTCTACTATCTTTATAGTTTTTGAGATTTAAGGGGCTAAAGGGGTCAAAAAAGTTTTGTGACTTCATATATAATTTTTTCTATTCTTTTCCATCTGGTTTTTGTGATAAGTAAATTATTACTGTGTAATGTGTATTACACTATCCAACAATCCAGGATCAAGCTTTATAGTGTGCCCAAACGTTGCGCTCGTATCATGCTGCGGCTAGCAAAGTCATTTATCATCATAAATTCAACCCTGACAGCAATTATAGGATCATAATCAAATAAAATTTTAGTGCCAATCACCATATATAATCATATTGTTATTGTTATTGCAAAATTTCCGACAATTTACATGTGCATGAAAGGAAACTTAATAGAATTGCTGCGAATTCAATGTTAAGTTTTGCAAGACATGAATGTTTCCTAATCTGATTGATGTTCGGGTTTTTCCACAGGAAACATTGAATTTGCTTGCACTGTACATGTCAGAGTTCGTGAACGCAAAATCCACTATATTTTACATCAGAATGAATCAATACTTGACAAAATTGTATTTCAGCATAACACAAGGTTTTTAGCTCAGACGTTAAAAAACTTTCTGGTTTAAACTACTTGGTCAGTTGAAACAAAATAAGCAGCAATGGTGCTTAAATGGTCCTCTTTCAGAAACGTGTATGATTAACTGGACTGTCAACCAAGATAGCTGCCACAGCCGAAGTGTGTCATTAAAGGACATGCTTACCCCTCCGGAGTACCTGATGATACTCCCAATGTGAATTCGCACTGCTAGTGCCTTAGTTTCGGTGTTGTCTTGATACACCCCCCCTTCAAACAATGTTTAGGGGTATATATGAATCAGCTAGTCTGTCTGTGCGTCTGTCTGTCCGTGTGTCTGTCTGTCTGTCTGTGTGTCCGAACAAACCTTCACATTTTTTGTCATATTTCAACTAAACTTTGTATAACTTGAGATAATGACAAGTAACTTCTGCTGTATAAAGGATTTTGTTGTCCATCAATTTTCCATGAAGTTCTGCCCAGAAATTATGAGACAATTCACCATGCATTTTGTCATCGCGACTTCTCCAACATGCTTCATCAGAAGCTCATGAAACTTTGTATACTGCAAGATCCTAATATGTAGATGTGCGCATGTGAAGGATATCCTGGTCCATTTATTTTTCCCTCAGTTATACCCAGTTGGACTTAGAATTGTGAGACAGTTCATCATGATAAGGATGCCGTATAATGGCAATGTGTAGTTCTTATTTGATATTTCGATTCAGATGATTTTTGGACTTTTTAATTGCAAAAATTAACTAAAAGCAGCGGGGGTATAGTTAGTGAGGTCCCCTCACAGTTATAGTTTTATTTTTGTTTAGTTAATTGTACGTTTTGTTTTCTTTTAGCCATACGTGTATCATTTGGGGTTTGTTTGCTGTGTTGCATTATCCTGACTTTGTTTTTTAATTGGACATCGAATTTGTAGACTTTTGTCGCTTAGGTATTCGTTTGCCGATATTAACATAATACCCTATAAAAATATATATCGAATAATATTCTTGTCTGAAACCGGACTTAGCAGTCCTCTTTCAACTTATTTGCGATGGCCCGGACTTTCAGCATGGACGGTCACCACAGTTGACATTTTTGAAACATAGGAACCAATGGAGAAAAGTCTTCCTGTCATAAAATACTATATATTCCAATTGGAGTTGGTAGTAATGATCCTTAGATGGTAATCAGAATTGTTTTCAATGATCCGGATTCTCAACAAAAAATGAAGACCAAAACCGAACTTAGTTTAAATTAGAAAAGTACTTTGAATAAACAACAAAATGGATAACAGGAAAGATCAACAATGACATATATATACCAATCAAACAAAGCAACCATATTGACTGAACTCCGGACAAAAATAACATAATAGATTACAAACCACAAATATGATCACAATAGAGAGTCAGGATAGTCTGACTTGGTACAGACACTGAATAGTGATGGGGATAAACCGGTTTTATGTTTACCCAAACCTCACCCGATGTATTCTGACACTCTGGTGCATAAAGCACACTATAAAAACCAATACAGTATGATTACAACAAGGTGATTGCTTGCTGGAACTGCAATAGTCTTCACCTCTGTAACCAATGCTCCAATTGAGACTAAACCATGATTTGAGTTTTGCTGAAGGTGAGCAAAGGGATTTCACGTAAGCAATACAGGCTGAGGGAGCCCCTAGTTTTTATCTGTTATTGATTTTGGAGTAAACGTTTTTGAATGCAAAATTTCCGACCGTTTATAATTAATACCGCCTTCACACACACACACATGGATTCTTCTTACGAATCCTTATGGATTGCCAACTTGTAGTCAGTCGGAAGCATCCGTACATAACTCATTGGGTATCCGTTAATAACACTTCACAACTCGCAGTCACTCGTGAGGATCCGTGAAAGTAGAGGAAAATTATTTGACATTTCTTGACATTTCTTGAGATTGTCCACGGATTACATTTCCCGTTAATGACTCGTAAAAAAATTGTAACAATCCGTAAGTATCATAAACCGGCCGCAAGAACACGTAACCCTCTCTAAACTACTCGCAAGAATCCGTAAATGTCTCGTAAACAATATGTTTTACGATTGTTTACAGTTAGTTTATGATTTGTTTACGGATTATTACGAATGATTAAGTGATGTTTACGAATTCATTCACGTCGTGTTACAATGGGTTAACGGATTGTTAAGAGTTATTACGAGATTTTTACGTATAGTTACGAGTACTTTACGAATACATACGGATGCTTTAAGATTTAGGAAAGGTATAAAAATTGTCTCGGTGGATGTCAGTTGTCGAATGATGATACATAGAGAATTGCATACTTTTTTGCAAAAAAACATAAGGACTCGTAAATACTCGTAACTAGTCGTAATTTACACTTTAAAGCTTACATGAATCGTAACATTCCGTAATATACTCGTAACAATCCATAAAAAGCTCGTAAAATGTCTTAACTTACTCGTATTTATCCGTGGTAACTCGTAGATTTTTGCCGTAAATACATCGTAGTAACTCGTAATAAACCGTAAATGGCTCGTAATTACTCATAACCACTCTTAAATCGCTCATAAAAGTGGCCAAATCGTAAGGATCCGTGTACCTTTACGAATTTGTGCCACACATAAGGATTCGTAGGAAAAATCTGTGTATGTGAAGTGTTAATGAGGGTTTTCTTGTCAGATTAGTTTTAGGAGTTTGCTACTACTTGTATATACTAGAAAAGGACAGGTTTGTGACTATTAACCTGCATTATTTAGCTCACTTGGCATAAAGGGTCACGTGAGGCTTTTCCATCACTTTCTGTCCGTCGTTGTCGTCTTCAAATTTAGTGGAATGGTCCTTGGATGGCCCGATTTCAATATTGACTGATGTTACTAAAAATACAAAAAAGTGATTTTTTAAATACCTTCTATGAAACTACAAGGATTGACGGAGTCAAACTTGACAACAGTGGTCCATAGGTGGTCCTCTTTCACAATCTTGTCTAATGAAGCGGAATGTCAACCAAGATGGCAACCAAACCCAACTTAGAGTTTAAAATATGAACTTATGGGAAAATTTATTTCAAAATCTTACGTGAAGCCAATAAGGCAGTTGAAGCTAGACTGAGCAACAATAGTCCTTTGATGGTACTCTTTCAGAATTCTGTCTGATAACCCAGATTGTAAACCAATATGGCCGCCACAAACGAACTTATTTTAAAATAGGACCCTATGGAACATTATTTTCGTCTGAAACCACTAGTCCAATTTCAGAACTGTATTCGATTACATGTACCACCATCACTGCATATGACGTCTACGTTTCTCAGCTTATCCGATTTTCAAGGGCATGCGTAAGTTACCCTGACTTTCGACAAAGAGGATTACTGTTGTCACAAAAGCTTCTGAACAAGGCTTAACATAACTTAGCAAATTTAACGGTCGTCATCACGAATTGATTGACCGTTACATTGTTCCAATATATAAGATGGTGTTGGACCTGTTCCCCTGTCGTAACAATTCATGGGCCTCCACCGATTTGTGGCTTCCACCAGATTGACTTTGTTGAACTTCACGACGGATGCTGTTTACAGAGCAGAAACTGCTTACCCTCCCCAAGCACCTGGGTTCACTCCCGGTTTTTATAGGAGTTCGTTTTCATTGTTTTTTAATTTTCTGTGTTTGTTGTGCTTGTGGTTGTTCATTTGTCTTCCCGGGTTTGTCTGTCCAACGAATTACGTTTTTTCTATTTGCTCCTTAGGTATATTAGTCCTTTTTTAGCTCACCTGGCCTAAAAGGCCATGTGAGCTATTCTCATCACTTTGCGTCCGTCGTCGTCTGGCGTCGTCTGTCGTCGTCTGTCGTCGTCGTTAACAATTTTTCAAACATTTTCTCCTCTGAAACTACTGAATGGATTTGGATAAAACTGAGCATGATTGTTCCTTAGGGTATCCTGCACAAAGTCTTTGCTTCGATTTTTGATCCGTCGAAAAACATGGCCACTGTTACTAAAAATAGAACATAGGGGTCAAACAACAGTTTTTCGCAAATATCTCAAAAATCATTAGGTTACGGCAAATTCTGGCAGGTTGAAAGTGTTCAGCATGATGAGAGCTACCTGTATGCTGATTTTCGTGAAAATCTGTCAACTTATGTTAGAGTTATTGCCCTTTTTTGACATTTTTGGCTTTTTTTTATGTTATTATTTCAAAAATCTTCTTCTCTGAAACTACTATTTAAAATCAAATGAAACTTGGTAAGATTGTTCCTTAGCGTATCCTGCAAAAAGTTAATGCTTGGATTTTTGATTGGTGGAAAAACATGTCCGCCCTTACTAAAAATAGAACATAGGGGTCAAAATGCTGTTTTTTGCTATTTTTCCTGAATTATAGAAATAAAATGAAGATGAAAGCTACTTTCAAGGTAAACATGGTATCCTGAATTCAATGGTGACGATGAAAGTTTGTTTTGGACGGCCATTTGCCATTTTCCCGCCATTTTTTACACTTGCTCGGATTTCCACAATATTTGGTTTTGAAAGTAAACATGGTATCCTTAGTGAATGGTGATGATGAGATTTAGTTTATACTGCATTGTTTGCCAGGTGAGCGATTCAGGCTCTTGAGAGTCTCTTGTTTCAACCAAGATTGCCATCAAAGCCGAACTTAGTTTTACAGAAAATGGGGAAAATTCATTAATTTTATTTTATCTAAAACCACTGAGCCAATTCGAACCAAATTTGGCAGAAATGGTCCTTAGGGGTTCTCTTTCAGAATTGTGTCCATTCATATCTTGGCGGCAGTAGTCCTCTGATGGTTATCTTTTAAATTATGTCAGATTACCTGGCCATGGACTGTCTACCTAAATAACAGCCACAGACGAGCTCAGTTTTTATACGCCCGTTTTATGGTATACAAATGTCCGGCGTCCGTCTGTCCGTCGTAAATATGTCGCACCGTAACTTTAGAACAACTTATCCAAATTTCATGAAACTTAACATAGTTGTTTCTTATGATGGTCAAACGATCTGTATTCTTTTTGGTGAAACTTTTTGAGTTACGGGACTTTGTAACTAAAACAGGGGTGTGTTTTTTTCACATGTCGCTCGGTATCTCAAAAACGATTTATGATTATAGCTTAAAACGTTACAAACTCCTTAGTTATATTAATCTAAAGATCTGTATCTGTAAAAAAGGTAGTCTTTTTTGGTCACATTTCGCGCCGTATCTCTATTGCTTAAAAGTTTACACGCTTATGTTTTGCCGGGTTTCCATATACATCCCACCAGCAGCTCCACTAAATAAAGGGGGATTCCAAAAACATTTATTATGTTTTTTCCACAAGACGACGGGCGTATCATGCGCTTGTGGCGCAGCTGTTTATTTTTCATAGAACGCGTTTGGAAAATTCACTGGAAAATTTTTCAACAAGGTGGACAATTTAAACCAGACGTGCAGTAATGGTCCTGTTTCAAGATTCTATCTAATAATACAGACTTTCTACCAAGACGACCTCCACAGACAAACTTAGTTTTAACATAGGACAATACGGGAAAATTAATTAAAAATCTTACCTGAAACCACTTGCTCATTTGGAAAAGATAAGCAACCAAAATGCATTGTTAAAACTTAGTTTAACAGAGGACCCAAATTGGAAAATTTATTATTTCATCGCCCTTTCCAGGGGGACACATCTTGTTTGTTTCCTGTCCGTGTGTCTGTTCGTCTGTCAAAAGTGTTTGTTAACATAAAATCCCCTTTAGTTAACAACGGAATGTTATTGTGCACAACAATAAAATGTTTGGGATCAGATTGTTTTTTGGGGGGTTTATCGTACCAAAACATCGTCTTTGCCATATTTACATAACGGCAAGTTTGTGAACGCGCAGAATTTCCTACAGTTCAGACTGAAATGAAACTTGACAGGACTGATGCATACCAGGGATAGTTGTACACTACATAAAAATTCTTTGGATCGGATTGTTTTTTGCGGTTTCCAATATCAAGACATGGACGTTGCCGTGTTTGCATTTGGAGAAGTTTATGAACACAGAATCTCCTACAGTTCAGACATATCTTGGCAGTGATTGTATTTATATGTAGTTGATTTATTATCCAAAAAGTGTCCATTGATCTCAATCACCTGCCAAACAGCTTTCAGCTTACTCCTTTTATGGCCGTTGTTATTTGGTAAATTGAATCAAAGTGAGCAATACAGGCTTCTAATTTAATTTCCTTTTTTTTTTTGCTCACCAACATAATACATGTAGTTTTTTGCATTTTTTTTTGGTTAAGCATCGTAGGTACATGTTGCCTGTTTAAATACACATTTCGCTTAAAGTAAAAAAAACTAATTGAATTTTACTTTATTTCAGCTACAATCTCTTGAAGACATTCAGAACAGATATTGCGTAGAAATCAGTGTAAAACCAAATATTGGTCGAATTAAAATTATTGGTATTCCAGAAAATATTCCAAACGCATTAGATGAAATACATAGGATTATTCGTAATGCTGAAATGGAAAAACAAAAAGAAGAATATGCCAAATTTGTTTCTACAGTAGTTCAGTGGTCATTTCTATGTGTTGATAAAGATGGTGTCAATCTTGAAGACTATCCGGAAGATGTCAATTCTATACTGGAACAAGCTTTACAAAGAAACGAATCACATGTAGAATTTTGTGACATAAATAGGGAAAAATATATTGTTGATTTCAATAGTTTTGAAGAATACAAGGAGTCTGAGCCAGATGATTGTGTAAAGGTTGTTCGCAGAGTAAAAGTTTCAGGTAATACTACTGTTTATGAAAATGTATAGTGTGAATTGTCAATAAAGATTTTTAGATAATAATGTCAAAGAAACAATTACATGTATCACCAGCAGTACTGAGAGCCAGAAATGTTAAAAGACGAATCAATAACCAGAATTTGTAGGGCATATTCAAGCCCAATATCTTAAAATATTTGACATACAAAAACATTCTGATCTGTTGGTACCATCAGAAATTTCACTTTTTTTGGTTTTGTTTTAGTAACTATGATAGAAAGAATAGAATGGCTACCATCGTTTATTCTTAAAGGAGTAAAAAATAAAATTTACATGGGTAAATATGGGAAAATATATTTTTGAAAATAAGGTATTCGAACTATCCAAAGATCGTCCGTAGAAAAGAAAGTCGGAGAGCTAAACAGCCAAACACCAAAATTAGTGGAGGAACGAGCCGAGCTTTGTAATCATAGATTTCTGGTCTAATATTATAGTCCTTCTTGGGTTCATTTTTAAAAAACCCAACTGCACTTTTGTAAAAAAAAAAGTTCGATGGATATAATTCTTTGATACCAATTTATATTGCACAGTATATTTTAAATATAAATTTCGGGCTAGTATGGAAATACTAGCAAGTGAGCTGGGGATATGACATAATTAAAAATGGAGACAGCAAAATAGGTCGACATGTTCGTCTTCTTATCATACTGGCTTGCGGTAGATAATTAAAAAACCGCTTGACCAATTTTTTTTTCAAGTATATGAAGTTGACCCTAAAATAGAATTTTGCCGATTCAAAATTAACGTTCAGGAGTTATGGCCCTCATTACCTGGAAATTATATATATATAATTGGAAGTCTTTTAGGCAATTATTTAGAAAAATCTTTGCGAATTTTCTGAATTTTCTTAATCCTTACGTTTTAAATGATAATTAGAGTGATGATTGACAAATTCTTTTTAGATTTTAATAGTCTCATGAACTATAAAATACACGTCAAATCCAGATTGGACGGTTTGGCATTTTATTACATATTCTTATTAGAAGAAATTTTGCCAGTTTTTTGGAATATGTGTCTCTCCTTGTATTGGTGCCGGTTGGGTGAATAACATGACCGCCAGAAGCCATCATTTATTTTCGTTGGCCAATTTTTCGTTGATACTACACTATGAAATGTTTTGAAACTTTGCAGGATTGATGAAAACGATACCCTCTACAAAGTTTCCACTTTTGGTTGAAATTCATCTGCTCAACCTAGGCCTGCATTATTTCAGAATTGTGTCCGATTATCCAGACAGCAAACCCAGCTAAAACAGAACTTAGTTCAACAAAGGACCCTTTGGGAACATTAAAATCTTTTTGTTTGAAACCACTTACTACTTGACACCAGATTTGGTAGCAATGGTCCCAGTAGGGTCCATTTTCAGAATTATGATTGATGACCTGGACTTTTCACCAAGATGGCTGCCACAGACGTACCTAGTTTAACATTAGGACCTTATAAATAAATTCATTTAAAAATCATCTTGTCTGAAACTACTGAATCAATTGTATCCAGACTTGGTAGAAATAGTTTCTAGGTAGTCCTCTTTAAAACTTGTGTCCATTGATCAAGATCAATAAGATGGCCACCACAGCTGAACTTAATTTACATGATTTACGGAAGGACCCTATGGGAAAACCAGACTTAGCAGCAATAGTCCTTAGATATTCCTCCTTGAAAATTGTGTTCGATAAGCCAGACTGTGAACCAAGATGTCACAACCGAACTTTGTTTAACATAGGACCCCAGGAAAAATTCTTCTTGTCTGAAACCACTTGACCGATTTGAATCTGACTTGGCGGCTATGGTCCTTAGATGGTGCTCTTTCAGAATTTTGTCCGATGAGCTCAGAATTTTGTCCAATGAGCCGGATTTTCATTAAAGATGGGCGACACAACTGAACATAGTTTAACATAGGACTCTATGAGAAAATTCATTTAAAAATCTTGTCTGAAACCACTGAATCAATTGAAACTACATGTAGACTTTGCAGCAGTAGTCCATAGATGGTCCTCATTCACAGTTTTATCCGATGACCCGGACTGTCAACCAAGATGGCCGCCACAGCCAAACTTAGTTTTACATAGGACTCTATTGGAAATGTCAATTAAAAATATTCTTGTCTGAAACCACTGCGGCGACAATTAAAATCAGTTTTGGCAGCAATGGTTCCTAGATGGTCCTCGTTCAGAATTGTGTCTGATGACCTTGACTGACAACAAAGATGGCCGCCACATCCGAGTTTAATATAGGACCCTATGGGGAAATTCATTTTTTAGGGGGTTATTAAAAGGACCAAAAAAGCAATGTGGCTTAATATGTATCTTTTCATCCAATTGTTCAAGGGGATTTTTCCCTTTAGTTCTCTTTGATGAGTGCAAAGTTTTGCTACCTTTTATTGTTTCCTAAATATAACGGGTGAAAGTTAGCAATTTTAGAGGAATCATAATTTTCTTCTCAAAATGCATCTTGTATGTCAACAGATTTTTACAGTTTTTGAGGTATAAGGGTTAAAGGGGCAAAAAAGCAAAGAAGCTGGATTTTAATTTTTGTGTCCCCCGCAAATGCAAGCGATTCGGGGAATATAGTATTAGTATCCGTCCGTCCCAAAGACTGTGAACGCAAATCCTCTGAAACCGTTTGACGAAAATCTGTCAAACGTTGAAGGATCGTTTTTGTCATTTGTAGTTGACCATATCGTATCGCCATTTTGATTTGAAAATTTTTACGGGAGTTATGAACGCAAGTCCTACGAAACTGTTTGACAGAAATCTTCCAAACTTTGAAGGATTGTTTCTCATCATATGCTGTTTGCCATATCATATCACCGTTTTGATTTGACAATTCCTACGGGAGATTATGGGACTTTGGTCATTTTTGGGGTATTGTAACATTGACATCTTGTGAACGCAAGTCCTATGAAATCGTTTGACAGAAATCTTTCAAACTTCGAAGGATTGTTTTTCATCATATGTAGTTGACCAAAATTGTAACAGATACTACAAGGAAGAGATTCGTTTTCAATCAAACTAAAGAACAAATTCCAACTCTTAGACGAAGTAAAGGACATAGAAACATTTTGGAAAAGAATAGCGAAATGTTATAAAGAAACAGCAACCAATACTATAGGATTAAAAAAGGGTGAACATAAGCTTATATCTCCAACAAACCACGAAAACTTGTAGACGAGAGAAGACAATTGAAAGAAAGAAAAACTAACAATAGTAGATCTGAACGAGTAAAAAACAGTTCAAATGCCAATTATGCTGATAATGGCAAGGAGGTTAAGAAAAGTATGAAGAATGACAAAAGTCAATGGACAGACAACTTAATTGAAGAAGCGGAAAAAGCAGCAAGCAATGGGATGATGAAGACAGTTTATGAAGTAGCACGAAAAATTTGTAATGAAAATCAAAAGCCACCACAAGTCATCAAAGATAAGGTTGGAAATCCATTATCCAAGCATGACAAAAAATTGAAAAGATGGAAAGAACACTTCGAAGAAATTTTGAACAGACCTGAACCGGATATATGCTAAAGCTTTTCAGTATGATGTGCAGCAAAAAAGACATACGAAAGGAATGGAGTAAAAGGACTTATTGTGAAAATAAGAAAGATAGGGGATAGAACAGTATGCGATAACTACAGAGGCATGACTCTACTATATGTGCCATGTAAGGTATTCTCCAAAATCATCATTCAAAGAATTCAGACAGGAATAGAAGAAGAGGTAAGACAAGAACAAACTGGTTTCAGAAGGGGAAAAGGCACCACTGAAAAACTCTTCAACTTACGACACATCTTCTGAATGGAATGCTCCTTTATACATCAATTTTGTAGACTTTGAAAAGGCGTTTGATTCCATCCACAGGAAAAGCCTTTGGTCCATCATGAAAGCATTTCACATTCCGGACAAACTCATCACAGTTATAACAAATTGTATAACAAAATACCTATTAAATCTGATGCACTGTATGGCCATTTCGTTGACTGACAACTCATCAGCAGTGCTCGAAATCAAAATGTTGGAAATCCGGTCAAAGATATAATGATGAATTAATAAGCACAACCATCAAAACCCAAAACAATTAAAACAAACAGGAATCCAAACTCAGCTAAGGATTACCTTTGCATCAAAAGGAAGAGCCTTAGCAATTTCTAGTAAATTTTTTTCAAACTTTAAACGAACAATCTAAAGGTATTTATGTAATGAATCATGCCAGGACAAAATTCTGGCTAATGGGCTGATAATGCCGTCGGGAACTTGCAGTCCACCAGCAATGACATAGACCCAAAACCCTAATATGATACATTTGAATGTCATAGATGAAGGGATACAATCGGAATCCTTCAAAATAAAAAAAGAAATAAAGCAAGGTTGTGTTATGTCCAGCTTCTTATTTCTGTTAGCCATTGACCATGTCATGAAGCAAACAACAAAAGAAAATGAAACATGAATAAGATGGAAATCTACCGCCAAATTAGAAAACCTTGATTTCGCAGATGATCTTGTACTACTAGCTTCCAAATTCCAATATATACAGTTGAAAGGGCGTCGTGGTGTAGTGGGTAGCGCTACGACTACGAAGCCAAAGGTCCCTGGTTCGATTCCCGTTCGGGATGAAAATTTCAGGGATCAAATTTGCGACGCCCTATCGACACCATTAGCGAGGATGTCTCGGTTAACAATGCTAGTCCGTCGGATGGGGACGAAAAATGGCTGTCCAGTGTTAAGGGAGAGCAACACCCTTAGCAAGTTAAAGACTCCTCTGTAGATGTCGAAAAAGAGTAGGCTAAAATACCACTACAGGGGTCGCTCTCGCACCCAGCTTTAGTGGAGATGGATTAGTATAAGTTGATTTAACTTGTTACCCAATCAACTATAAATAAATAAGTTCAAACTAAGAAAATGGCAGCAAGATAGAATTAAATATCAATCAAACCAGGACAAAATTAACACGGATGAACACCACAAATAACAACCCGGGAAGATGAACGAGAAAGACCTAGAGGATGTCGATACCTTCACATACCTAAAAGGAATACTGTCAGGATTTTCTGTTTGGACGGGTAGTTTGAAAAATATGATGATTTGAACTTTTTGTAGGCTTCAAAACAGACATGTTGTTGTGGGGGTATTAGTCCCCTTCAGGACAGTTCTAGTTTATCTTTCATCTGGTCTTGTGGTGGGTTTAATATTTCTGTTTAATGTATATTATAATATTTAACGCTCTATTGGACCAATCATAATGGTGCGTGCACACTTACTTTAGTTCTTTACCTGTCGCAATGTTGCAGTCGTATCATGCTACGCTTAGCTAAGCCCTTTATTACGTACATGTATATATAAACATTATAAATAATTATAGATTATTACATGGCATTTTCCATATCGGTCCATGTATCAGCCCGAGATTTGGGTCGAGGGCTGATGCTACGGCCATTATGGAAACTTTATTGTGGAAGAAGTAGGATTTTAGTCAATCTTTTTATGAATAGGACAAGGTGTTGAATTGCCGCCTCACTGGGAGAAAATGGATACTAATGAAAACATCAAAATAACTGCGCTTCCCAGTGGTAGTTCTGAATACAAAAAAGTGTCACAAGACTTCTCGGCCAGCGTCGGATCGCCTAACAGTATAATAAAGGTAATTTAAATTTAAAGTTTTCTTAATGTCGTATAATAGTTCCGTCCCTGATATATCTCATACTGACAATTGCCAAAAAACTCAATGTTATAAATTCTGAGGAAAAAGGGAAAAAACGGAAACATTGTTAGTATTTTTGGTCCAGTCCTACCAGATGCCTTGGATGCTGGATTTTACCTGAAAATATGAGATATGGCATAATTTCCTTCGAAGATGTGAACATTTTTAGAAGTGTTTGACGTTATAAATAACATTGATCAGGGTAAAAAAACTTTAATTTCCGAATGCAAGAGAATCCGATAATTTGCTAGTGAACAGATAAGTAGTATTTCTCTGCATAAAGATACGTAACAATATCCTCAAAAACTTCAATGTGTGGTATCCTTGCATTTTTTTAACATTTGTTAGTTGATTTATCTTGAAATTCAGTTACCAAATATCTATAAAAAACTATATACCGAAATAAATTGATGCACTGTATGGCCATTTCGTTGATTGAAAACTCATCAGCAGTGCTCGAGATCAAAATATTGGAAAACCGGTTAAAGATATAATTATGAATTAAACAGGAATCCAAACTCAACTAAGGGTTACCTCTGCATCAAAAGGAAGAGCCTTAGAAATTTATAGAAATTCTTGTCAAATTTTGAACGGAAAATTTTAAAGGAATTTAAGTAATGAATCATGCAAGGACAAAAATTCTGGCTACTGGACTGATAATGCCATCTGGGACTTACAGATCTGTGATGTAACAAGTGTAATAAATCACCCGAAAGCTACGCACAAACGCCAGTTATTTATTGTACATTTTAAGCATTCAAGTTTCAAAATTAGTTACATGTATACAATAATTATTGCTCATCAGTCATGGGGTGTCATTATTATTTTTTTTTGCTAACCTGGAATAAAGGTCCTCGGCGGACGTGGTAGTGCGAAATCTGTTTTATCTCGGGGCCACATATGAGCTATTGGTATCACATGCCATCCGTCGTCGTAAACTTTTTTAAAGATCTTTTACTCAAAGACCATTTGGCCAACTTGAACCTAACAATGATCCTAATGTGGTTCTCTTTCATAGTCATACCCGATGAACTCGCCCGTCGCCTATATGGCCGTCAGAGCCGAACACAGTTTAACATAGACCCTATGCGAAAATTCACTTACAAATCTTCTTATTGGAAACCATTTGACCAGTTTGAATTTAACTTTTGCAGCAATGGTCTTTTGGCAGTTCTTTTTTTAGGATTGTATCAGATGACCTCGGCCGCCGTCCAAGATGGCCACCTAGCCGGTCATAGTTAAATATAGGACCCAATGGAAAGATTCACTTTAAAGTTTTGTATGACATCAGTGAACCAATTGGAACCTATGATGAATTTTCATTTGGTGGTATTCTATAAGAATTATATCCGGTTACCTCGCCTGCTGTCCAAGATGGCTACCAAAGGCGAACTTAGCTTAACATCGAAACCTTTAAACATATTAAAGCCAGTGAACAGTTCCAAGCTCCTACCCAACACCACAACTTCCTACGATTTAATGGTTACCTCATTTACATAAAAATCCATGCAGTTTTATTGTCTGTTCTTTTAACAAGTTATGTTACCTGTATAAAAAAAAAACTTGTCATTAATTATTGTTACAAATTTTATGAACATTCGGCAAAGATTGTTTTTGGAGTGTATAGAGGACAAATATACCTAAGGAGCAAACAAACAAATAAACACTGAAACTAAACAAAATGAACAACACGAACTCTATTAAAACCAGGAGTGATCTCAGGTGCTCTGGGAATGTAGGCAGTTCCCGCTCCGAATACGGCACCCGTCCTGAAGTTCGACAGAGTCAATCCGGTGGTAGTCACAAATCGGTGGAAGTCCATTAAATGTTAGGACAGTGGGAACAGGTCCAACATCATCTTCAATATTGGAACACAGTAATGGTCAAAGTCAATCATTTCGCGATGACAACCGTAAATTTCTTAAGTGATGACGTGAACTGAAGCTGCTTTTGTGCCAGCAGTAATCCTCTTTGTCGAAAGTCATGGTAACTCGCGTTTGCCCTTGAATATCGGATAAGCTGAGAAACGTAGACGCCATATGCGGGTGATGCTGGTATGTTGCTACTCAAGAAGGGAACGTTAATAATAGAAAAGTTGAAGTCATCACGTTTGTAATAAAGTTTTGTCTTCAAATGTCCCTCATTGACTATTTCGATTAACATTAATCCAAATATGGAGTGTTATTTCAGACTTTTTAGTAGAGCGACAGTATTCAACCTGCAAGTATGAGAGCCTTAGCTAGTTATACAGATACAATGAGCAACTTCCCTTGGTATCTGTTGCGGCTAAACAATCAATCGGATTCATCAATTTTAAATCAAATTACGAAAGGAACATTTTCCATATTTCTGGACTAGCCATAATCATTGAATTTCACATCAAAGATTTATACTGTATATACTTGAAACATTCTAGTATGTCATGTGCTAATAATTATGTGTTTGTTCTGAAACGAATTGTGTGAAAAAAAATCATTATTGTTAAATGTAGATGTCCCCCTGAGGATCTAATTGGGAAAATAAAATATCTTGTATTTTGATAATCATACTGTATTGTTGTTTTTAGCTCACCTGGCCTAAAAGGCCAAGTGAGCTATTCTCATCACTTTGTGTCCGTCGTCGTCGTAAACTTTTCACATTTTCATCAACTCCTCTGAAACCTCTGAGCCAATTTAAACCAAACTTTAGTTGAATTGTCCGGTCCCCTTTAAAATTTATGTTCGGTTTTCCCGGCCGCCATCCAATATGGCCGCCATGGTCGGACATAGTTTAACATTGGACCCTATGGAAATTTTAACATTTTCGTTATCTTCTCTGAGACCACTGGGCCAATTTGAACCAAATTTTGGTGGAATGGTCATTGGGTGGCCCCTTTTTAGCTCACCTGGCTATGCCAGGGTGAGCTTTTGCCATCACTTTTCGTCCGTCGTCCGTCCGTCGTTCCGTCCGCCGTAAACGTTTCATTCAAAAATCTCCTCTGAAACCTCTGGGCCGATTGGTTTAAAACTAAATAGGAATGATCTATGACATGTCCTCTACAAACGATCCTCAATTTATTTTGATCTGACATAAAACATGGCTGTCGTAGCTAAAAATAGAATATACATCTAGGGGTGCATGTGTTGTTTTTGGCTTATAAAAGTGAAATGTAAATTTGAAAAATGTTTGCCATGTTGAGATCTACCTACCCTGAAATTTTAAAGGAAATCCCAAAACCCATTTAGGAGTTGTTGCCCTTTTTTGGTCAAATTTTCAAAATTTTTTCATTCAAAAATCTTCTCCTCTGAAACCACAGGGCCGATTGGTTTGAAACTTAATAGGAATAATCTATGACATGTCCTCTACAAACGATCCTCAATTTATTTTGATCTAACATAAAACATGGCTGTTGTAGCTAAAAATAGAATATAGGGGTGCATTGTTGTTTTTGGCTTATAACTTAAAAAACGTTACAGATATCAAAAATCTGACATGGGGTAAAATTGATCAGCATGACAAGATCTACCTACCTGAAATTTTGAAGGAAATTCCAAAACCCATTTAGGAGTTATTGCCCTTTTTTCGTCAAATTTTCAAAATTTAACATTTTTCGTCATTTATCTCCAAAACTATTTAAGATAGAAGTGAAATGTTATTTGAAAATGTTTGCCATGTTGAGATCTACCTACCCAGAAATTTTAAAGGAAATCCCAAAACCCATTTAGGAGTTGTTGCCCTTTTTTTGTAAAATTTTCAAAATTTTTTCATTCAAAAATCTTCTCCTCTGAAACCGCTGGGCCGATTGGTTTGAAACTTAATAGGAATGATCTATGACATGTCCTCTACAAACGATCCTCAATTTATTTTGATTTGACATAAAACATGGCTGTCGTAGCTAAAAATAGAATATAGGGATGCATGTGTTGAGATAGAAGTGAAATGTAAATTGAAAAATTTTTGCCATGTTGAGATCTACCTACCCTGAAATTTTGAAGGGAATCCCAAATTCTATTTAGGAGTTATTGGTTTGTGTAATTTGAGGTCGGGTTCTGTTACATTTATTTAAGGTTCACCCTTATTCCTTGTCGTTTGTGGACACATTGATTTTTTGTCAATTACTTTAGTTCTAGGGAACCATTCTTTATGAAATTTTAACACAGTGTTCATTGGCTCAAAACAAAGGGATATGTTTTGGGTATTATAATCCCTCCCATTTTGAAAAAGGAACTAAACAGGGCCAAATTTGTTGTTTTCATTAGACACTCTGCTATGCCAGAATAAGTTTTTGCTATCACTTTTCGTCTGTCGTTTGTCCATCGTAGATATCTTCCTAGACCAACTGAAACCAAACTTGGTCAAATACATTTTAAAAAATGTGTCAAGCAGGTTCACACCCCATCCAAGATGACTGCCAAAAGGAAACATAATATAACATAAAAAAATGTAACAATATCGAGTAAATGTACACCAGACAAAAATCTCAATGAATACATTGAATAAAAACCAATACAGACACTGTCATCCGTTGCCCGACAAAAGGACCAAAAATAATACCAACATATAAACATCCACATGGAATTCATAAAAAACTCAGAAACCACTGAACCAAAGTTGCAATAGTCTTTAGGTGATCCCTTGAAGAATACTGTCCAGCATGTCAGCACTCCAACCAGTACTACCACCATCAGGGAATATATTTTAACATTAAACCTTATGAAAAATAAATCTTCAACAAATTTTCCCTGAACAATTGAACCAATTGCAACAAACTTGGTCAAATAGTTGATTAATTGTCCAATGAAAACCAGACTCCAGGTGAGCGATACAGGCTCTGGTGAGCCTCTTGTTAAAATTGTGTTCGGTTTCCCCGAAAGCCATCCAACATGGCTGCCATTGCCGGATTTAGTTTAACTTTGAGCCTATGGGAATTTTACTTTTTCGTCAACTCCTCTGAAACCATTGAACCAATTTAAACCAAACTTTAGTATGGTCCCCTTTAAAATTTGTGTTCTGTTTTCCCGGGCGCCATCCAATATGGCTGCCATGGTCGGACATAGTTTAACATTGAACCCTATGGGAATTTTAACATTTTCGTGATCTTCTCTGATACCACAGGGCCAATTTGAACCAAACTTTGGTGGAATAGTCATTGGGTGGCCCCTTTTAAAAATGTGTTCGGTTTCCCCGAAAGCCATCCAACATGGCTACCATTGCCGAACTTAGTTTCACATTGAGCGTATGGGAATTTTACTTTTTCGTCAACTCCTCTGAAACCATTGAACCAATTTAAACCAAACTTTAGTATGGTCCCCTTTAAAATTTGTGTTCTGTTTTCCCGGGCGCCATCCAATATGGCTGCCATGGTCGGACATAGTTTAACATTGAACCCTATGGGAATTTTAACATTTTCGTTATCTTCTCTGATACCACAGGGCCAATTTGAACCAAACTTTGGTGGAATAGTCATTGGGTGGCCCCTTTTAAAAATGTGTTCGGTTTCCCCGAAAGCCATCCAACATGGCTACCATTGCCGAACTTAGTTTCACATTGAGCGTATGGGAATTTTACTTTTTCGTCAACTCCTCTGAAACCACATAACCAATTTAAACCAAACTTTAGTTGAATGGACCTTGGATGGTCCCCTTTAAAATTTGGGTTCGGTTTTCCAGGGCGCCATCCAATATGGCTGCCATGATCGGACATAGTCTAATCATGGGCCCTATAGGAATTTTAACATTTTTGTTACCTTCTCTGAGACCATTATGCCAATTTAAACCAAACTTTAGTGTAATGGTCCTTGGGTAGTCCCTTTTAAAACTTGTGTTCAACTTCCCCGAACGCCATCCAACATGGTTGGCATTGCCGGACTTAGTTTAACATTGAGCCTATGGCAATTTTACTTTTTCATCAACTCCTCGGAAACCACTGAACCAATTTAAAAAAAATTTAGTGGAATAGTCCTTGTATGGTCCCCTTTAAAATTTATGTTTGGTTTTCCAGGGTGCCATCCAATATGGCTGCCATGGTCGACATGGTTGAATGGTCCCTGGGTGGCCCATTTCCAAAAATACATCTGGTTTCCCCGACTTGCAACCGACATAGCTGCTGTTACTAGAAATAGAAAAAATGGGGGATGAAACTACAAGGCCAATTGGAACCAAACTTGGCACATGTGGCAGTAATGGTCCTTAGGAGGTTCTCTTTCAGAAGTATGTCCGATGACCCGGACTGTTACCAAGATGGCCGCCACAGCCAAAATTAGTTAAACATAGGGCCCTATGGGAAAATTCATTGAAAAATCTTCTTGTCTGAAACCACTTGACCAATTGAAAACAAACTTTGCAGCAATGGTATTTATGTGGTCCTCTTTCAGAATTGTGTCCGATTTCGTGGACTGTAAACCAAGATGGCCAACACAGCCGAACTTTGTTTAACACTATGGGAAATTCACTCAAAAATCTTCTTGTCTGAAACCATTAAGCCAATTACAACTAGACTTAGTTTAACATAGGGCCCTATGGGAAAATTCATTGAAAAATCTTCTTGGCTGGAACCACTTGGCCAATTGGAACCAGACTTGGCAGCAATGGTCTTTAGATGGTCCACTTACAGAGGTCTGTCCGATCACCCGGACTGTCAACCAAGATGGCCGGCACAAGTGAAATTAGTTTAACATAGGGCCCTATAGCAAAATTCATTGAAAAGTCTTCTTGTCTGAAACCACGTGACATGTTGGAACCAGATTTGGCAGCATTGGTCCTTAGGAGGTCCTCTTTCAGAAATGTGTCCGATTTCGTGGACTGTGAACCGAAATAGCCACCACAGCAGAACTTAGTTTAACATAGGACCCTATGGGAAATTCACTCAAAAATCTTCTCGTCTGAAACCACTAAGCCAATTAGAATTAGACTTAGTAGCAATGGTCCTTAGATGGTCCTCTTTCAGAATTGTGTCCGATCACCCGGATTGTCAACCAAGATGGCCGCCACAGCTGAATTTAGTTTAATATAGGACCCTATGGGAAAATTGATTTAAAAATCTTCTTGTCTGAAACCACTTAGCCAGTTGGGACAAGACTTAGCATTAATGGTCTTTAGGTGGTTCTCTTTTAGAAATGTGTCCATTGAATGGACTGTCAACCAAGATGGCTGTCACAGCCGAACTTAGTTTAACATAGAACCCTATAGAAAAACCAGCTCAAGGTGAAAGGTTAAATCAAGGTGAGTGATACAGGCTCTTTAGAGCCTCTAGTTATAGTGTAACGCATACACCAGAGTGTCAGGATAGATAATGGGGGGTTTGGGTTTCCATTAAACCGGTTTAACCCCACCACTGTGAAGTTTCAGACTTCAGACTATCAGAAGCCAGACTATCCTGGCTCTCTGTTGTGGTTATGTTTGTGCTCTTTCATGTTATTTTTTTCTGGAGTTCTATCAGTTGGGTTGCTTTGATTGATTGTTATGTCATTGTTGACCTTTCCTGTTGTGCATTTGTATACCCCCGCTCCAAAGGAGAAGGGGTATACTGTTTTACCCTTGTTGTTCCGTGCGTGCATCCGTCCGTCTGTCCGTAACAAAATTTTTCGTCACACTTTTCTCTGCAACTACTCAACACAACCGCTTGATATTTTGTCACAAGCCTTCAAAAGATACCACATACGTTTTCGGACCAAGACGACGTCAACGTTCTGTTTGACAACTTCGTTTAGTTTTCTACCTTACGGTTTTGAATACAAAATTTTTCGTCAAACTTTTCTCTGCAACTACTCATAACAGACGCTTAATATGTTGTGACAGGCCTTCTATAGGTACGTTTATTATGGGATTTGTTTCCGAAACAAGGCAACATCAACTTCCTGTTTGACAACTTCGTTTATTTTTTTTAACTTTTGGCTTACATACCAAACTTTTCGTCACACTTTTCTCTGCAACTACTCGTCACAACCGCTTGATATTTTGTCACAAGCTTTTTATAGGTACACCATATGGTGGGATATGTTTTCAAACCAAGGCGACATCAACGTCCTGTTTGATGACTACATTTCTTTTTCGACTTTATCCGGCAGGGGTATCAATAGTGAGCAATGACTTACAGTACACCTTGTGTCGTATATTTAAGAAAATTCACTAACGGTCCTCAGAATTGCATAATTACCCAGATTGTCAACCAAGATGGACAAATTAAACAACTGATTCTGCTTTAAGTCTGCAAAAAGTGAGTGATACATGCTTTTGGGAACCTCTAGTTTATCTCTAAACCACTTTGAAAGTTGAGACCAATCTTTGGTGAAATTGTCCATGTGTTACTCCCAGTCACAAAATGTGTTTAGGGGTCTACATCTTGGACCATCTTTTACAATTAGTGGAAAAATTATTCGGTTATTTAAAATTACCACTGAAATTACTTGGCCAAGTAATACCAGTATGACCACAGTTACGAAAATTAGAAAAATACCTCCCATCTCCACTGTATTTGAGAGCATCGATGATCCAAATTGAGCAATGGGTTACTATTGTGATTTCCTTAGCTAGAGGATGAATTATTACAATATAATAAATCTTATAATGATTGTATTTATAATACCAAGTATGATAGATAGTTACTTTATGTTAATTGATATTTACTTTTCGTTTTGTTCGACCTAGTGTGTGTGTAACTCCCATCCTACCAATGTGTAAATGAAACAAATGAAAATCAATGAATTATTTAGGAATCTTATTTTTTGAAAGATATAAACCAAAAATCAATAAATGTTAATGAAATTACGTTATTTAGCTTATAACTGACAAATATTACTTCCTTTGCTTTCCATTGTGGTTAGTAGAATAGCCGGACCGTCCAGTTATTATTTGAGGCGGAGGAACCGGAGCATCCGGATATGACCTCTCCCGGATATATTTGGGGCGGAGGATCATGACTTCAATATCTTTTTTTCATTTTCATTTTTCTTAATTTTTTTTATTTATTTATTTTTTTTTTTTAATTTTTTAACAATTTTTTGTTGAGGCATCCATGTTTCATGGCGTCATGGCAGTGAAAAACGGATTGAAACATGTCTTCTCTTGCTCCGTGCTGCTCTCTGCTGCTCATCACTGCTCTTCTCTTGCTCGATGCAGCTCTCCGCTGCTCATTGCTGTTCTTCTCTTGCTCCATACTGCTCTTCGCTGCTCAGCATCATGCTCTTGTGCTCATTTCGGTTTTTTTGTCTGCTGCTGCGTGTTGCTCTTCGCTGCTCATTGCTACTCAGCACCATGCTCTCATGCTCATTTCGGTTTTTGTTGCTGCTGATGCACTGTACTCATTTTGCTCTTCTTTTGCTCCATGCTGCTCATCACTGCTTTTCTTTTCTCCATGCTGCTCTGCTGCTCTTTTTCGCCATGCTGCTCAGCACCATGCTCTCGTGCTCATTTCAGTTCTTGCTGCTGCTAGTGGAGGCCGATTGTCGTTAGTCAAAGATTGGATCTTACATCCGGGTGATTTGAAAGACCACTCTGCATTTATCCAGTGAGGCTTGTGATCCGATGAGGAAGGCGAACAGTCCCCATGGGACGTTATTATGAATAGAACATTTCAAGAAGTCGGAATGGAAGAAGACAAGTCAAATATAGAGATATGTTTGACTCATACAGAGAAGAAATGAGCGAAGAGCAGGATGGAGCAAGAGAAGAGCAGCGGAGAGCAGCATGGAGAAAGAGAGAAGCAGCAAAGAGCAGCATGGAGCAAAAAATAAAAAAAATAAAATACAAAATATAAAAAAAAATAAAAATAAAAAAAAAATAAAAAAAAGTAATGCAGCCTACATATGTTTATACATATATAGCCAGTCACAAGCCTGGACAAATGCAGAGTGGCCTAAAAAAAATAGGGAGAGGACTAATGCAGCTTATGATAACCAGTCACAAGCCTGGATAGATGCAGATTGGTCTTTCAAATGACCCGGATGTAAGGGTGCTTCCGCAGATACAATCTGACTAACGACAATCGACCACCACTAGCAGCAGTAGTAGCAGCAAAAAACTGAAATGAGCACGACAGCATGGTGCTGAGCAGCGATGAGCAGCATGGAACAAAAGAAGAGCAAAATGAGTTTATTATAGCGAGCACAAGAGCATGGTGCTGTCCAATGACGAAGAGCGAAGAGCAGCATGGAGCAAGAGAAGAGCAGCGATGAGCAGCGGAGAGCAGCATGGAGCAAGAGAAGACATTTTTCAATCTGTTTTATACTTTCATGACGTCATAAAACACGGATGCCTCGTCAAAAATTTAAAAAAAAATGATTAAAAATTTAAAACAAAATTTAAAACAAAAAAAAAACATTTTTAGCTCACCTGTCATAAAAGGACATATGAGCTTTTAGCAATACTTGGCGTCCGTCGTCCGTCGTCCGTCCGTCTGTAAACTTTTACATTTTCATCTTCTCCTCTTAAACCCCTGGACCTATTGAACTGAAACTTGTCCTGAAGCTTCTATGGAAGGTCCTTTACAACGTTTGCATAAATCATCCAGATCCCTTGTCTGTGAAACAAAATGGCCGCCATGAGCATTTACTGTTCTGATTGGTCGAAATTTAAAACTTCTCCTCTGAAACCGTAAAGCCAAATGAACTGATTTTTTGGTATGGAGCATCTATGGAAGGTCCTTTACAAAGTTTTCCTAAATCTGCTTGGTCTGTGAAACAAAATTTACATGTTCTGATTGGTCGAAATTTTAAACTTCTCCTCTGAAACCGTAAAGCCACATGAACTGATTTTTTGTATGGAGCATCTATGTAAGGTCCTTTACAAAATTTGCATAAATCATCCCGGTCCGTGAAACAAAATGGTTGCCATGAGCATTTACATGTTCTGATTGGTCGAAATATAAAACTTATTCTCCTCTGAAACCATAAAGCCAAATGAACTGATTTTTGATATGGAACATCTATGGAAGGTCCTTTACAAAATTTGCATAAATCATCCCAGTCCGTGAAACAAAATGGTTGCAATGAGCATTTACATGTTCTGATTGGTCGAAATTTAAAACTTCTTCTGTGAAATCGTAAACCCAAATGAACTGATTTTTGGTATGAAATTAGCATGTATGGAAGGTCCTTAACAAAGTTTGCATAAATCTTCCCAGTGCGTGAAACAAAATGGCCAGGTGAGCGATACAGGCTCAACCCACTGAGCCTCTTGTTTTTAAATGTAGCGGGAAAATCCATCGCGCCAACAACTTTGAGTTTCGGTCACGTGACTTCCGCTTCCGGTGACATAATTTCCACTTGACGTTATGATCCTCTGCCTCAAATATCATATCCGGCTCCTCCGCCTCAAATAATAACTGAACGGTGCGCCTACACTGCTGTGGTTACTACATTATGTTAGCTTTAAAAACGTTTATTATAGTAATAAAAGTTTTTTGAAGTAATTTATCAATGTGTAAACTCGGACGATTCACTCACAAGGTAAAAAAAAGTCCGAAGAGTTGTGAGTGATAAGCCCGAGTTTACACATTAATAAATTCCGTAAATATAACCTTTATTACTTATAATTCCAAAGTAATGCAGAAATATAACGTTTTTCATTTGAAATTAACATTGTCCTCATGCACTTTATTGCATGCGTTCGTATTCATGCGCACGACGTCATGAAAAGAATTTATCAAGTTATAACCTTTTTACCGGAAGTTGCTGTTAGCCAATGAAATTACTGCATTTGATGTTTTGAAAACAACATATTGTAATTATAGTTTTATTTTTTATTTATTTATTTTTATTTTTTTTCGGCTAACCTGACCCAAAGGGTCAAGTGAGCTATTCTCATCAATTGGGGTCCGTCGTCCGTCGTCGGCCGTTAACTTTTACAAAAATCTTCTCCTATGAAACTACTGGGCCAAATGGAACCAAACTTGGCCACAAGCATCATTAGGGTATCTTGTTTAACAGATGTGTCCGATATCCCCGTCTGCCAACGAACATAGCCGACATGGCTATAAATAGAACATAGGGGCAAACTGCATTTTTTGTCTTATATCTCAAAAACTAAAGCATTTAGAACAAAACTGACATGGGGGTAAAAATGGTCATCAGGTCAAGATCTACCTGCTATGAAATTTTCAGATGAATCGGTCAACCGTTTGTTGGGTGATTGCCCCTGAATTGTTAATTTTAAGGAAATTTTGCAGTTTTAGGTTATTAACTTGGATATTATTATAGATAAAGACAAACAGTAAACATCAAAAATGTTCAGCAAAGTAAGATCTACAAATAAGTCAAATGACCAAAATCGTCAATTGAACCCTTATAGGAGTTTTTGCCCTTGAAAGATAATTTACATGTAAACAGAAAATAATGGTCTTACATATTGTCACAGATGTTTAGAGCATAACTTGAAATAAATTAAGTGGTGGCTGTACAAGTAAAATGGGGGGTCACAGGTCAAGGTCATTGAAAAGATCCATAGATACCGATGAAAACGTCCCTAGCAACAGATGAAAAAGTCCCTAGAAACCATATATATTTGGGTTAAGAACCTTATAATTTACCTGTTCAAGTCAAAATGGAAGGTCAAGAGTCAATGCCATTGAAAAAGTCCATAGCAACGGATGAAAAAGTCCCTTGCAACCATATCTTTTTGGGTTCAGGATTATATATCTAGCTGTACAGGTTAATATTAAGGAGAAAATTGCGATGGTATACATTAAATATCAAAAATAATCATTGATGCAAGAGCTACACAAAATATAACAGGTGAACGATTCGGGCTCTTGGGAGCCTCTTGTTGTATGAAACCAACGCGAATAAGATCTGGCAAAAATGATTCTTGAGTCATCCTCGTATAAAGGTATATCAAACGAGCGGTGCCGGTTACCAAGATAACCACAAAGACCGATCTTATTTAACATAAGACCTATAATCCACCCTTAGATTTCTTGTCTAAAACAACTGAACCAATTGGAACCAAACCTGGCATGTCATTATTGGTGTTCTTTCAAAATTGTATTTGATTACTTGGACTGCCAACCAAGATGCCCGTCAAAGTCTTACTTAGTTTATAGTTCTAGGATCCTATTGGAAAATTCATTTAAGGATTATCTTGTTTTTGAACCACTTACCCAGTTGGAACCGAATTTCAAAAGCAAATATTGCACTCGTGGTCCTCTTTCAAAATCTATTCGATTATCAGAACGGCTAACCAAAACGGCCGCAAAAGCCAAACTTCGTGTAACATAAGACCCTATTGGAAAAATTCGTTTAAAGACTTCATTGTCTGAAAGCACTTAGCCAATGAGAACTTCCCATCAATTGTCCTCAAGGGATATACTTTTTTCAAAAGTATTTCCGATGATCTGTGCTGCAAAGCAAGATTATCACGAAGGTCTGTATTAGTTGAACAGAGAAACCAAGGGAAATTTACTTTTGACTGAAACCTACAGCAACCAAACCAAATCTATCGTGGATTTTCAAATGATACAGATTACTGTTTTCATGGTATAGATACATTAAAGTTATATACAGCTCGACTTCTGCGTCTTCTGCGTCTTTCATTGATATCGTTATTTTATTATTATCCCCGCACTTCGAATGAAGTTCGAGGATATTTGTAATCGGTCCGTCTGTCCGTTCGTTAGATAATATTGTCTCCAGAACTCCTCGTTCATTTTTCACGTCATGCATTTCATTTCTATACAGTATAGTAAAAAACTGTATGTAGATGCGCAATAAGGTTTTAGAATTTTGATTTTCAAAAAATGGGGCCCCACAGGTGTCGAATTTCAAAAATTGGTAATTTAAACTTGTGACATAAACTTTTCGTTCATATTTCATTTTATGCTTTTAATTTCTATACAGTATTATCATATACTGTATGTAGATGTGCAATAAGGTTTTAGATTTTTGATTTTCTAAAATAGAGGCCCACAGGGGTCGAATTTTGAAAATTGAAAATTTAAGCTTGTGACCCGAACTACTCCGTGCATTTAATTTATATATAGTATTGTCACATACAATGTGTAGATGCGCAATAAAATAAATTTAGAATTTTGATTTTCAAAAATTGTGGCTTACAGAGGTCGAATTTCGAAAATTGGAAATTGAAGCTTGTAACTTGCACTCCTGGTTCATTTTTAATTTTATGATTTTAATTCCTATACAGTTTTGTCACAAAGTATATGTAGATTCGCAATAAAGTTTTAAAATTTTGATTTTCAAAAATTGGGACCCACAGGGGTCGAATTTCGAAAATTAGAAATTAAAGCTTGTGACTTAAACTCCTTATTCATTTTTCATTTTATGCGTTTAATTTCCATACAGTATTTCCACCTACTGTATGTAGATGCGCAATAAGGTTTTGGAATTTTGATTTTCACAACCTGGGGCCCACATGGGTTGTATTTCCGAAATAGGGAATTTAAGCTTGTGACTTGAACTCCTCTTTCATTTTTCATTAGATTTAGCAAATTTATTTGTATATTTTATTGTTCCTTATTATCTGTAGATGTGCGATAAGGTTTTGAATTTTCGAAATCGATTAAGGGTTCTAATTTTGGGACCGAAAATGGTGAAATTGCTAATTTTGCGTTGTCTCTGGAAATACTTATTCATTTTTTTGTTTCAGTGGTTTTATTTGTTTATAATATTGTTCTTCACCATGTGTAGATGTGCAATAAAGTTTTCAATTTTGAAATTTGATCCAGGCTTCCGATTTTTAGACTGAAATTGTGAAATTGCTAATTTTTCACTGTTTGTGCAGTGCGGAGATGGACATCATTTATGATGGCACCAATTTCTACTATTATTTAAAATTAATTAAATCAAATTCCGTACAGTAGCTAGATGTGTAAATAATTTATGCATTTGAAATATTGTAGATAGAAAAAATTCAGAACAAATTGTTATATCAGCAGTACATAGCAAAAAAGACATCTATGGAGTCTGAAAACCCACCAAGTCAAGAAAACGAAATGGTGTTGTGGCATGGCACAAGTATTGATTCTGTGGACAGTATAAATACATACGGATTTAATAGGAGTTTCTGTGGAAAAAATGGTAAGTCTGAAATCTTAAAAGTCTAAATTAAAGCAAAAATACCAATCATAATATAAAGAAGATTCAAGCTTAAGTAAACGTCAGCTTTCTTTATATAGTTTACAGTATTTGCTATATTTTTTATTTTTATTATAGCCAAAGTATCCATGGGTTTATTTTGTAGCTGTGGTTTATGGAAATGGAGTTTACTTTGCAAAAGAGGCATCTTATTCAGCGCAAGATAGGTATTCCCCAGCAGATCACAATGACCACAGACGTATATACATGTGCAAAGTTTTAGTCGGAATGTATGCAGAGGGAAAACACGGCATGAAGGTACCACCGACTAGAGGACCAGCAAGTCATATTTTATATGACAGTACAGTAGATGATACATCCAGTCCAAATATATTTGTGATATTTCAAGATGCACAAGCTTATCCGGAGTACCTGATAGTTTTTAACTGACAACTTGATAACTATATATATATATATATATATATATATATATATATACACACACACACACACACACACACAATTGAAATGATGATCAACAATAAAATAAAACAAAGCTTGAATTAAAACAATAATTCAAACTTCGCAAAATTTTCGGATCACTGAGATTCTTTATCAATTTTATTGGGTTGCAAATATATATATATATCGCTAGCGAAGCGATGGAGGCTTTTGTCCGTGCATCATGCAGTCCTTTCGTCTGTACTTCCGCACCTATTTGTGCAACTATTCGTACACCAGTGAATGGACTACAACTTTTGCAGTTTCTTCAGTACAAATTGGCATTGTGCATTTTGGGGTTTTCCACAGATAAACATGGACTTTGCAATGTTTTCATGTAATGTAAGGGGGTATGCATGCCACGGCCTCAACTCCTCCTAAGTCGATGAATGGATTTCAGTGAAACTTTTATGGAATCTTAAGTATACATTGCCATTATGCACCAGCTATTTTATTTTTCATCAGAATGATTTTTGGGATTTTCCACATACAAACATGGACTTTACCGTTCCTTCTTAACAATCAGTTTTCGGAATAACATTTTGTTGGCAGTGTTTAGGTTGACTATCAATTTCTATTTTAAAAGTCTCCAAAAAAAGTTTTGAGACTTCTTGTTTTTGGTGCAGTTCTTATTATTTTTATCATTCCCTCTTGGAGATCCCAACCCTATAATGAAATATATTTTTACTTCTTATGGGAAGATGCATTTACAATGTATTTATGTAAATTTCGAGATTCCTTCAAAATAACACGTTTTAATGACTTGTAAATGGCTTAGATATCCACCCTAAAACCTTGTTGGACCTTCTAATGGGAATTCCTTATACAGTAGCTTATGGGGAACTGCGTTTGGGATACTTAGTGTTGGCATCCAAACACAATTATTATGTGTTTATTTATTATTCATTTATTTATATATTTATTCATTTTAAGAATTTTCTTGTAGATGGCCGCCAAAGCCGGTCTTAGTTTAACATAAATTCCATTAGGAAAAATTCACTAATCTAAAAATTATCCAATCATTAATGGCTCTTTTGGGACCTTATCACCCGTGTTTGTCAGAGGAATTGCAAAAAACGATATTTTTTAAATCCATCTTCAACTAGACATGTGAAAATTATTGGCTTCTTCTTAAAACGGTGATTATAACTTTTTGTGTATATATATACACTTGCACTAATTGTATTGTTTGTTTGTATCATGCTTGTCAGAGACATTAGTTTTATATGTTTTATGGCAATTAAATATTATTATATTAAATTCAATCATAGCCAAATCAGGCGCTGGGGCCTATATTGCATATCCGATCGGTATCAAATTAACAAGTAGTAATCATTCGTGACAGGTTTCACATCCATTGGCCACTTATTTTCAGAAAAGAAGTTCTTGAAAATTTAACCAACCAGAAAGCCCTTTTTGGGGTCTTGTCCCCAGATTTTTTATCAAGAAAGATATAAAGTTAACAATAATTTGCGTCTTCATTTATATCACTTCCACCATGTTTGGTATCAATCTATTCAAACCGTTCGTAAAGAAAAATTTTTTTAATACATTTTCCAAGATTCCATAGCTTTAATATAAACATTAAGACACTTTGCCGTAGGTTCTTATGTTAACATAGTCGGACGATATCGGCCATCTTAAATTTCTGATCGGAACCGAAGTGATAAGGTGAGCTAAAAAAAAAGTCAAAATTAGTATTTTATGAGTTTGGCAGTAAAAATGTTAGGATGAAAAAAAGTACTAGAATGCTTGTTAACTGCTAGTATATTATGTATATACCAACTGGCTAAAATTTACTCTAACGAATGCATCATATATAGTTCTCTGAGATGGTCATGAAAAATCTTGAGTATATATATGGACAGGGAATAGTAAATATATTTAGAATGATGATTCTCCAGTAAATGAATGAAAATGAAAATTTATGATATTTCAAATTCCCAGTTGTTTGGAAAATTATATCAGATTTGGGACGGAAAATATGCAAGTGTGGTGCAATAATTACCTGATCAAGTATTTATTAAATATTAACTTTAATAGAAATGCATAATTGTACCCCTAGGGGTTGACAGAAAACAAAATTAACACAATAAACAAACTAGAATACAGTCCTACACGTATTTTATATAAAACACGCAAGTACAAAATCTATGCAGTTGTAGAGTCCACTTGCCTAAGTTGAGGAACGTTTTTATAAATGGAGCAGCAAACTGCATAAAATCATTATGAGAAAGTATTTTTTCAGTTTCTCTGAAGTTGATAAGTTATTTATATCAGATAATTTGGTTAAAACATTATAAAAAAATATTATCTAAAAGTATTACAAATTGGACATACAAAACAGAAATCGTTTTCATCTTCAATTAAATTTAAATTGCAATTTGGGCAAATTCCATTTTTCTTTTTAAATTTTTTTTTGTACCTTCCTCTTTCAATTTCTTAAACATGATCACTTATTTTCATTTCTATAGGATTATTTCTATTTTTAAAACTTAAATTATTAAATACATTTTTCTATTTGATATCGAGTTTTTATATTGCTGTACAGGAAGAGTTTACTATGTTCTGTCACTGTATGCATTTGGGAGAAAAATAATGTTTCAAAATTGTCTTTAAGTTTTTGCTTCAGTATTTTAGTTATATTATATATTTTTTTGCTTATAGTTAAAGTTTTTAAATTCATCTTGATTAATATCATTACTAACATATATATTGTCCACAAATGTAAACCATGAAAAAGTACCTGATGAATGAAGGGATTTTGATAATAAATAGGCATCATTCAACAATGGATTAAATGCAGTAGAGAACATATATCCCTGAAGATTAAAAGTGATTCAACATGTACAAGTCAATATATAAACAATGGTTTAACAATAACAGATATGAACATCTTTTGTTGACTTTATGCTTGAGTTTTATTCAATACCATCTAAATCACTACTCTTTAAACTTGTATAGCATGTATTAAACCAATGTATTGTAATATATATAATTGTATCTAGAATGTATTGTCATATAATTGTATCTCGTATTTTGCTTAGGGGTCAGCCATTTGATATTTATGGGAAAGGGGGAGGCTAGGATGAAACGTTTCATCCTGCCCATTTTTTTTCGCCGAAATTTTGGTCCTGGATTTTTTTCGGCTGCTTTAGTGGCCTAATTTTTATTTTCATTCTAACCAAACATTTCCTGATTGACAAAGGTCCTACATTTTTTCCACACCTAAAGGGGTCCTGGCTTTTTATTTTCTCAAAATCCTGGTCCTACCTTTTCCAAATGTCATCCTAGCCCAAGTTTTCTGCTTAAGTTAGTTTGGTAGTAATAACTTGTGATATATCAATGATATTTTCTATAAAGTTGCATTACTATCAGTATATCTTAGTTTGACGACGATTGAAAGGCCCTCTCTATAGGTCATGATCAAGCGACTTTCAATTTATTAACAATTTGCTGTCCGTCAGATTGTTTTCGAATTTTCTGCCGACAGGCGAGACATATCTCGGTGTTAACAGTTTATTTTTAATTTATGTATTTATTATTCAAATTTCTGTAATTTGTCGTTTTGTTCTTATATACAATGTTTATCATGCTTTCACATCAATATTTGCGGACGTATTATGGTATGAGCGGTCGTCGATGGCGTCCGTAGGTTTCCGGTAATTATGTCTCCCCTTCTCGAAGGGAGACATATTGTTTTAGTGATTATTATGTCTCCCAAACAAAGTTTTGGGAGACATATTGTTTTTGTCCGGTTTCTTATTATTATTCTTCTTCTTCTTCTTTCCTTTTTCTTTCCGTTCAATGTTGTCCGCGACGTTTCTCAAAGATGCAATGTCCAATCAATATGAAACTTTGGGAATATGTTAAGGGTGACCTGAAGTTTTGCAAACGACTTTTAAAATTTTCAAAATGGCCGCCGTTTCAAAGGTCATTATATAGGACATTGCAATAATTTGAATTTAGGGGGTTTCTGATAAGCTCTAGATAGTGGCAATGGGGGTTTGTTTGGGAGACATCTTGTGACTCGCTGGCGATCACAATCATACCTAGTTATTCTTCCTCTTCTAATCAAATTTTTTGTCCGGAACATAACTTTTTTGTTTCTTGAGCTAGCCTCACGATATTTGGAAGGTATATGCATCAGGTCATGGCGGAGTGCAGAGTACCACATTTGGGTCCCTGGGGGTCAGTCCCCACCCCCTAGCCTGTAAAATGTAGGCTAAAATAACAAAATACTTAATATTTTGAAAACCATTGTGATCCCCACCCTATAACCATATATATTATTACTCCTTATGATAAGACAAATCATTTGGTACCATAGGGGGGTCTGAGGGGGGTCATGCCCCACCCCCTCAAACGATAAAATACTAAATATTCTGAAAACCATTGAGATCCCCACCCTATAACCATATATATTATTACTCCTTATGATAAGACGAATCATTTGGTACCATAGGGGGGTCTGAGGGGGGTCATGCCCCACCCCCTCAAATGATAAAATACTAAATATTCTGAAAACCATTGAGATCCCCACCCTATAACCATATATATTATTACTCCTTATGATAAGACGAATCATTTGGTACCATAGGGGGTATGAGGGGGGGGTCATGCCCCACCCCCTTAAATGATAAAATACTTAATATTTTGAAAACCATTGTGATCCCCACCCTATAACCATATATATTATTACTCCTTATGATAAGACAAATCATTTGGTACCATAGGGGGGTCTGAGGGGGGTCATGCCCCACCCCCTCAAATGATAAAATACTAAATATTCTGAAAACCATTGAGATCCCAACCCAATAGTGTTCTTCTTCCTCTTCTAATCAAATTTTTTGTCCGGAACATAACTTTTTTGTTTCTTGAGCTAGCCTCATGATATTTGGAAGGTATATGCATCAGGTCAAGGCGGAGTGCAGAGTACCACATTTGGGTCCCTGGGGGTCAGTCCCCACCCCCTAGCCTACATTATCTTGGAAAGGGTTGAAATCCCCACCCTTAAACCATATATTTTATTATTCATGATAACAAGACAAGTTGAATGCAGTATACATCTGAGCCCCGGGGGTCATCCCCTACCCCTCAAGACCAGAAACCTTAATTTATCTTAAAAATGGTTGAAATCCCCACCCCTAAACCATATATTGTACTACTCATGGTTACAAGACGAGTTGAATGCAATATGCATCTTAGCCCTGGGGGTCATCCCCACCCCCTCAAAATCAGAAACCTTATTTTATCTTAAAAATGGTTGGAATCCCCACCCCTAAACCATATATTGTACTACTCATGGTTACAAGACCAGTTGTATGCAATATACATCTTAGCCTTGGGGGTCATCCCCACCCCCACAAAATCAGAAACCTTATTTTATCTTAAAAATGGTTGGAATCCCCACCCCTAAACCATATATTGTACTACTCATGGTTACAAGACGAGTTGAATGCAATATACATCTTAGCCCTGGGGGTCATCCCCACCCCCCTCAAAATCAGAAACCTTATTTTATCTTAAAAATGGTTGAGATCCCCTCCACAAAAGTATATATTTCCTTATTCACAATGAAAAGACAAGTTGAATGCAATATGTCTTGGCCCCAGGGGGTCATCCCACCCCCTCAAGACCAGAAACCTCAATTTATCTTAAAAATGGTTCAGATCCCTTCCCCAAAACTATATATTACCTTATTCATTCCTTGTTGAAGCACATATCTGTAGGTAACTACATGTATTATGTACCATAGCTCTTAATTTGCCACCTTGATGATCCCTAAAAAATGTTAAAAAAACTATGGGTATGGAAGGGGAGACATCAGTTTTAGCGTGCTAAAACAGTCCAGCATGCTGGACTCCTGTGACAACAGTACCTCTAGTTTACTTTTGTTCTATTGTACGTCTCCTTATAATATTTTACCACAATGTTCCCCCATAAGAAATACAGGTTGGGATTTTTGGGAAATTTACCCCTCCCGTTTTTTTCTGGGGGTTTTTGATAATTTTGTTGAACTTTAAAAACTTTTATCGATTTTTATGATTTTAACTTTTTAATGTTCCTCGACGAAAATGGAAAAACTTCTTAAGATCCATTTTTCACTATACCTTTCTGTTTTAGAGATAAAGGGAAACAAAAAGGGACACACCTTAATTTTCGGAACTTCTTTATGTCTTATCCTATGTTTTTTTTAATGGTTTGTCATATAAGAAATGTAATAAAAGTTACTCCACACAATCCAGGTGAGCTATTGCCATAACTTGGCGTTCATCGTTCGTCGTCGTCGTTTGGCGTAAACTTTTCTTTAAAGATCTCCTCTGAAACCACTTGACCAATTGCGACCAAACGTTGGTGGAATGGTGCTTGGGCGGCCCCCTTCCAAAATTATGTCCGGCATCCTGGACTTACAACAGAGTTGATGTGACTAAAAAATAAAAAAAAGGGGGATGAATTTAAAAAAAAAATCTTTGGGACCAGACTTTGGTCGAACTTAGTTTAACATGGGACCTATGGGAAAATTCATTTAAAAAAATTCTTGTCTGAAACCACTGGGGCAATTTGAACCAGGCTTGGTAGCAATGGTCCTTATATGGTCCTTTTCAGAAAGGTGTCCGAATACCCAGACTGTCAACCATGATGGCTGCCACAGCCGAACTTGAATTAACATAGGACCCTATGGGAAATTCATTGAAAAATATTCTTGTCTGAAACCATTGAGCCAATTGCAACCAGACTTGGCAGCAATGGTCCTTAGATGGTCCTCTTTCAGTTGTGTCCGATGACCCGGACAATGAACCAAGATGACTGCCGAACTTAATTTAACATAGAACCCTATATGAAAATTCTTTGAAAAATCTTCTTATCTGAAATCACTTGACCAATTTGAACCTGACTTGGCAGCAATGGTCCTTAGATAATATCTTTCAGAATTATGTCCTGTGACCCAGACTGTCAGTCAAGATGGCCACCACAGCCAAACCTAGTTTAACGTAGGACCCTATGGGAAAACCAGCCAAATTGCCTGCTACATGACGTTCAATCCAGGTGATCGATACACAGTCTTGAGAGATTCTAGTTTTGTAACTTTTATCGTTGCAAAGATAAAATGGATTAAAGGGGCCAAAATTATTAGTTTTGTCCCTTTAACAGATAAAAGGCCCGGGACAAAAAAGGGACACACCTTAACTTTCGAAACTTTTTTATTTCTTATCCGACTGCTGATTTTTTTAAACGAGTCATAAGTTACTCCAGGCATTTTTGTGTAACTGTTGTCTTTGAAGAGATAAAAGGGATTAAAGGGGCCAAAATTAGCCAATTGTTATTTATCATTCGATTTTAATGGGGATTTTTCTTTTATCTGGATGAGTGTTTCCAGTATGAATTCAACAGATTTCTTCTATCTTTTACAGTTTTTGAGATATAAGGGGCTAAAAGGGCCAATGTGGCTCAATATGCAAACGTTTTTAACTCACCTGGCCCAATGGGTCAACTCCGCCTAAACCACTAACCATAATTTAATGAATCTTTCTCAGCTTCTTTATCATATAATATGCCATTGTGCACTTGCTATTTTGTTTGTGGAAAAAATCATCGACTTACCAAAACACGAATTTCTTCCGTCATACTACCTATTTTGTATCCGCAACTCCTCCTAAACCACCTATCATAATTTAATGAAACTTTCTCAGATTCTTAACCATATAATGCCATTGTGCACCTTCTATTTTGTTTATTGATCAAAATAATTGTTGGGGTTTCTTTTTCCCCAACACAGGGACTTACCAAAACATGGATTTCTTCCGTTGCATGCGGCAGGAGTATCATTTTGTGAGCTTTGATCACAGTACCTATATTTGTCAGTGATTTCACGGCCGCATTACGACAGATGGCATATATCCTGTGATAATGCAATCTTAGAACAAGGACCAAAATTAGTTTACAAGACGTGCATCTTCATATTAGCACGAAGTCAAAATATAATAAAATACGACCAACACAAACTTAAAAACCAATACACACTTGAAATTATACCAAAATTATAGAAATGTCTAGAAAGGTACACAGTACTGTAATCCTGAAGTAAAACAGACCGACAGTAATCAAATCACTATACACTAGCCTGTCCTGCAAATATTTTTACTAGGATACTTGAAAAAAAAGGCAAACAAAAAGGGAACTGAGAAAATACACTATAAAAATAAAATCCCAATTTAGTTGATTCAATAATTGTGGTCTTTGAATATTTAAAAATACGAAAATTGTTGCAATCAAAATTATTGTTATAGTTCAGCTACATAATTCACATGTTTATAATGGTTATAAATGGTTGTAATGTTCCTATTTCCATGTATGTGATACATTTTTTTCTACTCATTAGTGTTTATTTTTTTCTACTCATTAGTGTTTATTTTTAAAATATATTAAAGTTTATAAAAATTATTGTTATTATTATTTAGTGAACATGCATGTGTGTTTCTGTGTGCGTGCTTTTTTTTCTCAATAAAACGTCCAGTATATCGCATTAATGGTGGTAGTCATTTTCTGTGCAGAAGAGAATATAAGCACTTTATACATTTATATAAACAAATGAATAAATTGGACCAACACTGCTACTCTGCAATTATTCAGAATGTGTAAGAAATTTTTTTCGCATCCATCTTTTTCTGGAATTTAGAATCAAGGAAGACATATTTTGACGAAATGTGCATCCATATATATCATAATATCATCACATTTTTTTCTGAATCAATAAAATCTTTGATACCAATTTTGATGCGCAAGATGTGCACATTTTGTCGATTTATGACTTATCAGATGTGCTCAAGGCTTAAAATGTTGAAGAGCAAATATCCAAATGACCAAAAGGGGTAAAGCCAAAACCATCTAAGGACAGAGCTATGCACGAAGGAGATATTCCTTAGTTTTTAAAAATTTTGCAATTTTGTTACTATAAATTTGAAGTATCAATTTGGGTCTAGTATCGAAATACTAGCACCTGAGCTGGAGATACAATCGGAGACTTGGAGTCCACCAGCAGTGGTATCGACTCAGTGGTAAAAATAAAATCTTTTATACCAATATTGATGCACAAGATGTTCACATTTCGTCGATTTACAACTCATAAGTTGTGCTCAAGGCCTAAAATGTTGAAACCCAAAACAACAATCCAAAAAGTTGAAGAGCAAATTCAAAAATGCCAAAATGACCAAAAGTGGTAAAGCCAAAACTTTAACCTAACGCACAGACCTATGCACGAAGGTATGGTTTGATTTTGTGACTCCAATGGATACTTCTGTTATTTGATATCTTCTAAGAACTTTTATTTTTAGCTCAACTGACACTCAGTGTCCACCGTCCATCCGTCTGTCTGTCTCGGTTAACTTCTGACATTTTAATCTTCTTCTCTGAAATCACTGGGCCAACTGGGACCAAAGTTTGGTGAAATAGTCCTTGGATGATCCCCTTCCAAGATTGTGTCCGGTGTCCCCAACCTCCAACCAAGATGGCCGCAAAGCTAAAAATAGAAACCAGAGGCTCCATTGAGCCTGAATCGCTCACCTGGATTTTAGATGAACACAACTGATAAAGCGCTTCTAGATAAGATCTGTAAGGAATTTTTCCGGTGTCCCATGTTAAAAATGTTAAATGTCAGCTGTGGCAGCTAGCTTGGATTCCGATTCGGCACGAAAACATTTTTTGTAGCAGACATATATCCAAGGATCTTCCTGCAACAACAAAATTTCAATTGGCTTAGTATTTTCTGACAAGAAGATCTTTGTACAAATTTCCCCATAGGATCCAATGTAAAACTAATCCGGCTGTGGTGACCATCTTGAATTTCAGATCGGCATAAAAAAACAGGACTATTGTGGAGGTTCATCCAATGCTTGTTCATACATAAAAAATATTTCAATTGGCTTGGTAATTTCTGACAAGAAGACGTCTGTACCAATTTCCCATAGCGTTCAATGTTAAACTAAGTCTGGCTGTGGCGGCCATATTGAATTTCCGATCGGCACATCCTATGCTTGTTCACACGTAAAAATATTTTGAATTGCATTGGTAGTTTCTGACAAGAGGACCTTTGTACAAATTTCTCATAGGGTTCAATGTTAAACCAAGTCTGGCTGTGGCGGCCATATTGAATTTCCGATGGGCACATTAAACATACATTTTGAAGTTGTCTATCAAATGATCATTCACACATCAAAAATATTTCAATTGGCTTGGTAGTTTCTGACAAGAAGACCTTTATACAAATTTCCCCATGGGCTCCAATGTTAAACTTAGTCTGGCTGTAATGGCCATCTTTAATCTCAGATCGGCATAAAAAGATAAGTTTTGTAGAGGTTCATCCAAGGATCATTCATGCAACAAATCAATTCAATTGGCTCAGTAGTTTCTGACAAGAAGAGCTTTAAAGACATGTCCAATCACAATGAATTATCTGCTTCTGGTAGCCATCTTGAATTTCCGATTGGTACAAAAAAATCTTTAGTAGAGGTTCACTCAATGCTTGTTCATACATAAAAACATTTCAATTTGCTTGGTAGTTTCTGACAAATTTCCTCATAGGGTACAATTTTAAACTTAATCCGGCTGTGGCGGCTATCTTCAATTTTCCGATCGGCATAAAAAACAATTTTTTAGAGGTTCATCCAAGGATCATTCATGCAACAAATCAATTCAATAGGCTCAATAGTTTTAGAGCTTTAAAGATATGTCCAATCACAATGAATTATCTGCCCCTGGTAGCCATGTTGAATATCCAATCGGCACAAAAAACATAAATTTTGTAGTGGTCTATCAAATGATAATTCATACATCAAAAACATTTCAATTGTCTGGGTAGTTTCTGACAAGAAGACTTTTGTACAAAATTCCTCATAGGCTCCAATGTTAAACTAAGTCCGGCTGTGAAGGCCATCTTGAATTTCGGATCGACACAATAAACATATCTTTTGTAGAGGTTCATTCAATGCTTGTTCATACATAAAAACATTTCAATTGGCTTGGTAGTTTCAGACAAGAAGACCTCTATACAAATTTCCCCATGTGGTCAAATGTAAAACTACGATGATGACGACAACGACAACGATGGATGCAAAGTCATGAGAATAGCTCATATCGCCTTTTAGGCCAGGTGATCGATACACAGTCTTGAGAGATTCTAGTTTTGTAACTTTTATCGTTGCAAAGATAAAATGGATTAAAGGGGCCAAAATTATTAGTTTTGTCCCTTTAACAGATAAAAGGCCCGGGACAAAAAAGGGACACACCTTAACTTTCGAAACTTTTTTATTTCTTATCCGACTGCTGATTTTTTTAAACGAGTCATAAGTTACTCCAGGCATTTTTGTGTAACTGTTGTCTTTGAAGAGATAAAAGGGATTAAAGGGGCCAAAATTAGCCAATTGTTATTTATCATTCGATTTTAATGGGGATTTTTCTTTTATCTGGATGAGTGTTTCCAGTATGAATTCAACAGATTTCTTCTATCTTTTACAGTTTTTGAGATATAAGGGGCTAAAAGGGCCAATGTGGCTCAATATGCAAACGTTTTTAACTCACCTGGCCCAATGGGTCAACTCCGCCTAAACCACTAACCATAATTTAATGAATCTTTCTCAGCTTCTTTATCATATAATATGCCATTGTGCACTTGCTATTTTGTTTGTGGAAAAAATCATCGACTTACCAAAACACGAATTTCTTCCGTCATACTACCTATTTTGTATCCGCAACTCCTCCTAAACCACCTATCATAATTTAATGAAACTTTCTCAGATTCTTAACCATATAATGCCATTGTGCACCTTCTATTTTGTTTATTGATCAAAATAATTGTTGGGGTTTCTTTTTCCCCAACACAGGGACTTACCAAAACATGGATTTCTTCCGTTGCATGCGGCAGGAGTATCATTTTGTGAGCTTTGATCACAGTACCTATATTTGTCAGTGATTTCACGGCCGCATTACGACAGATGGCATATATCCTGTGATAATGCAATCTTAGAACAAGGACCAAAATTAGTTTACAAGACGTGCATCTTCATATTAGCACGAAGTCAAAATATAATAAAATACGACCAACACAAACTTAAAAACCAATACACACTTGAAATTATACCAAAATTATAGAAATGTCTAGAAAGGTACACAGTACTGTAATCCTGAAGTAAAACAGACCGACAGTAATCAAATCACTATACACTAGCCTGTCCTGCAAATATTTTTACTAGGATACTTGAAAAAAAAGGCAAACAAAAAGGGAACTGAGAAAATACACTATAAAAATAAAATCCCAATTTAGTTGATTCAATAATTGTGGTCTTTGAATATTTAAAAATACGAAAATTGTTGCAATCAAAATTATTGTTATAGTTCAGCTACATAATTCACATGTTTATAATGGTTATAAATGGTTGTAATGTTCCTATTTCCATGTATGTGATACATTTTTTTCTACTCATTAGTGTTTATTTTTTTCTACTCATTAGTGTTTATTTTTAAAATATATTAAAGTTTATAAAAATTATTGTTATTATTATTTAGTGAACATGCATGTGTGTTTCTGTGTGTGTGCTTTTTTTTCTCAATAAAACGTCCAGTATATCGCATTAATGGTGGTAGTCATTTTCTGTGCAGAAGAGAATATAAGCACTTTATACATTTATATAAACAAATGAATAAATTGGACCAACACTGCTACTCTGCAATTATTCAGAATGTGCAAGAAATTTTTTTCGCATCCATCTTTTTCTGGAATTTAGAATCAAGGAAGACATATTTTGACGAAATGTGCATCCATATATATCATAATATCATCACATTTTTTTCTGAATCAATAAAATCTTTGATACCAATTTTGATGCGCAAGATGTGCACATTTTGTCGATTTATGACTTATCAGATGTGCTCAAGGCTTAAAATGTTGAAGAGCAAATATCCAAATGACCAAAAGGGGTAAAGCCAAAACCATCTAAGGACAGAGCTATGCACGAAGGAGATATTCCTTAGTTTTTAAAAATTTTGCAATTTTGTTACTATAAATTTGAAGTATCAATTTGGGTCTAGTATCGAAATACTAGCACCTGAGCTGGAGATACAATCGGAGACTTGGAGTCCACCAGCAGTGGTATCGACTCAAGTGGTAAAAATAAAATCTTTTATACCAATATTGATGCACAAGATGTTCACATTTCGTCGATTTACAACTCATAAGTTGTGCTCAAGGCCTAAAATGTTGAAACCCAAAACAACAATCCAAAAAGTTGAAGAGCAAATTCAAAAATGCCAAAATGACCAAAAGTGGTAAAGCCAAAACTTTAACCTAACGCACAGACCTATGCACGAAGGTATGGTTTGATTTTGTGACTCCAATGGATACTTCTGTTATTTGATATCTTCTAAGAACTTTTATTTTTAGCTCAACTGACACTCAGTGTCCACCGTCCATCCGTCTGTCTGTCTCGGTTAACTTCTGACATTTTAATCTTCTTCTCTGAAATCACTGGGCCAACTGGGACCAAAGTTTGGTGAAATAGTCCTTGGATGATCCCCTTCCAAGATTGTGTCCGGTGTCCCCAACCTCCAACCAAGATGGCCGCAAAGCTAAAAATAGAAACCAGAGGCTCCATTGAGCCTGAATCGCTCACCTGGATTTTAGATGAACACAACTGATAAAGCGCTTCTAGATAAGATCTGTAAGGAATTTTTCCGGTGTCCCATGTTAAAAATGTTAAATGTCAGCTGTGGCAGCTAGCTTGGATTCCGATTCGGCACGAAAACATTTTTTGTAGCAGACATATATCCAAGGATCTTCCTGCAACAACAAAATTTCAATTGGCTTAGTATTTTCTGACAAGAAGATCTTTGTACAAATTTCCCCATAGGATCCAATGTAAAACTAATCCGGCTGTGGTGACCATCTTGAATTTCAGATCGGCATAAAAAAACAGGACTATTGTGGAGGTTCATCCAATGCTTGTTCATACATAAAAAATATTTCAATTGGCTTGGTAATTTCTGACAAGAAGACGTCTGTACCAATTTCCCATAGCGTTCAATGTTAAACTAAGTCTGGCTGTGGCGGCCATATTGAATTTCCGATCGGCACATCCTATGCTTGTTCACACGTAAAAATATTTTGAATTGCATTGGTAGTTTCTGACAAGAGGACCTTTGTACAAATTTCTCATAGGGTTCAATGTTAAACCAAGTCTGGCTGTGGCGGCCATATTGAATTTCCGATGGGCACATTAAACATACATTTTGAAGTTGTCTATCAAATGATCATTCACACATCAAAAATATTTCAATTGGCTTGGTAGTTTCTGACAAGAAGACCTTTATACAAATTTCCCCATGGGCTCCAATGTTAAACTTAGTCTGGCTGTAATGGCCATCTTTAATCTCAGATCGGCATAAAAAGATAAGTTTTGTAGAGGTTCATCCAAGGATCATTCATGCAACAAATCAATTCAATTGGCTCAGTAGTTTCTGACAAGAAGAGCTTTAAAGACATGTCCAATCACAATGAATTATCTGCTTCTGGTAGCCATCTTGAATTTCCGATTGGTACAAAAAAATCTTTAGTAGAGGTTCACTCAATGCTTGTTCATACATAAAAACATTTCAATTTGCTTGGTAGTTTCTGACAAATTTCCTCATAGGGTACAATTTTAAACTTAATCCGGCTGTGGCGGCTATCTTCAATTTTCCGATCGGCATAAAAAACAATTTTTTAGAGGTTCATCCAAGGATCATTCATGCAACAAATCAATTCAATAGGCTCAATAGTTTTAGAGCTTTAAAGATATGTCCAATCACAATGAATTATCTGCCCCTGGTAGCCATGTTGAATATCCAATCGGCACAAAAAACATAAATTTTGTAGTGGTCTATCAAATGATAATTCATACATCAAAAACATTTCAATTGTCTGGGTAGTTTCTGACAAGAAGACTTTTGTACAAAATTCCTCATAGGCTCCAATGTTAAACTAAGTCCGGCTGTGAAGGCCATCTTGAATTTCGGATCGACACAATAAACATATCTTTTGTAGAGGTTCATTCAATGCTTGTTCATACATAAAAACATTTCAATTGGCTTGGTAGTTTCAGACAAGAAGACCTCTATACAAATTTCCCCATGTGGTCAAATGTAAAACTACGATGATGACGACAACGACAACGATGGATGCAAAGTCATGAGAATAGCTCATATCGCCTTTTAGGCCAGGTGAGCTTAAAACTGTACATCTTATTGGGAATAATTTTAAGCAATTTTTTGACAATTTGGGAAACTTTCACGGGGGAAAACAGCCGAATTTCGGGGGTAAATAAAGGCAAACAAAATCACTGTACATATATCGAAATCTCTGGTGTAATTATAGAGATTTCTTTCATTAAAATCAAATATGTTGTTATATACATGAGCAAATCGAACAAGATGAGATATATAAACAAGGGAATGTCACCATCTAAAAACGGATAATAAACAATAGGAAATGAAAAATCATCTCTCTCTTATCATACATTTTAGTATTAAGCTTTAGGAGGTAGTTTGTTGAAATAATACGGAGATACTCAAAGAACATTACTGTCTCTGCTGGAACATCAGATTTATCAGATATTTTCTAAGTAATAAGTCTACAGATATCAATAATTACATTTTTATTTGAAGTTTTAATCTAATTTCACATCTGAATGCATTTAACAGTTCTTGTTTTGCTCCTTCACCGACCAGCTTTACATTAATACCAGACTTCCCAATCAACAGCTTCTGAAAAATGAATTAATAGTAATAGGTTATTATACAGTATTGTGTATAATATGGAAGGATATTGTACGAGTCTGTACTGCATTGAAACCCGTATTGGACGAGACACCGCAGGTGTACAATATATTTCCATATTGTACATTTTCCCATAATGTACATAGTACTGTAACCTATTTATTATACAGCTGAAATGGTCAATATTATAACAACAATCTTATGTTTAATTTTTAATTCGACTGTAAATCAAGACTTTTTAAACTGTAATGATGAATAAAAAAATCAAAGTAACTGATCAACAATTATTTCACAAAATATTTTTCCAGAGTTAATTTGACTGAAGATGAATGTTAATCTTGAAAGTTCTGCCATTTATACAGGCCCCTGAAAACAGGGCATTCCCTAGACTAAAAGAGAGAGTGCACATTGCATTTGAAGTGTCATTTGCGATTGGTTAGTTAGGTCAGGGCCTGATTGCTAAACAATTGGTATTGCTTCAATGATTGCAGTATACTGTCAGTATCATCGATCAGGAATTCATCAAACATTTCCTTGTTACTTTGTCCTCTGGTCTTGTGGCAGTTCCTTGGGTTTTCAATATTTGTTAATACATTAGACATTGTTTTTTTTGCTTTTTGGTCGTGACAGGACTATATTCATTTAGAAACTGGGAATTTTTATGACCAATTAACTGCATTAACTCTCAAAAGTTCAATGGTAGTTTTTCGACCAGGAATGTTGCCATGGATTTCATTATGCTTCCTAGACTGTGTAGACTCAGCGGTTGTCATTTATACCAACAGTTGAAGGGGTCTTTATCCCATGTTGGATGAGTTTTTAAATAAATAGGTGATCTGGTTCACACATTTTATCTGACAGGTCTCCTGCAAAAGAAATTGAAATTACAGGATATGTCAATTGTCAGTGATCACGATCAGCCGGATTGATGGTGTAATTGATTGATTTATTGACTGATTTTGTATTGTTGCTAAACTACCAGACATTTTTTGTGGAGAGGGATGAATTTTGAACAATGTACCACTTTTGACTGACTTATTGAATTACATTATTTCATATTTATCATATATGTCAATCATAATATTTTTCATAAATGTTTGGAGGTTGGTGTTTTATAACATGATAGAACGATATTAATGAAACATGTATGATTGATATATTTATTAATAAAAGAAAAAGTACCTAGATTTGTACCTCGGTAAAGCATAACTGAACAGGTGGGTGTAGCTGGTGTCTTAAAAATTTTTGAATTGAAGGGTCTGGTATCTCCTGGATCTCTCCTGGTTTTTGTGTCATGCTCATAGAACTGTAAGTAGCAATTACCATCAACATCCTTCTCCATAGTAACATCTACCCAATGCAGTTTATGATGCTCATCTCTTCCATGAAGTCCAAATAAGTCATTTCTCCACCAAAGGGCATTTTGGAGAGAAACTGGATTGGATTTACCCATCACACCCTTTTCCAATAACACCTGAAAAATTAAACTATTCATACTGAAGTTACATCTAAGATTTCATGACGAAAAAGGGGGAGAGCATAATTTTGGACATATCACTAAGTCTCCCAAACGAAGTGGGAGACATATTGATTTTGATTTGCGATTTTTATTTTTTTCTTTCTCTCCGAATTTGTTCGTTTGAGTTCTCAATAACCGTCACAGATATGGATCTGAGATTTGCCATGATGAAAGATCAATGTTTCTAGAGGTGCCTTATACTATTCATTTTTTTTGATGGGGGTCACTGAGATGTATAATGAGGAGTTCAAAGAGATATACCTCGTTCCTCTGGGGGGGTCATCCCCACCCTCCAAAGTAGATAATTCTGCAAAATTTCATATGCAATTAAAATCCATAGCTTTAAATCATATATTTTATTATTCTCCGTAACAAGACGCATTAAATGACATGTACCTCATTCTTTCAGTACGGTGATCCTCAATAATGTCCAATTATCTCATAAACCATTAAAATCCCCACCCCTAAACCATATATTTTCTTATTCCCCATGGTAAGACACACCAAATGACACATACCTCGCTTCTCCAGCGGGTTATCACCACTCCCATCAAATCAATAATGTTCAATTATCTCAAAACCTGTTAAAATCCCCACCCCTAAACCATCTATTTTGTTATTCCCCATGGCAAGACCCACCAAATGACACATACCTTGCTTCCCCAGGGGTTATCACCACTCCCATCAAATCAATAATGTTCAAGTATCTCATAAACCGTTAAAATCCCCAAACCATATATTTTCTAATTCCCCCTGGTAAGACGCACCAAATAACACGCAACTCGCTTCCAACGGGGGTTTTCACCACTTCATTTACCAAAGGATTTTACACATTGCCTGGGGAATGGGGGTATTCCCTCGTAAAAAATCAACAAAAGATATTGAGATCCTTGGTCCTTAATTATAAACATTTTTAATATTTGTGAACAGCTCATGTCCCACGTACCCCTTTAAACACTGGATGTATCATCAGAGTTTCTGAATAGCTTCGAAACTGCTGGTACAGATAATCATTATGCCCATTATAAGACCTAGTGAATGCACAATTGGTAATGTTCGTGGGGATAATTTGATATTCCCGGAAGATAATAAATTATTATATTTCATAAAAAAATCTCCAATAACTACATGAACTACTAAACTTTTTAATTTTTTGTCTGATTTTTATGGGACTTGTTTATTATGTTCCTTGCTGGAAAAAAAATCCACTTTCGATCCGTATTTGTCTGTATCTGTTATCGTTTTTGAGATATAAGGTGAAACGCTAATTTTTTAAACTTTTTAATTCATCGGAATTGATGATTTTTTTTTAAATGATTCCTCACGAAAAGCCAAACAAAAGTTACTGCAGAATTTTTTTGTATCTTTCACTGGTCAAAGGGGCCATGATAAGTTCATCGATGCTTACCACATATCCTTACATTTTTATATGTATATTGAATTTTGCCTTGCCCTTACACAAATGAATGAAAACGAAAGAGAAAAATCATGTTGTTACTTACCCTAATGGATAAAAGGTCGACAAGTTCACTGATTACTAAGAGAAGAAATTTTGTTTCAGGATGATATCTATCAAAAGATGACAATAATTTCGTTCTGTTATTTCGCGGGTGTGTTATAGCGTAATTTTTTAAAACTGTAAACCCATCCATCTCTAATTTAAATGTAAATACATGTGTATTTTTTGTTAACCAGTTAAATTCATTTTTGCAGGGTATTGTTCCTGGCCGGGGTCATGACTGTCTAGTTGTTTTTTTTTTCTTTTTTGTAGGTGTTGTTGTTTTAAAAAGAAATTAAGAGTTGTCTTTCTTTATAGATCGATTTAATTTTATTGGGAGAATATATATGCAACTCAGATATTTTTTATTATTAATGTGGTGTTTTATCTTTTAATTATTTTATTTTCTGTCCTGACGTCATATTGTAGATTTAATATAATATTGATACAAGGAAGACATCAATGCATCAGACATAATATGTGATAATAGATATTATTTCATTTGCTTGGTCATAAATTAACAAAATCTCTTGTTGTGTTGCAACTGATCATTTTATATAAATATGATTCAAACTACACTGACTTGATGTTGGGAGGACTTATCATGGCAAGTAAGAAGTCTTTTTTCTTAGTTTTATTTAATAAAACCGAATGCATTTTATAACACCATACAATACAAGAGGCTCACCAGAGCCTGTATCGCTCACCTGGAGTCTGGTTTTCATTGGACAATTAATCAACTATTTGACCAATTTTGTTGCAATTGGTTCAATTGTTCAGGGAAAATTTGTTGAAGATTTATTTTTCATAAGGTTTTATGTTAAAATATGTTCCCTGATGGTGGTAGTCCTGGCAGGAAGTTGACAAAATTGACCAGGAATAAGGGTGAACCTTAAATAAATGTAACAGAACCCGACCTCAAATTACACAAACCAATAACTCCTAAATAGAATTTGGGATTCCCTTCAAAATTTCAGGGTAGGTAGATCTCAACATGGCAAACATTTTTCAATTTACATTTCACTTCTATCTCAAATAGTTTTGGAGATAAATGCAAAAATGTTAAAATTTTAAAAATTTGACAAAAAAGGGCAATAACTCCTAAATGGGTTTTGGGATTTCCTTTAAAATTTCAGGGTATGTAGATCTCAACATGGCAAACATTTTTCAAATTTACATTTCACTTCTATCTCAAATAGTTTTGGAGATAAATGACGAAAAATGTTAAATTATGAAAATTTGACGAAAAAAGGACAATAACTCCTAAATGGGTTTTGGAATTTCCTTCAAAATTTCAGGGTAGGTAGATCTTGTCATGCTGTTCAAATTTACCCCATGTCAAATTTTCGATATCTGTAACGGTTTTTGAGTTATTAGCAAAAAACAGCAATTTACCCCTATGTTCTATTTTTAGTAACAGCGGCCATGTTTTTCGACGAATCAAAAATCCCCACATCAGTTCTATGCAGGGTACCCTAAGCAACAATCTTACCAAGTTTCATATGATTTTGAATAGTAGTTTCAGAGAAGAAGATTTTTGAAATAATAACATAAAAAAAAGCCAAAAATGTGAAAAAAGGGCAATAACTCCTAAATGGGTTTTGGAATTTCCTTCAAAATTTCAGGGTAGGTAGATCTTGTCATGCTGATCAATTTTACCCCGTCAGATTTTCGATATCTGTAACGGTTTTTGAGTTATTAGCAAAAAACAGCAATTTACCCCTATGTTCTATTTATAGTAACGACAGCCATGTTTTTCGACATTTCAAAAATTTTAAACGATAGAAATTTTCCAGATGCCCTAAAGAACAATTCTGCAAAGTTAGGTTGAAGTCGGTCCAGTAGTTTAGGACGAGTTAACGTTTGAAAAAGTTTACAGACGACGACGACGGACGCCAAGTGATGGCAATAGCTCACATGGCCTATGGCCAGGTGAGCTAAAAATCAGTTCTAGTAAACGGTTCAGAGATATTGAGATATATCTATGTCAATGTAGCATGTCGACAAGCAAAAGTTGATCAAAGGGGACATTGTATGACTGTAAAATTCGGGTAACACAAAATACACAATTTTCAAGTAACATCTCCATTTAGTATGCATAAACTTTATAGGAACAATTTCCCAATTTTAGTCTCTGAAAAACAAATAATTTATTGAATACATCGAGATATCAGTTAGTTCGTTTGGGCGACTTCGTAACAGTTCACTGTTACAATTTTTACTTACTCATTTTATTATTTTGGATAATATGTATGGAACGGCATAGCTGCCTTATATGTACTTATTTCTATATATGCACATACTTTGTCTATATATGCAGGGGCGTTTCCAGGATTTTTGAAAGGGGGGGCGTATAATACAACTTTGGCAGAGCATAGTGAGGCGAAAAATTTTTTGGACCTTTTTTTTGCTAAAAAACATAAAATAATTGAGAAATGCACTAATGTAATGGTTCCTGACTTGGAGCATGTATATTTTAGAGTATGTGTTTAATTAATGAATATGATAAATTGCCATATTCAATACAATATAAGCAGATTACGATATTTTTTTTTCTAAACGGAGGGGGGGGGGGGGGGGGGGGGGGAATTACGCCTTCACCTGGATCCGCCCCTGATATGCACATACTTTATCTTTAAACTTTGTCTATATATGCACATACTTTATCTTTATACTTTTTCTATATTTATCGTTATACTTTGTCTATATATGCACATACTTTATCTTTATACTTTTTCTATATTTATCGTTATACTTTGTCTATATATGCACATACTTTGTCTATATAAGCTCATACTTTTTCTTTATACTTTTTCTATATATGCACATACTTTTTTTTAAATGATCATACCCCCCCCCCCCCCCCCCCCCTTTTACGGTATAGATCGCAACCTTGACCTTACATTGTGTTTTGTATTACGTGTATTTTATTCAATGTTTCGGGTTATTTTAGGAGATTTTTCAGGGCAACCCTCCTCAGAGCTAGGCAATCCCGTATGTCAACTGTGTTTGTCGATTCCAGATATATTTGTTTAAAACCAGGGGACACCCACTAAGATACAAATATGTATAGCAAAGTGTCTATCACCTAGTATGTGTGGCTTAATAAAAAAGTTGTTGTTTAAGGCTATTTTAACTAATAGAGAAAAAAACTCTTAAATAGAGGCCTAAAAATAAAAACAAAGCGCCACCGCTAGTATTTGCTACAAAATTTAATCCCTGTTTCAAACAGTTAGGAAGAATTATCAGAAAACACTAAAATATTATTGATAATATTTTATTGCCATAAAACATATAAAACTAATGTCTGTGACAAGCATAATACAAATAAACAATACAATCGTGGTATTTTTTTATATCTACTTTTCTCAATTTCAAGGGTATGATCACTAATACGAATTTGTGTAAAAAGTCTTCTAATTGAAAAATCATTAAACCATAAATAGTTTTCCATATTCGTGGACAGTTTTATTTTCTTGTATAAATACAGTTTACTATTCTCATTTAAACTAGCAATTTTGTCGGTATAAAGACTTTCATATCTATCTCTGATTTCTTCTTTTACATTCGATTTAAGGCGGTATACCTCTTTATATGTGTTAACATTTAATAATTTATCTTTTAAAGTTAAGCCAGCTAGAACATCATTTATATATGTATACCAAGAATAAGTACCATTTTTATCGAGTTCTTCGGAAAGCTTAAATGCTTCCTTTTGTAGGGGGTTGATATTTTCCATATGTAGTCGGGCGTAATATAATAAAGATTGTGAAATAATAAAATTTTCTACAGGGAGTCTTCCAAGTTCTAATCTTACTCCAATGTTTGAGGAGGTCCTTTTAGTTCCTAAAATATATTTACAAAAATTAAGATGAACATTTTCGAATGGTGTTTTGTCTATAAAATTAAATTTGTCCACAATCTGATTTTTCCCAATACATCTTTTTTTAGTTCTATAATATGGTAAGTATCCATCCATAAAAGAAATTTCAGAATTGTAGGTCAGTACTGGTAGTACCAGTTTATTAAATAAATTATTTGACACATTTATTGGGATATTAGCCATGGAAGATGTTTTTGATTTCAAGGCAAACAACACCTTTTTTGCCTTCTTGGCTAATTCTTCTAAATTATAATTAAGACTCCCATTACTCTTGATCATTGTTCCAAGAAATTTATATTCATTCACATTTTGTAAAGCTTTACCATTAAAAGTAATAAATGGTTTAGTTTTACATATATGACGTTGCAAGACCATAGTTTTGGTTTTCTTGGTATTAAGTGTAAGCTGACAATTTTTACAAAAAGTTCCTAATTTGTCCATACTTTTTTGTAACCCTTCTTTACTTTCAGATATAATAAGAAGGTCATCTGCAAAAGATAGACTTCCCAGATTTTACTCTAATAAAGTGGGTGGCATGGTATCTACCCCAGTAAACAATGGGCTTAAATCATTAATAAAAATATTAAAAAGGGTGGGGCAAATTGAGTCCCCTTGTTTCATCCCTCTATTAATATCAAAATAACGTGAATGATGATTTTCATATTAAAGTGCAGTGCCTGTATTTGACAACATATTTTTTACAGTAAAATAAAGGCACTTTCCTATCCCAAGTTTAGCTAATTTAAACAACAACCCCTCTCTCCAAACTGAGTCAAACGCCTTCTGAAAATCAACAAAACAAAAATATAGTTTTTTCTTGTTTCTATGGATGTATTTATTAATCAGGGCTTTAAGAATAAATAGACTATCGGAAGTTCTGTGGTTTTCACGGAATCCAAATTGTGAGTTAGAGTATATGTCTTTCATGACTGTTTTTAATCTCTCATTCAAGATTTAGCTAAATATTTTTGCCAAACAGTTTATGAGAGAAATACCCCTGTAGTTTGAAGGGTCTGATTTGGTACCACCTTTATGGGGCAAAATCAAATAAGACTTATTCCATGAAGCTGGATATCGACCTGTTTTCAAGATTAAATTGAATAACTTAGCTATTGCCTTTGCTGTTGCCGATTTGCTAAATTGTAATACCTCATTAATTATACCATCAGGGCCACTTGCCTTTCCTTTCTTAGTTCTGTTCAATGCACATATTATTTCCCTTATGGTAATTGCTTTGTCAGTTTCTGAATTGAAACTTATATTTTTCTCAATATCATAAATCTCTTTACTAATATTATTTTTGAAAATGTTATTTGGACTATTACATAAACCTTGATTTTGTATATGATTTGCAATGTTATCAAAGTCATCAATAAGTTCCTTCACTTCACAACTAAATTCATGATAATTTCTGTCAAACGATTTTAAGATCTTCCAAAATTCTTGTGCATTTTCCAACATAGAAACTGCAATTTTATCACAGATTAGCTTCTTATATGCATTTTTCTTATGTTTTACTAACTTTCTAAAAGCTTTAACTTGATAAAAATATTTTTGTTTAAGGCCTTTATTAAATGGTTGTTTCCTTATTTGATTACCTAATTGATTTAATGTCTTCTCTTGTTAATAAACTGATAGATCAGACCATTTTTGCTTTACAAATTTCTTTTTTTTTCTTAAAATTTTTGAACTTTTTACAAAACCTACTAGCTATCTTTTCAAATATCAGATTCAAGTTGTATGTTGCCAAATCAATTCCTTTTTGGTTCTCAGAAAAATCCTTCATTTCAAATTGCACAATATCCTGAACAATATCTTCATTACACAATACATCTAAAAATTTTTACATCTGACTCATTTGTCCACCAGTAATTACATATTTCTTGCCATCTGGAAATGGTAGCTGACACTTTGTCATATTTTTCTTTTAAACTACATTTGATTGTTAACTTTATTTGTACATGATCAGATAAATAACAAATGTCATTTGTTGTAAAGTAACGAACTGAGGTCAGAAGGCTCTCACTTATCACTGCATAATCAACAACATTCAAACCATTATTTGTTAAACAAGTAAAATACCCCAATGAATCACCCACATATCTGCCATTTATAATTCTAATATTGAAAGGAATGATGAAACAAATTATTTATTTAAACGCCCCCCACTGATTGCGTACAAAAACATAAAAGCCTGGAAAATTACCTCACCTCAGCTAAAACGAAATAAAAAAGTGTATCTTTCTCAAACGTATTCAATACATTATTTACAACACACATTCTCAACTGAAAACAAGTTTTGAACACAGTGTGAAAAAAAACTAAAATAGAAAAGCATAGACTACTGACCACCAACTGTCCGACTCCTTGTATATCAGTTTCTGAACAAAAAAATAAAGATAATACGTCTTAAAAATAACACACCAGAGGCTTGAGTCGCTGATGATGGGTACGGCCTTGATCCTATTAATCGATCTAAACAGGTACCCGAAACACTTTGGTAGGAGTTGAACAGTTTGTGGCAGATTGGGAGTGGTCTCAAATTAATCTATAAATATTTTGCCTATCAACAGGCCACCTACAGGCCCCTCCGAAGAGTTGTTGATAGGGTTCTTTATCGTTCGAAGAGCGTGGCTTCTCTCTCAACACGGAACTTCGGATTTCAACTAGAATTCAAAACGTTTTCTTCGACCGAAGACAACTAATAGGCGGAATATACATCACGATACTGAACACATGATAGGAAAACAATTTTTGCTTTCCTTCTCATAGGAAAACAAATATTTTGTCGAAGGAAGGTTTCGAAAAAAAAATAAGAGCTCAGTGAAATTCCCAGCCTCACCCCCCCCCCCCCCCCCCCCCCCACCCCCCGATAAGAATATGGTTGTTGCCTTAAACAACAAGTTCTTTATTAAGCCACACATACTAGGTGATAGACACTTTGCTATACATATTTGCATTTAGTGGGTGTTTGTTTTAAACAAATATATCTGGAATCGACAAACTCAGTTGACATAAGGGATGGCCTAGCTCTGAGAAGGGTTGCCCTGAAAAATCTCCTAAAATAACAAGAAACATTGAATAAAATACATGTAATACATAACACAATGTAAGGTCAAAGTTGCGATCTATACCGTAAATGGGGGGGTATGATCATTTAAAAAAAGTATGTGCATATATAAAAAGTATAAAGGAAAAGTATGTGCATATATACACAAAGTATAAGATAAAGTATGTGCATATATAGACAAAGTATGTGCATATATAGATAAAGTATGTGCATATATAGACAAAGTATGCGCATATATAGAAAAAGTATGTGCATATATAGAAAAAGTATGTGCATATATAGAAATAAGTACATATAAGGCAGCTATGGCGTTCCATAAATATGAATTATTTATTGATATTAATGCAATGACTTTGGACCTTCCTGTGAGAGTAAAGCAAGTAATCTCACAGGGGACACATTACTTGATATTTCCTTTGTATTGAATTTGTCTTTTACCAAAGTTATATTTATCTATGTCTTTTTCTTTGAAAAAAACTAAAGTTACAAGACTAGGGTGAATAGGGAAGATTTTAATTATGAAGCAATTTAATGGTTGAAAATGAAGTTTGAAATCAATTAATAACTAGAGGCTCCAAAGAGCCTGTATCGCTCACCTGGACTATGTCCATCTTTACTGGCTCACTCATTACAAACAGGAAGATCTTTCAGTTCTTTTTCCAATTAGGTCCTATGTTAAACTATTTCCTGCTCTGGTGGCTATCTTGGATGACAGGTTGGGTCATCGGATATAAATCTGAAAGAGGACAACCGAAGGACTATTGCTGCCAAGTTTTCTTCCAATTAGCCCAATGGTTTCAGACAAGAAGATCTTTAATTAAATTCCCCTTAGGGTCCTATGTTAAACTATGTTCGGCTCTGTCAGCCATCTTGGATGATGGGTGATGTCATTGGATATACTTCTGAAAGAGGACACCTAAGGACCATAGCTGCTAAGTTTTGTTCCAATTGACAATTGGTTTCAGACAATCAGAATATCTTTAAGTAAATTTTCCATAGGGTCCTATGTTAAACTATGTTCAGCTCTGGCAGCCATCTTGGATGATGGGCCGGGTCATCAGATATAATTCTGAAAGAGGACCACCTAAGGACCATTGCTGCCAAGTTTTCTTCTTATTGGCACAGTGGTTTTCAGAGAGAAAGGTCTTTAAAGGAAAGTTTACGACGATGGACAATGGACGCCAAGTGATGGCAATAGCTCACATAAAAATATTAACAATACAAAACATTGTTACCCACTCTTCTTCATCAGAAATGCTTTGGGTCCTTTTTGGTTTTCTCCCTTGCCCTCTCTTTTCAACTGTCTGCCCTTAGCCATCAGGACCTCCATACTTGATTTCGTTTGAACGGGCAAGACTATATCCATACTCTAGGTTTGACAGGTATTGGTCTAAACTGTTTTTTGATACCCTTTAAGCTGTCAGGTTCATATTCTTTCCCACTCTGTTTTTTTACGGCCCGATAGAAAGACCTCAAATACCGGTTCAACTCACTGGGTGGGATTATTGTGAATTTCCTGTTGATCCTCAAGCAAAGCTGATTTCATCCATCGTTTAAATATTTCTATATCTGTCTTTCTTTTTTATTTTGTATTTTTGGGTATTTGTGCTAATACAAAATCCTGAATTTCCTCCGATTACAGATGACAAAAACTAAACGAATTACATAATGTAAAATACAAAAAAAATACGGATATGGAAAAAATACTGCTTCCCGTTGTACAATATAGAGAAATATTTTGTTGTCACATGTTTAAAATGAACGTTTCTTATTGGATTAAAATTAAAGCTGTATAATAATATATGGTTCAAGACCTGCAATGAACTTTGACCTGAGGGATACGAAAGAAGTCCATAAAACATGTAAAAAAAAATAATTGCACCATGCTAAATGGACCTACTGTAACAAAACCAACCATGATAACTGAATAACTAGTGTTGTTCTAGAAGTGTATTTACTTGAGGCATTTGACATAGAAATATTGAAATGATTTAATAAATAAAACCAAGAAAATTTTTATTCTACATGGAGGGCATAAAAGAGGTACTTTTTGCTTTCCGGAAGGAGACTTTTTTACCATGGCTTGTGATTTGTCAAATTACGGAAAAAGTAGACTGAAATCACACCCCGAAATTTTTAATGGATATGTGTCAGTGTATGGCAATCGTTTTGAGCCATCTCCTATGTTTCAACCAAACTTACAGACTTTTTTCATGACTTCTGTAACAGGAAAACATCTGCTCGTCTTGCCCCAATTTGACATCATGATAAGGAATATTTGTGATTGTGATCCATTCTGATGCAGAAACTAGAGACAGTATAATTCCGTAAGTATGTATTTAAAACAAAAAGTATAAAATATTTGCATACGGTCCAAAATTTTAATGTATTGCTTTAAAGAATAATGTAAAAGAGGTGAAAATGGGGTTTTCTAAATTTGAACACTCCATATATAATGTATATCTTGCGCAAATATTTTTTTTTACATATAAAATAAAGTAAAATGAAACATAAGGTTGCGTGTTTTATCATGCAAAGTATACACTACTAGTTTTTAATTCTAAAAATTGGGAAAACAGACTTGAAAAGTTTGACAGAAAATTTCATGTAAACATAAGGTATTGTAAAATTTGTAAGTATCGGCAAACAGGAAGTGGTTCTTTGACAGACCTGAAAATATGAGAGATGATACAACTCAGTAAAAGAACCAAATACCGTAATGTAGAGAAAAGATATATGTAATATTTCAATATGGCTCAAGACCTACAATGAACTTTGACCTGAGGGATACGAAAGAAGTCCATAAAACATGTAAAAAAAAATATAATTGCACCATGATATATGGACCTACTGTAACAACACCATGATAACTGAATAACTACAGGCTCAGAGGGCTGAGCCTGTATCACTCACCTGGCATGAAAGCCATTTTTATTGATATACGTCCAGGGGTGCGTAGCAATAGTCCGACGGTTCTATAGTCCGGCGGTTCGATAGTCCGACAGTTCAATAGTCCGACGGTAAAAGGGGTAAGAAAGGGAGACTGGGGGAAGGGGAGGGAAAAAGGAGGGAGGGGACGGGAGAAAAGAGGAAAGGGGCGGGAGAAAGGAGAAAGGCACCCCCTGTCCGCCCCCTCACACGTGTTGTAGCACCTTTTATTTCCGGAAATTTTACCCCATGGGCACCAATATGTAAATCTCCAACAAACCACCGGCGGCCATGAATTATTTCTTTATTACATTATTAGCCTTATGCAAAGTTTGATTGAAAGTTTGATTGCTGGTCTTTCAGGCATCTGATGAACGTCCACAAGGAGGGATGTCATACCGCAACAGCATTGTTCCAGTTTCGGTGGTAACCTGTTTAAATAACAACATGGACGATTATATATATATATGTATGACCAACACAATAAGTAACTATATTATGCAGGTTTGCAATGACAAATAAAACAATGTGAATTTAAATGTAATGGTTGCCGGATGCGGCCATTTTGCGATTTCTCGATGTCGTGAACATTGCGATAAACACAATTACTTTTGCATTTAAACGCAAAACACTGCAAATAAATATGGAATATAGGGCATTTTGTTATTGATACCGACTTTATAAAGGCCAGTATCCGGTCACATATAGAATGACGTAATCAATGTGTTAAGCCGTAATAAAAGTCAAGTGGCCCGAATAAGTTTCGGAATCCGTACTACAGTTAGAAAATTGTTTTATACCGCAAATGACGAAATTCTGCTGAAGTGTTTGAAAGAATGACAAACCTTATATATATATATTAGATAGTATTACAGTGTTGTTATAAGTATATATATGGGATTTGTTTGTCTTGCATATACTTTTTTTGTGAAAACACGTTTTAGTAATATGGGAAAATGTACGTTATACGGGGACCGGTCATACTTATTTGTGTGTGTGTGTGTTCGGCTGTTCAGGTTGATTTAAGAAAATTATTAGGAACATACATAAAAAATCGTCAAGGACAGATACTGAAGTACTTATATATATATACAAACAAATTTCTTAAATCAACCTGATATATATATTTTAAAATGAAGTTGTTATAGACTACTTCATTTTGAGAGATTTTTATTTATCGCTAATTTATCTAATTCTCAATTGTTAATTCTATTGTCACTGAACTGCGCTGATACGACCATATTATCGTCAATCTCTATGGAACTTCAACATTCTTGCTTGACGTTTCGTGACAAATAATTCCAATAAAGAAAACGTTATATTTAACCAAAAATGAAATGTTTAACTAAATATTATTTTGGTGGAAAAAGAAACATAATCTGGTATATATCAATAAAAGAATTAGCGATAAAAACACTATGAGTAATTTGTTTAGCTCGGATGGAATTCTCGGAGTTACCATTTCATCTTGTGGCAATACAAGCCGATAATTCCATAGTAGCAAAACAATTTTTTAATAATATATACCGATAAATATTCTATTTAAGTATACTAACTTTCAACATTTTTGTTAGTTCTGTTATCCATGTTTCGATCATGAACATTCCACATCTGGGGAGGCAATAATCCGTTGGCATTCAGGTAATTAGTAAGTAGTCCAGGAAATCAGCTAGTCCGGCATATCGCCTGCATAGTATCATGGTTCGTCTTGATGTCTTTAGTAAGCGGAAGTTTTGGCGTACTAAAAGTATCGGTAAATACCCAATAGCCATCACTTTACGTATAATTCGTTTCAGTGGACGGTGCTGCCGGTAACTTGCAGCTAGGCCTAAATTTTGGACTTTTCTCCACAGACTCTGGTTAAAGTGGAAATAACACCCACTTATCTGAGCGCGTGGTAGTTCTGTTTCTACAGCAGCTATTATAGCAAGTTCAAAGTCACTTATCACCCGTCTTGGATGCCACCTGTGTCCAGTCACTTGTCGAATTATAGTTTTTAGAGTTTGAAATACATGCCTATAGTCTGCAATATTACGACCTGTTAACAAACAACTGACAAAACACAGAACTCTATTGATGTACTTCCCGTGAATCGTAAAATATTGTTTGAACGGTTTGGAGCATGAACGAAAAGTTCCGTCACAATAAATTTCTGAACACTGTCTCAAGTTTTCCAAATTTTCATTAGTTGCGTAGATTAGAATACCCCTGGCCAGTTATTACTTTTGTACGTGAGAAATCTTTCATCTGACCATGTCCGTTTCCATAGTGGATTAAAACGATATTAATATCATGCGGTACAACCAGAACATGTTCCAATCGAGTACGGGTCATTGTAGATCGAACGCGATGGAATTCTGGTATTGGTTCATTATCACCACCTCCACTACGTGCGTTATTTCTTGTAACGTTATCGTATACACGTTTTATTGGAACCCTTGGGTCCTGTTTGACATTCTCCCGCAGTGTGTTGAGGAATCTATCATAATACACTATTTCATCGTCCTCCTCGTGAATATGTGTCCCTTCTTGTAAAATCTGGATATTAGGAGACTGTTCATTAAGATCAAAAACGTTTGTCTGTAGATTGGCTCTACATTCTGTTCGCCAACAACGCCAATATATTGCCCGAATACGTACTCGATTTTTCTGGTACTTGTAGCCATTGTATATGAGGACTTTGCCTCCACGATTCCCGTCTATAACTCTTGCAGCAATTTCGTATTTGTTAAAGACTTGGGATAAAGGGACCTTTATATACCATTTTTGCATGGGAATTTCTAAGTGACAACCAAATGTTACTTTCAGGAGAAATTGGTACTTCTGCAGAAGAAAGGAAGTTCCATAGAAGTAACAAAGTGTCAGATAGATGACAGTTGTGTCCAAACAGCATCATTCTATATGTGACAAGAAACGTCAATTTTGGCAAATAAATGACGTTTCAAAACCAATGAAAAAAGACTTTTTACACTACATTGATGAAATTACGAATGTATAAACTGTATATTATAAGCCTGCATAATTCGACACAAGTTACCGAAAAACTATCAAAGAGAACTCTTGTATAAGAATACGAAATGTGCATTTCATAACATATTTCGAACAAAATATTCAGCTTCCAATTAAATTTCAGAAATATTACTTTATCTTGAAAACTTCCTGGTCTTTTGTAAAATTGAACCTAGTGCCTACAGATTGACCATTTATGTGAAAATAATCAATATATTCAGTGTAACCACCACGATTTCTGAAAACTTTTTCATGACGATAAAAAGTACTAGTATCATCATTATCTCAATTCAAGTTTTAAGATATTAAAATACGAATAATCTTAGTACTTCTGCTATATATGTTTCAAATATGATTGTTTGTAGCTTTATATATAGTTCCTATGATCCTTGCGTCATTGTGGCAAGACGTCTTACTGAAAATTAACCATTGCTTTCCAAGGAAATAGATATTACATTTCCAGATAAATAATTTTAAATTTTAATTTTACTTTCAGCAAAGAAATATTTCACCTTTCCTGGAAAAAAACAGTTCAGTTTCCACAAGTAAAATCTATTAAATTTTCACTGATATTAAAAAGTAGGGGTGTTATGCATTTCATAAGAAGAACTTTTTTGTCAGGTTAGGCAATTTGTATTCATACATGTCTCACAATACATGGCACTCAGGCCGTGTTCGTAATTTTTCTTGTCTTTATTGCCTGGCATCGAACCATAGTTCAGTGTGTTGGTTTCAGCCATGATGAAAAATGGAAAATGCATCCATGTATGTATCGGTATGTAAATAACAGGGGTCGAACACAAGCTAATATTTTACTAATGTTTGCGTGATGCCGTGATTAACGAAGTCAAATAGATTATAAATAATGAAAAAAAACATACGAGATTGGCACAAACTATCGAACTGTCGGACTATCGGACCGTTGGACTATCGAACCGTCGGACTATTGAACGGATCCCACGTCAAGAGAGAAGTCACTTCTCCCTATCATTATGTAGTGTGGTAAGCCTTGTAAGAACCAAATTTTTCTTCATCAAGGTCCTTCTACTTACAGGTCAGCATATTCTAAAATTTGGCGGTTCTCCAGAAGATTTTAGCATGTATTTCCCATATGGTCTTATGTTAACCTAAGTCCTGTGCTGAAGGCCATTTTGAATTAGGGGTCGGCACCAGACCAACAACACTTGGTGAGCACCTTAAGAGGAACATTTAGACCATGTTTGATTTAAAGAAATTCTCCAGTTCTGTAGATTTTTGCTATATGTCATAGACACTTTCTGTCAAGTTTGGCTCTATTTGGCCAAGGAGTTTAAGAGAAATTTTTTTTTTAAATCAACCAATCAGAAACAAGAATTGCCCATGGCAGCCATGTTTGTCACCTGATCTGCACAAAATGAGGAAACTGTAACTAGAGGCTCTCAAGAGCCTGTATCACTCACCTGGATTTAACTTTTCACCTTGAGCAGACCTAAAAATTTAAGTGTTGCAGTCAATTTGGCTGGTTTTTCTATATGATTCTATGTTCAACTTATTTCAGCTGTGGCAGTCATCTTGGTTGACAGTCCAGGTCAACGGATATATTTCTAAAAGAGAACCATCTAAGGATCATTTCTGCTAAGTCTTGTTCCAACTGGCTAAGTGGTTTCAGACAAGAAGAATTTTCCTATAGGGTCCAATATTTAACTAAGTTCGATGTGACAGCCATCTTGGTTGACAATCCGGGTGATTGGATACATTTCTGAAAGAGGACCTCCTAAGGACAAATGCTGCCAAGTCTGGCTCCAATATGTCAAGTGGTTTCAGACAAGAAGATTTTTCAATGAATTTTTTCAGAGGGCCCTATGTTAAACAAAGATCGGGCGTGGCGGCCATCTTGGTTGACAGTCTGGGTCATCGCACAAAATTCTGAAAGAGGACCATCTAAGGACCATTGCTACCAAGTCTAATTCTAATTGGCTTAGTGGTTTCAGACGAGAAGATTTTTGAGTGAATTTCCCATAGGGTCCTATGTTAAACTAAGTTCTGCTGTGCCGGCCATCTTGGTTCACAGTCCACGAAATCAGACACATTTGTGAAAGAGGACATCTTAATGACCAATGCTGCCAAGTCTTGCTTCAATATGTTAAGTGGTTTCATACAAGAAGATTTTTCAATGAATTTTCCTATAGGGCCCTATGTTAAACTAAGTTCGGTTGTGGTGGCCATCTTGGTTGACAGTCCGATTCATCAGACACACCTCTGTTAGAGGACCATCTAAGGACCATTGCTGCCAAGTCTGGTTCCATTTGGTCAAGTAGTTTAAGACGAGATTTTTCAGGACAAAATGGGAAACTTTTGTATAGAACCTCCCAATTAGATGCTTTCTTTCAAGTTTTGTTCTGTTTGGCCAAGACACTTCAGAGAAAAGATTTTTTATATCAGCCAATCAGAAACAAGAACTGCTCATGGTGGCCATATTTGTATTCCGATTGGAACAAAATGAGGAAAATTTATAAAGGACCTCCCATATATGATTCCTGTCAGGTTTCGTTCCATTTGGGCAGCAATTTCAAAGGAGAAGATTCTTTTATATTAGCCAATCAGAAACAAGAACTGCCAATGGTGACCATATATGTACTCCGATCGTGATGAAATAAAACAATTTTGTAAAGAACCTCCCATAGATGCTTCATGTCAAGTTTCGTTCCATTTTGCCAAGCAATTCCAGAGAAAGAAAAATTTTTTATTCAACCAATGAGAAACAAGAATTGCCTATGGCCGCCATGTTTTTTTCCCGATTGGGATGAAATGAGGAGACTTTCTAAAGAACCTCTCATAGATGCTTTCTGTCAGGTTTCGTTCCATTTGGCAAAGCGATTTCAGAGGTGAAGATTTTTTATATCAACCAATTGGAAACAAGAACTGCCCATGGCGGCCATATTCGTAGTCTGGTCAGTAAGAAAGGAGGAAACTTTATAAAGGACCTCCCATATATGCTTCCTGTCATGTTTTGTTCCATTTGGCCCAGCAGTGTTAGAGGAGAAGTTTTTTGGAAAACTCAGCCAATGAGAAACAACAATTGCCCATGGCGGCCATGTTTGTTGTCCAATCGGGAAGAAATGAGCAATCTTTATAAAGGGCCTTACATAGATGCTTCCTACCATTGATTTAATTCCATTCGGCCCAGTGGTTTCAGAGGAAAAGATTAAAATGTGAAAAAGTAACCGATGACAGACAGACGATGGATGCAAAGTGATGACAAAAGCTCACATGGCCCTTGGCCAGGTGAGCTTACTAGTGTTGTTTTAAAAGTGTATTTACCTGAGGCATTTGACATAGAAATATTGAAAGGATTAAATAAATAGAACCAAGAAAATTTTTATTCTAAATGGAGAGCATGAAAGAGGTACATTTTGCTTTGCGGAAGGAGACTTTTTTACCATGGCTCGTGATTTGTCAAATTACGGCAAAAGTAGACTGACATCATACCCCAAATTTTTAACTGGATATGTGTCAATCTCCCATGTTTCAACAAAACTTACAGACTTAATGGCAGGCTATTATTTCATGACTTCTGTAACAGGAAAACAATTGCACATCTTGTCCCACATGGTTATTGCATGAATACTGGTAAATATTGTCCCGAGCAGACATAATATTGCACGAGCTTGCGAGTTATACAATCCCTGAAATCAGTTGATTTCCTCCAAGAAACAAAAAAGACAGAATCAATGTAACTTATTTGGCTACACTGATGATACTACAAAAATTTGATCCAGTTGGTGGAATATACAGTCCAGGTAAGTATCATCCCCTCAATGGTCATTGCTATATTTAGGTATGAAAGTGGAAATGTTCAGTATTTCAACTTACTCAAAGTTGTCATAAAACCAGTATCCAAAGTTTTGTTCACAAGCATACAAAACTTTTCTATCTGTCTTAACTTTCAGGGGTATTATCCGGGTATGAGTTTCACAAATACATTCACAAAACATCTGTTATTTTACCATTTTTGTCCTTTTATGACCCCTGCTTAAACTATTTGGAGTTTTCCAAACAAATGATTAATTTTCAACAAAGAAGTTAGACATCTGGATTAACTTACATATTGGTTTTTGTCATGAGCTTTGATGTTCATTATAATATTCAGTATCCCTTCATCATCTTCCTCCCATAATACAATTGACTGAAAAACAATCATTTATAAATATGATAAATAAGTCTACAGGGCTCCTTTATCTAAACTGTATCAAAAAGGAAGAATACTCTGAAATGTTGTTTTTTAATGTTTTTAACAAATTACAGACGATTCGCCCCAATTCCATTTCGCCCCATGCTATTACGCCCCACTTTCATTATGCCCCAATCTATTTTCAGTATGCCCCAACCCATTTCTATTACACCCAACCCCGTTTTCATTATGCACCAGGCCCGTTTTAAAAAAAATTTAAATAAAATCACACGGCATAGTAAATTAGCTTACCTCACTTTCAGTAAAAACATTAATTCATTTCCACTTATCAGAACAAAATACTTCTTTGAATCTCAGGAATATTTTGTCTGAATTTTTTATTAATGTCATCTTAATACGAAATTTCAAACAACAAATACATGTATTAGATATTAATAATTTACTCAACAACAAAAAATTCACGTAAAGTAATGAAGACCCGTTAAACTATATATAAGGGATTTAAAAGTTTACTGAAAAAATTTTGTGAAATGAAATTTTATCAAATATTTAAGTATTTCCTTAAAATATAATGAAGATTTCCTTAATAGCATTAAAACCTCTTAACAATATTAAGAAATAATAGTTAAATACATAAATAAATAGATAAATAGATAAATAAATAATTTTTTAATTTTAGTTAAACCATACAACCTAGATTAATTGAGACATAAATTTAAAAATTAATAAAAGAAAAACAGTGATAATCTGCAACTTTGTTAAGTCGCAACGAAACAATATTTTTTCTAGAGTAGAAAACTATTGAACTGAAATAATGAAACTAAAAAGTTTAAATTACCCAAGAACTGAAAATACATCTTTTTGGATAACTAGAGGCTCAGAGGGCTGAGCCTGTATAGCTTCCCTGACATGAAAGCCATTTTTATTGATGTACCTCAAAGACAGAAGTCACTTCTCCCTATCAATATGAAGTGTGGTAAGCCTTGTATAGGAACCAAATTTTTCTTCATCAAGGTCCTTCTACTTACAGGTCAGAATATTCTAAAATTTGGCAGTTCTCCAGAAGATTTTTGCATGTATTTCCCATAGGGTCTTATGTTAACCTCTGCTGAAGACCATTTTGAATTAGGGATCGTCAGCACCAGAGTAACAACATTTGGTGATCATATTAAGAGGAACATTCAGACTATGTTTGGTTTCAAGCAATTCTGCAGTTCTGTATATTTTGGTTATATGTCATAGACACTTTCTGTCAAATGTGGCTCTATTTGGCCAAGCATTTCAAGAGGAATTTTTTTTTTTAAATCAATCAATCAGAAACAAGAATTGCCCACGGCGGCCATGATTGTCGCCTGATCTGGACAAAATGAGGAAACTTTGTAAAAAAATGGGTCAAAGACACAAATGGCCGGGTTGCTGGGTGTTTATTGTAGTGGTGACAAAGATGATTACAAGATCATATTGCACATTGGCAGTCATGAATATTTATATAGACAAAATCAGACACATTGTATGTTGGTGTACGAGCACAGAGGCAGCCATCAATTTAATTAGAAATAGGTGAAGTAAGCAATATTTGATTTGATTACATGTTGATAAACACTTGTTTGGAAAAATGGGAAATAATTCCTGAAATAATTCCATAAAGTGGGGTGCACATCTTCAATATGTATTAAAAGATTCTGTGAAGTTTCAATGATGTGGGTGAAAAACTGTAGGAGGAGTTGATTTTGCAAAATAGGTACCCTCTATTGAAGATGTCATAACGACTAAGTTCCAAAGTTTAGAAAAATGGGAAATAATCCTTGAAATAATTCCATAAAGTGAGGTGCACATCTTCAATATATATAGAAACATTCTATGAAGTTTCAAGCATGTGGGTGAAAAACTGTAGGAGGAGTTGATTTCACAAAATAGGTACCCTCTATTGAAGATGTCAATAAAAAACAACTAAGTTCCAAAGTTTGGAAAAATGGGAAATAATTCTGAAATAATTCCATAAAGTGAGGTGCACATCTTCAATATATATAGAAACATTCTATGAAGTTTCAAGGATGTGGGTGAAAAACTGTAGGAGGAGTTGATTTCACAAAATAGGTACCCTCTATTGAAGATGTCAATAAAAAATGACTAAGTTCCAAAGTTTGGAAAAATGGGAAATAATTCCTGAAATAATTCCATAAAGTGAGGTGCACATCTTCAATATATATAGAAACATTCTATGAAGTTTCAAGGATGTGGGTGAAAAACTGTAGGAGGAGTTGATTTCACAAAATATCTACCCATTTTCCCCAACCGCGCGCCGCCGCCCGCCCGACATTCACCATACTATAACCCGGATTTGCACTCTGTGCAACCCGGCCAAAAAACCGCCAACAGATGCTTCTCGTCGAGTCTCGTTCCCTTTCGCCAAGCGGTTTCAAAGAAGAATATTATCAACCGTTGAAAGACAAGAACTGCTCATGACGGCCATGTTTGTTGCCTGATCAGGACGAAATGAGGCAATTTTGTATAGAACCTCCCAATTAGATGCTTTCTGTCATGTTTTGTTCCATTTGGCCAAGCGACTTCAGAGGAGAAGATTCTTTTATATCAGCCAATCAGAAACAAGAACTGCTCGTGGCTGCCATATTTGTATTCCGATCAGGACAAAATGAGGAAAATTTGTAAAGGGCCTCCCATATATGCTTCCTATGAGGTTTCGTTCCATTTAGGCAAGCGATTTCAGAGGAGAAGATTCTTTTCTATAAGCCAATCAGAAACAAGAACTGCCAATGGTAACTATATATGTATTCCGATTGGGATGAAATAAAGAAATTTTGTAAAGAACCTCCCATAAATGCTTCCTGTCAAGTTTCGTTCCATTTGGCCAAGCAGTTCCAGAGAAAAAAAAGTTTTTAATCAACCTATGAGAAACAAGAATCGATATGGTGGCCATGTCTTTTTTATAAATCAGGACGAAATGGGGAAACTTTGTAAAGAACCTCCCATAGATGCTTTCTGTCAAGTTTCTTTCCATTTGGCCAAGCCATTTCAGAGGAGATTTTTTTTATATCAACCAATCAGAAACAAGAACTGCCCATGGCGGCCTTTATGTAGTCTGAATGGGACAAAATGAGGAATATATGCTTCCTGTCAAGTTTTGTTCTATTTGGCCTAGCAGTTTCAGAGAAGATTTTTGAAAACTCAGCCAATCAGAAACAACAAATGCCCATGGCGGCCATGTTTGTTGTTCGATCGGGACTAAAGGACCTTACATAGATGCTTCCTGCCAAATTTAATTCAATTTGGCCCAGTGGTTTCAGATGAGAAGATTAAAATGTGAAAAGTCAATGGACGGACGACGGACGGATGACAGACGGAAGACAGACGTCAACTGATGACAAAAGCTCACATGGCCTTTGGCCAGGTGAGCTAAAAAGGAAGCCATGTACAAAGATGCTTCATTCATTGCATTTATAGTTTAATTTCAAATAACATGAGGATCCCAAGAGCCTGAATCGCTTACCTGTTATCTTTTGTGTACCAGTAGATCTTGCATCAATGATTATTTTTGCTATTTAATGTATACCATAATTTTCTCCTTAATACTGACCTGTACAGCTAAAATATAGAATCCTGAACCCAATTAGATATGATTGCTAGGATTTTTTCATCAGTTGCTATGGACTTTTTCAATGGCATTGACTCTTGACCTTCAATTTTGATTTGAACAGGTAAATTGTTGGGTCCTGAATCCAAATAGATATGGTTGCTAGGGACTTTTTCATCGGTTTCTATGGACTTTTTCAATGGCATTCACTCTTGACCTTCCATTTTGACTTGAACAGGTAAATTGTAGAGTCCTGATCCCAAATATAAATGGTTGCTAGGGACTTTTCATTGGTTACTATGGACTTTTTCAATGACCTTGACCCTTGACCTTTCTTTTTGACTTGTACAGGTCCTTATCAGGTCCTTAACCCAAATATATATGGTTGCTCGGGACTTTTTCATCTGCTGCTAGGGACTTTTTCATCGGTTGCTATGGAATTTTTCAATGACCTTGACCCTTGACGCTCCATTTTACTTGTACAGCTACCATTTAATTTATTTCAAGTAACACCCTAAACATCTGTGACAATGTCGGACCATTATTTTCTGTGTACCGGTACATGTAAATAATCTTTCAAGGGCGGGTCAATTGATGATTTTGGTCATGTTGACTTATTTGTAGAACTTACTTTGCTGAACATTTTTGCTGTATACAGTTTGTCTTTATCTATAATAATATTCAAGCTAATAACCTAGAACTGCAAAATTGCCTTAAAATTAACAATTCAGGGGCAATAACCTAAAAATGGGTTGATCGATTTGTCTGGAAATTTTATGACAGGTAGAAGTTGACCTCATAAACATTTTTGATAATTGTCAGTTTTGCCCTAACTGCTTTAGTTTTCGAGATATGAGCCAAAAAGTGCATTTTCACCTATGTTCTATTTTTAGCCAGGGCAGCCATGTTTCTCGATGGACAAGAAAATAAAACACAAAATTTATACTAGATACCCTAAGGATCTATCAGCCGAAGTTTGGCTGAAATCGGTTCTGTAGTTTCAGAGGAGAAGATTTTTAAAAGTTTACAAAGAAAAAAATGTGAAAAATTGTGTTTAAAGGGCAAACTCCTACAAGGGGTCAATTGACGATTTTGGTCATGTTGACTTATTTGTAGATCTTACTTTGCTGAACATTTCTGTTGTTTACAGTTTGTCTTTATCTATAATATTCAAGATAACAACCTAAAACTGCAAAATTTCCTTAAAATTAACAATTCAGGGGCAATTACCCAACAAATGGTTGTCCGATTCATCTGAAAATTTCATGGGTGGTAGATCTTGACCTGTTGAACATTTTTACCCCGTCAGTTTTGCTCTAAATGCTTTGGTTTTTGAGAAATAAGCCAAAAACTGCATTTTACCCCTATGTTGCCATGTTTCTCGACTGACAAATAAATAAAACACAAACTTTAATCTAGATACCCAAAGGATCATTTATACTAAGTATGGCTGTAATTGGTTCAGTGGTTTCAGAGGAGAAGATCTTTGAAAAAGTTTACGATGGACAACAGGCAATGGACGGACAAACAGATGAGGGACGGACAGACGATGGACGCCAAGTGATGGCAAAAGCTCACATGTCCTTTAAGGACAGGTGAGAAAAAAAAAAGTATAACAATATTTTCAGAAAATACTAATACATTGGACTATAAAGCATTGTCGATTATATAACAATTTACATCATTTCTGTTTCAGACATTTACGTTTTTTTATTAAAAACATTACTTTAACTTTTATTCACATCGTTAAAATATTAAAAATCAAATTATTTTACTTCTAAACAAGAGGCTCTCAAGAGCCTGAATCGCTCACCTGGCAAACAATTCACTATAAACTAAATCTCATCATCACCATTCACTAAGAATACCATGTTTACTTTAAAAACCAAATAGTGTTGAAATCCGAGCAAGTGTAAAAAAAATGGCGGGAAAATGGCAGCCATTTTAAAAATGGCCATCCAAAACAAGCTTTTATCATCACCATTCAACTCGGTATACCATGTTTACCTTGAATGTAGCCTTTACCTTCATTTTCTTTCTATAATGCAGGAAAAAATAGCAAAAAACAGCATTTTGACCCCTATGTTCTATTTTTAGTAAGGGCGGACATGTTTTTCGACCAATCAAAAATCCAAGCATTAACTTTTTGCAGGATACCCTAAGGAACAATCTTACCAAGTTTCATTTGATTTTGAATAGTAGTTTCAGAGAAGAAGATTTTTGAAACAATAACATAAAAAAAGCCAAAAAGGGCAATAACTCTAACATCAGTTGACAAATTTTCACGAAAATCAGCACACATGTAGCTCTCATCATGCTGAACACTTTCAACCTGCCAGAATTTGCCGTAACCTAATGATTTTTGAGATATTTGCGAAAAAACTGTTGTTTGACCCCAATGTTCTATTTTTAGTAACAGTGTCCATGTTTTTCGACGGATCAAAAATCGAAGCATAAACTTTTTGCAGGATACCCTAAGGAACAATCTTACCAAGTTTCATTTGATTTTAAATAGTAGTTTCAGAGAAGAAGATTTTTGAAATAATAACATAAAAAAAGCCAAAAATGTCAAAAAAGGCCAACAACTCTAACATCAGTTGACAGATTTTCACGAAAATCAGCACACAGGTAGCTCTCATCATGCTGAACACTTTCAACCTGCCAGAATTTGCCGTAACCTAATGATTTTTGAGATATTTGCGAAAAACTGTTGTTTGACCCCTATGTTCTATTTTTAGTAACAGCGGTCATGTTTTTCGACAGATCAAAAATCGAAGCATAAACTTTGTGCAGGATACCCTAAGGAACAATCATGCTAAGTTTTATCTAAATCCATTCAGTAGTTTCAGAGGAGAAGATGTTTGAAAAATTGTTAACGACGACGACAGACGACGCCAGACGACAGACGACGACGACGGACGCAAAGTGATGAGAAAAGCTCACATGGCCTTTTAGGCCAGGTGAGCTAATAAAAAAAATTGCAAAATTGTTAACATTAATGTTATATGATTTAATCATCAATAGGCATAATTCCTAACTTATATTAAACCGTTGTTTTTCGATTGAAGTATAATAATACATACCTATCATCTTGACTCCAAATTGTTGAATTCTGAATTAAGTGTGTGAAATCACACCCATTTAAGGTCAGTACCCGTGATAACACCTCAGAAGTTTATTGTAAACGGTTTTGTACATGTTATTTATAATGCTTTATTGGAAGTCTTTATTACAGGAAACTTTGAAATAACTAATTAATTGCAACATGGTGAAACAGCGGAGGCATTGACACCATAATGGGGCATAATAAAAAAAAAAAGATGGGGTGTAATGAAAGTCAGTTGAGGCGAACCGAAAACCAGCTGGGGCATAATGATAGTAGAATGGGGCGAACTGAATCAAGGTTTGTGCATACTGTATTTGGAGCAAAATGAAAGTGGGGCATAATAGCATGGGGCGAATCATCGTGCACCCCTTTTAACACTGGGATCTTTTCAATACAACATTAAAATTTCCATTGTTACATGTACTCAATCAGAAAGTCATAAATATTACAATCCTTTGAACCTTACAGGATAAACTTGATAGGGTACAGCCTTGGGTAAATGTTCCAATATCTTCTCCCAAACAATCTGCTTGGCAATTTCAATGGGATTTTCATCTACTAACACACTACTGTGATACATCCAATCACCAGGTTTCGTTTGTTTCAATAAGTAATCCTAAAAATAAAAAGAATATTGAATACCGATATTTCATGATGAATCAATAGTTACAAATTCTTTTTTAGACCATAAAGTTCAGCTATAAGACAGGCCAAACAACATTCTGATAAATTTATAAATAAACTGATTTGTTTTCAATTGACTGAACTGGAGTTCTTGGAAAATAGGTTTGATGCGCTTAGTTAACTTTTATTTAGTTACTAAGCAACAATTTTATAAAAGGGTTTGTATATTTTCTACATTTATGACAAGGACAATATAATGATAATGTTTCAAATGACATTGTGTCAGTCTTTTCAATTGAGGTGGTTAATACAGTGTACATGGTAGCTCAAAATAGAGGGAAGGTGCCACATGTCTGGCTCTTTTGTTTTTGCAACCCTCTAACACTCTGCCTTCTAAGGAACATAGGGGATCAAACACAGCAAAATACACTTTTAAATGCAAATGATGAAATACTTAAAAAGGTTCACTAAAGGAGTACAGGAAACTGAAAACGTTTAAATAACAGGAAACAAGACCAGAAAACACATTAAAACATCAAATAATCTGCCCTTACAGTCTCGATATTCAATGTCTTTTCTTCACATCAAAACATAATTAACATTCTTATTTCCCTGGTAAGTTAGCATTATAAAACTTTTTCAAACATTTTGATGTATTTTTTTAAAAACAGTGATCTTTCAATGATGGAGACATGACTACACATTCAACAGTACCTTAAGCATGTCCACACCATTATTTTCTAAAGCAGACAGCATAAAGACTCGGTCAAAGCAGGGCCATCCAACCATATCACGAACCTTGTGTCCTACTTTTTCAATTTTGTCTATATATTCCCGATAAAGTCTTTGTTCCTCTGAAATAACGTTTTTCTTTATTACAGAACTGAACTTCAAATTTTGATGAAGTTCAGAATTTTGAACAGATTCCTCTATACATGGTAAATTTTTTTCTGACTCATTTTCTTCAGAAATTACATCACCACTGTTTGTTAAGTTTTCAGATATGTCCTTGAGATTTCTAACTATGTTAGAAAATTCTTCTGATGTAATATCAGGAAAGTCAGCATCTTTTTTTGTATCAAAACTTTCTGAAGAATCCTCAAAATTTTCAATAGTGTCTTCTGGATCTTTCAGCTGATTTTTATTCTGTCTTTTTATTGTAATAACAGGTGTTTTGTACTCAGAATTTGCCCAAAGACTAGTATCTTCATTACTGCAGTTTTGGTTTTTAGCTTTTTTAAGTTCTTCTTTTTCTTGTAAGAAATCATCAACATTTAATATTCCTCCATCCTCTATTATCTTTTCTTCCAGTTTTTGAACATATTCTTTTACGTCAAAGTTTCCTTTCTCACGTTTTAATAATTTCTTAGCCAGACGGATTTTTGCACCACCGACAATACCCTCAGTCAAGACTCCAGTCAAATGCACTAATATCAAACGTGATCTTAAGATGTCTGTCTGCAAAAGATGCACAAATATACATAAGTGGGTGAGTGAATTGTGTGCAAGACCTAAAAATTACATGCGTTTTATGCATGTGTGAACATTTTGTATGTAAGACAAAGAAAATAATAAACTTCTTCCATAGATGCCAACCTCTTTTGGGTCATATCAGTAAAAACAATCTGAGTTGTCAGTAATTTGCAACTTTTTTCAGTAATCATAATTATTCATAGAATATTATAGCGTTCATCTATATGTTCGGAATCATACAAAAACCAAAAAGATCGTTTTATAAAGCAAATAGTCCTGAGACATCCTGAAATTATTTAAAAATCTGACTCTCTATTGCACTTTATCTTTCCACAATAATAACCTGTAATGAAAGATCAAAATCTAATCCAAGAATGGTTTTGGACTGGTTATGAACGGAAATCTGTAATGATAGACTATAAACCATAACACTGTAATTTTGACCTGAAATTCGTAACAATTACAATCGTAATGGTTGGCATCTATGCTTCTCCTAAAATAAAATTGTTTTTTATCAAATCTAATCAACTGTTTAGTCAAATGAATTAACTATGATAATGTGACAGAAAAATATACACAGCAAGGGTAAAAAAAGATAGTTATTATGTACAAAAGGCATGTAAAAGAAATTCAAACCATACACTTTTCTAAATTTTAATTACCTTATTCGGAAAGAGTTACATTTCCCACCATTTTGGACTATTATGAACTTTTTTAAAACAATGAATTATCAACTGACTTTGCCTTAAGGTAGGAGGTACCTAATTGGGCTATATTTCAGATTAGATAATTTAGTATGCAAGTACAGTACGTTGAACTGCATCTAAATATAAAAATAAAATGTAAGTCCCTTTAATACTTCTCGAAATATGGTGTTTCAAGTTTTCGCAAACAGATGTGTAAATACATAAAAATGTCTTGCCTGTCATGTATTTCTAATGAAAGTAAATGCTATCAGACTAGAGGTTTCCCTAGACCAATTTATCATAGTGCTGCACCATGCCTCCAGGTAGCCAACTCTAACTCTCAATTTTTAGTTTAATCTTATCTTTTTGAAACTTATTTGCATTTATTCATGTACCCCTGTTGTGTTGGCACACTTTCATGACATTTATACACAATAACACTAGGATGAAGGCTGTTTATTGCAGGTTTTGATAAATATAATGCCCTCATGTCAAGATGGGGTGCCCCCAATATTATCTTTTTAAAACATTCAGTGCCCTCAAAATATGAAATTTACCATGCCTTCACAAATTTCTGGGGAAAGCACTACAGACATATTGCATACAGTATTCGAAAAACAGAGCAAAACACAAAAACTTAGCTTTAACCACTGAACCATGAAAATGAGGTCAAGGTCAGATGACATGCAGACCTTACAATCCTTCCATATACCAATTTATAGTAGACCTATTGCATATAGTATTCGAAAAACAGGCCAAAACACAAAAACTTAACTATAACCACTGAACCATGAAAATGAGGTCAAGGTCAGATGACACCTTCCAGTTGGACATGTACACCTTACAATCCTTCCATACACCAAATATACTAGACCTATTGCTTATAGTATCTGAGATATGGACTTGACCACCAAAACTTAACCTTGTTCACTGATCCTTGAAATTGGGCCGAGGTCAATTGGAAACGGTCTGACGGGGATGAGAACCTTGTAAGGTACGCACATACCAAATATAGTTATCCTATTACTCATAATAAGAGAGAAATAAACATTACAAAAAATCTTAACTTTTTTTTCAAGTAGTCACTGAACCATGAAAATGAGGTCAAGGACAATGTACATATGACAGACAGAAACTTCGTAACATAAGGCATCTATATACAAAGTATAAAGCATCCAGGTCTTCCACCTTCTAAAATATAAAGCTTTTAAGAAGTTAGTTAACGCCGCCCCCGCCGCCGCTGGATCACTATCCCTGTCGAGCTTTCTGCGACTAAAGTCGTAGGCTCGACAAAAAATGATATATTATTGCCACTGAAATTTTCTTTTTATTGTTTTTTTAGTATAATAGATTTATCACTACATGAAGATTAAAAATAATCGTCAAAAAGCCAAAATAAGCGTAATGTCATCATGACAAACAATTTTTTGTGTTTTTACAGACAGGACATATAGTTAAATGTTTCGACAACAAAAACGAAGCTGGTAAGCCTATGTTTATTAAGTATCATTAATACAAAAAATTTCACTCACAGCAATAACATATTGTTTTAATAGAAAATTCTAGGGATTAGTTTTTGAGAAATGATGATTTAAAGCGAAATTATTAATTATTTTTGGCAGTTTCTATATGAAATGTACAGTAAAAGACCTTTATTTTAAGGATTTTAAATCAACCTTATATAATATTCTAGCTGCACATAAAATTTCAAGAAAATCTATAATTTACTCCTACCTTATGAAGTTAAGAGTCCCTATATTATGACTTTCCATAATCAAAAACACACAACTGGATTATGCTACATTCCTTTCTCAATCACATAAAAGAAACTTCTGTTTTAATTTTGAAAGGTCAAGAGTAACATACCAATCCATTAACAATGTCCAAATACTGAGAAATATCAATTGGTTTTTGAATATTTACTTACTTTATTCAGAATAAGTATTGAGGGTATATCTTTATGTAAGTGTAGAACTTTTAAAACTTTCTGATCCAGGTATTCTCTGTTCCATTTGTCAGCAGCATCAACAACAACTGCAACTGTGAAATGAAAAATGCAAAAATTTAGAATTGAATGAAATAGTTGTTTAATATCTCACTAAATTAAATTGTTTCTTTGGCTTAATGATTGATTGATTGGTTGGTTGGTTGGTTGGTTGGTTGGTCCAATCAAAATAAAATTTGACCTCAAACTAATTGCAACAGAAGATATTTTTAAACTAAATTGCTTAAGTATATCCTAAATATACACAGAAAAAAGTCGCTGAAAATCACAATTCCTCCATGGGATTTTCAATGGAACAAGGGAGGTAACTCTTGCTAAAACTAGGTTTTTCTCCCTTTGTTTTAAACAATTTTCTTCCTCTGCTTGTTAAGAAAGATACTAAATTGGTTTAATTTAACTTAGTTATATATTCTGCTTTTGATGATAGAAGAATATTCATAATTTTATTTGTAGTTTGATTTTATTGACATGTTTAATATCGCAGAAAATTATTACTTTGAACTGTGTGGTGATTTTGAAAAAAAATAATTAAAATATTTGTTGATAATTATCAATTTTTATTATATATCAAAAATTTCTACTTTGTTAAAAGAATTTTTAAAACCACAAGAAGTGCAAGTATATTATATTTTCATCCAAATTTGATTCATAAACTTGATATCCTAATTTATTTTTGGAAAAGAGGGAAGAGAAAATCTAATTCAAAACTTGAATTAAAATATCAAAACTGTGTTACAATAATTGGTTTTACCCTTTTTTAATGCTGAACATGTACTTTGGCAGAACATTTTGTACAAGAAAAACAGTAATTATTATTTTGTTGTGGTTTTGGCCAAATTTCAAGCAGTTTTTACAGAGTTACTAATTTTGACTGCCACTGAAAAAAGGAGGATGGTTGGGTAGGGTCTGATAATTTAGCCTTTTGTAGCAGTATTAGCCTACTCTTTTTCGAAAACTACAGAAGGAGTCTTTAGCGTGCAGGGAGTGTGGTGTTCTCAAAACATGTTACCCACTATGGTCCACGGTCAGGCTTTCCGTATTATGACCTGACAAATGAAAATAACCATAACACAAAAACAAATTTTGAACACCAAATAAAAAATACTGTTAATTTATGTTAAGAGTTTTGGTATTGTATCAGGAGAATATAGCAAATCTGTGCTTTTCTCCAGAACTTGTATTAATTGTTTCAAAATAAGAAGGTTAGAAATTTTCACTGAAAGAACCCTTCAGATATATTGAAGAAAAATTGTCCAAGTTTAGGGAAATTTTCTTTGCCATTGCATGATTATATATTTTACCACATATTGTTCAATAAAAAAATATTTTCCTTACACTTTCACCATATAATTTGACCTTGTTCTAAAATTACCACAATTGCAATCTGATAAAAAGATCTTTATAATGATCTTTGGGCCAGAAATATGTGCAGATAATTTAAAGCCAATTTAGGTACATCTATCTCATTATCTCAAGACTCCCCAACCAAACAACAACAAAAAAAGTCATTTAGGATACAAGAAACAGGTAAACCTATTTTCAAAAATATGGCTAGTTATTCTATAATAAAAAGTACACATGTAAAGGCAAATTCTAATATTGTGATCTTAATCATGTCACTATTTGTGCAACAATAAATTCTGAACCTCAAGAAATATGAATAAAACTGGTCTTCACTTTCTTTCTGTGCTATTATGAAAACTTACATACAATGGAAATTGATTCTTACTAAGATCAGCTGACTGTACTCCACGTTCTGGGTCATAAACAAGTCTCTTCTCTGTTCTATGCCTGTAACCATGGTAACAGTAGTTTTAATATACTGAATTAATACGTGAAGCTTCATAAATCTAAGAAAATCATCAATAAAGAAAAAACGGGCTGGAGCTGTCATAAAAAACAAACAGCTTCATTCCTGGACTTAAACATGGAATACATGTATAACAAGTCATTCCTCTGTGAAATATAACGGTAAATAACTTTTTTCATGAACCCTAAATATTACTGTCACTGAAAAAACTGGTGCCAAAATATTCTCTTGCATTTGTTGTTGCTCAGGAATGAACATTTATATAATACAAAACTTGACCAAATTTTTTGTATGCATAAAATATAGTCAAAGTGACCTCCTTTTATTACTATACAAGTTGTGCATATGGGGAAAAACTAAATTCCCATAAAACTTACAGGAAATTGACCTTAATTTGAAATAAAAATTGCCATTTATATATAACAATGTATATATATTGTTTTATTCCTGCAATGTTTTTATTTAAAATGGCATAATTCTAGAATATTTTAAGATGAGTTTTGGCACATAACCTATGGAAAATATGATGTCATAAACACTTGTTGTTCAGAACATAATGAAAACTTTCATTGCAAGCCAAAACATGGGTACCAGGAGATGATATTATGCTACCAGAAGAAAATAAAAACAAAAATTTGAAAATGTTTATTTGACTAGTAAATTGGGCAGTTGCATAAAAATATATGATATTCTAATAGATACAGTATTCCTTAATGTATTAATTTCATTACATGTACCGTAATAGCAAGCGAAGCGAGCGATATAGGAGCATATGCATTTTCTACATATAGGTCATTTAGAAAAGTCTTTGTTTAATGGGGGCAGCCATATTGTGTTACATTGTAAGGCTAGAAAAAGTTTTGTTAGCCGGAAACGGAAGTAAGGGAAATAACTTGCTTCAAATTATAATTTGAGAGTCAGAATCATGATACCGGAAATGAGTTTCTGGAAAGGGCAATTACTGTGCTCGCATCATTGGCCATGCCAACAGCATATTAAATATAGAATAATAGGTAGTTTCGTTTTTTATACTGACCATATCATGTGGAATATCTGGACGAGCCCGAAGGGTGAGTTTAGATATTCCATATGATAAAATCAGTATCAAAAACGAACTACCTATTATTCTTTTGATCAGTAATTCATTTTTTTTCTGAAAAATATCACCTTTTCAACTAATTTTAATGTGCATTATTTTTCATAGCGAAGAACTTTGTAATTCAGTCGACCAATCATTGGCAGGTGACATCATTTTGAAAGACATTCTTGACAGTGAATGGGAAAGAAAAATATTGACTACTTGCATGAATTGACAACTTGTAATCGATAATTTACGTAATTCATTTTCATTGGACGATCAGATAAGTAGATCCTTCTGCCTTATGTCACACAATGTATTGCCTAATATTTTCAGTGATACAGCCTGTATGTGATACTCGAAAATATTAGGCAAAAAGATCAAAGGAAATATGTACGAATTGCCAATAAGCATATACAGCATTCCATGCAACAAGTAGACAATCGTTTAAAAATAACAAAAAGCATACTGATTCTACATACTTTTTCATCTTTGTAGCATTCATCAGCCCTGGTGTATCCACAAATACCTAAAATATGCAAGTGCATATATCAACTACACTGTCAAGCTCAGAAACAGAATTATGTCTTACATGTTTTATAAATATCAATTGGTAAGAGAAATTCATCTTCAAACCTCAATTTATCTGATTACTTATTTGTAATTTTAGGTTATGGTTTATTGGGGTTTTATGTCACTTTCTGCACAATTGACCATATCTTGATAGTCAGTTTTCATTGGTGGCAGAAGCCAGAGGAGCCACAGAGAATCATTGACCTTCAGATATCCTTTTCAATTTGGGAATATTTGGCATCTGGGAAGAAAAGAGAAAATTCTGTACCAGATGCCAAGATACTACATGAAATAATGAAAAATGTACAAATCTGGACTGTGAAAAGAATATTCCACCAAAAACAGAAAAAAGAGCAAACACACAAAAAAGACTTACCTGCCTCCTAGTAACCTGTACTGACATAAAGGTCAGGTGATGTATGTCAGACTGACACAGTGATAACTCCATACAGGCATACACCAAATAGGTACAGTTACTGAAAAACTGACCTCATCAGAAAAAATACCACAGATGATATGTGCCTGATAGACATGTTCATATCATAAGCTATATTATGAAAAAATTTGGTTGTCCTGGGTCAAAAGGTTTCAAAGTTATATACATGTAGCTTTAAACAAAGTGTATACTACTGCTGCTGCTGTCAAAGCCTGCAGAAATCAACATCTATGTCTCCCCTTTATAAAAACACTGTACTGATTTCTGAATTTTCTGTGATCATTACTGGTAACATAAACAAGTAAGCATGTTTCTATAGCCTGGGGAATCTATCTAATGCTTCCGCACAACATGAGAGACAAGCAAGATTATTTTGCGATGAAAACATAAAATAATGGAAATGATTTGTTGACAGATTTAGGCATTGTACAAATTGAAGTTAAAGGTGTTTGGACCATAATACATAATGATTATAACTTATTTTTCTTTTTAATGGGTAAAAAATTGAACCAAACATTTCAAGCATGATTTGTATAGATGTACAAATGTATCTTTCCTATGTTGAAACATTCCTTGTAGTTTTTACACAACATATTTGAAAATAATTTAGGCATTATGTGTTTCCAAATTTCGTCTATAATTACTGAGGTCAATACCATTACATACCTTTCAATGGAACATCCAGGGCCTGGCACCATAAAAGTTGAGAATATTCTTAAGTCTGAGAATTTTCTTAAATACTGGGATACTCTAATGTGATTGGTTGAGAATGGGAATTTGAGTAAAATTTTCTTTGCTCAGCAAAAATAGTTCTTTATGGCGCCCAGGCCAGGTCTTTTGGAATAATCTTGAGATCAATTGTGGTCCAGAAACCTGCAAAGTCATCTAACAATATTAGGTTTCTGTACTTACAATTTGTTTATTGCCTTCTGTAAATACTGCATTAGTGTTCTTCCTTGTAGTATGGACTTTGCTGGACACAGGAGTTACCTAAAATAAACATCTAATAATACAAATATCTATTCCAATATCTATTTTTAACAATGTCAAGTGTCACAGTAACATCTCCGTATCCAGTGTAATCAGTTAACTTCATGTTTTTCTCTTAACTTCACTATAATAGAGAAAATTTTCAATTACATGAATTTCAAGTAAAATCCAGATTCATGAAAATTTTGCAGGAGATTTTTTACCGTAGTATCAAATTTTTTGTTAAAAAGAAAATATTGTGGATTTCTTTCTGCTGAAAAATAAAAATTAGAGCCTTCTAGTGGCTAGAAAGGTTTATGTAAGTATCCATGACAACATGCATCTTCTCAAAACCATCCATATACGTTTCAAATGAAGTACAATTTCATTTAACCATGCAGTTTCAAGGAAATAGATTTTTAAAAATCTTGACCAATCAAAATTTATGTTTTGGCTTTGCAACTATTTAAGAGGTCTTATTGACTACATTTCATAGATCCTGCCACTGATGCATCAAATAAAATTTTCAGTTCATCTGAAATGGCAGTTTCAGGGATCTTTAGAATTTTGACCTGTTAGAAGAAATAAATACTGGCTACCTCCACTATATCAGCTTATTTCATACAGACCCTGAAATAGATACTTCATACAAAGAAAAAGATTTTTTTTCAAAATATCCACACTCATTGTTGCCATTTTTCCTCTGACTGTTATGAAATAAAAAGCCTTCATACGGAACCTTCCAGAAATGCTTGAAAACATGTATTTATCTCTCTAATTCATAACAATTGGTTATTGTTAAATTTTTACAATAAGTAGAGTATATGTAATTCAAAATTTGGGAAATATGATTTGACAAAATATTTTACATTTGATCTGTGTGTGTTACCCAATTAAGATACATACAATTATGATTGCAAAATCTGTTCTGAACTAATAATGGCTATGAAAGAGATTTAAAGTTAGTTCAGAATGGATTTTGCGGCTATTCTCGTATTTAATTAACTGGAAATAAACAAACACACCATCGAAATTATAGTAATATTAGTACAGCGAATCACATTCTTGGATTTTTGAAATAAAAAATGATAATAAGAATATTTAAAATTATCAATTGTTATGCATGGGAGGGATAAGCAGGCATGAGAACTAATGGCCTAGATGTTTGTTTAGTTATAAACTTGTGATTTTGTGCTTTGTAACTTCACTCCACATCCATTTTTTCCTGACAGTGTTTGAGATGTGAAGAATTTTAAAATCTACGATGGATGACAGATATAGATTCTGACATCGTTACCAGTAGATTGTAGGATTTATCTAATCTCGATTGTTAAATTATCAAATTTTAAAGTCCAAGCCCAAGGGAAGACTTTAATATTTAATAATTTAACAATTGAGATTTGATAAATCTGATAATCTGATAATCCTTGAGAATCGATTTCTCTAATGATTATCAAATAAATTTTCATATCAATAAACCAAAATCCTACTTTAACAATAATTTTGGTGTACCTGTGCAAAAATCATACATCTACATCATCACATTAAGAGTGTGAGTTTCAGCAGTGTCTTAGTGTAACATTTTGTATTTAAATTGTACTTCAAATACCTTTATTTAAGACCATAATTATACATACTTTCCAGCCCATCAGCCTATTTATCAGGGTAGATTTCCCTGCATTAGGCATACCAATTATGGCAAGTTTCAGAATCTCTGCATTTTCCGGTTGGTCTGGAATCCTCTTCAAATTCTTATAGTGTGCCTCTGTTAGAAAAGAAATTTATTAATTTTTACTGACAAATTTTGTAGACAACTTTTTATACTTTTTAACATTTTATCCGTTTTACATTGGTCGAGTCCAATTTCGGTAGAACTTAATTTTCAAAAGGTACATTAGCACAGCCTCTGACAAAGATGCCTGCAGTTATTAATGGACATAATCAACATAATCAATGATGACACAATATCCTTTGTGTAATAAGACAAGTATAAAAGTCATGTGCTGTCATTGTAAAACTACAAAAAAACTTGTGAAAATTCATAGTAAATTCTGGTTTGTATATAAACATTATAAATTTATTGGATCCCTAAGAATCAATAAACACAGTACAGGTTTTTAATCAGTCGAAGCTCAGGATTATCTCCCTTATTCATAGCTCAGTCTATAGATGTTTTTTTTTTCAGCTTTACCCTTTTAGTCATTTGGGCTTTGAATTTAATCAGACAATTTTTTCATGTTGTTATGGGACAAAAAATCCAGGATGTTAAAAAAAAAATATAGAATTTTCCAGAATATTTTTGTTCATGACATTTTGTCAATAATATGACAACTTCTGTTTAAAAATTTATATCTTATCCATTTTATCAATATTTTTGTGTCAGCGGTCAACAGCCCTTTTAAGATGTAAAACAGAAACAAAAGCAGTGTTCCTTTGCTTAAATTTTTATAAGGGAATTATTTCAAAAATTCATCCACCCTCTCTTCACCATTATTGTCTTCGGTACATGTTATTCGGTATTCAAGGTGATAATAAGTGATGAAGATGATATTCAAAATAAAATGTATAGAACCAAAACAGATGCAATAACACTATTCCTAAATGATGACAAAAAAAACATTCTCCTAAGCACAATCTACTATAATGTTACAGCATAGTTTGTTTTATGATTGTGGCATCAACATTTTTTCAGGACCATAGCTTTGTAATGGGGTTTGCGCAGAAGGTAATTTTGATAGACAAATCATGCTCTACTGCTACACATGTACACTGGTGCCTAAAAACTAAGAAACCTACGATTGTCAAAAAGGGTTGAAGTTGGTATATCGTCATTGAAGGATGATGACTCTTTAGTTAGGGGAATTGAACCAGGGCTTCACTCATATACAAATGATGTTATACATGTAACAGGTTTATAACCACCATCCATTAATGCACTTCTGGAGTACTCCTTTAGCTGAGTTGGTATGGCAGTGGACTAATGTACCAAAAGTTCCAGGTTCAATTCCTGTTGGTGCGATGGGTAATTTTGGGATAAAAATCATGCTCTACTGTTACAGGCCTTAAGACAACAAGTCTTAACATCATAGCAGACGGTCTTCAGGGGAAACTTGGTTTGTCATTAAGTACAATTATTGTTACTGTTTCTGTTTTTATCCTATTATCACAAAAAATAAATCTGCAAAATTTCATTTCACTCCAAAAGTTAAAATTTTATTGGTTGAGATTCAGGTTTACCATTCAAGATTTGTATTATCACATGCTATTTACTATTTTCGATTCAGATGTACAAGGTAATGCCTTCTTGTGGTAAAATATTTCAGATCAGGCCAATTAAAATTAATTGATAGATTTTCATCCCCACCCGCCCCTCGAAAATCGTGCCGCCCCAATTTTTTTTATTTTCTAAAATTTACGATTTCCGGATTTTGTTCATCTCCGTTACCGGTATCCGTGTCAATAATTTCGTTTTTGTTAACTTCCTGTAACAATTCAAAATGGTTTTCGTGATTCTTAGAGTAGTAAGCGGTATAAGCCATTTTATAACGTTTACATTTTAATAACACCTTACAAAATAGTTTCATACGAAATAAAAAATAAAAAATAAAATCCTCCCACCCGCCCCATTTTTTTCAAAAATTTGGATGAAAATCTACTAATTAATTTTAGTTGGCCTTAGTAACAAAATTTTGATTAAATCGTGAATAGTAAACCGCACATTCTATATATACAACAAGCCTTTTATGGTAATCTTAACTGCCCATCAAATAAATTTAGTTCGTTAATCAGGTGACTTTTTGCAGGAATTATTTTCCCGTCCATATGTTCCTGACAAGTTGTTTTTTCTTCATTTACTAATATTACATGAAATATTAATTTAAAATACTTGGAGTTTTTTCAATAGTTTTTTCCACAATGTCATCATCATAATTTGTTTCTGTGTAATTATCTCCCTTGACTTCTGCCATCTCTGGTAGTTCTGCAGAGGAAGCTTGGCATTTTTGTATATGATGCACTAATCTACACCATGTAGGAGCTGAAAAACACATGAATGTGACATTTAAAAAAATTCAAAATGATCTTTTAGTAGTATACTAAATCTATCTTTAAAATAATCTAACAAACTACAGGTGAATCTTCTAAATGGCAATTGAATAAAAATTTTTAAATGAAACAAAAATTGAACTGAAGTTCATATCAGTGCAAATTCAAGGTAAGTCCTCAGACACTGATGTAAGATGTGAACTTAGAACATATCATGTAAATACAAATGCTTCAAATTTATGTTTACATGTAACTATTATTCACAGTTAAATGAGATCCATGAGAGGTCTGATGGTCCCCTTAGTATTCTTATTGATCCCTTTAAAGTTGATTAATCACTCTCTCATGAAAAACAAATGTACAAAATATTTCTTTGAGCTTTCTAAAAGCATGAAAATAACTTCCCTTAACATACACATGTATCAAAACAAATGTAATATTCAAATGTAGGAATTTTATAAATCAAAAGTCTGAACTGGATAAAATAAAAGATAGATAATCTGGCAAACTTGTATTTTATAGCAAAACTATTCAGCCAATTTAAGTTTACATGAGTATCAACAGCCCAAAAAATTTAAAGCAGATTAACATAAGAATAATTGTGCATTCAGGAGCAATAGATACATACAGATACTCAAAACCTAAAATTCCAAAGGGACCAAGATTTAGTAGAAGGTGAATTGCATTTTTTATTTAAATGTCCTCAATACAAAGTAATAATACAAAAATAAATGTAGCTTATAATCGTTTACCTGAAGATATATTATTAACAAAACTTAATTCTATGTTATTTAAAGAGTTGGAGATGCTTAGTTTATAAACATGTATAAGAAAGAATTATTCAATATATTCTATATCATGTGTACGTTTGATTTATATTATCTTCATTATATGTACATTTGTGTTTGTATTGGATCATGACTCTTATATGCTCTTTCCAATAAAATGTTGTTGTTCAATATGTCATTATGTTTAAATTAAAAGGACAAGAAAATAACTGTGGTCTAAGGCCTTAAACACCCAAACCAATAATAGGGGTAGTTAAGTACTGGAGAAGGTTTACTCCTCAATACTATCTCTTATAATTTACTTATAGATATTTATAAACTTTGAACACTAGAGAAGAGTATAATAAACAATTTTGTACATGATTTTGACTTACAGGTTAAACACGTTCATACGTTGTAAACATCTGGTAATCATTGTAGGAAAAGGGCAATAACTCTGATGTCATATGTATAGAAAGAGATTCTTCATCTTTGGCAATTTTGAAATTTAGGTTATCTGAGCTGGTAGTGAGGATTAAGAAACCTAACAAATTTAAAAAAAAAAAGATAAATGTATTCAAAGTGAAAAACGCGTTCGTGGGGAGAATCCCTGAGCATAGTTAACTTATCAGAGCACATTCAGTCAAGTTAGTTAACTAAAATCTTTTAAAAAATAGATTTAGATCTAAAACACATACAAATCTGAAACAAATCAGGATTGTCATATTCCTTACAATATAAATGATAATTAATAATTTGATAAAGGAAAATATATGAAATAAGAATAAAAACTCGCAAAATTTACAATACTTAAAATTTAAACAGAACATTTTTTTTTGTCTCTGGATAGTAAGGTAATATGGCGCAAAACCATTACTGATCAACGTCATCAAAAAAAATAGGCAATAAACAAAAAAGGACTGGATATGCCAACCAATGGAAATACCGGCAGCAAGAGGGGGTTACAGAAAATAGACATCCTAAGACAACAATATGAAGGACTGAACAGTGTTAAGGTATACAATACAACTGCTATACTTGTACTACCAGTATGGTTAATAATCCTAGAACATATTTATGTACCAGTCTCGAGGTACCAGTATTGTGTTAACACTAGTAATGTTTCCAGTATTTCTTACAGAATACCAGAATTACCAGTATTGTTCAGAACCAATACTGGATTTAAAGTTGAAAGCCAAACTAAATCTGCTTTTGGGCTGGGACACAAGCTTATAGGGCTCAAAGTTGTTTTTTTAAGTGGAAAGGTATGTTTCTAAAAATTCAAAAATAACTTCAAGTGCCTGTGGGCTGGGGAATGACAACATAAAACAGCAAAAAATGTTAGTTGAGGGGAAAAGATCTATAAGAAACCGATCGAATATTATCAAGGGATCTAATCCCATGCAAATAAATACTCAGCCTCCGGGAATTTGACCCCTTACTAGGTTACAGGGTTGATAGTATTATTCTCTGCAATTTTTGAATTTCTCTGGGAAAAAATTCCATGCCTACCTTTTTCACCCAGAAAAATAAAATTACTGTGGAAACACCATCAAACTATAACGGGATAACTTTAAAATTCACCCTACTAAGGCTTTGCCATGGACCCACTTGGGACTTTAAGGAAGTTAAGCAGTCCAAAGATATCTCGTCGATTTTCTCAGGGTTTCTCTTATTTATATGTTGGCAAGTATGCAAACAGATCCGGTTATTCTGTAAAAATATCATTTAAATTTCAAATTAGTTTTGCCTCATGTAGTCATGACAGTCACATACAGTAAGGTAATCCAATGAGTGTCTAGTGCCTAAATGCAATAAACACTAATCCATAATTATTCATTAGCGTTTATGATTAATTACCGAATAGTTTAACTGGTGTTTGCATATAAACTGCAGTTTTCATCAAACAAATTTGTTTCCACGTGTGCGCAGCCATTTTGTTATTATCTCCCTTAGAACACTAAAAAAACGATTTTTTAATTTGAATTACCTCCCTTATGCCACAATTTTATTTCTATGACCTCGTGAAATGTTTGCTGACAAAACTCCAAATGAAAAAATACAGCTTAATTTCATGAAAATACTCGGGCACAAAAAATATGCTCAACAAATTTAGTTGTCAGAGAAGAGTTTAAAAACACTCTTCCTTTTGAGTCCTTTATAAAAACTGAAACTTAATGTTTTTATCAAGACTAAATAATGATGAAATTAACCCTATACTTAAAGAAGCTTTTCTCCTTAAAAAAAAAATAGATAACGAGGGAAGTTATTCTTGGTACACTTATGCAGTTAATGTAGTAAAGGAAACTGAAAATGATTTAAATCAAATTTCAAATTGTTAAACGCTAATAGAAACAAATAAATTAAAAGATCAAATTAAGTAAAGTCAAGAAATACCAAAGGGATATTCGAAGGAAAGAAAATCGAAATAACTGACAAACTCCGAAGAACAACGAAGACAAGACCAAAACAAAACATGCATTACAATTAAAAACTAAAAACATATGAACAACATGGACCCCACCAAAAAACCGGGGGTAGACTCAGGTGCGCCGTGAATTGTTGAATGATAAAACATCATCTGTGTAGCGGAAGCTGAAATTAAAGGTACGGACTAACTTCTTCTGTTTTTCTTTAAAAAGTCCGTCAAGGAAGTCTGCCTCATATGAGTAAAGGAACAAGTCGACCAGGAGTTGCGCACAATTCGTACCATTAGGAATGCCAATTGTCTGTTGTCGATCAAAAATTCAATCATCAGGACAATTGTTTCTGAAGACTGATGTTCCTTTTTTACTCATAGACCTTCTAAGTTTATCCCTTCGGACTTGAATCAACGATCTCACAGCTTTAACCCACTCTGAAAGCGAATCTAGTGGCCCTTGTTTAATCTATCTGTTAAAGACCATTATCAAAAACTTGCCAAAAATAAAACATCTACTCTAAATGACAGTAATAAAAATTATTTATATAAATACTTAAAGGGTGAAACTAAAGAAAATTTGTACTATTTATCCCACCCAAATAAAGAGAAACGTACATAATAACAAAATTTATAATTTCTGATCATAAGTTGTTGATTGAAACAGGGAGGTACAAAAACATTATAAGGGAACAGAGACTTTGTAAGGAATGTAATATTTTAGATGATTTCTTCAATTGTAAGATTAATACAAAATTGAGAGAAACCTTTTTAAACAGTTATATGGGAAATTATCCTAATTTCACTTCCCATAAGTATGTAGAAAAATTGAAAACTATTTTGAATCCATCAACACCTGATGATATTAAGACAGTAGCTCCTTTTATACAACAGTCATTAGAACTGAGGAAAGGAGACACATAAAGTGTGTTAATATACATATTTTCCCTTTTTGTGTTATATATGTATATCTGTCTGTATATTTGTATGTTTTGTCTGTATTGTTATGGACCGAATGGTCTTTTTGTTCGCAATAAAGTGTTGAAATGAAATGATATTCTGGATATAGTTTTATTATGTGATTCGTTGGCTTGTAACAGTGCTTTAACCTATGTTAAAATAATTCAAGAACCCACTTCACGTTTGGAATCCTAAAATGATGTAGATTTTGATAACAGGCTTTTGCAATAAATGAATATATCTTTGCCTCAAAAATAACGTGTTCTTTGTAAGTTTAAAATTTTGAATTTTCATTTATATCTAAAATACGTTACTAAGTTTTCATTTACTTTTCTTCTGTAGTAATATTGAAACGGTAACCTTTAAAAAGTTTTCAATCAATAAAAAAAATACTTAACTAAGAGGCTATGAATTTCATGGGTGTACAATGCTCATTTCTGGAATATTCGACCTTCATCAAGGTACATTAGTGATCAAAACTTAGAAAGCTACGCATACTAAAATGTTCTTATAGCAAATAAAACGAAACAAAAGTAGCCAAAATCTAGGTAGGAGGAGAACAGCTATTTTTCTCTGACTCTTGGTAATCTTCTTTAAATAAATGAAGAATTGAAACCTATAGGTGTCTTAATGTAAACCTGATTAAATAGGCAAACCTCGACCGACTCTGCTACTCTCCATTAGGTGAGCTGAGTGAAACTTGATGGAGTTGAAACTCTATCTTTATCAAAATTCAAAAATTATTTAAGATTTAAATTAAAACACATCTATTTATAAGTCGTGTCATTGCAGAAATAATGAACCTTTCGACTTACAAATCTAGCAGCAGAGGTATAGCTTTAATGATAATAAAATAAACAAAGATAATAATTTTCTTGCGTTCTCATGTTTCTTTTAATTTTTTCTATATTATTTCTTGATTGAATTATAAAAGCAAGGGAAGATAATTCAACTAATACATGTACTATATATATTTAAAATACAATTATTTTACAATTTTAAAAGCCAGGTCTTTGGAAACCGTCATAGAACACGTTTTGTTCATATATGTTTTCATCCCGATATAAGCACCATCGTCAAAAAAGAGTAAAAATTGAAAAATGAAAGGGGTCATTTTCAGGTTTTTCTATTAGCAAAATCGTGCGCTAACGACCTATTTTCTTTATATTTTTCGAGTCAGTACAAAATACTGATGAACATACAAAAAATGTAAAATAAAGATTTTTATAGTATTAGTCCAGTCAATCTAGCAAAAATGGACCCTAAACTCAAACTAATTAAAACAGAAGAAATCAACGTTTTTTTGTCAGGAAATGTACAAGGATTAACCAATGCAAGAAAAAATCCCAATGAAATGAATGAAAGCACATAAAATTACAGCTGAAAGAAATTTCCTACGGGAATTTGTATTGAATAAATAAATAAATATTTGTAAAAACTGCTTGAAATTTGGCCAAAATCACAACAAAAGAATAACTACTGTTTTCATGTACAAAATGTTTTGCCAAAGTACATGTCTTGCATTAAAAAAGGGTAAAACCAATTATTGGGTTTTTATATTTAAATTCAAGTTTTGAATTAAATTTTCTCTTTCTAATAAATAGCAGAATATATAACTAAGTTAAATTTAGCCAGTTTAGACCATGGACGTATCTTTCTTAACAAGCAGAGGAACATCTTTGTCTTATTAGAGATGACTTCATAAATGAACAGGTGGAGTATCTGGACTTTTAAAAAGCTAATAACAAAAATCTAAATGAAAAAGGACTTTAAAAATTCAATTATGATTTATTGCGTTTTACAAATATTTTTTTTAATAAAATAAGAAAACTTCAGTCCAGTTAAGCCCACCTATAAGTCTAAATGTCTTTAATTCAAATGTAGGGGTTTTTTTCGGGGTGGGGGGGGGGGGATTTGAAATTTGAATGAATTTAATGACACATTGACTTCATAGTCTTGTGTATAAATTTTCATTTAGTCAAACCTGTCTTGTGTGACCTTCGACGGGAGAGCAAAATCATGGTCACTAAAGGACAGGTGATGTTATATACAGGTTGATTTTATATAGAATGCACAACAAATGGAATTTGAAATGATGGTCTTTTCAGACAGGTTATTGCTTAATTACAGGTTTTACTGTATATGTACATGTGGGGGTATGGATGGTTGGTCTCAAACCTAACCTATACAGGTACACTTCGTATATCTGTTGGTTGTTCGATAACAAATTATTTTTACCTATATGTCACTGATACCTGATTGGTTGACGAAAACTTCATGTTACATATCATTTTCTTTGGAGAATATAATTAATTAAACTAGGTGTGCTTGATTAATTTCGAACCAAACATTATTTCTTGTACATGAAATCTGTAGATTTTATCATAAAAGATGATATGTTCATTACAAGTCTTCGTCAAACTAAGTGCCTGTTTCGTGGTAATTATTGACAACTTGCTGACAAATTTAGAGAAATTATTTCATGTTTGTACTCCAGAAAATCTCACTTCGTTCTGGAGATTAGATGGAAATTAATATTTAACAACAACAGTGTCGAGTTATCTGAAAACGTATGCATAAAATAGAAACGCAGATGTTTTTCGAAACACATATATGATATAACGAATATAAATTTACATTTATATATATATAGCTATTATGAATTCTAAAATGGCAAAAAAAAAAAAAAAAAAAAAAAAAAAACAACTGAAAACATCACACACTTACGTTATGGTTTTAATGGCAAAATATTCTTTAATAATCAGCACGATTGATCGTTGTCTTCTTATTTTTTTATATGATATGTTGGCTTTATCCTTGACACAAAAACCTCTACATCCGCGTTACGTCAGTCGTTGCCTGTAGGAAAAGGAACAACGCTGTTATTGCGATTCTTCATCATGATGTCACGGTAATGGGTTAAGGAAATATAAAATAAAAGAAAATCATGGATACCAAAATGTTAAAAGCTACAAATTTACGAATCTTACGCATTTAACACAATTTGACCTTTTGTGTGTTTACTTATTTACTTATTGATACTTTGTTCCTTAGTAATCGTTTTCTATTACGTTTAATTCACGCACTACTCTCAATATTTGATTTACTCTGCCTTTCTGTACATTCATGACGTGATAAAGTATGCCTGGTGCGGGTTTTTTTTAATATACCAAAGACTTGCATTAACGACAAATATCGTCACTCAATAATATCCTAAAATTTGAGGTATTTTTTAAATATCTTCTTAATAAGCACATGGACCCCCACTTTTGACTTTTGCAAACAAATGTGAATTACTTCAATCTGATTATACTAAATATTTGAATTCAATGGTGAGTTTTTTTTCCAATACTAATAACTAAAAGTTCAGTTTTTTTAAAATATAGTGTTCAAAAAGTAGGGATAACTCACACTTTAATTCATGAACAGCTCATATGAATTGATTTTAAAATTTGTTCATACAAAGAGAAACCTTTCGCAAAAAAACTGCGGTCGAGAAAAAATGTTATTTCATTGAAGAGTTATACAAGGTTTTGAAAACGACTCGAAAATGCAAAAAGTGCGGTTTTGGATCAAAATGCATAAAATTCAACTTAATATTAATCGAAAGTTATATCATGAAGATACTTTTTTTCTTTTCGTATTTGGAAGGAGACACTTATGTCCAAATTTCATGAAGTTCCTAACTGTATCGCATTCCCTTACATTGCCTTAAAAACCAAACTTGAATTCCATCGGAGACGAACATGAGACGATAAAGGAAACCTCGCATAGTATAATTCTATGGAAGGGAATATCCGCCATAATTATACAATTCTTAATTTGTGAAATGTAATTTCTTACTTCGTAACATGCAATTTCTTAATTTGTAAAATGTAATTTCTTAATTTGTAACATGTATTTCTACATTTCTTGATTTGTGAAATGTAAATTATTAATGTGTAAATACAATTTCTTAATTTGTTAAAGTATTTTTTTAATTCGTTACGTGAATTGCTACATTTCTTAATTTGTAAAATGTAGTTACTTTGTTGGAGTCACGTTTTGGGAGATCGCGTCAGTGTAATTATAACTGCCAATAAGAATTATCGTTTCTAAAGAAAAACTACAAGTTACAAATCAACATGTTACAAATCAAGAAGTTTTACAAGTCTAGAATGAAATAGTTTCACAATATTCCACAAGAGGTCGCTGTGGAGGCATGTCAACTCGTACCTTCGCAAATTCGTACCCAATATTTAGCAACTCGTATTTCTGCCAACTCGCACCCAATATTTTACGATTGATATACATTAATCTGGTGCAATTGGTTCATAAATGTATAAAGTTAACCATGCGTTTCAAGTGTCTGAAAGAAGGGTGGTCAAGGGGGTCGAATCCCGAAATCCCGACTCGTTTATTTTTGCCTTATCCCGATTTTTATCCCGATTTCCCGGGTCTTATTTCACAATATCCCGAAATCCCGATAAAATAACGTATGGTTTTTTGGCTATATACATTTATTAATGATGGTAACATAACTGTTCAAAGCAATCGGTCAGTCTATTGTAATTCCCGTTTATCTTATTAATATGATCTTAGTTTAAATCAGATTATAAATACATGGAGACTGCGACATTCAAACTTAAAAGCACACAAATAAGTAAACTTGTTTGAGTTCAATAAAAGAATGTGAGACATTTTCGTCATAAGCCTTTTTCAACTGATTTTTATAGTTCGTTCTTATGTTGTACTGTTATACCACTGTCCCAGGTTAGGGGGAGGGTTGGGATCCCGCTAACATTTTTAACCCCGCCACATTATTTATGTATGTGCCTGTCCCAAGTCAGGAGCCTGTAATTCAGTGGTTGTCGTTTGTTTATGTGTTACCTATATGTTTTTCGTTCATTTTTTGTCGAGCCTTCGACTTTTGTCAAAAAAGCGAGACATAGCGATCCTACATTCCGTCGTCGTCGTCGTCGGCGGCGGCGGCGTCCACAAATATTCACTCTGTGGTTAAAGTTTTTGAAATTTTAATAACTTTCTTAAACTATCCTGGATTTCTACCAAACTTGGACAGAGGCTTGTTTATGATCATAAGATAGTATCCAGAAGGAAATTTTGTAAAAAAAAATTCCAGTTTTTCCGTATTTTACTTATAAATGGACTTAGTTTTTCTGCAAGGAAACATTACATTCACTCTGTGGTTAAAGTTTTTAAAATTTTAATAACTTTCTTAAACTATCCTGGATTTGTACCAAACCTGGACAGAAGCTTGTTTATGATCATAAGATAGTATCCGGAAGTAAATTTATTAAAAAAAAATTATTTTTTTCCGTATTTTACTTATAAATGGACATAGTTTTTCTGCCAGGAAACATTACATTCAATCTGTGGTTAAAGTTTTTAAAATTTTAAATCTATATATATATAATTGCATACTATATTAATTTTTTACAACAAAATCTTTTTTCATAAATGTTTTATTTCATTAACTGCAAATATATTATGTGCATTCACCTATCACACTGAAAATATAGACAACATCAAAAGTAGGCGAGAGACTGGGTTCGGCGGAACCCTTACAAATTTTTTTTATACAAATAAGGCCGTTAGTTTTCTCGTTTGAATTGTTTCACAATGTCATATCGCGGCCTTTTATAGCTGACTATGCGGTATGGGCTTTGCTCATTGTTGAAGGCTGTACGGTGACCTATACATGTAGTTGTTAATGTCTGTGTCATTTTGGTCTCTTGTGGACAGTTGTCTCATTGGCAATCATACCACATCTTCTTTTTTATATATATATGATATTTCATTGTATACAGTATCACTCTTCTTTACTCTGCAACTTTTTTATGTGCTAGTCCGAAGCCAGGATACAGTGTCAAGTAGTTGTGCGTATACAGTGAATTAAATGCTGTTTTTTTTCTGGTAATTCTTTATTTGTATCATGCCATTTAATTTTGTCCGACATCTTTTTTTTTAAATTCAATATGGACCCTATTTAGTTCTGAAAATGACCCAGACATTAACAACTACATGTATAGGTCACCGTACAGCCTTCAACAATGAACGAAGCCCATACCGCATAGTCAGCTATAAAAGGCCGCGATATGACATTGTAAAACAATTCAAACGAGAAAACTAACGGCCTTATTTATATAAAAAAAATGAACGAAAAACAAATATGTAACACATAAACAAACGACAACCACTGAATTACAGGCTCCTGACTTGGGACAGGCACATACATAAATAATGTGGCGGGGTTAAAAATGTTAGCGGGATCCCAACCCTCCCCCTAACCTGGGACAGTGGTATAACAGTACAACATAAGAACGAACTATAAAAATCAGTTGAAAAAGGCTTATGACGAAAATGTCTCACATTCTTTTATTGAACTCAAACAAGTTTACTTATTTGTGTGCTTTTAAGTTTGAATGTCGCAGTCTCCATGTATTTATAATCTGATTTAAACTAAGATCATATTAATAAGATAAACGGGAATTACAATAGACTGACCGATTGCTTTGAACAGTTATGTTACCATCATTAATAAATGTATATAGCCAAAAAATCGTTATTTTATCGGGATTTCGGGATATTGTGAAATAAGACCCGGGAAATCGGGATAAAAATCGGGATAAGGCAAAAATAAACGAGTCGGGATTTCGGGATTCGACCCCCTCGACCACCCTTCTTTCAGACACTTGAAACGCATGGTTAACTTTATACATTTATGAACCAATTGCACCAGATTAATGTATATCAATCGTAAAATATTGGGTGCGAGTTGGCAGAAATACGAGTTGCTAAATATTGGGTACGAATTTGCGAAGGTACGAGTTGACATGCCTCTCGTGTGGAATATTGTGAAACTATTTCATTCTAGACTTGTAAAACTTCTTGATTTGTAACATGTTTGATTTGTAACTTGTAGTTTTTCTTTAGAAACGATAATTCTTATTGGCTGTTATAATTACACTGACGCGATCTCCCAAACGTGACTCCAACAAAGTAACTACATTTTACAAATTAAGAAATGTAGCAATTCATGTAACGAATTAAAAAAATACTTTAACAAATTAAGAAATTGTATTTACACATTAATAATTTACATTTCACAAATCAAGAAATGTAGAAATACATGTTACAAATTAAGAAATTACATTTTACAAATTAAGAAATTGCATGTTACGAAGTAAGAAATTACATTTCACAAATTAAGAATTGTATAATTATGGCGGATATTCCCTTCCATATAATTCGGCTAGCGGTGGAACATGGGCCTGGGACTTTCAACTTTCGTATTAGCCTAACGTAATTTTTTTCCAACTCATCCAGCAAACTGCAGAAATGTATGTTCAATTGTTTCGTTTCAGATAATTGTCCCGAAGGAGATCTGTCACTCATTTGATTCATGTAATATCTTTAAAACCTAAGTGCCTTAAATGATGGCTAAAAAGTAACTAAATAAACCCCTTGTTTACGATTAGTTTCTAAATGACAATTGAAATGGAAAATTAAAAGCGATGGTTGGTCTTCCGTTACGCAGCAGACGGTTGAAGTTGATTTAGCAGACGACAACAGTCTCGTGAGAGGTGGGCTAATAGTTTTACATGAAATGGAACAATGGCGAAACATTAGATACAAATGACCATAGTTTTAGCATCAATTTCAAATAGACCGTCTGTCTCAAGGGAACTGAAGTGTTGATATTTCAAAATGGCTACATAAAGTTATAATTGAATTTATTCTAACGATAATACGTGAATGATAATTGACGGACATACTTAGCTCTCTTATAAACATTATACTATTATAGGAGTGTACGTACGTATTCTTTATAGGAAAGGGACAGCTTTTGAATACTAGTGATCAAAAACGGATGTGGGCCATATGTACATGTATACGTACATGGAAGATGGTATAAAAAGCCCGTTGACATATCTCATTAATTCCTTTTCTCCTTAAATGTCGCTGCAAGTTCGTCACCAACATGTTAAACGCCCTAACCTTATGAAAGTTCAAGACGACCCCGACAGTCGATTTCTCTTTTTGAATTAACAGTTCAAGACGTCAGGTCCAATTGAACATTAAAATCTGCTTGTTAAAGCCAGTTATATTTTTGTAATGGGATCTATGTCCATACCACACTAAAACGACTGGAACAATATGAATCGATCTAAAATGCAAATGGCCAAAGCTCTCAATTTAATTTCTTTTTTTAAATAACCTTAGATCTGAACTTTAGATGTCTACCTTACAAATATTTGCTGGGAACGTTTTTGAAAACTAGTATATTTCTATCCGATATTTTTTATAGTTATGAAACAACTATTTGATTCTTATGGGATTGAAGAGAGGAATTTTGAAATAGACATGCTCCAAAATTTTACTAGAATCAAATAGCCAGACTCGTGGATAATGTGGACATAAATCCAAGATTGAAGATCAATAAAGATCAAATGGCTGCTCCGTTATACTTTAAACTTTTTCACAGTCTGTGACACCTTTTTTTCTTGTTAGGTCACGTATTAGTGATTTATATTCAATTTTTTCGTATTACGAATAAATTTTACACTTGCAGATGATTTAATTAAACATTTTATTACTAGTTTTATTGGTCATTTTTGTGTGCTTTATGAAATTTTAGCGACCACAAAATACCTTAAGGGTATGAATTTATTTGCTGAGAAAAGACAACTATATTGTGACATTAACACGTGATTTACACCTACCAATAATATAGCTTGTTCGCTTCGTGAAAATTCGCGCTCAAATTTCTTCCGGAAGACATTTTATATGCTTGTCTGTCTCGGATTTTCCCTGTCAAATATATGCGAAAAATTAAATATTCTGTATGATACTGATATCTAAGTTTCTGTGTTAATAGAATGGTGAATGGCAGCAGATTTTATGAATGTATTAAATAACGGACTGTTTTTTCAGTAGATCGGAAAGAAATACAGATTTACGATTTATTAACTGTTAATATGAGGAAGAACATATGCGGCCTAAATATGAAGGAGATGAGATCCAATCTCAGAGTGAATACACGACAATAAAAAAAAACATCTACTGCTGGCCACAATATCTTTGATACAGTTGGAAACCCCATACCCTGTAGTGTGCCCTAAATGGCAACAAAAAAAACAAAATACATATCAGCGGACTCAACACTATATTATCCAATCACCAAACTGATTAAGTTCAGCGGACTCAACACTGTATCCAATCATAAAACTGGTTGAGAAACTAAAACATCAAAGATACATTACACTCCAGTGAATAAAATGTTCGTTATCCAATGAATACCCAAATGTAAATTTTCATTGAAATAAAATTAGATATCAGTCAAGAATATTTATGGTTTTTTCGTAATTTTTTTAAATTTTTTTTTAACCCGTAATGAACAATTACTGTATTAATGTAAAAAAAAAGTTGCAAACGTTATCAGTAATTTTTAAAAATCAGCAAAACTTCTGATAAGAAACCGTTAAGAACTGGTAGTCATATTTTGGCTCCAATCTGTTGTAGAAATCTTGTCCGAGTGGCGAAAATCACGGAAAATGGCACCAATTTAGACGTACGTGTAAAACCTAGTGCGTTATACAAATTTGCTAACGGCAAAATGAATACTTAATGTATCAAGAAAATCATATCTCTGATCAGTTTCACTCATTTTTATAATTTCAAAGACATGTTTTCAAACACTTCTGATTTCATCAGTAGCAACATCATGGGGCCAATGACGGGGATATATTATAAACTGCCTCTTTACCAATTAAAATCGACTTTTTAACGCTGGTGCAGTTTCAAGAATAACAAGACCAATTACATTTCCGGACCGTTCATAGCATGTATGGCTGAAAAATGGCTAAGTTCAACATGCAAAAATTTATAGTAAAAATTTGTCAAATTGCCCTCAAATAGGAGGTTTATATCTTCAATATGTATATAAACACTGTGCAAAGTTTGAAAAATATTGGTGCAATACAATCGGAGTTACAGATTACACAAAGTATGCACTGTTCATAGCAGGTATAGCTGAAAAATGGCTAAGTTCAACATGCAAAAATTCATAGTAAAAAATTGTCAAATTTGACCCAAATAGGAGGTGCACATCTTCAATATGTATATATAAACATTATGCAAAGTTTTAAAAATGTTGGTTCAATACAGTTCGCGTTTCAGATTACACAAAGTATGTACCCTAAGCATGGAGGATGGACGGACGGACGGAGTCGAGCGGCTACTACACATGCTTTCACCGTTGGTGACGCAGGTAGAAAGAGACCTAGAGACAAATACTCAGAAACGGAGTCAATAAATCACAGAAAGAGATTGTTGTTTAGTGTTACACATGGAGCATATATAACCACACTACAAACAAAGGTATTAATGGTCCTATATTAAAACATTAACCGAAACAACAAAATGTTGAAAAGTATATAATGTGAATGTAAATTTTAGCGCTTGTCCAGTATTAAACAATCTCCTGGGTGTAACATCATTTTGCCGTTTAATTTTTATTTATTTTTATTTATTTTTATTTATTTCCTTTCATTTCTTTTCATGCCACCTCTTCCCTTATTCTTCGGACGATTCTCGAGTTTCTTTGCTATTTCTTGTCACAATGCTTTAAAAGTTTATTTTTTAAAGCATTTATTTTTTTCAGGAATTACCTGACATCCTTTAGAAGTCTTGAGAATGTTACAGAAATTAATTGATGGTAGAACTAGAAATATATGCCGCAAGCGAACTTGTGTCGAATTCTCTTCGAGATAAGGGGCTGTGACCATAAACATGACCTTATTGTGTGGTAAATTAAGTCAAAACTGTTGCTTTTTGCTGGTTATTACATATTTATTATTTTTTTAGTTATAAATTGTTTATTGCAAAAAGTAAACCCTGACTGGCTAAAAAGCAAACATTACATGAATTACTGCTATGTACATAAATAACATGCACATGAATAAAGTTCTAAACTAGTCAAGTTAATAATTATATAAGTATATAGATGTAGATAATTGACCAATGTGGACCTCATTTTCGGAACTCCATAGATTGCTTTATATAGCCCAAAACATTAGACAAAATATCTTTATTGGGATTTAAAATAGTTTTAAGTTTAAAGTTTGAGTCCAGGTGGTTAAAATTAGGATATAATGGGTTTTAATTGCATTTATAAGGGGATTTCTAATATTATTACAGGTACTGATTTGGCAATGAAAGAAAAAGTGTTCCTCATCTTCTAAAATTTTACAAACTTTACAAACTCTATGTTCTCTCGGAATTTTCTTGTATTGACCTATTTCAATTTCCAAGTTATGGTCAGTTATACGGCATTTTGTTAAAAGTAGACGACTATTAAACATTTTTAGATTGTGCAAGTAGTCTTCTAATTTAACTTCATTTTTAAATTTAATCTGTTTGAACTGTTATCTATATTTGAAAGTTTCTCAAGAGTGATTTTATTACAATGTTCTTTAACCAGATGTTTAATTATTTTTTTAAGTGAAATTTTTATTAGTTTAAAAGGTTTATGAAAATCAACATATTCTTTTTCATCAATATTAAGCTCTGTAAAAATGTTCTTTGCAAAAGTATATCAAAAGTATATATTCCATCTTTAGATATAGACTTATTTACTTTTAAAGCTTCTTTAACAAGAGGGTTTATTTCCTGGCAGTTAATTCTACAAAAATATCATAAAACTGGAGTTTTTATAAATGAGCCAATTGGGAACCGTCCCAACTAAGACTTTCATGATGCACGTTCTCAAAGCTAAATCTGTCTGTCAAGGATAAAATATCACAGTTTGTTCCGTGCAATTTAGCTATATTTTTCGCTCTATAATGGAGTAATATTCTTCCATAAACCAAATTTGACTATTATATAAAATTATGGGTTAATGAATCAAATAATTTACATGATAAATCAACAGGGACATGATGAAAATTACACATATATTTTTTTAGTGAGAAGAACGCTTTTTAAACGCTTTCTGGGATAGTTCCTGTGTTGATCTCTTAAATCTACCTTTATTATCAATAATGGAATTTGATGCACACTAAATAACATGTTCAGTATGCATAACATTTTTTATGTTATTTCGAATGAACAAAAAAATAATGACAGTCATTCCTTATAATTTAATTTCAATACAACGTCTGAAGTCCCCAAAAATTGACTTTTAAAAAGACGGCGTGACATCACAGTCAAGGAGAAATTTTGTTTATTGAAAATAAACACAAAACCTTCACCAATCAGAAAAGACGTTTCATCCAAAATCAAATTATATACAAATAGACCGTTTTTCGTATCTTCAGTTGCAATAATGCTTATTTCAAGTTAATTTTTCTGTTTATCCAAAACCAAATTATCTATAAAACAAAAATCATACAAAATGAAGTAATTAAATTGTGAAATGTAGAAATTTTTCTGTTGTTTAAATTCCCGAAACGAACCCCATTTAACGCTTTCTGCAAAGAAAGAAGAAAAGTGTGAAAATTAGAAAGCAGTCTGGAGGCAGTACATTTAACTTCTGATTAACAATATCATATCCAAAATCTAGAAAAGAGAATAATTAAATTTTCCGCAGAAATTGACACCCTAATCTACAATTAACATCAAAATAAGAATGATATGAACACGCCTTAATGTAAATTTACTAATAGAAAAAAAAGACTATTTAGTTAACGAATTAACTGACAATAACTTCTAAAGTAGTTTTTTTCCAAAAGAATTAATAACGATAAAAGTGAAATTTATAAATCATTTTGGGATAATTATTTTTCATCTTTTTGTCTGTCTTAATAAAACATAAAAGATTCGATATTTGAAAAATAAGAAAAATATTCAGAAATGAATTTTATGTGTTTCTTTTTTCATCAAATCCTATTTTTTTCTCTCTCTCTCACCATATCGAAGATCGATTATGTACCCTTATTCAAGTCAGTTTGACCTAGCAAATATATATTTAGATTATTCTTTTCAATAACTTTCCTTGATCAAGTATACAGTCCAGGCTCAGTTTCTTTTTTCATTCTAAAAAATGTTTCAAACTTCAAACAGTTGTAAAGCAAAATATTCCCTTTAGGAAAATATATAATTTTGTCTGCATCGATTGTTTGGTTCGTATCAATGGATAACAGATTTATTATTTTGAAGCATATGTCGAACCCGCATTTCCTGAACAAATCAAAATGTGTATCAATCGGTAAATAGATTTTCGGTTTCGGATTTCATATTCGGTGAATCCCTAATTCTATCAAAACGTAAAGAAACAAAATTTATTTCTCCCCGGGTTGCAATTTAGCAAAACAAAATTATTCTTTATAATTTTTATCTTTGCAACTTTGTGAAAAAGAAAATATTCTAAAAGCAAAACCCATTCTAGGAAAACCCTCTAAACTAACAGATCAGATATTGTCCTAAGTTAGGACGTAAAAGAAAAAAATAGAAAAATGCATTGAATTTAACCAATGAAAATAATTTTGATAAGATGAATAATTATAATTATGATTTTTAGAATTATATAGATAATAGATAATAATTAAATAGTAATTGTACATTTAAACTTTATTAAAATAAACGAAACAGAATAATAAAAAACCTTTTTTTTAAAGAATTAAAAAATATATCAACTATATATATAATATATTATATACGGTAAAAACCATTATGTCCTTTCAGTGAGTTGAATTCGATTTCAACACTGTCTTGTGAACTTTTCTACAAAAATATAAATCAACAACATTTTTTAAATATTCTGACAAATAATAACATTGTCATTTTGGATTCCTTCTCTTGCTCATATTCATACGTGTATTGTTCTTATCTTAATAAGATATGTTAAAGATCTTCTTATTTACTTGAGTATAATGCCAGTATTATCTCAATAGTCCAATGGTTTATCATAGTCCCTAAGTAGTATATTTCTACGAAAATTATTGCCCCTTCTCCTCAAACGTATATATGCGACATATTTGTTTATATATTAACCATCCTAAATATTTCCTAAAGTTAGGACCATCCTAAGACCATCTTAAGTCACCTTATTTGATTTCCTAAACTTAGGACAATTCTTAGGAAAATCCTAAGTTACGACATGTTCGATAAACTCATTTAGGATTAAGATATGTCCTAAGATGGTCTTAGGACATGTCCTAGTCCTAAGAGAGCTTCGATAAACAGGCCCCTGCATTTAAAATTTCAAAATAGAGAAATACTTGGTGAAAGAAAAATATTTTAAAAATCTACATATCTTTCCAATATAAATTTCGTCGCCCTATTGAAATGGTTAGAGATAGAAATATACATATAAAGGAACCAAGACAATTTTCAGACTGTGATGATGAATATCATTGTTTCCTTAACTGCAAAATAATCAGAATATAGTAATAAATCAAGTAAAAGAGGAAAATATCTATTTTTTAGTTGTCATGTTACTTTTCCAAAAATTAAATTTTAGATTAAATCATGTGTTACAAATGGTTGTGATTTTTGTGATTGTTTTTACCTCTTTGCCAAACATACAATGTATTCATGGTTACTATTTTTCCGGGATTTTCAGATTGTACAAAAAGCGTTATTTTATTTTAAAAATGAACTGTCAATATCCATCATTATCATGATTAAACAAACTATCTATTTTTTTTTTGTGACAAAATAGTTTCAAAACTATATGCATCGGGGGATAGGTTTTCGAAACTATCTTAAGGTGTGTCCTAAGATTTATCTTAGAACATATTTTAGAATCCTGTTAGGATAATCCTGGAATATGTCTTGGAAAGTAAATCAAAACTATCCTGAAATCATCTTTCGTATGATGACTATCTAATGTAAATGTATAACTATGAATATGTTTTAATTGATTCTGATATTTTATGTCGAATAATTGAATAAAAAAGTAAAACTGTTTAATATTAAATCCAACTTTGGCAAAATTAAAACATAAATTTAAATTATTAACTTTCGAAGATATTTGTCTTTTCTGAAAGAAGTAAAAAATTACTGGGTGAAATATTACTTGGAACTAAAAACATATTTTGCCAATCTATCAGGCACGTGTTCATAACTTAGGGAACAACCATAATCTTTAGTAAGAAAGACGACCCAGGCAGGCAAAGAAGTAATTTGAAAACGATATGCCCCACATTTTGGAAAAGGGGTATACAGATTCTAAAATGTGCTAAAAAGGCGAAATGTAATAAATAGAAGGAATCAAATAATGGTATATTATGAAAAAAAGTTGAGCTCATGTAACGCCTCGAAAAATATTTATGGTCACTTTTTTGCCTCCCCTAAAACCCTAAAATAATCTAATGGTAGTTTGTTTAGAGAATGCATACTTGTATTATCACTTCTTCGCCCTACTAATTCTATATTAACCACCAGGATTGTCTAAATACATGGATGTGGGTGTCTTAATTTTAGGTTTAGGACATATCCTAACTTACGATGGATTCGAAAACATCACTTATGATTGAGTTATATCCCAAGACCATCTTAGGAAATATCTCAGTCCATGTGTACACATGTTTTATTTCATTGGCTGTGGTATGTACGTTTAGACCCTGGGAAATTAACTTTCCATAAAATAGTTCTTTTTCTTTTATTTTCTTAAATATGAATAATCAGTCAAATATTTGTCATAAAATTCATTTCATGAACGAGTTTAAAAAGAAAATAGAAAAGTGGAATAATAGAAAATGAATCTGAAATAAATCGCTTACTGAGAGGTGATGAAGTGATAGATTGCATTATCTCAGATAGTGTATATATATAGAATTCGAGATTAAAAAATAGTGTAGAAAAAAATAGAAAAGAGTAATACAATAAAATATATACGATATTTATATTAATTATTGATACATTCTTTTTTCCTTTTCTCGGAATGGTTTCTTTCAGGTGTATTGCATATGACGACTTGTCCCAATTCCCCGATGATGACTGACAATTTTGAGCACTCAGCTCGCGCATGAACGAAGTCTTTTTAGTTTTTAAAAATAATTTAAGCATAAGCTCCAGACCTAAGTATTTAGCATCAATATTGATAGCATTAAGCATGTTAAATCGTTTGGAACTTCCGTTAGGCACGCGACTTGGTGACATTTGGCACACGCTATTGAAACTGATAGCTGTCCCGCCTTCCGTTTGAAGAATGAATAAAAGGCAGATAATTATTTGTGACTAAATAATCTCAGAGCAGTTATTTATTATTTAAGTTTGGACAGAAGACTTTATAATTGTAGTATAATGAACAATCGTGCTGTTGGTAGTCAATTTACAATGACAGGGTTATGGAAAAATTATTAATTCTCCGAGACCGTTAAAAATATATCTTTAATTAGAACATAACCTCAATATGGCGAATAATTGAGTTCAATGTTAACAGGAAAATTCGCTAAATCTTCGAATTCTTCGTGTTTCCATCCAAGTGGTACACACGTTAATGATTTAGACACTATATATGAGAAAGCGATTTTCACATACAATGTATATGGTACTTGTATATATACTATATATATATATATTTATATACTATAAAGGTTTCTGTGAAAATACATGAACTGAATCTAACGCTTGTTGGAAAAGTGCTTCTTTGTGAAGAATTTTAACTTATTTGCCTGATTTTACTTCAGATTGACTTGTTTGTTACGATTTTTTCCCGGGTGAATATTTGGTTCTCTTTTGCCAAGCTAATAGGCCTGTAGTTCTGATATTACCTGGAAACAGAACGACAAATAAACACAGCCCGAATGTTTGCTAAGACCATAATAAACTGCCAAATGTTTTATTGCGTATATGCAAATATTCTGATAAAACAATTATTTTCTTGCATGTAAAATCAAAATATATCAAGTCGATTCGTGCCTCTGGTAATCAAACCGGTCCATAATCCGTTATATTTCAAATCCAATAAAATTTCTGTCCTATCATCTCCGCTAATATTTCCGTATATTTTACAAAATCTGTCAAATTTAGTTAAATCTATATTAACGCGTTCCCATCACGACAAATATATGTCCCTAAACACAAACATTCGTGAGGGAAACGCTTCATCGCGTCCAATTTTGCTACCAAAGGTGCGATTTGGTTGCCACCTATATTCATATTAAAACGGCAAAAATAATAAAGAAATATTACATTTGGTGAAGAAAGATGAAAAGGCTTGTTAAACCTACACGCCAGGCGAAAACTACGCGAGTTGTAGCGAACAGAACGTTAATGTTCTCACTCAAAATTAAATTTACTTTGCCGACTTTAGTGTGAGATTCATATAAATTTTTACCGTTGTTGATTTCGTCTAGGTTGGATTAATGACAATCTTCACGCGTAAACATCCCTGTCCATATATCTAAACTCATTATTTTAATGAGGTTATAGATTTTTCTATTTGTTTCTTGCAAGAAAAAAATCATATTGAAAGAGAAAAGATCTATTTTGACACTGGTTCAGTCCGTGATGATGCTACAGACCCAGATTTTAAGAAAAAATTGGGTTTTTAGGTCCTGCGTTATAAAAATTATATGCTGATAACTTAAAAGGAGTCAGACATTAGATTTGATAAACGGACAACCGGTTCTATGTAAGTGACCATTGCAATTGCAGCACAAATCTGCCAAAGATCGGTATTACGTAATTTTGGATCTTGCCGTTATGGGAACGGACATTGCGCGGGCTTTTTGTCCCGTATACACAATTACATATTAAACAAAGCCAAAGCACATTTCAGACATGAAAAAGGACAATAATACGATATAAATCTAGATTCTTACATCGTTACTAGTGGATTGTCGGATTTTTCTAATCTAGATAGTTAAATGATCGGAATGTAAAGTCCGAGCCTTGGCGGGGACTTTACAATTCAATAATTTAATTATCGAGATAGTTTCAAAGTTTTACCGAGTCTCGAAATATTCTTATAAAACATGGTACGGAACTGATTAAAGGCCTAAAATAAACTTATCATATGTATTTGAAACATTGTTCATGGAATATTCTCATTATGTCTTAAATGTAAAATGTTTAAAGAAAATAATCCGCTTTTCCCTTAGTTAAATAGTGAATTAATATATACATGTAAGGAAAATGGAAACTTTTAATTATTATCTTCATTTACCACACTGAGTACATACACAAATTTGAAAAAAGGAAAAAAAGCTTATAATTTGAGCCTACAGATCTCTATAAATAGTTTTAATAAGGCTTAGACATTTGTTAGAGCACGTGGAAATTTTAAAATGATATAAAATAATACGGACAGAGCAATGCACAAGAGATTTACGCCTTCGTTTCCAAAAACTGAACAATTTTTTGAAGATCATTGAATGGAAAATCGAATCTCTTCTTCTTCATGTAATGTGCACAAAATATGTAGTGTTGATTCAAATTAAGAAAAAGGTTTATGTAAAACGAAGGCAGCACGGAAATGAAAGGATATGGGGTCCAAAAAACGCATTCAAACTATAGATGTCAACAAGGCTGAAAACATCTGTTGATTGTCATCTAGAAGTTCGTATACCAAGATTATCTATTTAAAAATAGGTAATGTTTGTACAGTGTGAAGCTAGGAAAACTTCATTGTGAAAACTTCCCTCATGAATAAAATAAGTTTTTCTTCAATTATGGTATCATTTTTCTTTGCATGTGGCCATTAATAGAACGATAACGGTAAATTAGTCGTCTAATAGAACACTCCGTTGATGTTGTGGTCGGGATACGTATTCAATAATTCACCTCGACCATATGCTCGCAACAACTCTAGAAAGATTTCGTGTGACGAGATTATTATCTTTTTGAGATTCCGAATAAAATATATATTTACAGTTACCACAAACCTAACGAGTACTGATTTGTTTGTGCGTATTTATATTCAAATATGAATATTTATACGACTTTTTCATTAGTTTCTGCATTGAAAATTGCTCCAGAATGCCATTACAATTAAATCAAATAATTTTTTAAAAGCGTCGTTTCTCATTTTTGCAAGCAACACACCGTACAACATTACAATCAAAAATCTTCGGACATGGTCACAAAACATCGTTTTACCAAATATGGTAAATATCAACATCATGTATATCTCATGTCTATCAAATTTTCTTCAATCTAGGACTATTATAACTAGATATAATACTCCCAGGCAGCTTCAATGAACTATACTTTTCAGGTAAAAATCTTTTATCAATTATTCCAAAAGATCAGTAGTTTTGAATACTATATAACCACACAATCCACACGATAGTTAAAAAAAACAAACATGTAAAAAAATGTCCTGATACATCACAATCATAATAATTTTTTAAATTTTGTTATTTTTCACCAAAATTCTTATTCTTGTATAATCATTTTCATGCAGATGATGTCTTGTACACAAGAGCCCGAGAAAATAAACATCATGTACACATGCTTGGAAAATTAGGTCATATATATTGTTGGATAATTCAAGTTATAAAATTAGTACTTAATTTTATCACGAAGTGTTTATGGATACGACATTGATGAAATCCTTAAAAATAAAAAATATTCGATTTTAAAATATTCATATAATGTAGAGGATAAATACTTTTTTTCAAAAAATTTTCTCCATGCACGTGACAATAGTGCTTAAAACACTTTCATTGTTGTTTTTCATCTTTAACCACAGTGATATATAACTTGTTGACGGAGTTTTTATATTCTGACTTTCTGTTGGCAATTATCTCATCAAATCCGTGTTACAATTCTAGTCCGTAAGATAGAGAATTAGTTTGTAAGTTTATTAGCACAGCAAAAATAAGACATGATATACTGACATTTTGGTGATGTTACATTATAGTTTTGTGTGTCAGATGAGATATACATACAAGCCAGAGGGTACAAGGTACAATATCAAAGAGTAACATTTCACTTCACACAGTGACTACACCAAATTCATCTCTTTGGCCGATATGATTTCGACAGGAAATTGACGGAACCTACTTACTTAAAAATTACATGTGTATTTCATATAAATAATTATACAACTTATTATAATTTTTAATTATTTTAATGAAGTCTTTGGTATTAACCGCACAGACAAGATTAGATCGCTGATAACTTTCAGTACATTCGAAAAGGAAATGTATTAGGAACAAACGATGCCCTGGGCAGCAATGTAACCGGAAAGGGAAAAAAATAACTATTATAATAAAGTTTCAAAATTATAGCAGTGTTTAGAAAAAACGACAGATAAACCTTTCACACACACATACATGGAAACATAAATTCAGCGTTCCTTGCATTCAATGTACATGTACAAAAAAATCAGTGAAATTCAAAGAAATACCCAATGACTGGTTCGGTGATTTGGGTCAAAGCATAACTGCCTAAAGCACGATTTTCAGTTAGAAAAAAGGCATTTGCTTTCAATTTTGCAAAGATGGAGTTAATAACGATTGTATTTAGAATATCATAAATAATGGTAGCTAAAGTACTATCCATTCCAAAACTAAGAATATTAGTCTCAGATTTCTCACAGAAACAAATTCCAAAGTCTGTCTGGGTTGATTTATCAATATTCAATATTCTTGGCCATTTCGGGCTGATTTATTTTAAGAAACTGACACTTTATAATTGACTCTACAGTAGGGAATTCTAAACAAAACCGTTAAGCTCTAATTACATGAAATTAATTTCTAATTGATACGGAACCGGGCCGCTATGTTTAAAGACTTTAAAGGACTCGGATGCCAGGTCAACGAAACTCATCCCATTCTTAGAAATGAGTGCCATCTGTTATAAATAGACTTGATACAAATGATGATATTTATGTTCTATACTTTTTAATTAGAAAAAAATTACACCGTTACAATTCTATATGGATAGCAGTTTTATTTAAATTTTACATTATTTCGCATAAAAAGCCCACTCCTCAGTGGATTGCAACAATGTATATTGCAACTGAATGCAGGTTGAAAGTGTTTATGTTAAATGTCGGATAACAGGACTTTTTGTAACTTTACAAAGGAATTCATTGTCCTTAGACTTATATGTATAATAATAATACTTTTTTAACCGTCTCGTTCATCTGGTTGGCTGTCTGTTGTCGTTATTTCGTGTTTCTATTCACTGGTACATAAAATAGAAACAAACTGATGCGCACAAGTTAATTTGTGTGTGTGTGTGTGTGTGTGTGTGTGTGTGTGTGTGTGTGTGTGTGTGTGTGTGTGTGTGTGTGTGTGTGTGTGTGTGTGTGTGTGTGTGTGTGTGTGTGTGTGTGTGTGTGTGTGTGTGTGTGTGTGAAGTAAAATTTCAATTTGTCGAATCCCAAATTACCTATTCCCAGATTGCCGAGTCCAAATTGCCAATCTTTTTATGATTTCAGTTCTTTAAATTCCTCTAGTTTGCCGAACCTATATTGCCGATTCCCAAATTGCCGATTCCTTCTGATTTCTGATGACCGAAATCGCAATTTTAAATTTCTATTACAAATTCGGTATTCACATGCACCGCTGTTCCTTTTCTGGTGAATGTGTTATTAGCCGATTTATATGAATTTGAAAGCAAGAAGAATTGTTTTGAATAGCCGAAATAAGGAAGGTTCAGCAATTTTGGGAATCAGCAATATGGGTTCGGCAAACTGGGATTCTGTTGAAAGAACAGAAATCAGAAAAGTTCGGCAATGTAGGAATCGGGTATTTGAACTTCGCAATATGGGAATCGGCCATTTGATATTCGGCTATCTGGCACTAATTCAGTTCAGACCTACACAACCTTAAACGCCATGCAATAAATTTAATGTTGAATGTTTAATAAAGTTGTCAAATCTTCGGGGTATAATTTGGCATTTAAAATAAAGTTAAATAGATTTAATCTGCATCAGATTCGCATTATCAAATATGTATCTCAAATGCACATCAAATGAATACGTATTCGATGGTAGACGTGTAAACTCACAATTACCGTTTTCTATAAAACTTTAAAACGTATATTCGATTCACAAATTAAATGTACGTGTGAACTCTGCCTTATTATAGTTAACTTTGTAGTCATAAAAGGTTTTTTTTTAAACACAACATCAATAAAAGCCATGTTCATTTGCTCATTTGAATCTTCTTGTATGACATGGGTTAAATTCGTCATCATAAATAAGCTGTTCTCTGAACTGACAAAGTGAAATCAAAATTTAAAAAAAAGTATCATTCACTGGAAAAACTGAATTTTATTTAAAAAAACCTAGATAGATGAACTTCTGTGGTTGTTAAACAGGTTTTCTAAAGAATGCAGAGTTATGTAGAGTTGTGAAAATGATGTCTTCGTTGGGCAAGCGTTCCCAAGTATGCTGATTTTTTTTTATTGTGTTGCTTGATCCACTTGGGTATTAATGCAAATAAAGGTGCATGTACATAATGATAAAAACCTAAATATTTTTAAGCTCTGGAATTGTCAATTATAGCTCTTTTGAAAAAATTATATGCCAGCAGTTTTTGTTTCACAATGTTTCATATGTAAAATTCTTATTTAAAATTATTTTCAGCAACCTATAATAAAATATCTGATAAATTTAATTTTCTTTCTATTCCCGCCATAAATGGCAAATGGCGGTAACATTTTATAAAGCTGTATGTTAGATAATTCCAATCAATGATTTTTATTCTTTGAAAAATGTAAAGAAAACAAAAAATGAATATTGCTTTCTCAATTTAACAAGTGAGAAAGGGTGGTTTCTTGAAAACATATGTTTCAAATTAAAAACGAATCTATACTCAATTCTAAAATTAAACGTGAGCACTTTTGAACTTCTGTCTCATGTTTGAAGTACTGTTTACTCTCTAGTAGTAACTATGTTTTTAATCCAATTAATAAATTAATGAAAATGATTAAGATTTGGTGTCTGTGTTTTTATAATAATCATAATCAGTTAAAATGCACGTAAATGAAGCTATATCGAATTTCCGAGTATTAATCCGTTCGAGTCGGGCTCGTGTCGGCAACCACGGATTATCCAAAATCTGTTAACAAGTCTTACTTTTGGACAATTACAACATTAAAGTTAGCCGCGCTTGAATTTGTCAATTCTAACAAATTGGGTTATAAAAAGGAAAAATTGGTGATATTATACTTTTATTAAAAATAATTTAATAAATCTCTTAAAGTAAAAATCAACCCAGACGTCTGGGGATCATCTTCGCAGACATTTCAATTAGTGAAAGATTTTAGTTTATGGAATTGTACAAATCCAAACCTAAAGAAGAGAAATCCAAACACCTTGAATTTAAGAAACATAATTCGACAATGAATTATAATTTTTTAGTATTTGTTCGGCTGAGTTATGTATAAATGCAAAAACTAAATGAGAAATTTGAATCTTATAAATAAAAAGATGGGAACCATGTATACTATGAGAAATATTTTTTTTATTTCTGTTATACTGATGCTCTATATTCTGAAACCTTTTTCTCAAATAAATATTTTTTTCTTGGTACAATTTGTTAATTATCATGTTATTATTATTTATTTTTTATTTTTATTTTTATTCGGTATTCTTTATGTATTCTATTTTTTAAATTTTTTTTTTTATTTCTGTTTTTTTTTGTTTTCGTTTTTTTCCCTGCATTACTTGAATATTCAACTTAAATCAATTAAATGTTATCTTATAGACATGAGATTTTGTTTTCTATAGTGAGACAAATTATTATTATAAAAATATGCAAAGTATAAGGGATGACACGAAAGGTCAGCAATAACCGATCAATAAAACCCATCAAAAAAGCATGTATGATGCTGATGTAGTACTATACTTTTAGTTAAAACAATGGGAATAAAATATCTTTAATTAAGGTTCTCTTCCACCCCCCACCCCCACCCCCCGGCCAACCCAACAAATAAATTAAAAATAAAACTTGAAACAGCAATTACACTGATTCTGTCGATAATCAATAAATAAGAATGAAAAATCTTGCGAGCACCTCCAAGCACAAAAATGTACCAACAAAATGCATACCAAGAGTCAGGGGTACATTTAACAAAAGTTTTTTTTTATTTACAAAATCGGTGGATATAATAAATTTGACAATAATAGAACAAATTTATTTTAGAATTAACGTAAAAATAAAGTTATATGCTAAGAATTTGAAGTCATAGTTATTAACAACATCTGTAATGAAATGTAAAGAAACTAATCTTATTAATATTTTTTACTGATTTTATTTTAACGGCTATTGGTCACAAATTAGTAGTCCTCGTAACCGGAATTATTCTTAGTTCCGACATTTATTCGCTATCACTCCCTTCATTAATCATATTACATATCATACCATATACCACATGTAGACTCAAAAATTGTCGAAATTGTCGTAAGACGATAATAACAGACACAATAATTTTAGTCAATAATTATGGTAATTTTTTCTTTAAAGTTTTTTTCTGTAGCATGTGCCATCCTTAAATCTGACCTATCATTACAAACTGACCCCCCGATGATTTCCTGGTATTAATGAATACGTTTTAAAACGGCCGTTGGTCACTTTTCCGTTCTTTACGTGGATAATTAAAGTTTTCTTTAAAGTGGAAATATCATCGTAAAATTAACATTTAAAATGAAATTAAGAGAGCTTGTAAGGAAGGTCTAAAACTTGTTCCCAGATGTAGTATATATAAAGACACACCGGCTCCGAGTAAATAAAGTTCCCATCTTTAAACGCAAATAAAACTTCTGATTGGATTTTAATTGCACTTACTGGGCAGAAAATTTCCTTTTGAAATAAAAATGATATGGGTGATTTGTTTAAGCCACCCTAGTATATGATGGATTTTCAGACTTTCGCAGGCTAATGGTTTGTGCAAGAAGAGTTTGATTTTTTTAAAAGACACATATTCTTCACATTTTTAAAAATATATGAGTAGCAAGAATAATTCTTGACACAAAACATCTGTATAATGGTGAAAATGCTAAATCCAAGGAGCAACGCTTCTACTGATATTCTTCACATTAAAGAGGTGTCAGCTACACGGATTTGTAGAATACTTTATTTCTAGATCAAAGAAATGCAAAGGATTCGAAAGGGGTTCTTATGAATTAACCATTTGATTTTTGGGGATGAAAGAACGTGATGTCAGGATCCTGATTTCAATGAGGCTGCATTTTTCCGACACTGGAGAGCGCCAATTTTTTTATTATGAAATTATACCATTTCATGATTCTAAGAGTAATCATCCTGTCTTTTCTGTTATTTTGAGTCTATATTTTCCAAATTCCTTTCTTTTCCACCTCATCCCTCCTTCCGCCATTCATAGTGGTTCCCTTAATACTTTTAAAAGAGACACAGAAGTCTTCGATTTTATCAGTTGTTTGACGTGAGATTTAGTGTAATTGGGAATTTTGGCAACATTTAATTAAAAAAAATGGGAATATTTATTTTAAAGAAAAACTGAAGGGTTTGTGAGAATACCATAGATAAATAATAACTATCAGATTTAGAATATTTCAACAACTTGTATTATTTAATTTTCGCCATTACATACATATATCATTTACAATCTAATTATCAAAGATCGAAAGTTCTAATTTGTATTTAATTTATTTAATAAAATCTACATGAAATCTTTTATCTTTATAGCTACTTTTAACCCGTTACCTATCAACATAATATTAAGATAGACATCGTTGCCCGCAGAAATTTAGCAAATATCGGAAATACGTCGCTATCAGGTGCGAAATCTCTCTACTCCGGAAAATCTGACGATAGCTTGTCAACAAGGTTTGTCAAAGATTTGCATTCAGTGCGGAGACGGTTTTCCCAAATTTTTTCAATAAAAAATTATGGCCATGTTTTTATTTTTCCCAATTGAAACATTACGAATTTTTGTTTATTCTACAAACGATCAAGTTGGTTCAAAACTCGCATAATGAACTTGTGAAAACAATACTAGCTTATCGTTATTTTTTTTTATATAAATATGAAAAGATATGGGATATGCATTGATGAGAAATAAATTAAAGGATTGGGAAAATGTATGGGGTTTTATACTGAATTTAATATACAAATTAAATATATATGTATTTCCTCATTACAATTTTGACTGAATGTCAGGTTAAAATGATTAAACGGCATTGTTTTTTTTTTTTATTATGGAAGTTATTTCTGTGTAATGTACAACCAACATTTTCAATTAAAAATCATATTTTTAATTAATTTATATAAAATGTTACGTGCAAATAAGCGATGTTAGTACATGCACAGTCTAAATAAGTTTATATTTATGCACCTAAAATTAGACACACGTATGCAAATTATTAAGGTATATAAATTATGTGACTTGCTAACAACAAAATGATTTTAAATACTTGGTTTAGAATTATTTTAAGGTGTTTCAGTTATAATACAGCAAATTATGTTAATTACAAAAATTTTAAAAACCATTTGTTACTTCGCAAATAATGGAACGGAAGGGTAACAAATATAAAATTATCAGCGAAGTCCAAAATAAAATTGAAAAAGAGTGTATAGAAAATTATGACCAGAATAATTTAAAATAAGTTCATTGATTTGCTGACCAAGTTTCATTTAAATTTTTTTCTCCCTCTTTTTTCGACTGTTTTTTTATAGAAAAAGAATGAAAAGCTTGCCATTGCAATATATGATAATAACACAATTCCAATTTGGTATCATTGGATATTATCAAGGATGTTCCGAGGTTTATTGAATACGGATTCTGAATCAAACGGAGGCGGGGTCTCTGACAGCATTGAACAAAACACAGCGTTTGACTTATCGAGAAGCTTTAGCACCGAGATCGCCAAATTTGATAAGCTTAAGTCACTCAGAAGCAACATTTTCTCGGAAAAGTGTATTTAAATTTGTTAAATTTTGCGTGTCTTTTGTTTGAGGGTTCGCACTTTTCAACTGGAAAATTTTACAACTCGGACGAAAGGAGAGTTAATTCGTTTTAAAGTGTGAAAATTGTATTTGAGAAATATTTAAGCATCATCTGTAGTACCAGGAGTATATCTTGTAAGTTTCATAATTGTTTACTTTTTAAAACTATTTATTATTACCAAATTTTATTATTTATGTTTACAAAGATTGGGCGAAAATAAATAGTAATAATTCTAAAACACAAGTTATGGTTTATAAATATAAAAATTATTTTTAACAAGTGAAATTTCTCAATTTGTCATTTTGTACTCAAAATCAGAAATGATTAATTTTTAATAAAAATAAGAGTTTCTGAATTGTAAAAACAAACAATTAAAAAGTCGTTACGGTCTGTTACTCGTCATGGTAAGTCGTAATAGTTCTCGTCAAGTACTCAAAAATTGATGGGGGTAGCTTGGCCACGCCTACTAATTGTCCAAGCCAACAGGTAAATTGGAAGTTTAGAAATTTTACCTTTCGCGCACGAGATAATTGCACCTTGCTGTTGATTGACAGCTTTCTGTCAAAACAAATTAAAAAAGAACAATAGAATGCTCAATCTATCACGATTATAAGTAAAACTGGGATGCTTATAAAAACATAATTCGAATGATATTTAGAGACAGATCAACACATTTTCAATATTCTGTTTTTCACTGAAGTGTTATCTACATCAAGAATATTAAGAAAAGAATCAGAGAGTTTTCATTACGGATATATACCAACCTGTGAATATATATTATAACTATTATATATTAGGACATTTCTGATTATCTACTACAGTATGCTCCTTCTGCAGGGTAACCACTATTCAGCACCATCGTCAAGTGCATCATCTACAATGTACGAAGAGGACTTTATGAGCCAGCGTAGACATTTTCCTCTTGGCCATCCTGGACTTATGCCATCACCTCAAGCTTTTTCTTTTGGTTTTCCGGTGCATCCAGCTCACGACCCAATGGGATTATCTAGTATGTATATCAATTTTTGGAAAATTTGTATTTTTTTTTGTCTGTTAATTTTTTATAAATTGGATTGTAAATTTTATGCCGTTAAAAGTTTTATGTTGAAATTAGCCTCTAGCAATTTTGGTAAAAGTCAACGAATCGTACCTTAAATGATTGAATTTTGCATATGACAGGTCTTAAGTTTCAGCTTCCAAGTGAAACTTATTAGATTAGACAAAAGATGTCAATTGCACAACCTCAGAAATCAATTTTAATAATTTTCTTGTCAAAATTTGCGGACACTCCAATTTATTAAACAAATATTAATTTGAAACTGTTTATTATTTTAAGGCCTAAATATCGACCTTAAATCTGTTTTTTTTTCTATTTTTTCTCGTTAAATTTTTGTGTATTGAAAATGAATGATTTTTTTTGTTACTTTATCATAATTAATTATTATCAATTAGGAATAACACGGCTCTAAATTTTGATTGTAATAGTTAATTAAAGTATTCATTGTTTCACATCAAACTACTCGTTGTCTGTGCCGCACGTGTCTAGCAGACGAGAGTAATTGTTAAGAAAACGAAAGTTCAAAATACTTTCACCGACTGGTCGCGACAATGTTTTAATAACAATTATAATTTAGAAAGTTTTCAGGAGGAACCCTGTTTAAACATGTAATATTTCATTTTCATGCACAATAATATCGAAATCATGGTTCTAATTTGTCAAAGATAGTAATTTTAATTTAGAATAAAAGAATTTAACAGTAAAAAACATTTTCTTAAATATTTATTTCGAAAATATTTCATATCGAGAAAATACGAAAATTCGTTATTTTTATAATTTTGCTTATATTAAACGAGTCTAGTAGTAAGAATTGCGGAGTTTTATTTCTGATACTTTCAAAGTACATAGTGAACAAATTAATAGTAAAAACAGATTTATATATAAACCGACATTTAATGTCTTTTTAGTTAATACCTAAATTATTGTGTCCATTTCAGTTCTTGTGAAAAGCAACAATTTCCTTTCTTATTTAGAGAGAATTTGTGAAGATACTGTTCATTTAAATTTAAATTCAATACGCCTGATTTACAATTTAAGGAGTCCGTAATTTAACAATCTCGTATTCAAATACCATAATAACGGGTTTATTGTTCAAATGATGGGGTAGTAAAAATAAATAAAATTCTAGTTGTACGACGGAAGGGAAATAAAAATATTTTACAAAGATACATATTAGTATAGAAATGAAAACGAAACTGAGGTCTCAAAATTTTTTAACCATTTTATACTAAAATCTACTTATGTATTTAAAGCCATGTCTTAGTTTTATTTGATATAATTGTCTTTTTGTAATTTTTACCTTATTCGACTTGTGTATTCATCGTCATAATTTTAAGTAATTATTAATGTGTTTAGTATATATAATAAATTTTAAAAAGTGAAATATACACGAACCCGGCTTATAAAATTTTGATTCCTTCAAATGAGTTTCATTTATTCAACCAAGTTTTCCTTTTTTGTTAATTTTCAGGCCAGAGTCAGCAGTTCGGGGGATATTCTTCACTTGGATCCCACTCAGACCACAAACGTATGCTAGGTCCAGGCCAGACTGAGACCACAGATAAGAATATCAAGATAAACCTGGAGAACAGAGACCTTTGGCACAAGTTCCACAACATTGGTACTGAAATGATTATCACAAAAACTGGAAGGTAGGAATTGTTTTTAATTTACTCCCCATACGAAATAATTCGACTTAAATCGTACTCGGTAATTTTAATAATTTTATTATATGGCGATGATTTTTATATTAAACCCTTTCAATTTGATTAATTAAAAAAAAAATATTAGAAAGCCAAACTGCAAATTTTATCATAAAATTTAAAATTTTATTATTTTAAAAATGAAATTTAATGCTATTTTTTTTTATATTCTACATAACATGTATTTTGAAGCGTGAAAACAGACAAAAAAACATAGTTATTTTTCTTTTACAATTTTTTTACCTTGTCATATTGAAATGTACGAATTTTCCCACGGTTGTGAAAGTTTGTGTCAATTATTAATTGCAAACAAAAACGCCGCCATTTACAATAAAAATATTAACGCCTATTGTCTCAAGATATAATCCGTGTATACTCTAATAATAATCCAACTGTTTTCTTGTTGGCTTTTTTATATTTTATTTGTAAATATTATAAATAAGATTTACAGTTGACGTTATACGTCGCTGTGACCTACTTTAATCCTTGATTGGTGCATAATGCATGTTTTCACAGTCTGATTAGCACTGTATGAAACAACTTTCTGACGTGTGTGGGAAAATTCACGGACCCATTATTGTAGTTGAATATTTGTTTTATTATGTTACTAATTGTTTCAAAGCTTATGATGTAACAAAATTATAATACATTAATTTTTATTTGAATTTTGAACTTTGAAAAATTCGTCATTTTAAGTTTTTATTTGTCATGAAGTTCATTTAAAAAGAACTGGAATTTTTTAGAGCGTAAATCAGTGCTCTTTAGAGATTTTCTAATTCAAAAGAATATATACTAGATTTAAGATGTTCTGTAATCCAATTTTCTGTCCGGATAATTAAAAGAAAACTTATTCAGTGAAATAAGTCAAGTTTTACAGATTATCACAAGTTCGTTTGCATCAAAAACTTCTGTTAAATTTACCGCCAAAGCAAAAATCTTCAGAAAAAATATAAGAAACGATGTTCCTATATCTGTTACGTCAAATCTTATCATATTATGTTATAAGCTAATCAATACAATAGGATGAAATTATGAAAAGAAATTAAAAGCTTTTGGTGACAAAATGTCTGAACGATTCATAATTAAAAAAAATAAAAACAAACAATTTAAGAAGGTAGTCATTTATGATTTTTATTTTTATTAATTAATTATTAAATGCAAATAACTTTATTTCAACATTCTAAATAAGAATTATTGTAAAGGTTTATATTATTGTTGGACTAAGTCAATATCGGTGAATGAAAATATGAAAATTTCAAAAGATGGGAAAACTGCACCATGACACACGTCTCGACAAACGTCGGTCGCTCGTTCAAATTTTCATGAAAATCAACACCAAATTTTAACATGATTTGTTAACTAATCCGCTAAAATTACTGATAAACATCAATTAAAAATAGAAATGTGTGAAAACAACAAGAGTTGATCCCCAATTATCATTCAATAAAAAGATGACCGCTTTCCCTTTTCTAAATGCCCATCAGCTGTGGCTTGAAATCCGGCCAATTGACTGGCGGAATTCAGTCAACATCTGCCGCACGCGACTTGACAGCGGTGGTCGTCGCTTACGTCAGATTAAAGTTTCTTTACAAATTTAGATTAAATTCTGAAATATGAACAAAATTGTGATGACTTTGATTAATAAAATCATTTAAATTTACGTAATACTGACGTCGAAACCAGTGGGAATTCAACCCAAAAGTAATGCAGCGGAGAATTTCCGTTTTGATCTTCATACATGTACTTTGAAAACTTTCTTGTAAATAGAAATTAATAAGATACGTGACACACTATTTATAATAGAATGGTATTAAAAATCAGAAATGTCTTATTACATAAAAACATATATGATTTTATAAATTAGATAAAGAAGAATATATGTTTGTTTTCAATTTAAGATATAAATTCAAGTATACAAAATTATCAATAAGTGTTTATTTTTCTTAGCGGGAATCGTCATCCAAATAATAGCATAATCAAACAATCTTTCCCAATTCATTTACTGAAATACAATGCAATTCCTTAATTGGCATTTGAGAAAATCGCCACTTAATTAAGTACTAACTAACGCCCAAAATTCTTATATTGTATAAGAAAAGGTATCTCTTTTCATTTGATAAATTTATCACCTAAATTCAATTAGTAAATCAAATTTCTCGCCACAAGTGGCCTTGTTAATTTAAACAAGTTGTTATCACACCTTTCGCATTCTGCAGAAGCATACTTGAGGGAATTATCTCCCCTTCTTGTGCCCTCAAGTACTCTTAACCAAAAACTTAAAAGCTTGTAGACAAAAGAATGTGGTTTTGAAGAAATAATAAATTGATGCAAGGTGTTTATTGAATCACGTTGCGTGTTATACTGTTTTGTTGTTGAACGTCTTTTTAAAAAGTCGATGACACTTATACCAAATTACATGAAATTCACACTAATAAAAACAATATTAGTTCATTTTGGTAATCTTCTAACCTTAAGCTTGCCATATTGTTAGGGAATTTGATTTAGAAATAAGAGGAGATAAGCATGTTTCTTTGATAAAGAATTTTATTGTTTATGTTTTTTTTTAACTCGAACAATTATTTTTTTTCAGACGCATGTTTCCGACCTTGAAAGTTTCCATGGAAGGTCTAGACCCACACTCAAAATACATCCTCTTGGTTGACATTGTGCCAGTTGATGACTGCCGCTATAAATACCACAATTCTGAATGGGTCGTCACCGGAAAAGCCGAACCACACATGCCCGGCAGACTATACATCCATCCCGATTCTCCAGCCTCGGGTTCACACTGGATGAAACAGCCCCTTACCTTCCACAAACTCAAACTAACCAACAACAATCTTGACCAGAATGGACATGTAAGTTTATCATATGTATATTTATTTATTTACAAGTTTGACCGTTTATATAAATATACGACGTAATTTATTGTATTTTTCTACAAAAAAAAATCATGTAATAAATTTTTTCCGTGAAAGATGTTAACTAGTTGCTATTCTTGACTGTATTTTATAAATAATATTACAATGTCTAGCGTAAGTTGATTAAGAAAAAACACCATGTGATTCAAGTCAATGTTTAAAATGTATTGCTACAGACGCATATTCAAAGGTTCACCGGGACAATATAAACAAGAACTATCTTTAAAAAAAAAGACGACGTAGTGTCCCTGACTGTATTTATTTCTCCATTCTTATCATATAATAATGCATAGGTCGGCCATTCTTAGTTGAAATTGCATTTCAAGGATTTTTTTACAGTACATGTATATATCATAGAATTCGGAATTTTTATACATAAAATTTGAAAAACAATATTTCAACAATAAAACTCCCACCAACAGTTCCGCCGACGGGTGTGTCTACGACGGACGACGACATTGGAGATGCCAGGCCATAAACGTAGGCTAATTGAAATATTTAATTTTAAACATAAATTTTCAGGTGATAGGATTACACTTTTTTTCATGGTAAATGCCAGTAAATGTCTCGTCAAACCTAAACAGTGTTTGTGCGGTATAAAGTTATGTATTATAGATTTAACGTGGATGTAAGTTTTCCGAGAAGTTTTCAACATTAAATAGAAATTTATTCAGCGGCATAAGATAAGAAGTATGAATTTGGAATCCTGCAAACCAAACTACATCTAAAAAAGGGAAATTAAAGTGAAAATTGAATTCAAATTAAATTTGTTAAGATTCGGTTGAAATAGAATATTTTTTCCTGGATTTCTAAAATAGACGAAAATAAGAATAAAAACAATTCAAAACGAAACTTTTAATTTGTTAAGTTTTCCACAGTCCCGTGCCTCGATCCGTCTAGCTATCTTTAGCCCAGAAATTCATTTGGTTAAGTACTTGAAAAAAGGGATTTTTGTCAATGAATTCTTCTTGAACTGCATTCATATTAAAAAATATTTTGTAATTAAAAATAATCCATTTTTTACACTTCTTACTTCAGTTTCTTGTGGCATACAATCTATAAATAGAAATATAAACGTACATTCACACAGTTTTGTCTCAATTCATTGACGCGGACGTAATTGTTGACCCACATCTTTGAAATGCCGATTCTTTAAATCACAGCTGTATTTATTAACTAATTAGAATGGTTGACCTTTTGAATGTCGTTTTTCAAAATGAATAAAGTAAAATTGTGAAAAGTGATAGTTTTTCAAAACCAGAGGTTGGGGCACATTTAGCCAATTGTAGAACATTCGTGTCTATTCGAACATCACAATTTTCCTCTATGTTATTACATTCGGTAGCAAGCGTTGCCAACGAGGGAGCCAAGATTGCAAACAAAATATTCGGAATATCGCTAGATCTTTCACGTGCAGGCTTGTAGCTGCCTATATATAGCTATGATATCATTGACATGTTGGGAGAATTTCAATGTGTGAGCAGATTTTTTTTTCAAAAAGAGCTTCTTATAGTACAAAAATAATAAAAATCGAAACAATCGATTGTTGCTTTTCAACTTAGGGTCGTTATGAACTATGCATTATGTGTCATACCTTCTATATAGAGGCGCACATTGTAAGTTTCTAAAATCCATTTATTTATTTGTATGTTTATATGAAATGAGAGATGAGAAGTGAAAAATAAATGAAAACGGAACGACTCCGATTCTAAAAACGGATGTTAGATATACTGTATATTTTGGTTGATATAAATATATACGATGTTATATTTTTGTCCATTTTCCCATATTAAATAATAAAAATGAGAAGGTATTTACCTTACAGCTCCATTTTCCGGCGATGCTGAAATGTATAAATGATATAAAACAAGATAAGCGTCTTTGACCTACTTTATCTCTTTATTCGGATACTTGCGGATATCTTCTCAAAGTTCAACGGGAATATCAGAAAAGAACCCGGATAGAACCAAGAAGTTGGGTTCCTATAACCAAACAACCCGTATGTTGAACCAGTTACCATGGTTTCGAACCAAAGAACCCGGATAGAACCAAGGTTCAGAACCAAAAGACCCGGATGGAACCAAGGTTTTGAACCAGAGTGCCCGGATAAAACCTAATTGTATTCGGAAATCTCATGACTTTTTATACCTTCAACGTATTTTCCAAATCATTTATTTATTTAGTATATTTATATATAATTTCACGATCGATTAAAATCATGCTGGAATGCTGGAATAGGGTAAAATCTAATTCCCATTTTTCATAAGTATTCATTGTGAGCGAAAGTTTACATGTTCAAATTCATTAAAACTAAGGTATTTAAGATCTAAAATACATCAACGTCAAAATGATAATTGAAAAAGATGACCAAATTTATTAGCGAGTCAGAGAACGCGAGGAAGTTGTCGTGAATAAGAAACGAATTGCCACAATTCCTTTAATTATTTTCATATTTCCATACAAACTTCAAGAAATTGGTGAATATCATTTAGAGGAAAATATCTGTTTTTCACTTTATCATAGAGAAGTTGTTGATTCGCTGAAATTCCTCTGGGGGTCGCGATTTATGCCTGAAGATCAGTTTTTGTAATTGCTTGTATCAGACTCTTGGAACAAACGCTGCTGGCTAATAGATTTCTTCTCCCTGAGGGATTCTCTATAGTTTTAAGGCTGTTTTGTATAAACGACACGCGTATCTTTGTTTTAGCATTGTCGTAAATTATTAAACAACTGCTCAATAAAGACCAACATGGACATTGAAAAATATTTATTTATTTCAACTTGAAATGAACCAATTTCTTTTTTTCCTATTTTGCTTTCTTTATTATCGGAATTGGATCAAGAATCATTTTACATTTTTATGCTACCCGCGGCAATTCAACTTGAAATAAGTTAATTGATATAATTATTTTATCAATTATCAAATCTTTTTCACCATTTAGCGGTTCAAAAGAGACTATCTTTAAACACAGATAGTTTCGATTAAAATCATACAACTATGGAGAAAATGGCTAATTGTGTCTTAATTAATTATAAAATCAGATATTCCGTTTTCAAAACCATTTTATGATGTTGTAACATTACTAATGTAACATGTCAATTTTGTTCATTTCATTTCCAAACAAAAAGTTCAAAAGACCAAAATTTAAGACAGAAAATGAATTGCTTGAACAGATGGGTTTTTAAAAAGTACAAAGGAAAACGTGTTTTTTCTTAATTACAAAATATAACAAAAATATTAATCAAGTGTTAAAATCTGATATTCTTATTGGCAATTTTATTTGTTACACAGTGTAATTTATAATCGTATTTAGGAAACAAATATCACTATACCCGCAAAAAAGTACATAAAATTTCTATAAAACCTGGCTTCTGATTTGCAGACGATTGGTAGACATATTGCTAAGACTAAAAACCTGACGGTTATAGGTATCGAAACAGACAATATGGAACGCTTTATGTATGTTTTGTTCGTCCACTGGGAACAATTTCGTCATTAGTTTTGGGTTATTAGGCGCAACATGTAACATGTTTATAAATCATTTACAATGTACATTCATAAATATTTCATATAGATATTACATCGGTCTACACTCTAATTAATAAAGGTGGGGGTTTCATTCACCACTATTATAAAATAAATATAGTATCAATGTGTTTTCACTTTTTTCTTTTCAGATTATTCTTAACTCCATGCACAAATACCAACCTCGTGTCCATATTGTCCAGGCCAACGACATCTTTACAATGAGGTGGAACTCGTTCAACACATACGCTTTTGAAGAAACCACGTTCATTGCAGTGACAGCTTATCAGAACGAACAGGTACATTATTTGTAAATAATAGTAGTGCAAATATAAAAATTGTGTATAAATATTATAAAATTTACATAATTTCAGAAAAGAAGATCGTTTAACGACAAATTCTACCATAAACCAATTACAAATAACAATGAAAAATCAAAGAGATAAAGCTGTTAATTTAAAATAAACATTCATATATCTTTCTATCATATTATATAATAATTATTTTCTTCCATTTTTAGATTACACAGCTGAAAATCGACTACAATCCTTTTGCTAAAGGTTTCCGTGACAACGGCATGGGTCGCAGGTAAGCATATATTTTGTAAATCAGCCCCTTTCTGCTTCAGTGAAAAAAATATAAAAGTTTTTTTTATTTAATTTTAGATATTTAGATATTCTTAACTGGCTATTGTTCAAGTTTTAAAAACCTTATCAAACAAGACGTCTTATTATTCCAATAATTTATTTGTTTTTTTCTTCTCATTTTTAGGGACCATAGACTCAGTATTAAGAGACCAGCAAGCGATGACGTTTCTGAAAAAGGTGAGAAACAGATTTGTTTTGATTTTCTATCTTCACAATATTTTACACATAATCGTAAGAAATTCAATTTTCTGTCTGTTTAAATAATTGTCTGTCGAAACACAAATCATTTTTCTTACAAAATCTTGCTAGTAGGGCAAATCGTAACACTTTTTCATCGTCCAATTTAGACAGATTTCCCGCTTTTATTGCCAAATAGAACGCCATTTTTTACCGAAGGTGTATTTTGTTGTGTCACCTTGTCGGATTCGATCTGTTGAAAGACGAGAGAATTCGATCGCGAAGTAGTCTTGATGAAATTAACTTCGCCAAGCTCATATATTGATGACGGCTCTAAATTAGATAAGCAAAGTGTTTGTTGAAATACCATCGAAAAATTTCACACCTTCGTGCAGAGTAATTTTATTAAGGTTCTACTGTCATTTTGTAGCACCTGCCTTTATGGAAAACTCTAGAGAGTAAAGAAACCACGTGCTACAAATTCAAAATCTGCCAATCACATTTATTCTTTCTTGTGCAACGGTTTAATGAATTTTTTTTATTGACGTTGAGTATAAAAACCACAACTTGCTTGTGTTGATTGATTTTTTCCCTGTTTCAATATCACACAGAAACAGTATATGGCCGACAAGCTGTTTGATAATTCAATTTGCTAGATTAACCATTAAATAATAACAACCGATTTTACGTGGTGATCTGCGAGATTTCATATTTGATAGCTCTGTTTCATTTTCATCACAATATAACCAACCTTTTACATTTTTCAAATGCATCATGTAACTTCAAACGAAATATTTTGTCATTAAATGCAGTATAAACGCATTGCATGATGCATCTCGAAACATTCTTTGAATATTAAGTATGTCGTTCAGCTTTTATTGTAATGTCATAATTATACAGTTTGTCTTTCGTTGTAACACTATTCGCCATCTTTTTTTCATAACATAGTTATTATTCCCACTCAATTTCGTTTTATTGTGTATTTAATGTCAAATTGTTAAAATTTTATCGCATATATATCAAACGTTAAATACACATTACAATAAGTTGCTGCTAAATAGATATCTCTTTTCTTATATAGTCAAAAACTAAAAGAGATTTTATTTAAACAATTTTGTCCAAATAAAGTCACTCTCAAATACGCAAAAAGAAGTTCACATTTTTATTAGAATTATGTTTATATTTTAGATTCGCCAACATCAAAGAAAATCAAGTCCGACGATGAGACGACACCAGAGAGAGTCAGCATGCAACAATCAAATGTATCACGTGCAAAGTCTGATGATGAGAACGACTCCGTATCCGACAACAGTCATGATGATAACCAAGACAACGACCTGTCAGCATGTCGCATCAAAGGGGAAACAACTCTACCACTGAACAAAACAACCAGCCCACCACAACAAAGTGCTATCAGTCCAAATTCCTGCGACTACATGGGCTCTGCATTGAAACCCTACACTAGTCAAGTATTCGCCAGCAGCAGTGACCAAGTTTACTACCCACACCATTCATCGCTGAACAGATCGCCGCCATCTTTTATGCCAGTGTCATCATCTTCATCAGGTCTTTTGCAGCCTTCATCATCGAGTTTAGGACTACATAACATCAGCCATCAGCAAATGCAAGCATGTCGTCTTTCTGGTCAGACAAGCGACTGTGCACTGCGACAGTCATCTGGGCACTTGCCATCTGTAAACCACAGCTACGGTATTAGGACATCCCCACCTCAGCACCCATCGCTACCTTCATGTACCTACATGCAGCCAACGCAACCTTATCCAACACACCTTACGCCAAACGTGCACATGATGAACATGAACTTTCCAGGTTCCATGTCTTGAAAAAAGAGTGTAAATAAACTTACGGTGTATACAGGTCGGGGTCTTGACCCTTAATGAACGACTGAGCTGGCCGTGACTGTAAGCTCACGTGACTAAGTTATAGTAACGTTCTTTGTTTTTGACAATCAAGTATATATATACGGATACATAGACATTTTGTTTTAGTACGTGATGACATGTTTGTCATTTGATTTGTTATTGAGTTGTTAGATGTATTCCAGTCATTAGGAGAACCCCTAATTGTATTTATATATGTCCACATAATGGACTTGTCCTGAAAAAATACGCAATTTATGTACAGTGCATGGCACGAAAGTATCTTCATGTAAATATTACTTTATGTATCATTATGAGAGAATTTATGTATATTTGAAATATGTTTGAAAGAAAATGAGTATGGTGCTAAATTGATGCAGATTGTTAAAATGTTTTTGTATTGATGCATTTTTGGAATTGAAATAGTTCCAATAAATATGAAAAACAAACTTTTGATTTTTGTTATTTTGTCTTGTTCGTGCGAAATTTATGCGGGAAAAGGCGTATCATCTTAGAAAAAAACCCGGTTTAGTGAATTCTTCAATACCAATTTTGATGCACAAGATGTGCACATACGACTCTCAGACCTAAAATGTTGAAAACCAAAACAATAATCCGAAAAGCTGAAGAGCAAGCAAAATTTCAAAAGGGTAAAGCCAAAACCATCTAAGGACAGAAATGTGGACAAGGGAGATACTCCTTTAGTTAGTTTTATCAAAACATTTTTGTAACAGTATCGTTTAATGAATTTGTCAATGAAAAACCCTTTGTCCTTGCCCCTTTCCGATATGGTAGTAATATCCCGTGCCCTTTGTGGGCAACTGGAAACCATGGCAATTTTTGTTATTACTGGTTCATCCAAAGAACTGCCACCTAGTGTTAGGTAAATGAACTACTATTTTATATTATTGCACAAAATAATTTTTCCAAAAAATATACATATGATAAAGAAATTTCAAAAAAACGTTCGTTCCTACAAACCCATGACAACTCTCGTTCATATTTAGCGGGTCGAATAAATCGCCGCCTGGTGGGGGACCTAGAAAATTCTACCTACGACGCAAATGGATTCTCTTTTGACCTTAAGAAGTAACCAATGAAAACCCGTTAGGGGTTTGTAGGAACGAACGAAGATATAAAACCCTGACTTGAGAGGATGTAAATTGTATTACAACATTGCTACAACTTGGAATAGACTTAAAAAAACAATTAATCCATTGTCAATCATGGATGAATAATTTCGGGAATAATATCACTGCAATATTTGTTTTACCTTAAAGACACAAAAACGGTAACTGGCATTCACAATAATGCGAAACACAGTACTAGAATACTTTTTTCGCTAAAGTAATTGATGGAATAATAGCATATATAATATTAAACTGCTGAGAACTTAATTCAACCAAATGACTCTACGCACCTTTGATTTTACTGGGGGGGGGGGGGGGGGGGAATTAGAAAAAGACCGACTAAAAGGTAGTGAGTATTGCTGCTGTATTTTTATATGCGTTCGTGAGGTCTGGAGGTATGAAAATAAGATGCACCTTCAGTTTTACGAACAAAAATCTAAAAGTACGTATATACTACGCCTGTTGTTTTAGTATATGGTGAGCTCAGGCGATTTCCCATGGAAGTTATTGTAAAACGAAAAATGGTTTTGTTTTAACGCAAAAAAAAAAAAAATACAAGCTGTCACCTATATTATATAATCTGATGTTAAAATTACATGCGCAGAGTCCATTAAAATTTAAATGGATTTCCTACGTAAAATCCATTTTTGATAAATGTGGACTCAACTTTATTTGGAACGATCAAATTCCCATGGACAGATTGTTGTTCAAAAATATACTAGTCAGCAAAAGTAACGATACACGAGTTCGGAACCAAATATCTTGGCAATTCCTTAAAAAAAACTGAATCATTAGGGTAACAGTGGTTTGCTACTTCATTTCTGGATCTACTTCGTCTCATTCTGAAATTTGGATAAACTTGAAATGGTAGAAAATGGAAATTTTCCAAAAGAGAGTTAAATTAAATTTGCAAAAAATCGAGAAGAAAATCGACACACATTTTGTAAAATGAAAATCCAGTGGCTGAAATCATAAGAAAAAACTCAAAATCTTTTGTCACACAGAATTATGATTCACATAACGGGATAAAAATACTGATTTTTTAATTTTGGGTTGAATATCTCAAAAAATGGAATTTTTCATTTCAAACTTTTTGCACAAAATCCATGCTTTTGATGAGAAAACAATCTACTATGAAAATCAGACGACTGGGTCTATTTTATGCTTAGTACAGCTATTTGAAAATGCATTACCCTGTATCGTTTCTTTTGTTGACTAGTATATGATTAAACTAAATCTAAAGGATCAGTTTATTAAAAACAGGTTAGCAGAGTTAAATAATTCTTCGCGTGGCGAATTCAATCTCTATTCAAAGAAGAATTCAAACTTGAGTCATATTTTCTGAAACTATTTTCTGAAACTGAGCACGAGTGAGAGAATCTATATTTCAAAACTCAGATGTTCAAACTTTAAGTTTCACTATAGAAACTGGTAGGTGGGTGGGCTTACCTAGACAAGAAAGAATATGTCATCTTTGTAATAACGGGTTGGGCGACGAATTTCACTATACTTTCATCTGCAACCATCCCGTAATCACTTATATCCGAACGAAATATATACCAAGATATTATTTAAATAATCATATTGTATTTAAATTAAAGGAGTATTATCTTATTGCCATGTTCAGTTATATAGAAGCCTTTCGATATTTCTAAAGAAAGTTTCAACTTATCTTTGAGTTTTATATTGCGGTGTATTCGACTGACATATCACTGTGTATTGAATTTGTGTATACCTGTCTGTCATCTGATAAATGTATATGTTTGATATTGTCCTCTTCTACACGGTTGTGTCTGAGGTTGTGTACACGGTTGTGTCTGAAGTTGAATAAAGTATTTGTTGTTGTTGTTGTTGAAAATAAGTTGGTGACCCTTGGGCGTGCCAACAAACACACATACTCACAAATAAAAATTAAGGACATAAATGCTGCGAAAAAAATCCCGAATTTTTAAAATGCAATTTCACGATGAAATTTTATTGCACTGGGTTGTGTACGGCCAGAACGGCCCACATGGTAAGAAAAAAAAACGAATAATTTATTATTTGTTTTGTGGTGTGCGATGTTGATCCCTGTTTTTGGCGTTTTTCTGCGTTGTTATTCTCTCATTCATATATAGTTATTCTTACGTTTTCATTTGTTTTATGGAAGTTGGAATTATACAGGTATTTTGACGTACACGAATGACGCATGACATGCTTACACCTCTCTATCACCAATATAAGAAGGCTTTGCATTGGTTTGTTGGAGAAAAGAGTAATGACTTCAGCGGCGTTGGGTCGGCTGCTGAATAGTATCGCATTACTCAGAATATTTCGTTCGTTGGTCAAAATAGTTTAAGCCCTGGTTACATTTAATTTATTTTAAATTGTTCTGTATTTTTTTTTTTGCCGCAATAGTTATTATCTCTGTCAGATAATCACAAAGTTGAGCAAACAAGATATTTTTAACTTGGTTTAAATCTGGTATTGCTTAGCCTTTTTTCTAAATGTCCATTTTACAAACAAAAATATATTAAGTGCAGTAAAATAAAAAGAAAATGGAAATGTTTTATGTTTGAAAGTCGAAAAATATTATTGACAATTATTTTCATAGGAATTGCTAACAATCTAACATGAGAACCAGAGTTATTGTTCTTTGAATATGACCACGTAAAAGGTAGTAACAAATGTATCATAAAATATTCCCAAATAATCAATTTATGAATAATTTGAAGAAAAGCGGGAATTCCATGAATTTATTTCTAAACTTTTGAAAATGTTTGCCGGCATTTTTTCTAGAGCCCATATACTCTACACCTTACTCGTCTTATAAATTAATTTAAAATATTTGAAAGTCACCGACAGCAATAAATTAAAATTAAGAAGGTAGCAATGAAAAAATCGTATTTAGTTAAATACTGTGGACCACACATACATTTGTACATTCAAGGTGAGTTTTGAAATATGAGACGCGATATTCTTCTTTGATGAGCGCAGCGAAGTCAATTATTACCGTAATAAAATTTCTGTTTTGTGAGGACAAATTTTCAACGGAGGTGAAAGAAGGGGAAATAATTCATGCAATTTGCTGATCGACGAAAAAAATAGGCAGTGTGAGAATACTCAGTTTTTATATAATAATGAACAAATAGATGTTATAGAAGATTTTCAATATCTGGGTACAGTTTTTTCAAGAAAAGGTACATTTTCAAAAAATAAAGCTCGACTAGTCCAACAGGCTAGGAAGGCCATGTTTTATGTATTGTGTAAAGCGAGAAAACTTTGTTTACCAATTGATATTTTGTTACAATTATTTGATGCAATGGTTGCACCTATATTGTTATATGGTGCCGAAGTGTGGGGTTACGAAAACAATGATATTATTGAATCTTTACATACAGAATTTTGCAAATATATTTTGAAGATTAAAAAAATGTACTCCAACTTGTATTGTGTATGGAGAGCTTGGTAGAGTACCTATGTCTATTTGTATTAAATCCAGAATGATTGGTTTTTGGCAACGTATTTTAAATGGTAAAAAAGAGAAAATATCTCGCACTTTATATGATATGTTAGTTAGACTTGACGAAGGTGATGTGTATCACTCTAAATGGTTATTATGTATCTAAGACATTTTACTTGAATGTGGTTATATTCATTGTTGGAATAACCAAACTGTAGAAAGAAATGTTATTCTGTCAAGACAAGTTAAACAGTTTCTTCATGAAAAATTTGTTGAAAATTGGAAAGCACAAATTTTTAACTCACCTAAGTGTAACAATTATAGAATTTATAAGACTGACTTTGGTTTTGAGAAATATCTCTCTGTTCTCCCAACTGATTTGATGTATAATATTATTAGATTTAGATGTGGAAGTCACAAGTTGCCAATTGAGGCTGGTAGATTTTTTTCTATTGATAGATCTGAAAGAATTTGTGATCTATGTGATAAGGAACAACTAGGGGATGAGTTTCATTACATATTTAATTGTAACTTTTTTACTGCTGAAAGACAGAAATTTATACCTCTTCATATCTATAGCAACAGTAACATTATTAGCCTGTACGAGTTAATGAATAGTCACGATAAATATACACTTATTGGCCTGGCAAAATTTTGCAAAATTGTTATGTCTGTATTCAAATAATCATATTTGTAATGTTCAACTTCCAGCTGCAATTACATCAACTTCATATGTATATATGTTTGTTCATGCATTAATTATATTTGTTGTTAAATTTATTGTACTATTATGCCTCATGTGAGGCCTTTAGTGAAATAAAAGTTTCAAAGTTTCAAAGTTGAAAGAAAAAAGGATTTCTTTTCATTGATGGAAAAATGTGGGGAAAATTCAAAGGTTCAATAAATACAGTTCAATTCAAATTTCTCTTTTGTATGTACCCATTTTTGGTGAAGTAAAAAGCGTATTTTTCTATTTTAAAAATAAATGTTGTTTAAAAAAAATTACTTGTAGCCAGAATTGTCCAATGGAATATTGTTTAGTTTCTAATTTCAACTAGTATTAAGTACGACAACGTGATAGATTTCGGAAGACCAACCAAAACTTCTATAAAATCCAGAAACAAACCCAACACCGAGATTCCTGTACGCATGGACAAACAGATAAAACAACAACAAAAAAAGAAAGAAAAATATTAATTTAAAATCTGGTGAACAAAATGCAGACTGAAAATGTCTTAAAATTGAGGACTGAATGTCACCTGTATCAAAAAATTTACACTTGTGTGCCGAAAAAAGATAGGCACATAGATGCCAGGAAAAAACTCAGGATCGAAGATCACCCCCCCCCCCCCCCCCCCATTCCCCGCGATTTAAAAATTCCTATTTAAAAATGTAAAATGATTAAGGAGAGAGCACTAAACCCCTGTTTTTAAGAATGCTTGATTTAACAAAAAAAGTTACCAGCAAATCTAAAATAAAAAACTGTATTCACATTTACAACCTGTTAACTCGACAAATAAAGAGAGGACAGGCAAATAAAAATGATGTGGCGGGATAGAAACATTTTTTTTTATCTTTAACTACAAAAATTCAAACAACCCTAGCGATGGCCCCATATAAATCTTTACTTGACTTAGATGCTAAAAGTATTTTAAACGTCAAATAAAAGACACACGTGGATATGTTACACCCACGAACAAGATAACATTTACGGATAACCATATGGTGAAAATCACACTGCTGTTTTATTAAGTCTTAATTTAGCGGTCTAAGTTTTCACAAATTTAAATATTGTTTAAAATGACCATAATTTAAGATGATATTTTAGCAAGATAAATTGATTAGGTTTTGTTCAAACTATATAGATTATGTTAATTTGTGATTCATTTATCATCTAATAATAAAGGGTTCTTGGTGGTTTTTGTCTCTTCTTTTGGGTGTTGCAGAACATGTAATTATATGAAAAGTTTTATTTCAAAATTCAAAATTAATCAACCAATCAGAATATAAAATCTCCATCTCTATCATTTTCTCAACATTCCTGATCATTCTTATAGTCAAGCCTTCTTGCATAACGATAATGTTAAATATTCTCATTATCATGTTTTAGTAAAAAATCCAAGAATGTGATCCGATATATGTAGCATTATGGACGAGATCAAAAGTTCAGTGTAGGATAAAAAACTTAATTCAAATAGTTTGGGGTGGGGTGGGGGGGGGGGGGGGGTAAAAATCGCTACAAGTTTTGTTATCCGGCATTGATTTTTGGATTGAAAAATACGGATGCAAGTGATATCCAAGTCAATTTACAGAACAAACATACATTGTTGAGGAAAATATTGGTCAATCAATCAATTTTTTGGGGGTCAGTGAAAAAACTGTGTGAATTAAGTTTTTTTATCCTACATTGAACTTTTGATCTCGTCCCTTAGTTCCTTGCTGTGATTGTTTGTTCTAGTCAATTACATATGAATATATAACAGCAAACTCCGCTCTAAATCTCAATCTTTATCATAGACAATATCAGAATAGATTTTTCAACCATATACTTGTATATATCTAAATACTAAAGTAATACACACAATCACTTTCCCCACATTTTGAAAGTAATCAGCATATTGTAAAAAATTAACAGTGACCGATTAGAATTAATGAATTAGATAGATAAGTGGGCGAGTTAGTTCCATAGCCGACATTCTACAAGTTGTTTAGGCGATATTATTAGAAGAGTTCAATAAAACTTCTTTATTTAATAGTCAGAAATAACAGAACAGCCATCACCGTTTATGAGCAGCGAATTTTCTAAATAAACATTTATCTCATTAAAACTTGTTTCTTGATTATATATTAATTTAAATAAGTCGTTTCCATTTTCTCAAAGCTATTCGGGTATAAAATAACCCAGTATGGATTAGTTTTCTGTAACTGATTTCCTCATTTTTTGTGTGGTATAGGGGTTCATAGTTTCGAAAATCTGACAATTTTTTATTTCAACTTGGTTTAACCAATTATAAATTCTAATATATTTTTTTTATTCCATAGCATTTTGATTCAAGATACAAGATTTTATTTGCACACAGACACAAACAATGTGTAACATGAGGTCAATTTTACAAAGCATTGAAAATAAGACAACATGGCAGAGTTTCAATATAGTATTTTGCAATAATCTGATTTCAAGACTAGTTCTGTTCCGATGTATAACATTTGCGTGTGTTACCATTACATTATCATGTTTGTAGACTTTGTAAGTTGAAATCGCTTGCCATTATTATTAAAAGTTAAGCTTAATTTAAAACCATTTAATTTACGATATCCCAATATAGTTGAAAATTAATAACAAAAAATAGTGATAAAATAACATATAAAAAAATTCGTCTATCCCGAGATTCGAACATGTACATCAATCCTTTTATCGTGAAATACTAAAATATAAACGTAAGACTGAATAAAAATAGCAAAAGGATGAGTGTCGATTTAGACGGGCGGTACCTACGGGATTCGAACCGAGGTCCTCCTCCCGCAGGCAGATCATATGCTTCTGGCTCATATGAAGTGAATCATGTCTGTATCAAATCCACCCGACCACGGCTCACCCGATATTTCAGTGTAAAATTTAAATATATAAATCTTACTACTGGTTTATTTTTAGAAATGATTATTGATTTATTAATAGAAATTATAAAGTTTGATCTTGACAGAAATATACCATTGAGTTGGATTGGAATTGATCAAATATCGTCTTAAGGAATACGGTTGAAAAATAGCGATTTAGTATTTAGAGATAGTAATTTTCAGAAAAAATATATACAGAGACATATATACCAAACATATGTTTTATATGTCTCTGATATATATTAATATCAAAGCCATGGATGAAATACAGAAATAAAATACAACTATCTACTAGATTTATCTAAATATTTTTGTCTTTTTCAAATTGTTTTTTTTTTTCATTTTAATTTTTATTTATTTATATATATTTTTTAAATAGGTCATAAGATATAAGACCCCCTTGAATAATGGAGTATTACTGCTCGTTTGTAGTCACTCAAGTCATAAAATAGTACAGTTTTATAAATACTTTTCCTTCGTTATATACATATTTCTTTCGTAAATATCAGGTCTCGGGTCAAAAGGGACTATAAAGTATTTTGTATTAAAAATGGTATAGCTGATATAGATTAACAAAAAGTTTTTTGAAAGAACTGTTCAATATATGTCCGTTTCTGTTTCGTCTTTATTTACAGATCTCTGGTCTTGATAAAGAATTTTATTCAACCTGTCATGATTTTACTGTCACATATTGTATGTAGATGCGCAATAAGGTTTTGGCATTTTGATTTTTAAAAATTGGGGCCCAAAGGGGTCGTATTTCGAAAATTGGAATTTAAGCTTTTGACCTAAACTCCTCATTCATTTTTCACGTCATGCATTTAATTTCTATACCATACTGTCACATACTATATGTAGATGCGCAATCAGGTTTTAGAATTTTGATTTTCAAAAATAGGGGCCCGTAAGGGTCGATTTTCGCAAACTGGAAATTTAAACTAAACTGCTTATTAATTTTTCATTTCTATACAATATTGTCACATACTGTATGTAGATGCTCAATAAGGTTTTAGAATTTTGATTTTGACAACTTGAGACCCACAGGGGTTGTATTTCGGAAATAGTGAATTTGTTATATTTCTTATTTTGGAAATGTAAAATTTCAAAATAATTCTATAACATTTGTGCCTTAAACTCCTCTTTCATTTTTCATTTAGATTTAACAAATTTATTTGTATATATATAATATTGTTCTTTATTTTCTGTAGATATGCGAAAAGGTTTTTAATTTTGAAAATCTATTAAGGGATCAAATTTTGGGACCGAAAATGTTGTAATGGCTAATTTTGCTTTGTCTCTTGAAATACTCATTCATTTTTTGTTTCAGTGGTTTCATTTGTGTATAATATTGTTCTTCACTATGTGTAGATGTGCAATACGGTTTTCAATTTTGAAATTTGATTCAGGGTTCCAATTTTCAAACTGAAATTGTTAAATTGCTAATTTTTCACTGTTAATTGTTTTTTGACTTGTGCAGTGCGGTGATCGTTTCTGATGGCACTGATTTCTAGTTTCTATATAATTTCAGTTTTCTGTCGCCGAAATATCTAATAAAAGATTAAAATGGAAAAAAAACGTATATTTCTAATTATTTGACGCTTTATTTAAAATGGTTATATTCATTGGAAACACATGTATAAAAATAATGAAAAAAGAAAGAAATAAAAAAAAAAAAAAAAAAAAAAATTCGTCTATTCCGAGATTCGAACTTGTACCTGAATCACTCAATCGAGAAATATAAAAATATAAACGTTAGACTGAATAAAAATAGCAAAAGGATGAGTGTCGATTTAGACGGGCGGTACCTACGGGATTCGAACCGAGGTCCTCCTCCCGCAGGCAGATCATATGCTTCTGGCTCATATGAAGAGGATCATGTTTGTATCAAATCCACCCGACCACGGCTCACCCGATATTTCATTGTAAAATTTAGATATATAAACCTACCTATTGGTTTATTTATAGAAATGATTATTGATTTATTAATAGAAATTATTACTTTGCAGGTTTAATTTCGATCTTCAAAAGAAATATACGACTGAGTTAGATTAAAACTAATCAAACAGCGTTATTAATGAGCAATTCAATTTTAAAAAAGTTGTCAATAATATAAAAAAAAATGATAAAATTTCATGTAAAACCTACATGGACATTTGGGATTTTGTTTGGCTTTTGTGTTATAAATAATTGTATTTTCTATCTAGAGTTTTATTTATTTACAAGTTTTATCGTTTATATAAATATACAATCTTGTGATGACACTAGGAATAAATACGGACTACAAAATTACAACATTACAATATACACATGTGATTTTTACCCCGTTTCCCATGCTAAATCATAAAAAATTTTCCGGCGACGCTGAAAATTTTTAACGGATACTCTTGGAATAGATACGGACTGCAAAATTATCAACATATATAATATACAGGTAAAAATATTTCTACCCCGTTTCCCATGTTAAATAATCAAAATAACATGAATTTACTTTACAATTTCATTTTCCGGCGACGATGTAAATTTTAATGCTATAAAAACAAGAAGCGTCTTGACACACTTTATTCGGATACTCGCGGAAATATTCTCATAGTTCAACGGGAATATGAGAAAAGTACCCGGATGGAACCAAGCTTGCACCACGAATTATTGATATTCCGTCGTATTCGGTCATAACAGGTGTGGCAATGATCGTGGTGCTTCTACTTTGCCGAAAAATCAGCCTCGGGCATTGTGGAAGTTATCTTCCTTTGGACTACCAACACCGTCAATAACCATAAAAGTTATCTTGTCGGTATGACAAGTGTCTGATTTTGAACGACACAATGTTTTCCTTCTAATACGAAAAGAATTGTTAAAAGTCATAGTACCCAAACTTATATAAAATATGATGTTATCGAAAAATCGAAAATTTAACATGGAAAAAACGTAAAAAATGAAACTTGAAATAAAGTGGTTATATTTATTGGAACTAAATGTATAAAAATGTATTAAAAAAACACAAAAAAAAAAAAAAATAAATAAAATATATAGTTAAAAAATTCGTCTTTCCTGAGATTCGAACTTATACCTAAAGGAATCTATCGATGAATATAAAAATATAAACCTAAGACTGATCGAATAAATATACCAAAAGGATGAGTGTCGATTTAGACGGGCGGTACCTACGGGATTTGAACCGAGGTCCTCCTCCCGCAGGCAGATCATATGCTTCTGGCTCATATGAAGTGAATCAAGATCAAGAGTTTGTATCAAATCCACCCGACCACGGCTCACCCGATATTTCAGTGTAAAATTTAAATATATAAATCTACCTATTGGTTTATTTTTAGAAATGATTATTGATTAATACTGTACAGGTTGAATTTAGATCTTGAAAAGAGGAATATCCGACAAAGTTATACAAAAAGTTGAAAATTATATTAAAAAAAAGAAGTTACCGATTATAGAAAGTTATTTAAAACCTACTTCAGGTAGACATTTAAGATTTTGTATGACTGTTTTAAAGTCCGGGGGGGGGGGAATAATTTCCTGTACAGCTAAATATACTGACGTGCGGCTGGAATGGATCTACTTTTTGAGACATCAAATATATGACTGGGTAGGATATAAAGCCTTAGATGTAAATCAATTGGTGATAAATTGAGAATAAATAGTATATAATTTGTTGATGAGAAGATAACCTGTTGATTTTGAAGCATCTAGTATATGAATGGGTCTGGTTTTGAAGCATCTAGTATATAAATGGGTATGGTTTTTGAAAAATACAAATATATGAATGGGTAGGGTCATAAAAGTTCTGGCCACACGTCTGTACCCAAACTTAGGCCAAGTTACACCCCCCGGGTTTAAAGTAGTAACGTGTTCTAACTAATTGTATTTTTCACCTAACTTTTAATTTTTTGCGGCGAAGTTGCACACTGTATCCAGTCGTCGGTTTTTTTTTCAATTCTATAATAAAAAATACTAGGTAAGGAAAGTTAGTTTTTGCAAAATCCAATGGTAAGATCAGATATTACTGTACTTTAAGTTGTTTAATGAAAACTAATAGTTTGGAACTCAATTATATCCACTACACCTTTACTAGTAGTATTATGTGATTCAGATGAGGAAATTATTTCATAGTAAGCACAAGAAGGTCTCAACTTACCCTTCTATAATACTCTATAGTGCAATAACTTAGTTTTGTCTTACCTAAAAAATATATATGTTTGAAAGTTGGTTATGATCTAAACCTATTACATGTTGGATCTGTGAACAGCCACCCCCCCCCATTTTTTTTTATCGATGATACCCAATTGTGCATTCAGTAGGGTATGTCATACTAAACGATCTGGTTAACGGGTGTTCCTAAAGAGTTGAATATATTAAAGATTCTATGCTGTTATTCAAAATAATTTCATTTTTTTTCCTATTAAGAAGAAACGAATTTATCAATCGGTTAATCAAACAATCTGTTACAAGATAATTTATGAAGAAAAGCCTATTGGATATTTTCATGTTACATGTGTTAATGTTTTTGGTTATTTTATCCACCAAATCACAAATTTAGTTTTTGTTTTCTAATGTTAATTTATGTTGAAATTAAATAATCTTTAAAATTAATCGGTTAATTATCCCGGCATATTCGAGGAAAAGTTTGGTGATATTGCGCCCGACTTACTTTCTCATGGTAGTATACTGCAATTAAGAATAATGATTTGAATAGGTCAATTGAAGCATTTACACTGGATTTGACGCTACTAATTATGATTGACAATTATAGCTTATTTTTGATTTTATAAAGCGCAATTTTTTGTACTCTCAAACTTAGTCGTTAGGTCTGTCCACTCATTAGATATGATAAATATACTAGTATTTTACACATTTAAAAAAATGGTTGTACTCTTCAAACCTAGTCGTTAGGAAAAATGTAACCTTGTTAAAAAGCAACTTAATCAATATGATAAAAGAACATAAACTTTAATGCACTATAGAAATTGTTGCACACTTTTTACCTCACGACATTGGTTAAGTCGGGGTCTGGACTTAGCTATACGCTATGTGTGTGTGTTAGAGAAAGAGAAAGAAGAAAATCTCAGAATTCAGAAAGAACAATCTAAACAGTGAAGACCCAAAGGGCTCTGTCCTTGACTAGTTGAGGGTCTTGAGACGTCCAAAGGTGTCTTGCGTCTCTTATTTCATGCTTCAAAACTCTCGAAACCGCCAAGTAGATGTGAATTGTTAAATTCTAACTAGAATTAGATACCGACGAAACCATACCTTTCTGTCTAATAAAGATTGTTTTTACATTTTAATATCACTGTTGGATAAGTAACATATTGTGACAATTCAGCAGATGGCAAAAAAAAATTAATAATTAAAAAAGTATGTTGTCAACTTTGTTTTTTCTTCCATAGAAATTAATTCTTTCTTAAAGAAGATGAGGTTAATCAAACAACTACTATTTATTACAGTATATTTTTATTCAGGTAAATTTAATTCAACTATACTCGTAATGAACTTAAAGTGGAATATTCAAACGTTTGTTGACACTTGTTTTGAAAGTGAACTTCCGGTTTCCATGGACTAAAAGTAAGTTTTCATTGATCAGCATCCGCCGTACTTGTGGTTCAGAAAATAATATTTTAATTTTTTAGACGAATCAAAAGGTAGCTGGTTACTTAAACAATATTTTCACAATAAGAATATAAATATTATGAAATTTTATATAGTCTATTGAAATTCCTCTTTTTCCCAATGACTTTATTTTCCTGCCGATCGGATTCTGTTGAACTCCTTTTTAACAGTGCGACTAGCAGCTATGACTTACAACAAAAAAGATTGAAATTAAGTAATGTCAAACCAATCATTTTCATTTTCTATAACTTTCGGTCACATCGATAGTCATACCGAATTTTATTTTTAATGTATTTTATACTTCATCAGATAAAATGGGGGATGCCCTTGAAACCAGTTTAATGTGAGGAAAACCGACATGGAGTGAAATGTCTGACTGTAACCAAACAAACGTCCAGAGATCCAAAACATGGTCTTAAATAGTGGAAAACTACACCATGCCGCAAGCCCTGAATGGCCCCAGAGTAATTCATAAGTAGTTATGTCCAATATCATATCAGAATTAAGTAGTTATGTCCAATATCATATCAGAATACCGATAAATAAACTAAAACTAAGTTAACCGACACAAAGTCATCCATGACCATATATACTTTCCTGACGCAACCTCATTACTGACAAGTGTTTGTACCAGATCAAACTAACATGGTTCTCTGTTGATTACAAGTTTCCTGCTGGGTTTTGTTGTCTTTGTCTGCAAATCTGTTTTGTATCAATTGGTATGTTTTGTATCTGTTTTTATGTATTCTCAGCATCACTTTGGATTTATCAGATGTTTAATTCGTCGTTCTCAGCATCACTTTGGATTTATCGGATATTTAAATTCGTCGTTCTCAGCATCACTTTGGATTTATCGGATATTTAAATTCGTCGTTCTCAGCATCACTTTGGATTTATCGGATATTTAAATTCGTCGTTCTCAGCATCACTTTGGATTTATCGGATATTTAAATTCGTCGTTCTGGGCATCACTCTATATTTATGAGAGGCTTGTTTTGTCGTTCTCTGCGTCACTTTGGATTTATCGAAGGCTTGTTTCATCGTTCTCAGAATCACTTTGGATTTATCAAAGGCTTGTTTCATCGTTCTCTGCATCACTTTGGATTTATCTGAGGCTTGTTTCGTCGTTCTCAGCATCACTTTGGATTTATCAGAGGCTTGTTTCATCGTTCTCAGCATCACTTTGGATTTATGAGAGGTTATTTCGTCGTTTTCGGTATCACTTTGGATTTATCAGAGGCTTGTTTTGTCGTTCTCATAATCACTTTAGATTTACCATAGGCTTGTTTCATCGTTCTAAGCGTCAAGTTGGATTTATCAGAGGCTTGTGTCCGTTCACTTATCAGAAGAGTGGTTTAGTTAGCAAACCACAAAAGCCTTTTTTGTTAGACGAAAATCTGATGAGAAAGGGGATTTTCAAGTTTTAATCAAGTTGAAGATTATTGTTTTTGATGTTTTTCTTTATTGTTGTTTTGTACGGAAACGTTTTAGGGACATGCATAAAAAAATTATCTCGCCACGTCGAATAACTATCCCGCTGAGACGAGTTACTATCTCGCCGTGGCGAATTATTATCGGCTGGCTTATTGTCGGCTAGCTTCAACATAGTCCATTTAGTGTTTGATATGTGTGTTGGGCTGTTGTCTAATGTTGAAGGCCACATGGCGGTTTCTCATTGACGCATACCTCCTATCCTTTATATATTGATAAACGGATGTAGCATTGTGTATGTTGATTTATCCTTTAATTATAGTTTTTTGTCGGGCAATTTAGGGCTTGTTGCATGGCGTTGGATTTCCCACCTGTTGAAGATCATGTGGTGACATCCAGATGTACATGTATATTTGAACAACTTGTCACTTTAGAGATGAGGGTTGTTTGCTTGACATTTAATATCCGTTCATTTACATAAGTAACGGTCACTATTAATCAGTCTATGGGATCGGATCAATTTTGATAAAAAAGCTATACATTTGGCCCCCCTCCTTTCCCATTTGGATAAAAAAAAAATAAATCCATGAGCGTTTTATACATGAAATATGCATATACAGTGCAGTTAAAATTGGTATCGTAGATTGTTATTCGTCTAGATTTTCTTTTTCAAACTTAGATAAACTAAGATGTATAAAATTTCGTGACCCCCCCCCCCCCCTCTTTTCCCCTCTTAATATGACCCGATCCCCAAGCTATTGACCTTTCCCTTATCATTATAAGTAGATAGTAACTCGCCGTGGCGAGATAATTTTTTTTGTATGTATGTCCCTAATACGCTTCCGTAGGTTTGCCATTTAACTAATTATTTGAAATTAGTGTTTATAACCTTAATCTTTTATTGTTTTCTATTAATGAAATTGTTACGCAAAAAATATGAAACAAAACAAACAAAACCAGCTGTTGAAAAATATTGAAATATTCAAGTTGGGCAAAAAAATCTTCATTAAAAACATACGTTAACGATATTAAGTTTTTGTTTTCATTAGAAATATTTTTGTTTCCCTTTTCTCTGTCTTTATCTTACAATTATAATATGGAAAAAAAGAAAAAAAAAGTTCTAAATATTTTTGTTGAATAAGAGTATGTAAAATATAAATAAAACTTACTCGGTCGAAACGTCCTACATTCATATAACGCAAATGAAAATATGTATTAAAACATGTAGTCTGTATTAGATGCTTTGTAGTCATGAAAAAAGAGTGTTTAAGCTTTGCTTTCAAAAGTAATCAGTAATTTAATCAATTACACCAGGTGTACATTCCAAAAGTAATTGTAATTTTATAAATCACATTTCAAAATTGATGTAATTGTAATTTTAATTTAATGATGAGTTTTGGAATGTAATCATTAATGCAATCAATTACATTGATAGTAATCGACTGAATAAAACAGTGAAGTTCTTTTTCTCTATGCAAAAAAATGACTTTGAGTCGCTGTAGTTGAATTCATTTCAACATACATGTATTTTCTTCTAAGTTCATATTATATTCTTTTCAGTAAATGGACTGTGTCAGTTTCCGTGTGATTGGACTGGTAAAATGTTTCAATATTTGGATCCGTCGGACCCGACAAACACAGCAAAACAAGGCAGTTTAAATTTTAGTAAACAGAACAAATCTGAAGCCGACTTTGTTGTCCCTACAGGTTCTGTAAAAATCATATGCGATCGGATAGTTAATAGTCACCTCATCGTACGGTAAGTTGATTGCCAGGGCATCGTAATCACCTTATTCCAAGGAAAAAGATAACCATAAATATGAGAAAAAGATACCGGTTATTTTATTAAAGCAGCTTTATATTAAGTTTAAATGTGAGAATCTTAAGAAATGTGGACTGCAAAGTAGACATTTTTACTTTTGTTTGGATTTTATGTGATTTTATTTGTAAATAAAAAAACAAAAACAAAAACAAACAACCAAATAATGAGGTAATGGAACAACATAAATATCAAATACACTTTTGAAAAAGCTTGTCAGACTTCTATATTTAGTAATTTTTTATACGTGTTTGTTTATATAAAAGCGTGTCAGCTCCGAAAATGTCAACCAAACAAATTGTTAACAAAGCATTTTTCGCTTGTTTGAAAACCAATGGAATATATACACGAATACTTAATTTAACACAGAACCCTAATTTATTTAAAAATCCGGTCTGAAACCACTTGCATTTATGGAGCAAGAATTGGCAGCAATGGTCCTTAGGTGGCCATCTTTCAGAATTGTGTCCAACTACCCAGACTGTCAACACTTGGACAAAGTCTTTCACTCAAAAATCGCGTATTTTACCAAACTCGATGTAATAAAATTTTCATTAACTTTAGCTATTTCGTACTAATTACAGTGACTTTCTCAAAATAGTTTAATGCTTCTTACTAGCATCAATCATATTTGGACTTTAATTTTCAGTTGGATTGCAGGGTCTGATAACTTTTTCAACTGTATTACGGCAAAGATATTCAGTCCTGATGTCTTTACATTTATTGGTAGAGGTAAGTTAACTTGTACAACACAAAATATATGCTTTAATTGTGAAACTGTCGAACAGGTAACCTAGAAGAGGCAATAGATAAGAGGATAGCCGTACTCTACTTCTATGAACCAAATGTGCTGCAAATTATACAGAAACTAATTTCTTGGAGAACAGGTAAAACAATCCATTTATTTCATTGTCAGTTTTTTTCAGAGATTAGCAATAGAAAGACTTAAATTGACGTCAGGAATACACATTTATTTGAAGCAACTCAGCTATTTGTGCAGCCAAACGCATTGACGATATAGTTATAAAAGTGATATATAGTCGCTTACTTTTGACATTGCACGCTTCATACAGAAATTAATTTTTTTCTAGTGATTTTGGACATATTTTTTGTTTCAGGATTTTCAGAATATGTGTACACGGTCTCTTAATATAAATTTTTTTTGATATTTTTGTCCGTCTTTTTTATTTTTAAAGAAATATATTACTCCTGCTGGCACAAACTACTACATGTAATTAATTTTAATTAATTATTTACTGATTTTTTTTTCAGATATAATGGATAACGATGAAATATGTAATGTATGTTACAAATCGTCGAAAGGAAATGCTCTCTTTCTCGTAGCCCGAGGTAATTTCAAGTGCATTTTTTATTTTAAAATTACAATGAAATATGTTGTTTATATATCTAGAATATTGGTAAGGTGGCAATAGACTTCGTCTTAAAAACTATCAAATATTTGTATACGTTTTTGTGAAAATTTGTATCAGCCTTCCACTATGAATATGTCGAGAGCTAATATCCCGGCCCCATGGGATAATCTGTGATGTATTTGTTAATTACACAGAACATTTATTGAAACCTATCGATCATAAAAAGTTACAAGCGTTCCCTCGAAGGTTAAAAAAGTGACACATACAGTTTACCACGGCACAGGTAAAAAAGACACCGGTAATCAACCAATCAAAATTCGGGATTCTTATTTAATGCGGTTAAATTTATGGCTAAATGTAAGCGTTCAAAAAGCTTTTCTTGAATAGATTTGTTGAAAACGACAGCAATAATATTATACTAATATATTCATCTTCATCATTTTAATATTATAGCTAACGAAGCTGACGGTAAGTTTGTGAAATTTTCGATTTTATATATTTTTCAAAATCTATCTACATGTATTTGTTTCATTGTAGTTTATGGTCTCCTTCGCTTCGCTTATACGAACATGAAACTTTTTCTGATTGCTTCAAAAGAAAAATCAAGACTTGAATGGATTGAGCAACACTCCAAAGCAGTGTTATTTAATACAAAATTTTACATTTAACATATATACGCTTGTTAAGATTATTGTCCAAATATGGTTGAAAATATTTGGCGTCATAATCTAGTAAATCTACAAAACCAAAGGATAAATATTATAAAAACAATAAACTGTGTACAAAAGTATTAAGCGAACTGGTTTCTGAATACAATTTCAGAACTGACTATGGTAAGCGTAAAAATACGCCAAAAATATTACATATAACTAGACCGAATAACTTTGCACGCTGTGACATTGCGCGCAAGAAAATAATAAACCAAACTGAAATTAAATAGGAAATATTCAGTATACTCAGTATCTTGAGAATGCTTCAATTAGAAAATTATTATTTATGAAATATCACTAATCATTTTAAAATTTTGGCCTTTGTGTTTCGTATTGGGGATTAACGATGGTCTCGTTAATACACAAAAAGTGCAACTTCAGGTTCTTGGTGATTTTTCAAAATGCTAAAGTTCTAGTTTTGCTGTTTATTCCATTCTATCGTATTGTCTAATTTTCATAATTTTCACTACTCTTAACAATTTTATCAACAACTCTCCACAACAAATTTGGTAAAAAAAAAAAAAAATGATATCAGAAATGGCAAGTATGAGAAAAATTGAATTCCCTCGCTGGTGCAATTATGTCATGTGACCACCGATATTTCTTCAGAAAGCGTACTATTGATAAAAGCACAATAAAAGGGAGAAAATCCAAGTGACCAGGATCAAGAGAAAAACAAAAATTAACCAAAAAACAAGAGAAGCTCGCAATATTACGACACAAGCTACTTTCAGATGCATGGAAATGAAAATGACAACAGTGGGTCATTGTGATGGATATTAAAGTGTAATTTTCAATCTGGAGTTGGGGCGCGCACATTGTATTTGTCGGGTCCTTTAAATATGTTGTCAAAATGATGACAATAACGGTCACAAAGCCTAAAATAAGCCATGTCGCTGCAAGATAAAATTTATAATTTATAAAAAAAAAAAATCGTCACAGACTATTTCTGGTTTGTGTCTTACAGTGGATCATAAAGAAGAAACAAAATCTGTGCCAAATGTTATGTTGTTTTCAAACTTATTGCGTTACATATCATTAAGTCCGCCATATTATGAAGTCCAACATTAATTGTGTCAAGCTAATTAGTGTATCTTTAGTATGGCGTTGTATTTATACTTGTTGATATGCTGATAGCAGACAGGCGGGGTTGACACGGGGGTATGATTTTCCAAATTCCCTACAAAAATGCCAATTTTTCAATTCCTTAAAATTTTTGCCCCCTTTTCCTCTATTTCCTTAAATTTTGGCTCAATTTTCCCAAACTCCACACAAAATCACTATGATATTCCACTTCCCAAAAGCGTGTCAATCCACACACAAGTTAAATCATAGTCTCTGATGTAATTTCAGTAAAGGGTCACGATGACAACATTACACTATAAAAAAGTGTGTAATTCTGGCTAATAAAGTGCTTATTGCCAAAAATATGAAAAGTCGACGAAAAACCCCAAAATGTTGCAATGACAAAATTACAAAAATTTAAAAGACAAAATAAATCGAAGGACAGGGCAACAAATAGAATAGATAATGGAAACAGGGAAACCATTTTTCGATTTTAAAAAAAAGTTTTCAGGTATCAATTTCATATAAATTTCAGATGATGCTAATGTTTTGATGTGTAGCGGACCGGGAACATGTGTACCCGAATCACAGTCCTGTGACCACCTTCCGGATCTTGTTTCATGTGGTAAGAAAAACTTAAATAACCCAAAGCGTCCATCCTGAAAACATCGTTATGATTGACGTTCAGATCCATCTTGAGAGTGACGAAATCGATTTTGTTCTTGTATGTTCTTTTATTTTTTTCCCAAAATTTTGGAACTTTTTCAAATATTATTTAAAGACAAATCCCTCTATTCACTTCTGACGTTAGAAATTTCTTGAAAAATCGACCCTAAGGTATTTCAAGTGTTACATTTACATTTCTTTGTGATTTTTCGAAATGCTAAATTTTTAGTCTTCCTGTTTGTTTCATTCTATCGTATTGTCTACGGTTTCATAATTTTCACTAGTCTTAATGAATTTGGTAAAAAAATGATATGATCATAAATGGCAACTATGAGCAAAATTGAATTCTATCGCTGGTGCAATTATGTCATGTGACCACTGATGTTTCTTTAGAAAGCGTAATATTGATAAAAGCACAATAAAAGAGAAAAAAATCCAAGTGATCATGAACAAGAGAAAGACAAAAATTAAACAAAAAACAAGAGGAGTTACGCCACAAATTACTTTCAGATGATGGAAGTGAAAACGGCAATAAGGGGTCATTTTGATAGATATTAAACTGTAATTTTCAATCTGGAGTTGGTGCACATTTTATTTGTCGATCCCTTTAAATGTGTTGTTAAAATTATGACAATAAGGGTCACAAAGCCTAATAATATAAGCCATTTCGCGGCTAGATAAAATCTATCAAAACAAACATTGTCACAGATGTCTTGTTAATCATAAAGAAGTAACACGTGCCAAATGTTATGTTGTTTTCGGACTTATTACGTTACATATCATTTAGTCCGCTATATTATGATGTCCAAAATTAATTATTCATGGCAAATTAGTGTACCTTTAGTATGTTATTGCAATTCTACTTGTTGATATGCTGAATTGATAGCAGACAGACGGGGATGACACGGTGGTATAATTTTCCAAATTTTCTTTTAAAAATGCCACCCCCTCCCCCAAATCCTTAAAATGTTTGCTCCCTTTTCCCTTACATTTTGGCTTAATATTCCCAAACATACAGCCAAAAACCAAAAAATATTGCAATGACAAAACGATTACCAAAAATATAACGACAAAAGAAATCGAAGGACATGGCAACAAAACATTTTTTAGATTTTAAAACAGTTTTCCAGTATCGATTTCATATTAATTTCAGATGATGCCAATGTTTTGATGTGCAGCGGACCAGGAACATGTGATCCAGAATCACAGTCTTGTGACCACCTTCCGGATCTTGTACCGTGTGATAAGAAAAACTGAAATAACCCTAAGCGTCCATACTGAAAACATCGCTATGATTGACGTTCAGATCCATGCATCTTGAGAGTGACGAATTAAAGTTTTGCTCTCACGTCTGTTCATATATTTTTTTCCCCAAAAGTTATGAGTTTTTCATATACTATTTAAGGTATCCATATCATAAATGACCACATGATTCTTCCAAACGTCCCGGATGTTCCATACATCGCAATGTAATTATCGACAAACGTCGGCAACACAATAAACCTAGACGCCGCATACAAACAACGATATTTCTATATAATTCCTGCTTTAAACTTTTTGATGGGGAAATTTTTGCTCTAAAAGAAATAAAATTTACGGTCATGGTATGGATAACTTAATATCCAAGTCCAAGAAGAACATGTGTCTTTTGTTTCATAAAAACATATGATTGAATGGTAAAGCTGCATTGGGCTCTGTAGAGTTATCTGTAGATTTATGAAGTTTTACGACACCCGTACACAGGCAAAAATGCCACACATGTGTCACGCATGAACATGAAAACGCATGTGTCACATGTGTGTCACATGCGTGACATAAACGCTTTATGCCAAGCATGTAATACATGTGTGTCACACACATGTGAATAGCATGTATCTGAAAACGTATATGCACGCATGTGTTTGAAAATGCATGCGACACAGGTGTGTTTTCTCACGCATGAAATTCACATGCGAAACGCATGGTCAAATGTGTGAATCATGCGTATTACATGCGTTTTGTAACATGTTTCACATGAGTGGCATGAAACGTCTTTAACACATGCGTGTGACACACATGTGAATCGCATGTGTCATGCATGTCCACATGTGTGGCATTTTTGCCTGTGTACTTCTGAAATATCTGAAAATTTAAATTTTGTTTCAGTATGTTGGGTCCAATATTTTTTAAAGGTTGAAATCAAAATTATTGTTCTGAGCTGGTTTTATGAGGCTTTGCATTATCCAAATTCAATAATTGAACGGTTGATCTTCCACAAACAATTTTATTTTATTTAGTATAATTTATTGACGGAAATACAAATGATGACTATGTTTGTTATCATCAATATGTTGATGTAATGACCCTAAAAGTTTCGGCTGATACTGAACCTGAAATTTCGACAAATTCTATAATTGGAAAGTCTTTGATTGTGTTACAAATGACTTTAATCACAAATCTAATAAACAAACGATGATATCAATTTCTATGCACTGTGTGTGCACATTGTATCAATTTCTGTCTCAACATCGTTGCTCAAGACACAAAAGTTTGAAATCCGGAACAATAACTATTACTTGTGGCACACATCCAGTGCCAAATTTTGTTGACATCGAATACTAACAAGCGTATATTTGGTATTGTTTCTTTTGCAAAGTTCGAATGTGACATCATTATCACATGTTTACTTATTACTCCGCCTTTAATATTTTTGAAAAGTGAGTAACCAAGAAAATGCTGTGATCTAATGAGTCAAGAAAACTTGAACTGACGAATATAAAATTGGAGTTTATTTTTCTAAATACATGTATTCATTTCATGTTAAACCGGAATAAATCCACTTCTCCTAATGAGTCCCCACTTCTCCTAATTCTGTCTTGGAGGGAGAAGTCACTTCTCCCAAAAGCTAGTCTTGATTATACCCTGGTCAAAAATAAAATTAATATATCACATATATTATATAATCCACCAAAATGTCTCAGAAAACCCTAAATGAACAATAATACACAATTCTGACGACATAAGAATTCTTTTCTCTCAATCGCAATTTTTTCTATTTTATAAAACCAACCGTTTTCGAGATTAAAAATAAGTCGGACCAGGCTTCTTTAAAATCTGTAAAAAAATTACTATATACCGTATAAAATACACATTTAAATTTACCTTAATATATATTTTACATATGTCAACATATATGAAGAATATAAATAAATAAATTATAGTTTAATAAATATAAAAGCTAATTTATTCTTCTTTAACTGCACAAGATCGCCCCCTATTCAAATTGAACCGAGGACGATAGCCTTGTGTTACAGTTACGCTGTCTATGAAACGTTTCTCCAAGCATTCTGATTTCTTTTCTTTCACCCATGCCAACTCGATGTTCTTCAGGTTTTTATTTCTTAAAAAGGCTCCAATGGCCTGCCTGTCGTATCCACCAGTATGAGCCTAAAACAAGAAAGCAATTTCATTTCGCGTCACCGTGTAAAAAGGATATTTTGTGAAAATAAATTCTCTGATAAACAGAAACAAAAAGTACAAGTTTATGCACGTCTTGTGCATTAAAATTGGTATCAAAGAATTCATTTATCATCTCCATATCATAATTGCAAAATACAGTCAACGCTTCAAACACCAAAAACTAAATGGAAATTAACCATAGAAACAGAGTTACCATAGCAACTTTTCAAATGTTTGGTGAAAAAAGGGTTAAAAACTATGCAATGTTACCAATTGTCGACTGGAACTTAAAGTCTTATGTGGCGTTTCAATTGATATCATACTAATTGTTTTAGATTGTACATAAAAATTCAAATTAAAAAATAAGTTTGTTAAAAAAAAAAACAGAGACCCTGCCTTAAATTTCACCAAATACTAAATTCTGCCTTTTTCAAAGTCCTGAGAAAAAAAATAGAACATGGATCCTTGAAAAGACGTTACTTCCCACCCTCGCTCAAAATCTAAACTCAAATACATGTAGTTGCTTCTTAATTCTAATGTGATTGGTTAATGTGCTCCTCAATTCTAATGTTATTGGTTAATATGCTCCTTAATTCTAATGTTATTGGTTAATGTGCTCCTTAATTCTAACTTTATTGGCTAATGTGCTCCTTAATTCTAATGTTATTGGTTAATGTGCTCCTTAATTCTAATGTTATTGGTTAATGTGCTCCTTAATTCTAATGTTATTGGTTAATGTCAAATGACAGTGTATATGAATCATGATTTGTACTAGACCGATACGCTGAGCCTGATTTTTAAAGTGATAGCTCACGAGGTAACAGTAGGCAGGAAGCATTTCACCCAAATTGGACACATTATTCTGTCTCCGATCCGACCAGTCTTTGCTCTTATTCTTAACTGACGCATGCTTGGCAGAGAAGCAGCAAATACTTATAGATTAATATATGGTCTTTTTCATATTGTCCTTGTTATCAGCCCGAGACCTTGATATCGGCACACAGGGTTTTAGCCCGAGGGACGATATCAGTCAATGGCTGATAACACGGGCAATGTGAAAAATACTATGTATTAATCTATTTATCACATATTCTGCCACTACCAAGAAATAGTTTTACTGTTGAATTAGATTTTCCAGTCTTCAAGAAAGTTTGTCAGGTTTTGACATTCCTGAATATAAGGTGCACATTTATAATGCTGTAGCTATTAAACAGTGTTATTTCTTTCACTTGGGTTGCACTCCACTAATTGTCTTAGTTTCGGAGAAATGCACCCCCAGAATTTTATTAATTATTCGAGTTGGTAAAGTTTGACTACATGATAGATAAATAATAAATGTCTTAACCTCAAAATTGTAATATTGACTGAAAGAGGATAGATTTTAGTTTAAAAAAATACGAAAACATTAACTGATTTTGCTTCTGACAAGTAATGGGAGGTCATAAACTGGGACTTGTGAATTGACATGTGGTGTGTAAAACTTTGACAGTGATAATCGGCACCTGCACTGGTAAGTTAAATTGCGAAAAAAAGAGCCGGAAAAGTAAACCTTTTTTTTCCCACATATGTAATGGAATTTTATGCAGAATCTGAAAAATTAAGTCTCAATTGGATTGAAACGCTGCATCAGACCTCAATTTTAAGCCGAAGTGGAGTGAAATTTAACATTTTTAAAGCTTTTTTTATGACAATTTTTGAAATGTTGCTATGCCAACTAGGTTTTCATGGATATTTTTTATTTATTTTATCATGATTGAAACAATGCTAACATAATGGCCTTTCAGAATATATATATATGTATATGGGTATTATTTACTCTGAAGATGGCACAAGACCATGACATTTGTTAGCTCACTTCACATAGAAAATGGTACTATTAATTTGTGGAGTGCAACCTTGGAGTATAGAGTCAAATAAATGAATGCAACTTCGGTTCCTGTGCATTTCCCCGAGATCTATAGATTTTATAAGCCTCTATTTGAAACTGCTTAGAACATTTATGAAACCGGTTTTCTAATATTTTGATCTCGAGCACTGCTGATGAGTTGTCAGTCAACGAAATGGTCATACAATGCATCAAATTTATTTCGGTATTTCGTGATACGTTTTATTATGAACGGTTAATTCACCATCATGAATTAATGATTAGACGATTATTACAGCTCAGCGGAACTGACGTGGGTGAGGCTCACGAGCGGGGCAAATAACATACATAAAATTATGCTTTTATTACATACGCAAAATCGGCGTTATTTCAACAAAATATGTGATAAGCTTTTATTACATACGCAAAATCGGCGTTATTTCAACAAAATATGTGATAAGCTTTTATTACATATGCAAAATCGGCGTTATTTCAACAAAATATGTGATATGCTTTTATTAAATATGCAAAATAGGCGTTATTTCAACAAAATATGTGATAACAGTTGTTAAAGACTTTGGTTTGAACCAGCCGGAGATCGAACCCACGAACATTCTGCCCTCGAGGTGAGCACGCTACCTCAAGACCACCGAAGCGGTACGAGAGAATGTAGATAAGAAAATAAATACATTAGTAATAATGTTCCAGGACAGCGGGAATTGTGTTAAAAATTTTAACAATTATGGTGGATCCTTTGTTTCAGATATTTTGTTACCTCTTAATTTGTAAATTGTAAATCTGACTTACCATCAAACGCTGTCTGACACTTCTTGTTGACATCCCGATATAAAGTATTTTGTTTTTTTCCATTATAGCATATATACCATGTTTATTGGGAACAATTTTAGTTCCCCTGAGTAGCGACGCATTCAGTCTATTATGTAAAAGCTTGTTCAACGTGTCCTTTTTCTTTTTACACTCAGTTTCATTTTCACCACAATAGACGCAATTTCTAGCCTACAAATACAGGATGGAAAAAATTTATAGTATTAATTATTTTAAGTATAATTATGCATATTATACATGATTTTAAATTTTATAAGCGATTTATAATTGGATACATTTTTGAAATATATTCAAAGTAAAAATGTAAAATAAGCCGAAATATGCCAAAATGTGCTTAAATGTCATATGGTTCAATCATGGTTTTCTACAAAGATTGAGAAACCCAGACATTTTAAGCTCACCTGTCCTAAAAGGACATGTGAGCTTTTGGCATCACTTGGCGTCCGTCGTCCGTCCGTCATCTGTTCGTCCGTCGTAAACTTTTTCAAAGATCTTCTTCTCTGATACCACTGAACCAATTACAGCCATACTTAGTCTGAATGATCCTTAGGGTATCTAGAATAAAATTTATGTTATTTTCTTGTCCGTCGAGAAACGTGGCCACCATGGCTAAAAATAGAACATAGGGGGTAAACTGCAGTTTTGGCTAATAACTCAAAAACTAAAGCATTTAGAGCAAAACTGACATGGGATAAAAATGTTTAAGACGAATCAGTCAAAGCTTTGTTGGGTTATTGCCCTGAATTACAAATTTTAAGGAAATTTTGCAGTTTTAGGTTAATAGCTTGAATATTATTATAGATACAGACAAACTGTAAACAGCAAAAATGTTCATCAAAGTAAGATCTACAAATAAGTGAACTTGACCAAAATCGTTAATTGACCCCTTATAAGAGTTTTTGCCCTTGAAAGATTATTTACATGTAAACAGAAAATAATGGTCTGACATTGTCACAGATTTTTAGGGCATTACTTGAAATAAATTAAATTGTAGCTGTACAAGTAAAATGGAGTGTCAAAGTCATTGATAAAATTCCATAGCAACCGATGGAAAAGTCCCTACCAACTATATATATTTGGTTAAGGACTTTATAACTTACCTGTACAAGTCAAAAAGAAAGTTTAAGGGTCAAGATCATTGAAAAAGTCCATACCAACCATATCTATTTGGGTTTAGATTCTATATTTTAGCTGTACAGGTCAATATTAAGGAGAAAATTGCGACGGTATACATTAGATAGCAAAAATAATCATTGATACAAGATCTACCTGTACACAAAATATAAGAGGTGAGCGATTCAGGCTCTTGGGAGCCTCTTGTTTTTAATCCTGGCGATTGCTCTCATTCCGTGTATTGGTCGATCCGAATGCAACAGTATGTCCTTCAGTACAGTGGTCTGATGAAAACTGGACCTTTGAACTATTAGATTTTTTTAAATTTTTTTTTATCTTTCATTTTTTCAAGCTTTAGAACATCAAAACTTCGACCTAATAAATCTTTGGATTTTGCTGTTATATTTTACGTTATTTCAAACCACGTACCATTATATAACCTTTGGACAAATGACCCTTCGGACTATGGTGATGTCGAGCGAGATCGTCGGGTATAGCTATTTTGTGAGCTTGTGGGTTGCGTGCTTGCGGGCTGCTGTTTTGCGGGCCATTTCTAATTTTGTCTGTATTATCTTGACCGAACATTTGATGAAGATTCAAATAACCTTATGAACAATTCTTTTGAATTATTTGAAAACTTTTCGATAAATTCGGCTTAAATAACATTTCATTACATAGTACAATACATCAGTGATTTATTAAAGCGGTGTATGTGATAATTTTAAGTAGTAAATAAAGACTAAATAAAAAAGATCCCTCTAGTAAAATGTAACATAAAATAGCGTTAAATGAATTCCGATTTCTTTTTTCTGTGTTGAAAATTAGTTAAAGAGAAAAAATTAAAATATTAACTCACCTTAATTTTCATTGCCAATGTTTGTGTGTTACGACAAATGACTTTTAAAAAATGTTTTGAAACACGTTAACTGTCTGCTATAAATAAATGTTATGTTTTGTGCTATCTGAAAAGTTCCAGTATTGCACCCAGTTTAAAATTAGTGCTTATGGTGTTGTTTTAAAGTTGATCTAAACATGTAAAATATGCATTTCCGGAAAATCCTGTATTCTATAAATATATTATATACCTATAAAAAATACATGCGCACTCGGTGCAACCTGCGACACGAGAAATATAATTTTGGTGAACAACTGCTTGGTTTGTCAAATTAACAGACTTTACAAATGGAAATAGCAATATATTGCTAACCATTGACTGCTACTAGTTTCTCACAACACGCAATTGTTTATTCAGGAAGTCATTTAGTATACAATGCTAATTCAAATACAAATGGTTTGTAATGGTTATGAATTACTACTGGGGAGATATAGAATTTTTATTTTAAATTGGCAGCCAACCATAATTGCTTATATCTATTTTTGTAGATAGGTAAGTCTCTTTACATGTCGTAAATTTAAATAAAGTGATATTCGTCACACGCTTTCAGTCAGACACCGATGTTAAACGTCAATATAATGTTACATTTATGTTAGTACAATTTTATGGTGTCCTGAGATATTTAATAAAAAAAAAAATTAAAAAATTAAAGTTTGCCTCGACACGCACAAAAAAAATCATAGGGCCCTCCTTTCCGTCCGTTGTCATACTTCATTAAATGAATCTAAAAACTGTTAATGAAACAATTTGCTACTGAACACCAGAAAAATACTACCTTGGTCAACTACACATGGTATGCAGCAATTATGCAAAGCCAGTCTCTTTTCATTCCATTGTAAACTGAATGAGATTTTATCTTAAAAAACTTACACACAAGTGAAAAAATGGCAAAAATTAACCAAATCATGGCAGAAAACCCTTTATATCTTGTATTACTAAATATGGTTAGCAGCAATTCTGTCAAGTTTTGTTTCGTTTCAATGTAAACAGCGGGAGATATTGCGTTCACAAACCTCCTCCTATAATGTATTAACAGAGTCCATGTTTTGCTAAAGGAAACCAAACAAATCCAGCCATGAAAACCTTTATATCGTTTATGCCTCACACAACATTTGTTGGTAGTTCGAACTGCCAAGTTTCTTATTTGTTCTATTGTTTCAGACACAAGGATCTAAAATTGAATTTTCCAACGATTTGGTCCTATGTTAACCCAAGCTTGCAATGGCGGTCAGAGTCAATATATAATTTAAAAAGAGGTCTACCTAAAGGTTCTTTGATGCCAAATGTTATTCTAGCGTGCTGAATGATTTTATTGAGAAAGATTTAAGGGGATTTTCTAATATCCCGGTCCTATTTTTAACTCAAGTTGGCTGTGGTGGACTCTTCGGGTGACGGTCCGGGTAATCAGATACAATTTCGAAAAAGTTTTACCTAAGGACCAGAGCTACCAAATTATTTTCCAATTCAGTTGTTTCATAAAATTAAGAAATCACAGTGTACGAATTTTCCCATAAGGTCTGATGATCAGATTTTGGCGTCCAGTGTGCAGCTGTGGGTAATTAGATACAATTTTGAAAGTGGTACCCTATCGACCATGAAAGATTAGTTTCAGAAAATAAGACCCTTATTTTCTATTTTTACAAAGGTGGTTATATTGGTTGGAAGTAGGGGCCTACGAAAATAATTTTTCAAGAGGACCATCCAATAATGACCATTCTAGCAAACTTTCGTTCAGAGAAGATTTTTACTTTAATTACTTAATTAAAATAGCTCATACTGAATCTTCAGATCAACTTTTGTTTATAAGTTATCACCATTTACACATTTAGTTCAATGATTTGTTATTAAAGGGAAGCTATTCCATCTTTGATATCCTTGCTGCTAGGGTAGTTTCCTGTTGTATTCATGCTATGAATACCAGTTCAAACGGTTCATTAAAGAATACCTGTACATTTTTATTGGATCTTAGTACATTTTGTCCTTTGTATAGCCATATATGTACAGAAATTTCTAAAAGTTTATTGATAATAGTTAAATTTCGTTTCTTCCTGTAATAACAAGTTCATGTTGTGTAACCGGTGCTGTCCGAGATACAAGTGAATATTTGACTCAAACTAAAAAATTGCATAGAAACTGTGCTCTGAATTGACCATAATGTTTATATAAAATCAAGATATCATTTAATCAACACATAAAACAGACACAACGATTAGTGTCGGTTTATTCCGGAGAGATTCGAACCCCTCCTGATGATCCAGTGCTAGATAGTCTCAATTCATGATCAGTCCGTCGTACATAAATAAGTGCATGATTTATGTATTTAAATAGGTAAATATCTATAGTTAGACGCGACAGCATCTTTAATCAAACTTATTTATGATTCTGGTCACCTCTAAGATCTTTATTAGTCTATTTTTTTAAAGTCTTATACTTCAAAAAGAATTCTAAGTATGCTACTTGGTTAACAACAGCCAAATTTTATTAAAACATACATGTATCTTATTAATATACCGAAATTAAAGGGTCTGCAAATGAAATAAAAATGAAATCTTCAATAGTTTTTCATTTATCATGGATATATCATGGATATACTTTATTTACAGACTTAGATTGACTGATTAAATATTGTTTAACGCCGAGTTGGCGATATTACAGCCAATATCACGGCGATACAGACTTAGAACATCATGACGATAGGGGCTGTTTTGAAATTACATTGTACTATTGTTGCGTTTCGAAAACACACAAAACTTAAAATTTCTTCATTTAATTTAATAGAAAAGGATATTCTAAACTTATGAACATTTCCAGGAACAGACGAAGAGATACGGACGGTAGTTTGCGAAATGTTGAAACTGTCGGGCTTTGCCTTATTCTGCACGAATCAGTCGAACTTGAAAAGTAGATTTACATTTTAAATTTTCTGCAAAATTTTCAAACAAAAATATTCCATAGAAACATGAACTAACCAACTAAATATCATATTTCGGAGGTATGTTCCCGTTTTGCCTTAGTGGATATTTGCGATTTGGTGTAAAATAGTGTATATTTTATATGAATATTTTATTAAATTAATTCTGATCTAAGTCTACAATCTGAAAGTCTGATGTTTAATTAATAATCCAGAATTGGACTTTGATCGTTTAAAAAGACGGAATTTTGTTTATTATAATTTTGATTAACATAATTCTAATTCTCTTTTTAAAGACAATTACATAATTTTATTTACTTGATTTAGCTTCTTAGTTTATATGATTTACTATTATTAAATTAATTAAACAATTAAATTCCGAAAATAGAATATTTTTTGTAAATTGTTACAGATCCTCCCAAGTCAGGGTTTTGTATCCACATTCATTCATATTTTACGGGTCGGAAATGAACGATTTCATTGGTTGCTTCTCAAGGTTAAAAGAGAATCTATTTGCGTCGTAGGTAGAATTTTTTAGGTCACACAACATTTGACGATTTGTTCGGCCCATTATATATGAATGAGTGTTGTCAGGGGTTCGTAGGAACGAACGTAGATACAAAACCCTGATTTGGGAGGATGGCGAAATGCTGAATGGGGAATAAATTATTTTGCAACTGCATGTTTTTTTTATTTCCGTAACTACACTGACATTTACCTTTATAATTAGAGATGTGATACAATAGACTCTTGCTATCTTGTGGCATATTTCAATATATAGGCATTTATTTGAATTTTAAGGTGAACTAGGTCATTTGAACAAACAAATATTTTCAAATATAATGAAATTTGTCTTCTTGAAAGAAAATTTGTTGACTCAAGAAATAATTTCTTGTACACAGAAACAAACATATTCTTTTATAATGACATTGTCATCAATGTTAGATGCAAATTCTATCCAATTAGAAGGAACATTCTATTATCAGGTATGCAAATATCCAATAAATTTTACATAGAATAACTAAGAAATGGTTTGGTGCTTTGATATTATATCTCATTTCCCGATATATTCCTTTATCAGATATCTTATTTCAAAAAGTCCACTGTATCTTTACTTTTCTTTTAGTTTGTCCGTTTATTTCCAGGCACGTGCATTTGAAGAAAAGATTTGTAAATCAAACGAAATCTTACAGCGAGAAAAATCAAACTTGGCCTATATGATTCGTATTATCAAAATAACAATCCAAAGATACTAATATTAGATATAGTAAATTTATACTATGTTGTATACGACGCATTTCAAGGAGTTACCTCTCATCAGAGCATTAAAACCGAAACATTTGGAAGCCCAAAAACCAGACTTATATTAAACAAGAAGTACTCATAACCAAAAATACCGAAATAGGAAGCCAAATTTCAGCTAAGGAGATCTACCATGTGCAATACAAGGAATGAACCCTTAGTATTTCTATTATTTTTGAATTTTGCTAAATACTGGTAATTTCTGTAACAAATCAATGAATAATAAAATATTCTCCTCTGAAAACTACATGGCCATTTTTAACAAACTTTGCTGAAATCTTGCCTGCTTATCTCTCTACTGCATAATAATGTATAATGTTAAATATTTTCATTATCCTGTTTTATTTCAAGAATCCAAGAAAGTGGTTTGCTGTTATAATATTTCCTTAGTTTGTTTATGGATGGATGGATGAACTGTTGTTTATTGTTTAACGTCTAGTGGCAGTCATCAGGTGCATATAATGACGAGAACATGTTGATATGATATGAATATGATCCCTGCTTTGTACTAGACCGACCAGCTGAACCGGATTTTTAATGTGTAAGCTCACGAGGTAACTGTCCGCAGGAAGACATATCACCAGACACATTATACTGACTCCGAGCCGACCAGTCCTTTGCTCTTACTCCTAGATGTCGCGTGCATGGCAGAGAAGCAGCAAATAACAATTTTAATGTCTTTGGTGTTACCCGGCCTGGGATCGAACCCGCGACCTTCCGCACTCGAGGCGGTCAGTTTGTTTATTTAATTCTAGTTAATTACGAAATTATATAGCTGCAGAATTCCCACTGAACTAATTTTCAATCCCTTTAATAGCCAATAATATTACTTCGGAAACAAATTTTTCAACATTACGTATACGTATCTCAATGGAGCAATACACATACATCAAACGGAAATTATTTCATCGAATCAGATTCCCAAATTTTGAAATTACTTAATTTCGTGGAAATGGTCCCTGTAAGGTTTACTTCCAGGAATATGCCCAATGACCCGAACTTAGTTTAACGTGGGATTCTATGGGAAAATTCATAGAAAAAGCTTGTCTGAAACCCCTTGGCCAGTTTGAACCATCTCGGTAGCAATGGTCCTTAGGGAGAAACAATTTGATTTTTATGGGGGGGGGGGGTATGTGTTACCGATGGCATTTAAAACAATTGTTATTGCAATCGTAAACGACAGATTGTTTCCCATCTGCCGTTTACGATAGCAATTACAATGCATTGTTTTTAATGGCAATCGGTAACAGTACAGATCTTATTCTATCTGTCCTACCGATACCCGGTAGAGGGTCTGTTAAATTCTGATTTGAATTTACTTTTCAAAAATAAATAGATGAAATCTTATTTAGAACTTTTAATTTCCCTGTATGTCTCTGAAACAGAGATTTTCAGTCATTTTTCAAAGAATATTTAAAATTTAAAAGAGGCTTTATCTAAAAGGAAGTAAAATTCGTGATATTTAAACATCAGATCTCCTTAAAAATATTCGATATATATAACCCTTAACTAATAATTTTTTTTTAAATATGCGTTCTTTATATTTCATAAGATACTATTTTTTATTTATTGCGTACAATACATTTTTGGATTAAAGCCAAAGTTGATATTTATAAATTTTATAATTTCTATTTATGGTGCATATATTCACCATGTAATTTTCCCTATACCTAAAAATAGATTAATCCAGAAGCTTCGACCTACAGATTATTCATAAAGTGAGAATACCCAATATACGTTTGGTGTATTTTTAATTCTTAGTATATATTTATAGTGATTCAGTTTGGTTGTGTTTTATACAGATTTCAATATGACTTCAAAAAGACTGAACAAGGTAAGTAAATATGATTTTACACCAAAGAATTTGGGTATTTTGTGCTTTATGTAAGCCCATGAAAAAATATATAATAAAAGCTACACTCGTAAAAACCATTATATTTGGAATTTTACACATTAAGAGTTAAACCTCAGATTCTTCCCTTGCATAGAATTTGTCATGAATATCAATCTCACAAACTTCAATTATGTACATCTGTACAAATGTACATACAGAGACATCATGGTACAAATTAAAACACTCCCAGTTATCAAGGTTATATTCTTTTGGGACAACATGCGAAGGGTTTTTGTACATTTATAGTCGATGCGTTTTACTATAGAGAAGGATTAAGTATACTGCAAAAAAGTGGAGAGTTTGAAGAATTTTATCAGTGTTTATATTCTTCATACATTATATCACATTTTCATATTCCAAAAAAAAAGTAACCACTTCCCTTTGTGGAGGTCAATATTCTGTAGCCAATTGTTTATCTGTATTTTAGTTTTTTTCATTAGGACATGTAGCCGTCCTTTGACAATAGAACTAAAAAAGTCGTATAATTAATTTTAAATCAAGGTAACCTAAGAAGGAAGTTATTAACAAAAACATGTTTAGGCAACTTTTCCTTCTATGGCGTATTGTAATAATTTAAATGATTTTTTTTTGTTTACCGGGAAATGGTCTATTGTTAGATTTGGGATTTCAGATAACACAAAGCCGGGATGAAATAATGCTAAAAATTTCCTTTGTCTATATACATTGAGTGTTTATGGAAAAAGAAAAGACTCGTTATCGCAGAAATATCTCCATACAAACCGTGACCTAAATGAAAACATGAAAACAAACACACTGGAATGAAACCTACGTGCAATTAACCCAGATTCGAAACTTAAAGGCCATGTGAGCTATTGCCATCACTTGGCGTTGGCGTCCGTCGTCCGTCGTCGTCAGGAGTTAACTTTTCCTTTAAAGATCTTCTCCTCTGAAACCACCGGGCTAATTGGAACTAAACTCTGCAGGATTGATGTTTGTGAGGTCCTCTACAAATATCCCCATTTCATCTTGATCGGGCAATGGCTGCTATGGGTAATTGTTGTTTCTGATTGGCTGAGTTTTCAAAAATCTTCTCCTCTGAAACTGCTTGTCCAAATGGAACAAAACTTGAAAGGAAGCATAAATGGGAGGACGTCCTTTATAAAATTTTCTCATTTCGTCCCGCCCGGACTTCAAATATGGCCGCCATGGGCATTTCTTGTTTATCATTGGCTGATATAAAAAAAATCTTAACCTCTGAAATTGTATTGCCAAATGGAACGAAACTTAACAGGAAGCATATATGGGAGGCTCTTTACAAAATTTCCTCATTTTGTCCCGATCGGGCAACAAATATGGTCGTTATGAGCAATTCTTGTTTCTCATTGGTTGATTAAATTTTTTTTATCTGGAACTGCTTCGCCAAATGGAAATAAACTTGACAGGAAGCATCTATGGGAGGTTCTTTACAAACTATCCTCATTTCGTCCCGATTGGAATACAAATATGGCAGCCATAGGCAGTTCTTTTTTATGATTAGCTGATATAAAACAATCTTTTACCCTGAAACCGCTTGGCCAAATATAACAAAACTTGACATGAAATATCTGTGGGAGGTTTTTTACAATGTTTCCCCATTTTATCCAGATCAGGCGACAAACATGGCCACCGTGGGCAATTCTTGTTTCTGATTGGTTGATTAAAAATAGGAAATAGGCGAAAAATGCACTTTGTGATTCATATCTCAAAAAATAAAGCAGTTACAGCAAAACAGACGGGACCTAAAAAGTCAAGATCTACCTGCCATGAAATTTTCAGATAAATCGGCAAACTCATTTTCGGGTTATTCCCCCTGAATTGTTAATTTGAAGGATATTTTTCTGTTTTAGGTTATTAAATTGAATACTATTATAGATAAAGACAAACTATAAACAGCAAAAATGTTCAGCATAACTTGAAATAAATGAAATGGTAGCTGTATAAGTAAAATGGAGGGTCAAGGGTCAAGGTCATTGAAAAAGTCCATGACAACCGACGAAAAAGTCCCTTGCAACCATATATTCAAGGGTTTAGGACTGTGACCTATAATTTACCTGTATAAGTCAAATAGAAATGCCAGGAGTCAAGGTCATTGAAAAAGTCCATAGCAACTGATGAAAAAGTCCATAGCAACCATATATATTTAGATTCAGGACCCTATAATATACATGTAGCTGTTCAAGTCAATATGGAGTCTCAAGGGTGAAGGTCATCGAAAAGATTAATAGCAACCAGATATGTCTGGGTTCGGGATTATATATTTTAGCTGTACAAGTCAATATTAAGGTGAAAAATGCGACGGTATACATTAAATAGCAAAAATAATCATTGATGCAAGATCTACATAAATGTAACAGGTGAGCGATTAAGGCTCTTGGGAGCCTCTTGTTTAATTATGTAATCCCAGAACGGGCTATTTTACCCTTGTACCATTATGCCATTATCTGCCTCTTTTACTTGTAAAAGACAATTGCATTTAAATGATGACCATTTTATCTTTTGCAGGAGTTGATGGACATTTCCAGAAATCCACCACCCGGCTGTTCAGCGGGTCCTCTCAACGATGATAGTAAGTTATCGTATAATAAGATAAAAACAAAGGTTGGCAGTGACAAATCGTGTTCTCCAGAAAAATAAGGGACAAATGTATGTAAAAAGAAATACAAATACAAAACAGAATCAAGACAGCACGACAGAAGCAGATATTGATCTATACATATAAACTTATTCTTTGCTCTTTTTCGTCTCTGATGATTGTATGGAGTAATAAAACCTAATCTACTTTAATAAAAACAAAACATTGGGTCATATTTTGGTCTTTTGTAAATGGCTATGATAAACATTTACAACCATTTTATTTATTAATGTTCAAGTCATTCTAGGTTGTCAAGCTTTCCTCGAGACGGAAATTGTCGGAATTTTTTGTTACATATATTTGATGCTTACTTTACATTCATACGTTAAAGATGTTATATTCTCCTGAAATAAATCACAAAAATCACATTCGTGAGAAGAGATTATGGGGAACAAATACTAAAATGAGGGGAGAGTATGATGTATAATCTAATTATCGTTTTTAAAAACTAAAAATTAAATTTTTTATGAGCCAATTTTATCATGATGATAATATGAATCTTTTTGGTAGTTAGACGTGAAAATACACCTGCCTTAGAAGTTAATGTTTTTTTTTCCTTTCAGTACACACATGGGAAGGAATGATAACAGGCCCAGTAAGTATTAAATATTTTCTAATAATAGTTTTAAAATATGGAAATTAACGAACACGGGTAGTGCGCTTCCACCCAAAGTTTTTATTCATTTAAAAAAAACTGTTTTTAATATCTATGCCTTATTTAAAAAAAAAACCATATTGAATTTGTTAACGAAAAAATTCTGGGTTTTAACTGAATTACTGAATAATACAGTTTTCACCATTTTATCAAGAAGTTTTTATTTTACTATCACATGTATATTGATTGTTCCAAGAGATGTTTGAACTGCCAATACGGAAAAGTCCATTTATTGAAATTTTCTGAAAATTAATATATATGATGAAAGATATACTACCACAGAACGTAACTATTTTTTTTAGGATAAAAGTCCGTATGCAGGAGGAGTATTTTTCTTAAGAATACAGTTTCCTACAGATTATCCATTTAAACCACCTAAGGTATGCGTCATATTTTCAAAGTTCCCAGTGTGCACTGTGAACTAGCCAGACACCAAGGAAATGCACGAAAGGCTTTTCTGAATCACTCATTATCATTAACTTTGAAATTTTGTTATATTAATTCGGAAACCAATTTCTTAGTATTACTAGATACAGCAGAACTCCGAAAGAATGCGTTTTTACAATAAAATAACAATACGACTAAATCTGATATGCACGAAAATACCAAGAAAAGAAGAAAATTATTATATGTATTTGCAGAAATATAGGACAGTTGTCCTTCATTATAGCTCTTTTCTAAGATGGGTTTTGACTTTACCATTCCTCGACGTTCTGAGTATTTTTTTTCTGCTGTTTCGGCTTTCACATGTATTAAACATATAAGTAAGAGCCGGATACCTAATGTTTCGAAATGTAATCAATTATAAAGTGCATCAAAATTAGTATACATCTGATTTATTGATGCTTGCAAAGATCTTAATGTGTCTTAACAACCTAGTACCTTCAATTTTGACAACCCGGCTTTTTAACATTTGAAAAAGAAAAAATTATACACGTTCATCTGACGAGACAGTCAATCCAGTTATCAAGTTAAATTGAAAATCCAAGATAAAGGTAATGATATACGATTTAATGAAATTGATTCTATATTTTTTTTTCAGGTAAAATTTATAACAAAATTATATCACCCAAATATAAATGGTAATACAGGAGAAATATGTTTAGATATATTACGGTCACAATGGACCCCAGCATTTACTGTGTCAAAATGTAAGTTATTTTAGTAGGCCTTTATGTTTTCTGCTTGAAACTATAAATAATATATGGGAAATTCAGAGAAACAAATATAATAAAAAGCATTTCTTTTAAAGCGAAAACCAAGAAAGGTCTGTATTTCAAAATAGTATAGATGTCTAACCAGAGGTTTGTTAAACGGTTCTTTACCTTAAGAATTTCGATTGCCTCGCTAAGCTTTACATTAAATTATCTCATCAATACTTTTTAAAGAGGATATATGAATGTCAGTAATAATATGCCAAATTAATTCTACAAGGGGTTTTATCACAAAGCAAGCACAGAAAATGCTTATTTTTACTTCTCAAATTTGTGAAAATGATAATTTCTGACAAAAAAAGAATTCAGTGTCCATGGAAATTTTTATTAAAAGAATTAAAAATACATGGCGAACCAACTAGAATTAGAATAAGAGGGTACACAATACTATATATAGCAATAGCAATGTGACCACTCCCCATGTCAAAAAAGAAAAGAAAATGGAAGCAACATCGGGCGCTCTAAAATGGTGAGCATGATTTACTCAGTTAACGACACCTGTCACATTGCAAGCAGGAACGAATGACGAAAAAATACATTTCGTCGTTAGATATAAAGGTGGGAAGATATGCTGCATTTGAAATTTTGAATATAGCAAAACCAGGCTAGATTTATAATTGATAAACCTATAGTAGATCGAAATTATTTCTTCTGTAACTTTTCTCTTTCTGTATTTCAGTATTGTTGTGTTTAACAGTATTACTAACTAGTCCAAATCCCGATGATCCGCTGGTACAGGAGGCGGCTAAATTATACAGGACAGATATGAAAAAATATAATAAAGTAGCTGCAGACTGGACAAAGAAATATGCCAGTTAGAATGTGTGTAAAGAATTTTCTTTTTAATGATCATGAAATATTAGATACATTTTAAAAATTAAACGTTATTTTTGTATGCATAGATTTGTTTTAGTTTGTTAAATTCATAATGTGATCAAGTTCTGTAAATAATTATTGTACAATCCGTCAAAATTCAGTATGAACAAAGATCTGAACCTGCGCAAACAAAACTCATTCGAAAAAGACATAAACATTGTACGTCACAATTTAAAAACCAATCACTGACCTGCGCAAACTCTCTCCACGACGTCAAAAACGACGGACCAATCGCTTCGGAAGAGTAATAACATAATGCCCCAACTGATGTGCGCAAATGAAGGAAATTCCCATTCAAAGTATAAATAAATGAAATCAAGTTTTACTATTTCTTTTAATCAAGTAAGAAGTTCAGCATACAAATTCAATCAATCAAATGATCAATACTTACAAATCGTGATATATAAAAATAAAAACGAATTATTATTTTGCCAAAAAAATGCTGCAAAGCTCCGCCTTGGTGGTATATTCAAATGTGGGTGGTGGTCATCAGTTCGTTTTTGCACGAGATTTTCTGTTTGTTGTGGAGAGCAATAACAATTACCATAAAAGGCTTGTTGTGTACCCGCGCTTTTACTATCCACGCTTTTGTCAAGATGTTGTTACTCACCTGTAAAATGTTTTACTACGTACGAGAAGAAAATAGTAAACAGCACGTGCTATAAGTTACGACAAACAATAGCCTTTCTACTTAAAAAAATGAAACTTTATTAATAAGTACATGAACACATTTTTCTTATTGTTTCCAGGGTAAATATTCATAATTATTTTAAAAAACTTAAATCATCCTTACTAAAATGGTGAAAAATGGTTACAAAATATTGCCAAGTTCTTTGTATCTGTGATCAAAGTTTGAAGTTGCTAAAAAGACTCACTAGACTGAAATTTCCTTAGGCTCCTCTATCATGTCTATACTGTTACCGTATTAAAGTCAGATGTTGTTCTGGAGTTATGTCGCCTTGTCCGTAAAAAAATCAAATGTGCACGAAAAATTACAAAATTAACAATTTTTGGGTAAATTAAAAATCGTGTTGACTTCGATGTGCTCAATATATCTTGTTAAAATTTGAAACATACTTTGTTAAGATAAGTATCTTTTAATGGTCAACTGCTAATCAATGCTAAACATATAGCTTCAACTCCTATTTTGTGTTTTAATTTAATGAAGTTTACCCTTCACTAAATGACAAACGTCAAGTAAAAAGCCTACAAACAAAACATATTAATCTAACCACAAGTTTTAAACATACGACGTAATGCGTGCTCAATTTAAACGTATTTTGTGCACATTATATTTAGACATGTTTGATATTTAAATACATGTATATTATGAAAAAATGATAGATAGACTTATGTTTATGCATTTAAAGTTAGAAGTTGAAAGAAAGGTTCATGAAAAAATATTTGTGGAATACATTAAAAAAAACACGTATATTGTAATTGTCTTGTTTGGCTGAATATAAAATTTTATTCACATAGTTTGTAGAAAGATTAGGAATAATACCCGAAATAAGTTTTGGAAATGGTAAGAATTTCTTAAATAATCAAAATATCAAATATTTCTGTTGATTACCCTCGGTGCTCGTATCAATTCACTGATGACATAAATTTTTATATTTTTGCACCCTACTACGATGCGAATTCTTTCTTTATGTTACAATTATATTTTGATAAAGCATCCAAGATCGATCATTTATTTTGTTTACTCTCGTACACGTTTCATTGTTTACTATTTCTAAATCCATTCATTGAACTGGGAGGTGTGCGTGTTAAACATGATTTGATTGGATGTTCGTACAAGTTCAGCGTGACGTGGTCAATTGCTGTTTCTCGCGTGCGAGTGGTTGTTTCATCGTGACATATGCAATTTCCAAGGTAGTGTCTGCGCAGGTCAGTTTACTCGCCCATGCATTGTCCATACTGAATTTTGACGGCTTGTAAATATAAAATAAACATCTAATGTGAGCTATTGCCATCGTCGTCAGGCGTTAACTTTTCCTTTAAAGATCTTCTACTCTGAAACCACTGGGCCAATTGGAACTAAACTCTGCAGGATTGATGTTTGTGAGGGCATCTACAAATATCCTCATTTCATCTTGATCGGACAAAAAACATGGCCGCCATGGGCAATTGTTGTTTCTGATTGGCTCAATTTTCAAAAATCTTCTCTGACACTGCTTGGCCAAATGGAACAAAACTGGAAAGGAAGCATAAATGGTAGGACGTCCTTTATAAAATTTTCTCATTTCGTCCCGCCCGGACTTCAATTATGACCGCCACGGACATTTCTTGTTTCTGGTTGGCTGATATAAAAAAAAATCTTAACCTCTGAAATCGTATTGCCAAATGGAACGAAACTTGACACGAAGCATATATGGGAGGCTCTTTACAAAATTTCCTCATTTTGTCCCGATCGGGCATGAAATATAGCCGTCATGAGCAATTCTTGTTTCTCATTGGTTGATTAAATTTTTTTTTATCTGAAACTTGACAGGAAGCATCTATGGGAGGTTCTTTACAAACTTTCCTCATTTCGTCCCGATCGGAATACAAATATGGTTGCCATGAGCAGTTCTTTTTTCTGATTGGCTTATATAAAACAATCTTTTACTTTGAAACCGCTTAGCTAAATATAACGAAACTTGACATGAAGCATCTATGGGAGGTTTTTTACAAAGTTTCCTCATTTTGTCCAGATCAGGCGACAAACATGGCCACCGTGGGCAATTCTTGTTTCTGATTGGTTGATTAAAAATAGAAAATAGGTGAAAAATGCACTTTCTGGCTCATATCTCAAAAATAAAGCAGTTACAGCAAAACTGACAAGAACTAAAAATGTTTTTGAAGTCAAGATCTAATGTGAATTAAATAGCCGAAATCATACGCTTGTTCTATCCTTTCACATATCTAAAGTACACATTTGTATGAAGAATAAATATGTGAATAAAGATTAAGCAAATGTATTCTACTTTCCATTGTTTTTCATGATCTTAAACATATCACCGTCTACACCTGATAACGTCTAAACGGTAAAATTTATTTTTTAGTTTTGTGGCTTTTAACGAAAGTAAACTTGAGTGAAGTTGGATTCCTAGGGGTTATTAAAAAGGGCATGTTTATTGGAAAATTATCTGTTACCTCAAACATTTAAGCATACTTTCAGTATCACGGAAAGTACACTTCAAAAATTTCTTTCCTGTAAACATAGAGAAGCTCTGGGAATTCATAGTTTATTCTTGTTAAAAGTAGCTACCATTGAGGAACCAACAATTTTGCCGTCTTTCCGGCGTTACCGGTTGTACGTGGTGGTACTTAATGAAAGCTATTCTAGAAAGGACTTAAGGCGGTAATAAATTTGGCGATAAATTCAGTAATATTTCTGGCAAAGAAACCATTTCTTCTGAAAATGGAAACTGAATCTTGAAAAATGTAACTAAGTACAATAAACAGAGAGAAAAAGACACAGGAAAAAGTAAAGCACTCATAATGCGCATTTTTTTTTTATCAAAGAAGATACAAACATTATTATTACATAATTGTATTTTTTTGTTGATCCTGATTGGCCAAAAATAGCATAAAGAGTTGTGAGTACCTGCGATAGCAACCTAATATTCATAAAAAATTCCGAATTCATGGTTATGATCTAAAAATAAATGAGGTAGAATACGCGGAATTTGATTGCAATCTAATATGATCTAAAAATAGAATGTGGACTTTACTAAAATTAACATTTGTTAAATACTGTTGAATATTAAATTACAGTGTTGATTATTTTTTTATCTATGCCATAATCAACCCTACAGCTCGGTGAATATTACAATTTGTCGGGTTGATAAATTCCGATAGCAACCTAGTTCAAATTCAATAAATGTATACTGACAACTCCGATGCAGTATCGCTAGATAAGTGATGTCGCCATTTATATACCCTATCCATCATTGTGAACAAATATGCTTTGGTGATTGACGTGTAGTTTTTGCGGAAGTCAACAAAACGATACACGTTGAAATTATAATTGTAAAAAATAATAGAAAGTTTATTTTGTATGGCATTATATATTGACAGTCAGTTCATCGCACTATGTTTAATGCACCTGAACCGAACGTGTCATGACTATGAGAGATTTTTACTGTATATTTGTAAAATAAGTAGTTACAGATTCACTATCGGTTTCGTTCTAGTTCACCTACTTTTGCCCTAATAACGGCCCGACATTCATTAATGTGACAGTTTTATATTTCGATCATCTTCTCTGATTAAACTAGCGAGCAAATTGGAATCAAAGTTTGCAGCAATGGTCCTTTCAGAACTGTATCCGATGATTTGGACTGCCAACCGATTTCCGCTACACTCGAACTTACTTTAACATTGGACCATATTTAAAAGAACACATAAAGATCTTATTGTCTTAAGCCAAGCAGCAAAGAGGAATTAAACATGATAGTAGTCGATCGTCCACAGGCCAAGATGGCCACCACAGCTGAACTTAGTTTAATATTGGACACAAAAGAAAATGCACCTAAAGATCTTCGTATGTGAAACCTTTGAATCAGTTGGGACTAAATTTTCTTTATGTGGTCTTTCAGAATTTTACACGATTACCCGGATCGTCAACCAAGATATCCCCCACAACCAAACATGTTTAACATAAGAACTTATGGAAAATTTCACTGAAAAATCTTTCTGCCACCGCCAAACGTAGTTAAGTGTAGTAACCTATGGGAAAATTCACTTAAAGATCGTCTTGTCTGAAACTATATTCAGTTGGAAACATTCTTGGCAGCAATTGGTTTATACATGACCCTCTTTCAGAATTCTACCCTATAACTTGGATGGCTAGGACAGCCAAACCTAGTTTAATAAAGGACACTGGGAAAATTTCTTGTAGGATCTTGTTACTACCAAATTGGAACCAATCTTCCGATTACTCGGACACTCAACCAATATGACTGCCACAGCCAAGGGACCGTAAAGGGAATTCATTTAAAGATACTTTGTCTGAAACCAAACATTTCATTCTTTTCATCTGCAGATGAAGATATATGAGATGTGTATTCATTGTTAGGTGTACGTCTTTGTGACTTAATTGAGTCATATGGGCTGGACTTTTTTTTATACTAAATATATACTGTATACCTGTTCCTCAATTAATATGTCTACAAGTAAAGAAATAGTTAATTGACGAATTTTACATGTTAATTTTTTTGTTATACGATTGCAGTGTCTCCTTTATTTGGATTATGAGCAATTTGATCAACATTCAAAGACTATCAACAGTTTACAATCTAGGACTTCGTTGTCGCAAACGTTAGTCCACCAAGTTTTTATCAATGATATCACGAATGATCTATGGCCGTTACCGTGTCCCCGCTATCAAGAACATGTTTACACCGTAGGTACACGACCCATGCACATCCACTTGATTGCATTGCTGGGCAGCTTGACGAGCGCAATGCACTATGCAGATAGTTTGTTTTTCCGAAGCGCCTGACCTTATTGTTGTTCATTTTTCTACTTTTCATATTTTTTGATGTTTTGTTCTGTTTAGTTTTTTTCATTTGTATTCCCGAGTATCTGTATGTGTTGGATTCCCCCTAGATGTTTATTTATGTTCATCTTGCAGTTTTTGATACATCTTTATTTTGTATATATATTTCACGAGATTCTGCTCTTGATATATGGTATACGTTTTATTTCCCCCTAGATATTCATTTGTTTTCTACCATTAACCCTTCAATGAAGTCAGTTCCGTAAGAATCCCGGATGATATGGGAGAAAAGGGGTATAGTTGGTACCCATCGCCCAGTTAGTCTTAAATAACATATCCAAAGTAAATGGGCTGACGGAGATGTAAATCTCTATCAAACCACTGAGTAATTTTCTTTTATTTTAATTTCTACTTTAAGAGATGCATTTTTCCTTCAAATGGAAAAACACGGGAAACTTTCAGTACATTATACGAACTGTGTTGCCTATCACTAAATCGAACTAGATGTTAGTCTATGTTATTATTTCGTAATATGCAATGGAAATTGTATACGTAGATATTTCAAAATATGATTTAAATCATATATTATTGTCGGTCAGTTAAATTTAAAAAATGAATCATAACCATACTGTGACAAAGTAGAGTGTTTATTTCTTAATTTATTGTTTAAATTTCTATACCGTAGTGATATAATTACCACGTTTTGTGTTTCATGCCAACTACTTCTTCCTTGTCATAAGATTTCATTAAAAAAAATGTTATAATCACGCCCATTACTTTATGTAAGTTCATGTTAAAAAGGATGGAAGCTGTAATTCAAGACGTTCCTTATTTATACTTGTTCACCGACTTAAACCTCTTTTATAAGATTACATATATCTTTTATGCATGACTAGAGAATCTTTCAAGCACATTCTTAAGGTCCAACGTGGCAACACAGAACTAGAGGCTCCCAGGAGCCTGTTTCGCTCACCTGGATTCAATCTGCCAATCAACAGCCATAAAAGCACCTACCAAACAAGTCCATATTATTGGACATAATTCTGAGAGAGGACCATCCCTGTCAAGTCTAGTTCCAATTGGCCAATTTCTTTCAGTCAAGATTTTTAATTCGAATTTTCCTTTAGGGATATATGTTCAACTAAGTTCGGCTGTGGCGGCTATCTTGGTTGATAGTCCAAGTCGTCGGAAACAACATGAAAGTGGATCATCTAATAACCATGGCTGCCAAGTATGGTTCCAATTGGCAAAGTGCTTTCAGACAATAAGATTTTTCAATGAAATTTCCCATAGTATCTTATGTTAAAATAGGTTCGACCGTAGTGGCCATCTTGGTTGACAGCCTGGGTCATCAGACACAATTGTGAAACAGGACCATTGCTGTCAACTCTGGTTCACACTGGCCAAGTGGTTCCAGACAAGATTTCAAACAATTTTCCCATTGTGTCCTACAATGTATGTTACATTAAGTTCGGCTGTGGCGGCCATCTTGATTGACAACCTGAGTCATTGGACATACTTCTGAAACAGGACCAGTTCTTCTAAGTCTGGTTTTAATTGGGCAAGCGCTTTCAGACAAGCAGACAAGATTTTTAAATGAATTTTCCCAAAGGATGCTATGTTAAACTAAGTTCACCCCCCCCCTTTTCCTATTTTTTTTGTAACAGTAGCCTTGTTGGTTGGAAGTCAGGGATGCCGGATATATTTTTGGAAGGGAGCCACCCAAGGATTAACTATTCCACCAAAATGTGGTCACAATTGGCCCGGTGGTTTCAGAGAAGATCTTTAAAGTTTACGACAATGGATGGACAGATGGTGTGATGGCAATAGATCACCTGGACCTTTGGACCTATAGTCCAAGTGAGTTAAAAACCACACCAGTTGCCTATAAGAATTTCAACAGTATGATGACTAGAAAAGGAATGAGCTTACCCGATGAAGGTGAATAGTATTCAACAAATTTTGTATTATTGGAGCTGCATGTTATTTTACTGAGCTACTGTTTGGTTTGTCATTCAGCAGGTACACTGAGGTTTAAACCAAAACTGTTTGCTGTATCTGCTCATTATCTGTAAACTACTGTGGCACTATTTGTAGCACAACAAAAATTTCTTGCCACAAATTTCAAAATATTTATCTTGGAGAAATCTTATATTTTGCCACCTCTGGAAATAAATTTAACATTTTGATTTTTACTAATTTAAAAAAAGCTGCACAACTCCTCTACTTTAATTTTAAAGGATCAGCAGAAATGAGTCCAAGAGAACATGTCTTTTAATGCAATAAATTAAGCTCACGTTTTATCATGTTCTTTCAGTTCATTTCTGTTAAATTAAATCAAGCAATATCTGGAAATGTCATACTTATTACCGGGTTATTTGCAAATTTTTAATTTTTATACCCATTAAAATATGTAAAGGTTGTCAAAACAATTTTAATTTTAAGCCATAAGGGAAAATTTTTATTTCTGTAAAAAAAAAAAAAAAAATGTTTATAGTATATTGTGGTCAGTAAAAAAGAATACTTAATATGATGATAACAGAACTCTGTATCGAAACTTCAAATATGCAATTCATTTTCTTGCAGCAAAATTTGTTGGTTGTATTACAATAATAAACATTTATACAGATTATCAATATTTTTATTTGATGATATGACAATGACATAAGTACTGACCATGAAACTGACCAATTATATACAATGAAAAAACACCGACATTCATATACATGTCAACTATTTTCTCTAATTCATAACAATTGGTTATGGTTAAATTTTTGCAAAATGCGGAGTAATTTCAAAATTTGGGAAATGCAATTCGATGAAATAGTTCCCTTTTGAAGTGTGTGTATAACACCATTTAGATACAAAATCTGTTTCGAACAATGGCTATGAAAGAGATTGAAAATAAGTCCAGAGAGGTTTTTGCAAATAAACTAGTAAGTAAAGAATCTGAACAAACACACTAAGGCAATAATTTTACGACGAATAATATTCCTTGAATTTTGTAATGAAGCGAATAATGTGAAAATTTGACATTTTCAATAGTTATGCAGGAGAGAGATAACCAGGCATGATAAATTAGTATTCAATACTTAATGGTAGTTAAATCTGTATATCTATGTTGAGTTAGAAACTGAATCAGCACTATTTGCCACAAGACGATTTTTTTCCCCTTTTTGAAAAAAATTGTTATGGTCTTCTAAAAACATGATTTTAGTTATTAATATTATATAATTTTACATCTTACAGTAAATACAATAAAAATTTTGTCACTCAACCTTCATGTACACTCTGTGTTTCTGAAATCTCAATTCTCAATAAACTTTATTTATTCATATCTACGCTTACATATTTGAAACGTTTTTGTCTTGTCCCTGCGATGACAAACCGTCTATATTTGTCTGAAATATAGGACAATGGCAACTGTGACTTTAAATGAACTACATAATCAACTTTTGAGGATACTGTTGTCTTTTTATGGATGAAAGTGTATGAATAAATCTCTTTACATTTCATTTGTCAAATTATAAATCTGTACTTAATATTTGAATATTCTCTCCTCTGTAATTTATAAGCAGCTTTATCAACATGACCTGACTAATCCATGCAGGCAACTTACAATAAATAATAAAACTAACAGATAAGTAACAAAAATATTTACTATTTTCTGAAACAGATATTCTTAAATTTTTACACAACAAGTCATCATTTCAAGAAAAAAAAAAGGTATATTAGTTAATACTAATCATTCACGAAACAAAGTCAAATTTGATGGTTCATTGATTTTAAGTTTGATCAGACTGAATTAAGAAAGAAACAATACAGACGACTACTGTTATCTCAAAGTAAGATTATACTTCCTTTATTTTCTCCTGATATCACAAATGTCTTGTTATCTAAAAATAATTGAATATTGGATGTAAAGTGCCATTTGACTGGTTAACTTTCATGTCTATCTAAATTTTTATTTTCTGCCATTTTGTCATGAAGGGTAATTCCTGTTTTAGATAAGGATTATATCTTTGTTTACAATCTATTCAAAATAACATAAATGCACATGGTGTACACATTAAAACAACTCACTATGCATTTTTTTTTAGTACACAATATGTGATTGTAGTTAATTTTCATAGACTGAAAAAAGTAATGTCTATCTTGAATCATTCTACTAAAATATGACAATAAGAGTCAAGTGCAGGTGTACACTATCACAGTGAAACATCTATTACCTGGACCAGAAAAAAAAGTTCTGTTTAGAGGGGTAGCCAGAATACTGAGGCTCATAAACTGTAACTTATTGACCAAAGATAGTGACCAGTATACTGAGGTTGACTGGTATCCTTAAGAGATAGTTTAGAGAATTATCACTGTACACATGCACACAGATTTTGACTCATCTCATAGTCAATGGGTCTGTCGAATATATATGAGTTAACCAGACTTCTGTAATATCAGAAATGAAGTACTTTCTTATCCTGAGACTGACAATTGCAATGAGATATCAGTTTTTTTTTTAGGTAGAAGTTTTATAGCAAATTTAAGGTTTATGTAACACAAATTACATAATGCAAGTTTACTAACTTTTAATAACAATTATTTTCCTTGTAAAATATCAAGTAAAATTTTGTAAAGTTACTGAAAAATTAAAAAAACTTTAAACTTCCTCTTAACAATTAAAACATCATGATAAAATATGTAAAATCATCTATGACAAATATTTACAGTTGTGGAAGATTTCTTATATAAAACATTTTCTCCTTAAAATCTGCAGTTGATATTGTGATCTTTTTACCAGGATAGGTTTAAAATCTTCCTCAAATGTGACAACAGAGTATGGAAATGCATCTTAATGGTTATGTTTTCCATTACAATTATTGAGCTGAGTCCATGTTTTTTCTTCTTAAGAAAAAATATTCTTTTCATTCTTTTAATAAATATTCTTCTTAACAGAATTTGCAATTTATCTTTTTATACGACAAAAATAAGAAATAAAGGGCAAATAAATGGGAAGACTGAAATGTGAATCCAGAAATCAACTCTAGCTTAAAGCAATTCTCAGGACCATTTTCATGCACTCTTACTTTAAAAGCAGAGGGTTTTTTTTAAATGGAACAACACATCAACTTCTCTTGCAATATATATTACACATAATGCATAATGAAGAAAATACTAGCCAAAAATAGTTCTAAAAAATAAATGACTGGATCATGAAACATTAAATTCTATCCTTTCACTGGCAAATGATATTTACCAATTAAGTGCTCTTAGAAGTAAAGTACGAAGTTTGGACAATGAATTTTCTCTGAACCAGTAAGCGGTCATATGGGCAGTCTCAAACTAGTGCAAACTAATGTAATGTAAAGCCAAGTAAACAATTTGTAGATTTTAAGATAAAATGGGTGGATGGGAAGATTTTCTATTTTTATATTTTACGTCAGAAAGAAGTCCAATTTTCACTGCAAAAAGCTAGAAATCACAATAGGAAGACGATATAAAAATTCAAATAGGTTTCCGATACAGAAACCTGTAAAATCATGGATAACATAAATAATGAAATTAAATATTAAAAAAACAAGTAGTACTGTGAGCCATTGCTCACCAGTGATACCTCCACTTTTCTATATAGCCAAAAAATAAACGAAGTCGTCAAACAGGAAGTTTGATGTTGCCTTGGTCCGAAAATGTATCCTACTATATGCCGTATCTATAGAAGGCTTGTGAAAAAATTTCAAGTGGCTGTGATGAGTAGTTACAGAGAAAAGTGCAATGAAAAATTTTGATAGGGACAAACGGACAGAACCACAAGGGTAAAATAGTATAACCCCCTCTCCTTTTGAGCTGGGGTATAATGAGGGATAAGCAGCAGTGGCTTGGAAAGGGAGGGAGATGTAAAGAGAGATATGACAATCTATGATTGGCCTAGGCTGCACGACAAGTTGTCAATACAATTCACTAGACAATAACATTAGTTCACACTTGTGCATAAGGACATTGTAAGTACAGGATATAAAAGTGTTTCACACTGAACAGATCATTTGACATAGTATATCTATGTTAGTGGCTTCATATTCACTGAATTTCTTTTGCTTTTTAAAAAAAATACATGTTAAAAATAAAATGTTACTCCACTACATGAATATTCACAACAGAATACATGAATATAAAATATGAGAATGAACTTCATCTGAATTATGGTAATACAAAGGTCATATTATCCTTATTGAATACAACCATGGGGGACTTAATTCCTTCCCAGTAAACAACAATACTATATAATGGCACTGTGATGATTTTCTCTCCAAGATCTCATGATAAAAATGATTAATATTTACACCAAGTACTGAAATCACTTCTTTTTTTTCCTTGTAAGCACAATTAAATGTTTAATTCTGTAACAGTTCATAGGACTCGTCATTTATTAGCCGTTTACAACCTGTCTTCTAATTGGCTAATCTCAGCAATTTGCTGAAATTGACTGGCTAGTATTCTAACTTGTTGAATATTGTCATCAAGGTTGTGACTGGACAGCTTGTTTCACACATGCTGCTAAAAGTTCATCAACTTGGTCACCATCAGCATCTGGATCAATATCAAAATCCTAAAAAAAATAAATGGATATCAATTACCAGCAAAAATTAAAACTACCGACATATAAATGAATCCCGCCAGAAAAATTGTGTTGTTTACAAGTCACTTCTCATCACTACAGACCTAGAATTAAATTTCTCATCTTAATTTCACCTTTAACAACTTTATAATCGGATCATTCTCAAAGAAATCTAATTCTGTCACTTTCATTTTTTAAACAGTAGTGAAAGAAAACCTTCATTTGTCACAAATTAAAATTATGTTAAACTTTAAAACCTCAATGACACACTAACTGTCCAATATATTATTTCAGATTATTGTTAAGTATGTTTTTATTTTGTCAATATAAAAGAGTTCAATATGAAGGAGAGGATACAGTGGATTACTTCTTGACAAAAAATCCCTAGGCAGTCGAACCTTGATGTGATGAACCGGGTTGACTTGAAATCTTGGATGTGTCGAAGTAATTTTATATGTACCAATGACGACTCGAACTAGGATGATTAGAATTCTTGGATAACTCGAGCATGATTAGAGGTCCCCAGAAAAAAATTCAATATAATTTTACCTTGATGTGTCGATTTTCTGTTTTTTCTTCTTCATAGAAGTCCAAAGTATGATATAATACTTTTCTCTTACATATTTACCATGACATTTATATTTCTTGGAAGTTGAATATCGTTAATGAGAAAATCTTTTGACACTTTTTAGCTCAATTTTTAATTACAGAAATAATATTTGTTTGTATAAGCGTTAGCGTGACATTTTAACCATTATAAGGTCACACTCAACCTCGAATGTTCAACCTCGGATGACTCGAACCTCGGATAACTCTAACTATTTTTTGTAGCCCGTTCAAATTCGACTTATCGAGGTTCGACTGTATATATGTCTATGACAAAAATTTAATTAAAGAACATTGGTTTTACTGCTGTTCTTCATCTTTATGTCACAGTAACCTTCAGGACAGAGAAAAATGAAATTTTGTGATGGGGTTTTATGTCACTCTCTATAATATGGTAACTGCCAGTATTTACTGGTGGAAGAATGAGTACCAGGGAACTTCGAAGAACCACCGATCTATGACAGGAAAACTGACAATCTTTGTCAATTAAAATCAGAGTTGAACACATCTCATCACAAATTGTACATCAACTCACAACCTCACTGACAGTATACATTTGCAGTTTTAATTCTTGTATTTTTTTTAACCATAAAAATCTCAATATATTTCAAAGAATATTCTATCAATAAAAACCATATCAAAAACAGTCATTAAAATCCTTTAAATACTTTGAACTTATTAATTTTTATGATAGGTCAATTACAAAACCTTCAAAGCAGGTGTCTTAAAATGGACAACAGTAAAATAATGGTTGCAAACTGGGTGGTCAATGGAATTTAAACACTGATTTACAACATTTTAATGTCCATATCAAATTTGTACACAACTCATAAACACCTATTTAACAGAGCTTCATTTGTATAATTTCCTGTGAGGTACTTGAAATTTGTCAAAGTCCATTTCTTTTTTCCATCACTAACTGAGAGATGAAATCGTGAAAAGTATCAACTTTTATATTTTTATTTCGGTAAAAAGATCACTATACTCCACACATCTGTGGTGGAACAGTAACACAATAAGGTGATAATTTTACACGTCAATTTTATTGTTTCTTTCATAACAGCATTAAAAGTCACAGATAATACAAATATTTTACAAGTTATAGTTATTAAGCCGTTTTATTTCCGTAAATGTGGCATGCCATTTTTTATCGTATTTTCAAATACCTCTGGTGTAAGGTTCTTCACTTAACTTAAAATATACTGGTACCAAGATTTAAAATGCAGTACTGATGTAAGGGAGACAATTCAATTTGCTATTTTAGAAACCTTTTCGAACATTTTAGAAAATTCATTTAAAAATTATTATCAATGGTCAATTTGGAGCAGTCTGACATTTAAGCATCATCCTAAGATACCAAAAAATTCAAGATTTTTATGTAAGTCTTTAAATTGGACATCCAAAGGAAAATACAAGGTCATGAAAATGAAACACAACAAACAAATGCTACAAGGATAAATGTATGACTAAAAAACAAAAAACATAATAAACCTGGGAGTAATATTAAACTAAACAAAAAATAGAACAAAAAAGTCAGTTGAATAAGTGAATCTTTTACTAGGCTGGTTGGACTAGCAATAAATGGAGTATAATTTTAAATAACCTACAGGACATTTTACTCAAATGGGTTTCAGTCTAGTGGCAAAGGCACAGAATGAATAGATAGAAGATAATATATGAGCTGTTTGGACGATGTGGCTACATTTAAACTTTAAAAAAATTTCTGTTATAATTTACGGATAAAGTATTTTATTTAATCATTTATTAATGTGATATTTTCTATACTATAATATAAGTTAATATTGTCTTTAATGTTTATGTTGACATTTTATTTCACACTTTATTTTTAAAAAATTCTATAAATACAGTATGTATCACCAAAATGAATTTTTTTTTTCAAAGTAGTGTAAGTAAGGCATGTCATTTCAGTAAAAGAATCAACTTGTGCTCCATATATTTTCAATCAATTAATTTGCATAGAATTAACACTGTTGATTTATATTCTTTGAAATTAATTTTTCCACCACTGATACAGAAATGATAAAGGGTTTCGCTAAATGCACCATGATACGACTGCAACATGTTGACAGGAAAAGAATTAAAATGTGGACACATTATTAAGCTTTACCCAATAAAGTATTGGATAATATAATAGACATTACACAGAAATATTGGACCTTCCACAAAAATCAGATGAAAAACAAAAAAAATTTAGAATTCCAGATTGCTTACTTTTTTTGCTCTTTGATGCTTTATATTTCGTAAACAATAAAAAATAGAAAAAATTTGTTGACATACTATGGGAATCACTCATTAAGATGAATTAAAAGACAAAATCCCCATTAAATTCGGATGAAAAATAAAAATTTAAGGCATCCTGCAAAAAGGCTAATTTTGGCCCCTTTAATCCCTTTTATCTCTGCAATGAAAAAAGTTACACAAAAATGCCTGCAGTAACTTTTATTGTATTTCTTATGACAAACCATTTGGATATTTGACAAAACACAAAACAACTTTAAATGTGATATTTGAAAACTTGTATGATCTGTTGGTCTTGAACATTAAAGATTTAAAAGAAAAAACGTCATTTAGAGAAGAAGATTTACTGCAATTTTAATGACAAAGCTTTCACAGCATAAAAAATGAGTCTCTTCTTCATGACTAATATACCTCTTCAACTTGTTATTTAACTTGCAAATTTATAACCCTGTTTTATGGATCAACAATTACATAATTAATCAACAAATTAGTAATGGCTTATCCCTAATCCAACCCTAGAATTTTATGTACATTAAAAATAAATGGATCAGAACACTTCATCTACAATTTAATTTTTAAGACACCGCTTTAGAAAACTGACACCTGAAAAAATAATAAAATTGCGGCTGAAACGAGGTGTTAACTCATAGTCGAGACAATATGGAAAAAAGGTAATGTTACAAACATGACCAGCTGGCTTGTCATTCGATATTTTAGTGTTTTACATTCAAATGGACACACGATAGATGCTAACTACCGGTAGGTTTTATTCATAACATCACACACAATGAAATCTGACAATTATTGAAACATGTCCCCCATAATTAGTAATCTTTTTTGTGCCATCAAATATTTTGGAAATTACCACTGGTTGCTAAAATATTTGAATATTTTTGCACATGTGGAGTGTTTTTTTGGTGACTCTTTTGACAAAAATTTAACATTTCCTGTGGGAAAATCTTTGGTTCGGCATTAAAATATGCAGCCATTAAAACAATACAAAGAAATGATCAGTTTTATTATATAAATATTTATTAAGCCCGAATAGATAATAATCAAATATATATGTAAATTAGGCTGTATTTTAAAATATATTATATCATATTTCATAAATATATTTTAATTTTTATTGGTTGTTTTTCTTTTTTTTCTCCAAACAAAATAACATTTACCTGCAAAATTAGTAATAAAATTAATAACATAAAATCAGGTCGTTAATTTTTAATATCTTTTAATGATAAATACCTTACAAAACTAACCATCGTTATTCAAAAATCTTACTTGCAATAAATACAACAACATTAATTGACTTAATGAGTAAATTACCACAAGACTTTAAATTTGTACAAAAATAAAACATTTGTGAAAAATAAAATAAAAATATTGATAAAGAAATTTCTTGTTCATTTGTGACAGCTCTTTGTTCGAAGATTTTGTCTCAGTAGAAGTTTTGTCGTAGGTGTGAAAACGTATTGACAATCAGCCATATGTACTGTAATTAATTTGATATCCCCAGATACAATATTGATAGCCAATTACAAGAAATGACACTCATCAATATTTATTATTTTTTTAGAATGGAATTCTAAGGGTTTTCTGCTATAACTTAATTTAAAACAAATATTCACTTGCTATTTACATTAAGGTAGGAGGTACCTAATTGGGCTATATTTCAGATTTTTAGCATGCAACTAGAGTATGTTGAACTGCAGCTGAATATCAAAAAAATAATGTATTTCCTTTTAATACTTCCTGTAATATGGAGTTTCAAGTTTTGGGAAACAGATGTGTAAATACATAGAATGCACGTAGATATCACTGCGGAGAGTCAAATATTTAGACTTTAAATAATAATTTCTCAAAATCCAGTCCCTAGGATTTAAAAAAAAAGAAGATATTATTGCCATTGAAATTATATTTTTATTGATATAAAATTTATTCGGGGTCACCAAATTCGTTTTTTTTAGTATATTAGATTTATTACTATATGAAGAGTGAAAATAAGCGTAAAAAACCCCAAATAAGCATAAAGTTGTCACGATAAAAAATGTAGATTTTTAGTGTTTTTACAGACAGGACATATAGTTAAATGATTTCCATAACGAAAACGAATCCGGTGACCCTATGTTTTTTTAGTATCATTTAAACGAAAAAGTTCAAAGCAATAACATATCATTTTTATAGAAAATTCTAGGGATTAGTTTTTGCAAAATGGCGATTTAAACCAAAATTATTAATTATTTTCTGCAGTTTTTTATCTGAAATATAATTTTTTCGATATTTAGATGCAATTTCGAATATTCTAGCTGCACGTAAAATTTCAAGAAAATCCATAATTTAGCTCCTACCTTAAATGCAAAACATTTTAAAGTTCAGTTGAAAGAAACTTCAACTAAAATATGATTTTACAAATTTTCTTCATGGGAGAGTGAAATAAAATGAACCTTCATTTGTTCCTTGAGCAGCTCTTAATGAAATGGTGAATAGATGATTAAAAACTTGAAATGGTGCTGAAACTTAAACTGAAAAATTTATAATAATAATATAATTATTCTTAAATATATTTTGAAATTTTTCATGACATGCAACAACTGAAGGAGAAACTGACAGATTCATCCAATCAGAATGTTATTAACACAAGATGTTGTGACCTTTAGTATAAATATGTTTTGTGCATAACAATAGAAAGCTATTATATTTTTAACCCTGTGATTCAATTTCTCATACAAAAAATCTATGTCCTTTACGTGTTTTAATGAGTAAATGCAACAATCTTAGTAATTTGATATTTCATTTTTCTTATATAAAGCTGACTCCATACTGAATGTTTGTTTAAATCCATCATTTCACTATTGGTTATCATAAAATCATTTTCCAAAATTTGACACAATATGGAGCATAACCTATCTACAAGATCACAGGTCATTAATCAATATTCTGTATTTTTTTAAAGGGGTTATAGCCTGCTTGTGAAATTATTGACAACATTTTACAATGTTTCCTTGTCAATATGTCACGACAAATCACATATTTTGTTTGGAAAGGGTATGAAAGATTTTTTTGTTTCTATTGTTGGTACCGTTGTCCACTTAATTTCTGGTTTATGGATATTACAAAAAGTTGCCTAATGATATGACCATTCCCCTTTTATTTAACATTAGTATCCGGTTATCCACTAAGAGGACTAACTCATTTTAACCTTTAATTTTGGTAGTTTCTTACCTTAGGTAACTAGAAATTGGTCACAACTTTCTTAGTGATATGTCCTTGCCTCTATGACTGCGGATGGGTAAGGAAATTTTGTACTTATAGAATTTTTCCTCGTAACAGATCCAATAAATTTTATATAGGATCTTATATCGTTGTGCCATTTAGACCTGTATGAGATACTTTCCACAATTATATGAATTTATCTCATTGATGGATTTTGGAAATTTGGTGGTTAATCACTTTTATGTCATTGGTGAATTCAGACTTTTAACCGTAAATTGACTTACCGATGACTTGGGAGTTTGGTAGTGATATTATCTTACCTCAATGATGACTTAAGAAGTTTGGCAGTCAAATGACCTTACCTCATTAACTGACTTGTAAAGTCTGGCCATGAACAGACCTTACCTCATTGATTATACTTGGGAAGTTTGAAAGTGAACTTCCCTTACCTCATTGACCTACTTGAGAAGTTAGGCAATGGAATGACTTTACCTCATAGAGTGACTTGAGAAGTTTGCAAGTGAACAGACCTTACCTCATTGATTGACTTGATTAGTCTGGAAGTGAAATGACCTCACCTCATTGCTGACTTTGGAAGTTTAGTAAAAAAAAATAACTTTACCTCATTGATTGACTTGAGAAGTTTAGCGATGAGTTTCCGTACAGATGATAATTTTGTGACAGCCTGATCACTTTCTTGTTTTCTTTGTGAGGCTTCTGTTTGGAAATTACCAACCAACTGTAAAAATTTCATATTTTGTAATACAATATTTATATTTGATGAACGTTTTATTATGACTTAAAATTATATACTTATATTCATGTTAATCTGAACCTAGAATTCGACAAAACAATGCATGAAAATATTCATCAAATGTATGTTACAATAACAACACAAGTTTTGCATACAGTAAAATTCTTTCTATCTGATAATATAAATTCAGTAGAACTTATTTCACAATACTTCATTTGATCCATGAGAAGAAAATCATGAGGTTGCACGTATTATCGTGCAAAGTATACCCCCGCTCCTTTTTAATTTTGAAAATTGGGAAAACAAGACTTGAAAAGTTTGATGGAAAATTTCATGTAAACATAAGGTATTGTAAAATTTGTAAGTATCAGCAAACAGGAAGTGGTTCCTTAACAAACCAAAAATCTGAAAATATGACAGATATAAAACTCATGGTCATAAAGCTACAGGCCAAATATCAAAACATTCCGTTGCACAGAAGCTGAGATAAGTGTGACGAAAAATTTCAGTTTGAAAGGACGGACGGACAGACAGACGGACATGGTGAATCCAGTATACCACCCACTCCATAGAGTTTTGTGGTTTTTGTTTGTTTAGTTGGGTTTTTACACTGTTTTCAGCACATCTGGCTATTTCGCGGCAGCCAGTTTTTATTGGTGGAGGGAGCCACAGTACCAGGAGAGAACCACCAACCTTTGGTAGGAAAATTGGCAATCCTTGTCAATTAAGATGGGAGTCGGACACAGCCCGCCAGAGGTGAGATTCGAACTCACAACCTCAGTGTTGACAGGCTAGTGATCATTAGTAGTCATGACGAACTAACCAGACCACTTGGCCACTGAGGCTCCGTTTTTGTGTCTGAAATCTAACCAAGCACTGAAGGAAATGCACTACAAAATTTCAAAATCCATGAAAGTTTGATTTAGCCATGAAATTTGATACTGACAATCAAAGTGCATAGCACCGGTAGGGTTAGGTTGCTAGCATTTGACTTTTATTTGTACAAACATTGCTGATGATTATTTCAATGCTTTTTGTTTGTACAATGTATTGCAAAATAGGTTTTGGTATTGAATTCTTTTTATTAACAGTATTATTTACAAGGAAATACATCAATTATGAAAGTTAACGAGCTCTGCGGAAAAAGTGTCTATTATATAATAATGTTCCTGTGGGTAGGTGACTGATTTTTTTTTAAATTGACAGCATATGTATTGCTTTGGTTTCAAAATATACAGTGATTTTTTAAAACGTATATTTTCGCAACACAGTGTATCTGAGCTGAAGGTTCTACTACTCAACTTTACTGCGCATGTCTGTACATAAATATGCACTAATCAATCAAAGAAAGCACGAGTCGGCTAACGTTTCTTGAATTATCACTCTAAATTGAATTTTTTTAAAAAGTCAAACGCATAATAATGATTTGATGAATTAAAATAAACAGAAATCAAAGGTCTTCAAGTTATTAAGGTTATATAAAAAGACAAAGTTTGGACAATTGTAGAAGGGGGTTATTTCTATTTACACTACATTGCGCATGTGCAGGTAGATCAGAACGTAAACATTCAAGCTTTCAATTAAAATAAACCCATTATACCTTCGATAATACAGTTTTCTAAATTAATGATAAACACAGTGTTTTTCAATCTTAATGTGCAAGTTGTCGGAATTTCAAATAACCTGTATGCAATTCTATCACTGACCAACAGGTTTGACAAAATGAAGTCACGATGATCAGGTCAAAAGGTTAATCAAATACACAAAAAGAACGTAAACATTCAAGCTTTCAATTAAAATAAACCCATTATACCTTCGATAATACCGTTTTCTAAATTAATGATAAACACAGTGTTTTTCAATCTTAATGTGCAAGTTGTCGGCATTTCAAATAACCTGTATGCAATTCTATCACTGACCAACAGGTTTGACAAAATGAAGTCACGATGATCAGGTCAAAAGGTTAATCAAATACACAAAATACCATCAGAATTACAAGAAGAATAAGCAAATAATGTGCAAAATATGTTCTGTATAAGTTAACAATCACGTTCACAACAAAAATGGAACTTACCTTTGAAATCTTTTGAAAATAAACCTGATTGTAATCCTTCCCAAAATATCCGTGCAAATGTCAACATTCAAAATCCTTACGCCGATAGCATTGTACACTTTAAAAGGTGCGAATACTTTACACGGCTTTCAAAACAAAAAGGAAATCGTCAATAAAACACACATCTTTTATTAAATAACTGGACAATTACACTTCTCGGTGTGTTTCAGTTACATTTCTATTAAAAAACAACTGCACCAGCAACAACAAATATTAGGACTATTTTACCGTGGAATGTTTATTTTCTTATATGATATTCCAATATAAACATAGTCGTAATTCGAAAAATATGGAGGTTGCTTTGCGCATGTGTCATCTCAAAATCGAGATAAAAAGCTGCTTAACTAGCCTTGCTTAAGCTTCAATCCTAGATAAGCTTGCATATTTACTCATAAAAACATAGTTTCCAAAACTTCTGGTCCAACTTTTTCCACAAAACACCAGATTTCCAAAGTTTCCTTCATTGTCTAACCAAACGACCGACGGCATAAGGGTTTTGGTTGCTTAGCAACCTAACCCTAAAAATAAATAAATTCAGAGTTAATTTATCCATTTTAAATTCTTCAATCAAATTTGTTCTTTTTTATATTTCTTGTGAAAGAAATTTGCCTATAGTATTCAAAATGAATTTGTCTTAAAAAACATGGCTTACCTTTCTAAGGCCTTTTTCATAATGATCAAAGAAATCGTCCAAAGGAAAGGCAGCTAATTCTGGTAATGCCATCGTAGATATAGCATCTTTATCCATAATCCAGTTGGGTGGCAGGAAATATCGTAAACAAGTTCTACAAAAAATATTTTGGACAGATGAGCAAAAGACATTGTCAAATAGGAAAAACAAAATAATGTTTAAAAACTTCCACGTTTTGAAAAAGACAGGCAGAAATTACAAGTTACCAAAATCAGTAAAATCCTGAAAATTTTCTATCAATAATTTTCTCAAGAATATTAAAATAAAATACAATTTAACTAGAACTTCAAATAAACTGACAACAGGAACTGTCTTACAAGACAGAGTAACAAAAATACTAAAGTGAAAAGACTGAAAAAGTAGTTTGAATTTTGAGTCCTGGTGACGGAATATTCAAAAACTACATGTACCTGTAACCATTGGCTATTTCTTCTGTAATCTGACTAGACGGTAACTGTGATGTAGTCGATGAAGACGGTGCTTCTGTGGCTGATGAAACAGAAACAGGTGATGGGGGACCTTGTACAGGAGATTCAGGTATAGGCTGACCATTCTAAGCAAAGAAACATCATATTCCATGTGGCTATCATCTCACAGATTACAATTTTTTTTATAATTTTACCAAAAAATGGACAGGGAAAAATTTTGATATTTAACTTTTATTTGTCATTAAACATTAGAAATTTTTGTGACATAAAAAAAAAGAAAAAACAATAAAACAATCATAAAAAACATATAATAATTACATTTAAGCACATTTAATTTCTGTGTTGAAAACCAAAAAAATATGATTTCAATAAGACACTATACACACATGTTCTCTTAGGCTGAAACAATGTGTTTATGTCACTGTAACTAATCTATATACCGATATCATAATTATCAAATTTTTTAAATATTTCAAACAAAAATAAAAATAAAGAATTGGCATAGAACAAGAGTAGTCCCTGATTTTTTCATCACTTTTTATAGCCAAAGCTTCCAAAATGAAATGAAATTTTCAGTTGATAAATTCTGAAATTCTGTTAAAAAAGTCCAACTGGATTTTGGCTTCCCAGTTTGGGCTTTTTGATTTCTCACAATCTACTGATGATTATTTTTCACTTCCAAGAGTTCTGGTCATGAGCATACAATGAGGAAGGTATACCCAGATAGGCTCAAATAATATGTCAGCTTCTTTGATTAAATAAGTTACTAACCTTCAGTCTCAAATCAGAACTGCTTTTTTCATACCTGAAAGATATTGAAAAGAAATATTTAAAAATATTACAAAAATGCTTCCCTTTTTTTTAGGCAGGGTAGAGGGAATGGGGGTATATATATATATGAGTTTAAAGTGTATGAAACTACCTTCTTCAAATGAGACATACATTTTACTTACTGGTATTATACATTTTAATAGGTGAGAAAATCATTTTTTTATTCAGGTTTTAAAAAAAGTAAGAAAAAAAACCAAATAAACAAATGTTTAATACCTTAACTGGTCAGATAATACATATATTTCTAAACTCCGTAGTGGCTTAACATAAAAAGAAATAGCGATTTTCACCCTTGAAATGGTACAATTTAATTTGTGATAAGGCACACACAAGAAATTGGTGAAAAAAGTAATTTTATTTAAATAAAAGTCTCATGCAAAATTTAAATTTTACATCCAGGATATTATCTGAGAAAATTAATAACAAAACTAGGAAGAAACATTCATAATTTAAATGCTAAAAAAGGAAGACATTCTAATATTCTTAAAGACTTTAGTGTTATATATTGGAAGATGAAAATCATTTTTATCAACACTGTCACAAGAAAATAAATTCAGGGGGACTCTGGACCTAATTGACTTGCTTGATCACTGTGAATATCTGTTTATAAGTTTCATTTAATTATTTATATTTTGTTACTTGCCACTAGAATCTGAATTCGATAAATAAAAACAAAATAAGATCCCTCCACCTGGAACATCTTGGAATATTTTTTCTTCTCTTTTTTTTGGCCTTACTCAGATGACTAACAAATATACAGATTACAGGTTTCATGTTTGGGATTTGTTCAGGTTTCTAAGTAAATCTAATCTACTTTATTTATTTACCATAATTTTCATTTAAATCATGCAGATGCATAATATGCCTGTTTTATACCTTACAATTTTTGTGGGAAAACAGAATTTAAAGCTGCCCTGATGTGTCCATAGACCCAATAATCAATTCATATTTTCAAGGAATTGTAGAATTGACACTACTGTAAATTAAAAAAAATGTCTTGTTCTTGAAACATTGTCTTTTAACAAAGATTTACAATAACTTATGCCTGCTAAAATTACGGAATCTACAGTAGTTTCCTGTTGAAAATCAAATTCATCACCCTCCTGGTCATAAAATTATACTCTAGAATTATATCAAGTTTTACAGAACCTTTCATTACCGGATTATCAACTTTATAAGTAGCTATTAGATCGACTACCAATATTATTATTATCATGGAGACAAACAGACAACAAATGTCGTGTGCCAGTCTAATCTCCAGCCAAGATCACAACAAATGCCTGTTGTTCACAATTTCTCTCATAATAACTTCAAATTGATTGTTCAATTCAAGGTGTTTTATATGGACTCAATACAATATTTAAAAAAAAATTCTGAAATAAAGAACCAAATTAAAATGACCATCATTAAACAGTAACCTAAAGTACAAAATTTGAAGTTTATTACTTATCAATAGAAAAATTTGGTTGCGTTATTCCATGCACCAAAATTAGAGACAGAACTCTCCATCATACATTTTTACATGTATGCAAGAAAAAAATGTCATGAAAATTAAGTAAAAAGCCAAAAACATAAAATACTGACAGCACTTAATATTGTGTAACAAATTCTACATAAAAGTGCAAATAATTGACTTATTACAAAAGATCATAATTTGTAAAATAAACACATCCAACATTAAACAGGACAACTGGTTTCCTGTATGAGGTCATTATCAATGTAAACTTCTCCCGGCCATACTCAATCTAAATTTGTTTATTTACCAAAAAGTAAATCCACCTATTATTAGCAGATTAACTTTATATCAAAGGTGCTATTAGATCAACAAGTATTATAAAGATGAACAGACGATGGCGTGTGCCAGTCGTGTGTCCCACTGTGTCTTTGACAATAGATGACTGCACAACAACCCTTGTTCACAAATTGCCATCTCATTAATTTCAAATTACATTTTCTGCTTTTACTCAAAGCTGTTTTACAATGTAGTACTTGACACAGGAATAAAATGAATTAGTTCTTAATTTATTCCTTTTTTGTTATGTAAAAAGTTCAATAGTATCTATATGTACAAGCTTTATATTATTATAACATTATCATGAAAATCAATTTAAAACGTTTTTTTCCCAAATATTTTTGTTTTAGTTTGTTTGTTTAGTTGGGGTTTTATGCCGTTTTCAGCACATTTGGCTATTTTGTGGCGAACCACGACATTTGGTAGGAAAATTGGCAATCCTTGTGAATTAAGATGGAGTTGAACACACCCTGCCACAGGTGCGATTCAAACTCACAACCTCAGTGTTGACAGACTAATGATCATTAGTAGTCATGATGAAATACCTAGACCACTCAGCCACTGACGCCCCGTTTTAGTTTGTATAAGCTTTACATCTCCCCTTTTGTTTTTAAAATTTTCACCTGAAGCATTTAAAAATAAAATGCTTCGCTGGGCGCAGCTAGATACGACCGCAGATGTCGAACCCTGAATAGTTGGGGCAATTATGAACACAACATTCAAGCTTGATACAATACTGAATTTGGATTGTGAATAAATATTTGACACAGCATAGGTTTCTGACACAGAATGAATGTTGTCTAAGAACTTAAAATTTTTTAATTTACCTATTCAAACCATATCAGTATTATTTGTTTTTATATATAAATCAGAAATAACCAATTTAAAATTTAAAATTGGGCACACATATCAATTTCTTGCTATTGCGCAATACTGTGCAATTGAAAATTTCTTCAAATATTTGACACATAATAGGTTTCTGACACAGAATAACTGAAATCAAAGAACTTAGAATTGGTCATATGAGTTGAATTTATATTCAATTTTTTGCTTCTTGTGCAATACAATATGCTGTGGAGAATTGCCCCCCCCCCAAAAAAAAAAATAATAATTTACCCCTTTTTTTAGCTTTTGTGCAATACACTATGAAGTTGCACATTGACCCCCCCCCCTCCCAAAAAAAACAAAAAACAATAAAATTTAATGTAACCCCCCCTTTTTTTGCTAAAAAAATTTGAAATTTTCTTTTTAATTTATAAAATATGAAATGAGAAAAAAATTACCCCCTCCCCAATTTCTCATTTACCCCCCTCTAAATTTTGTTTTCAACCCCCCCCCCCCCCCCCCCCATTTCTTTATACTTTGCAACCATAACAGCCCATTTAAATACACCATAACATATTAAAATAGAAAATGACATCATAGTCATGGAATTTGTTAATAATAAGGTTTTGATAGCAGAGCACACATATCAATTTCTTGCTATTGCACAATACTGTGCAATTGAAAATTTCTTCAAATATTTGACACATAATAGGTTTCTGACACAGAATAACTGAAATAAAGAACTTAGAATTGGTCATATGATTTGAATTTATATTCAATTTTTTGCTTCTTGTGCAATACAATATGCTGTGGAGAATTCCCCCCCCCCCCCAAAAAAAAAAAAAAAATTTACCCCTTTTTTAGCTTTAATTTTGGACCCCGATTTGGACCAACTTGAAAACTGGGCCCATAATAAAAAAAACTAAGTTCATGTTTAGATTCAGCATATCAAAGAACCCCAAGAATTCAATTTTTGTTAAAATCAAACTAAGTTTAATTTTGGACACTTTGGACCTTAATGTAGACCAATTTGAAAACAGGACCAAAAATTAAGAATCTAAATGCACGGTTAGATTCGGCATATCAAAGAACCCCAATAAGTCAATTTTCGATGAAATCAAACAAAGTTTAATTTTGGACCCCGATTTGGACCAACTTGAAAACTCGGCCCATAATAAAAAAACTAAGTACATGTTTAGATTCAGCATATCAAAGAACCCCAAGAATTCAATTTTTGTTAAAATCAAACTAAGTTTAATTTTGGACCCTTTGGACCTTAATGTAGACCAATTTGAAAACGGGACCAAAAATTAAGAATCTAAATGCACAGTTAGATTCGGCATATCAAAGAACCCCAATACTTCAATTTTCGATGAAATCAAACAAAGTTTAATTTTGGACCCCGATTTGGACCAACTTGAAAACTGGGCCCATAATAAAAAAACTAAGTACATGTTTAGATTCAGCATATGAAAGAACCCCAAGAATTCAATTTTTGTTAAAATCAAACTAAGTTTAATTTTGGACCCTTTGGACCTTAATGTAGACCAATTTGAAAACGGGACCAAAAATTAAGAATCTAAACGCACGGTTAGATACGGCATATCAAAGAACCCCAATAGTTCAATTTTCGATGAAATCAAACAAAGTTTAATTTTGGACCCTTTTGGCCCCTAATTCCTAAACTGTTGGGACCAAAACTCCAAAAATCAATCCCAACCTTCCTTTTGTGGTCATAAACCTTGTGTTTAAATTTCATAGATTTCTATTTACTTATACTAAAGTTATTGTGCAAAAACCAAGAAAAATGCTTATTTGGGCCCTTTTTTAGCCCCTACTTCCTAAACTGTTGGGACCAAAACTCCCAAAAACAATCCCAACCTTCCTTTTGTGGTCATAAACCTTGTGTTAAAATTTCATAGATTTCTATTTACTTATACTAGAGTTATTGTGCGAAAACCAAGAAAAATGCTTATTGGGCCCTTTTTTGGCCCCTGATTCTTAAACTGTTGGGACCAAAACTCCCAAAATCAATCCCAACCTTCCTTTTGTGGTCATAAACCTTGTGTTTAAATTTCATAGATTTCTATTAACTTATACTAAAGTTAACCAAATGTCTTCGGACGACGACGACGCCAACGTCATACCAATATACGACCGCAAAAATTTTGCGGTCGTATAAAAAAACATGTATGGACATAATAAAAGTCCAAACAAAACAACAAACACTTTTACTCCTGTCCTTCATCTGAAAGTGACAGTGTGGCCTTCAATCAAAAAGCAACTTATTTGAAACACTGGATGATTTAAATATTTTAAAAACTGTTGCTTCAAAATGGTCAACAATGGAAAGCTTATATTTTGTTAAATTGAAAATTTTTGAATTTCTTTTAATGAAATATCTTAAATCTTTTAAATGTGTATAACATTGTCTTCAGCACAAAAAATATCAATACTGAATACCTATAAAAAAAAATTATTTCCAAGTTCGAGTTTCAAAAATTGGTATATAGAACAGGAAGATTTTTTATTTAACCATCTATAGTATAATCAGATTAACTTAACAGAGGGTTATTACATGTAGATCAATAACAAACAGACCATGTGTCCTGTGCCCGTCTGGTGTCCTGCTGGGACCATGACAAAAGCCTGTAACACATTTAACAAACTGCCCTGAAGTCTAACTTAATTTTTTTTATATCAATGCCAAGTTTTTAAACAGTCACTTTAAATATGGAACAGATAAGATTTTCAATACAATAAAATCAACAGCATTTATTTTCATGTTTTATTTTTGATAACAAAACCCAGATAATTATGCATTCGTTTGATGAAATTTTGGTATAACTTTTTTTGCACTAATTCTAAAATGTGGATTTTCTTTTTATTTTCATCTAGTTTAATGAATATTTACCATTCATTCTCAAGAATTAAAAATATTTAAAAAAAAATTCATTTCAAAATAACCACCGAAAAATTACTTTATCCATACGTACTACATATATGACATAATGTACTTTTCTGAATCTAAATGTTAATTAATTACAGGTATTCAAATCTATTATTAAATCCTTTCCAATTACATCATTTGTCATGTTATTAATTACATTATACTGACAACTTGTTAAATCAACACTTTTTGGGATATTCTAGCATTTCATTTTTTCCCTTTCACTAATTAACTATATCAAAATATTTATCTAGGTGATGGCATCTTGTGACAAACACTGCAATTAATTGTGTGATGATCAGAAAATTAGCGATATTGTCTTTTTCCACATCAGCAGCTACGTAGCAATTAATAGCGTAAAAATCAGAATATAATTTGTGCAATTTGTTACCTACTGGGCAGTCAAGTGTCCTCCAATGAATCTAATTTGTTGAGATTTGTCGTGTCAACCATATGTAGGAAGTGTGTCGGACACACGACAAGGATTATTTGCGGTCTAACAATTTGCTATAATCAACACTCTTTACAAATCCACAACTTGTGCTCTGAACTAATTACATGTAAATACTCTTTAATCTGAGCTTCAAGATATGTTTGTAAAGTTAACTTTTTTAATAAAATTTGACATCTTCTTTGAATAAATTGCAAGAAAATCACATATTCATTTCAAAATTTATAGTAGATTCAATAATAAAATTCTGTACAAATGAGAACAGATTTATGGATGCACAAGTAACGTTTTCTTTTCTTTTTGTGTTAGGTGTTTTTTTCTTCAAGGGTTGGGTTAACTGGATTGTCTTCCTCAATTTCAAACATTTTGATCTTTACCTATTCCTCAAATGCCATTGAATAGATGTTTTGATAATTGATTTAATTGTAATTAAATAAATTTTGATTTTGATTTTGTACAAAATAATATTGAAGTTGTATAGAAATATGTCAGAATATATATATTATATTAAAATTTGTTTTAATAACAGACCTTCGAGGCGAAGCCGAGGTTGACAATGCTTTTAGAGGGGTTACAATATACTCCGTCACCCTCTTACAAATTTGTTATTCATTTTATTATACTGAATGTCTTGGATTCTATGTGCAAGTGATAGTATAAAAAAAATACCACATTCTTGTAAACCAATGAAAGTGCATTAATAAAGTTAAATGGCTGACGAAGTATCATCCCCGCTCTGTTTTCCTTGTTGTCAAAATCAGGTCTTTACAGTTATTTTGACAATAATTGGACCCTATTCCTGGAATGGTTTATTCACAGTACTCCAACATTTTAAAAATCTAATTCATGTTTATCCAACAGATGGGTCTGGTGTTTGTAGTGCAATTAAAGTTGTTTTTATAGGGAAGATAAAGTATATTAACCTGTATAAATATTTAAATAAAAAAAAATTGAAAAAATTCAAATGTTTGAGAACCGTGAATACACCCCTTGAATGCCTGCAATATTTCACAATTAAGTTGTCTGTAGATTAAAGAATGGTGGCATCCAAGGAATAAACCATTAGGGGTGAGGAGAAATTAAGAACTAAGATTTATATGAAAGCCAGTGCTTGCTAAAATAATAGCTGCAAAACTTTCATAAAACATTAATTGATTCACTATTATCAACTTTGTTTGCCATATAAACTGTCAATACTTTTCATGATATTAAAAATATAAAATAAAAGAACAGCACATTTAAAGGAAATTAATATAATATTATTATGAATTGAACTAAGTTAAAAGCCCTGGCACAAATAAACATTTTCATGATAAATCTTCATAAAACAGCCATGCTGGAATGCAAGATATGACTATCTTCTGTCATTAATATATTTAGCACAATACTATATTTCAATAGGTCATCTTTTATTGACTGACTTTAAAAAAATTTTTTTTATTCAGACTGCAATCATAAATCCATTAATCATCAAAACTGAATCATAGGTGAACATCAACAGCCAAAAAAAAAAAAACAAAAAACAAATGGAGGGGGAGATTTGTCCAAATTTTTCCAGTATGGAAAAATAATGGCTAAATTACTTTCATCACAACCCTCAGAGTTAAGGAAAGCTGTCTTTAATACTTGTGAATTGTAGCTATGCACTGTATGCGAAAAAAAATTAAAAGCAAACCTACCTTCAAAATCAATATTAAAAAAAAAACTCGAGTTTTTCCTGACAGATATTTCATACTTTATTTCACACTTACTGTCAATTTCCTCAATTAAATCATAATTACATGTCTTAAGAAATATAAAATTTGACCTTAACAGAGTTAATTTCAGATTCCATAATTCATATCAAATACCGATCCATAAATTTTATTCATCTTTAATACAAAAATCAAGTCATTATGTAATTATGTCTGACAGTGATCTTAGGAAACAAAATTAAGAATTCTTTATTTTCTTATTATTTAATAACCCATCTCAATTCAATACACAAAACTTCTCAAGTTGGACAGCTCCAGAGAAAAGGCAAATCATGCTGGTATAATGGTTATGTTACACTAAACAGTAATTATAATTTCATCAATGTCAACAATGGCCATAATTTTCTTTGACAAATCGCCCAAGGCATAAATGTAAAAGTCAAGCGATACTCCCAAAGAAGGAGAATTTAATTTGGATCTGAAAACCTCCTAGGCAATTGACTATTATTCCTAATAGATTTAAATGAAATCGTTGTGTAAATAAAGCGATATTTTCCATTAGCCGACAATTCTTTGGAGACCGTCAAGATGCCTGAAATTTGTTCTGTTGAAATGGACGAACAGCCTGCTTTCTAAGAAAAGATCGTAAAACTGTCCTGACTGTAATTACACGATTTCACAATTTACAACAGTTTAGTTAATTATTTGGCCATAAAATGTGTTCAAGCAAGATATTTCAATAAAACAATTTTATGGTTATAGAGTCAATCATTTTACTATTTCATTGGTTAATGCCTTCAGAAGTCAAGAACAGTAGTTATATAACAGAATAAACAATTTTCAGACACACACACATACAAGTTCTTCACCAAACAAACTGCAAATTTCCAAATCAAATGGATATTACACAAACATGTCATTTCAGTGAATATAAATAGATTCTGACATTTTTAAAGAGAACCACTGAGGAGGGGATGGTCTCAGCTATCATCTTTTAAAGTAGTTGTCATGAACCTTAATTTCTTTATAGTACACAATTGGGCCCAACAGTTTTCCCGAAATAATATAATATTGGATGTAATGCATCATTTGATTGGTCAATTTTTTTTTGTCTATCATATCATAGACTAAATTTTCTTTTCTACTATGATGTCAAGAAAGGGAATCCCAACATTTTAGATGTCAAAACAACAGTTGGAATTAAATTATAAGGATTGACTGTAATTTTGTTTTCAGTCTATCCGAAATAACCTCAATGCACATGGTGCACACTTTCAGATAACCCGCTATACATTTAATTATCCTAAATCAATGTAGACCGAGATTTGGTGACAACAGTCAGGAAAACAACATGTTACATTTAATTGTAGTAAAGAGTAACTGTTTATAGTAAACATTTTAAGATCTGTCATAAATGAGAAGATTTTGATCAAATCTGTAGAGAAATCACAGCAAAGACACAAAAAATGTCAGAGGGAAAAAACACCAAATAAAACAACACTGAGCTGATTTCTTCAATGAGAATATTACCACCACGACTGTGAATTAAATCCACGGCATTTTACGTTAATTAAGTCCCAATAAAATCTCCCCATGAGTATAACATCATCAAAAGACTACAGGCATAAAGCAGAATTTGTTCTTAACACTTAAATTTACGACCAAGAAGACATTGTAGCTCCATAAATATTTAATCAGTTAACAGACAATAAATTCCAAAATCCCAGCGGTACCCATTCACTGTAAATATACACAAGATCTCGCTGGAAACTTGTAAGATATTACCAAACCAATAATACGTAAAACAGTAGATCGTATCACAGAAGAGTGAAAATTCTCAGAAAAGGTGTCCACTTTTCCCGACAAGTTTCGCAGTTTGGAAATAGCAGAGAACTGTAAAAATAAATTGCGTTCACAGTCGATTAGGATCTACACCAGATAAATACCAGAAATTGTCTTAACTATCTCGTGACTATATTTGCTACATAGAAATATTTCTGATGTTCTCACACCTACTAACGTGTCCGAAATGCTTCTATATAATTAAGTAACATGAAATACATTTTCTTTTTATGTCTGTTATTTAAGGAGTGAAGACTTTTCAGAAAATATAAAGACATGTTTTTCTGCAGACAAATAAATTTAACACAGAAAAAATTACCCTCTAGTCATAAAGATAACTTATCAGGAGTTGAAAGTTCCAAAATCTTGGACCTTAAACTTTGAAAAAAGTCTTGTGCTTGATGCTTTCAAAACAGTTAATTATTTTTGTTCTATTTTTAATTATTAATTCTTGATTTTTGTTACTTTTAGCTATCTGATATCTCTTTATTTTTTTTATCAAATAAGGGTGTGTCCAATTAAACTAAATACTGTAAATGACATGTATTTAAATTTAAACTTTGTAACTATTTATAGCAGATAGAAGATCGGCTTGTCATTACCACATTGGGATGATGTGGAGGAAACTGAACTGTATTATTTAATACAGCATATATTAGTGTTGATAAACAATTTTCTTATGATGTATTGCCACTTTTACACTCATTTCATCAAAATCAACAAGGGGATGGACTCATATATTGGTGTTGCCTCCCTTGCAACTCCCTTGGAACTTTAATTGGTCACTGTGATCCTTTAGAAATTGAACAGTTGTGTAGCTAACCTTGTTTTGATGTGAAAGCACAAACTTTCAGGGGTTCACAGAATGAAGAAAAAGACATGATAAATTACTACCTGTTTTTAAAAAAAATAAAGACTGTAAATGATAAAAAATTAAACAACAGGTTATTTGCTTAAAATTTGTGTCAGTTTTCAATTTACTGGTAGGTAAGCGGGTACTTGTCTGGGATGTAATGATCTCAGTGGAGATGCAGTTCTAGTGCACACTATGTAGAGAAGGCCGTATGACGACTTATTATTCACAAAAATAATCTTTCAATAAATTGATTTCTTCCATCTTTATTCTGTCCTCTGACATAAACATTTTAAGAATGATCTTCTTTATTATATTAAGAAGTAGATATATAAATTGGTTTCTTCCATCTTTATTCTGTCCACTGACATAAACATTTTAAGAATGATCTTCTTTATTATATTAAGAAGTAGATATCTAAGTAATCTGCTATAAGTGAATGTGACAATTTTGTTTGATGGATAAATGTGCATCTGCTTCATTTTATATATATTTGCCAGAATTTTCCATTCCAAAATGTTGACTTGTAACTAAGCGTTCAAAAGTAATGGGCTGCCATATTGAATTCTTGAAATCAAAATTGTCTAATTATATCAATATTATCAACAATTAACAAATCACCTACCTTCATACTAAATTTTAATGATATTTAATTTAGATTTAAGGAGTACATGCACAGTAAATACAGTACCGTTCATTTCTTGTCTTGTCATGATTTTATTCATCAGATTTCATGGACTGAAATTTTTTGTTGGAGTAGTTTCATGGACTGAAATGTTTTGTTACTCCAACAATGTATTTGAGTAGAAATAACAGTATTGTATTTATACCATAAATTTAGGATTTAATGGTCACGTATATCTGTTATAATGATTCTGCTATGCATTGGCTTTAAGACTGCATTAATAATGGTCATTACGAACTAATGGAAGTAAATTTTCAAACACAATACCAATATTCCTTATGTGTCAGGTTTTCTGTTACACAGCTGATATTCTTTTTTTGAGTGTAACATCCCATTGACTGAAGCATAAACCCATTGGATTTAAATGACTATAAACATTATTATTACCTAAATGCTCAGTTCCCATTCATGTAATTTCAACAATTATGATAAAATCAAAATAGCATCAAGGATATACACTTGCTTAATCAAGAATTTTTTTTCTTTTTATTTATTTTGTACTAATACCTGATCAAATTGTTTAAAACTTGTAGCAAAAAACATTTATTTGGCTTCTGCACCTTTTAATTTTTACTAATTTTATTATAAGTAAGTCTACTTTACACATGAGATTAATACCAATGTAATTTCATTTTAATTTACCATAAAATAAATGTGAAATGTATGGCCTAAGGGAAGTAACTCAATCACATAAATTTACAGATTTTGAAATTGTATATAGTTATTCCCCTTATAAAAAAAAGAACTTTATTTTTGTTCTGTTCTTTGTAAAAATGTAAAAATAGTAATTTCAATGCAATATACTTTCTGCACTGTTTTAGAGCATTACCACGTGTCACACACTTTTGAATTCTTGAAAAAGCTGTGGGTTTTTTAATGCAATCGAAGCAAAGATCAGGAACTTCTTAAATTCACTGTTTAAACTCTTATCGAAACAAAACTTGTAAGAGTTCAATGTTACATTTCTATGAGGAGACATCATATTTTACACAAATATCACATAGAAAAATCTGCCGTGTTAAGAATGTATGGCATCTTAGCATTGGAAAAGACAATAATTATGACAAAAGGAGAGTTAACACTTTTAATACTGGTCTTTTACAGACAATATCAAGATTTTCCCAAAAAACAAATTTTGTTGATTTTTATTTGTTTTGTTATTATGCATCAAAGAAATTGGCCAAAACATACACTCACTCAACCATGCATCAAACTAATCAAATTTCTAATGGACTTGATTTATCATCTCAGAAGATTATAGAAATAAGAACTCACCATTTATCATATTTGTCTTTAGAATTATGGTCAAACTTAACTTTCCATTTACCATCTTTTGAATTCACTTTTGTAACTTTGCCACTGTACCTGGAAATTAATTGTATAAAATAGTTTACATCCCCTATTTATCAAGTTAACCTAATTTTTGAATAACATATATTTATTACCTACTCTAACTGCACTAAAAACAAAAAGCTGAAGAATTTCATGGTTAAATATCAATATATCTTTTATGAAGAAATACAATACATTTCACTTTACTCAAAACAATTTATAGCAGCACAGTCAAAGGGAGATAATTGAAAATAAAACACATACCATTTATCATGGACTTTGGCTTCTACCTTTGTTCCAACTTCACCTAAAAATAATAATAATTGTAATATTGTTGTGTTATTATGTTTGATATGAAAAAAAATGTACGAGTCTTCCAAGGAAGACATGTGTCGCCTGCGGATGTCAATTTTTACAAAAGATATTAAAGTGTTCTAAAAATGAAATATATATGCACAGCTTTGCATTAAGGTTAATGCACAGAGAAAGTTTCATCAAAATGCTTTGAGCGGTTATGGAGTAGTTGAGGATAGAAGTTTTGACCCCCCCTTTTTCAAAAATGTCAAATTTTACAAAAAAAATTTAAAAATTTTCTAAAAATGAAATATATATGCACACCTGTGCTTTAAGGTTAATGCACAGAGAAAGTTTCATCAAATTCCTTTGAGCGGTTTACGAGTAGTTGAGGATAGAAGAAAAGTGTGACAACGCAAGACAATGCATTCCGCAGGTGACACAAAAAGTTACTTTTCAGACATATATATTTAAATATATTTAAATGTATTTACCATTTTCAATTAGTCAAAATCCAAAAAATTCTTAACCTTTAACTCTTGCATGTAAACTCCATTTTCATCACAGCAGCAGCAAAAGTGGTTTGTCTTATCATATTTCTCTGCAAGGTTCTGTAGAAAACACCATACAGAGGCATACTCTGATGTCATAAACATTAATGGAGGATGACCAAAACATATCACCAATGTCATAATGTTTCAACCCGATGTTATCAATATTTAACCTGAAGTTATTAGGACTTGAACTAGAGGCTCTCAAGAGCATGTATAGCTCACCTGGATTTATCTTGTCCACCATAGCATGACTAAAATTTAAGTGTAGCAGTCAATGTGGCTAGTTTTCCCATAGGGTACTATGTTAAACTAAGTTTGGTTGTGGTGGCAATCAGGGTCATCGGACATAATTCTGAGAGAACCATCTAAGGACCACTGCTGCCAAGTCTGGTTCCAACTGGTCAAGTAGTTTCAGACAAGAAGATTTTTATATGAATTTTCCCATAGAGTCCTATGTTAGATTAAGTTTGGCTGTGGTGGTCATCTTAGTTGAAAGTCCAAGTCATCCGACATAATTCTGAAAGAACACCATCTAAGGACCATTGCTGTTAAGTGAGGATCCAATTGCCACAGTGGTTTCAGACAAGATTTTAAAAAAAAAATTCCCATAGGGTCCGATGTTATACTAAATTTGCTGTGGCAGACATCTTGGTTGACAGTCTGGGTATTCGGACACATTTCTGAAACAGGACCACATAAGGGCCATTGCTTCCAAGTCTGGTTCCAATTGCTCCAATGGCTTCAGACAAGAAGATTTTTAAATGAATTTTTCAGTAGGATCATATGTTAAACTAAATTCAGCTGTGGTGGCCAAGTGGGTTGACAGTCTGGGTGATCAGACATAATTCTGATAGACCATCTAAGGATCATTGCTACCAAGTCTAGTTCTAATGGGTTCTAATGGGTAAGTGGTTTCAGACAAGAAGATTTTTCAATGAATTTTCCCATAGGGCCTTATGTTAAACTAAGTTCGGCTGTGGCAATTTGACAGTAAGTATCATCAGAAAATAATTCTTAAAAAGGACCATCTAAACACCATTGCTGCCAAGTCTGGTTCAAATTGGCTCCTTGGTTTCAGAAAAGAAGATTTAAAAATGAATTTTCCCGTAGGATCCTATGTTAAACTAAATTCAGCTCTGGCCGCCATTTTGGTTGACAGTCGAGGTCTACGGGCATAAATCTTAAAGAGGACCATCTGAGGACCACTGGTGCCAATGCTGTTTCCAACTGGTCAAGTGGTTTCAGACAAGAAAATTTTTCAATGAATTTTCCCATAGGGCCTATGTTAAACTAAGTTTGGCTGTGGCGGCCATCTTGGTTAACAATCTGGGTCATCGGACATTGTTCTGAAACAGAACCTCCTAAGGACCATTACTGGCAAGTCTGGTTCCAATTGGCCATGTAGTTTCATAGAAGAAGATTTTTGAAATTCATCCCCCCTTTTTTCGGTTGGAAGTTGGGGATGCCGGACATAATTTTGGAAGGGGCCCACCCATGGACCATTCCACCAAAGTTTGCTCCCAAGCAGCCCAGTGGTTTCAGAGGAGAAGATTTTTCAATGAATTTTCCCATAGGGTCCTATGTTAAACTGAGTTTTTTTGACGATTTTTGAAATTCCTTCCCCTTTTTTCTATTTTTAGTAACAGCAGCCATGTCGGTTGGAAGTCGGGGATGCAAAACATAAGTTTGGAAAGGGCCCACCTAAAGACCATTCCACCGAAGTTTACTACCAAATGGCCCAGTGGTTTCAGAGAAGATTTTTCAAAGAAATTCCCCATAGGGCCCTATGTTAAACTAAGTTTGGCTGTGGCAGCCTTCTTGAAGAAGATTTTTTAAATTCATCCCCCCTTTATCTATTTTAAGTAACAGCAGCCATGTATGTTGGAGGTCGGAATGCAGGAAATACCTTTGGTAGGGGGCCATCCTAGGACCATTCCACCAAAATTTGGTCCCAATTGGCCAAGAGGTTTCAGGAGAAGATCTTTAAAGAAAAGTTTAAGCTGGACGACGACAGATGCCAAGTGATGGCAATAGGTCACATGGCCTTTTAGACCAGGTGAACTAAAAATGTAGAAATGCTATAGTCTTCAGCAGAAAATCACCAGTTAAGGACGTATTTTGGTTTTTTTTTATACAGATAGATACTGTAAAATATCAGTCGCTAGTAACAATATGAAGCTCTTTAACTAACTGTTAAGCTTTAACTCCATTATCATCACCTGGTGCCGAAGTGGTCATGGTAATTTGTCATAATAATCACTATCTTGTCAACAATGAGACTGTGAATTTAAATGTAACACATGGAGGAGTTCCAGGTACTCCAGCTCTACCAAAAAACAAGGGGCTCAAGAGAATTGATCCTGTATACTCACCTGACAGTCTCACAATTAATTCATTTTATTTCATATCAAGTGAAACTTGTAATGAACCTTCCACAGATGCTTCACTCCAAGTGACAGTACATTTGGCTCTGTTGTTTCAGAAATTAAATTTTTGTAATTCTGACCAATCAGCAAGAAGAATTCATCATGTCGGCCATATTAACTGTCCGACCGCGACAAAATATGCAAACTTTATAAAGGTCCTTCCACAGATGCTTCATACCAAGTTACAGTTCATTTGGCTTTATAGTTTCAACGGAGAAAATTTTTGAAATTTTGACCAATCAGAAATTAGAATTCATCATGGCAGCCATATTAGTTGTCTGACCGGAAGGAAATATGCAAACTTTATAAAGGTCCTTTACAGATGCTTCATACCAAGTTAAGTTCATTTGTCTTTGTGGTTTCAGAGGAGAAGATTTTTTAAAATTTGCCCAATCAGAAATAAGAATTCATCATGGCAGCCATATTACTTGTCCGACCGGAACGAAATATAGGTCCTTCCACGGATGCTTCATACAAATTTCAGTTCATTTGACTTAGGGGTTTCAGAGGAGAAGTTCAAACTGTAACAGTTTATAGACAGACGACGGATGGATGACAGACGCCAGGTGATGACAAAAGCTCAGGTGAGCTAAAAATAGCCACCATGATATAGCCCACTGTACTAAAAGGGGCATAAAATCCCATTCAACAAAACAAATATCCAATCATGTCTGGAAGAATTCCTCACTCCTGACACTGAGCATCTTTCAATTAATTCAACCATCTCCAATGATGGTAATATCAATACACATATAAGTCACACCTTATCAGTGATTGCTTTCAGCTCCAGTTCTGATTTAAGACTTTATTATGTGAAGACATCCTTCCATTTCTTTTCTTTACAAGAGAATATACCGGTATGCAACTTACCATTACTGTCGGCGTCATTTGTAGAAATCATATCCTCGTCTTCTGACTTGGTATCAGGTGACAGGAAATCAGAATCATCACATGACGACTGAAAAAGGCATTATCATTCTCATTATCGTTATATCCAATTGTAATTTGCAAAAGATGGTCTCTCTCTTTTTTTTGTCCAAGAAGTTTTATTGAAAGTAATGTTTGAATGTGACCAGTCTGAAACCAGAACTTCTTCTTGTGGTCATGTTTGTTCCTTTACCAAGGCATAATGAAGAAGATTTATACTATAGATCCTCTTATATAAATTACCAAAGATCTGGCCTACAATTTTCCAAGAAAGGCAAAATTCAAAAGTTATAACTTGCAGATATATGAACAGATAAAATAATGAAAAAAAAGATCACACTTCTTTCTAGACAAAAAAATCCAACCTTTTTCTTCAACACATTTGTTTTTATAAAACAAAACACAGTTACTGTACTTACTTCCACTATATTTCTGTTTGGTGTTTTTCTCCCTCGTCTGGTTGGTGTTGAATCTATATCTGTTTTAACTTTCTTCGCTGGAGTGTATCCATCACTATCCGAGTCAACAGGCGACGATACTTTGGCCTTCTTGGCCGATGAGGTTGGTGTGATTTTAGATGACTGTACCTCAGGAGATGCTGCCCGTTTACTAGCCAGGGTCTACAGAGAGAAATTGAATATGAAAAATAAAATGTTTACAGTTCACGTCCAAGATTTAAGAAATTTTAGAGGCCCCTTAGTGTGTAGATCAATAGTGAACCAACAAGCCCATATGATCTTACTTCTTGTCTGTATAGATGGTAAAGTCTGGTGTGACATCATGTTTTGACATCTTGACTTACAAAGTTTTGTATGCATTATCCAATTAACAGGTACAGTTATAGCCCTTATCAGAAACTCATTTCCAGTATCACGATTATGACTCTAAAATTATAATTTGAAGCAAGTTATTTCCCTTGCTGGGATATTCCGGGATGTCACAATCTATAAACAAAACATACTCCAGTATTGTAGCACCTCCACAATAGCTTTCAGACTTCTAGGATTTTTCATTTATTCAACTTTCCACAAAAAAGTTTTACACAAAAATCACATACCCATCTGGAAATTTTAATATCTCCCCGATCTTGTGCAAATGCACCGCTCAGCTGAGCAATCATAAAATTCTAAAATCAACACTGGGCATTAAATCGTCTTGTCATTTTTTTCTTTATTTAATGTCAAATTTCAGTCATTTCACTGGATTAGTTCATGATGCCATTTCATTAACATCATCAAAACCGAAATGGTGGTCCCAATGGAGTGGAATTTTTACAAGTTTACAGCCTTCATTGTTAAATTTCCCATAAAAGATGCTCACACGTTGAAAATCAAAAATTTAACTATCTGGATTGTAAACTTTTACTAGAAGGACAATCTATATGTCCCTGATTTTAGGGAAAACCTGGCACAACTTTTCTAGACATAAACAACAGCAGGTAATATTTTAAAATGTAATTTAATTATGCCGCTTTGTTCATGTCATTTTAAAATAGTATGGTGTTATTGAAGTTAAAATATTTCTGCATGAAATTTGCCTTCTTTGTCATCATTCCTGTAGCAGAAATCAAACTTGTTTTGAATCAAATCAACAAAACCAACTTTCAGGTAAAAATAATTAAATTTACTTAAATCTAATAAATTTTATAAGTTAATTATTAAATCAAGAAAACTGAAAGTGATAAAATTCCTCAATTGGTCACAAAAATTAAAAATTTGTAAATTTTGTAGGCATGGTTAAGTTTTTGACATAAAATTCAATCTTTCATTTCAAAAGTGTTAAAAAATTTGAGTATATACAGTAACCAAAAACGCGAGGAACTGTTGTGGATCCATTCACTGAAATCCATCCCACCCTGTCACATACTTATGAATGGAATGGCTCTGGAAACTGCTGATTTACATTACAAATATCCCAGTATCAAAAACTGCTGTATACTTCTTTTTCTGTCATTTTTATGCTACATTTTCAGTACAACAACAGCTAAAATGTTGACAACTTACACTATTTCTTTTCTGTTCCTTCTTCTTTTCTGCTTCTTGCCTTTTTCTTTCTAATTCTTTCTTTCTTTCCGCCTCAGCTTTTCTTTCAGCAGCTTCCAATCTAGGAAGAAAAAATATGATAAATGGGGCATTTAAATGATGAAATTTTTTAAATTTTGAGCATTGACGACTACTCTAAAATTCAATAAATCCTATAATCTTGAGTTAATATGTTCTTAAATTTCCCAAAAAAGCTTTATTTGTACAGTTGTTTGATATTACTGATGAAAAACATTACACAGCAAGGTAATCAAGTAACAGTGAATATAAATAACCTTTTCCTTTCAGCAGCTTCTTCCTTCTTTCTCTCTGCTTCTTCCTTTTTCTTCCTTTCAGCCTCTTCTTTTTTCTTTCTTTCTGCATCCTCTTTCTTTTTTCTTTCTTGTTCCTCTTTTCTTTTCCTTTCGGTATCTAATTTCTTCTTTCTTTCCAATTCTTCTTTCCGCCTTCGTTCAGCATCTTCCTTTCTCTTCCTCTCTGCCTCCTCTCTCATTTTTTTAGCCTGCTCTTTTTTCCGCTCTGCTTCTTCCTTTTCCTTTCTTCGTCTGTCCGTTTCCTCTTGTCTTCGTCTTTCTTCTTCTTCCCTGCGTTTTCGTTCTCGATCTTCAGCTTGCCTGGCTGATGTTTGTTTTTTCTTCAGAAAGAAATTTCTGGTAATTATTATAAATTACATACATTTATCATCATACAATTATTACTAAACTGCACCTAGGATATTCTTCCTCCCAAGTAAATTCAAAGATCCAGAATTTATTTTTCTCCATACTGAAGGACTCATTGTGACTTTTTAGATGAAGAACAGTAATGAAATTGCCGTTCCTTTTCTTTTCTTTTCCCACATATATGTAGGGATTCTGTCTCATGGATTAACCATGCTGAATAATTTTCCAATAAAGGTGTGTGTATCAATAGGCCTATTTATAATCCCTGCACTATTAAAAGCTATTCCATTAAAATGAATGTGGGAGGGTAGGAAGGGAAGTTTTATTATTGACATGGGTCTTGGGTAATTTTTTTACTGTGTGCCTATCAGATGTACATAAAGTTATCGAAAAAAGTTTGTTGGTTGTGGCTTTTTTTTAAGTCCCTTCCTATCCTTCCACATTCATTTTAATAGCCTTTATGAAGATCAGTTCACATCTCAGATCTAAAACCAGAACTTGTTTATTTTTTAGTCCAGTAAAATTTATTACTCTTAATATTATTCCAACTTACCTTTAGTTGTGCAATAAGGATTTGAATTTTGAAAATCATCTCAAAGGACTGAAAATTGTCAAATTACTAATTGGCCTTGTTTCCAAAACTTTTTTTTTATTATTTCTGAATTTTTTGGGCATATTTCATTGTTTCTTCATATCTATTGGTAACAGTAGAGCTTAGTTTAACCTTCAAATTACATCATGCTACCCAGGCTTAACCACAGCACTTTAACCAAAAGTAGTTCACCTCTGGGGCAATTGAGGTAAAGTAGTCCTCAAGTTGGTATAAATCTGTTATGATTCTGAACTTTGAAGTCTGTTAAAGTACCCATGAAAATAAACTTAGTGATAGGTCTTCCAGGGAAGACGTGTCGCCTGCATACTTATTTTTGTTTGAAAACTTGTGACATAAATTTTTTTTACATCAAAAATATTCTAAGTTCCGTCAAACAGGAAGTGGACATGGGGCAGATTCCAAACTGTCTTGCACATAATAATAAAAAAGATGGCCTGTGTGGTTCTCGAGAAAAATTTGTAAGAAATTTTTCTATATCAAAAATATTCTAAGTTCCGTCAAACAGGAAAATGACATGGGGCACATTTCAAATGCCTTACACAATACAGTACTCCATACTGATTCTTTGTGCAAATTATAAGGAAGCTAACCTGTGTGGTTCCTGAGAAAAATGTGGCAGAAATTTATTCTAAGTTCCGTCATAAAGGAAGTAGACATGCGACAGATTCGAAACTGCCTTACATGATAGAGTTCTTCATACTGATGCTCTATGCCAAATATAAGGAAGTTGGCTAGTGTGGTTCTGAGAAAAATGACAGAAATTATTTTGTGACCCGACAACGATGACAGATAGTGAACCTACAGTATGGTCAGTGTGATACTGTGATTTTCCACTTTCCACAAGTGGACACCATTCAAGTTCCACAACTTCCTGTCCACTAAAAATTGTGGTGTCCACTCAAAATTTGAGTGGACATTTGTGGAAAGTCAGTAATTGCATACCATATATACATGTAAACTGTTTCTACAAAATATATATTAAATGAGAAATACTCATAAATAATCATACTTTATTATTTTGTATATTTTGTTTTCATTTCTTATTGCTAAGCAAATATTTAAGTGTTAAAACTACTGACTGTCCACAAATTTCCACTCAATTTTGAGTGGTGTCAACTGGACTCCATACCCTGCAGAATGCAGGGAAAATCAGTTCCACCCTGACTGTACTGTATATGTCGCCTCTGCATAATGCAGGCGACACAATGAATCATTATTTTGAGAACAAAATAATTCTTTGCTAGATGAAGCTACATCTGTAAACTGAAGAGACTACATGTGTTTCTGTTTAGTAATTCACTATATTTAAGTGTGTGTTTACCTGCATTTTTTCTAACTGTTCTGTTTTCTTCCGTATATCCTGTAAATTAAAAATAGTCATCCTATATTATACAACAATCTGTTCATAGAATAAGGATAAATATCCTGATGTGTACAAAGCTTCAGTGTAAATTTGATATAATAACATGATGTTTAAATTATTTATGTAAGAGAGATGTCCATAATTATGTTGCTATGAGAACAACACAACTTCTACTTTCTTTTGGTACATGTATCTGCAAGGTATGATGGTAGTAAAAGTAGACAACTTAACTACAGGTTGGACTTGCAAGAACAAGGGGTCATATGATCTATTTTGTTTGTAGCAGCTACTTACGAACAATAGCTTGCCAATACTATATTGTAATCTTAAATGAAAATAAGACTGTACTCTGTCCAGGGGCCTCAAAAATTGATACTACTGAGTACAAATTATGACATATACCACATTAAGTTGTAATTATCCAAACAATTTCAACAAAGAAATTTGGACATTGGAGTGTATGATATACCAATATATGTAAATATTGGCATTCTCTTCAGATGTGTTAATGTGTTGTGTAAAATCTGATTTTGACCATTCAATGTTAAAGGAAACCTTGGTGTTTACTTTTTGTATCTAAAATATTTTTTTTTTTAAAATCATCCTAATTGTTGATCTGAAATTACCAACAATTCCCAAATTCCTGTAATGAATAAAAGCAATTATTTTTTTTAAACATTTCACATTTTTCTCAACTATCTTTTAACTGGCACCCACACCTCCTACACTCACCAATTCAATTTGAAAACTGACTGATTGTTTGCTAAGAGTATAAAATTTTAACAATATTCTTAACAGACACATCCACTGGTGAGATATTATGCAGTGTCTTAGAATTAAACCTTAACACAAAACTTAACCAATCGTTTATGCATAAAATGTAGGTCAGGTTGATCTAATTTTTATAAGGACCTTTGTTATTTTCCAAGATGCATCCACTGGTGAAATATTATACCTATATGACTTAGTGTCTTAGAACTGGACCTTTACTAGAGTCACTCATGCATAAAATATAGGTCGAGATGATCCAATTTTTATACAGACCTTCGTTATTTTCCAAGACACATCCACTGGTAAAATATTATACCTATATGACTTACAGACTGCACGACAGATCCAAAAATTGGTTACACCCTACAACTCAACATAATCAAGCTGCAGACAAAATATAAAATCATTCTCTTCTTTAGAAGCCAAGAAAACTCTGACAAAAGTTTCCTACCCAAGGCCTTTTGGACCGACGGAGGGAGTAAAGCAGTTACTAGACCTGCTTTTGCAAACACTCATTAATTAAAACTGAGATCCACGAATCAAAAATTTCATCACAAGTAACAAAGCCATTATTAGGCAAATTTGAATACTACGCGTATGTTTCACCTCTTCAATGTCTTTTTGCTTCTGTTCCTGAGATTTGGTTGCTTTCTTAAGAACACCTTCTGGTATATTCATTTTCTGTTCTGCTTGTGAACATCTGAAAACAATAATTTGAATTAAACTGAAACTGAAACCAATCATCATCATGAGACAAACACTTGATTGTTACACTGAATATGGTGAAATATTGGGATTTCCGGGTGAAAGAAAATCACATAATTCACTAGTGAACAGAGAAGTCATATTTCACTTTAGGACAAAATGTTACAATTTTGTTGAGAACAATTTTCTCATACATACATGTACATAAATCAGAGGTATTTTAATATGAGTACGTACATGTATGTAATATAACACATAAATCAGAGGTATTTTAATATGAGTATGTACATGTATTTAATATAACATAAATCAGAGGTATTCTAATATGAGTACGTACATGTATTTAATATAACAATTAAGGACTTTTCAGTGCATTATACATGTTTATTACATGACTATATTTTTTCTATTCTCTGATAGGCTGAGATCAGAGAAATATCTCAAAGGTCTTCAGTAGTCATGTTAGTAACTGAGAAGTATCGACATTTAGTGCAAAAATTCTGCTTGCACGGTTATTGGATTAGAATAGATCCTAACCGGTCAAGCGGAATGTAATACTGTGGATTCATTTATTTTCGTGGATACCAATTTTCGTGGATAGAGGAAAAAAGGCATTTCGTGGGATACCTAAATTCGTGGATTGCCGACTTAGAAAGAAATATAAAAAGTTGTTGAAATACTTAAATTCATAGCTTGGCATATCAGATATTATGAAAATACTGCAACAAAACGTGCCGATCAAACTTGATATTGTACAGTAAAGTACTGATTTAAAGCGCTCATTAAACAAAAGTCTAACAAACAGATTCTTTAAATTTGTAACGGAACAATTAAAGCTTGTCGTGAATTTAACAAGATTAACAAAATAATTATTTACTCATTAGGTTAAACAGGTGTGAAATATATTGACAAAATTGCAATCACTTGTCACCAAATACCTCGGGGCATATATACATATTTTTAATCCGATTACGATCAATAATTTCTGCTTTATTATCTTTTGACAAGATGTTTTTACTGTAATTTAGGAGAAAGTCTGTATTGTTTGGGTCTACTTAGGATATAAGATTTTTCTTGAATGTTTGAATAAAAAAAAAACCGGAAGTGAATTCCGCGACAATTTACACAGTCAAAATATTTTTAAAGAAAATTGTTTGAGCCTTTATATGTTACCAAAGACATAATCACATGAAACCCTGTATCCTCTGTGGATATATCTAACTCATCATATGTCAGAATTCAAGTACATGCTGTAAAAACGCAATTGTTCAAAACTCCGTGGTTTCAAACTTCAGTGCATTTAAACAAGAGTAAAAATATTATTTTTCGTTGGATATTTAAATTCGTGGTTTACTGGGACCCACGAAAACCACGAAAATTGGTATACAACGAATATTAATGAATCCACAGTAGTGACCGATTTGTTCTTAAAATAGAAAGTGAAAGTACAATTTTCTGATTCATGTAATAAAACAATTACTGACTATGTAATAGGTCACTATCATGATTAATCAACCCTTGAAATGTATATTCACCTCACCTAAAGGCTTGGTTAATATTACATTTTCTCAGGTTGATATATATCAATAGCGACCTATTACAAAGTCAGTAATGTTTAATTTACACCTTTTAGGTTGATATACAGTGTATGTATTGATCTTAGAAAAACATCTCAACTCATGTATCATTTTATAACTTACTTATTATGCTGTACATCTGGATTCATGTCACAAATCCAATCATCGCTGATATCTTTGTTTATATTGTTAGATGAAAATGGTATTATCCTCCATTTTAAACAGTTATCTGTAAAACAATTATACAAAAATTAACCTTAAAATTTATTATCAATTGTAAGACCATGGCAGAAAACTAATGTTTAATCAGACCTGGGATCAATTACATAGCAATGTAATGCATTACATTACCATTACTTAGAAAATTTGTCATTACAATTACCTTTACCATTACTCTTATTTTGGAAAGTGATGTATTACATTACATATTACTTGAGAATGCATTACATTACATTACACATTACATAAAGTGCTAACATTAAATGGCAGAAAAATGAATTCATTACATGATTTATGAATTTTACATAATAAATGAATCTCAATCTCCAAAAGATCACCAAATACTTGAAGTAATGTAAAAATATTGTGCATTACAGTCTTTTTTTTCTAGAAGTAATGCATTACATTACCATTACTTGTAAACTTGTAATGCAAAAAATAATCCATTACACTTTACATCCTAATTAAACAGAATATTGCTGTCATTACATTACCATTACCATTACACATTACCCCAGACCTGTGTTTAATTATGGAAAAGGGATAACATAATACAAAAATTTCAGTAAAACATAGATACCGTAGATGGCCTGAAACTAAAACATAGATACTGTAGATGGCCTGAAACTAAAACATAGATACTGTAGATGGCCTGAAACTAAAACATGGACACTGTAGATAGCCTGAAACTAAAACATAGATACTGTAATGGCCTGAAACTAAAACACAGATACTGTAGATGGCCTGAAACTAAAACATAGATACTGTAGATGGCCTGAAACTAAAACATAGATACTGTAGATGGCCTGAAACTAAAACATAGATACTGTAGATGGCCTGAAACTAAAACATAGATACTGTAGATGGCCTGAAACTATCTAAAGGGTTAATGAAACAGGTCACCTTACTATCTCGTCAGTAATTAATGTTAACCCAATGTACAGAAAAAGCAAACAATTAAAAGGCAGACATTCAGAAATTTGTTCATAATTCATTGTAATTCCTTTTTGAAAGTTTTTCTATAAATACAGGTACATACCACATTGTAAGGTAGTATTAACCTGCATGGCACGTTTTCTGACAAATTTGGTATCATGTGCTGGAGGGTCTTTCCATGAATGACTGACATAACCGAAATTCTCCCTGTTAAAAGAAAATGAACCTAAATTTTCATGTACTGTAGAATCATTTTATTTTGTTTGACAGCACTTTTCATATATATTTCATGTGTGGATTTTGACATAATGCAGAATTATTACTACATAATTACAAAAAATGGTATCCTTAAAACAAAACGTTTTCACTAACTACTTATAAAAATTCAAAATAGAATACAGCTTTGACAATATAAAGTCAAACCTGTGTATAAAGGACATCCAATATACCCAAACAAGATTGCTACATGTAGCCATATGTCCACCGCCGCAGACAAAAGCCGAAGCCACACAAGATATACAAAATGTCTATTATTGAAATGGTGGCACAGTATGGATGTCAACACATAATAAAAAAAATTGCAGTGCAATATAAATAAAAATTTGTCAAGAAGTGTTCCTGTAGTGTCACATGCACAAAAACTTTAAAGTCCCATAACTCCGTAAAATTTGTCAAATCAAAATTTCTGTGCGATAAGATCAAGTACATCTGGTGACTAACCATCCTACAAAATTTGAACAAAATCCAATCAGTGGTCCCAGAGGTGTTGCGTTCACAAAGTGTTCCTATAGTGCCGTATGCAGAAAAAAGTCAAATTCCCATAACTCCCATAAAATTTGTCAAATCAAAATGGCAGTGCGATAGGATCAAGTAGATTTGGTGATTAACAGTCCTACAAAATTTGAACGAAATTCGATCATTAGTCTTAGAAGAGTTACGGTGACAAATAACTGTGACGGACGGACAGACGTACAGACGCAGACCATTACTATAAATGTGCCCTTTATGAGCAGGTGCCCTTAATACAGAGGTTAATTTTACAAGTTTTGTTCATAGCATGGACATTTTAACAGTGCCCTTTATTGACAGTGGTTTGCTACACAAGGTGGGCTTTAAGGCAGGTTTGACTGTATACATACATGTATGTATTCCTATCTTTTTTTTCCAATTTTTCTTTTCAATTTGCAAATAATTGAGGGTCATACAACAGGAATATGAACAAAAATAAATGTCATTCACAATGAACATAACTATAGTCTCCAAAGAGTCTGTATTGCTCAACTGGATATCATTTGATTATTTGAAGCAGAATTAATTAATTATGTCCATACTTGGTTGGCAATTTGGGTCATGGGTACAATTCTAATTGATAACCATCTAAGGACCATCGGTGGCAAGTTTGGCAGCAACTGTCGAAGTGGTGTCAGACAAGATCTTTTAATATGTCCAATGAGCTAAATGAAATGAGTATTTTTTTTATAATGGACCTTCCAAACATTAATCTTACTAAGCTAAGTTATGACTGGCCTTGCCGTTTCAGAGAACAAGATTAAATTCTCATTTCCAATAGGTTTCTATTCAAACCTATGTATCAGTGTAGCCACTATATCTTTGTAAAGGGTCTTCCAATCATTCATATAAACTTTTAAAAGATCTGGCACTGTAGTTTTAGAGGAAAAGAATTTGAAAATTCAACAAATCAGTATCAAGAATTGCCTCTGGTGGCCATGTTTTTCATCTGATTCAAATGAAATGAGGACCTTCTTTCCAAGTCTGGTTATTACTGGCATTGTAGTTTCAGAGGAGATTTTAAAACTGTGATTTCACGTAGGCTTCAATGCAAACCGATGTGCCACCGTAGCTAACATGAAGGATTCCCGTTCAACACCAAATAAGGAATCTTTGTAGAGTTTCTCCAAATCACCATTCCTACAAAGTTTGGAAAGGTTTGGCATTGTAGTTCAAGAAAAGAAATTTGAAAATATGACCAATGAGAATCAAGAATTGCCTTTGATGGCGATGTTTTTTATCTGATTGACACCCTTCAATACTTTATTCCTGCAAAGTTTGGTTCCAACTTGCCTGGTAGTGGTTTCAGAGGAAATAAAGAAATGTCTACAATGGATGGTGGGAAAGTGATGACAATAGCTTACATGGCAGTTTGGGCCAGGTGAGATAAAAATTTGAAATGCACATTATATTTTTAACAATTTGTGAGACACACAGAATAATGACCTTCCAACATGAAACAAGAACAGCGTTCCAATGTCCCCCGCCATGTGGCAATCACTCCAACATCAAAATAATGGTACAGCACTGAAATTCGAACTTGAACAAGATAATACTAAATCACAAAATTATTTCGACATGACTCATCTTCGAACCCCCTTGAGGTATCATTGAGTTAAAGCTACAGTATAAATATTATCCAAATCGGTCAAGAAATAAATTTGCTAGAGCACTTACATGAAAATTTTGTCAATTTTCTAAGTTATTAAGGGGCATAACTCCTACAAAAATATTTCGACATGACTCATCTTCGAACTCCCTAGAGGTATCATTGCGTTAAAGCTACTGTATAAATATTATCCAAATCGGTCAAGAAATAAATTTGCTAGAGCGCTTACAAGGTGGACGGACGGACGCCCGGCATTACAATATCCCCCGCATCGCGTTGTGGCGGGGGACAAAAATATGAAATAAACACATAAATTACACTGTGCCACCCACCTGCATAATCTTGTTAATGTACAGTAAAAAATTTACTTTAACATATCAAGAAAATGGATTTGCTTCTACTTGCAATAATGACAGTCAACTAAGTAGTGTTTTACTCACCAAAATGTTGTGACGCCTTGGTTTCCTGAAAAAAAAAGGAAGCATGTAAAAATATTTGCTTTACTGAATGATGAAACCAGAGCACTTGTATAAAACTATAAGAACAATTAACATTAGCTTTTCATTCCTGACTATTTCTAAAAGTTTCATTAATTAAGGATTTAATCTTTTTTCAGGTCAGAATGCAAATTTTTCTTTAATAACTTTCTGGTTAATAGCTGGTCCTGGCATAGGAATAAACAAGAATATGATTTCCAGAGGACAGATCACATAATAATGAACATATGTAATAAGTTGATGTGACTACCACTTTATCCTAAACTACCTTCACCAAAAACTTTAACCTGAGAATGAACTGTTTCCACACTATCATATTTCTATGTTCAGTGAACCATGAAAATGGGGTCAAAACCCTAATTTGGCAAATCAGAAAGACCACATTATAAGGCACATGTGTACTAAGTTTCACACTGATGTGACTACAACTTCACCCTAAACACCTTTACCATAAACTTTAACATACATGTAATTTTGGACGGACGAACGGACGGACAGAAGCACCGACCGAAAAACATAATGCCCCTCTACTATCATAGGCAGGGCATAAAAACAAAATTCAAAGTGAATAGTTTTAACATGTATCTAACATCTGAGCTTTAAATTTCAATAAAGTTAAACTTTTGATTGGAATGGGACAAATAATGATGAGTCAAGAAGCCTATTGAGGGTCAAAAACAGAATCTAAACTAGACATCAAGGAGATGGACCCCGCCATAAATAACTTGTGATCAAAGGGGTTCCCACATTTGACCTCAGTTATTGACCTTGACCTCTGACTTCGAGATTTGCACAATAATTGACAGTGGTGAATAACTATGCCAATGAGTAACTTCAATCCATTCTCAAGTTATAGAGCGGACACGATCTTTACCATAGGACATGTGGATCTCAACTTAAGTTTTTGACCTTGACATTTGACCTACAGAGTTGTACATACATTGTGACACACCCTCTGGTGCTAGTGAATATCCATGCCAACTATAAACTTTGAAATCATATATGTTCTCAAGATATAGAGCGGACACGATTTGTTACAGATGGATGGGTTCCCTCATTGACCTCGACCTTTGACCTAGAGATTTGCACAATAATCGCGACATCCCTTTTGACAGTTGTGAATAACCATGCCAAGTATCTTCACTTAACTTCAAACCATTCTCAAGTTATAGAGCGTACACTATCTTTACTATAGGACATGGGGTTCTCAACTTTGACCTAAGTTTTTGACCTTAACTTTTGACCCACATAGTTGTACATACATTGTGACACACCCTCTGGTGCTAGTGCATATCCATACCATGTATAAACTTTGAAATAATTAAGGTTCTCAAGAAACAGAGTGGATACGATTTGTTACAGACGGACAAACGGACAGACTGATCACAATAGGGTGACTGCCACAGGGCCCTAAAATATACCAATGTAATTTCCTTATTGACAATTTTACTGACCTATACCAATGTCCTTCCAATACTGTTCCATATGTTCTCCCATGGCTTTCATCATGTGTCGGTACTCCCTAGCATCAGCAAAATCTTGTTTATTGTGTGTCGGTTCTAATACTAAGTACGGTATATCTACAATGCCCACTATTCCACTACAAAATCTGAAATTAAAATACATTCAATACTTAATATTTTCCACATTCTTTTTTTTTCAAATGAAATTTTCATGGTATAGTTGACTTTCCAACCAGAATTTTATGGTTGACTTTATACATCATAAAGCAAAGTCTTACATCATACTACATGGATGTTCAATGACATGATTTTAACAGATTGACCAAAGGTAAAGTGAGGTTATCCATTCATAAATTGAAGCACAAATTTAGAATTAAGAATCTGACTGAGCATTTTTGAGTACTTTTTCACATTAAACTGGATGTAAAACCCCACAAGAGGACATCAGAAAGATTCGCGCATGCTCAATGATTATCTACTAAACTATGCATGCACAAAATAGCAACATAGTGGAAATCTCTTATTTTTTCCCAATTAAACTACTGGGGTGTGTATTATCCCCTAAGTTTATGATTGTGAACTGATAGTTCTTCAAATACATTCCTTGTTTCAAATTTTTTTAATTTTAAGGCAGAAGTGTGAAAAATCCCGATTGTCACTGATGAATGACCTCAATTGAACTTAGCAAATTGTTGACAGGTGTACAGTAATTATACTTAAGCGTAATAAAGGCACCAGCACCTTTGTAAATTACAGCATTGACAAAGTAATTGCTGTAAAAACAGATAGTAAAGATTAGCCAACAATCAAGAGGAAACGACCAAAATGAGGCCACCATTTAAATAATGGTAATAAAATAATATAATAAAATATGTTAATATTAATTTGGAGAGAAGACAACTGTCTGTTAGTCCTTTCAACTCATACAGATGTATCTAAATATTGCTTAAAACTTAACATTAAAGTTTTAATGAATTTTTATGTTATGAGTTCGTTTAACTTTGGTTTAACTTTGGTTTAACTTTGAAGGGAAATTTTTTTTTATATATATTTGTTTGTTTAGTTGGGGTTTAACGCCGTTTTCAGTACATTTTGGCCATTTCACGGCGGCCAGTTTTTATTGGTGGAGGAAGCCGGAGTACCCGGAGAGAACCACCGACCTTAGGTAGGAAATTTGGCAATCCTTGTCAATTAAGATCGGAGTCGAACACACCCCGCCACGGGTGAGATTCGAACTCGCAACCCCAGCGTTGACAGGCTAGTGATCAGTAGTAGTCATGACGAACTACCTAGACCACTCGGCCACCGAGACCCCCTTTTTATATATATAAAACACATGTATCAACCATTTTAAATAATAATTTGCTAATATTTCATTCTTTTCTAGCATTATACACATAAAAAAACCACCTGCAAGAAGAAGAAACATCACACATGCAAACCAAAATTCAACAGTAAGCGCATTATTCCCTCAAGCCTGCACATGTATTCTCCACATAGAACTTGACCCACAGTGGTGGTTTCACAAGAGTTAAACTTCATAGACATTTCAAGTTGTACAGCCTACAGTTTATAAGGGGTACAAAATGTACCGGTATCACGTCTGCTGAATATACCAAGAAATGTCTGATTTAAGATATAGAAGTCAAGAATTGTAAATTTATTTTCAAGTGTTATAAAGGACATGGTATGATTTGGTCTGATATTTGGCCCCTTGAATTCCAAAATCAAAACGTAATGAAAAACCAACACACAACTATCATTAAGTACTCTTAAAATGTTGTATTTTAAGGAACATGTTTTGTTTTCCACAAGAAATTTCTGCAAGAGTGGCAATATGTGTCAAAGATGGGGAATTTTGAAGAAATCAATGCAAAACGCATTTCACTCATTTTTGGACCTTTTAATTAAAATTTTGATATGAGCAACAACCTTACAAAAAAAGACATTTCACTGAAATGTGTCTTTATGCAGGACAAACATTATATTAAAAAATGTTTTTGGGCAAGGCTGTTGCTCATAGTTGTTTTGACCAAAATCTACTGTGAAAACACTCAATTTTCGTCAAATCCTTGATTTAGCAGACCTTCATGTTGCATCATGGGAAAGAATTTTTTACAATGATTGACAGATTGTTGAAATTCGATCATTATACGATAAATCTGATACAAATTTGAATCTGAAATCTCACTTAATTTTTCATGTCAGATGTGGCCAAATACTGGCTGAAATCATACCTTCTCCTTTATTTCAATTACTAGATTCCTGGGAGTCTGTATCACTCACCAGAACTTTTCAATCTGAAAACCTCCAAAAGTGGTTTAACTATCTGTTGATTTTTTTCAGTAGCAGTGGCCATATTGATTGACAATTTCAGCCCATAGACATAACTTTGAAGAGGGAAAACTTAAGGTGGTACCCAACACCTTGACTAAAATAAATTTGGCTGGTTTAATTTTCATAAAATTCTTAGGAAATATTGACCTGTTGACATAAATGTTGACTTTTTTTTTTAGTAAATAGAGCTTCACACTTCACGGGAATAATTTCATGGAATATATAGCAGTTTGGCAAACGTCAATTTTGATCATAGAGAAGCTTAATTTCTCTTTACTTATTAAATTTGATTAAAACGCTCTGGTGATTTTTAAGAATTATCTCCCTGTAGTGTTGGGTACCACCTTAAGCAATATATATCTGGTCTAGTTTCCCAATAGTTTCAGAGGAGATTTTTAAATCGTTTTTTTTAGCTTTACTAATTTCTGTTAATAGCAGGTATATTTGTCAAAGGTCCAGACCGCAGACAGCTAAGGATCATTCCTCCAAATTTGGTCTCAATTGCATTGATAGTTCGAGAGAAGAGTTTTAGATAATTTTTGCTAATTTTTGAAATAGCAGCCATATTGGTCCAAGGTCAAGACCTATGCAAAGAAAACTACATAGTGACCATTTCAGCAAAATTTGTTTTTTGTGGGGATATAAATTTTTTTCCCCCTGATATTCTATTTCTAGTAATGCTGGCCATATTTCTTCAAGGTCTGAACTCCGGATAGACTTTTAAAAGGGGACCACTTAAGGACCATATCAATCAATATTGGTCTTCATTGCTCCAGTAGTTTCAAGGTGATTTTAAAACAATTTCCTGATTTTTCTATTTTTAGCAATGGGGGCCATATTCCACCAATATTAGTAAAAAATATCCAATGGTTTCAGAGAAGAAGATTTATAAAGGAAAGTTTACGCTGCTGTGCATCATACCCTGGAAGCCAAGTGACGGCAATAGCTCACACTGGGTCACTGCCCTTTGAGCCAGCTGAGATAAAAAAAAAAATTCAAATCTTATTTTTAAAATTTATCCCATTTTAAATACAGAAAAAAACAGAAAACGTTTGGATCTGTGTTTTATGACTCAAGATCACAAAGACTGGGTTGAACATAATACTTCCTGAAGTCTACTTACCCATAGTTTTTATCTCTGAAATTCCAAAGGATATTTAGCCTTGCTTTATTTTTTAGTAAAGGACTCTAATATAAAGTGTAAATTATAAATCTCTATCATACTAGATGCTCCCAGGAGCCAATATTGCTCACATGGGTTCAATCTGTCAACATACAGCAGGAACTTAAAATTTGACTGTAGCAGCTGTTTTGAGATGGTGTTAAACACAAATCTGATAGAGGATAAGCTTAAGACTATTGCTGACAAGTAAGTTTCATTCTTCATCAAGATCATTGCCTGAATATCCTCAAAGGGTTTTTGTTAAACTAAATTCAGTTGTGGAAACCATTTTGATTGATAGTCCAGTTCATCATATATAATTCTGAAACAGGGCCACTTTAACTATCAAAGACTATTTCTTCTAAGTTCGGTTCTTATTAGTTTCAGGCAAGAAAATATTTGAAATATTTATTACCCATATGATGTGGTGTTATGTTTAGTTTTGCTGTGGGGGTCATTTAGGTTGTTGGTCTGGGTCAATGGGTACAAATCTGAAAGAGGACCTCCTAATATAAGGACCAACATTATTAAGTTTGGTTCCAACTGGTAAAATGGCTTCACAGGAGACGATAACATGCAACAATTTAGTGATGGTGATGATGGATACAACCTTATGGTAATAGGTCATACAGATTTTCAGTCCAGGTGAATTAAAAAAAAAATCAAAATTCAAACATTAGCTTATCTATAGAATTGAGGTTAAAAAATTAATTTTTTTTTCTTAAAAATTGTTTTCCAGATAAAAGGGGCTAATTCAGCACTTTTTTTTCACAGTATGATGATAAAATAACACAGAGGGTGGTTGTGTGTATTTTTATCTTGAGAAATTCATTATCTGCCTTTCCAAGAGGGATAACCCTCATTAATATATAAACTAACAAATGACTCGGCCAGTAATAATTTTTGTATGTAAACCTCGCATAAAAACCTGGTAGCTCTTATATGCGACTCTCATGGCTAAAGCCAAAATAAAATCCAGGTAACATTCTGTATAAAGCTTACCTTGGTTTTCATAGTTGACATACAGAAAATTATTACCAGCTGAGCCATGTATTTTAGGATGTTACCCTTGTCTAAACAAATGAAAAGACAAGAATTTTAAATCCAATCAATTTCTCCATTTGAATGTTTGAGCAAAAATTTGAAAACAATTGAGTAATTTCCTATGCTTTCCCAAACAAATTTTCTATAAATTTTACCCTGCAGTGAATAAATGAATAAGGAATTATGAAGATACATGGAACTTTATGGACATTGCCAAGCTTGATAAATAAAGAATTGCAAGTTTTAAGTTACAATTTCTATTGTGTTCACAGGAGAAACCTTCCTGACATATACTTACACTCCCCCATCTGTTTGTGGCCCCACTTTTTCGTACATTTTTATAAGACGACTACAATTATATACAAATACACCATCATGGCTCCGGTTTTCTAGATTCACACCAAATATAAAACTCAGTGTTTTTGGTTCTTTTAAAGATCTGAAATAAATCAAAATAGAAGATATGATAAATCTGCATATATAGACATGAGGATAATTTGACAGTTTTTGCTAAAGACATGGACTTCGAATTTTGCAGTGTTCAAATTTGGCACTATAATAATAATTATATAATTATTGTGACCTGAATATATACCAAATAACATGAAGTAAACTTTATAGCCATTCTGACTGATTTAAAAACTGATAAAATGTTCAAAAATTTATTGACTTTGAACTATGTTGCTATCGATTTATCAACCCTCAAAATGAATATTCACCTTGCCTACGGCTCGGTGAATACTACCATTTTGTCTGGTTGATAAATTCCGACAGCAACTTAGTTCAGAGTCAGTAATGTATAATGGTACATGTACATATTGGGATAGTGACGGCAGTACATGTATGTATTGTATTCACCATTGTTGATGTGTACATCATTTGAATAGGGGACATAATAATTGAAAATAATACAAAATGGAGGAAAAGGATTGGAATGAAACTGGTTTTATATTCTTTTGGGCATATTACATATGTTTTCTAACAAAACATTGAAAAAAAATTAAAGCAAAATCAATCTTCATGTACCATGTATAAAATTCTGCGGAAAAATATGGTGTAATGGTGTTTCATTACAGCTCTAGTATTTGCATGTACATGTATATATATTTAATTAATGATTATTTCTTTCCCTCTTGTGACCAAATGTTAATCTTACTTTTCTTTTCTATCTGCTAATTCTTTTTTCAGCTTAGCTTCCCTTCGCAATTCTGCAGCATGCTGTTGTGCTTTCCGCAGCTCTGCCTACAAAAGTAAGTTACAACAATAAACATTATTTCGACAATTTTGACTTCAAAACAAGTTTTTCAACGATAACTTAGATACATTCCTCCAGTGAACTTATGACCACTTTAACAGATATGGTTATAATTATTCTCATAATGTATTTCTTGAGAAATTTTCAATATTATGTAGCTGCACAACAAAACTGGCTTATCTCAGGGGATAAAACTGTCTGACAACAAATCTGCTGTGGCATAACTTTTATCTGGTCCTTTTAATTACCAGGGTATAGATTATTAGATTGTATTTTCTATATTGGCCCATGTATCACCCTAAGTCTGAAATTGTTCAGCAGGTTAAAATAATCTATACTGTAGAATGTCTGATATGGCCTTCCCATTAATAATTATAGATTAATACATGGTCTTTTTCATATTGCCCTTGTTATCAGCTCAAGACCTTGATATCGACCCTGAGGGCTTTAGCCCAACGGACGATATCAGTCGAGGGCTGATAACACGGGCAATGTGAAAAAGACCATGTATTAATCTAATTATCACATATTAAATAAAATAATTTTACTGTTGAATTAGATTTTCCAGTCTTCAAGCAAGTTTGTTAGGTTTTTGACATCCCTGAATATGAGGTACACATTCACAAAGCTACAGCTATTAATCAGTGTTATTTCTTTCACTCGGAGTCAAACAAATGAAGGCAACTTTCAGTTTCTGTCCTTTTCCCAGAGATCTATAGATTTAATAAGCCTCTATTTGAAACTGCTTAGAACATTAATGAACGGTTAATTCACCATCATGAAATAATTATCAGATGATTATTTACAACTGAAAGGAAGTGACGTCCTTTAGGCTTACAAGATGGCAGATAACATGTTATCTGCCCTTGTATGATGTTATTGCCCCGGGGGCAAATAACATGCATCAAATTATGCTTTTATTACATATGCAAAATCAACGTTATTTCAACAAAATATGTGATAAAGTATAGGATGTCAACTTCATCCCCCATATCATCCAGCCGATCAAGAAAATATGCAATAATCATTTATTTCATGTGCTGCAAAAACTGTTAGCTTTCATTAACTTTTAATTGTTAATGTTCATCAGAAAAAAAGATTTCACAATGGATTAAGAGTGGTTTATAATTTATTAAGTCTTCTCAGTGACTTTTTAAACTTAAATAAACAAGCCTCATAAATTTCAACAAAGGGCTTCGCTAAGAGCAGCATGGTACGACTAGAACCTTTAATCCCCTGTATCTCAAGAACTGCAAAAGATAGTGAACATTTATTGACATTCTACTGAAAGTACTCATCATGATGAATAAAAAGAAAAATATCTATGTAAATAGGATGAAAAATAAAAATTTTGTATCTCCAAAACAATAAAAGACTGAAAAAAATTGATGACAAACAAATGAACGCATTCAAGGAATATTCAAACCAAAAATTATAAAAATAGGATAAAAATTTAAAAAGTTACACCAAAATGATAAAAAAACACTTAATGACCCCCAGAAAAAAACTGGAAGAGCCAGATTTCCCAAAATCAATCTCAACCTGTATTTCTAATGGGGGAATGTTGTGGTAAAATACCATGAGAATACATTCAATAAAACAAAAGTAAATGAGTGGAAACCCAGCTGTCTTTGGACGCCCACACAGATGTACGACAACGACAGGACCACAAATATTTCCGATCATATAAAAGACTCAATAGGCCAGGTTGCATATTTAATAAAATGATACCAATTTTGATGCACAAGATGTGCACATTTCATCGATTTAAATGTATAGAAAAGGATTACATGTAATATTCACTGCCACATTTGTTATGTTTGAAACCGAATACCAATGACTTCTCACTTACTTATTCAAATACTGACATGATGTTATATATTTAATGGTTTTTCACAAGAAAACATACATGTATATAGCAAAAACAAAATTTGTCACAAATATTATCAATATTAAACAATTTTTTTCCAGCTATCGAACTGCATTTCCTTGTACAGATGAACATTAATTCTATTAGTATCTATGTCTTAATATCAAATTTTAGGGTGGACACCTAAGGAAAAGATTGCAATCTGTACAAAAACTACAGACTACTTGATACAAACATATAATCATCATTGCCATACTACTTACCCTTTGTTCCTTTGATACTGATCCACTCTGTTTTGATTCTATGTGTCTGAAAAGTATGTATTTGTAATTAAAGTAATACCTGATTTAACTTACACTATGTGATTAGGCATAAAAAAAAATTTAGGAAAAGCAGCATCACAGCAGTGGCAGCCAGTTACTACTTGTTATACAGCCAGTTACAGGGGAGATACAAGAATATATGGAGTGCCTGAAAAAATTTTGTATCAGGCAAGACGTTAGCCAAAACCCGATACGAAATTTTTTCAGGCACTCCATATTATTAGTTATACAGTCAGTTACAGGAGGATACGGGAATATACGGAGTGCCTGAAAACATTTCGTATCGGGCGTCAGCTGAGACACGATACGAAATTTTTTCAGGCACCCCATATGTTCCCGTATCCGCCCGTAACTGACTATATAACAAATTTATCCCGGCGATGAAATTTTCAAATCAGGATTTTTTTATATTATGGCCTTTAGTATGTTTTTTCTTTTAATTTTTGTGGGATGGAAAAAAGCAAAACTAATATTATAAAGTTTAAAACAATTTAATAACAGAAAATAGTGAAAGTGAATCACGTGATTTCAAGGAAGGGAGATACAATAATTGATAAGGACACTCTGTAGCCAATGGAAAGCAGTTTTTTTAACAGTCACGATAAATTCCCATATCCCCCCTGGAACTGACTGTATAACTAATCTATCATGAAGATGAAATTTTCAAATCAGGATTTTTTTATATTATGGCTTTTAGTATGTTTTTTTCCTTTTAATTTTTGTGGGATGGAAAAAAGCAAAACTAATATTATAAAGTTTAAAACAATTTGTGAACAGAAAATAGTGAAAGCAAATCACATGATTTCAAGGAAGTCCAAACAGCCACATCTTTGACATTTCTTGTCCAAACAGAAATTCATGACAATGTGCACTTCTCCATATAGTGATCTAACACTCCATTAAGTTTCAGGAGAATCATGCAAGTAGTGTAGGAGGAGTTGTGGACAACACATGTAACAAAGATTTGTTAAAAATTGCCTAAGTCCAAACAGCCGCATATTTTACATTTCTTGTCCAAACACAAATTCTTGACAATATGCACATCTCCATATAGTGATCAAACACTCCATAAAGTTTCATGAGAATCATGAAAGTAATGTAGGAGTTGCAGACAATGTTATTTCGGACAGACAGACCTAAACCTATATACCCCCCAAATTTGGTTTGCCGGGAGTATAAAACATTATCCTGACAGAAGGACGGACAGAAACCTATATACCCCCCAAATTTCGTTTGCATTGGGTATAATAATCATAATGTGCTTTTTCCATTTTTCCGTATTTTACTTATATATGGACTTTGCTTCACAAACATTGCTTCAAAATATTTGAACTGTATTTAGTTTCTGAACATAACTGATCACTATTTGATCACTGAACATAACTGATCACTATTTGAGATTAACATAACTGATCACTATTTGAGATTAACATAACTGATCACTATTTGATCACTGAACATAACTGATCACTATTTGAGATTAACAGAACTTTTTCACCAAGAAAACAGTATGTGGGACAATCATCTCAAGAATATGTATGTAGGTTTATATGTATATACATGTGTGTAATAAATGCTTTATAATTATTTCAAATTGATCAATTAAGTCCTAATAATTTTTTGTCTATGGTCTAAATGTAAGTGATTTTCTTAAATGTTTGCTCAAACTGTCCTTCAATGTGTTCTAAGACCTCTTCATGGTCTAAATTCAAATTCATAAACGATCTTATGTGAGTACTAATAATAAAAGTATATGAAATGTTTCAAGATCTATGATACATTTTTGTTTGTATAAGGCTTTTTTAATATTATCAAAAGTGTATTATTTTCGTTAAGATTGTGCAAGACAGTTTTAGACACAACTGCAACACCCATCATAAACACCAATCAGAGACTGTATATCATTAGTTTTTTCTCTCTTGATTTAAACCTATTTTAACAATTTTCATCCTGAATACACTTTGGATTTTTTTATCTTTGATTTTTGACATACGGTCCATAAGGCCATTCAGACTTAGCTTTCGCTTCATATTACATAGTCTTTACGAAATTGTTTTTTCGGTTTGTCTGACCAAAACCCAAATTTGGCATTTTTCTCCTATATGTTCACCTAAAGAATCTCAATATTTTTGTCTGATATTTGTTTGGTCAGACAGCATTTCATAATGATTGCAAATTAATTATCATTCTAATATGATGCCCTATACTGTACATCGTCAAGCGATAAATTACCTGATATATCCACTTTTAGCACATGCATATGGAGGCTTTTGTATAAACATGAATTGTGTGAGCTCTAACAATAAAAAATATCATTTTCCATACAAAATTTTTTTTATATAAAGAATTGATGCGATACAATCAAAATAGTTGAGTAGAACAACAATTATGACAATGTTGTACACTGCAATTAGCAATACCCATTTACGAAGGCCGTGCCATCTTGAATTTTGAAGGATGTGACGGTATCGTGGTTATTCTGCGAAACACGTTTTATTCATTTTTCTTCTGTAAATGATGAATTACATAATTTGACTATGCAAGTGGTTATCTTATGAAAAAAGTTTTATTCAAAATATACTCTTAACAGAACAGAACGCAATACATGTATATTAATCACAAAAGAAATGGAAAGGCCAAACCAATGTCAGATACATATAGGCCAACTCGAATGAGCAAAATATTTGTATTTGTCCTATTAGAATATTAAATATAATGCCTACCCACTATCGAGTGAGAGAAGGAAATCTACTGCAGAACATTTATCACACATACTTAGCTTTACTCTCTGCTTCTTTGGCTCGGAAATCTGCATTTTTTGCATCTTCTTTGGTTTTTTGTGCATCCATTTCTGCTCGCGTCTTGAATCTTGTTGAAGAATATTTGTACATTTTAGGTTTATATAAACAACAAGTTAATCGCTTGGTCCGTACTTTTTTGCCCTGAATATATATTTTCATTCTAGGATCAACATATAATATAGCTGTATAAGCTCTGAATGACCTTCTCTCAGGCATTAACCTGTAAAAAAACAAAAACATAAGATCTGTATAAAAAAAAAACAAATCAGAAATAACTAATACAGAACCATAACCACAGCCACTTATCTCTCTAATTCATAACAACTTGTTATGCTTAATTTGCTGAGTAATTCCAAAATTTGGAGAAGTGATTGGATGAAATAGTTTCTGTGTGAAGTAGATGTATAACTTCATTTAGATACACACAATGGTTGCAAAATCTAATCTGAACAAATATTAGCTATGAAAGAGACGATTTAGAAGCTATACAAATATGTAATTTTCTATAATTCAACAAACACATTGTGGAAAAATATGATATTGATTCACATTCCTGGAATTTTGAAATATATCAGAATAATGTTAAAATTCAATATTATCAATTGATATGTATATTAAGAGAAATAAGTAGGCACTGTTATATTACTGTTGAAATAAAGTTTTGCTGGCCTCATGTAAGACAATTTTGTTTAACCTTTCTGATATCAATAGCCGGTTTTTACATGAGTAATGATGAAATATCTGGAAATTTTTTATTTAGTAATTGATAATTTTTATCCCCTAAACTTGAAACCCCCTCGGTGGTCTGGTGGTAGCATCCTCGCCCGATGCGGAAGGTTGGGGGTTCGATCAACAGTCCTGTGAAACCAAAGACATTAAAATTGGTGTTTGCTGCTTCTCTGCCAAGTACAAGAGTAAGAGCAAAGGACTGGTCAGATCGGTGTAAGTGTGGGTGTTATGTCTTCCTGTGGACATTTACCTCATGAGCTAGCATGTTAAAAATCCAGCTCAGCGTGTCGGTCTAGTACAAAGAAGGGATCATATTCATATCCTATCAACATGTTCTCGTCCTGATACGCACCTAATGGTTGGTACTGGACATTAAATCAGACAAGAATGAAATCTTATATTCTATGATAATGTAAATAGTCCACAGCATAGACACTCAAATATAGAAAACCACCAGATTCCATCCAATATTTAATTCATTTTACCGGTTTATATATTACAGTTATCAGTTTTTACTTAGTATTTGGAGTGGCAAAATACATGTTAAACATATATCCTTCATTTCCATATCCATAATTGGTCCTCAAGAAACATGAAATATTTGCCACTGGCATTAAGCAAACAATCAATGAATCATATTCAGAATAAATTCTTTAGTTTCCTCAATAGAATAAAACTATGCCCGGTAATAAGTCCTTTTTAGTGCCAAAAAATGTATAAATTCTTTTAAATCACAGATGGAAAGAAAAAGAAATATAATGCAGAGTTCTTTCCAAGATATTTTTATAGTACAGTGGTAACCTTATGCCTTATAAATGCTTCTCAATAATAACGGACATAGATGGATTAATTTTCTTTTACTTTGTCTTGCTTTAGATTTACATATCTCAAATCTAAATGAAATGTTTGCTCAGGCAAGGCATGCAGTCATTATAAAATGCTGTCTGACCAAAGAAATGTCAGACAAAAATCCAGTCAGTCAGACAAAAATTTTAAGATGCTTTAGTTGAATATATAGGAGTAAAATACCAATTTCATAAAACTGGGGCAATGTCCTTTCAGCTTGGTCACCTATACACCTTTTATTTTCAATAAATCTGATTAGAATCGAAATAAGGAAGTAACTGTTGAATTTAAACACGGTACTAACATTTTCCTATAACTCAAAGAAGAAAAGGGCGTGAAAACACAATGTCTCTTTTATTAAAGAAATAAAAGGATGTCGGCCACTGGTCATCCGACGCCAAGGTTATATCGTAAGTTTTGATTTTGAAACTACTGTAAACTGTAAACTAAGAGAAGATTATTTTAGTAAATTAAAACATGTTTGTTTGGGAAAATTTATAACAAACTAAACAAAGTTTGCCCATAAGATCATGTTTGCAGCTACAACAAGGTTATATAGTTTGAAGTACAAAAATGGGAGTTACTCTTGTGATATTTGTCGAAAATCGTCATTATAGAACTTGACCTACAATTTCATATTAGATACATACCAATCATAGTTTCAATCTGACTTTAAATTCACAAGTTATCATCTGGAGTTAACAAAAAATTAGCAAAAAATACAACTAGAGGCTCACTTTAGCCTGCACCATTGGACACAATTTTGAAAGAGGACCACCTTATGACCATTCAACCACAGCTTGGTTCTAACTGAGTGAGCGAGTAGTTTCAGACAATAAGATTTTTTATGTGAATTTCCTTAGGGTCCTCTGTTACACTAAGTACAGCTGTGGCACCCATCTTGGTCGTAGGCATAATTTTGAAAGACAACAATCTTATGACCATTCCATCACAGTTTGGTTCTAATTGAACCAGTAGTTTCAGACAATAAGAATTTAATGTGAGTTTCCCTAGGTTCCTATGTGAAACTAAGTTCTGCTGTGGTGGCCATCTTGGTCAAAGGTCAGGACCATCAGACACACTTTTGAAAGAGGACCACCTTATTACCATTCCACCATAGTTTGGTTCTAATTGGGCAAGTAGTTTCAAAAAAGATTTTTATGTGAATTTCCCATAGGGTCCTATGTTAAACTAAGTTACGCTGTGGCAGCCATCTTGGTCAGAGGTCGGGACCATCGGACATATTTTTGGAAGGGGACTACCCAAGGATCATTTCAGCAAAGTTTGGCTGAAATTGGCATAGTAGCTTCAGAGGGAAAGATTTTTCAAATTTTGACCCCCCTTTTATCAATTTTTAGCTTGGCCGCCATCTTGGTCAGAGGTAGGGACCATCGGGACTACCCAAGGATCATTTCAGCAAAGTTTGGCTGAAATTGGCATAGTAGCTTCAGAGGGAAAGATTTTTCAAATTTTGACCCCCCTTTTATCAATTTTTAGCTTGGCCGCCATCTTGGTCAGAGGTCGGGACCATCGGACATATTTTTGGAAGGGGACTACCCAAGGATCATTTCAGCAAAGTTTGACTGAAATTGGCATAGTAGCTTCAGAGGGAAAGATTTTTCAAATTTTGACCCCCCTTTTATCAATTTTTAGCTTGGCCCCCATCTTGGTCAAAGGTCGGGGACACCGAACATAATTTTGGAAGAGGACCACCCAAGGACCATTCCACCAAATTTTGGTCCAAATTGGCCACGTGGTTTTTGAGGAGAAGATTAAAATGTGGATTGTGGATGATTGACAAAGGATAACGGATGACAGACAATGGACGCCAAGTGATAACAATAGCTCACATGACCTTTGGTCTTATTTCCTGGATTTGTTATATAGTGGTACTTTTATCATGATTTCTTGTTACAAGCACAGAAAGTAAATTATATGGTTAAAATAAAAGCATGTGTGTGCAGAATATAGCATGCTAAACCATGCAGAAATAATTAATGATCACTTCTAAAAACTTATTAGACCTAATGTATATATATAATATATATAGTAAAATATGTCATAGTGAAAATAAATAGGTCACTAAATACGTAATAATTTTAATAGTGAACTACACAAACCCATTCAGGGAGCTGAAAAAAATTAAAATTCTTAAATAATTGTTAAATAACCAAAAAGATAAGATAAAATCAAAATGTACAATGCACTGTGCTAGCACATCTAACTCATGCTCAGGCATGACTCCTACCTTTCTGTGCGAAATCGAGACCATGACCTAACAGGTATTAAAATATATATGTGTATATTGCTTCATTTTATGAAGATAAAATGTTCCTCAAAAGTTTTTCTGTCTTTACCAAGCAAGGGACCAATATGTGATTAACGTTACCATCAGTGAATTTGCAATGGACCTTTAGACTAATGCACAGTAAGGAGACAGTTCCTTTTATACAGTGTATCATAATTGTAAAAGGTCTACAGGCCTCTACATTAACTTTTTTCCTTGCTTGTCCGACAAATATTTTAACATGTGAAAAAAAAAACCCCAAAAGAGCAAAATTCTGAAATTCTTTATTATATAAAAGGTGAAATTTCCCTTTTGCACTGTCACAAAGTAATCATTTTCACTGTCGCTATTGTTGTAATCCAAACTTTCTTAAATCCATAGTTACCATGTTAAATTCTATGTCAACTTCAATTGATAGATCAAAATTCATATACAAGAAAACACTTTTTAAAACGTCTGACTGATTACGTTCGGTAGTTTCTAGATTTTTCCTTACATTTTACGACACAAAATGGCAACACGGTGAACCATGTAGCAATTTTTAACAGATTAATCATTACGTTTGCTGGATTTGAACATTATATTAAAATAAAATTTCACAAACGTTAGTGTCGAGCCTTTGTCTAGCTGACCTTGTCTGTTTGATGCATAATCCATATCTTTTCATTTGGGTTTCCAAACATTTTTTGGCCAATGGTGTTAATGTCTAGACCAACACATACATGTATAGCTGCTTTAATTTTGTGAAACAGATTGCAAAATTGTGTTAACAAAGTCCATATTGTGATTTAGGAAACTATCAGGTTATCATGTGATCATAGAGTATAGGTGAATTGTGAAGATGCTTTCGTGTAAAATAACTTGTCTTGTATACAGTTTGTATGTACAAAAGGATAACTGACATGACTGATAGGAACATCGATGAAACATAAGAAGCATCAAGTCTTAATGCCTACAAAATCTCAATATTGTGAGCTATTGTTGCCTTTTTGTTGCTCATTTCTCCCTCCCTTTTCTTGACACTTTTAGAAAAGTTGTTTTAAAACTGATTCAAATCCTGCCTATCATGAAAATATTTTAACTGGATGTCAGGATACTGTCCAGTCAATTAATTTACCATATAATTTTCTGTCAGAAATTTTTTTGGTCATTTAATCGTAGCCAACTAGAAACACTAACTCCTTTGCAGAAATTCTATTTATTAGAACTTTCTTTCTTCTGATAACCCAATAATTTAGTTTTTGAGAGAATAAACTTCTACATGTAAATGTAAATTTTGAGCTTACCCTTCATCAGAATCTGCATCAGAGGAAGGATGTGCAGAAATAATATCCCATGGATCACTCAAAACATCCAATTCTGGTGAGCCGTTATCTAATAACTTCATATTATATATAATAACAAGTGTTCCTGATTCACCTTCAATTTTATCAAACTGTTCAAAGAATTCAGCTTCATTGTGGAAAGGAGAATACTTGTATATCAATTCCATTTCAACTTCATGCTGAAAGAAATTACTAATAATAAAACAAAACAAAATTTAACAATTTTTTTTTCTAAATTGAAACCTTCAGACCAGATTTTGACAACAGGGAAAACAGAACGGAAATCACACTTCGGCAGCCATTTTACTATGTATAATAAAGGAACCGTAATGGAACAATCCGGACTTCCAAAAGCGGAATTCCGGTTTAAAGCGGAAGAAAATCAGGTCTGATAGTAACTAGACTTTATCATGTTATAAAGTGATGTTACATATTGTATAAGTAAATTATAAATGAAGGTTACATTATAAATCAGAAGGTCTTTGTTTTAGTGCCTAGCTATTCTATATTTGTGACAGGGTAGGAAGGATTTTCAAAAATTTTTGGGTTTATGTTCTGGGTCAACATTGACCGTTTACCTATCAGATAAAAAAAACAATATGGAAAATACATGTATATCTTGTTTGTGTATTCATATATGGAATGCTTTCCTACACTTGCATAGAATAATTTTGGCCAAAGATAACATTTTCTTACAAAAATGAGGAAACAAGAAATTCAATCAAAATAATAAGCCAAAAAAGCTTTAACTGACAAATATGAAATCAGAATTTTTATTAAGTATTAATTTCAAATGAAAATAATAATTGTGAAATCCCATTAAAACTAAGGATTATCTTCCATGTGCCTACCCCTTTCCTTTGTCCTTAGATGGTTTTGGCATTTACACTTTAAATCATCTGCAACAAATTGGGTTATTGTATCTACTCTCATTTTTCTCCTTCAGCAAAACTGATGAGATGTGATGAATCAATCATACATGTATATGCATGTGTATCTTATTCGTCAAAATGGTATCATAGAATGTATCCTACATATATTTACAATAAATAAGTACAGGATAAAAGTCTACATGACCTACCTTTTTACCTTTGTTAGCATTAACTGGTTTTCTGGTACCTATTTCAAATGATGGAAGTGGAACTATAACCTGAAATTACATGTGTAAATACATGTATAAACATTTACTGAAATTTTCAATGTATAAATGAACAAACAGACCAAAATTACATATACAATAGCACTCTGACACTTTGCAATCTGTTGTTCACAATTATTAAATATTTCTCGGTTTCAAATATATGTCAGAAATATTCTTTATACCACATCTTATCTCAGGTCTATGTTGATTTAAAAATTTTTTTGAATGACATTAGATTTTAATCCACACTGCTACAATTAAAAAATAAATGGAAACAGAAACTAAAATTTCTGCTCAGAAGGTGGACACTGCTATACGATGTGTTCTATTACCCACAGAAGATCATTTAACATGGCGAAAATGGGCTAGGCATAAAGCCCAATGTAAAATGTATTATTGAGAAAGAACAATCCTTTTAAGGTAATTGTCACTGCACTGTATTAACTTCAGATACGATACTCATCTTCAGTTTGTAAATATATTTTTTTCTTTTTCATTTGTAGAAAGCAACATCAGTATATGTACTATACCTCATCTATATTTTCTTCTGCATGAAATGTACGTGACAGAAACAGACATGACATGGTATTGTCTTTTTTGGTGAATACCATCAGATCATTCCCTATTCTCATTGAACCACTGAAAACAAAAAAATTAGTATTTTTGTCATATGGTACTGTTTGAAAAATTTCTACTTGTAATTTCAACTGTTCTGCTCATTACAATTTCTTCAATGACAGATGGTGATTATAGACTTATAGGAGTATAAATGGAAACAAAAGGTTATGTGTTTTTTGTCTATAAGGCAATTTCCCATTTGACTAAATCTGATATTAACATTTATAGGTTTCCATGTGATCTCTAGTGCTTACTCCAAAGGACAGGCACAAAAGCAGAAGTCTTGTGAAAAAAACATAATAAATGTTTTTGGAATCCTCCTTTATTTAGTGGAGCTGCTGGTGGTATGTATATCGAAACCCGCCAAAGCATAAGCGTGTAAACTTTTAAGCAATAGAGATACGGCACGAAATGTGACCAAAAAAGACTACCTTTTTTACCAAAATGCTAAATAAAAATTCAACAACTTAAAAATAAAACAAAGAATCATCACGAAAAAGTATACAGATCTTCAGATTAATATAACTAAGAAGTGTGTAAAGTTTTATGCAATAATCATAAATCATTTTTGAGATACGGTGTGACATGTGAAACCCCCCCCTTTTTTTTTTTACAAAAAACTCAAGAATTCTAAAATAAAATTTTGAATCATCACCAAAAAGTATACAGATCTTTAGATTAATATAACTAAGAAGTGTGTAAAGTTTTAAGCAATAATCATAAATAGTTTTTGAGATACACTGCGACATGTGAAAAAAAAACACTTCTGTTTTAGTTACAAAGACCCGTAACTGCCCGTAACTCAAAAAGTTTTAATCTTATTTTCACCAAAAAGTATACATATCGTTTAAGCATCATAAGAAACAACTATGTTAAGTTTCGTGAAATTTGGATGAGTCGTTCTCAAGTTACGGCGCGACATGTTCACTATGGACAGACGAACAGATGAACGCTGGATATTTGTATACCATAATACGTCCCGTCAAAATTTTCAAGGCCATATAAAAATATGATGGTAACTGTGTGATCTGAGTCTAAGGAAAGTTCTTGTGTAAAATATCTAAACAATTCATTTCTTTTGGAAATATAATGTTGCCTTATTGTACCTGTAAAAGAATTATCTTTCAAACATTTGTCAAGAAATTTGTATGTTAATTTTTGTGACAGAGGGATAAATCCAAAGCAGCAATAAGAATTAACAAATTAAGATGTTTATGTAGCCTTTACAGAAGCAAAGATTAGGCTATGATTATACTTACGACTTTAGTCCATTCCCGTACATGCCTATGTGGGAATTCTCAGTGTCTCTTTTTGTAGATCTTCCAAATGTAATGATGTCAGCTGTTTCAGCTACAAAATATGGTTACTGGTCAAAATACAGACATTTTATTGAATATATACCATTGAAGTATACCAGTAACTTTCGGTGAAAGATCTAGCAAAATATCAGCCATACAGTGTGTACAAAGTCTAAACTAACCGAACAGTTCTTCATATTCAACTTCGATCAAAGCTGAATTGGAATAAACAAGAAATATAAAAGGTACGCAAAATATAAAATCTCACTCTTCTTAAAAGCTACTATAAAAGTCACTTAGGCTATGGAAAATTGATTGTTGGTTTCCCTAACCCGACAGAGTCTGTTTTCACCTTCCGCATCAATTCTTTTTTCCATGAATGAAAATATATAAAACAGATCTCCAGGTTTGTTTTGTGGCAATTATTTATGATGATTTAAATTGTGTGACTGTCGATTAAAACCGTTATAACATCGTGCAACTTTCATCTGCCATGTTTTAAAAATAGCTTACAGAATCATGAATGAAATGAAATTATTTTCAAGAATTTTCAGTAAAATGAACCTTTTGTCCAAAATTTTAAGGACACAAATTTATTAAACAGAATTCTTTGTGAACCAAAACTATCACATGTGCGAGTTGACAAAAAAATATCTGGCCTGCCAACCCTTGAACATTTTCATATTAGGGAAACCAAAAAGCAATTTTGTCTGGCCTTATAGGTTATCAAAAATAACTTTGAACTTTTATATTGATGTAACCTGAACTACACTTATTTTTTTACTTGGCCTAAGCTATATGCAAAGAACTTCATAGAAACAAAACAAAAATAGTCCTGGAAGTCAGTCAAAAAATGAAACAAATTGTAAATAACATGTAGTGAAAATAGCTGTAATTAATATAATATTTAATGTCTTACTTGGGTCCATTCCCTCTCCATCATCAAGAAAACATAACAAATATCCTCCTCGTAGAGATTCATCTGGTACTGCAAATACAGATTTTATTATAAATATTCTAAGGGTTACCTCCCTTGTACAGATGGTTTTTGCTGATTATTGATATGAAAATATAAGGATATAGGGTAAATATGAATGAGACCATGCAAAATATAGGATTACCTCCCTTGTACAGATGGCTTTTGCTTATTGATATGAAAATATAAGGATATGGGGTAAACATGAATGAGACCACATTCCATGATTGAAAACCACCAATGGTCAAAACTGATTGCATACTGGGCTTGTTGTGAGAGGCATTCAAGGAGCAAATTCCCTCCACAACAGTATCAATTATAAGTTTTTATACACTAAATTAAATATCTTTTTTTCTTTCTTAGCTTGAACATTTTCTACAGTTTTAGGCAATACTTATAATGTAGCAAATATCTTGGAATTTTGAAATGCATAAACTGACCAATGTATGGGATTTCAATCATTTTAATTCTGAAATCAAGCAAATTGAAATACTGGTACACATTTTATAAAAAGCAGGATCTACATTTACAACATTTAATTAAATACTAATTAAAAAAATACACTGAAATCTGTCAAAAATGAACCCCATTAAACTGGAAACCTATTTTACATGTTTTAAAAGAATTAAAATAAACCTTCAATGCAAATTCTCGAGTAAATTAACCTCTCTAATCCAAACAGAACCTTTAGTAGCAAAGGAGTTCTGTTAAGACATGTTTTACTGTACAACTTACCTGTAAAAATATTCATGGTTGTGGAATTAGCATCTCTGAAATGAAAATTATTCAATTCTTGTAAACGCTGTTAAAGACAATTGTTAGGAACATCAGAAACTTACAAAGTAATATTTGATATTGTACGAAGGAGTTCGAACCAGAAAGCATTTCTACAGGCAGTCTGGTCTCACGACTTCACTTATTATTCCTGTGCTGTATCCTACTAATAATCATATAAAGATTAAAAGCAATGACACAATAACAGGAGAATATTATAGCAATAAGAGTTGTTTTGAAGCAAATTATCAGTGTATATAGGAGACCAGTTCACTCGATCACAAACTAATTAAAGTCCAAAGGACTTTTTGTTCAGTTTGTGAGTGTGACCTGATCAAGTCTATACACTAATAAATTGCAGAAAAAACCTCTTATTACTTATTTCATAATAATTACACTTTTCAGCAAAATAAGATGAAACCATGGGTTTAAAATGGCACTCTTTTACTGGGTCACATACTGATATGCTGAACATCCTTTATCGAAAAATAAATGATCCAAGGCGTCACGTTGTCGATCATTCAGAATCAAAAATACACACCGTATTGAAATTTACAAAGCTAATACTTCGACTACATTGAAAGCAATGACACAATAAGGCCAAATAAAATTTACTGATAGTCCACCATTCACAATATGACTGAACTAAATTTTTCATTTTCATTTTTGTTCAGGGAAACAGAAATTAAATCTTCCTCTTCTGGCTTTGAGGTTGAAACATCCTTCAGTTATCTCCCTTGCCCAAGATAGCCGGTGAAATAATAAAATAGCCACTTTTTAGCCCTTATGACAAAAATATTTTGAGATTGTTATAGAAACACAATGATAGAGAACAAACTGGGATAATCAATGTGCAAAAAGTAGAATTTTACTTAATTCATTTAATGTACAAAAGAACTGTAAATGTGTAGTTTATGATTACAATGTTCCCTTTGTCTGTGCACCTTAGCCTTTTTGTAATAAACTGAAGACTGATAGCCAAGAACGACACACAAATATTTGTTAACGACAAAGAATTATTTTTTTGTGAAAACAATAGGCAGATTTATTCAAATTATTATAAATTTTTTTTGGTAATTTGTGTAGAAACGTCATACCCCTTGTTTTTGTAAGGCCATCAAATGCACCTTAATTCTCTGCACCTGGCTCAGAAATTGATGGTGTTGTACTTCCAAATCAGGAATTTCATCCGTAAAAGCAGATGCAGAATTGTGGGAAAATTTTTAATATTTTAAATTATTTTACCAAAGTGTTGTTTCAATTTGCCAAGAAAGATGTTTACAGATGAGGTCTTCTTAGCATTTTTAAAGATTTTTCAGAAAAACCATTACACAAAGAGATTGTTGACTGGATACAAAATGGAACAAAGTTTGAACACTGTAATCATAAGATTTTGGTCACTGCGAGGTAAGAGTTTAAAATTTTTTATTTTCTCTTAAGATATATCAAACAAAAAAGTCTGAAATCTGTTTAAAAATGAAAGTACATATACTTCTTTATAAACATAAAAGGAATATATTTCAATTCTTTACCTGCTGTTATCCACAAGCTCAGCAAGGGCCCCAAATAGAAATTCATGGGTTGTTCTGCAATGATAAATTAAAACAAAACATCACACACTTTATATTTTATTGTTTTTTTTGCCTCGATGCATTGTGTAATCTTGTATCATTTCCAAAAATAAGACTTGAGAAATATATATGATTTTTAATTACCAGTATAAAACTGTTACCTAATGACAGTAATGGGAATTTTTTCTTATTTGTTCACAAAACTTAAAAATATATGAATTAATGGGTAAATTAATCCTAATTGCTTCAGTTTTATAAGGCTGCTATGAATAATATCTGTTTTTTAAGTGAAACAATTTTTTCATGTAAAAACCCAATATTTTACATGTGCAGTGATTTCAGTAGAAATACTGATAGGAAAATATTATAGTAAAATACATGGAGAGAAATTTCAGACCCTCGGCCAAAATTAGATTTCAGGCATTTTACCACTGTTTGGAAGACTTTTTGATGAAACTATTGTTTCTTTTTGCATGTTTTTAGAGACAAATTTTAGTAATGACCAGGCTATATTCCTTATTTCAGCAACTTATGGAATAATTTTACTTGTTATGAATTATATATTGAGATCATTTTGTTCAATTTTTTAGACTTAATTTACAGGTATCTGTAGTTTTAACCCAAAACCCACAATCACTTATAGTTAGTATCAATACTCTCTCAAGCTAGAATAAAATGCTCCGCTGGGCGCAGCTAGATACGACCGCAGATGTCGAACCCTGAATAGTTGGGGCAATTATGAACACAACATTCAAGCTTGATACAATACTGAATTTGGATTGTGAATAAATATTTGACACAGCATAGGTTTCTGACACAGAATGAATGTTGTCTAAGAACTTAAAAATTTTTAATTTACCTATTCAAACCATATCAGTATTTTTTGTTTTTATATATAAATCAGAAATAACCAATTTAAAATTGGGCACACATATCAATTTCTTGCTATTGCGCAATACTGTGCAATTGAAAATTTCTTCAAATATTTGACACATAATAGGTTTCTGACACAGAATAACTGAAACCAAAGAACTTAGAAATGGTCATATGATTTCAATTTATATTCAATTTTTTGCTTCTTGTGCAATACAATATGCTGTGGAGAATTGCCCCCCCCCCCAAAAAAAAAAAAAAAAAAAAAAATTTACCCCTTTTTTAGCTTTTGTGCAATACACTATGAAGTTGCACATTGACTCCCCCTCCCAAAAAAAAAAACAACAAAAAACAATAAAATTTATTGTAACCCCCCCCTTTTTTGCTAAAAAAAATTTGAAATTTCCTTTTTAATTTATGAATTATGAAATGAGAAAAAAATTGCCCCCTCCCCAATTTCTCATTCCCCCCCCTAAATTTTGTTTTCACCCCCCCCCCCCATTTCTCTTGATACTTTGCAACCATAACAGCCCATTTAAATACGCCATAACGTATTAAAATAGAAAATGACATCATAGTCATGGATGGCAAATTTTAAATATGCATAATTTAAAAGCAGTTTAGATGAGATAAACAAAAAAGCTTCATCAGCACATATTCAAAATTTGAGATAAAAAAAAGAGTTATCCCTCTTTGTACATATTTTTATAATCATGTTGTCATATTTGCTCTAAGTCATATTTAATTGTTAGCAGTAGTATGTATGTTAGTATCATATAATTTTAAAATTTCTGATTTGTAAGTTTATTCAATATATATGTTTGGATTGAAGTCATTGTTGGGTGTTACTGAAGTTATCCTTTAATTGTAATGTAAATAATGTAAATTGGTTTAAATTATACTGATTCTTGCTATTGCACAATACTGTGTAATTGAAAATTTCTTGAAATATTTGACACATAATAGGTTTCTAAAACAGAATAACTGAAATAAAGAACTTAGAATTGGTCATATGATTTGAATTTATATTCAATTTTTGAATTCTTGTGCGATACAATATGCTGTGGAGAATTGCCCCCACCCCCCAAAAAAAATAATTTACCCCTTTTTTAGCTTTAATTTTGGACCCCGATTTGGACCAACTTGAAAACTGGGCCCATAATAAAAAAACTAAGTACATGTTTAGATTCAGCATATCAAAGAACCCAAAGAATTCAATTTTTGTTAAAATCAAACTAAGTTTAATTTTGGACCCTTTGGACCTTAATGTAGACCAATTTGAAAACGGGACCAAAAATTAAGAATCTAAATGCACGGTTAGATTCGGCATATCAAAGAACCCCAATAGTTCAATTTTCGATGAAATCAAACAAAGTTTAATTTTGGACCCCGATTTGGACCAACTTGAAAACTGGGCCCATAATAAAAAAAACTAAGTACATGTTTAGATTCAGCATATCAAAGAACCCCAAGAATTCAATTTTTGTTAAAATCAAACTAAGTTTAATTTTGGACCCTTTGGACCTTAATGTAGACCAATTTGAAAACGGGACCAAAAATTAAGAATCTAAATGCACGGTTAGATTCGGCATATCAAAGAACCCCAATAGTTCAATTTTCGATGAAATCAAACAAAGTTTAATTTTGGACCCTTTTGGCCCCTAATTCCTAAACTGTTGGGACCAAAACTCCAAAAATCAATCCCAACCTTCCTTTTGTGGTCATAAACCTTGTGTTTAAATTTCATAGATTTCTATTTACTTATACTAAAGTTATTGTGCAAAAACCAAGACAAATGCTTATTTGGGCCTTTTTTAGCCCCTAATTCCTAAACTGTTAGGACCAAAACTCCCAAAAACAATCCCAACCTTCCTTTTGTGGTCATAAACCTTGTGTTAAAATTTCATAGATTTCTATTTACTTATACTAGAGTTATTGTGCGAAAACCAAGAAAAATGCTTATTGGGCCCTTTTTTGGCCCCTGATTCTTAAACTGTTGGGACCAAAACTCCCAAAATCAATCCCAACCTTCCTTTTGTGGTCATAAACCTTGTGTTTAAATTTCATAGATTTCTATTAACTTATACTAAAGTTATAGTGCGAAAACCAAATGTCTACAGACTCCGACGGACGACGGACGACGACGACGACGACAACGTCATACCAATATACGACCGCAAAAATTTTGCGGTCGTATAAAAACAGTCTATCTATAAACCTGTTTTTGATAATCAGAATTTTTGCATTTTTTTGGACAAACATCCAAAATATGTTCCTGCTTTGATATTTTTTTTTTCAACAGCTTCTACTAAAAACTCTTCCAGTCCATTTATATATTTGTATTGAGAGAAATTGCAATGTCACCACACTTTTGACCCAATATTTTTAGTGCTCACTGCTCATAACATGATATTTGTGAGACTAGGATCCATGGGTATGCTACCTGAAGTTATCGACACAAAAAATTTATGTATTATTTCTCACAACATTTAACCAACTTTGTAATTTCAGAAAATGGGAGGTAACTCTTTATGAAATTATACGGATCTTCTAAATTGCAATATACATGTACATACAGCTTCCATGTTCTGGCTTATGTTAAAATAGGTTTTCCACCAAGCTTTGTTTCAGTTTGCTTAGAACCACATGATACGAAGGCATGACATTTGATTTTTTATGACAAAACTTAAATGGAGAAATATTAATACCAAAACTTTTCCATGTATTATCAGTACAATGGCCAGTTTTTCTGGTCTTATATAATCTGCTTTAAATGGGCCCAGCAGATGCTTTATAAGACCCTAAAAATTGAATTTAATTCCCTAAACCAAACCTACCAGAGTCCTTCTTTAAAACTAAGATAAATAATAGTACTTTAACAATTTTTTTGCATTTCATTATTCTGATTTTGGATATTTAAGTTGTTAAATAGTTTCTGCAGCCTAATTCATGGGTAACTTGGTGATTATAATAATAGAAAATATTTTATCTTATAACCTCTCTGGAACTGGGTGCTGTCAAAATAAAAACTAACATTCTAAATTGTTATGAAGGGGTAAAAATTACCATTCATAATATGGAAGAATGGATATGAATTCATGTACTTCTGGAAAGAACACTTGGTCATAATACAGGCATCGGATTCAATCTGTGGTATAAAATTGTTAAGTTGTGTCTACCTGGATAGAGTTGGACTGGTTTTTGAGAAAACGGGCTTTTCCAGAAAAAATGGAAGTTGAGTGAATTTGAAAAATTTTCAGTTTGGGAAAAGGTCTGGAATTCCACCTAATTGTGAAACCAAATTTTTTTTTCAAAGCTTGAAATATCTGGACATACGATGTCGTCCATAGGGTTTTATTTTTGCAATCCTATCACAGTATGTTTAAAGAAATTTTAGTTAATGCGAGACTGAGCTGTTTTATAACTCAGTTAATATACATTTACCTGACGCCTGGTCCAGATACCAGACACCAAATATATAAGAATCTATATCAGCCTAAATTAACTATAAGGGTCTCACTCCTTCGGGCTAGGATTAGCATAGGATACCCCCATATAGAGTGGGACAACTAAAGAAAATTTACTGTCTGTACACCTCAGTTCATGAAATGGAATTTTTGCATTTTGAAAGTCTAAGTGTTAGAATTAACCAACAATCTTTTGTTGACTCTTCCAAGAAAACATAAAAATTGGTAAAAAATTATAAAGGTTATATTTGTATACCTCACAAGTCATTTTAAAAGGGAAAATTCAATAGTAAAATTAATTATGCACTTGAAAAAATGAAATTTTAATTTATTAACTCAGACCTATTCTAAAACTTGTAAAACGGTTATTCTAAATACTTTTAATACACTCTGTACATATTTCATGCAACAAGGGGTTGTAAATTATAACAGTAGGCTGCTATCACATCATGACACATGTATCAATAGTATCATATCTGTCATACTGTGCAGTATGGTATATATCTGGATATATCATTTGTAAAACAACTTACGAGTTTGTATGTAAGTAGTCAAAGCTAAGCTGAGCTCGGCTCAATATATTATATTCTTCTTGTGACTGTGCCATGTCTACTGTAAGGCGTCAACAGTTCTGTTGCTGATGAAAGTGATGTTGGCGCGTCACGATTTCAAGTGTAACTATGGTGTGTAACTTGAAATCTCATCGTGCATTTTCACTCAACTTAATTTTTATTGGCACATATCAGCTGTGTCTGTGTAATTTGTACGAACTTGTACCATGGTATTTTGTTTTTAATTTAAAATCAATGTTTTAAGGGTCTAATGTGCCTCATGTAGTTATCTCACGACCAGCTTCCTGTCGTATGCACATGCGTACAGATGTAGCTTCCGTTTTGTTTGTTTATGTTTGTTCTGAAGCGCATTCACGTAGTTTTATGCACTAAAATGCAACCATTAGATTTCTTATATCTTCTTCGTGACAAATGAAAACCAATTATCAGTTTGTGTATGATTTTTAGTGTATTTCAACAATAAAATCGATGTACATTATTTTTAAAATTTTCGTACAAAACGCACTTAAAATCAATATATAAAGTGTGTTCCAGTTATTCCATATTGAAGGAAGGCATGGCCGTAATTTGTCCCTTGCGACGTAGGAGGCTCGACACCACAATTAGTTCATAATGCATTTTATATAAAAAATGGAATTTAAAAAAATCGCACCTGTGAAAACTTGAAAATATTTGCCATGTGCAAGTATATATAATTATACTTCCAATCATAATATCGAAATTGAAAAAAAACATCGGTGCTAACTCAAAATATTGGCAAATATATATCCTAGGATAGCATAATTCTTGAAGACAGCAGACGAGCAGTCGACAACCTAAATATTGACCCTTTTCCATCTGACCAAATTACCACTTTTACCTATGACAGCTTATTAAAAGTTTTTAAAACATCAACTTTAAAAATGCTTTTTTAATGGACAGAAAATAAATGCGAAAGAAATACAGTTAATTTATAGAACGGATTATATTGTCTTTGGCCTATTAGAGAACAAAACTGCTTCTTTCCCACAAAACTTGTCATGAGACAACAGTAATGTATTCTAAGTTCAAATGCAAAGTCATATGAATGGATGTTCAAATTCAGCAATTCCAATTCTATAACAGTTGTCCATGATGTTCTTTCGTGTCATCGCCACTTATCATTAAACTTTGATGCTGCTATTTCAAGTCAAAATTTATTTTCTTTTATAACTTTTGATATTCACAGGCCCCCAGATCACACTAAGCACTGAAGTCATGGCGAGAAACTTTTTCTTCTAGCCTTTCAAAGATTTACTAGGAGTCTTCACTTTTAACAAATAATACTGAATTAATAAAGCAAAATAAATTTTAAATTTATTCATTTAACCAAACAAACTAGATGTTTTATATTTTTAGTTGATATATTATTTAAGGATGACAAAATATCCTGATAATCACATTTCCCGACGAAAATAGGCATATAGAAGAGGATTTGCGTAGTCTGATTTCAAGTGAGCACCGTGAATCAACTAAATTACTTAATATAAAAAGAATATGACAATTGATTAAATCATAAGTTAAAGCTAACCTTTATTTGGTTAAACTTCTTACGGTGTCGATGTCTTTTGCAATGACTAGTTAAGATTTTCTTATGTTGGAGATGCATAGTACTAAATGCTATTAGGTTTTTTCTTTTCCTCTCTTATTAATGTAATTTTATTTTTACTCGAAAGTTGGAGGAGTCATCTGCCCCACTCCGCCTTAAAGAAATGTACGGTCATGGAATGAGCTCCCATCCGATTTTTTTTCTGTTCCCTTTGGTTAAGATTGAACACAAAATGTGTACGTTTGAATGCAAATAACAATGGCCCTGAATATGACACGAATTGAAAGAAGCTAAGAAAACAAATCTTATAAGCACAATGTTGATATTCTTAATAGGGTTGCAAAATATTGCTTGAATTTTTCATATCTGAAATCGGGTTAAAGTGCCGTTCTGAACTAAAACCCACGTTCAACACTGATTTTGCAAGCCATGTTTTGCAAGAAAGTAACAAATCAACTGTGAAATGTAGACACGATATAGGTTTGAGCCATTTGTATGTTATTGCTAAAGAGAAGACGCTTGTTATAACTGAGTCCTGATTTAATTTTTTTGTCGTTTGTGTATAAGTATAGATATGAAGGCGTGGATACATCCGGGTGGTCTCCTGAGTTTCAAAATTACTGGGGATAGATAACATGCAAGTAATCCAAAGGACTGGGCTGGTTTATTTTCTTTCCAGTTTCTTATTCCTTGCAAGAAAGCTAGCTTTATACTTAAATAAGAATAGCTAGATCGTAAAGATCTAAGACAATCTTGAGTCTTTGTTGTTGTAGTTGATGTTCTTTCTATTGTAATTCATTGATGATCTTTCCTGTCTCATTAATTAAATAATGATACGGAAAACAGGAAGGTTCAACAATGGCATACCAATCATTCGACAGACCATCTGACAAAAATAAAAAAACAACAGAGAGTCAACATAGTTTGACTTGGTAAAGACACCGAACGCCGTGGTAAGGTTAAAGCAGGATTAATGGGTATCCAGACCTAATTGTTCATTTTTAAGTTGATTCTAACAAAATGTTTTTTTGTACATATGCGGAGATAACGATTATTGACTGAAAATATTGAATGATAAACAGATCATGCAGACCAAGTGTTTTTGTATCGTGCAATTTTGGGAGGAGAATTGGTGAAATTTGAAAAAAAATGATGCTCCCAAATAAAACTGAAATTTAGTGGAGAAAGGCAGGATCTATAATGTGATATGAAAAAAACATGATTCAATGAACATGGAACCAAGAAATGATATATTTTGGGAAAAAAATGTTGGACGCGCTTGTGGTTAAGCCTAAAAAAATTTCCAAAATCCCCAGTCGTTTAATTTCCCTTCCTTGTCTCAAAAATGAATTCACTCCTGTTGCTCCATGAGGTATGCATATATAAAACATGTTGTAATAAATATAATACCTGTAGGAAATTAACATTATTTTCGTTTTCTGATCTTAAAATTTAGTATCATATTCTGAACCACATTCTTTAACAAGTCAACGGCTATCTATACAACGAGGGCCGTACAGTGGGATATGGAAACGGGTGAACGAGACATAAATATGATATTCGCGACGAGCAAAAAGGGTGCACACAACAGTTTTTCCCCCAGTTTTTCATATGACGTCATGAATTGATGGTCTATGTTCAGCAACCTGGTAGCTGACCAGTTTGTTTTATCATATACCCCTATAAAATAATATATCAAATAACAGATTTTTTCAAGCTTTTCCACTATACATTTATTTGTGATTATTTTATCAAATCGTTCAGCTGTAACATGAAGAAAAGTGACAAAATACAGGCCTCCCCCTCCAAAAATCCCACTGAAATATTGGATAACTTTAGCCTAATCTAGTGATAATATGTGCATAATGTAGAGGTGTTTTATTACAGGCATTTGAAAGTATATATCAATCTGTGTTTGCGATATCAAAAGACAATATCGAAGCATATGTAGAAAGGTTAATATACTGAAACGTAAATTTAATAAGTGTTCATTTGATGTTAAAATACAGCTCTTTCAGTCTTATTGTATGAATATTTATTGTGTGTCATTATGGTCCAACTGTGGAATATCGTCTCTTACCAAAATGAAAATAATGTATTATAATGCTTTCAGAATATTGATGGGTTTCAATTCACGATGTAGTGCTAGTGGTATGTTTGTCAGAAATGATGTAAGATGTTTTCAGGAAATGAGACGTAAAACTATATATAGTTTGTATAAACGTTTGCAACAGTCTGATAATCAGCTTGTTCTTACTATTCTTGGTAGTGATTTATGGTATAGTTCGTCTTTACTCAGAAAATGGTATACCGAAATTTATGTGAACTTTGACTGACATGTTATCAAATTAGAATTTCTAATTATATTTATTGGTATTTTAATTCTTCATTTTTCATCTTGTATATTTAAAATTTTCATCATATTTGTATATAACTATGGACTATTTATGTCTGAAAAAATGATGATGATGATGATGATGATGATGATTATTATTATTATTATTATTATTATTATTAAAACATATAGTTTAAGGATACATTAACGGGCTTCCAAAGCTGCTACATTACCCGACACAAAAATGCTGGACTTTCCCTCTGCTAAAATCATGATGTTTATAGAGTTGCCTCCCATTATTTAATATTCTCTTTAATATTTTACTTTTATTACAACCAAATTAAAGTTCGACTTTTTAAAGATAATAAAACACAAAGTAATCAAAACTAACGGTTATAATGCAATGCTTATAAAAATAGGGAATTTCCTATCCATTAATTTAAACTTTTGGGAAATCCCCTAGAATCTTATACGAAATTGTTGTTTGCATTGAAAATAAGAATTTGTTCTGAACGTTGCTTTTTCTCAATTTGCACGAAACATTGTATATACCGACCTGTAATCGCGATAATAACAACAACCAGTGAGTAAGAAAACTGAAACATTGCAAGAAGATAATCCTGTACTTGTTACCTTCTGCAGTGCTCAGTTTTAAAAAATCATATTTTTTTTTATCCTTGCTCAAGATAATTTTAAAATTTCTAGAATAGTGAAAAACAGAATAATGTTGTACATGCAAATAATAGCCGTATAAAAATTCGTTTTGTTTTAATTTTATTGCTGAATTCTACCGAAATCCTTGGAGTTCTTGGTTGAAATGATGTAAAAGTCCGAGAATGTAAACAAGCATGTTGGAGTCGGATAGCTCTGAAGAAGATATTGCGGAAAAGTTACGATTGTCCGAGGCTGTAGTTAATGTCACTCATCAAAATGTGACCGAACATACACTTTGCAATGGAAAGGGTATAATTTGAATATGTTTACCACTGATAAAGTCTTTGATTTTTACTTAATGTAATTTAATCAGTGTTTAACTTAATATACAACTGTATGATCAGTGCCCTGGGACATTTGTCTATTAATTCAATCATTGCTTCCCTTTTTTGTGCAACACTCTCCCTTGGTCCTACTAAAAACGCCTGCATATGCCTGCAGAGAAAATGTATACGCCCGCAGGTTTAAATGGTTGAATTTAACAATAAAATCAATAGAAATGAATAGATATCAGTTAAATAAATACATTTTTCACATTAGTATGTGGTTATAGAGGTTATGGAGTCAGAATTGTCCTCCATTCTTTGTCGTCATGACTACTACTGATCACTAGCCTGTCAACGCTGGGGTTGTGAGTTCGAATCTCAGCAGGTGTGACTAAACATCAAGTTCGAGTTAAAGTTCGAGTTAGAGGTCGAGTTTCAGTTAGAGTTCGAGTTTGAGTTAAAGTTCGAGTTAGCGTTCGAGTTATCATTCGAGTTCAAGTTAATCTTCGAGTTAACTCGAGGTATTGATTTCTAATGTCATTTATCGAGTTGCATTCCGAGTTGAAACTCGAGTTGCGGATTAAGTTTAGGGGGCGGTAGGTAAAAGATTACCTGTACAAAGGCTCGTAAGAAAATACCTAAATTTGTTGACACCACCATAAAGATATCTCTGATTTTTTCAGACCCAGAAAAATCTTTCATTTTACCCCATAAAACAGGTTAAAAACACTACTTTTTCGTCTTTTTGAACGCACCCCAAAAAATACCTGCAATTTTGACCACAAAAAATAGTACTTGCGTACGTGCAGAAAATTTTGGACAGTACCACCCCTCCCCTCTTTTGGGATTCAGTTATTGTGCGTTGGTTTTTATTCTTCGTCGTTTAATCATCTGGACACCGGATATAGGTATCAATGAATCTAGATTGGCCACCTCCTCATGCAGGGCACATGAAACGTTTCCGACCTCGTTTCCTCACGCGTTTTCATTTTCTCTTTCTCCATATGTCCCACCAACGAATGTGGAAGAGACATACATATAGTTTTACTCTTGTCCATTGAATTATGTTATTATTTCCATAAAATCACAAACTGAAAACGAAACCTGCTCCCGCAATGTCCGAAATACTTGTATTTATTTTATTCAACCCCCCTTTTAAGTATGACGTCCTCCCTAAATCGAAATGTGGATTCTGTATAATTTTAAAAAGTTTTTAAAACCTTCCTTAAAGTAATCCGTACACTGAATTGTGAGATTTAATGTTGTGATACAAAACTGTATCTTTCAAATTAATATAAAAGATGTGAATAGTTTACTGATTGTCTCAGATGAGCCGATTGCATATCATGTTAACAAAAAATAAAGGGCATGTGAGCTTTTTCCATCACTTCTTGTCCGTCATCTGCCGTCGTAAAGATTTTTGGAAAAAATCTTACACTCTAGGGTGTCTAGTAGAAAAAAGTGCCAAAGGATGCCGCAAGTCAAACCACATGGCATATGTTACTGAAATATAGAGCATATGGGTCAGACAGTAGTTTTTGAAAATTGTATTAGAAGAAATGCATTTTAGAGAAAATCTGGCAAGGTACAAACGATGAGGAGTACAAGATCTATTTGCGTTTTAATTTTTTAATTTTCGTTTAATTTTACCCGTCTTGGAGTTATTGCCCATGAATTGTCGATTTTTAGCTTTGTAGTTTTTGTTTTTTTTAAGATAAAAATCTTCCCCTCTAAAACTACTGGGCCAATTGGAACCAAACTTTGGTGGAATAGTCCTTGGGTAGTCCCCTTTCAACCAAGATTGTGACCGGAGCTAATTATAGAAAAGGGGGGTTGAAATTTTTAAAATCTTTTCCTCTGAAACTACAAAGACAATATCAACCAAACTTTACTTTAATGCCCTTCCAAAACGGTATCCGGTAATTCCGACTCCGCGACCATGATGATGCCACCGGCACCGAACTTAGTTTCACACTAGACCCTATGTGAATGCACGTTTCACCCCTCTAAATCCACCGGGCAATTTGGCCTAAATCATCATTAGGGGTGTCCAGTTTCAAAATTGTGTCGAAGGATGCACCGAACCGGCTAGAGGTTCCTGACTTGGGACATGCGCAAAAGTGCGACGGGGTTAAACATGTTTTGTGAGATTTCAACCCTCCCCTATAGCTCTAGCCAAAATTGTGGCAAATATAGTGTTTGTATGGTAGAGTCTGGTTGGCTTGTTTTGCTAGGACTGATGGTCTGCAACCGGAATAAAAGAACGCTTATATTCTCATTGACATTTTATTAAAAAAATTAAAACCTGAAATTATTAGCAGATGAAGCACTCTAAAGGCCCACGTAGCAGGATTTTATCATGTGAACTGTGAATAAAATGTTTGTAAACAACACTTCCAATTCGTCACTGAAAATTGGCATCGTTATTTGTACAAAAAGTTTGTACCAGGAACAAGTCCCTTTATCTTAAGAGAGCAGCCATTTGATTTTTGTCGAGGGGCAAATGTTTGATCCTGTCTATATGTTTCGCAGAAATTTTGGTCCTGGATTTCTTTTTACGACCTAAACTTTTATTTTCATGTAAACCAAAAATTTCCTGATCGACACAGGTCCTGCATTTTTTTCACACCTAAAGTGATCCTTTCTATATATTTCCCCAAAATCCTGGTCCTGCCTTTTTATTTCAAATTTTATTCCCACCCCCCCTAAAAATTAAATGGTTGCCCCTAACTCGAACTTCAACTCGAACCGTAACTCTAACTCGAAATTTAACTTGATAAATGACATCAGAAATTAATATCTCGAGTTCACTCGAACTACAACTCGAACTCGAATTCTAACTCGAACTCGAACTTCAACTCGAACTCTAACTTTAACTCGAACTCGATGTTTAGTCACACCCAATTTCAGCTGTGGCAGGGTGTGTTAGACTCCTATCTTAATTGACAAGGATTGCCAATTTTCCTACCGAAGGTCGGTGGTTCTCTCCGGGTATTCTGGCTTCCTCCACCAATAAAAACTGGCCGCCGCGAAATGGCCAAAATGTGCTGAAAACGGTGTAAACTAAACAACTAAACAAAATAAATTGAAAAGGGATAAAAATAATAAATATGGATGAATATTTATATAAAATGAATGGCTAAATCACAATTTTAATAGAGTTTTGGAGACCAGGAAGTATGTCTGCAATGATACAATAAACGACCGTTAATTAAAGTGTCACTTGTCTGATATCAGCTCACAAGTGTTATATCATCTAATAAACGATCATTAATTAGCGATAATATAATTAGCACAATAAAAAAAGGATATAAGTTCTATCACATTATAATATTATGCACATGCTCAATCGCGATTATTGAATATCTGCAAACAATAATTTTTATTGTCATTTAACTTTCAAAATAACCCAATAAACTTCATAAAAACATGAAATATACACTTAAAATAATATTTATTTGAAAAATATAACACTACTTTTACTTAAAATAAGATATTCATAAACATCAATCTTGGAAAAATCATGTACCATCAACTGATACATGAGAGATAGCTGAAACTCAACAATTCAATCTTTTTAGATCTCCCTTCTGTTAGCTCACCTGGCCTAAAAGGCGTCCGTCGTTAACTTTTTCAAAAATCTTCTCCTCTGAAATGGCTGGTCAGATTGGATTGAGGCTTCATAAGAATGATATGACATTTTATATTGATCCGATGAAAAACATGGCCACTGTTGCTAAAAATAGAACATAGGGGTAAATTGCTGTTTTTTGCTAATAACTCAAAAACCGTTACAGATATCGAAAATCTGACGGGGTAAAATTGATCAACATGACAAGATATACCTACCCTGAAATTTTGATGGAAATTCCAAAACCCATTTAGGAGTTATTGCCTTTTTTTCGTCAAATTTCAAAATTTTAACATTTTTGGTCATTTATCTCCAAAACTATTTGAGATAGAAGTGAAATGTAAATTTGAAGAATGTTTGCCATGTTGAGATCTACCTACCCTGAAATTTTACAGGAAATCCCAAAACCAATTTAGGAGTTGTTTCCTTTTTTTCAAATTTTCAAACTTTTTTCATTCAAAAATCTTCTCCCCTGAAACCACTGGGCCGATGGGTTTGAAACTTAATAGGAATGATCTATGACATGTCCTCTACAAACAATCCTCAATTTATTTTGATCTGACATAAAACATGGCTGTCGTAGCTAAAAATAGAATATAGGGGTGCATGTGTTGTTTTTGGCCTATAACTTAAAAACCGTTACAGATATCAAAATCTGACATGGGGTAAAATTGATCAGCATGACAAAATCTACCTACCATGAAATTTTGAAGGAAATCCCAAGACCCATTTAGGAGTTATTGCCCTTTTTTCATCAATTTTTCAAAATTTAACATTTTTCGTCATTTATCTCCAAAACTATTTGAGATAGAAGTGAAATGTAAATTTGAAAAATGTTTGCCATGTTGAGATCTACATACCCTGAAATTTTAAAGCAAATCCAAAAACCCATGTAGGAATTATTGCCCTTTTTTTGTCAAATTTTGAAAAATTTAACGTTTTTGCACTGTCATCCATTGCCCGACAAAAGGACCAAAAATAATACCAACATATAAACATCCACATGGAATTCATAAAAAACTCAGAAACCACTGAACCAAAGTTGCAATAGTCTTTAGGTGATCCCTTGAAGAATACTGTCCAGCATGTCAGCGCTCCAACCAGGACTACCACCATCAGGGAACATATTTTAACATTAAACCTTATGAAAAATAAATCTTCAACAAATTTTCCCTGAACAATTGAACCAATTGCAACAAACTTGGTCAAATAGTTGATTAATTGTCCAATGAAAACCAGACTCCAGGTGAGCGATACAGGCTCTGGTGAGCCTCTTGTTGTATATCTATTTGGGTCCACATGATAGAAGTAGTAATCAAGTTGGGAACAAACCCTCAACTGAGGGAATGTCCATCTCACAAGGGGTAAAGTTCGTATGATTGAAATTAAGTTTTATAATTTTGTCTTTTTATTTAAAAGGGCAAAAAATCATGTAGAATTTTTTAGCTTCTTCCAAAGAGCAATATTTGTATAAAATTACCATATTTTATGGAAATGGTTTGTTTTGACTAGATAGGATACATATAGTGTTGTTTTTGTAATGTTGTAGCAAACTGAGACATATCAATGATATTATGTATACAGTACAGTCAGTCTTTCCTGTATTTTGCAGGGAAGTGGAAAACAGCTGTGGACAATTAGAATAATCCACTCAAATTGCAGTATGCTCACTCAGAATTTGAGTGATCATTTGGTTAACAATCAGTATATTTGAAAAAAAAACCAATTTAATATCAAAATATTTTTGTATAATTTCATACCAAATAATACACAATACATGATAAGATACACAGTTATTAATAAAACTAAAAATTGGTGGATTTGAGTGGAATGCAAAAATCAATCTTCTAATGGTTTCTGTGGATTTGAGTGGGTACCACAAATTGTGAGTGGGCAAGGAAACCTAAGAAATTTGAGTGTTGTCCACTTGTGGACTGTGGAAAATCACTGTGTCACACTGACCATATTTATTTATTTTATATAGTACAACAAAAGCCAGCAAAATTTAAGTCACCTGTCACCTGTTACGTAGTGTTATGCCACCTTTATAAGATAAACCAATTCTTCAGACAGCAGTCTGCTTGAAGCATTTAGTATTTTCCTGAGGATGTGGAAGAATGGATCTTGCAGACTAATATCCATTGTCCAAGCTTTTGAAATATTTATACATCCACATTTGCACACATTAGTCAATAAAACTACTTAAAATGTTTTAGGAAACTGTAACCACTGTACAGTCCATGCAGCATATCTACAAAATGTATATACAGGTTATATTTATGCTTGAGTGGCTTTGGTAAAATTTTTGCATTTTTAAATAATCTTTATTTGAATTTACACCCAGAAGGGTCAATCAAATTTGCCAACATACAAATTAGAACACAACAAAAATTGCATGGCATTAACTATATTACATCAAGTCTGAGAGCATAACTTTGACCGACGTGAACCTTTTTTTATCTCAAATCTAGTGATTGTTTAATAAAGGTACTAACTGTCAATAAAAGTTAAATTTTCGGATTTAAGATGTCTATTGATGACAAAGATGAAAAAGATGCTGAACCTGATTCTATTTCCGCATAAAAATTAACTTGTAAAATGTTATTAGTTTGACAATAAAGTAAAAAATGTGACTCATATTCCACCACATTGCAAGTGGAACAAAGTCTTTGGTGGCGAGGGATATTTTTGTATCGACCCATTTATATCACTTGTTCTGAGTTTAGTTAAATTTTGACCATTTTTGAAATTTTTCTCTCGTACCAGATATTCTTCCAATTTAATCTCTTTCTTCAATTTACTGTATAGATAAAGTTTTGAGCTGTCCGTAATCTTTGAAATCTTATCTATCATTTTATTTTTATAGCATTCATGAATAGATTTAGAAAATTCTTTTTTATAAATATGTTTAATTTTAGGATAGGGCTTATCATTAATTATATAATCACACATATCTTTTCTGTTTTTTTCAAAAATGTTTGATGCTTCAGTATACAATGAGAAGTGTCCATCATCATATAACTTCTTATTAACATTATAAGCTTCTTTAATGAAGGGGTTTACATTAGTTGTTTGTATTCTAATAAAATATATCATTACTTGAATTTTGATAAATGATGTAACTGGTAAACGACCTAGTTCTGAGAGTGCAGAAATATTGCATGAGGTCTTTTTAACTCCAAGAACTGATTTACAATATTTTGATTGAACCTTTTCAAATTTAATGAACCTATGGTAGTATGTTGATGAAATTTCAAAATTAAATCATCTTAACTCAGCAACATTTGAGTCACCACAACTTAATTTTATGCATGAGTGACTTTGATTAAATTTTTGCATTTTAATCTAGTTAAAAAAATGTATGATGATATATCAATGATATTTTAGTATAAACATATTTTATTCAATAAACATACATCCACTTCAAAAAGTACAATACAAAAATATAAACATGAATGATATTTTACTACTACATCTTCTTTATATCAACACAGATCATCAACATATACATATGTAAGTCCACACGACCTCATTTTATGCTTAAGTGTCGCAGACTCCATTAAATTTTAGTGTTTGGGTTTTTGTCAGAAACATAATTAAGTACTGTGGAATCTTTATTTCTGATGGGGAAAAAAGGGAATGTAAGCAGGATATATTATGAAACTTTCATATATTTAAAATAATTCTCAAAATGATATCCGGTCATAAATAATAGATAGGAATTCTATGTGCAGGAGGCAGGGGCATCCGTGTCTAACAGACACATGATCTCTAGTTTGTTATATTTAATGAATCATTTTAAAAGATTATATATATTCTTTATTTCACAATTTTGCATGAAGAGGATTATGACCCACATCAGTGAGGACTAGGTTCAAATGCTGTGTTATTATAGCTATATGGAAAAAATGACAAAAAAATTACAGTTTATAAAAGACCTTGCATACCATTAATCAAAATCAAATGAATAGAATTAAGAAATAATTCATGGCAGCCATATATATTTGTGGAGATTTTAATGTGGGTAACAATATTTAAGCAAAATTTTATCCTGAGCATTAATGAGAGGTAAAATGTAAGCAAATAATGTTACCCATATTAAAATCTACTATGAATATATGGATGCCATGAATTCTTTCGATTCTAATATGGTAAAAAAAAGAAATTAGGTATAAACTAAGTGGTATTGTAAGGCCTATCATTTTGATTTTGGAACTTCTGAAAAAGAAATTGAAAACAGGTTATACTGGATATCTTCATAAATCAGAAAGCTTGGAGTAGATTTTTTTAAATGGAAATCATGGTATTAAAATAATATTTCATTTAAATTTTGCATGAGAATAGATGATGATCAATGATCATTACCCGAACCCCCCCTCTCTCCCCCCAAAAAAAAAGTGTGGGAGACTTTCTGAAAATGATCATCTTGAAAGACATTTTTAAGAGCAAAAATAAAAGTATTAATTCACTGACCTTGTACCACACATGAATATGCTAAAGTTTCAAGATTCTTTATACTATGAACAAATAATGTAATTTTTGTTTTTTTACAGATAATAATTTGAAAAGTGCATATAATTAAAAAAATGTGTTCAGTTGTCGAATATCCATGAATCCCGGAAGCCAGCTTATTAATGAATATAAACTGGCCAGCATTGTTTAGACAGTTGTGCCGAAAGTGGCATAAAATGCCAATAAAACAATTGACAGCGAATCAAAATTAAACCTAAATCATCATTTTTATCTGTTTGTAGGAATAAAGATATCAGAAGGAAAACAGTTAAAGAGAGGAAAAGAAATAATTAAACCATCTTTAAGGTATTTATACAAAGCAGTCTGCATTTAAAACCTTTTCATGCACCAGCTATAGACATTCCACCTATTTACTAAGTTTTACTATAGACAGAAATAACAATTTTGAGATGAAACCAATGAGAGTTAGGCATTTTTTTTTTTTTTAATAATTTGGATTACAGGGATATTGTTGAAAAGTTGAAGGGTAAAGAAAGAAAAAAAAATTACACAAAAGTGTTGAAGGGGAAAGGATAAAAAAATTCAGAATATTCTTGAAGGAGAAAGGAAAAGAAAAAAAAACAGTATGAAGATGGAAAGGGAAAAAATACTGCAGGTATTAAACCATCTGGTACTATCCATTAAAGACTTTACAATATATTAACAGTTTGGTAAAAAAAAAACAACTAAACATTTTTATAGGTGTTTAAATTTTTCCATCTGAATCATGCTTTGCATACTATTAACAACATCTGCAAAAATATAAAGCGTAGATAATTATAGATATTACACTCAATATATGTCGATTGTACTGTTTCCAGACTCTTCAAAATCTATTCACCGACCAAGTATAAATCTCAAAACTTAACCAGATTGAATGTAGAATAGATCTTGCCTAAACATTAAACCAAGCAGACATATGTACAATCAACAATACAATTGAGCTCCTTTGGGTGAATATAAAATATTCTTTCCACATTTGTAGACAGGACATAAGAAATTGTTCAGTTTCTTAGAACTTCTTGTTAGCACATTCAATAGATTTTGTGTTGAACAGAACTTAAAAAGTTGAACATAAAACCCTATGGGAAAATTGACTTATTAATCTTCTTGTCTGAAATCAGTAAGCCAATTGAAACCAAATATAGTAGCAATGGTCTTTATATGGTCCTTTATCAGAATTTTATCCAAAGACCTGGACCACCGTCCAAGATGGCTGCCACAGGCGATCTCAGTTTAACATTGGACCCTATCAAAAATTTGCTTAAAGATCTTCTCCTCTGAAACGACTGGGCCAATTAACACAAAATTTGGCAGCAATGGCCTTTAGGTAGTCCTCTTTCAGTAATTTATACGATATCCCCGCCCACCATCCATGATGGCCACCAGAGCCAAACATAGTTTAATATAGGACCCTATTGGAAAATTGACTTATTAATCTTCTTGTCTGAAATCAGTATGCCAACTGGAATCAAACTTGGTAGCAATGGTCCTTTATCATAATTGTATCCAATGACCTGGACCCCAATCCAAGATGGCTGCCACAGCCGAACTTAGTTTAACATAGGACCCTATGAAAAATTCACATAAAGAACTTCTTGTCTGAAACCATCAAGCCAATTGGAACCAAATTTGGCAGCAATGATCCTTAGTTGGTCCTCTTTCATAAGTATATCTGATGACCCCACCCACCATCCACGATGGCATCAGAGCCAAAAATATACACTGAAGATGATACCCAGATGAAGAATACAGGCTGCTGGGAACCTCTAGTTTGAATTCAAATTATTTTTCTGCCTATGAAAACTCACACATTTCATTTATGTTAATTTTCTCCAGAAATTATGTTTTTCTTTTGACATTGTTGTTTTTGGTAAATTTAATTCTCATTTCTCCAAAGCCACAAATAATATTTATAGCCTTGTATGAAAAAAGAAAATTTAACTGAATTTCAGATTGACAATCCTTCATTGTGAAAAAATACCATTTCTTTTTAAGGCCGTCTGCAGAAGAAAAAGAAGAGGAAGATGCCACATTTACTCAAGGCGTTAAAAGTTTTGTTGCCAAAAAATTATCAGAACAATTAGACAGGTATTATTATTATATATAATATATAATGATAAAAAGTGTATTGCTTCTTGGTATTATCAGCAACAGATTTAAATGTTATTTTTATCTAACATGTCTTATTTTACACAAGTCAATTATTTTGACTGCCCTGGTTGTTTTGTGGTATGGTGCTCACTTTGAGTTTGGAAGGTCTTGGGTTTGAGCCGTGGCGAGGTCAAATCAAAGACATTAAAATTGGTATTTGCTGCTCCTCTGCTAAGCACATGGCATCTAGGAGTAAGAGAAAAATGGACTGGTTGGCTTGGAGTCAGTAAAATGTGTCCAGGTGGGGTAATATGTCTTCCTGCGGATTATTACCTCATGGATAAGCATATTAAAAAATCTTGACTCAGCATGTTGGTCTAGTACAAAGCGGAGTTCATATTCATATCAAATCAACATTTTCTTGTCCTGATACGCATGTAATAATTGCCACATGACGTTAAACAATAATTCTTCATCCATCCATCTTTTTGTCTCATTTCTCCCAATCTATTTTGTATCTTAGTTTCTATGTAATCATTAATTACATTTGTACTGTCTTGAAACCTCAATTCTGTAATGGATTTTACTCCATCTTGAAAGTCTAAATGCTGGAATATTAAGGCAGTTTTTGTTAATTAATTAACTTTGTTAGGTTGTCCAAGGAAAATTTTTATCATTATTTGTAAAGAGTTAATTTTTAAACCTCATGCATGATTTGAATGGTGAATTGACCTTAATTTCATGCTCGAGTGACTTTGTCACTTTTTCATGGTTAAGTCTATTTCCCAGAAACTGTAATACCTAGACCCACTGTATTTGGTCAATAGATAGCTCTTGGTGGCTACATCTCAGTCTGACACCTGCCTTTTGACCTTGACTTCAATTTCATGCTTGAGTGACCTGCATCACATTTTCATGGTTAAGTCCATTTCTCAGAAACTGTAATACCTAGGCCAACCATATTTGGTCTACAGATAGTTCTTGGTGGGTACATGCTAGTCTGACACCTGGCTTGGGACCATGACCTAAATTTCATGCTTGAGTGACTTTGCCACTTTTTCATGGTTAACTCAATTTCTCAGCTACTAGAATACCTAGACCCAGATAGTTCTTGGTGGGTACATTTCAGTCTGATGCCTGGTTTGTGACCTTGACGTCAATTTCATGCTTGATTGACTTTGTCACTTTTTCGTGGTTAAGTCCATTTCTCAGAAACTGTAATACCTAGACCCACTGTATTTGGTCTATTGATAGTTCTTGATGGGTACATGCCAGTCTGACACTTGTATCTGGACCTTGATCTCAATTTCATCCAAAAAAATCCAAGTCCTTTTTTAAGTAACTTTAATACCTAGACCCATCCGTGTTTGGTCTATAGATAGTTCTTAGTGGGTATATGCAAGCCTGACACCCGTCTCTGGACTTTGACCTCAATTGCATGCTTAGGTGCTGTATACGATAGATGTGTATATAAAAAACTTATTACATTTTGCCTTTTCAAGCTGACTTATTGGTTAGTATAGGGAAATGTTTACTATATGCTGAGTAATAGTATTTGGGGAATGCTTCATGAAATAGTTCATGCTTGAAGTGTGTATATTATAGGCTTGAATTTCATGAGAAAACTCACGATATGATATGTATTATGATACTTACTTTTGATACCAGTGTATCATGTACTTTGTTTATTAACTTTGTAACTCAAAATTTACTTTCAAATTGGCAAATAAACAAACATTGTACAACACTAAACTTTTACTCTGAAAGATACAATTAAATAAAATAAAAAAGTCTATTAACCATTAAATTTTGTAGAAAAAAGAAAGAAAAAAAAAACTGATACCCAATACTATTGACAATGCAACTGAAATTTTTCCCACCAAAAACTGAAACCACTCTGGGGATTCAAAAATTTAACTGGCAACTGTGCATCAAATCTGGAAATGTATCGCAATTCTGAAGTAACAATAAGATATGTGTATTGTTGGAGTGTACCATCAATAATATATAGATTGATTTTTGCAGCCAATTTTGTAGCTGTACTCATCTGTAATTTACTAGAATTGAACACGACTAGTGACAAATACCATGGAATAACATTCGTTGATTTTTTTAATTCAGAATTTTGTAAATATTAAACATTATATATCAGGTAAATTAGAAAATGTGAATTATATTGTCTCAATAAATTTTTGCAGAATGATTGATCTATCTGACTGCTATGTAAATGATGTGAGTACAGAAATAGATGCAACAGATATAATAGGTAAATATTGTGTAAATGTTGAGAGTACAGGAATAGATTATATAAGGTATATGTTGTGTAAATGTTGTGAGTACAGGAATAGATGTAAAAGATATGATACATAATTATTGTGTAAATGATGTCAGTACAGAAATAGATGTAACAGATATATTAGGTCAATATTTATCAAATAGTTCATGACACTGAGGGTCATATGGCAGTATATGGACCAGTTGGTCACCTGACAAAATTATATGGACCGAAGCGAAGCTGAGGTCCATATAATTTTTGGAGGGCGACCAACCCGTCTCTATACTGACATTTGACCCCAAGTGTCATGAACTATTTGTTATATTATACTTTTCTGTGATTTAATATTGTGTAAATATTGATAGTAAAGGAATAGATGTAACAGATGTAATAGGTAAATATTGTGATTACAGGAATAGATTATATTAGGTATATGTTGTGTAAATGTTGTGAGTACAGGAATAGATGTAACAGATATGATAGGTAAGTATTGTGTAAATGATGCCAGTACAGGAATAGATGTAACAGATATATTAGGTAAATATTGTGTAAATGATATGAGTACATAAATAGATTATATAAGGTAAATATTGTGTAAATGATCCGAGTACAGGAATAGATGTAACAGATATAATAGGTAAATATTGTGTAAATGATGTGAGTACAGGAAAAGATTATATTAGGTAAATATTGTGTAAATGGTGTGAGTACAGGAATAGATGTAACAGATATAATAGGTAAATATTGTGTAAATGATGTGAGTACAGGAAAAGATTATATTAGGTAAATATTGTGTAAATGGTGTGAGTACAGGAATAGATGTAACAGATATAATAGGTAAATATTGTGTAAATGATGTGAGTACAGGAAAAGATTATATTAGGTAAATATTGTGTAAATGGTGTGAGTACAGGAATAGATGTAACAGATATAATAGGTAAATATTGTGTAAATGATGTGAGTACAGGAAAAGATTATATTAGGTAAATATTGTGTAAATGGTGTGAGTACAGGAATAGATTATATAAGGTAAATATTGCGTAAATGATATGAGTACAGGAATAGATGTAACAGATATAATAGGTACATATTCTGTAAATGGTGTGAGTACAGGAATAGATGTAACAGATATGATAGGTACATCTAAATATGGTTCAGTTAGTTTTTTATAAACCACAGATTAGTTAAATTTATCATAAAGCTACATGTATTTCTCTTGTATTTTTGTACAGGTATCAAACTTCTTTCTTCATCTAAAAGTGAAATATCAGCAGATGACGATGGAAAAATTGCTGAAAGTAAAAATAGTCAAAAGAAAAGAATTTATAGTTCAAGTAGTGACAGGTAAATACATTGAATTGCAGTTTATTCACTGAACTAGGCTGCGGTTCAGTATAGTATATGTTAATTTCATTTCATTAATGATTATTTAGCAGTTTTAAAGGGGAGGAACTATAAGTTGTAACTACATAATACTATAGTACATCAGAACTTTGACACAAAAGGGGCCAAACAACATAAAAAAAACCCCGCAAAAGTTCACAGTTTTAAAATTAATTTTAGGGAAGAGATTAAAAAATTTGGGATAGTAAGGTACAAAATGTATAGCTATTTCAGTTAGTTACTGCAGTTTCAAGGTACACAAAAGGCATAAATTTTTTGGAGATTTTAACGAGCATTAATTCTTGGTGCATTTATCAGTTTGAGGCCCTTTGGTTAATAATGGTAGGTTGAGACAGTGGCATGCTTTAATGATTTTGATATGTATTAAATATTAAAAAAGAAAATTGAACAAGCCAACTATATCTATTGCTTTTATCATCTACAGCTAAGTTTTAATAAACATACAATACATATTCAAGGTGGGAAAATATACAATTTAGTTGGGTGAGATTTAGTGACCATATTTCCATGTTTTACAGCGAGTCCAAATCAACTTTATATTTTCCAACAATGACTTTGCATTGTCTTTGTCCTGCAATCATAAAGTTGCCACTTTAGATGCTAAAAATTATGTTTAAAGTTGAAATCCATCTGCCGTGAAAACACGGGAAATGCTATGACATAATTTGGCACATTTACTATGGTACGTGCCCTCCTTCTGTAAACAAGTATCAGTAGAATTTATTAGGTCATTAACTTATACGACTCAAATTTATTCTACCCCTGTTATTAGACAGGTAATTGCTGATTGCAGGATAAAAAAGAATTTAGAATAAATAACTTAGCATTTTATAAGTGATCAGTAATGACCAGCAAATATTTGTTACAGTTCTGAAGAAAATGAACGATTGGCTGAGGCAGCTGTTTCACATAGATTTATAATTGAACAAAGCAGACTTACTTGTGCAGAAACAAGTGGGTTAAAGAGTGAAGAGAATGGTAGTCCTTCATATGGAGAAGGAAAATCAACTCAAGGGGAAATAATCCATGTTGGACAAAGTGGAGATAATCCATCTCATAAAGATTCACAGAGACAGTTACCTAATAACCATACTGTAGACAATGTGAAAAAGAAAAAGAAGAAAAAGAAAAGACATAAAGAAGAAATCAAATAAAGACTCTATTTGAATTATGTTTTGCATTTAATTTTATCAGAAACAGAAAATTTCTAAAACAAGGATCTATATCTATCCATCCATCTCAATTTTCTTTCATTTTTTTGTCAGCAATTAGTTAACATACATTTCTGTTCGACTCGTCCCTGAGGCTATAATTACCTTAGTTGACACTCCAGTACTGGCATAAACATACTTTAAATTAATTATAAAATTTGTAAATTTTTGGAAACCAAATTTTATACCACACACATAAATTTAGATGGTAACTGGTTTCACCTTCATGGAATTTTGGCATTTTACCTGTGTTTCAACATTTTTTATTATTTTTTTTAGTTACTATATGCCTCTGGCTTTGGCTGTCGGTCATCTGAGCACGATTCACATACAAAACTGGGAAATTTCAAATTCTCTCAAAGATAGGCACTAATCAATGTGTTATGACTTCAACATTTGTTTTCTACTACAAAACAATTTATTTTTCACTTTTTCACTATTTTTGTAACTGAAGCCATATATCATTTGAATGCTCTCATTATTTTGCATGTATTTTTCCCTGTAAGATTCTTCAAATGAAATACTAAGTCCATTGGATGGTGATGGAAAATGGTTGTCCCTTGTTAAGGCAGAGCAACACCCTTAAAGACTTCCCTTATATGTGAAAAAGAGAGATGGCTAAAATTTTCAGCTACTGCCCCCATCAAGGTAAATCTGAAAATAAAGGAACAGCTTTTTGATTGCAGTTCTTCACCTTAATGTCACAGTGACAGCCTTCAACACAGAAATGTGTTATTGATTCAAAAGCCTTTATTTTCATAATAGCATGATTTTGGTACTTATTACACACAAATCTGGTGGTTTGCAGTAAGAAAAATCAGGTATCTGAAATTCAAGACCAATATTTTTGTCAACCAATGCCTTTTATTGTAAGATTAAGAAACCTTCATTGTAGGGATGCTGACAGCATTTTCGCAGATTTTGGAAAAGCAAAGGTTAATTATATCAAAATTTCTACCTTAACCAACATTTAATGGTCTTATATTTCTTTTCTCATTGCTTTTCCTGAATATGCAAGAAACATGTTTTGCTTAATGTTGAGCAGCCAACAAAGGAATGCTAGAATTGTCAACTCCAAACCATATTGGTTTAATCCAAGCAACTGGCTAAAAATTAAACACAGCATTGGTAACAACATGGTTTTATTTGAGTAGTGACAAAAACAGTAATGAGATCATACATAAATAAACATTCAATATCTTACAAAAATACCAGTAACATTTAATAACAAAACCCTCAAATACAAACATGTTATTTTAACATACAAAAAAGCTCCAACATACTATACACTTATATAAACAAATTATCTCAGATTATTGATTATGATAATTAATATAATTAATATTTTAGGATCATGAATATACTGGTACTTCACTACATGTATGTAAAGAGGATGTTTTATTGTAATTACTTTTTAATTAATGCACTGAAGCAAAAAGCAGAACATTTAAAACGTAGTAATGAAGTTGTTACAGTTCAATCCTTTTCTGTAAATTGTGTCAACCAAAACCATTCAAAGGTTAAGACTGGATTAGTACATAACATCTTTGATTGGATAGAATGTGTAGCAATAATTAAATCAACAGTATGTACATTAAACACGACTAACGGGAAAAGGGGACTGCATTAAATTAAACACATACTAGATCTGATAAATATGTTATTTATGGAAATAAATTTGGTATTTCAAGGGTTATGCAAGCATGAATATCACATTCCAAGTATATTGGAAATAGTACTGTAAATGCATTCTGGAAATTACTTTAAATAGTATTTAAAATGCAACAAAAAGTTTTCACAAATTCCATTTGAAAGTCAAAGGGCTGACACCGTGTGATACTTAGTACTTTCCACTCACAAAGCTAAACTAATCTAAGTTAATGACATTAAAATCTCACCATTGCAATAACAAAACACAAAAGCATGAAAAAGTCATCTAATTTTTTAACTTTGTTCAAGCTAAATAATTTATATCTGTACTTTTAATAGTTATATTCACATTAGATTTTTATAGTAGCTTACCTGATAATGTTAGTCCTTTTCTTACAGATATCACATATGCATTTATTGCAATTATGAAAGTGCTTTCATTTTTCAATCTTATTATTTTTTTGCATCAGGCTACACAGAAAATTACCTAGATTCCATTTTCCTCCAACCTCTCAAAGACGGGGATAAATGGTCCTCAATGGTGCTTCAGATCAATTGAACTTTGACGATTGCAATACTGGTATACTTGTATTGTCTATAATTACACCTTATATAAGAAACAAGGCTTTTTATTGGTAGATAGGTCAGGCCATTTAATCACCAATCATCTCAATTTCCTTTTACTGAATACAAGTGGGGTATTTGCCATGTGAATTTTTCTTTTTTTACCCTTGTAGAGGGGTAGTTCCAAAATATTTTCTTTTAGCAGGACATTTAAAACATTTTAATGATAACTGGGTTTTAGTAATAAATTTTTTGATATTCAGTGTAATTAAACAGATACATCATAAGCAGTCAGGACATTTGCAAAAAATATCAGTATTGACACTAAACATCCCTCGCTTAGAAGCTTGTGATATGTCACTTGTATTTTTTCCAAATCTCCTTCCCAATCATAATACATCTGTTTATAATACTGGTAAAAATACAATTACCAATAAAAAACACAAATTATTATCCTCAATCTTGATGTGAACTGAAAGTTCACGTAAAAAACATCTATGAAATGGACATTGTCCAAACTTACATCTAATAACTACAAATTCTCTGATAATTTTCTACAATTTTCAAAGAAACAAACATTCACACAACTTTATAATTACCACTTTCATACAATTAACACTAAAAACATTTAAAGCAGAGTTACTGTATTGGTTTATGTAAACAGAATGTTTTATATTAAAATAACAACAAAAACAAATCAATCTGAACATGAATTAAATATGTATAAAAAACTTCTTTTTATAGATAACATGTATGACTGACTGACTGACTGACATATATATATACAGTCGAAAATGGTTGTGTCAAACACTCTTTATTTGAATACTGTAGATAAAATCTGATACCCGAAACAAATTTTTGCCGGTTAATTCCAAGTAAATTCAACACTGTTTATTAAAAAAAAAGCTTGAGTCATTTACAATGGTTGCATTGAGCTATTTCTATAGTCCCCAAGTCCAAAAGTTATTATTTTACTACATGTATTCGGAAGTCGAATCTGATAAACTTATTTGATCAGATGTATTTTTCCTTCCATATAATGTAAATTCTAGCTTACTTATAATTCATATATTAAACATGTAATTGTAAAGATTGTTATTTTGAAATGTAATTGACATTGATGAAAATTCAATGTCTTTTCACATTTTTTATCACATTTAGAAAAGGAAATTTATAATGAAAACAATCAAAATACACAATAATAATATTGTGTGTGTGGATTATTAAAGTCAAGGTCAAAATGGAATACAGATGATTAGAAGCATTTTCTATAATTCTCCTATTAAAGTTTCAACACAACCAAGTTTCACTGTATATTAAAAACAAAATATTCAAAAATTCTTGCCTCTTGTAATACATACACAAACACCAAGATTTTGAATATAAAGCCTTTTTCATCAGATAAACTTTATTTATTTTTTGGAAAGGCAAAAACTTTCAAAAAATTGTGAGCACTATTTTTATAACAGGTCTTAACAAGAAGTAATTCTCTGATTGTCATCCCATGCATGTGATTGTGAAGAAAACAAGCATTCTGAGAGTATTGCCGAGCAATACAATGACCCCTACCAGCTTGAGCTGTGATAAAATCCCACCAAATACTCCTCGACTCTGTGAATCAATGCAGACGGAGTGATTCCTAAAAATCCTAAAACCGTATTTTCAAGGGTTACACAATAATTACCCGATCAGCCTGAAACTCTAACTTAATCTGTAGCTCATCAGTATAAGCTGACTTACCAAAAATATGATCATTTGGTAAAAGGGTTTGTTAAAAAACAGTCTGGAAAACCATTATTTTGGCAATAATTCTCACAATGATTATCCAATCAGCATGTAACTCAAACTTTGATACGTAACTCGTCATTATAAGCTCACATACCAAAAATAAGATCAGTTGGTTATAGAGTTTCTGAAAAAAGTCCGGAAAACTGTAGTGACTAACAGATGGACGGACAGAGTCCAAACTGCTAGTCCACTTTGGCATTGTCAGTAGCGGACTGGAAAGGGGAGGTTTAGTGAATAAGACAACTCTCAACAAACATTGTTTACTTACAGACAAGTACTTGTTGTTTGTTTTGATCTTTACATTCAGTCTAGTAATCAAAAGTTAATAAAACAGTCACACAAATCCTTTACACTTTTTAACAAACTTATAAATAAAACACTTGCATCTCTCTCTGTATCTAAACATCAGATTTCACAGAGTAGTGTTAATTCAGAAATTAATTCCAATGTTTTTTTTTTTTTTTATCATTATTGCAGTAAATATGACAGTTAATATTAATATAAGAGCAAAAGCTTGCGCCTTTATTATCAATATTCTATTACTTGTTGTAAAATAACCACATTAATTAGTTGGACATGACTAACTTTCAGATTTAAAATGAAAAAAATACATGCATAAATTCCCAATGAAAAGTATTTGCTTGGCCATACCAAGTCGATTTCTAGATTGTCTCCCATTATAGATGATAGATGAATTGTTGTTTAACATCCAGTGGCAGCCAGGTGCATATCAGGACGAGAACATGGTGATATGATAATGAATATGATCCCTGCTTTGTACTTGACCGACACGCTGAGCCAGATGTTTAATGTGCTAGCTCACAAGGTAACTGTCCGCAGAAAGACATATCACACAACTAGGACACATTTTTTGGATTCCGAGCTGACCAGTAGATCTTTGCTCCTACTCCTAGATGATGTGTGCTTGGCGGAGAAGCAGCAAATAACAATTTTAATGTCTTTGGTTTGACCCGGGCGGGGATCGAACCCCCGATCTTCCACACCCGAGCCGAGCATGCTACCATGAGACCACTGAAGCCGTTGTCTCCCATGAAAAAGGATGGTTATCTTTATAATAAACATCCAACTTATTTTAAAAGTTACATGTACATTATGTCAAACCACACTAGGCAATTACTAATTTCATGCAGTTGAATAGGTGAGTAAATGTACATGTATGTTTATTGTATCAATATTCAACACTTTTGGTGTTATTGTAACACATTTATAAGGCCTGATACACATCATTCTTCTAGTTAGAATTTAAGGGCAGAAGGATAAATGTTTTTTGATAATGGGCAGTATTTCGGGTCTGGAAAGGGAAAACAAGATTATGTCAACTTAAAGAAACAACAACTATTTGTTTGTTTAGTTGGGGTTTTACGCAGTTTTCAGCACATTTGGCTATTTTGCGGCAGCCAGTTTTTATTGGTGGAGGAAGCCAGAGTACCCGGAGAGACGATCCTTATCAATTAAGATCAGAGTCGAACACACCCCGCCACTGGTGAGATTCAAACTCATAACCTCAGCGTTGACAGGCTAGTGATCACTAGTAGTCATGAAAAACTACTTAGACTACTCGGCCACCTAGGCACCCAACAACAACTATTAAATTATCTAATGCTTCTTTTGATTTAATGGTAGCCATTGTTCCCTGTTTTTACCCCTGTTTGAGTTTTAAATATCCAATAAGTGATGTCTAGAAAAAACTTTAAAACTGGCATGAAAAGTTCAATAAAAATTATGTATACGTACAAGCACATTATGTGTTTGGTGATGATAACAGCACACTGCTAAAAAAATTTCCATGTAACGGATGTGGCACACAATTAAAGCTCATTTTCATAAAAATAGTATAGAAAGAAGAGCATAAAAATCTTCCGGGCCTTAAGGTAGAAGCAACAAACACTGCATGCTCAGAGATTCTACAAACAGCTTGGTATAGCCTGAAATACTTTGTATCAGTGGCTAATTTGACTGTTTTGCACATTCAATATTATGCATCACAAGTTAAAATATTACTACGAATATCACAAATAACAAATAATATCTGTTTTTAAACATAAAGCCCTGATATATCTCAGATGAAATTACTGAAATTCAGTCACACAATGTTTGATGCAAACGTTACATACATGTACCAATGAAGTAATTTTATTTGTAACCGAACATGAGTTTTCTGAAACAGACATGACAAATGGCTTTCTTTATAAAGCCTGACTAGACTGGTTAAGCAGTGATCAATGAATTGCAAGTGTTACTGGTTAGGTACCATATCATGATGATGATGCAAGATGTAAGATTTTGATACACTTTTGAATTGTCTAAGGCAATATCCAAGATGAAATTACATTTTTTTTGTGATTTCAGTATTACACAGGTTCATTAACCAAAATTTGTTTTTTTATATTACAGCTGCTTCTTTGTGATAAAAGTAATTTTTCAATTTATCTCTAAATCAGTGATCTGCTCTTTCCCCCTAAAAAATGATCAACTACTTCTGCAATCAATCAACTAACCATATATTATTATTAATGATATGAAATGCTATATGACAACATGAAAAAAGATAAACAATAAAATATGTTTGAGCTGAAGATGGTATTGAACTGTAATAATAGAATTATATTGCAACAAACTGATGATGTCAGAGCTACAATGTTTATTGGGATGCTACTGTCATCATGTCCTCACCAGGTGACGGCATCCTGCTGTCATAAGCGACAGATAGCCTTGTTGTTTACTTTGTAAATAAATCCATGTCCTGAAGATGTTTACTCAAACTGATAAATACAGATTGTGTACCAACTTTTTCTGTATCAATGTTATGACAAGATGGACTGCTAAACTGAGTTCTGTACCTAAAATGATTTAAAAATAATTCTAATTTTGGAAAAAAAATAATCTCAGAATTTGTTTATAAATTGTTTATAATAAGTTTCAATTAAGTTACAAATCTGGGTCCCGTTTCATAAACCTTCGTATGACTACAGTAAGTCGTAAGTGTGATCAGATTTCTGGTTTTCAATGTCTTCGTTCTATTGACGTCATGGAACCAGTCTAGATCCTAGTCATATGAATGTTTGTGAAACGGCACCCAGATTTCTGGACTTTTAAAAATTTTGTATACTTCAAAAAACAATCTGACATGTTCTAAAAGTCATCAAGGTTCAAAGTTTTAGAAACAAACCTAGACCTGTCTTATAACTTCACATCTGTTTGCGTTGATTTTGTATTTTTCACAAAAATTCATAAATCATAAAAAATGCAAATTGAATAGTGACTTTTACAGTTTTATGTAGGACACTCAAAAGAATTATTGTGATTTTACTTTAATTCAATATCTTTATAATTAATTTAAGGCCATAGATGTATTAAGTTTGAATGATATAATATTGATATACAAACCTCTGTATATGGATGGGACTTTGGTTTTACTGGTTTTCCACGGATTAAAGCATAACAAAACAATGTTATAAACATCACAACCAAAAAATAGCTGGTATGCATTAAGTGGAGATTTATCACAGAACGATCTTCCTGTAAACAGAGAGTACATTACTGTAAATTCACAAAGTAATGCAATGTTTTTATTATTGAAAAAATTGTTTCAGAATAAATATCATAATATTTAATGCACGTTTTCTTATTGTATTAGTTATATAGTTTTACACTTTAATACTAAATGCATTAATTTCTTACAGTACTTTCAACAAATATGATATTTTCTTTAGAAACATCACAGACTCTTTTAAGAAAAGCCAACTAGAATACTGTGATGTGATCATCACAAAGGGCCCGGCTGCATATATATTACTGTAGAGAACAGAAAAATATTTCAAGGGACTGATAGGGTATTGTTAATATACAACATGTACAACTTCCACATAAACTTGGTTAAAATGGATAAAAAAAAATGTAGAATCTAGAGAGCACTAACAAGAAGTTGATATGGAAAAACTACGTAAAGTGCAGTAATTCCATAAAAAATTATCCAATAGCACTCGTTTTCAAATTTGATCAAGGTATTGTCCATATACACCTGCCATATTAATTTGGTTGAAATCCATTGAGAAATGTAGAATTGAGAGCGCTACATAAAAAATTATCCAATAGTGCTTGTTTTCAAAATTGATCAAGGTATTGTCCATATACACCTTCCATATAAATTTGGTTGAAATCCGTTGGGAAATGAAGAATTAGCATGATTAGGGGGGCTAACAAAGTTGATATGGAGAAACTAAGTCAAGGGCAGAAACTCCCACAAAAATTATCGGATAGTGCTTGTTATCAAAATAGATCAAGGTAATGCCCATATACACCTTCCATATAAATTTAGTTGAAATCCGTTGAGAAATGTAGAACTGAAAGCACTAACAACAATTGTTGACAGACAGATGGACGCAGTGAAAACTATAGGGTCCTGCATCATCCGATGCGGTCCGTAATAAGAATATGTAATGTCATAATGATATTATCTGTCACATAAACAACAATGGAAAAACTTTAAAACTAGAAATTGTGTCTGTAATATATGGATGTCCTGCCTAAAACATAGGTCGTAATGTATGAATGCTCAGTACTATCCCAGGCACATCCACTGATGAAGTTTCATGGAAACACTATGCTTAGTTCCAAAGAAATGAACCTAAACACAAAAACTTAACCAGAGTCGCTCAATTGTAAAATGTAGATCATAATGACCCAATTATTGTATGACTGCTCAGTACTACCTAAGGCACATCCTATGATGAAGTATGCTTAGTTCCAAAGATATGACTATAAACGCAAAACTTAACCAGAGTCGCTCAAGCATAAAATGTAGGACATAATGACCCAACTATTGTATGACTGCTCAGTTCTACCCAAGCCACATCCACTGATGAAGTTTCATTGATACACTATGCTTAGTTCCAAAGAAATGAACCTAAACGCAAAACTTAACCAGAGTTGCTCAAGCATAATATGTAGGTCATAATGACCCAATTATTGTATGACTGCTAATTACTACCCAAGGTAAATCCACTGATGAAGTTTCTTTGATACAATATGCTTACTTCCAAAGAAATGAACCTAAACGCAAAACTTAACCACATAGTTCAGATGTATGTACAGACAGACAAGGGTAACTCTATATTCCCCATCCACATTGGTGGGTGGGGCATAAAAATTAAAATTCCAGAGTACCGTAATAACCCTAATTATTGGACGGCCTAATTATTCGACACTTTTGAAAATTCAAGGAAAATTGAATTTTTTGATAACTCTATTTTTTCGACGATTTCAATATTGTCAAAGTTACAATCGTTGTTCTCAGGTGGTGACAGTCAGTAATTTTAACTTCTTAGGTAAGTTAATTACTTTCAGTCCTCATCAATGTTTATTTCGTATTTCTAAACCATTTAAACTATCTATCTTAATAAATTTGATTGAAACATGATCGATTTTTAAGTAAATTTTATTGAATTTTTCCTACCTGGAAGTTTACGTTTGAAAAGAAATCCGAAACGAGTTCGGAACAGAATTGTGTAGTCGCGTTTCTCAGAGAAATAAATTTAAAAAACTTGAAATGAAATGAATAATGTTTTTACAAAACAAATCCTCTTATCATTGTTTATAAGACATTTAAATGTAATAGTTATAATATTTATAAAAAGACAATGAGACTACAAACGTAAAATGTGTTGTAAAAATCATTTGTGAGATGCTCCAAATCCAGATCATAAAAATCATTTATGAGATGTCCACATATCAGTCAACAACATGGCGGGTCGTTTGAAGTTTGCTACTGTTTTCGTCTTCAACATTCAATTAACTTAATTTGAAGGTACAAAAAGATAAATCATGAAAGCAAAATCAAATAACAATAATGCAAGTATGAACCATTATTTTGATTGCATATTCTTAAAGTACATTGACCAGGTCGATCATATGGAGTCAAAAAATGACAACGATGTGGACGGAAATATGAAAACTCTATTTTTCCCAAATTTCCAATTTTCCTAAAAAATAGGTGTATTTTAGTGTCCAATAAATAGAGTAATTATGGTAATTCCTTCACTATTTTTGTAGAAATTTGAGAGTTAAAGCAAGGAATAGAGTGACTCCCTTTTTAATTAAGATACGAAAGAAGATACATGTATGTGGTAAATGTGAAAAAAAAACAACCCTGTAAAATAATCTGAAAAGTATTCCAAAAATACACTGATCATGAAGCCTTTAATACATGGTGTGTGTTTACAATTATCAAATCCACAAAATGTGTAAAATAAAACTATACTCCAAATTTTTTAATTACATAATTAACAAAAAGAATCCTGCAACCACCAACAAAGGCTCCTGATTTTGTTTTATTTTACCTCCACATATGTAATACTTACAAGGGTTAACATCATATTGATGTTTGGGTCTCTGGAATGTTTTATAGTAAGATGTGGACTTTCTGGACAGGCTTTCTTCCCTCCAGCCATGCTATTTTTATGAATGGCAACCATTTTACTATGGTACTCTATCCCTGTTTCATTCATTCCATAGCACATACCAGGTTGCCTACAAATGTATAAAAGGATAAAACAAGATTGATCTCTGTTTCCTGTATTAAACATGCTAAGAAATCAGCTTAGAAAGGTTTGAAAATTATTCATTTTCTATTAATTTTTTTCTGGAAATCATGACAGGCCCATTTACCATGAGATACATTGGTCGGTTAGGTATAAAGGGAGGCAATTTTATTTTCTTGTTAAAGGTAGAACTATATAACTGACAGATGTTGCTTATTAAAATATGAAAATTTGCTTGCTTTTTGAAAATTTTATAAATGAATTGTGTTTTGAAATATTGAAATGTTTAGTGAATCAATGAATTTAATGAATTACACATCTCACTCTTTTAGATTTAAGAAATATAGCCAGCACAAATGATAGCTAATCCTCTCACCTGTTTATTGTATAAGCATGAATCTGGGACATTAAGCATGGACTTAGTTACTATCCTTATACTGACTGAATACCACTCCTTTATGGCTTGTTGTTGCTAAGAAGTGGACCTTACTACATAACATATCCAAAAAATAATCATGCATAGAAACATGAGGTGTATAAATTTATAAACGGATCTTCATTATATACATGAAATGTCATACTTCTATGACTTGTAGTTGCTTGATCTGGATTTTAACTCATAACTCAGCCAAATTCACTCTTGTTAAGTGTAGAGAGAAGATGGCTTATATGTATAATTTATGGACGACCTCAATTACTATCCATAATGTTAACCTTTTTTGCCCTCTAGTAGGTACCGGTACACTTTTACGTTTTCTTATACAAAATTGCTCTACGAGCACAAAAACATACCTTATACTAGGGAACAAATAAGCAGGAGCCTGAAAATTTACACACGCCAAAACTTTCCACGTCTGGCAATGTCCCTTATTAGGACAGGATATACGACTCCAATCAGCATGGTCATATGGTAGATAGAGAGTTAAATTCATTGAGCTTTCTGCTTTTCTACCTGAAATAACACATGTACATCAATTATTGCAAGGCCTTCTTAAGCTGTTTTCAAAAAATTCTGTGATAGTTATAAACAACTCCTAAATCAGGACCTTGTTATGGATGCCAAATCTATCATATTTTCTATTTTTTTTTATTTTCGTTAAATTTAACGACATTTAAACATTTCATAGAGGTGTGTTAAACGCCAATCTTATATGAAAACATTTTCTGGAAAGGAGACTGTACCTTTAGCAAGCCTAAAATTAATAAAAATCAATTTCAGACAAGTAAGTTTTAAAAATAATGACCTTAAAGATGAATATTCACGTATTTCATGGTGCTGTCTTAATTGTACAAATCCTGAGCACCTGCCATTACACCGTCTGAGATTCTCCCAAACGAAAACTCTTATTTCTAAGGTTTTGGTTGAGAAACATCAGTACAAAGTCAATAAAAACTATAACTGTGAGTGACGGTTTAGGAGGAGTTGCGCTTACAAGCTTTAAATATGTAACACCCTTAAGTTGGATTACCTCCCTTTGCAAGCATCCGTTGCTAATTGCCTTGCTTCATGCACATCTAAATATGATGCCCAACCTTCATATAAAGTTTCATCAAAATCCATTGAACAGTTTAGGAGTTGCGCTTACAAGCTTAAAACATGTAAAACCCTTTAAGTTGGATTATCTCCCTTTGCAAGCATTCAGTGATAATTATCTTGCTTCATGCACATCTAAATATAATGCCCAACATTCATATAAAGTTTCATCAAAATCCATTGAATGGTTTAGGAGTTGCGCTTACACGGTAATTAGAGAACATTATTTATAAATAAAAGTGTATAAACATTTTTGAAAAGAAAATGATTATATAAGTTAAGCATACACGGTTTTATTAAAAGAAAATAAATGTATTGGTTGTAAAATACTTATATGGAAATCTTTGTTGATGACTAAAATCATTTTAATAGAGAGCTATCAGAACATTGAAACATACACACACACACACCTACCTGTCAATCCAACCATACTTCCGTTCAATGATGTGTAAAGATATGTGATATTGTATGGCATCTGGATGAATTTTTTAGTTGGCGTTATCTCAACCCACATTGATATTGATGTGTTCCTGAAAATAGAATTTAGAGGACAAAAATGAATTTAATTTTTCAATTTTAAATCTCAACCTCGTTAATTCACCAAGAAACTTTTATTTCTGTAATGGCATAATACTTTAGAATTATACCTTGATGGCAAAGTGGTCTAAATCTAACAATTGCAGGTTTCCTTGTTAAAGGTTGTGTGTCTCTCCTGGTACTCTAGTTTCCTAGCTGTCACAATATAGTCCATTTCAGGTCAAAGTTCAGACCTCCCCAATAAATATTTAAACTACAGTGAACTTTAGGAATTAATTGCTGCAAAGCAAGGCAAAAATAAAATGTTTTTTCTTCATATGATATGTTCTCAAAATATCTTTCTTTAATTAGTTTTATTCTTTTTCTTTAAATTTTTATTGCTCAAAGTAACCTGAACATTTCCAAATTCTTTCAGACTTTTTGTAACACCAACATATCACATCAAATTAAAAAGGGCACTTACACACCTACTTTTCTCTTTAATTTGTGACAATTGATGTTGATTAAATTTTAGCAAATGCTGAGTAATTTCAAAATTTAGGGAATATGATGAAGTGTGTGTATTACCCTATTTAAATGTTTTGAAAAAAATATTGGCCAAGAGATTGTAAACTGAACACACAATTAAGACATAAAATAAGACCAATCAAATTTCTTCGTTTTATAAATAAACCAGAATAATGTGAATATTTAACATTACCAGTTGTTATGCATGAGAGAAATATAATGTAAGTATGCACTTTTTTTATTAATATATGCATGTATTAATAATTTGATGACTTTTTATGGAACATTTTTGTTTTCGGAAGAAATTCAAGGTAAACAATTAAATTGCAATTTATATTATGCTTGTCCATCTAGTATTTTAACTCTTACACTATTTCTTCACTCTCCGGGTGAGCAAAGTTAGGCGTGGGACCTATTTTCGAATACACATGCTGAAGTTTAATTGGTGGATCAAAGTCTCCTGGTTCTATATCTGAGTAGTTCTTTGTAACACAAAAATCAACTTCTGAAAACTTTTCCAGGAAGCTCTGCCATTCCTATAGAAAAAAGAATAAGAAGCTATTACTGTGATGGGAAATGTCAGGAGCCATAAAACATATAAAAAATTAGCTCCCTTGCTGCACCCTTAAACTATAAAACTGCTTAAAAATTCTAACCATTAATATACATTACTTTAAATTAATATATAAATCAACTTCTTTAAACCTAGTGTTACTGGCATTTGCTGACCTCCTCCATGAAAACTAGTTTAGTGAATAGTAATAATACATGAAGGTGACAGAATAATGTCACATTTCTTTCTCAGACATGTCAGAATCCTTCATATTTATCAATTTTGGAAAAAATGGTCTATATTAATGTACAGTTTTACTCACCTCTGTCAGATCTGGGTTATATATCTCATTTGATTTGAAATAATATGACAACGATATTAAAACTATTGTGAATGCTCCAAGGCAGACCATGAACATCACCAGTGGAGGACGGCTGCTGGCAAATCCTTTCAGGTTGTCGCATATTGTCATATTTGGTTCATCTATCACAAGTCTGAATTAAAAATTGAAATACTAAAACAATTTATGGAAGACACCATTCTATAGTTTCATGGTCACTGTGTACTACCGCTAACAATCAGAAAGATGCCACAAGTTCTCATTTCTCTGTGATAACAATTTTTAACATCAATAACTTCTGTTTTAATTGAGAGAAATCACTCCTGATATGGTATTTCAGATGTTTATACTTAAGAAAAAGTTTTTTCAAACATAAAGAGAAACGTATATTCCAAGAAATTGAGAGAAATGCTTGAGTGTTTGAGGAAATACTTTGTTCTACATGTACATAATAAAACTATTACACACGTCCCTTGTTCAATAACCACTAATGATCTGATTACACTTGTTTACCATTGTTGAAAAAAGCAAATTTGATAAATCAAAAATTGTGCAGGCTGTACACAAGGATATGTTTTAGTAACTGATTGTTGTTTAATGTCTAATGGCAAATACATTTTCAGGATGAGAACCAATTAAACAATACAATCTGTATATAAAGCGTACCAAGTAATTTATAAGATGTGGGGAAGTCACTGTCAGCTCCAATTTAATTTTTGTTAAATAATCATAATTTAAGCATACATGCCAATCTAAGAAGCATTAAAGTGTATGATAAAATTGTCATTTAAATATATTAGAAGATGAAGCTCACTTCTTCTATAAATGTCCAAAATATACTTCCATTAGAGAAGAATTTGAAAAACAAAATGTAAACATTTTTAAAATAGAAAATAATGAAAATGAATTTGAAAAACTTGCGACAATATTGTCTCTATCGGTTCACTTGCAATATGTTGCTCCCTTTATTAAAAAGTCACTTATACTGAGAAAAGTGGAAAAATAATTGCATGGTTCACCACAGACAATATATTGTCAGATTCACATATAGAGTCATATAGGTTTCATATGTTTTGTTCTTATTATGAATGTTATACATGTATTGTACTTTATATGTTTGTACATATATATGCTTTCAACCCTTAGGGGTACAATTATGTATTTCTAAATAAAGTTGTTATTATTATTAAAGATAAACAAAAAAGATTACTTGATTGATTCGGAAAATTCCAGAAACCTTTTCCATTATTTCATGGGTTAAAGTGCAGAGTGTATCAAAATCCAGAAATAAGGATAATTTAATATTTTTACAGGACAAAAATTGTCAAAATCTGGAAAACTTTCAGGCATGTTATTTCCTTGTTAATTATTTTTAATAGTTTTTATAACAACAATTTATTGTATTCTCAACTAATTTTCTAGTGCCAATGTCACTTACTCTCAATAACTCAAACACTGCTATTATCACATGTACCAATCCCCGTACAATGCTCTACAAATAACAAATTCAAAAACAGACCAGATGAAAATATGAAAGATGGGTAATTAAATATCAGTTACATTGTCCTGGTAATATGCATAACCTGATAAAGTGATTGACCTTAATTGTTGCTTAATTCAGCTTTCACTTGTGTAAACAAATATTGTTTTTATATTCAGCACTAGACAGCAGAGATAAATAAAACACTTTTTATTAAATAATTTTGCTTGCAGAGTGAGTAAACAAAGCTTCTTTCAGATACCCAAAATTTAAATTTACTTCACTGGGACTTTATCTGACAGTAACATATTTTGCAAACTACACTGCTATGAAATAGTAATAAAATGCTCCGCTGGGCGCAGCTAGATACGACCACAGATGTCGAACCCTGAATAGTTGGGGCAATTATGAACACAACATTCAAGCTTGATACAATACTGAATTTGGATTGTGAATAAATATTTGACACAGCATAGGTTTCTGACACAGAATGAATGTTGTCTAAGAACTTAAAAATTTTTAATTTACCTATTCAAACCATATCAGTATTATTTGTTTTTATATATAAATCAGAAATAACCAATTTAAAATTTAAAATTGGGCACACATATCAATTTCTTGCTATTGCGCAATACTGTGTAATTGAAAATTTCTTCAAATATTTGACACATAATAGGTTTCTGACACTGAAATCAAAGAACTTAAAATTGGTCATATGATTTGAATTTATATTCAATTTTTTGCTTCTTGTGCAATACAATATGCTGTGGAGAATTGCCCCCCCCCCAAAAAAAAAATAATAATTTACCCCTTTTTTTAGCTTTTGTGCAATACACTATGAAGTTGCACATTGACCCCCCCTCCCAAAAAAAACCCAAAAAACAATAAAATTTATTGTAACCCCCCCTTTTTTTCCTAAAAAAAATTTGAAATTTTCTTTTTAATTTATGAAATATGAAATGAGAAAAAATTACCCCCTCCCCAATTTCTCATTACCCCCCCCCCCCCCCCCAAATTTTGTTTTCAACCCCCCCCCATTTCTTTATACTTTGCAACCATAACAGCCCATTTAAATACACCATAACATATTAAAATAGAAAATGACATCATAGTCATGGATGGCAAATTTTAAATATACATATAAATTTAAAAGCAGTTTAGATAAGATAAACAAAAAAGCTTCATCAGCACATTTTATATTGGCAAATTTTCAATGGAATTTGTTAATAATAAAGTTTTGATAACAGGGCACACATATCAATTTCTTGCTATTGCGCAATACTGTGCAATTGAAAATTTCTTCAAATATTTGACACATAATAGGTTTCTGACACAGAATAACTGAAATAAAGAACTTAGAATTGGTCATATGATTTGAATTTATATTCAATTTTTTGCTTTTGTGTAATACAATATGCTGTAAAGAATTGCCCCCCCCCCCCCCCCAAAAAAAAAAATTTACCCCCTTTTTAGCTTTAATTTTGGACCCCGATTTGGACCAACTTGAAAACTCGGCCCATAATAAAAAAACTAAGTACATGTTTAGATTCAGCATATCAAAGAACCCCAAGAATTCAATTTTTGTTAAAATCAAACTAAGTTTAATTTTGGACCCTTTGGACCTTAATGTAGACCAATTTGAAAACGGGACCAAAAATTAAGATCCTAAATGCACGGTTAGATTCGGCATATCGAAGAACCCCAATAGTTAAATTTTCAATGAAATCAAACAAAGTTTAATTTTGGACCCTTTTGGCCCCTAATTCCTAAACTGTTGGGACCAAAACTCCAAAAATCAATCCCAACCTTCCTTTTGTGGTCATAAACCTTGTGTTTAAATTTCATAGATTTCTATTTACTTATACTAAAGTTATTGTGCAAAAACCAAGAAAAATGCTTATTTTGGCCCTTTTTTAGCCCCTAATTCCTAAACTGTTGGGACCAAAACTCCCAAAAACAATCCCAACCTTCCTTTTGTGGTCATAAACCTTGTGTTAAAATTTCATAGATTTCTATTTACTTATACTAGAGTTATTGTGCGAAAACCTAGAAAAATGCTTATTGGGCCCTTTTTTGGCCCCTGATTCTTGAACTGTTGGGACCAAAACTCCTAAAATCAATCCCAACCTTCCTTTTGTGGTCATAAACCTTGTGTTTAAATTTCATAGATTTCTATTAACTTATACTAAAGTTATAGTGCGAAAACCAAATGTCTTTGGACGACGACGCTGACGACGACGCCAACGTCATACCAATATACGACCGCAAAAATTTTGCGGTCGTATAAAAAGCTAACTAAATGATACATACATGTATCAGTAACTTGGCTATAATTTCCTCAATTTCACAGTACATTCAAAACCCATTATCTACTTTTCTTCTATCCAGCTTACCTACACTGCAGCTATATTACAATAGAATGGTACTCTGTACCCAAACATCATCTGCTTAGATAAGTCACTATTTTCTTTGACATTCAAGTTTTCTTACATTATTTTTTTGGTCCAATATCATTATCAAATTGAGTAAATGGGCTTTTCACATATAATATATCATCCCACTTAAAAACCACATAGATACATATATATTCCGATGTCTTTTCTAGATTAATAATTAATTTAATTTGCTCTTGACTTGGTGGCTGAAAATTTTATGGCCTTCATTTACTTCGAGTCCCACTCTATATGGGGGTATCCTTTACTAACCCAAAAACTTCAATAATCTAACCCTTACCAAACCCTGGTAGCCCTAAAGCCTAAGGAGTGGGTCCCTACTGGCCATAATAAAATGAAGCCAATCACAAGCCCAAGCCAAGGCCAATTTCAATTTTTAAGCATGGCCAGGCGTGTTTCACATCCTTGTAAATGCTGCTACTATCAGACTTAATGCTCGGTAAAATTACCAATTGATTATAAATATGTCATTAATTCTGTACTAAATCATTGCTTGAATCATCGTGATTTCAGTCTCATCAACAACTTGTCAGTTGTCACGTCAAACGTCGCTACTTCCGGACGCCATTTTGAAAGGTATTTCTATCACGTGATGAACTTTCCACATGGCTTTAGTAATCACTAAGGGAACCGCCCACCTTCAATGTAAAACGTGTAAATGATGTCAAAATTTTAAAGAATGCAACCAATAAGTAACGTTACAAGTTATTTACATATATAAAAGTATCTTGAAATAGCTTTGTCTAGCTTCAAAAGTAATCGACTGTCATATTATTTCTTAAATTACACATATTGTACTCAGTAACTAGAACAGCATAGCAAAACATGTGACCAGAAAGTTTGTCCATGACGTCAAAATTATACCTTCTGATTGGTTTAAAATGACAGATGCCAATCAAATTCCACGTGGTATTGTAATATTTTGCACGGCAGCAAGTGTTTTGATACCGCCGCCCGCCATGTTCTTTTAATATTTTCTGCAAATCAAACGAAAGTTTGGGGCACAGCTTGTGTCCCCATTTTCATTTGATCTATTTGAATGATTAACATTCAAAAATAGTTCATTTAAAGGACACTTGAAGCAAGGATGAGTCTTGAAACTCTTCTGGAAGCCGCGGAATATCTCGAATGGCGTAACAAGCCTAAAACACGTGGTAAGTGAAGCACATGGCTAAAGAATTTACCTTATTAGAGCAATAAATTGGACTTTCAGCTTTTGAAATATTACATTTTGCAAAAATTAGTACAATAAAAGATCTAAAGATTCATACAATGTTGTTTATATTTCGTTCAGGGAAGGAGATATCCATCTTGAATTTTTGACGGTTCCTGGTCGCTACCTAATTTGCATATATTTATAAGCATGTAGCCGGGACGCTTCGCTTCTCTTTTCCAGGTGACATTGTATCAGCGGACCCACATGGATACTCAATACAAGTTACAAATGACTCCGACGACTCCCCTGAATCCAGTATTTCCGGGAAATACGCAGATACAGACGAAAAGGAGAAGCGTCGAGCTGGAGGGTTTGTTCACGTGACATATATTTTTAGCCATGTGTATTTGTACATTGAATACAATAGTTACCGCATGACCTTGAACACACGTGTTACGTGCCGCGTGTCATTGTTGACAAACAATATGAAATGTGTACACAAACAATAGTGATTTTTTTTAACCGAGAGAAAGTTTGTATGTACATGCTGGAAATGAAATTTTGTAATTAAAGTTGTAAATGGTAAATTTATGGCATGTTGCCAAGGAGTTTAAAACCTAACAAGTGTAAAATATTATTGCAAAGAGGAAATAACAAAATCTCAAAACCTAAGTTTTTAAATAATAATAATACAAATAAAAGGTTTCTGAAATGTTGTTTTACAAAATATGTGACACCCCTTTTATTGTTATAGATAAGTTTGAATAATACTTTACAGTTAAGATTTTAAGTACTTTTTTACATGGAAAAGATAATGAAATTGTTCATTTTTTTGCCCAGTATAGCTTAATTAGGATTATAAAAAATCTTGAACATTAAGAATAATTTTTTAATTAATCATTTTCCTAGGCAAAAGACAAATTACTATAGGCAATTAAATTGTGATTTAACATAACAAATCAAACGAAGTGTTTTTTTATGTCAAATTGAGAAAAGTATTATTTTAATTTTTTTCAAAACATTTTTCTGCTTTGTTTCAGAGCTGGGACAAGAGAAGTTCATAATAAACTGGAGAAAAACAGGTAGATAATTTTGAGATTTAAAGAAACAGATTGTATGTTATTGGAAAAAAATGCATTTCACATACTTCCTTGATCATTAACTACCTATTATATACAAATTATAATTTAAAAAAAATTAAGTATCAGTGGTAATATAATTATCAATATTAAAGGTTGTATATTACAGTATTGTAAAAAAAAAATTTTTTTCTTTTATTTAAAGAAATGAAATTTCCTTGTTTTATGGGTCCATTCATAAAAAAAAAGTAAAGGTTAAATTGACCACTGCAATTGTGGAACTTTTGTTTTTATCCTTATTCCATACCAAGAAATGTATTCCAGACATACATTTTATATCAAATATATGCTCAATCATCACAGAAAAATTTGCAAGCCTATATGAAATACATTTTTACAGGAGAGCACACTTGAAAGAATGTTTTGATTATTTGAAGAAACAAATTCCGACATTGGAAGACAAACGAACATCTAATCTTGGTATTCTGAGAGGGTCTTTGCGATATATTCAGGTAATTTTGTTACGAGCTAAATATTTCTGAAAAAATGACACAAAATTGTTATATTATAAAGTGATAATGTCGTTTTTGTTATCAAGGAATAATTTGCAAAAGGTTAATATTCACATTTGTAACATTGGTTCAGCTGGGGAAAAAAATGATACCAGAACTACACCATAACCTTTGTTGACACTCCTATCTGTCCATTAATACGGAGAACACTTTTTGGGGGGAAGTGTGCTAGACAGTCTATTTAACATACTAATAATCACTGTAGCCTGTCAACACAAAGTTCTCAATTTTAAATTCACCGGGTGGCGAGTTGTATTAGACTTAAATCTTAATTGAGCAAGGATTGCTTGTTTTCCTGGTCTGTGATTCTCGTCGTGTTCTCCAGCTTCTTCCAGCAGTAAAAACTGGCTGTTGCAAAATAGCAAAATGTGCTGAAACGGGCGTAAAACTCCAATGAATGAATGATAAAAGAACACTTTTCAGTACAGAATTATTAGGGAAACCATAAGTTGAGAGAAAAATTGAAAAAAGCTAATAACCTGCTTATTCCCGGTATGGGTGATGTCTTAAATTTGTCTTTTCTACCTATAGAACAGTTTGTTTGTTCCATTTGTAAAGCCGTTCACTATTAACTAACGGTATGTATTCAAAATCTATTTGCACCATTTCCATAACATACAACCTACACTTGTACAATGTAGGTTTATTTAAAATTTTGGCCAGTTTGAAAATGAATTATTGTGTCATATCTCTTACATGTAAGGACTATATTTAGGCCCTTAGAAGGAAAGAAAAAGAGTACGAGTTGGAGATGCAGAGACTTGCCAGAGAAAAGATTTGTTTGCAAGAAAGGCTGTCTTCCTTGAAAGTTGAATTGTCTCGTCTTAATATAGAAGTTGACCTTGACCACTGGAAGATTGATCCTGACGAACAAGATTCTAATTCTACATCCACTGCGACAGGTAAATGTCAGAGCAGAGAAAATACTTTTAAATTTGTTTTATGTGACATTAAGAAACAGCCATTTGATTTTTATGGTAAAAAAGGTATTATGATTAGCCAAGAAAAAATAATAAGACTTAATATTGAATAGAGAATGGAAACGGGGAATGTGTCAAAGAGACAACCCGACCATAGAGCAGAAAACAACTCAAGGCTATTACCTTGAATCATTAATGTGTTGATATATTTTGAAAAATATGACAGCACTCTTGTTTGCCAAAAAAAAAAAAAAACTATTTATGGATGTTACACAAAGAAATAATAATTTTTAACCCTTTTATTTTTCTGTTATTTGATACACTGACCATTTATTAATCTGTCCATGTTTTGTTAAATCTTATTCATTATGCATTGTATGATTGCCTTCAATGATGTAAATGTAAATATATAATCACAAATCAATAAAAATCTAGATTTACTTACTGTCTAACTGATAATCCCTTTTTACATGAATTCAGAATTATAAATCATAAATGTTGAAACCTAATTTTTATAGTAATTGATTTTAGAACAAGGCAGTCCTATATGTAGTGAGGAAGACAATGAGGAACTCCCAGGAAGAGGTCCTTATAAAATGTACACAAGTAGGTGTCATTAGTTCATTATATAAGAACAAATCAAGATATTTTGAATATTGTGAATTTATAAACAGCTTTTAAAAAGGACTTCATTTTCTTGACTAATGCTTAAAAATATTTACCCCATGAAAAATAATTCTGAATACTAGAGTGGTTTCCCATTAATTGTAGTCTTAACACCTTGGATAACTAAATGATATATATGAACTAGTAAGAGACATACTTCACTTAAAAGATAACATACGTAAAAATCTGAACTGGGAAAGGATAACCATATTTTTCTTAATTATTATCCTCTGGTTAAAATAATTTCCCCATAGATAAATATAAACGCAGAGAGATTGTTATCGTATTCTGGACTTGTGTACATTGTATTATGGTCTTATTATCTTGCCTGTGACTTTGTCGCAAAGGTGAGATACATGTATAGGTATTACTTTGCGGTGGTGTAAACTTTTCAAGACATTTAATAACTCTATACATATAATACCTAGAATTTCATGCTTGATTGACTGTCACATTTTCGTGTTAAGTTCATTTCTCAGCAACTAGAGTACCTAGACCCACCATAATTGTTCAATAGATCATTCTTGGTGGGTAAATATCGGTCTCACATATGCCTTTTGACCTTGACCTCAATTTCACGCTTGAGTGACCTGCATCACATTTTCGTGATTAAGTTAATTTTTCAGCAACTCAGAACTGTAATACCTAGACCCACCGTGTTTGGTCTATTGATAATTCTTGGTGGGTGCATGCCACTTGTTTTTTGGACCATTGGACCTTGACCTCAATTTGATGGTTGAGTAACTTTCATCCAAGTTTTTGATTACCGTTTTCAGCTGTAGATAATATGCAGTCATAGATTAAACACACCCCTTTTCAAGCCCCTACATCGAGGTAAAAAACTTAGTTCTACTATATTATATGCCTGGACATTTTGGCAACAAAGTCTAAGTTGTGCTCATCATTAGATTGGTGTTTTTCGTCATTTTCAGAACTGAAACATCTTTTCATTTTCGTTGAGTCTTTCGATTTGTTTTATAAATGTTTTTATGCAATTGAAATAAAAGATAAATTAGGGAAATGCCTAAGCTTTAAGATAAATTGATGATTTATTGACAACAGAAATAAACTACAACCTTCTAATTCCAAATCGAATTAGGAACAACGTTTGTTTTTGCGATATTAATTTAAAATTTAGTGGAACAATATTTAAACTATTGCTGTAAAATGTCATAAATTAAAACGTTAATTTTATTTTATTACTGAATTGCAACAATCATTTATAAATGTCGATTATGCAACGTCTCTACCTTGATCTCATACCAGAATAGTTTGTGAATAAAAACAAAATATGACACCGGGAACCAGACAACAATACAAACAAAAATGGCAGTCGAAAAATCAAAATCGAACAGGAATATCTTTACATTGTCTTAACGCTCTTTTCAAGGAGTTATTACAGGTATGAATTTTAATCTCAGTTGTTGGTTTCAATATCTTTTTATCAAATATGGGTATATAATGTCGTCAATGGGGGTGATCGATTGCATGTAAGAAGTTGTTCTCTTGAACTGACATTGAAAAGTCGCCAGAAAAAAGTCTTGTAGGCCTGTAGTACTACATAATACGCACCCCTTTCTCGACTTTATTTCTAGGGGTAAAAAAGTGTGTATAATCTACAACTGAAAACGGTAAGTGCATTTTTCAGCAACTGTAATACCTAGACCCACCGTGTTTGGTCTATAGATAGTTCTTAGTGGTTTCTTGCAAGTCTGTCACCTGTCTCTGGACTTTGACATGAATTTCATGCTTGAGTGACTTTGTCACATTTTCGAGATTAGGACCATTTCTCAGCATATTTAATACATAGACCCACCATATTTGGTCAATAGATAGCTCTTAGTGGGTACATGCCGGTCTTACACCTGTCAGCTGAACTTGACCTGAATTTCATGCTTGAGTGACTTATACATTTTCATAATTTAGTCTATTTCCGAGCAACTGTACTACATTTGTAACTAAACCCACAGTATTTGGTTGATAGAAGTTCTTAGTATACACCAATTTAACATCTGACACCTTACCTTTGACCTCTATTTCATGCTTGACTAACTTGTTTCACGTTTTTGGATATTATCCATTTCTCAGCAACTGTGATACATAGACCGACTATATTTGGTCTACAGATAGTGCTTGGTGGGTACATACCAGCATGAGACCTGTCAGCTCGCCTTGGACGGCTTGAATGACATGCACCAGATTTTTTAGACAAATTATCGCCCGACCATTACTATTTCTTTTAACACATTTTCCTTTGACTTGCAATGTCGGGTATCAGATAATCATTATTCTGTGTCCATGTGCATACTCAGACGAGACATGTAGTGTGTCCACTCTTGTTTATTATACATGTACTGTAACGTAGCATGCATTACACCATTTTTACATTTTTCCTCAGCTGGTAAAATGATCCCTAAATAAATTGCTTTAATATTAATGGTCAATTGGATTATGATAAAAAGAGGTTCATTAATTGTTCAATAAAAAATTGTAAATTTGAGGGACCTACCCAATAAATATTTTCTTTTTGTGGTGGTGGGAAGGGATGGTACTTATTTTGGTGAACTTTGTTGTGTGTTGCCATCAGTGCTTACATGCAACGAAAAAAAAAAATCTGGAGCAATATTCTAAAATGCAGAGCAGATTCAAACACAAATAATGGAAACTACAATATGTCTTCTCCCACATAAGTGTAAAAGTTGTTTGTTTCTTTTTATCTAAATTCAAAATCTGGGGGTATATTACTGTTCAACAATGATTGCATGGGGGTTAGAAAGCACTTCATTGGAAATTTGGTATGTGATAGTGTTTTTTCTTTTGAATGATAAAGTTGATAAGGATTTAAATGATATGAATTCTTGAAAGCTGCCTTCTGACACCCCATAAATTTATTCCAGGGAAAATCCGAAAGGAACACCTATGTGGATGCATCAAACAACATTTCCAATATCACAGATCTTGCCCTTCCCCCACTAAATATCAAATACTAGTAGTTGTTTTCTGACCTAAGATTTTGTACATCTTTCCAGCAGGTCAGCTGAAGAAGTCTCCAACCAAAGGTACAATCCACCTGACACAAACATCACTTCCTTCTACAACCAGTGCATCCAAGGTCATTATGACAACCATTTCTTCGCAATCTAAAGTGTGTGCTCAAACAGTTGGGACAACATCTACAAAGATGACATCATCTGTTAATAGCTCTAGTCATATTCCTTTACACCAGTTCCCAGCTCGTACCCCTGTGACTCAGCTTTTAGCGCATACATTGAATCAAAGGCAGATGTTGCAACGACAACAGAAGGCTCAGCAAGGTAAACTGAAGAATTAGTTTAGATATTATTTTGTTCTGAATATTTTAAATCAGAAACTAAAACTGAAAGGACCTGTAGAGTGAAACAAAACTTAATTAGTTTAAGTTTATATCTAATGTAAGGATATAGGGTTAGCAACAATATGATACAAAAAATTGATTATTTCAACTAGGGGTGGTCGTGTAGCTTTTAGTGAGGAAAACATCCCAACCAAAAGTCAGTTGCTAAACAAGCCCTGGATCTGCGATTCAGATTTATCAGAAGGAAACTTCAAATCCCCAATGAAAACAATATCCATTAAAGTAAATAAAATATTCAGCAAGTAGGCAACAGAGGGCGACTGAAAATACAGGGTCTTGTCATATAATGTTTGCCCCTTTTATGAATTTTACATATTAATTTTAATTTTTACATACAAATGATAAAAGGTAGGAGGACCCTGTCAGATTATGAATAAGATATTTATGCATTATTTACGAAGACATCATTTGTTCAGCGATAGAAATTTTTCAAAGTTTTCTGCCATTAGGCCAATTCAAGTTTATTGATAGATTATCTTCCATCCATTCTTTATAAAATATTTCGGATGGGTTGGAGGATTTTATTTTTCCATGTACAGCCTGATCATTGTACAAGAAAATTATGACTTTCTGCAGGTCCTGAATAGCGAATTTACAGTGTATAGTCAATTTGGCTACTCACAATCATTGTACATTTATATAAGTCAAATATTGTTTTGTATCATCAAAGTACAGTGCATATCGTCCCTTTCTCTCACTTTGACCAGCAGCAACACATACTATATCAAAAACTATTTATATTTATGGACTAGAATTGAACACAATGAAATAACTAAAGACTTTAATACCAGAAATGGACACAAAAAAATATAGGGCAGGCTAGGATGATAATCTATCAACTTTAATTGGCCTTATCTTGAAACTGTATAGATATATCATAGGGATCTGTTGGTCTGGAGATAACACAGTAGAACCTCGGTAGTTTTAACTCAAACGGACTGTCAAAATTAGATCGAGAATTTAATTTTTTGTGTTCGAGTTATTGATGGCGATTAATATGGAATATTCACTAAAGGGTCTGAAAAAATGGTTCGAGAAATGGGTGATTTGAACCATTCGTGTTAGAGCTATCGAGATTTGACTGTTATCAAAAAATATATTTGGTATGGTTTTAACCTTAAATTGTAAAGAGTTTATGTCAAATCAATGAAATATATTTCACTAGTACTGTATGTCCTTCAACAACTCATGTCTCGCTATACTTTAATTTTGTACATTTCATAGAACTATCGGGTGTGTCAAGTGTAGTTCACATTGAAAACAAATCTTGTTCAACAATGTCATATTTTATGCAAAATCAATGAAAAGCACACAATAAACTAGTAAATTGCCTCTTGGAAATTTTGAGGCATTTACATGTATGTTGGGAAAATGTAAAAATCAGTTACATTTAATTAAGGAAACAAAATTTACCATGTCAGATTTTATTGTTATTTTTAAAGATATTTTGTAGAAATTTCCAAAGAACATGCTGCGGTAAATATGGGATGTACAGTAATTCAAATGAATTTTCCTATACCATGATGAATCTATTTTATGAAATTTTCATTTCAGCTACTACAGTAACTTCCAGTGCTATCAGACCTGTGACAAATGTTAGACCTACCTTTACTTTTACGCCACTGAATGCCCAGTTAACCAATCCTAGTGCACAACTAGCCGCTATAAGTAAAATGGCAGGAGCAGGCTTATCCTTACCAATGCAAACATTCCAGATGCAATCGCTTCCAAAAGGAATACCAGTTACACAGTCAGTTCTTGTGACTACAAATCCAGCCACAACTAGTTTAAATCAGTCCCATCCAGTTGTAAATAGCTTAATTCCAACACTCCAATCAAATCCTTTGTCCCTAGCAACTGGAATAACAACAACTGTCAAGACAACAGTTGTGCAGTCGACACCTGTTACAACTATGGTGGCATCTCAGCCAACAAAAACAGTCCCACAAGTTACAAATGTAAGGCCATTGTTCACACCACAATTAATGACGGGACATATACCATTAAATGCACTTTTGGCACAAACAATTCCGCGAACGTCATTAGGAACCATTTTGACTACGACATCTGCTCCTACAGTTTTGACAACAAATGCCAACCAGGCATCATCATCACTTCAACTGATGTCGTTGGCCCAGATGTCACCTGGTACACAGCTCCTATCACCTGCATTACAGCTCGGCACAGCAGGGCTGACGCAAGCTCAGTTGAGCCAAATGCTACTGAAGCAGATTCCAATTTTTACTCCTGGTTTACTACAGACAGGTCAAGTCCAGTCGATGTTACCATCAGTTGTAAAACCACTGGTTGTTGTTTCTGTACCAAATGTTGTCACAACAACCAATATTGCTTCTACTTCTGTGATAACTAAGACTACGACAACGTCATAGCAGTTAGATAATCATGGCTTTATTTATTGAGTGTAAACTCCTTCTTTTTTGCAATATCCGTTGATAAATATGATTTGTTAACTGATCCATTTCTTACATTTTACTGGACAATACTGTGAATCCAGAAATTATTGCTTGCATTTATTATTGTGATTTGTAATTTTAGACCAAAATGCAATTTTAATTTTTGTGATATTAAGAAAAATCCTGCTTCATTCATACAAAAAATTCCAAAATGCGAGATTAAATTATTGCGATTACAACCTGTCGCATTTTTCGCAATAATAAAAACATCGCAATAATTTCCATATTTACAGTAATTAATCATTTACATAGGTTTATATGCATTCCAGACTGATTTACCAAAACCAAAAACCTTCAATTGATTGATAAATGTTTTTTGTTGAACTGGAAATTGCGAGACAAGATTGCACAAAGCTATAATTCCATTTTCTACCAGCTTTTGATAAATGACCCCTGTTAACATATGATTAAAATATGGATAAAATTAGTGACATAATTATTTAGTTTCTATGAGATCATTTTATACAGTCACTGTCTTTTGTACAGGATGATATGAGTTTTTATTTGATTTAAGGAATTAATATGGATCATGTTCATGGTAATAATATAAAATACTGCAAGTGTAACTAAACTAATTCATCGAAAAATAGTGGTATAGTTTCACTTGGAAATTGGGAAGGGGGAGGTACCAGGAATATTTTGGAAGGACATTGAAGGCAAGAATCTGGTGAGGATTGAAAAGATAAACAACCTCTGCACCCCTAAATACTGTACATAGAGAAATTAATACATGTATTCATTATTGTGAATCATATACCTGGAATGCTACATATTTTAGCAAAAATCAAACTGAAATTTTATTGTGATTTTTGTCCTATTAAATTTTTCACATTTTTTCATAAAAAAAAATATTATTTTTTTGACTTACAGTATATATACATGTGGTTTGTTTTATTGACCACAGAGTTAATGTTTTTCTGGAAAGTACCACATAAACAATTTTTTGATGGGCAATAAACTTTAATTTCAGCTTTGTAAATGATCTTAGAATAGCTGTCATGATGAATTTTATTATGAAATTCATCTACTTCGTAGACATGTATGCTAAATTCAAGATAGTGTCTCAATAATCTTGGTTGATACAAACAATTGATTAGTATTTAATGCCATGTGGGCAGTAGTTCAGCCACATTAAGGCTACAGATGCACTGAAATAATACATGTATGTAATGTTTGTTAGCGTTCTTATTATGATTGAAGGTCAATCTGTCTAGCTTTATATCTTGTCACTGACATCACTTGATGAAGACAAATTTAAAAAATATTATATTGAATATTTTTTTAGTAATGAAACTGGCATGGTGACTCGCCATTGATGAGCTTTAGAGCTAGATTGAACATGCTTAGTTGTGTTGATTTCACATACATATATATATATGTAATAAAATCTAGTCATTTAATACTTTTGTTTCATCTTACGTGCTAAGAGCATATCATCAGCTTGTACTCGTATGTAAAGTGTTTGTTGCAAAACTGGCTTTGAGCAATATTTTTTTGTCAATATTACATCTGTGAAAAGTTATTTTATTGAATACTAAAATAAATCAAGTTGTGTAAAACCAAACCCAGATCTCTTTCCCCCTATTGTGTGTGTCTCGCACACTTTGGAAGTTGATTTCTTCATGAAAAACTCTGGACTACATAACTATTCTGTACGGTTAAAATAAAAATTAGATATGTCCTTAAAGTGAACATTGATCGACTGATGGAAATAAAATTTGCACATACACTGTATTCTGCAATATCACATTTGCTTGTGGTAACGTCATATATGATGCGAAAATCAGAGAAATGCACACAAAAATTGGAAAATTGACCCTTGTAATGACATTTGGGACATTTCAACAGTGGAAGAGACAATAATTCACTACGACTATCAGAAACAAAAGGTAGTTTAATACTTTTTGCTTTTGTTAATTAAAGAAATTCCCGAAAAACCACTTGCAGTTTTGAAAAAAGACACTGTAGGATATAGCTCGAGGAGTATTACGGTATCCGTACCCTATGGATACAGAGATTTTTAGAACAAAAAACATCTTCATTTCAAAATTAGGCATAAAAAAGTGTAATAAATTGATTACTTTATTTACAAATTTTGGGGAATTTTTGTTTGATTAAAAATTTAGTACAGAAGTGGGTATTCAATGCAGCAGCATTTTTCATTTTGCCATATTGCTCAAATTTTATATTTTGATATTTCATACAATTGAGATACAGTGTAAAAGAAAGCAGTGTTAATATTAAATGTCTTGTATGCCAGCTAGGATATTTCTCATTTTAGAAAAAGAGATATTTTTAATAAAAGGATTGTGTCAGTTGTAACAAATGCAGGAAAAAGGGCAACTGTATAATTTATTTTTTTTTAAGTTTATGATCTGTCATTTATTGAACATTATAAATTCCAAATGAACATGATTGAGGGTGAAATTTTAAAAATTAACTGATTATGTAAAAGAATTGGACAAATATTAGGGATGAAGTAATTTTACCGAATTTCGAAAACAATTTTTTTAGGAGGAACAAAGTCTTGGTCCTAAAGTATGAGATATTGCATGTATGATCTGTATTAGTTTAAATGTAAAAAAATTAAGTGAGTCAGATGTATCATGTTAAACATTTCAGCGACTGATACAAATTTGCATCAAAAATGGTGATAGAGTTGTGAAAATTACTAAACAGAAAGATTATCATGAAATATTTTGAAAAAGGTCTAGTCTAAAATCATGAAGAGACAAAGAGCTTTAAAACCTACATTATTTAACTGGGAAATAATATAATATGGAATAAATATATATTCTCCTTCAGGTACGAGTGAGTTATCGAATTTCTCCTCCCTAGATAGTTAAATTTTTGATTTTCAACACGCAAGCCTTTAGCGAGCGTGTTAAAATCTAAAATTTAACTATTGAGGGTGGAGAAATTCCATAACTCACTAGTAAATTGAAGAAGAATCTCTTTCTTCTATGATTTTCGACAAAAACCTCAAGAAAATGTTGTTGCTATGTAGTTTGTTTACATAGACGTCATTTCGGGACTTCTCTAGTTTATCGTTCTAATAACTGTAGAAAAAAGGGCGGCAATTCCCATGTTGAAATTTAATCACCGGAAAATGGTTAAAGATATTGTGTATTTTTATCCCACCGATTAAACACGTCAGGAATAGGAGAAAAGAATTTACAATGTTAATGCTAGGGTTATCCCCCTTAAAAACAGCTTTTTCTGGCACAATATAAAGTAACTTTATCAGTGTAGAAGAATATTGATTTCAACAAATTCGAGTTGACTCTATGTACATGTTTATACTCCTTTTGAATCATATTATATGAAAGTGATAGATATACATGTATCCTTTACATTGTTTTCTTAAATGGCATAAACTGTTATTGATCACCGATTGTGCAGTAAAGACTTTATTCAGAAATGACTAATTTCAATCATTTACTTTATTTCAAAGATTTAAAAAAAAAAATTTTTTTAAGTATTAACTAAAATATATAGGACATCTATATTTCAGGAAGGACAACATCTAATGATTCTCATTTTTTTATATTTTATTTACTAATTGAGGGCCACAGACATACAATGATGAACATTACATACAGATACAAACAAAAGTAATCCAAAATGGATATTTTTATTTATTACACTTAGTGTGGTGAAATACCAGGATTTCTGAGTGAAATCAAATCGATAATTCACCCAGTGAAATCGAAAGTCATATTTCACTGTAGGAAGTGATGTAACAATAGCTGTCGCCAATGACGTTGCTATGCAAATGGTCGACGCGTAATCATATAAAAACGTAATTCCTTGCATTTTTTCTTTAAATTTCTGAATACATGGAATATTTCAATGTAATAAACAGAATAACTAATCTTAAAAACCAAAGATCTACAACTCGTGACTGAAAAACACTTATAATAATGTGTTGTTCGGTAACTCGTAGATTATTAGGTATTCGCATTTCAAGATTAGTTATACTTTATATATTGTACATTATAACTAACACATTTTTTAATTCGGTTAATATAAAACTGAGATTTTAATACTAGTATTCCAAAAGGCAAAACATTTAACTTTTCACATTACTTCCCGATTAAACAATTAGATGACATAACTTGGGTTCAGGCTTTGAATCATTGGCTTTGTATACTGCGTTGAGAACATTGAAATATTCATACATGTCTAAAGCATTACACATTTTCCCCAAATCTGAATTTAATTCTTGCACCCTCATCATACAGTCAGTCTGTATCAGTCAAAATAACAAACAATAAATTGATTGTTTCCTGTGCGTTTAATGTATTGCAACTCAAATGGATTATTATAGATAATAGATGTGGTAACCGTAAGCTTATAATGGCAGTATAAATTTGACTTGTGGGTATGACCCTGTGATTTTGCTGTTGATATTATCATCTTGACCTTCATTGTTCAAATCAAACCAATTGATAGTGCTAATTTTCTGTGTATTTCTCACTTCATGAAATAATGCACAATGTTATTTAACAGCTTTAAATACAAAAACTTTGTAACCAAAAAGTTAAGTTAAGTTTTTGACTTATACTCTTGAACAATTACAAATGGACAAATAAATCATCATTAGTGGATGTCAATTTCAACAGTAACATTCTAAAAATAAGAGAAAATTGAGTGTTATTTTGTGAAGTGATTTATACAGCATTTGTACTATTATTATTGTTGTTATATTAATTGTTGATCAATTTGTAAGCATGTAAATAAAACTATGTAGGTAATTTGTTTGTTTATTTGTCTGGTTGTTTTTGTTTGATGTGATGTAATAGTATGTTCTTGTCAGCTGTGACTGTAAAAGTTGAAAGGAAATTCATAGTTCACGGAGAAGCTCTACATTTTTAGCTCACCTGACCCAAAGGGTCAAGTGAGCTATTCTTGTCACTTGGCGTCTGTCATTGTCTGTTAACTTCTTAAAAAAATCTTCTCCTATGAAACCACTGGCCAATTGGGACCAAAGTTTGGTGGAATGGTCCTTGGGTGGCCCCCTTGCAAATTTATGTCCAGCATCCCCGACTTCCAACCGACAGTGCTGCTGTTACTAAAAATAGAAAAGAGGGAATGAATTTCAAAAATTTCTTCTATGAAATTACAAGGCCAATTGGAACCAAACTTGGCAGTAATGGTCCTCTTCCAGAATTGTGTCTGATGACCCAGACTCAACTAAGATGGCTGCCATGACCGAATTAGTTTAACATAGGGCCCCATGGGTAAATTCATTGAAAAATCTACTTGTCTGAAACCAGTTGGCTGCAATGGTCTTTAGGAGGTCCTCTTTCAAAAATATGTCCGCCGAGATGGCCACCACAGCCGAACATTATACTGACTAAGCCAACCAGTCCTATGCACTAACTGCCAAATGCCGTGTGCTTTGCGGAGAAGCAGATATACCAATTCTAATGTCTGGTTTGAACTGACTTGGGGATCGAACCAATGACCCCCTGCACGTGAGGCCAGCAAGCTTCTACGAGACCACCAAGACAGTTCCCATAAACAAGCAACTGATCAATGATTCTCTGGAAACTTGAAATGCACCAGGAGAAGATCCAATCATGATCAGTGGTACAAATTACCATTCTGTGATAATTCACAAATGTAGGTACATTGTATGTGTGATATTCTGCTCATATTCTACAAAATCGGAAACCTGCTCATTATTATTGAGCAAAAATTGATGAAAAATATGAACCTGCAATGCGAGGTTAAATTTTATTGGTGGAGAACGGCATTTAATTAGCGTGTGCATTTTACTATTTCCCATTCAACTGTACAATGTAATGCCCTCTCGAAGTAAAAAATTTCACAGGTGAGTAATCAAATCTTGACAAAAACATGGATAGTAAACAGCAAATGTTATATTCAACAAGACTTTTATGGTTATCTTAACCATGCCAAATAATTTTAGTACATCACTAAGGTGACTTTTTGCAGGAATTTTTTTTTCATGCCCATATCTCAGCCGAGGGTCTTTGTAATATTCATAACAGGCTATACAATAATGCAATTCACAATATAATATTTAATATAAAATATATGACCAACAAAGTTTAATCCAATAACAAAAAACATATTTTCTTTAATTTTGTCAGAACCTTCTGTACTGAAATAAGTTTTTAAGTGGTATGTAACTTTTTCCTCAAAGTTCAAGATCACTTGTTGCAATGCTGTATTGTTACTAGCCATTACAGTAGGAAATTTAAAACATTGATGAATGAATATTTTTCTTACCACACATCAAGTTTCAGCAGACCCTATTATATATTAGTTACAAGCGAAAAATTTCAATCATTTTCTAAAATACATTGCAACAGTATGGCAATTATATATACAATACATAGTCATTGTAGGAAAATATAAAAATTTATTTGGCGAGCTTTAGCGAGCCCAAATAAATTTTAGATTTTCCAACAATGACTTTGCATTGTCTTTATTCTGCAATCCCCTTTAGATTCGTAAAATTCCTTAAATTAAGTTTGAAGTTGAAATCCAACTGCCGTGAAAAAGCAGGAAACGCCACAATGTCATCTGGTACATTCACTATGCTCCTTGCGCTCTTCATTGAAACAAGTACCAATAGACTTTATTTGGTTATTGACCAAATATGACTAAAGTTTATTCTACCCCTGTTATTAGACAGAAAATGGCTAGATTGCAGGATAAATAATAATAAAGGCAGTTTTAACTGAATTTAATGTTTAAACTCAGCTTTTCACTCACAGACATATTATAAAAAACATCCTTTGTCCTAACTCGGTTTGCAGATAGCAGAGTTTACACACCAATGCATTGTTTTAAAAAGTGATGATATGCATAAATGTTTTCAGTTTAAGTCCTCTGGGAAATCTGCTTCCATACAACAAATATCTGTATTCAATAATCACTTCTGGTGCAAACCCATTTTTGACTGGAAATAAACTCCATCACCATGTGTAGATTGCTGAAAATGAAAAAAAAATAGGTAAATCAGATCAATCATAATGTAAAATTATATTCATTTTTTACAAATTCCAATTTTTTAAATGATTACCAGGACAAGACTGAAATAACTTACAGGATGTCAATTTCTCAGAAAAAAATGTCAATTGTATTAATAAGGCTGAACCTTGGTTCATTGTAATTTTGTTTATTTATGCATAATGAAACCAAAACCTGTACTGTTAGTAGCACAGCTGTATTATTTTTGTTAAATACGCTTCTGCAACAAAAGTTGCAGGCTCTACAAAAAGAAGATATTAAAAAAAAAATGTCCATTTGTCTCCAGAAATCTTTTTGGATAACTACCTTGAAAATGAAAAAAGCCAAAGAAAAACAAAGAACTGAATATAAAGATTAGATAATAAGAAAAAGATTTATTTAAGTGAATCAAATCATATATTACCTTGTTAATTTCTTTATGTCTATCTTTGCTTACAATTTCTTCCAGGATTTCTCCATCACCTTTTATGAGCCTAAAATATAGATTTGTCAGATGCTACTATACATAAACAAAAGTATTGCAAATTTCTTCAGTTTCTAATCCTACTGCCTGTAATTCAATATCAGCAGTTGTCAGTTGTAATATGAAAACATTATTTCGTTGCCAATGGAAAGAGAAACTGAAAAATTCCAATACTACATGTACTTATATTTGCTTTAAAATGTATAGTACATATTCTATGATTGCAATTTTGATGCACAAGATGTGCACATTGCATTGGTTTACAACTCCTCTGTTGTGTTAAAATGTCAAAAGCGAAAACAAAAACCCAAAACATTGAAGAGCAATTTCAAATACAAACATAAACAAAAGTCAAAACCATCTAAGGACAGAGCTATAAAAGTACATTTTAAAGTTTCATTTCACAAATTTATTGAAATAGTAGCAAGTAAGCCATGTTAGCTTGTGATACCCTCAGGGACTTTAAACCCACCACAATCTAATTGAAATTAGTTCTCCACGTGCAACATGTAAACAGCCGATTAAAAATAAGGAGCAAGTGCGGAGAACTAATTTTAATTAGATTGAACCCACCAGTACAGTACCACTCTGTGTTAATAGTATTCCATGATACAAATTTTGTACGAAAGATATGCACATTTTGTCTATTTACAACTTCAGTTATAGCTCAAGGTATAAAATGCACTGATAGTGAACCTGTCTAAATCAAACCCTGTGCAAAATCGGAAACCTGTCCAATCAAAACTCTAATTATAACCATGTTAAAACAGAACCTGCATGAATAATATTCTTTCATGAACGAATTTGTATAAAGCACCTTTTTGTTTGGAACAAAATCTCCATCGAAGGGGAGTTTGATTAGGCTCAATTCAAAGTTAATGTGTGTATCCTTTACAACCATTTATCGCCCTGTTCACACATAATAATTTGCCTTAACATGTTCTAAAAAATAAGTAGGTGCATGTAACAAAAGGATAAAAGCTCATTTGAAACATTTCCTATGAGTTTCTTAAAATAGATATACTTAGTTTTGCAATTTCTTTCAAAACTTTTTTTAGCTTAAATGTAATATTAACCAGAAATCTATGATTACAAAGTTTGCCTCGTTCCCCCACTAAAATTAGTGTGTGGCGGTATAGCTCCCCGACATGCACCCTTACAGCAAGTAATGATTGGTATCAGAGAACTGAACTCAGATGTAAAACTTAACATAAGTCAATGAAGCACGATAAGTAGGTCAGAATGACCTAAGTTTGGTGAGAGGCTGTGTTAATCCCAGAGATACACCCTCACACCAAGTAATATGACTAGGTCCCTTGGTATCGGAGAACTGAACTCGGACATAAAACTTAACCTAATATAGTGCGATAAGTAGGTCAGAGTGACCTAAGTTTGATGGGAGACTGTGTTACATCCTTAGATGCACCCTCACACAATGTAATATGATTGTAGGTCCATTGGTAGCAGAGATCTGAACTTGGAAGTAAAACTTAACCTAAGTCAATGAAGCACGATAAGTACCGGGGTAGGTCAGAGTGACCTTATTTTGGTGGAAGGCTGTTTTACTCCCAGAGATGCACCCTTACACCAAGTAATATGATTGTAGGTCCCTTGGTAGCAGAGATCTGAACTCGGACATAAAACTTAACCTATGTCAATGAAGTGTGATAAGTAGGTCAGAGTAACCTAATTTTGGTGGGGGGCTGTGTTACTCCCCGAGATGCCGCCTCACACCAAGTAATATGACTGTAGGTCCCTTGGTATCAGAGAACTGAATTTGGAAGTAAAACTTAACCTAAGTCAATGAAGTGTGATAAGTAGGTCAGAGTGACCTTATTTTGGTGGGAGGCTGTTTTACTCCCTGACATGCATCCTCACACCAAGTAATATGATTGTAGGTCACTTGGTCTATCAAACAGATTTTTTACATAAAACTTAAAAGCCAGTCAACCGTGTAATATGGGTCATGTGACCTTCATCTTATGTCACATATTCAGTCCCTTCATCATGCACCTGCACACAAAAATATATGACCCTATGTCAACTAGTAACTGAGAACTGGCTGTGGAGGCGAACTAAAAATGCACTGGGCCAGCACAATTCATATTCTGTCTGAACTGAAAAGTTTTCTAAATCTTTCATGTTACGATTAAACATACATTTAAACATTCCAAAAATAAATATACCTGTTTCTACCAGTCTCGGGGTCATAAACTCGTCTAACGACACTTTGTTGTTTTTCCCATTCTTCTTTTGTCATAGGCTTCATACTTCTACTAGTCATATCTGTAATAAGAAAGGCAGTATTCATGCACTAGGAATATATATATATATATGTGTGTTCCAAAAATTACACACCATATATAAATTTTTAGAAATTATAAGGGTGGCACTATAAATTTAAGCATGGAATATCGACATATTTAAATTGGTCATGGTGATCCCTGATACTTGAAGTTGGATAGTACATGTGTAGTAAAAATCATAAACTAAAATTTTAATAATGAATATATTTATTTCTGCCATATTCATGAATTCAGCTCATATGCTGTCTATTTATAGTCTCTTGTCTAAAATATTATTTTGAACAATTAAACAAAATTTAAATGCATGTGAAAAAAGTTAATATTTTTATTATGTCTTTTCAGATTTAATCCTGATTAGCAGAAGAAAAAATTTACTAAAAATGACCTACCATTAGGAAAATCCAAAACCTTATTGCAATAATTGTTAATTTTAATATGGAAATACACAAAATTTCTTCCTTGAAAATATGATATATCAATGATCAAAATATAGCCAAATATAATTGAGTCATTTTGTTTAACACTGGTAAAGTTAAATTACCTTTACCAAACACTGTATTGGAAATATATTTTAATAAAATAATCTAGAATTTTATTCTAAAATTCACTGGAAAAATTTTGAATGTACACATACCAGGTTTAACTTCTTTGTCTCTTCTAAGTTGTGTTGTTATAATAGGTTCAATTTTTGGTGGTTTTTCTTGATCTTTTAGTTTTGTTGATGCCTTTTTCTTCTTTCTTTTCTTTTTCTTTTTGTGTTTCTTTCTTTCCCTTGGAGAGCTTGTTGAACTGGAAGACCTAGATCTTCAGGAAAATATTTAAGAGCTCAATAAGTGTTAAACAAAGGTTTCATAGTAAACTGTCTTTAATCACTATCTCATCTTTTATACAATGCATCTGGTGCATAAGTATCTTTCAAGCCCGATGAAATGAGTTCATAATTTACATTAGTTTATTTTTGGGGGCCTCGATGGCCGAGTGGTCTAGGTAGTTTGTCATGACTACTAATGATCACTAGCCTGTCATCACTGAGGTTGTGAGTTCGAATCTCACCTGTGGCAGGGTGTGTTTGACTCCGATCTTAATTGACAAGGACTGCCAATTCCTACCAAAGGTAGGTGGTTCTCTGTGTACTCAGTTTCCTCCACCCATAAAAACTGGCCGCTGCGAAATAGCCAAATATGCTGAAAACTGCATAAAGCCCCAACTACACAAACAAACATTTATTTTTGCTAGTATTATTTTTTGTTATTTAGTGAAAAATTTTTGGATGTTATCAGAGTTGTAAAATAAAAGTAGGTGAGAATAAATCATTGACAATAATAACACTTTGTTAATGTTTTAAATCGTGACATATGGGAAATAACTCTTGATTTGTTCAGTCATTAAAGGGAGAAATACAGATTTCTTTTCCAATAATATAAAGTAAGGTCTTTTGATATAATTGCAATGTTATAATGCAGTCCGATGTGATTTTCAAACTTTTAACAATTATCAAAATACATTATATATTGACAAATGGGAGATAACTCTTAATTTTCAGTTTGCACAAAAAATATTTTCATACAATATACATTCAGACTGTTTGGGTTATAACAAGATGTGTGTTAGAAGAAAAAAAATTTACTACACTATTCAGGTATAATATGTAATGGCCAAAAGTGAATTTTACTAGACTATGTGTGCAGACTGGATTTGTTTACTTTAAATTATATCAAGGGAGAGAATTCAGTATTTTGATCGTTATCTATAAAATTTATTGTGGGAAGGAACACTCTATTTCTCAGCAAGAATATCACTTTGCCTTTACCACTCAGCAGAACTTCATTTACCTCAGTATTAAAGGGATCAACAAAAACATTTCAAGTTATAAAAGTTCTTCTCAATGAAGTTGAATCAACACAAACTTAAAAGACATAAATCTTAGTTAGAAATACACTTATGGTGTTTATTCAATTTCAAGACTGAGGTCTGTGGATATAATTTTGATGGGACTAAAACTAAAAAAAATTTGGCGAAATAATTATTTTAAATTCACATTTTTAATTTTCTAACATGTTTACGTATAAAATGATACTGAAAGTACATGTAATCAAATTCTTACTATACTATTACAATATAATTTTGGATTTAAAATTTTGACAAGATGTTTTAAGCTGAGTTCTAGCATTATACAACCAGGAATGCAGCAAAAGTAACATTTTTTAAGAAACAAGTTCTGTCTTGGTTTTATTTTTATTCAGTAGCTCAAAGCAACATCCATCATGTACATTTTTTGTGGGTAAGAAAGTGAAAATAATAAAGTGCAAGGTAGGAGGTACCTAATTAGGCCATATTTCAGATTTTTATAAAATTTTGCATTCAACTAAAGCCTGTTGAACTGCATCTGAATATATAAAAAATAATGTTTATCACTTTAATAATTCCTTGAAATGTTGTATCAAGTTTTCGTAAACAGAAAGTGCTAATACACAGAATGCACATCACTGCAAATATTCAAATCTTTAGACTTTAAAATTTCCTTGGATGACCTAACAAGATTAATTAATCAACAAAAAATTGTTTCATTATGCCACATTTAGATTTTCAAATTGCCAAAAATCCATTCTACAAACTGAGGTTTACTGCAGATGCATTATACCAAACTCAACACAACGATTAACATTCAGTAAACCACTTTTAATAATCACTGTCATCCACACTTTGTGTTACTTCTTGTTTTGTCAGTTTATTTGTAAGGGAGATATCAATGAGATAATGTTGTCGAGTGTTTATTGTGATGTGTTCCTTTAATGATGTCAAATCATATTCATTCATACCATCTGCCATATTGCAACACTCATGCTATGATCTGAGACTGACATTATTTCTACAATACTGAGAAAGTAAATGGTAAAATGTAAAGATTATCCAGTTCTAGTGATACTGATTTTTACAATTTTTTTTTTACTGAATTTTGAGATTTTTTAAAAATTGTGTGAAATTTTGTTCAAGAATCTTGATGTACCTCTGGTCAATAAAAGAGGGCTGGTGGCACTAGGGAAATGCAGTGTAGGTGAACTGAAGCAGAACTGAAACACTGACACCGTCCGCAGTTTGTCACTATATTTGTCTTCCATACAAAATCCAACCCATTAATATGCGAGCGAAGCTCGCTCTATAGTGTATAGGATTTCAGATTTGGTTATCGTTGTTCTAGTTTCATCCTTCTATTTTTTTCTGCAAGATGGCAGCTTTCAAAATCTAACTACTTCCAACGAGAAATCATGTGATTTCGAACATTAGAAATAAACATTAAGTGTCTTGAAATTAAAAATAAATACTAATGAATCCACCTGGAATCAAATTTTATATATCAAAATATGACAAGAAAATAAGATGCAGATGCAAGTGTCACATTTTCCCACCATTAGGAAGGTTTCACTAAACACCGACAAAGCAAACGTAAAAGCATTACGCTTTGCTCGCTTTCCATGTCACACCCGTTTCATATTAATTAGCTTTTGCATACAATTTTATTTTGCATTAACCTGCTTCTAATCTGATCTTTCTTTTTTCTTTTATGCTTCTTATGCTCTTTGGTTATCTTCTGTCTTGTAGGAGTGGATGAATCTGAACTTGTGCTTGATGAACATGATGAGGACGAACTTGATTTATGCCTGCGCTTTCTTTTGTCTTTTTTTACTTTAGATTTTGAACGAGACTTTCTTTTCTTTTTGGGGATTGGTGACCTTGATTTTGATCTGTGTCGGGATCTCCCCATTTAAAAAAATAAATGTCAACGAATAAATAAAAATCAAATCATGGGAGCTGACATCTTGGTTTTTATATATTACAAAATTTTAACTAAAACGTCAAAGTTGTTGTTAGGCTAACAAGTCAAGTCGCCCCCAAGACAAGTTGCCCCCAAGACAAGTCGCCCACTTTTTAGGACAAGTCGCCCACTCTCCCAAGACAAGTCGCCCACTCTCTCAAGACAAGTCGCCCACCTTCTATTCTCAAGATGTATGTTAATATTTGGTTGAAGAGAAATTCGTATTCAAGCTTAAATACATGCTGGTGTCCAAAGGTCGTTGGTAATCCATGTGTTGTTGATGTAAGTCATCAGACTGGTAATCCTCTCGGTGTCGACGGTGTCTTGAAGAGCTGTAAATGTCGGTGGTATCTGTTCAGCGGGTAGGAAAGGGAGAGCAAGAATCTTTATAAAATTTAGAAATACCTCGAAAGTCAAATCTCTAGGTTCCTCTGGACGATCGGCTTGGCGGTGTCGATTTGCTGTTCGGACGACGTTGTTGTAGTTAGGTCGGGCATACTCCGGTTCTCTGGGGTCTGCTTCTTCTTCGAGTACCTTCTCCACGAGAGTCGGTGCTGGAGTAAAGATGTCCTTCTTGGCGGCTTCGATGATCTTCTTTGTCATGCGTATTGTACTCAGGATCCCGGGTTTGGAGCCATGTGTGTGTTGTTTCCCGTTGGTGATGAAGGAGTATAGAATATAGTGTAGAGCAAAATTAATAAATGTGAAGCTGAATATGCTTAACTAAGTGTTTGAATCTGATTTTGGATAGTATGGTTGTTTCTTTTTATCTATATTCTTTTCATAGTATTTGAACATAAAGTCATTCTGCAAGGTATGTTTGGCAGGGTGTGAATTATCAAAACTTAAAATATTGAAATAAGATTTTGCAATTAGGCTTTTTCTTCTAAGTTCATATGGTGGGTCGCCCATTTCTACCTGTAGACTGGAAAGAGAAGCAGATTTCATAGAACCTGTGCAAAGCCTCAATGCTTGCAATTGAATAGTATCTAGTATTTTTTTAACTGCATAGGAAGCTGACTTGTATATCTCACATCCATAATCTATTTTTGACCTAATTAATGCAAAATACATAGTGCGTAAAGTGTGACTATTGGCCCCCCAGTTTGTGCCAGTAAGTAATTTCATGCAATTCAATACTTTAGTACATTTAGTTTGTATATATTGGATATGTTTTAGCCATGTTAGTTGGCTATCGAAATTTGACTTCTTTGACTATATCTAAGATATCGAAATATGATCGAAAATGACAAATCTTCAGTATTTATGCAGATTTTTGGCTGTGACATTGTTCAAGTGAATACCCAAAGCTGATTTCCTTTTTTATCATTATAAATTATCCAAGCTAATTAAAATTGATAAGCCAAGCTTACCTCAATAACATAGCCAGCCAAATAATTTATTAAATTTAATTAATTAATTAATCAGCTTTAACTATCATCATCGACAATCGTAAGTGAAATCCTTAATGAGTGGGTGACTTGTCTTAATGAAGTGGGCGACTTGTCTTAATGAAGTGGGCGACTTGTCTTAATTAGGAGTGGGCGACTTGTCTTGGGGGCGACTTGACTCGCATTCATTGTTAGTATATTCGTAGCACTTGGAATATATTTTCTCATTAAAAAATAAAATTTGCAATAGATAGCCATTCGAAGTTCCATGTTTGGTGTTTTATTATAATTTGGTCAAATTAACTGTGTATTAAATGAATTCTTTTTGTACGCTATTTGTAATTTTGTAGTTCCATAACAGCGGAAGTAGCCCACAAAGCGTCAATATGGACGGATTCGTTGCCATCCAAAACTTTCTCAGATAATAAACTTTGAATTTAATCTAAAATGACAGCGATTGGTACGAACAGAGCATATGGTGCCTTTGAACAACAGCTTAGGACACTTTGTTTGAAGGAATTTCCATGTGGAGCTGGAAGTTGGGTAAAATGCTGACTGTCCTTCACTTCGTCTTAGGCTTCACCCTTTCAGCTTTCGCCAGTGTTCAAATAACTACAAAAATGTAGCCCCTGTGACAACTTTTGACTCGGCCGAGTACAAAGCTGTCTCATTACACGTAATGGAGCAGCCAGGTGTGATTCACACACTAGAGTTTTAGGCTCGAGTCATGTGGTTGGTTCAAAAACCGTAAAAATATTAATGACGATCATTATCTGTTAAAATAAAGCAACATACAGTCACCTAAAGGGAGATTTCCAATCCAGATATCTGCCATTCAAAACTTTCATCCATGTTTTGAATTTTCTTTTCTTTAAGTCCCGGCGGGATTCTTGCTAAAGTCATGTTCCAAATAACGAATTCTAGTCAAATTGGCACCCGGTATAGTCATTTCGGCACCCATGATAAATGTGTTGAATATATATATTTTTTTCAGTATTTTAAGCAAAAAGATTAAAAGAAAGAAGGTGTTTTCCAGAAATAATGACTTATTAACATTTTTGGGGGTATCTGTATGTTTTTTTTTCCGTTCAACTTAATGTGTATTCAAGGTATTGGATATTTGTTATGCATGTTTTAACCAGTTGAGCCCTGCAGTTAGATCTTCAACATGTAGAAATCATTAATTTTCACCCTTAATGAAAGATTCAAGCCACTATAGCACAGATTTGATGCTTTCTTTTATAATGAATAGTGACCAAAGCAGCGATGGAATAAAATGAATGATGATATATAAAAGATACTCAATGTTTAAGTTTGACACCAGGAGGTTTCATTTCTAATATCTTATTAAACTAAAGTATACATGTAATCTAATCACATTTTTTATTCAAATTTCAAAAATTATGCGCTGTTATTAAAAACAAGACAAAGTGATGCCCCCTGCACTCAACTCTGTGAAGTAACTGTATTACGGAAGGACGGACGGACGGGTAAAACAAGATGCTCCCACTTTTTTATTGCGGAGGAATAAAATTTTGCAAATAAAACTACTGAGGCAAATTGCCTTAATGGAAGCTACGCCACTTTTCCATATTCTAAAGACCAGTAAACAAACGATTTTTTGTGGTGTATTTTTATCCTCTCGATTGAAAAGCATCAGGACATGGATGTATTGTTGGTACTATTAAAACGAGAATTATGATCAAGGAGCTAGTCCGCACCACAACTAAAATAGTGAATTGGGTATAAAAGAAATTATGAAATTGAGTTACGCTTTATGTTGCTCAGACTGTGCTTCTTTCTAAGATGACCATGGAACCCAGATATGGAAGAATAAGAAGATTCACACTCGGGACACTTGTACATGTATATATTTGTATACAGGTCCTAGAAATATCCTAATATGATCCCTGTCAGGGCATATAATCAAGCCCCCTTACTGTACCCCTTCATAACTACTTAAACAACAATATTTAATTATATGATTTTAAGAAGGTTGGCACTCAGGGAACACAACGTTGTCGTCTGACATTGTGATAGTGATGAAAGGGACTCATAGTTTTCCCTTTTATTGCTTCTAATTTTCTCATGATTAAACAACAGCTTGGGTAATGACTTCATTGTTTTTTATTTAAGTTTTTGAAGAAAAAAACATCAATAACTACCTGTATAGAGTTAAAACAACAAACAAGTTAATTATTTAATTGATAAAAGTTATTAATTAATTAATTGAAAAGAAAACTTATCAAAACATCATTCTAGACTGTTGAGAAAACTTCAAACAATTAACTTATGTATTCTAACTGCTTAATAACATGTGATGATTTTTAACGATGTAATGAATGATAAAATCCAACACCAAAATTTAGAATTATTTATATATATTATATCAAATATCTATACATATTTACACATATTTAGAATTATTTATATATATTATTTCAAATATTATTGGATGCCGAATTGACTATTAATAGGTGCCGATTTGACTTGTACCCCCAAATAACTTAATAAGGATGTTTCCATTGACAAAATACTATTTCCTGCAATTTTGTCAGTCATAGTAAAGATATCCATAGAAGGTTAGGCCTGCGATCTCGCGATATCTGTCATGACGGAAAGAAAACATTTTTGAAACCGACAAAATGACAATATATGCAAAACAACGATTTCAACATTAATAATGAAGTAATTTTACATTTAATATGCTGGAAATTACACAGTTCAATATTTCAGATAAAGATGACCTCTTTATATTGCCATACTTAAAAGTTATTTTTGCTCCATTGCGAGAAAAGGGACTGCTTTGTAGCTCCGCTGAGTCAAAAGTTATCACAGGAGCTACGTTATTGTAGCTAGTGTTCAAAGGCTATGGCTTCAGTCAGATCAGGTGATTCACGACTTCAGCTTGAAGCTTTAATGAACAGAAATAAATTGACAATATACATAGCATCTGAACAAAGGCAAAATTTTGAGAAAAAAAAATTGAATGGAATGAATACATGGAATTGAATAGGATCAAAACAGAAACTGTAAACAATGTTCAGGTCTCCTTGGTCTTTCTCCTTGTTTAGGGCTAGGCTTTGGTAATGGCAGGAACTGTATATGAAGTATTATATGATCCCTGGTAATGGTTTAGCTTTGGGTAGGGTAGGGATAAATCTGATAAAGCCTAGAAGAGCATCTCAATCACCAAATACCCCCTCTCCCTCCCCCCTCCCCCACTCCCCAAAAAAAATAAAACAAAAAAAAAACCCAAACATGCCAGCATTTGAAAACTTGATCATCAAATCTCCCCTTTTAAAATGCTGGCTAGAAAGATGAAATTAATTTGAAAGAAAAAAATATAATCACACACTGGAATCATGAAAAATTTACATGTCAGCCGAACATGTTTGTGTTGCATACCGGTACTCTTTATTCAAATACCATGGATATGGCAAAGATTTTTTGCCAAATTAATTCCAAGTAAATTCAATATTGTTTATTTGAACATGCTTGAGTTAAAGATTGTTGTTTCCAAAAATCATTGACACAGATTTAAATTTATATGTTTTCATACATATAATTACAATTAGAAAATAGGACATTTTGTAAACAATCAAAATGTACCACATTATAAAGTAAAAACTGATAAGTCAATGTACTGGATAGGTCAAAATTTTCCTTAAGACGCACCTGAGTTTCAGTGGCAGTGTGCCTGAGTGCCAACACCTTATAACCCTCCAAAAATGATGTATATTTATATATTTTTTCAAATTTTTATCATTTTTTGTTCATATTTCACCCCAAAATTTTCAAAATAAATTTTTAAAATTTATATTTTCTCACATTTTTTGCTCATATTTCACCCCAAAATTAATTTCAAAAATTTATATTTTTCACATTTTTTGATAATTTTTGTTCATATTTTACCCTAAAATTTACAATATTCATACATTTTGTCTACCTACAATTAACTAATTTGATTAATAATTATATCTAATCATGCAAATCAGGGCATATAATCAAGCCCCATTACTGTATCCCTTCCTAACTACTAAACAACAATATTTAATTATGTGATTTTAAGAATGTTGGCACTCAGGGAACACACTGTGTCAGTGTAATAAATTCCAAAAGAGATTACTATGAAAATGAATAAACATAACCACCTCGTTAAAAATTTTGCTAAAACCAGGATAAGAAGTTGATACTACATGTAATATATATATCATACTATATGTAATAGTTGAAAACTTCATTTCAGAGAGAATCAAAGACAAAAAGTCTGAAGCCATTAAAGTCAAAGGATACAGTTGAAAGCAAATATTCTGTTACCTTAAAAGGTTTGTTAAATTATATATTTGATGCTATATGTGCGTTATGATTTCTTTGGAAAATATCACTCCTAAATTAATGTAATATTGTCTAATTGTTTATATTTTTAAATAAGGTCCACTTTCTGAGTGCTACATTATGTCAAGAAACATAATTTATTATAAAAACACAACAAACAATTGATATTGTGAACTATATATATCAGCAAAACATTTAAAAAAAGTAATTTTGCTAAACCTTCTAAAATACAAAAACTATGTGACCAAGTAAGAGCGATTTAATTATCCAAATTACATTAGATTAATAATATACACATCTGTCATCCATTATCATTTTTCCGTAGACTTCTTGGAAAATTGTTAATAAGGGAGACAACTCATTAGTAATCATTATAATATGAATGTCTCTATGATTTTGCATATATGTACACATCATAAGTACATATACACTACAGATGCTTTATTGCAAGTCATGACACACAACAATGAGCTGTTAATTAGAAGAATCACCATATAGATATACATGTGATATCCCATGCATTGAACATGAGACTCGTGCATTTACAAAAAATGATTATCACATGTCTGATTGAATGCGAGACAAGTCGGACCAAAGACAACTCGGATCAAGATAACTCGGACCAGTTTTTAAGATAACTCGGACCAGCCAAAAGATAACTCGGACCAATTTAAAAGATAACTCGGACCAGTGTGAAAAATTAATAAATTTATTCGGATCAACTGATTCAAAAGACAACTCGGACCATTTTTGAAAAAAAAATAAAGAAATGTATATAGTGTACTGTATCTTTTAAGTATTTATTAAAGAAAGACGAAAAATAAATCAAATCAAATAAAATGCGTAAAATTATAATTATTTTTAATTTCAAATATTTTCCTATCAAAGGTTTAATTGATTTACTGATCGAAAATTTAATTGCATTATATCAATCAACAACTATACAAGCTTGTTAACCTTGATTAGTTCTAATTGCTAACAACAATATTGTGATTAGTGCTTTGTTTAGACTTTGACATTGTGATATACACTTTTCTATACGCTTGTATGTTATATGGTGCGATATATATATATATATATATGCATATGAATAATAAATAGTAAAAAAAAAGATTTCTTCTTTACTGCTTTCCAATCTATGATACACCAACAAACAGGTCCGAGTTGTCTCAAAGTCACTTTCTATTTGGTCAGAATATAGGTCATTATCAATTTTTCAAACTGGTCCGAGTTGTCTTCAGAACTGGTCCGAGTTGTCTTAGAACTGGTCCGAGTTGTCTTCAGAACTGGTCCGAGTTGTCTCAAAACTGGTCCGAGTTATCTTGGTCCGAGTTGTCTTTGGTCCGAGATGTCCTGATACCGTCTGATTTAGGAGCGATCTCATGACCTCTCGCAGTCAACATTTTAACTCACACTGACCTAGACTTCAGTGGGAAAAATGTCATTCAATTTTAAACAGTGATTGGGCAATTTTTTTCTTCTTAATATTGTCATTTTCTCATTTGTTCTTCAACTTCTTGTCATGAAAGTTATAGAATTTTTGTTAATTCCTTCTTTTTTCATACCGAGATTATCATTTTATGACTAACTTGTGTCCTTCAGTAATGATTGGTGTCAAACTTTACTATTTTATTTTTAGTAAACAAGAATATTATCTTACTTGAAGTCATATTTCATAAAATTGTGAATGATTATTTGTTTTCTGTTTTTTCACTTTAATTATATTGATAAGTTAAATTGCAAATACAATACATAAATGTACATTTACTGGTAATATTATAATATTAAACAATATATCATAATATCACATTATATATTTATCAATTGAAATGTAGAAATGGACTGAGACCACTTGCACATGGAGCAGAGTAATTTTTTAACTCCAATCTTTATATCATGTTTTTTTCAGATTTTGGACCTGAACATGAAAAGACAGAATCACTTCAAGAATATGTGACTTCAAAACATTCACCATGGCACTTGGACTACAGCTGGAGTGAAGAGGCTAAGCAGTTGAGAGAAATAGCAGTGAAGTCTCCATGGCTTATTGATGATGGTTTCATTTTTAGCCATTTTAAAACTCTTAGAATAGTTGATAAAGAGGTTTGCCATCTTAAATAATTTACAAAATATTGTTGAAATACATGTACTTAAATTTTTGGGTCGTCAAAGCAGAAATCATAAACTATTAATTGCAGATCTGTTAAAAATGCATGGACCAATATAGTAGATTTTAATAGGGGAAAACGTCAACAAAAAGCACTGAAGAGGATATCTATTAATTTTGTTGTTTTTAAATTCTTTTGAATGAAAAATCAAATCAAAATTTAATCTGGAGCATGTTGTTACATATTTGAAGGGCAATATTAGGTAAACACATGTACGTTTTAAATTATTAATGTATGTTATTTTGAAGTGATACCAATTATTTCAAATAATGTAAAAAAGTAATTTACAAATGTATTTAATTTTTTAGGTAGCAGAAGTTGACAGCGATTTATTGAAATTTAAAAATTTGGAAGAACTTACACTGAGTGCAAATAAACTGGTTACTGTAAATTCTAGAAATTTACCTTCATCGCTGGCGGTAAGAAAGTTAACATCCATAATAATTTTCCCGTTGAGGGTTGTTTACATTACATGCATATGATATAGTTGAAACATTTATTATAGCCATTATAGTTGAATTGTATTGAAATATGAGAGGATTCATTAAATTTTTATTTATGTCCATAATATCATCATGGGAATGTCAACATTTTCCTACTATCCATATTAACATTTATGGAGGAAACATTAGTTTCGTACATTCGTCTGATATTAAAGACTAAGGGGTTGTAATAAGAATTCAAATTAAGATTAGGAAATTTCTCAATGAATTAAAGAAATTCCATCTTATCTTATTAATTCCTCTATAGTTGGTTTTTTCAGTGCTAGTACAGCATTTAATACTAAGTGGCTTTCTTTTGTGTTCAGATAAAAAATCCATATGACATATTAATCTAGCAGTACATTATATTATTTATTCAGAGAATTTTGTAATATAAAAAATTATTGAAAGAAGACAAATATTCCTAAGGAACAAACCAAAAAATGCAATCCATTAGACATACAAACCTGGGAAGACAAATGAACAACAACAACCACAACAAATAAACACTGAAAACTAAAAAAACGATGAACAACACAAACTCCTATAAAAACCAGGAGTGAACTGATGTGCTCCGGAAGGGTAAGCACTTATATACTTTTATATATGATAAAATGATAAAATAAAGCTTTAAAAACTAAATTTCTTAACTTGTGTCTAATTTTGCTGTTGAATGACTTCGAAATGACTTCGAATCATTTCTAGGTATTGGAACTATGTGCAAACCAGATAAGTGATCTGTCAGCCTTGTGTGTTAGACCTCCATTACTGATTCACCTTGGTTTGGGCATGAATAAAGTGTCTTTTATGGGAGATTATTTGACTGGTGATTATTGGTGAGTTATTTTTGCCTTGAACTCTTGAGTAATGACAAAGGTTTAACTATAGATACAATCTAAACTAAATATTGATTGTGTCATCTACATTGTATTCTTAACAGGGGATTTTCTGCTGAAAAGTAGAGGATTTTCTAATAAGTTCGGGGTCAAACGTCGGTAATAACTTCAGGTCATGGTCGATTAACGTTTGTGATGTAAGGACAGGTTGTTGTATGGACTTTTCTACAGAACTCTGCAGGGTGAGATAGGCACGGGGAAATACGATAATTAAAAAAAACAGTTATGTCTTAAAAGCCAGTGTGGATTAAACTTTCGGAAACAGAACTTGCATATATTCTGCAATGCACATTTGTTTTTGGTGACGTCATATATGATTGAAAAATCAATAAATTGCACACAAAAATTGGAAAATCAACTGTCAGAAAATATTTTGAGCATCTCAGCAGTTGAAACGAGAGTAACTCATTACAACTATCGGAAAAAAAGGTGTAATACTTTTCATTTTTATTTTTAAAAAATGTTTAAGAAATTCCTGAAAACCACTTGCAGTTTGAAAAAATACACACAGTAGTATTAGGGGAGTATTTTACTGATTTAATTTTTTCTTCAAAGAATTTGATATCAAACATGCTGAAAATGGATTTGTAAGTCTATGAAATTTCTTTTTAGCTGCTTGTATTTTATTTGCTTATGATTGAATTCACTGCTGTACCTATTATAGAATTGATTTTACAAAGAATCAATCTTTTCAATTTTCAGTATATTGTTATATTTCTTTTCAGGCCAATCCTTTTATCTTTAGATCTAAGTCATAATAATTTAAGTGATTTACTTGATGTGGTACGGAAACTTGGGACGCTTCCAAAGTTACGGAATTTAATTTTACAAGGAAATCCTTTAGCAGTAAGTTTTGAAACAGATTTTATTTAAGCAAAATATTTATCTGGCATGCATAAAATTTATATTTAAATTGAATTAAGATCAGAATCATACCACAATAATAAGTGAACAGTCATAAATTAATGATGATAAGATTCTGATTTAATAAATAGATTCAAATATCTGTGTTTTCTTTTTTTTCAAAGCTAGAGTTTGTTTATAGTCACAAAAATTTAACACAAACATAGTGCAAATTTCAGTATTAAGTGCAATGTACAGCCATACCTCACTTTATAATTTTTTGGCCAGATTTTGATACAGATATGCTGCTCTGCGTCACCCCCTAAAACTGACCTAATTCTGCTCTCCAATGCCTTTTCTGCCTACAGGTTACTCTGTACCTTTTGTATGTAACTATTTTTGTTGGTAAAAGGCTGAATTTCTACAATATTTCAATTTAATTAGGAATTATGCAAATATCTATTGAATTGTCTGAAAAGTGATTAAATTTTAAAGTACATGTTTATTGAATTTTTTTCTTTTTTATTTCAGTTAATTGCAGGCTACCGTGGATACACAATTGATAGTTTACGGAAATTAAATATTTTAGATGACATAATGATATCTGCCGACGAAAAACATCACTACAAAGGGCTAGCAAGACGAAGGGGTAAACAGTGCACTTTATTATATGGCATATATTGTATTATTTTTTCTTATTTAAGCATCTAGGATAGGGTTTCAGAAAAAAGGTTTAGCATGCCAACACTAAACTTTTAAAATGATCTTTGGTAAACATTAGTTATAGACAAATCTTTGTTCTGTTGGAATGACAAAATCTTCTTAAAATCTGCTAAGATTTGTCATCTTTAACTCTATTATTTTGAAGAATAATATATCTGTAGAAAGTTTACCTATATATTAGCCTGCTGTATCTAGTCCTCGTTCCAATTTGAGACAGACAATTTTATGATATCAGTTTCAATTACCTTTAGGAAAAGAATCATTGATCCACAAAAAACAGGGTACCAGTATGAATATATATGTATTTTTATTATTGTATGTATTTCAGAATATATATTAGATGAAGCTAAGGTAACATTAGAAGTTTCTTTCATCAAGGGTGTACCTATGCCAGATGAAATTAAGGTATGTTATTATGCCCCACCACAAATGTGGCTGGGGCATATAGATTTACCCTTGTAAGTTGGTACGTCCATACGTCCTGATTCGGTTAAGTTTTGTGTTTAGCTCCATTTCTCAGAAACCTATAGTAATATATCAATGATATTTCACCACTACAGTCCTCTGGTATAGTAAAACACAGTTCAGCAACACCTATATTGTTTTTAGGGTGGGGCATCTGTGTCTTATAGACTCATTTTATAGTTTTATAAGGTAATGAGTACAGAGAGCTTTGGTAATAATACCGGCAGGAGTGTACCTCTACTTTTAAAATTTGGGGTACCAGGGTCCCAATGCAATGAATATTTTGAGTCCAAGTGTGAAAAAATGGGGTCCAAAAATCACACTAGCCGATATTTCTGAGGATTGAAAATTCTCTGACCGGTACTGTGTCTTTTAAGATTTCCCATTTTTATCTGAAATCAAATATTTATCTGACCTCATAGTTGTCAACCCCTCTGAATTACTTATTATTTGACTGCATTTGCATGGCTTTTTCTGCATTTTATTCTGCCCTGATATGGGCAAAAGATGGAAATAAATTGGTATGGATAATTAGAGTTTTAGATCACTTTCAGCATAATTTGCTGTGTTGTTTTTTTTATTGTTGGAGATGACCCAGAGAGAACCACTCACCAGTACAATATAAAAACTAGCAATCCTTTTCAGGTTTAGATCACACTTCCCTACATGTTGGATATGAACTCCGAACCCTAAGGTTTACAGGCTGGTGCTCCTCAGTTGTCATGACTATCTACCTAGACCACTCACTTGATAAGATTTAATTTTATGGAAATAAATTTGAAAAGGAGTGAAAATGTACTATAATCCATAGCATTTAAATATTTTAGCATATGTCCCATTCTTGTGAAAATGAAAGCTGCAAAGTCATAATTGATATTATGTGTACTATTTCTGCATTTTTTGACACATCATTGACACTTGCGTGAAAAAGGTTTTAATAAAGCTAGGTTTTTTTCATGCACCATAATTAAGTGAAAAAAGTAAATATTTTGTTAAGTTATTGTAATTTATATCAAACCTGATCTGAGTTAAATATGTATTTTATATCCATTCAGGTTTCCCTGCTGTGTGTCTTTTTTGTAGCTGTTGTCATTTTTCATGATTATCTCAAATATTTGTTTTAAATGAAAGTAAAAAATGTTAGTCTATCTTTTGATTCCAATAGTCTTAATTAATTATTGTCTTTTCCATTGCTAAAATCTCATGCATCAAATATTTTACAAGAGCGAATTTTCCATTTTTTACGTGCAAAGCATTGACTCTTACATTTAATGTGACGTCACCACAAACAAATGTAATATTGCTAAATTATTCCAAATTTTGTGTTTAAAGTTTCAACCATCCTGACCTTTGAGACATATCTAGTTGAAATGTAAATTGTTAAGACTTGACATAAATTCTGGAGTTTTTCATCAAGAAATCAGTAGCCAAATTATATAGGATGCACAGTAGTTACCATAATTCATCAGTTCAAAAACAAATATGAAATTAAAAAGAATATCTCCGGTTAAATTTTTTTGCAGAATCCAGAGGAGCAACCAGAATTTCCAATAATTGAAAGAAAATATTTTGTCCAATTTATGTTCCTGGAAGAAAATGTTAGTAAACCAGAGGTTATGCAGATAAGCCATGAAGATCTACCTGGAATGCAGGGGATGGAAGGACTTTCACCCATGCCCAGTGCCGATCAGTCTATGTATTCTGGCATGCCGGTATGCACTTATAACTCTTGTTTTGATTTTCAACTGATAAATTAACTGTTTGTAAATTTTTATGTGTATGTGTATTTGTATGTTACCTCAAAGATAGGGAAAATTCACTTCAAAATTGATAGTTTTTCTGTATTTAATAGAATTAATTTTGGTATCTGAACATTTTTGAATTTGATTAAAGAATTTAAATGTATGATTTATTGCATACATTCATATGTTAGATGAAAAAAATATTCTGTAAAGTGCACTATTTTTAGATAAGGGGATTTTTGGATTTTTATGATTTACCACTTATTGAATATAAATATACACAATAAAAACAGATAGTCCTTGAAAATTGGAAAATTATGCCATGAAATTCCTTGAATTTTATAAACAAAAATGTGTAAAAAGCCTGTTAATAATATATCATTCACAAGTTTTGTATCTCACAGTACATTTTCATTATTTTCTTGTCTAAACTACATGTGACTTTTTTTTAAAATAGAACAGTTCAATATTAAAACAACCAGTAACACATGAAAAAAGAAAGGTATTTCTAGTCCATTTGATTTGCATGATAGCATAGGTCATGTTTTGATAAATTAGAATTGCATTTTGACATCTGTTGAAAGGGGAGGTAATTTTATGTCACAAAGTTTTGCATGCATAGTATTTACTATACACTATTGTAAACCCTCGATTTCACTTATGATATTATGCATAGGTCATTAGAGCTTTTATTGAAATAATTTTAAAAATTTCAGTCATTAGTGTTATATATACCCCGGTACATGTATTTCAAAAAGTAATGTGTGTGTTGATTAGTAGGTAAATTCAAAACTGTTTTCTTATTTGTAGCCATAATGATGTATTTACATGTACTGTTAAGATTACATGAAATTTTATTATTTTGAAGACATTTACCGAATATCTCCATTTAATTTTATAAATTTGCACATTAAGCAAACAATTTTGAATGTTATGCAATGCATGGTGTTGGATTTACTCATGACAAGCACATTTGGTCAATACCATGTTTGAAATGAGACTATTCTTTTTCAGGTATACTCTAGATTACATTTACAAGTAAATGAATCTGTAAATAAGAAATGGGAAATATATGGAAACCTTATATTTTTCACAAAGACAAAACATTATATATAATGATAAATTATAATTTTACAAATTTTATCCATTCTTTTAAAAAAAATATGTAATAATTTTTTGTTTGATTTTTTTTTCAAGTGTCTTAGAGTTATTAATAAATTATCAAGCAAAGTTTTATGAATCCATAAAAATTACTTAAAAATTAATATAAAAAAATATATTTCAGGGAAGCATTGGTATACAGGAGGAAGAGGAGGACACTGATATGAGTTATACTGAGACAGCCAAAAATGTAAATTTTACATCAGAACCAGAAGTTGTAGTTGCCAGAGAACCTACAAGTAAGGATCTTTTTTGTACCAAATCCCAACAGCCACAAACCCTACTCAAAATAATGCATAAAATACAGTGAAATATCTCAAAGCTGGCCCTCCTACATCTGGTATAGCTCACTATTCTTGACACATGAAATACAATTTCTTTAAAAATTGAACATCAGTATTCTGCCACAATTCCAAAGTGGAAATATTTTGGTCCCTTTTTTTTACCAGTTACAGAAGTTAAACTGTATAAATAGTAAAATTCCAAAAAAGGAATTTTTAAAATTTTAATAATAATTTTTTAATGTGTTGCAGGAAAGTAAATCAGTTATTTGATTAACTTCTTTTTTTTACTTTGATCTAATCTTTGTGCAGAAAGCAAAAATTTCTTCTGTTATAAATTGATTATACAGTGATTAAACACTCTTGTTCAAATTCCCGTATATAAATAAAAGAAGAAATTTTATATGATTATTTTAGATTTCTATATTTCTAACATTTAAAAAAAATATACACATATCAATTGAAATCTTACTGAATAACATTATTTCAGAAATGTGAGATATTAACATATTGTCAGATGTGCAACAACTGGCTGTACATCCAAAATTTCAGTTTGACTGTCCTCACTGGCTGTTAAGTTGACATAAAAAAATAAAACATATTATGTATATGTAAATTCTGCAGGTAATTAACTTTTGATTTTAAATAAATGAAAATTCAAATTTATCCAGAACTAATTTTAAACAAAGGCCTGCATTTTACATAAACTTGACTATATTCATATGCAAATAATATATTAATAATTTGTTATTTTTGTTTACAGCTGATTTGGAAAAACAAGAAGAAAAAGATCATTCTGTAACCCAGTCTACACCACGACCAGGGCAAAAGGAACGTGGTGGTTCTCCTGAAAAGGAGCAGAATATGGAGGAAGTACAAGAAATAATAAAGGAAGGACCAATTAATTCTGGAATGGGTCCATGGTCTGAGGACATTCAGTTGAATTGGTCTCAAGTCATAATTAGGGATAATTTGTTGGCACTCAGAAACTTTTTTAAACAAGGAATGAAAATATCTGTCATGGAAGAAATGGTAATTATTTTATTACATTTAATTTTTGAAGTGTTTATATTGAAAAGCAATATAAAGAAAGAAAAAAAATTATAAAGTTTCAAAGTGAATTAGCTCCTATAAGAAATTAATATAAAATTAAATTGTTCAAAAATCAGCTTAACAAATAATTGAAATTAAAATGAGTATTGAAAAAGTATTTTACAATGACAATCAGATCTAGAATATTGTGATATTTTATAACTGTACATAAGTTGCATATGAAAAGAAAAATTAGTTCTGCATAAACAGGTTCAAAGTTTTCCACTCTACACTCCACCAAGCATGGATGAAAGGTTGACCTCTGCCTCATCTAAAAGTTCAAAGGTTAAAATGTGTCAATACCTAGTTCTTGGCTAGCAACAATATAAATAATTTATGAGCAAGGCAACAATACCTGCAAAATTAAAGATTAATGACCTTACAGAAGTTACTCCCCTAAACCGGCCCCTCTGAAAACCGGATTCCTCTGCAAACTGAACCCTTTATTCTGGTCTGGAATTTTCACCTATATTTACAAGCCAAAAAATCCTCCAAAAACCAGCCCCCCTGAATGCCGAATACCGGAGATAATTTGCAGTCCTAAACATATATATTCCTGTCAAATACACCTTTAAAAACCGGCCGAACTCTTAATCTTTTCATTGAGAAGCGTATTTTAAACAAAGCCTCATTGGTATGTACTGGAAAAACTCCGTTTAGATATCAGTTTTTAACATCTGTTTCCACCAAAAAATAACATTGAAGCTAAAAAGACTTTAGTAAAATTTAAAGAAAAAACATGCAAATGTAGTAATTGTGTAATTTTCATGCCTTTCGATATTTCAATTTATTTACTTCCGCCCAGATTTCACTAAAACCGGAACCTCTCAAACCGGCACCTCTGAAAACCGGCAAATTTCTACGGTCTGATAGCTGTTCGGTTTACAGAGGTTCCACATGTTGTATAGCATGTCATGTTTTTACTTTCATTGCTGTCAACATGATTTGGTCATGCATGCATAATGTACTTTACCATAAGAAGGAATTATGTGGTATAATAGCTGAGCTATAAACATTAGTAAATGGCACATGATGATACAACCTTTTTATCGTAAACACCATTTCCTGCTATAAAAATTTGATTTTTTGCAGGTATTTCTCTTTGATAATAATAAATTTAGAAAGTATGAATGCTGTATGATTATTTGCTAGTATTAATAGTATTATTTTTTGTAGTGTTTAAGTCAAATGGTAATAATTCATCACAAAATAACCCCTTTATTTTTTTTAACAATCCTTGCCATTATGATTGTTTTGATTCGGTTAAGTACTTTTGTTACATACAATAACATGATTCACCAGTTTTAAAATTCCTAATTGTTATAAGTCAGGGTTACTTCCCTTTGTATACAGTACAAGATCAATTTATTGTGATAATATGTAAAATATGGTCTAATATATATGGACAGCCAGGTAAAAAACACACATTAACCTTATTTTGTTTTGACAAATGTTTCCTATATATTTTCCACATAGCACATTTTGAGATGTTTTGAATTTTATATAAAGTTATTATCTGTACATTGCATGGGAGGTAACTCTTTAATTTTTTTTTTATCCCAGTTAGATATATATATAAAATAAGCTAACAATTGCACTTGATAGAATGTTTACACCCTATGTTTTATGATCTCTTTTGTTTCCACCTCATAACTTAATGAGATGTCATTGTTGTATTGAAATATTTGATCATATGTACATGTAAATGTCATACAATTATCCCAAGTTATCCAGGGGAGATAATTGTTTTTTGGGTTATCTTTCTCATTCAATAAATGTTCATAAGTTTTTGTCGTGCAAAATCCGAATTTTGTAAAATTGTGGTCATTTAGTAAGGACAATTTTGACAGTTTTTCACAGTTACATTAGATCATAATATAATCAATTGTAATTCTTCTAAGGTAAATTCTAAATCTGAAAATCTGAAGGTTGTTATTCTGTGAGATTTTCTTTTGTTAAACATGTTCAATATTAACAAAAGAAAAGAAAAACAACAAAAAGAAGGCCTAATTTTCCAATGAAAAAAACGTGCTTATTAGTATTTCGCTGTACATCAGGTGGCAAGTGGTTGGCTGCAAACAGTGAGGAAGAGCATTGTTCTTGTTATGATGTTTTTTGCTTCCCCTGGTTTTGGCCATCACAGTCAATCAAGAAAACAGACAGTTGTCATAAAAATGTAGTGTCTAAGTCATATTTTGTTTGCTTAATTTTTCATCTAAATAATCAGGTTTACTGTACCCCTGATTCTGCTGCTCCTACTGTAGAACCTACATCAGCAAAAGAAAAAGATAAAAAGGTTTATCATACATGAATGTTTACGTTTTACTTTGAAGAGTGTTCTTGATTAATGGTCTTCCACAATTGATAGATCTAATACTTGCTTGACTTTAAGGCAGTAAATTATCCTTGCTGTTCTAAATATATATTTTGTTTGTAGCAAGATTTCTTTAACCGTTTTTTTCAGACAGTTGCTTTTGATTACTTGAATTGTGTCCCTTAGTTCATGTGTCTGTGTATATTGCTATTTTTTTAAGACTTAAGATAACCCTAAATGTTTTAAGTCTTCATTAAAAAGGTTAACTTAGAGAGAAATTTATGTATTCTGTTTTATTTCCAAAACACAATAAGGATATTATCAGAATCTAGTAAAGAAGAGTTCATCTTATTCCACTGCATCTGGTAGCTACTTTGATGTGTTTTGCTGATGTTTTGAGATCTCAATACAGTGAAGTTGGAATGAAGAACAACAGTTAAATTGGCTCCTTTCATTTTTTACTGCTATTATGATGTTGTGCTGTATTGTTTATTATTGTGTATCAGTCTGTTTGATGGGAATTTTTTCTTTGAAGTTGTCTGTATGGATGTTTCAGCAGTCTTTTATTCTAGAATATTCCAAAAATACAATGAATAAGCAAATTTCCTCTTAAGAATCATGCAAAATAATTGACACAGGGCTATACAATTATTTTATTTGCTGAAAGCTTAGTGCAGTGTGTCTCTCATATGTCAGCAGCTAATTCCTTGATAAAAAAAACTGTTCTTTTGATTTAAAATAACAATTAGGTTCAGTCAGTGAACATAATTATTTGCCACCTATGATTTTTCTCCTTGGTTTCTATACAAATTCACAAATTTTCCAAAATAATGCTTTTCTTTTAGTCCCTTTCTTTTTGGAATCGCATTGATTTATACTTGCATTATCGTTGATTGTTGCAGGTTCACAATAATAAATGGATGAAATTATTTCTGCATTTAGAGTAAATAAAAATGCTTTTGTAAATAAATATTACAAAATAATTGTTATATATAATATATATGTTTTAAAAACATATTTTGGTAATTATAAACAGTAGTACAGTAGAATCTAGGTGGCTCGAACTCGGTTTGCTCGAACAGCATGGATTTCTCGACCCTTTATGAAAGTCCTGTCATTGTTTCCATTATGTCTTTGAAATTAACTCTCGGTTTTTCGAACACCAATTTCTCGAATTCTCGAACTCATTTTCTGGTCCGTACAACTGTAATATAATGTAATTTTACTCTCAGTAACTGGAACACCATTTTTAATTGTTGTACGTGACAAATATCAATAAGTGTAAAAAACCAGAGGTCAGATCATTGATTTACAAGGTGATTAATTGTCAATTACAGGTCATTGATAATCCACTTGATGTTTTTTGGTGATTTATTCTAGATAAATGAATGTAAATTAAATTTTAAATTTATTGCTGGTTCGTAACCGCCGATTTTCCGGACTTTGATGGCTCGAACTACCGATGCCTCAATCTAATTTTATAGACCCCTTCAAACTCTAGAAATTGAGATTCTACTGTATATATACTGGACACGCTAGCTATTTTTAACCTTATCTAAATAGTAGTTTTGTGTTTGATGTGGTGTGAGCGTATGTAACCAACAACTATTTCAGGTTTTATGTACACCAGCTGAAGGGACACCAGAAGTCACATCTCCAGCAGGTCAGAAAAAAGATAAAAAGAAAGATGATAAAAAAGATGCAAAAGTAAGAATTATTTGTATTGCATGAGAGCATGTCTCTTTCTGTGAGAATATAAGAATAGTTTGTTTATCTATTCTTCATATGAGAGAGTTTTGCAAGTAAGTTAAATAACTTATGTAAACTTGAGAGTGATTTCAAATCTTTTCACTGAAAGGCTAAGGATATGAAATTGATTTCGATGAGATTCTGTTGAAATGACTCTCAATAACTTGAAATTATTTATAGCCTCTCACAAATACTTCTTAAATTCAATTTATTTTTATTATGAGGTCCCATCACACCCTTTATGGGCGTGTTATTTTTGACTTATTCTGTTAAGTACTTACATGACAGTTGCTTTAAAATTTTAGAAAATTTTACAGCAAAACCTGTACATTTTGACCCTTCTATCTAAATAGACTGCCTACCAAATTTTGAAATTTCTAGTAAGCAGTCAGGAGTCATATGTAATATGTATTAGTTTGTACACTAGAAGTTAAGGAGCAATAATACAGATACAGGAGACAGTATCCATTCTCTATAGTAAATTGACCAAAAATAGTTATGTTTAATTTAAATCATTGAAATTCTGATCCACATCTGGAATTGTTTTTTCTACACTAATTTTTTTTAATTTTTTTTTGTCAACAGCTGTATACCTACCATTTTGTAGCACTTTTGTTTTAAAACTGTGAATGTTTTTGCTTAAATTAACATCTGAGCTAGTTATTTCTATTGTTGTATAAATGTTAATAACTAATGCTACTTTAGGGAAAATATTTATTGACTTTAGCTCACCTGGCCAAAGGCCATGTGAGCCATTGCCATCATTTGGCATCCGTCGTCTGTCGTTGTAAGAATTATATCCCATGACCCCCGCCCACCATCCAAGATGGCCACAGCCATCAAACATAGTTTAACATAGGACCCTATGGGAAAATCACTTGTAAATCTTCTTGTCTGAAATCAGTATGCCAATTGGAACCAAACTGCCTCAAAAGTTGACAGCAATATTCGAGAATTCCAACTAAAATGGATATAATTGAACAGTTTATTTCGCTGAAAATAATATCCAGGTGAGCGATACAGGCTCCTGGGAGCCTCTAGTTAATTTATATTTTTTCTGTCAAATTATTTTCTGTGTAATTTTTTATGAAAATAAAGTAGTGCTATTTTATTATAATATTATATTTTAGTATTAAAAATTAAAAAAAAAAACGAATTTTTAGAATTTTAACGGGGGAGAAACTCCAATACATTTACTGTGGTAACTTTTTTAAACTGAAAATATAAAGCATTTTAATATGAAAATTTAACAATATAAGGCATTTATCTCTGTTATTAATGATTGATGGCTGAAATTTAATTTAGTTACTGATAAAATAAACAAAAATTATCTATCTCATTTTTTAGGGTAAAGATGACAAAGGAAAAGGAGGGAAAAAGAAAAAAGAACCAGAATTAGAATTAAAACGAGGACCTCCAACCTATAAAACTCTAGCTACATTCCATATTCCTTTGGAGGAATTTTTGGAGGGAGAATATGAGTTTAAGACAATATTTACTAAAGATGGCCAGGAATTTGTGTCTTCTGCAAAAAGTCTGGACACAGACAGGAAGGTTTGTACATGTACTATACTAGTAATACTTCACTATCTGCAAATCATGATGTAGAATTCTGTATGTACATGCTGCAGTTATCTTGATTGTGACCTGTGGTGGACATTACATTTGTCTATGTTTTATGTTTTTGTCAGGCATTATGAAAGAAAAATGGGATGTAGAGGTTATTGGTAAATGGCATTTAGGATTGCGGAAGTTGATGCATGGGGCTGTCTCTGTCTTGTTGAAAGATGTTATCTTTTTGGCCTTGTAAGGTTGGCTTTGTTGTAAGGTTTGTGCTTTTGGCGTTGTTGTAGGGTGTGAGCTTTTTGGCCTTCTAAGATATGATCTTTTGGTCTTATTGTAAGGTGTGAACTTTTGGTGTTGTTGTAAGGTATGAACTTTATGGTCTTCTTGTAAGTTGTAAGCTTTTTGGTCTTGTAAGGTATGTTCTTTTGGCCTTGTTATAAGTTGTGAACTTTTGGCCTTGTTATAAGATGTGAACTTTTGGCCTTGTTATAAGGTGTGAACTTTTCGCCTTCTTGTAAGGTGTGAAGTTTTGGCCTTCTTCTGTGGTATGAGCTTTTGGCCTTGTCGTAAGGATTGAATTGTGTGGCCATGTAAAGTGTGATTTGTTGGCCTTGTTATAAGGTGTGAAGTTTTGGCCTTCTTGTATGGTATAAGCTTTTGGCCTTATTGTAAGGATCAAACTTTGTGGCCATGTAAGGTGTGATATTTTGGCATTGTTTTAAGGTGTGAACTTTTGACCTATAGTTGAGAAGATTATAAGATACAGAATAGCAATAAAAGAGTCAGGATAGTTTTACTCTGTACTAGTCTGTCAAAATTGAGATTGTGAGTGTTTGACTTCAGTCCAAATTGAAAAGGATTGCCAATTTTACTGCTGAAGGCCAATGCTTCTCAGGATACTTTAGCTACCTTCAAAAATGAATACAATATAATTAGTTGCATTGAAACAGGCAAAAAAGCTATAATTTTGATGGCTAATATCAAGATGTTAAATTTTCTATTTTTATTTCGTCATAAAAGGATATAATTATTCTTTCTTCAATAGGATGGAAAGAAAGATAAAAAGAACAAACCAGGATCTCCAAAGAAAGGAAAAGGTAATCTTACAGACAGATGTTCAAAATAATACTTTTATGAAGTTTTAATTAGAAAATTTTCTCAGACATCAATTTCAATGTTGATAACATATCTGGCAGAAGTTTTATCAGCATGAATTTACAATTAACAAAGGAAGTATCATTTTCAGCATGTTGCCGTGGTTGATCAAAAGTGACCAAATTTATTCCACTGACTTTTATTAGGAGTTAAAGTAACATTGTAAAAGGGACTTAATCTTAGAATATTTTAAAAAGCTGTTTTTTTTTTTGGTATGTTTTGATAATCCCATTTCACAAAATATGATAAAAAGGATATGGTTGGTTTATTCTTGTTGATTTAATCCCTATTTCCAGAAAACTCTCACCTCACAGCAATTTCAAGGATGACCACTAGAACCAGTTTGAGAGTGGAATTCTTTGTTAAATAGTTACATGTATCCAATATATCACATGTATTATTGAAGGACAAAGCTACAAGGTCATCAACAAATTACATGCACTATCAGGCAAAGAAATCTGTTATAATTTGCCTAACAGTATCACTATGCAAGTTCTAAACAGACTTAACATATATAAAATCACAAGACACATCAAGATAATAGAGTCAAACTTTGGTAACTCGAACTTGGATCGTTTGAACACCACCGATGGCTTGAACCATTTTGAAAGTCATGTCACTTTTTCTTTTATTTCATATTAAAAAAGCCTGATATCTCAAACACCAATTTCTCAAAAAGTTTAACAAATACTTTGGTCCTGACAATAATTAAATTGGGTATTTAACCATGGAAAAACTGGAACAAACTTTGGTAAATCGAACAGATTTCCATGGTCCCTTGTAGTTTGAGACATCAAGGGTCTACTGTAACTTGACCATCAAGAACATTTGAATTATGCAAATAATGCAGATGGATTTTACGAAATTTTAAATGTGAAAAATGATGTTGTATGCATATAAGTAGTTATATCAGAATAAATATGCTTGAATTGTAAAAAAAAATAATAAGAGTCTACACCCTAGCTATGACTTTTATTATGCATTCACACCTAATTTTATTCCACTATTTATTCTAATTACAGATGATAGATCAGGTAGAAAAAAAAAAACACAACACTGTCCTCTTTTTCAAATGGAGTTATTTTTCAGATGCAAAAGTTACTGCATATGCTTAGGTTTCTTAAACATTTAAGAGCTGTGGAAATAAAATATCTGTTTGAGTATTGAAAAGTATCTAAATGTTAGCAAAATTCTTCTTCAACAAGGGCAGTAACTCATGTAATCTGGAAAATAATCTACTTCATATATAGAGGCTAGACTGTGTGTTAACCTTTTGACCTAATCCTAACCTCTTGTTTAGCTACCAGATAAATGGGTATGACAACTATACAGATATTTTATTATCAGCTGACCAATATTTTAAATTCAAAAATTTCATGTGCATAAATTTACTAAATATTGCAAATTTTTGTCAACAGACAAAAGATTAACTATTGGACTGATGTACTTTTATGCTAGAATATAGTAGCAAAGATCAAAAGACAAGTTTTAATTATTTTGACTATTATCCTATCCCAGTTTTAGCAATAATAAAATAACTACATTAATTTCCAAATGGTAAGAATCTGGATAATTAGAACTTGAATGATTGATTTTAAGAGATTTTTTTCTTAGAAATTTCTATATTTGAATTATTATGCTCAATTTTTTTCCCAATTTTTTTTTCAGTTTCTCATCCCATCAGTTTCAATTTAAAAAGATAAGAATCCATGAACCAATAAATTGTTTTCAAACCACAAAAATTAACTTCAATCGATATAAATTCAGTTGAACTTAGGGCTCTATTAAACTTGAATGACCTGGATATCTTAAATGGTTTTTTAGCCCTTTCATTGAAATAACCATTCTTATGGCTTGAACTGTGGTTGTTTTAGAGACCATAGTTCCACTGTATATGTAATTTCGCTTTGAACAATAAAGGTTAGTTGCAAAATGTAAAAATGTCATACCCATTTAACTTCCTTGAGTGCAATTCTAATTTAATTTGTATTTTAATGAAAATATACAAGTATATAATTTATACCAAATGTATTACATATAAAATCTCAACACACAAAGCATGTACTTATTATCACTGACTAGAGATCTTCAAGCAAATCTAAGCAGTGAAATTCAATTTATTTAAAATATGAAAATTTTATACAGTGTACAAAGCAAACTACTGGTAAGTCAAATATGGAAATAAGAAGTCCAAGTTATAAATTTGCCTCTATTAACTAACCTGTGTTGGTCATATAATAGTCTATTGTCTGGAAACCACAGTTTTTTTTCATTTTGAGAGTGTACAAACTATGTTGTTAAGTTTTGCAATTAGGTTCATTTCTTTGGAACTAAGCATAGTGTATCAATGAACCTTCACCAGTGGATGTGACTTGAGTAATACTGAGCAGTCATACAATAATTGGGTCATTATGACCTACATTTTACGCTTGAGCGACTGTGGTTAATTTTTGCATTTAGGTTCATCTTTGGAACTAAGTATAGTGTATCAATGAAACTTCATCAGTGTATGGGCCTTGAGTAGTACTGAGCAGTCATACAATAATTGGGTCATTATGACCTACATTTTACGCTTGAGCGACTTTGCTTAAGTTTTGCATTTAGGTTCATCTTTGGAACTAAGTATAGTGTATCAATGAAACTTCATCAGTGGATGTGCTTTGATTAGTAGTGAGCACAATTACAATTATTGGGTCATTATGACCAACAAGTTATGCTTGAGCGACTCTGGTTAAGTTTTGTGTTTATATGGATTTTAGGGCAGGCATCAATGTATTTCAGACACAATTTCTAGTTTGTATATTGATTAAACTTGATTAGTTGGCCATACAAGTAAACTTAAAAATGTTACCAACTTTTACAAAGGACAGAGCTATGCATGAGGGGAAATACTCCTTAGTTTTCACAAATTTCATAATTTTGTAACAGAAAATTTTAATTTTAAAGGGGACTCCCTTTGATGAATATTTTCAAACTGCTGATAAAAATTTTACAAAAGTTAGTTGTAAAATGCATTTCTATTAAAAAATTATGAAATTACTACAGCCTCTGGATATTAAGCCTAGATGCCTCAATCTCATCATTATTCAACACAGATCTTCTGATCTGAGGTTTGAAGTTTATCACATGTATGGGTATATAACTATAATACCTTTGATTTTTACTGTGAGGCATGTCAGATTTTAATATCTTTTATAGACATTACAGTTCATATCCTTAGAATTAAACATTTATTCCATAAAAAGATTTGTCGCTGAAAGTTTGTATCATTGAATTTATTTAAAACCTTGATCATCAAATCTTAACTTAAGGAAACTTTCACATTAATTTTGCTTATAAAAGTGGTTTCTATTTTACATTGGAAGAAAGTGTTATGTCAATAGGAAGTAGAGCATCTGTATCTCGTACATCATCTGTAAGAAGTAAAATAATCAAAGGTAGAAAGAGTTTGTTTTTCTGTTTCAGTTACCTTTTTTTTTTCATTGAATTAATTTAATGTTTGTTTGTTTGTTTTTTTTTTATGAGTATGGCTGAAGCCAAGGTCCTGTTTTACAAATTATTAGTCATATGTGTGATCTAATCTTTGGTTTTCAATGTCTGTTCAATTGACGTCATGATCATAGTCTTAAGAATGTTTGTGAATGCAAAGTAATTTGCAAGGGCCAGTCTGGAGGCTAATTAAGGTCTAGCTGGGATAAGGATGTAAGGGGGCAGAGTCTTGTCTGTTGAGCATATATCTCTTACACTACATTGTTTAGACATTGTTAATGTGTATCAAACATCTCATGTGATTAAAGAATATTACAAACCCAAGTTTTATAAGAAAATTATCAGAAAACTTTTTAAACTAAAGCTCAGTTGATTGTAAAAATTTATTTTTTATGTTACTCTGATTTTTGGCTGGGTTGCACAGAGTGCAAATCCGGGTTATAGTATGGTGAATGTCGGGCGGGCGGCGGGCAGCAGCGGGCGGGCAGGGAAAATGGGTACCTATTTTGCGAAATCAACTCCTCCTACAGTTTTTCACCCATATCCTTGAAACTTCATAGAATGTTTCTATATATATTGAAGATGTGCACCTCACTTTATGGAATTATTTCAGGAATTATTTCCCATTTTTCCAAACTTTGGAACTTAGTCGTTTTTTATTGACATCTTCAATAGAGGGTACCTATTTTGCGAAATCAACTCCTACAGTTTTTCACCCCGCATCATTGAAACTTCGCAGAATCTTTTAATACATATTGAAGATGTGCACCTCACTTTATGGAATTATTTCAGGAATCATTTCCCATTTTTCCAAACTTTGGAACTTAGTCATTTTTTTTATTGACATCTTCAATAGAGGGTACCTATTTTGCAAAATCAACTCCTCCTACAGTTTTTAACCCATATCCTTGAAACTTCATAGAATGTTTCTATATATATTGAAGATGTGCACCTCACTTTATGGAATTATTTCAGGAATTATTTCCCATTTTTCCAAACTTTGGAACTTAGTCGTTATATTTTATTCAAATAAATTTGCTTACTTCACCTATTTCTAATTAAATTGATGACTGCCTCTGTGCTCGTACACCAACATACAATGTGTCTGATTTTGTTGTTATAAATATTCATGACTGCCAATGTGCAATATGATCTTGTAATCACCTTTGTCACCACTACAGTAAACACCCTCGCCGTAATATTGGCTGCAATATCGCCAGCTCGGCGTTAAAAAATATTCAATCAATCAATCAGTAAACACCCAGTAAAGCAACCCAGCCATTTGTGTCTTTGACCCATTTTGTCAGTCATATATTATTATAACTTTCAGTTTCAGGCATGCAGCCTTTGGTATATCTAAACAGTTCAATAAAATATGGTTTGCTTTAAGTCAGACAATTTACAAATATGTTTGGATCAAAAGTAATATAACATGCCATAGACGATTGTGTCAGTAGATATATGTATTGTTTTGTTTCAAGACCCAGATAAGTGATTTATTATTAGACAATTATGTTGAATTTTACAGAAGGTCGTGCTAGCAGAAATACTTCATCAGGAAGCAGAGGTGATCAGTCTAATTAATGTCTTCATTAAATGTTTCACCAAACTTAAAACTTGTAAAGTTAGATTTAGATTTAAGAAGCTCATTTAAATATCCCAAAAACAGTCATGAGTTGGTGTATTTCAATTTTAATATTTAATGAATCAGTAGTTTGGTTTGATTGCTTTACTTAGAATTATGGTTCAATGCAAATATTAAAGATCTAAACTACACTATCTTCTGGAATTATTATTTTAAAAAATTAAACTTTTATCTCTGAGCAATAATCATATAAATAAGAGTTAGAGGAAATCAACAGTTAATGAATGAGCTTTCTTTTATGACTTTCATAGAAACTGGGTATGGTAATATTAGTACATTGCTACCTGGTAGTTTATTGTCAGGCTTATAGATTTTTCTAAGTATGAACCAGTTATTTTTGAATTGGTAGATTTTATTTGTTTATGTTACTATTATTTTGTATTGGAAATTCCTTAAAAAGGGTTTTTTTCTTTCTACAGGTAAGTGAGCCAGTTGTAAAGTAATTCATTAGTTTGTTCTTATTTTGTCCATACTGATAAAGTCAAGGAATGTATTGTATTAATTTTTGACCCACAAAAACCAATACATGATGCATTTGACATATTTAAGTACTATGAAAAGCACTTTTATTGCAGTTCTTCATAGAAAGGTCACAGTATCTTACACAGAGAGTAATCTTGCAAGTTCAGAATACATTATAATGTTCAATTTATTAATTTCTAATTCAATATATGTCTGATCCTTTTATAATAACATTTATGTTATGTTATGTAAAGACATTGCAGGAGTATGTAAGAAATGATGAGATATTTATCATAGCAGGCATGAGAAATGAAATTTTGTACTAAGGATGTGTCTTTTTTAATGTAATTGAAGATTAATGTTTTTTATTTTACCTTTAAAACCTGTGAAAAAAATTATTCATTCAATTTTTCATGTCTTATTAGTTTTAACTTCAAAATTTATGAAAAGAGTTATTCTTTATGACAAACGTAGACATGTTAATCTTCCATATGTAGGCTAGCAGAGCTATGTTGTTTGAATAGCAAAGATTAGCAGTCTTTACACTTTCATATATTTCATTTTAATGCTTCCGATTGGGAAAAATCAGAATTGATTGAGCTTAATTCAAAGGAAAATGATAGACTCGTCATACCTTTTACAGAGAGCCGTTTGAGTAGACGTGGCAGTGTTATTCATGGGAGAAGAGGTGAAAGCATGTTTGAATACCCTTCCTCCTACATCCACACCTATCACCAATACACCTTACCTTCTGTTTCACATTCGGTTTGACAAAAAAACCATCTCTGTTGAATTAATTTAATCTTATAATGTACAATAATCTTAGATATATCAAATGAAAAAATTGTATTGTTCCTTCAAACAATTTCAATATTTAAACAATGCCATTTTGCATGATACATACAAGAATGTTTAACGAAACATAAAACCATTGATTTTTCAAAGATAAGTACATGATACTGGTATACCACTGTATCGTGGTACTTATTTTTTCAAGATGGCGTCAAAATTACGTTGAAATATCTTTGGAAGCGCCATACAGTGGAACCAATGATACAGTGAGAACAGAGTATATATAAAAGAAATTTTCCAAATTTCCAATTATGATGGAAATGACAGTATATATAACTGTATGAATAGATATCATACCTGCTGGTATAACTTAAATCTAAAAAAAAAAGAGAGGAAAAAAGCCTTACTAAATATTTTCTCTGATGAATTATGGGGATTTTGTTATTCAAAGTTACTAAAGTAAAATATGAAAATCATCTCACTCAAGGTTCAAAAACTTTCATTAAAATAATATTAGAAACATATAAATTCCCATCATCAGAAACCAACAGTTGACTATGGAGAAAGGAATAATCAACCATGGATTTCTGATGATTGTAATTTCCAGATGGATCAGTTTTGTTTTGAAATTATAAGTATCATAACCTGCTATATTAAGTCGGGTATTTCCCACATATAATATTTAAAAGTAATATATCTGCAATGTCCTTCCTACACTCCTTGTTCACTTTTCTATTTTTGTAACGTTATTAATAAATCTTTATCACTTATTTATTTATAAATCCCATAGTTTATAATACAGAACTTTTTTCCCATTGGAGTGGGAACTTAAATTATCTTTTGGTATAAAACTTGTACATTATTTAAGCATTTCAACGAAGATTTCATATTCCGGAATAGATGAAATATGTAATATCAATTTCTACCTTGATCAGTTAATGTATATGTTATACTGGATCATAATACAGGCAGCAAGAGAGAAGTGCTTTTGTTGTTGTACTATATCCTGAAAGTGGCTGCAATGTGTTCACTAATGGGCAAAAGTAGCACATTAACAACAAGTTAATGTGAGAATGTGCCTGACACTAGTTTTCCTGTTTATAACTTAATTAAGAATTTTTAATGAGAAAATATGATGGACTACACATCATATATTAGTGGTCATTGTTTAATTGCTTTCTATAATGAAATAGAACTTTTTATTACATTTTGTACTTTTAGATTTATATAGAAACACTGCATAAGTTTCAAATTGGTCTGTATTTTGTGATATTGCATGGTGAAATATTTTTAGAACAGGTGATTCACAATTATGAGTGAAAAATATAATAAAACAATTATAGCACTTCACTGTCATGCAATATCATGTTTTTATGGACCACTTAAAGCAATATATTGGGAAATATTGCTGTTAAGTGGCCCATAAAACATATGATATTGCACTCAGTGAAGTGCCATAATTGTATATTATTATATTATGTGTGGTGAAATACCAGGATTGTGAGTTAAAGAAATCTGATAATTCATTGGTGAACAGAAAAGTCATATTTCACTCTAGGAAGTGACTCAACAATAGCCATCATCAGTAATGTTATTACAATACAAAAATCAACACATAGTCACATAAAAAACATAATCCCTTGTATTTTCTCATTAAAATATTCTGAATTTGTCAATGTTATAAACAGAATGACTAATTTTCAAATTCGAATACCAGAAACCTACATCTCGTGACTGAACCACACTTGTAATTCACCCATGTGCTTCAAGAATTCATGATTTATGTGTTGTTCAGTTACCCATTGTAGATTTTAGGTATTCACATTTTAAAATTAGTTATAACTATAACAAAGGATTATTTCCTTTTACTCAGAAGTCAACGTATTTCATAACACTCTGTGTAATAATTGAAACTCATACTTGGTGTATGGTTTTGACCCATTTAAAATGTCTAAGATCAAACATGGAAATAAAAAAAAAGGATTGGAAATTTCAATTTTTGGAAAGAAAAATATGTGCATTTATGTTTGATTTACAGCTAGTTCAAACAGTAATAAGAGAGATAGCGCAAAAAGTGGTAAAAGTGTAACATTCAAGAAAGATAATGCGAAAGGAAAGGATAGTAAACGTCTGAGTGCCAGTACGGACAAAGGCAATTCATGCGTGGTGTGACTTATTTGTAGTCTCTATAGAATGTTTGTCACCTTTCCCACCTCATACTGTTGATATCTGTGTGTGAAAATACTTGCCAGAAAACGCTGCTATATTTTAACTAGAGACAATGTTGCTCTGATTGTTTTTATGTATCCATCTATATAATCATTGAAAAGATCACTTAGAATTAAACAGAAATAGTAACAAATTATTCATAAATAGTGACAAACAATGTTTCCTCGGCTGATAGTCTGTTATGATTTTATGCTCTTGTGACATAATAACTTCTTGCATCACGGCAAAAAGAGTGTATTGACGGTGTACAATAAAAATCTTGTAGGTCATAAATATTGCTAGTGTCTTGCTAGTGTTTCTATTTTGATTCTAGATATTTTATTCTTCACAAAATAGGTTAGATATTTATTCTTCAAAAAACAATCAGAAAGAAGTGAAATTTTATTAAAGTGTGGAAATATATGATCATACATCAAATTTTCAATTAATTTTAACTGTTTAGCATTATTCAACAGTATAGAAGTTTGATTGTGGCAGGTATTTGGAAGTTATTTTTCTACTATAGAGAGAACATGGTTTTATTACATATGATGCAAATGGTAGCACTCTTTTTAATTTCAGCAAGGAATTCACAGTAGTTAATTTAAAAAACATAGAGTTGCTCACTTTATTTTACAAAAAGCACAGTTTAAAACTTATATAGTATATTGAATATAAATATATTTGTTTATATAGTATATTGAAATAAATATATTTGTTTCTATATAATAATATTTTGTGAACCATGAAGTTGTTTTAATTTAATAAAACATAAAAAATTTCTTATTTAAGGGCCTAGCTTATAATGCTATATATACCTAAAGAAAGTCAAAGCATAAGCCATTTGGGTCCTATTTATATTGATATATCCATTATTAACATGAGAATTCATTCCATGTATGTTTATATTATGCAGTATTTTTTGTAATGATTATTTGTTGGCTTTAAAATCAGTAAATATTCATATGTGATCTTCATTTTTATGATAAATTAGAATATTTGATATAATTAAGGACACAATATTAATCTATGTTTACAGACAGTCGAAGAACCAGTGTGGCAAGTAAAAACAAGGATGGTAAGGATGGAAAAGGGGGTTCAAAAGGAAAAGGGCAACCTGTGGTGGAGGAGGACTCAGAGGAAGTACTTCCCCCTCCTCCATTAGAAATTGAGGTAAAGGTTAGATTACATCACTGGAAGACAGCCATGGATTCTCTGAAAGACGAAGAAGAAAAAAATAGGACATCTGACCAACCACAAGTGTAAATTACAATCTTTTATAAGTTGACAAATGAAGAATTTTGAAACTAACCTGCAATAGAAAAAAAAACAAAGTAATGTATTTCTGAGTTTACAATGTTTTCATAGGAGATACTCTTAATGACTAAACTGTTAGTAATTCCATGTGAGAAATAGCCACAGTTTAAATCAAATATTTAATGATCAGAAGCTGGAATTTATGTAAATTGAAATAATCCATTATACATTGTAATACAGATTTAGATCTTCAGAGGTTTAAGTTTAGAAAGATTGAACAAAAGTTAAGACAATCATTTCTTGAAAAAAAATTGTAATTAGGATGAATATGGTGTGGGTGAATTTGAATTGTTAATTTTTAAATGTTTTAGAAGAGTATCCCCAAGATATCATGTAATTACCTTTCATACAAATTTCATTACAGTTAGAAATAAAATAAAATGTTGTTTGATCTTAAGTCAAGAGCAACCAGAACGTCTCTTAATATCTTCTTAGGTATCTCAAAGATAGCAGTAAGGGATTTCATATTCTATAAATTAGCATTGATCTACTTGATTCCAAACTCGATGAAAAGATTTTGACTTTTTGAAAAGGTTCTAGACCATTCTTGTAGTAAAGTCTGAAGAAAACAACTGTAGTTCTTAAAATTCTTACTAATATTTATAACACACTTGATCAGTCAGAAATGATCAAAGGTGATATTTTTTCCAATCAGGTGTATTAGTTTTCAAACAAACAATCTTAAAGATAAGATTTCATAATTTTACAAATAATGTAAATTCTTTTGGACAAAAGGATGAGTCTGACCCTAAATTTGTGAGATATCATATGTATAAGTGATTTTAGACTGTGTTTAAACATTTTAATTGACATTTTATCAGAAAAATATAATTTAACTGCAAACATTTTCCACTGGCATTTGAAGCGAAGTGCAAAAATTCAAGATGTATATTGGGTTTAATATGTTTTCAGGTATTCTTGTTTGAGAGTAACCTTAACTGTGATATTGTTGTTCTTTGTAACTAATTTTGTAAATTTTATATTTTGTGTATATTAAGTTTTGTAATAAAATGTACAGTAACCTACTTGTTGTTTTTCATATTTAATATTCATATAACATTGTATTATTATATTACACAAAATAAAATATTTTTAATATTGAGTAACATTTGGAGTAACCTTTTGGTGGAATTTTTTTACAGACAAAATGACAAAACAAAAGCAGGAAACCAAAGAGTTATATTAATAATATTGTGGTCTTTGTTTCGGTTAAATTTAGTGTTTTGAAGAAATGAAATGCCAATTTATGGATGAGTGCTCATTTTTTATGTAAAATTTGGGACAAGCTATTAACAAGCTAGGGGTATTCCAAAACTATAGTTTTGAAATACAGTCTTGTAGGATTTTTTCCTTGTTTGCAGAAAATATTTTGAATTATATACCTAGACAAATATTTCTGAATTGTCATTGATCAGGTACATGCCTTACGATAAAACCAAACAAATGCAATAAAAAATTGATTTTTGTGGTATTATATATTTTATAATTCATTCAAAAATATAAATACAATTTTCTTGTTGCAAAAACTGTTTGTTGTACTTTATTATCTTATATTTTAATATTAAATGTAACGTGTCATTTGATTGGTAAATTTGTATTGTCTATCCGATCATAGACCAAATTTTCTTCTCTACTATGACGTCATTAAAGGGTATCCCAATGTTTTACACGTCAAAACAGCAGTTGGAATTAAATTATAAGGATTGGCCGTAATTTTGTTTCAGTCTATTCAAAATAACCTTAATGCACATGGTACACACTTTCAAATAACCCGCTACACGGTTTATTAAGTGTGCCCCACATGATTTAGGTTATTTCTTCATAGACTGAAAAAAAATTACAATCAATCCTTAAATATTTACGTTAAATGTGATGCTATCCAAAATTTCTGGGGTAAACACTGAAAACAGACTGCTTAATTAAATTATCAGGTAAAATTAAAGCCAAATTATCGTACACGATTACTCCAATGTTCATGAATAAACTATATTTCTAATTTATTGAATAGGAGGATCACTAAATACATTTCAGGTTTTAAGTTATCACCCTTTTCACAATTTTTACTTTTGGTATACATACATCTATATATCAGAAATAAAATAAATTTGAACTATGAAAATCTTGAAAGTTGAATTAAACAAGGGTGAAGTTAGAAAACTGGCCCTGTAGATAATGCACTGGAGAAAAAAAAACAAAATATACATGTACTACTTGAAATGTAACAATGCATACATGTAATTCTTGTTTTCACAGAATTTCCAATTCTGGTTCTTTCTGGTTTTTAAATAAAAATTTTTAATGTATGAACAAAAACAAACCAAAGGAATAAAAAGAAAAACACCAGCAAAACAAACAAACAAAAAACATATTGAAACCAAAATCACCACAAAATATATCTTGCGACTTCTCTTCCTACATACATAATACTATTTTGATACTAAATATGTATTGTATTTTTTTGACTACATATATGTGACAATTTCTTGCAAAATGTATATTGTGACTTACTATCTGAACACCTCAGTTCGTAAAAGGAATTTTTCAGAAGTTGAATACCTTAATCAATGTGAATTGTCTAGTCACTTGGGTGAAAGATGTGTTACGGCCAGAAATCACCAAAATCCTGAAGTTTTGTTGTAACATTGAAGAAGAAGAAGAAGAATTGTAGCCAACAAAAGTAAAAAATCAATAAAATTTAACAAGATTTATTATATACGAGTTTACAAGAAATATTATACAAATTGAGATGTCAACTTTACTGTTTAAATATATGTCCGATACTTTTGACTTTTTTTTATCCGGAATGCTTCTCTTCACTGTTGCGGGAATCCAAACAGAATATTATGTCCAATGAGTCACAATCTAGTATGATGTAGTTAACATGAATAAGTGTGTCAATCCAACATCTGAGAACACAAGAATATGGCAAGCCGTTTTACTATTTATTCTAACTTCAAGATATCTCATATAATATATAAGATATCTCATATAATATATAAGATATCTTATATAATCCAGTTTTTATAAGATATCTTATAAACTTTAGAAGATATCTTATATACTTTATAAGATATCTTATATACTTTATAAGATATCTTATATACTTTATAAGATATCTTATAAACTTTAGAAGATATCTTATAAAGTATATAAGATATCTTATAAAGTTTATAAGATATCTTATAAATATTTTTTATATAAGATATCTTATATACTTTATAAGATATCTCATATAGTTTATAAGATATCTCATATAGTTTATAAGATATCTTATATAGTTTATAAGATATCTTATATAGTTTATAAGATATCTTATATAGTTTATAAGATATCTTATAAAGAAAATAAGATATGAGATATCTTATAAAGTATATAAGATATCTTATAAACTATATAAGATATCTTATAAACTATATGAGATATCTTATATATTATATGACATATCTTGAAGTTAGAATAAATAGTAAAACGGCTTGCCATACAAGAATGTTAATGTCTGATCTGAAAGTCTAACTTTAGGATACAATGTACCAATTCATAGAATACTGGGAGAAGACATCTTGTGAAGGGAACATTTAGCGCTGAAATGAAAGTGAGACTCGCTGCCCATTGGTCAATATTAAATTAATTAATAAATAATTTTAAACGGCAGAGGTTCTTCCTTCCAAACATATGAGATAAAACAATTTCAAACTAGCTTTTAAGAATATGGGTAATTTCAATGATTTAAGTGGGTACTCCCCGATTTTTAGCAAAAATTTATCCCCCCTTTTTGAGCCTCATTTTTCGGCATGAAAAGCCATGGGAATGTACCATTTTAGTTGCATTAAATTAATCGGATACATTTCCACTTAATTGAGGTGCTGTTATTTTTCAAGAAATTAATTTTTATTTTTATGAAATTTTCTTTCATATCTTGGTACCCCCATATGGAGATTAACATAGAAACCGAATTGGTTCTTTGCATTCTTTAGTGTCTGTATATACATAGTTGTCACGGAAATCTTATTTGCTAAACAACTATAAGTATTATGTAAGCATATTATACATGTTATAAGGCCACACAAAATAAATTAGTCCAAGTTAAATAATTATAATAATTACAATATCATAACAGATGCAATGAACTAACTGAAACAATTGAACTTATCTAATTTTGTTCAATCATGTCTTCCAGAGAAACAAATAAATTCCGACTATGGAATTTTTAATGTAAAAGGGAGATAACTCTTCCTATGAGATTTTATAAAATTCTTACAACCCCGTGATGCATGAAATATGCACAAAGTGCATTAAAAATAGTTTAAATAGTAGTTTTACCAATTTTAGGATAGGTTTGAGTTGATAAATTCAATTTATTAATTTTTTGAAATTTTCAAGTCCATTAATTTTTCTATAGGAAATTTCCCATTTAGAATCATTTGTGGGGTAAAAATATTTACTTAATAAAAATTTTGAATTTAGTAAAATGACAAATATACCTAAGGAGCAATAAAAAAAAACGTAATCCATTTGACAGACAAACCCGGGAAGACAAATGAACAACCACAAGCACAACAAATAAACACAGAAAACTAAAAAAACAATGAACAACACGAACTCCTATAAAAACCAGGAGTGAACCCATGTGCTCCGGAAGGGTAAGCAGTTCCGGCTCCGTATTCGGCACCCGTCGTGAAGTTCAAGAAAGTCCACAAATCGGTGGAGGCACATGAAATGTTACGACAGTGGGAACAGGTCCAACATCATCTTAGATATTGGAACACTATAATTGTCAATCAATTCGTGATGACGATCGTAAAATTTCCTAAGTGATGACTTCAACTTATCCCTGATAAAACCCTGCTTAAGAAGCTTTTGTGACAGCAGTAATCCTATTAGTCGAAAGTCAGGGTAACTCACGCATGCCCTTGAAAATCGGTAAGCTGAGAAACGTAGACGCCATAGGCGATGCTGGTATATTGCTACTCAAGAAGGGAAAATTAACAATAGGAAAGTTGAAGTCATCATGTTTGTCATAAAGTTTTGTCTTCAAACGTCCCTCATAGTCTATTTCAAGAAACAAATCCAAATATGAAGCGGACTTTGGTGTATCTGTAGTATCCTTAATTTCAAGCTCACTGGGGTAGATAAGATGTAGAAAGTCTTGGAATTTGTCGTTATTTAACGACAACATATCATCTATATAACGAAAAGTGAAATTAAAGGATTGGGCTAGTTTCTTTTTTGTTTTCACGTAGTAACCCTTGAATGAAGTCCACTTCATATTGATATACCAATTAAGAATAAATGACCACCCGCTTGCCTTCGAACGGGGCAGATACAAAAGATACCTAGAGAAAACAGGAAATGTGATTCATATAATGTAATTGAAGATGAATATCACTTTCTTCTTAAATGTAATATAAATAAAAATATTAGACAAATATTTCTGAATAAAATCAATCTTGACAACAATCTAGACGATTCCCAGATCCTCAAAACAAAGAACGTGTGCAATTACTTGGTTTCTTTTTAAAACAGTCGCTAGCACTGAGGACAGGAGGCATTTAGTTTCATGTTTATTCAGGAATAGTACTATATGATCCCTGGTTTATTATAGCACAAATGTCAAAACGTCATGAAAACATTACCTTCCGGGATTTGGAATCCTAGAATCTTCCAGATTCCTCCAGAATTGCAGATTGTGGAAGATTCCGGAAATAATTCTGGCATTTAAAATTCGTACCAGAATTCTGGTAATACCAGTATCACATTTACCATCTTCACTTTATCCTACATACCCCTCTCCCAAAGAACCTTAGTTCTAGTATTGTAATGGCGCATGCAGCTTCACTTTTATTTATTCAACAGAGACAAAATAGGGACCTTCAAGCGACTTTTATATGGATACTTTAAATACCGTAAGCATTGTTTGGTCATGTTTATTACCCAATTCAATATGAGGATGACTGTCGATTTTCTCAAATGCAACTTCAGCGGACACTATATTTAAGCCCCCGCCTACAAATTACAAGGGGCATATAGATTTACCCTTGTCCCGTCCGTCCAGTTTGGCTAAGTTTTTGCATTTAGGTCCATTTCAGATATATCAAAGATATTTTACCACTACAATCTTCTTATAAGACTGAACACAGATAAGGAACATTTAGGTTCTTTCACCTACCGGCACATATAATGCATGAGTAAATCCAATAAATTTTTAACTCTAATTTCATATCCCAGAAATTCATGGTGTTATATCAATTATACTTCATCAGTATATTCCTCTTACATTTTATAAAGCATTTCTCCAATAGTTGGGTCATTATGACCCATATTTCATGCATGAGTCACTCGGTTATGTTTTTTTGATTAGGTCCATTTCTCAGTATCCTATTGACACATATCAATGATATTATACCTATGCATTGACCTTGTGTAGTACAACAACAGTCAGCAATATTTGAGTCACCATGGCCTATATTTTATGCTTGAGTGACTTTGGTAAAATTCTTGCATTTGGTATATTTTCAAAGAACCTTTGGTATTATATTGGTATTTCACAACTGCAGTCATCTTATTTAGTACAACCGATATTAGCAAAATTTGAGTCACCTTGACCCACATTTTATCCTTGGAAAATTATTTACTGCAGTATTAAGTGAGAGATTAAATAAATATTCAGACGAATTCTTAATCCTGAGTGAAGTTCAATGCGGTTTCCGGAAAGGTTATTCAACAAACGATAATTTGTTTATTATTCATTCTTTATTTGATATTTTAAAATTTAAAAAGAAAAAATTATTTTGTGCATTTGTCGACTTCGAAAAGGCTTTTGATACAGTTTGGAGAGATGGTCTATGGTACAAATTACTTCTGAATAATATGAATGGAAATATGTATAATGTAATTGTAAATATGTATAAAGGAACTAAGTCATGTATTGTTTACAATAACTCAACTTCTGATTTCTTTCCTTGTAGTAACGGGGTAAGACAAGGAGAAAATTTATCTCCTTTCCTGTTTTCATTGTTTTTAAATGATCTTGAATCGTTCCTTCAAACATGTAATCTACAAGGTCTACAAACAATTACTTCAGAACTTGAAGAGAAGCTTGATATATTTTTTAAACTTTTTGCAATTTTGTATGCAGACGACACAGTTTTGATGGCTGAAACTGCAGTTGACCTCCAGAATCTTTTAGATTCTTTTTCAGATTATTCAGATATCTGGAAACTTAAGGTTAATAATAATAATAATAATAATAATAATCATTTATTTCAGACATAAATAGTCCATAGTTATATACAAATATAATGAAAATTTTAAATATACAAGATGAAAAATGAAGAATTAAAATACCAATAAATATAATTAGAAATTCAAATTTAATAACATGTCAGTCAAAGTTCACATAAATTTCAGTATACCATTTTCTAAGTAAAGACGAACTATACCATAAATCACTACCAAGAATAGTAAGAACAAGCTGATTATCAGACTGTTGCAAACGTTTATACAAACTATAGATAGTTTTACGTCTCATTTCCTGAAAACATCTTACATCATTCCTGACAAACATACCACTAGCACTACATCGTGAACTGAAACCCATCAATATTCTGAAAGCATTATTATTATACATTATTTTTATTTTGGTAAGAGACGATATTCCACAGTTGGACCATAATGACACACAATAAATATTCATACAATAAGACTGAAAGAGCTGTATTTTAACATCAAATGAACACTTATTAAATTTACGTTTCAGCATATTAACCTTTCTACATATGCTTCGATATTGTCTTTTGATATCGCAATCATCATTCAAATCATTACATATCATATGACCTAAATACTTAAATTCATCAACAAATTCCATCACACTTCCATTTAAATAAAACTTGGGAATGTTATAAATCTTCAAAAATTTTGTCTTAAAAATCATACATACAGATTTTTTGGTATTAAATAATATATCGTGTTCATTAGCAAAGTTTTCACATATGGATAAAAGTTTTCTCAAACCTGCAACTGATGGACTAATAATACACATATCATCAGCATAACAAAAATTATTTAGCGGCACTCCATTTAAAAAGCAACCAACATTGGCTCCAGATAACGCTTTGTTCAAATCATTAATATAAAAATTGAACAGATAGGGTGACAAGATACCCCCTTGTCTTACACCATTACGTACATTAAATTCATTAGATGTGAATTCACCCCACTGAATACAATAAATCTGAATATCAAACCATGACATCAGAAAACGAACAATAAAAACTGAGATGTCTGTCTGTAGTAATTTGTGCAATAAAGTCCAATGATTAACTCTATCAAACGCCTTGCGTATATCTAAGAAACAGGCAAACACAGGACTGCCATGCTTTACATAGAAAGAAACAATTTCTTTAAAAACGAATAAACATAAGTCAGTAGAATGGCCATCCTTAAAACCAAACTGATGGTCACTTATTAAAAGTTTATCTTGCATTAAATTCAATAAGTACTTTTCAATCACTTTAGATAATATAGAGGTCAATGCAATTGGCCTATAGTTATCCTTGTCTGTGAGATCACCAGATTTAGATTTCGGAATTGGTACCAGCATCACTCGAGTGAAGTCCTTCGGAATAACACAGTGAATTAACATAGAAGACAATAGCAGCGATAACAACACAAATAAAATATGAGGGGCATTTTTCAAGTGTTCTGCAGCAAGTCCATCACTGTCAGCTGCTTTTCCGGAATGTAGAGTATTTACAATGGACTGAATTTCTTCTACAGTTGTAATAGCATCATCAGAAATAGGGCACACCTTTACGCTTTCTTTTACAGAATTCTCGTATTTGTTATTGTTCACAGAGTTCAATAGGCCATTAAAGTGATCTCGCCACATTTGTGCAATTTCATACGAACCAGTTGCTCCGTCCACTGATTGCGATAAAGGGGTATTCTTATTATTCTCTTTATTAATTCCATTCCAGAATCCACGCATGTCCTTATTTTTCAATTTATCAGCCAAAGCATCAGCTTTGTGTTGATCATTGTCAATTTTACACTTTCGTAAAGCATACTTGAACGACAATCGAGTTGTATTCATCAGACGAAAAACAGGTCCATATCTCGGCTTTCCAAATGACTGCCACATCAAAAAAGCTTCTCGAGCCATATCATGGGATTCTTTGACATGTTAACAAAACAAAGATCATGATTTTCTCCAGTCGCAGAATGGCGGGTAACTTGCAGTTTTTCTTTGATAATAAAAAATTAGACATTGTCGACGATTTTAATTATTTAGGAGTAGTCTTATCTAGAACTGGAAACTTTAAAAAAGCAAAGCAAAATAATATAGATAAAGGTATAAAAGCACTTTTTGAGGTTTTAAAATTGGGACGATTACATAACCTGTCAATAGAATGCCAGTTAGATCTTTTTGATAAAATGGTGAAACCTGTTTTATTGTATGGTTGTGAAATTTGGGGAACGGGTAATAATGATATAATTGAAAGAGTACAATTGAAATTCTGTAAATTATTATTGGGACTGAAAACGTCGACACCGTCTTATATGGTATATGGGGAGCTTGGACGATATCCTATAGAAATTGATATCAAATCTAGATTGATTTCATTTTGGTCAAAACTGTTGTCTGGTAAAGAATCAAAGCTGTCTTATATGGTGTATAAATTGTGTTTGCAAATTATTAATAGTGATAATGCTAATTTTATATGGTTAAACAAAATCAGGAATATTCTTAATGAATGTGGGATGTCTAATGTATGGGACACACAAACTTTTATTAATAGTAATTGGTTATATTCATCTGTTAAATTAAAGCTAAAAGACCAGTATTTACAAACCTGGAATTCGTTGATAGAAAACTCACCAAAGGCGATAAATTATAGAATTTTTAAAAAAACGTTTGAATTTGAAAATTAATTCCAGATACTTGATTTTAAGAAAGCAACTAATCTTTGTAGTTTTAGAACTACAAATCATAAGCTGCCAATTGAACAAGGTAGATGGAGCAACATTGAGAGGAACAATCGTATTTGTACACTGTGCGCTGCAAATGATATTGGAGACGAATTTCACTATATTTTACAATGTAAATTTTTAGAACGTGAACGCAAAACACACGTCTCCTCCAAATATTTTCGAAATGCAAATATTTTGAAATTCAGAAATTTAATGACATCTAAGAATAGATCCGAACTACTTAAGCTTTGTAAATTCATTCAAATAATCAATAAAGGTGTGTGTGCTCCAGGCTGAGTAAAAAGTGTAACATGTTTTTCATATATTGTACATATTGCACTGTATTTCTCTGTACCATTGTACTATATGGTTTATTGAGAATAAAGATTATATATATTATATATAGTGACTTTGATCCAAGGAGGGTGATTCATCCGTGTCTCACAGACACAATCTCTAATTTGCGGCGTAAACGCATGTCATTATGTTTTGGATACGAGAGAACTGTCTACAAATCCTTACAAAAAACATTACAAATGCTTCGTATGAATTGTTTGTTTGTCTATTCGCTCAATGTAGAATTTGAAACTTTACAGTCAAACCCCCGACAAACATCAAAATTATCATGAAATTATGGTATACATCGCAGGTATATATCTATATCGAAATGATTTTTTTATACCAATTTTGATGCACATAATGTGCACATTTCGTCGATTTACGACTCATCAGTTGTGTTCAAGGCCTAAAATGTTGAAAAACCAAAACAATAATCCAAAAAGTTGAAAAGCAAATTCAAAAATCCCAAAATGACCAAAAGGGGTAAAGTCAAAACCATTTAAGGACGGAGCTATCGACTCCGTGGTAAAAATAAATCTTTGATACCAATTTTGATGCAAATTTGATTATGCATCGCAGGTATATATCTATATCGAAATTTAATTTTCTGATACCAATTTTGATGCACATAATGTGCTCATTTCGTCGATTTACGACTCATCAGTTGTGCTCAGGGCCTAAAATGTTGAAAAACCGAAACAATAATCCAAAAAGTTGAAGAGCAAATTCAAAAATACCAAAATGATCAAAAGCGATAAAGCCAAAATCATCGAAGGACAGAGCAATGCACGAGAGAGATACCCTTAGTTTTCACAAATTTTACAATTTTTTAACAATAATTTTAAGTATAAATTTCGGGCTAGTATCGGAAAACTAGCAACTGAGCTGTAGATACCCCCGGGGGCTGTCTTCATCAGCAGTTGCATCGTCTCAGCGGTAAAGATAAATTCTTTGATACCAATTTTGATGCACAAGATGTGCGAAATTAAGGACATTTCTCATTATACTTTGGTTAGTGGATAAGTACCGAAACAATTGATGAAGACAGTTATATAACCCTGAAATAAGGACATCAATGCTGCATGTTTTAAAAAATTGTTAATTGTTTTTAATTACGGACAGTTGCTGCTTTTGCAACTGCCATCCCTAGGATTATAAGCACAGTGGTAATCACTAGCACACAGGTAGCGTGAAGCACAGTTTCCTCCGTTCCTACCATATTCATTTGCTCGTCTGTCTGCCCTACAGTCACTATCTGTACAGTCAGGACTATCTCTACAGTCACTGTTAAAAAGAGAGAAAAAACTTATACAGTGAAATATAGAATACGCTTGTAGGAAATATTACTGTCATGACTGTGCAAATTCAACGTATTAAATATATAATGCGAATTTCCTCAAAGTTAAGCCAAGTCCCATTCACTAATATAGTATTAATGAATGGGTGTTTTCATAATGGCCCTGTTATATGTCCAAGGTCTGTAATAATGGCCTGAGGGTTGCTGTAATGGCCCGAGGCAACGCCGAGGGCCATTACAGCATCAGAAGGCCATTATTACAGACCGAGGACATATAACAGGGCCATTATGAAAACACCCATTTCTTAATACTTTTATTAATCCGAATAGCACAAATATAATGGTAAGTAAGCAAAACCTGTGAGAACAGTTTTAAAGATTAATTTCGGATAGTTTTTTTTCAAAAATATGTTTTAAAATGTTCTAGTTTGCTCATCCTGAAATTTCCAAGTGGAGTATTAAAAAAAGCAGCCATTTAGAAAAAGCCGTAACAACCGGTTATTATGAAAAAAATTCTGTAATGGCCCGGTTATTATGAACAAAATGCTGTAATGGCCCTGCTGTAATGCATTCATTTTGCTCATAAAGATAAGGCATTTTTAACGTATTTTACCCTACTGGTTAATAATACATTGTAATGATTATTACGGTTTAATTGGTGTGTATTACTATCGGCGATGTAAATGTCTTTGTTGGGTTTAAATTTTTTTGCCAATTGACCAAAGAGAAGACGAGATGGAGTAATTTCCAGATAATGTATTTTTAAGCCGCCTTGGCCAGTAATTTTGTTTAATTTTCAAAGAATCCATATCCCATTCGATTTTATTGGAAATAGTAAATTTTACCTTTGCCACACTGTTTTTCACAGCTGATTTGTGGATTTTTCAAGAGCATAAATACATTTAAAGTAGGCAAAATTGCACTTTATATTTTGGTTGCTAGGCAACAAAAAAGATGGAGAAGAGCAAAATTTGTTTCACTTTTTTTAAATGTTAAAGACATGTCCTATCATATGTATCAGTGTGAAGATATTTGATAAGGGGGCATAAAATGGCCTATATCATACCTTATCCGTTGTAAACGTGTATACGTTACTACTGATTTTGACATTTCAACAAGCCACTGTGATGTCGCATCAACTCGTAATATTAGTGATATGTGACTTGTCCAATCTTTGAGTCACGCTTTCCGGATTGGTCAATGCTTAAACCATTCGCACTGTATGGAATTTAAAAATTGGAATTAACAATGCATTGAAACTATATGTTTTTACTTCAAACTGCACAATCGTTAATGAAAAAAGACGGAGGGTCATATAGGTTGTATGTCGTATTTTTTCATTTTTTACCTTATAATTCGTGCCGTTTCAGCTCGATTACTGCCTGAGCAATGATGCTCCGCTTCATAATTTCCCATGTAGTGGAAATATTTGTCGCACTGTAGACAATTTGCGTCTCTCATTTTTTTATAATTTTCCTGCATTTTATTTTCTGCACAACCATTCCATCCCCCAAATAAACGATAAAGTTTGGCTGCAGCTATGCAAGCTGCCGTCCCAATGTTAACAGACCCTGAACTAGCTCGACATTCGAGCAAGCAAATTCCAAATGTCAGGAACAAGATGAACACTGTCTTTGTCATAATTATCTGTGTAAAAATCAAAGGAAAACGTTATATAAAATAAGGTTCGTTAAAAATACACCCTTTAAGGAATAAAGATATGTCCCTGTAGTAATTTATTCATGTCAACTGAAACCTGATACTTTTAAATTTTTTTATAAAGTTGCAATATTAATGAGATTAAATAATTAATAAATATTCATATTACTTGATTTTTTTCTCTCACCTGTTCGGGCAGAGCTATCATCGGTTGAAGAAATACAGAATAATGAATTTCATTTTATTCTTTTAATCATATATGTTAATTGTGTTCCATTCTCGTGACTTTGTCTTTTTCTTATTGTCTTTTCCCACTGTTTTGTCGCTTCGGTTTTATTTTTCATTATTACATGTACATGTATTACATTTACTACAAATGTATTTGACAACACCGCCACCATTAAATACAGTTCAGTATTGTTTATAACGAGTATAATCCTGGGAATACACTAAAGTAAATTGACTAGTCTTATGTAAAGGTTGGTTCAATCAATTAGAGTAATTCTTAATGTCTTTAGTTTACACTTATAATTACATCTCATATAAGAAATAGAGATTCTGATTGGTTGACATTAGGGGTATTTTCACATGTCATCTCATTTTCCTTTCATATTATACATGAATTTGTCCTTTTTAACTTCTACTGCGAAAAATGTTCCCTTCAGCGGGAAGCTTGTAACCTCTTTATCACGGCTGCGTTTTTGTGAATGATATTCGATGTAATTAAAGCGGCAATGATATTTGCGAAAAATGCAAGCCTTTGGACCAAATGTCCCTAGCCTGGCGCCTGGGGATATTTGACGGTCTCTCGTCGCAAATACCTCAGCCTACATGTTTATAAATAATTCCCCCGAGAGTGTAAATTAAATGAAACTCGATTTTTATGCAGTCAAAGGTTAATTTATAAAAACAAATAACTTCGGTGCTTTATGTTGTTGTTGTATTTGCTTTGTATAAATATTTTATAGTCATTTACGTACCTGTATAGTTCTACCTTATACCAAAAAGACCAAATGTCTCCATTTTAAGTTTATTTCCATTTATATAGTAGCCTTATCTTATCTGTTTGTTTACTGCGTAGAAATATTTGTCCTTTATGTGAGACAAAACAATTTGTCACGAAAGATAACATTAAGAACGCAGTTCAATAAAGCCAGGCTAAAATTATGGTGGAAGCGCGCAAACATTAATCTTATTACAATATTCCTATAGCTGATCTCTGTGAAAACTTTCTTGCTCACCCTTAATAAAAATCCTGTATCCTCCAACGAAAATGTGGGTTCTGATATATATGACAATTATACCAAATATCATTTAAAAAGGTGGGTTATTTAACTATTTTCAAGACACAAATAACAAATAAATATTTTCCCCTTACTTACATAATTATGTAATTTAAAATGGTCAATTATGGATCTTGATTTTACCTTTATGTGAAATCAGTTGTAAAAAAAATTTCTATATAAGAAATAAATGGTTTATCTGCATTCGCTATTGTTCACTTTTCATTTTCTTTTTTTCATCAGTGGGTATTAACGGAATTTCTAAACAAAGCATTTATCTTGAACTACAAGAGTTACTTAAATTCACCGTCGTGCGTCCGTGAGCAATTTGGGATGTGGGGGCCAGGAATTCATAGCTGAAATGAAATGTGCGAGGATAGACTTGGTGAAATTTAAACTTATCTAATGTAACATTGTTATATATATATGTGTAAATTTATACAGATACGGGACATAATCCTTCTGTTCCACCATTTTGTACATAAAAATAAAGAATATATTTTTTAAAATCTATTATACTACTTGTTATTTTTTTCCATCTTGGTTCATGCAGTTAATAAATGTCTATTTTATCTCAAATCTTATATACAGATTGAAGCACATTGTTTGGAGATAAAGGATTATTTATATAGTGTAGCGACTGGCTTTGTGCTTTGTTCCTTTACAAAGGATTTGGGCCACTTTCTCCTGTATTGGTTTCATTCATAACCATTAATTTTTAATCTTAAATATTTACCTACTTTTAATCGTAAACAATTGCATGCAATGCGTTTTCATGTTAATAGCAAATCAATGGTTATGAGTAAAACAAATACACGGAAAAGTGGTCCTACTTCTTTTTAGTAACTTACTTGTTAGTTATTATTAGAAAATCTTAAGAGGCCAAATACCAGACTATGCTCCAGAGAATTTGAAAGGTTTTAGGCAACTTTTTGAAAAGAAGTGAAATAAATACAGGGGAAATAGCCCTACATGTATTTCATTGGGCCCGCATGTTTAAAATGACATAAGACGAAATTTTACCTAGGAAAGTTGAAGTTAAATGTAAATATAACCCGTTATCTTTTTTCCTTGGCAGTATTCAAATAAAACGGAGAAAAATCTTAGTTACCATACATTCACAATACTAATTGGCTGAGGCCAGTTATGCCGCACTACCTTGTGTTACAGGTGAAAACGCCCATCCCGACGCAGTAGGTGAAAATGCGAACTTTTTACTATCTTAAAAACTATGACTTTCGTACAGAAAATGGAAGTAAGTAGAGTAGAACAGGAAGACGACTTTAACATTATGATTTGTTTCAGAATATGTTCAAAGAAAAGTAGCAGGAGTCTTTGAAATGGGTCTAAATGAGTTACAAAATTATAGAAGTGGTACTTGAGAAGTCGGTATAAAGTTTAGAAAAAGTTAAATTCTTGCAGTGAAAGATCAGAAACGAGAAACTTTCAAGGTATGGGGATTGGACTTGACTAAACAAAGATTGTATAGAAGATTATTCATGCGAAATATAGGATCTAAAGTGAGTAAAAATCCAAACAGAAGTACTTTTCTGAAGACCATATTAGCTTGTAAGTACAAAAATAGGGAGAGATTATCTGATGTTTAATCAAGATAACTTCAATATTTAATAAAAAAATTCTTGGAACAGATTTGAGTGCATTGAGGTCTAAGGTCCTCATTGAAAATATTAGTTGAGGGTTGTCATAGCAGATCCTCTTATCGTAGTAGTTGTTCAAACATCTGTTGACCTCGTCTATCGACAATTGCTATCTTATATATTCATCACCTATTTATTTTTGCACATAGAAGTATAATCAGTAGCGCAATATGCTTAAAAGGGCTAATGGACCCTAAAATAGTCTTGAACTATATGCATCATAGATTCTTCGTTGTTTTTAAGTACAATTCAGCCCCATAGGTTTGAGGTAGATTAGTAGGTTTGATATATAAATCATTACCTCGAACGTTAACATAGCAAACCTTTCAACCATTTTCTGAGGTACAGTCCAGACCAAACAGCCTTGCTGATGGCTGAACTACACAGTTCACTCGATGCGCCGACTCTCAAAGCAGGTAATACGATTTTTGCAGGCAAGGAAAGTACAGCAGCCAGCATAGGTATGAATCGACATTATTTCTGTATGTTTTTACACTTGCTTTTGAATCCTTTCAACTTTACCTCTCTGCAATAGCTTAGTAATATATTGTATCTTTCGACTAGTAACATGTTGTGATCACCTGACATGTCTGCATGCGACAATCGAATGTTAACATTCCATCCGTTTTCGTAGCGAGCCGAGCTTTATCTATCTGACCTCTTGATAAGTTAAAACCAAATTCCATTTATTTGTAGCTCACGAAGATGAAAGCGCATGGTAAGATGTTCTTCCATCTTAGATCGATGGGATGACCATCTGGTCGGTGACATAAGGTGGCATGTGATTAATGGATTTTATTGTCACTGGTAAATACACCAAGTTCAGAGGTTTTATAGAATCTTCATACCCGAATTTATTATTCAGAAACTGTATATGACAGATTGTTGCGAACAATTGATATAGCACCTGGTGATGATTTCGATGTCTACCAGAATGTTGTTAATGCTGATAACGTTCAAATTGTGTAACCATTCGTATCTCTGTCGAACGTCCTACTCTCAGAGTCCAGTATTGTATTGGTGCTTAACACCCACGTGATAGTGTTTTGCTAAGATTAGCGTTGCTCTCTAATACAATTACCATCGATGATGATCTTAGCTTTGTGGTTGTTGAACCACAATTGTCTTTGAATCTCGTCGTTGATATCTTCGATGCAATTCGAACCAGCGATCAGCTTGATAGAAAACCAATTAAAACCCTCGCCGGGGAGTATTGAAAGGTATTGTTGCTCGCATGAATGTTGAGGTTGAGTAGTAAATCTTAAGGTTCACCAAAACGTTTCCATTTTTCTACTCTAGAATGATGCAGCTGTCGTTTCCAGGGACGATGAAGGAAAATCCCTACTTTGTCTGTATTGTTCAGGTTTAGCAATTTACTATCCACTTATTCATCACATGTCTTGGCAGCATAAACTATACCTACCTATTTTTGTTTCCATTCCTCGAGATGTGTTTGCCAGCTTTCACTAAGATCGCAACTTTCATCACCTTTCAGAGCTACATTGGAGGCATCACCATGGCTTTACTTTAGTGTTTTTGCAGCTGGAGTGGTAAACACTCGACCAAGCAAGTTTGTGACTGTCTTGATTAAGCGCTCCATAGCTTTCGTTTGTGCAATAGGTTATGGTCTTTGTACAGTTAACGCTGATTGGTACATTGTTCTCCTCTCTTCTCCATTTGCACAAAATTCTGGTTGTTGATAAAAAATCTCTGACCTCGTTCAGATGTCTACGGCATACGTTTCTGTTTGGTTGACACTAATGGGTACACTAATTTCCTCTCACATTCTTTTCACTAAATTGTGGTTGTCGAGTTCTTTTCTGAACTTGTTCCTTATCGTAATCATGTCAATCTAAAGGATTGCTTTACCTTTCAGCTCAACATTCAACACAACTGTAACAAGGAACAGACTGATGGAGCTATACTTTGATGATATACAACACATTTTCCCTACTTAAGCTTACACAAACATATTAACACACGTTATCACCAAGAAGAGTCTCTTCAAGAAGCTTCGTGTGATGCGATGCGATGCTTACAAATATCCCACCAGTCATTCATCTGTCGTGACGATCCATGTTTACTGGAATTTGCTTTTCAACTTTTTGGATTGTTGTTTTGGGTTTCAACATTATAGGCCTTGAGTATAAATGATGAGTTGTTAGTCGATGTAATGTGCACATCCTGCGCATTAAAATTGATATCAAAGAATTTTACTATTTCTACCATTTCCATTTCTGTATAGTTTAATGTGTAATACATATTTCACAGTTTATTACTATTTATTATTATTAATAGTTTCCTGTAAACAGCCAATCTGTACAAGTCCAGTTTTTCATTAGATACTGTAAAATAGATCATGTAGATAGTATCTTAAGTGATAATAAAGCTTAGAAATACACGTTTGGTTATAGTATACCTGTTTATTAGCGATACATATAAAGTATAACATATAAATATCTAAAGCACTAAGTACTTCACAAGAATGAATTTAAAAATTATATCTCTAATTTTATTTCATAACATAAATTAACAGAAGAATTAAAGGGGATGATAATCAATTTATTGCTAAAATAATAACCTTAGTTATGTGTTTTAGCTATGTTGGCGTTAATTGGAACTAGGTTAGGACATATCCGGAAATTTTAAGAATTGCTAATAAATTATTTTCGCAAATTGTTTTTATCCCTTTTCCGTAATTGTTAAAATATAAGTGTTTCCGCACCTATATGTGTAGCTATGTCACTAACTTGATGTGAAAATTACTTCAAAACGGAAAAAATATTCCTCATTTTTTCGAACACCTGCTAACAATTTTCGAAAAAGGGTTGCACTGTCAGTGACTGTCACTGCCTTTATCTTGTAGTCACCAGTGTGACAAAAACTATACATATTCAGTAAGGAATATTTCCATTTTAATTCTTTGGTCTAATCTTCATCTCTGTAGATTTCAGAGATTCCTGACCTTTCCATGACATCCAATGGATTGTTTTGGTTCCAGTCTGTCCAGGCGATGTATAAGGACCATTGATGTTCGCCTTTCCACATTTGTTAAACCACCATGCTCCATCCTTCAAGTCTGCACAGTTAAAGTCGTAATTATCATTGTCTTCATCTTTTGTCGTGAATTTTTTCCAGTTGTTTGTATTCCCATCAGTCAAAGAGTCACCTACATATATAATATCACATGAATAGAGACTTTCTGAATAATCAAATGATTATTGATTTAAACATGTATTTTAATACTTTAGGATCATGTTTTGCATTCAAAATGATTAAAAATATTTATAAATGAATCCGATTCTAATTCAATTTTATTTTACGAAGGGCCTCGTCCAAAAATAGTTCATATTAACATCAGTTAATTAATATTGATTTTAAGATAATCAATATCAATGCTTCCGTGCCTATGAGCATGTAAGCGACTGGAGTCAGAATTTCAAGTACTATTAAAACTAAAAATTATAAATGGTTCATACTATTTGTCCTTTGTCCAAAAAAGTCATACTTTTATGTTATGACGTAAGACTTAACTAAAAAGTCAATGAATTACATAAAGATACAGAATATCTACATTATATGTTTTTAATGTACACTTTATCAAACTTGACACCAGCAATTTAGGTTTGATTTTACTCTTATTGCATGTTCTCATTTGATAGACTTTTGTAAAGTCTAAGTATAGTTGTTTCTTTTTTATCTGTTGTCCGCTTTTAATTTACAAAGGGCACATAGTGTACATTTAAAACATATAATGTACAAGTTAAATGGTGGGGTCTTTTTCTTCAATTTGAAGAAAAAACACGGAAAAAAGAAAAATACAATGATTTGTGGTAGAGGTTAAATTCAAACATTGATAAATACAAAATGTATCTATCCGCAATAGAATCGGCAAATTTCCCAGCTTAATCTAAGGAAAGTTCTCTGATGAACCAAGATCAAAGGAGTGTAGATATGAGAAGATGGTACAACCACGCTTCTGTCTTTAAAAGTCTAATAGAGCGAATCATACCAGCTGTCCCACTATATCCTGATATCAGTAATCTGTATCCTATGTCCTCACCAAGGACTTTAAATGAATCATAAACAGCAAATCTTTTCTCACCCAAATAATCTTCTAATTCAAATCTTACACTATAATTATTTTGCCTGGTTATTGCATGCAGATTATCATTTCCTGCAAAAAGATAAATGTCTGTCATGTCTGTTATCTAGGTCAAAAGATTTATAACTTTTATTGATTTTCGTGATAATGTATTTCATATTCTAAAAAATTTCTAAAACATTTAAATCTTTGAAATGTACAAACTAATCTGGTCTTGAACCTCGGGGTCCCGTTTAACAAACGCTCGAACGACAACGATTAGAAATATTTATCAGTGTGGTTTGGTTCCAGTTTTACAAACATTCGTACAACTACGATGAAGACTGGTTCTGGAGCATCAGCAAATCTAAGACACGAAGACTGATCCAGACCGGAAATCAGATCACACTTACTTCTAATCGCAGAATGTTTGTGAAACAGGGCTCAGAATTCCGACCTTCAGTGTCTTTGTTTTATTGACGTCATGGAACCAGTCTCGAATGTAATTGTACAAAATCCTTTGAATATATACAAATTACGACTGATTGTAACTCTTACGACCTTTAGTGAAACACTACCCTGGTCCTTTGCTTTTACTCTTGCCACGTATATTTAGGGATTTTTGCTGTCAAGAATTAAGAAACTATATCAAAACAGATTCAATTGTTTTGGAATTTTTACATCCATTTAACCATGTGTTCTCTAACTCTTAACCAAAGTTTTGTTCAGAACAAAAAGACAAATTTATTTAATGAAACTTAGCGTTTAATTATCCTCGCACTTTCAAAGAAAGTTCGGGGATATTGCGATTGTCTGCCCGTTCGTTCGTCATACTTGCCTGTGACATCTTTTCCTCCTTCTTTATTGGGTTTATGAATTTAATTTCTATATAGAACGGTTGCATACCACCTTACACTTGGTCCCACAGGAGAGTAAGTAAAGTCGAGAAATACCAAAGGGATATTCGAAGGAGGGAAAATCGAGACAACTAACAAACTCCAGAGAACAACAAAGACAAGACCAAAACAATACTTTTAAAACTTGTGAATTTAAGCTTGTGACCTGAACCCCTCCTTCATTCTTTGGTTTCTGCGTTCTGATTTCTTATAACAATATTGACATAAAACATATTTAGATGTTCAATAAGGTTTTAGAATTTTGGTTTTAAATACTCGCGCCCTCTACAATTTTTACGGTTGTGATCTTTCAATGTATATATTTCAAATAATATTTGTACACAGCATTGTCATACGTCATATGAATAAGTGTAATAAGATTTTAGAATTTTGATTTTCAAAATATTTGGGCACTGGGTGAATTTAAATAAAATGATAAATTTAAGCTGGATTTAGTCATTTTATTTCTTCATAGAATGGTTTGTATATTTGTAAATGGGCAATAATGTTTTAATTTTTTAAAGAAGTTGGGCCATTTTCCCCTGTATGTATTTCACTTCTAGGGCAATTTTCAAAACGTCCAATAAAACCTCTCAAAATGTCTGGAGGCGTAGCCTGGTATGAGTTCTCTAAAGATTTGCTAATAATACATGTGTAATAACTAAGAAGTAAGTTACTAAACAATTTTTTACATACCTCAATATCGCTTTGGGAGACAATTTTTACACAAATTTGCCAATTTAGCATCTTTAAGACAGTTTTAAACGCGAAGGAAACTCAAAATCAAAACGAATTTTTTGTTGTAAGTGAGATTATGTATCTCCTTCCATATGACATTAAAATGGTTTTGTTCTAAATTTCCTTCTTGGCAATAATCCAAAAATTGATGCAAATTGACCAAAATCGCCTATATACACGACATTTGCCGGTACAAAACTTAACCTTATTAATGATTAATCATTAAATTTTTGTTTGCTAAATAAAAATGCATTGCATACAATCGTTTCAATAAAAAGTAGGTGAATATTTAAGATAAAAAACATCAATGGTTATGAATGAAACAAATACAGAGGAAAGTGGCCCTACTCCTTTGGGCAAGTGTTCTGCATTTGTATCTAATTGCTAGGGATGCAGTGATCCCCGTCGATTCCGACAGTACTTTCTAGTTTTCACAGCTATTATATCAATACCGAGCCATCCCGATAAATGTTTTGGTAGTCAGTATAATAAGTCAATGATACCAGATGCCAAAATTCCCAGACAGCTTATGAATTTTGCTGGATTGAGCTAAAGAAAACGGTAAATTAAAAAAGTTAAAACTATCGGAAAATATTGCCGTTGCGTAAAACGATGAAGTATCAGGCGCTTATAAAATCCGTTATCTTTTCTTTATTTATTATACCTATCCAATGTTCCATGGTAATATTACCAAATCCGTTTTTATATTCACTCCATGTCCTAGAAAAAGTAACTGTCCCATCTATGCGTCTTTGGACAACCTGCGAAAATATTTTAGTTTACCATGTTTACTGTACATGTGTTAATTATCAGAGAAAGTTATGATACTAATTATCAGAATTTTTTTCCATCAGAATACAAGCAAATATTTAAGCAAATCCTTTACCACAAAGAAACTATATACATACAGGACATATTGCAACAAAGAAAATCGTACAGGCCAAAACTATATTTCTATTTTTCAGTAAACACCATGTACTATCATAGAATTCGATCACAGAAAACACAAGAAATTTAAGAAAATACATGCAAAACTGTACGGGGACAGTATCATGTGTATGTGTGTTGTGCGTGTATCATGTGTTCAATTGATGCTCTGATATTTGTATTATACAATTTTAACAACTGGAACCAACTCACAAAGGGACATAAAGTGCCAGAAGCAAACTTCGAAAGTGTAAGAGAGATTATTCTCATAATTTCAAGGATCTTTTGGCGCTCCAGGAATAATTTTATTTTCTTAGTCAAATCAGGGGATATGGTATTGGAAGGTTATGATCATCACGAGAAGAGCTGGCATTTAGCAAAGAGAAGTCACGAGCAGTGAGAGCAAAGCTGTTTGCAGTCAATCCGAATGAACCAGTTACATTTTAATTTTGCATTTAAATTTGCTATGCTGAAAACTTTTCTCTGAAATCAAACAGTCATACGCGATTTGGCTTTGGTTATGGAAATAATTCCAATTTCAGTATTTTTTTTTGAACCATCTATAAAAAATGGTTATGAGTTGTACTTTTTAACATAATATATCATTAGGTGCCTTTTATCTGGAAGGCTTCATATTTTTCCTGTAAAATACAGGAATTTTCGGGCTCTTTTTTTAGATCTTCTTGGTCATATTCTGTTAATTATAAATACATGAACATAATATATCATTAGGTGCCTTTTATCTGGAAGGCTGAAGATTAACATATTTTTCCTGTAAAATACAGGAATTTTCGGGCTCTTTTTTAGATCTTCTTGATCATATTCTGCTAATTATAAATAAATGAAATAATGAATAAAATACACACCGTCCACCCTCCACAGTCTGTTTCCATGTCGCAATAAACTTCTACATGACTGCTGTTCTCTGGATAAATTTTATATACACCACTCGTGATACCATTTGGAAGTTCGCTGCAATCTTTTGGAACTACATTATCTAATTCATCTAAGAAATAATTTGGAACATCAAATGTAAAATTTGACTGGAGTCTTTGTAGAATACAAAAGTAAAATGAATAAAACTGCTAAGTTACCATGAAAACTTTATATATATTGTCTTGTTTTTTTTAATGCTTGTTGAATTTAGCACGGTTTTGTACATTTCTGTGATACAAATTGTGATGCATAGATGTGCACATTTGGTCGATTTAAGACTTACCAGTGTCTTATATGTAGAAAACCGAAATAAAAATCTAAACCTTAAAGAGCATATTTTATAACCAGAGGCTCCTTGGAGCCTGATCACTCACCTGTGAACCTGAGCACCATTGTTGCCAAAATTTGTTCACATTTGACTTGTGGTTTGAATAAGAGTTGTTTCAGACAAGACGATTTTAAGCATTTTATGGAGGATTTTCTAATGTAGTTCACATAGGGTCGTATCTTAAACCATTTTGGATGACAGATTGGCAACAAAGTAACAATAATTGGTCAGCAACTCAAAAGGAACATTTGCGCCATATTTGGTTTAAGAATGCAAAACAGACTTTTGATAGTTTCGTAGAAATATCTAGGGTTTTTCCCTAAATATATGACATCATGGGCAGTATTTAAGAGAAGACGATATGCAAGTGTTTTTTCCATAGTGTAATATGTTTAACTTAGTTCATCAAGGCGGCCACCATTCAAAAAAAATTTGAAAGACGACCAATGCTGATATGTTCGGTTCAAATTGGCTCAATGGTTCTCATAGGACTCCTATATTAAACCAACTTTGGCTACGGCGGCCATGTTGGATTGCCGACCGAGTCATTGGACAATTCTGAAAGAGGACAAACTAAGGACCATTGCTGCCAAATTTAGTTCAAATTGGCTCAGTGGTTAAGGACAAGAAGAAATTTTATTTATTTTCCAATAGGGTTCTATGTTAAAGTAAGTTCAGCTATGGCGGCCATCTTGGATCGCGGACTGGGTCATCGGACACAATTCTGAAAGAGGACCACCTAAGGAGCATTGCTGCCAAGTTGAATTCAAATTGGTTCAGTGGTTTCATACAAGAAGAAATTTTAGTGATTTTCCCCATAGGGTCCTATGTTCAAATAAGTTCAGCTATGGCGGCCATCTTTGATCGTGGACTGGCTAATCGGACGTATTTCTGAAAGAGTAACACCTAAGGACCATTGCTGCCAAGTTTGGTTGAAATTGGTTCTGTGGTTTCAGACAAGAAGAAATTTTAGTTTCTTTGGGATTTCTACAAAGGATGAAGAAATGGACCTTCCTGCTCTTTATTGGATTCCTAAACTACATAAGAATCTGTTTAAACAAAGGTACATTGCTGGGTCAGCTAATTGCTCTACAAAACCTCTTTCAAAGATTTTAACATCCATATTGACATGTGTTAAAGAAGGCCTTCAGAATTACTGTGAAACATCATATTCCACCAGTGGCGTCAATCAGATGTGGATTCTTAAAAACTCCAAAAATTTACTTCAATATCTAAAATCAAAATCTTTGGCTACATGCAACAGCATAAAAACTTTCGACTTCTCTACACTCTACACTACCATACCACATTCTCAATTAAAAGATCGCTTAAAGCAACTAGTTCACCAATGTTTTTTTCAAGAAAAATGGGACACGCAGGTATAAATTCATTGTTCTAGGTAGAGAAAAGTCTTATTTCGTGAAGAACCACTCTGATTCTGACAAAAAGTATTCTGAAGATGAAATTACAAACATGTTAGATTTTCTCATAGACAACATATTCGTTGAATTTGGCGGTCTAATTTTTCAACAAACAATCGGCATTCCAATGGGAACCAACTGTGCTCCTCTCCTCGCCGACCTGTTTCTGTACTCATATGAAGCGGACTTCATTCAAGGGTTACTACGTGAAAACAAAAAGAAACTAGCCCAATCCTTTAATTTCACTTTTCGTTATATAGATGATGTGTTGTCGTTAAATAACGACAAATTCCAAGACTTTCTACATCTTATCTACCCCAGTGAGCTTGAAATTAAGGATACTACAGATACACCAAAGTCCGCTTCATATTTGGATTTGTTTCTTGAAATAGACTATGAGGGACGTTTGAAGACAAAACTTTATGACAAACGTGATGACTTCAACTTTCCTATTGTTAATTTTCCCTTCTTAAGTAGCAATATACCAGCATCGCCTGCATATGGCGTCTACGTTTCTCAGCTTATCCGATTTTCAAGGGCATGCGTGAGTTACCCTGACTTTCGACAAAGAGGATTACTGCTGTCACAAAAGCTTCTTAACCAGGGTTTTATCAGGGATAAGTTGATGTCATCACTTAAGAAATTTTACGGTCGTCATCATGAATTGATTGACCATTACAGTGTTCCAATATCTAAGATGATGTTGGACCTGTTCCCACTGTCGTAACCTTTCATGTGCCTCCACCGATTTGTGACTTCCACCGGATTGACTTTGTTGAACTTCACGACGGGTGCCGTATACGGAGCAGGAACTGCTTACCCTTCCGGAGCACCTGGGTTCACTCCTGGTTTTTATAGGAGTTCGTGTTGTTCATTGTTTTTAGTTTTCTGTGTTTATTTGTTGTGCTTGTGGTTGTTCGTTTGTCTTCCCGGGTTTGTCTGTCCAATGGATTACGTTTTTTTGATTGCTCCTTAGGATAGATTTGTCATTTTTAGTGATTTTCCCATAGGGTCCTATGTTAAACTAAGTTCTGCTATGGCGGCCATCTTGGATCACGAACCAGGTAATCGGACACAATTCTGAAAGAGGACCACCTAAGGACCATTGCTGCTAAGTTTGGTTCAAATTGACTCGGTGGTTTCGAACAAGAAGAAATATTAGTAATTTTCCAATAGGGTCCTATGTTAAACTAAGTTCAGCTATTGCAGTCATCTTGGATCACGGACCACATCATCGAACATTCTGAAAGAGGACCACCTAAGGACCATTGCTGCCAAGTTAAGTTCAAATTGGCTCAGTGGTTTCTGACAAGCAGAAATTTTAGTGATTTTCTCATAGGGTCCTATGTTTAACTAAGTTCGGCTATGGCGGCCATCTTGGATCATGAACCAGTTATCGGACTCAATTCTGAACTTGGCAGCCATGGTCCTTTGAGAATTGTGTCCGAAGACCATGTCCATGGTCCAAGATGGCTGCCATAGCTGAACTTAGTTGAACATCACTAAAATTTCTTCCTGTATTAAACCACTGAGCCAAATTGAATTAAATTTGGCAGCAATGGTCCTTAGGTGGTCCTCTTTCAGAATTGTGTCTGATGACCCAGTCCGCGATCCAAGATGGCCGCCATAGCTGAACTTACTTTAACATAGAACCCTATTGGAAAATCAATAAAATGTCTTCTCACATGGTCTTTAAGGTCGGGTTAGCTAAAATTTATAGTACAACTAATCGCTAAATTCAAATACTGGAAATAAACAACGCGTGACCGAACTACGCAGTAATTCACGAATGCTCTTAGCGCACGAGTTATTTACATTGTAGTTCGGTCACAAGTTGTTTATTTTTGGTATTCAATTCAGTCATCAGTTATACTTTTTATCTTGCAACTACGCTTTTAGCTGACCAATATAGCCTGCCAAATATTGTTTTTATCGATATTGGGTGAGTAGCCTTGTCCTCACATTCAACGATATTGTGCATTGCGTTCTGGTTCACAGTGTTTATGACGTCGTGTTTCCCTAGATTACGTGCCAAAAACGGCTCTTCTTTAAATCAGCTATAAATTTTCTATTTTCATGCCTTTTTGCTCAAACAGTTAACAACTTAATGTTGCATGATAAAAACAATATATGTACATTGTCAAAAAATATAAATTTATTTATACTCTATATGCAACTATTTCGGTCATAATTAAGTTAGATAACTCTGTTTAGACTTATCAACTGATTACCAAATTATTGTGTACTGGTCCCGTTCATGTCAGGCATTTATTTGTATTGATTAAAGCACGTACTCCTCGTCTTCACTTTAAAAAACTTTTCATTTGAAATATGTAGTAATATTTCAAATGGATTATAATTCCAATATATGAAATTGTGACAACAATTAATAATATGAATATTTATCACCAATTTATACAAATTGGAAAAAGTACATAATTACACTTGATAAAGGGTTACGGTGCAAGGATTTTTTTTTCATTTTTGTAAGCCCCCCCAAAAAAAACGATTTTTTTTTTGGTAAAATTTATTTTAGTTTTATCTGAAGTAAATTTACATGTAAAGAAATTTGTTCTCGGCAATTAACATGCCATATGTTTCGGGTAATTAAAACTAATTAACGATTTGACATGTATTTTGTACCTTGACTGTCCGGGTGCTTTTGAATGTATACAGGTAAACCGTTTGCTGACCAAAACCAGCATGATTTTATTTTTAACACTACATTTTTTTTTATAATTAATGCAACATTTTAATAAAGGTGTGTGTAAAGGGGGGGGGGGGGGTCACCAAGAATGCAGAGATGAAATACAATTTCAAATGTCAGATAAGTAACATTTTATTTTAAATTAATAATTTATCTTTTTTGGTATTTATAAATTGTAAACATTTGACATATTATATAATTAATTCTATTTAGTGGAATGGACGATATTTACTTTGTTATGACAAGGTAGAAGCTGATTGGGATGGGCGCCATCTTGAATAATTTCACAACAATCGTAAATAATAACCTTAACTGGAAGCAAGAAAAATGGGACCCGAAATGAATTGATCTTCATGATGATATTCTATCATATATTAACTTTATTTTGTGGGGTTGGATGGAGTTAAATATCAAGAGGAAATCATCGAAATTATTTTTTTGAAAATGAGTCCTTATACAAAATTCACGTATGTTATATGTATTTATTAGGCGTTAAACACGAAAAATTCAAATGAAATTGAAAGCAAAAATTTTATGCCATGGACTGATTTAAAGTACATATCGAAAACGACCAAGTGATAAGCTATACAATGAGGGGTTGGATGGTGTCAAACACACGATAACAAATAAGTTATGGGCATTTAATTAACAAGTCCCTTTGATTTGTATTGATAAATCGACAGCCATTATTTGACACCTATGTACTACCTACTAGAAGTCACGTGATGACCGAAATGGCTGGATATGCGCCACGAAACGGTAAACCTCGCATTTCTACCCGTTTCTAAGGCTAGTACAAATAAACTTTATATTTTCTGACAATGTACATATATGTTTATTTATTACATAGTACAGAATCTAGCATTCTAACAGAAATAATTTGAAATAAAACAGATTAACTTTTGATATGTCTCCGCGGCAATTTACGGTGACGTCACTTCCTAGAGTGAAATACCGACTGTTTTTCTTTGACTCGGATACTACGGTAAATCACCGACTACAATGTAAATAATAAAAGTTTATTGTCATATAAGATACAAGAACATATAGGCCTAGGTTGTGAAAAAATTAAACACAAAACATGACAAAATAACAAAATCACGACATTGTGTTACACAAGTCTCCTGTCTTCAATTCAATTGACCATTTTAGAAGACAGCTAATGTACTTGCCGCGATTTTTGTTGGATTTAATATGATTTTAATTTATTCATGGTGAGACATATTGATAAAATCTTACCTTGCTGAGGTTGTTTCGTTATTTGGTTCATGTTTGTTGTTGGTATGGTCTCTGGAAAGCAGCACGTTATAAGGTTACAATTCATTGCTTCTTTATCAAAAGTTGCGCTACAACATTCCTCCATAATGCTGCATATAATCGAACAGTGTACGTTAGATGAAACTTTTTGAACATCTTTCAATGTTTGATTTATGTCAAAACCAACTCCATCCAAAACCAAAAATGATTGTAATTTGAAATCAGATACAAATACCGCATTTATTGAAATAAAAACAAAACCTCTATATATGATTGACAAAGATAATCTTTGTGTAGACATATTACATCAGTTATATTTCCAATGAATCTAAGCATGGTATAAAATGCAAGGCTATATATTTAGAACGATTTATGCAAAAAAGTTTTTTTTTAGCTCTCTTTTATAAAATGGATGTCAATATAAAAAGCGATTTACGATTTATGCAAAAAAGATTTTTTTTAGCTCTCTTTATAAAATGGATGTCAATATAAAAAGCGCTATACGAAAAGTACAAATAAAATGTTACAAAAAACACGTATTTCAATTTAAAAATCTATTCTTCCTCCGCTGGAATTAAATAAAATCCATTACTGTCACATCTGTAATCCATTAGGACTACTATAACTCTTAGGCAAAATAATTTTTGGACCATTGTTGAAATGAATTAATTTGATTTTTTTCAATTAGTTATTACATGAAGTAAACAAAAATCTTACAATTACCGTTAGTGACTTTTGATCAATTTAAAAAATAATTTACTTTCTATGCTGTTCATTTTACGTTGCTTTTCTGGAGTTTGCAAAACTCAACAGGCTGAGCAAAATGGTGCAACTACCACCATTAAACAAACCAAAACAATATCCATGGGATAGTATGTAAAAATTGTACTTGACAATGGATTTTTATTTATTAAAAATCATAAACTGATGACTACTGGGCTGATGATTGCACACTAAAGGTCCTCAATACACCAGCCTCCAAACTTGTATTATGTCTTTTTTGCATAAATGACTGGATATTCTTTTAGAAAATGTCCAAAGAACAGGGTAGTTATTCATGAGAGTAAAAACGGTTTATAGATAATCCCTTCTACCTTTCATGAAAAAAGACAAACTGTTTACAGGTCATGTGACTCAAACGATATTGAGTCACATGACCTGTAATGGACGTATTTTCCGTCGGTCTGTGAAATTTTGAGATTTTTACTATTTATATGGAGTTATAATCTTAGTACTTTGTTGTAGTTGGACTATCTATTTATCTACAATTGTGAGTTACTAAAAACTGTATCATATTATTTCCTGCATGCTTTTGATTTTTTTCAACATTTTACAATACTGGACATAACATAATCCGAACACTATTCACACACTAAGTTCACATTTAGATGAACTTAACAGCGTATCGAAAAGAATTTGCAAAAGGTGTGATAGATATTCCAATCAAGTAATCATGAGCCTTGACCAGGGTGCTCTGTTGAACTTACCCCGAGGTCACAATCAAAGGTAACAGATATAGAAAACAATTTGAGGACGAAGTACCTGAACATCGTAAATGAGTTGTCAATAACGGATTTGAAAGCGTTTAATAAATTCAAATATAGAGACTTAATGATTAAACAAGTGAAAAATCTAACATCAGAAATTAGTGATATCATTATAAGAACATATTGTCACTATATTTCAAATGCTTTGAACAACGAAAGCCATCGTTTGAAAGGTGAAAGGAAACGGAATATTAATAATAAAAAACAAATTACAAAACCACGTTTGATCACGGAAACTATTAAGTTTGAGCTTTCAGACTCTTTCGACCAGCTTAGTCTGGAACAACTCAATATACCAAAAACACCCACCGCAGGTAATCAGCAATCAGAAACATCAGTTGACACAAGTATAGATGAAACTCTTGACGACAGTATAACAACGGAAAAACAAGTAATAAATTCAAATAGCAAACAACAAGATATGAATGATACAGCATAAATGAAACGGAAGTTTTAATTCCGACAACAACGAAAATAACCAGCGACAATTCTAAAACAACAAAACAGAAACGAAAATCAGCAAAAAACAAAAATGAGATCAGTGATATGTGCATTTGCCAACAACCGCCTGCAGGTGAAATGATCCAGTGTAATTGGTACCAAGAACAGTATAAATGTATGTTGATAAAGACAGATGATAATGTTCTTTTCTGGATCTGCACACAATGCCGCACTTTGCCACAAATAGTGAAAAACATTCCATCGCAACTCTCATCTGTTATACAGAACAATGCTGATTTAGTTAAGAATATCGCCGCAAAGAGTGCGCAAATTCGGACATTACAATCTGAAAACAGTCGACTACGTGAACTTGTCAATAAAGCCAAATCACAATCAACCAGATCTTACTGTTCGACTTGTAACAGTGATTCCGATAGTGATCACGATGATAGCATCTGTGATAAAAACAGGAGATCAGACAACCTTAGAATTAGACGTGCATCCGAGCAGTCTACCCATAAACCTAAACCAAGCGGTACTTTACTTAGGAGAAGCTCAATTATTCGCAGCTTTACAAAAGATCGTTTTGTTCTTGACATTGAACCGAAATGTGTTCGAGGAGGAAAAGTGAACGACATAACAGCCAAAAATTTGAATGATACAGGGTTAGAAAACGTCATTCTCCAAGTCGGTAGCAATGACTGCCTTGATAAAAACTTCAATTCCGATGTCTTGCATGAGGACTACACGGCTATTGCCCTGAAGGCAAAATCGGTAAGCGGAAATTTCATAATATCAGGACTGTGTCCACGTTTGGATGACAAATTTGGAAATATTTCTAGAGCAAACAGTATCCTACAAAAGATCGCCAATGATGAAACCGTATACTATGTAGACAATGACGACACTTTTCGGTTATCAAATGGATCTGTGAATACTGTAATGTATGATCCAGATGGGGTTCACTTATCGATAACAGCTCCTTTAAACTGGCTAAAAACATCGATATTAAATTACTAGAACCAAAGTTTGACCATCGTGATCTGAAAGAAGTTACAGGTCGATTATACTTTCAGCGAATGTCTCGTAAGCGTAAACCTTACAATGGACGAAAGGTGGACAGTCATTAGTCTCATACAAATCCAAATATGAACTCGTCAAACGCTAGTGGCTATAAAAAGCGTCCAGACAGTCGCAACTCGGCTAGACGAAACAACCGTTATCAAATGGCTCGAAGGCAAGTCATCAAACAGTATCAGAGACTAGATAATAGCACATTCTCATTGCATGGTGACTATAACAGGTCTGATGACCATTATCACACTCGCAATAACTATAGAATAACTATAGAGTAACAAGAGAGACCCCCCCCCCCCCCCCAGGATGATATTTTCTGTTGGTTTTGTGGCGAATCTAACCATACGACCTCTGTTCGTAGGCATGGTACTTAACTGTAATGAACAAGGTCATAAGGCCAAGGTATGTAACTACTACGTTAGTGGCCAAGAAGAGAATGCCGAAAAGTTTGGCAACTCTGGAAAAGTAGATCCTATAAACAAAGTACGAGATTGCATTCATTAAAACCTCGTAAACATTAAACGCGGAAAGAAAACTAGGCGCGGCGCTTCTGGTAAGGCTTATCTTAATATCGACTATCTTAATATATGTGGTATGACGTCAAAAATACATGAATTAAACAAGCATTTAAAGGATAACAATGTTGGTATTTTTGGTTTGGTTGAAACATTTTTAAAAAATGATAACCGACCACCCAACCTTGACACATCTTATTGTTGAGTCGGGAAAACACAAAAAGGTAGTAAAGGAAAGGGAGGCATAGGCATCTGCTTAAAGTCTCATTTACCATTGCTTGATAAAAAATTTGCTCGATAGCACATCAGATTCATATGAACGGCCATGGATTCTTACGAGAATAAATAATGTGAAATCGGCAATAGGTGTAGTATATTTTCCGAACGACGGAACAATTAAAACTTACACTGATGAATTAATGTTTCAATTGCTAGACGAAACGTCTTGTTTAAATGCCATGAGATATGAAATACTACTCATGGGGGATTTCAACGGACGTTGCGTTAGTATTTGCGAACATACAGGTAAAAATAAAATTAGCAGTTTACCGTCATACAGTTTATCGACGCAAGCAAAATGACAGTCGCTAATACAATGAACTGCTGTACGGGTCATTTCACGCGCATTATTAATAATCAGAGATCTGCAATAGATTACGCTTTTTTTTAATTAAAACTAGTCAGAAAATGTCTCTAGTGTTTTTATTGATGATACAGGTCAGTTAGACTTGCACAGTGATCATATTTTAATAAGAATAACTCTTAATTGTAAACCTATCTAACAGAATAGGACAAAAAACAATAAATCCGTTTGGAAAATAAATGATAAAACAGACTGGATCCTCTTACAAATACTTGATGATAATATGGCCGATTGTACTAAAGAAAGTGACAAAATAAACGATATTAACCGACTCTGGGAATTATGGAAAAATGGGGTAGAAACGGCTGTTCTGTCAGCTATTGATAAGGCTAAACCCGTCAAAAATTACAGAGACTATTGGGATAAAGAACTTGATTTCCTTTTAAAACAACGCCGCAATGCCAATAGACTAAACCGCACTCATAATAAATTCCATGCCCATGATAACGAAATTGGCAAAAGACTTAAAGAAATTTATCTTAATCGGAAAGCGAAAGTTCAAGAGGCAATCAAAAGAAAAGAAAGGCAAGCTAAAATCAAACAGTTTAATGAAAAATGTATAAACGCAAAAGACAAAATGAAAGGTTTTTGGACTTCCTTACAATAAAGCGAACCGATGCAGGACCTATTGAGCTTAAAGATCCACATCATTTTGATAAGATATTAATGGATACGGATACGATAAATAATGCCCTTTCCCAGCACTTTAGCTCCATAGGTTCCTTACAAAATGAAAACGACAAACTTGGAAAAGAGGTTAAAAACTTAATTACAAATATTGACGAAAATTTATTAATTTCAGACTCCCCCTATCGGTAACATTCGATGAAAATAAAATTCCACAGACTTTGAAAAATCTCAAATCCGGAAAAGCCTGTGGTATAGATGGTATTCCTAATGAATTCCTTAAATATGGTGGGGACATTCTGTTGACCTCTTTAGTGCATATGTTTACGAAAATTACAGATTTAGAAATAATCCCAGACGAATGGCATAATGGAATTATTATACCTGTGCATAAAGGTGGGTCTACGCACTCTCTAAGTAACTATAGAGGTATAACTCTCACATCAAATGTAAGGTGTACTGGAAGCTGAATGTAATCTTATGAGTTATATTGAAGATAAAGGGATACTTGGTGAAACTCAATGTGCCTTCCGAAAAGACAGGAGGGTAGAGGATCACATTTTTACTATTAACGGAATTTGTCCTATAAAAAAGTCAAGGAAGGAAAAGACTTTTCTTGCCTTCCTTGATCTTTCATCGGCTTTCGATAAAGTTTGGCGAGATGGACTGTTCTACCTCATATGGAAAAAGGGTATCCAAGGTAAATGTTGGAAGTGCACTATATAAAAACGTTAGCAATAAAGTGCTCTTTGGTAATTATGAATCCGATTGGTTCGATCAAGAATTCGGTCTTAAACAGGGATGCATTTTATCCGCTACACCTTTTCCGTATTAATGACTGACCTATGCGATATGTTGAAGGAGGCAAATCTGGGTATTAGCATCGGCTCTGAATTAATTAACTGTCTTCTTTTCGCTTATGACATTGTCCTGTTAGGAAACACGGAAGATGAGCTACAAATTATTTTAAACATAGCACATAAATTGGAGCTTAAAATTTAATTCATCAAAGTCGAAGGTCCTGGTAACGGGTAAAAAGAAAAGACTCTAATAAAAAATGGTACTTAGGGAATGATCTCATTGAAGAAGTAAACGAATATAAATCTACATACCATATAGAGCAGTACTTGAAGGAAAATTTTCAAAGGAAATTAAATCATGCAAATCGTATCTTAGGTGAACATGGGGATCTTAATCGTATAAATTTTGGACATTCTCAGTGGATATCAGCTATTCGACCATCACTGACGTATGGGTGTTCGGTATGGTTTCCGTTATCCCAGAGATGTACAGATTTATAAGAAAGTTTTCAATATAAAGTGGGAAAATTTATCCTTAACACTAAAATGAATATTCCTAAATGTGCGCTACTAGCTGAGTTTGGCTGGGAACCTATCAATAGATTTATGGATAGACAAGGAATTGCATATTAAAAAAACCTGACTGATAATCGACTGTCCAAAATTATCCTAAATGAAATTACAATTTTAAAATGTAATGAATGGAAATATATAGAAAATGTCGAAATTATCCTTCAGCCTGCAGGCCTTGACCATTATGTAAATGGCCACATAAACGTAAATATCTTTAATAAGCTTTATGGTAATGAAACGACAAACATACAACTATCCAATACTTGAGAAGCCACCCTTAGCACAAATACAGTTCATGATAGGTAATCTGGGTCATTTATATTGTCCGGACTTAGGTTTTAGTTTAGATAAGATCACGAAAAAGTACGTTACTGACATTATGAATGAACGCTCTTGCCTACTTGATCAAATTTCAAATTAATAATATCATGAACTGTGTGCAATTGTATTTTAGTTTTATTAAATGTATTAAAGTTTTATGTCTTTTTATGTCTTTTATGGGTGATGATAGCTTTCATATAAAGATGAACTTGTTTCTCATGTTCCTGCAATGTACTTTTACGAAATAACAAATGTATTATGTAATTTTAGCGATAATGTAATTAATAGATTTTTAAATATTTTTAACTATCCTATTACATGTTTTACCACAATCATATATAAAGTTGTCTGTACATACTATGTTTTGATGACGCAGGTGTCAGTACCCCGCTGGCGCTGGAGCTTGCCCCCGTTATATATATATATATTGTAGTTTCACAATATATATATATATATATATATATATATATATATATATATATATATATATATATATATATATATATATATAATTGAAAATAAAAGTTCCTTGGTACAGTAAATATATTCGAACAAGTAATAACGGAAAAACACAATTAAACAGATAAAATGTTATAATGTTATATCGTTCTGTGTGAGCGCTTTCAGCCTCCTGGCTCTTCAGACAGTTAATGAACGTTGTTAACGGCAACGTCGCGACTGTTGTGACGCAACGTCATTATGGAAAGGCAATAGGGTACTTTCACTTTCGGTTCAGTGAAGGTTTATATTTCGCAATAAAGTGGTCTTCTTTTGCGATACGCAGAGCTTTACTGTCCAGAAAAATCTTGAAAAAAAGGAAAGATACGGAATCTTCCTTTTCCACAACGATCGAAGTGTTCACTGCATGGAGTATTTCTTACGGAAGGATCCTTAATTTGCTGTTTGTGGACCCTAACTCTATCAAAGAGATGGTCTCCCGTTTGTCCAATGTAAAACTCCTGGCAAGAGGTACATTTGGCGCAGTAGATAAGGTTTTCCGTTTTGCAATTCATTGATGCATTCACTCGAAATGTTTCTCCAGGTCTAAACGTGATTGAGTTCCCTTCATCGATGTATTCGCACGTTCCACATCTCTTATCCCCACATTTGCTGACTTTATATACTTTTCCGGACTTTGAGTTAGTAAGAAGACGTTTTAAGTTTGGTGGTTGTCTTCGGCTATTTATTAAGCTCGATTCCGGGATTAGTTGTTTTAAATTCGGAGATTGGTGTAGAATCGGCAGATATTTTCTGGCACTATTGTGAATGTTATGGTTTTCCTCGGATTGTGTGTAATTACGAACGGTATTGAATTAGCTGTTGATTCTGGTTCTTTAGTACGCCGCAATTCTTCTATCGGAATTATGGTTGCTCTTCGTATCGCAGAATTAATCAGAAATATATATATATAAACTGTAATTTTTTCATATAAACCTTTCAATATTGTGGTGTTTCATTAACTTTCAATTTTTTTTATAAAATATGCCGCAAAAGTTTGACCACTTCCAATTGTATGAATAACTTTGAAAATTATTAAATACTGAAGAAATGCTAGGAACGTGTATTTTTTTCTTTCCCATTCCGTGCAAATTAATGAAATTCCTTAACGATTCTATATTTCAAATACACTATTACATGGTATTATGTTTCTCATATACTAGTACAAGTATATTAACCACACATTCACTTCAATTTATAAACGATATTTAAAGCTATCGTTCATATGTAACATGTTTGTATTTAGAGTTAAAACTTTTTAGTAATACTAGTGTATTCCCTATAATAATAATCATTTATTGGTACCAATTTATTGTAATATATTGAAACAGTATTCAAAAGTAAACTGTAAATACTTTAATTCCCTCAGACTTGAAATTGATAACTACTGTTTTGAACCTGGAGCCTTGGGTGAAGTGTTCTTTATAAGACGGGGAAGCAAGCATATTTGCCTTTTTTATTTTCATTCATTTTGGGCATGTGGTCGCTTTTTCAATTCCCAGTGCAGATGATTGAATAGAAAGACGATTGTTCATTTTCTTTTGTGCATTTTTCTTTACACTTACACAAACGAAATCCTAAACCGTTTTCTGTCGAGCTGTCTTCAGACAAACTTTTCCTCGGTCGATACCGGAAACTTCTTGTGATGTATACTTCCGGAACGGTATCGGTTTTCGTGATCCGCATTAATTAATTAGGGGTAATTAGCAAAACGCGGAAACAATTGCGTATGTACTGATAAAAGTTTTAAACTGCACAATGGTCTCATACTTCTGATATATAAAGATCGCACGTCGCATTTGTTGTTGAAACGGCAACCCGGCTAACAAAAATGTGTCTCATTCTTTTAGTAGTATTAATAGTGCCAAGCTTTTGATTTTTATTCGAATTTATAAGACTAGGTAGGCCAAACTGTCATATTTCAGCATTATTTACGAAAATACATTGTATTTTTTTTTTGTAAATCTAGTAAATCTATATCAGTTTGACATTTCCTTATAGATACATCTTATTCCAGTCAGGTAAACAACGTGCAACAGAATTCCACGGTTAAATAATAAAATCATTCAGTGTAAATTGACTTTTTCTGTTTTACATGTAGTTTCTACTTTTATTTTTGTTCCGTATTAACTTTACCTATAATATCAAGGCCATAGGAAACATTTTCAATTCCTTCTTCAGATATTGAGACGGAATTTTACATTTAACAATGATTACTTTCTCGATTTCTTTCGATAAAATTTATTTTGCAGAATCTTTCTAATGATAACGAGCTGTCCTTTTCTAGATTCTGAAATTTCTATTTCACAAGGTTGCCTCTAATTGAAATAGGCAACAAATGTGATCAGTAGCTGTTAACAAAGCTGCACATACCCATTGTTCTGGAGCACTTGATATCATTGCCTGTTTTCGTTGGTGGTTTCAATTTCAAGTGCTATATATGTACTATCATGTTACGTTTCTCTCTGTTTTTCTGTGTTGTTTAGCTCTTTTTACTATACCCTGGTAACATTTGCTCTCTGTCTCTGTTTTCAGGGAAATGGTTTGTATTGGAGTATTTTCTCGACATTTATTGATTTAGTAGCTATTCAATTCGAAATATAATGGAAAGAAAAGAATTGCGTTAATACGAGGTTTGTTCATATTTCAATTATGGTTGATGTAAAAGGGCCTTGCAGATATCAAAATCGAATAAAATAATATGATTCACTCAAAAATCGTCATTGTATGATACAGTCCTCATCTAAAATCATCAAATAGACTTTTTAAGTTTATAGAGAGTCCGAATTTCAAATGTTGTTATGTTGGTATAGCATTATTCATGTATGGTATTGTTATATACTTGAAGTCCCCTCTGTGAGCTACATAATCCTACATGTTACATGCGCATAAACGAATAACTCACAAAGCAGAAATCAAGTATTTCTATGTTCCACCTCGATGTTTATTATGTAAATCGTGTAGTATATATCAGTGTAGATAACTTGTATCATAATTAAATGTTTATGAATTCTCAAAAATCTCCCGTTGTGAAATTTACACGACATTAATACGTACAACTCGAGTATAATATAAAATGACAAAACGACGAGCAATAGTTTCACAAACGATTATATATAGATAATTCAAAAGTTGGTGTTTATGCCATCTGTCGTAAATCATGTTTAAAAGTTTGCACGTGCCAGCTATCATGGCTATAAGAGTGTTGATAACATCATACCAGGGAAAACGCAAAATGTCTTTAGTGCATAGAGTACATATATATTATGCCAATAAGGTGAATAAAAATTCATATAGTTAATAATATAGTGTTATTAACTGGCTGTTTCTGTATTGGCACTGGTATAGATTCGAGGTTTGCTGTATTGGCCTCGAGACCCGTAGGGTCGAAGGCCAATACAGCTGACCGAGAATCTATACCAGTGCCAATACAGAAACAGCCAGTTCATAACACTTTTATTAAATAATCCAACTTTTTCAATACAGACTTGTTCTGAATGCTGTATTACATACATCAAATGTGAATATAGGGCCAATATTTCCAATACGGACTGGCAATGATGTGAATATAGGGCCAATATTTCCAATACGGACTGGCAATGAATCCTGAATTACATGCACAATATATGTTTACAGGGCCAATGATTTTAATACTGACTTGCTTTTTCCGTACTGGACCGGGTCGAAAAGCAATTTAGATCACGTGATTTATATGACCAGGACGACGTCACCAGTATGAAACATGCTGTTTTGGTAGTATTAGGGCTGTTTTAAACGTATTATATAATAAATTAATTAAAGGTAAATAATCATTATGATTATATATAAAAAAGATAAACAATAATTTGGCCCTTGGGAATCAAATCAGCTAACTAAATAATTCTGAAAAAAGTGTTCACTCCAGGACATTTGTCAGCAACCAGTATTTCGCTGAAAGTACATCTGCTGACACAACCTAGACAGAAAAGCGTAGCTAATTCTGCAGCCCCCGCGTGACGGTAGGCCGGTCATAGTAGAACATCTAGGGTTGAGTTTGGGCTGGAGAAGTTTAATCTTAACTGATTATACATGGGAAAAATGAGAGAAATTTGAAGATGACCGGTGAAAATTTCAAAAAGGTCCGAACAAATTCACTGCGAACCCGAGTTAAATTCCCCATTCATTAATATACTGAAGGTGACTCATGTGGTTGGGGAAGGTGGTGGTTATTTTTTAAAAACTGCTAAAAGAAACTGATATGACTTCGACAGCAATGCACTAAATACTGACTATCAGACACATTTTGCATGTAGGTTTTTCCATGTTGTGACTCATGATAATGTGGTACTGTTGAGAAAGCTGGGTTTTCCAACACGAAGGAAGGGCCTGTCATATTTAACCGCAGCATCCTGTAACCGATTGATGGATGATATTGAACTTGTATGAGTTTTTCGACCTCTCTATAAACCGCGATTACACCAAAAGTTATAGTCTTCCATTAATAGGAATGGTTTTCCCTCAGCAAAATTTGTTTGAATTAAAAAATAAAACAATCTGTTTGTCTGTGTAAACTGTGAGATAATGTTTATTTTACACTTCATCTTAAAAGCTGTTGGTTTCTTTCCATAGTTTTCAGTTATATACATTTTCAATGTGGACATTCGAAACTAACTATAAAACGGGAAGATCATTAAAAAATCTATCTTTGAAACATCCCACCATTATTAATGGTACATTTAAACATTACTTTTCTGCTCTAAGTGAGTGTACATATCAATTTCGTGCGACATAAACGTTTTGGTTCTAACTAATTGCAATTCTTTTCAATGTTCACAAATGAAACAAAACGCTTACAAGTTGAACAAAAGTGTCTACTCTTCGTGACGTTTGTTTGTTAACATTCATCTGATGAATTATGCTTTGCTACCTCAACACAGGTATAATTTGCAAACTCAAATTAAAACTACTTTAGAACTTCAAAATATTGATATTAAAATCTTCATTGGTCTTGACAATCTGCAAATCTTTCCTAATGAAACAGTTATTTACTTCCTTGGTCTAATTTTCATTTCTGTCGATTTCAGGGCCTCCTTGTGTTTCCACTCCATCCAGTGTATAGTCTTGGATCCATTTTCTCCTGCCGATTTATATGGACCATTGATGTTAGCTCTCCCACAGTTATTAAACCACCATGCCCCATCCTTGAGATTTGCACAATTAAATTTATAGTTATCATTGTCTACATCTTTTGTTGTGAATTTTTTCCAGTTATTAGTATTTCCATTGGTCAAGGAGTCACCTATGTTACGAAATCAATGCAGATATTAAAAAAAAATGGGGAAAAAAATACTTGATTTCAGCATGCTGTTTTAAAATGGTATTGATATGTCCAAGATTCTTTTGAGGTCAAACTTTATTAGAATATCATCGGGTTGTGCGACGTCAGCACGCAATCTTTATAAAATTGGGAATACTTTGTCAATTTTTTCTAATTTAATTTTTTTTCTGCAAAGAAACCTTGTATTTCGCACTTCTGCAACTTTTCAAATTGCCGTTTTGACCATGTAAAAGTTATTGAAAATATAAATTCGTTATCTATACCAAGCTGTTTTATTAATTAAATTCTTCAAAATGGAAGACATTAGGGAAACTATATACTTATGGTTATAGAAGTGATGTATATATGGTTTTCTGGGTATACATTTAAGTCGTAAAACAATGATAAGTGCAGAATTCAAAAATGTCCAAGTTTCATATACATGATAAATTGTATATACAGTGCGCTCTCTCGTCACACGGCATTTTTTGTTTATGTGTTTGGATGTTTCAAGCAGTGTATTTTCAATTCTTTTGTAATGTTGAATGGGTTTGGACATTTCCCTAGATGATTTCGCTGATGGCCCATGGTCAATGATGGTCATTTGACATCAATTGAATCATATAATAAAAAGATTCAAGATCAAACAAAGAAAATCTTACCGGCAGTCCCACTATATCCTGATACCAGTAACCTGTACCCAACTTCCTCTCCAAGGACTTCAAAGGAATCATACACAGAAAATCTTTCCTCACCAGAAAAATCTTCAATGTCAAATCTTACACTATAATTAGTTTGCTTGGTAATCACATGAAGATGATCATTTCCTGTAAAAGATTATGTATGGTACTTATTTTGACACATTTGATGTTTTAGGGTCCTGGAACTATCGAAAGCAAAATAGAAGATATCCGAATTTTTACAGCTGATCTGAGCCGTATTGTATTAGATTTTATATAATAATTAATTTATGATTATGTCATTGCACAAAATTTCCCCAAGAGGTTCTATGTTAGACTATGTACGAATGAATGGCAGGAGAGGACATACATTCTAGGATATAATTTTGATAGCGGACAACCTAAGGATTATTGCCTCAAAATTGGGCGCCAATGTTTTCATTGGATTAAGACAAAATTAAGTTATATTTTTCCATAATGTCCTATGTTAAACTTTCTTCGACTGTGGATCATCTTTGATGGCAGTGGATGTCATCGGATATAAATTGGCTCACATTTTTCAGACAAGAACTATAATATTTTCCCATTGGTTCCTATAACAATATTCTGGGTTTTGAGACCACCTTTACAGGAAAGTGGGGTGATCGGATAAAATTCCAAAAGAGTAACCTTTTTGCTTAAAAAAATGAAACTTTATTAATAAGTACATGAAAACATTTTTCTTATTGTTTCCAGTGCAAATATTCATAATTATTCTAAAAAACTTAATTCATCGTTACTAAAATGGTGAAAAATGGTTAAAAAATATTACCAAGCTCTTTGTATCTGTGATTGAAGTTTGAAGTTGCTAAAAAGACTCACTAGACTGAAATTTGCTTAGGTTCCTCTATACTGTTACCTTATTAAAGTCAGATGTTGTTCTGGAGTTATGTCCATAAAAAAATCACATATGCACGAAAATCACAAAATTAGCAATTTTCGGGTAAATTAAAAATCGTGTCGACGTCTACGTGCTCAATATATCTTGTTAAAATTTGAAACATACTTTGTTAAGATAAGTATCTTTTAATGGTCAACAGCTAATCGATGCTAAGTATATAGCTTCAACTCCTATTTTGTGTTTTAATTTAATGAAGTTTACCCTTCACTTAATGAAAAACGTCAGATTAAAATGACTACGTAAGGATTATTGCTGACAAGTAAGGTTCTAATTGCACAAATGATTTCAGAGGAAAAGATCTTCACGTAAATTGTAGTCGAACGGAAGGACGACTGGCCACGGACAATAAGAGAAAAGCTCGCTTGGAGGAAGCTAGCCTTGATCAAGAGCACATATAGAGGGATGTTAGTGTTCGAAATCTCATCAAGCTTTAGAGCAGATATTGTTTGTCTGGATAACTCGTTTTCCAGCTATGAAGGTAGAAAGTTTTTAATTTTAATTAAACATGTGAATCAACATTGATGTTGTTTTTAACACGACGTATGCAGCAGCTGCGTAAAATTGTATTTTGGATTCAGTTTGTTTGTCTCTTCTTCTTTCCTCGATTTATTTGGCATACCGCGAAACACTTATTATTCGTTGAACACAATCCAAAAATTTTGAAACCCATGCAACGAATTTCAATCGTTTAACTAACAGGAAATACAAACAAAGCTCGATGTCATTTCCAAGAATATTATTTCATCGTTTGATCTTAAGTAAGAGGACAAATATACCAAAGGAGCAAATAATAAAAAAAAACGCAATCCATTAGACAGACAAATCCGGAAAGACAAATGAATAAACACAACAAATAAACAATGAAAACTATAAATCAATGAACAACACGAACTTCTATTAATCCAGGAGTGAGCCAGTGCTTTGTAAAGGTAAGCAGTCCCTTTTCCGAATACGGCACCCGTCGTGAAGTTCAACAAAGTCAATCCGGTGTAGGCACATGAAATGTTACGACAGTGGGAATATATCTCAAACGGATGAATATGAATAAGAGCGTTGAAAGGGAAGAATGATTTTAGTTTGCTTCAGGAAGGGATTTGGGCTTAGATAAATTATTGAAATGTAAACGACGTTGTAGTCAAGTATTTATAAGTTTCAAATAAATAATTAAAATATACACGTTGTTAAGAAGTAATTTCTTTGGCTGTGTTTTTTTTTTGCAAACATTGTTCAGACAATATTTTGTTTTTAACAAGCCTCTAGCGGTTATTAGCTAAGATAATAACGAAATCTTTGATTGCACTATTTGGAGTTGTATAACATTCGAATTAAAATTGAAAATCCCTTTTGATGCAGAGGTAACCCTTAGCTGAGTTTGGATACCTGTTTGTTTTAATTGTTTTGATTTTTTGATGATTGTACTTATTAATTCATCATTATATATTTAACCGGGTTTCCAATATTTTGATCTCGAGCACTGCTGATGAGTTGTCAGTCAACAAAATGACCATACAGTGCATCAAATTTATTTCGGTTCTTGTGATACGTTTTATTTTTTTTTTTATTCACCAATTCGTAAATCCACGAAATATGTACATCTTGTGCATCAATATTGGAAACAAAAAACTTAATTCTTATAAGTCGCCTTATTAAGTTTTTGTAGAAATGTTAAATCAACAAAATTAAGAACCCACGAATTTGGCCTTTTGCCAAAATCCACGAAATCTGATTTAAACGGATAAAACTGAATTCACACAGAGTATTTTGTGACTGCATGGAATACTGTTTCAAATGATTTTTACACTTGGTTATTTTCTCAAGAATATATATGCCTTGCTTCACGGAATGGGCATTCCCACGGTATTGTAGATCTTGTTGATATGAAGAAAGGATTAAAATCAAAATCTTGTTTAGCGTGTGGTCCCATGACGAGTTTGGTGATGCTGTAAAATTTGTGCAGAGGGTATTATCAATGGGTAAGTTGAGATCAACACGTTTGTCGAATGGTTTTGCATTTTTTCATTTCATTTAATATGCTTCATATATTGGTTACGTTTTAACATAATTATTTTTTCCGTTTTCTTTTAGTATACCTGTTATGTTATCCGTTTTGTAAATTATACAAAATGCATCTAGTATAGATACATTTGAAATTTATAATTTACAAAATTGGAAATATAACATACCTATCCAATGCTCCCTGGTGATATTACCAAATCCGTTCTTATATGCATCCCATTTTCTTGAAAAATCTTCTGTTCCGTCTTTTCGTCTTTGGACAACCTTTCAAAAAGAGAGTTTTTGTATGAAGACGGAAACATTGGTAATACATCAAATGTTATTTTATTTTCAAAAAAACATGTTAAAAGTAAATCAGATACAAACAATCCGGGGATAATGCAAACATCTCTGCATGGGTTACACATTACAGAAAGAAAACCATAGACATGATTAATCACTTAAAGTTGTATTGTATACGGTATGACAGGAGATAGTGTTGCTTGTCAAAGTGTTTACATGTGCAGATATAAATACCACTTACTACTAAGCTTACTAAGCTTACAATCCTGTCGACTCAACAGCATTAGTGTAAAAATATTTATTCTAAGAAGTCAAGATACACAATAACAGACAAATATGCATAAATAAAAACACAAACATTACGATTCAGAAACAAGGTAATAGCTTATGTGGATACAGTTGAGATCAGTTCTAACCTCTCAAGTATTCTGTCGGAGAGGACTGTTCTAGAACCATTCTAGAAAGGTTCTAGGGAAGAACCAACCCTGTCATAAATGGTTCTAAGGTAGAACCGTCATAAATAGTTCTAGGGTAGAACTGTCATAAATGGTTCTAGGGTAGAACCATCCAGAATGGTTCTAGTGTAGAACTGTCATAAATGGTTCTAGGGTAGAACCGTCAAGAATGGTTCTTGGGTAGAACTGTCATAAATGCTTCTAGGGTAGAACCATTCAGAATAGTTCTATGATAGAACATTCATAAATGGTTCTAGGGTAGAAGCGTCCATTTTCATGTCCGATAATTCTGTATTGATTATGGCACGAACTCCTCGTCTTCGCTTTCCAAACTTTTAAAAACCCTTTTTCTAAATATGCAGTAACATTTCACATCAATTATAATTTCAATATATGAAATTGTGACAATAATTATTAATATTAAATTGATGACCAATTTATCCAAAACAGCAAAAGTACATACATGTAATAAAGACCAACGGTGCAAGTTTTTTTCTATGTTTTAACCCACAAGAAAAAAGAATTATTGTTTTTGTTAAAATTTGTGTAATTTTTATCTGAAGTAAATTTACAGGTAAAACAAATTGTTCTCCGTAACATGTGTGTTTCATGTATTTATAACTAATTAACGTTTTGACATGTATATTGTACCTTGACTGTCCGGGTGTTTATTGTTCCAACCTTTAAGGTACAGGTAAACCGTTTTGCTGACAAAATCAGCGGGGTTTCAAATTTTTATAACGCTAAATTTTAAAATAATTAATGCAGCATTTGAATAAAGAAGTGTATATAGTACATAGACATAACGTACATATATGGACATTTTACACGATAATTCCAAGAAGGGATGGGACTAAATCTTGATTTAAAGTGTCTTTTGTCGAAACATATGTAGAGGAATGTTTTATGTACTAGCAAATAACACCGACTAGTTTTTAAATCATTTAGTTTTAGTAAAAACTTTATTCTGAGTGATTTTTTCTTTTGTTACTCTATAATATATTTCGGTATGATAAAAATTGATTTTAAAATTATGACAACAAATTAATTATTTTATTTCTTATAATTTAGCCTGTCATAAACGGTTCTAAAGGTGTCAGCGTGACAGTTCTTCTGAAAGTTTAGGACAGTTCTAAAGAGAGGTTAGAACTGAGCTCAACTATATATGTTAACTTATTAATATTAAATTTCGACTATTTATTTCAGGTCTGTTTGATTGTGTTGCTCAAAATGTTTTGTATTTATGCTTTGGCTTCCCACAATTTTTGTTACAAGACTCTATGACGAAGTTTAATCCAGAAATGTGCATCGTATGCAGATAATTTAGCTACCAGTGTTTATTTTATCACCCCTCTAGCTATAAAAATGCAAATACACACCGTCCACCCTCCACAATCTGTTTCCATGTCACAATAGACGTCTATATGACTGCTGTTCTCTGGATAAATCTTATATACACCACTCTTGCTACCATCTGAAAGTTCGCTGCAGTCCTTTGGAACTATTTTATCTAAATTATGCAAGAAAGAGCTTTCGGGATAAGTTCCTAAATTTGACTAAAGACCTTAGTTAATTGAATTAATGTGTGCCATTTTGGAAGAAAATAATTCTAATACTAGTATATATTTTCTTAAATATTGAAAATCCTATTGTTTTCATTAATATTAGGTGCAACACAAGGGTGTTATACCTGACGTAGGGAAATCGTAAAAGAAGGTTTTACATTGAAATTTCTACATTCAATATTTTTGTGTTTCTACAAAGAGAAGATTCAAACCCCTAGCTTTTATGGTATTTTGACATTCTTTTTAATATGTGCGGATTACAGTGTTACGGATGCCACCAGTTTTAAAACCTTCTGAATCGCGACATGAACGAAAGTAGCATTTACTAAGTTTAACAGTTTGACAGTTGGAGTTTCCCCTCTGAGTTCTAAAATTTCTTTCCTGATGTTTAAAACAGATAAAACCCGTAGCTCTGCGTTCCCTTATATAACAGTAACAATGAACCAAAAGAGCTGAGGTTCCAAAATTATTGGGGGACATGACTAAACAAAATTAGGTAAGATTATTTGCTTCAGTGACGAACGTTTAAACGATTTTTAAAAAAGATGTTTAAAGTATAATAAGGTCATTCTGTGAACTATACGTTTATCGAAATTACAAACGTAAGTGTTTCGTAAAACAGAGACGCTGTAGTTAAAGAAAAACATAGCTGCTTATATGAACATTTTAGATAGGTGTTTGCTGAAATTTTAATATCAATTTTATATTTCAATATAATAACATATAAATAGAAACTTAAAAAAGAAACTTCCTACCTTGCATCGGTTTTCTCCGCATTAGTTTTACGTTTGTAGTTGGTACTGTTTCCGGAAAGCAGCATGGACAAAGATTACAGATCATACTTTCGTTATCAAAAGTTGCACTACAACATTTCTCTATACTCGTACAAATGCTGGAACATTGTAAAGGAGATGACACTTTTTGAGTACCTATCAATATTTCATTTATGTGGAAACCAACGTGATTCTTAACTACCAAAGGTTGCAATTTCATATCAGAAACAGCTGCAACAATCAAGGGAATAAAAGATAAAATTTTGTATATGAGCGTAAAACATAATCGGAGTGTAGACATTTTTCCAACGATTGTGATCATGATACAAATTACAAGGCTTTATATTGGACATATTCAAGGAAAAACGCCTTATTTCATTTAAGCCTCATTTCAGTCTATTTCTATAACACGGAAGGACATCAAGATAAATATCGATGAAACAGCAGTTTACACAAGTCTGCTAAAAGTATCTACGTCTACTCTAATATTGAATTAAAAACATTACCATTCTGTTTAAAACCAATAGAATTCTATAAATCTTTAAAAATATTTTATCGAAGTTTCATTTTTTAATATGCATCATGATTGTTCTTTAGAATATTCTGAATACATAAATACATTGTAATATACTCTTATAAAGTTTTGGTCCAAGCCCAAAATTTATTTTATTAATTTAATTACTGTAAAATCACTAATTTTCGTGGGGTTTAAATTTCGTGGATTCCTTTCTGAAAATGATTTCATGGGGATAAAATTTTATGGATTCAAATTCAACAAAAATTGGTTAAATAAGAGGTCGTTTTTCGTTGGGGATTAATTTCCGTTGTTTATACTTACCCATGAAATAAACGAAATTAAGTATCAAACGAACATTTCTGCTTGTACAGTATTGAGAAATTGCATTTTTAACTTTCTAGCTTGGAAGCAAACACTGTTTTGATAAATCCGCTCATGGTCGTTACTTAAGATTAATAAAATTCTTGAACGAACGATATCGTTGACTACACATCTGTTTGATAATAATAGATATGATAGAATCATCATTCGATTTTAAAAACTTCTTACCGAAATAAAGTTTATTCATTTTTTTTTGGAAATTCGAAATCCATGAAGTTAAAATCTCACAAATACGTGTTTCTTCTGCAATCCAACAAAATTGATGTGAACAAAATAATAAATTAACAGTAGTTCCCCCATATTTTATATTGTATTTTTTTTCATTTTTATTTTCTTCACTTTCTGTTTGCCTTTATTCAAGTATCAATGTTAAAAAAAATAAAGCACGAGGGTCATAATACTTAATTTTAAACAGTCTTGTGATCGGATATATGAAAAAGTTATATATGTAATTCGGTTACTGCCAAAAAGGCACTATTTCGGGATGTTAGTGCTAAGTGAATGATAACTATACCCTGAAAGACATTTTGGGCATTTTCTTGAGTAAGCAATGGCAAAATGTTCTATACGTTGGCATATTTTCCAGTGATGAGTGTACATTGAATAAAAGAAAGATACATGTAATAGGGTTTGAGCTGGCCAATATGAAAATGCACTTACAAAATAATTCTTTGCTATCCGACGATTTAAACATAATAATGATTGTATTTAATTGGGTTTTACGGAAATTATCAGTATTCAGGAAAATTCAAACCCGATAGAAACAGAGAGGTTTATTCTTTGTATTGCACATATAGTAGATGTTCTTAGTTAAATTTAGTTTTTTCTGTCGTTATTTTTTTGTGAGTGCACCTTATTTTAAATAATTTTGGTTTTCGGTATTCAAAAAAGATTGTTCTAATATTACCGATTAGAGGCAACTCCTTGAAATACGAAAATAGCATACCATAAATTTACAATAATTAAGATAAGTATCTTTGAACTATTACTTTTTTATGCTTATGCTCTGAAATTTTCTGTTTGTCATGTATTATTGTAAACTATCACGTCATTGGATCATATTTGATGTCTGAGCAAATGAGAGGAGCTTGCCAATATGCTTTCTGTCATGATTTATTTCTTTCAAAATACATTTGTGTAATTTAAAATTATCAAATAAAAGAACAGTGACATACTGCATTTCCAAATTGTTTGATTGGTTACTTTACATGTATTTTTGTTTTGTTTTGAAAGTTAGTAATCAAGAAAATGAGTGGAACCAGAATAAGGGTCGAATTTAGGTTGTATATGATATGATTTGAAACATATAGGCCATTAATTGCCACCTATTGCCTATAGCGACGGACTGGCAAAAAAGTATTTAGACGATTTAAAAACATATAGATAACACAAATACCGGCCGGGTCAAATACAAACAAGCTCACCTTTGATATGAATGGCAGGGTGTATTTGATTTTAATAATATTTGTTATCACCGAGTGATAATTTATAAAAATTTATTTAATTCAACAAAGTCTCTGAGCATCAAAATGCATGAAAAATCTCACAACTTTCTGTTTGTTTCGATGTGAGGGAACTAACTATTCCGTTGATTGATTTGTGGAATGGCGATCAAAGTTATGATATCTATCACAAGAAAAGAGGGGTGCATCAAATTTCTTGATAACACGGTGGAAGTCTTTCGTCGTAAATTTTTGGAACTGTTTACAATTAAAACATTCTGGACCAACCAGTCACAGAAGGGGTGTTAGGATACCTCTTTTCATGTGCTGGGTAGTCAACTCGACTTTGATCGCACTTCCACAAATCTAATATGACACAAAATATTTCTTTAATCGTTGTAAGCAATTTTTTTCATCCCTTGATATCACTGTGAAACCTAGTAAACTAAGCTGGAAAAGGACGAAATGGCAGGATAAAGCACTTAAATCTGCTTCTGGGGTCCTTGACGGACTCTAGACCAGAGAAAGGAACTAGTTTTTAGCTAAAAAATTTACAAAAAAAAACTGTCATATTTTAAAGTTTAATGAACTTATGAATACAACAAAGCAATCCAAACAAAAAAAAACTGTGCATGTTCATTAGAGTGATAAATGATAAAATGGATTCTCTCAATTAACCACCCACTTTTTCCATTCTATTTTCCCTCTTACTTCACTAATTATCACATTTATTCTAACATTTTTATATTATATATCCATGTTTCATGTATTGTATACTGTATTTATTTTATTACCTCAACATTTGTACCATTAATATCATTATTGTATATGTCTATGTTGTTCTGTGTACCATTGTACCAGAATAAAGTATATATAGACCTCTGCCTTATTTACCGCCTCCTTTTAAAGTCTTGTATATGAAACAACACGTATGACCTCTTGATAGACAGAGCTTTTAAATTATATAAAGATTGTTTGAAAGCTATACATGTGTTTTTGAAATATCTTTTAACGCATTAAAATACCTTTTATCGCGTTAAAACATCTTTTATCGCGTTAAAACGCCCTTTATCGCGTTAAAATACTTTTTATCACATTAAAATACCTTTTATCGAGTTAGAATATATTTCAACGCGTTAAAACATCTTTTATCGCGTTAAAACATCTTTTATCGCGTTAGAATACATTTTAACGCGATAAAACACCTTTTATCGCGTTAAAATATATTTTAACGCGTTAACATACCTTTTATCGCGTTAAAACACCCTTTATCGCGTTAAAATACTTTCTATCACATTAAAACACCTTTTATCGAGTTAGAATATATTTTAACGCGTTAAAAATATCTTATAGTTAAATTTGCGTAATTTCAAAATATAAAGTTGACAGATGGGCGGGGATGCTTAAAATGAGTATGTTGCTCCACCAAGTTGTACTGTCATGAGTCATATTAATGAGATGATTAAATGCTAGGATTCCTAGATTGTTGCTTCCAGACATTCCAAACACAACATATTAAATACAGTTTTGTAAATCTATTTTTGTGAAGCTCATGAGGGTGTCACGTGCGCCTGCCACCACGGTGACACCCCTTTAATTCGCCTGTGTTAAATGTAAAGCATGATATCGATGACGTGAAGTTTAGTTGGGTTTGTTGAAACAGTCTGTTTGAAACTTAATCGGACAATTGATTGCGGCGGTCGGACCATTAATTCCTCAGCCCATTCGTCCCGAAATTGGTTTCACGCCTCTAATGTTAGTTTGACATGGCCGATAATCACAATATACAAATCAAAGTTTGAGTTTACGCTCGACCGGATATCGCTTGACGATTTGTTTAGTGCGAGGTCGCGACCTTTAAATAAAAATAAAATTCCATTTCCGCACGAGACTTTTTAATTGCTCTAGAGCATTAAATTAATTTTATTCAATTGGCTGAACGGTATGAAAATACGCACACCCATGGGAGAAAGCATTTTTCAATTTCTTTTCAAGGTTCTTATTTTTAACGCGTTAAATGTGGTTTTTATCGCGTTAATTTACATTTTATCGCGTTAAAAGGGTATTTAACGCGTTATTTTATATCGTTTTTGACATACACGGCCTTTCATAATCATGTTGCATTGTTTTATTTATGTATATATATAACTATGTTTTTAAATGTCTTATTGCAACGGTAATCTTAAATGGAGGATGGTCTACAGTTGCGATATTTCTTTTAGATTGGCTCATTTCTTCCATAAAGTTTGGTCGAAGAAATTGATAGTATCCTACAGTTTTCTCCCTTTTGTCAGTACGTGAAGCTAATACAAGCGTTATACATTGGAATTTGAAATAAAAACATGAAAAAGCAAACAATTTTTTTGCTATAACCCTTTTAGTTCTGAATCGTAGTTTTACATAGGATCACAACTGCGGGTACGAAGTTATCGATTGGTAAAAACCTATTCGACCCGTTCTTTCATCTAACATAACTTTATCCACCCTTTTGAACACAAAAAAGTTTCTTTTATCTCCGCCGCCGGACATGAAGAGCGGAAAAAAGTTCAGAGTTTGGCGATGGGAAGGACTGTACATCCGAACAATTGTTTCCCGTTTATTCCCCCAAATAACCCAAAACAGGTCTTCAAACGCGGTGAAGAACAACTACACTTTGCGTTGATCATTTATGTAAATCTACTCGAAAGAAGAAAAGCAACACACAAATTCGAGTGTCTTTAATTATTAATATAGAATAGGGAAAAAGTCGAATATCCAACAATGGCGATCGAATTCTGTAACAATCATCGTTATTTATCCTACAGTTTCGTGAAAAACTAATATTTTCACATATTTCAGATGATATAACCATATTTTGGGGTCACCTTTCTCGACTTGTATCGGGTGTTGAAACTTACAATAAGGTACTAATTTTGATGAATATTTGTAGAACGTCATGACATCGTTAGCAGAACGTTTACGCATTTCCGATTACTGTTAAAGGCCGAGCTGTTTACCTTGCAGACCAAGTATTTTGTTTCTAACTCTTTAATTTGTCCTGCCAACGAAAGTTGCGGAACGTATAGATTTTCGGTCTTTGCTACCGTTTGTTGGGCCATCCGTACGTCCGTCCTGCCTCATGTTAAGGTTTGCGTTGAAGTTTTTTTCATATGAAAATGGGGTCACATCATTATTGAACTATGTACACATTTAAATCATGATATGAACTTTCTGAAATAGGTGGAACATATAGATTCTACAACGATGACCAGTAAAGTTTATTATTAAATTTATCAACTGGAGATAATTAAATTTTCATTTTTAAACTGCGAGGCTTGTTTTGATTATGGAGAGTGGATAAATTTCATAATTAACGCGTCAAGAGTTTTAGCATTTTTTTTGTCTAATGAAAATGTAAAACTCCGAGAGCTCTTCCGAACGCTTGTTGGCGGGAAATTTCACGAGCAATTAACCAACGTGTGGTGAATCAAAATTTATCAAACGGGTCAAGAGACGTATGAATGTCCACAGAGAAATAAGTTTTATCCTGACACATGTTATTATCTATTTTCAATCGTTTTATCACGAGGAAATAAAAAAAAACTCGAGGTCCTTTCCAAGAAAGCAATCTCATCGTTTGATCTTTAGTAAATATATCTCAAACGGATGAGTATGAATAACAATGTTGACAGGAAAGAAGATTTTAGTTTGCTACAGGAAGAGATTTAATTTGGCTTAGATAAAATATTGAAAATAAATATATACTCCAAATGATGTAAACAATGTCGTAGTAATGCCATGAATGTATTTATAAGGTTTTAATAATTAATCTAGTTAATAACTAATTTCTTTGTTTTTTTATCTTTGGCAGCAAATATTGTTCTGACAACATATTGTTTTGAAAAAGCGTCTAATGGATATTAGTTAAGATGTTAACGATATCGTTGATTGGGGTGTCTTATGTCATTCTCTTTTGTCCCGCACCGTCTATTTGAGAACACGAATCCTACTAGATTAAACATCATTTCTCCCACGGCAAGAGGGAACCATACTTGTAGATAATTGTACTGAACCTAATGTATAGCACCTCTTCGCGAACTTAAAAATTCTGTCCGAGAAAAATTTATATTTGTAACGGAACACATTACTTTGAGCATTTAAACTTATGCTTTTGTGGAAATAAAAAAAAAATCCAAGTACGTTACCGTCAGTAAAATGGATGGGTGAAAAATATGCAGCTTTTCTTTGAATATATTTCTATCTGAGGGAAAACAAGTATCAAGTTTTCTGATTAGAAACTTTGGATTGACATGATTTTTTTAAGCTCAGCTGGTCTAAAAGGCCAAGTGAGCATTTGCCATCACTTAGCGTCCGTCGTCGTTGGGCGTAAACATTCCTCTGAAACCTCTGGGCTAATTAGGACCAAACTTCTGTGGAATGGTCTTTTGGTGGCCCCCTTTCAAAGTTATGTCCGGCATCCCCTATTTCCAACCGATACGGCTGCTGTTACTAAAAATAGAAAAAGGGGAATGAATTTCAATTCAAAAATCTTCTTGTATGAAACTACATGGCCAATTGGAATCAGCCCAGGCAGTAATGATCCATAGGAGGTTTTCTTTCAAAATTATGTCCGTTGATCCGGACTGTTAACCAAGATGGCCGCCACAGCCGACCTTAGTTTAACATAGGGTACCATGGGAAAATTCATTGATAAATATTCGTCTGAAACCACTTGACCAATTGGAACCAGACTTGACAGCAATAGTCCTTAGATGGTCCTCTTTAAGAATTATGTCCGATGACCAAGACTAACAACCAAGATGGCCGCAACAGCTGAACTTAGTTTAACATAAGACATAATGTGAATATATTTTTTAAAATCTTCTTGTCTGAAACCAATGCGCCAATTGGAACTAGACTTGACAGCTATAGTCCTTAGATGGTCCTCTTTAAGAATTATGTCCGATGACCAAGACTAACAACCAAGATGGCTGCAACAGCTGAACTTAGTTTAACATAAGACATAATGTGAATATTTTTTTTTCATAACCAATTCGCCAATTGGAACTAGACTTGGCAGCAATGGTCCTTAGTTGGTCCTCTTTAAGAAATATATGTGATGACCCGGACTGTCAACCAAGATGCCTGCCACAGCCGAACTTACTTTAACATAGGGCCATATGGGAAAATTCATTGAAAAATCTCCTTGTCTGGAACCACTTGACCAATTGGAACCAGAGTTGCCAGCAATGGTCCTTAGATGCTCCTCTTTAAGTAATATGTCCGATGACCCGGACAGTCAACCAAGTTGGCCACCATAGTTGAACTTAGTTTAACATAGGATCCTTTGGGAAAATTCATTTAAAAATCTTCTTGTCTGAATCCACGGGGGCAATTGTAACAAGACTTGGAAGCAATGGTCATTACTTGGTTCTGTTTCAGAAATGTGTCCGAATACCCAGACTGTCGACCAAGAAGGCTGCCACATTAGTTTAACATAGGACCCTATGGGAAAATTTAAAAAAAAATCTTATTGTCTGAAACCACTTGACCAATTGGAACCATACTTGGCAGCAGTGGTCCTTAGATTGTTCTCTTTCAGAATTATGTCCGATGATCCCGACTGACAAAACTTAGTTTAACATAGGACCCTATGAGAAAACTAGACACATCGACTGCTACACTTAAATGTGAGTCCTGCTCAATGTGGACAAGATAAATCCATGTGAGCGATACAGGCTCTTGAGTGCCTCTTGTTTCAAGATTTAATTTGAAATAACACATTTACGTTCACTCGAATTACACTGATTAGCATTTCATTACAGCATTTACTACCAGCTTTGAATTTAGTGTCAAGAAGTGTTTTTATTTTCGTAATCATAGTTTAAATTTAAACTTAGTTTTAAAAAATTAACCAAGTTTATTTAATTTTAAACTAAGTTTACCTAAGCTAGGATTAAATTTCTTTCATGAATAGAGTTTAATTTAAACTTAGTTTCTTGGTTTAACTAAACCATATCTAAGGTTAAACGAGGTTTACATTAAACCACTTTTATGAATACGGCCCTTAGTATTTCTATTATTTTTGAATTTTGCTAAAAACTGGTAATTTCTGTAAAAAATCAATGAATAATCATGTCAGAGAAGTCTGACGACTGGGTTGGCGAATACCCTCGGGGACTTACGATCCACCATGCAGTGGCATCGTCCCATGAGTTCCAAAATAACAATCCAAAGATAATGTTATTAGATATAGTAAATTTATATTATGCTGTTAATCTACTTTTCTTTTCTGAAAAAACTAAATATTAATTTATCAACATGTAAGAAGTTAAGCAAGAATAAATTTAAACTTTACAAAATAATTTTTTGGACACATGGAAGGAGATAAAAAGTAAATATTTACAAGATACAGGTAAACTCAATACATATTTTAAATTTAAATATTCATTTAACTATGAAAATTATCTAAATATAATTAACTTTAATAACAGAAGAGTCAAAATAAATTTTATATTTTCCGACAATGACTTTGTATTGTCTTTATCCTGTAATTTCCCCTTTCGATGCGTAAAATGCCTGAAAATAACGATTGAAGTTGAAAACCAACTGCCGTGGAAACGTGGGAAACGCCACGACGTCATCTGGTACATTCTCTACGCTCCTCGTGCTCTTCATGCAAACAAGTACCAAGTTTCAAGTTTTCAAGTTTGTATTTTCTCAAAGACCCCAACAGGGGTATGTGAACAATAACATAAATACTATATAAGTATTCATAATATAACAAAATAACAAAGTAACAAAGTAATGCAGTGAACATTATAAACATTCATTAACATATATACATTTGGAAAAGTAATGAGTAGGTGGAAAGGGTATTGTGAGACAGGGAGAAAGGGGGCGGGAGAAAGGAGAAAGGGGCGGGAGAAAGGAGAGAAAGGGAGGGAGAACTATCAAAGGGAGACTTTAATGTTGAAAAAAAAATAAAGAGGTAAAAAAACGAAAAAACTGGATACTAAATGTTCTAATAAATGGACAAATCTTTGAAAAAAGGCAACATTTATATTTCCGATCATTTCCCAAACCATTTTTGCCATTTCCGATCATTTCTAGAAATCATCCTTTCAAAACTTAGACAAATATTTAAGGCCAGATATATGTACACAGGTTCATTAGTTTTCTTGTCTTATGCCTTCACATATGGGTATATGTTTCCTCTAAGTATTTGGCGATCTTCTACAAATTTGAAAAGAAGGGATGCTGACAATGTCAGAGAGATATTCACTCCCTCCTTTAAACAATATTACATGTACTTAACGCGTTTTCCAGGTCACCTTAAAATATTTACGTTATCCACTTGACCATACAAAGTAAGGTGTTCTCGAGGACAGGTAAAAATAGAGAGGACACAATAAAAAACTATGTATAATTTCATGATCCTCATACATGACCATACATATCAAAAATGAGTTTCTTGACATTGGTGCATGCACAATGCACCATTGACAACATTCCAACATTGTGTATTAATTTGCGTACGAGTCGGAGGCAGGCCTTGTTGGTAAAATCAGTATATGCTTTAATAAAGACCTATGCCACCTATATATGGTCATATATTAATTCAAATTTGTATTAAAATCGATTGATCTGAAAAAAGACGGTTGTTAAGGTGGGAGATGGAAGCAGAGGGGCGGGAGAAAGGAGAGAGGGGCGGGAGAAAGGAGACGAGGGGCGGGAGAAAGGAGAAAGGTCCCCCCTTTCCACCCCCTCAGTAATGCGTTTTAAGGAAGGCAGTAAATTTCAAATGGACATTATACTACCACTTTTATTAGAAGGGCTTGATTGCAGGATAAAATAAGTAAATAGACTGAAAATATTAAGGGTAGTTACTGACTGAATTGAAATAAATTGAATTCACATGACGCAATTGTCACATGACTGATAGATATAATTACGGAAGTTTAACAACGAATGAAGATCAATGAAGTGATGCGTTAAAACTTCTAAGAAGGATTCCACTATAAAAGTAGGCATATTTTTTTTTAAAAATATATAGTTATATTTACTTAATATTCTACGATGATCATTAGATGTAAGACAAATACTTTCTGGCTCATTAAAAATATAATTTATGCTGCACATTGATTAGTTTGTAATTGCTGCAGCTAACACTGCATGTCCAACCTATTTTAGTATTTCACCCGGAAGTTATCTAACGAACGTTATTGTCTACAAAATTTCAATGTGCTATTACACTGCACGAGACCAATTGATTTTATTGTTAATCCATGGAATTGAATTTAAATTTCATTAAACATCACACATTTTGAAAAGTTATGACGTTTAGAATTATGGGAAGAAGCTATACATTACGAAAATTTAGAAGATCTAAACAATGATCAACAATGCATTTTATGGCAATATGATATAAGATGGCAGACAAAATTTTTGTACAAGCCGAACCGTACTACATTTTTTTCACCGTCTAAATGTTTAGTGTACTACAGACACTGGGTCATGATAACATATTTGTGCGATTTTTCGGAGGAATACAGTCGGACCGCCAAGTCAATAACGGCGTCGTTTTTATTTCAGAGTCACGTGACTTTTCATTTGAAAATGTTCTGTGAAAATTACGTGATAAAGGAGGGTAATCAACGTTGAATGGTATGAAGGTACGATCGATCAAAAAAGGAAATAAAATAAGTTTCACGCTTGGTTGTCAAATGATATAATAAATATGTGTCAATAAACATTAAATAACCCATATTTAGGAATACATAATGTACCAGGGGAAAAAATTATGTTCCATAGAAATTAACAACTGAGGGGGTGGAAAGGGGGGTACCTTTCTCCTTTCTCCCGCCCCTCGTCTCCTTTCTCCCGCCCCTCTCTCCTTTCTCCCAGCCCCTCTCTCCTTTCTCCCGCCCCTCTGCTTCCATCTCCCACCTTACCAAGCGTCTTTTTTCAGATCAATCGATTTTAATACAAATTTGAATTAATATATGACCATATATAGGTGGCATAGGTCTTTATTAAAGCATATACTGATTTTACGAACAAGGCCTGCCTCCGACTCGTACGCAAATTAATACACAATGTTGGAATGTTGTCAATGGTGCATTGTGCATGCACCAATGTCAAGAAACTCATTGAACACCTTACTTTGTATGGTCAAGTGGATAACGTAAATATTTTAAGGTGACCTGGAAAACGCGTTAAGTACATGTAATATTGTTTAGAGGAGGGAGTGTATCTCTCTGACATTGTCAGCATCCCTTCTTTTTAAATTTGTAGAAAATCGCCAAATACTTAGAGGAAACAGATACCCACATGTGAAGGCAAACCGGAAATGATGGGGGCATTTTAACTAGAGGCTCTAAAGAGCCTGTATCGCTCACCTGCACTGAACTTTTCATCTTGAGCAGGACTAAAGATTTGGCTGGTTTTTCTATAGGATTCTATGTTAAACTAAGTTCGGCTTTGGCAGCCAAGATGGTTGACAGTCTAAGTCAATGGACACATTTCTAAAAGAGAACCATCTAAGGACCATTGCTACCAAGTCTAGTTCTAATTGGCTTACTGGTTTCAGACCAGAAGATTTTTGAGTAAATTTCTCATAGGGTCCTATGTTAAACTAAGTTCGGTTGTGTCGGCCATCTTAGTTTAAATTCCACGAAATCAGACAATTCTGAAAGAGGACCTCCTAAGGACCATTGCTGCAAAGTCTGGTTCCAATTGGTCAAGTGATTTCAGACAAGAAGATTTTTCAATGAATTTTCCCATAGGGCCTTATGTTAAACTAAGTTTGGTTGTGGCAGCCATCTCGGTTGACAGTCCAGGTCATGGGACACAAATCTGAAAGAGGACCATATAAGGACCATTGCTGCAAAGTCTGGTTCCAATTGGTAAAGTGGTTTCAGACAAGAAGATTTTTCAATGAATTTTCCCATAGGGCCCTGTGTTTAACTAAGTTTGGCTGTGGCTACCATCTTGTTTAACAGTATGGGTCATCAGACATCATTCTGAAAGAGAACCTTGTAAGAACCATTACCCCCGCTTTTTTTCTATTTTTGGTAACAGCAGCCATGTCAGTTGGAAGTCGGGGATACCAGATATAAGTTTGGAAAGGGGCCGGCCGGGTCACCCAAGGACCATTCCACCAAAGTTTGGTTCAAATTGACTCAGTTGTTTCAGGGGAGTTGACGAAAAAGTAAGATTCCCATAGGCTCAATGTTTAACTAAGTCCAGCCATAGCAGCCATGTTGGATGACGTTCAGGGAAATCAAACACAGATTTTATAAGGGGCCACCCAAGGACTATTCCACCAAAGTTTGGTTCAAATTGGCGTAATGGTCTCAGAGAAGATAACGAAAAAAAGTTAAAATTCCCATAGGGTCCAAGGTTAAACTATGTCCGACCATGGCAGCCATATTGGATGGCGCCCGGGAAAACCGAATAAAATTTTTAAAGGGGACCATCCAAGAACCATTCCACTTAAGTTTGGTTTGAATTGGTTCAGTAGTTTCAGAGGAGTTGATAAAAATGTGAAAAGTTTACGACGACGACATACGACAACGACGACGACGTACGCAAAGTGATGAGAATAGCTCACATGGCCTTTCAGGCCAGGTGAGCTAAAAAGGAAAACGTAACGGATGGATAATTCCGTTTTGAAAGGATGATTTCTAGAAATGATCAGAAATGGCAAAAATGGTTTGGGAAATATAAATGTTGCCTTTTTTCAAAGATTTGTCCATTTATTAGAACATTTAGTATCCAGTTTTTTAGCTCACCAGACCCGAAGGGTCATGTGAGCTATTGCCATCACTTGGCGTCCGTCGTCCGTCCGTCGTCCGTCCGTAAACTTTTTCAAACGTTAACTCTTCTGACACCATCAGACCAATTGCAACCAAACTTCGTACAGTTGTTTATTGGTATATGTGCTACAAAACTATCGTTTGGATTTTTGATTCGTAAAAAAACATGGCCGCCATGGCTAAAAATAGAACATAGGGGTAAATTGCAGTTTTTTGCAAATAACTCAAAAACCATAACAGATATCAAAATTCTGGCATAGGGTAAAAGTGTTCAGCACCTCAAGATCTACCTGCCCTGAAATTTTGAAGAAGATCCAACGACCCATGTAGGAGTAATTGCCCTTTTTCTGCATTTTTTCCAAATTTTGCACTTATTAAGCTCAATATCTTGGATACTATAAAGGAAATTTGAAAAATTTAAATTTGATATTGTTAGGCACACAAAGATCTACAAAATTTGTAACAGGATTGAAGTTGTAGGTTCATTCCTTTTAGGAGTTATTCCCCTTAGATCGTCAAAATTGACCATTTTTGCAGTCTTTATTCATTGTAATAAAATCGTTAACTCCTCTTCCACCATAAGTTTAATTGCAACCAAACTTAGTGTAGTTGTTCCTTGGCATGAGTGCTACTAAACTACAATCTAATTAAAAACCGATCTCTCATCGCTCGCGTTTTCTGATATGTCGCGTGGGAGATCTAACGAAACCCGCTTTGAGGTCACATGTGAGTGACCTCGTAGGTGTGTCCTGTTCGACCAATGAAATTGCGGCTTACGCGATCTTGTAAGTTGATTACGAAGAAATCTCCCACGCGACATATCAGAAAACGGGAGCGATGAGAGATCGGTTTTTAATTAGATTGACTAAACTATCGTTTGGATTTTTGATTTGTAAAAAAACATGGCTGCCATGGCTAAAAATAGAACATAGGGGTAAATTGCAGTTTTTTGCAAATAACTCAAAAATGGTGACAGATATCAAAATTCTGATGGGAAGCTAAAGTGTTCAACACCTCAAGATCTACCTGCTTTGAAATTTTGAAGAAGATGTAACCACCCATGTAGGAGTTATTGCCCTTTTTCTTGATTTTGTTTTGAAATTTGTACTTAAGTTGTATGATCATTCCTTTTAGGAGTTATTCCCCTTAAAACATCAAAATTGACCATTTTCACAGCATTTCCCTTAGTTTGCAAAATGTTTAAATGAGCCCTTTAGGAGTTAAAGTTTTGTCCCTTAAATGTCAAAATAACTGTTGATGCCTTATAGATGGCAAACTGTAGAAAATGAAAAAAAGCTTTTGATTGCGTGTAAATTTGTTTTTAAATGGCTATTTATTAAAATATAAATTCAATGTTACCTCAATATACAATAGTACTTAAAAATAACTTTCATTAGATGTATATATTTATATATTTTTGGTGAAATTAGTTTTGAAACTGGCTGTGGTCAGCACTCATTGTTTGACATTTTTGGCTTTTTTTTTATGTTATTATTTCAAAAATCTTCTTCTCTGAAACTACTATTGAAAATCAAATGAAAATTGGTAAGATTGTTCCTTAGGGTATCCTGCAAAAAGTTAATGCTTGGATTTTTGATTGGTCGAAAAACATGTCCGCTCTTACTAAAAATAGAACATAGGGGTCAAAATGCTGTTTTTTGCTATTTTTTTCTGAATTATAGAAAGAAAATGAAGATGAAAGCTACTTTCAAGGTAAACATGGTATCCCGAGTTGAATGGTGATGATGAAAGTTTGTTTTGGACGGCCATTTTTAAAATGGCTGCCATTTTCCTGCCATTTTTTACACTTGCTCGGATTTCAACAATATTTGGTTTTTAAAGTAAACATGGTATCCTTAGTGAATGGTGATGATGAGATTTAGTTTATAGTGCATTGTTTACCTGGTGAGCGATTCAGGCTCTTGAGAGCCTCTTGTTTGTTTTTTTATCTCTTTATTTTTTTTTTCAACATTAAAGTTCGTCTCCCTTTGATAGTTCTCTCTCCTTTCTCCCGCCCCCTTTCTCCTTTCTCCCACCCCCTTTCTCCCTGTCTCCCGCCCCCTTTCTCCCTGTCTCCCAATACCCTTTCCACCTCTTCACAACTGAAACTGCTATAAGTATAGGTCTATTTAAGTAATGACAAATGTTTATAGTTTTTTTTTCAAAACCAGGACTGAAGAATTTTTTTCCCTTTAATTTTGAAAATAAAATTACTTGCTCCAATTTCTGTTTAAATGGTTTGTGCATTTTGCAATGTGGAAGCTATTAAATAATGGATTTTTGTCTTTATCAGGACCTAAATTGTAAGTTTTTGGTTAAAAAGTAACAATTAAATTTAAAAAAAGCATTGGAAAAAAATTATTAAAATTACCTTTATCCATTACTCAATTGTGAAAAACTGTAAGGATCTGACATGGACAGATTTATTTATGCCAGAAAATCATATGCATATTCTTTTCAACAACAGGAGATTTTACATTTGTACATTAATTTATGCCTTCTCAATCTTGTTTTTCATGGATTAATATTTATTGTATTTATTAAGAATAATTATTATTGCTTTTTGTGTATTTGACCTATTTTACCTCCTATACTCAGTAGTGCAAAATTGGTAGAAAAAAATATACAGTCATTTCGGGTAATTCTGCGCATCGCCCCATTCGGTGCATTAACATGAAAATGATTAAACGCTGCGCCAAATTACCCGACAACATAGTACATGTGATTTTATAGACCAATTTCTCATGCTTATTATTGAAATTTGCTGACTTTTCAAGTAAAAAAGTAAAAATCTGGACATGAACATGAATTAAAAATCACGAAATAACAAAATAAAATCATATGTATAAGAAAAACTTTAATATGGAAATTTAACCCAAGATCCTGGATTTTGAAATTAAAGGCAAAGCACAAAAATTATAAATTTTCAACAGAATTTAAGTTAATAGGTCTATTAATGCTGTATACATGTACATAACAATGGAATTCAGGTGAATGTAATGAATATTCTTTGAATAAGAGAACACAACCAAAATATAATAAATCTGAAAACTATATCTTGATTGAATCATAGACTATTCTAACCAAATAGTCCCAGATGACACCAGAGGGTTATACACTAGTGTAACGGTCAAAATGTCAATTGGCGGTCCGACTAACTATTCAATAGGAATGAATAGACAAACCGTAAACATAGATTTTGCTCAGACGAAGGTCACTGGAATTTTAATATACACAGTGAAGGATCGCCTAAACTGACTTTGTGTGGCTGTTGTGTATGGCAAGCCAAAGTGGACAAAAAGCTTATTTATTAATATTTATAAATAATTAAATATTTATAACTCTTTTTTTAATATTTATAATTCATTTATTAACATTTATAAAGATGACAATTAATTTTTGATATTTATAAATGAATTGTTAGTATTAATAAATGAATTTTAAATATTAATAAATGAATTATAAATATTAATATATAAACAACTTTTCTTTATATTTATAAATAAATTATAAATATTGATAAATGATTTTTCTAATATTTATAATTCATTTATTAATATTAATAAGTCACATGAAACTTAAATCAGATTCAACAGACATTTTTTATTTAAAATAATCAAAGTTATTCTCCCTAGATTATGCACAAAATTAAAAGATGGCTGAAGCAAAAGCCGAGTTAATCCATTACTTTTGAGAATAGACGGCGCAGCGTTGGGTAATGACTTCGAAGAGGTAGAAAATCTCGCTAGACAGACAAGATCGAAACTTGAAAATGTTTATAGCTGCGGGGATATAGATGCTGAAAGAACCAACAATGTTGAGACTTCCCTATCAACAATGCTGAGATTTACGAGAGACCGACAAACTACCGGTACTCAGACTACCCTCGCAGCGACTGCCGAACCGAGAGTGACAAGATATATAGCAGATAGACCAAAAACAGATAAAAATTTGGTCTGGTTCAAGATATGAAGATGAGGGAATGATTCGTTGTTGGTTGTAAAGGAGATTTCTATATTAAATGAACATATAAAAATATCGCAACGCACAAAGAATTGGTTAAATCGATCAGCACTTGTTTAACCAAGACTGTTTTCACAGGGCGGACCGTTGACCCTTTTTCTTGTGCGTCCTGTGTTGTGACGACTAGTCCCAAACCGACATATCAATATTAAAAAAGAAGAGGAGGGTTCAAGGGCGGATAAATAAAATTGGTGAATTAAATATTTATAAATCATTTATTAATATTTAAAAATGAATTATTTATATTTATAAATGAATTATAAATATTAATAAATGAATTATTAATATTTTAGATTATCATCTTTATAAATATTAATAAATGAATTATAAATATTAATAAAAGAATTATTAATATTTATAATTATTTATAAATATAAATAAATAAGCCTTTTTGTTGACTTTGGCTTGCCATAATTGTGTTCATTTGTTAATCAGTGTTTGTTGTTACTGTCAGTACATGGCACGAGACAAGGACATGATTCAAGCATTAAATGGCCCTGTTAAGCTATAGCTAGTGTTATTAAAAAATAATCCAAGGGAATTAAACAAAATTAAAAGCAAAATTTTACACGCATGCAGACAAAAAAAAATGAAAGGGGTTCACATTAATACTATTCAACTTTATCTGGTCTTAATTGTCCCAGTAGTTTCAAAAACGAATTAAATATTTTTTAAACATAAATTTACTGCTCCGTCATCCATCCGTCTGTTTGTTCACATTTCAAATTTTGAACTTCTAGAGAACTGCTCAAACGATTGAAACGAAACATCGGCACAAATGTTTTTTACAAGGTGCTGACCAAATGCTAATACTTTGGTGCCGATCTATCATTGAACATGGCTGCCAGCGACGGACTTAGTTTGACATATGACCCTATAGGAAATGCATACAAAAATCTTCTTCTAGAGAACTCATCTGGTGAATGGATTGAAACAAAACATGGCATGAGTGTTCCTTATGAGATGCTGACCAAGTGTTCTTACTTTGTTGCCGGTCCATCATCCAATATGGCCACCGGCGGAAGAATTAACATAGAACTATATGGGAAGTACATACAAAAATTCTCTAGAGAACCGCTGAATGGATTGAAACCAAACATGGCATGAATGTTTCTTATGAGGTGCTGACAAAGTGTTGTTACTTTGTTGCCGATCAGTCATTCAAGATAACAACCAGTGGGAGATTTAGTTTAACATAGAACCCTCAGTTATTGCCCACTGAATTGTTGGTTTTTAGCTTTTTTTGTTATTTTTTTAATATAAAAATCTACCACGGTGTCCTCCCCTAAATCCACTGGGAAATTTGTCCTAACTCATCATTAGAGGTGTCCAGTTTCAATATTGTGTCGAAGGATGCACCGAACCAATAACATTTAGGGAACAGCCATTAACCTTCAAAAGGGGGGAGTATGGTTTTTTTTTGTGAAAAAAATATTCTGATTCCAAAGGGAAGGGAAAAAATAATCTGTTGCAGCAAGGGTAAAAAAAATAATCTATGAAAAAAAAATTCTGGTTTAGATATATTTTTTCCAAAATAAATATTTGAGTCCGAGAATTTAATAAATCACAAGCATTACAAGAAAAGCTTAAGATCATTATTTAATACAAACCCGACTTGATTTATTTTGAACATAATATAAGATTTCCTTAGTTTTTCAGTCATACTTGAACTTTCAGTGATTAACCATCAAGATGAAGAGCAACAATCATGACAATCAAAGCATATTGTTCCTTTTTGGTGCAGTTCTTGTTTCTGATTGGCTGAATAAAAAATCTTTTCCTCTAAAATTGTTTGGCCAAATGGAACTAAACTTGAGAGGAAGATATATTACAAAGTTTTCTCATTTCGTTCCGATCGGGCAACAAACATGGCCATCATGGGCAATTCTTGTTTCTCACTGGTTGAATTTTTTTTTCTTTTCTGGAACTGCTTGGCCAAATGGAATGAAACCTAACAGGAAGCATCTATTGGATGTTCTGCACAAAGTCTACTCATTTTTTCCCGATATGACTACAAATATGGCCACCGTGGGCAGTTCTTGTTTTTTGTTGGCTGATATATAAAAATCTTCTCCTCTGAAATCGCTTGGCCAAATGGAACGAAACTTGACAGGAAACATCTATGGGAAGTTCTTTACTGTTTCCTTATTTCGTCCCGATCGGGCAACAAACATGGCCGTCATGGGCAATTCTTTTTTCTCATTGGTTGATTCTGGAACTACTTGGCCAAAACTGTCTGCCAAACTTGACCTGAAGTATCCGTTTGGAAAGTCTTATGAAATGAATCTTTTACATCCTGATTGGACGACAAGCATGACTGCGGGCAATTCTTGTTTCTGATAGGCTGATCATATAAAGAAATCTTCTTCTCTGAAACAGCTTGGCCAAATGAAACGATACTTGACAAGAAGCATCTGTAGGACGTTTTTTACAAACTCTTCTCATTTTGTTTAGATCATGTGACAAACATGGCCGCCATTATCAATTCTTGTTTCTGCCGGGTCTGAGCCTCTGGTTTACATATGCATACATGTACATATACCCAATGTGTGTCTACTCATTACTATGTGGAATAATGATTGTTATAATAAAATACAAAGTACAGAGAAAATGATGTTATATTCCATTCCTTAAAGAATTAATATACACAAAAAAAAAATAAAAATCATTAACATATCAGAAATATGCAAATTTTTTATTATAAAAACAAATTCATAGTATATACCAGTTTTATTTACTGCTTGTGATTTCATAGGAATAAATACACCTTTTACTTTCAGGGCATTGCTAAAAAAAAAATTCTGATTCGACTTGGTAAGAACAAAAATAATTTGGTTTGATTGTAGTCGAAAAAAAATAAAATTGTATCCATACTTTGAAAAAAAAATTTCAAACCAATACTAAAAAAACCATACCCCTCCCATCCCCTTTAAAGTTAAATGTTGTTCCCTTACAGGCGAGTTTATGTATGCTCCTTGCAGCCTCTAGTTTGTTTGAAATATTGTTTGTAGTATAGAGTACTTGTAGGCTTGATATGTCGTGTTCACATTTTTCTAACTTGATTTGGGGAAAATATAGTGTTTATATACCTCCGTCCATATGTTGAAGATCGTATGGTAGTCTGGTTGACTTGTTTCGCTAGGATTCAGATGGTCTATACCCGGAATAAAAGAGGGCTTAAATTCTCATTGAAATTTTATTAAAAAATTAAAAATTAAAAATTATTAGCAGATGAAGCACTGTAAAGGCCCACGTAGCAGCATTTTATCATGTGAACTGTGACTAAAATGTCTGTTGAACAACACTTCCAATTCGTCACTGATTTCGTATTAGAAAAAAATTGTACCAGGAAAGAGGGGTTGGAAAGGGGGGTACCTTTCTCCTTTCTCCCGCCCCTCGTCTCCTTTCTCCCGCCCCCTCTCTCCTTTCACCCGCCCCTCTGCTTCCATCTCCCACCTTAACAACCGTCTTTTTTCAGATCAATCGATTTTAATACAAATTTGAATTAATATATGACCATATATAGGTGGCATAGGTCTTTATTAAAGCATCTACTGATTTTACGAACAAGGCCTGCCTCCGACTCTTACGCAAATTAATACACAATGTTGGAATGTCAATGGTGCATTGTGCATGCCCCAATGTCAAGAAACTCATTTTTAGCTCACCTGGCCAAAGGCCATGTGAGCTATTGCCATCACTTGGCGTCCGTCGTCGTCGTCGTCCGTCGTCGTGATCGTTAACAATTATATAAAACTCTTCTCCTCTGAAACTACTTGACTAATTAGAACCAAACTTGGTATGAATGTTTCTTGATGTACCCTGCATAGAACTGATGTGGGGATTTTTGATTCGTCGAAAAGCATGGCCGCTGTTACTAAAAATAGAACATAGGGGTCAAACAACATTTTTTCGCAAATATCTCAAAAATCATTAAGTTACGCCAAATTCTGGCAGGTTGAAAGTGTTCAGCATGATGAGAGCTACCTGTGTGCTGATTTTCGTGAAAATCTGTCAACTGATGTTAGAGTTATTGCCCTTTTTGACATTTTTGGCTTTTTTTATGTTATTATTTCAAAAATCTTCTCTGAAACTACTATTCAAAATCAAATTAAACTCGGTAAGATTGTTCCTTAGGGTATCCTGCAAAAAGTTATTGCTTGGATTTTTGATTGGTCGAAAAACATGTCCGCCCTTACTAAAAATAGAACCTAGGGGTCAAAATGCTGTTTTTTGCTATTTTTTCCTGGATTATAGAAAGAAAATGATGAAAGCTACTTTCAAGGTAAACATGGTATCCCGAGTTGAATGGTGATGATGAAAGTTTGTTTCGGACGGCCGTTTTTAAAATGGCTGCCATTTTTAGCTCACCTGGCCAAAGGCCATGTGAGCTATTGCCATCACTTGGGGTCCGTCGTCGTCGTCGTCCGTCGTCGTTGTTAACAATTATACAAAACTCTTCTCCTCTGAAACTACTTGACTAATTACAACCAAACTTGGTATGAATGTTCCTTGGGGTACCCTGCATAGAACTGATGTGGGGATTTTTGATTCGTCGAAAAACATGGCCGCTGTTACTAAAAATAGAACATAGGGGTAAATTGCTGTTTTTTGCTAATAACTCAAAAACCGTTACAGATATCGAAAATCTGACGGGGTAAAATTGATCAGCATGACAAGATCTACCTACCCTGAAATTTTGAAGGAAACTCCAAAACCCATTTAGAAGTTATTGCCCTTTTTTCGTCAAATTTTCAAAATTTTAACATTTTTAGTCATTTATCTCCAAAACTATTTGAGATAGAAGTAAAATGTAAATTTGAAAAATGTTTGCCGTGTTGAGATCTACCTACCCTGAAATTTTAAAGGAAATCCCAAACCCATTTAGGAGTTGTTGCCCTTTTTTTTGTCAAATTTTTAAAATTTTTTTATTCAAAAATCTTCTCCTCTGAAACCACTATGCCGATTGGTTTGAAACTTAATAGGAATGATCTATGACATGTCCTCTACAAACGGTCCTCAATATATTTTAATCTGACATAAAACATGGCTGTCGTAGCTAAAAATAGAATATAGGGGTGCATGTGTTGTTTTTGGCTTATAACTTAAAAACCGTTACAGATATCAAAAGTCTGACTGGGAAAAATTGATCAGCATGACAAGATCTACCTAACCTGAAATTTTGAAGGAAATCCTAAAACCCATTTAGGAGTTATTGCCCTTTTTTCTTCAAATTTTCATAATTTAACATTTTTCGTGATTTATCTCCAAAACTATTTGAGATAGAAGTGAAATCTAAATTTGAAAAATGTTTGCCATGTTGAGATCTACATACCCTGAAATTTTAAAGGAAATCCCAAACCCATTTAGGAGTTATTGCCCTTTTTTCGTCAATTTTCAAAATTTAACATTTTTCGTCATTCATCTCCAAAACTATTTAAGATAGAAGTGAAATGTAAATTTGAAAAATGTTTGCCATGTTGAGATCTACATACCCTGAAATTTTAAAGGAAATCCCAAAACCCATTTAGGAGTTATTGCCCTTTTTTCGTCAATTTTCAAAATTTAACATTTTTCGTCATTCATCTCCAAAACTATTTGAGATAGAAGTGAAATGTAAATTTGAAAAATGTTTGCCATGTTGAGATCTACATACCCTAAAATTTTAAAGGAAATCCCAAAACCCATTTAGGAGTTATTGCCCTTTTTTGTCAAATTTTCAAAATTTTAACATTTTTTCATTCATCTCCAAAACTATTTGAGATAGAAGTGAAATATAAATTGAAAAATGTTTGCCATGTTGAGATCTACCTACCCTGAAATTTTGAAGGGAATCCCAAATTCTATTTAGGAGTTATTGGTTTGTGTAATTTGAGGTCGGGTTCTGTTACATTTATTTAAGGTTCACCCTTATTCCTGGTCAATTTTGTCAACTTCCTGCCAGGACTACCACCGCCAGGGAACATATTTTAACATTTAACCTTATGAAAAATAAATCTTCAACAAATTTTCCCTGAACAATTGAACCAATTGCAACAAACTTGGTCAAATAGTTGATTAATTGTCCAATGAAAACCAGACTCCAGGTGAGCGATACAGGCTCTGAGCCTCTTGTTGATATGTATGGTCATGTATGAGGATCATGAAATTAGACATAGTTTTTTTATTGTGTCATCTCTATTTTTCCCTGTCCTCGAGAACACCTTACTTTGTATGGTCAAGTGGATAACGTAAATATTTTAAGGTGACCTGGAAAATTGTTGAAATATGCATTGACTATCCTGACGCAGTGATGTGTTCTGTTCTCTTTTATGTTATTTTTGTTTGGGGTTCTGTCTGTTTGGGTGATGTTGATTGGTTGGAATATATGTCATTGTTGACCTGTCCTATTATCCATTTGTTGTTTATTTATAAATGTGCAGTAGGTCGAAATTGGCCTATACAGAGTCTACACACATTACCTACTTAAATGCCAAAGTTATATTTTTATCTTTACAAGTATTAAGCCCTCAGATGCATGGTTTCTGGGACGAAGATGTACTATTCCTATGCTTAAGTATCCCACATCAAACCCACGCGTAAACGTGGAGAATTTAGATTTTTCATGCGTAAAGACTTAAGCATGTTAACAATGGTTTGAAATGTCGATAAAATAATTTGTCTATAGTATCATGTTAGTTTAAGTCAGATTGAACATCAAATTCTTTAATGAAATGATCGGAAATGGCAAAAATGGTTTGGGAAATATAAATGTTGCCTTTTTTCAAAGATTTGTCCATTTATTAGAACATTTAGTATCCAGTTTTTTCGTTTTTTTTACCTCTTTATTTTTTTTCAACATTAAAGTTCGTCTCCCTTTGATAGTTCTCCCTCCTTTCTCCCGCCCTTTCTCTCCTTTCTCCCGCCCCCTCTCTCCTTTCTCCCGCCCCCTTTCTCCATTCTCCCGCCCCCTTTCTCCCTGTCTCCCAATACCCTTTCCACCCCCTCAGGAAAAGTGTCTTTATCTTAACTCGAACTTAAACTCGAACTCTAACTCTAACTCGTTATGTAACTCGATAAATGACGTAAGAAATTAATATCTCGAGTTCACTCAAAATTCAACTCGAACTCGAATTATAACTCGAACTCTAACTCTAACTCGAACACGAACTCGATGTTTAGTCACACCCCTATATAAGCAACTATTGTATAAATATATATAATGTAAAATTATGAATAAATGATAGGTACACTTGGCTATTCAAGTGACTACTCCCATGTAAGAGTTTGTGTTATTTGATAAATATTTTATGTTCGTTTGAGTTTACGAATTAGAACATACAATCGTATCGTGTAAACGCACCTTAAGAGTTATCCCTCTTTTGCTGTCTCTCTCCTCATGATATATTGTATACTTTTTATTTGTTGTTTTTGCTTTTTTGTGTGTGTTTTACTTGAATTATCTTCAATCATAAGAAATTAGTGTGAATGGTTGTTTGTATGGTATATGTATGTGTGGGTTGTGTATGCTTGACTTTCATGATTCATGTTACATGGCCTTTATTTGCGGTGTGAATTTGATTTGATTTGATTTGTCACATGACTGGTAAACCTGAGTAACGGAAGGTAAACAACGAATGAAGTGATGTGTTCAAACCTTTGAAAAGGATTCCTCTGTAAAAGTAGGCATATTTTTTTAAATATATAGTTATATTTACTTAAATTCTACGGCGATCATTAGATATAAGACAAATACATTCGGGCTCATTAAAAATATGATTTTTGCTGCACATTGAATATATAGTGTGTCATTGTGCAGCTCACCCTGTCCAACTTATTTTACCCGGAAGTTATCTAACGACCGGTAATTGTCTACAAAATTTCAATGTGCTATAACACTGCTACGGAGCCCTGTTGGTCTCACACAGATTATAAAGTGTCTTTTAAAGTCCTGCGCTGAAGATGTGAAAAGTCTTAAGCGCTGGAGATGTAAAGTCTAGCGCTAGAGATGTAAAGCCTAGCGCTGGAGATGTAAAGTCCAGCGCTGAAGATGTAAAGTCCAGCGCTGAAGATGTAAAGTCCAGCGCTGGAGATCTAAAGTCTAGCGCTGGAGATCTAAAGACAAGCGCTGGAGATGTGTAAAATCTAGCGCTGGAGATATGCAAAGTCTAGCGCTAAGATGTAAAGTCAAGCGCTAGAGATGTAAAGCCTAGCGCTGGAGATGTAAAGTCCAGCGCTGAAGATGTAAAGTCCAGCGCTGAAGATGTAAAGTCCAGCGCTGGAGATCTAAAGTCTAGCGCTGGGGATGTAAAGTCTAGCGCTGGAGATGTGTAAAATCTAGCGCTGGAGATATGCAAAGTCTAGCGCTAAGATGTAAAGTCAAGCGCTGGAGATGTAAAGTCTAGTGCTGAAGATGTAAAATCAAGCACTGGAGATGTAAAGTCTGGCGCTGAAGATGTAAAGTCAAGCGCTGGAGATGTAAAGTCAAGCGCTGGAGATGTAAAATCAAGCGCTGGAGATGTAAAGTCTAACCCTAACCCTAACCCCAAACCTAACCCTAACCCTAAACCTAACCCTAACCCTAACCCCAAACCTAACCCTAACCCTAAACCTAACACCCTTACCCTAACCCTAAACCTAACCCTAACCCTAAACCTAACCCTAACCCTCCTGGGTTAGGGTTAGGTTTGGGGTTAGGGTTTAAGGTTAGGTTAGGGTTAGGTTTAGGGTTAGGTTTGGGGTTAGGGTTTAGGTTTAGGTTAGGGTTAGACTTTACATCTCCAGCGCTTGACTTTACATCTCCAGCGCTTGACTTTACATCTCCAGCGCTTGATTTTACATCTTCAGCGATAGACTTTACATCTCCAGCGCTTGATTTTACATCTCCAGCGCTTGACTTTACATCTCCAGCGCTAGACTTTGCATATCTCCAGCGCTAGATTTTACATATCTCCAGCGCTAGATTTTACACATCTCCAGCGCTAGACTTTACATCCCCAGCGCTAGACTTTACATCTTCAGCACTTGACTTTAGATCTCCAGCGATAGACTTTAGATCTCCAGCGCTAGACTTTACATCTCCAGCGCTAGACTTTACACATCTTCAGCGCAGGACTTTAAAAGACACTTTATAATCTGTTTGAGACCAACACACTGCATGAGACCAATTTATTTTATTAACATGAAAATGATTTTAAGGTATCCGGACCATAAATGACCACGTGATTATTCAAAAGTTCCCGAATGTTACATACAACGCAATTGAAATGACCTCGGTAATTATCGGCAAACTTCGGAAATGCCAATGTTACAGACTGCAACAAAGTGTGTTTCAACTTGAGAAAAATATATATACAAAATTCCAGCTTTAAATTGTTTGGTTCAGCCATTCACGGTCAAAAAGAGATACAATTTTCGATATGATCTATTATGGTCCAAATTGAACGCTGCATAGAATTAACCGACAACAAAGTATTGACCGATTTTGCTCCAGACGAAGGTTGCTGGAATTTTAATATTCACAGTGAAGGACTGCCTAAACTGACTTATGTGGTCATTGTGTATGTCAAGCTAAAGTGGACAAAAAGGCTTATTAATAAATAATTAAATATTTATAAATAATTAAATATTTATAAATAATTAAATATTTATAACTCTTTAATATTTATAATTCATTTATTAACATTTATAAAGATGACAATTACTTATTGATATTTAAAAATGAATTTTAAATATTAATAAATGAATTTATAATGTAAATATTAATAAAAGATGACAATTAATTATTGATATTTAAAAATGAATTGTAAATATATATAAATGAATTTTAAATATTAATAAATGAATTATAAATATTAATATATAAACAACTTTTCTTTATATTTATATTGTAAATGAATTATAAATTTTGATAAATGATTTTTTAATATTTATAATTCATTTATTAATATTAATAAGTTACATGAAACTGAAATCAGATTCAACAGAGATTTTTATTTAAAACAATCAAAGTTATTCTCCCTAGATTATATGCACAAAATTAAAAGATGGCTGAAGCAAAAGCTGAGTTAAATCAATTACTTATGAGAATAGACTGCGCAGCGTTGGGTAATGACTGAAGAGGTAGAAAATCTCGCTAGACAGACAAGATTGAAACTTGAAAATGTTCATAGCTGCGGGGATATAGATGCTGAAACAACCAACAATGTTGAGACTTCCCTATCAACTACCGGTACTCGGACTACCCTTGCAGTGACTGCCGCACCGAGAGTGACAAGATATAAAGTGGATAGACGAAAGACAGGTTAAAAGTTTGGTCTCGTTCAACCATTATGATTGTATTATCTTCATAATTTAGATTTTTCTTTGGCGACACCTAGTGGTGGCAACTTTTGAAATCTTAATGGCTTAGCAAGATCAGAGGAACAAACGAAAAATCACTGTTTTAGCAGTTAGAACGGCTTTAAAATATGAAGATGAGGGAATGATTCGTTGTTGGTTGTAAAGGAGATTTCTATATTAAATGAACATATAAAAATATTGCAACGCACAAAGAATTGGTTAAATCGATCAGCACTTGTTCAGCCAAGACTGTTTTCACAGGGCGGACCGTTGACCCTTTTTCTTCTGCGTCCTGTGTTCTTGTGACGACTAGTCCCAAACCGACATATCAATATTAAAAAAGAAGAGGAGGGTTCAAGCGCGGATAAATAAAATTGGTGAATTAAATATTTATAAATCATTTATTAATATTTATAAATGAATTATCTATATTTATAAATGAATTATAAATATTAATAAATGAATTATATATATTAATAAAAGAATTATAAATATTTATAATTATTTATAAATATAAATAAATAAGCCTTTTTGTTGACTTTGGCTTGCCATAATTGTGTGCATTTGTTAATCAGTGTTTGTTGTTACTGTCAGTACATGGCAGGAGACAAAGACATGATTCAAGCATTAAATGGCCCTGTTAAGCTATAGCTAGTGTTATTAAAAAATAATCCAAGGGAATTAAACAAAATTAAAAGCAAAATTTTACACGCATGCAGACAAAAAAAAATGAAAGGGGTTCACATTAATACTATTCAACTTTATCTGGTCTTAATTGTCCCAGTAGTTTCAAAAACGAATTAAATATTTTTTAAACATAAATTTACTGCTCCGTCATCCATCCGTCTGTTTGTTCACATTTCAAATTTTGAACTTCTAGAGAACTGCTCAAACGATTGAAACGAAACATCGGCACAAATGTTTTTTGCTGACCAAATGCTAATACTTTGGTGCCGATCTATCGTTGAACATGGCTGCCAGCGACGGACTTAGTTTGACATATGACCCTATAGGAAATGCATACAAAAATCTTCTTCTAGAGAACTGGTGAATGGATTGAAACAAAACATGGCATGAGTGTTCCTTATGAGATGCTGACCAAGTGTTCTTACTTTGTTGCCGGTCCATCATCCAATATGGCCACCGGCGGAAGAATTAACATAGAACTATATGGGAAGTACATACAAAAATTCTCTAGAGAACCGCTGAATGGATTGAAACCAAACATGGCATGAATGTTTCTTATGAGGTGCTTACAAAGTGTTGTTACTTTGTTGCCGATCAGTCATTCAAGATAACAACCAGTGGGGGATTTAGTTTAACATAGAACCCTCAGGGAAGTACATACAAAAATCTTCTTCTAGGGGAAAACTGAATGGATTGAAACCAAACATAGCATGAATGTTCCTTATGGCGTTCTGACCAGTCTTGTTACTTTGGTGCCGATATGCCATCCATGATTCCTGTCAACCGAAGACTTAGTTTAACAATTACATATAAATGGCTTCTTCTTGAACATTACTGTATGGATTGAAACCAATCATGGCATGTATGTAAATCGCTAGGTCCTTTAGCAATGAACAAATGGAAATATGAGGTGAACGATACACTGTTTTAGTAACACCTGTAACTATATGGTAAAAAATCCGAGACCAACAAACACAATTTTAGAATGGGACTACCCAAGTAACATTCCATCAAAGCTTGGTCTCAACAGCCCCCCTGTAGCTTTAGAGAAGATTTTTAAATAGTTTTTTGCCATTTTTAGTAAAGGCAGTCATATTCTGATATCCTGAACAATATTTTGAATGTAGATTACCTAAAACTTGTAAAAACTATCCCATTAAAATATTTTATCTATTGCACTGGAAGTTTCAGAGGTGAAATTTTTTCTCAGAGGTCTGGACCCCGTACAAAATTTTGGAAGGGGATAAACTACGGACCATTCCACCAAAGTTTGGTCCAATTGTCCTTGTAGTTTCAAAGAGATTTTAAGATTATTTATCTGCTGATTGTTCTATCTTTATTAATGGTTGCATACTTGGTAAAGGTCCTCTCCACCGAGCAGATTTTTGAAAGGTAACCAATTAAGGACCATTCCTTGAAAGTTGGGTCTTAAATGACCTAGTATCTTTAGATGAGGTTTTTATAGTATTTTTGTTGCCGATTTTTCCAATGTTTATAACTTTGCCCATTTAGATCAGAGTTACAGACCCCGGGACATAATTTTGAAAGGTGTCCCCCTAGGACCATTCCATCAAACTTTCATCTAAATTGCCCCAGATTTTTCAGAGGAGAAGATGTTTAATTGTTGGCTGCCACGTGAACTTGGTCAGAAGCCTCGACCTTCGGACAATTACGATCACCAAATTACCATTTCATCAAAGTCTAGTCTCAATTACCCTAGTAGTCTTAACGAAAATGTTTCAATGTATTTTACTGATTTTTCTGTTTTCAGTAATGATGGCCATAGATGTCTGAACTCCCGGGCATACTTTTGAAAGGGGACCACAAAAGGACCTTTCCATCAAACATGTCAAAGTTAAGCCTTATTTATATTAGTATCTTTCGAAGAGAGGATTTTTAAGTTGTTTTTATTGATTTTCTATTTTTTGTAACAGCATTCACATTATTCAGAGGTCCCAACAACGAACAATATTTTAAAAGTGAACTGCGTAAGGACAATTCTATAAAAGTAAAGGCTCAATTGCCCTAGTATCCTCAGAGGACATGATTTTTAAAATTTGATTTATTTGCTGGTGTCATATTTGTCAGAGGTCCCGAACTCAAGATAATTTTTGAAAAAGGACGACTTAAGGACCATTCAATCAATGTTTCATCTCAATTACCCCAGATTTTTAGTGGATATTTAAATATAATGACCGCAATATTGGACAACAAACCAGACCGTCTGACAAAATTTTGAAAGGGATCATCTAATTACCATACAAATGCTTCTTATGATGAGTAAACTATATAGTAGAGTTGATTTTTGAGCCTGGGAATATTTCTAGATTGTGGTTAATTTTCTGATAGTTATTTTTGAATTCAGAATAAACAGAATAAATTCTAATAATACATATTGTAAGGTCTGGTAATTGCTGTTAAAAGTTTCGGTTCATTATCTTATATTTCAGATAGAATTAGTAATTTTTCGTAGCATATGTCAGGGGCGGATCCAAAGGGTCGACGAGTGGGGGGGCACAATTTTGAATAATTATCTGCCCTTGTTTTTGGGGGTTTTTGTGTTTGTTAATCAAGATTTTACGACTTTTATTGTTGAGGGGAAGTGGGGGGGGGGGGGGGGTTACAGCATCATATCTTCTTTTTGGTTAACGTCACAGAAGCTTTTGTATCTGCGGAAAAATTGAAAGCAATTATTATATGGTTACTGCTGTTGTCAGGTTGTAGAACTAAATATTTAGTTGGAAATCTGGTCCTCCATGGTCTCTGTGCATGATAAGTGATTGGAAGAAAGAAGATAAATACACCTAAGGAGCAAACCAAAAAACGCAATCCTTCATAGCTAGACCTACAAACTCGGGAAGACAAATGAACAACCACAAGCACAACAAATAAACACGGAAAATTAAAACAAAATGAACAACACGAACTCCTTTAAAAACCAGAATTGAAATCAGGTGCTCCGGAAGGGTAAGAAGTTCCTGCTCTGTATACGACACCCGTCATGAAGTTCAACAAAGTCAATCCGCTAACTGGTGGTAGTCACAAATCGGTGGAGGTGCGTGAAATGTTACTACAGAGGGAAAAGGTCCAACATCATCTTCGATCTTCGTGATGAAGACCCTAAAATTTCCTAAGTGATGAGATCAACTTATCCCTGATTGAAAAACGTACCATGAGCGAATTGAAAGGGGACCCAAATTAAGTAATTCGTTAGACTTTCAATAATCAATAATTTTGTTCCGTCAAAAATGTCATGCAAAATCACTGAAAGATGGCAGTTTTAAAGTTCAAAATATAATGATTGAAGGGGCTGCATTTTCGGTAGCCAGTTCACTTTGGATTCTCTGACGTTTCTCTGACGTTACATGTATCAAATTTCAAAATGGATCTCAAACTTTTGTTCCTTTACACGGCCGCGAGGTGCTAAAAAAACAATCAACTGAGAGAAGACATTTTTTGACAATTATTAATATCTTCAAGTTTTAAATAAAAAAAATGAAAATTTATTAAATTAAAGGTTTTAAATTTATATTTCAGAAGTCTCACTGATATAAAGATTATAACAATGTCGGAACACTTTTATAAAACAAATCATGCTAGTAAAGATTTTTTAGACATTGTAAATGTCCATTTATACTAACAACACACAATAGTCCAGATATTTTTACTTACCAATGAATTTCAAATATATTAATTTAAAAAATAGGTAGACATCTTTTAATAATCTTTTGTGTGTATTTAAAACAATACGCGTCAGCTAACAATGAATCAATAAGCCATTGTATAAGAAGGGTGCATGTTCAATTGAACACTTGCAAATCTTCAAGGGGCACTGGTGGAAAATTAATTTTACTTTCTTCACTGTAATACATTTTCATCTCATAAACTCTTATCTTTATTATCAGATTTGTAAAAAATTACATATATGTTAATTTTCACAACTAGGTGTCAATCAACCATTACAATAGATAACATGTTGATCCTGAATAGATTTGAGTTTGTATAAATTAACCAACTGGTCACTTTCTTAAAATTTGCCTTTGGTACTAATGACTATGTTCAACGATGTGAAGCTTTGTATTTAGTAATTTTACGTATAATTTTTTTTGTGACCTCAACTGGGGGGGGGGGGGGGGGCACGTGCCCCCTGTGCCCCCCGCTAAATCCGCCACTGTATGTAAATGGTCAAGGTATTTCTAAAAAATCCATGAACTATAAATATAAGGGCTCTGTGAGGGTGTTCGATTTTTATGTTTTTATACTCTTAGGTCTGTACAATATATGATTTTTCAACAAAAGGATAAGGTTGTTTTGATTTTGTCTGGCCTGTGACGAAATGTCGCAAAGGCAAAATATACATGTAGGTATTACTTTCCTTCGGCGGCGGCGTAAACTTGATTAAACACTTTAATTATTTGGGCATATAATACCTACAATTAAGATTTGTGGTCCACAGATAGCTTATCGTATAAGATTTGCCGCAGTATACTTGTCTTATGACCCTGACCTCATTTTCATGGTTCACTGGCTTCATAAACATAAATGTTAAATCTGTGTCCAAGTTTTATTTTTAAGTCCATTTTACTCAGCAACTGGAGTAGGTAGACCCACCATAATTGGTCAATAGATAGTTCTTAATGGGTACATATCAGTCTCATGCTTGAGTGACCTGTGTCACATTTTTATGATTAAGTCCATTTCTCAGAAACTGTGATACCTAGAACCACCGTATTGGGTCTATTGATAGTTCTTGGTGGGCACATGCCAGTCTGACATTTGTCTCTGGACCATGACCTCAATTTCATGGTTGAGTGACTTTCATCCAAGTTTCTTGATTAAGTCCATTTTACAGCAACTGTAATACCTAGACCCACTGTATTTGGTCTATTGATAGTTCTTGGTGGGTACATGCCAGTCTGACACTTGTCTTTGGACCTTGGCCTCAATTTCATGGTTGAGTGACTTTCATCCAAGTTTTTGATTACTAGTAAGTCCATTTTTCAGCAACCATAATACCTAGACCCACTGTGTTTGGTCTATAAATAGTTCGTAGTGGGTTCTTGAAAGTCTGTCACCTGTCTCTGGACTTTGACCCCCTGTGTCATGCTTGAATGGCTTTGTCACATTTTTTAGACTACGCCCATTTCTCAGCAACTTTAATACTTAGACTCACCATATTTTGTCAACAGATAGTTTTAGTGGGTACATGTCGGTCCAACACCTGTCAGTTGACCTTGACCTGAATTCATGCTTGAGTGATTTAATATACATTTTCATGATTTAGTCTATTTCTCAGCAACTGTATTACATTGGTAATTATACCCACAGTATTTGGTTGATAGAAAGTCTTTGTATATACCAATTTAACATCTGACATCTTACCTTTGATCTCTATTTCATGCTTGACTGATTTGTTTCACGTTTTGATATAATATCCATTTCTCAACAACTGCAATACATAGACCAACTATATTTGGTCTATATATAGTGCTTGGTGGTTACATATCAGTATGAGACCTGTCAGCTCACCTTGGACACAGTTTTATGCTTGAATGACATGAATGAGATTTTCAGACAAATTATTGTGTGACCATTACTGGTACTATTTCTTTTAACACATTTTCCTTTAACTTGCAATGTAGGGTATCAGATAATCATTATTCTGTGTCCATTTGCATACTCAGGCGAGAAGTGTAGTGTGTCCATATTTGTTAATGGTACAGTTTATGTGTGTTCTCGGGATAAGAAAACTTTTATTAAATTTGAAATAGTTTCTGACTACCAATTTCAAGTGTTTTTATACGACCGCAAAATTTGTCCGAAGACATTTGGTTTTCGCACTATAACTTTAGTATAAGTTAATAGAAATGTATGAAATTTAAACACAAGGTTTATGACCACAAAAGGAAGGTTGGGATTGATTTTGGGAGTTTTGGTCCCAACAGTTTAAGAATTAGGGGCCAAAAAAGGGCCCAATAAGCATTTTTCTTGTTGGTTATTATCTTGGTGTAAGGGAGGTAATCCAAACACATTTAAAGTAAAATGTTGTGTATGATTCGATTACCTCCCTTAAACTGCCTGTAAATTATATATAAAGAAATGTAGATTGCCTTGGGGTGATTTATAGCTTTCAATTTATTTTTAGAAGTTACTTTTAATTAATATTAATTTTAGCCATATGGCATTTTCTATTTTAAGACTTTTATGATGTATTTAAATGGGTAATTATGTTTGCAAACTCCATGAGAAATTTGAATAGGGAATATGACCATATCTTGAGGGAAAGATTTTTTTTGGGAAAAGGGAAAAAGGGGGGGGAGTGAAATTTTTTTTAAGGGGTGGGGGGGGGGGGGGGTAAATAAGAAATTGTGGTGGGGGGGGGCAATTTTTAAAAAAGAAAATTTCTTTTGGGGGGGGGTTCAATTTGCAACAGCATATTGTATTGCACAAAAAGCAAAAAATTGAATATAAATTTAAATCATATGACCAACTCTAAGTTCTTTGACTACAGTTATTCTGTGTCAGAAACCTATTATGTGTCAAATATTTAATTACAATCCACATTCAGATCTGTATCAAGTGCGAATATTGCGTCCATTTTTGCCCCAACTGTTCAGGGTTGGAACTTGGACCTCTGCGGTCGTATCCAGCTGCGCTCAGCGAAGCAATTTATTGGTTATTATCTTGGTGTAAGGGAGGTAATCCAAACACATTTAAAGTAAAATGTTGTGTATGATTCGATTACCTCCCTTACAAGTCGTAAATTATGTATAAAGAAATGGGGGGGGGGGGGGAGGTGAAAACAAAATTCAGGGGGGGGGGGGGGGGTAAATGAGAAATTGGGGGGGGGGGCAATTTTTTTCTCATTTCAAATTTCAGAAATTAAAAAGAACATTTCAAATTTTTTTTTGCAAAAAAAGGGGGGAAGGGGTTACAATAATTCTTATTGTTGTTTGTTTTGTTTTTTTTGGGTGGGGTCAATGTGCAACTTCATAGTGTATTGCACAAAAGCAAAAAAAGGGGTAAATTTTTTTTTTGGGGGGGGGGGAGGGGGGGGGCAATTCGCCACAGCATATTGTATTGCACAAAAAGCAAAAAATTTAATATACATTCAAATCATATGACCAATTCTAAGTTCTTTGATTACAGTTATTCTGTGTCAGAAACCTATTATGTGTCAAATATTTAATTACAATCCAAATTCAGACCTGTATTAAGTGCGAATATTGTGTCCATGTTTGCCCCAATTGTTCAGGGTTGGAGCTCTGCGGTCGTATCCAGCTGCGCTCAGCGACGCAATTTATTTTTGTTGTTGAAATATTGACATATATTTAATTTAGAGCATATATACATGTTCTATGATATTGAAATAACAATGAAATCAGACGAAACAAAGGATTCCATGTAAAAAGGGAGTTAATGAAGTGTTGATAGGTTGGAGTATATTAATTAATATTATACTGTTATTAAATGGGTATTTTCATATAAAGCCTGTATGATGTCCGAGTCAGTCGTATTGGGTCGAGGTCAACTGTATAGGCCCAAGGCAATGCCGAGGGCCTATACAGCTGATCGAGACCCAATACAACTGTACATGTACAAAGACATAATACAGGCTTTATATAAAAATACCCATTTTATGACACCTTTATTAACTAATGACTTAAAATTACAGTACTTTTATTAACCAATGACTTAAAATACATTATAAATTGTCAATTTAATACAATCCGATGTGTCTGAAAGGGGTCATTAATACAGGTTTTATACAGAAAAACCGGAACTGGTCATTAATTCAGGTCTAATACAGAAAATCCTGTATCAGACCTGTATTTATGACCAGTTCTGGTTTTGTATTAACTGGACATTTTTTACTGTATTTCAATAAATTAGTTAATAAACATGTACATTGTAATTTGACGTCGGTGGTTCTCTCCAGGTATTCAGGCTTCCTCCACCATTAAAAACTGGCCACCGTGAAATAGCCAAAATGTGCTGAAAACGGCGTGAAACCCTAACTTAACAAACATCGTAATTTGTTTTTATTTTAGGAAAAAATGGCATCGCTCTCAAAAGATGGAGAAAATTTTCTTCGTTTGATTAAACTGGTGGTTAAATTTGGAACAGAAGCAGTTCGAGTGAAATTTGATGCGCTTTTCCCACCGAATCAGTTGTGTCCTACCATTAAACAGAAAGAACCTCAGATAAATGGTTGGAGAATTCCTGCTCATGAGAAATCGATTATACTATCAGGTTTGTAGTATTCAACATAGAAAAAATCATATAGACATTATCTTATTGTTTAGGACTTGCATGTACAATGTAATATTTACCTATTGCCACAAGGCCTCCTATACAAAATATACAGAATCATATCCACATTTTAGTGACCGATAGATCAGTCAAAAGCAGACCGATTCAGTTAAAGTATGCTATAATATATATGTCTGTACAAAATAATCATAAAAACTCTGGTGTGCCTATTGTAAAAACATCAAAACCACCCTAAGACAGAGCTTCATCGGGTAACAGCTTGGATGCTGCAGTTTCTATAATTACATAAGTCATTTTAAAGTTCTACCATTGGTGTTTGCATGTGCAGAAATGTCGAGTTAATGGACAAGCGTCAGTGAGAGGAATTCAAATAGAAGGTACATTGTAAACAGAGAAAGATTAATCAAATTTAGTTTTTTAGCATGGTCCTCAACAGAGACTGCATTTCATACTGAACAATGGGTACTTAATAGTCAAAGACAAAGGTATCAAAAACCAACAAAATTTTAAAAACAAACCCCAAATCCCCCCAAAATAGATACTACTACCACAAAATAAAGTTGTAAAAAATAACAGTCAAGTAACTATAAATCTTACATAGAAAATGATGAGAAATTTTAAAATTTATATTTCTTGAAAAACAGCTGTCGATTCCAAGGCTTTTGATATAACCATCATGGTTTGCCTGATAAGAAATCTAAGTCATATCCAACATCCTAGAAATGGGTTTGATCGTCTTCCTATGCCAACAGAAACTTCTGCGGCTGACGACATTGCAAGGATAAAATTTTACAGAAATAACTTTGCACATGCTAAAAAGGATGAAATGGAAACAGCTGAGTTTGAAGATATTTGGAAGGAACTTACAGAGGTGCAGATAATAATTAATATTTATTAATAGGAAAATTATTCATTATTTTACGATAATTTACATTAAACATTTGTAATTGTTCATTTTTCGATACTTTTATATATCAACAAATGAGTAAAACAAACTTAGATTTGCATTAAAATATCTAGAATTGACATTTTTTTCAATTTTTGCTACATCAACTTTACATTCAAATTTGAAGCTATTGGTACATCTTTAGCATGAGTTAAACTAACAATCATATATGTATTTCAAAATTATCAGTACAAGTATGAATCATTTTTCTAGAATGATAGTGGGGTAATCAAAATTCTTTACATGGCAGGCTGCAAAACATACCTCGAATTTATAAATTTAGATTTCTTATAATTTTAGCATATTTCGTGATTACCCAAATAATATTTTCCTTAAATTATCTCATCTAGCACCAATAATTTTAAAAATGTATGAATTTTAGTAATATCATGCCAAAGAAATCCTGACATCCTAAAGTATGAATATAAAGGTGATTTGGACCAAAGTGGGAAATTTCCCATTTTGACCATGTAGATGTCAACTCTGTAAGCAAATCTCATACTAGTCAGTGTTATACCTGATTTATCAAAATATGATAAGCTGAAAACATAAAACAAAGTTGCAAAGAAATCAGGGGTTTCATCACAGAGCAAGTAGAGAAAATGCTTACTTAATATAAATGATTTCGTTTACATGGCAACAGAAAAACTATTAAAATAAAATTTGTTTATTTTAAGCATAACCCGATGATGTTTTGTTTTTGTACAAATTTTAAAGAAAATATGAGAGAATGCATTTCCCAATTATTCTGGTCTTTACAGGAAATTGTACTTAAACTGTGAGGCTGGTCCGACCAGTTTAAAAAAAAAAAATGGATATTTTTTTATTGAGAGTGGATAAATTTCATAATTAACGCATCAAAGAGTTTTATAATCTTTTTCTCTAATTACAATATAAAAATGTTTTTTTTGCAAGAAATGTCACGAGCATTTAACCAGTTGCAGCGTGTGGTGATATCAGAATTTATCAAACGGGTCAAGAGATGTATAAATGCGCACAGAATCAGAGAATTATTATTATCTTATTTTCAACAACTTTGCAAATATATAAACTGAATAATAAACTTGCTTGTCTAAATTCCATTCATTGCCTGAGATAGGTGAAAAAATAGGACAATTGCATTTTATTAAAAATTGTAGTATTGAGAGTACTCTATATAATTTATTATTTCATTTTTCCTTTAAGGCCATAGTCAGATTAGGTGGTCCATCATTCCAGTCTGAGTGCAATGGCTTAAGAAACTTGGAGTTTAATAGAGAAGTCAAACTGGATATAATTTGCAATGAGCTGAATGAATTGCGTGAAACTTTAAGGAGGCCTAGTGTCAGTGGTTAGTTTCAGATCAATATTGTAACTTTGCAGTGAATAAATACATAAAATAAATTTAGAACAAAATGACACACATTCCTGTAACTCCACTTTTTATTTAAATAGTTTTAAAATTTAATTAATGGTGAACTGGCCCAAGTGACTTCGTTTTTTTGTCACATAAACAACAAAATGGATAACAGCAAAGGTCGATAATGACATACCAATTTATCAACTCAACCTATCTGACAGAACTCCGGACAAAAAATAACATAAAAGATCTAGAGCACAAAATAAAAATAGACACAACATAAAATCAGGATAGTCTTGACTTTTTTACACATTATGATACGTTGTGACCATGCGTAAAACCAAGACGCATATTAATGTAGTTTATTTTTTGAAATCATATTATAAGTTACGGAATTATTGGAATGCTAAAGAAGTTCGGTAAATCTAATTCAAAATATAACTGCATTAATTCAGATTAAATATTTATTTCAAATTTTCACACAACCAAGCAAGTGTAGATTTTAACTAATATTTGTATACTGCAGTCCAACATTTTCCTTTATTTCTCAATGTTTTCGTTTTTATTATAGAGGACAGAAAGAGAAAGCTCCAAGGTAACACATATTTATTTTAAAACGTTTTTTGCATCAGTTCTCTGTTTTCTAACATGCTATTAACTTACAGGAAAGAGAACAAATAGGTATATATTTGAATTATCATAATACAATTATTTATCAAATTCTTTGTGACTTTAATTAATGTACAAGAAGAAAAATTTAAATTTCATTTTTTCTCCAACAACACAAACATGCCAACGACTTATGACATTAATTTGAATATAATCGATGCATCATTAATGAAATTGTCTAGAAAAAAATACCCCTTTTGACAGGAACACTTTTAGCAGCAATTTTCACATACATTTTTTGTCTTCTGTTATTATTATGAGGAGAATTAACTAGAGGCTCCCAGGAGTCTGTATCACTCACCTGGATTATGTCCAACTTGACTGGCAGTCTGGAACATTGCTGTCAAGACAACTGGATCACTGGTTTGAAACAAGAAGATCTTTCAATGATTTTTCCCATTATGTCCTATTTTAAACTATGATCGGCTTTGGCGTCCATCTTGGATGATGGGTTGTTCATAGGATATAATTCTGAAAGAGAGCCAACTAAGGCCCATTGCTGCTAACTTTTGTTCCAAATGGCACAGTGGTTTTAAACAAGAAGATCTTTAAGTAAATTTCCCATAGGGTACTATGTTTAACAATGTTCGGCTCTGGCGGCCACTTTGGATGGTGGGTGGGATCATCAGAAACAATTTTGAAAGAGAGCCACTTAAGGATCATTGCTGTCAGGTTTTGTTCCTATTGACCAAGCAGTTTCAGACAAGAAGATCTTTCAGTAAATTCCCCGTAGGGTCCTATGGTAAACTATGTTTGGCTCTGGTGGCCATCCTGGATGGTAAACTGGGTCATCGGATACACTTCTGAAAGAGGACCATTGCTACTTTTTTGTTCCAATTGGCCAAGTGTTTTCAGACAAGAAGATCTTTATTTAGGGACCAGTATACAAATAGGTTTTTTTGCATTTTGTCCTCCCAGTATAAAAGAAACAATATTCTATATTGAAGTTTAAGTTGCTGTAAATTAAGAATAAAGCTCAATATATCAGTGAATTTCCTTTCAATTCAGAGGCTTGCAAATTTTATCCAAAGATGTATAATACCAGTGTCTTGGTAACAATGAAGGGGAGGGTGTAATATCTCCTTTCATGTCATTTCATGAAAAGCTAAATATATGTAAAAAGTTGGCGGATTGTGCAATCATTGCTGAATCTGACGAATTATATCCGTAAAAAGTCTTTTCAAGTGGAGAAATGCTCAAAATGGTCAGCATAGAAAAAATGATTTTAATATGGATGTATGCTAAATAAATTATTAATTAAACTCTTCTATGAATTATTTCCTATCTTTTGAACCTAATTCACTGATATATTAACCTTTATTCTTAATTTACAGCAACTTAAACTTCAATATAGAATATTATTTCTTTTATATTGGGAGGACAAAATCTGAAACTTACAAAACGGAAAAAAATTATTTGTATACTGGTACCTTAAGAGTACTTTTATGCATCTTTTATTTAAAGAATAGTCCATTTTATTATTATGCAGGTCTTTATAAATTCAAAACTGCCTCATTTATCAAAATATGACTTATAATGAGTAAATAATACCCATTTCAAATATTCATACTGACTTGGTAAATGGGAAGTAACTCACTAAAATTTACAAGAAATTCAGCATGCAAAAATTCTATTTGCCGAGCATTGTCTCAGAGTATATATCCCAATCTGTTAAACGTTTTTTGAAAGGAATGTTTACATGTGAAAAATGTGAAGTAATTTGCTGGAAAAAAAACAAGGTGAAATGGACCAACAATGTTCAACTATGTTCAGGTCTTGCGGCAATATTGGACTATGGGTGGTGTCATTGAATATAATTCTGAAAGAAGACTACCTAAGGACCATTGCTGCCAAGTTTTGTTCCAATTGGCGGAGGGGTATCAGACAAAAAGATCTTTAAGTAAATTCCCCATAGGGTCCAATGTTAAACTATATTCAGATCTTGCAGCTATATTGGATGACAGGCTGGGTCATCAGATATAATTCTGAAAGAGCACTAACTTTGGACCAGTGCTGCCAAGTCTTGTTCCAATTTGCCTAGTTGTGTCAGACAAGAAGATGTATTAGAGATACAATGGATAAGCGTTGGTTCTTGAAAAAGAAACCATGAGCCCGGAGGGCGAATGGTTTGTTTTTCATGAACCAACTCTTATCCATTGTATCTCTTACTTAAACTATTGTTGTGACGACTTTTCCCAATTACCTTTCCTTTCTTAATTAGACCCTATTATGTGTGAGTTAAAATTAACTTAATCCTCTTAACTACTATTCAATTAGATATATATATGGTCACGTTGATGATTTTAATGGTAAATGAAAATTAATACAAAACCCTATGGACTTACAGTTTAAGGCATATGATTCAGAATAACAATCCAAAGATACTAATATTCGATATAGTAAATTTATACTATGCTGTATACGACGCATTTCAAGGAGTTACCTCTCATCAGCAGCATTAAAACCGAAACATTTGGAAGACCAAAAACCAACCTTATATTAAACAAGAAGTACTCAACCAAAAATACCGAAATAGGAAGCCAAATTTCAGCTAAGGAGATCTACCATGTGCAATACAAGGAATGAACCCTTAGTATTTCTATTATTTTTGAATTTTGCTTAATACTGGTAATTTCTGTAACAAATCAATCCATTACTGACAAAATAAATCATAGTCCAAATAATTTTCCAGTAAAACATAATGCTACTGGAAGAAAAAATAGTTTAAATCCACTCGATTTACACTTTTTGTATTTAAAAAATATGTCAAAATATGCAGTGAAACAGATGAAATTGCCATAAACATCAAAATAACAATGTTCTAATTTTTATTTGAATTATATAAAATTGTCGATAATAATCAAATATAAAAAATAAAGATCTTTTCTTATTACTAAGTTATATCAATGAATATGTAACAGCCAGTTTGTTCCGCCAGTTACTTTGTGCCGGTGGAACATTTTGACTAGCTACTTTGTTCCTCCGGAACTTTTGGACTAGTTAGTTTGTTCCATGGCCAGTTGAAAAGTTCCAGCAGGTCGGAACTTTTCAACTAGCCAACTTGTTCCAGATGTTCAGTTTTGATGCAAATGTTAATTTGGTTATTTAAACAGATGAAAAATGCCAGAATTGTTCACCTAAATAAATAAATACCGGTCCTTTTTAACATGTTATAGAATACTGGAATGTTATAGCAAGTTGTAATATACTGTAACTTTCCAACCAGTCAAGAATTACCAGAACTTTGCAACCAGTCAATAATTACCGGAACTTTCCAACCAGTCAAGAATTACCAGAACTTTCCAACCAGTCAAGAATTACCGGAACTTTCCAACCAGTCAAGAATTACCAGAACTTTCCAACCAGTCAATAATTACCAGAACTTTTCAACTGGTTAAAGAATACTGGAACTTTAAAGCTAGTTTAAAAATACCGGAACTTTATAACTAGTCAAAATATTCCACTACTATATAGCTATTAAAAAAGCATGTTTTCTATGGATGCATGAATAAAATCAATATGAGAAATCTTACAAGTAAACCTAAAAAATATTATTTCTATCAAGTTATGATTTTTTTTAACTTTTTTATTCAGATGAGAAGATTTTAATTATATATGTATAATAATTCTGTTTGTTTGTTTGTTTAGTTGGGTTTTTACGCCGTTTTCAGCACATTTGGCTATTTCGCGGTGGCCAGTTTTTATTGGTGGAGTAAGCCGGAGTACCCGGAGAGAACCACTGACCTTCGGTAGGAAAATGGGCAATCCTTGTCAATTTAGATCGAAGTCGAACACACCCTGCCACAGGTGAGATTTGAACTCAAAACCTCAGTGTTGACAGGCTAGTGATCATTAGTAGTCATGACGAACTACCTAGACCACTCGGCCACCGAGGCCCCATAATAATTCTGAATTAAGACAAAAATGTGGATGGCTGAATCATAGTACTGAATGTTTTACCAGTTAATATAATTGGAAATTTTGGACTAGTTCAAAATGACAGGAACTTTTTGACTAGTTGAAAATTACTGGAACTTTTGGACTAGTTGAAAACTACTAGAACTTCTGGACTAGTTATAAAATTCCTAACCCTCAAATTATCCAAAATTTCCATCAATTTATGAAAATTTTTGACTAGTTGAAAATTACTGGAACTTTTGGACTAATTGAAAACTACTGAAACTTCTGGACTAGTTATAAAATTTCTAACCCTCAAATTATCCAAAATTTCCATCCATTTATGAAAATTCTTGTTTTAGTAGAATTTAAACCATAAGTATCAATTAATGATATTTATTTTATTTACCATGATTCATGTTAATATGCACACATACGCATAAGTTTTAAAACTTTACCTTTCTCCGGAACTTTATGACTAGTTTATAAATTCCGTGTCCCTGGAACTTTTCAACCATGTCTGGAACAAACTAACTAGTTGAAAAGTTCTGGAGGAACTTTTAGGCTAGTTACTTTATTCTGCCCGGAACTTTATATGCCCGGAACAAATCAGCGCTTACAAAAACACAACGATTTAGAAAAAAGGGAACACCGAAACAGAGATTCGAACTATGTCTACAAGTGTTACTCTCAACTCATCCTAACCTTGCGGCTACCATCTTATACTATACAAACGTCGTTTTTAAATATATAAAGGCGAAAGCCTTATGTATATATTTTACCGTATCATATTGATATATGTAAAAACAACATTTAGATATCATCCGATTGGTAGCCGAGGGGTTTCGTCGATGTGTTCTTGAACTATGGCATATAATTTACTTCAAGGAGGGAGTTCGAACCCCAGTCACGGCAAATAGAAATTTGCAAAAATCAAAGGTAAGTTTTTAAACTAATACCATCTGTGAACAGAAATCAGTAAATTAGCCAATTCAAACTTAATGACATTAAGTACACAAAAGGAACAATTGAATATAATTTGATGACTTCATTTCAGTGACGGATTAAAGAAGCGTTGATTCTAGAAAAAGAAACCACGGTAAATGAATAGGCTGACGTCACAGCAGTGGTTTAAGTATTAGAGATACAATGGATAAGCGTTGGTTCTTGAAAAAGAAACCATGAGCCCGGAGGGCGAATGGTTTGTTTTTCATGAACCAACTCTTATCCATTGTATCTCTTACTTAAACTATTGTTGTGACGACTTTTCCCAATTACCTTTCCTTTCTTAATTAGACCCTATTATGTGTGAGTTAAAATTAACTTAATCCTCTTAACTACTATTCAATTAGATATATATATGGTCACGTTGATGATTTTAATGGTAAATGAAAATTAATACAAAACCCTATGGACTTACAGTTTAAGGCATATGATTCAGAATAACAATCCAAAGATACTAATATTCGATATAGTAAATTTATACTATGCTGTATACGACGCATTTCAAGGAGTTACCTCTCATCAGCAGCATTAAAACCGAAACATTTGGAAGACCAAAAACCAACCTTATATTAAACAAGAAGTACTCAACCAAAAATACCGAAATAGGAAGCCAAATTTCAGCTAAGGAGATCTACCATGTGCAATACAAGGAATGAACCCTTAGTATTTCTATTATTTTTGAATTTTGCTTAATACTGGTAATTTCTGTAACAAATCAATCCATTACTGACAAAATAAATCATAGTCCAAATAATTTTCCAGTAAAACATAATGCTACTGGAAGAAAAAATAGTTTAAATCCACTCGATTTACACTTTTTGTATTTAAAAAATATGTCAAAATATGCAGTGAAACAGATGAAATTGCCATAAACATCAAAATAACAATGTTCTAATTTTTATTTGAATTATATAAAATTGTCGATAATAATCAAATATAAAAAATAAAGATCTTTTCTTATTACTAAGTTATATCAATGAATATGTCAAATATGTATGTAACAGCCAGTTTGTTCCGCCAGTTACTTTGTGCCGGTGGAACATTTTGACTAGCTACTTTGTTCCTCCGGAACTTTTGGACTAGTTAGTTTGTTCCATGGCCAGTTGAAAAGTTCCAGCAGGTCGGAACTTTTCAACTAGCCAACTTGTTCCAGATGTTCAGTTTTGATGCAAATGTTAATTTGGTTATTTAAACAGATGAAAAATGCCAGAATTGTTCACCTAAATAAATAAATACCGGTCCTTTTTAACATGTTATAGAATACTGGAATGTTATAGCAAGTTGTAATATACTGTAACTTTCCAACCAGTCAAGAATTACCAGAACTTTGCAACCAGTCAATAATTACCGGAACTTTCCAACCAGTCAAGAATTACCAGAACTTTCCAACCAGTCAAGAATTACCGGAACTTTCCAACCAGTCAAGAATTACCAGAACTTTCCAACCAGTCAATAATTACCAGAACTTTTCAACTGGTTAAAGAATACTGGAACTTTAAAGCTAGTTTAAAAATACCGGAACTTTATAACTAGTCAAAATATTCCACTACTATATAGCTATTAAAAAAGCATGTTTTCTATGGATGCATGAATAAAATCAATATGAGAAATCTTACAAGTAAACCTAAAAAATATTATTTCTATCAAGTTATGATTTTTTTTAACTTTTTTATTCAGATGAGAAGATTTTAATTATATATGTATAATAATTCTGTTTGTTTGTTTGTTTAGTTGGGTTTTTACGCCGTTTTCAGCACATTTGGCTATTTCGCGGTGGCCAGTTTTTATTGGTGGAGTAAGCCGGAGTACCCGGAGAGAACCACTGACCTTCGGTAGGAAAATGGGCAATCCTTGTCAATTTAGATCGAAGTCGAACACACCCTGCCACAGGTGAGATTTGAACTCAAAACCTCAGTGTTGACAGGCTAGTGATCATTAGTAGTCATGACGAACTACCTAGACCACTCGGCCACCGAGGCCCCATAATAATTCTGAATTAAGACAAAAATGTGGATGGCTGAATCATAGTACTGAATGTTTTACCAGTTAATATAATTGGAAATTTTGGACTAGTTCAAAATGACAGGAACTTTTTGACTAGTTGAAAATTACTGGAACTTTTGGACTAGTTGAAAACTACTAGAACTTCTGGACTAGTTATAAAATTCCTAACCCTCAAATTATCCAAAATTTCCATCAATTTATGAAAATTTTTGACTAGTTGAAAATTACTGGAACTTTTGGACTAATTGAAAACTACTGAAACTTCTGGACTAGTTATAAAATTTCTAACCCTCAAATTATCCAAAATTTCCATCCATTTATGAAAATTCTTGTTTTAGTAGAATTTAAACCATAAGTATCAATTAATGATATTTATTTTATTTACCATGATTCATGTTAATATGCACACATACGCATAAGTTTTAAAACTTTACCTTTCTCCGGAACTTTATGACTAGTTTATAAATTCCGTGTCCCTGGAACTTTTCAACCATGTCTGGAACAAACTAACTAGTTGAAAAGTTCTGGAGGAACTTTTAGGCTAGTTACTTTATTCTGCCCGGAACTTTATATGCCCGGAACAAATCAGCGCTTACAAAAACACAACGATTTAGAAAAAAGGGAACACCGAAACAGAGATTCGAACTATGTCTACAAGTGTTACTCTCAACTCATCCTAACCTTGCGGCTACCATCTTATACTATACAAACGTCGTTTTTAAATATATAAAGGCGAAAGCCTTATGTATATATTTTACCGTATCATATTGATATATGTAAAAACAACATTTAGATATCATCCGATTGGTAGCCGAGGGGTTTCGTCGATGTGTTCTTGAACTATGGCATATAATTTACTTCAAGGAGGGAGTTCGAACCCCAGTCACGGCAAATAGAAATTTGCAAAAATCAAAGGTAAGTTTTTAAACTAATACCATCTGTGAACAGAAATCAGTAAATTAGCCAATTCAAACTTAATGACATTAAGTACACAAAAGGAACAATTGAATATAATTTGATGACTTCATTTCAGTGACGGATTAAAGAAGCGTTGATTCTAGAAAAAGAAACCACGGTAAATGAATAGGCTGACGTCACAGCAGTGGTTTAACTTTAAGTAAATTTCCCATAAGGTCCTATGTTAAACTATGTTCGGCTCTGTCGGCCATCTAAAAAATGAAAAGCTATTTGGAATGACTTTTTAGTTAAGTGTTAGAACTTGTCTAGTTTTATCCATCTCGTTTTATTGAATCAATTATTTTCTCAGTGACATTAATATATACATGTATATATATTTATATATCATATCGAAGATAATTATGAAATCATTATTTTCAGTGGCTTTTGACTGACAAAACTTGTCAAAATTTGAAATCATGCATTTATCGAAAACAAACAAACCAACCATATAAATTAGTTTTGCTTATTTTGTATATCAGCACAAATCTTAAAAACGACTAGAAATGCATGCTTTTTAGTTTACCAATTATTGTCCTTTGTTATGTAAAGAACTACACTGCAGACTACAGAATTAAGCTACACCAAAATAATTAAAAGTGTATTACAAATGTTCGTTTTTGTACCATGTGGCTACCAAGCTTTTCTGGGATTTCTGTAATCTTCATTTTATCACTGAAAAGTAAGACTTGCAATTAAAAACATTTTATGTGTGCTGAATTGATGATTACGTTAAACCCTTTGAACTTGAAATATTCATAATTTATATCAATCTAATTAAAAACCGATCTCTCATCGCTCCCGTTTTCTGATATGTCGCTAGGGAGATCTAACGAAACCCGCTTTGAGGTCACACGTGAGTGACCTCGTAGGTGTGTCCTGTTCGACCAATGAAATTGCGGCTTCGGCGATCTTGGAAGTTGATTGTTCGGTAAAGGGATGTAACTCATTTTATTAACGAAGAAATCGCCAGTCCCCAGAATTCAAAACTTTTTTGATTGGCTTATTGATAGGAAGAGAACTCATTTGCATTTCATTATAAATTCATAAGTTCCAGTTCACTCACAGACCTTAAAGCGGGTTTCGTTAGATCTCCCACGCGACATATCAGAAAACGGGAGCGATGAGAGATCGGTTTTTAATTAGATTGAATTTATATCAGTCTATTTTTCTTTCAGATGACACGATGTGCCTTGTTGAAGAGAGTGTTTACGATGGAACCTACGTTGAAACAAAAGCCTTATGGGATGGATTGCGTCTTCTTGAGCAACATGGGAAAGTTGTCATTACTGGAGGTGCTGGGACAGGTAAAAGTACAGTTGGACTAAGACTTTTGCATAATATGAGCGACAAGAATAGATCATATGACATGATTAAATTAAACATAGATGAATTTACAAAACTGATAGAGACAAAGGACAAGATTGTTGTGCTTTTGGACGATATTTTTGGGGAAACAAACAATGTGTATAATAGGGAGAAACATAATCAGATTCTTGATGTGATACACTCTTATATTAACCAAAGAGATGTAAAAGTTATTATTACTATAAGAGAAACTGTCAAGATACAATGTAAGGAGGTATTTGAGTCTCATAAATTATTTCAGTATAATGTTTTTATTGATTTGAATTCCCAAGAGTACAAACTCAGCTTTGATGAGAGACGTAACATTCTATCAAATTACATGAAACAACGAAGAGGTGCAGAGTTTAGTCCGCAAGATGGTTATACTACTCAAGACGGCAAAACTGTTTTAAGTTCGAGAGAAACAAAAAAAATCCTATGGGAAAATCCAGTAAAAGGATTCCCACAAGCAGTTTATCAATTTGTTTATAATGAAAAATACCTCAACCTGGGCAGTAAATTTTTTAATAGTCCAACAGAGGAAACGATGAAGGCGATTGAAGAAATAAGGCAACAAGGATACAATGATAGAACATGTAAGATTCAGTATGCTGTTCTAGTTTCTACAGTTCTAAATAGAAATTCAAATGATTTCGCTTGTAATAGACAATTACAAGTTTCTGAAGTTAATAGTATCATAGAAATGGTTTATGGCACGGCAATACCACTTTCAAAATCAGACGTAGTATACGCTCTTGAAAGTCTGACAGGAAGTTTTTTGGTCAAAGCACCCGACAGGCATTCATACTATTTTCAACATCAAACTTTATCTGAGAGCACATTAAAATCATTTGCTGATATTGATGACCGCAACTTAGAAAAAATAGTATCAATTGCTAGTTTTTCGTTTATTATATCAGTAATGCGTTCAGAAGAGTATTGTCCATTGGAGGGCGAAGTTGTGCTTCTCGTACCACATTGTTTGTATCCTATAATAAGCAATAGATTAGCTGCTCTGTGTCCCTGTGATACGTTTTCAATATTACGCTATGTATACACTATACTTAATAGTGATATTTTTTTAAATAATAAAAGATTAATGATAGATAGTCTGATTAAAGCAACAGAACAACAAAATTGGATCAATCCATGTACACACTACTACCATGAAGAATTTTTTATGTACAGTTCTCTTGGAGAAAGTGTTGACAGAAGAACGCGCTTATTTACTACCATTCTACGAAAAGAAGGATAGATCTGAAATTTATCATCTTATTCTTGCAAAATTAACAGAGAGTTTAGACGATCTTGGTTATTTTTGTCTTCAGTATTTTAAATTACAGTTTATTGAATCAGTATATGAAGGATGCTCACATTTTAATGCTAACGTCATAACTTGTGTCATGGAATTAGCACGAAAGTGTAAAATTCACATTTCGTATGCTCCTTACCCAGAATACATGTTCATGGAACAATATTTGGAAACAAGTTCTGAGGGAACCCCAACGTCTATCTATGGTTTTGCAGGTAGATCTATTTCAAATGAAATGTTATTTGTTCATATCTGTATTATACAAGCTATTTGTAACAACAATCAGTCCGTTTTGTTATATTTTATTAACCAGATGAATGGAAATTCTGAAATCAACTTACTTTTCAGTTTAGATGTTAAATTATCGTATTGTGACATAATTACAGATTTTTCAAATCAACTGGATTGCTTCAAATGGCTGATTAGAAAGGATATTAACTTGAAAAATGAAATCATTTTCAGAATGGCATGCAGGCAGCATTTTATGGACACAGTAGAATACTTTTATGATCCAAATTTTAAAAACAAGGCAGTGATGTATTTTCTTGATACAAGTTGTGAACAACATCATAGGTACGAAAACCAAAACATGTTTAGATGTACAGATCTCTTCCGATTTCTTTTATCAAAATTAGACTACAATGTTGAAATTATGGACAAGGTGACATCAGCTTTGTGGAAAAGGGAAAATTCAGAATTACTCTTTTGTTTGATTGAAACTGTTGACAAGCAATATTTAGATATTGATACAATTTTGACATTGGCATTCAGTTTAGAAGAGGTCAACATTATAATGAAGTTATCGAATGAAGTTTCCCTTGAAAAATTAAATATGGCTTTTCAGTTATCATTTTCCGATACTAACTATCCAATCGTAAGATATGGAAACAAAGAAGAAAAAACTATAGAAATACTTGAATTTCTTCTGTCTAAGAATTCGAATAACCAGTCGTTCAATTTGAAAGAGTTTAGTAAAACTGCAAGCTACCTTTCTGAAAAGGTAATGCTATGGCTTCTTGGCAACGTAGATCATAATTTATTTGACATAAGAACTCTTATGAACACATCATGTAAAAGTGGCAAACTAAAGATCATGGAATCGATTTTAACAAATTCTTATGATGTCTTGTTCGATAAAGGTGAGGCTATAATTGCTGCCTCTAAATTTAAGGAAAGATATTTCTACTTGGATTATACTCCTGATGATAATGTTTGCGTTGCAATGATTGAAAAGATTTGGAACAGTGTGCAAGATAAAGACTTATTCAACATGAAAACAGTTATGGAAAATTCCTTAGAAAATCATTATTTTACTACTGTAATGTGGATTCTTGAACACTGCTTTGATTCCAAGAGTTTTGACATTAGAAAAATCTTTCTCCGATGTTGTGAATGGAAACAAGTTAAACATGTGAAGTGGTTATTTAAAAATGTTGATAACGCTCTTTTAGATTATAACCTGTGTAAAGAAGGAATGTGCAAAACAGCAATTAGGATGATGGGTTCAGGTACAGATGAACGTCAAATTGAATTATTCGAATATTTGCACTCAAAACATAAACTCTCAAACCATGATTTACCTGAACTGATGAACAATATTCTCGATAAAAGTAATATTACAATTGCGGAATGGTTAATGGATAATTACAATCTTAAATACTTTGACGTTGAAAGTGTTATTACACATTGTTGTAAAGATTTTGAATTTCGAGGAGATTTTATAAAAAAAATATTAAGTCATAGGCCATTTATAAATATGAAGACTACAATATTATGTGTCTGTACCAATTGTAAAAGTAATATGCCAGATTGTAAAAGGAGAATCGAATTTATCAATTTTTTATGGGACAATTACAGGGATGATTTTGATATCAATGCAATAATAAATAAAGTATGTAATGAACCTATAGAATTCGCTGATGTAATCCTTTGGATTATCAAAAATGTAGGCCACAGTAAAATCCCTTGTGAAGAAATACTTAACAGATATTGTCAGAAGGGAGACATTAGATGCGTGAAAAGGTTTTTATCAAATATTCCACTTGACAAAGTTAATCCAAAAACAGCAATTCAGCATGCATGTCGCGAGGAAAATAGAGGTATATTTAATTATGATACCGACTCATACCAAGACGTACATATCGTTGATTACTTACATGGACGTATCAGTGGTGATGTTTTTCTCGATTCAAATGGCCTGGAAATAGCCGTACATTATAGAAATTTAAAACTGGTACATTATTTTCTAGAAAAGCGTTATTTCGGTCGTGTTGACTTCAAAAAATTGCTTGGAATGGCTCTTGTAGATGGTGAGAATAAACTTGTTCACTGGATTTTACATAATTTTAAATCAGAAGAATTAGACCTTGACAGAGTGTTCTGTAATGCAGTAGGTGAAATAAAAGAGAACATTTTATGGATTGATGAATCAAGGCTTATACAATGTGCAGTGTTAGCAAAGGATTATGTAAAAAGTAATGTCGTAACATCTGTAATATTAACTGCCGTTAACCAATATCATGATACAATTTTTAATCCATTGGAGAAATATGAAGTTAAAGAGCAGTACAAAGATTTAAAATGGCAACAGCTGAAGCGAAAACAGCTGAAGCGAAAACTTCAACATTGAAGAAATCAAAAGTTATGTGTATAGAATTAATATCGTTCTATGCCTATGCGATGCCTCTGGCCAATACAGTAGACCACGACTAATACAACTGCCTCGGACTCAATACAGGTTCAATATGAAAACGCCTGTTTAATAACCGTATAGTCTTTATGACATGTATTTTTCTAACTAGAGAAATGAAAACTTTATATTTAATTTTTGATAGGCTTATGTCATGTCAATCTAATTAAAAACCGATCTCTCATCGCTCCCGTTTTCTGATATGTCGCGTGGGAGATCTATCGAAACCCGCTTTGAGGTCACATGTGAAAATGAACTGGAAGTTATGAATTTATAATGATATGCAAATGAGTTGATCGCCGAAGCCGCAATTTCATTGGTCGAACAGGACACACCTACGAGGTCACATGTGACCTCAAAGCAGGTTTCGTTAGATCTCTGTAGCGACATATCAGAAAACAGGAGCATTGAGAGATCGGTTTTTAATTAGATTGACGTCATGTAAAGTTGCATTAGGATGTCTCTGTTGATATTCATCGAATGCTTTCTTTGCGTTTCAACATTCTTATAGAAGTAAACTGCATATAATAAAATATTGGAATGATTTTAGGATTATAGAAATCTAGATTCATTACCATTGTCTCTTAATTATTATAAGAAAATGTTTTTGTAAATATCAAAATGTTGCATTGCATACATGTATATTTCTTAATTAGCCTTTATCATATTGAAAAAAAACATACAAAATATTTATGCTGTATGTAAATTAATCCTGCAGCCATTTACTTATAATTCATATATATGACAAAGGTTGAACAGTGTATTTCGTTTCTAATTTTCATTGTCTAGAAAGTTAGAAATAAAGGTTTGATGTAATTTATTTCATTTGTAAATAGCTTATATGGTTTGAAAACAAACGTACATAAAAAACAAAAGAATAATTTCTATAAATAGTATGTTCCTTTCATTTTATAATTTGTTTAATGATTGTTTCATATTTGTCATAGTTTGTTTTTGAAAATTTATATGATGAACTTTTAAATACATGTATTTAACTCATTTGCAGTTTTTAGATAACGCCAGGTTTTCACATATTTGCATATTACATTTTGTTTTACTATTTGAAAGAAAGCAAATATTTTATTATATAAGTATGTACATATTTTCTAATTTTACTCAAAGACCTTCAGTCCTTTTATTTTGATGTACAGCGTTGCCCCCCCCCCCCCCTCTTGTCATTTACTTCAAATTACTGTTAGTTTTTAATAAAAAAAGGTATGCTCTCACATATAGGCTTTAGGGGCATTCACAAGCTTAGTTTGTAAGTAATTTACTTGAAAATTGTTTAAGGACTAGATTATAACCATGGATTATCTCGATTTTTTTAGTTCTCAACAGTTAAATTATACTCTTTATTTCAGCTAGTTGTACCCATAACAATTAAGGGGGTAGGCTTGGGTTAGGCCAAAATTTTCCACTCGTTTAATTTTTTTCATATTTTCGTCATGCATTATATATGTCTCAATACAACACCTGAGAAAATTTTGTTGAAATTCAACCACACGTTTCCTTCACAGGGTTCATTGAAAATGGGCATTTAAGAGCTACCCTTCATTCCATGGAATGACACAAGTTAATGAATATTACTACCTCTCATAGGCATATATGTTTGATAAAAAATAGTTATAATTGTTGAACTGAAGAACAGGGATATAGTCTTAATCAAAAATGAAATATGATGGTAAAATTCATTCTTTATATGCAAATTCAAAGGTAAAAAGTACCAGACATGTTAGCAATTTCGTTAATTTTCAGTTGCCTCATTAAATATTCAAACACTGCTGTAAAAAAAATTTGTCCTTTAATTCTTACAAAAAACTGTTAAAACAAATATCATATATATGTGCAGGGTGTCAAGTGGTCCTATATTCCTATATTTCCAGGCAATTCCTATATATCCTATATTTCACTGAAAATTCCTATATTTTGAAAAAAAAGTTGGAAAAAATATATTATAAGAAAAAGTATTTATAGTGGAATGAATCACAAGTAGGCTGTAGTTGGTTTTAGTGCTTATTAGGAAAAAACCCGTGGAAAATTGTCATTCACGTGACGTGTATAGTTACATTTGTAGCTTTAATCCCTGCATGACAATAAGTGACTTGAACAAATCGTCTGCAAAAGGGGGAACTTCAACTATGGGGGCTGCAGAGGCGTAGACCTCATTTTTCTGTCTGTAAATTGCAGATATTTCTTAATGTGTATTTACTTTTGTTTAAAGTAATAGTTTTTTCATACTATAAAACGTAACAGAACCAAAACTTAACCGGAATTGGAATTTCATTATCGCCATTTTGAAAGTCCTTCTTATGGAACACATCGGAAGTTCAATAGATATATAAATTATTTTTGTTATTCATAAGACAACATGATATCTTCTCCAAACCACCTTTAACCTCTTAACAATGTTTTTACATGACAGGGAGTACACGTAACAGTTATAAATATCGGGGCCGGGAGTAGTTTGTTTCAAGTTCGGTTCAGCATGATTATTTGTTGAATAGTGTATAATGGGGCAAGTACTTTGTTTCATTATGAATGATGATATCTATGCTACTGTTCTTTAAACCGCTTGTTATTGATAAGACAAAACATGATATCTTCTCCAAACTGCCTTTAACCTCTTAAGGGCATACGATACAGTGACAGGGGAGATAATAATGCATCCAAAATGTGCGTGTTGTTTTCGCAATGGCAGACTTATATATACTTAAGAACAAATTACAAAAAACTGTATGAAAATATCTTGCCGTTTGAAAGTTATGTGAATTTTTCGAAAAGTATTAAAATATGAAATTTTATCTTTTTACACGAAGTTTGAAAATTTCGACCGGAAATATCTCGAAAAGTAAATCATGAAGGAATAAATTTCTCTGCATATTCCAAACGTGTACATTGAAATTGACCTTCATTCAAAATTTAAAAAAATTCTAATCGTGGGATCATTACTGTATCGTATGCCCTCAACAACGTTTTTACATGACAGGGAGTACATGTACAACTGAATACCGGAAATTACAGGCGCATTAATAAGTCCAGTTTTCGAAACTTTTAGCCGTAAAGTGTATTTCGTAGGGTATTCATTCCTTTCCAGAATAAATTCACTTGTTTATGCTTTAGATTGTGGCATTAGTTGTGACAGATCGACGCCGAAACCCATAGGAATTATTTTGTACTACTTTCGACTCTGTCGAAATTGCTCCAGCTATTTACTGTAGTGCCCCCTTATTGTTTCAAACAGTAATTGATGTAAAAGGGTAAAATTTTCTGTATACCCTATCAAGTATATATACCCTTATATAAGTTCGACTTGTAGCTTTCTTCGGTTATACGTTTATTAGGTGAACAAAAAACGGTCTTTAGATTTAGTAGTATAGATACTTATTGATCATAGTATTAAGCTAACCTTATGCAGCAAAATTATTTGTTTTTATTAATGTAGGATTTTTTATGTAATTATTTTTTTCCATTTCAGTGAATCTCTCACAGGACAAAGGTTACTTGACTGCAGAGCATTTGTACTATTTTTACATTATGTTGTTAAATACAGAACTTTTTAATATAAACATTATTAAATGTTTTCCAATTATTGTTTTTTATTTCAACTGACCCTGACTGAGCACTGCTGATGATTATTTGTTAGATGAAATATGCATGAACCATGTATCCAAATTGTAATCTTAAGATTGTTTCTAAGTAGGGTCAAAATGTAAATGAAATCTTAAATAGTAAACTACACACAGATTTATTTTTTCCCTTTTTCCCTTGATACTACTAAAAATAGTCTAACAATATTAGGATGAGTGATCTACAGTTGAGACTGATGGGAGGTACAATATCGAAGACTAAGTTTCAGCAAAAATGGTTTCATTTACAATTTAGTTTGTAACATTTAGTTTAGAACATTTTTTTTTTTATAAAAATTGTATTATTAACTTATATTTTAAGTAAAAAGGATGTGAGGTATGGCTGTAGGGGAGGTGGAGGCCATAAATTAAGAGTGAAATTTGGTAGCAATTGTCCTATATTTACCCTATATTTTCAACTTGAAAAATCCTATTTTCATATATAGTTTTGGTCCAAAATGTGTGTTATATGACAAAAAATTGTGAAATTTTAACCACAAGTTTTCACAAAATACTCGATCAATTTTGATATTAAGACATTGAAAAAAAAAGATTTTCCCATAATACTATTTGAAGCTGCATTATCATTCATTATATGTAGTTTATATATGCTATACAACAAAACATGGGTACTAGTATATGATTTAAGGCAAAAAATCTCTAAAACATTCGATTCATCAATTAAATGCTATTTAAAATAATCCTGAAAATGTCAGGAGTGTAACATTTTATGTGTGATGGACTATTACTGTTACAGTATAAGACTAACAGGATAATGTGATATTTAAGCAACCACACACTGAGATGAGGACGAGATAAGCACACACCACAAACGCACACTTCTCAGGGGGCTAATTCTAGATTATATACTACGAATTTATGGGACGAGTAGAAAATTCTAGTAAGGATTTATGAAATTATTGCAAATATTGACTCAGCCCCCGGTTACTTAAACTATCCTTTCGGGTATAACTGTGCCGACAGCACTTGCCAAATCATACCCTGTTCTAACCAGAAAACATTGAAAAACATACCCTGTTCTAGACCGTATAAAATAGAATCTGTTCTAGACCCGGGTTCTAGACTGTATCTTAAACAGTTAAATAAGCGATCCTGTTCTAAGACAAATACTTTTTTTTAGAAAAGACCCTGTTCTCACCAGCAGGGCATGAAAAAGTGACCCTGTTCTAACAAGCAGGACATGAAAACGGGACCCTGTTCTAACCAGCAGGGCATGAAAAAGCGACCCTGTTTTGCGGCACACTCATACCACTAAAAATATAGGAAGTAACCCCCCCCCCCTTCCCCCCGGGGACTCAGCATTTTCTTCATTTTGAGCAGCTTTTTCATCATCGTAATATACATTTCATATTTGCCACTGGATGTTCACCAATAATTCATCAATATATCAAATCCTACCTAATGATCGATTTTGTACATATTTCGAAAGAGTTTTAGATTCATTTCGTCTAATGTGAGGAAATTTTGTACGTCATAGTTCCTATTGTTTGACGTCAAGAAAAAAACATCAATAGGAGTTATCTCCCTTACCCCAGGCCTACCCCCTTAAATGTGGTCTTTACCACATTTGTGTGAGAAATAATTTTTTTTTTATGAAAAAAAAATCAAGACTTAACAATGATTCTTATTGAATATTGTTTTGTATAATACTATGTTGTATTATGCTTTATTTTATTGTTATGCACTTAGATTGGTGACCAACAAAAAATAAAATCATCTTTTAAGATTGTTCTCATTCTAGCCGAATAGTTACTAGAAATTCACTTGGGCATCTGTCAGTTAACCGGCAAATATAATGAACCTGACTTTACCCAAAAGCAAGTCCAAATGTACCTGCGTCCGTCCATAGTCTTGTACTGTGTACTACAAACCGTTTTTATGACATTGATTTTGTATGATTATTCACCACTGCAAGAAGATGTTTTTTTTAATATTGTTAAAAATTCTAATCTGAATAAAATTAAAAAAACTCTCTCCAAATACTAAAAACAAGAAAAAGAAACCTTCAACCACCCACTAGAAATAGGTGCGTGAAAATGGCGTGAGATTGAACTAGTTAAGATAGCACGCAACGCTCTTCCTTAGCTCTATTCTTAAATTGTTGTTAATGTACAGTTCGAGTTTGGACCTTTCTGTTCCAAGTCAGACTATCATCACTCTGTTGTGTTTATGTTTGTGTCTTGTACTCTTTTACATTAATTTTTTCTGCGGTTTGTCTATTGGGAGGCGTTGATAGATTTGTATGTTATTGTTGACCTTTGCTGATATTCATTTTGTTGTTATGTCGCCTGCGAATAGGGCACATAGGGATCACTATCTGTCGTCTTTCTTCTATCCTCAACTACTCGTAAACCGCTCCAAGGGAATTTGATGAAACTTTCTCTGTGCATTAACCTTAACCCATATATATTTCATTTTTAGAAAATTTTAAACAATTTTTTGTAAAAATTGACATTTTTGGAAAAAAAGGGGGGTGGGGTCGAAAACTTCTATCCTCAACTACTCCATAACCACTCAAAGGAATTTGGTGAAACTTTCTCTGTGCATTAACCTTAATGCAAAGGTGTGCATATATATTTCATTTTTAGAAAATTTTAATATCTTTTGTAAAAATTGACGTCCGCAGGCGACACATGTCTTCCTTGGATTTGTTTGTTTGTTTGTTTAGTTGGGGTTTTACGCCGTTTTCAGCACATTTGGCTATTTCGCTGCGGCCAGTTTTTATTGGTGGAGGAAGCCGGAGTACCCGGGGAGAACCACCGACCTTCGGTAGGAAAATATGGCAATCCTTGTCAATTAAGATTGGAGTCGAACACACCCCGCCACAGGTGAGATTCGAACTCACAACCTCAGCGTTGACAGGCTAGTGATCATTAGTAGTCATGACAAACTACCTAGACCACTCGGCCACAGAGGCCCCGTCTTCCTTGGAAGACTCACACATTTTTTATTTAAAAATATCGACAAAGATACCAACGAGGGCGGGGAGAGCCCACACAATAATAATGGTGTTCCCCGCTAATTAGTAATATGGTGAGTTTTTGTATAAACGCGTTTGAACAAGCTTGGGTTTGCTTTTGATCCGAGTTGCTGAACTACTTTTTAGTTATTTTTGTTAGCTCACCTGGCCTAAAAGGCCATGTCATCTGTCGTCCGTCGTCGTCATCGTAAACTTTCCTTTAAAGATCTTCTCCTCTTTAACCATTGGATCAATTGGACCAAACTTGGCAGCAATTGTCCTCTTTCAGAATTGTAACTGATGACCCGGCTCGTCATCTAAGATAACCGCCAGAGCCGAACATAGTTTAACATAGGACCCTATGGGAAATTTACTTAAAGATGTTCTTTTCTGAAACCACTTGGCCAAAAGAAAACTGAAACCCAAAGGCCATGTGAGCTTTTGTCACCGCTTGGCATCCGTCGTCCATTCGTCCTCTGTCGTTCGTCCGTCCGTCGTCCGTCAACTTTTCACATTTTTATATTCTCCTCTGAAATCATTGGGCCAAATGAAATTAAATTTGGCAGCAAGCATTTATGCGAGTTCCTTAATAAAGTTTGCTCATTTCGTCCAAATCGGACAACAAACATGGCCACCATGGGCAATTGTTGATTTTGATTGGCCGAGTTTTTAAAAATCTTCTCTGAAACTGCTAAGCCAAATGGAACAAAACTTGACAGGAAGCATATAAAAGGGAGGTCCTTTATAAAGTTTCCTCATTTCGTCCCAATCGGACTACAAATATGGTCGCCATGGGCAGTTCTTGTTTCTGATTGGCTGATATAAAAAAATCTTCTTTGAAATCGCTTGGCCCAATGGAACTATACTTGACAGGAAGCATATATGGGAGGTATTTACAAAGTTTCCTCATTTCGTCCCGACCGGGCAACAAACATGGCCGTCATGGGCAATTCTTGTTTCTCATTGGTTTGTTAAATTTTTTTCTTTCTTTCTGGAACTGCTTGGCCAAACGGAATGAAACCTGACAGGAAGCATCTATGGGAGGTTCTTTTTAAAGTCTCCTCATTTTGTCCCGATCGGACTACAAATATGGCCACCATGGGCAGTTCTTGTTTCTGGTTGGCTGATATAAAAAAATCTTCTCTGAAATCACTGGACCAAATGGAACGAAACTTAACAAGAAGCATATATGGGAAGTCCTTTATATAAAAAAATCTTCATTTTTTCCCGATTGGACTATAATTATGGATGCCATGTGCAGTTCTTTTTTGGCTTATATAAAATAATAATCTCCTAAGAAGTCGCTTGGCCAAATGGAACGAAACTTGACAGGAATCATCTACGGGAGGTTCTTTACAAAATTCCTATTTTTTTTCCTGATCGAGCAACAAACATGGCAACCTTCATGACCTTGGGGAATTCTAGATTTTCATGGGTTGGCCAAAACTGTCAACCAAACTTGACAGGAAGCGTCTATGGAATAATTTTTTTTCATCCTGATTGGACAAGCATGACTGGCATTGGCAATTCTTGTTTCTGATAGGCTGACTATAAAGAAATCTTTCTCTCTGAAACCGCTTGGCCAAATGAAACGATACTTGACAAAAAATTTTTTACGAAGTTTTCTCATTTTGTCCAGATCATGCGACAAACATGACTGCCATGGGCAATTATTGTTTCTGTCAGGTGAGCGATACCGGCTCAGCCCTCTGAGCCTCTAGTTCAGAATTGTATCTTGGACCCAACCCGTCATCCAATATGGCTGCCAGAGCCGAACATAGTTTAACATAGGACCCCATGGAAAATTTACTTAAAAATCTTGTCTGAAACCACATTGCCAATTGGAACAAAACTTAGCAGCAATGGTCCCTATAGTTAGTCCTCTTTCAGAGTTATATCCGAATAACACACGTCATCAAAGATGGCCACCAGAGCCGAACATAGTTTTAAATAGGACCTAACGGGAAAAATTAATGATAGATCTTTTTGTTTGAAACCAGTAAGCCAGTTGACTTGACAGCAATGTTCCAGGCTGCCAGTCAAGATGGAAATAGTCCAGGTGAGCGATACAGGCTCCTCGGAGCCTCTAGTTTTTCTATTCACGCTGTAGTTTTTATCTGATTTGGTTCTCCGGGATTTTTCACGCCCTGTCCTATTCCCACGTTTACACCAACTCAGTTGATGTTTGTGTGAAAGGTATCTCCCCGTGCTTAGCTCTGTCCATGTATGGATTTGGCTTCACCTGTCTTGTCATTTTGACATTTTAAATCTTGTCTTCAGCTTTTTGGATTGTTGTTTTGGTTTTAAACATTTTATGTCTTGAACTCAACTGATGAGTCGTAATTTGACGAAATATACACATATTTTGCATCAAAATTGGTAATTTATCATGACCACCTATGCTGGTGGATTCCAAGTCCACTAAGGCATAACCGGCCAAGTTGCTAGTTTTTTTTTTATGCTAGCCTAAAAGCGATACTTCAAATTAACTGTTGGGAATATGATAAATTTTGGGAAAACTAAGGAGTACCTCCCTAATGCATGGCTCTGTCCTTAGATGGTTTTTGCTTTACATTTTTGGTCATTTGATTTTCAAGTTGTGGGTTTTTGTTATCAACATTTTAGACGTTTAACACAACTGATGCATCGTAAATCCACGAAATGTGCATATCTTGGGTATCAAAACTAGTATCAAAGAATTCATCATACAAGCTTTAAGTGGATGCATTTTGAGTGTTTAACTTCATCTGTTGTTATTGTGACAATTTCGTTTAAACAAAACCGAAGACAAAGGTTTTTTTTAAAGCTAAAGATCTTTTCTTGGTTAACATGTTTTATAATTTACACACGACACGTTTTTGTAAGATAAACAACATTTAATTGTTTGCGTGACTTTTTTTCGGAATAATTACGTAATCTATCACATCATGACCTTTATTTTGATTCTCCGCAAATAGGTAAATTCATCTTGTTTGTTGATCTTTTTCAATCTATGGTCACAACATCCTAAACAACATTTCAGAAGGTGTTATGTTTGTCGTTTTGGAGGTTGAACACTTGTTAGGTATTCTTCTAAATTTCGGTTGATTTTCGCTGAGTGTCTATAGAGTTTCTATGTTTGACAGTGGTCATAAAAACGGAAGAGGCGGTTTGATTTCAACAAAATTCGTCCAACTCACCGCATATTATTTGTGCTTGTTTCAGGTCTTGAATATATTGATCTATATGTCATGTATTATCTTTTAATTTCTTAATTTTCCCAACTTTTTGTAAAATAATGCTGTTTCCACCGATTTATAAACTTGGTTAATTTATCTGGACCATTTAAGCTCATCACATGGTGAGGGATTTGTCACTTATTGAAGATAATGGGGTGATCCTAGATGTCTATTTCTGCCTTTTCAGTTAAAAGATTGAACGTTGTCTTCTTGAAATTTACTATTCTTTATCACATGAGACATTTTTGAAGCAGATTCAAGGACAAAATAAGAATGAGTCTCACATAGATCACGTAGATAGGAATTGTTGTGTATTGTTTTTCTAGTTTTCCTCAATAGTTTTACAGTTATGATTAGGTCTTTGTTATTCATATTAATTTACAACCAGAAAACGTCTGCTGTTTGAGATTCGTACTTTCTCACTGGCGAGCGAATTCAGAATTCTTACATAGTAATTAAAAGTTTACCAGTGGACAACATTAAGATATTAGATAAATGTGAATTAGACAACTCTAAAAAGTCTTTAAAAACATTTTCAGAAAATGTTATTTTTATTTTATACCTGATTGAGATCACACAATGAAAAATTGTAACCAAAAGTAATTTTAAACTGGCATTTATCAGTCTCAATAATAACGAGTAATAACTGTAACAGTGAACTGTTACGAAGTCTCCCAAACGAAGTAACTGATATCTCGAATGCCTTACATTGTATTCAATAAATTATTTGTTTTTCAGAGACTGAAATGGGGAAATTGTTCCTATAAAGTGTATGCATACTTAATGGAGAGGTTACGTGAAAATCGTGATATGGGTATCGTTTTGTGACCCGAGTTTTACTGTCATACAATGTCACACTTGATCAACTTCTGCTTGTTGACATGCTACATTGACAGAGATATATCCCAATATGTCTGAACCGTTTACGAGAACTGATTTTATTGTATGGTGTAATAAAATGCATTCGGTTTCATTAAATAAAAGTAATAAAAACGACTTCTTACCTGCCGTGATAAGTCCCCCAACATCAAGTCAGTGTAATTTGAATCATATTTATATAATTGCAACACAAGAACTTTTTTCAATTTATGACTGAGCAAATGAAATGACATCTATTTATATACATATTATGTCTAGTACATTGATGTCTTCCTTGTATCAATATTATATTAAATCTACAATATGATGTAAAGAAAGAAAATAAAATAATTAAAAGATAAAACACCATATCAATAATAAAAAAAAATATCTGAGTTCCATATTAACCCAATAAAATTAAATCTATCTATAAAGAAAGACAACTCTTAATTTATTTTTAACACAAGAGAAAAAGAACCAACTGGACAGTCATGATCCCCGGCCAAGAGCAATGCATTTAGCGGGTTAAAAAAATATACATGTATTTACATTTAAATTTGAGATGGACGGGTTTATAGTTTAAAAAATTACGCTATAACACACCCGCGAAATCGCAGAACGAAATCGCTGTCATCTTTTGATTGATATCACCCTGAAACAAAATTTCTTCTCTGAGTAAGTGACCAACTGGAGTCAATAATAACAGGATTTCATTCATTTGCATAAGGGCGAGGCAAATTTCAATATACATAAAAAAAATGTAAGGTTATGGGATACGCATTAATGAACTTATAAAGGCCCCTTTAGCCCTTTTATTTTGGAACCGGTGAAAGATACAAAAAAAATTCTGCAGTAAGTTTTGTTAGGTTTCTCATGAGGATTCATTTTATTTTGAAATTCATCAAATCCGATGAAGAATTAAGGTATGTGTCATTCGGTGCTTCTTACCATGGGGAATAAGAAAATATATGGTTTAGGGATGGGGATTTTAACGGTTTATGAGATAATTGGACATTATTGATTTATGGGGGTGAGGATCATCTACTGAAAGGATGAAGTACATGTCATTTAATGCGTTTTGTTACGGAGAATAATAAAATATATGAATTAAAGCTATGGATTTTAAATGCATATGAAATTTGTCAAAATTATCGACTTTGGGGGTTGGGATGACCCCCCCCCCCCCCCTAGAGGAACGACGTATATGTCATCTAATAGGTGTTGTCACGGTGTATAATAAAATATGTGATATGAGATGGTTATTGGTCACTCTCGTAGAGTTTTTCGATGAAAAAGAAATTTCCCCATAGGATCCTTTAGTAAACCCCTAGCGGTCAATTTTCTATTTGATGGTCTTTATCTGGAAAGTGACCACGAGGTTTAAAAGTATGTGCAATGGTCAAAAGCTAACTCTTTACCTTAATATAGTTGACCGATAATCGGCATTACTTGAAACTGAGCGTCTAAATTGTTGGTAACGCAGGATTCATTGGCCCAAATAACAGACCTTAAATGTGGTGATGTACGTCTTTTTCGGATACACGTTTTGGTTAAACTTTCCTCGAATCTTTATCATTTTATTGAATCTTAAAGTAAAGTTACAATAACAATTTATTTACTTAGATTTTAATTTTTTTTCTCTAACAAGATAACTCTGAGCGTTTGCAATTTTATACTAAATAGACCTGCATATGTATTTTAAAATTTTATTCATTTTAGGCCACACCAAATTTATTTTTAGTTTTTGGATTTTCTATGGTGCGATCGAGTGAAATCTTAATTTTATTTTTTTTCTTGAGTTTTGTAATAAGAAGTGTAATAATATCACAATTTAATGCAACTCAATGTTTTATAATCGTCATGTTTGAACTTGATTTCGTTTTTTGGCTCACCTGACCTATAAGTCCATGTGAGCTATTGCCATCAACTGACGTCCGTCGTCATTCGTCGCCGCCCGACGTAAACTTCCCTTTAAAGATCTTCTCCTCTGAAACCACTGGGCGAATTGGGACCAAACTTTGGGAGAATGGTCCATGGGTAGCCCCTTTCAAAATTTTGTCCGGCATCCCCGACTTCCAACCGACATGACTGCTGTTACCAAAAATAGAAAAATGGGGGATGAATTTCAGGAATCTTTTTTGAAACTACATGGCCAATTGGAACCATACTTCGCAGTAATGGCCCCTAAGAGGTTTTCTTTCAGAATTGTGTCCTATTACCTGGACTGTTAACCAAGATGGCCTCCAAAAACGAAATTAGTTTAACATAGGACCCTATGGTAAAATTCATTTAAAATCTTGTGTAAAACCATTTGACCAATTGGAACTAGACTTGGCAGCAATGTTTCTTAGATGGACTTTCAGATGTATGATTTCTGATGACCAGGACAGTGAACCAAGATGACTGAGACATCCGAACTTAGTTTAATATAGAACCCTATAGGAAAATTCATTTAAAAATCTTCTTGTCTGAAGCAACTTTGCAGCAATGATCCTTAGATTGTTCTCTTTCAGATTATGTCTGAAGACTCAACTGTCAGTCAAGATAGCCACCACAGCCAAAGTTAATTGAACATAGGACTCTATGAGAAAACCAGTCAAAATGACTGCTACACTTAAATTTTAGTCCTGCTCCAGGTGGACAAGTTAAATCCAGGTGAGCGATACAGGCTCTTGCGAACCTCTAGTTTTAAGATGACAGATTACCAATGCAATTTTTGTACGTTTGACACATCTGAATTTGACAACGTACACTCTTCCACAAACTCCAATTCCAACGAGAGACTACGGACACCATCAGATGATAAATATAAATTAAAGGCGTAATTTTCAAGATCATCCGACAACACACACACCACTCTGTTAAAACCATCATTCCAAATGGAAACAAAAGATATATTCAAGTTGTAGACATGGAAAAGTCCATCGAGCTTTTAGTACAATGAGAACACAGCACACCATCACCATGTTTTACTTTAAATTGATCTTGCAACTCGTGATTTGTCTAGAATTTGTATTTACACGAAGGACATTGAAAATAAGTTTTCGGCATGAATTCTTTTATGCCTTATCATTCCATTTGGTGGTAAACATATAAGTTTCACGCTTGCGGACAGTTGGATTACTTTTTTCTTTCTTTTCTGTATCGATGTCATTATTTGACACCTCCAGTTTCATATCTGCAAACCGAGAATTATTGTCATGCCTACATATATTGCAGCCATATTTTCAGACTGAATATTTTAATCTTTAATCACATTTTAAACTTAAATTTAATCGTCCATAAATGCTTTTGAATAACTGATTTTAGAAACGAAAGTACTTACTGCTAATTAAAAAATATTTTCGATGTTATCTTATGTTTTTATTATATGAGCGAAGTGTCGCACCTACGTGAGCCATGTGCCGCATTCATTTCAATTTACAGTAGCCAAGGAAGATTATGAATTTTTTGTATTTGGAAAATTATCTGGTATAATGTAATTACTGCCTTTTTTTAACTGATTTGGTTGTATGGTTTATGTATTGAATGAGCTTTAAATTTAGTTTCTTACCTTTTAATGTGTTTCCTTGTCTTCAATTTCACGAAAAGCTTCTAAACACACGTGCACGAGCTTTTTATTAATTACAGGTAAAATATATGAAACACAATTTCGATAAATATTCGGTAAATATGTGGCGACTTAGTTTTCAGTATTTCAAAGTTTATATTGTCTCTTCTTTTTTTTAAATTGCAAATTTTCATGGAGACGTAAAAATCTATACCAGCCAAGTTCGCAGGTTATAGAAACCTATGATTTTTCTCCTCGTGTTGCATGTGGAAGTAGTGCTTTTGTTTTTGGCGTAAATCTAAAATTTCATTATTTGTCGGATACCTTCTTGAAAGGTCTTGCATATTTGCACTATAATAAAAACATGGTTTCAATTGGTCATTTTCAATTAAACCGGTCAGCCAATTTCATCAATGAACAGGTACGAAGAGGCTGATGAAGGTGATCATGGTGATCAAAAGATATAGGTGACACATATTTAAAAAAAAGCGCATCCTATTTCAATATTCGAGAAATGTTTTAAAGTATAATTTTTTCCAAAACTTTTTACTCACATTTCAAACTCTAACATTAAAATTTATTGATATGAATAAGCTTAATTTTTCATCAGATATTTGAATTTTAGACATTGGCGAAAATAAATTTGCCCAAAAAGGCATTTCAATCGAGTACGCTTACATCGCATTTCAATTTTTAAACTTGTAGTCAAACTAAAAAGTATAGATCATCTGCACTCGAGGCATTTATTACAGTATTTTATAGTTTATTTAAATATATCTTTTCCGGTTCACTGAGTTGCAGATAAACAAGATGCATAGTATGGGGTCAACAAAAATATGACCGGATTGACCTAAATTTAAACTCCAGGTAAATATCACACTGTCCGTTTACCTAGCTTGAGCATAAATTTACAAACTTAAATAAAATAAACTGAATTAGTCAGAGAAGGTTATATGAAAAAAATGAATGAAGAAAACCATCTTATTTCTGAGAAAGCAATTGATATAGAAAATGGCATAAAGGAAACATGCGAAACAAAGCGAGACAATGGTTTGAACAAAGAATTTTCAGCAGGCTTGCAGGTAGACTCTTTTGGTCTGTTCGGAAGACCTTCATTCCTTCGTGCAAGATGGTGGAAAAGAAAAAGAACACAAACATTTTCATGGATTGGAAAAATTCTTTCAGTATTGATTTATATAGCATATATGATCTACGCAATATGGTATCACCCAGAAAACGTTATGCTACTCGTTTTCGATTGTTGCATTTTGATTATTTGGGTAGCTGCACATGCTGAAAAATCAAAAAGGATTCTGATCATGGCAGGGAAGAAAATTGTCAAAGCCAATGAAAAGCTTAATGTCAAGATACCTTTCCTGAGGAAGTAAGTAAACTGTCTAGTTTATCTAATGTGTTGAAGGAATATAGTTTTTTTATGCATGTTCGATAATTTTATAAGACTTTCTTTTTTCCGTCTTAATACAATTCTTTCTATGATAACTGGTATAAAATGACAGAGTAATTAGTTCGGAAAAACAATGCTGCAAAGATAGCTGAATTCGAATTTCTAATCGCTTTTTTGTCGTCTCCCGTGTTTCTAGATATACCGTTTGACACAAATATAACGAAAGAAAGGCAACTCAATATTCGCTTATCAAATTCAGTAAACATTTCTTAAAAACAAAATCTTAACAATGTGCACACACTATTTTTACGAACATATATATTAGGAGCGAGTAGGAAAGTATTACACAATAATACCTATGGATTTCGGCGTCGATCTGTCACAACTAATATCACAATCTAAAGCATATACAAGTAAATTTATTATGGAAAGGAATGAATACCCTACGAAATACACTTTACCGCATGTCAATAACCCTTAAAAGTTTCGAGAACTGGACATATTAATGCGCTTGTAATTTTCGGTATTCAGTTAGAAGTGATGGAGCAAATTTTCACCGGGAAATTTTAAACAAGAAACAATTTCTTATTTTGTAAGCAACGTACTATTCAAGTACAATTTTCTAAGACAGCTTTTATTTGAAAAACATGTCAACATATCAGTGCCCGACTTGGGAAAATTAATTTTATATTTTTCCTAAATTTTTGAAAATGACGAATTTAACATTGGAGTAAACGATTCAGATCAACTTTTTGTTGGGTTTTATGGAAGAACAAATTTCGCACATAAGCGATTTAAACAAAATTACACATTTTGTTGATTGGTAATTATATATTTCTTCCTGTAAGATTTTTCATCTTTTCGTTTATTTGTATATTGTATATTTTCAGAATCATCACAACAGTTATATTGTTAAGTATATTTTGTTTCCTGATATATGACTGGTACCACGATTTGAACAAACTGGTACCGTTTGGGGGACTTGTATTTTTACTGCTGATGGTATTTATAACTTCACGATCACCTACAAAGGTTTGTTGTTTTATTAGATTTTTTGAAATTTCTAAAAAAAAAAAAACATTGATCATTCTGGATAAATTTCGACTGAAGATTACAAGCTATAAGTAAAGTCAAGAAATACCAAAGGGATATTCGAAGGATAGAAAAATCGTAACAACTGACAAACTCCGGAGAACAACGAAGACAAGACCAAAACAATACATGCACTACAATTAGAAACTAAAAACATATGAACAACATGGACCCCACCAAAAAACCGGGGGTAGACTCAGGTGCTCCGGAAGAGTAAGCAGTCTCTGCTTCCTGCAGGACACTCGCCATGCTGTCCATGTCAAATCCGGTATGAGGAAGGGATAATATCAATGGAACAGGTCCATTTTCATTTGGGAAACGGTTTTTTCATACCTGTCAACCAAATCATGATGGCGCCCATAAAACTTTAATAAGGATGACTTCAGCTTAGGAGCAACGTACCCCTGTCTGAGCAACTTATCTGTCAGAAGCTGGGCTCTGTCCAGGAACTCAATGTATATGTCACAAACTATGGAATAACGTATGCGTTGTGAAATATATACTCCATATAAGAATCACCTGCAGTACATTGTAGATTTTTGTTTTAAATGATACGACAACATTTATTATAATGTGTTGAAAATCGGTAGATACTTTCAGTTATCAAATCTTTGAACATGTTGAAAATTGATACACAGAATGCGTCATTTTTTCTTCTGTTTTAGGTAAAATGGACACCAGTTATTTGGGGATTGATCCTGCAGTTTGCAATGGGTTTGTTAATTCTGCGTTGGTCACTAGGTTATGCAACGTGTAAATTTATTGGAGAACAAATCACCATTTTCTTCTCCTACACTGATGTAGGGTCTATTGAAGTGTTTGGTGAAAAGGGATTAAAAGACCATCCTGTTATATTTAAAGTAAGCTTACAGTTTGATGGCAATGAATACATGGGTACATGAGTCAGAAAGAATAATTTTACCCTCGCTGTATTAGTACATATTCGCCGAGGACACAAATTCTCCGCAATCCCAGGCATTAAAACCCATTTCGTGTGAGAACATGTTGTTTTCAGAAATATCCATATTGTTGTTATTCCTGAATTGTATAGTATACCACATAGCAATTTCTTCAATGAAATGCTCGTTTTGTTTTACTTAAGTCTTACAAATTTACGGTTTGCTTTGTCTATCGTTTTCAACGGAGATGGTTTTAATTTTATTTTAAGCCAAATAGAACCTAAGTATATATGAAAATTGATAGAAAAACATTCCAGTGAAATTTAAATTTTTCTCCTTATCATCATTTACAGTGGAATATTTGACAAAAATGTATATACATGTATCGAAATTTTTACCAATATAAATTTTACTCATATTTATCTGAAATGAAAACTTTTGATTTTTTTTTCGAAAATTGAAAAAAAAATATCGAGCCATATTCATAACTAAATAATTTTGCAATTTTATTAAATTAAAAAAAAACTTTGTCACAATTTAATTGTTTATATATTCTATATATTGTATGCAAACTATATCAAATTCAACATAGATACAAATGTATAACAGTGTGCGATTGTTAGATAAAAGTATGCAGAAATATCACACTTAAAATATTTATAATATCATCCTAAAAATTTTAAACTGTCATTAAAAATCGTAAAAGTTTAGTGCAATACGTATGTTTCAAATAATGTATTATTTATAATAATGTACTGTTTTATTTTAGGCTTTACCAGTGGTTATATTCTTCAGTGCCATTATTAATATTTTGTACTATCTCGGCGCTATGCAAGTTATAATACGAGCCATTGCCCGTGTACTGAAATTTGCAATGAAGACATCCCCATTGGAATCTTTCGCTACATCGGCTCATATTTTTGTTGGTCATGTAAGTTTCTTATTATATTTTTAATAAAAGAATTTCTAGATAACCTTTGTTATAGACATATCTTTGTGTTTTAATTTTTGAAATTTTTGCGACGCGTTAGCTAGTAAACGGGAATATTTGTACCCATTAAATCAGACATTGGTGTCGGCAAATTAAGTAAGGGTGAATATTTCCTGCAACACCAACGCGGAAACTGTCTCATAGCAAGTTAATATAATCCATAGAAGAATCAAGTCTGATGATGTGTTAATTTTAGTAAGACACAAAAAATTACTGAAGATGTCTATTCTTAATAGGCAGATAGAAACTGAATGTCGGACAATAAAATCATGATAAACCTTAAAATATGTGGAGTGATGTAATCAACAAAGACTGAACATTTAAAAGTTCATATTAAAGTTTTAGAAAAAATGTTTATAAATCACCCTGCAAAATTTCAGATAATGATATAAGTTATGTACATGCCCTTTTTTCTAAATCTCTTTTTACTATACATTGAAATGATTAAATATTTTACAATTTATAGATTGAATCAAGTATAGCATTAAAGCCATTTTTAAATGACATATCAAGATCCGAACTAAACACTATCATGACAGGTGGATTTGCAACGGTTGCTGCTACTGTACTTGGAGCGTACATAGAATTCGGGGTAAATATTCGTAGTGTTGATTGCAAATATAACATATAACTGGTTAGCATATGTTTTATGAAAGGTTTTAATTGTTTTTTTTTACAGAAAGGTAAAAGAGATATGTGGTATACCAACGAAACAATGACCAAGATCCGGAATCCGAAAAGTGTATTTCTTTGCCAGCTTTCGCAACTCATTATACTGAATTATTTTACACATTCATATCACACAGGATCTTGACAGACATATACGTTCAAACTCTAACTAACCTGAACTTATATCAACCCCATAAAGCCTGACAAAGTCTTTCCAAGGGGACTTCCGGTCTATCTGTTCATGCATGCTAAACATTCTCTTAAGTTCAAAATATGTTGAATCATCTCATATTTCTTCTGGGCATGTAATATTTTAATTACTTGTGAATAAAAAACGATGGCACAAAAGATCTACATTGTATTAATAATTCGTTAATGTCAACGATTTAACAGTATAAATTTATGTTAAATTTTAAGCTGAAAGCTATATTTACATGTGTATCTAGGTTCCAGCCAACCATTTGATAGCTGCGTCATTTATGTCTGCACCGGCAGCATTGGCTGTGTCTAAGTTGGGATGGCCCGAGACCGAGGAAGTAGAAAATGTGGATATGGAAAATATAAATTTATACTCAGGGTATGTTAAAAATCTATACCTAAAATATATGTGAAAAAATAAAGGAAGAAATGTGTGTTAAATATCCTTCTTAAGGATGCTCGCTGGTCATCTTTTGGTCTTTTTGTCAGATTTTCGGAATCCTCGTGTTTTATCCATTTCTTAAACATGAAATTTTTTGCCCATGAACCCCCACTTCAATCATATATACATAAAACATCTATTTCAAATCCTATTTATTTCCTATCAGATCAGCGATTATCCTTAAAACTCCAGTTGGAGCTAGCGAATGTCAATTACATGTATCTATTATCTGAATGACCTCAAAATCAACAGCTATAGATCACTGCAGACTATTTTAAATACATCTGTGGTGTATATGAATATATACTCTCTCAAAAAAGAAACGCAACATCAGATTATCTTTTTGAAATATTATTTTTCCGGACAAATAACCAATAAATATCAAAATATATGTACACATGATCATAATTACACCTTCATAAAAAGTTTCCAGGTACAATCATTTAAATTCATCCACCCGTAAACGACTTTGGTCGCAATCTGGGACACCCTACGATTTACGCATTGCCAAAAACTGGGTCGACTTTCACGTGCAAATCATGGGTTATTTTTTAGCTCAGTCAGTCGGTATAAAAACCCGGTATTTCTTTTCATGAATGCATTCGTAAAATAAAATTCTGATGAGGTGACGCTATGCCAAGGTTAGACGCTGCTACCCGGAATATCGCTATCGGACGACTAGAGGCCGGAGAATCACAGAATGCTGTTGCTGTAACGTACAATGTTCATCGTAGCACAATTTCACGCCTTTGGGGACGCTACCTGCAGCTTGGTACTACGACAGATCGGCCACGTTCAGGGCGCCCGCGTGTTACAACCGGGGCGCAAGATCGTTACATCAGACTTTTCCATCTGCGGAATAGGACTATTGCTGCAACAGAAACAGCTGTAAATGTCCCTGGGTTGCGCCGTATATCAGCACAGGCAGTACGCAATCGGTTACGTTCTCATGGATTGAGGGCAAGAAGACCTTACTTTGGAGCAACACTGAGACGCCAACACCGCCGAGCGAGGGTTAGATGGTGTACTACAGTTCGTGCATGGAATTTACAGAACTGGAGAAGAGTATGGTTCAGCGATGAGTCACGTTTTCAACTGGAAAAGCGAGATGGTCGCATACGTGTGTATAGGCGCCGAAACGAACGTTTTGCGCAAAACTGTGTTGTGGAGAGAGACAATTTTGGCGGAGGCAGTGTTATGATGTGGGCCGCTATTTCTTATGCCAGAAACACACAGCTGATACATATCCAAGGCAATCTGAACGCTGTTAGGTATAGAGACGAAATTTTACGACCTCATTTATTGCCCGTAATTGACATTCGGAGAGAAATTTTTCAGCACGACAATGCCCGACCACATACAGCACGTGTAACAGTAGACTTTTTAGAACAACAGAATGTCAATGTGATCCGTTGGCCGTCACGATCACCCGATCTTAATCCAATTGAACATTTGTGGGATGAAGTGGATCGGCGCGTGCGCCAACGACAACCACCACCGCAAAATCTGCAACAATTACAGCAGGCACTTCAGTTTGAGTGGCAAAGGATACCGCGTGTTCGAACTCAGCGTTTAATTCAATCTATGCCAAGAAGAGTCGGGGCTGTGTTACAAGCAAATGGTGGACATACCAGATATTGACAATTTATGAGTGATTTATTGACAATATGTGACAAACTGTGATATTCCAAGGTAAAAGAACTCATGAACAAGAAGTGTGCCAATTTTTGCATTCCTGTGTAAATTATTTATATCATAAATTATGAAAATAATATATGAAGTAAATTTCCTATTTTCTGTATGTTGCGTTTCTTTTTTGAGAGAGTATATTTCATTATTTAAAAATTCATAAATTAGTTGTATGCGAAGTAGGTTTTCTATTTATTGAAATCTGTTTAGTTAAAGAATTTCTAAAAAAAATAATTAACTTTAAGTCCAGAAATTTTATTGGAAAAAAATTACAATAATTTATCTAAAAGTGGTGAGTGCTTTAGTACCATATTCCTCTGAATATTTTATGTCTAATTTGACCTACAAATCTATGTTGTCCTTCAGAAAAATATATATGGTTCAATTCCATAACCGCGTTTTTACATAAATAGTTAATATATTTCATATTTCTTAATAAATTAAACCAAAGTAGTTTATAAACACACTCTCATTGTTGCTCTGCGTTAATTTTAAGGTGACAGTTATACAGTTCATTTTTCATTTATCCAAACCGAACAGAGAAAGTGAATTCTGTGGAAAGAAGCACGTGCTAGACAGACTGCCTATTTGTTGTGTGAAGCAATACTATTTTGTACATTTTTACGAGAAAATCTTACCATTTAATATCAAATTTTTAAGCTATTCAGAAAATGTCTATATTTATAAATATACTAGTAATCGTAAAGTTACCAATCTATAATTCTAGTTGTGCTTACTTTATCAAATATGTTATTTGTATTTTCAAAGAAACGCATCAAATTTAATGGAAGCAGCAGCCGCAGGAGCAATGTCAACGGTAAAACTGATTGGATATGTGATTGTTAATGTCATCGCTTTTCTGGCTATATTGGCATTTTTTGATGCTATTGTTTCGTTTTATGGAGACAGAGTTGGTCATCCTGAAATCAATTTTGAGGTATGCAGGTACAACAATGTAATAAAAAATGGAGATGTATTGTTTCAAAGGTCTGATTTTATAGGGAACCATTTATATATCATGGGTTGAATGAAAAATTAAGGAAATGAAGGAATTTAGAAATGAATGTTTATCCTAGGATCCTACATGTAGCTTTGAGACCCATTCGCGTCTGTCCAACTGTTACAGCGTTTTTCAGTATAAAAAATATTATTCTTTGTTGAACTTATTTCGTGAAAGTTATCCCAGGAGAAAAAATGGTATATCAGTTTTCATTAATAAAGTCAGTATTCATAGAGTAAGATGTCGAATGCGATTGAAAATGTTGATTTTAGTAACTAAGTTGTCTAAACACGTATATCTGCATAAGGCAGACTAACCCAATTCTTCTCCTATTAAAAATTACAATCAATTATAATTAACTTAATATTTATACCGATGTATTCTGAACAAAAACAAATACTAAAACTTTGTAGAGCTGACAATGCCTACTCATTATTTTTCCTAAGTTTTAACAGCTTCAAAAACAGTAAAATTTGGTATCGATTCATTGAAGTTGTATTTTATATAGAAGGACACAGAAGTCAGCTTAAGTAGCAATGAGCATCTCCCAAACCAACTTTTTTAAACAAATAAAAAAAAATTTAATTGCCATTTATATTGTATGACCTCTTTTTGGAGAACACGTTTGTTACAATGTACATGTAATATGCATAGACTGCAAAAGACAGAAGCAAAGGAGAAACCCGTATTAAAATGCAAAGAATGAAGACCAAAATACAAAAATACTTTCAACATTAAGAAATAAATATATGTCAGTATCAAAATGATAGTTACTTCGTTTATGATAATCTGGGATTAGAAGTATACTTACTGTGGTAACAAAATAGAATAAGAATCAAATATGAGGAGCTTAATAAAATTGCAAACACAATTAAGAGAGGTTTCTTGACAGAATATTTCGACATCCACGCATCAAATGTCACAGAAAAAGAGCATTGCTTATATTTACGTTTGTGGTCTTAAAAACAGAAATTGGCCTTCAAGACGGAGAAAAAACTGGAATCTCGCTGCAAAGTCCTAGTCGGTCCCTAGCACCAATCTAAAGGAACCTTCGGTGACATTCGCTGTTTGTTTGTATTTTTATAAACACGAGATTCAATTCATTTTAGTGGCTTTGCTCCTATATATTTATGCCACTAGCTGTTGTAATTGGGATACCATGGAACGATTGTAGAACTGTGGCTACACTTATTGGAAAGAAAATCGTGTTAAATGAGGTCATAGCATATATCGATCTAGGAACATTAATTAAGGAGAACAAAATCCAGGTAAGTAAACTGTAACTAGCAATATTACCAGATACAATTAACCGTTTTGATAATAACTCAAAGCTATTTCTTTAAATTCTGACTTGAATTTTGAAAACTATTTAAAGATTGCAAATTCTACCAGTCGAAAGGTATTGTCTAGATTTAGAATGAGTGGCCATTCTCTAGAAAAGAAGTTGGACGCCATAGAAAAAGTCCCCAGGAAACAAGGTATTGCAGAGTTTGTAAAGGTGTGGATGATGAGGATCATTTTTTCATCTATTGTCAAATTAATGATATTATAAGTACAGATATGGATGTTCTGCCGAATGTTATTGATTTTATAAAATAGTCTTTAGAACAGCGAAGATTAATAGGTTCTTACATACGTTCTTGGGAAAAACCGGGTGATCTTCCACGAGAGGTAGAAATTTTATATCTTTTCGTGGGTGAAGGGCAGCAGAACGAGCGAAAAGACAGAAACATTTCTATCACGAGTGGAAGATCACCCGGGCTTTCCCTACAATGCATCTAAGTACCTATTTCTTCCGTAAAGCACCAACTTTATTTTTTTGTTTTTGCCTAACCGACTTGGGTCTATAATGCAAAAAAGGATTATATTATAGAGTATAAATATACAATTCATAGGCATTGTCGGAAAACATAAAATTTATTTTGGCGAGCTTTAGCGAGCCGTTTCCTCATGTTTCGCAGCGATTCCAAATAAATTTTATATTTTCCGAAAATGATTTTGTATTGTCTTTATCTTGCAATCCCCTTTAGATGCGTAAAATGCCTTAAAATTACGTTTGAAGTTGAAATCCGTGAAAACGCTGGAAACGGCACGGCGTCATCTGGTACATTCACTACTAAAGTTTATTCTACCCCTGTTATTAGGCCGGAAATGGCTCGATTGCAGGATAAAATTAAAAATACATAAAATTTCATTTCAACCAGCTGTCGCTGCTCATCTTCTATTGGTACAATTCTGTACGTTTACATACACATAGCGTGAAAAATACGTTCCGCAAATATTGATACCTATCACATTTTTGTGTTGTTTAATAAGTGCACAGAAAGACTATCCATCTTTTTACAACACAGATTTGTAATCAGCCAGTAGATTATATGATAAAGTGATTTCCGAAAGGCTCTATCTACAATGCAACCTTGGTCTTGTAAACTTTATTATATTTATAAATTTAATTTTCGTCTATCTGGTTTTCACACAGTCTTTGATTAGTTATTTGTCAATGTAAACACTTGTAATGTAACCATTAATACACACGATTTATTGAATCTGATATTTGGGATACGAAGGGGTATGACTTGCCACGACACTTCGTCCAACTTCTTGTTTTTACAGACATAACTTATAGTTTGATATATTTTTGTTAAAGGGGCGATCAGCAGTAATTGTAACGTATTTACTATGTGGATTTGGGAGCATTTCTTCCATGGGCATAAACTTGGGAGCTCTGACAGCAGCTGAGCCAAACAGAAGAAAGGATTACGCTAAAGGAGTCTTTAGAGCATTCGTGTTTGGAAATATCGCTTGTTTCATGACGGCTTGCATTGCAGGTATAATTCCTTTTAAGCTCACTTGGTGTCCGTGGTTGGTCATCGTCGTCATCTTAAACTTTTTTTTAAAGATCTTCTCCTCTGAAACCACTGAGACAATTTGGATAAAAAAAATGGCAACAATGGTCCTTAGGTGCTCCTCTTTCAGAATTGTATCTCATGACCCCGCCCATCATCTAGGTTGGCTGCCAGAGCCAAACGTAGTTTAACATAGGACCCAATGGGAAATTTACTTAAAGATCTTGTCTGAAACCACTGGGACAATTTGAACAAAACTTGGCAGTAATGGTCCTCAGGTGGTTCTCTTATATCCGATGACCCTGCCCCTCCCCACCCAAGATGGCCGCAAGAGCCGAACATAGTTTAACATAGGACCCTATATGGGAAATTATTTAAAGATCCACTTGGCCAATTGGACCAAAAATTGCCAGCAATAGTCTCTAGGTGATCCTCTTTCAGATTAGTTTCCGATGACTTCTCCCGTCATCCAAGATGGCCACCAGAGCAGAACATAGTTGAACATACGACCCTATGGGAAATTAACTTATAGATGTTCTTGTCTGAAACCACTTTGGAACAAAGATTAGCAGCAATGGTCCTTAAGTAGTAGTCTTTCAGAATTGTTTCCGATGACCCAGCCCGAGCCGAACATAGTTAAACATGGTACCCTGTGGGAAATTTACAAGTCTGAATCCACTGGAACAAAACTTGGCAACAATGGTCTTTTGTTGGTCCTCTTTCAAATTACATCCGTTAATACATTGCTGTTGAAACTACATTTCCACTAAGAAATTACCTTTTTTTGAGGGGGGGGGGGGGTTAAAAACAATACTTGGATTCTTGTTAGTTGAAGATATTATATTTATTATTTCAGATTGACGAAATTAAAAATATTAATTTTAATGTGCACTATTTTTCATAGCGGAAGAAGTTTGTAATGCTGTTGACCAATCAATGGCGCGTGACATCATTTTGAAACACATTCTTGACGGTGAATGGGAAAGGAAAATATTGACTATTTTTCGTGAATTGACGACTTGTCATCGATAATTTCCGTAAATCATTTTCATTGGACGACCAGATAAGTAAATCCTTCCGCATTACGTCGCACAATGTATTGCCTAATATTTTCAGTGATACAGCCTGTATGTGATACTCGAAAATATTAGCCAAACAGATCAAAGGAAATATGCACGAATTGCCGATAAACACATTTATCTTGTAACTGCCCTATGTAGTAGACAAATAAAAAGGGTGTCGAATATTTTTTTCGATATTCGTCTATATCATCTCCTGGTAACCTAGTCTTCACTTCCAACGAAGATTTGTATCATATTCTGGTTATCCCTAGATTACGCGCCAAAAATCGTCTACTGAAAATAGGCTAGAACTTTTTGTGATAAAAGATAACAATTTATAGTTGCATGATAAAACAAAGATATGTACATTGTCGGCAAATATACAATTTATTTCTTGTAATTGCAGGTGAGAAATGCTTGGTAAGCGTTGCATTTATGCCTGTTTCTAAGGCTCGTAGAAATAAATTGTATATTTTCCAACAATATACATAACTTTTATCTATCCATGATAACTAAAAATGAAATATAATGTTTTTCAGGAATGCTGTACACAGAAACAGTTCCAGTATTTACAAACAGCACAGAACTGAATATGACATCTCTTAACGTTTCTTCTTATAATTTAACAATACTTGACTCTTCTCAGCGCGACATAGGTTACACAGTTACTGCAAACAAAACAGGTTAAACTTATATTCATTGCTCATCATTCTAAATATCTACATATCTATTCCAGTCACCGATTGTTTTCAAGGGCAATGGATATACTGTACATGTAGGAGAGTTTGTCGTTTTTCGTGCTATTGTTTGCTTCTATTTAATTTGAAATTGCAATGAATACTATGGAAAAATGGATATGATGTGTGAAATCTTGACAAACGTCCAAGCAAAGGAACGCCGTTTGTAATGTTGTTTTTAAGTCACAGTGAGGTTTTCAACTCTGTACAATGTACAAAATCTGCAGGCTTAAGGTGCCTTCAGCAATGGTTTGAAGGGAATTCATTGCCCAACATATGTGTTACTAAAGGACTTGGCTTTAATGTCATTAACACATGACAATAAGTAAGAGACAACGAAATTAATACATATTGTCATAATTTGCCCGACAATCTAACAATGCAAGTCCAAAACAAAATAATCATCCAGACAGCAAATCAAAATAAATGTTAAAAAATTTGGCAGTAACAAACATTCGTTATCTCGAAGTCCTTCGGACCGCGAAAACAATTTGAGATAGAAGAAATTCGACTAAAGGGAGCTGAAAAATTTTCCTAGTAAAAAAGGGGAGGTAATTTACTACTTCCAATTAATCTAAAATCTCTGTAGACGATAGTTTACACGTACTATTGAGACCTCAGTTTATCTATCATTGTAAAGATACTTATATGATAAATGTGTAACATTTTATATTTATAAAAAAAAAAATAAAGAGTTGAAAAATTGATTACAATAGTCCGTGTTGTGAACGCACCAAGAGCAAGATGACACATAAATCAATAAGATGATTAACTTGTTGATTAAAACATACCTGTGAAGACAAGGTGATGTTTTGACAGATGATGATTTTTTGACATAACGAATAACATTTTCGTTGTTTTTATAATTTCGGACTCAAAATGTAGTTCGAGATAGAAGAAAATTCGACTCGTACAAATTTGACTAAAAATGAGTCAAAATACATATATTTTCACGGTAAAACATTTGGGGCCACATAAAAAAATTCGACTCAAGCGAGGTTGAGATAAGGAGAGTTCACTATATGAATTACACTATCAGCAAAGATTTTACACTAAGGCCAAAACGGGAAAATGATGTCCAAGTATGAAAACAAATACTTCATAACTCATTTAACTGGAAACACATAAGAAAAAACACTTCATCTTTCAAAGGAACAAATATGTAAAACTCGCACGCATTTACATGACGAAACTTTCATTGGAGGGAACCACAATGAATTTATATCACAGCTCAGGTTGAACTGAAGATGGTCACATCAGTTACTTACTGTTATATGCTCATATACAATTAGAATGATGTATTTATAGTTCATGCAAATTCATAAAGCAGTTAACAAAACGAATGTTCATGAACATAACGATTTTCAGGTTTGTTCCAGAGAACATTTTAAATCTAATAAATAAATAGGAAATTAGGGATTAGAAAATCAAACTAATCTATTGTTTCATAGTCCAATCGTCAATGGTAATAGTAATATCTAATATGCTGTTGGGGTGGCAAGTGATGTGAGCACAGCTGAATAGCCCTTTTCCAGAAATTCATTTCCGGTATCACGATTCTGACTCTTATAATTTGAAGCACGTTATTTCCCTTACTTTCGTTTCCGGCGAACGAAACTTTTTCTAGCCTTAGTATGTAGCACAATATGGCAGCCCCCATTAAACAAATACTTTTCTATAAAATGATCCATATGTAGAAAATGCATATGCTCCTATAGCACTCGCTATAACGACTCCATTGTTACTCAATTATTTATATTTTTTCTCACAAGACTGTCCACAAAGGTATTACATTGACAAAACGACAAGGCCATTATCTAATATGTTTTTTGGTCGTATTATGGTATGAGCCTCTCGTCGTCGTCGGCGGCGTCGGCATCCGTAGACAGTTAGGTTTCCCCTTATTTACTTTTGAATTGAACATATTCTTATGATATTTTACCATAATAGTAGGCAGGTTGTTGATACATGCACTTTATCAATCATTAAATTTATGGATTTCTTTTCAATGATTGTTGTTTTGGGCAAGAATAAATGTATCTATAATACTAAAATTAAGGGCTCGATTTCTTTGGGCCGTAATGACGTAACAACTGCAATAGACACAATTCAAATCAGAATTTGAATGATTTAGGATGAATATGTTGTCTGAAAATTCACACGCTGGTTTTCATGTTTTTTTCATTCGTCTCCACTTCCGTTCTAAGGATAATTGTTCAGCTATAACGTGACCAGAGGTAACCGGAAATACTACCAATATGCGCAGTAATTATACCACAGATGATACTATCAATAAAGTACTTTCACCTCTAAACCTCTAAATATCGAGAGAGCCGGTGGTTTTGTATATAAGCAATGGGAAGGTAAGACAATGACATAGAGATTATGCGCTGAATATTTTTACATAATACGCACTAATAAGGAAACTATGAATTTAAGAAAAAACTTTATCTCACACTTGGATAAAACATAGAATCATAAGTTTTAGTGAGCTTTTAAAACGAACACACTTAATACATATCAAGAGAACGTAGGGCGAATCCGTTTGGAAAAGGAATATAATGTTTTTCATCCATTGCTTTAAAAGAAAAAAATATCTCGCCCTCCAAAGATGACGGAGTGCTCTGTCCAAGGCGTTAGACAAGCTATTCCACCTTTTTATGATACATGTACTTACACGGGTACCTAGTTACTGAGACTATGTATGATTTCTGCTTTGCATGCAATGGAATTAAAAAATTCATTGATTTTTTACACGACTCTATAACGTATAGAATTATTAGTGTTTGTACTTTTTGCACAAAAAAGTAGTTGCTGGTTATTGAGAAGAACGACGATGAACGAAAGGGAATAATGGATTGTGAGATCTCATGTAGGACAGGTCGGGCCAAAATCTAAGGTCAAACTTAAAAATTTAAACCATAGAAGGGTTTTTCCAAATGCAAATTGGAAGTGCAATGCAACCGAACCACAAAATATAGTGTTTTGACAATATCAGCCCTCGGGCCGAGGCCCTCTGGCTGATATTGGTTTCTCGGGTTGATACAGCATGTGATACAGATTTTACCATGTATTATTCTCTATATATAGATTATTATATTATCTACTATCAATTTTTTCAATTCTAATTTCTTTGGAAATTTGAATGACTTGTGAAATAATCTAAATTCTAGCATTTCAAAATCTTTTAATTTGCAACTAACATTGTCTGAATCAACTTTCTATTTTTTGTAGTTCTAAGTTTTTTTCAGCATGATTGATTAATGGATTATGTTTTCAGACGGAAATTAAATTATCCAGTACGTTATGCTCAATACTTCTCTTTTAATTCTAAAACGCATTAAATATTTCTATTTTAAGACATTGTCTATTCTTTCAAGATAAAATACCAATAGAAGAAAAGGACTTAATTAGTCTAAATAATTCTTATTTCTCTTGAATATCTGCAAAAATAATCCTTTTGCAATTTTATATTTTTTATATTCTGATCGGCCACGGACGGAAATATTAACATCTATGAAAAAAGGAATTACATTAATTTTTCAATTCAATCAACATTTATACACGTTGAATACGAACAATGAATAAATGAAACACTTTCGCTTCTTAAACTAGAAAACTACAACCGAAATCGAGTGATCCCCGCGCAACCAGCATTAGGTTAGACACTTGTCGAAAGTAAAAAATCTAAAAACTTATTGCCCATTTACAGATATTTCGCCATCATTCTGTGAAGAAATTAAATCATTAAAACCAATGAAAAATGAAAAAAAAAAGAAGTTTGGATTACAAACTTCTAACTAAGATTTATGAAATTCGACTCCTGTGGGTCCCAAGTGTTGAAAATCCAAATTCTAAAACTTTATTTCGCATCTACATATATAATGGTGTATCACAATGCTATAAAGAAATAAAATGCATAAAAGGAGTTTACGTCACAAGCTTAAATTCATAATTTTAGAAATGTTACCCGTGTGGGCCGAAAGTTTTAAAAATCAAAATTCTAAAACCTTAATACGTATGTATAGGTATCCTGTATGGTGATACCGTAAAAAAATAGAATACATAATTGCATAATGAAAGTGGCTTTTAGGCCATAACCTTAAGATAACAATTTGTGAAACGAAGTGGACTTCGAACCTGTCTGGATTGGGAGGATGAAAATAACAAAAACTAAATCATAATATAAAACATAAAAAAGCAGAATTGGAAAGAATTGTAATAATGATAAAAATATATAAGAATAACCTCAAATACTGACTTTGTTGTGAATAATGCATATTTTGGTATAAACATTTAACACGTACGATTATGACTAAAACAAATAAAATTACTACAGCATTCAGAGCAGAATGATCGACAAGGGGAACACAGTAACCAAAGTCAATTCAAGGTCGAAAGATTGCATTGGAGACGCCAAAAGCAGAGGTTGCACCTAGTAAGTGATAGTAAAATAAACTGTATTTACTTGGTAAAATGTACATTTCTGGATGAAATTGCATCAGGTACGTTCGTACCCAAATCCTTGGAAAATAAGTGAAATACATGTAAATTATATATATTATATTATATTATATATAAATATACTAAATAAATAAATGATTTGGAAAATACGTTGAAGGTATAAAAAGTCATGAGATTTCCGAATGCAATTAGGTTCTATCCGGGCACTCTGGTTCAAAACCTTGGTTCCATCCGGGTCTTTTGGTTCTGAACCTTGGTTCTATCCGGGTTCTTTGGTTCGAAACCATGGTAACTGGTTCAACATCCGGGTTGTTTTGATTATAGGAACCCAACTTCTTGGTTTTATCCGGGTTCTATTCTAATATTCAAGTTGAACTTTGAGAAGATATCTGCAAGTATCCGAATAAAGAGATAAAGTACGTCAAAGACGCTTATCTTGTTTTATATCATTTATACATTCCAGCATTACCGGAAAATGAAGCTGTAAGGTATGGGAAACTGGACAAAAATATAACATCGTATATATTTATATCAAACCAAATAAACAGTATATCTAAAATCCGTTTTTAGAATCAGAGTCGTTCCGTTTAAATTATATATTATATATAAATATACGAATAAATAAATGGATTTTAGAAACTTAAAATGTGGGCCTCTATATAGAAAGTATGATACATAATTCATAGTTCATAACGACCCCAAGATGAAATGCAACAATCGATTGTTTCGATTTTTATTATTTCTGTACTATAAGAAGCTCTTTTTGAAAAAAAAACCTGCTGAGACATTGAAATTCTCCCAACATTTCAATGATGCCATAGCTATATATAGGCATCTACAAGCCAGCACGTGAAAGATCTAGCGATATTCCGAATATTTTGCTGGCAATCTTGGCTCCCTGCTTTAGCTTATCTAGCTGACGTAAGATTGTTAGCACCTTGCAATAACTTTGTACTGAGCCATCTAACCTCTTTCTATGAATTCTTCCGCGTTTTTTACTGTTTGCGTATTGATACAATGTTTGAAAGCAGTGCAGTCTCCATTATCAGGGCCCCGTTCAACCTGAACCCATCTCAGTTGTAGACTTGTGCATTACCTTGGGACATTTTGAAAAAAAAACCTGCTCACAAATTGAAATTCTCCCTACATTTCAATGATGTCATAGCTAAATATAGGCAGCTATATTAGTTCTGATCCCGGACACATGCTGATGTGGTACCGCGGATGTAGAGGTATTTAGAATAATTTCCACAGGAATTAAAACAAAAAGCATGATTTTTCCACGTAGTCGTATAAGCTCGGTTTTGACCTATTTAACTAAAGAGACTCTTTCCCATGGCACCAGACCGCGTGTGTATAATTTGCAGCCGTGTGATTGGATGACATTGGGGAAAATTGTGATTCGAATATCATATTTTATTTGACGCGAATGTTCTTATATCTATCTACTTTTACAATTTTACTTTATTCATTTTTTTAAAACTTGAAAAAACAACATTCAAAAGGTCAGCAATTCTAATTAGTTAATAAATACTGCTGTGATTCAAAGAATTGGCATTTCAAAGATATGCGTCAACACAGTGTGGATCAATTACGTCGATCCGCGTCAATGAATTGAGACAAAACTGTGTGTATGTACATTTATATTTCTTTTTATAGATCGTATGCCATAAGAAATTGCATTCAAGTGTAAAAATATTTTTTGAATGCAGTTCACTTAAGCAGTATTAATGATAAAAAAACACTTTTTTTCCAAGTACCTTTTTGTGATCTTAACTAAATAAATTTTTGGGCTACAGATAGCGAGACAAATCCCGGGACTGGAAAACTGAACAAATTTAATATGATTTTTCTAAATGTGAAAATTATTATTTTTTATACATGTACTGTAAAAGAAATTCCTTGAAATGCGACTCAACTAATTAGAATAATATATATGATAAGAATGGAGAAATACAGTCAGGGATACTATGTCGCCTATCTTTTTAAAAAAATAGTACTTGTTTAGACCTTTTTAAGGTTTATATTTTCCCGATGAACCTTTGAATGTGAGTCTGTAGCAATACATTTTAAACATTGGCTAGAATCATTATGTTTTTTTCCTTAATTAACTTACGCTAGATATTGTAAGTACACTATTAGTTATAAATTACAATCCAGAATAACAACTAGTCAACATCTTTCATTGAAAAAATAAAAAAATATTAAATGATTTTTTTTAGAAAAATAGAATAAATCATGTATATTTATATAAACGGCCAAACTTGTAAATAAATAAAATAAATGAATGAATACGTCTAATGACAATGATGATCAAACATGATTTATTAATGATTCTGTATTATACTACTGTCATCTCCTTAACATTTGGTTAATTTTTAACAGTAGTCGTAATGTGAGACAAATCTATAAAATGACATTTTAAAGAAGGTTGAAAATTGTCACCTGGTACGGTTGACTCTCAAGACATAAGAAAATCAGTGCGTGTATTTTAATGGTTATGTTTTAAAGGCTTGGTGGTATTTTCATAATAGCGAAGGAAGATATGAATAATCATGTGAATAGAATGTTTCTCTAATGAGTATTTTATTATTACTTGCTTATATCCAATTTGATTCTTATGGATGATAGCACGTAATACGTTGCCCATATTCAGTATTAATGAAATGAAACAATCCCATAGGATGCGATGTCTTAAAACTGAAATGAACGCAATCTAGAATTCTTCACGGGGGAATACTTTAAGGCTATAATTATCTTACATAATGGTGTAATGATGAAGTTTTTTTTGTACAAAATATGATTTACATGATCTGGAATTAAAGTACGCTTAATAATTATTTTATGATTCCAATTTATATGCACATGATTTGCATATTTTGTGTTATTTCTTATTAACACTGTGATAAAAGCTTATAATATAGAAAGCCGATTGCTATCATGGTAATAGCTCAAAATCAAATTGGAAAAAAAATGATAAAAAGGGTGAGACAAGGATACAGCCATGCACGACGGAATTACTCCTCCTTATTATCACTGTGATAAAAGCTTTTAATATAGAAAGCCGAAGCTAACATGCCAATTAATAGCACAAAATGCTCAAAATGAAAATGAAAAAAAACAAGATAAAAAGAGTGAGACAAGGGTACAGCTATGCACGACCGAATTACTCCTTCGGTTCCACAAATATAAACCTAACAAAGTATCAGTTTCTCGGTAGTATCAAACCTAGTGATACAATTTTGACTTTTGAGTCCACATGAAGAGGCCTCAACTAAGTGCTAGGGCATATTTCATTGAATTATAACCCATGAGTTGTGCTCAAAACCATAACAGTAACCCAAACTAATAAAGAGCTAATACGTATATTAGTATGGGGGGGGGGGGGGGGCAGGGATTAAATACCCACTTATACCTACACTTGAGCAGTGCTAGATCGTTTGCTAATTTCCTACCTTTGATTTCATCAATGATTAACTTGAAACTCTTAACAAAGAGAGAACTTATATATAAAACTAGGAATAGTACAACTATTAACACATGACACAAGAACATAGAACAAGATAACAAAACTGTATAAGACTGCCAATTTTAGACATCAAAATGAATGTTTTACCTTGAAAAAAATATCATTTTAAATTGCCAAAAATGTGAAAAAGACAAAAACACTGTTGTCCATTTTTGGCCCTTCGAATAAACTACAATAACTGTAACATATGTTCTGTAATATAAAGATATGTGTTGTTGTGAAATCTAAGGAGTATCTCCCTCGTGCATAAAATCTGTTCTTAGATGGTTTTGGCTTTATCCTTGTTGGTCTTTTTGGTATTTTTGAATTTGCTCTTCAACGTTTTGGATTGTTGGTTTGGTTTTCAACATTTTAGGCATTGAGCACAACTGATGAGTCGTAAATGGACGAAATTTGCACATCTTGTGCATCAAAATTGTTTATTTTAACGAACCGTACAAGTTATCAGTTGAAAAGTGTTTCTGCTAACCCTCAGGTTTTCTCAAGATGTTTATAAAACTCAAAGGTTACAATTAGCAAATTGATTTATACCGTACAACCTTTCATATTTATCTGCACATCAACCTTTGCGTAAGCAACAAGGATGGGTTGTGACAACAAACATACAAACAAAAATAATCTATATTGTATATTTTTGTGATATTTATCTTGACAATCTTATTTAACATACCCAGGAGAGGAAGATGTACTTTCATACTGTTGATATCGCACCGACTGGTAATTCGTCTTTTATTTAAATTTCTACTGTTTTCGGTCTAAAGAAACTCATATACCATGTCACAAATATAGCTCCATGCAAATAAAAAATCAGCTATGGAAGCAATCTTATTTAAATTAAAATTATGCACGGTGTAAAAACATAATGTTATGCTATTTTTATTTATTAGGAGTAAACTTACACGTTGCTTACATTTAATGGTGCAACTAGACTGGTTTTATTTTCATTTGCGTGGCTTTTAGAGAAATAGGAGAGTAATGCCATTTAAACCAGAACATAGCTTTCCAGCTACTTGTGGGTCCTGTGTTGTATTGCCCATTAATGTTTGCATAACCACAATCCTGATACCACCACCCTCCTAGTCGTTTTGTAGCGCAGTTTCTTGTTTGTGATACGTCGTTGTCGACATCTTTCGTCGTGAAATTCCTGCCGTTTTGCCAGAACATGGAGTCACCTATAGAGAGATGAACAAATTTTGGTAGTTTAGCAACTCTGCAAAATTAATAGATAAATAATAACTAACATAATATCAAAAATGGCTACTATACCAAACTCGAGTTAATACATTGCTTTAGGTAATCCAATAAAAAATTGAAGTATTTAGATATTAATAAACCAATATCATTGGCAAACAGCTTAAAAACTAAGTCTTTAAGTCATACAGACAAAGAGACAAAAATTGACCCTGAATTAAATTTTCGCAAATATTGAATAGAGGAACTTTACTGTGTCCTCTATCCCTTAAATGTCAGTAATAAGACTCTAATACTTAACTAATTGAACGAAAACACAAAGCTCACTCATCAATGAAAATCAATCAAAAAACTTTGTACGGGCAAAGTAGCATTTTTTACATCACAAACCCCTACGTCATTTAACAAGGTAGTTGATAACTGTATAAGTAAGAAAAATGTAAACACTATCATACAGAAATTAAAGGAAATATTGAAAAATTACGATGATACACAACCAAAACATTACTAAAACAGGTCACAGTATAGCCGCCAACATTGGGAACTGACCACTTTATGAGATTTTTATTTTCTTTTAAGTGCATTGGGGAGGGGAGGGGGCGTCCATTGGTTCTTGGAGAAAACTAGTCATTTGCAAGTAAAGTTGAATTTTGTCGACTTTCTACAGACAGCAAGCTTACACGTGTACTTTGGAATTCATTTTGCCTTTAAGACTGAAATAAATACATGTAGATTCCGGATTTCCAATACTCGCGAAGTTACTATAAGACTTTCAGTACGGAATAAAAACTAAGACTTAGAATATCAGGATTAAAGACACAACTGCGAGACAGTATCAACAAAATACATACAATAACTATAAAGAAAATTTTTACTAACACTAAATTTCAGACAATATCTCCATGAACAAATGCATGTGTACATATTAAAAATCACATGTTGCAGTAAAGAATGTATTCGAGGCTTAACAAATTTATTCTCCGCAATATTTGTCACGAAATGGTGTACTTGACTCGCTTTGGCAAATTACATGTAAAAGTGTTTTCTTCGGGTAAAAAAAAACTGTGTTAGACTTCGAACCAAGTCAATAATTGTATACTGTTTTCTTACTGATATCACCGCCTCGGTGGTCTCATTGTAGCATGCTCACCTCGCCTGCGGAAGATCGCGGGTTCGATCCCCGGCCGGGTCAATGCAAAGACATTTTAAAAATTGGTATTTTCTGCTTCTCAAACCTAGCACGCGGCAACTAGCAGTAACGGCTCGGAGTCAGTATTATGTGTCCGGGTGGGGTGGTATGTATTCCCGCGGACAGTTACTTTGTGAGCTAGCACATAAAAAATCCGGCTCAGGGTGTCGATCCAGTACAAAGCAGGGATCATATTCATATCATATCAACATGTTCTCGTTCTGATATGCTCCTAATGATTACCGCTATACGTTAAACAATAATTCATCCATCTATCTTACTGATATGAAATTTTTCAGAAGACTGTTGCTAAATCAAGACGACAAATTATCAACATAATGCAGCGCGCATTAGAAATTTTGTTTTTATTATTAAAAAAATCATAAAGAAGACGTAAGTATTTTAGTTGAATATGTCCTACCTGCTGTCCCGGTATAATTTGAAACACTCAGTGTAAAGCCAGAAGCTTCGTCGTCGACGTAAAACAAAGAGTAAGTGGCATGAACCTTGTCGTCGTTAAAGTCTTGTAGATCAAATCTGACTTTATATTGTCTTTGAGCTGTTATGCTGTGGAGAAACTTATTGCCTGAAATTGTAAAAAATATAAGACAATGATATTTCGTTGAAGGAACATTAGCTTAACCGTATTTTTTTATTCTTAGTAGAGTTTCAAGCAAATAAAACTACATGAAATTTGTGTAATTTAAAAGTGAGTTAGAAAATGTCAATATATTTTCTTATTAACTATATTCATCTTTCGAGATTTAACTTGTCGAGGAAAAGTGTTATATCCGATTTCTGACTTCTCTGAGAAAAAAATAACACTTTGAAGTTTGACACATAGAGATAAAACTACATTGTCTTTTTTCTGGGAACCTCTGAACATCCTCGAAGTTTTAAATGAAAAAGGGAATATATATAAAAAGGAAAATATATATATATATATATTCACAATAAAAAATAAAACGGACAACTGTCGGAAATTTATGTGGTCTTCAGTACCTATTGAAAATTTATTGATGACAGTTCGTTCAATTAATAGAAATAAAATTCTAATCTATAAATCTAGGATTTAAAATACTTGTTCTATGCTGACAAATTTATACATGGATCCATAAAACCTAATATAAATGTTAGTGTGACATAAAGATGAATGGTACCTTGTCGAGATAAATTTTTTACTTATGAAGTACACACATAAAATAATTCAGGTGAGAATTTTTTTTCTTGCTTCAGTGATTCTGTCTCGTCGACTTAATCACTGCTAATGGCATCACCAAGTGATTTATAGCTAAATTGTACAATTTATTCTCCAATAAACGTCCTAGTGCGAGCCAGATTGCTGTTCTTGACATCACCAAACAATTTAAAGCCAACAAACATGACAAAGGTTTACCAGTTGCATGGTGAAAATTTTCTTACCTAACCAATATTCACCATTAACATCACCAAAACCATTTTTGTAATTATTCCAATCCAAATAGAAGTCAACTAGCCCGTTCATTCTTCTTTGAACAACCTACAAAGAGATTTGATGCACGTTTTTAATTCGCACAATAAATATGTAAAGAAACACCACTTTTTCTATACCAAGACAAACAAGAATTGTCTTTTACGTAAGTGTTAGTTCATTTCTTATCTAATAGAATGTGCGATATTAGTCTTTGATAGGCCTGGCATTGTTGAATCATTGTTTTACGGATATTTTATCTGTTTCTAGCACAGGATTTCTTACAATGTAAATGAAATAATTGCAGTATACTTTGAAGTTATATACACAATAATGGCAATTTGTTTTCTGATACTGATTTTATGAGGTTTGCTATTAGACGAGACTGTCAGTGCAAGTCAAATGACAAACCTGATCACTCAGCTTCCGGAAATGAATTGCTATTATTCTTTTTATAGGTAGTTTTTATCAAGTATTTTTAATGAAATTTCCAGAAAAAAGTAACGTTTTAGCGATCTTAGTAAGTTGTGCAGTTTCGTGAATGACGTTAAGATAATTTCATTTAACAAGCTAACGCGTAAGAACACGGAAACATTACTTTTATATACAGCAAATTTCACATCGTTCTTGACACTGACCCGATAATTTTATTCTCAGTGCCAGTCCACGATAATGACATTATCAGCCTGTAGGATCAAAGAGAATGTACAATACATACTGTCCATCCACCACAATCTGTATCCATATCGCAGTATACATTTACACTATTGCTGTTTTCAGGATAAATTGTATACACTCCACTTTCACTTGCCAATGGTAAATCACTGCAGTCTTTTGGATTTACACTTATTTCCCCTAAAATGAAGGTACAATGTGTTTAATTGGAAATAAACATTATATATGACGTACTCCTATACAAAGCAGGCGCGGATTCAGACTGGGGCCCTCCTAAAAAAGCCACGTTTCTGACAATTTACATGCATTTTTAGCCTAAAATTGTCCAAAAAGTTTTCGCCTCCCTCCGCTCGGCGCTATATCAATCATTACTAACACTTCAGCGCCGCCTAACTTCAAATCCTGGATCCGCGCCTGCCATGATGGATATAACAATTAATGCTTATCACAGAAATTCGAGAGGGTTTAATCTAAAAGTATCATAAAGTTTTGTCTTCAGATGTCCCTCATTGTCTATTTCGAGAAATATGAAATCGTTTTCTGCTAGCAGGTATACCTACTCCGCCTCGATTACGGATTTTCATGAAATTTTACATGCAGCTAGAATATTCGAAACAGGCTCCAAATATCGAAAATATTTAAATTTATATCTTTTATATTTCTTCAATAAGTTTAATTAAAAATAATTGAAATAAAGGACTTTTACTGTAGATTCCATATACTGAGAAATCATAATTTAAAGTCTAACTATCTGACCTTTTGCAGCGATTTTGTACATCTATTTACACATCTGTTTGCGAAAACTTGAAACCCCTGGACCTATTAAACTGAAACTTGGCTTGTAGCTTCTATGGAAGGTCCTTTACAAAGTCTGCATAACTCATCCCGGTCTGTGAAACAAAATGACCGCTATGATCATTTACATGTTCTGATTGGTCGAAATTTAAACTTCTTCTTCTCTGAAACCGTAAAGCCAAATGAATTGATTTTTGGTATGGAGCATCTATAGAAGGTCCTTTACAAATTTTGCGTAACTCATTCCGGTCCGTGAAACAAAATGGCTGCCATGAGCATTTACATGTTCTGATTGGTCGAAATGTAAAACTTCTTCTCCTCTGAAACCGTAAAGCCAAATGAACTGATTTTTGATATGGAACATCTATGGGAGGTCCTTTACAAAATTTGCATAAAGCATCCCGTTCCGTGAAATAAAATGGCTGCCATGAGCATTTACGTGTTCTGATTGGTCGAAATTTAAAACTTCTTCTCCTCTGAAGCCCTAAAGCCAAATGAACTGATTTTTGGTATGGAGCATCTATGGAATGTCCTTTACAAAGTTTGCATAACTCATCCCGGTCCGTGAAACAAAATTACTGCCATGAGCATTTACATGTTCTGATTGGTCGAAATTTAAAACTTCTACTTCTCTGAAACCGTAAAGCCAAATGAACTGATTTTTGGTATGGAGCATCTATGGAAGATCATTTACAAAGTTTGCATAAATCGTTCCGGTTCGTGAAACGAAATGGCCGTCAAGAGCATTTATATGTTCTGATTGGTCGAAATTTAAAACTTCTTCTCCTCTGAAACCGTAAAGCCAAATGAACTGACTTTAGTATGGAGCATCTATGGAAGGTCCTTTACAAACTTTCCATAAATCTTTCTAGTCCGTGAAACAAAATGGCCACCAGAAACCTTTATATGTTCTGATTGGTCGAAATTTAAAACTTCTCCTCTGAAACCGTTTGGCCAATGAACTTATACTTGGTATGAAGTATTTATAGAAGATCATTTACAAAGTTTCCAGAAATCAATTTAGTCTGTCAAATCAAATCAAAAGTTTGTGACTGCAAGCTGAACGATAAAGGGTCAGCCCACTGAGCCTCTTGTTTTTATCTTGCCACCAATCAAGGCCAAGCTAATATATATACATGTATTAGCTTATTAACACTTGATGATGAAAAAACTAATGAAATTATAACTGAGCTATTGCTTTTGCGATACAGTGCCGCGTTACAGTTATTGGCATTATACATGTATTTTAAACAAAACGAATTGAAGTATTAAATGGACAAGGACATTTCGAAATATCTACAAACTTGCTTAATATTTAGTGATAATTAAAATATTTAGGTAGGGAAGATTAAGAAAGAAAACTTTTCTGGTTTTAAACAATATGACAAAAATGCGAATCTCGCAAGAAACCAAAAAGTTAGCTCTCTCCGAGATTCGAACTCGTAAACAGTTTAATTGTAATTTAATAACCAACAACAGTACCGACTGAGCTATGACGACCATACTTTTAATCGGTAATGTAAAGGTATAGGTATCTTAATTAGAGTTAAATGTATTGATTTTTTTATAGAAAGGTTCCATTTTCGTTACAAAGCACATTAAGAACCAAAACAGGAAACACAAAATTTGACCATTAGTGCAGTCTTTCAAGAAAACGTTTTATGTTTTTGGTTCTGGAGGTGCTTGTCAGGGAATTCCCATTTAAATGATGTGGCAAACCCCCCAAAAATGACAAAAATGTGTTATCAACGTTTTTCTATGAGCTTACTGTAAGTTTTGTGTTGGATTTATCAATGCAGAAAACTGAGACGCAAACAGAAACTATTTTTACTGTGAGACAAAGATAAATTTCACAGATAATAACTACTTTCAGAAAATATCCCTCTGAGTGAAACATTTTCTCGCCTTATTGGCCCAACGGCTCACGGTACAACAGTTTTTCTCGCCGTTTATTTTCCATGGTACTACCTGATCTCGGTCATAACTTATGATACATTTGCATCAATACTTAATTTATTTCAACCGCAGGGAGAGGGTGAAATCGATAGATATTTTCCATACCTTCCTCACGATTTCACGTTTGAACATTTGAGACTTGTGTATTTTCTTATAGAAGAAAACTGTACAATGTAGATTTCATATGTAAATTCAAACCCTATGTCCATTTTTTCCATATTTACTAGAAATTATGTTAACAACATCGGACTCGGAGTACTTTTTAATATATCAGTTCTGTTTTTGACACACTTTAATTTATTGGAATCCTTGTGATTGCTGACGAAATAAGCGTTTTCCTTATTTCAACACTACATAGGCATACCCCGTGCTTAGTCCAGGAACATTAGCGATTTAGATCAAATGTTTCTACCTGCCGTCTGTCATTGCCAATATCAGGATAGCCATGGATGCCGAACAAGATAATTCTTCAAAAAAGAGAGGTCTAACCTGGAGTGACCAGGAGACGAAGGCTTTACTTTCAACGTGTGGAGAAGGAAAAATTCAGTCAGAATTGGACAATTCAACAAGAAACGCCCATGTATTTTCTTCAATTATAAGAACAATGGGTGCTTGGGGTATCTTCGGACGGCACCGGAATGTAGACAGAGAATTAAAACTCTTAAAAGAAACTATTTTAATGCAAAGATGTTGCGCATGCGTGTCTATTTTTGTTGAAGGGAAAAACCCAAAGTGGGGTAATTCTTTTTCAAGTGTGAACCGGTGTAATTAATTCGGATTAACTAACCCGGGTTCGACCCGGTTTAGATTTCATAGTGTGAACACGGTACTACTTTGGTCAGTTTACGATTAAACATAAACAAAGCGGTGTATGAAGCGTAAACTACATCAAAGTATGTTATATCGTATAACCTGTTCCAAAACTGAAAACAATCCTTAAATATCTCAAAACTTTAAAGTATCTAACTACAGATAACTCGTTATCATTCAAACTTTTTAAATATGTTAATATTTTGTTGTTTTTTTTTTAAATGAATTCACTATTACAAACTGATAAAATGTTTGGAAACTTTGCATTATATCCCTAAGCCCTGTATTTAGTTGTCTTTTTTTTGGTTTTAACTGTCAATTGGCTTTTGTCCCTACATTTGGGATAATAGTTTCGGATTTTGTCTTTAATTTGGGATCATGGTTTCGGCTTTTGTTCCTACATTTGGGATCAAGGTTTCGGCTTTGTCCCTACATTTGGGAGCAGATTTCGGCTTTTTAAAAGTTGGTCTTCAGCCCAGTGACGAAACACTAATTTTAAATCATATTATAACAAAGGAACAATGGAAGAAATTAATATTTAAGACAAATGTGATGTTAATTTACATATGAGACATTAACCCAAGGAATACTAGAACATTATGCAAAAAACAAATGAAAATCTTTCATTCTTTTTTTCATCTTGATTCCGTGGTAAGGTCATCAACAATGAACCTAAAAGTAGTGTCTACAAAATAATTTATAGAAAAAATTAATTAAAATCAAAGTTTTAATGACTATATTGTTACCTGGAAACAATCTAATCGTCAATGCATCCACAGTAGGTTTTGTATCAAGAAAGCAACACTTTTCTAGAAGGCAGATCTGAGCATCGTTATCGTAGTGTGCCGTACAACATGTCCCTCGTAAACTACAAACCATCGTACATTCTAACAATGATGACACTTGTTCCGTCCATGCTGTTGATGAATTGTTGGAAATAATAAGAACTTCATTTCCTGCATGAAATTTTTGAGTTCTGCTGTTTGATAAAACGACCCGACAAATTAATAATATTATTAGTTTATATATTAAATTTTCTCGAGATGTATCCATATTCTTACAAAAATGACATCTATTCATTAAGAGCAATCCTAAAAAGTAATCCTTTAATTGATTATTTTTGCTGTCTTCACGGTTTACTTTAAAGTTTCAAGTGCTTCTGATCACACCGACAACCTAATCCAAGCAATGAATACCTTGCACATATGATGGTACCTATGATGATAGTCTTTGTATAATCAATAAGTTTTGCTTATTTGTCTGCAGATTTCAGATAGCCAATCTGATGCTTTATTTAATTGGTGGAAAATTCATCAACTAAAATCGATTAAATGAATTAAATCCACAGCATCTTCCAACCCAACAGTTGTTAACATCATTTATACAGAGAAGTGTGTTTTTATATATCCCATGACGTTTAAAACTATTTATATTGATATTTTTATATATATAAAGTCAAGAAATACCAAAGGGATATTCGAAGGAGGGGAAAACGAAACGACTGACAAACTCCGGAGAACGACGACGACAAGACTAAAACAATACATGCACTACAATTAAAAACTAAAAACATATGAACAACATGGACCCCGCTAAAAAACCGGGTGTAGACTCAGGTGCTCCAGAAGAGTAAGCAGTCTCTGCTTCCTGCAGGACACCGGTCATGCTGCTCATGTCAAATCCAGTATGAACGGATAACAGGTCCATTTTCATTTGGGAAACGGTTATATTATCAAAAACAAAATTCAAAATATTGAAAACATTGCATGTTAATCTTGCATGCATTGCTTATCAGGTAGAATGTGTAAAAAATGGAAAGATTTTATAATAAGGAAACATATATCTCATTAAAAGAGACAAAATTCGGAAAAATGGAGGAAAAGTTAATAATATAAAGAGTTTATAAAACAAATTTTCTCGAGATGTATCCATATTCTTACAAAATGAATAAAAACCACACCTTTGTCCAAAAGTTGTCAAGAAGGGCTCGTTATTTGTACCTAGAAATTACACCATAAAAATATCGGAAAACAAGCACTATAGCAAAAATAAAGAAGAAAATACAAAGATAAGATAAATAATTATATATATATTATTGAAAATTACAAACACGACAACAAATAATAAAAAACTAATATAATCAAATAAAACACATTGCAACTGAAGGAATCCAAAATGTATATAAAGCATTTTCCAAAAACTATTTTGAATCACATCTGACCGTGTCTGGTAATTCAACAAAAGAACCCTCTTTTTCAATTATCAATTTTGAAATTGCAATTTTTTTGTTAAGAACTAGACTCGCCACAAGTGCCTTCCTTATAAATAACTTATTTTTCATTTTATCAAATGAGACTCATGCTATCACAGTTATCAATAATATTTGCACGGCAAGCCGTTTTTACATTTATTCCACTTTTAAGATATCTTATAAAGTTTAATAAGATATCTTATAATCTAATTGAGATATCTTAATAAACTAATAAAGAAATTTTTTATTTACTAAATAAGATATCAGATAAATCAATCATATAAGATATCTTGTATAGCTTATAAGATACCTCATATAGTTAATAAGATATCTTGTAAAGTAAATAAGATATCTTATATACTTTTAAAGATATCTTATAAACTATACAAGATATCTCATAAAATATTTGTTTAGAAGATATCTTGTAAAGTTAATAAGATATCTTATACAGTATATAAGATATCTTATTAACTTCAAATTAAATAAGATATCTTATTTACATTACAAGATATCTTATATAATTTATAAGATATCTTATTAACTCTATAAGATATCTTGAAAATGAATAAATATAAAAACGGCTTGCCATATATATATTGTCTTTCTAATAGCAACAATTCGAATTCATAGAAAGTGAAATACATGTAATAGAAAATTCAAACAAAATTAAAAAGGAATGGACTTGTAGCATGTCTAGTAGTGACCTTCGTGATGAATGGTTGAATAAAAAAAGAACATATCTTTCAAATTTTCATGCCAAATTAGATGATATACAAAATTGATGTGTATTTTCAACATACAAGATCATACAACCATAACCCATATATTTCAATTTTCATATTGTCATCATTAACTTTTATTTACTAAATAAGATATCAGATAAATCAATCATATAAGATATCTTGTATAGCTTATAAGATACCTCATATAGTTAATAAGATATCTTGTAAAGTAAATAAGATATCTTATATACTTTTAAAGATATCTTATAAACTATACAAGATATCTCATAAAATATTTGTTTAGAAGATATCTTGTAAAGTTAATAAGATATCTTATACAGTATATAAGATATCTTATTAACTTCAAATTAAATAAGATATCTTATTTACATTACAAGATATCTTATATAATTTATAAGATATCTTATTAACTCTATAAGATATCTTGAAAATGAATAAATATAAAAACGGCTTGCCATATATATATTGTCTTTCTAATAGCAACAATTCGAATTCATAGAAAGTGAAATACATGTAATAGAAAATTCAAACAAAATTAAAAAGGAATGGACTTGTAGCATGTCTAGTAGTGACCTTCGTGATGAATGGTTGAATAAAAAAAGAACATATCTTTCAAATTTTCATGCCAAATTAGATGATATACAAAATTGATGTGTATTTTCAACATACAAGATCATACAACCATAACCCATATATTTCAATTTTCATATTGTCATCATTAACTTTTATTTACTAAATAAGATATCAGATAAATCAATCATATAAGATATCTTGTATAGCTTATAAGATACCTCATATAGTTAATAAGATATCTTGTAAAGTAAATAAGATATCTTATATACTTTTAAAGATATCTTATAAACTATACAAGATATCTCATAAAATATTTGTTTAGAAGATATCTTGTAAAGTTAATAAGATATCTTATACAGTATATAAGATATCTTATTAACTTCAAATTAAATAAGATATCTTATTTACATTACAAGATATCTTATATAATTTATAAGATATCTTATTAACTCTATAAGATATCTTGAAAATGAATAAATATAAAAACGGCTTGCCATATATATATTGTCTTTCTAATAGCAACAATTCGAATTCATAGAAAGTGAAATACATGTAATAGAAAATTCAAACAAAATTAAAAAGGAATGGACTTGTAGCATGTCTAGTAGTGACCTTCGTGATGAATGGTTGAATAAAAAAAGAACATATCTTTCAAATTTTCATGCCAAATTAGATGATATACAAAATTGATGTGTATTTTCAACATACAAGATCATACAACCATAACCCATATATTTCAATTTTCATATTGTCATCATTAACTTTATAAAAATTGATGGATATCAACGGTTTTACTATATAGACAATGCCTGGAACATTAGATTATTTTCAACCTTTATACCCTCCGACACAAAGACATCAATGCAAAAAAAAGGATAGTTAATTTTCTTCTACAAAATCAAAAAGTTTTCTTATACTTTTTATTATCCATTTAAGGTCGTTCGTCACGATCCGGTTGTATTTCTTTTAATTTTTATTACCGTCTCGTTGTTCTCATGGTAGCGTGATCGCCTTTAATGCGGAAGGTCGCGCGTTCGATCTTCCAGGGTCAAGGTTCAAGGTCACGTTCTAATTTTTGACAGAAATGGTACAAGATAGTTGATCAAATTTATGGGGGGAAAAATGAGACGCAGAGTTGTTACATCTTGTTCAAAGTTGTATGACGTCATTTTTTAAATGTAATTGCCCCAAGAAGTTATAGTTGTTTGTTCATAACTCGACGACGGTACACGACAAAGACATAGGGTCTTTTTTATTCTATTTTAGGTCGTCCTAAAATAACTAGTGGGTGAAAAGGAGGAAGTAATAAGGTCTTCGATAAAAAAAACCTAATGATATTAAAACTTCATATAACAAATTTTCCTGATATGTATGAGTAGTCATAAAAAAATGGAGCATACTTTAGTTTTGGTGAAACCCAAAAAGAAAAAAAAAGACAAATCTGTAAAATCTGATTTTTTTTAGCTGACTTCACATATTATCAATGAATCTTTAAAGTTTTTAAAAACATTTCTATTCACTCTTTCATTCTATGTCACTAACTGATAACTTGCACTGATGATAGTCTGGTTAGGGACGAGATCAAAAGTTTAATGTAGGATAAAAAACTTAACTGCATATGCCTTGAGAGTATACTTTTTGTATCATGGGTCCTGTTTTCCCTCAACAATGTATGTTTGTTCTGTATATTGACTTGGTCATCACTTGAATCCGTATTTTTCAATCCGAAAATCGATGTCGGATAACGAAACTTGCAGCGATTTTTACCCCCTCCCCCCCAAACTGTTTGAATTAAGTTTTTTATCCTACATTGAACTTTTGATCTCGTCCCTTAGACACAATCAGTTAGTTTTAGTTCTTCGTTTATTGTCGGATAAATCATTGAAAATGAATCCGTTGCTTTAATTAATGGAAAATTCATAGATTAAAATCAATAAAATAAATTAAAACTGTAGCTTCTTTCAACAATTGTCAAGAAGAACTCATTACTGTACAGAAAAAAATGAAATTTCATATATCCCATGACGTTTAAAGATATTTATTTTTATTCAATTATGTGTGAATTATTTCTACACGGACTATTTTACAGTTTTATATGCAAGGCCTTCGACGTTTAATAAGTGTTTACTACAAATTAATGTTTTGAAAATGAATTTCAATAAACTGACAGACATTGCATTCTAATATTGCATTAATTGGTTTTCAAAAATAACAAACTTAACAAAAGAAATCGAAATAATGAATTTTTAATAAAGAAAATTGGTTTTAGAAATGAAAGGTTCTTAAAAAAGCAAAGAAAAAACAGAAATCTGAAAATGGAGATCGATTAGTAAAACACTTATAACCAACAAAATTTAGAAGGAAACAAAACAGTGAAAAATTTCACTTAAAACTAATAAAACTCAATAAAACACGCGGCAAAATGAAGTAGCAATGCCAGAACAATTTCAAAATCTAAAAAATAAAACATTAATGATTAATTTTGACTTTCAAAATTCTATTTTACTATTACCGCGATAATCTGCGGGTTTCGTTGTTCCCGAGGATACATTCTTTCAGTGGCCATTGCATCTGGAATAACACGATTTTTGTAAATGTATTGGTAACTAATAATAATATTAAAGAAATATCATACAAATTTCGAGCAAAATTATATGATCATAGATAATATGTTTAAAAAAGACCCGTTGTAACACACATTCAAGTGCAATTCGACAGACAGCGATTCCCACTACATGTTAAGAACTTATTTCCGTACTCGTATTCTTTTAAATTTATTGTGTCATCTAACTTGACAAAAATTCCCCGTAATCGATAATTTTTGTTTTTGACAATATGCTTGCCATTTGCGAACGATGAACTTACAACATGTTTGTGTACAAAGACATCAATGACCTTACTAATGGATGTAACCAGGAAAAGAAACAAGGTAAAAATTAATCATGCCAGAAAAGAATCAAAATTACTAAAATAATACCGGTAACAAGGGATAAAAGAGGATTATTTTGTGAGTCAAGCGCAAAATTTTGATCTTTGACAATAATAGAGTCGGAAATTAAGTCCTATGTGTGAGTAATATTGATTTCATTTGAAATTTTAAAGAATTGAAAATATATTTTCTGGACAGTAGAGTGACAACGTGTTTTTATCCTATTCTTTTCCGACAGATAGTTCGAAAGTGTGTTTAAAATCCTGTGACGATCTCTATATATGCCTATCTAAGATCAATTCAATTCCGATATGAGATGCCGTTGTCTCCTTGACCTTTACCCATCTCCGTCCCTTTTTGCATAATTGTGGACACAATGCTAATGGGATATTTGGTTTTTCAACATATGTATGGTATATTCGAGATGATTTACAAAATAAGCAAATTATAAAAGAAAAGGTGGGGGTTCATGGGCAAAAAAAAATCATGTTTAAGAAATGGATAAAACCCGAGGATTTCGAAAATCTGACAAAAAGACCAAAACATGACCAGTGAGCATCCTTAAAATAACATATGTACATAATATTGTACAGTTCAATATCATGAATATATAACAAAAAAGACTGATTTTCACATATAACAAACCTGTTAACTTCTGCAAGGAGCCTACTTGGTCGAGTGCTCTAAGCAGTTATTGGATCACAACCAAATTAATAAATATTCATTTTGTGAGTTCAAATCCTACTCGTATGAGAAGTTTTTGACTCCGATCTTGACTGACCAGTTTTCCTGCCAATGACTGTCTCCCATATCCAACTATAGAAGTCATCACGTGACTTTGATGACGTCACACATCACCTATACCATGCCCAAGTAAATTGTATAGAAATGCACTTGGGCGATCAGGAATCGATAAAATAAACTACTTTTAGTTCGTGCTGAAAAAATTTTGGTGCTATGTAGTACTTCCTCACATATTTAGAAATATATTTATGCTATTTGGAAACGTTTAAATTTTTGTCTTATCCCTTCCAAATGCTTTTGAAAATTTTGTCTTATTTTCCCATTAAGTCCATATTGTTAAATCATCTAACTCCGATAAATTGGCATTTTTGTCGTTTTTAACATAAAATTGCGATTTAACCAAAACTGATGAAAAAATTTTGGTGCTATGTGCTAATTAATACATTTATAAATTTTTGAAATATCGTAAATGCAATAGTTTAATTGTTTATTCTATCCCTTCCAAATTGATTTGAAAATTAGCTATTTTCTGAAAATCTGTTATTATTTTTCAAGATGGTGACGATGACCGGAAATGGCACTAGGCGCGAAAATACAAACATTTAATGATTTTCAATTTCGTATTTGCATCGAAACAAACGCTTATGTTTGAAATATAAAGTATATATATATATATATAAATAGCTGACATAACATATTAATAAGTGTATAGTTTCCAATTGCACTGCATATTAACTTATCCTCGCCAAGGGCGATATAGATTATGAAAAAAAATCGCACCTTTGCAGGAATTAATGAAAACTAACACAGATGATGGATCATTTCATACAGACATCATTTCTTTTCAATCGAGGATTTTATTATATAATGTTTGTGTGATGAAGTTATAATAAAGAGGGGGGATATGCATACTATAGATACTGATATATTACTAGAGACATATTGTTTTATGTCTCGGATGTAACTAATAAAGTATATTCTTTGGTCTTCATATATCATATGTTTAAGTAAAACCTTCATAACTTTTCGAAATATCGTAATTGCAATAGTTTAAATTTTGATAATGTCCCTTCCAAATTGATTTGAAAATTAGCTATTTTGAAATGTGTTATTTTTTACTATTATTATTCAAGATGGCGCCAATCCTAATCAGCTTCTACCTTGTCATAACAAAGTATATATATATATATACGAGTAAATAGAATTACTCATATAATATGTCAAATGTTAAATATATAAATACCAAAAAGATAAATTATTAATTTAAAATAAATTAAAATGTTACTTATCTGACATTTGAAATTATATTTCATCACTGCGTTCTTTGTGATCCCCTCTTAAACACACACACACCTCTTTATTAAAATGTTGCATTAAAAATGAAATCACGCTGTTTTTGGTCAGCAAACGGTTTACCTGTATACATACAATGTACCTGTGTACCTTAATCAACGGTTTGAACAATAAACATCCGGACAGTCAAGGTACAATATACATGTCAAATCGTTAATTAGTTATAATTACCTGAAACACACAGCATGTTAATTGCGCATAATAAATTTCTTCAGATAAAACTCAAATAAATTTAACCAAAAAAAAAATCGCTTTTCTCGCGGCTTAAAAATTAAAAAAAACTTGCACCATTACCCTTTATCACTAATTATGTACTTTTGACAGTTTGTATAAATTGGTGATAAATTTCATATTATTAATTATTGTCACAATTTCATATATTGAAATTATAATCCATGTGAAATGTTACTACATATTTCAAATAAAAAGTTTTTTTAAGTGAAGACGTGGAGAACGTGCTATAATCAATACAGAGTTATCGAAGTACGATGAATGCCTGGCATGAACGGGACCAGTAGATTCCCGATATTGGGTAACCAGTAAATAAGTCTAAACAGAGTTACCTAACATAATTATGACCGGTATAGCTGCATATGACTATATATAAAAACTGACCGCAACGATGTAGCGATGTGGTCTAAAACACGAACAAACCAAGCCAAACCTTCAACACAGTCCAAGTCCAATATGATTAAATATTTCTCCAATCCTGAGGTAACATATACATATTTCTTTTTTTCCTCGTTCTCTGTGATCTATGTCAATAATTTTTCCACGAGTCAAGAATTTAATTTTGTCATGAAAATAAAATCAAATCTATATATTATGGTTTTTTTTATTTGAATAATTTTATATTTAAATGGTGTTTCAAAAACTTAACATTAAATAAAAGTATAGGTAGGTGAAGGTCACATCATTGCTCCAACATAAATTTTAAAAATACTGTGATGGTGAATATATATTCTTGTAAGAAATATAATTAAATAAAAATCCTTAAAAATTATGATTAATACAGTGTATCAAAATTGGTAGCATAGCCCATTGATAAACCAAGTAAGTTAAAATAATAGTAAAGCACAGAGACAATCCATATTTACATGACCCAAACGATGTGGTTTTTTATATATTTTTTGGATAAGAATTTAAAATATTTCAATTAACCTAATTCTATATAAATATATGACATAAAGACTATGCTATTGCATATTATGGATAAGATTAAATTTTGAAACCCGAATTTTATTTCTCTTTTATTTTTCTGTTTTCAGTATAGTAGCAAATGTTTATACTTGCAAAAATAAAACCAACAAAAAAAGGAATCCAGTTCACTGTATACATTGTATGAACTATTATGTCTGAAAGCTATATATTCTTTATTAAATAAAAAATAAAACCTATAAGGAACTGACAGTTAGCCCGTATTGTTAGTAATACTAAGTGAATCTGTAATATTGTAAAAAGAACCATTGGTTGGTGTCATATTGATGTCTGTATTGTTGGTAAAAATTGTACTCGGTAGTTCTGTTGTGAAATATGATGAATGTGACGTCATATTGAAAGATGAAAAATTCATTGCGGTCATATTTAATGCGGTGTTATTGGTAAAAACTGTTACAGGTTCTGTGTAGAGTATACCTAAAAAAATAAATAGAAATTCTTTTGACAATACATGTATTAATGTTCAGTAAATATTAGGGTACTGTGACGGTTAGGGAGCAACCATTTCATTTTTAGGGGGGGGGGGGGGGCTAGGATAAAATTTGAAATGAAAAAAGGCAGAACCAGGATTCTGGGGAAAATAAACAGACAGGCCGAATCACTTTTAGGTGTGACAAAAATGGAAGACCTGTGTCAATCAGGAAATTGTGTCCGGAAATAAAATCCAGGATCTAAATTTCGACGAAAAAATAGACACCCCCCCCCCCCCCCCCCCCCAACCCATATAAATCGAATGGTTGCTCCGTAAGATACCAGAAGCATAATAGAACGTGAAGTAAATTCTATTTCTTTTTTATGATAAATGAATTAATCAAAAGTTCAAAGTAGGTAGTATTGTGTAGATATATCTCTCTCAAGTTGAAAACCATTTTCTTGTTTGTATGCGGCCAAAAATTACCGAGGTCATTACTATTATTTTGTATGGAACATCCGGGGCATTTGTGATAATCACGTGTCCGGATACCTTAAACGTGGAAATGAGAAACAATTAAAGATCAGATTTGAATACTAAAACTATCGATGTGGATAGAACCAAAACATTCTAAAATAAAAAAAATGCATGAGATAACCTATGCTTTCCAAAATGCGTCAATTCTTTTTTTCAGTTTCGTAATTCTTTCCCTTCCAGAACACTAAATTTCAGTTTTTTTATGGAATTTCTGATACCCATAGATTATAGCGCTTTGATATACATAATTGTCTTGTCCCTTTGACTTGGGTCTTTGGTTATCCCCATAGGTTCACAAAGACTGAATTCGAATTTTCTGTTAGTTTAAGTTATGTCTTACTTTTATATAACTATTGACTTCTATGTCTACGTCATGCTGCGGAATTATCTCTAACAAGCTCGATAAATTAGTTCCCCTTGTTTATATAAAATTTTATTGCATTTACTTTGATTAAATGTGCAAATTATTGTTGACATGCACACTTTTATTAAAAGCAATGTGATGTTTAGTATGTGAACTGGTTGATTAAAATAGTTTTAACTGCAAAATAAAAAATAAATATTAATAAAATACCTCAAAGAAACAGGAATCGATATACGCAAACGATAAGGCAAATACCTCGATGCAAGCTAGACCTAACAAGATTTTCTAAAACATTTTTTTTTTTGTAAAATAAAAGACGAAACGAATCAATTTCATTGTGAACAAAAAACTAAGTATGTTGCGAAACAGCTCATGCGATAATAGATAACAAGAAAAATAAATGGAAATGGTGAGCTGTAAAAATGGGCATAAAACGACTAAAAGATATGAAATACACAAGTCGAACAAAACCAAATATAAAATCGTAAAAAAAAAACGTTTCGACCAATATGGTCTTGATCACGAGCATGTAAAAAATAAAAATAAAAAGGTGTTGAATCTTTGAAACCCAGAGCCAGATTTCATTGTGTGCTGGGATGTGAATATTTGTAAAGCAGGTATCTGCGACTGGTTTTAACTGAATAAGGCTACAAATAAGAGTGAAATGTAATCAAATTTGAAATATGCTCATTTGGAAAAATCTTGATTTTTGTTTGTTTAACAGCTGGGCGAAAAGATCAGAGTATTAACAGACTGTATATGTAATTCCTAAAAACTGTCACAGTACATATGTCTTCAGCAGAAAAAAAATATTGATTGCACACCTTCACATAGTGATCTTACTTTCTGCCAAGTTTCATTCAATTCTATGCAGGCATCTCCGAGAACTAAGCCGGACATAAAACATTGGAAGAAAGAAAGAAAGAAAGAAAGAAAGAAAGAATAATAACAAAGAAACGGAAGAATAACAATATGTCGTTCCCCGACTTTCGTCGGGGCGACATAATAATTAATATAACTTAAAATAGATCAGCTCAATGATTTTTAAATTACAAAAATATTCAATTCACGCCGTTTAGAAAAAGGTTCAATGTTTAAATACTCATATGGAGGAGAAATCAAAGACAAGTCCTTCGAAATCAGAATATAGTATAACCAAACAGTTACGGTGAACTGCGTTCCGACAATTTTTAATTGAGTTCGAATTTTGCTTTATTCTAAATCTACATTTGTAAATATTTTCTATACCAATGAAATTTCATATTTATCGCTTTATTCTATCCACACGTACGCGCTCCGTATTCTTTAAGGTCCAATGACTCACGCTAATTGATAAAAAAACGTTTGACCAGAAATTTGGAACTAATGTTCGGAATAGTGCTGCTCAACAGATTTAGATATTAATTTGTAAGCAGGATGTTCGTAGTGTTAACTCACAAGAAATCGGTATGTTGATCTACATATGGTTACTTCATGGATTCATTTTAGGTCAAATTTATAAGAAAAAGTTTTTTTTATCTCCAGCTTGGTATTTCCCATACCTGCAATGCATGCGGTCATGAAACATGCAATATTCCCACAGACAAATGCTCGGAATACCCCTCTGGCGAAATCTCTCTTTCGTTTTGGCTCTGCTGCAGTTAAAGCTCCTAAGTTTATACCCATAGCGGCAATACTACCAAATCCACATAGAATGTAAGTGGCTATTACTGCTGAACGACCCTAAAATAAAAACTGTACTTTTATAAAAAAAAATTTTTTTCTTTCTTCTGTTATCAGAAAATGTATTGTAAAATGAAGGTGATTTTTGAACGGGGACATTCAAAATCTAGAGCTTCTTTTAAATTCAATACAATGTAGCATTAGAAAAATTAAAGATTATATATGTTTCCCTTTTAAAACATAAGGAAAATTTAAAGAAAATCCACAGCTTTCTGAACGAATTGCATGTTATGAAAAAACAACAAAGAAAACAAAAGTATATTCATGCATTAAACTGCGATTCTGTTGACGTATAATAGCAATAAAGTTAAAGAAAATCACAGTACAATTGGGTGAGAACGGCGGTAATCAAGCACACCTCAATGTATTATTGCTTCGCATCACGGCGCGGAGCTATTAGTTTCAGTACACGCCATCTTAAAATAATAACTGATCGCTGATTGGTTACTTTATGATGTGGCTGAGATACAGCAACAGCCATTGGTTTAAATGAGATAAAGAATTACAGACTTTACTCGTTCAAGCTAAGTCATCAAAAGCCGGAAAAATAACTATGTGTACATTTGTATATCAGTTCCGATCAACTGTCATTACATGTTTTTGTAATATTCATATATTCTGAAATTCATTATTGAAATCAATTTATTAATACGTGTATATTTGCTTCGTTAATCTGCAATACACATGGTTTGTTTTGCTTAATCGTATACACTATAATCCTATGCTTACAACAAAAAATGCATGATCTCTACTTTATAACTTCTCCCAATCTAGGCACACCTCCAGAGTCGTGTCTACTTGTTGTTTTTGCGCTGAAAATTTTACTGGACAACAGAGAATTTCAATACTAAATCAACAACCACATGCTCACATATTACCTTAAATTAAGATACAGCGAAGCAGTCCACAGCTTTTTAGAAAGCTAAAATTTGTCAGTGCTAGATTTGTTTTATCTTTTAGGTTTATAAACAAACTTAAATTGGCATTGTGATTAATGATAACATTACATGAACATGTAAGTTCAGATACCCTCTTATCTCACTATAACTGGACTATAACTGGACCAGTCTCCAGGGCAGGACCGGAAACAAATTATATCATGGATTGCAGAAAAGCGTGACCCCACTATAGAAATTATCTAAAAAGTTGTGCACCCCCCCCCCCCTTTCATACATATCACAAACAAAATCTTAAAACTTTCCCTTTTTTCCAAATTGTGATTTCAGTGGCATATATCACACTGTGGTGTCCTTTTTGTTTTTATGTTTGCAAGATCTCGCAGTCGCGAGTTGGATTTTTAATGTTTGTTCCTGTATATTTTTATATCTATGTTGGTTTCGATTAGGGGAGGGTTCTTAGAAGAAACAACTGGTTTAACCCTGCCGCATGTATAATGAGCCTGCCCAAAGTCAGGATATTTAATGTCAGTGTTTTGTCTAGTATCGTAACATCCCTTTAGTTTTATATATGATAATTTGGTACATAGCTAATTAGGTGGATTTTTTTACTTAATACTTTCAGGCGACCCAGAGCTCGGTTTATGGTGGGTTTTGCCTTGTTGAGGACTATATGGTGACCTCTGGATCACCTTTTTGGGGTGTCTCTGTGAATGGTGGATGTTACCTATATCACCTCGTGACAACGATAGACGGGACGATACTCACTGCAGTTGCTATAAGCCGATTTTACGATGTTTGCAATGACATTCTCGCCTCGAACGAAAGTAAGTGTTGAAATTTTTGTAATTTGTGACGTTTTCCCGATTGTATATTGCCCATCCAACGACTCATACACGTGGGCGTCCGAAACAAATGTTACACTTTCAGAATGAGCTACAAGTTCGGTAAGCATTCAAAGAAACCGAGTGTTTACATTCGACTTTGATGCGACTTGTTAGTTTCACAGTCTGTTTTTTTAAAGCAAGTATTGATTATTCTCTATACATTTGAATATACCCTCTGCCCAAATAGTTTATTTAGCCTTATTTCTTCGTAACGTAAATATAGAACTTGTATTTTATTTGGTATGCAGTAATCATTATTAGACTTGTAACTATATTGCAGTAAGCATGATTGACATTTTCGATTTTTTTAAAAATAATAATGCATTCCCCAAAGAAATAATGCAGAATTAAATGCTACATTCACAGATTGAGCGGAGGGTATTCAAATTTAAAGTACAATCAATTCTGGCTTGTAAAAGCGGCCTGTGAAAAGAACACGTTGCATCGAAGTCGACTGTAAACACTAGGTTTCTTTGATTGTTTACCGAACTTTTAGCTCATTCTGAAAGTGTAACACAGAGAAATGGTAAGCACCGGATAATCAACCTATGATATACATTTATTTAAGGATTTACTGTAATTTTTCTTTTAATCTTTGAAGAAATAACCCCAATCACGTGGTGCACACTAAATAACCCGCGTAGTGGCTCATTTGAAATTACGAGTGTGCACCATGTGCATTGAGGTTATTTCGAATAGAGGGAAAACGAAATTAAAGTCAATCCTTATAATTTAATTCCAACATTGTTGTTACGTCTAAAACGTGGGGATTCACCTTCATGACGTCATCGTAGAAAAGAAAATTTAGTCTATGATATGATAGACGAAAACTAGAAATTGTGTCTGTCAGACACGGATGTCCCGCCTAAAATGTAGGTCATCATGTATGAATGGTCAGTCTATGGCACATCCACTGATGAAGTTTCGTTGATACACAATGCTCAGTTCCAAAGAAATGAACCTAAACGCAAAACTTAACCAAAGTCATTGAAGCATGAAATGTAGGTCATAGCGACCCAAGTGTTGCTGAACTGCGTTGTACTATACAAGAGGACTGTAGTGGTGAAATATCATTGATATATTAATATAGGTTTCTGAGAAATGGAGCTAAACGCAAAAACACAAAGAGGACCCCTCAGTGTGGTATATGCCACTGAAATCACAATTTGAAAAAAGGGAGTTTTAAGATTTTGTGATATGTATGAAAGGGGGGTTACAACGTTTTAGATAATTTCTATAGGGGGTTCACGCTTTTCTGCAATCCATGATATAATTTGTTTCCGGTCCTGCCCTGGAGATAAATAACGGTCCAATTATAGTGAGATAAGAGGGTTTCTGAACTCCTAAAAGATAAAACAAATCTAGCACTGATAATACATTGAGGTGTGCTTGATTACCGCCGTTCTCACCCAATTGTACTGTGATTTTTTTTAACTTTATTGCTATTAAACGTCAACAGAATCGCAATTTAATGCATAAATATACTTTTGTTTTCTTTGTTGTATTTTCATAACATGCAATTAACCGAATCGGGACATACGAATCAAATGACGCGTTACATCCAATTTTAAATTATTTTATTATGTATTTTGTAATTTTAATTTCTCAACATTTTCAAACCTGCCCATAATCCCTTAAAGGTACCTAATCTTCTCTTGTAAAAAAATAATGCGACCATTGGATTAAGAATAGAGAACAACTAAAGGGCATTAATTATAAGTGTAAACTGCCTACATGATAAGGACTACTGTTTTTCACAAAGAGAGCATTTTTTCTTACTAAATTGTATTAGTACTTTTATTGGTACTAATGTGGTGTATGTTTTTTAAAGAATTATTAATTTTCCCAGGAATCTATAAATAGTTGAGGTAAGTATGAAAAAAATAGAATTTTTTTCTCCGACTGATACATAATGTACATATTCCAAATGAAAGTGGAAAATACAGATATATTCTGTGTCTTTTTATGGCACTGAAAGATTATTTTTTTACGAAAACTATACAACTTAATAAGTTTTATAATTTATTTCTGTATCTTGTCTATAATTTTGAAATTTGATACATACGTATCAGTTTTCATAGTATGACAAGTCAACTTAACTCTAAGAACAGTTGGCTTATTATAGTTGTTGGGAAATTTGTACTTGCATGGTAAAAATTTTTACACTATTGTCCATCTGATTTGGTAACAATTTTCAATTTTATATAAAAATATGAGGTAAAATCAAAATGATTTATGACGTCAAAATTTCGTTTGTAACGTCCTTTGTCAATGTAAAATCGAACCGTAACGTCTTTAAACCCGTAAAGGTCTATCTAGCAATAAAAGTGTTGTTTTTTTGTTTCCTTTTTGTAATATTCCAGTACAACATGGAATAGTTTTCCTAGTGTACATTAAACCCACACACGTTGCTTTGCTAACCTCAATTTTTTCTTCTCTGATCAACGTTCCAAGATCAATATAAGCCAGGAACTCCGTCAGTACAATTTTCTTGCCGATTAAAGCTGCTACAAGTCTGCAATCTTTCCAAGGTATTCCCGTTATAACTGCGAGTGGCATAAAAATATAAGAACACAACCACTGAAATATACAAGGAAGTGTATGTCAATATACAAATGTATTAAAGTGGAACTAAAACGCTTATAGAAAGTTATTTTCGTTTTATAGTACTAAAAAAACGTATAAAAACGCAAAAAACCCGATGAAATTCGGTAACTTAGTTCTCGAGATATTAGCAAAATACTGGCCGATCGTCATTTGCACACCTGAACGATTTGTTAAAAAACTCGAATATTACTAGTCGCCGGAAGTGACGTACTGTGCGGTTCAGATCTTGTACATAAATAGGTACAGGTCATTTGCAAAGTGAAAGCAGATTCAATTGATTGTGTATACGTTATTGGTGACAACTATCGATTGACAGTGCTTCTTATGTATTCACCGACACTTGTTTGATGAAACATTGTACTTAATTTAAATCTACAATTCAACAATGGGAAGGAATTGTGCAGTTGCGGGATGCAACAACTCTGCAAAAACGGGACATACTCAACACGCTTTTCCAAAAGATGACCGACAACGTAACTTGTGGGTTCGTTTTGTAAAACTAACCCATGTGGATTTTACTGTGCCAACTAAACACTCAGCCATATGTTCAGAACATTTCTCAGAAGAATGCTATGAGGTTGACAGGTTGAGATTCAAGGAGTTATTTGGTTTATCTGCTCATAACGGCAAGAGACTATTGCCAGGTTCAGTGCCAAGCATTTATCCCAACCAGCATGACCAGTATACATGGTATAGTGACGGTCTGCACCAAAATACTTTTGAAAAAATAATTCTAACATGTCTGATCTTATTTGTTTTTATATACCATGCATATGTCTTTATATATACATCAAATTTATGTGTATATATGCACATGTTTGAAAATGAATGCATTATCACAATGTCATTGTGAGAATAAGCCTACATTAAGCCTATGCAGCCTCTCCTGTTGAATCAAAATTTTTTATGTATAACTATATTGTACCTTTACATCATACATAGGGTATATTTAAGGGTATTTTTAGAGTTATTGTGTTTGATTTACACCCCTTCTTTTCAAACCACCACAGTTACCAACATCCTGAACATAGGGCTATTTAAAAATATTATTAATGGAGTAAGTAGAAGGTACATGTAAGGCCGCTTATATCAAATGCAGAGCCTTGACAGGCATGACTTTGAAAAGATGTAGCCAACAAGCTAACATAAGTTGTAGTACAATAAGAGGCTATTATAGCGAAATGTGTAGCTCCATAAAAAGTTATTCTGGTCCCATGTCCCTCTGAATTTTTTTCTCTTTCTATGAGCATAAAAGTTATACATTTGTTACCATAATAATTTCAAATATTAAGAGTCTGCTGACTATGGTAAAATAATACAATATAGAACAATACATGTACTTCCATGATATAACTACCTCTCTATTTATATAACATGTTCATGATCATAATCCTGATAATGCAGAAAATAATTTGGGTAAAAATGTAGCTTTTTTTTAAAGACATTCTATTTCATTAGCAATGTAAAGCTAAAGCAAAGTTTGAATGTCTAATTATTTATTAAAAGAATATGTATTTATTTATTCATTATTTATAAACAAATATATATATATGACACTTCCAATCGTGCAAGAAATTTTAATTTCCCCCTAAATAGTATTAAACACCTGTGAAAATTAAAACTAGTTCATGATATAAAACAAATTAGTAAACACGTGGATGGATATTTATCACCTTTAATCCTGGTAATTAAAACAGTTAAAGTTTTAGCACCTATTAATTAACATCCTGTTATCTAGTAATAAAGATCAAACAAAAGTTTTAATCCCTCCAATCAGGTAAATAACAACTTGGCCATGCACCTTCCACCTGTGGAGTAAATCAATATACCGGTAACAAAGTCATTAGAAAGATGTTATGAAAACCAGTTTTGACTGGTATTATAATTCAAATTACACAAAGAGCATAAAGTCCCATAACCAATATTAACCAAATTATAACTCTACAAATGTGGGAATTATTTTATAAGTTGAATAATTTTTTTTTATTAAAATCCATCAAAATCTTTTATTAAAGTTTTAGGTGTACAGTGCAGTTTCTCCAATGATTCTCTACATATTTTTATTATTACAACAAGGATTGTAAGAAATTACTTATCCCTCTCTACATATATGTCTCTGATTAAACTAAGAAATTTATTATATTTTTATAAGAAAATTCTGAAATTTTATGAATCTGTCAATTCAATAAAAAAAAAAACACATTACAATTCTACATCAAAATCTATATTACTATTCAGTAACTTATATCACTATTTGTAAAACATCTGTTTTAAAACTATCAATTAATATTGTGTCTTATATTTGCTTGTTTAAAAAAATAGTGTTTGTTTTTTATTCCTATAAGATGGTCTTCCATTTGTATTTATGTTATACACACCTTTCAAAATATCTTTCACTTTCATTCTTTTTATATATATGTATATGGGGGCATTTATTGGCTATACTATTATAAATCACTAGCATTGCTGTCTTCATCCATAATATATTCCTTCTGGTCAATGTAAACAAGTTCAAGAGTAGCCCGCACTGTACGTCATTTCCGGTCAATCGGGGTCACTCAGCGAGGAAACCCTGTTTCCGGAAATAGCGCTGATTGGATTTCCCACAGGTAAAAATAATCCAACTTCACTCGCTATTTTCTCCGTTATTACTTGACCAAATTTCATCGGGTTTTTTGCGTTTTTATACGTTTATTTAGTACTATAAAATGAAAATAACTTGCTATAAGCGTTTTAGTTCCACTTTAAGACGATGATTTTAAATCTAGTGTTGTTTTTTTTTAATTTTCTTTAGAACAGCTTTAAAAGTGCCAATTACTTGCTTTTATGCAATCAAATACTGCACGAATTTGTTTCTCGTGTAAGCTCAAATCCTCCTTTTGTGTAATTGTTTAGTTTCTATAACATGTATAAAAAAAAAGATGTACTAAAGCTTCGTGTTGGTTTGACACTACTAACTAAATATGAATAGTCTTTTCTGGCTAATTAATGATCACATTTGTAAAGAACAGTAAAATATACGATAATTCGATTAATCAAAACTAAAATTTGCTCATGGCCATATTAGTTTTACGACGGAGGCAAGTTATGCAATCTTGAAGTGACTTCAAACTAAATTTCAGTTGATTTGGCCAAAAATTTCTGAAAGTAAAATGTGGAAAGTATATAGATGGACTTATGGACCAGCTGCTGACGATGGACACCAAGTCATGACTTAAACATACATATTTCTTTGGGTAAGGTTAGCTGATAATACGGATGAAATTGTCTTTTACCTCAAAGTTTATATCTGGGTGTCCAATGCGTTCTCCATAAAATGAGATAATTGCATCAATGAACCGTAGTATGGCAAGAAAGGCAATGAGGTTAACGACAACATAAGCAATGAGTTTTACAGTTGCCATGGCACCAGATGACGCTGCCTCCATAAGATTAGATTCATTTCTGTAAAATAAATCGGACTTCTAAAACAAACTCTATAGCGTATATAAAATTTATCCAGTCTTCGTGCCAATCTTTATAAGATAAGTTCGTAACAAAATAATCTGAAATGCCTAAAATTGTCAAAACAACATTATGAGAGTCAAAATCAGAAAGCTATAATTCAGGTAAGGTAACTTTACTTGACCAGGCGAGACCTAACTTCTAACAGAAATTTACATTGTGTAAAACGTTTGTTGTTACCATAAGATGGATACCTCTATTGGTATATTCAGTTTTCCCCAATTTCGGTAAGTTGCAAATAATTAATTTTATGAAACTTAAAAACTGCTTATACGCACAGGATAAATCTTGTATTTCCGTTTGCCACGTTTTCGGTTTTCATCGTTAATGACGAAAACCCATACATGATCATACATATATATGGCAAAAGTTTCAGCAAAGGAGGAGCACTTTTATTGCTGTTAAAATTCACAATGAGGACATCAATGTGGAGAAAATATTGGTTTCACCCCACAACTGTTCAGTGTCTGTACCTGACCCTCTGTTGTGTTTATGTTTCTGTTTGTGATCCTTTGGTATTGTGTCCGTGTTCTGCTGTCTGTTGTTTGTTGTTGATTGATTAATATGTCATTGTTGAGTATACTTCATCAAACATTTGAATATATAAAATAAAATGAGCACGGGAAAATGATTTACTGACGATAGAAAGATAAAATTATCAGAAGTTTGATAATTTCCAACGGTTTACCCAACTGACTTTCTATACTAACATTCTACACACTAATAAATCTTGGAACATACCCAGCATTAACGTGTATATTGCTTATATCAACAGACTGTGATTTTTTCCTTTCAGGCCATCCTAACTTTGCCACGGCTAGAGCCGCTGGCGCTGACATAAATGATGCTGCTATCAAATGGTTGGCTGGAACCTACGAAAAAGTAAGGTAGCTTTTCAACCGGTCTCCATTTCAATATTTATAGGTCCTATTTAAGCGATTCAGAAAGTTCTCAACAATGATGATAAGAAATGTTTGTTCTCGTCCTTCCCGATCTTGGTTTTGTATTAGTCTATGGATTTAGGATTGTCTTCATTGGCCCTTCGGATTTTCTTCGTCTTGTTTTAATATCACAGACGAATTTTTCTGAGGGTTCTGAAACTTACAGTGGGTTATTATAATCCTGCTACATGTATTTTACTCTTAATATTTCTGATATTTTTGTCATGTGAAGAAATTGTTTTAAGACATACATAAAACTTTATTACCCCAAATTCTATATAAGCACCAATGACTGTTCCAGCTACGGTTGCAAATCCCCCTGTCATGATCGCATTTAGTTCCGACCTTGAAATGTCATCCAAGAAAGGTTTTAAAGCTATACTAGATTCCACCTGCAAACAAAAAACGAAATTAAAACGTGCACATTCTGTGTTCCAAAGATCATTTGAATTTGATCGGACATTTGATCCAGTAAAGAAGCTGCCTTTAGTGGACCAAACTATCTTTTACTAGACGTTTTGAAGATTTTCTAGGTTTTAACTGGTCATATGGTCCAGTAAACAAACAATCCTTTACTGGACCAAAGCTTATTTTACCGGACATGGCCCAATGCCCAAAGCATTTCATAAGATGAAGCGTGGAAATCCCTTTGAGAACACCACTAGTGCAACCCATTTCAATCTCTGCATTCTAAATGAATCTATTTGATTCCTCGAACTTTCTATTAAATCAAACTTGTCTCCCGAACTCCTCTATCAGTTTTTGTTCCAGAAAATGTATTTGTATATAAAATTGTTCGTTTAGTTCTTAGATATGAAATCAATTTTTGGCCGTATTTCTTCAAGGGGTCCAATTTTTGGAATAAAATAACAATAATTTTGCTTCTTTGGCCTTGTTTCCAGACCTTTTTGTTTATCTATTTTTGTTTATTTATTTATTTTCTTTAATTTTTTTTTATTTACTATAATTTTTGGGCCTTTTATTTCAGCACTTTTATTTCTGAATAAAAATTCAAAGCGTTTCACCTCGTCAGCTTTTAAACCAACTTTATTTTCAGAACTAATAATAAAAAATTAAAGTTATAAGTTCATTTATTAACTGTATATAGTAATAAATTCCCCCTATTTAATCCTTTATGGAAAATCGTACAGCATTCACAAATTTTTTACTCTAGTTCTCGGCTTCCATCGTTAATACGCCGGAAAAATCCCGATATGTTCCGAACATTGTTCATATTTTAGTCTCTTTACAGAAATTAAAATGGCGGAATCAAAGATCTTTATTTGCAAGAACCGATGATATAGTCCCCAGGTTTCGAATTATTTATTGAGTGAACTCGTGCAAATAAGAGTTTTATCGTTCGTGTAAGCACTAGGTCTGTAATTTATTTACTTTGATTTGTAGCTTAATTCTCTTGATAGAAAGGTGAAAATAGAAGAAAATATTTATTACTATATAATAAAATGGTTATTGCATGAATGTTGGTGAATATTGTCCCTCACAGTATATGATTATATTGCACTCGCAAGCTCGTGCAATATATAAAGTCTGTTCAGGACAATATTCATGCAGTAATCATAATTACTATATGTTTACAATCAAAACTAATAAATTAAAATCAATATACATGTCACATGATCAGTATTTTAATTTATATTATCCAGATAAGTCTTTTCAGAGAAGATTGTTTGGTCTGAAGGAGTGCAGAATGTGGTGGAAATAGTCAACATACATTGACAGACTTCTGTGTAATGTAAAGAATTCAAAGTTGCAAAATGTCGTCGAGAAAAATAAATTCTTTTTTTATATATATTATACTGTTATGGGCCATGTTTACATTTGAAAAAAAGCCATTAACCACTGACACCAAGAAGGCTAAAAATAACAATCCAAAGATACTAATATTAGATACAGTAAATTTATACTATGCTGCATACGACGCATTTCAAGGAGTTACCTCTCATAAGCAGCATTAAAACCGAAACATTTGGAAGACCAAAAACCAAACTTATATTAAACAAGAAATACTCAACCAAAAATACCGAAATAGGAAGCCAAATTTCGGCTAAGGAGATCTACCATGTGCAATACAAGGAATTAACCCTTAGTATTTCTATTATTTTTGAATTTTGCTAAATACTGGTAATTTCTGTAACAAATCAATGAATAATCATGTCAGACAAGTCTGACGACTGGGTTGGCGAATACCCTCGGGGACCTAGGGTCCACCAGCAGAGGCATCATCCCAGGAGTTTCAAAATAACAATCCAAAGATACTAATATTAGATACAGTAAATTTATACTATGCTGTATACGACACATTTCAAGGAGTTACCAAAAGATATTACAAATGTATGGATCTAAATGCTCTATAAAGGAAGTAAATATATATGGATCATTATTTTGACAAAAGTTGCTATGGTGATATCTATATCAGGGAAAAAAGAATAATATTGTGTAAGTATTGATATAATAAATAGCTCTATACGGAATGGATGCTTCAAATGAGCCTTTCGTTGTTAAAGCTTTTGAATTTGTAACCTAAATATTTGAGTAAAACAAGAAATACTCAAGTTTCATTTAGAATACAAAGAGAAATCCAGTATTAATATAGAATATCGATGGAAGTCTTATTTTGAATGAGGTAATATTAGTGGCTGTTTTAAAATTATATTGGTTTTCAAAAAGATATATACCACATCTATTGAAGTATATGTGGACTATTTTTTTTCTGAAAATTTTGAAAATCCTTGAATCTTCTGCAATTTGAGTATGTCGGAACATAAATCTTTAATCAAAATACACTCGTTAAATCTAGTACAGAAAATTACAAGAGTTGAAAAACTTTATACAACGCGCCGTTAAGCAGTTTGGTGTGATTTTTTTCGATTCGTCATTTCTTTTTATCATGATAACCACATTAGAATGGTTGGAACTGAGGACAAGTGTTCATTGGGTTGTTTATTTATAGTAATGCTTATTCTATAAGTAATATCCCGAAGTATTTTTAAAAACAGTCGCCATTTTTTGGTCGTTGTAGAAAAGTAATAATGACAAGTAATACTGTGTTGGGATGCCAACACAAAAGTCCCCAAATTAATTGCGGCCATTTTAAAAAATCCGAAACGTTTCTGCACAACCAGGCATGGCCACCTATTTTCGTACCAAGTTTCATTAAGTTCGCTTGAACGGTTTTTGAGATCCGCTTCGAAAAAGTTCATGGCTTGATCATAAGAAAGGAAAAGAATAAGTAGAATAGCAATTGCGATCTTGTTCGTCATCCCAAACTTAGCCTAGATATCAATTTTAGCTGAAATCGGACAATGTTCATTTTTTTCGTCATTTTAACAACATTTGTCAAAATGGCCGCCAAACGTCTCCAACCGATCGCGATTTTTTACATGAAATTGTTCTACTAATCATACTTTACAAAAGTACAAAGTTTCATCAAATTCTATCGTGTAGTTTTTGAGATATGAAAGTTTCCAAAAAATTTCATACTTTTTCCGTTTCCATGGCAACGGCAGCCATTTTGAAAATGTTTAATGTTACATGCACAACTAGACTTGGTGATCATCATTACTGTGAAGTTTCATAAAGATTGTTCCAGCCATCTCTGAGAACTCGTCTGGACAAAATTAGGTGGAAGAAGAAAAAAAACACCAAAGAAACGGAACAATAACAATATATCGTCCCGACTACGTCTTGGGGCGACATAATAAGGGGCAAAAATAAGAAGAAACGGAGCAAAAACAAAAAGCCCACCCCAACATTGTTTTGGGGGACTTAATAATATTCATTTGGATATATTTTGAATTAAAATATTTGAGCTTTCCTTGTTATGATAATTTTTTTTTCTAAATTTGGCCTATAAATTAATTGAAATATTATAAAATAACAATATTGAAATATTATAAATCTAGAAAATGTGTCTATAAGACATGGACGCCCCGCCCTGAAAACAACAGCGTTGTACTATATATACACAATATGACTGTAGTGGTGAAATATCATTGATATATTACTAGAGGTTTCTGTGAAATGAACCTAAACGCAAAACTTAACCAAAGTCACTGAGGCATGAAATGTAGGTCATAGCGACCTAAGTGTTGCTGAACTGCGTTGTAATATACAAAGAGGACTGTAGTGGTGAAATATCACTGATATATTACTATAGGTTTCTGAGAAATGGAGCTAAATGCAAAACTTAACCGAATCGGTACGTACGTACGGACAGACGGACAAGGGTAAATCTATATGCCTCAGCCACATTCGTAGCGGGGCATAACAAATAACAGCTATTGTCTAAATGTCATAATAAATTAATTAATTCCGAAATGACATCTGAAATCAAAATTTAAATATTTGTAAAATGAAGCATTAAAATTAATTACCAATAATTAATTTAGAAAAATTACCTGTCCCACAAATATGTGAGCCGATGTGGCAAATGATTCCATCGGAGACGTTTTCATGGCAAACTTCAGAACATGCGCTATGGCCTTTATAACAACCTGCATGGCGCCCCAATAGTATAAAATATTGATCATTGCACTAAAGAATACAACAACGGGCAGGATCTAAAATAAAGAATGGATAAATAACTATCTTGTCTGTGAATTGTAATGTTTGGGCAGCATGTTTAAAGTACTTTATCAAACGATGATTTTAGTTAGACATGTGAGCGAATACACTAAACATTTGCTTTTTATTCAAAAGCGGCAAATATTGCAAATAAAAGTTAAAAAGAAAACTTTGAAATCGATAAACAGAGTACTTTAAGTTTACAACATGTATGCACTGAAATCAATGTAAAACTGTCATTAGCATGCGATCTTTGAATATTGCTTGATCTAGAATTGGTAAACACAATATATAACAAGTACTTATGCACATCATAACATATGTTCCCCCATCCTCCCATAGCCACTCTAGCCCCATGCAAATATAAATTTTTGCGCAAGTAGGATATTTTTCGAATTTTTGAATGTTTTTTCCCCGATTTTTTTATACGGTGGCCATTTTGAAAATCGCGGCCCACTTTGATTTTTTTAAGAATTTTCAAAACTTTGAAGGCGGCCATTTTGCAAACTGCTAATGATGCCCTATGTCTCAGCCATCCGAGAAAACTCCCAAACCAAATATTTCCATTAGATATTCTTATTTCACTTTCACAGAATGATATGTCCATTTTTTTCTTTACAAAATTACCTTGAATACAACAGGATGGTCCTTTAGCCCCTCTGGACCAAACACAAACTCTGAGCCTGCATCAGTATAGCCCAAGAATGCTTCCACCTGGTCCCCAATAAACTTGCAAACAGAGTATCCAACTGTCCATCGTAAAATCATAAGGCCCAACACAAACTGAAGTATTACACCCCAGATTACTGGAGTCCATTCTATCTGAAATTACATAATGGCTATATTGACAGGAGAAATGTGAATTTATCTTATGATCAGGTTTTTTTATGGACATCACGAGTAAAGTCAAATTAACATCACACCGTAGATGATGAACTGTATCAGACGTCAATTTTTTATCTTGTCAATGTGAAGAATATTTTTAAATGATCAGTTTACTAACTCATACCTTTGTAGGAGATCTTGATGTGATGAAAACAAAAAGAACAAAGAACACCAGTCCACCAAACGGTATCAGCTTTCGTGGGTCATGGTACCAGTCGTATATAAGTAAACCAAGTATAACTAATATTGTAGCTATTGTTATAATCCTGAAAAACAAATTGCTATGAAAATAGAAACAAATGTAGTCCAGTATGACACTTTTTTAAAATTGAGCATAATTTGAAAACCACTGTAAGTTGCAATGGTAATATGAATATTAACCAATCTCTTTTTATTTACACAAAAAGTGTTTTTTCTGCTCAATGACTATATATTGATAGTCTTTCAGCTCATTCGGTTTCGTTTAGGTGTAATCTTACAAACCGATCCATAAATATAAACACGTAATAAGGAATAGACTGACAAATCACGAAAACTGGACGTGAATCGCTGGACCGTGAAAATGAGGTCAAGATAAGGTGACATATATCCCTGTACAAATTACAAAGAATATACATACATGTATTAAATATAGTTCACTATAACATACTGAGAAATGGACCTTATCACGATAACTGTACATAAATCACTCTACAAAGTTACTGAAATATATAAAAATGAAAACAGACGTATTTGACATATATATGCCAGGCAGAAAGTGCCAACGATTGGGCATCCATATACGCTAGATGTGGGTTTTTCTCCAGATCTTGTATCGTCTTAAATACAACGCTTCTACACAACTTGTTAACGTGACTGCCCCCGCCGCCCCCGGATAGGAAGGAAACGCCAATATATCTCGCTTTCAGCATGTTAACCTATGCCTTCAGTTTCAGAGCTCTAAGAATAAAATCCATATTCCGTTAATATGTTCACATCTCTTTATCATTCACAGGAAATCATTCAACAGTTATAGATTTTAACACTTTTTTTTCACTTTGGAGGAGCGGGCGAATCAGACGAATAATAAATTGAATTGATGTAGATTATTGATGTCATTTGTTACAATTTTTTTCAAATTAAAAATAAAATGAAGATTTTTCCAAAGTTAGAATCCTCCTTTCCCAGAAATTTAAGATATTAAAAAGGTGATAACTTTACAATTACAATGTAAAAAGCCAGTCGGTTTGAGTTTGTACATAAAATGCTTATATTCATATTATCTTAAACAATTCACTCCAGTTCCATATATTTTGTACATTAAAAAGTTCACAAACATGAGCCTTGAATTGCTATGTTTGATTTTCATTGACGGAGTGAAGTGTTCAGTGAAATCACTTTGTGAAGGTGCCATCTTTTCTTTCATAGTTACGTAAACAATTTATGTACGAAAACTATCAATTGTATTTTTCATTCAAAAAAAGCGTTAGAAATTTATAGATGGGATATATTCTAATCATATTTCACTACTTCGTCCTGTTCGTGAGAATTGCGAAATATCAAATGTAAATATGTAAAAATGCAAATAAATTGACAATGTATAGCTTTATAATACTATACCGCACCTGTGCCTTTGTTTCAAACACGCAGATGTGTATCATACTAGAACTTTTCTTTCTTGTCCTTTGAGTAGAAATCAGTTTGTTCATTCTTGTGTAGTTGCTGCGGTTTTGTTTTGTAATTATTGCGTTTATCGAAATAATATACTTACACAACGTGTTTATTTAAATACTTTATAAGTAAGCCATGTTAAATTGGAAAATACAGTTTTATTTTCTGACGCCGGATTTTCTGTACTGCGCATGTAAAAGACATCCCCCATTCAATCATTTTCTTGATAACTTTTTTTTGCTCGTTGTTCAGAACTTATGACGACATTAGTTTTCTATTTTCAGTCCAATGGGTTTAATACTATATAATATGTGTTTTTAAAATTTAAAAATTCGTTTTTTTTTCTGACGCTGCATAATTTGTCTGCGCTTATAAAAACATCCCGCATACGGTCAGTTTCTTGATAGCGTTGTTACTGATTGTTTGACACGTATTTTAGGGGGAGGGAGGAAGGGCAATTATGATGCATGGTGTTGCTCTTTGTTCAGTGATTTACGTCGACCCTATAGATGTCATCATTATTCGGGATACATTATTTTTCATAAAATATAAATAAAATAGTGTATTATCAAGACCTACTGGAGGGGCCTCGGTGGCCGAGTGGTCTAGGTAGTTCGTCATGACTACTTATGATCACTAGCCTGTCAACGCTGGGGTTATGAGTTCGAATCTCACCTGTGGCGGGGTGTGTTCGACTCCGATCTTAATTGATAAGGATTGCCAATTTTCCTACGGAAGGTCGGTGGTTCTCTCCGGGTACTCCGGCTTCCTCCGCGAATAAAAACTGGCCGCCGCGAAATGGCCAAAATGTGCTGAAAATGGCGTTAAACCCCAACTAAACAAACAACTGGTTTATTTTTTTACTCTGTTTTGTATTTGAAGAAAACCGAATGAAGAAATCGAACAATTAGCACCTGCTTTTTTGAAGAATTGCAATAAAAGCGATTTTTTTTTCAATTACCCTAAAATCCTTCAATCTGACATCCTTTTATGACGCGGAATCAAGGTCATAAATACTCGATTTTAGTATATCCTAAAATGCTTTTAGTATATACTAAATTGATTTTAGGGTACCCTAAAAATCATTTTAGGATATCCTAAAATCAATTTAGTATATACTAAAATCATTTTAGGATACCCTAAAAATCAATTTAGCATATACTGAAATATTCAGCTTATACAGAAATATTGGCGCGGAATCAAGGTCATAAATATTGATTTTAGTATATACTAAATTGATTTTATAGTATATATTGAAATGATTTTAGTATATATTAAAATGATTTTAGTATATGCTAAAATGAATTTAGGATACCCTAAAATCGATTTTAGTATATACAAAAATCGATATTTATGGCCCTGATTCCTCGCCATATCCTTACGTAAAATAAAAATCTGGTGACACTAAATTTTATTTTCTATTTATTGATCAATCTTTATATATTTTTTAAATTTCCATCTTGGAAGTCAAAGTATTAATTTTAAATTGCTCCTATCCCCCATCCTCCCCCCTCCCCTCGTATCCTCGTGAAATGAGGATGAACTGTGTATGGCGCGGGAGTAGACTGGGATGTCGGGGTTGAGCCCGATCATAGCACACGTACATGATCAGTATTATACACAGTTTGTCGAGTCTAATGATGGGCTATACAAATCTATTTCAAAAGTTAACTGTGTACTTTAAATTTTAAGCCGACTAGAGGTCAGCAGTTCAAGGTACTGTGTAACATGTAATGAGTGTTAAATACTAAATATAGTTTTTAAAATGGCCTCAACCTAGTGCAACCGGAATCCCATTTTTTCTAACAAATATTTTACTGTCAATATTGTCGTATAATAAAATCAAATCGTGAAATTGGAAAATTACTAGCAACATAATTAATGGTGAATTTAAATATATATACATTATGTATATAGCCCACCTCCTTCAACTCCCCCCCCCCCCCCTTTTTCAATACATTAAAGAAATTAGTAAACTAACTAAAATAGATACATCATAAATGTTTTGAAACTGTTTCAAACATAAATATATACTTACTTTCTGAAGAAAGGAATTTTATTATTAACTTTGTTATGAATTTTCACAATTTTTCCTCTCGCAAGGATCAATATTTTCCTAGATTTTTCCGCGTGTGCAGCTACCCAGACAATTACTACACAACAGTCAAAAATGATTAATGCAATATTGTCATTATCATACCAAATAGCATAACTCATATAGCAAATATATATACATAGAAAAATTATTTTTGCAAACAACGAAAAAGCTTGCAATCTTTTATGATTCCACCATTTAGATCTTAGAAACGAAAGTCTGCTATAAAAAGCAAAAGAGTCCACACTGAAAACTGGAGAACCTGATTCCAATTTTTTTCCATTAACGAAATTGTTTGAATCGTGCACAGTGTATTTTTCTTTCGCCATTTTTGCCAGAATAATTCTTATTTATCACACAGATAATACCGACTAAGCCTATGTACACGTGTTGGCGGTCTAAAGTTTGTTTGTATTCGTTTCAGTTGACCTGGGTCAAAGTGGTCAAAATTGATCCCAATTGACCATATGTTTATGGTTTGTCAGTCAACCAGAAATTTTTCGGTGTGAAACTCGACTTATCTTTGACTTATCTATAACGTAACATATTGTTGATAGTGCGTCCAGATATATTTTTCATGTTTTTGTCGTAAACATTTTAATGTGATTATTATATCCTAATCCATGTAATCATGGTAGTTAATGAAAATTTTAAAATGATTTCACATGAATTTAATGAAATTGTTTGAAGTATAGTATTTTGCATATAATTTTAGAATATCTAAGTATTTTTTTTATATATATATATGTTCTGGAATGGACTAGGTAGTTCCATAAAATTCCGTAAATTCTGTCATATCAGACAGATATATACACACACATACACACACACTATTTTTGAACATTATGAAATTTCAGCCGTCGCTTGATTTGTCGTTTTTATGGAGAAAAGAAACTATATCACTTAATCAGAAATAGGTCCCATTATATTTACAAAACCAGGAAAATTCTTGTTATATGTATGTAATGAGTCCTTGATCCTGTATGTCTTTGCTTGTATATCTTGTATTTTTTATATTTTATAAATTTTTATATTTTGTTTTTATTATTTTAAAAAAAAATATTTAAAATTTTTAGTTTCTTTTTAAATGGCTATCTATTTTCACTATTGCTGTCATAATCATTGTGTTAAATTTCTGTTAATTACTTGGCCTGCACATGCACCTTTGATTGGGAATAAAAAAATATTTGTTTGTTTGTTTTGTTTATACATATTCTATTCAAGTTACAAGTACGAATTAAACATCCCATTTGACTCATGACAACACCAATCTTTTACAATAGACATGTACAGTGAGTGAAGTGGAATTTATGTTGTTACAAAGATTTAAGTTCAGTATATACATATATATTTTTAGGATGGGGAGGGGGTAAACTAGTCCTGTATTTTGTACATGTGTGCGGCCAGCATTTTCGAATCCCACCCTATTTATATATTTGAGATACAAAGAAAGTCCAACCAATCATATATAAATCTTTTCATGACCTTTTCATATATAAATCACTCTTTTCCTGACCTTTTCATATATTTTCTAACCTCGTATTTTTACAAATAGTCAATCAGAACTAAAGATTTTTGCATGCAGAGGGAAAAATAGAGCAGCAAATTTGATATAATTTTTATCTGGAAATATGATCTAATCATATATATATATATATATATATATATAATAGCATACCTTTTTCAATAATTTAAATGGGCCGCACACAAGTTGTTACCATTATATATATATATAATATATATATATAGAGACAGTTTACCCCCCCCCCCCCCCCACCCCCGGTGATTCTTAGCACCAAATATCGGCAAACAGGATGTGGACGCACGACAGATCCAAAAATAGTTTACACGCTACAACTCAACATTATGAAGATGCAGACAAAATATATAATCATTCTCTTTTGTAGAAGCCAAGAAAACTTTCACGAAAATTTTTCTAGTGTTTTGAGTATTGTTGAATGTTTAACTATCGGCAAACAGGAAGTGATTGCACGACAGATCCAAAAATTGCTTGCATGCTACAACTCAACATTATGAAGCTGCAGACAAAATATAAAATGATTCCCTTCTGTAGAAGCCAAGACTTCATATACCCAAGGTCTTTAGGACGGACGGACGGAATCAAGCGGTTACTAGACCTGCTTTCGCCGTTGGCAAGTAAAAACAAGACAGCACATAAACTAAACCACTTGCAATATTTACTACAATGACACAATGATTCTCCGGAATTGTAAGCATGTCCTTCCCCGTGAACGGCTCTCGTCACAATGCAAGTGAGGACAATCTGGTAGACTGTAAGGTGCAGTGAACATTCAATTCCAGTAAGACGAGAAATCTATCTGAAGATAGAAATTTCGTTTCGTGATGACGACAGTTCATTTTCTAGAGTGTTGATATTAACAGGGTATGAACATAACCAAGTCTTAGATGTTTATATGTAACAGTAACATGCTGAGTCAACTGAGCAATGTAAACGCCATGAGCTGGAGACGTTGGTATGAACGGATCGGCTTAATTATAATAGTCTGTTTAAAATCTATCCTCCAACTCAACAAATGTATTGTCGATGAGAAATATCGTTCGAGTATTTTTTTATTAAGCGACACCAGGCTGCCGTAATACATACGTCTCATGCAATCGGTGGTTTTGTTTCAACGAAGGTATATTATATGATTTGATAAAAAAAAATAAAATAAAAACAGGTTTTCTGTATTCACCATTGTATAATATGGAGTCTCAGTCGGTCTGATATTATATTTGTCAACAAGTTTTGAGGTTAAAATTTGCTTTTATTTTGCGACTGGTGGTGCTAACTTTTTGTAGGAAGTGATATTTATTACTTAATGTTATTGGTCAAGCTAGGAGCAAACCCTCATTTGGGGGTTAATTACGGAACGCTGTGGCTGTCATATGTCGAATAAATATCTTATACGCATATGCATCTTCATCATATGCACGTGCTTCTTCTTTATATGCACATACTTGTTTCATTATATGCACATACTTCTTCATTATATGCACAAACTATCTCTTTATATACACATACTGAAATCTTCGAAGATGCAAAAGTTCTATCCCTACTCCTAGTAAAATTGAGAAAAAGGCATTTCTTGAGCGCAAATTGTAATAAAAAATTATTACAAGTTATAGTTTCATTGTTGTTGTAACAATCGTATCGGTTATATATCACATTCAATGACACTAGCATCAACAAGTGGCCATAAAGCGAGTTTTATGCGAAAAAAAACCTTGGAAAATGGGAAATTTTAATTTTTGAAGATTTTCACTGGAAAATACTTATAGTATAACTAATCTTGAAATGCGAATACCTAAAAATCTACAACGAGTTACCGAACAACACATTAATTCACGAATGCGCGTAGCGCATGAGTGGATTATTAGTGTTTTTCTGTCACGAGTTGTAGATTTGTGGTATTTTCATTTTAATACCCCTTTAAAACGTTAATATACTAAACCTGCTCTACGTTGGCGATATGGGTATATTTAGAAATATAGATTTTTACGGAAAAAGTGCAATAAATCATCAAAAATATTTATAAATGAAGATGTATGTCGTTATAATTAATTTCTTTGAAGCAGAATTTTTTAAGACTTGTAAACAGTGTCTCGACTTTTTGTTTCTAACTTTAATTTGCAAAATACTCCCCCTCCCCAGCGAGAAAGCTAAACAAAAATTATCGATATTATTGCCTTTTAAATTACTTTAACAATGACATTTTTCAATTAAATTATTTTATCAGGCTATATGTCGCTCTTGTAATGATACAGTAATTTTCTAATTAAAAAATGAATGAATATATGCATTTTTTAAATTATTGTTCATTTGTATGTTTCAGAGTTTAGTGTGGTGACCATTTCGCTGAACTAGCATGACTAGTATGCATTCATGTTTAGGGGCCAGCTTTACCCCGCCTCCGGGTGCGAGATTTTCTTCCCGATGGTAGCCTTGAACTGTTTTCTGCTCTTTGGTCGGGTTGTTGTCTCTTAGACACATTTACTGTCATTCTCTATTCTAAATGTACACGAGACAAAACCTCATGAAATACTAGAAAATAAGTAAAAAAAAGTTTCGTTGATACACTATGCTTAGTTCTAAAGAAATGAACCTAATCATAAAACGTAACCAGAGTGGCTCAAGTATAAAATGTAGGTCATAATGACCCAATTATTGTATGACTGCTCAGTACTACCCAAGGCACATCCACTGATGAAGTTTCATTGGTACACCAATTTAGTTCCAAAGAAATGAACCTAACCGCAAATCGTAGCCAAAGTCACTGACGCATGAAATGAAGGTCATAGCAACCCAAGTGTTGCTGAACTATGTTGTACTATACAAGAGGACTGTAGTTGTGAAACATCATTGATATATTACTATAGGTTTCGGAGAAATGGAGCTAAACGCAAAACTTAACCAGAATCGGGACGTACGGACGGACGGACGGACAAGGGTCAATCTATATGCCCCGGCCATATTCGTGGCGGGGCATAAAAAGGAACTGTGCTTTTATTGTTATTCTTCATTATGAATGCTCTATCGGTTTTAAAGTAGCTGTGTACGGAAAATGGAATTATTCTGCAATTGACGTTTGATTAACAGCTTCTAACATCGCAACTCGTTGATTATGACATTCTTATCTCTAGATAGTTAAATTTTCAAATTTTAAAGGTCTAAATTTTGACATTTTAACAATCTCAAGTAGAGAGATGTCTTAATGGGTGAAAACTCCATATAATGAAGAAGTATGCAGAAAAAACTGAAAAGGTATCTACATATAATAAAGAAGTATCTGCATATAATATATTTATTTTGACTTTTCCATTCAAACGTGGGGAATATTCATGTAAAATGCATCAAGTTTTTCCAAAGAAAATTATTTGTATCTTAATAACACACTACATGTCCAGATTTTCTGGACATCTATCTATTTCTTTTGCCATACAAGATAAATTCAATTGTAACATATTAGATGAAAATGTGCCCCTTTTTAACGGAAATGTAAATTTCAAAAATAATTTTTAAAGTACCTGACCTTTACCTCACAAAAGGAATTGCCCCCCCCCCCCCTTTCCCCGTTTGGTCCCAATCTGTTCATAACATAACATATATTTATGATACTGTTTCATGATCTGTTTGGAGGAGCGTATACACATATGACAGTCATAACATCTAAGTTAAAGTAAACTAATCCTACTTACGGTCGAATATATTTTAGTCTTGATGCAAACACTGCTACTCTCAGAATAAAAGCTTCCTTGACTTGGAACACCAATTTTCTAGGTTTCTTGGCGAAGACAAATATCCATATAAAGAGCAATGTAAAATCCCAAGCGAGTACCCCTGCCCTTTCTGGAGTACGATAAACAGCACAAATCATGTACACCACGTAAGCAAAAGGAATCAATATTTTCAAAGCTGTCAGAAAACATTTTTTACTGTTTTTTCTCCACCAATGTCCTAATAATATTGGTGGTTTTTGAAACAAGGAAAATGAATCGGAGTTAACAGACCCATTTCCGCTGATGCTTCTATTCGGTGGTAGCTTTTCCTGTATTGTTAATCCTCCTTCCACTGTTATATTGTGAGTTAGAAGAGGTCTTTCAGACTCCATGATAAGAATCCACACCGAAGACCTGCTTACCGATGTTTTTTTAGATATGTACTCCAAACATCATCCAGGAAACGTTATTAAAATTATATATCACCGGAAAAATTGGCTCCTTCAAATCAAAGAACCACCACTACATGAACCACTTAAACTTGATGATTACCTCTCAACCTTAAAATAAGAGTGACGCACTTTACGCTAAATCTGTGTCCTGATGCAAAACGTTTTAAAACATTTAAATTTTTTCCAGTAGAAATTTTAAGGACTAAACTACAGGTATAAACAAATTATCTTATGTTGAACGTACTCATTTTATCTTATCGCAATATACACATGTACGTAAAAATTTCTCTTACGCTGTGGACATGTTGTAAACAAAGTCAAAACGGCATATACATGAACCTTTTCTATACTCCAAAGGAAATTCATATCCACCATGCCCGTAGCTTCTTTCGGATTAACGCCGCCCTGTTCATGCATGTAAACAGGGCTTACAGTGAATACGGTGTTCCTGGAACTGAATTTCCACATCAATCGTGAACGTACAATTTGTTTTTTTCCCCCTCTATTTACCTCTTATTCAGTTTGACGTGTTAAAAATTCGAATTGTTGATGGAAAGATTACGTAATGTTATTGCGAATGATTTAGCACTACAAATTAATCACTGTCGAAAATAAATTCGAGCGCATAAAACCCCCAGAGATCACAATGTACAAAACGCTCAAACGCTTGAAGCCGAGCACACTTATTCACCTTTTCTAAGTTTTTTTCACATCTTTTTTAAACCACGTTTAAGATCACCATATTCTATTATAACATTGATTTTCGTTAAGTGCGATCGGATATCCATTTTAAAATGGTTAATTATTACAGCACTATTGTTTAATTGTCAAAGGGCACCTTGTCAATGAAAAGTTCTGACAATCTGATAATGAAGTGAAAATATGTCCCAATCGTTGATCTTTCATTTTATTAATAAATAAAGACCTTTAGCTTGGTTAATTATGTAAAACATCATCTGACTTCATAGCAACATTTTTTTCTAAATTTAAATGTCCCAAATGATGACGATGCGTATTTTTAACACAACAATACTATTTGTGACAAGCGAATAATACCGTTTTAAATAGGAAACACTACACATGACAGTGATGAACATGACATGCATGAGTGAACAGCATTTGCTGACTCTTTTTTTCCAAACGTCCATACTCCAGCTTTCCATATTACTTGACTTTGTACCTGTCTAACATTTGTTTGGTTTAAGATTATATTTAATTTATCGAAATGTGAGTTGTGATTTGTATGTTTCGGACAAAAAAAATGGCGAAAGTCAGAATTTTTATTACAATTAAGAAAGAAATATGTGCTTCACCATAAACAGAATTTTTGATTACAGAATTTACATTATCTGTTTGGACGTGGAATTTTCTTATGTTTCCCTAGCTCTATAGTTCCAATCTAAACTTAGTTATCAACCCCCGAAATTCAAAATTTGTATGTTTTAGATAGAGCTCTGGTTTTGTGTTGTATTTCAAATATTTATACAAATGTTCATTTAAGGAATTTAGTTTATCTTATTGTTATATCTCATTTTCATTACATTGTAATTTCTAAACATTCTGACGATCGTCGGCTCGGAGGTAAACGGCTAGAAATGTGATCTTGGGAAATGTAAGACGAGCATATGAGAAAAGTTTTCTACCTGTGATACTCTGCATTCTTACAATGTAAGCGGAATTCAAATACTTAGTGATGAAAGATTTTAACATAAAAATCAAGGCACATTTGAACTGCAAGTAAGAGTCATTAAATTAACAAAGTTTTGTTAAAATTATCCCCAAGTATCAATTACCTGTGGAGCATGTTTCCTTCTGGAGGATTAATCTTCATCGTACAAGCTCCTGAAGAAAATTTTGATTAACTTTGTTTTAATATTTCACCCAGATGTTTAGTCAAAATGAATACTTTAACCGAATGCTGATCATAAAATTTATATATTATTGAATCAGTGTTGGAAATAAGCGCTTGCCCGCCTGCCTAACAAAGTTGAAATCCCGTCAGGCAAGTAAATCAGTGATGTACTTTCCCGGCGGGCAAGTGAAAAATTCGCCTCAGATCGGTACCTCAGTACTTTCGACACGATTCATTCTCGATAACAGCGACTTTTGTCTAAGGACAGGACGGGGAAAGGACCGTAAAAGTTTAGTTTGTAAGCTGAAAGAGATCGATCAAGCCCGAGTAAACCCAAATCAATTTGTTATCTAAATCAATCACGCGCCTTTTCTTTAAACAGAAAACGATTCCAATCGTAGGAGAAATCCTTAACAAATAGATAAGAACAGCTATAAAGTATTTTTATGTTTAGATCGTGTCAATTATGGACAAAACACGATGTCTGGCACATGTAAATTGACTATTTAACTTAAAGAATGTAGGACGTTTCGGACTAGGACATTTCGGCCAAATTTTATATTTTTAAATAAATAATCTAAATTTTAATGTATTGCAATTACATTTCATTTTTTTTATTATTTTGCTTATTCTTTTAATTTTTTTAACTAAATAATTATTTTAAATGTGTGATTTTAATAATTATTTTTTAATCCACTTGAATATTTAAAAATTAGATAATGAGAGAAATTAATTAATTATTCTATTTTTTTTTCTCAAAACTGATAATTATTATTATTAATCAACAGCAGATTAAGGTAATAAATATCAATTAATTAAATGGCCAAAAACGAAAGAGGCAATCATCACCTTATATCTATTGTTTTTAACATTTTTTTTATATTTTACAACTTTACTCATATTTGTATGGCTTATTTGCTTAAATATACACAAGCTCAGCAAACATGTCCTAGGTAATACAATATAAACTTCATAAAAAATGTCCGAAATGTCCTAGGTATCACAATATATACTTCATAAAAACGTCCGGGCACCAACTTAAAGACCATTGTAAAATTAAATGAAATTGCATTATCAGGTTTCTGTAACATGAGACCCCCTCCTGTTACTCCCGAACCAAGTACTTCAACCTGACTATGTCTATGTGGTAACAGCCTGGAAGATAAACATTTGATTTGGCCAGTAGAACACGATTTATAAATAAGAAAGCCTCAAACTGCTTCTTGACGACTCGAGGTTTATTGGGCTACAGTAAGTTTTAATAAATACCTGTTTCATTCTTGTTTTTTTTCTCTATATTTTGTCCCTGTTAATAAGAGGATGAAATAAGTTTATAACAGCTGCCTTGTATTAAAACCTCTGCCGATTGGATGAAATATTAATCCCTTCTCATAGGAAACAAGAGGCTCAAGAGAATTGAGCCTGCATTGCTCACCTGACAGTCCCACAATCAATCCATTTTATTTCAAGTGAAAATTGTAATGGACCTTCCATAGATGTTTAATACCAGGTATCAGTTAATTTGGCTATATGGTTTCAAAGGAGATTTTTGAAATTTTGACCAATCAAAAATAAGAATTTCATCATAGCTGCCATATAAGCTGTCTGACCGGTACGAAATATGCAAACTTTAAAAAGGTCCTTCCACAGATGCTTCATACCAAATTACAGCTCGTTTGGTTTTGCGGTTTCAGAAAATTTTATTTTTGAAATTTTGACCAATCAAAAATAAGAATTCATCATGGCAGCCATATTACTTGTCCGACCGGAACGAAATAAGCAAACTTTATAAAGGTCCTCCCATAGATGCTTCACAGCAAGTTTCAGTTCATTTGGCCTAGGGGTTTCAGAGGAGAAGATCAAAATTTAAAAGTTTACAGAGACAGACGACAAACGCCAAGTGATGACGAAAGCTCATATGGCCCTTTGGTCCAGGTGAGCTAAAAATCGGAAACACATATCTCTTTAGTAACAATGTAAATTTGATAAAATCGTGATAGCTATTTCTAAGAATAACTCGTTTTTCCATGAAAAATAATCACCCCATCATCTCTTATTTTCCATTGTCCTACATATTATTTTTATACGTAAATCTATTTTTTATTTATTCAAGAAATTCGTAGAATAAACTAGAGGCTCTCAAGAGCCTGTGTCGCTCACCTGTATCTAATGTGATTACAATAGCTACTGAAGACATCTTATCATTATTATTTTTGAATATGTGGTCAAGTTGTGACCATTCAGAATTTTTTTTACAATTTTCTGATAGACTTCTAAACATCTTGGATGATGGATCGGCAACAAAGTAACAACACTTGGTCAGCACCTCATAAGGAACATTCATGCTATGTTTTGTTACATTCCATTCAGTGGTTCTCTAAAAGAAATCATTTGTATGCATTTCCCATAGGGTCCAATGTTAAACTTAGTCCCCCGCTGGCGGCCATCTTGGACGATGGATCGGCTACAAAGTAACAACGCTTGGTCAGCACCTCATAAGGAACATTCATGCCAGATTTAGTTTCATTCCATTCAGTGGTTCTCTAAAAGAAGTCATTTGTATGCATTTCCCATAGGGTCCTATGTTAAACTAAGTTCCCCGCTGGCGGCCATCTTGGATGATGGATCAGCTACAAAGTAAGAACACTTGGTCAGCACTTCATAAGGAATATTCATGCCATGTTTGGTTTCATTCCATTAAGTGGGTCACTAGAAGAAGTCATTTGTATGCATTTCCCATAGGGTTCTATGTTAAACTAAGTCCCCCGCTGGCGGCCATCTTGGATTATGGATCGGGTACAAAGTAACAACACTTGGTCAGCACCTCATAAGGAACATTCATGCTATGTTTTGTTACATTCCATTCAGTGGTTCTCTAAAAGAAGTCATTTGTATGCATTTCCCATAGGGTCCAATGTTAAACTTAGTCTCCCGCTGGCGGCCATCTTGGATTATGGATCGGCTACAAAGTAACAACACTTGGTCAGCACCTCATAAGGAACATTCATGCCATGTTTGGTTTCATTCTATTCAACGGTTCTCTAAAAGAAGTCATTTGTATGCATTTCCCATAGGGTCCTATGTTAAACTAAGTCCCCCTCTGGCGGCCATCTTGGATGATGGATCGGCTACAAAGTAACAACACTTGGTCAGCACCTCATAAGGAACATTCATGCCAGATTTACTTTCATTCCATTCAGTGGTTCTCTAATAGAAGTCATTTGTATGCATTTCCCATAGGGTCCTATGTTAAACTAAGTTCCCCGCTGGCGGCCATCTTGGATTATGGAACGGCTACAAAGTAACAACACTTGGTCAGCACCTCATAAGGAACATTCGTGCCATGTTTGGTTTCATTCCATTCAACGGTTCTCTAAAAGAAGTCATTTGTATGCATTTCCCATAGGGTCCTATGTTAAACTAAGTCCCCCGCTGGCATTTCCCATAGGGTCCTATGTTAAACTAAGTTCCCCGCTGGCGGCCATCTTGGATGATGGATCAGCTACAAAGTAAGAACACTTGGTCAGCACTTCATAAGGAATATTCATGCCATGTTTGGTTTCATTCCATTAAGTGGGTCACTAGAAGAAGTCATTTGTATGCATTTCCCATAGGGTTCTATGTTAAACTAAGTCCCCCGCTGGCGGCCATCTTGGATTATGGATCGGGTACAAAGTAACAACACTTGGTCAGCACCTCATAAGGAACATTCATGCTATGTTTTGTTACATTCCATTCAGTGGTTCTCTAAAAGAAGTCATTTGTATGCATTTCCCATAGGGTCCAATGTTAAACTTAGTCTCCCGCTGGCGGCCATCTTGGATTATGGATCGGCTACAAAGTAACAACACTTGGTCAGCACCTCATAAGGAACATTCATGCCATGTTTGGTTTCATTCTATTCAACGGTTCTCTAAAAGAAGTCATTTGTATGCATTTCCCATAGGGTCCTATGTTAAACTAAGTCCCCCTCTGGCGGCCATCTTGGATGATGGATCGGCTACAAAGTAACAACACTTGGTCAGCACCTCATAAGGAACATTCATGCCAGATTTACTTTCATTCCATTCAGTGGTTCTCTAATAGAAGTCATTTGTATGCATTTCCCATAGGGTCCTATGTTAAACTAAGTTCCCCGCTGGCGGCCATCTTGGATTATGGAACGGCTACAAAGTAACAACACTTGGTCAGCACCTCATAAGGAACATTCGTGCCATGTTTGGTTTCATTCCATTCAACGGTTCTCTAAAAGAAGTCATTTGTATGCATTTCCCATAGGGTCCTATGTTAAACTAAGTCCCTCTCTGGCGGCCATCTTGGATTATGGATCGGCTACAAAGTAACAACACTTGGTCAGCACCTTATATGGGTTCATTCATGCCAGATTTAGTTCCATTCCATTCAGTTGTTCTCTAAAAGAAGTCATTTGTATGCATTTCCCATAGGGTCCAATGTTAAACTTAGTCCCCCGCTGGCGGCCATCTTGGATGATGGATTGGCTACAAAGTAACAACACTTGGTCAGCACCTCATAAGGAACATTCATGCCAGATTTAGTTTCATTCCATTCAGTGGTTCTCTAAAAGAAGTCATTTGTATGCATTTCCCATAGGGTTCTATGTTAAACTAAGTCCCCCGCTGGCGGCCATCTTGGATTATGGATCGGCTACAAAGTAACAACACTTGGTCAGCACCTCATAAGGAACATTCATGCCATGTTTGGTTTCATTCCATTTAACAGTTCTCTAAAAGAAGTCATCTGTATGCATTTCCCATAGGGTCCTATGTTAAACTAAGTCCCCCTCTGGCGGCCATCTTGGATGATGGATCGGCTACAAAGTAACAACACTTGGTCAGCACCTCATTAGGAACATTCATGCCAAATTTAGTTTCATTCCATTCAGTGGTTCTCTAAAAGAAGTCATTTGTATGCATTTCCCATAGGGTCCAATGTTAAACTAAGTTCCCCGCTGGCGGCCATCTTGGATGATGGATCGGCTACAAAGTAATAACACTTGGTCAGCACCTTATAAGGAACATTCATGCCAGATTTAGTTTCATTCCATTCAGTGGTTCTCTTAAAGAAGTCAATTGTATGCATTTCCCATAGGGTTCTATGTTAAACTAAGTCCCCCGCTGGCGGCCATCTTGGATTATGGATCGGCTACAAAGTAACAACACTTGGTCAGCACCTCATAAGGAACATTCATGCCATGTTTGGTTTCATTCCATTCAACGGTTCTCTAAAAGAAGTCATTTGTATGCATTTCCCATAGGGTCCTATGTTAAACTAAGTCCCCCTCTGGCGGCCATCTTGGATGATGGATCGGCTACAAAGTAACAACACTTGGTCAGCACCTCATAAGGAACATTCATGCCAGATTTAGTTTCATTCCATTCAGTGGTTCTCTAAAAGAAGTCATTTGTATGGATTTCCCATAGGGTCCTATGTTAAACTAAGTTCCCCGCTGGCGGCCATCTTGGATGATGGATCGGCTACAAAGTAACAACACTTGGTCAGCACCTCATAAGGAACATTCATGCCATGTTTGGTTTCATTCCATTCAGTGGTTCTCTAGAAGAAGTTCAAAATGTAAAATGTTAACGACGACGCCGGACGACGCCGGACGACGCCGGACGACGGACGCCAAGTGATGAGAAAAGCTCACTTGACCCTTTGGGTCAGGTGAGCTAAAAATAGCAAATCTTTTAACTTTGTCATCCCTATCAATTGTTAACTAGAGGCTATCAAGAGGCTCACCTGGATGTAACTTTTCACCTTGAGCAGGACTAAAAATTTAACTGTTGCAGTCAATTTGACTGGTTTTTCTATAGGGTTCTGTTAAACTAAGTTCAGCTATGGCAGTCATCTTGGTTGACAGTCCAGGTCAATGGAAACATTTCTAAAAGACCATTACTGCAAAGTTTTGTTCCAACTGGCTAAGTGGTTTCAGACAATAAGATTTTTAAATATATTTTCCCATAGGGTCCAATATTTAACTAAGTTCGACCATGGCAGCCATCTTGGTTGACAATTCGGGTGATCTGACACAATTCTGGAAGAGGATCATCTAAGGACCAATGCTGCCAACTTTAGTTCCAATTGGCTAAGTAGTTTCAGATGAGAAGTTCTCATAGGGTCCCATGCTAAACTAAGTTCGGCTTTGGAGGCCATCTTGGTTCACAGTCCACGAAATTAGACATATGTATGAAAGAGGACCTCCTAAGGACCATTGCTGCCAAGTCTGGTTCCAATATGTCAAGCGGTTTCAGACAAGAAGATTTTTGAATGAATTTTCCCATAGGGCCCTATGTTACACTAAGTTCGGCTGTAGAGCCACTTTGGTTGACAGTCTGAGTCATCGGACATACTTCTGAAAGAGAACCTTCTAAGGACCATTACAGCCAAGTTTGGTTCCAATTCGCCTTGTAGTTTCATAGAAGAAGATTTTTTAAATTCACCCCCCCCCCCCCTTCCCTGTTGGTTGGAGGTCGGGGATGCCGGACATAATTTTGGAAGGGGGCCACCCAAGGACTATTCCACCAAAGTTTGGTCCCAATTGGGCTAGTGGTTTCAGAAGAAAAGATCTTGAAAGGAAAGGTTATGTCAGATGCTGTCTTTAAAGGGCAAAAAGGGGTCAATTAATGATTTTGGTCATGTTGACTTATTTACAGATCTTACTTTGTTTGACATTTTTGCTGTTTACAGTTTGTCTTTATCTATAATAATATTCAAGATAATAATTCGTCTGGTAGGTAGATCATGACCTGATGAACATTTTTACCACAGTCAGTTTTGCTCTAAATGCTTTAGTTTTTGAGATATAATACACAAACTGCAGTTTAACCCTATGTTCTATTTTTAGCCATGTCGGCCATGTTGGTTGGCAGGGAGGGTTATCAGACAAATTTTTTTTAACTACATACCCTAATGATGCTTGTGGTCAAGTTTGGTTCCATTTGGCCCAGTAGTTTCAGAGAACATTTTTGTGAAAGTTAATGGACATCGACCGACGACGGACACCAAGTGAAGAGAATAACTCACTTGACCCTTTGGGTCAGGTGAGCTAAAAAGGCCATTATACATTCGAAGATATTTTTTCAAGAATGAATTTTAAGAGGAAAATGATGACAGTTGACAAATTTTTGTATTTTAACCTACATTGAACTTATTATCTCGTCCCTAAACAGACGTGTTATAGCAATGAAAAATAAATAAAATAAACATCTGTCAGGATGAAACTAATGTCCAACCTTCAAAGTCACAACCATGAAAAGAAAATCAGCTTTAATGCAAACCTAAACCTAAGTCAGCAGAATTACATTTCATTGTTTAATGAACTGTGAAATTCAGGTCAAGACCTTAAAATGGCATATTTTAGAAAGTTTATGTCATGACTTACACGTGTACCAAGTTTCTTTATAATGATGTGACCCCATCTTCGTAGCAAAAAAGCTTAAACACCAAAATTAACCTGAGGTGGGACAAAGGAATGGATGGACGGATGAATCTACGGACGAAGGCCCAGAAGCAAAATTTATATGTCCCCCTATTTTTGTTAGTGGAATATAAAAATATATATAACTGACTGTCAATGACATGTGCCAAATTATTTTTGACATCTTAGAATAAGAATGAAAAGGTTGTTTGGACATAAGCAAATAATTTTCACTTTGGTCATTTTGATGTGAATCCTACAAAATCTGATATTAGTTCAATATCAAAATATAATATAAATTAAAACATAATTCTATAAATATTGCAAAGTTTTAAAGGGTTTCCATAAGAAACAACTACCGGTAGAGAAAATGCTCATTTTCACATTCCAATTTGGAAAACATGACATGTTGACTTTCAGTACAATCAAATGATCTTTTATTTATGAGTAAGTTTTGAAGAAAACATACAAGTATGCATTTGCAGATTAATCTCATCTTTCAGAGAATTTTTCATTCTCAAATAAGGCCATTTATTTGTAATTAAATGGTTTACGGATTTTTTTGTTAAAAAATAGGGTCGGTCGGTCGTGAAAAAAAAGAAAAAAAAGGGACAAGCATGTACAATGAAGACTGATTTTGAACAATCTTGGTTATATTGGCAAATATACAAAGGTTGCAAATGATGAGTTTAAGACCTTTGTTGTCTTTACCTTAATCATCTGCCGTTTCCTTTTTAAGGGATCCGACCCATCAACTACCACAACATACATTTTCATTTAGAAAATAAGTGGATTCGATATCTTACGGAATCAAGATATTCATACAAAACGAACTTAAAAGCCGCATGGATTCTATTAGGTAATTTGTTTCATAAAACTTGTTTCGGAAATTGACATCAACTAACGGCTAAAAATAGATTTTATTTTTTTATCATGTTTACAAGTATTTTATTTGATAATCTATTTTTTGACGAACTGGATTATAATCTTTTATTAAATTTTAATGCAAAAAGGATTTTAATTTATTTTTATTTTTGGGATGGCTGATTTCAGAGGATTGGTGGTAATAAAAAACCAAACTTTTCAATTTTATTTTTCTTCTCAAATCGGCAAAATTGGGTCGGCGGATCCGTAAACCAACTAATTAAAAATAAATGGCCTAAGTGGACAAGTGGACATATGGAAAATCATTATATCCACCACTAAACGTGAGGATCTGTGATTTCCCATAGATTAAAAAAGGTTCTAATATTTTGGCACGATGAAAACAAAGTGTTTCTCTATAAAACTGTTGTATATTTTGAAATGAAGCAAGATTTTACAATAACATTACTGATTCATAATGAAATAATAAATACATGATTCAATAATAAATGATGATAACAATTTTCATGATTCAATAATCGTCATATACAATGAACTTCAAGTGTATCGTGATATTTTTTAAGTGACCTATTGAATAACTACAAAATTATTTGAGCAGAATACAAAATTAAGTAGACATTTTTTTCATGCTTGTTCTATTACTGAAACTGCATTGCAAAGTAGCACTATAATGAGGTCACTAATCACTTCACCTGAATTATAAAGACCAAGCCGTAACTATCACTAAAGAAATATAGCACTTTTCATCCAATCAACAAGATATTTGCTGGACCAAATTATTTTCAGAAGGATATGTTCATTTTTCGATGGCTTCTAATTGTTCCTGATATTCAGTAAACAATCTCTGTAATTGTAAGTTTGAGCCAATGTTTGGTAAAATGCCCTGAAGTAATTCTCTCTTTTTCATACCCTGAAAAAAAATAAAACCTTTAATTGATTGTATAAACAATTCAAATTTTGAGTTAGCCAGAAAACATTTTCAGCTATTGTTTTGAATTTCTACTTTTCCTGTCATCATGAGAACTTGTATACTTTGCAAACATTCATATGTACCTAACTTGTTAAATTATTGTATTCATTTAAAACAAACATTCTGAAAGTACTGCTGAGCAATTCAATATCCTGTACTGGCTAGAGCTATATTTTGAAAATAATGTCTATTTCCAAGGGCAATAACTCTTACAATAATTACCCAATCAGCTTGAAACTCAAATTTTATCTGTAGTTCATCATTATCAGCTCGCATACCAAAAACTAAAGGCTCTCTAGAGCCTGTATCGCTCACCTGGATTTAACTTTTCACCTGAAGCAGACCTAAAAATTTAAGTGTTGCAGTCAATTTGGCTGGTTTTTCTATATGATCCTATGTTAAACTAATTTCAGCTGTGGCAGCCATCTTGGTTGACAGTCCAGGTCAACGGATACATTTCTAAAAGAGAACCATCTACGGACCATTTCTGCTAAGTCTTGTTCCAACCTGCTAAGTGGTTTCAGACAAGAAGATTTTTAAATGAATTTTCCTATAGGGTCCAATATTTAACTAAGTTCAGTGTGGCAGTCATCTTGGTTGACAATCCGGGTGATAGAACACATTTCTGAAAGAGGACCTCCTAAGGACAAATGCTGCCAAGTCTGGCTCCAATATGTCAAGAGGTTTCTGACAAGAAGATTTTTCAATGAATTTTTCCATAAGGCCCTATGTTAAGCTAAGGTTGGGTGTGGCAGCCATCTTGGTTGACAGTCCGGGTCATCGCACAAAATTCTGAAAGAGGACTATCTAAGGACCATTGCTGCCAATTCTGGTTCCAATTGGTCAAGTGGTTTAAGACAAGAAGATTTTTCAATGAATTTTCCCATAAGGCCCTATGTTAAACTAAGTTTGGCTGTGGCAGCCATCTTGGTTAACAGTCCGGGTCATTGGACATATTTCTAGAAGAAAACCTCCTAACAACCATCAATGCCAACTTTGGTTCCAACTGGCCTTGTAGTTTCATATAAGAAGATTTTTGAAATTCACCGCCCCCCCCCCCCCTCCTTTTTTTCTATTTTTAGTAACAGTAGCCATGTTCAGCCAAGTTGGGAATGCCAGACATATTTTTGGAAGGGGGCCACCCAAGGACCACTTCACCCAAGTTTGGTCTCAATTGGCCCAGTGTTTTGAGAGGAAAAGTTCTTTAAAGGAAAGTTTATGCTGGATGCCATCTTTAAAGGGCAAAAACTCTTATAAGGGGTCAATCAATGATTTTGGTCATGTTGACCTATTTGTAGATCTTACTTTGTTGAACATTTTTGCTGTTAACAATTTGTCTTTATCTATAATAATATTCAAGATAATAACCTAAAACTGCAAAATGTCCTTAAAATTAACAATTCAGGGGCAATAACCCAACAAAGGGTTGACCGTTTCATCTGAAAATTTCATGGCAGATAGATCTTGACCCGATAAACATTTTTACCCCATTTCAGTTTTGCTCTAAATGCTTTAGTTTTTGAAATATAAGACAAAAACTACGGTTTACCCCTATGTTCTATTTTTAGCCATGTCAGCCATGTTGGTTGGCAGGCGGGGTCATCGGACATATTTTTTAAACTAGATACCCTAATGATGCTTGTGGCCAAGTTTGGTTCATTTTCCCCAGTAGTTTTAGAGGAAAAGATTTTTGTAAAAGTTAACGGACGGCGATGGACGACGGATGACGGACGACAAGTGATGAGAATATCTCACTTGACCCTTTGGGTCAGGTGAGCTAAAAATGACTGAATCCAACTACCTATCATTTTCAGAATATTTAAAAGAAATCAAAATCCTATGGCCCTTTGGCCATGCACACCTTCATTATGTATATGAACATCCTACGAAATATTAAAGCTGTATATCCAAAACTGTTGGAGGAGAGAGCCGGACAAACCATGATCTCTTTATACAGATAATACCAAAAAATGACCAAGTCCAACTACCTGTCATTTTCAGAATATTTGAAAAAAAAAAATCAAAATCCTGTGGCCATGCACACCTTCATTATGTATATGAACATCCTACATAATATTAAACTTGTATCTCCAAAACTTTGGGAGGAGATAGCCGGACAAACAATGTATCCTAATCCGGACAGGGGTAAATTAATATGCCCCCTGAAATTTGCCGTGGGGGCATAAAAACATACTGAAAACTAATATTATGAGAATAATTTCTATTTCCAAGGGCAACATCTGTCACAAAAATTTCCAATCAGCATAAAACCAAACCTTGACCTGTAGCTCATCATTATAAGCTCACATACCAAAAATAAGATTATTTGGTAAACTAGAGGCTCAGAGGACTGTATCGCTCACCTGGCAGAAACAAGAATTGCCCATGGCAGCCATATTTGTCGCATGATCTGGACAAAATGAAAAACTTTGTGAAAAAAACCTCCCACAGAAGCTTCTTGTCAAGTTATCGTTCATTTGGCCTCATTCAGAGAGGAAGATTTCTTTATATCAGCCTATCAGAAACAAGAATTGCCAATGGCAGCCATGCTTGTCGTCCAATCAGGATGAAAAAAATTGATTTCATAAAAGACTTTCCATAGATGCTTCTTGTCAAGTTTGGCTGACAGTTTTAACCAAGTAGTTCCAATAAGAATCAAGAATTGCCCATGGCTTCCATATATGTAGTCCAATCGGGACAAAATAAGGAAATTTTATAAAGGACCTCCCATATATGCTTCTTGTCAAGTTTGGTTCCATTTGGTCCAGTGATTTCAGAGGAGAAGATTTTTTTTTATATCAGCCAATTAGAAACAAGGTGACTATATTTGTAGTCCCATCTGGTCAAAATGAGGAGACTTTGTACAGAAACTCCCATAGATGCTGCCTGTCAGGTTTCATTCCATTTGGCCAAGCAGTTCCAGAAATTTTTTTTTAAATCAACCAATGAGAAACAAGAATTGCCCATGACGGCTATGTTTGTTGCAAAATCGGGAAGAAATGAGGAAACTTTGTAAATAACTTCTCATATATGCTTCCTGTCAAGTTTAATTTCATTTGGCCCAGTGGTTTCAGAGGAGAAGATTAAAATGTGAAAAGTTATCTGACGACGAACGCCAATTGATGACAAAAGCTCACATGGCCTTTGGCAAGCCTGTTTCTTAGTATTGTTTAAATAAAACAAGAGTGGACACACTACCTGTCTTGCCTGAGTATGCACATGGACACAGAATAATGATTATCTGATACCCAACATTTTGCAAGTCAATGGAAAATGTGTTAAAAGAAATTGAGTTCAAGGTCAAAAGGCATGTGTTATACCAACATGTATCCATTGACCAATTATGGTGAGTTTAGGTATTAAAGTTACTGAGAAATGGACCTAATCTCGAAAATGTGACAGTCACTCAAGAATGCAACTCAGGTCAAAGTCCATAGACAGATGTCAGACTTGCATGTAACCACTAAGAACTATCTATAAACCAAACACTGATGGGTCTAGGTATTACAGCTGCTGGAAGAAAGGACTTAATCAAGAAATTTGGATGAAATTCACTCAACCATGAAATTGACATCAAGGTCCAGAGACATGTGTCAGACTGGCATGTACCCACCAAGAACTATCAATGGACCAAATACAGTAGGTCTAGGTATTACAGTTGTTGAAAAATGCACTTAATCAAGAAACTTGGATGAAAGTCACTCAACCATGAAATTGAGGTCAAGGTATTACAGTTTCTGAGAAATGGACTTAACCACGAAAAAGTGACAAATTCACTCGAGCATGAAATTGAGGTCAAGGTTGCAAGCCAGGTGTCAAGACTGGCATGTACCCACTAAGAACTATCTATAGGCCAAATATGGTTGGCCTAGGTATTAGTTGCTGAGAAATGGATTTAACCACGAAAATTGGATGCAGATTTTTAAACATGAAGTCAGTGAACCATGAAAACAAGGTCGGAGTCACAAGACATATATACTGCAGCAAACCTTATACGATATGCTACCTTGTGGACCATAAATCTTAATTGTAGGTAATACATGTGCAAAGTTATTTAAGTTTTAAATAAAATGCTCCGCTGGGCGCAGCTAGATACGACCGCAGATGTCGAACCCTGAATAGTTAGGGCAATTATGATCACAACATTTAAGCTTGATACAATACTGAATTTGGATTGTGAATAATATTTGACACAACATAGGTTTCTGACACAGAATGAATGTTGTCTAAGAACTTAAAAATTTTTAATTTACCTATTCAAACCATATCAGTATTATTTGTTTTTATATATAAATCAGAAATAACCAATTTAAAATTTAAAATTGGGCACACATATCAATTTCTTGCTATTGTGCAATACTGTGCAATTGAAGATTTCTTGCTATTGCGCAATACTGTGCAATTGAAAATTTCTTGAAATATTTGACACATAATAGGTTTCTGACACAGAATAACTGAAATCAAAGAACTTAGAATTGGTCATATGATTTGAATTTATATTCAATTTTTTGCTTCTTGTGCAATACAATATGCTGTGGAGAATTGCCCACCCCCCCCCAAAAAATTACCCCTTTTTTAGCTTTTGTGCAATACACTATGAAGTTGCACATTGACCCCCCCCCCCCCCTCCCCAAAAAAAAAAAAAAACAAAAAACAATAAAATTTATTGTAACCCCCCCCCCCCCCCCCCTATTTTTGTTAAAAAAAAATTGAAATTTTCTTTTTAATTTATGAAATATGAAATGAGAAAAAAATTGCCCCCTCCCCAATTTCTCATTTACCCCCCCTAAATTTTGTTTTCAACCAACCCCCATTTCTTTATACTTTGCAACCATAACAGCCCATTTAAATACACCATAACGTATTAAAATAGAAAATGACATCATAGTCATGGATGGCAAATTTTAAATATACATAATTTAAAAGCAGTTTAGATGAGATAAACAAAAAAGCTTCATCAGCACATTTTATATTGTCAAATTTCCAATGAAGTTCATTAAACTAAAGTTATTGGCAAATTTCCAATGGAATTTGTTAATAATAAAGTTTTGATAACAGGGCACACATATCAATTTCTTGCTATTGCGCAATACTGTGCAATTGAAGATTTCTTGCTATTGCCCAATACTGTGCAATTGAAAATTTCTTGAAATATTTGACACATAATAGGTTTCTGACACAGAATAACTGAAATCAAAGAACTTAGAATTGGTCATATGATTTGAATTTATATTCAATTTTTTGCTTCTTGTGCAATACAATATGCTGTGGAGAATTGCCCACCCCCCCCCCAAAAATTACCCCTTTTTTAGCTTTTGTGCAATACACTATGAAGTTGCACATTGACCCCCCCCCCCCCTCCCAAAAAAAAAAACAAAAAACAATAAAATTTATTGTAACCCCCCCCCCCCCCCCTTAGAATTGGTCATATGATTTGAATTTATATTCAATTTTTTGCTTCTTGTGCAATACAATATGCTGTGGAGAATTGCCCCCCCTCCCCCCCAAAAAAAAAAAAAAATTTACCCCTTTTTAGCTTTAATTTTGGACCCCGATTTGGACCAACTTGAAAACTGGGCCCATAATAGAAAAACTAAGTACATGTTTAGATTCAGCATATCAAAGAACCCCAAGAATTCAATTTTTGTTAAAATCAAACTAAGTTTAATTTTGGACCCTTTGGACCTTAATGTAGACCAATTTGAAAACGGGACCAAAATTTAAGAATCTAAATACACGGTTAGATTCGGCATATCAAAGAACCCCAATAGTTCAATTTTCGATGAAATCAAACAAAGTTTAATTTTGGACCCTTTTGGCCCCTAATTCCTAAACTGTTGGGACCAAAACTCCCAAAATCAATCCCAACCTTCCTTTTGTGGTCATAAACCTTGTGTTTAAAATTCATAGATTTCTATTTACTTATACTAAAGTTATTGTGCAATAAACTGTTATCACAGAGATATGTCTCGCCTTTTTGTAATTTTGATTATGCAAATGTTGAAATCATAATAGCAATACCTTAACATCTTACACAAGTTATGCAAATATTCAAAGTCAATGAACCATGACTGAGTTACATGGTTAAACAATCTCCATTTAAATGAGATGTGTGAATGCTAATACAACTGGATACCAAATACCATTGACTTATTATAAGTCGTTCCCAAACCTAAATACAAAAATTTTGTGGGAAAAATTTGGTTGATTATATAGGGAATCACTGATGCGTGACTGGAGTGGGCCCCCCTTAAGTCAGTCAGCCCCCCCCCTTACAAAAAGTTCTGGATCCGCCACTGATAGCAATACTTTAACATGTAAGTTATGCAAATATTCAGTCAATGAATAAGCACGAATTAGCATACCTATGTGTAGCTTTTCAACCTAACCTCATCATGGCGAGACAAAAATCTTTTTGCTTGGCTTTGTGTCCAATAAAATATAATTTTGTTTGTTTACCTATAGTTACTTATAGTTGATTTTCAGTACAGGATCCCTCAAGGTTCCTCTTCACCAGACTCATAATATATGTAAAGCAAGCAAACCATTCAAAGTCAATAGACCATGACTGAGGGGGTGGAGCCAAATAATCTCCATGGCAATGAGATGTGGCAATGATAATACATCTGTATACCAATTATCATTGACCTACCACTAGTGGATCCCCATAAACTGACCTAATCACAAACTAATACATGTAAAGTAAGCAAACCATTCAAAGTCAACAGACCATGACTGAGGGGGTGGAGCCAAATAATCTCCATGGCAATGAGATGTAGCAATGGTAATAACATCTGCATACCAATTATCATTGACCTACCACTAGTGGATCCCCATAAACTGACCTAATCACAAACTAATACATGTAAAGTAAGCAAACCATTCAAAGTCAATAGACCATGACTGAGGGGGTGGAGCCAAAAAATCCCATGGCAATGAGATGTAGCAATGGTAATACATCTGCATACCAATTATCATTGACCTACCACTAGTGGATCCCCATAAACTGACCTAATCACAAACTAATACATGTAAAGTAAGCAAACCATTCAAAGTCAATAGACCATGACTGAGGGGGTGGAGCCAAAAAATCCCATGGCAATGAGATGTAGCAATGGTAATACATCTGCATACCAATTATCATTGACCTACCACTAGTGGATCCCCATAAACTGACCTAATCACAAACTAATACATGTAAAGTAAGCAAACCATTCAAAGTCAATAGACCATGACTGAGGGTGTGGAGCCAAATAATCTCCATGGCAATGAGATGTAGCAATGGTAATAACATCTGCATATCAATTATCATTGACCTACCACTAGTGGATCCCCATAAACTGACCTAATCACAAACTAATACATGTAAAGTAAGCAAACCATTCAAAGTCAATAGACCATGACTGAGGGGGCGGAGCCAAATAATCTCCATGGCAATGAGATGTGGCAATGGTAATACATCTGCATACCAATTATCATTGACCTACCACTAGTGGATCCCCATAAAACTGAGCTAATCACAAACTAATACATTGTTGACGCCATCGCCGCCGCCGCCGACGCCGGAAACAGCATACCTATGTCTCGCCTTTTGACTCCGTCAAGGCGAGACAAAAACCAAGAAAAATGCTTATTTGGGCCCTTTTTTAGCCCCTAATTCCTAAACTGTTGGGACCAAAACTCCCAAAAACAATCCCAACCTTCCTTTTGTGGTCATAAACCTTGTGTTAAAATTTCATAGATTTCTATTTACTTATACTAAAGTTATTGTGCGAAAACCAAGAAAAATGCTTATTGGGCCCTTTTTTGGCCCCTAATTCTTAAACTGTTGGGACCAAAACTCCCAAAATCAATCCCAACCTTCCTTTTGTAGTCATAAACCTTGTGTTTAAATTTCATAGATTTCTATTAACTTATACTAAAGTTATAGTGCGAAAACCAAATGTCTTTGGACGACGACGACGCCGCCAACGTCATACCAATATACGACCGCAAAAATTTTGCGGTCGTATAAAAAGTTTACGCCACCGCTGCCGCAGAGTAATATCTATATCTCGCCTCCGTGACTTTTCAACGCAGGAGAGACAATAAACTATACACTTTCCAACGGTGTACATATAGTATATTGTATATATGTTTGTTTGTTTAGTTTAGTTGGGGATTTATGCCGTTTTCAGCACATTTGGCCAGTTTTTATTGGCAGAGGAAGTAAGAGTACACTACCCCGAGAGAACCACCAACCTTCAGTAGGAAAATTGGCAATCCTTGTCAATTAAGATCGGAATCGAACACACCCCGCCACAGGTGAGATTCGAAATTCACAACCTCAGCATTGACAGGCTAGTGATCATTAGTAGTCATGACGAACTACCTAGACCACTCTACCACCGAGTCCCCTATTGTATATATGTACACACTGTGAAATCATTAGGGATTATACTAGTCTAGACATTTTTAAATGGGTTTGTTTTTTATTTACATGTAACAAGGCATAAAGTTCAACAAATAAATATCATACATGTACCTTATATTATTCATGTCTGAGGAAAATGGCTGGCTGAAAAATGGTTGAAAATAAAATGTACCATTTTGTTTGGATATGATTCAGGTCTTTTCCCAATATCAAAGAAAAAACTACTTACTAAAATATGAGAATTCCATGAAGATGATCCTTTTGATTTATATACTGGCCCAAGTAGGTCATTACATACTTCACGGATCTTCAATTCTAAACCTAAAATAACAACACTTTACTATTACAGGGAGGATAAATGAGATTAGTTCTTTTACAGTATTGTTTAAAGAAAGTAGTGGTTGCTTGGGATCGCTGAAGGCCAGGAAATAATCAAGAGGCTGACAGAGTTACAAAAACTAGATTTTTCTTCATCACTGTATTACTATTTGGAGAAACCCTCCAACCTAATTACTCCCTGAACTGCATGTAAGCCATATATGGATGGATGGATGAATTATTGTTAAACGTCCAGTGGCAACCAGGTGCATATCAGGACGAGAACATGTTGATATGATAATGAATATGATCCCTGCTTTGTACTAGACCGACACGCTAAATCGGATTTTTAATGTGCTAGCTCACAAGGTAATTGTCCGCAGGAAGACATACCACCTCATTCGCACACATTATACAGACTCCGAGCCGACCAGTCTTTGCTCTTACTCTTAGATGCCGCGTGCTTGGCGGAGAAGCAGCAAATACCAATTTTAATGTCTTTGGTTTGACCCGGCCGGCAATCAAACTGGCGACCTTCCTCACTCGGGGCGAGCACGCTACCACGAGACCACCGAGGCGGTCGCCAGCCATATAGGTTAGGAAACTAATAACCATATTTTTTTAGGATAGAAAACTCAGCCAACAATTTATTGTTCTCAGACACATATGGGTATGTAAATAATTCCTGCAAAAAGGCAGAATTTATTTTGCGTACTGTTAAGATTACCATAAAAGTCTTATTGAATATAGCTCATGCTGTTCACCATCCACACTTTCGTCCAGATTTGTTTACCTGTGAATGTTTCTCTATGAGAAGGCAATAATTTAAACACCTGAAGGGAAAGTAGTAAACAGCACAAATGAATACAAACCTTTCATGCTAAACGTGCAACTCCACCAATAAAATTTTAACTTCAGCATGCGGATAGATATTTTGCAGCCATTTTTTGCTCCATAATAAAGAAGAAACATGGATTTTTACAATGGATTGTAAGTGATGCTAATAGTGTAAGCGTAATTTCATTCCGCCGCGTATTTATTCCTGGTAACTGTTTTTCACTAGGGAATATTGGATGTAAATAGTGGGAAAACGTCGATATTGATTTCGTTGTTTTGTTTACATTAGACCGGTTTGTTGTTTACTTTCTTTTAATACTTCATTGACCTCGCAATATATATTTTAATGAATTTAATATTTTGGTACTTTTTGTACATAGGATAAAACTCTCTAGTGTATATTTGACTGAGTAAGGACTCTCTTTTGTTAGTTACAAACAATACATGTATTGTGATTTTAGCTGATTTGAATAGTCTCCCTTTATTCGGTCTTGATACATTTTTTTCTGAATAAGATGTTTAAAATAAGTTGAAACCTTTAATACAAATAAAAATATAAATGAGCATTAGTTATCTAACTGTAAACCTTTTTTATTTTAAAATGAGTTCAGTATGTTATTAAAATTTGTAATTTATTTTATTTTTTAATATCTTTTCTTTAAATTCACATGGGAAACATATTAGAATTTAAATTGCACTCACTAATGAATAGTAAATTTATTGTTTTGATACATAGATACTATATATAAATAGGATGAAATTACCTAGTATAATCCTGTCACATTTTGAACTATGAGTGGTTACATGTGGCTGTGTATTTTATAAATATGATTTGTGTGGATTAGCATTATCTCCCTTTAATAGGTTCGGATTCATTTTTCTTAATAAGATGTTATTTATAAGTTTGATTTGGCTTAAAACAAACTAAAATATTAAGAAGGTTTGATTATCTAAGTGTTAAAATATTTAAATTTTGATATGCATTCACTATTTATGAATATTCCATTGTTCAATATAAATTATTTGAAATACCTTATTTTTGATTTCACCTGATAAAGTTATAACAATTAAATCAGGAGATGTTGCGGTGGAGAGAATACCAGTCTTTATTATGTTCCCTATACGTTCAATGTAGAATTTTTTTAATTTTAAATTGTCAAATGTGAGACAGATTATTTTGTTTCAATACAAATGCAGACCAGAAATATTTTTTTTTTACCAAAATCGGGGTCAGGATATTTTTTGTAAAAAAACTCACCCCCTCACTTATTTAAAATGAGTACTAAAACACTTCATCATTGTCTGGATCTAAAGCACTAGTGTAATCATTCCTGGTTCCAAATCACTAGTGTAATCATTCCGGGTACAAAAGCACTAGTGTAATCATTCCTGGATAAAAAACACTAGTTTATTTTGTCCATTTATCACATAAATCATTTATGCAAGTTTCAGTATATTCAAATACCCCCAAAAAATACCAAGCCCCATTTTTTATATAGTTCCCCTTCAAAAAAACCCTCTTTAGAATGTGAGGATGTATGATGGATATTTTACACTGGATCCGGAGAAAAAAACCTAGGGATATTTTGTTGGTGGATAAAAAACACTAGGGGTTTTCATCCGCCGGATAAAGTACACTGGCGGAATCAAACCACTGTTACAATAGATCACATGTACTTTTGATAAAGATAAAAGCAATTTTTTTTCTGATTACAGACAAAATTTAAACTTACCTCCCTTTGCTAAGTATCGCACATAAGTTTGTAACCAGAATTTATATTCTGATGATGATTGTAATGATAGACTAGCTGCCATTTGAGTTTCTAGATGACTAATTGTAGTGGTCTGCTGTAAACTCTGGTCAACACTAAATATTCTGCCTCCTTGCATACCCAATCTGAAAACAAGTTTGAATCATTATATTTCAGGTAGGTTTTGGCCTTGACTTGTGCTGCCCCAAACTTTATTTTCAGTAAATTTCAATACCTGAAATTTTTTCAGGTCCATTCCAGAACCTGAATAAAAGCAAATATTTTGGTATACGTTTTTCTGTAGTGATAATTAGACTTGATTCATCCTAAAAAATAAAAAAAAACTAAATTCTATTACCCACCCCATTTTTCTTGCTTTGATGATAGTCTACATATTAAGTTTAAGTGACCTTAAAAAGCAATGACATTTCACTGTGCCATAATTCGATCATTAACTCTGAGTTTACCTATTATTGGATGATTCCAGTGAAGCCAATGGACCAGGTTTATCTACCAATACTGGTGGTGTACAACTATGATGATCAGAGCTGTGGTGTATAGAATTTTGTTTATCATACAACAAAATCCTGTAAATAAAGAAAATGGATAAAAAATACAAAAAATTCACACTATTTTTTTAATTATTTATAAACTGTAAACTGAATAAATCTTCCTTTGTAAATGTCATAACACACTATCATACTAAACTGAAATATCTTTAAAAATTCTGATCTTTCAAATTTTTGTCCGTTTTGCTCTAACTGCTTTAGTTTTTGAGATATGAGTCAACAAGTCCATTTTTCACCTATGTTCTATTTCTAGCCATGGCAGCCATGTTTCTTGATGAACAAGAAAATAAAACACAAACTTTATACTAGATACCCTAAAAATCTTTCAGCCTAAATTTGGTTGAAATTGATCTTGTAGTTTCAGAAGAGAAGATTTTTGAAAGTTTACAAAGATGAGGAAAAAATTGTGAAAAATTACCTTTAAAGGCAAAAACTCCTATAAGGGGTCAATTAACGATTTTGGTCATGTTGACTTATTTCTAGATCTTAATTTGTTGAACATTTTTGCTGTTTTCATTTTGTCCTTATAATAATATTCAAGATAATAACCTAAAACTGCAAAATTTCCTTTAAATTAACAAATCAGGAACAGTAACCCAACAAAGGGTTGACCACTTCGTCTGAAAATTTCATTGTAGGTAGATCTTGACCTGATGAAAATTTTTACCCCGTCGGTTTTGCTCTAAATACTTTAGTTTTTGAGATATAAGCCAAAAACTGCAGTTTATTCCCTATGTTCTATCCTTAGCCATGGTGGCCATTTCTCGACAGTTAAAAAAATAAAACACAAACTTCATACTAGATAATCTAAGGATCTTTCCACTTTAGTTTGGCTGAAAATAGTTCAGCAGTTTCAGAGGAGATGATCTTTGAAAAAGTTAACAATGGATAGACGACTGACTCCAAGTGATAGCAAAAAAGTCATACAACTACAATCCTTGTAACTATGATGTCATTGCCTAACATTTCATATACATGAAATATATATTAGGCATACGATTAATCATAGTCGCTCAATTTTTTGTTAAAATGGGGAAAGATAACTTACCAGCTTCCAGATAACAAGGCTTGCACAACTTACAAGCAGCATAGATCGGATGACTGATATAATTTACGATAATCCACTATCAGATACATGTTATACACACAACTTACCAGCAGCCCAGATCAGATGAGAATGTATAGGATTTATGATTAGATACTGATATCGTTGGTGCACCTTCTGCCGTCAGAAATGCCCTTGTTATATGATCATCACCTAAAATGAAGAAAAATAAATTCAGTGAAATCATTCTGGGAAATTAATTATTCAACTAATACATTTACATATAGATTCTCCTTCAGGTACAAGTGAGTCATGGAATTTCTCCTCCCGAGATAGTTAAATATTTTATTTTCAACACATGAACTTATAGCGAGTGTGTTAAAATCTAAAATGTAACTATTGAGGGTGGAGAAATTCTATAACTCACGAGTAAATTGAAGGATAATCTGTTTCTCCTACGATTTTCAACAAAAACCTCAAGAAAATGCCATTGCTGTGCAGTTTGTTTACATAAAGGCCAATTCGGAACTCCTCTAGTTTATCTTTCCAATAAACGTAAACCAGAGGTACCCAGGAGCCTGTATCGCTCACCTGATAGTGAATTGCCTATTACATATAGTGACCAGGGTTAAAAGTTCGGCTATGGTGGCCCTCTTGGTTGATAGTTTGGGTCAACAGACATAATTCTGAAAGAGGACCATCTAAGGACCATTGCTGCTAAGTTTGGTTCCAACCTCTCGAAGTTTTAGACAAGATTTTTTAATGAATTTTCCATAGGGTCCAATGTTAAACTATGTTCGTCTGTGGCGGCCATCTCGGTCGACAGTTCAGGTCATCCGACACAATTCTGAAAGAGGACAATCTAAGGACCATTGCTGCCAAGTCTTGTTCTAACTGGCTTAGTTGTCTCAGACGAGAAGATTATTTAATGAATTTTCTCATAGGGTCCCATGTAGTGGCCATCTTGGTTGACATTCGATGTCATTCGACATATTTCTGAAAGAGGACCATCTATGGACAATAGCTGTCAAGTCCAGTTCCAATTGGCCCAGTAGTTTCAGACAAGAATTTTTTTTCAAATTTTTCCCATAGGGCCCAATGTTAAACTAAGTTCGGCTGTGGCAGCCATCTTGGTTGATCGTCTGGTTGATCAGACATATTTCTGAAAGAGGACCATCTAAGGACCATTGCTTCTAAGGTTGGTTGCCTAAGTAGTTTCAGACCAGAAGATTTTTAAATGAATTTCCCATTGGGTCCTATGTTAAACTGAGTTCAGCTGTGGCAGCCATCTTGCTCAGAGGTTGGGGCCATCAGACATATTTTGAAAGAGGACCACCTTATGACCATTCCACCATAGTTTGGTTCTAAATGGGCAAGTATTTTTAGACAAGATTTTTATGTAAATTTCCCATAGGGCCCTATGTTAAACTAAGTTCGGCTGCGGCTGCCATCTAGGTCAGACGTCAGGACCATCGGACACAATTTTGGAAGGGGACTACCCAAGGATCATTTCAGCAAAGTTTGGCTGAGATTGGCATAGTAGCTTCAGATGAGAAGATTTTAAAAATTTTTTCCCCACTTTTTGCTATTTTTAGCTTGGCCGCCATCTTGGTCAAAGGTCGTGGATACTGGACACACTTTTGGAAGGGGTCCACCCAAGGACCATTCCACCAAAATTTGGTACCAATTGGCCCAGTGGTTTCTGAGGAGAAGATTAAAATGTAAATTGTGGACAACAGGTGACGGATGACTGACAATAGCTCACATAACCCTTCAGGTCAGCAGATCTGTTTACCCTGAATGATGCCTGTCAGTAGTACTGTCCAATGAGTGCAGCGAAGCGGCACGAACCTGCTATGTGCGCAAGAAAAATCACGTTCACATGTAGAGCAATACACAAATGTAGGACCCTCCTTTGAAGGCCCCAAAGAAGGAAGGTTTCCTTGTAACATTCTCTAAACCTTTGGCAAGATTTCTTTGCTGCTGTTGGTCCCGAAACTTTATTATTGTCATTAGTTGGTCTGGTCTGATATGTCTTCTTGGACATGCTTGACGCCATATTGATTTATTTGACCTTGTCTCAAAGGCGCTTTAAAGCATAGATATTCTGCTGCTTCTAACCATTTAAGTGATCCAGAGGGAATTTTACACATTTTGTAACAAAACAAAAATTTTCCGAACAAGCGAATTGACAACCGTAGATTTTGAAATGAAAATCGTAGTCCATATTTTTTGAATAAAATCCGTTGAAAACTACGGCAAAATCATAGATGTAAACACCTCTGGGTCAGGTGAGCTAAAAAATGGCGGGAATTCCCATGCCAGAAATTTAATCACCTGGAAGTGGTTAAAAATATTATGTATTTTTATCCCACCGGTTAAACATGTCAAGAATAGGAGAAATACAGTGAAACAATTTATATTCAAGGAGATAAATCTCAAGAGAATTAACAATTTTGTGAGAGAAATGAATGCAATGTACAAAAAGTTTCCATGCAAGCTTAATTACTGTGATGCTCATAACGTCCCATTTATCCTATTAATACAATCTTTATGAATTTACGGTAGTAATTTTCTTTTTTTGCTCCATAATAATCTTCAATTTTTAAATTTAGCCACCAATGATGAACCCTGGATATTATTTCTTGAATTCTTATGAAAACAAAGTTACATCTAAATGGATTATAATCTCTGCATTGTTTGATAACTTACCTGACATTACTGTTGTTAGGGACTCATTTTTTATCACAGCACTTTTTTTTAATATATTCCTGAAAGAGAAAAATAATTTTTAACCACATATCGTTTGATCCCCTCATTTCACAATTTTTTGTCCAAAGCATGATGTCCCATGTTGTTTCTTTATTTGATGATATACATGTGTAAGATAAGATTGTCAACAATTAAATACAGAAAATTTTACAACTCCGTAAATCTCAAATAATTTAAATTACCGATTTTTATTGCGTGTCTCATGTATTTCTTCAACTGATTTCATAATAAATCACTTGACTTTACTACAAAACTATACATTACAAACATGAGGTTGCCCGTGTTATCGTGCAAAGTATACCCCCACTCTTTTTTAATTTTGAAAATTGGAAAAACAAGACTTGAAAAGTTTGAAGAAAAATTTCATGTAAACATAAGGTATTGTACAATTTGTAAGTATTGGCAAACAGGAAGTGGTTCCTTGACAGACCTGAAAATAGGAGAGATGATACAGCTCATGGTCATAATGCTATAGGCCAAATATCAAAAAAATTCCACACAGAAGCCGAGATAAGTGTGACTAAAATTTCAGTTTGAACGGACGGATAAGATGAATCCAGTATACCACCCACTCCGTAAAGTATTCAAGGTACAAACGTTAATGTTTTAAAACAAAACTTGCATATAAATGACAACATCACTTTGTGATGACTTCATATTTCACAAAAAAAATCGAGGAATTGCACAAATGAAAAATCCCCTCATATGGAAAATCTGAGGCATTTTAGCATTGGAAAAAGCAATAATTAATATGAATACAGGAAATAAAAGAGAGAGTAATATTTTTTACTTCAATTTTTAAGAAATGTTTGAGATACATGTATTCCCTCCCTAAAAATTGTACCAAACACAGGTAATGAAATTTTAAATACACATTTTTTGCTGTTCTCAGATTTATCGACAAGCCAAGGTACCTACCATACAAAGAGATTTCCTTTCTGAGTTACTGCCATTAGAAAATGTCTACAACTAGTCAGCCGAGATAAAGGTGAATTTAGCACTAAACTTGGAAGTAATTTTCTACCAGTACTTGAAAATATATGTAATGATGAATCCTCACAAGACACAGCAGTGAAAGATCTGAAAATAAAATGAACAATTATTTCTTATGTTAATTTTGATGAAACTAAATATTAACTTAACCCTAAGACTTTCCTATTACAATCATAATCAAGCTGTCAAAATCTCTGAATTTTTCTTTGTCACCGTACAGAGCGAAAAACTAGCCATACATTTTCAAAATAATTTCCAGATCGTTCTGTTGGAAACTTGGTTAAATTTAAATCTCCCTTATGATTTTTCTAACCACCAAGTTTAATGCAAATCTTCTCTTTAAAATAATGAAACTTCTGAATGTACATGTTAATTTTTCTGTTTATTAATTTTTGTGTTAAGAATGGATAATGTTATATTTTGTTCTCCTATAAATATTTTTTAGGTTAAGGAATCCATAAATAAAGCGAGGGACGGGTATTTATAGAGGGAACTCATAATCTCACTATTAAACTCACTTTGTCCCTGTAACTGCGAGAATTCTGGATGTAAACACTTGATCCCATAGTAATGAACCACTAGATTCACATCTCATCTTGTGAAGGGAGGTAACTCCAGTTTTAATATCATTTTCTATTTCTAATGATACGACGTCTTCTCCGCCAGGTCTTCCACTTATCTGGTAAAAAATAAATCAATGCAGGTTTATATGATAGAATATATTATTATTTGTTGCAGTACCTCTGTATTTCAGTAATGATTCAAACTGGAGCTAATGCAAGATTTCTTTGTATGTTTATGACAAATATCAACAAAAACCAAATTGGAAATAATTTTTTTTTTTTTAAAATGATTTGTATCACATCAGCTTAACCACTGATAAAATTCAGATTTTTGTCTCTTATCTTTCTAAGGTATAAGTACATGATTAATACAAACTCTTAACTTCAAAGTCCATGACTTTTCCATGACATTTCAAGACCTTTTCCATACCTCAATAAAGAGCATTTTAAAGCGCACTGATGATTTATGCACTAAATGCATTAAGAAGTATAGATCTGGAAATCCGAAATAACCTAAACAAAATGGTGGCACTATCGATAACAGAAAAGAATAATTCACTTTAAAAATAACAAACTTGCAAATTAAGATTTTAATTTCAAAGTTCACATAGACTGGTAGGAAAATAATGAAATTCAAGCACGTTTCAATGACAGAAGCCTTAAATTCCATGACTTTCAAGCACTCTACCTGCTTCTCAATGACTTTCAAAGACCAAAAGTGAAATTCAAAGACTTTCCATGACCTATGTGAACCATGAAAGACCATAACAAATCATGTGTGTAAAATTATATTTCTTTTACATCAAAAATAACTTTATTAAAAAGTTTAAAGCAAGTATTATGTAGATATTTCTTTAATTGAAATGAATTTTATTGTTTGTATGCGACGTCCATGAAAAAAAGTTATATAATTACAGAGGTCACTGTAATTACATCTGGGACATTTGGAAGAATCTCCTGGTTATTTATGGTCAGGATACCTTAAGTTATCGTGATGTAAGGCCCATATGAAAAATATGTCTATTTAAGGCTACCAAACTGACTGAATGTTTTTGGTTAGAGCCATGTCGTTATTGCTTAAAATGAAGAAGTTTTTATTACTGCAAAAATTTCAACAATATTTGCAATACAACTGACTCAAATAAATTCACTATCCCTTTACAGGATTTGTTCAAAGATGTCTGTGGTGTTCACTAAATGTCAAATGATAGTAATTACATGTATGTAGTAACCAATGAGATTTGTGTGTAAAAATATATATTGACAATTAACATGATTCATAGTCAATAATTAAAACAAGATTAATTCTTCCATCAAATTTATACATGTGACTTATGGGAGATGGGATATAACTTAATTTCTCTATATAATATGGGAGATAAATCTGTACTCTTCTTTTGTGATCATGATCCACTAAATTTATTTCAATGCTTCCTTTGATGTTGTTCTATATTTATCTGATGACTATTACATGTTAGGACTTTAAAATTAAATTGATATGAATCAGGTTATATTTAAGTTTTATACTCTGTACCATTTGGTTGCTGACCATAACCAACTCACCACTTTACTGAATGACTTTTGAGCCTGAGGTATAGCAAGTTTGAGGTCTGTTGACGCTGCCACAACGTGAACTGTTTCTTTCTCTGCAGGAGGCTAACAAATGTATAAAAGAGTGCTTATTTCACTAAATATACAATTGACAAGTTTCTAATTTGACCTTTATTACCTACTTTGATTTTTGACTAAAGCTATCTCTGTTATTGTATAACTGGGCAAGTAACAAATATACATTCATTTGTACAACCTATTCAATAAGAAATGTGATATTAAAACACCATGGAAACATGTGATGTTAAAACACCATGGAAATATATAATCTCATGAATGGTTAAATTTTTTAACTGCAAGTATAAAACATACTTACATAGTGCGGGATTATTGAAACACATGTTTTTATAATCTTATGGACGGTTAAATTTGTTAACTGCAGGTATAAAACACATGCACATAGTTTGGGATTATTGAAACACATTTTAGGTCAAGTCTCATGACAGCCACAGTCAGCAATCAGGGGAGGTAAAAAAAAAATATTAAAACTAGATATTGGTCAGTTCTGTGAAGACTAAACTGTAACTGTGCATTTATTACATTTCTTTCATTACCAACTATTGTGGGTTTTTCTCATCAAGTAAATAAAAGTCAGTGTGAAATCTCATCACAAATTACAAAAACAACATATTCTTACCAAACAACAAATATAAATGAATCTCCATTAAACATAATGCCACTGTTACGAGTATACATGAATTTTTGTGTAAATTGTAAATCAAAATCTGATTACTTTACAGCATCAGTATATTTGAAAAAAATTCCAGTCATAAAATTGAAACGTTAACAAAAATATGAAGGTCAAAAAGACACATGGCATTCCATTGCTTTGAAATTTCTGGTCAGTTTTACTTCACTATTCATGCTGTTCTGAACTTCTTTTTCATTAAGATATCAGGTTGAGCTCCATTTAAAAACCCCACTTGGACTTGAAAATGAACCAAAGTATAGCTTAATCTTGTTTTTTGGATTCTTTTTTTCCAAAGAAGAAAATTTTTAGTATGTTTAATGTTCTGATATATACTGTCAAAATTCTGAAGTGATATTGTACACAAATGTGTGTGGTGTAACACAATTGCCTGATACAATATTTGAACTTTGTCATTGATATTTTTTCATTTTTATTTGTGCAAATTTGTCTACATATACATGTACCCTTACAGGTGGCATGTGTACCACAGGTGGTAGTTTTTCTGCTTTCTTTGCTCGACTAGCTTTACTTCCGTCATATTTTCTTTTGATTCCGGTTGATAGCTTTAGTTTGTCTTTCATTTTCTCTTTGTCTGGCCTGAAAGTGTAATATTGTAAGGAATATTAAACATGAAACTAGTTCGCTACATATTTAGCTAACCTTAAATAAAGAAAATTCAAACAGTTAGCTTTTCAGTCCGAAAGAACCAGATGTACATCATGGCAGAATGTTTGATAAAATAGAACATTAAAATACTGTGGAACCATTTAATTTTCTGAGTACCAGTTTCATGGTTAAAGTATCCCGACCACAGATGATAATGTCCATCAATCATTTTCTTTTTTATCAAAAATAAATCAAACCAAAGGTCTAAAGCTATGGCTTTCTCAAGTTGAAACACAGCTCATACTATGAACATGGCTTAATGAAAATAAGCTAGATATACAGTGTTTCCGAAATTTGCCGACATTACCGATGTCATTGTCATTACATTGCATAGAACATCCCGAGATATTTGGAATATTCCCGTGGTCAATTATGGTACCTCAAGTTGTTGATGACTCTGATGACATTCAACTTTGTGCTTTTCTAATTTTCTTTAAAAATGTACAGCGAAATATGCACTCTGTTTCAACCATGAAAATTTGGATTTCAACATATTATAATGTAATTAAGTGATGATATGTCAACTTATTTTAGATCTTCTGTTTTATTCAAACCAATTTTGTATAGAAAGAGGAACATCGATGCGATTGTTTAAAATTACGAAGTAACCATATGTTGATACAGGATAGATAATTTTTCATAAATTGAATATGAATAAACAAAATGGATAACAGGAAAGGTCAACAATGACATATTAATCAATAAACGTTACACATCAGACAGAACCCTGGACAATAAAATAACATAAAAGAGAACAAAACACAAACATACCTATATTTAATATTCAAACGGAAATTATCTGTCAATTATCTTGATAATGGGATATAAACCCATAAAAAGTGTCTCATTATGGGTGTATCAATTCAATTTTGATTGTTTTTCATTTTCTTTCTTGGTCTGACTCAGACCAAATTCATTGCAAAGTTGTTTTTATACATGTATTAAGAGAAAGCTGAAAACATTTTTCTTTAGAAATAAGTAATTACATCCTGAAATAAATCAAAATTTAAAAGAGCAAAAATTACTTGCTATGTATATAGTTACCTTTCTGGGGTATGCAGACTTGTTTTGGATTTTTCTATTTTTCCTTTGTCCTTGTTCTTTTCCTTCACTGCACTATCAGATTTAGAAACCAAAGCTGACATAGGCTACAAATTACAAATCATACAGTAGAAAGGAATATTAGAAATGCAAAACTTAGCATTATGCACATACCAATTGTATTTTTCCTATGTTAATTAGGATGTTTTTAAACTCTCATTCATTTTCTGTTTTAATGCATTGCAAATACTTTTGCATTTTTTTTAAGGCAAATTTCTTTCACTACATGTACTTAGAATATGGGTACAGTAACTATCACTTATGCTAAAAAGCAATTTATCAATTACCAAACATACAAGAGGATATAATCTCTTGTGTTTGTTTGTTTAGTTGGAGTTTTATGCTGTTTTCAGCACATTTGGCTATTTTGCAGCGGCCAGTTTTTATTGTTGGAGGAAACCGGAGTACCCGGAGAGAACCACCCACCTTCGGTAGGAAAATTGGCAATCCTTGTCAATTTAGATCGGAGTCGAACACACCCCGCCATAGGTGAGATTCGAACTCACAACCTCAGTGTTGACAGGCTAGTGATCATTAGTAGTCATGACAATCTACCTAGACCACTCGGCCACCGAGGCCCGTAATCTCGTGATATTGTTAGTATCATTGGAATATTTCTGTACAAAGGTACAACATTTACAGTAGAATAAACACCACCTTTTCCTTTAAATCATTACTGAGCATCAAAAGCCATTTTCTAACCATTTTCTTTTCTCTGAGCCTAAACATGTAACATTTTCCAATCATAATTTCTTCCAGATTGCTGAGGTAGAAGTTATAAAATTCTTGGAGTTGGTGCTAATGCTCTTCATTTTTCAGGAAGGTAAATTAATAATGAAAATAACATGATGCAGACTTGTTAGATAAGAACAAGATCACGTTATTGTGATACCGTACTCTAATGAAGATCAAGATGTAATGTATGTGAACATGTAGCTTGTTTTGTATATAAATGTTTTGATTTGAGAAAAGAAATATTCACCAAAAACATAACTAGTAATCAATTAATCATATTTTTAATATATATTTTTATTTTGTTTCTTTATTTGGGGTTTTATGCCGTTTTCAGCACATTTTGGCTATTTTGTGGTGGCCAGTTTTTATTCTTGCAGGAAGCTGGAGTACACGGAGAGAACCACGACCTTCGGTAGGAAAACTGTCAATTAAGATCAGAGTCAAACACACACCCCGCCACAGGTGAGATTCTAACTCACAACCTCAGTGTTGACAGGCTAGTGATCACAAGTAGTCATGATGAACTACCTAGAGCACTCGGCCACCAAAGCCCCAATATATTTTCATACTTTGTTATTATAGATTATGATTGTTACATGTTAATATGCCCTTCGCGGGCCCATGACTGGTTTAATAAAGTCTTCGTATTCGTAACAAGATGTACTGTGAGCCATTGCTTACTAGTGATAACGCAACCGCAATAAGGTAAAAAAATAAACGAATTCGTCAAACAGGAAGTTGATGTTGCCTTGGTCCAAAAACGTATCCCATGATATGGTGTACCTATATCAAGCTTGTGACAAAATATCAAGTGGCTGTGATGAGCAGTTGCAGAGAAAAGTGTGACGAAAAATTTTACAGATGGATGCACGGAAAAACAAGGGTAAAACAGTATACCCCCCTCTCCATTAGAGCGGGGGTATGAAAAAAAATCTACCTGAATACTGGGACTAACAAAACTGTGTGGTGTACTGGGAGTATCAGATTCAGAAGCACTCAATTTCTTCTCTTGTTGACTTGTTTTGGGAGTCATTGCAACTGGTGTACTAGCAGGAGTTCCAATTTCTTTGTTGGGAGGAGAAGAGAGGCTCTGTGACAGTGATGATTTTGATTGTGAATGAGGAGATACAAAGCCAGGTCCAGTTATAATATCTTGTTTTTCCACAACAATTTTACTGGCCTCCTTTGTGGTTTCAAACATAATGTCACCAGACTGACTGGATTTTCCTGAGAAAGGCAATGGAACATCACTGAAAAATAAAAGAAATGTATCTTACAAATTCCAGTTAATTCTTATTTTGTTTTTCAAATTTTATACCTACTGTATGAGAAGACATTACAAAATTGTCCATTGCTGCCTATAGCATTTGTTACAATTTCATAAGAATTCTTTATTTCAAGGTTAAGAATATTACACATTCAAACAAGTGTAATAAAATTGTTACAGAGGGTGTGGGCAACTGCTCATATTTGACAGACACCCCCTTAATGTTATATGCTTAAGATGAAGACATTTGGAAAATTGTTTTATTTTTCTCGGATGCTGTCTTGTTGACTCCTACAAGATATGCTCTCATTTTCATACAAGATTGATAACATGGATATAAAAATGTAGGGATATGTGGTATGCATGTATATTTACTGTACTTTTATTGGTCAATGCTACAAGAAACAAAAACACTATGAATAAAGAAAACAAGATTTTTACAACACAAACAACTGCAATATATTGACAATTTGTGCAAATTTTAAATTATTATAAATAAAAATACAAAAAAATGTGTACCCAACATTAACATCTGGCTGAGGTGCCAGAAAAATTGGAGTTATTCTTCTTCTCCCGTCTTTTGTCTTGGTCTCAATTTGTTTCTCTGTTGGCTGGAAAAAAATATCATTCGATGATTATTGTCAACCAAAAACATAAAGCAACCCATGGTATGTATGTATTTATTAAGATCTGTATGATAAATTCATTTATATTTGTCAAACTAACACATTTACCATAAATGTTATTTATTTTTATGCAATTTCAAAATTAAGAAAAAATGTCAATAACATCATAAATTCTACAACAATTCAACATTTATATTGTACTTGTTGTCATATAAATATAATTTTGTCAAAGAAAAACTACAATTTGCATGCATAAAACTTTCTTTAAGGCCAATGTCAGAAAACAATACACAATTGCAAAATGAATATCAGTAAATAAAACATTTTAAAAGGTCGACATTATGGCTTTTAGTTATACAATAAAACTTAAGGCAACTCTTATAAATTTCTACCAATAAATGAACAAGCAATTGTGAAACAAAAGTATGAAAACACATGTGCAAAATAAGTAAGTATTTACATGGGCTGTTAATAAATAACTTAGTGCACATCAAATGTAGACAAAAAATATGTCTCACATGCAGGCAACAAAACCAGCATACAGAAATTTCAGTGAACCATTTTTCAGAGGTATATGCTTCAGCAAAAGCATACCAAAAACATGTATAATTGATATATTTTTATCTACATTAAAGTGATACTGGATAAAAATTTCTACATGAGAGAAACAGGCTTTCCAATCTCCAAAGAAATGAGATACATCTGTACCAATACTTATACAATGATATACCAAACATCATTCAATTATCAAAATTGTTTCCAGTTAACTTTATCCGACCACAAACTTTGACAATGGTTAATGCCCCAGTTAAAACTGACGGAAAAACCACATTAGTAACTTACTTTGGCTAGAGACAAAAAAAGAACAAGACAGTGTAATATTTAAAATTTCAAGGGAGACAAATCCTGAAGGTTTTTGCCTTTTAATGCTCTATGATTCTCATTTTGATGCATATGATATGCATGAATTAAAATTCATCAGTTGTACTAAGTTGCAAAAACCTTGACAGCAGAAACAATATATCAAAGTGTGGACAAGGTCATCAAAAGGGTAAAACTAAAAACCATATCTAATGGAGCAATGCATAAAGGATCTACTCCTGAGAGTAATTTTTAAGTATCACTTTCACATAACCAGTATCAAAATATCGGCAAATAAAATAACCAACAATGTTTAATATTATAAAGTGAAGAAATGAAGTTCAGAGTTCTCTACCCTGAAGTTTAATTATAAAGTTTAATACTATGTGCAAGCATCAGTGTTATTGAAGGAATAAACTACATAAATATGTATACCTGTATGTATGTTATAGGTAGCTAAATCTGAAAAGAAAACCTGCTAACCTTTCAGGTTTGGTCAGACACCAACAGAAATTTTTTTTTATATTAAACAATATCCATTAACATTCATATATATGTACATTTTGCATAAAGGACATCAGTTCAAAATTCTTCAATAATTTATCCATTCAGGCAAATGAATTTCAAAATGGGACATAATCTATGATAACTGCTGTCATTTCAGGAAGACATAATGAACTTGAGAATTCCATTGAAACAGGCTTAAAGAAATATAGTGTAGCTTTACAGTGAAAAATAACATAATATTTATTCTCTAGTGCATAGTAATTCATTTGGTAGCCAAAATTTTTCAAGAAAATTCACAAGACTGAAAGGTTGGCAAGTTTAGAAAAATGTTAGTAGGAAAATGCTGCAACATGTACTATAAAAATGACTTACAGAGTTGTATGTATTCACGTTTACCTTGAATGGAGTATTACTTGTACTACCATTCAACAATCTACTTCCTGTGTCATTTAATTGGTCAGAAGAAGTCTTGGGATTTTGAGTTTCAGGCGTTGTCTGCTGTTGTAGGATCTTCTGCTGCTGGTGTAGTTTCAACATGGCTGCAGATTCAATGATCTGGTTTGCAGGATTAGCTGTTTTGTTCATTGGAAGGCATTTTCCATAGATTTTTTCAAGGAACATTTGCTTCAAAGAAAAAGTTTTAAAAGGGCTTTAGCATTTTTTGGATGTTTTTTCTTTTTTTCAAAATTAATATTTTTTCACCCAATTTAAAAGCCTTGTAAATTACTGTGAATTTGTAGACTAGAAATATATGTATGTAACATACCTAAACACTGATCTCATACTCAAATATGTATATTTTTATTTCAAAGCATGTAGCATATATACACCAGTTAACATGCATTGAAAACAATGTTTGAAAATATAATAGTAAAACCAGTGCTAGCGACCATCTTGAACTTCTATAAGGTCAAGATTTTCTCTGTAAAAACTGCTGTTCCTCTGATTTGACTTTAGTCACATACATACATGTATTGCCAAACAATGAAAAACGTTAAACATCCTTTACTTTAAACATACATTTGTACATTAACACATATGTATGCCATCTATTCATCAATAAATTCTTCCCAAGGCAATGTTTTTGTATTTCACTGATAATTTTTTCAATTCCCAACTGTGAGTTCAAAATTACTTATATTATACTTACAACATCAGATTTTGAAAGTGGTGTTCCAATTTCTGTAAGAGTGAAATCTATATATGCAACAGTTCCATCGTGAGAACAAGCCAGTAATTCCATACCATTTTTACTCCTGTAAGACACGTCAAAGATTATTTAATACACATGTAATTGCTGTAAAAAAAAAATTTTTTCAAAATTCAAGCAAACAAGTAATTTACTGTAGGGCATCTTTTTAGCTCTGCTAGTGGTTTCCCTAGATATGTTTTTAGCATTGTGCTACACAATGCCTTATTCTCTTGGCACCATCCTGTCCTTGGGATACTCTTTTGAATGTGCCCTGAAAATTCTTTTAATGCCTCTAAAATTTTATTTAAGTTTAACCCTTTCCAGAAGATTATTGGTTTAAAATAAAGTTATTCTAATGTGTTTTTTTTTTAAGTTTATTGCTTTCAATTAAAGGTGTTAATTCCTTGATTACAGGGTTATACATGGTAACTGATAGTCACCATAAATGTTTTATCTAGAAGAAAAATTTACAAACTAAATTGTCCTCACATGGAAATGTTACCATGACCAATTTCTGGTCACTATCTGCATACATACAAGTTTAACTTTGGCAAACAATCTATTTCTTAGCAAGAGGTATGGGAGAACCACTATTATTACCTTGTGTGTGGTGAATTTCCTGGATTTCCAAGTGAAAGAAAATCTGATATTTCCCCCAGTGAACAGAAAAGTCATATTTCACTCTAGGGAGTGACATAACAATAGCCTTAGCCAAAAACGCAACAAAACCAAGGTCAATGCAAAGTCATATAAAAACATAATCCATTGTATTATCTTGTTAAATCTTCTGAATACATGGAATATGTCAGAAAAATTAATTTTAAAATACGAATACCAAAAATCTACAACTCGTGACCAAAAAACACTAATAATGCACATTTCGTGAATTAAATGTGTTCTTCCTTCACTTGTATATTTTTTGGTATTTGAATTTTAACATTAGTTACTATATTATAATGGTTTTAACACAGGTTTAATGTTTTGGCTAAGGGCTTCTCCAGAAGTGGACAAATCAGTAAGCATGTGAAAATAATGTATGGAGGCCTAGCTGGACCAGTAATCTAGTTAGTTTCACATAACAACTAATGTATTTCAACAAGATTATAATCAAACTTGTCGGGAGATATGTTTCACTTCAATTTTCCTGCTGAATACTCCATTTTCTTCCAGTTTCCTCCTCAAATTTAAACTGGCTACCAAGATATAGCCTAATGTAATGACAGTGCACATAAAAACAGCCAAAATGTCATATTATATCTCCATTTTCTTGAACAGCCCTTATGTAAGCATATTATACATACCATGTAATATCTAATATGGATTTATCAAATAAATCCTTTGTTACAACTAAGGGTCTCTTCAGAGCTGTCAACTGAAAACAACAATATTCTGTCAGTCCTCATTTGTGTCTGTAGACTTCTTATTTAAATTTGGAACTAGTAAAAATAATATGCTAAAGCAATCTGAAGATTTAATCAAGAGGGAAATTTTTGTAATTCAATATACTGGACCCCATTTCACAAACATTCATACGACTATGATTGGTCGTATGTGTGACCTGATTTCCGGTTTTCAATATCTTTGTTCTATTCACGTCATGGAACCAGTCTTGATCTTAGTCGAACGAATGTTTGTGAAACTGGCCCCAGAATACTTGGAGTTCTATAACTAATGTTAACAGATCTTGTCAAAAACCAATAAACCCAGCAAATGATATTATTCCACTATATATATTAATTCGTAGCTATGTACATATTTTATTGGTTGAGACTCTCCCAAGTGATATTGAACAAAACATCTTGTTTTCCTCTCAGATTCGTGTTTCACCATCATATCCTAGTTATTTGAAATGCTCAGGATTTAACTCGAGTTAGTCCAATAAATCATTAATTTCCCTTGCATTAGTGAAACATGAAGATTTGTTCACCCTCGAAAAGTCAAGATTCCCTTGTGCAAGCCCTCGGGAAACATGACTTTCCTCGGGTTAACAAATCTTCATATTTCACTAATGCCAGGGAAATAAATGTATAATGTGACAAGCGAAGTGACTACAATTTCACCTTCATTTTCTGTACTTAATTTCATGAGATAAAAATATTTTGACGATCCAAATTATTTTGTATATATGCTTACTATTGACTTACCCAGACTGAAAGAGATCTGTCTTTACTTCCTATGGCACAGCATGTATATTGAGGTTGCTGAAAATAGTCAAAGTTTGTGTTATTACCCAAATTTTGTCCGACATTACATGAAATAAATGTACATCTTCTGTTGATGTTGTAGTTTCAACATGGCTGCCAAATAAATTGTCTGATTTGCAGCATTAACTTCTATGTTCATTGGAAGGCATTTTCTGTAGATTTGGAAGCAGATTTAAAAAAAATATTGAAAGATTCCATTTTCTTTGAGGTTAGGGGATTGATGAAGGTGTTGTTCTTACATCATTTTTGACCTAAACATTATTAACATGGTCGATGCAAAGTGAGTATAATGAACACAAATGATACTTAGACCACTTTAAAGGTACTTTTAGTACTACTGCAAACATAGCTGTGTTTACTACATTTTAGACCATCCAATGCCATTGCTATAAAGTGGTCTATGCAAATTTCCACTTTAAGGATTTTTTTTATCCAAAATGTAATTTTTCTCTTGTTTATCTGCATTTTCAATGATTGCTTCTTGTCTGTCTTCTGATTGATCGATTGATGTTTTGAGAATATTGATTGATTGATGGTTTGCTTAATATGCTGTGAGAAAAACTCCATTTATATTCAGGACAATACAGCTTTCTATGAAGATTTAGGAATTTTGGATGACTGCTGTTAAGCATTTTTACAGGCAGAGCATCATTGTCTTTTTGAACAGTTTTTTGCTTATTACTGGACTCCACTGTGTTAAAAAGATCACCATTAAATCATTACCTGTTCTGTTCCTTTGGTTCTACTGGCAAATATGTTTGGATTAAATCTCTGTTGGAAGAAAAGAACGTTTGTGTATGAATGTTAGAACTATCTATATGCAGCATAAATTAGGTTCACAAGTATAAAACTGTAATGGATAATGAAATATACACAGAGCTCCACATAAGGCAATTAAATGCATTAATTTTTATGAAAAACACATGGAAAACTAAAACAGAACATAAAGAAAAGAAACATTTCGACCCCGGGGAATCAATGTTAAAATTTCTTAATTTCAGTTTTCTACAAGGTACAATGTATGCATGTTTCAATAAAGTTTGCAGTCCCTCTACCTTATACAGAGAACTTTTCTTTTGAAGTTGAATGTCAAAAAAACATTTTCCTCGATAATATATTTTACCATTCGCCTACCATCATAAACGTACCTTCCGATTTCTTATTATTTATTTTTTTATGTACAGACTCAGTCTTGCTCAACACCTTTTTTATTTTTTCCTGCTCATGAACAATGCCATCTTGGCACAAACTTTGGGAAATTTTAACATTTTAGTTTTTTTGTTTTGTTTGGCTTTTGTCTTTTATATTTTTTAGTTGTTCTTTGCCATTTAACAGGTCACCATTTCCATTTATATTCCTTGTAACATAAAGATAAGTATTGTGTTTTCCATATACATGTAGTGTTGTTAATACAGGTATTTCTGGAAATGTAATTACGTAGAGAAACTTTCCTTTTTTGTGAATATGTACTGATGTTCATTTAAATATTATGATCAAATCTGACTTTGTACACAATATGGATACTATTTCACAATAAATTCTTACATCTCAGGTTATTTTGAATGTTGATACAAGTGATTATATTTCTTTCTCCTATTCTTGACATGTTTAATTGGTGGGATAAAACTGATAATATTTTCAACCACTTCCCAGTGATTAAATTTCTACGTGGGAATTACCGCCGTTTTTTTTACAGTTATTGGAACGATAAACTAGAGAAGTCCCGAAATGACGTCTATGTAAACAAACTATATAGCAACGACATTTTCTTGAGGTTTTTGTAAAAAATCGTAGGAGAAACAGATTCTCCTTCAATGTACTCATGAGTTATGGAATTTCTCCACCCTCAATAGTTAAATTTTAGATTTTAACATGCTCGCGTGTTGAAAATCGAAAATTTAATTTCTCCACCCTCAATAGTTGAATTTAAGATTTTAACATGCTCGCTCGTTGAAAATCGAAAATTTAACTATCTCGGGTGGAGAAATTCCATAACTCACTCGTACCTGAAGGAGAATCTATATGTACACTGTTATCTATTTTCATCTGCATATATCATATTACTACATGTATGTCTCTATTTTTAACTACATGTATATGAACACTTTTATGCAACAACAAACTGTCTGAATTACAATTTTTAAAAAAAAGATATTTTAGGCAAAATTTTTGTTTTCTTGAAAAGCAGTAGTACATGTACTTAATGCCTCTGGTTGGTTCCTGAAAATTCTGCAGTTCTTAGATGAAATCTTATCTAATTTTGATATTTTGACTATTAAGATACACACCACAACAGTAATAGCTTTTCTGTGTCCAACAAAATCTAGGGTTGCTCTCCAACCATCCCTTTCGATGATTTGTGCTGTAGGACCAGAGTTATTCATTGCATGAGCTGAAACAACATAGGCTCCATCTGGTGACCAGTTTAATCTCAGAACATGGGTAGTACCTCCACACTGTAATAAATAATATGCTGATTTTCTCTTTTCATATTTCATTTATAAAGTTCAAATATCTACAGTGTAAGTAATTCCTGAATTAATTTATTAAAATTCTTGGACTGTTGAGTCATTTAAACTTTCTACCTCTTTCTGGAATGTAATTAACTGATATATATATTTGTATAACAAACCTCTTGAAATGGTTTTGTAATGGACTTTTCCTCCTGCCAATCTCTTGTTCTCCATATTCTTACACTTTTGTCATCAGCCTGAAAAAAGTTGGACAAAAATAGTTCACACACACAATACCCCTATTCAATTTATAACATAATTTATGTAGAAAATAATTTATGTGTCAATAAACTATATTAAATTAAAATTTGTCAATTGTAAATCATCAAAGGGTAACTGAAAATAATGTCCTAGTTTTAAACACTTTTGAGTTTCTTAGTGTTTTTGGTGTCAGCATGTATTTATACCTAATAAACATTTCCATCAAATATTTCCTGAGCAAATTTTCACAGGATTATCAAGACAATTTCCATTATGTGTATTAATTTTATATAAAAATCATTCAACAAAACACTTGACAACTTTGATAATTAATCATTATTAAACTGAGAGTCAGGTATATATCATGGAAGATAATTGCCAGTGGCATCCTACATCAAACCCTATAATAAAGTGTTGTCAACAGAATCCCATATTCCACTTTTCCCCCGATTTACATACATATAGAGGCCAGCTGAAGCCCACTTCTGGGTGCAGGATTTTCTCGCTGCGTTGAAGACCCATTGGTAGCCTTGAGCTGTTTTCTGGTTGGGTTGTCTCTTTGACACATTTCCGGTTTTCATACTCTATTCTATGTTTATAATGCTAGGTATTTGTAAACAAGAATCAACATTAATTACACCCCTCCTCAATTGGCAATAAATTGGATCCCAGAACTTACCTGTGATGCCAGGTATTTGCCAACAGGATCCCATGTTACACCTTTGACAAGACCACTATGTCCCCGCAGGACTGCTATTTGTTCTGTTAAAATATATTTTTGTTGTTTATCTTTTTTTTAAGAACTATTTCAATGGACTGACTATTTTTGTATTGTATATAATGACAAATACCCTATATCATTTTCTAGTTGTGTGACATTTTCAAACAAGAGTTTCTGTAAAGCAATTCACAGTACAATACCCCTTGATTGCACCACTTCTCAAATTATCTCCCCTATCAGAAATTATTTCGCTTCAAGTCAAGCAAACTTTGAAACAGATTACTACAATGTACCTTTTGGTAAATGACATTAGACAGTATAGGAGGTGTTGGGCTTTATATATGCCACCACAGAACTTTGTTTGCAGGGGGGAGAGGCTTTATAGTCCTGCTGATTTCTTTATTTTTGAAGTTTGTCAAAAATATGTGATTTAATGATTCTGTAAAACTTCATTATTTTCAAATTTTCTTGAAATAATCCACATAAAATATGCAATTTTAGGAATCTTAAAACATTTATATTAATTTTACATTTTCCCCCAAATAGTTCATCTTCTAATTATAACCCAAACCGCCATTTAAAATTTAAAATATTCTAGGCTATACACGGGGGAAAGTCTTGTGTCTAAAGACCTATTGGACAAAAAAAAAGTCTGTCACTATAGCGTCTTATGTTTTATGATGTTTACACTAACCTGGGAATTTATCAGCATTCCATACAACAATACAATTATCCACACTACAAGATGCTAACCAACAATCATTGGCTGACCAGGCTAAATCTAACACGTCTAACAAACATACAACAAAACTCATGATAATAAGGAAGATAAGAGATAATACTTGAAAATGTCAATATTTCCTGTAGTACATTAATAAATAGATAAAACAAGGATTTACTTTTAGACACTCCAATAATACAGAAATCTGGGTTGTTACTTTACAGGAACAACTATAAATCATATACAGTGACATTATTTTAATTGTGTACTAATTTTCCATTATAATTTTATCTTTATTTTGTTGAATTTATAATCTTAAATCAGGTAAAATTATTTTTTCGAAATAACTATTCTTTATTTCGACTTACCAAAAAATTTGGGTCAGTAAAATTCAACACTTTAATTTATCTGCAAAATAATACCACTGCAACAAAAGTCTGTCAGATCAATATCCAAAGACAAACTCAAGAAATTCCCCTAAAGAATTTTCATCGTTACAGGTAAAATCAAAATTCCCAAACATAATATATTACAAATATTGCATGTCACTGTGTCATCAAATATCAGACCTGTTTACCCCATTTAAGCTACTAGTGTAGTTTATACTTTTAGAAAGTGTAGTTTTCAATATTTAGGTGTAGTTTTAGATTTTACAAGTCCTAAAAATTACTATCACTGATGAGCGGCGCAGCGCGCCGCGAACTTGCTAGGAGGGATCTGGGGGCATGCCCCCCCAGAAATTTTTTGAAAAACTAGATGCAAAATCCTGCATTCTGAGAGCTTTTAGAGTCATGTTTTGAAGATATCAAATATATAAATTCAATAGGATTAGTTATATTGAACACAATAATGATATATGTTTTCTTCCTAAATTTTATTAAGTCATTCTCTCGTAAATCCAAAGATACAACCATGGTCTGTCCTTGGTCCAAACATCAAAAAATTTATGTTCTAGTTTCAATGTGCCTCTTGCAGTCTTATTTTCCCCCATGCGCACATGAAAAGTCCTACTGACACAATTTGCAGTGAACATACTGGTCCCCTTTCTGTGAAGAATCAAGGCATTTCCACATTTCGGCATACTCCTGCCTGAAACGCTGACATGGCTTCTTCAGCTTGTCAGTGTTACCTTCAACAACATTATTCTTTCGTTTCGGCATCGCGCCATGTGTCAAACTTGACAGTCAACGATCACCAGAGCGTTTGTTATACATACTTATATATTCATTATCAAGCGCGTAAAAGACAAAGACTCTGTTTTGCGTTCGGATAACTTCCTTTAGACACAAAATTACATACTGCCGATTTTTTTTACTGTAACATCTTTGAAAGCGTAGAAATGACCTATTTGGGCGTAGAGCGTTATTTGAGTACAAAAAATCGTAGAAACTACGCCAAAATCGTAGTGGTAAACAGGTCTGAAATATTAAGATGTTAATGTTTAGTAATACCTCCTGAATGCCCCCTCAGTGTTATGGAAGGTCGCCACTGTTCCTGGTTTTTAGTATTTGACCCAAACATTGTCGATGTTCCACCATACCTATGGAAAACAGACAAGATATATTCATTGATTATTGGTTAAATCAAAATTCAGTGGTAATTATCTATATTCAGGACGATAGAAAACGTTTATATGATATGTTTGTTTGTTTAGTTGGGGTTTTCACGGGGCGTTTTCAGCACATTTGGATATTTTGCAGCGGCCAGTTTTTATTAGCGGAGGAAGGCGGAGTACCCGGAGAGAACCACCAACATTCGGTAGGAAAATTGGCAATCCTTGCCAATTTTAATCAGAGTGGAACACACCCCACCACAGCTGAGATTCGAACTCACAACCTCAGTGTTAACAGGCTAGTGATCATTACTAGTCATGACAAACTACCTAGACCACTCGACCACCGAGGCCCCTGATATGATATGAATACCAATTCTACTTTATGCTATTTGGACATGTTGAGCCAACTTCTAATGTGTTTTTTTTTTTTTATCAGGACAAGCGATTGAAATCAAGTTATAGAAGTTCTCAAACAACAGGCTGCCATTGAAGTATGAGAGATGACTTAAAGTGATCATAGTACATTTGCACATGTGCCGTTTTATTTTTGGGGTATCATGTCATATTATTGTTTTTGCTATTTCAAATTTTAATACTTCTTAAATTAACATTAGTTGTTTAGTTATCATGAACCCATTTTGTCACAGCAGGTTCAATCACATAGCTCAATAATATTTTTATTCTCTTTTGTGTCCCTCAGGTCAAAGTTCATTGCCAGTCTTGATCAATTTCCAAAGATAACATTCCATAAGCTCATGTGGACACATTATTCTGCCTACAAGCTGAATAGTGTAAAAGCTTCAATTATCAATTCTATAGTCTTTGATATGACCTGGCAATCAATGGATCAAACCCACAAAATCCTGAACTCTGAGCTGATCACACAAATGATACCTCGAGGCAGTCCAAATTATATTGACCTTTTGAAGCTATGAGTAATTTTTTTTTAAATCATGACTGGATGATTCTTTTCCTTCAGTACATACATGTTCCTAAAGTAAAACTTCATTTTCACTGTGTTTAAAAAAAAAAAAAAATTCATGAACTATTTGGCTGAAAGATTCCTTACAAACACTGCAATTTAGAAGGTAACAGATTTGTAATGTACCAAAAGAATTTGCTGCTTTCCATGTAAAACTTCAAAGAAAGAAATTATTATTACCCAGTTCTCCTTTCAAATTTTAAAACAAAATACAACATATATAAAAGTTCAAAATTTTTCACAAGCAAACATTTGAGAGGATGGCCTACAATGCATTTTATTTAATATTATGTCTAATAATCTTAATTACGGTATGTCTGTAATGTTATATGCCACCTGAATGCCCATGACTGGTTATAGAAATGTTTTTTTTTCTGAATGAGCATTGTTGTAAACTTAACCTGATCTGCCATATCATAATAAGCTTGTCATCTCCTCCAGAAGCCAGGTACTTCCCATTGTTTGACCATCGTACACAATTGACACAAGCTAAAATATTGAATTACATGCAACTAAATTTGATATCAATAAATATGAAAATGAAATTTTTTTAACACTCAAAATAGAACAAAACTTTCTGGTTTAAAATGTTTATTCCAATACTTTATTATTTGAACTTTTTAGCCATGGATATAATGAAACTGCTAACTGCTAAGGTTTCAATCTTCCTCTTTGTATTTCATTTAATTAAAATATGCCAGTACAATGATTGCGTCAAACCCTTTTAAAAAATCTCAGATGATTTTGCCCGTCAAGAAAAAAACAGAAATGCTGTATCGGAAGCTATATTGTTAAATTATGTATAATAACAAAACCGTAACAGACAAATCCAGATTGCAAGTGAAATTCTGTTTTAAATTTAAAAAAATCATGTCTGAAGAAGGTATGTGGTATGTTAATTTTTCATAAAAAATTCCTTACATTGTCACATCGATATTTTTTTTGCCGATATTTATATATGTAACTAAAATTTTAGCAATTGAATTATGCTTGTTTTGCTGTTCTTCATCAACAATTCACATTGAAATTTATTCTTCCTAACATAAATCGAACATCTTACATAGCAAAATTGTGTTTTATAAGTTGTTTGATTAAGGTTACTGTTTATTTGAAAAATCTTTTCCATATAGCAACATTATTTATTAACAATATGTACATGTACAGTAATCCAAAAGTGTTAATAATCTATTGTTTGTTTGTTGAGGTTTTATGCCGTTTTCAGCAGATTTGGCTATTTTGCGACGGACAGTTTTTATTGGTGGAGGAAGTCAGAGTACCCGGAGAGAACCATCAACCTTTGGTAGGAAAATTAGCAATGCTTGTCAATTAAGATCGGAGTCAAACAAACCCCGCCACAGGTGAGATTCAAACTCACAACATTAGTGTTGACAGGCTAGTTTCACACACAAACTTAATAAACAGTCTAAACATTTAACATGGGTTTATTACCAATATGATTATCCATCTGACAGATAATCTTTGGAACATTCTTGTCTTTTTCGTCTGCCTCATTTCTGACAGGTGCTGTGTTCCATATCACTACTTTACCAGTATCTTCACCTGTAAAAAAAATGTCTCAAATATTTGTTTTAAAAAATGATTTTTTGTTATGAAATAATTTATCACCTACATTTGTTTGAAATACTAACTTAAGATATTATGTAGATTTTTTTGTGATTAGAAAATTAATATTAATAGTACTAACTTTAGCAATCCTGGACATTTTTCAATTGTGAAATGAACATGCTGCATTTTTACACAACAACGTGAAAGTTTAAAGGAGGAGGATGAGAAATTGCAGTGAACAAAAATCTCTAATCTTATCTGGCCTCAAGTTACCTTGTCCTCCAGTTGCAAATCTTGATCCATCTGGATGTATGTCTATGGAAAATATTGGCTTGCCTGAAAATACCAATGGAAATGAACGTTTAGTAATGAAACTGTACACTTCCCTCCTCATTTACAATCGGCAATCTGAAAGCAATTTGAATATGGTAGGACATCATAAAATATTAATGTTCCAAAACACAAATCAGCACTATGATTATGTTTTTTTTTTAAAGAGCTAGTCTTATTCTAATGTTTTTTTAAAAGAAATTTAGATTCATTCTCTGAGGGTCAAGGCAACTTAAACTTGCATGCCTTCTAAGCCAGTCTACAAAATGTGTATGACATCTAGTCAACAAGTTCATAAAATCTAATCATTACTTCATTCACAGTATCTTTCTCTTAGTCACTACAATGATCTAAATTATTTTTCTTCCGGTCCGATTTACCGTGGTCCGAGTTGTCGGCGGGCCGAATTTACCCATATTTTTCTTATTGGTTTATTTCCCTTTGTTTATTGATTAAAAAAAATAGACTTTATTTGACTTTTATTGTACAAGACGGCGTTTCCTTAAAATAACGGCTGTTATATTTGCGATTTTGACCACTGAAATGGATCAGGCGAGTAATTAAATTCAAAGTCAACTCAAGCTTCACTTTTGACACGAGTTCAGGCGACTTGACAATTTTTAGGGTGACTTCCAACTTCAATTTTGATGAGAGTTTAGGCGAAGTGAAACACTACACTGCGACTTTGTTGCATGAATCGTCCTCCAGGTTGAGCCCTGCATAGTAGACACTTCAGATGACATCAGACAGAGCCATTTGCCTTGAGGCACCTGGGTTCAAAAAAATGATTACCTATCTATTTAAAATTTGGGTAACTATTGTGTGGTTCATAATTCTTCATAAAATGATAATAAGCCATGGCTTTGCTTTTATGCAGATTCCTCCGCTTTAATGCTGATAAAAAACCGTGGCTTGGATTTATTTTCATTACATGCATTATGAGTACTTCTTCATCCAAATCGCCCTCAAGTGTGAGCCCTGACAAAAATCTAGGTAAATATGTAGCTGCACCTGCTTTACAATTCACTATCTTAAAATAATTATATTTCAAAACAACTTACAAATAAAGTCAAATTTTTAGGTGCATTTTATTGGAAATTCTCCATGCAATCTCTTATTTTGACATTTTAAAAAATATCAAAGCAATGTCAGTAAACACTAGAGGCGCCACTGGGCATAAACCAGTTTGTTTACAGTATACTGGTCCCAAAATAGGCTGGAAAAGGTTGTAAAGAAGCAGAATCCAGATTTCAAATAACTTCCCCCAAAACAGCTCCACCTGGCGTTTACTGACATTGCTATACAGTAACACATTCCATAACAGTTACTTTACAATTTATGTCGGTGAACTAATGTTTCTAAGGCAACAAACTATATCTTTATATAGCTAAGTCTTATTTTCGAGAAATTTAACTTTAAAATGTCCAAAAAAATCCATTAAATGAATGAGGTTTTTTAGCTGGTGCATTGCTACTTATTTTTACCTTATTATTTTTTTAGTTGAAAATAATGAAAATGTTAATTCTTTGGTATATTTCACTTGCCCTGATGATGCACCCATCCTGGTTTTGTAAGGCGCATTATATTCTAGATTTCTGTTTGGCTGACATGTGACAGTGCATTTTGTTGCTAACGTATGAAGATTCTAATTCTTCAAATATTTCTGGCAATGAAACTCATATTTGCAGCTGCCCGCCATTTTGGAACAGCTGTTCACGTGTGTTCCGAGAGGAGAACGTGATTGACCCAGGTTTGAAGTTTTTTTAGCGGAAAAATATGAAGACCTATGAACAACAACGTGTTCAATTTTACCATAGATATTCTTCTAGATAGGACTATATAAAAATTCATTGTCCACAATATAAAATCTAAAACACTTCCGCTTTATGTATGATAAAAGCTGGAACCGATCTCTACCTTTTAAGGTCAAGGCGAAGGAATATTGAAAGTATCCTACAGTTTTCTCATTTTTTGTCAGTATGTAAAGGTAATCGAAATACATTAGAATATGAAATAAAAAAGGGGGTAACCGTGCTCATGTTTTTGCTATAAACCTTTGAAAATGCGTTCTGAAATTAACTTTTAACCAGAGTCAGAGACATATATAACAATTGTTATATATGTCTCTGTTTTAACATAGGATATATAGGAAAAACGTCAATTTTTCGACAATTTTGCTGGAAAAGTCTATAAAAACATTGATGGTACAGTTTCTTGAAAAATTAATATTATATTGCCTCACCCACGAGCTTTCTGATCATATAAAAATTTTTGGGGGTCCCCATGCTTGATTTCGTTGTATATGTTTTATTCTATCACTAAATATATGTATAATAAAAGTGACCTCTGTGTTAAAATTGATAATGAAATGACCCCATGTTTTAAATCATTTATAGGGGTTAGACAAGGTGATGTTTTAATACCAAATATTTTCAAAATATTTATTAATGATCTACCTGACAAGTTTTATCATGTCCTGATCCAGTAAATATTAATAACCGTAGAGTAGATTGTCTTATGTATGCTGATGATGTAGTAATTTTTTCAGAAACACAGGAAGGCTTGCAATCGAGAATTAATATGTTACATGAATATTGTTTAGAATGGTGTTTTGATGTTAATCTAAAAAAGACAAAAAGTATAATTTTTAACAAACCAGGTAATTTTTTAAAATGCTGTTTACATTTTGGAGGTAAAGAGATTGAATTTGCAAAATTATATAGATATCTTGGAATCACATTTACATCTAGTGGTATATTCAAGCAGTGTAAAGATGAATTATACAACAAATCTTTAAAAGCATGTTTTAAGCTACAGAGATGCTTGTCATCATCTAACCCTAGTATTGCCACATTTTTACATCTTTATGATCATACAATTAAACCCATACTACTATATGGCAGTGAAATATGGGGAATGTTTCGTACTGATTCAGCTGCTTGTAAAAAGATAATAATTATATATTAGAAAAAGTTTTTGGTCAGGATTCTTCTGAAAAATCTCATAAAAAATTTATGAAATATATTCTTGGGGTAAACAGAAAGTCCAGTAACATAGCTGTGATGTCAGAGCTTGGTAGATTTCCTATCTATTTTACTATAATTTTATCAATGTTAAAATATTGTCATAGACTGGAAGGTTTGAAAGAAGGATTATTATATGATGCATTCATATGTTGTAAACAATTACATATTTCTAATGTAAATACATGGTATTCTAGTATAGATTATATTCGGAGAGAGAGATTAAATTACCAAATTTTGACCAATCAATTGGTTCTTTATGTAAGTATGTTAAAAATAAACTATGTGAAAGTTATTTAACTTTTTGGAATAGACTGAAGTATCAAACAATTAACTCTGAAATAGGGAAGCTTGGTACTTTTTTCTATAAAAAATTGTTTTAAAAAAAAAATTATTTAGAACTACAGGATTTTAAAAAAAGACAGTCAATTTGTAAATTAAGAATAAGCGCTCACTCTTTAAAAATTGGGACAGACAGATATTCAAAAAAACATATAGAAAGATCTGTGCGTCTTTGTTCAAATTGCTCACTTGGTAAAGTTGAAGATGAGCTTTATTTTTTGTTAGAATGCCAACTTTATGATATTCAAAGGGAAGTTTTTTTTCAATACATTTCTAACAATTGTTCTAATTTTGACAACTTAAATAAATCTTCTAAATTTTTATGGCTCTTGACCCAAGAAAATGTAACTCTTACGGAAAAACTCGGCTGTTATATTGGTGACTGTTTTGATTTAAGGAGAGCTGGTATGAATATTGACACTAAGTCAAATAATTGATCTGAGAATGAATGCATATAATGTAATTTTACTCTTTTATTCACAATATATATGTTTTTTTTTGTTTTTTTTTTGGCTCTGATTCTGACCAATGCTAATATACTAAATATATATTTACATGTACTGTGTGACTTTAATTGTTGTAATTACCAATTATGTCAATCAATTGTATCTGATTTTATGCCCTCTATGGGCCCTGTAATTTGGGAAATAAAAATATTCTATTAAAACCCTTTTCCTTCATCTGATTTATATTTTTTTAAATTTTAATGTTTTTATTAATCTTTATTTATTTGTTTATTGATCATTTTATTTATTTATTTTTTTTTTTTGCTTTCTGTAAGGACCACCCATCTTTTGCGGGGAAGGGATGGGAGGGGGGCATGGTTTTTTCTCGGTGTCAAACTTTTTCCCTATAAAAATTTGGAGAGAAATATTTTTTCAGTAACGACCATGACCACGCCGAAACTTTTATCAAAAACCGTTATTATTAAACTGCTATTTCGTCATAGTTATCAGGAATATCACAGAATTTTGGTACCATTTGCAGCTCCGTAAGAAAAAGGAAATTTCGCACCCTTGGTTTTAATGATAATATTGTCCATACTCGGTATTGAAATTGAAATCATTATTTTCTTTTGGATTGAAAAGGGTATATCATAATATCAATTTAAAACGTCGAGTCTTGTGTTTTTCGAAGAACTGTTTCTTGTTGTGTCATTGCTACACCACTAGTTAAATTTGATAAAATGTCTTTAATATTTTCGTTGTCTGCAAAATTTCGTGCCCTTCTGACTATTCATGATACATATTTATTTACACTATATTACTTATTTAGACTTTTTATATCCTCAGAATTCAGAGTCCTGTGCATCCTGACTTGTGAGGATGGACTTTTTGAAGTACCAAATCTGATACTCTAGTCAATAGCAGTTGGAACATTAACATAGTTGTCAGTTAGGCCATATCAAATTGATTTTAAGTTCTTTGGATTTTTGGATTGCAAAAATAGGTATAAATTCTCTCTGCGTTGAAGACACATTGGGGAACTTGGGCTGTTTTCTGCTCTTTGATTGGGTTGTTGTCTCTTTGACACATTCCCCGTTTCCATTCTCTATTCTAAATTTAATTTTTTTGCTTGAGGACTGGTTTTTTTGGGGCGAAGATCAAATTTAAGCGCAGCACAAATTTTAGCTAAGTATTGCAAACAATTCCATTTTTTACAAATTTTTAAATTTTAGGAGCGGGCGAACAATGTTTATTTTATTTCTTGAAAAGTGAAGAATTTTAGGCGAATTTTCAGAATTTTGACTAGGGACTATATGCACCTGATGTTATACCTATTTGATGAAGATTTTATTACATTTTCCATGTAGAATATATTTTTGAATTTTGTGATTGAATTTTGTCTCGTGCTTGTCTAAAAGTCAATGGACCTGTCTCATGTTTGTCCAACAGGAAAATGATTTTGTCCTCCTGTTAGTCCGACAGATTTAACTTTTTTTATTTATTTTTTTGTTTTTGTTTATTTGATTATTAACATGATTAAACTTGGTCAAGAACTGTAATTACTGGCATGAAAAATCTAATTAGTGACTGTGGATACTGACAAAGAACAGATAAATGTTAAGTTGAAGATGTCTCTGTTTGTCCAACATATTTCGATATTAGTTTAAAGTTTTACATGTTTTACATGTTAAATAGGTTCATTTGTATCTTATTTTACAAAATAAGATAATGAAGATTGTATTAATTACCTGTAACATAGTGTAAAAGAAAATTTGAAATATCTATTGTTAAAGTCTACACAAATTATAAATAATTGAAAAATTTCTATGTCTTGTACATTCAACATCACCCGTAACCACCCCCCCCCCCCCCTATTTCTGTCGAATTCTTTAACTGAGAATAGGTAGTTGTCACGTGACATTACAAATTTACTTCCTGTTTCTGTTTTCAAATGGCTCAGATGTCATTGCAAAAATGTGACTTGTGTGATCAAAAAGATGGCATCTATTTTTGTTATGAATGTCAGCATGCGTTATGCGATTTATGTAGAGCAAAGCATGATAAGATTCGTGCTATCAGTGGACATACAATCAGAAGCATACAAGAGATCGACATTGCTGGTCATATTGCCAGAGCCACGAGAAAGAGTTTTCTTTTCACTGTGACGTATGTAAATGTCTTATTTGTAATAAATGTTTGACATCTGATCATAAAGAACATAAGTTTTCTGATATAGACACAGCTGTTTCAGAGGAACGAGAGAATATTGCGAGGCTGTGTTCTGAAACAAAAGAAAAAATAAAAATTATATCTGCCTTGAAAGAAAAAGTAACAAATTATAATCTTAATGCAATCCACAATAACGCAATGGATGTTCTCGATCAAGTTAAGCATGCATTTGAAGATCTACAAAGGTTGGTTGAATACAAGAAGCACATCAAAATTACGGAAATAGAAGACTATGAGAAGTTGGAAAAACAAGAGATGGAATCTTTTCTTTGCAATACGGATAACATTTTAAAAAAATATCAACGAATAAATTTAGAAACTGAAAATGTATTGTCTGAAATTCATGATATTACGTTTCATGCTCGTTATAAAGCAATGATAAATGACCTTGAGACATTGGATGTTATACCCGAAGAACCTGAATTAAAGATGCTAACCGAATTTAATTCAAAACATGCATTTAAAGACATTGTTAATTCACTCAATTCAAAATTTGAAAACAGGTAAGTTTTATTCCCTTTTAATGACCATATTTAAAGTGTCTTGTAGGATTTCAAAATTGAGCATTTGGATATTAGCTAGGTATTCGAAATGCCGTCTTACTATAAGTTTGTAACTAACATCGAATTTTCAACACGATAAAGTGTTTGTATGATTAAATCAAATGTACAAGATGAGCGGTAGATTTCTAAATAATTTTCACAGCCTCAGAGGACCTAATGGAAATGTAACTGGTCGCCCTGTCTTGCATTAGGAACGATACAGTATAAAAACACTGCAGAACTATACGAGAACACCCATAAAAGTGTGAGTTTTTAGGAAGTGTCAGCCTGTCCTGCTTTGTTCATGGGTAATTGCTCCCAACAGTTTTAAATTGTACATAACGCATTAGTTCGAGAATTAGTACCACCTTTTTTTAATCCTTTATTATGCGCCCCCAATGAAGTGGTGAACATATTGTTTTTACTCTGTTTCTTATTATTATGTCCCCCATCGAAGTGGGGAACATATTTTTTTACTCTGTTTCTTTGAAACGGTTCTCGAGTATTCTCAGAAACGGCCGAATGGAATTAAACCAAACTTGGCACAAAAATAGAGCAAAATCTGAATTCATATTAAATAAAATGCTCCGCTGGGCGCAGCTTGATACGACCGCAGAGGTCGAACCCTGAACAATTGTATCAAAGAACCCCCATAATTCAATTTTTAATGAAATCAAACAAAGTTTCATTTTGGACGTTAAGGACCTCAATGTGGATAAATCTAAACACAAGGCCCAAAATCCAAAAATCTAAATACACAGTTAGATTCAGGATATCAAAGAACCCCATATATTCAATTTTTGTTAAAATCAAACAAAGAGTGATTTTGGACCCTGATTTGTACCAACTTAATACTGGGCCCATAATCAAAAATCTAAATACATGTTTAGATTCAGCATATCAAAGAACCCCGAGTTTGGACCCCGATTTGGACCAACTTGAAAACTGGGCCCATAATAAAAAAACTAAGTACATGTTTAGATTCAGCATATCAAAGAACCCCAAGAATTCAATTTTTGTTAAAATCAAACTAAGTTTAATTTTGGACCCTTTGGACCTTAATGTAGACCAATTTGAAAACGGGACCAAAAATTAAGAATCTAAATACACGGTTAGATTCGGCATATCAAAGAACCCCAATAGTTCAATTTTTGATGATTCAATTTTTGATGAAATCAAATAAAGTTCAATTTTGGACCCTTTAAACCTCAATGTGGACCAATTTGATAACCCGGCCCAAATATCAATTTCTTGCTATTTGCGCAATACTGTGCAATTGAAGATTTCTTGCTATTGCGCAATACTGTGCAATTGAAGATTTCTTGCTATTGCGCAATACTGTGCAATTGAAAATTTCTAGCTATTGCACAATACTTATTATAATAATTTACACGTCCTGTTTGGTGTGTATCTCTTGCCTTATCATTATTATTTGCTTTTATATATAAATCAGAAATTTAATAATAAAGTTTTTGGCAAATTTCCTATATATACATAATTTAAAAGCAGTTTAGGTGAGATAAACAAAAAAGCTTCATCAGCAACATTTTATATTGGCAAATTTCAAATGAAGTTCATTAAACTAAAGTTATTGGCAAATTTCCAATGGAATTTATAAATAATAAAGTTTTTGGCAAATTTCCAATATAAATACATGTAATTTAAAAGCAGTTTAGGTGAGATATTCAAATGAGTTTCAATTACCAACCTTACACTGCCTTTTAAATTATGTTTTGTACTTAAGTAATTGTCCATTAACCTGGAAACCCTTTTCCCCCCTTTTTGCACCTTATTCCTTAACGGTTTGAGCCATAACTCCCAAAGACAATTCTTACCATCCCTTTGTGGTATTCCAATATCCAAAATCTAAATACATGGTTAGATTCAGCATATCAAAGAACCCCAAGAATTCAATTTTTGATGAAATCAAATAAAGTTCAATTTTGGACCCTCTAAACCTCAATGTGGACCAATTTGATAACCGGGCCCAAATATCAAAAATCTAAATACATGGTTAGATTCAGCATATCGAAGAACCCCATATATATTCAATTTTTGTTGAAATCAAACAAAGTTTAATTTTGGACCCCGATTTGGACCAACTTGAAAACTGGCCCCATAATAAAAAAAACTAAGTACATGTTTAGATTCAGCATATCAAAGAACCCCAAGAATTCAATTTTTGTTAAAATCAAACTAAGTTTAATTTTGGACCCTTTGGACCTTAATGTAGACCAATTTGAAAACGGGACCAAAAATTAAGAATCTAAATACACGGTTAGATTCGGCATATCAAAGAACCCCAATAGTTCAATTTTCGATGAAATCAAACAAAGTTTAATTTTGGACCCTTTTGGCCCCTAATTCCTAAACTGTTGGGACCAAAACTCCCAAAAACAATCCCAACCTTCCTTTTGTGGTCATAAACCTTGTGTTAAAATTTCATAGATTTCTATTTACTTATACTAGAGTTATTGTGCGAAAACCAAGAAAAATGCTTATTGGGCCCTTTTTTGGAACCTAATTCTTAAACTACTGGGACCAAAACTCCCAAAATCAATCCCAACCTTCCTTTTGTGGTCATAAACCTTGCGTTTAAATTTCATAGATTTCTATTAACTTATACTAAAGTTATAGTGCGAAAACCAAATGTCTTCGGACGACGACGACGACGACGCCAACGTCATACCAATATACGACCGCAAAAATTTTGCGGTCGTATAAAAATCCAACATGGCCGGCGTTCAAAGTCGAAAAGAAATAGTAAAAATTAGAGACTTGATACTTGGTTTAAAAATAGGTCACAGTAAGTTCTTTCGATCGGCCATATTAAATCCAAGATGGTCGTCACTCTTAAATTAAAAAAAAATGGAAAAAATTCAGGTTGCCGTAGAAATTGATATTAGAAGCCTCTTTGACAATGGGAACGTTGGGGGGGGAGCACCCGCTAAGCTCTGAGTAACAATTATATATAGTTGTGTTATAAATTTCAAGGCGTGTCAATGAGAAATGTGTCTCAATTGGTACATGTGGTGGTAATGGTTTTATTTTTATATTGTTCCAGTTTTAATTAAATCATATTTATTATATCAGTCTTTGTAACACTTGCAGCGAACACATAAAGGTGATTGATAAACTCACAGAAGAAAACAAAATAAGCCAAGAAAGGTAATGAGTTGTTTATGAAGAGGTCATTGTTCTCCGAACTGATTACTGTTTTGTTGTTCACTCTTTTCTAAATATCGGAATCTTTGTTTTGCGCATGTATGATTGAATCTTTCTCTGCATATTCCCTCTTGTTTTGACCAACAATGATTTTAGAGTTTCGAAAAGTATGTTGAAATGACATAATCGTTTCCTTGTCTACACTGGATACACATTTCGCAAAAACAATTTGTAAACATCTCTTGTCACTGCCCCTTTTGAAATCACGTGTAAATGTTATAAACATAATAAATCGATAGGGATATCATAGAAATGTGATATTAATGTCGAAGAGTCAACAACCTTAAATGGATTGACACAGTTACATAATTATATAAAAAGGTCGACTCTCAGTTTTCATCACCGTATGTTTGACCAGTGTATGAAAGGCCAATAAAGTGAAGAAAAAACATCGACAGTATTTCCGATGACATTACTTCAAATTTATTTTTTTGTGGATTTACATTACTTTAAAAATGTTGCAAGAACTTTCCTAGGCCATCATAGCTCAACTTTTAACCAAATATTTCTTGCACGATTTGCTATTATCACACAATTATGTTCTATTACTTTTCCTATTATTTTCCAAGGAGCGAAAACAGAATTGAGAAACTGGAAAAGAAAAAAAATCAAGTGATTGAGGAGATTAAAATTTTACGTAACAGTATTTTCTCCGCAGAAAGAGAGTAGGTATCTTTGGTTCGATCTTAATCTTATGTAAAGTTAGAAAGCAGAACACTCGATGGTCTACGTAAGCAAACAAACGGAGATCAAACTGTCGCGCTAGCTTGAGTGGACGATCGCCGGGGTGCGTATGAAGCCTACGACCTAAACCCATGTTATGGTTAGAGCTAGAATCATAACAGAATTATGGTTAGGGTTTCGGTAAGAATATTGGTTACATCACAGCTAGAATTTTTGTCAGTTTGCACGAAAGGCATTATCGAAGATATTTCCTGTCTCTGATTGTCTCTCCGTTTCTTTGCATTTTATTTCTGTTTTCGATGTCTGGATTTACAACTAATTTCATTGCAGGAATTCTATAGCAAAGGAGAGGGTGGTACACTGTTTTACCCTTGTTGTTCCGTCCGTGCATGCGTCCGTCCGCCTGTTCGTAACAAATGTTTTTGTCACACTTTTCTCTGCAACTACTCTCAGCCACTTCATATTTTGTCTCAAGCCTTCTATAGGTACGCCATATCGTGCGACATCAACTTCCTGTTTGACGACTTCGTTTATTTTTCGACCTTATCACTAATGAGCAATGGCTCACAGTACATCTTGTTAAAATGACTCTGCTATAGCGAAACCAGATGGCCAACATAGCATATTTGAATTTAACTTTGAACCTTTTCAGACGATTCCCTTAAAGATCTTCTATGGCATCTGTAACTAAGCTTTACAGCAATTGTACTTTCTTTAGGCTGTATATCCTATAACCCCGTCATCCGTTCATGATGGACACCAAAGCCGAACTGTGTTTAACAAAGGCCCATATATATGTAGGATATCATGTTAAATGGGCTAAAGGTACGTAATTAAACATAAAAATGATTAATTGAAAATAAAAACAATGAAAGGTTCAAGACCTTGATCCAAGTTTCGGAGTTTATTGTTATACTTCAGTCGCAGATCTTGCGAAAAAGCGGATACAATATACAAAGAATTAAATACACAATAGCTTGACTGGTAATCATATAAATACATAATTGATTGAAAATAATACAATAACATTAACGGGTACAAAATCAAAAACGAATCATAGTGACGTACATACATGATTCGTGGGTGATCTGTTTGGTTATTTTACTTGCCGGAAATCTAATGGAGCAAGTACAGTTGATTATGCTTTGACCAATGTGGACCTAATTGATTCAGTGAAATTTTTTCAAACATCAAGTCCAACATATTTATCAGATCATTCCCAAATTTCTGTTCATATGAAGTGTAATTTAGAAGATAATCCAGCAAACAAGTTAGTTTTAAAGAATGATATGGAATATTCTTATAAATGGAAAGGTGTATCAAAACTGAAATTATTGAATGCTTTATCTGAAAGAGATACAATCAATGATATATTGTCATATGAAGATGAAAATTTTGGAAATACCCAAAGTGGAATAGATAAGGCGACTGAAAAATTAACTGATTTTTTTGGAAAATTAGCGAAAAAATGTTGCAAAACCAAAAAGCTTAAAACAATGAAGAAAAAGAAAAAAAAACTATGGGTTGATCAAGATATTAAAGATCTGAAACACACAGTTATTAACATAGGACAAAAAATGAGAATAGATCCTTATAATTTAACATTAAAAAATACTTTTTATAAACACTCTAAAGATCTAAAAAGATTAGTAAAAAGAAAAAAATATCTTTATAAAAAAAATTTATATGACAAACTATTGAATTGGAAAGAAACAGACCCCAAACAATATTGGGAATACCTTAATGAATTAAAAAATGATGAATCTGATGTTGATAATAAAAATGGAAGTATTAATATAGATACATCCACTAATGAGATTGAACAACATATAATAAATCAAGGAAAACCAAAATTGGTTAATGAAAACTTTTGTGAACAGATAAATGATTATATTAACTCTTATAAGACTGTGTTAACTGAAAACGAGGTCACTGATAAACCCTTTAGTATAAAGGAAGTAAAGTATTGCATACAAAAGTTGAAGTTAAAAAAATGTTCAGGACCTGATCTTATTGTGAATGAAATAATTAAGTATAGTTCAACAGTTACATGTAAGTCATTGGTTAAACTTTTTAACTTGATACTAGATAGTGGCAAGTATCCTGAAACTTGGAGAAAATCATTTATAATACTTATTTTCAAATCTGGTGAACGTTCAGATTTAAATAACTATAGAGGGATCTCCCTCCAAAATTCAGTGGCTAAACTATTCAGTTCACTTCTAAATGAAAGACTAAATAGTCACTATGAAAATTTATATGCTAATCAGCAGTTTGGTTTTAGACAAAACCACAGAACTACTGATAGTATTTTTATTTTGAAGACATTAATAACCAAATATCTTAATAAAGGAAAGCAAAATGTATATTCTTGTTTTGTAGACCTTAAAAAGGCCTTTGATTCCTTATGGCATAATGGTTTATTATATAAACTTATGAAAAGTGAAATAGGTCGTAAATTTTATGATGTCGTAGATAATATGTATAGTTCATGTAAATCTGCTATCAAAATTGATAATAACTACTCCCATTTTTTTTATTTAGAAAGAGGAGTCAAACAAGGGGACAGTTTGAGTCCTACTCTTTTTAATTGTTTCATAAACGATCTACATGACATTTTTGATAACTCATGTGATCCATTGATTTTAGAAGATTCTAATATATCTAGCTTAAGTTTTGCTGATGATCTAGTCTTAGTATCACATACACACAAAGGTCTTCAAACAGCATTGAACAAATTGCAGAAATACTGTAATGATTGGCAATTAACTGTGAACGTTAAAAAAACTAAGATCCTGACATTTCAAAAAAGATATAATACTTCACCACCTCTATTTTATAATGAACAATTAATACAAGAAATAAAAGAGTATAATTTTTTAGGCAATATAATTGACTATAAAGGAACCTTTAAAAGATCTATTCAGGAGTTGTCAAAGAAAGGCTTAAAGTCTCTTTTTGCTCTTAGAAGCCGTTTTTCAAATTTCCAATCCATTCCAGTAAATTTATCATGTAAACTTTTTGATATTTTGATTAGACCAATTCTGGTATATAACTGCGAGGTATGGTTTATGGAAGAATATCTCCCAATAGTAAGGGCTAAGGAAAGAGCCAGAAAAAATGGAAATATATGCGATTCCTTAAGTCTTGCAGATAGGTCTTCCTTTGAAAAAATACATAACAGATACTGCAAATCAATTTTGGGGTTAAAAAAGACAGCATGTAATATTTCTTCCAAAACTGAATTAGGTAGACTACCAATTGAAAGTTTCATAAAAATTCAAGTTATATTGTATTTCAGTAGAATTAATTCCGACAAAACTAACCCCTTGCTGAAAGAAGCATATAATGTAAACAAAAAATTAAACGATGAAGGCATGTACACATGGTATACTCATGCCTTGAAAATATTTGAAGAATTTGATCTTGACATTAAAGAATACGAAAAGTTTGATAAACCTTTTAATAAAATTAAATATAATTTAAAATGTAAAACAAAAAAACTGGTAGAGGATAAATATAAAAATCAACTAATGTTGAAATTATCAAGTCTTACAAGCGATTCAAAATTATATTTATATAAACAGATAAAATCTGATTTTGGATTGGAAAAATATTTAATAAAAGAATCCAGTTTCAAAAATAGACAAATTTTTACTAAATTCAGAGTCAGTGACTATTCTTTAAATATAGAAGTGGGAAGATACAAAAATATTTTAAGGGAAAACCGGCTATGTACTGTGTGTAAAGAAATTGAGGATGAGTATCATTTTTTCTTAATTTGTAACACTAATAAAAAGCAAAGGCAAACTATGTTCCAACATCTTCAACTTAATTTGAATATAGATTTTAATAACAAATTGGAACATATTAGTCAAATTTTAAACCTTAAATTAGAACTTTTACCTTATGTTTGCGACTTTATAAAGCAGTCATTGGCACTACAAAAATAGGGTCCACATTGGTCAGAGTTCATATTATAGTTCATAGTATAATTATAAAGATTTTTTTTTATTGTAAGTTGTTTGTTGTATTCATGTTGTGTTAATGTCTATTGTGATGTATATATATTGAAGTGTTATTGTATTGTTTTGCGTTGACCCATATGGGTGTATTTTATGCAAATAAAGTTATTATTATATAATACCCTATGTGATCAAAAAGGTTACATTGATCATATTACCTGATTAGGGTTGACAATTTCTTAATAAAATTGACTAATTTATTCAGTATAGGAACATTGCAATGTGACAATAAACCATGAAATTTGAATTGCGTTGGATTAGTTGTAAAATATGACCAAATAAAATTTGAGCGCCATTGTATAAGATCTGGATTTTTGCAAATAAACAAATAGTGAAATTCATCTCCAATTATTAAGTCGTCACACAGAGTACAGAATCTCCGATAACGAGGAATGTTATTCCATCACCCGTTTTCTATTGGCAATCTCAAATTTGAGGTACGATTTTACAAATATACGTTCTATTTATAATGTTCAGTCTTGTTAGATATGGCTCCAGACAAAATTCAGTCTTCAAAAAGGAATAGAAGCAGGAGATGTTAACAGTTTAAAATAATTGGTGAAATTTCATTTCCTGTAGGTTTCAAAACGAACTAATGGCAATGAAGAACCCGGAAAAGACAAGGTATGTATCAAACTCCTGACATTGGTTCACTTCCGCTTCGCCAGTTCACTTTTTTTTCAAGTAGATAACAAGGTTCAGCTCACTAATTATAAGTTCATTAGTGGAGTCGAATTGCTGCGTAATATATGCTATCATAAAGTATTTGTATTTAAAATTCGAAACGTCGACATAGCTTCTTATACTAGCTTTGTCCGAATAACTAAACAACCATCTTCGGACAAAGCTAGCATGAGAACATTTTGATCGTACCTAGATCAAGTTCAAATTCGAGTGCGGTAACATGATTTTTGGCGGAGTTGATGCCATTTGAACTTTGAAATTTTGCTAAAATTGTCTTGTAAGTGCTCTCACGCCTGCTTTTATTTTGCGGATTTTTATGAAATTCATATGAAAGACTTGTTTTGATGGTATCTAGATCAAGTTCAAATTCGAATGTGGTAATAAAATACTATAAGCAAATATTGTGTTGGATCTATTTAATTTTCTTCACTAAACGAATTGCCATATGGCAGAGGACATTGGAACTCTGTTCTTTTTTGTGTTTGTATTTTTATATGTTGCTATGGTGTTATTAATCGATACCGTAAAAGTCATTCAATTGAGTCTTAACCAATCATCGACTTAGATCGTCGGCATGCACACGTTAATTAAATTCTTGGTAAACAACGGGTTCAGAAAGGCTTTAATTGACGTGATGAAATAATTTAGTGTGTACAGAGAATTAAACGTCTAAAGATACATAACTATATACCATCCACAGAAGAAAATACTAGTACACGATGGATGATTTTAGCTAACTGAACGAAAATACATAAAAGCTAAAAATAAAAACAAACAGCTTTTTCAGCTCACCTGACACCTGTCCTAAAAGGATATGTGAGCTTTTGCCATCACTTGGCGTCCGTCTTCCGTCGTCCGTCGTTAACTTTTAAAAATCTTCTCCTCTGAAACTACAGAATCAATTTCAGCCAAACGTAGGCTGGAATATGCTTAGGGTATCTAGTATAAATTATATGTTTTATTTTATTGTCCGTCGAGAAACATGGCTAAAAATAGAACATAGGTTAAAATGCACTATTTAGCTCATATCTTAAAAACTAAAGCAGTTAGAGCAAAACTATCCCGTAGTAAAAATGTTTATGAGGTCAAGATCTACCTGCCATGAAATTTTCAGACGAATTGGCCAACCCAGTGTTTGGTTATTGCCCCTGAATTGTTAATTTTAAGGAAATGTTGCAAATTTAACAAAGTTTAAACCAAGGTATATGGCTAGGTCTGCTAATTGCTCTACGAAACCTCTTTCAAAGATTTTAACACTCATATTGACATGTATTAAAGAGGGCCTTCAAAATTACTGTGAAAGATCATATTCCACCAGTGTCGTCAATCAGATGTGGATTCTTAAAAACTCAAAAAATTTACTACAATATCTAAAATCAAAATCTTTGGCTAAATGAAACAGTATAAAAACCATTCTCTACACTCTATACTACCATACCAAATTCTCAATTAAAATATCGATTGCAAAAACTAGTTCATCAATGTTTTTTCAAGACAAATGGCACACGCAGGTATAAATTTCTAGTTTTAGGTAGAGAAAAGGCTTATTTCTGATTCTGACAAAAAGTATTTTTAAGATGAAATTACAAACATGTTAGATTTTCTCATAGACAACATATTTGTTGAATTTGGCGGTCGAAATTTTCAACAAACAATCGGCATTCCAATGGGAACCAACTGTGCTCCTCTCCTCGCCGATCTGTTTCTGAACTCATAAGCGGACTTCATTCAAGGGCTTCAACGTGAAAACAAAAAGAAACTAGGCAAATCCTTTAAATTTACTTTTCGTTATATAGGGGATGTGTTGTCGTTAAATAACGATAAATTCCAAGACTTTCTACATCTCATTTACCCCAGTGAACTTGAAATTAAGGATACTACAGATACATCAAAGTCCGCTTCATATTTGGATTTGTTTCTCGAAATAGGCAATGAGGGACATCTGAAGACAAAACTTTATGACAAACGTGATGATTTCGACTTTCCTATTGTTACCTTTCCCTTCTTGAGTAGCAATATACCAGCATGGCCTGCATATGGCGTCTACGTTTCTCAGTTTATCTGATATTCAAGGGCATGCGTGAGTTACCATGACTTTCGACAAAGAGGATTACTGCTGTCACAAAAGCTTCTTAACCAGGGTTTTATCAGGGATAAGTTGATGTCATCGCTTAGGAAATTTTACGATCGTCATCACGAATTGATTGACCGTTACAGTGTTCCAATATCTAAGATGATGTTGGACCTGTCCCCACTGTCGTAACATTTCATGTACCTCCATCGATTTGTGACTACCACCGGATTGACTTTGTTGAACTCCACGACGGGTGTCGTATATGGAGCAGGAACTGCTTACCCTTCCGGAGTACATGAGTTCACTCCTGGTTTTTATAGGAGTTCGTGTTGGTCATTTTTTTTTTAGTTTTCAGTGTTTATTTGTTGTGATTGTGGTTGTTCATTTGTCTTCCCAGGTTTTGTCTGTCGAATGGATTGTGTTTTTTTTTATTGCTCCTTAGGTATATTTGTCCTCTTTAGGTTATTAACTTGAATATTATTATAGATAAAGATAAACTGTAAACAGCAAAAATATTTAGCAAAGTAAGATCTACAAATAAGTCAACATGACCAAAATCGTCAATTGACCCCTTATTTTGCCCTTGAAAGATTATTTACATGTAAACAGAAATTAATGGTCTGACATATTGTCATAGATGTTTAGAGCATAACTTGAAATAAATTCAGTGATAGCTGTACAAGTAAAATGGAACTGCATATATATTTGGGTTCATGACCCTGTAATATAGCTGTACAAGTCATTATGGAGGCCCAAGGGTCAAGGTTATTGAAAAAATCCATAGCAACCGATGGAAAAGTCTTTGGGTTCAGGATTGTGTATTTTAGCTGTACAGGTCAATATTAAGGAGAAAATTGCGATGGTAAATAGAAAAATAATCATTGATGCAAGATCTACACAAAATATAACAGGTGAGCGATTCAGGCTCTTGGGAGCATCTTGTTTTAGAAAACGTTGCATGTGCTTGCTAATAATTGCTGTTTTAACTGTTACATTGACATTCTGTCGAGGAGGATTGGCATTTATCAATGTTTTACGACCGCACTGGTGGTCTCGTGGTAGCTTGCTCGAGAATGGAGAAGATCAAGGGTTCGATCCCAAACCAAAGACGTTAAAACTAGTATGTGTTGCTTCTCTGCAGCATGTAGGAGCAACGAAAGATCGGCCTGGAGTCAAAATAAGGTGTCGGGGTAGGGTAACATACTTGTCTTCCTCTGGACTGTTACCTTGTGAAATATCTCGATCAGCGTGTTGGTCTAGTACAAATGAGGGTTCAAATTCATATCACATCAACATGTCCATGTCCTGATATGCATTTAACAATGGACGTTATCCAACTATCCATGCGTTCAACCTTAATTGTTTTACACCTCCAAAAGAAAAAGTTTTAATTTAACTTTAAATGATTTACCTTTTTATCTCTGAAATGCCTTTTATTTCTATTAACTCACCAGGCCCACTTGGCGTCCGTCGTCTTCGTCGATGTAAACTTTCCTTTAAAGATCTTCTCCTCTGAAACCACTAGGCCAGTTGACATAAAACTTGGCAGCAATGGTCCTTAGGTGGTCCTCTTTCGGAATTATATCCGATGACCCTGCCGGTCATCCAAGATGGCCACAGAGCGGAAAATAGTTTAAAGTAGGTTCCAATGGGGAATTTACTTAAAGATCTTTTTGTCTGAAACCACTTGGTCAATTAGAACAAAACTTGGCAGCTATGGTCCTTATTTGGTCCTCTTTCAGAACTATATTCGATGAGCCCGCCCGTCATCAAGGGTGGCCGCCAGAGCTGACTATAGTTTAACGTTGCACCCTAGCATGGGAAATTTACTTAAAGATCTTCTTGTCTGAAACCACTTGGCCAATTGAAACAAAGCTAGACAGCAATGGTTCTTAGATGGCCCTCTTTCAGAATTATATTCGATGACCCCGCCCTTTATCCAAGATGACCACCAGAGTCGAAAATAGTTTAACATAGGGGTGTCTTCCCGATTGTCCAACATTTGAAAATTACAGGTAAAAAAAGGTAAAAAAATGTTGGACAATTGGGAATGTTTTGATAAGAATTATACATGTTGGTTAATTAGAAAATGTTTTGATAAAGATAGTTTTGAGGTTCTATAAGGGGTGTTCATTAAAAGAAAAAAATATACTTGTGTTGCTTTAGGTTTATCCCTTTGGTTTGTTGCGTCAGTATTTGTTAGTTGATGTTTTATGACTTATGATTGTCTTGATTATCCTTTCGGTTTGTTGCTTCTGTATTCGATAGCTGATGTTTGTATTCAGATATTTTTATGGAAATATGGCAACATATTTGCACTTTGATTTTTATACAAGTGATATTCTTTTAATGGAAAATACTTATATTTAAATGTTTTATTTTCATTAAATAAATATGAAATTATACATGTATATTAAAGCAATGCACATACTATTACCATTATTAACAATAATTATTTAACATCAATCATTTGAATTGAACAATGACATAAGATATACAGATCAGAGATGATAAGAGCACTAACAACTTACAATGTAGCACATATAAATAATCAGTCCAAATGCAATAAATAAGAGGCAATGTCTGCAAACTGGAACACCCTTATTTCTAGATTCTGCAGTCGAACTTTCAGTTGCTGAAGTCGTTGGTTCAGTTGCGTATATTTTCTGCGGCTAGAACAGTTGTCATTTTTCTTGAATGAAACATATTAGTAAGCAATTAGCTTGGAGTGCTACAACTCATTAAAGAGTACATTTCATATATTATATTTGAATTATGATTTTATTAAATAATTTGCATTGCTTGAATTAATACTTAAATCTAAATCATTGTTAATTTATATAGTATTTGATTCCTAAAGCATTAAAAATACTGGATATTTAAAAGAATATATTGAATATTTTTCTTTTAAAAAGTATGATTTGTTTTGATAATATTGTTTGCTTCAGATTAAAATATCCAAAACAATATTATAAGAAATAAATATATATTTGAAATTAAAATTATCTTTCATCTACTTTAAGAAAAAAATTATATTTAATCTATATTAATATTTATTTATTATATATTAATTTACAATAAAACCCCTTGCTACCCTCAAATTATGATGATGATCATACATTGTTTAATTAACAACAATTAATGTAGGACAATCAGAACTTTTGTTGTTGGACAATCAGAACTCCATAATTTTAAAATGTTGGACAATCGGGAATAAACCAACATAGGACCCTACGGGGAATTTACTTAAAGATCTTCTTGTCTAAAACCACTTGGTCAATTAGAACAAAACTTAGCAGTAATGGTCCCTAGTTGGTCCTCTTTTCAGAATTATATGCGATGACCCTGTCCACCATCCAAGATGGTTACAAGAGCGGAACTTAGTTTAACATAGGACCTAGAGTGGAGGATCGTCTTGTATGAAACAGGCGAACCAATTGGAACTTGACAGCAATGTTCAAGGCTGCCAATCAAGATGGACTTAGTCCAGGTGAGCGATACAGGCTCCTGGGAGCCTCTAGTTTAATACCCGTCATAACTAATACATCATTTGTTTATGAATCCTTGGTAAACTGCAAGCAATTTCATTTCACCAAAAATATAGTGACATATACATTTAATGCAAATTGCTCAGAAGTCGAAAAACATTTTATCCACTTTTAATTTGAAGACAGTTAGATAAAAGAAGTGAGGATATATAGGGTTTTGTTGCAGAAAATACATTTTGAAGTTGAAAAACATTAAAAAGTGCGGTCCTTGAAAGAATCAACAAAGTAAGCTCAAGATCAAAAACGTAAAAGCGGAAACATAACCACGATAACCGTGAATTCCGTTATTAATTGTGCTTATCACATATTTTGATCTGATAAGTGCTTTTATGCATAGCTGATATTTAAGGTCCAATTTGGTCATATCAGCTATGCATAAAAGAACTTATCAGATATGAATATGTGATAAGAACAATTAATAACGGACTATCAGGTTTTCATATACATGATATAGTTTGCCATAATTTAACAAATTTTATATAGCTGCTAAAAATTTTTATTTCTCTGCCATTTTCGATATTATTTATGTAGTTATGTATAGATTTTAAATTCAAAATGTGTGATTAATAGATTATGACATGGCATTTTCCATATAGGTTCTTGTATCATCCCTCGACCAGTATCGTACCTCGGGCAGAGCCCTCGGTCCGATATTGGAGTCTCGGGATGATACCAGGGCCGATATGGAAATGCCATCATTCAATAATCTATCAATTGTATTTGTATGTTTTTGTTGTTGTTGTTTTAGAACCGAGAAAGAAACAGTGAGACCTATAACTCGACAGGTGATGTAAGTCTTTTTGGTACATATATAAAAGATTTTAGACTTCAAAGAGATGCAGGACAAATGCTGATAGAAATAGTATATTAATGTAATGTTTGAAGTCAGATGCATAGTAGATTGTCAACAAAGAAACTTTTAGCCATAAACATTCTCTAACTTTTATGAACTATACTGAACATCGAAAGAAACGTTGCAACTAATTACAGTCTTACATTTATTTTGAAATCCAAAAACATCAAATCAATTCATTTTACATTATTTAAACGTTAAATTCGCTGTCTGTAGGTTATGGCAATTTATCGGATGTCCTGATAACACAATTATCACAGTATGTCCACCACAATTGTTGACCACAGGTACACATCTACGATGATGGAGTTGATCAGTCGATTGATGAATTGCACTGGAATATCCGACAAGATTTTCCGAAACGGTGCTGTCAGTTCAGCTGTAGTTGTCGTCCTTGGCTACTCTGCATTCAATCGTCGCTGAATCTCGTCCCACAGATGTTAAATCGGGTTCAGATCGGGATTTAGAGCTGGCCAGGGCTTGACGCAGGAATTCTTCAATCGTCGAGGGATGGGGACAGGTGCTCTTGCAGGACGGTGATATCTCAGGTTATTGGTAGTCGACGGCGAACAGTATCAGCACTAATGGTTCGCTGATGAGTTCCAACAGTCTGTCGAGCAGTTTCTGTAGCTCTGGTAAACCGGCTCTGCAGATGTTGGCGCATCGTGAACCTGTTCTGGCGTTGTGTGGTAACCTGTGACCGGCCGCTGCGTGGAAGTCTCTTTTGCGCAATTAAAGAAATTTTCAGGTCTTTTATACCCATTGCAATGCCCGAAAATCACGAGGATTTTGTTTCCGTTTTTTTTTCATTTAAAAGGTCACACAAAAGGCTGGAGATTCGAGTGTTGTACAAAACCGACAAAAATCATTCACGCGGAAAATTCATTTAAATGTGACTTATGTTTAAGTTGTATGTTAATCAACACTGACTTTTGAATAGAAATATTTTCTTTGTTTATTTCGCTGTTTAATCGACTGTCGAAAAATACGACGTTTCTTTTGCTGTTCAGTATATATGTATACTATCCAGCAACTTCTGCATTAACAGTGCTTATGACCAAAAAAAAAAAAAAAAAAACAACAAAATACCAAAACAGTGGATCTAGCAGGTTCGAATGCCAATATGGCAGATGAAGGGTAGGACCAAAAACCATATAAGCAGCGAGCTATGCATGCGGATATACCTTTTGGGTTTCAAACATTTTCCAAAGGTCAGGTTGATTTTTTATTTATGATGGTTTTCAACACTTCGTAATACACTGTTTACATTCCTGTATTCAAACTTTAATAAGTCATTAGTTATTTTTTCATGTAAAGAAAATACTATGTAATATTGACGAGAGCTGAAGACTTTCTATTGCGTTTGCTTAAGGCTCCACAGACGTCTTTCATGGTTATCGAATCTTTAGGCCACTGGATATATAAACATACCTATGTATTCTATCATTATAATGCAAAATATACATATTTCAACAAATCTGTGCTCGTCAGATCGTAATTAACAGTCTTGTTTCACCAAAACAGGTTTTGATCACAATAAACCTCTTTGTTTTTCCTAGCAAGTATAAATTCATATTGACAAAATTCTCTGTGAAATTTTTTTCAACATTTATTATAAATTAGTGCGCCATATACTGAACAAGAATAAATTTCTTGAAGAACTTGTGGATTTCTTAAAATTTTGCAGATTTTAAATAAATCAGTTTAGACAAAATGGGGTTTAGACTTACATGACTTATGGGAAATAAAACATGTGCAATTTTTTATTGATATTTCAAATACATTTTAAGATATTCCAGATAAAAAATGTACAAGACTTTCATGCTGATTTGATGACAGAATAAATATAACTCTAATAGCATAATACTTTAATGTAGCAAAACAAATCTGTGCAATTCGACTTTAAAAAAAATATATCATTATTTTATGCTATTATACTTTTAATATGTTAATTTCTCTACTTTTAATGTATTTTCATTGGTTTACAAAATGTGGTATTTTACTCGATCACCCACTGAAAAGAAACAGCGGGTGGTATTTAATTAATGAATTAATTAATAAATTTGTTTTTCAGAAATCAATATGAAACCCCTTTCAAATGCTCAAAATGCGGGAAAACTTTCAAAAACAGTATTCAACAAAACAATCATATATGTATTCTACGTAAACTTTAAGTATTATTTGTTTAAGAATTGTGATCGTTATAGCTTTAACGGAAAAATAAAATTAAACATATTACAACATATGACAATGTTGTTTGTAGGATCTTATTGTCATATATATACCACACAGTGATAGTTTATGTTGACACGCTGTTAAGAATACCCACAAAAGGCTTGTTGAATATACATGTAACACGTGCTGTTTAATATCCACGCTTTCGTAATCATTTTGTTACTCCACTGTGAAATATTTTACTACGAGAAGGCTTACGTTGTACAGTGGAAGGAAAAATAGTTAACAGCACGTGGTTATGCAAACCTTGTATGGTAAACGCCGACCTCCGCCGATAAAATTGAACTTCGACACGCGGGATGACGTCTTGCAGATATTTTTTGCTCGATAATGAAACACTATAAACAACGTGGGTCATGTTCTTGAGAATCACATTCGAGAATAGGAATGCAGGGGATGACGAAGATGCGAACGACAGACAGGCAATAGTCACTGTCATTATAAAGTTATCATCCAGTTTTGGAAAACTGCAAATGAATAAAACAGATCATTTCAACAAGTGATTTATTTACATAAGATAAAACAAAAACATCGTGGGGTATAAAATATCCATTATAACAATGACTGAAAATTTACAAAGTTCACAATGAAGGAATGATTAAATATCACAGGGCAATGTATAAAATGTTTTGTTTTCTTTTGTTCATTTCATATTTACATTAATATTTTATTTCAATATTGTATACCAATGTTTTTAAAAAATCCAGATATTAATGCGATGTTCTTATTAAGGATGATCGCTGGTCTAATAGGAAATAAATAGGATTTGAAATAGGTGTTTTAGTTTGAGAGAACATAAGAATAGTAAACAAATAAGCAAGAAAAAAATATAGGTTCATATGCTCATTTTAGAGCTAATAAGGCCTTGAAAATTTGCAGGAAATGGGTTTTCCCTGGATTTTTCATTGTGTTTGCATTGACAACTTCATTCTCTCAAAAATGTATGAAAAAATAAAAAGGATTTTCATAAAATTTTGTCAGATACCATTTTAAGGTATAAATGATTGAATTATAAATGAAAAAGTGGGGGTTCATGGGCAAAAAATTTCATGTTTAAGCAATGGATAAAATCCGAGGATTCCGAAAATCTGACAAAAAGACCAAAACATGACCAGCGAGCATCCTTAATACGAAAAAAGAGACTTCGCAATAATAAAAACTCCTACTTACAGTTTTATAAATACATGCTATAAAATTTTGTATATGAATTGAATTAAATATTCTCGAATTTTGTTGATTTTTCACTAAGATTAGTAATAATGAATCCAGACAGTATTTTTTTCTAATTTACAGCATATGCCTCTAGTAACGGATCATTTTCTTTCAAGGTCATGGAGAAAATATCTATTTAAAGTTACAGTTCTCTCTTTCAAGGAAAAAACATTCAATACTCTTTTGGTTAGGTTAAGGTATGAATCGTTTTCTTGTAAGTTTGAACTTATATATTAAATTGCTCTATAGATATGTTTTTACTAGACTGAATAGAGAAAAAAATTCCTTTCAAATTGTAGAAACATGACGGTTTTTTCCGGATAAAAATTATTCTACACATCAGGACATGGAAGAGTAAACAAAATTTATTTTATTAGAGACTATCTTGTCGCAATACCAAGAGCACTTCCGCTTTCTTGTGTATAGTCATAAATATGTGTTTGGTACTGAATTGGGACGGGACTATATAAGTCCCAAATGAGAAAATGATCCGCAACTTCAACAAATTTAACAAGTAAAAAATTAAAACGAGAGTCTTGTCATTTGTAACAATAAAGAACACAAACTATACAGCTTCATTGAAGCAATACACTTTCATTCAGAACCGATTCACCACTTCCTGCGAGGAAAACTCCTACGCATACATATACATAGTCACTGCACATATTTAACAAGAAAATCTGTACATAAGCCAACACTTTCACAATTAACAATACGTGTAAATGAATATAAATTTTAACAGAAATATGTATAAAAATAAAAACGTTTTGTTTATAACAATTATATACATATATATATATATATATATACTTTAATATCTTATGCCACGGTAACGAGCCATTGTTTGGGTTTCATAGAGTTAACATCGTTTTTCTCAGCATTTGACAATAACCATTTTAATAAACATGATAAAGAAGAGAAACTCGAACGAAAGAACTCAAACAAGATTTGTATTTGTTATGATCTTAAGGGAGAAACCATTTGCCATTCAAATGGTCGTATAGAAGATTTTTATTTCTTCATTCGGACATATATTTGGAAATATCGAAATGAGGTCATTGTTTATCTAATAATTATATATAAACTCAGCACAAAAGTATCTCGTAGGTGTAATAAAAGAATTATAAGACAGACTCTAATACCTCGTTTAATTTTATGGTTGCTAGGAATAATAGGAAACGTGACGTTGTGCAATGAATTATGAATATGAACAAAACAAAAGTGTTGAAATGACGTCATCAATAATAGATTATAATTCTGTATCACCCCATTGACAGACTTGCTCGGCAATTGCTCTTTTGTCTTAACTCGGCAAATTTACAAATCGGTAAATTTGACCTATCTGAAGTCTGTATAACCTGGGACTATTATACTAACTTTTTTATATAATAGTCCCAGGTATAACTAATGAAAGTTAGTCAGAATCTTTTGATTCCATAAAAAGTTTAAACAATTATTATTTTTTAACGAATTTTTGGGTTATTTTACATTTGTAACAAACTCTTCGGTGATAATATGTTCTAGTGTCGAACTTAGCGAATTAGGTTTTTATTCAGACTTATCTTTTTGACGTCAAACGACCTTTTATATCATTGAATTAGCCATGGAACGTCAGAACACACTCTGTACATCAAGCTATGTGAAACCAGAAAAAACTCGACGTCTCAAAGTTTGTGAAAGAAAGAAAAAAAAACTCGAAAGACGTATGTCAAAGTTTGTGAAACAAAGAAAAAAACTCGAAAGGCGTAGGTCTAAGTTTTCCGAATTTCAAGTTATCAATTTTGTGCCGAGAAAACTTTGATATGTTTCATGTGTTTAGCAAAATAGCCCACTTATATAATTATCTCAAAGAACTGTGCTTGTTGAGTTGCCGTTCATACAAAACGAAAATATTAGACACAAATCTATACCTGATCCAGAATGAATCTGTTATTAATCAACTGTTAGTAATAAGGGGACAATACTTAAACTTTCAATTTTTTTTAATAGAAAAATAGTTATAAAAGTGAAATATCGATACGTTTTTCTCGGTATGAACTGTCACCGAGAAGAATATTACAAGTGTTTATAGCAAAACACTGATAAGTGACAATTCTGGACAGAATTGACAAAAGTTTCTAGTCTGTTTGACGTCAAAGGAATCTTGGGCTGTATTAACGTATTTTGTTTACAAAAGTTTCTTCGTTTACATCTTTTAATGAATTCTAATCAATTATCGGGGGTTTTCAAAATGATATCAATATTTGTGTCTGTTTCCAAAATAAAGAGGTTTTGTTTTTATAATCAATGTAAGAAAAAATTTATTAAATTAGTAGAAAACTTGTTTAAGTCTCAATTTGAATGCGGATCTTCATCTTATTTGTTTATTCACTCACACATGATTCAGCTGGGGAGGGTTGAGATGTCATGAACCATTTAACCCAGATGCATTATAAATTCTACTGTAAGGGAATCGGCCGAGAATTTGTTTAAAATGTATCTAATCGGCATTGATATGAACTACATACATGCTATTTGTACAGTTCTTCCAATTTGGGATATTTGTTTAACGGATGACGTTCAGAGGTGATCTGACTGCCAACATACGTTGATCTGACTACGAAGTTGCACGTGCATTTAACAGTTTTACTTCTATAAAATTCAACAAATTTAGTCCAGTGTCCTCTCTTACTGTCCTATATGGCCATATCTGTTATCTTCATGATCCCTTACTTCTCCAGTGAAATCGTCTGCAGAATGTTTGTTCGCTAAATTATTCTTTTTGGCAGATTAACGTCTATCATCATTTCGTCCTGATACAGGTTATAACGAATTTACCTTGCAAATTGCAAATCCATATATTCTATAGAAATTTTGAGGTAAACGATCAGGTACAAAGCACTTTATACCGCTTGTTAACTATACCGGGCTATTGTCTTCACTTGAAATCGAAACTTTATTATAATTTCCATCAGTTACGTGATTAGCTTTCCCGTTTTCCTTCACTTTTATCATTTCTTGTGTTTCAACGCATTCTGTATCGCTCTCGTCATCAATGAATGCAGAGAGACCTTCTTCCTCGAACGCATTCCGTTTGGTACGTTCGATTTTTCCTATTCCATATTGAACGTGGGTGTAGTACAGCACAAAATTGCTCACAATAATAGGGACAGTAAAAGCAATCATAAGAAGTCCGGAAATTGCGCACAAGGACCCAACAATATATCCATACGCTGTTTGCGGAAATTTATCACCATATCCTACCGTTGTCATAGTTACGACGCTCCACCAAAATCCAATGGGAATGTTATCAAATCCTTTATCGGATTCAGCAAAATGAATAAGTGAAGCAAAAACAACCATTCCAATTAACAAAAACACAAACATTAACAAAAGTTCGTTGAAGCTGGCTTTCAATGTGTACAATAAAATCCATAATCCGGGTACATGTCGAATCAACCGGAAAATTCGACACAACCTGAGCATACGCAGTATCACAATAAATTCCATAAAAGGCATTTTCTCTCCAGTCGGATTAACTAAATATATAATAAATTCAACGTAATCCGGTAAAATTGCAAGTATGTCAATAATGTTCTGTGCGGTAGTTATAAACTGTACTTTTGCCGGACAGAATACGAACCGGCAGATGAATTCTACTGTAAAAAAAGTGACACATAGCAAGTCTATTATTTTCAAGGCTGGATGCGTAACATATTGTGACGTCGTTTTATTTGAGTGCGTTGTGTTTAGAACTGTTGGAATGGTGACTGTCGTGTCTGTTAGATAAGTTGAATCTGGTTGCATGTTGTAAAGAATATCAAAAGACTTCAGAGAATCCTTGTCAACTCTGAATGCTGGGTGGGTCTCTGCACAAAATGAAAATATTGACAGAAATACAAACAGAATGGATACCCAGGCATATATCTGAAATGCAAAGATAAAATCAAATAAAAAAAAATTATTTGTTATATTGTATACAGAATTATGTTAAAGGTTATTATTATACTTTTAATATGTAAATTTCTCTACTTTTAATGTATTTTCATTGGTTTACGAGAATGTGGTATTTAACTCGATCACCCGCTGAAAAGAACAGCGGGTGGTATTTTACATTTTTATACTTTATTAACTCGAATAATTACAGCGCCCCCTTACGGTCATTGTCCTCCAGCGGAGTTATCGTAGTGATCGTAATATAACGACTGGATTATTCGGGTTAATACTTTATGTAACTTTCTCTACTTTTAATGCATTTTCATTGGTTTAGAAGAATGTGGTATTTTACTCGATTACCCGCTGGAAAGAAGCAGCGGGTGGTATTTTATACTGTCACCCACTCATAATATCCAAGACATTCAGTATAATAAAATAAATAACAAATTCTAAGAGGGTGACGGAGTATATTGTAACCCCTCTAAAAACATTGTCAACCCCCAGTTGACAATATTTTCTCCGTGTTACAATATACTCCATCACCCTCTTAGAAATATGTTATTTATATACTGTCACCCGCTCATAAAATCCAAGACATTCAGTATAATAACATGAATAACAAATTTCTAAGAGGGTGACGGAGTATATTGTAACCCCTCTGAAAACATTTTCTCAGGGTTACAATATACTCCTTCACCCTCTTAGAAATGTTATTTAGATATTGTTTCACTACTGATAGTGACTAATATCAGAGACGTATATAACATTTTTATAACGTATTGTATTATATGTCTGCTAATATCGAATTGAGGACGAGTGTTGCATATAGCATAAACCATGGTTACCCTTCCGGAGTGCCTGAGATCATTTCTCTTTATTTCAATTCATATATTTTAGTTGTCAGTGTGCTTTGTACGTGAGGTGAATATTGAAGACGAGACATTACACAAAATCCCTACATATGCGCGGTATTAGTTAAAAACAAAATCCTCTTAAAAGTCACAGTGAGGACCTCGCACCCACTTCAGGTTTAAGAGGGTCCCCCTAGGAGCGGTTTGACGGGAAATCTTTGTTAAATGTCAATCATGTCACAAAAGGGTTGAAGTACATAGCTGGAAGGTCAATAAACAAATCAAATATTATCAGTAACAGACAAAAACTTCATAACTTGCCCGACAATCTTAAGAATTGTGGTCCGAAAACATAACAAACAATGAAAAAATTCACAGGGCACATCAAGATAAATGTAAAATTGTATATGCAAGGGGTAAAAAGTACGAATAGGTTACACAATATTTTAGAAACTCGATTTGTTTTCGTGGATTCAATTGTTCCTTTGCGGCCCGACATGCCTATTTTTGATAATATAGTTTTATTCTATAATAGACATGCAAATCTAATGGAACATCTGCAGCAGTGAAAATAGTGAAAATGTGAATTGCATTCTAATATTCTTCAATTCTAACAACGAATATTTGAAGAAGTTTCAAAGTATCATTTGCGCATTGTAAAATTTCCGATCAAAACAAGAAGGTATACAGTATAATATTTTTACTACGTATAAGTTAGACATACTGAGAAAAATACAATCTATTGATTGTGTTACTGAAGGATGTAATTTTAGCTTTATTATTTTTGCATTATCTGACTGAAGTGATCAATTACGAAACATTTTATTCTTGTAATTTCCATCGAAATTGTACATCCAATATGGTTAATTGTTATGGAAATTGACGTTATATTTTATATATATCTATACACTTGTATATAAGAAATTTGTATTTAGATTCAAACTTTTCAATTTATAATAAAAGATACGACTAGTGTACTCAACATTTTTGTGAATGATTTAAATTAGCATAGATTAGTGGCCAGACAATCTGGAAAGTGGAGCATCTAAGGACAGTCTCCATTGCCCAATTAATTTCATAAAATAAGGTTTTTCAATTATTATTTTGCTGATTGTTTAATTTTTTTGTAATTGTGGCCATATTAGTTCTAGGTCCAGACCCAATGTTGAAAGGAACCACCTAAGAACAATTCCATCAAAGTATAATTTCCTTTGCCTAAGTAGTGTCATGGCGGAAGATTTTTATACGCCCGTCAAAATTTTGACGGGACGTATTATGGTATACAAATGTTTGTCTGTCCGTCTATCCATCTATCCGTCTGTCCGTCGTAAACATGTCGCGCCGTAACTTGAGAACAACTCATCCAAATTTCACGAAACTTAACATAGTTGTTTCTTATGATGGTCAAACGATCTGTATACTTTTTGGTGAAAATAAGATTAAAACTTTTTGAGTTACGGGACTTTGTAACTAAAACAGAAGTGTGCTTTTTTTCACATGTCGCGCCGTATCTCAAAAACGATTTATGGTTATTGCTTAAAACTTTACACACTTCTTAGTTATATTAATCTAAAGATCTGCATACTTTTTGGTGATGATTCAAAATTTTATTTTAGAGTTTGAGTTTTTTGTAAAAAAAAAAGGGGGGGTTCACATGTCGCGCCGTATCTCAAAAACGATTTAAGATTATTGCTTAAAACTTTACACACCTCTTAGTTATATTAATCTAAAGATCTGTATACTTTTTGGTGATGATTCAACATTTTATTTTACAGTTATTGAGTTTTTTGTAAAAAAAATGGGGGGAGGCGGGTTTCACATGTCGCGCCGTATCTCAAAAATGATTTATTATTATTGCATAAAACTTTATACACTTCTTAGTTATATTAATCTGAAGATCTGTATACTTTTTCGTGATGATTCAAAATTTTATTTTTGACTTTTTGGTAAAAAAGGTAGTCTTTTTTGGTCACATTTCGCGCAGTATCTCTATTGCTTAAAACTTTACACGCTCATGTTTTGCCGGGTTTCCATATACATCCCACCAGGAGCTCCACTAAATAAAGGAGGATTCCAAAAACATTTATTATGTTTTTTTTACAAGACGACGGGCGTATCATGCGCTCGTGGCGCAGCTGTTTATTCAATATTATTTGATGATTTTGCTCTTTTAGTTAATTGTTAAATGTTGGTCTATGGTTGGTACCATCGATCATGGTTTTGAAAGTGGAGTCATTTAAAGACCATTCCACTAAAGTTTGGTCTGAATTGACCTAGTAGTTCCAGAAGAGAAGATATTTAATTATTATTATGCTCATTTTTCTACTTTTAGCAACAGCGGCCAAATTGGTCCAAGGACTGGACACCTAAACACAACTTTGAAGAGGATTGGCTAAGGACCAAATTTAACCAGTCTTCTTTCACTTGACTGCATAGGTTCGCAGGTGAAGATTTTAACACATTTGATTGCATGCTGACTTTTTAATATTTGTTTAAGCTACACACTTCCGGACACAATTTCGAAAGAGGACCACCAAAGTGTGGTCCCAATTGGTCCAGTGGTTTCAGCATTTGTCCTTTGGGCCATTTGAGCCACAAATGTAAGGGGGAATATCACTGTGCATGGAGGTGACTAAGTGTTATAATGTCCTGTGACTCGGTGTTATAATGTCCTGTTATTATACCTATGACTTAATGTATGACAAGGGTTAAATCCAAGCAAGAGCTTTGTATGCAAAAACATATGTTTTTAGTGAGGTAATACCGCTTTTGGTATGGACCTGGTTTGTTAGCAACTGCACACCAGTCTTTTAGCATTAACATTTTATATCATATATGTACAATAAATATAAATATCAGTTTTATTAAGAGTGAGTTTTTAACTGCCTCAAACAAAGGGTGACTTTATCTAAATTTACTGTTCACATTCACATTTTCGTAACATTGATATTTGAAATAAATTTTAAATAAAAAAAATAACAAATGCTAACATTTTGTTTCTAGAACAGCAAAAGCGGAATACGCTATTTCTTAAAACATATTAGTCATATATAATTTGTTACTCTGTAATAATAATTATAAAGTTTCAGTGAAATATGATTTACACCAAGCTGTGAGGAATAGTAACTATAAATATCATATACATGCATGTTTATCATGTATGCATATTTCGACATATTATGTCTCGTCAATGTGCTCAAGGCCAAAAAAATAACCGTAATTGAAGAGAAAGGTTAAAAAATACCACCTTGCATATGGGAACATTTCGTGCGCTATGATTGTTTTTTTTAGTCTCATCAGGATCCAAAAATTCTATCTAACTATGCTTGTGAAAACATTACTTGAACTTACTTTGGCACCATTCGAAGATGATGGGTCCTGCAGAAAATTCCAAACGACAGCCCGAACCCTCTTCCAACGGGACGGACTGTTTCTATCTCCTTTTAAGTCTCTCTGTGTTGTAGATTTTTTACGGTCACTTTCTAGTTTTTCAAGCGATCTGTTTTGTGTTTTCCACGTGTTATATGGTTGCCAGCAACACCTTTCTATATCAAGTTCGTCTATACCCCAATGTTCAAACTCTCGTTGCAAAACGGGACCACATAAAAAGGTAGGAATATGCAATTCTCCTGTTCGCAAGTAATTTAAAACGACTGAAAATACTTGTGGATCTCTGTCTAGAAAATAATCTCCTTTTTCCTCTCTGTAATATTTCTTCATTTCGCAAATTTTGGATAATTTGCAAGTTTTCAATTTTTTCAGCGTGGAGAGATATGTTTCAAATATAGTTCCTCCTACGTTCAATCTGACGATTTCTCCTTTTTCAACAGATCCGCTTCCCATTCGACAACGAACGCAACTTCCTTCGCCATTACAGCCGTCGTCTGCAGATTGCGGCACTCGAACTTTAGAAATACTTTTGCGCCCTCCGACTACATTTAAGGCGGAAAACGCCATGTCTTCTCCAGAAATTTCCGATTTCTCCGAACATCTGCATGTCTCACCTGTTTTTGCAAAATCACAGTTGATACAATTATCACTTAATTCGGGATCATGGGATTCCTTAATTTTCGTTTGTCCAATAGGAGAGTATTTTGTTTTCTTTCCATTGTCACGTGATAAAGGTATTTGTGACAGTGAAGATCTTCTTGACTGAAAATAGTAAATATTTAATGAATTTTTATAACTTTGACGTTTACAACACATATCATTTGTAAAATATTTTCTATTGATTTTAGCGATAATGTTACACATTATTCGTATCTTTTGTTTTTCACTAGCTAGAATTACAGGTCATTCCAAATATATCGCTCAATAAATGTTGATATACTAGAACTAGAAAAAACGGACAAAAATACCAAAGTAGTAATTAAAAAGAAACAGCAAATAAGATAAAGCCGGGATAAGACAACCAAAAACCAAACCACATAGAAACATTTGAAATTCAAAATAAGGACAAGAAGAACTACTAACAACTGTATTTTGACAGCAGGGTATCGTAAAATATCAGTGTATCATGAGCGAGAAAATTTGTTTCAAGTAAGCTCAGCGAATCAAAGTCTTATATTTTATTCACAACTGGACTATCTAATCTAGGATTTACTGGGTGTCATACAAAAAAGTACCGTATATATTGCGCATTTACATACCCGTGTGCTATTTACCAAGACTGACATCGGTCAGTTACTGTTTTAAAAGTATGTAACATATACTTAAGGTGAAGAGGTTTTGGGTACCCATAAAACAGGTTTAACCCCACCACTGTTCAGTGTCTGTACCAAGTCAGACTATCCTGACACTGTGATGTGTTCATGTTTGTGTTTTATGCTCCTTTGTGTTATTTTTTGTCCGGCGTTCTGTCGGTTGGGTTGCTTTGATTGGTTGGTATGTTATTGTTGACCTTTCCTGTTATCCATTATGTTGTTTATTCTACAATCGAAATCTTTGTATCACAAGGCAATTGCTTCAACAGGGATTTCGATAAAATAAACAGCTCCAATGAATTACAAAGTTATATCATCGTTATAGGGATCTGTCGTGAAAGCTAGGCACCATTCGAGCAGATTTTTATCAAAATATCAAAAATATCTTGGTCTAATATTAACGGCAATACATGTAAATATAAAAAACGTCCTTCCAAATTTGTGGTTTCTGTGGATGTACTTATTCTAAAGAAAATTAAAATCGTAGTTAAATCGTTGAAAGTTTTGTCTTTTTAATAGAACATCAATTCACTTTCTTGGGCCATTTGATCACAACTGGTTAAATGTATTTGGTGTTGTCTCACTGACGCTTACCCCATAATTGAGCACCCTTACATATCCAAAAAAAAAAAAATAAAACTTCTAAAAAAAATCCAGGATCCAAATGGTTGCTACCTTACGGGTATAGCAGTGAAATGCGGATATGATATCAAATATGTTTATGGCCAGGGTGTGCCAGAAGCATAGAGTCAAAGCATGGTTTGGACTATGACCTATTTATAGTCACAAATAACCCAATTATATTAATATATATTTAGCTCCCACTTGATCCCCTCTCCACATTCAAACATGGTTCTACAAAATATCCACGTACCAATTCTGTTGTCTTCAAAACCATTTTAACAACTGTGTGTAATAAACTGTATAAATGAAATTTTGTACTTAAATTGGTAGCTAATTAACGAAATATTAATTAAACTAGCTAATTACGTGTAATTATGTATCGATATACTGTAGATTTATAATTATTACAACTCATCCTATCGTTCTATTCAAATATGTAAAACGGGATATTTTTATGTAGAGATAATTTGGCGGTTTTTACTAAAATCATGGTGTGTTAAAATTCGGCACTTTGTGATAGTACTGCGCTAAAATTTGGCACTTTTAATTAAAACTAAAATTTGATAAATATAAAACTCGCAGCTATGATACCATTCTTCTGCAATGGTAATAATTTTTTCTCTAATTCTGTGCGCATTTTTACATCTCTTGACCAGTTTGATAAATTCTGATATAACCACAGCACGGTTAAATGCTCGTGAAATTTCCTGCCAAAAAAAAAAAAGAAAAACACGATCGGAAGATCTCTCGGGGTTTTACATTGTCATTAGAGAAAAAATTCTAAACTCTTGACACGTTAATTATGAAATTGATCAACTCTGGATGATTAAATTTTCATTTTTTAAACTGCTCAGACAAGACTCGTAGTTTAAAAATGAAAATTTAATTATCTCGAGTTGATAAATTTCCTAACCAACTTGTCATCGTTGTAACTACAAGCTGTTATGATAACAAATAATGATTGTTGATTTAAAAAATCTGAGTCATTTAATTGTTGTAATTAGAGAAATATTATTACAACAGTTTAGATTTAATGAAATTTTTATTGATCAAAAGAATTGTAAATAACATCAATTCCAAAAACAAAAATCTTATAAAATTATTTGAAATATATTTTAAAACTTTATTTTTATTTTATTTCTTTTGTTTTAGTCCGTTAAAATTTTAGTACGTTTACAACAGGCGCCAAATAAAACAAAATATAACCACATCCAATATATCCCAATTTACGTAATGTTCCTTTCACCCGAGAAGAAATATAAATAATTTAAAGTAGTTGGACAATTGTTCGGAGACATTGAGGTCATTTCAGTTTATGACTTTGAAGAATCATTGAAGAAACACCGAAGTTTCAACGACTAACCCTTCATTACTTTTGACCAGTAACCTAGCTGTAATGTCGAATATACAAAGGTGGAAGGTTTAAACTCGGGAGATTCACTCACAAACTTAATAAAGGTCGAAGGACTTTATGCAAAGTTTGTGAGTGATAAGCCAGAATTCCGTAAAAATATCCTTTATTACTTATAATTCCAAAGTAAGACAGAAATATGACGTTTTCCATTTGAAATTAACATTTTCCTCATGCGCTATATTGCATGCGTAAGTATTCACGCGCACGAAAGGAAATTATCACGTTATAAACTTTTTACCGGAAGTGGCCGTTAGCCCTTGAAATTACAAAATTTGATGTTTTGAAAACAACATTGGAATTATTAAAGTTTAAATTCATAATCACTACAATAGTTTAACATTTTTCCATTACATGTCATCTTCTATTTTTTTTATGTTTTCTAGTCATTTCGATAATAAGGTTGACCTTTGACATGGAGGTAAGACCATGGCTACAGATGAATATTGGTCAAATTTTCATGGGTCTACGACTTATAGTTACTGAGTATTGACCGTTTACGGGTTCAAGCAAATATTCACAGGTAACTCTTTTACGGCTAATTGAATTGCTTCGGCCATAGACGTTGAAGTTGTGGCTTCAGGTCCTCATAATTTTTCGGTTTGTCTCTATCCGTTACGTTTCCAGAATTATTTCGGTGTCAGGGGAGATAACTTAGTAATGTAAAAGAGTTCGCTGGGTAAAATTCTACATAGTCCATGTTTGTCCGATACTAGATGCAAAAGTTCATTTTGATAAGTCATGTACTTTTTGGCAAACATATTTGAATAAACGTTTCATGTGCTTTTGTCTACGGGGAAAAAACTATAAAAATCAAAATTTGATATGCACTAATAAGAACGTTTCGAGTTATATAAGCGACAACAAAATTGTTAAATCCCAATGGTGTCACTGAAACCTGGTATAATACAAAAAAATATCATTACACTTAATTGTATAACAGAGTACGACTTTAATTCCGTATCGTAACGCGCAATCGAGTCCCCTCTCTAAATGTCGCTGGCATGAAGATAAATAATGCTTATATCTCCTGCAGGTCAATTTGCATAATTATCTAAATGTTTGATCCCTTTTCCCACTTCCAAAATTGTACTCCCTCCCGAACTACTTTAACCGCCATCTTTGACTATTATTCTCATTCTTTATTCGGAGTACTCTGGTAAGGATAATTCCCGAAAGGATATACATTGTTGAATATTTACACTTAATCATTTATTCTTTGATAACACTTATTTTTACACCCAATTATCAACTTTACGAGGTTCGAATAACAGAGTAAATGTTATCACCAAAAGAAAAGCGGTTGGAATAATTTTATTTTTCCAATTATTTTGTCCCTTTTCTTTCTTTATTCCTTTATTCCTTTCTTTATTTTTAAATTTTTGTTTCATATTATTTTTGCGTGCTTTTGTCCTTAATACCTCTAAATGAAGTTTTATTTTAAAAAAAAAACACTCAAACTCTTTTATCAAAACAAAAAAGTTTTACTTCGTGAGTACAAATTATTCGAAACTTCTTGAAGTTATTTTCTGTCTACAGTCATATACAAAACATACTAATCGATATTAACCTATCCCTTTTAAGTCGTACACATGGGTTTTAAGTACCACAGAATTTTTGTCAAATTTCCAACAAATACAGTTGATATGAGGAGTCTGAGAAGATCAAAGTGAGAACTTGTTTGTTATTGATCAGATATCATTATTGTAAATAATTACCATGTATATTTCCCTTGTGAAATAAACATCATAACATACAATAAGCTCTCGGGTCATATACACTTAAACAAGATGTATGTTTCTTCTCTTCGGAAATTATAACTGGCTTGTCTTTGAATTTGTATCTAAACCGCTTACGGTGCGAATAAATTTGAGAAAACAATTTGTGATGTGAGACTGTTTTAAAGTGATTAGGTGTTACTTTTCACATTGCCACAATGAAATAAGCGCTAATCCATGTCCGCATCGCCTAGAGACCGCTATGTAAACAAGAGGCGTACTCGAGGACTGATATGGGTCTAGTGATGATACTGATATGGAGAAGGCACTGTATTCATCTTTTTCATTCATTTAATCATCATACATTTCTATATACTGTCCGAACGCCCAGACAAGCCTAGCAGTTTTGAGTCGAGTTTTTTATTTGATAAACAGAAGCAAAATCGTCTCTTGCCGACAAATCAATTATCTAATCACAAGCTCTGAAGATAATTTAGAGAACCCTTTCATAAAATTAATGCTTCCTACTACACCCGGATCATTTGACCCAAAGATTTCAGACGAAAGAGTTAATGAACGGGCCACGGACAACAGACAACAGTCGAAAAGTTTAAATGGCCCTTGGACATGTTGGTGCCATGTTAGCTAAAAAAAACTATAGACGTGCAAAGAGAATGAGAGAACGTTACCTTGCACTTCTTTGTAGGATATCCGTATACGTTGTTCAGTAATCCTCTATACTCAAAATATTTACAATCACTACTTAAAAAATTATGTTGCATTTTGTATGGCTTTCGTGTCTGTAACTAGATAAAAGTCGAGCAACAAGAGTAACATTTATTCCTAGAAATGTGTATTACTAGTTTCTTATATAGTTGTAGGAAATTCGTCTTATGCAATAAGGACTATGGCAGATTGTAACAACGTTATAAAGTGTTTGATGATAATTAATTTGATAAATTACAACAAAATATTACAAATCCAATTAATGATTAATTGATTAATTGTTTTGTTTGTATGGTTTTTTATATAACCGATCGATATTTTTAACCTGTCTAGACCAAATACTGTCGGAAACAACAAGAACACACCGTCGCGAAAACTATAACGAAATTGGTTTAAATTTAACTTTTAGAATTTTAGAATAGAATAGAACTTCTTTAGTTAACATGGACTAAAATTCCCGGGGTGGGGGGGGGGGGGTAACTCTAGAAATAAACCTATACGGGGGTGTGCGGAAAATTTGGATGGGTTTTACATGATTTTTGGTATTAATTCGGGGTATGTTTTGATAAACTAACATTTATTCGTGTTGTATTTACACAAACTTTGGGTGTTATTCAATTCCTCAGATATTTGTATATAAACATCAGTAGAAGTTCGGGTGTGCTTTTTAGATATGGCTGTTTTTCGGGTAGGCATTTTCATCAAAATGATTTTTTCAGGTATATTATTGACATGTATTCTAGTATTTGATCGGGTACCTTTTCTTAAGCCATTTCCGCACACCCCGTCAAAAATCCAGAGAGTTACCCCTCCCCCCCACCCACCGGGACTAAAATTTAGGCGACATCAAACAAAGTGATGTAAGAATATTTATTCGTAATCAAAGGAGGTCGGCCTAAACGTGACTAGTACAACGAAAACAATATGAAGGTGGGTTGTTTTTTTTCGCGGTTTTTTTTCAGCTTTGGAATACTCTGTAAATGATCGTTTGGTGTAGCAGTAATTGGCGCAATACAAAGCTGCTTGGTCAGTTTCCTTAAAAAATTATAAAAACCTCCCAAAATAACTTCCACTAAACATTGATCAAGCGTTCAGTTTTTTTTTCTCGCTTTATTCCATAATGTTTTATCGGAATGCAAACAGGAATTTAAACAGTTTTATGTTCTGAAGTTATTCTACATTACTGGGAGGAATTTATTATTAATAAAAAATAACTGTAAATGATAAATATTGACACCATTTGCGAGGATAGTCTCGATAATAGATGATAGTACGTCGGATGGGGACAGGAAATGGGAAGTAGCTTAGCACAATAAAACCTCCCTGAAGAAAGAAAAAACAGAGTTATAGGCTACAGGGGGTCGCTCTCGTACCCGCCAATTGGATAGAGATTAAAATAGATTAGTGTATCTTGTTTCCCAATCCACTATAAATAAATAAGTTTAAACTATATATAAAATGTGCCATAAGCTGACATTAAATCTGTAGTTTAAAAATTTTCAAGCATTATTATGATAACTGGAAATTATAAATATAAATGTGCGTTAAGGTAATATTAAATATGCACATACCTGTAGTTTGTAAACGTTCAAATGGTAGGCCATATTTAATCGCACAACGGAAATATTCCAATTTTTTATATATATGAAAATAATTAAAACTACATAGTCCATCTTTTTTCTAATCTTTAGAACAATATCATATTATATTTGCATAATCTATAAAATACATCATCTGGTTCAAGAAGGCGTCAAATAAACGAAAAAAACCCACCTGGGGAAAACACGTCAGAGAACAACATACATATTTCGACTATTTCCAAATTAATATTTCAATGCACCAAAGATGTGAGAAATGATGCATCGATGTGGTTTTTGATATACTGTAATTGCATTTTTTTAAAATTTTGCACATCCTAACCCTCTTTGGAATGTTTTTCACAATAACACGACTTTACAATTTTTATTTCACAGAGGGGTAATTTTTCGTAAAAATGAGTTACTATAATATTATTTTAATTATTACAAGATACACGAAGTTAGGAACATAGTACATAAAAAACTCATGTTATACCAATAAACCTAAATTATTGAATTCCCAAAACTATAACATAAATAATTCAATTAGCATGTAATATCAATATCTCATGTCCATTGGATATCTTTTATAATATAATATATATGAAAATAAAAATGTATCGGGTATGCTGGTATGTGTCAATTTCAAAACATCCGAAGAATCAAAATATAAAAAAGCCACACCAATAAATAGATGTTTTTTTCTAAAACTTCAGATTTTTTTGTTTATAATATAACTTGGAAAAGATACCCATACTATATCACCGCGGAATTTGTTGATAACCTGGTAACATATGTGTGAGAATTTAAAATATTCTTTTCTTGAAAGGGAAAAGTAAAAAAAATATTTGATGGATGGATGAATTATTGTTTAACGTCCAGTGGCAACTAGGTGCAAATCAGGACGAGAACATGTTGATATGATAATGAATATGATCCCTGCTTTGTACTAGACCGACACGCTAAGTCGGATTTTTAATGTGCTAGCTCAGGAGGTAACTGTCCACAGGAAGACATATCACCTCACCCGGACACATTATACTGACTCCGGGCCGACCAGTCTTTGCTCTTACTCCTAGATGCCGCGTGCTTGGCGGAGAAGCAGCAAATACCACTTTTAATGTGTTTGGTTTGACCCGGCCGGGGATCGAACCCGCGACCTTCCGCACTCAGGGCGAGCACGTTACCACGAGACCACCGAGGCGGTTTAAAAATATTTGAAATTCGTAGAATACTTTAAATTCATATGTTGATAAATGAAGTGACTGAAATTACCTTGGCAAAAGGTGTAGAATTTTTTTTTGGCACGAAATGACTTGTTTGTCTTATTCTTTTCCGATAAATGATCTATTCCGACTGAAAAGGCAATCGAAGAAGACTGCAAATTTAGTGATACTGATTAATCTATACCCTTACAGTTTGGATAGTTTGATATTTCAATACAGAATAATTGAATGTAAATCGACTCTATACTCTACTTTTGCCAGTTGAAGGAATTTTTGGATAATATCACGAGTCCAAGAAGGCTATTAATTTCATTTTATGAATTATATATCATCCTTAAGAAATTATTACAAACACTTTGTCTTTTTCCTATATTATTATAAGTCCTGTTTGTTGTTGGTTTGTTAATATCCAAAATGCAATTTTAAAATATATGCAAAAAAATTTTATTAGGACTATCATTAAACACCAGAGTTTTATCTTGTGCGATATACCGAAATATCAGAAATAAGATCATACAAGAAAAGTGACTACATCACAGTGTTTCGAACGCAAAAACGTCATATTTTGTTCAATGGCGTCTGCAATCTGAAGACGTTTAACCCCCCACCCCCACCCCCCTCCGCTGTGCTCCCGTGGTAAAATCTCCAACGTCCATGAATCATTTATTAAACAAAAAATGAGCTTTCCAATTGAAAAAAAGTAGAGTTTTCCTTCATCACGGTATAGAGCCGCCGACCGTCTGCCCTCCGTACATTGCCAAACTAATAACCTAATTAGATTTTTTCCGTCGGAAAATCCGGTTGAAAGTCTTTCTCCGTGATCATTTGGAAGGTGAAATAATTGCCTCAGTTATACAAAGAAGGATGATAACCCACTGCATAGTAAATGTGCTTCATAGTGAATTAATTGTTCATTTGGCTGTGCCGTTATAGACTCGAATTTTCTAGAAATTCTACCATAATAAAAAGTTCCACTGAAGTCTGTGTGTTTTTGTTAACTAGTTCCTAGTCACGTACTGGGTTATCGGGTTCAAACCGACGAATTATTATACACAAGTAACTGAAGATCCTGAATGAAAAAAGACTTATTCTCTGTGTTAAATATTTGTAAATAAAATATATTTATAATATGGGTTGAATTTTGTCTGAAAATGTAACTGTAATGTTATAAATTTGTGTATATTGTGTTTTTTTTTGTCAATAAATTTTTTTAGTGATCTATTTCATTTACAAATGTTTGAAGTAAAAATTCTTCACCTTATCAATAAAAATTAACTTTGTCAGATTTCTTATTTATTTCTTTTTTACAATCAGAAAGCTCACCTCAGGTTAATTTACAGGTAAATAGATATTATCCCTTAAGTGGACCTTTTTAATAATGGATGCCTATGTTTTTTTCAGATCTCAGGAGGTATCACCAGTTCATGCGATATGTCATGGACTTCTTGATCCATATCAGCCCGAGCTGTGATAACCATATCCATATCACACCCCAAGATCCATATCACATCCCCACGATCCATATCACACATAATTTGATGATTAACGCTCTACTTACTTGTTAACATGTTTTGTTGAATCAGATTTTGATTATTTGAATTGTTGAATTAACCTCCCTATTGAACAGTTTTCGTTTTTTAGTTCTTAATTTGTTGGAAGTGTATGATAAATAGGTTATAATATGGCATTTCCGATATTACACCTGACATCAGCCCTTGACCCATATATTTCCATAAAATGTAAATCTTCAAATAGCAAAGTTCTTTGAGGTTGATATAAATGGACATTCGGGAAAAAAGTGGATTACATCTTCATTGGGCGCACCGCATAATTCCAAGGGAGTTAACTATTTAAAAATCAGCTGAACGTTTTAATCACATACTATTAGTAAAGAGAAATCAAGCTTCTCAATGATCAAAATTAGTGTTTGTTAAATTGATATATATCAAATGAAATTATTCCCGTAAATTGTTTTGTTCAAATTTCTTGAAATTTTTATAATTTTGTCAACAGGTCAAAGTAAATATTTCATCAAAATTTTATGAAAATTAAACGAGCCAAATCTATTTTAGTCAAAGTGTTGGGTACCCCCTTATGGTATCCAGAGCGTAATAGATGACCGTAAATTATATATCATCAAAAATAACTTTAACCAAAAATTATGCAGATATATGTAAAAAAAAACACTTCGTTGTTTGTACGCGCCGTTCATGAAAATAAGTTAGACATATTGCGTTTCCTGAGTTGACTGATAATTACCGAAGCCTTTGTCACTACGTTGTATGGAACATCCGAGACGTTTGAAAGGAACACGTGGTCATTTATGGTCCGATAGCTTAAAACTAAGCCTAGGACAATGGTTTCCGGAAAATTACCGAATTTGCAATTAACTTGTATTTTTTTTTAAAGGGGATGCATATCTCTTTCTCCGATCTTTCAAAACTGATACATGTATATTCTGTTATGAACAAATTTTTCATAAAACCAGAGATTTAGCGAGTCTAATAATCAAACTGACTTGTTTTAGCCAAGCAGACCAAAATAAATATATATTTCTTTTTGCAAGATTCCCGACTAATTCTATAGAATTTAGAAAGAATTAAGAGGAGCAATAGCAGCATAATTCCAATACCTTAATCCCTAGGGCCAAACACCGTAACAGACTGTCTGGAAGCTCATTGAGGTGACCAGGAATATGAACAACTATCACATTAACTCTGTTTTGTAGAGTAGAACAAAACAGTAGAAATTTAATGGAAAGGAAATAAAACAGAATACTTTCCTGACAGATAATTGTATTCTGCTTAACCTATATGTACTATAAATAATTCTCTTCTTTTGTATAACAATCTCTTTAAACTCCCACTGAATTGAACCAAAATCATCAATTTTCTAATCTATTTTCAGCAAATTTGTTCGTTTCGTTAGTCAATGTAGCCGACAGTCTCTATGCACATTTCTAGTTAATTTACATTAAATAGCTTACAGATATGTGTTTAAAATGTCAAGCATACTTTCTTGTCGACAACAGTTCGCTCAGCTTAATTACAAGATGCCGTTTTCGTATATAACAACTAGTATGGTCGTTTATGAATCATAAATTCTATATAAGTTCATTTATTTTCTACAGCATAAAAATGTAAAGTTGCTGTAGGTATGTCAAATCCCTTTGGCATTATTTTTGTTTTTATCTTCTTTTGCTAATACGTACCATCGGATTAATATTTCTAAGTATTTTTTATCAAAACTTACATTGTACATAAAGTGTATATACTTTATGAAACTTAAAAAGCTGGAACAGAAATACATCTATTATTGCCATTGCTAGAGGACAGTTCAGTTGCTAGTATTTCAACAACGGCGATAAATTACTTTCACTGCACGTGTAATAGGTATGATAAGATTTCACGAACTAAATAGCATTTTCCCCTTGCATCTGCTTTTTTGAAGTTTTATCGTTCTGGTCAATCATTTTATTTTGACAATTTATCCACCTGATAAAAATTAACAGAATCTACATCCATCAAGACCCGAAGATATTAGCATAGTTTCTTTATAAAACAGCTTATAATTATTTTACTTAGGAGAGAAGACTCTTAACTATCTAAAATCCACATTTGCGGTTGACGTTTCTTTTTTAAAATTGTTCTTCTAGATATATGTCGCTGTAACGCAAATGAATTTCTGTTAATTTGTTTGCAATAAGATGATTTATTTATAAGCATTAGAATCTGCTATGTCTTATTTGACTTTCTGTTGACCTCTGAACTTTAATATTGTTGGACAATGATTAACATAGTTTAATGTTCAAATATCCCAATATGTTCTCTGGAGATAAACTTGAATGTTTTTATAAATCTATACATATTTATTTTAGAATTAAATGCTTCATTTTTGTAGTTTTATTGGGGTGTTAAAGCCTTGACCGAAGTACATTTTGTTTGAAGCCCAGACGCGCTTCTCATATAAAAAAATGTGCGCCCGGTCAAGGCTTTTATAACCCTATAAAACTACTAAAATGATTCATTTAATTCTTATATAATTACATTCTATATTTTAAAAGTAAAATAATTGACTGCAGTTTTAAAATATTCTCAATACTGTCTCTAAATATTACTCCGCATGGTCATGGAAGCACGTGCTAAACAAGATTTTGACTTTTATTGGGTTATATTTAACATCCTTTTTAAGAATCGCGTGGCTAGTGTCTTCTAATAAAAATTTCAGTTAAGAACGATATAGTCACAAAAGACAACTACATGTGTAATACATTTACTTCAACCTGAGATTTTATCATTTGAACCACTACATATTTTTAAGAAAAATCTTATTATTTTTTTCATTTCATACGCTATTTCTTTCTTTTTTTTATTTATTTTTCAAAAACTAAAATTCATTGTATACATTTGTGAATTATTAAACTATTTGACGATACGAAACAATTTCTTCCTATAGTTGTAAAGCAGCAGTTCTTTGGCATCTCGTGAAACCATGGAAACACAGGGTTCAATATCCTCAGGCATGTCTAGTAAGGATATTGAACCTGCGAAAGCATATTGAGAAGGAACAAAAATTATAACTCATTACCACGATTTGAATATTTACTATTGGCCAAGACTTATATGTTAGTGGCCATAATGGAGATAATAAAACATGGCCACGAGTTAGTGAATCTTGGTCATGACTTAATAAATCGTGGCCATGAGTAAATAAGTCATGGCCACGAGTTTAAGTTTTTTCTTCTCCATAAATTTAGACCGCAATAAGTACAAGTACCTGTGATGAATATCATATAAAACTTTGGTTGTTTGTAATGCTGATTATTGCACGTTTGTTTTCGTAATCAGCAACAAATATATGATAATAGATTAATCATTGATGTTGTTGACGTAACGCTATAATAAAGAGCAAATTCTAATTATAAAAAAAATGAAAAAGCCAACAAATCTCTGATGTTTGTGGTGGTTCACATCTATGTGGCCTTTTGTGTTTCTTCTTTTTTATTTTTTATTTATTTATTTATTGTTGAAAAAATATGTTAGATTAAAGTATTATTATCTCATTTAATTATATCAGAATCTTCTTCTTTTTTATTTATTTATTTATTTATTTATTTATTTATTTATTTGTTTATTTATTGTTAAAAAAAATACAAGTTAGATTAAAGTATTATTATCTCATTTAATGATATCAAAATAAAATAAAATAAAATAATAACAATAAAATTAGTTTAGACAGTGTTATTGTCATTACATCTATCTGTAAGTAGAAATTATCTAATTGTTTGTTTAGTGGTAACAGAGTTGTAATTACTGCATCCTCACTCTGGATAAAAATCCAAAACTTCGTGTATTCTGGTATAGTTTTTTTTAATTGCACCATCAATGATAAGATTACTTATGTAATGACTATGACACTCCGTGATTACCAACGATTAATTACACAAAACGATTTGTGTCAGATTAGATCTAGATATCCTGTAAAATCTGTTAACATTACGTGACGTTATCTTGCTTATATAAAGTGCTGACAAATTTACCTAATAGCCAGTGATTGGCTAATTGCTGATGTCTTTTTTTTAATGAAAATTTAAGAATAAATTTTCTTATTCAATTTATTTATTCACATATGGTTATTTATTCACTAATTTAATGTTTATTGATCATTTTTACCTTCAATATGGCTAAAATATTCAATAATAGAGAAAAAATAACAAAAAATCTAAAAACACGGGCAAATTTTGTCATATTCTAAACGAGGGCAAATCAAGTTTACGAATGTCTCACATAAACAGACAAACAAACATAAAAGGTACAAAACTAAAATATAATGCCAAAAGCAAAAGAGGTATAGAGTCATTTTCCTCTGAATGTAATTCACTTCTAGGGCCAATTTAAAAAAAAATCGCTTAATGCCTTTCAAAATCTCTCATGGCATAGTCTGGTACATTGTATGTGTTCTCTTAACAAATGCTAATAAATAACAAATAAGTTACTAAAACATTTCTACGTACACGGTACATGTAACTGAATATCGAGTGGGAGACACCTTTAACACAAATGTGCCAAATTAACGTCTTTAAGACAGTTTTTAAACATGAAGAACACTCAAACCCCCCCCCCCCCCCAAAAAAAAACAAAAACAAAAAAACAAAAACAAAAAAAAACCGAATGTTTTGCTATAAGTGGGGTTTATGTATCCCCTTTCTTGTGACAGTAGAATGGTCTTGGTTCCGAGTGTCCTTCTTGGGAATATTCCAAATGTTTGGTAACTGACCCGATACACGACCTTTGCGGGTAGAAAACTTGAACTTATTAATGATAAAGCAAAAATACTATAGTGTTATTAAATGGATATTTACATATAAAGCCTGTATTATGTCCGAGTCAGTTGTATTGGATCGAGGTCCACTGTATAGGCCCGAGGCAACACCGAGGGCCTATACAGCTGATCGAGACCCAATACAACTATACGTGGACATAATACAGGCTTTATATAAAAATATCCATTTTATGACACCTTTATTTACTAATGACTTAAAATTACAGTACTTTTATTAACCAATGACTTAAAATACATTATAAATTGTCTATCTAATACAATCCTATGTGTCTGAAACGGGTCATTAATACAGGTTTTATACAGAAATACCGGAACTGGTCATTAATACAGGTCTTATACAGAAAACCGTGTATTAGACCTGTATTAATTACCAGTTCCGGTTTTGTATTAACTGAGCAGTTTTTACTGTATTTCAACACATTAGTTAATAAATGTTTGTTAACACAACAACGAACTGCATACAATTGAACGAGTGAAACAAATGCAGGGGAAAGTGGCCCTACCCCTTTGCATATGTAGTAAATCATGAGGTATCGATATCAGGATTTAATATCAATTCATAATTTAGCCTCTTTTGAAGGAAAACAGAAATTTGCGCTGGGAAAATACAGCAGAACACAAATGAAATTCCTGCTGGTGAAAAATCAGCATTACAAGTCATTCTCAGGAAAACATTATTTATATGCTAAGCGTCAAACTTTTTGGAATCTTTCAATATTCATTCTCATGAAAGTAATTTCGAAAATTCCTGCTCAGGAAATAAGCTTTAAAATGCAGGCATGAACTAAGCGTTTTATGCTAGAGAATTGGCGACAAACTTACCATCATATTAACGACTGTTTCCTGCATCAGTAGCATATTAGTTAAATTTTGGAAAATCCGCGAATTTCTGGTGCATATAGGAATGAAATAGTAAATACTTGTATCTATCAAGACTACATTCGTTTTGCAGGTAAATATAAACAACACAAACACTAAAAGACACTAACCGTTAACACACAAGTACAAACGGATGACATTTTGCCATTTTTCCGTGGTCAGCAGACGACCAAAGTATCCAAAAATATGAAAAAATTATCCGCGCAATGCATCTCGGGAGAAAGTTGGAACAATTACTACTATTTAGTACATTAGCTCGTTACCTCACATGCTGTCTATCCAAACAATTTGTACTAATGTTTCGAAATAGACTTTCGTCGTCATATTCATGATGGGTGACTGCCAAATGCCATTTGGCAAATTGCACAGTTTAACTGTTCAGATGCTGATAATTATACACGACGAAATTAACGACCATCAGGTTGAAACGAAGGTGATATAATTCTATGTATTTTATGCAAATTTTGTTTATTTGCTATTTTTCAAACGCTTCGGATATTTTGCAATTAAAATGCGTCGTTTAAACAATAGACAAATTAATATTATGTAATATAAACTTTCATGTCACACGCCTCATCTTCTTTCATTTGTTATTTCCACTATGCAGGTGCGGATCGGGGGGGGGGATTAGTTAGCAGGAATATCTTTTGTATCAAAATATGAAAGAAAATGTCCACAAAGTCGACTTAACCAAAAACTTGAGGTCGTGCATGCTGTATACAAGTTTTTATGATATAGTACATACGTACATGTGTTATATTTCCCATTTTGTTAATTATAAATTTCACAAATGTATTTATAATATCTACATTTCGATATTTATAATTTACATAAATGGGAAATAAAACACATATATATTATAGTAATAAGAGTTGTTTTGGAGGAATTTATCAGTGTATAAAGGAGACCAGTTCGCTATAAACTGAATAGGACTTTATGTTAAGTTTGTGAGTTATACACAGATAAATTCCGGAAAACAACTTTTATTACTTGTAATTCCATAATAATTACACTTTTCGGCAAAATAAGAAAGAAATGAGAGGTTTAAAATAATGCTCTTTTACTGGCTCACATATGTATACGCCGAATGTCATTTATCGGAAAATAAAAGATTCCAGTCGTCACGTTGTCGACCAATCAAAATAAAAAATACAAACAATATTTGAATTATACATATGTATTGGTCTTGTCTGAATGTGGTGATTAATGTGGACTAAATGATTATATATATTCAAAACATTTTATCCATCTATTGTATTTAATCATTGCAGTTGGGTTTTTTTTTTTTCTTTATAAGACTTATTGCCTGCAATAAAATATTCTGAATAAGATGGTCTTCAGTCAAGCGAAGTTTTTAAAGATATAAAGGATATTTGTGAAAGTCATCCTGGAGAAAATGGAACAATTAATGTTTTTTTTATTAACATATTATTATTCATGTTTTATTCTTTGTTCGGAGTTGTCTAGAAAAGATACATCGAGTTGAAATTTTTTAGTTGACAGATTTTGCAATTCTATTCATCTGAAGGTCTATAAAAGCAAAATGTAACAAACCCATGCGTTAGCAATCTTGTTTAAGTCCAGTTCAATGTATTTATCTTACCATAAACGGCATAAATGTTTTGCTTTTCAAAATTCATGGCCATGTGTTTTTTTTTTTAACAACGAAACGCGTTGGCCAACTTCACACTAGATTTTGATTAAAGAACATCAGAAAATGTATGTCTATGACATCTCGTATGCACTCAGTGTGTTTAGATCACTGGATCATGAAATAACTATCTCGACCAGTTGACAAAACCAGAAATGTAACAGTCGATTGATTTAGATTGCAGTAAGGTTACAGTGAGGTCAATATAATACCCGTTCCATGTTATGTAAACACTTCTTGCTTTGATAGTGATATAACACTTTAAGTCATCATTACCTACACATGGAAATTAACTGTAGATAATGATGATGGGATCCATCAATTGCATGCGAAAGAAATAGTTAATTAGTAGAACTGGCAGTTGTTTTATTTGAATCATTTAGTTACAGAATATACTGCATTTGCATAAAGCATGTTTGTAAAGAATGTTTTTGCTGCCATTGAATCAGTGATACCTCCAAAGGTGGACTCGAATCGTTGATACTGGTTGAAATATATAATAAATATAACACGTATCTGTTCAACTGAGCGTACCTCTGTCCTTGATGTTTGGATTCATAAAATTTTAGTTATATGCTCTAAAACATTTTTTGCCGGGTTGCACAGTCCAAATCCGGCTTATAATATGGTTAATGCCGGTCGGGCGGGCGGACGGGGAAAATAGGCTACTTATTTTGTGTAATCAACTCCTCAGTCCTACAGCTTTTACACCATATCTTTGAAACTTTGCAGAATGTTTATTTACATATTGAAGATGTGCACGAAGGAGTGTGATGTAATGTGAAGACTTTTTTTCAGATTTTCTTTGTTGTGGAACTCATTTTTTGTGACAGCTGTGAATGGACGATAACAATTTTGTTAAACTAACACCTTCTACAACTTTTACTCAGATCTTTGAAACTGTGCAGAATGTTTACAGACTTCTTTAAAATTTGCACAAAGGATTTTTTTGAACGTAGTAATTTTTCACAAAAATTGTATTTCCCCCAATTTTTTATCAAGCATGCGATATTTGATCTTCCATGTTACATTGATTTTGTTACTGGTCAACTGCGGATATTACATGTAATCCTTTTATACACATTAATCGCAACCCGGCCTATTGAGTCTATGACCTATTTTTGGTTCTTGTTTTGCCTTTGAACATTTTTTGTGTCGAAGATGTTGAACAAAAGTAACGAAATATTAATTTCTATTGCATATTTTATTGGGTACATACAATGGCACAAAAGTGACTGTAGCATTGCATTGACATGGACATGGACACCATAAGGGAGAAGAAAAAGAGGCATAACAAAAAACAACACGACGAAGGACAGTAGAAAAGGAGAGAGAAAGAGCTGGATGAAAATCCTAGGGAGATGTTAACACTACAGCCATAGACAGGAAGAGCTGATAAAAGAGTGTGGAGGCCTTATGTGCCATCTGGCACAAAGAAGATAGGTGATAGGTGAAGGTGATTGCATATTGATTGTTTATGTTTCAGTAGATTCAGGCATATATGCTATATGTATTTTTTTCCATTTCACTACACCCGTGTGGATTAAAATTAGTAATTCGCATACGTTTTTAATTATATGATTATATATCGAACAACATGTTTTAATCAGTATTATATGTAATTTTTCAAACGCAGATTTTTATATATGTAATAATGAATAGCTTTTTTTCATTTTTACTTTCCGGTACCTTCAGTTTCATGATTTTCATTATTTTTCATATATGTTAGCTTATCATTTTAGAACAAATAAATGTTACTGTCTTTAAAATGATAAATCAATATTTTTTGAAAAATAGATGAGAATTTTTCACTTTTTTTTCTGTTCACCTTTATATATAAACGGACAAACATATCGCATCACTGCTTTGAATATACGGTTATTAATGAAATACAAGGGAGGCTACTCTAACTCGACATACATCTAGAGCTTTTAACAAAAGGTCAACACACATGAGAGGCAGATGACATTATTACAAAAGCGAACAATGAATAAAACTGATAGCTTCTGAAATTCGTCGCTCTTATTGCCTAAATATTTAAAAACTGTGAAAACTTTTGAAGTTTCGTTGACTATGTAAAATCAAATTTACTACTATTATGCCATGAATACAAATTATTGTTATAACAGCACATCAACAAAATCCTGTATACTTATATAAGTATAATTCAGTGAAATTCAGCGTGTAATGGACTTGATTATACCAGTACAATTACAGAACGTGGCTGAATCGTGTATTTCGTAATATTTATTTTTGTTTACATAATCTAGAATTTAAACCAATATGATATTATAACCTTAGGCATGGTATACACAAGATATTCACATTTCGTTAACTTTAATATCACATATCATTTTCAGTTCATGGCCGAAAAAGTTGAAGTTGATTCAAAGCAAAAACCGTCTATGGAATTAAGTATTAATGAGGGAAATATTCCTTAGTTTCCACCAAATTTTACAATTTAACATTATATAGACACACTACATTGTAAAAATGACTCGGTGTTGTTAAGTAAACGCATTCCTCTTCTAGAATTTCACAGAGCCCCCCCCCTCCTTTCAACCCCCATTATCTTTGATACATTATCTGAAATCCTATCAATATTACAAAATGGAAAATTATGGATCGTTATTTTTCACTCCTGTATATCACACAAAAAACTTAAATAAAAAGAAACATTTTAGTAACTTACCGATTCGTCCTCAGTGACTCCCGACATTTTATAAAAGTATAAATTTTAAGTACTTTTTTAAGTACTCGTACATGTATAGACAGAATATATCTAACAATTCTCCATTAATTGCCAGCTATTACTCGAATTATTATATTTTGACATTTTATGCTTTAAACGACAACAGGACACACATAATCTGTTTATATCAGGGTTAATTCTAAATGATTAGAAATAATTTTTATCTTAAAACCTAATTATTAAATTTAAATACCACGACAACGAATATATTAGCATGACTAGATTTGAATTTAAAAATTTAAAATATTCTGGACATTATAATTGTCCTTTAAATACTTAAAGGTGTATAACACCCACTCGTCTAATTCATTTGCTTAGTGAAAGTTCAAGATATGTGGCCACGTTGGTACATTAACTGAACAAAAATGTTAAGACCACACCAAATTTATTTTTAGTTTTGGATTTCGCCCCTCCGATTTTCGGACTTTGTAAATTTTAAGAATTTTTGCAAAAATGCTGTAAATTTGCCTCAAATTCTTCATTTTCTAAAAAATTAAAAATAAAAAGTGTTTGTCAGCTCCTTAAATTTGGTAAAAAAATAGGTATTTTTCCAATTTTTAGCAATATTTTAGTTAACATTTGATGTTCGTGTGAAAAATACTAGTTCTCAAGAATTCCGCTGGCACCTATTTTTCCAATAAAAAATCCAAAGTACTAAAATCAATTTGATGTGGCCTAAGGACAACTTTTGAAAAAAAAATGAATATTTTTAATACAATTAATATTTTAAATATATTACAGATTCAAGATCAGACTAGAAAATTACGTAACACTAATTTCAAACAACTTTAACAGTTCTTTGCAAACAACAGCAAAAGAAATGATGAGAACAAACCCTGTCCATAAAATTTGTTGTCCTTAACTTTATTCGTGAGTAATTCATTTTACATCGAATTTATACATGAAAAGTTACCAGGGGCTTGAACTTCCAGTGAGCTGTGAGCTTGGTGCGACTTGATTGCAGATAATCTATAAAAGCGCTATTCCTTTGCTCAAATATTTTTGTCATGCGCATGTATGGACTTTTTGTCAATTATTTTTCCTTCATATTCTTTCCTACCCACTGATAAAAATATGTCGAATACATTACAGATTATATAGTATTGAATTAGCCGAATACGCATCCTAACGATTCACACTGCTACATCAATGATTATTTCCACCTGGACTTGAGTAGTATATATGCTACATATAGGTTCTTCGAAAATTATAAAAAGGCCAGCAAAGGGTTAACTGTTTAAAGGTGAATCCGGAATTAATTTTTCGAGGTATCCATGAACCTTGGTGATTTTTTTGGCAGTGGAGAAGGCACCGCATTACGTACGTGTTTATACTACCTGCTGGGTCCTGAAATTTTTTTAAAAATTTTTCAACCTGAATATTTTTATCGAATTTTAGAATTCCTTACTTCTACACGTGTATATTAATGTTTGTCCCCAAATACATCGATGCTATATTTTTTCACCTTTTTTAGTCCAGTAAAACTTAATTGCTTGCCTTAGCTAATCACATAGTAGTGAGATATGCATATGTTAAAGGATAGATAAATGTATTTTCGTAAACAATAATTAGAAGCCAAAATAGCTTTAAATGTGTCAATGGATAAATGCAACACTGGTTAATGGATGTAAATCAAATTTCTGCACGTATTCGACTTAAAGGAATTATGTTTTCATTCGGATGTACGAAATAAAAAAGAAATATCAGTTTCTAATATATTGGTGATATAGATCATACACAGAATTTTTTTAAGAACATTTTTGTATTCTGGTTCTCAAATATGGAATAGTTTGTCAGATGATATTAAAAACTGTACATCTTCTTCAATCTTCAAACAGAAATGTTTTGAATTCTTTTTAAGTAAATAGAACTTATTATTATTTAATTGTATCATAATTTTCGTTTGTATACATGTTAAGGTCACGGGTACCCAACACCTTAACTAAAATAAATTTGGCTCGTTATCTCCCTGTAGTGTTGGGTACCACCTTAATGTTTGTATATTTCATATTTCGAGGACCCTCAGAAAGACCAGTTTAGGCTAATGAGGCAATCCTCTTTAAAAAATATTATTTATTTATTTATTTATTTATTTACAAGTTTGACCGTTTATATAAATATACGACGTGAATTATTTATAGGATAACTAATTCAAGAATTTTAAATATCGAAAATATTCAATTCGTGACCGGAAAACACTAATAATTCCCTCATGCGCGCGAAATTAAATTTGTTAAGATTCGGTTAAAATAGAATATTGTTTTCCTGGATTTCTAAAATAGACGAAAATAAGAATAAATACAATTCAAAACAAAACTTTAAATTTGTCAAGTCTTCCACAGTCCCGGGCCTCGAGCCGTTTCGCTATCTGATCATGCTGATAGTTCATCATTTAGTCATGTTAGTCAGCTCAACAAAAAAGTACTTGAAAAAAAAGTATTTTTGATCATGAATACTGCTTGAACTGCATTCATATTAAAAAATATTTTGTGATTAAAAATAATTCATTTTTACACTTTTCATTGCAGTTTCCTATGCATACGATCTATAAATAGAAATATAAATGTACATACACACAGTTTTGTCTCAATTCATTGACGCGGACGTTTTTGATCCACACCGTGTTGACCCACATCTTTGAAATGCCGATTCTTTAAATCACAGCAGTTATTAACTAATTAGAATGGTTGACCTTTTGAATGTCGTTTTTTTTCAAGTTTTAAAATTTATTATGAATGAAATGAGGGATGAGTAGTGAAAAATAAATGAAAACGAAACGACTATGATTCTAAAAACGGTTGTTAGATATACTGTATATTTGGGTTGATATAAATACACACGATGTTATATTTTTGTCCAGTTTCCCATGTTAAAATGAGAAGGTATTTACCTTACAGCTTCATTTCCGGCGATGCTGAAATGTATAAATGATATAAAACAAGATAAGCGTCTTTGACCTACTCTATCTCTTTATTCGGATACTTGCGGATATCTTCTCAAAGTTAAACGGGGATATTAGAAAAGAACCGCGATAGAACCAAGAAGTTGGGTTCCTATAACCGAACAACCCGGATGTTGAACCAGTTACCATGGTTTCGAACCAAAGAACCCGGATAGAACCAAGGTTCAGAACCAAAAGACCCGGATGGAACCAAGGTTTTGAACCATAGAACCTAATTGCATTCGGAAATCTCATGACTTTTTATATCTTTAACGTATTTTCCCAATCATTTATTTATTTAGTATATTTATATATAATTTACTGAACTTCACGACGGGTGCCGTATACGGAGCAGGAACTGCTTACCCTTCCGGAGCACCTGGGTTCACTCCTGGTTTTTATAGGAGTTCGTGTTGTTCATTGTTTTTAGTTTTCTGTGTTTATTTGTTGTGCTTGTGGTTGTTCGTTTGTCTTCCCGGGTTTGTCTGTCCAATGGATTACGTTTTTTTGATTGCTCCTTAGGTATATTTGTCCTTTTTATTTATTTATTTTACCAGTCTGAAATTGATTTTGGGTATTGTTGGGATTTTAACATATAAAATCGTGTTAGCACTACTGATAAGCTACAGTTCAACGAAGTATGCACAATAGGAAATATTGCAACAAAATCGGTATGTGATTATTGCAATCAACGAAGGTCTCAAAAGATATGAGTTGTTGTAATGAGACACTAGCGTCAGATTGATGTTTTTTTTTAAATTAAGGGTATCTGCTTCGCAAAGCTATGTTCTTTGATGGTTCTTAACTTTGCTGTTTTCGTTCGTTTACTGCTGTTCAAAATTTTGCCTTATTGTCTCAGCATTTTTGGTTTTAGGTCATAATTTTACAAAACAATGTAACATGTATATTTTATACATCAAAATCAAAATAATAGATAGTCATTCTTTTGGTGATTTAATTTATCATTACGTTCTTCCAATGCATTGTTATGATACACATGTATAAACTAAAGGAATCATTAGAGTATAAGGGGTGCACTTACGTTACTATGTGCCATCAACAAATACAAATTAAAATATGTTTCTTTTATCATGCCACGCTTCGAACCAATAGTTGGTACGTCGGAGACCGCAAGACACTTGCTGTATATTCTTTATCGCTTGTATATTCCGATAAAAGATGAATTGAATATACGTTGGTGTATTTTCCCTTTTTAGCTCACCCCTCTGCGTCCTTCGTGCGTTTTCCGGCCGTCCCCGTCGTGCGTTTTCCGTCCGTCGTCCGTCCACATTTCACATTTTCATTTTCTCTGAAACCACAAGTCCAAATTGAACCAAATTTGGCAGGAATGTAGTTTGGATGGTTCTGTACAAAAATTATGTTTTTTTTGTGCCAATTGGATATTCAACATGGCCCCAGGGGCAGATAATTAATTCTGATTGGACTTATCTTCAAAGCTCTTCTTGTCAGAAACTACTAAGCCAATTGAATTGATTTGTTGCATGAATGATCCTTGGATGAATCTCTACAAAAATATGTCTTTTGTCCCGATCAGAAATTCAAAATGTCCACCACACCGGGACTAAGTTTAACATTGGACCCTATGGGGGGAAATTTATATAAAGGTCTTCTTGTCAGAAACTACCAATTGAAATGTTTTATGTATGAACAAGCACTGGATGAACCTCTGTTTTTTGCAGAGATCGGAAATTAAATTGGATGAACCTCTACAAAAGATATGTTTTTTTGTGCCGATCGGAAAATTCATTGGGACCTATGGGGAAATTGATATAAAGGGCTTCTTGTCAGAAACTACCAAGTCAATTCAAATGTTTTTTATGTATGAACAAGCACTGGATAAACCTCTACAAAACTTATGTTTTTTGTACATATCGGAAATTCAATATGGCCGCCACAGCCGGACTTATTGAACCCTATTGGAAATTTGTACAAAGGTCCTCTTGTCAGAAACTACCAAGCCAATTGAAATATTTTTATATATGAACAAGCATTGGATGAACCTCTACATTTTTTTGTGCCGATCGGAAATTCAAGATGGTTGCCACAACCTGACTTAGTTCAACATTGGATCCTATGGGGAAATCTGTACAAAAGATCTTCTCGTCAGAAACTACCAAGCCAATTGAAATATTTTTATGTATGAACAACATTGGATGAACCTCTACAAAAGTAATGTTTTTTGTCCCGATCGGAAATTCAATATGGCTGCAACAGCCAGACGTAGTTTTACATTGAACGCTATGGGAAATAGGTTTTTTATGTCAGAAACTAAATAGCCAATTGAAGTATTTTTACGTATGAATATGTATTGGATGATCCTCTACACTAGTTATGTTTTTTATGCCGATCTGAAATTCAGGATGGTCGCCACAGCCGGATTAGTTTTACATTGGACCCTATGGGGAAATTTGTACAAAGGTCTTCTTGTCAGAAAATACTAAGTCAGTTGAACTGTTTATGTAGCACGAAGATCCTTAGATAAATGTCTGCTACAAAAGTTATGTTTTCGTGCTGATCGGAATCCAAACTTGCTGCCACAGCTGGACTTAGTTTGACATTTTTAACATTGGACCCTAAAAGAATTCTTTACATATCTTATCTAGAAGTGCTAAACACTGTAGAACAATTCCTTACAGATCTTTTTTAGAAGCGCTTTGTCAGTTATGGTCACCTTAAATACAGGTGATTCAGGTTCCGTGGAGACTCTGGTTATAACGCCGAAACAAATATTTCATACACATAGGTAAAGATTTTCACCGGATTTTCCAACGTAAAAATCAAATCGGTCATAAGTTTGGAAAAACCCTGACAATCTAAGACGATCAAAAATAGTTAAACCACATTGGCTGAAATTGTACTATCTATTGACAAAACAACAAAATACTTATTATTGAAGTTTGAAAGCAAATTCTGTAGAACGGAATTTGTAAGAGTTGTTACCAGCAGTGTACTTTCATATGTACATATTCATACTAATAATACAGAATTGAATTGTACAATCAAATAGCATGCACAGAAAAAGTAGAAGTTGTTTCCAATGTCAAATTAATTATCCCCGCGCTTCGACGATCTGGATCACATCAACAGTAATAGATATTGGGATCATTTAGATGTCATAAATATGTGATTCCAACTTTTGTAAATTTCCTGAAAGTGTCTAAGACTATTATTTTTGGAATTTTACTTAGCAATTATAGATTTTTTTTATCATATTAGCTTTAAGACTTATCAGGATCATTTGGATTTCAAAAATACATGATTCCAATTTTGGTAAATTTCCTGAAAGACTCACAGACTAGTTTATTTGTGATTTCTACTTAGCAACGATATATATTTGGAAGAACTATACCAACAACACTAGTTTGGATTTATGGATTTCTAAAATATGCGATTCCAATTTGGATAAATTTCCTGAAAGTATCTAAGACTATTATTTTTGGAATTTTACTAAGCAATTATGGATCTTTTTGGATCATATTAGCTTTAAGACTAATCTAGATCAGTTGAATTTCAAAATGTGTGATTCCAATTTCCTGAAAGACTACTTTATTTGTGATTTCTTCTTAGCAACCATATATATTTGGAATCACTATAGCAACAGCACTAGTTTAGATTGTATGGATTTCAAAAACACAAGAGTAGCGCGAGGATATGCAGCGGGGCTGCTTCGACACAAAGTGCTTAGCTTTAAAAGGGAGATAATCTACATTTGCACACATTCGTTCAGTGAAAAATAAATATATCTTAACTTTGTACTATGATATAATACGAAGATGTTTGTCATTAAATCAATTATGTATACACTGTGGTTACAAATCTGTAAAATCTGAATAAAAATATTTGGCGGAAATGAAAATAATTACATTCTCAAAAATATAGGGAAACGAAATAAGTCCTATTATGCCATCAAAGAAAATCCCGAGTCTAATTATTCCAAGAAACTTCACAAAGAAGATGTTTGTTACATGTAGTAATTACTGTTACTGATTGTTCCGTGTTTGTTGGAATGAAGTCTTCTATTAGGTAACTGGAACAATGTTGAAAAAAGTCGTGTTCAAACTTAGGTATGAAAATATATTTCCGTAGTTTTCTGTGCCTTTGTTTAAATAGATAAATAATAAAAGAGTAATTTAATTTCTATGGCTATATATAATAGTTGTAATAATAAATGTACGTACATGTATTTGAAAGGAACAATTTTAATCATTTGACGTAAAATCGCCTACCAGATCCTTTCCCGCGACTAGTTAAAGGACTGGGCTCAGTTGTTCAACTTATTTAACCAAAGGTAAAATTTATCATTTTTAACCGGAGATTATTTAATATAGAAATGCGCTAGGTTTAACCTGTGATTAAATGTAACCCACGATTAAAGTGTTCAACGACCGGGTCCTGATCGATTTATTGGTACATGATTAGCCTATCAACATATAAATGTGACCAATAACATACATGTAGAAGTATGAAACCGGTATATGTAGTGAAATGCAAGAAGACAATGTCCAATTTTCACCGGAAATGACGTGGCAAACAAAAAAATGGACATCTAGTGGTCAACACGTGATCTTCAATGAATGGGAAACCACACACCATGTGGCGAGCCATAAATGGCCCGGACAAAATAACCAAGTGAACAAGATTTATGTTTCGATATAGATACATTCGGGAAATAAATATCAGGGTTCTAATTTGCGAAGCCGTAACAATGGTCTCTACAAACGATGCTGGTCAGTCAGACTGAGAAAAAAAAAACACAGAGAAAAATCACAAATTAAGAGTAACACCAAAGCATGGTAAACACATATCCATAGATGTTAAAAAAAAAAGATTGAGTTTAATGCCGTTACATGGCCTCTCTGAACCCGACATATAGAGTGGGGTTAATATCATAGTATTTAAAATGAATGGGTGTTTTTATAATGGCCATGTTATATGCTCGAGGTCTGTAATAATGACCAGAGGCGGTTGTAATGGTACGAGGCAACGCCGAGTGCCATTACAACCTCAGAGGGCCATTACAGGTCGATGACATATAACAAAGGCTGTTATAAAAACACAAATTCCTTGATACTTTTATTAACCAATTCAGCCCTAATATTGTAAAATCGGCATGTGTCATACTGATGCCGCTGATGTTAATTACATCTTTTCGGCCCCGGACCAAAACAGAAAAAAAATCTGTATTGGACCAGTCAAATACAGTGTTTATCACTTCCGCTCCCATTTAATTACGCTATAGTCAAAACAACACGTCTGCGGATAAAACAAGTGATGTATAGCTTGATTTATTTTGTAACGGTATGTTATAATTTTGTTGAGCGGTAATAAATAATCATTATGCTAAAAGGTTTGAAATGCAATAGAAATAAATCAACTTGTAATTCAGCATAATAGAACTGCATATTATACACAGCATTATTAACTAATGTGTTGAAATACAGTAAAAACTGTCCAGTTAATACAAAAGCGGAACTGGTCATCAATACAAGTCTAATACAGGATTTTCTGTATTAGACCTGTATTAATGACCAGTTCCGGTTTTTCTGTATTAATGACCCGTTTCAGACATGGGATTGTATTAAATAGACAATTTATAATGTATTTTAAGTCATTGGTTAATAAAAGTACTGTAATTTTAAGTCATTAGTTAATAAAGGTGTCATAAAATTGGTATTTTTATATAAAGCATGTATTATGTCCTCGTACAGTTGTTTTGGGCCTCGATCAGCTGTATAGGCCCTCGGCATTGCCTCGGGGCCTATACAGTTGACCTGGACCCAATACGACCGACTCCCGGTTTGTCTGTATTATGCCCGGTTTTGGGTTTTTAGAAACAGCCATTTTCGGCAATAATGTACTTAGTTAATAATAGTTGGTACAACTTGTTTTCCAGTCTACCATGAATACAAAACTGCAAGTTAAATATCACTAAACTACAAATCTTCTAATCCTTTACAAGATGATGCATTCTTATTATCTGAGTCCCTTCACTGGTACTTACTCCTGAATTTTTTAATAATATATGCACTTCTAATGACATTGATCAAAACCAGCTGAAAGTAATAAACTACCAAAAATTTAATCAAACTAAAACTTTGAAACAGAAACTTAGAGATAATTATGAAAGTGTTCTTTAAAAAATTACAAACAGTGAAAGAAGATAGTAAAATATACTTATATATTAAAATAAAAACTCAACATCAAACGGAATATTTTTTACTTCAAACAAACTTTGAAAATAGAAAAAAACCGTATAAAAATGAGAGTTAGTGACCACTTTTTAGAAATTGAAAGAGGACGGTATAAAAACATCAAAAGAGAAAACAGAATATGTCAAAGAGATAGAGGATGAAATACATTTCTTCTTCAATTGTCCATAATATGACATGTTAAGGCAAGATTACTTCAATAACATCATTGAAATACAACCAAGTATAAATAATGATTCACCTTTTGAAAAACTAAAACTTATTTTATCTTCTAACGATCTTATGCGGTTTGTTGCTCCATTTATAAAAAAAAGTCCATAGTACTGAGGAAAGTGGACTCTACAGCTTCATAATATGTGTATTTGTTTATACATTTTTTTTTATGTATTTCTGTTCTAATTTTATTTTATGTTATTTTAATGTTTAAATAGCTGTCAACCCTTCGGGGTATAAATTTGCATTTCAAATAAGATCATTACTATTAATAATTGCATTCAACATGTTCAACAGCAGCAGTTTGCACCAACACTGAGCGTAGACAACTTGTTGAACTTTTAAGATTTTGTTGAAAAAACCCAAATGTTATATTGACTTCTGTTAAAGGTTTTACCTTATCACTTGAAAAAAAGGTGCAATACAACTTACCCGTAACATTCTATGCCTGTTGGTCCCCATTTCGTCCGACTTGATGTATGTGGAGTTTGCATGGCGTTTCCCTATGTAACGCGGAATTGCCACTGGCGATCTCCCGCCGCCAAGAGACTTGAAACTGAGTCCACTGTTTATATGAAACATTTCTGTTTATACATTTTTTCCAAAAGTCACTGGGTTCATTCCTTTTCGCTTTCTCACAGTAAGCATGGCCATATGTTATCGTAAATAATCAACACCAGTCCTACTTTTTCAATACTGAACTGAGCTACATCAAATAAATTTCACCTATGATTGCTCTTTGTCATCATTTTGCAGTCAATTATCGTCTGAAAACTGTATCTATTTGGATCCATTAAATTCATTTGATACTTTATGCACAAAGAAATATCAAGTACATCAAATCTAGACCTTTTTGTATATCCTCTTCCAAGTTAATTGTCTACATAAGCTCAAAACATCCCTGCATTGAAAGTTTCCTCTGGGAAAGATATATATGGTAATCTTTAACTATCACGACTCTGTTACCACGTGAAAAATGATGATGTCTTTTTTATATGTCGCTAATGTAAGAAGATTGTTCCGAAGAATTTGATTTGTTAACCAGACATGGAATACCCCGAGGAGAACGAAGCGAAAAACGATAGCACAAACTGATCATGACAAGACTGGTTCAATATTCTGGTATATCACAATGCTAATCGCTACAATCTGGTTTAAAATTTCAATAAGATGAAAATAAACAGGCTAATTTTGTTCTATAAATGAAATAATCTGTTTTTTCTTCGTTGGAAATTTACTAAAAGTTTTGCATTATTGATGACTTGAAGATGGATAAGATGCAGATTTTAAACTGAAGCCATATCATTTTTGACGTCTTTCTTTATCTCATTATAAACAAATCACATACGTTTTCCTTTTCCTGTCAAATTATTTTTCATAATTAAGATTAAATTGGCTTTGTTTTACTTTCGTCTATATTAGTTGATCTCATCCAAATCTTTTCGAAAATATGTGGTAAGCAGGTAGGTGAAACGACAGTAGCACATTCTCCAACAACCAATTTATGTCAATTAACTTTGAAAAAGCACATGCTACAACAACAATTTATTACACCAATTAACTGTTTTAAGTCAAGAGAACTTTTGTGATTATTAGACATAAATGTATTTTTCTCGACGATATTTATACCCACATTGCGGTTATATTGCCGTTGTCTCCGTCCGTGCGTTTGTCCGTCTGTCTTCGTCCCTCCGTCCGTCTAACTGTCCGTCCGTCACACTTTCTTGTGACATCAACTCCTCATTCAGTTTTGGGTATAGCATTTTAATTCCTTCACAATAGTGTTGCATATATCCTTTAGATGTGCAATAAGGTTTTTAATTATTTTTTTTTTTGATTTCGCTCAACGGGTTAAATGTGGGACCGCAAACGAGCGAATTATCATAATATGCTTGTGACATCAACTCCTCATTCATTATTGATTCTAGGCTTCTACTTTGATTATTGAATGATTATACATATGATGTAGATGCGCAATAAGGTTTTAAAATTTTGATTTCTTTCGTGGAGCGAAATTTGTGACCGAAAATGAGCGAATTTTCCAAATATGCCTAAAACATCAATTTTTGAAGCATTTTTCATAGGTTTCTTCATAGGTTGATTGTCCTTGATGGACAGATGAAAAAAAAGATGCTCAACACACAATTTCAGACCAATGGCATATAGGAAGTATCATAATTATCAAAATATGCTGTTGATTTTTTTTTTCATTTAAGGCAAATGTGTAAATAAATTTTCTGACCTCATCAAATTTGTCAGCACCCCATACCCCTCCCCTCAAATTCAAATGGTAATCCACTGATTGGGTTATGTGGGATGGACTGACATGTTTTTTTTTAATTTTAACTCGGGGTAAGTTTTGTCCATTAAATTTGCATCAAAATCATCACTTGGATGAAACAAATGTGGGGCTGCGGGTATAACTGTCGTCTCCGACAGTACTCTGTTTTAAAATTGCCATCGGAGACAGTCGCACATAACTTTGTCATATTTAATTTTATTAAGACTAAAGACATTCAATACCAAAAATAGTGTCAAAGTACGTTTACCCCTTACATCAAGAAAAAAATTGTTTTTTGTCCTTCATACTTGGTTATCCAAAATGTAATAAGAATGTTCATTTATTGACCGAAAACCACCCCTCTTTAAGAAGCAACATTTATATTAATAAAGGAGACTCCTGTTTAAATTCCCTCCTTGACTCCCTCCACTAAAAACCAAGTGATGTTTTCTAGATATTAATGGTTAATCGCTTGATGTCCGTTGTAAAAAAAGTTTGGAAAACACATCCAAGATGTGAAATTACTTATATCAGCGTACCCAGGAAAAACCTGTGACGTGACAGTCCTCTCCAATCGTCCCGTTGTCTCCCAAAAATTGTTCCAAAAAAAATTTCTGATGACACATTATAGTATATGAAATAAGCTAATTTTTTATTCAAACACACTAGCCACTTTGAATAAGGTCTACTGCCTTAAGAGACCATAATTTGAATTATTCAAGCATGACGGGATTCAAAAACAGAGCAGCTCTAAAATTTGGTAAAGTAGACCGGCTCAAAATGTGATGATTGATTAATTCTTCAGGACGAGAACCAAGTTCAATATATCAAACAATTCAAATAGGGGTGGGACGAGACACAAAGGAGGGCAAATTTTGACTGCCACTGTTAAAGGAGGATGGTTGGGTAGGGTCGGATAAGTTAGCCTACTCTTTTTCGAAAACTACAGAAGGAGTCTTTAGCATGCAGGGAGCGTGACATTCTCCATGCAAACACGTTACTTCCTCGGTTAGGCTTTCGGTATTATGATCTGACAACCCCCCAACGAGAGGGTCTCCCCTATCTGCAACCTGGAAACGCGCTAGGCAGCTCTGTGGGTTGAGCTCCCGTGATCGGTCACAGGTGCCTGGCAAAATGCGATGAAAAGGGCAAGATTATATACTAATAAAAATACATTAGTAAAATAAATGAAGAAGTTACACCCTCGAGCGCTACAATAAAATGCTGTGCAAAAAATTTCAAGGATTCAAGAACACATCACAGAGTCGTTGGCAGCATGATATTACTAGATCTAATTTGTGATGATGGAACATTGTGGACTCATTACAGCCTACATATATGCAGCAATTAATATTATGACTAATAATAAGAATTTATGTGTTGGAAGTTTAAATATAAATATAAATGTGCATTGAGAGATACTCTTTACAACACATAAAAATCTAATGTAACAGACATTCTCTGTAATAGAGTGAAAATAGCGGAAAAGTACTAAAATCTCTGAACAAATTATTGATTTTCAAGATAAAACATGAAGATTAACATCATCAAGTCTCCTAGAAACAGATTTAATGTTTGAAGTTACATTTACGTAACAGTTTTAATATTTGATAGGATTAATTTAAAATAATAATATTCATCACAAATCAATTGGCAGCATAACACAATTTGAAATAACTAAACATTATGACAGATGTATGTATGTATGCGTTAGCTGACGCCTACATGTAAACTATTTTTAATCCTTCTTTGGTTTTAAATAAAGACAAAATAATCTATTGAAACTAATTAAGTCAAATTTTATTTTTTGTTTTCATCACATTATGTTCGCAGTTCGATTAGTACTCTTCGCTGGTCATATACACTGTTGTAGCTTTGAATTGTCAGTGCGTTTCCTTTAATCTAAAATAGATGTCTAGTTTTAGGATTAAAAAATATGTCACGAAATCGCCCCTTTTGGCTGAAAACAATATTGTTCACGAACAAAACCTTATAAGCTTCGTTTCTGTCATAAAAGATTTTCTGCGATTTCACGAGAGGATAAAATTGTAACACATAATTGCACAAAGCACATATTAAACATGTAAAATACTAAGAACAGCAGAACAATACTAAGAATAATAAGATTTGCAACAATGTCTTCAGTGGAAGGAAGGAACCATTTGATTTTTATGGGGGTATGGGGTGGGGCTAGAGTTATCCTGTCTTTTTATTTTGGCAAAATCTATTACCCCCCCCCTCCCCCATAAAAATCAAATGGTCGCTCCCTAATAAGAAAAAATTATTCGGGCTTTATTTAGTATTGACATAGTAATCTATTAATAAAAAGTAATTTTCATATATTGGCTTAACTTTACATTTATACTGCGACTAAAAACATTTTAAATTATATGTGTTTGTTAGAGCTAAAATGTATATTGTGCACAGACACAGCTTCTTGAGACAAAATTGTAACCCATATTTTACCGGAAGCGGATGACAAATCTGACGCTCTTATTGATTGCATCTGGAGAAATAATATTGCCTGGAACTAAATGTTATAAACTACGCAATCAGGTTGAGTTAATTAAAAGTATTTTAATAACACGGTTATACGGGAAATTTCGCATATCAGTTTCTTGATGAAATTTTCAATAAAATGACAGATCGTTTTCTTATCGATAAGGTGTAAAACCACTATTAAGGGAAATCAACCTTAAGAATGTACTGAAAATAATGCAAAAACATAATTCCTTGCGCTGCTCGGTTTCATGTAAATTAATTACTATTTTGAATTAAATTTGGTATCTATGGATAGTTTAGGGTCTTGCCAGATGTTTATTCACCTATCTTAGACGGGACGTATTATGGTATACCAATGTCCGTCCGTCCATCCGTTCGTCTGTCAACACTTCGTACCGTAACTCAAATTTGCTTCAATCAATTCTCACGAGTGTAATTTTAACACAACATTAGGATTGACGAAAGTAAGGTCCCTTTCGATTTTGACGATTTTCAATTTTGACATTTTGGAGTTATGGGACATAGATTGTCTAGATATAATATTTCACATGTCGCACACTAACACGAATACGCTTTGACTGATTTTCTTCAAACGTTAACACATTATTACAAATGATGGTATGAGGGTCTGTATACTTTTTGACGATTTTAATTTTTTGTCGTTCTAGAGTTATGGGACTTAGATTGTCCAAACATAAGCAATTTTTTCACATGTCGCGCACGAACTCGAGCACGCCTTGACTGATTTTTTCAAACTTTAACACATTATTACAAATGATGGTATGAGGGTCTGTAGCAAAGACGTTTGCAATAACAACCGTTTTTTGTAATAAAATTTCAAAACATAAAATATCGATGTAAAATTGCTTGAAGTGACACAATTACCTAATAAAAGTGGTAAATTGTCCATAATTCCCAACATTAATTTTCCAAAATTTGTAAAATTACAAACAAAAGTTATTACAAAAACGATTGGGATGTCAACCGTTTTTGTAATAAATTCTTCAAAGTTCCATAATCTTTCAAAATAATAAGAAAATGTCTGTTTTGTACATACTTGCCTGCTTACACAAAGTTTGTTGTTACAGTGTGATAATGTTAAGCCGTTGAAAAAGTAACATGACACTTAATTTGCTAAAAAAATCAATTCCTGTAGTACAGCGTACATGGCGTATATATGTATACATTCAGAAAGATGAACAGTAATATACTTATTTATATATAAGAAATTTATTCCTTATAACAGTATATACTGTTGTATTTCTAAGTTTTTTAATTACTTATTAGAGTTAACTGTTGTATTTCTAAGTACATGAAGTATTTTTATTACTTATAACAGTACTGTTGTATTTCTAAGTATTTTTATCACTTATTGCAGTATTTATATTGCATCAAGTGTTCAATGATCCTTAACGTGAGAAACTGTACTGATACCCCTAAGCTATCCAAGAGAAAGACTCGCTACTCCACTGGTTTTTTGTGTTAAACTAATCTCTATTTTATGTTATATATTAATGACGAAAAACAAACAAAGAAATATGTTACATATATCCAGCAACTGGGAGTATTTAAATAATTATAACAGTGAAATAAAGAATACCCGACTGCATAACACATATAGTAAAATACTCCCTGTAAAAATTGGAGAGGCTCCTTACAACAAAAAAGGGATAGCATTAAAAACAGCCGGACCCTGTATATAATTGTTCCATAAAATCCAAGTAAGTGATAGTCAGACGGATGTACTGGAATGATACGAAAAACATCCTCAATGTTACATTTAAATAGTTTAGGTAAGTGCCCATAATGCTTAACTAGGTTAACAACAATATCAACATTGTCGTATTGGTTTATATGTCAAATTGTCAAACGTGTTATCTTTATTATCTTGGATAGGTAGGCCACAGCTGCGTTTTCATTTGTTTTGTGTCCGTGTGTGAGTAGTGTTTGACGAAGATATGCTAAAGCTTGCATAAACACAATAGGCCCTTGTTGATCACTTTGCCGATATTTGCAATTTTATTTCTGTGTTTTTGCCTAGCCATCCATTCGTCGAAATACTACTCGCACACAAAACAAATAAAAGCACAGTGTGATTCAATTTCGACCTTTGCAGTAAAACATTTCCTGCATGTAATCCATATCCTCTAATATACAGGCGTAATATCGTCACACGATGGACATCCAACAAAGAAGTACACCAAACCCACTGCTACGGTCGTTAAGGGATTATAATAAAGGGTGGTATTTTTCTCCGAGTAATCGGTTTCACTATTATATAAAGATGAAGAACAGCAATAAGTATGTCGTTCCTTTAAACGGTTCGATATCGTGACATGAATTTATCCTCCATGTCCTTTTGTACCTTTTATTTGCTGACAGTCTTTGGTATCATGGTAGCTCGCTCGCCTGCGGGATGTAGTCGGTTCGTTCGTTGTCGGATCTAACTAAACACTCTAAAATTGGTATTTGCTGCTTCTCCTCTAGGCAATCGGCATTTATGAGTAATAGCAGATATAAGCCGGCTTTGACTCAGAATATTTCTTAGAATGGAGTGAAATGTTTACTTGAAAGTTGTTACCTCGGTTTCCACAATAAGATTTGTAGCAAACAAAGAAAATGGTAAACATGGCCTTAAACAATGTTTTTACTGTGTTGTAATTGACACTACGTTGCAACATTTTGTAAGATGCTAATGAAAACGTTGTCAGTTTTTCTCTTTTTGTTGAATTGCCATGCTGATTTAATAAACTGTCCATGTGAACAAGAAAGGTACTGTAAAATCATTACGACAAGCCCACGAAAAGAGTTAAGTTGCATTTTACTGTTAATTTTGAATAACTTCTGGCTTCTATCTAAAACGTAATGTCGCCGAATCTTCCTTTTATCTCGATATTCTGCTCTTGATATTTTTTATTAAAAATAACACCGCGTATAAATAATTCAATAATTTATTGCTTTAGGTATTTGTATTTTCCGTTTACAATGACGATAAAATGTGGAGTCAGTTTGATTGGATGAAGCTGACAACTGTTGCTATGTATGGATATGTAAATACTAGTTTAATGTGTCTTGCTCATCAGAATGGAGTTCGAGCAATACATTTAGGTAGGAAAACAATGTCAAAAGTGGTTATTTGATGGTAGAGACGACCAGCTTTTTCGACTGACTTTTGCGCAATTATATGGCCATTTTCAAAACATATACTACTGTAAAATCAGAAATTATTGCGATTTTGTCATTTTAGACCAAAATGCAATTTTAATTTTTCTGATATTGAGAAAAATCCTGCTTCATTCATATAAAAAATTCCAAAATGCGAGTTTAAATTATTGCGATTATAACCCTGTCGCATTTTTCGCAATAATAAAAACATCGCAATAATTTCCGAATTTACAGTAATACTTTTCAAAGTTTAAAAGGCATAGCCTGCCAAAGTAGCTACAATTTAAACTACTTAATATACTCAGCATGCCTGATTTTGCAATTTTCGGTCTTTAATACAGTCGTTCAATTTGACTTACAAATTCGCCTCTATTCACGACATTCACCTGTATAAAAGATCTTATTAACGATTAAGCATATCCTTTTGATTTGAGCTCAACCTTGTTTATATTTAGATAAATTATATCCCATGGTTTACGATAGAAATTGATTGAAAAACCAAATTAAAGATTAAAGGTAACGAGTAAAACAAATATAAAGGAAAGTGGTCCGAATTCAGTCTTTATATCTTTTTGTTTGGATACAAGATGAAAACTGCTTCTCGGTGCAACGTGTTCAGTGCAATTTTTATCAACATCGTCACAACGGAATGGGAAGGCAGACCTAATTTATATAGATGGAAATGAACTTTCGGGCGATTAGATGAAACTATATGGGCCAAACTAAAACAATTATTGTGTAAGAGTAGAACTGGCAGAAACTTCTAGATGACTGTATTAACACCGAACAGGACTGTTACCAAAGAATAGGTAAGAGCAGATAATATAAAAAAAAACAGTTTCTGAGCTTAATAGTTTCTGGTTAAAGACGCTATAGAACCAATGAAAACTGCTCTTTTACCACTGATTTGGGAGGTTTGATTTGGTTTGGTCGATACTTCATGTTTTCTGTTATTTTTAGGAATAATACCAGAAAAGGCGAAGCTGACAGATGCTGCATATAGAACACAAATGGTGCAATCGCAGTTACAAATTGTGAAAGATAATTTCTTAGATGGTGTTAACTTTTATTTTGAGGGCGCTTTACCTGCACAACTGTATGAAATCATGCAAGCGTATACAGCCCTAATCAAAGAAACATACGCAACCTTTAAACAGTTCAATAATCATTTACAGGTATTGAACCATGAGTAGGTACGAGGATCATAAACATTTTTGACCTGGGTTTGAAACGGTATTTTGAGCTTGAATTATAAAAATTGTACATTTACTTATTAACTAGGACGAATTCTAAAAAATGTTCAAAAAAGAACAACAGGATCACTGAAAGCATCCATCACACCACTGAATGACAAAACATATATATGGGGCAGAGACGTGGAAATGTTTGTACACGTATACACTACAATTTATATTTTTCTTCACCCGTCTTAAGACATTGTGTATATCCATCCTTGGTTATATATATATACAAATGATAAATATAAGAAACGTACCATCAATTTGGCTCTGACACTTTTAGAGACATGATTTGAAATTTTCAGCCGATGAATATTGAAATTCTGTCAAAGGTAACGCAAAGTTGACCCTACCGGGGACTTGATTCAGGATATCATATGTATGATCAAGCGTACCAGGCCCTTGTTTCACAAACATTTGTGCGAGTCAGATCAAGACTGGTTCTAGTACTTCAATTGAAATAAGACCCTCAAAACTAGAAACCAGATCAAACTTACTAATGAAAGTTAATAAAGGATTGAGCATTGCATTCAAGCAATTTAGAATCTGAATTTATTTTAGGTTTCAGTAGATGTGGCCTGGTCGCCATATTGTAGTGAACTACGGTGTTTAGAGAATAAAAAGTTAAGTGAAGTCACTGACTTTCTGTATATTATGGGATATGATGAAAGACATCAGATTTTTGGTGATTGCGTAGCAGGAGCTAATGCTGGATATGACCAGACTTTAACAGGTTATACACTGAGTTAATAAAAGAACAATTATAGTTTCATAGTGCATGTTTACTCGTAATATAATGATATGAATGATAAAAAAACAAAAAAATTAAGAACCGACCCGAACAATAAACAAAGAATTACTGAAAAATGTGTTGAGCTTGGTACGCCAAAAGGTTTAACAGTCTCAACTCCACGTATGACATCCGTGAAGTTATTAATTGTTTGTAAGAATATTTTTGCATTTATTTGGGAAAAAATAATAGAATAATCAAAGAGAAAGAGAGTGTATTGAACAATTACTAGCTATATTGTATACAACTATTAGCAATTTTGATATTTACAACGTTAATAAAACAAAATTCCAACGATTTGTCTATATAAATCAAAATAAATTTATGAAATTTAAGGACTATCGAGTTCGGGTATAAAATATTATGGATTTTCAGAATAATATACAAAATAAAAGAGAAATTTAACATATTTCACGATCTATAGTGGTCTGATTTACGGTAGACAGCGAAACTAGGCTATGTTCAACTTGGAACATACTAAAAGATGAGATACATTTCTTCTTGTATTGTGAAAAGAACAAAAATATCAGGCACAATTTTATAAATTTTATCGCTTTTACATGTAACGAAAAAGACATCAATTTTGATAATCTTACAGACATAGAAAACTTGAAATTTATTCTAACGCCATCGACACCCAAGTGGAAAAGTCTCTTTATAAAACCGTCATCAGAACTGAGAACAGGGGACTAAAATTGTCTACTTTATTGTATTTACAATAACGTTTTTCTTTCTTGTTGTATTTCATTGTGTTTGTCACACATGATACGGTAATTTTGTCCTCAACATAAACTTTTAATTTGATTTGATTTACGTTATTACAGAATACTGTAAATTTATTAAATTGCAGTTTTTAAGTTGAGGACAAAATTACCGTATCATTCTTATATTTTATAATTAAATACGTAAGCTATACTTATTGCTTTTAACGTATCTTTCAGGCAGCTATTTATATATAACACAGGTTTGCAGCAGTATCTAGACATTGGTATCAGCAAGTCAAAGTTAGTACTTGGCTTTCCTTGGTTTGGATTTAGTTACCCATGTGAAAGGTTTTCAGAGGTAGTGTTTATGAAAGTAAAAAGATAACAACAATATTACATTTTCGGCAATGAGATACATTCTATTAAAATAAAGATTACCAATTTTATTCGTTGGTGAACTGCGCTAAAAGATCAACAAATGTCTAGAAAGTGAGGGGAAGACTCGCTGTTCCTTTAGACATGTTTCTTGACCTTATAGGTTGACATGAAAATGCAGATAAATAATGTTTACCTTTGACATACAAAGACTTCACTAAACCATATATATGTCAGTGGGGAAACAGGGGAAAACAGAAAAATACAGACATTTATATTTAAAAAAAAAATGCAGTAGTTAAAATTCAGTCAGATAAGAACATAAAATAAATAAATAGATAAAAATTATCGGTTGCAGCACGTCAATAAGCATATTTTATAATTATTTCATATCGGATAAATTTCAAACCGGGTCAAACCAAAGACATTAAAATTGGTATTTGCTGCTTCTCCGCCAAGCACGTGGCATCTAGGAGTAAGAGCAAAGACTGGTCGGCTCGGAGTCAGTATAATGTGGCCGAGTGAGGTGATATGTGTTCCTGCGGACAGTTACCTCGTGAGCTAGCACATTAAAAATCTGACTTAGCGTGTCGGTCTAGTACAAAGCAGAGATCATATTCATTATCATATCAACATGTTCTCGTCCTGATATGCACATGGTTGCCAGTGGACGTTAAACAATAATTCATCCACCCATACATCCCATTTTGACCTCATAAAGATTAATTTATTGTTTTGTTATACCGTTAATGAATATAAAAGAGCTTATGTAGTTTAATTTTCTTTTTTTATAACATCAACATTATAACAACAACAAATTCGACAAAGTAGAACATTAGCAGTAACTTCAACTAGTTCTGTAAATTAGTTTTTGTTGATATGATAAAGGATCTGAACTAATTTAACATTTTGGAATTTTAATTGTGGCCCAATTTGACTTACGGAACTGTTTTTTTCTTTATTTGAACATGTTCATCAGGTAGCTCCATCATACTTGAAATCTCGAACAAAAACTGACGTCATTTTATTGATTGAGTCATTGTTACGCACGCGAGGTCAGTATCTTGTCCTGTTGGAGTCATTATAACGCACGCGTGGTCAGTTTCTTGTCCAGTTGGAGTCATTATAACGCAAGTAGGCGTTTTCGGGGTCATTTGCCGATTTTACTTTTTGGTCAACAAGCAAGCAAATTCCTAGATTCTGATTAGAGGTATAATAACGTGCGATAATGACCGGACATTATAAACTGATAATGCCCTCTGTTTCTTTAAGAGCTGCGCTCCCTTTTCAAAACACACATGTGATTCAGATTTATTCAAGCACAAAATCACAGGTATATAACTAAGCAGTATCCTGAGTTTACATTGAACATGGTCTTAAATAAAAGATAAAGTCTGAAAATTCTTTTTAATATATTCTCACAAAAATACATGGTTGCTTCAGGGTTACTTCTACAGAGGGCATTATCAGGAATCACAGACAGCTCGTATTGACTTCAACAACGATAATGCCCTCGCCTGTGGCTCGGGCATTATCGGTGTTTCAGTCAATATTACTGTCCCTTGGGCAGTCTATATTTCACGATAATGTCCTTTGCATACTAAAGTAATTACTATATAAATATTTGAAGCTATCATAGAAAAGAAAAAGAAAATTTGCAAATTATTATTTCACATACACTAGAAAATATGCGTACTGTAGACAACTTTCATAATACTATGAGAATTCTTTTAATTGCAGACAGCTATGCTAAATGAAACATAAATTTCATTACAGTAACAGTTATATAATGTATTATTTAAATGTTGAATAATGCACATGTAAAATAATTTACACGTAACCGTTAAAAATGCACATGCAACAGTTAAATAATGTACATGAAAATGTTAAATGATGCACATGTAAAAGTTAATTAATGTACATGTAAAATTTAAATAACGAATATCAAATTTTCAACAATTTACATGTAAATCAAATACTTTTTTTCTCTCAAAATTATCAGGATGGGAATTGCATCATTAAAGACCCAGTACCTCATCGTGGGGCAAACTGTAGTGACTGGGGAGCACAACTTGTATATTATTCCGATATCATGACTTCAAAACTACCAAAAGCTACATCAGACAAATTATGGGACAATACAACAAAATCATTATATTTCAATTATATGGAGAATGTAAGTTTTAATATGGTAGATTTAATTAAGACCAAAAAAAAATAAAAAAAATAAAAATGAATCATTGAATACTGTGATTTTACAGTTATACATGTAGCTCTTGAACGCGATATTTTAAATTGAATTAAAATATGACTAATGGCAATTCTGTCTTAACTTGATTTTCTTATATCATGTGTGGTGACATTTTGCTTCTACAAAATGTTTCGTGAAAAGTTATAATGATTTACTACGGGTTTTTATAACTGTCATGACTGTGAGGCAAGACAGATTTTGTTTCATCATCATTGGCCCCATATCTCTATTCATTTTTATATAAAATGCAATTTGTAAATTTAATTAATTACCTTTTTAAAACTTCATTGTAATTTTTTCTCGAAAGATTTTTGGTGTGCAATTAAATGAATTCACATTTTAAAGTGATTGAACAATCCCTGACAACCACGATATATATCTGTATATGCAAATAATAATAATAATCAATATATGTGTAAAAATATTTATTATTTTTATTGTTTTTAGGGTACAAACTACCAGATCTGGTATGACGACCCTTTTAGTTTACTAAACAAATACAGTATTTTCCTTTCGTCCGACATCCGGGGTCTTGGGATTTGGGCTGTAGATGGTGTAGACAAAAGGATTGATCCAAGTGGGTGGCAAGATATGTGGAATGCACTTCCAGTTAACTAGTAAAAACAATCAATTTCTTGAAATGAAATGCAATGTAAGCAGTAAAGCAAACTGGTCACAAATTTCCAATACTCTGTATATAATTTAATGATTTTTTTAGGAAATAAGATAACTGAGAAAAATCAGAGCAACAGTTTGAAACAAAGATATTTTCACCAAATAAAGCAACTGAAAAAGATGGTTAAGATGACAAAAGAAGAATATAAAAAAAATTATGACTCTCTTTCAAACACATTTAATACTAAAACCAAAGAATATTGGGATACTCTAAAGTCTTTAAAAGATAGCAATATCAGTGAAGATATTCCAGAAAATTTAACAGATGAAGAAAATGTTAGAAAACTTATTCAACATCAAGGGGATCCAAAATGTTCAAATAATAAAATGAAAGCTGAAATTGATGCTTATTTGGCAGACATAGAAAATAATATTAAATTTAAGGACGAGACAGACTATCCTATCACTTTTTCTGAAGTATAAAAGGGCATTAGTCTGACTAAAGAAAGGAAAGGCCGCTGGCAACATTTTGAATGAAGTTGTAAAATTTAGTAAATGCGAAAGTTTGAAAGGTCTAGAAAAACCATTTAACTTGATTCTTAAAAGTGGGATATATCCTTCAATTTGGAAACGAACTTATGTTATATTACTACATAAATCGGGTGACAAACATTCCGATAATTATCGTGGAATATCACTTATTAGTTGTGTTCCTGGAGTTTTAATTTCATTCTAAATGAAAGACTAAATACATTAATTGAAAATTAGCCCTGCAATAACCAATTTGGTTTTAGAAAGAACCATAGAACATCTGACAGTATTTTCATTCTAAAAAGTTTGAATAAAAATATTCACAAAGAAAAGAGACGGATATATGCTTGTTTTGTCGACTTGAACACAGTTTTCGACTCCGTTTGGAGAGAATACTTACTTTGTGAATTATATAATATGAGAATCGGAAAAAATATCTTTAATGAAATAAAACACGCGATCGGCGATAAAGTATAAAACTTTCATTCAGATTTTTTCAACATAAATAGGGGAGTAAAACAAGGGCACAGCATAATCCCGCCCTATTCAATATATATATTAATGACATGAGTGATGAGTTCCTCAACAAACAAAATGACCCTATGGAATAGCAAAACAGTCTAAATAATCTTGAAAATTATTGTACAAAATGGCAGCTCACGCTAAATATAAAGAAAACTAAAACTATGATTTTTCAACAAAGAGCCACCAAAAATGAATGTTCTTTTGTGAAATGAATGCATCCAAAATGTATCAGAATATAAATTTTCTGATACTAATAAAATGTAACAGTAATCTTAGTTATAGTACAGAAGATCTAGCGGAAAAAGCTTGGAAAGTATTATTTTCTATCAAATCCTATATGGGATCTCTAAATAACGTCCCGATTCAAGTAGCATGCAATCTGTTTGATAATATGGTAAAACCAATTTTGATTTACAATGCGGAGATAACCTTTATGGACACCTGAGACTACTATAACACATTAGTATAGTAGTCTCAGTGGACACTTACCTCTCACGTTATAGAGCAAAAAATCGAGCACAAAAATCTAGGAAAGAAATAGATTCTCTACAAATCATAGATAAAAACCAATAGAGAAATTACATTTAAAGTTTTCCAAATTTATTCTAATTTAGGAACAAAAATAAATTCTTCAAATCTAACAGTTAGAACTGAACTAGATAGAGAACCATTAATTAGAACTTTCAATTAAATGTAAAACTTTAAAATATTTAGCGAGATTACAATCCCAAAAATTGAATCCTCTTTTACAAGAAAGTTTCAATTTGATCAATTTGAAAAAGAGTAGGCTAATGCCGCTACAGAAGGCTAAATTACCATCCTCCTTTTACAGTGGCAGTTAAAATTGGTTCCCCTTTGTGTCCTGTCCCACCCCTATTTGAATTGTTTGACAAAATGTACTGGTTCTTGTCCTGAAGAAGCATGAAATATTTGCCTCTGGACATTAAGCAACAATGAATCAATCAATCATGCTGCATGATAGCTTACAGTATAGACTATTAATGTAGCCTTATCTACATATGTACATATATATAAACTGCTTTCATCTTGAGTGCTTGTGTGGAATATTTCAAGAGAACAATGGGGGAGGGTGGGGATTGTTCTCTGTTGTTTGTGAATTGTTTTGTCCTCCCAGTAACTGTTATGACACAGTGCATCTGTTAATGCTGCAATAAGATGAAGGCAGAAGTGACTATATTGGTCAAAGGTGTGATGCCTAGACACAATTTTAAAAGGTTATAACTTAATAACCATTTCAGAAATGATTAGGTCTCAACTGCTCCAGTATTTTCAAATTTCAGTAATGGTGGCCATACTTATTTGAGGTATGGACTCCTGGACATAATTTTTAAATGGGACCATCTAAGGACAGTTCAATCAAATGTTAGTCCAATTTTGCCCAAAGGTATGAGAGAAGATTTCTAAAGAAAAGTTTATGACAAAGGATGATGGACAACAGATGCAAAGTGTTGGCTCATATGGACTTTGGGAAAGGAAGTGATTTGTAATGTCTGATGTTTATGACATTAAGGTGGTACCTAACACTACCGGGAGATAACTCTGTAAAATCAGCCAAACGTTTTAATAACGTTGTGTTGTTAAGGGAATATTAAGCTTTTCAATGATCAATATTAGTGTTTGTCATACAATCAGTGTAATTTTTCTGATGAATTGGTTGGTTCAAATGTTTTGAAATTTTAAAATTTTTGTCAATGGGTCAAAGTAAATACATTGTCAAAATTTTATGAAAATTAAACGAGCCAAATTAATTTTAGTGAAAGTGTTGGGTACCACCTTAAGTTGTATTATTTGAGTGTCAACAGTATACCCAAAACAAGAACTGGTCTGACATGATGGATAAAAGGCTTTTAATCTTTGCCCTGAGTTCAATCCTATGCGATGTTGTCTCAAAGACCCTTATCCCATATCCTTACATTTTCTAGTATTTATTTTTAAAAAATGAAACAAACTTTTATAAAGAAAATGTCTTTATTAAGCAATAAAATATATATGACTTTTTACCCTGTCATATAACATTATATTTACTTCTTGTCTTGTCCGTAAAATACACATTTACACACAACATTTAATTCATTTGGAATTAACATAAATTACTACTATTGTAAAACAGATATTTAATGGGTTGGTAAGATAAAAAATATTAGTATACTTTATGTAAAAATGCAAGCTTTTTATTGGTCAATTAGAGGGTAACATTCTAATCTAACACATGCCTCAGCATGTAACATTTTTTTTTATGTTTCCCTCTCGTCCTTTGTGTAAAAAATGGTGATTTTCTCAATGTACTAGACTGCAGACACATATAAAACACATCAATTAAAAAAAAAAATTAAAATGCTTTTATAATATGACCGGTGCTTGGAAAAGTATGAAAAAATAATAAAACTTACAGGCTTTGACTAGTACATTAGATAAATGTCATCAAATACAAGCACCATACACTCTTCATTCAATGCCCTTATAGCTATATGTACAAATTCTATTACATAATATAGAAATGTTAAATATGAAAATATTAAACCTAACTACCGTTAGTTATTTCATATTCAAAAATATACAACATTTAGGCTTAAATACTGTGACATCACTAATTTTTGTGGGGTTAAAATTTCGTGGATTTCAAATTTAACAAATATTTATTAACTATGGGATTGCATTTGGGCATTTTGAATGTACCATTGATGACCTAGCGGCTGAGAAAAGTGAGTACCCCACGCCTTTGATGGTGTCAAAAGACCTTGACTTAATTATGAAATAATGACATATGCACTTGGGTGTTAAATTTCACTGATGCTAAACGACAAAGGCATTGTAATTTACAATGACTTTAAACGAAATGATGTTTGTTTACGTTTATTTTCTGTAATTGCAATGTTAACAAATGAATACAACACTTTTCATAAATTGATTTTATTGATAAAAAACCGAATGAAATGTATACGAGTCATAGGGTATGCGAGATAACATTCTTCCTGATTTCAGTAGGAAGATCAGAGAAAATTTTTCGTTGGGGATTTATTTTCGTTCATTATTCTTACCCACGAAATAAACGAAATTAAATCCAAACGAAAATTTCTGCTTTTACAGTATTTACAGCTTTATTTTATAATTTTTATTGCCCTTTTAACACTGGATAGAAGTTAAAACCCTCATTCATGTTATCACATTACAAATCAAACTTTCATCAACATTAAATTCAATTTATCAAATACAAACCTTTTCAAAATTTCAAAGGTGGATAAATCAGAAATATGAAAAAACAAAATACCACTTTCATATGTGATTTGATCTGCATTGCTGTACAAATAATTACTAAATAGAAAGATGACTTTAAAATCTTTGTGATCCTTGGTTCTGGGAAATAAAATGTTTGATACAAACTATGTAAATAATACTAAAGCCAATTAAAGATAATATTTAGGCTTTCCATCACTCTGAACAAGAAACATGGGACAAACGGCAACATTTTATTTCTAATCTTTTAATCCGATTATCATACAAACTAGCCACTCTTTTTCAGACATGAAATTCCAAGGTTTTTCCAGGATTATCAGTAGTTTTCAAGGATAAATACAAATGCGGTTCTTGCATCGTGGTTGAAATTGAGCTTGATAAATAACATTGCAAAACATTTCAAGACCATTTGCATCAAGCATAATCGAGATCAGGATTCACCTTTATCACGTTGCCCCATTCGTATCGTCCCACGCTTGAGATTACCTATTTAACATACGGGTATCAATTTTCAAGGGATGAATCAACGAGCACAAGGGAGGTAATTCAATTTTAACTTTAAAGGATTTTCCCCAGATTTTTTCGTTTTTCCGAGTTTCCGAGCACCTCAAATTAAATTCCCGGCTTTGTCCCCTTTTTCCGGGTGCATGGCAACCCTGTATACAAATTATTTTAAAAGACTGACGATCACTTTGGTTTCTGGGAATGGACATTAAATATTCTGGAAATTGTAAAAAAAAACAGAACAGGGAAAGGCATACATGTATCTGACAATTAGATGGGGATGGAAATCTACCAAATGAATTCAATTTGCCTATAAATCTACAACACAAACTTTAAACCCAGGCTATACTCTGACACTGCAGAAGATTGAAAGAGGTAAAGAATTCATACATTCATTTAAAAATAACTATAAAATGACATAAAAAATCTAATAAAAAATTTATCTCTTAATCACCGGACTAATAATAACATAATATATACATATATTATGTATGTACAACTTCAAACAATTCAATTATAACAAATAATTACATATGTCAGTATGCATATTTATGAACCTTTCAGTGCAGACATTTTGAACCCGACCTTGGAAAATGCGATAATGCCTTTGAACTTGTCGAATTCACATGAAATAAACATTCAAGCAAATTGTTCTGTTTAGTTTTCATTTGAAATCGCTAGATTACAGTAATGATTAGACTCATGGTTATGAAACAAAGATGATTCTGCACAGACAGGTATAAATCATACAAGAGGCTGTCGAATGACAGCAAACCGGATTTTCCTGCATGAAAATGATGTTTGCAAATATGGATTCCCAAACAGGATGAAGTAAAGAAATATAAATGAATTTTTGTAGGGTTTTGTAGGGTTCAGAAATGGAAAGGCAAAAATCAATCTTGACCTCCTATTTATAGTAAGTGACAAATATTCTATTTTTGAGAGTATATAAGTACACACACATTTGTTAAGCAGGGGTTGGTAGGCAGAAATCATGAAGTCAATAATGAAAGAAATACGCCAATGAGATTATAACCTTATTTTATAAACGACGACTTGAACTGCCTTTTTTCAATTTTTTAGAACCATAACTTCTGAACGGTGAAAGTGAAAATCGTCAATATCGGAACGGTGAAAGTGGAAATCGTCAATATCGAACTTGACCTCCATTTTGTCATCAGTAACAACATATTAAAATTTAAAAAGCTTTGGTTGAACGGTTCATAAGTTATCACACGGACACCACTGGAAAAGCCATTTTTCAATCTTTCAAGAACCATAACTCTTGAACGGTGAAAGTGAAAATCGTCAATATCGAACTTGACCTCCATTTTGTCATCAGTAACAACATATTAAAATTTGAAAAGCTTTGGTTGAACAGTTCATAAGTTATCACACGGACACCACTGGGAAAGCCATTTTTCAATCTTTCAAGAACCATAACTCCTGAACGGTGAAAGTGAAAATCGTCAATATCGAACTTGACCTCCATTTTGTCATCAGTAACAACATATTAAAATTTGAAAAGCTTTGGTTGAACAGTTCATAAGTTATCACACGGACACCACGGGAAAAGCCATTTTTCAATCTTTCAAGAACCATAACTCTTGAACGGTGAAAGTGAAAATCGTCAATATCGAACTTGACCTCCATTTTGTCATCAGTAACAACATATTAAAATTTGAAAAGCTTTGGTTGAACAGTTCATAAGTTATCACACGGACACCACTGGGAAAGCCATTTTTCAATCTTTCAAGAACCATAACTCCTGAACGGTGAAAGTGAAAATCGTCAATATCGAACTTGACCTCCATTTTGTCATCAGTAACAACATATTAAAATTTGAAAAGCTTTGGTTGAACAGTTCATAAGTTATCACACGGACACCACTGGAAAAGCCATTTTTCAATCTTTCAAGAACCATAACTCTTGAACGGTGAAAGTGAAAATCGTCAATATTGAACTTGACCTCCATTTTGTCATCAGTAACAACATATTAAAATTTGAAAAGCTTTGGTTGAACAGTACATAAGTTATTGCACGGACACTGTTTGGCAGCCGCCCGTCCGACCGCCCGCCCGTCCGCCCGGCCGCCCGCCCGCCGTACATCACCAATTTAATAACCGATATTTTCCTATGAAAATCCGGTTAAAAATCATAAAGGTTGAACAGAACAAAACAGAATACTTTATTGGCCAATCAAGGGCCCACAGGGGGCATCACAAAATATAACAATTATGATCTAGTAAACAAATGAAACACATTAATCAATATAAATTAAAAACAGGAGTAGAAACTGACCTAACAAAAAAGATGTGAATAATGGTGGTTTCACCAGTAACCATATTAATAGCATAATATTTTCTTTTCTTTTCATAATATTAAGTCTTGGGTAGTCCGGCATGCCATGCTCATACCACATGTGTTGATGTGATAGGCAGGGGTTATATGAATAATCTTAGTGTATAAGTATGGATAAATACACGTCTAGAGTACTATCAAAGAGACAATGACACAAACGGTAGATGGTCATAATATAAGTAATAAAATTTAGTGTATTTGTTGATAAAATGATATTCAGACATGGGCTTGGATAAAATGAGGATATAGACTTGAAAATATGTATAGCTAATAAAGGAAAGGTTGTAAGCTATAAGAATGAACATGGATGATTTTTCATCTTATTTGATAAGTAATGTAATTAGTCATATAATTTACTTTTATTATCCATTAAATCTAATAAAATTAAAACAGAAATTACAGTATTATTTTAAATGGTACCTGGAAATTGAGTGGAAACAATTTCATCAAAAACATTTGTCGTATTGGATCAGATACTTTGAAAAAAAAGGTTTCCTCAACACAAATTTAAGAAATTAGCACATACCGGTAATATCATCTATTTTTGGCCTCATTAAAAAAACTGGTCAGACAAAACTGTATCCAGTATCAATATATGCTTTTTTATTAAAATTAAAACATTAAAAGGAGACAGAATTTTTTCTCCATATTTCATAGTGTTTTTCTAAAAACTAAATAAAACAAAATATAGATTAACAAATTATAAATATAAATACATGACTGTATGCCTTTTGCATTGCAAAAAATAACATAATTCAACTTAATATCAGAAACACTAACAATAATGTATTCACAACGTCTACATCATACACAACACATTTAAAATTATTACACATAAGACTGAAATGCCTTAATTTGATTGGTCAAATTTTTGTTTAACAAAAAAAAAAAAATGCTATAAAAACAGAGCCTTTAAATTGTATACTGAGACTCGACTGGCAAAAGTTTGCAACTTTAAATATCATAATGCCAAAAAAAGTGTATAACGAGACGTTGCATGATCCACCTAATAGTGCCATATCTCTCGAATAAAAATACAAAATCAATTTACGTCATTGACTGCTATTCATAGTTTGATGATGTTCTTATACATCTATTTGGAATAAAATAAACATTTATTATTATAAATTTTAAAATAATAATTAGAACACTAACAAGATTTCTTGCATTTACCATGCATCAACAAAAATAATGAAAATCATAAGGAATGATTCCTTCCTTAACAACAAAGCCTTTGTTTGATAAGTGCTCAGTAAAAGATCTCAAAAGACAAGTTAACCATTTAAAAGATTTTCTAATAAAGACCTCTTTTTAACAGTATAGACAAAAGGCATCCAACATAATACAATTTCTAAGAAATTTCTCATTGTGATATAAAATTTAACCATGTAAATTGTTGAGCTCTGAATGCATATAATGTCTGACTCTTCAAGTTGTATCACCCTCTGGGAAAGACTTTGCCATTTGACTATATTTTTATGCATATTTTTTTTTGGCAATTGAGCATCTTCTGTTTATTGCTTTTTACTGTTGTTATCTCTCAAAACAGTTATTTCCCCTGATTTTCATGGTTTTTTTTTCTGCAGTTATTTCCCATTATTGCACTTCCTATGAATTGAAACACTATTTACTTTTGACACTTTTAACTAAAGCACTAAAAATGCTTTCTTTATTCTTTAATAAGGCCTTTGGTGAATCAAATTCCATAACTTTTCCTTTGTCAAGAACAATAACTCTGTCATAATTCATAATTGTTGAAATACGATGCTGAAAATAATATAGATAAAATTATCAAAAATTACACGTCAATCAAAGCTCATTTATGACCGTTAATTTGCAAATTTGCCATGATTGATAACTGCATTGAAGTTACTATACAATTTAATGACGGTCACACGAAAATCTCAAAGGCAGTTTATGGAAGTGTAAACTACTTTACCATCACTGCCTTCATCAATGGAAGTTCATAAATTTTGAGTTGAATTACAATAATGCAAGTGGAAGATAAAATTTCAATTGTTTAAATCATAATGCAAAAATCTCACTTCTTGTATGTCTAGTGTATATTGTGAAACATTTATTATTTGTGGTATACCAATTTTTGTTGATTTCGAGGACAGACAAATCCACAAAATTGAAGAACCTGAGGAGATATGAATGTAGTACATGTGTAGTAATATTATTTTATAAATGTGCCGTCCATTTCGCTGAACTAATATGCATTATTGTTTAGGGACCAGCTGAAGCCCGTCTCCAGGTGTGGGATTTTCTCCACCTCCCAAAAAATGAAATAAAATAAAACTAAAAATCTTACTTTGAACAAACTCTGCATTTAATGAAATTTTGGGACAAAAAATGATTCGTACTTAAAATATTCATCTGTTGGTATCAACACAAATGTATATATTTTGAATTTATCATGCAGAGATTGCAGGGTACAAAACACTTTTTTTTCATATCCATAACTTAAATATTTACAGCTTACTGAATACTTACAGCTATTGTTATAACAGTTTTATTTTTAAATGCGGTGAAGATGACTTGTTGAAGTTTGTTGTCAGTTTCCAAATCTATAGATGCTGTGGCTTCATCTAGAACTAATACCTTATTGTTCCTTAAAAATGCTCTCGCTAAGCAAAATAACTGTAATGGAAAAATACATGTGTGGCTAAAATATCAAATAACATTTAATTGTAGCTTCAAAACATAGATCTGTTTTCCATTTTTTTTTTATCTCTGATGATATGAATATATAAACTATATAATGTTCAAGTATGAAATTCCTGTTTAAATAATACCTAAAGCAAATATATAATCATGGTACATCCCGCTGTTAAAACTAGCTGACCATACTATTTTCCATTTTGACAAAGATGAAAAAGACAGGGTATCCTCCAAGCACATTTTTTTCTAACTAGTTACACCAAACCAATTAAATTTGAAAAGGATATCTGGCATGTAAAAAAAGTTAGAATAAGACGAAAAAATTCATCCACGAAGGTTTTATTGAACTTGTTAATATTCTGAATAGCAAAGAAATATTACCAAATGTCCAAATTTTTCTCTCAGACACAAGATTTTCAGATTGTCTGACAATAAAAAATGTGATCCTGAGGGTGGATTTCCCTTATACTACCACTTTCTGTTTTGAATGCTAAATTTTCTCTCATTATGACCCAAAAAAGTCAAAGCAAAAGATCGAAAGTGAGAATGGCCGCCATGACAGAAAAAATCTTTAAACAAAATGAGGGTTTACAGATAAAAACAAACATGATAATTGGAACGGTCATACATAATTTGATTCGATAATAAAAATCATGTACATGTTTTCGATTTATAAGGAATATCTTTTTGAAATTTTTAGTCAAAATCTAGGAATATTTAATGTTTTCTTGACATTCTGACATTATGATGATGATAACAAAATGTATTGTGAAGTGACGATTTGTCTCACGTGATGTAAGACAAGGATATTCAACGGGGGTATCTTACATCAGTAAACATTGTCTTCAATCACTTGTAATGAGAGAAAAGGTTATACCTGTTTTTGTCCCACACTGAAGTTCTCTCCACCTTCTGTCACATCAGAATCTGTTTAAAAGAAATAACATTTTCATTCATTTTTAGGAAATTACAAAGTGGCAAAAATTTCTTTTTATGTTTTACATGTGCAGTTCACAAGATAATGTCAAAAAGTAGAACTTGTTTAGTTAACAGGAGCATTCGATGTACCTTAAGGTTATTATAATTCTGAAATCTCCGAAAAATGTTTTTATCAGTAATATCAGAAACTATATAATTAACTCCAGGACTTTTCTGTAAACACAGATATTTGATTTTCGCTAATTCTGTGTGCATTTATACATCTCTTGACCCATTTGATATATTCTTTTTATTACCACATTGGTTAAATGCTCCTGTAAGTTACCGCCAAAAAACATTCGGAAGACCTCTTGGAGTTTTACACTGTCATTAGAAAAAAATATTCTAAAGCTCTTTAATCATGAAATTTTTCCACTCTTGATAATTAAATTTTCATTTTTTCAACTGTTCTGACAAGCATCGGAGTTTAAAAATGAAAATTTAATAATCTTTAGTAGATAAATTTAATAATCAACTGATCATTGTTAAGTTGTAGAATCTATATTTTTCCTATTCTTGACGTGTTTAATCAGTGGGATAAAAATAAAAAATATTTTAACCACTCCCGGTGATTAAATTTCAGCATGGGAATTCCCACCGTTTTTTCTATGTTTATTGGAAAGATAAAATAGAGATCTGAAATGGCGTTCATGTAAACAAAATTCATAGCAATGCCATTTTCTAGAGGTTTTTGTTGAAAATCATAGGAGAAACAGATTCTCCTTCAATTTGCTTGTGATTTATAGAATTTCTCCACCTTTGATAGTTAAATTTTAGATTTTAACACACGTGCTAAAGCTTGCACATTGAAAATAAAAAATTTAACTATTTCGGGCAGAGAAATTTCAGAACTCACCCACAACTGAAGGAGAATCTATATATCCTACATGGATCTGAGACTATCAGTCTAGAAATATTATTTCTTCTGGATTTGCTTTATTTCTGACACGAAAACAAAATAATTTCAAACTTTACAAAATCTCTATAACTTAATATTTTTTTTAAATAAAAAAGATTGAAGTGTACACTTTGAAAAAAAATGTTCTCTTTGTAACTTTCATTAAATCTATGAGAAGATATCAAAAATATCAGGTGTAATAACATTGACCATGAGAAAATGGAAATTCTCCCTAAAAAATTGTTGGCCTGAAATCTCTGCCATTATCATACCTAGCTGGTCTGGAAGTGCTGTTATTACATCTTTCATCTGTACAGTTTCTAAGGCTGACCACAACTTTTCGTCTGCTAATGAATTTGTTGGATCTAAATTATATCTGTAAAAATAAATGAAAAGGTAAGGATTATTAGTTTGAACTTATTTATTTATAGTGGATTGGGAACAAGTTATGCCAACTTATACAAATCCCTCTCCACTTGGCAGGTGCAAGAGCCGCCCTTATAGAGGTGTTTAAGCCTACTCTTTTTCAACATCTACAGAGGGGTCTTTAGCGTGCTAAGGGTGTTGCTCTCCCTTAACACGGGACAGCCATTTTTCGTCCCCATCCTATGGACTAGCATCGTTTATCAAGACCATCCTCCCAAATCGTGTCGATAGGGCGTCGCAAATTTGATCCCTGAAATTTTCATCCCGAACGGGAATTGAACCTGGGACCTCTGGCTTCATAGTCCGATGCGCTAACCACTACACCACGGCGCCCTTATAAGGATTATTATACTTTATTTGTAGATTTTCATTAACACTGAAAAAATTATATAACATCTTAATATACTAATGGCACCAAAATGAACTAATTACAACTAGAAATTCCAGGAGGGGTTATCCCAATTATTTTTTTAGTATGAGTGTGCTGCACTAAAGGGTCGGGTTTTCAGTCTTGCGGTCTAGAACAGGGTCATAATTTGTGTACATTTTTCTAGAAAAGGGCATAATTTCTCAGGTGCATTATTTTAAGCTTAAAATACAGATGTTAATTGTTAAGAAAAATGTTTTATTTTCAATATATTGTAAATTCTTCCCACTCTTTAGTTGAATATTTAATCCTTAAGAAGAGTTCTTATAAATTTACATATTTTGTCTTGGACAGAGCACGTTTTTTATTTTTAAAAATGGCCTGTCACAAACAGGGTAAGTTTCTGCAAAGGAAATTAGCACAAATACACACCAAGTCAATATAGTCAAGTAAACACCACCACCCCCAACATCCTCCCCCTCCCTCCAACAACCACCGGGTAAAAGTTACAATGTAGCAGTCGTAAATATATAGAATGTAGTACCATGAAGGGTCATTATGACCTAACTGTAATGTCTGAGGTTCCGACCAAATGTTGAAAGCCTTACAAATTTCCAAATAAAGCTTTTTACATTAATGTAACTACAATGTACTTGAGCTAATTACTAATGTAACTGTACAGTAAACTCGGTCTGATTTCTTTCTTCTTATTAGACAATATTTCGTATTACAGATTAAAGTAACATTTGCAAACTACCTTATGGAGCCTGCAAACAGTACAGGGTCCTGTGGAATTATTGCTAACTGAGATCTTAGTTCTTCTGGTGGTATTCTAAGAATTTCTTTTCCATCTATAAATATCTTCCCCTGCATGATGTCAATCATACGGAACAGACTAAGTGTGATGGATGACTTCCCACTCCCTGTTCTACCACATAAACCAACCTGAAAACACAAAAATTTTTTTAAAGATCTTTTTGTTCAATACACAACAAATTTTGTCATGAAAAATGCAATAAATGCAACGTTTGAGTTTCATTTATTATGTTCCTGTAGGTTTTGATTAAATTGGAATTAAAACTTTAAACTTTCAAAATGGAAGTCAATGATAAAACCAGAGGATTCTTCATTGCTTTCACCTCAATGTTTTTTACCCCATGTGGTGCCAAAATATCTCTTATTACAGGGTAAGAACTCCAAACCGAAATTTGCAATATATAGAATATCATACAGGTTTTTTCTCCACAACAGATTGAGTGCTGATTTGGGTCGAGGGATTGATATGGCGTATGATATGAAAAACCTATATCATATATTTCATTTTGACAGAAGTTGTACATTGATATCACATGATTCCTTAGGTATACGATATGGTTTTCCCAGCAGGATGATATCCATATCATCATATCATCCCTCTGGGATTATACGGCAAGTTTACTTCTAGCTATATCACCTAGGCAAAACTACAAATATCAATCCCAAACATTTGATAAACTATTTTAACATTTTTTCAACTTAATATATTCTAGTAACACACCTTTTCTCCACCAATTATTGTGAATGAAGCATCAGTTACTACTGGATCCAAGTTGGCATCATACCTCAAACTAATATTTTCAAAAGTTATCTGCCCTTTATCTGGCCATGATTCTGGTACGATAATATTTCCTAAAATTATACATATGTAATTTAAGATAAATTACATATATGTGTGACTGACCCTATGCAGACTCTTTTGTCACTATACATGTATGTAAGGATTTTTGTGTAAAAAAATATTCAACCACATTTTACAAAAGATTGTATTCCTTGGCCTCTTGTCTCTTGCAGATTTACCCCGTCTCCATTCATTCAAATTAGTAGGAAATAATATTAAGGAATGCATCGATGAAAAAAAATTCCAATTAATCCATCACAATTGGCACTAAAACGGCCATTTCAGTCTTGTTTAATCTTGACTGTCTTGATTTTTAGTATTTCTGAGATTTCAAACAAAATCAAGATAACAAAACCAAAACAAGATATAATGTCTTGCAGTCAATCAACACTGGTTAAGACCAGTTCATAAAAGTTAAGAATGAATTATACAATGTTTAACAATACCTGTGCTGAACTGATCTAAACTGGTATTGACCGATCTTTATTGACTGCAAGGCAAGATATCTTGATTAGATATTGTTATCTCTACTTCATTGAAAACTATGGACATGCAGAAAAACAAGACTAAATAAGAATAAACAAGACCAGAATGGCCGTTTAAGATCAAAACTGAGTTACTAGTGGGAATGCTGAGCCTGAAGGATTATTGAATACATGGGACAGTTTATAATAAAAATATATGTACAGTTTCTTATGTACATAATATTCATTTTTGTTTTTTCATTGTATCTGTACTTGAGCATTTGAACTGTTACTTCAACTGACATAAAAACAAAGTTATTTTACCATCAGGATGTTTGACTGGTTCCCTTTCTAATTTGGTATATTCATGGACTCTTTCTACAGAATTCATCAACATCTCAGTCTCTGTGGTCATTCTGACAATCCAATTTAAATAAAATGAGACCTGCAAAAATATTAGAAACTATTAATTATTGCATCAAAATTTCTACCAAAGAATCTATTGCTTCATATGTTCAGTTATATCTAATGCTTCATTATTAAAACTTCTGAATTATGGCCAATATCATCATTACTATGCCAAACGAAATTCACTGACAATTCACCGGTTAAAATTGTTTTGACAAAAAATGAGCTACAGCCACAGAAAATACTGGTTGCTGGTTCACAAAGAAAGTGTTGAGTTACAAGTAAACATAATGATATATGATACATGATATATGATATAGACATAATCTTTCGATCAGTTTGAGGTCTGGAGCTGGCATGTCATAACTGCTAGTAGTCCTTTGTTAATATATATTGATCATTGTCATTTTGCTTAGTTTCTTCTGTTACCATTTTTAACATCGGACTCAGAATCTTTTGAACTGAGTTTTACTGTGTGTATCGCTGTGTGTTTGTTTATTCCACATTGGCTAGAGGTATAGGGGGAGGGTTGAGATCTCACAAAACAAGTTTAACCCCACCGCATATTAGCGCCTGTCATTTTTATGTTTCAGAGTTTAGTGTGCCGTCCATTTTGCTGAACTAGTATACATTATTGTTTAGGGGCCAGCTAAAGCGGGTGCGGGATTTTCTCGCTGCGTTGAAGACCCATTGGTAGCTTTGTGCTGTTTTCTGCTCTTTGGTCTGGTTGTTATCTCTTTGACACATCCCCCATTTCCATTCTCTATTCTATCTATATAATAACTCAAATCCATCATGTTAAAGTCTTGTCTAAAGTCCATCTATCATTTAAATTAAGAAGTGTAAACACTTTTTTAATACTGCAAGATAAATATTTTTCTCATTACAAGCGGTTGAAGACAACGTTTGCCAGTGTAAGAAACCCATGTAAAATATCCTTGTCTTACATCATGTGACACAAAACGTAACATCACAATACATTTTGTGGACGTCATAATATCAAAACGTCAATAAAACAGCAACCTTCCTGGATTTGGACGGAAAATTTCAAAAAGAAATTGCTTATAAAAAGAAATCTAATACACAATTCTTTTTTAGAATTTATTTCAAGTTTTATATCTTTCCAATTATGATATTACTTTTCTCTAGAATCCCTCTTATTGTAACAAGATTTTTTTCTGTAATGGCGGCCATTCTTATTTTCAATCTATTTCTTTAAATTTTTACGGTCTGTAATAAGAGAAAATTTATCATTCATACAGAAAGATGTAGGATAAGGGAATTCTACCCTCGGGATCACATTTTTTATTGTCAGAAACTCGACAAGCCTCGTGTCTGACAGAAAAATGTGACCCCTTGGGTGGAATTCTATCCAACATCTCTCTGTATGAATGATAGTTATATTATCTTATTATTTAATGCAATCATTTTATATGCACTGAAATGTATGTCTTACCTGTAAGGCATATGTGATACCCAGACCAACAAAAGCTGGTGAAGTTTGACCTGCTAAACATACACTTAGTGTTACTATTGCTGCAAATAGCACCTGTATTGACCCTAAATAATCCTGAAGAAAAAAAATCCATATAAAGTCAATGTTTTATAGTGCACAGAGCATTTTAAAATGATGAAGAAATCATTTTTAAATACAGTCAAACCTGCTTTATCTAAATACAGTCAAAACTGTCTTAAAGTGCACCTCTATATAGCAAATCACTGTCTATAAAGGGCACAGTGAAAAAGTCCCATTCATGAACAAAGCTTGTAAAATTAACCTCTGTATAGAGGGTACCTGCTCATAAAAGACACTTTTTTCTGGTCCCTTGGGTGCCCTTTATAGACAGGTTTAACTGTATCCCAATTTTCATCTATGTTTGGAACCCATTACATGTAAATGGTAGAGTTGTGTTATTTTTTGTTTTGTTTGTTATTGATAGTAAATTAACAGTCATTCATATTAAGGTATCCGGACCAAAATAGGTCATGATCAAAAATTGTATCTCTTTTTGACCGTGAATGACTGAACCAAACAATTTAAAGCTGGAATTTTGTATATATATTTTTCTCAAGTTGAAACACACTTTGTTGCTTATATGCAGAGTCTGTAAAAATAAGTTAGTTATATTGGCATTTCCGAACTTTGCCGATAATTACCGAGGTCAATTCCATTGCGTTGTATGGAACATCCGGGAACTTTTGAATAATCATGTGGTCATTTATGGTCCGGATACCTTAAATAAATGCCACTTGTCATTACTTGTTCATTCACTGAAGCCAATGTGAAATATCTCAGTGTATTATACAATATTTATTCCTTAGACAGAAATATATCACATTTACTGTTCATGCAGTTTTACTCCATGGGACAGAATGGACATGATTTCAAATTTTAACCACCCATAGTAACATTTGTCATTCTCTGGTTCTGAATTTGACATTTTTAAGGTAGAACGAGTGTTTGTTTGCCTTATGTCCAGTGGCAAATAAAAACCCATTTCCAGGATGAGAACCATTTCAACAACTCATCAAAAGTAATCTAGTTTGGGGTGGGATGGGGTGGGAGACTACACAAAGGGCAACAAATTTTATTCAATGCTACTGGAGGTTTGAGAGTGTGGTAAAGCCTTCTGAAACATCAACTAGCCTCTTTAAGTGCCAAAATGATCAAATGCATGGACATGTATATAACAGGACATTCCCACATCATCAAGCATTTTTGTATGAATTACCAGGGGAGATCTAAGTTTTGGAGTTTAAGGTTTAAGGATAAAACTATATGAGGACCCATCATACTTTGGGTAAAATAGAGTAACTCTTATTGTTTTAAACATTTCTAGACCCCATTTTGCATCCGACATAAAAACATTAACAACATATTCCTTTTTCAATCGTCTACAGCATGTTCCTCCTCACTTTCTCCATTTTCCTTTCTCTCTATAATTTTGTATTTACTCACCAAATTCACACCTAACCATCTGTTACATGTGTGCATGTACAGGAAGGGAGTGTTGTTAGTATTAATCAGGTTCATAACTTTAGAGAAAAATCTCTTTTCAGCCCTGAAATAAAATACAAGGAAACATTTTCAAAATATTTATTTTCTCAACAAGCATACGTAAAAAAAATGTAAGATAAACGAGTTCTATTGTCAATGAAACACTGTTCTACTAAACAAACCAAACATGGAAATAAACAATAAACTGACATATATATATGAAAATAAACTGATATATATATATTATGTGTAACACATCCTTCAATATCTGATTTCTTGATAAACAAGTTTGTAACTTCTGTATATTTCAAAAAATTATCACACTTGTCTTATAATTCAACATTCTTCAAAATTTAAAAACAAAACCTTAAATTTTCCATCTTATGATAATATTTCCAATATAGAGTACTGGAATTGATTAAAATTTGTTATCCTTCAATAACACTGAATGGTACCCAAAATATTAAAAGGAATAGCTGTTCTTCAACCCATCTTACAGACTAAGACTACCCTTAATGGTGCCAATTCTCCATTTTTGGTATATGTAAGTTGTCTCTAATTTATGGAGTTTTTTTTTCATTGGAAAAGGAGGTGTCTTCCATAGATATCAACTGACAAATTTTTATTTTTCTGTACAATATTTTTCCTTCCTAACAATATCCTCTATACACATAAATGATATGATCATGGATTTTTCAATGCCTGATGAAGGACTTCCCCAATTCAATATTTTTAGAAAAATTAAAAGTACTTTTTGCCCCTGTATATTGTCTCTCATGCAAAAGGGAGACAACTCTAATTAACATCTGCACGTTCACAAATTTGATACCTGAAATTTTTGTCAAGAAGATCAAACAAGGGACTATTGATTTCAAAGTCCAATGAGTCGGCATGTTTTAACAGCATGGACTGTAAGTTATCATAATCATCAACAACCAGAATCCTTAATTAAGATATTCAAAGCAGAAAATTCCTTACCTGTATGCCCTGATAGTTTGTAATCCATTCAGAGTTTCTGAGAAATGGGAAAATATCGGTGATTTGGTTACATTGTCTAATCTTTGTAATTCTCTGTAACAGATTATCAAAAACATGTGTATACATTGTACATACATAAATCACACCATAAGCATGGTTGTAAAAAATTTTAAAAATAGAAATAAAGAAAAGAACACAACAAAATGAACAATTAAAAGCCATTTAAACTAAAACTGTGAGTGACCTCACTGAGTGATACCCCTGCTTGCAATACTAGTTTGCAAGGGGTTTAAAAAACTTTGTTTTCGGGAGGTATAAATATATCAAACAAGAACTGATAATAAATCACAAATCGATAATTGAAATATATACAAATCCCATAAGTCCATACTTGATATTAAGTAGTATGTTGTATCAGAATAAAAATCAAAAGAAACTTTTTAGATAGTTCATTCTGCTGGCAGAGGAAAGAAACGACAAAAAAAAAGGTGTCAAAAGTCATTACTTCCCATACAGCTGTACAATAAGCTCTTTTGTCCTTCTTGGATTTCATCTTAGGGTTGTTGCCTCATTATTACTGTATGAAAATGTCAGGATATGGGATAACCGTTAAACATTTTCATTCATTCAAGCTCCTTGTGGCAAAATCAAAGTACAGTAGATAATTTAGAAAGCCAATATCTTTTTTGCAGAAAAATTCATGAGACATGCATCTGTTGGTATTTCTGTGATAAATCGTAAATAAGGTATACGGACCATAATAGATCATAAATTATATTTCTGCTGGACCAAGAATGGCTTAAACCAAAAGCCTAAAGCAGGAATTTTGTAGATATACATACATATTTCTCAAGCTGTAACACCCTTTGGTGTTTGTATGCAGCATCTATGAAAAAACGTTAGTTATACTGCGTTGCAGAAGTCTGACGATAATTACCAGAGACGATTTTCCAAGGCAAGAGAATAAAGGGGAATGCTATATCAGAAGCCACATTGCTATGTATAATAACAAAACCAACAGAGACAAATCCAAATTTCAAAAATCGAAAATCCGCTGAAAATCAGAATAAAATCATCCCTGAATTACCGAGGACATTATTGTTATCTTGTATGGAACAACCGGGACATCTTGAAGAATCGTTCGGTCTTTTATGGTCTGGATATTTGAATTAACAGTTTCCAATTATTCCATTACACTTACCTACTAGTTGCTCTGAAGAAATTCTGTATAAGATAGTACAATACAAACAATGGTACGGCAGCAATTATGAAATATGGTGTAGTTATACTGTTCACAACTACAGCACACAGTGATGTAAATACACAGGCAAGGAAAGACTCTAATGTACCAGGTAATTTCTGAAATTGTAAAATAAGGCTTAGTTGATCTACTATAGTACATCTACACACACAGAAAATTCCATTTACCCAAGTCCAATTTCTATAAAGCAATCGACTAAACTGAGACACAATGAAATTCATATCTTATAGATACCAGTTACTTTGAAGATGTGTTTCAATTTTTCCATAAATAAAGAATAATATTTTTTACAATTTACATATTTTTACATGCACACTGAAAGAAATTAAGAAAAATTCAGAAAAAAATATCTTTTCCTTATTTTTTCAAATTCCCCATACTGTATTTTTTTTTAACTTTACTAACATTTTTGCCTTAACTTGTCTAAATACTTATCTATTAGTATTAACTTGTCTTAGTACCTAATCTACTCATCTTAACTTGTCTCAGTACCTACTCTACTCATCTTAACTTGTCTTAGTACCTAATCTACTCATCTTAACTTGTCTTAGTACCTACTCTACTCATCTTAACTTGTCTTAGTACCTACTCTACTCATCTTAACTTGTCTTAGTACCTAATCTACTCATCTTAACTTGTCTTGGTACCTAATCTACTCATCTTAACTTGTCTTAGTACCTAATCTACTCATCTTAACTTGCCTTATTACTTGATTTACTTATCTCTACTTGTCTTAATACATGAATTAATTATCTTAACTTGTTAATACCTGATCTACTTGTCCAATATCATTAGAGAACCTGTTTATTATTCTCCCACTTGGATTAGTATCAAAGAACCTGAAAAATAAATTCAATGGGACCAAAGTTCTAATGTAAAATGTCTTTGTCAAATACCAATAATTGTACTGTTTCTTTAGCTGATATATACCAATATACATGTATGTAATTCCAAACTAACATTGATCAGAATATATTTAGTCCAAATATGTATAATATGCTGCACCTTATGCGCATGATATGCCGGTAGGAAAATATTTGTTTTTTTTTGCAAATTAAGTGTCATGTTCCTTTTTCAATGGCATAAAATATCTAAATTATAACACTGTAACAACAAACTTAATATCATCTTTGTGTAAGCAGGAAATTTTATACTTTTAAAAAACTGCTTATATTTGAACAGTCTAAATCCCATAACTCTGGAACGACAAAAGTGAAAATCATCAAAAAGTATACAGACCCTCCGACTACCATTTGCAAGAATGTGTAAAAGTTTGAAAAAAATAAGTCAAGGCGTACTGGAGTTAGTCCGCGACATGTTAAAAATTGCTTTTATTTGGAAGTCTAAGTCCCATAATTCTGGAACGACAAAAATTAAAATTGTCAAAAAGTATACAGACCCTCAGACCATCATTTGCAATAATGTGTTAAAGTTTAAAGAAAATCAGTCAAGGCGTACTCGAGTTAGTGTGCGACATGTGAAAATTGTTTATATTTGGACAATCTAAGTCCCATAACTCTAATTACAAATTGAAAATTGTCAAAATCAAAAGGGAGCTTTCTTCTGTCAATCCTAATGTTGTGTTAAAATTTCATGAGAATTGATTGAAGCGATTTGAGTTACAGTACGAAGTGTTGACGGATGGATGGACGGATGGACGGACATTCAAGGGCGTATAAAAATTACTGGTACAAATTCCTGTTTACAATCTAATTCTATTGAACTACACACCCAGGCAAAATGCCTGACTATAGATCAAATGAATTTTGATTGGTCAGAACTTGACCCAACTGAATGGAGCTTACTCCAATTACTATAGTCTTTCAAGAAATGGTGCAAAATATGAACTCACCTTCCTGGAACATGCAGTATTGTATCTAACATTAAGGTGTGTAGATTCTTAGATGCTCTAATCCCAACAATAAACAATACTGCACCAGCTAACAGAGCACCAATGATTCCACATACAGACAATACAACATATATATTTGTGTAATGTTTATTGTCAAATGTCTGCAATGAAATAAAATGAAAATTTTGTCAAATAACAAATTTCGGTCAGACTTCTTTGTATTTATTTTGTACTTCTAATCGTTAAATGCTCCTTTCAACAGCTCACCATTTCCATTTATTGTCCTCGTATTCTCTGTATGAGTTTAGGCATTGAATTATTATTAATTAATGTGGTTTACCATTATGAGAAAATTTCTTGTGAAATAACAAAAAATATACATCTAATTTCCAATATTAAGGATGATCGCTGGTCTAATAGGAAATAAATAGGATTTGAAATAGGTGTTTTAGTTTGAGAGAACATATGAATAGTAAACAAATAAGCAAGAAAAAAAAATATGTTCATGTGCTCATTTTAGAGCTATAAAGCCTTGAATATTTGTAGGAAATAGGTTTTCTCTGGATTTTTCATTGTCTTTGCATTGGCAACTTCAGTCTCTCAAAAATGTATGAAAAAATTGATTCAAATACTATTTTAAGGTTTATATGATTGAATTATAAAAGAAAAAGTGGGGGTTCATGGGCAAAGTTTAAGAAATGGATAAACGCCGAGGATTCCGAAAATCTGACAAAAAGACCAAAACATGACCAGCGAGCATCCTTAACTTGACTGTTTCATCTTGAATAAAATGCTCCGCTGGGCGCAGCTAGATACGACCGCAGATGTCGAACCCTGAATAGTTGAGGCAATTATGAACACAACATTCAAGCTTGATACAATACTGAATTTGGATTGTGAATAAATATTTGACACAGCATAGGTTTCTGACACAGAATGAATGTTGTCTAAGAACTTAAAAATTTTTAATTTACCTATTCAAACCATATCAGTATTATTTGTTTTTATATATAAATCAGAAATAACCAATTTAAAATTTAAAATTGGGCACACATATCAATTTCTTGCTATTGCGCAATACTGTGTAATTGAAAATTTCTTCAAATATTTGACACATAATAGGTTTCTGACACAGAATAACTGAAATCAAAGAACTTAAAATTGGTCATATGATTTGAATTTATATTCAATTTTTTGCTTTTGTGTAATACAATATGCTGTGGAGAATTGCCCCCCCCCCAAAAAAAAAAATAATAATTTACCCCTTTTTTTAGCTTTTGTGCAATGTTGCAACGCTTATTGAAATAAAAACGCTTATTGAAATAAATATTTCAATAACCGGTGACTTTCAACGCTTATTGAAATATTTATTTCATTAAGCGTTGAATTGCAACGCTTATTGAAATATTGTTTCATTAAACGGCGCAATTGCAACCATTAATGAAATAATTATTTCATTAAGCGTTGGCTTCGCTGTTTCTCGGAAAACTGGACGTACATTTCCAACGCTTATTGAAATAACTTTAGTTACTGTTGGTTGGCTGGAGCATACAATGTAGTGGGGTTTAACTCCACTTTCGATATTTTTCAACTATTTCGTGAATACCAATTTTATTAGTTTTGGAAGCCTGACTAATGAACTGCCAATCTGATAAATTAGAAATAAAAGCTATGAATTGTGTGCACACCTTTTGCAAATACATAAAGCCGGGAATTAACTCTCACCTTACATATGATAAGCTACATAGTGTACCAGATCAACTATATAATTCAATCGACCTGTTTTAAATAGTTAGTCTTCATCTTAAATAAAGTAAAGAACAGTGCTACAACCAGTTTAGTAAGAAAAATTATTGTCTGAGACAAGAGACCTGTAGTTGAGAGTTTCGCGAACTTATTTGCAATCTTGGGTAGCGGCATTGTTCCAGACAAGGGACCTGCAATTGACAGCAGCGCGAACTTATTTGCAACCTTGAGTAGCGTCGTTCTAAAGCCAGACAATAAGTAGGCCTGGTTTTCTGCATATTGATATCTTTTAAAATATCAGCCGCGAGCCGTAATGTGAAGCATTTTGAGCGAGTCAGCGAAGCGAACGAGCAAAAATAATTCATATTACGTCGAGCGGTGATATTTTACAATATCTATGCGCAGAAAAAGCTAGATAATATATTTATCACGTTTGAAACTACGTTTTCGTCTATTTTTATTCGGCGGTAGACCTGATAACTAAACCGGAAGGTTGCATCAAAGTTATCAACGTTGGGTCAAAACATTCTGATGTCGGCGATAAGTTCGGGGCATCTCATATCAACGTCGAGTCAAATGTCTTTAACGTCATAGATGATCTGTGCTGCCCATAATTTAAGTCTTAGTGTACTGCTGAGCACGTAGATATAGACATAGAAATACGCGATAAACAATTTATATAGTAACTTGATGTAAATTATTATTGCCCTTTGATTGAAGACAATTTTGTTTCTTTTTATGACATAAGTACATTTAATCGCAAATATGTGTATCTTTTTATATCCTTATGCGAAAATGTTTTATTACATGAGATAGATTATCGGTCGAGCTGTCAGTACCCCAAAGTTAACCTGGGAGTATATCCGAATGCACCCAAATGAATGATAGATCACAAAGCATTAGGGAGATATATCAATGACCCGAATAATCAGAAGAATGTGTCCGAGTCGGGTGACTGGATTAATTGCGAACAGTTACTTCAGGTATGTTAGCACTATAACACTAAAAACTCCAAAGTCATGTTGTTTTCAGCGCTGGTGAGTGAAATGGTCATTTCATAAAAATGTAGAACTTAAAAGGAGATATTAGGTAATATCTTGTAATCTTAAAAAAATATTCTCAAATTATTTCATTAAGCGTTATGACATACAGATGCAACGCTTAATGAAATAAATTTGTGATACTTCATTAAGCGTTGCATTTCAACGCTTAATGAAATAAATATTTCAATAAGCGTTGAAAGTCACCGGTTATTGAAATATTTATTTCATTAAGCGTTTTTATTTCAATAATCGTTGCAACAGTGCAATACACTATGAAGTTGCACATTGACCCCCCTCCCAAAAAAAAAAACAAAAAACAATAAAATTTATTGTAACCCCCCCCCTTTTTTTTGCTAAAAAAAATTTGAAATTTTCTTTTTAATTTATGAAATATGAAATGAGAAAAAATTACCCCCTCCCCAATTTCTCATTTACCCCCCCCCCCCCAAATTTTGTTTTCAACCCCCCCCCATTTCTTTATACTTTGCAACCATAACAGCCCATTTAAATACACCATAACATATTAAAATAGAAAATGACATCATAGTCATGGATGGCAAATTTTAAATAAACATATTAAAAGCAGTTTAGATAAGATAAACAAAAAAGCTTCATCAGCACATTTTATATTGGCAAATTTCCAATGGAATTTGTTAATAATAAAGTTTTGATAACAGGGCACACATATCAATTTCTTGCTATTGCGCAATACTGTGCAATTGAAAATTTCTTCAAATATTTGACACATAATAGGTTTCTGACACAGAATAACTGAAATAAAGAACTTAGAATTGGTCATATGATTTGAATTTATATTCAATTTTTTGCTTTTGTGTAATACAATATGCTGTGGAGAATTGCCCCCCCACCCCAAAAAAAAAAAAATTTACCCCCTTTTTAGCTTTAATTTTGGACCCCGATTTGGACCAACTTGAAAACTCGGCCCATAATAAAAAAACTAAGTACATGTTTAGATTCAGCATATCAAAGAACCCCAAGAATTCAATTTTTGTTAAAATCGAACTAAGTTTAATTTTGGACCCTTTGGACCTTAATGTAGACCAATTTGAAAACGGGACCAAAAATTAAGAATCTAAATGCACGGTTAGATTCAGCATATCAAAGAACCCCAATAGTTCAATTTTCGATGAAATCAAACAAAGTTTAATTTTGGACCCCGATTTGGACCAACTTGAAAACTGGGCCCATAATAAAAAAACTAAGTACATGTTTAGATTCAGCATATCAAAGAACCCAAAGAATTCAATTTTTGTTAAAATCAAACTAAGTTTAATTTTGGACCCTTTGGACCTTAATGTAGACCAATTTGAAAACGGGACCAAAAATTAAGAATCTAAATGAACGGTTAGATTCGGCATATCAAAGAACCCCAATAGTTCAATTTTCGATGAAATCAAACAAAGTTTAATTTTGGACCCCGATTTGGACCAACTTGAAAACTGGGCCCATAATAAAAAAACTAAGTACATGTTTAGATTCAGCATATCAAAGAACCCAAAGAATTCAATTTTTGTTAAAATCAAACTAAGTTTAATTTTGGACCCTTTGGACCTTAATGTAGACCAATTTGAAAACGGGACCAAAAATTAAGATCCTAAATGCACGGTTAGATTCGGCATATCAAAGAACCCCAATAGTTAAATTTTCAATGAAATCAAACAAAGTTTAATTTTGGACCCTTTTGGCCCCTAATTCCTAAACTGTTGGGACCAAAACTCCAAAAATCAATCCCAACCTTCCTTTTGTGGTCATAAACCTTGTGTTTAAATTTCATAGATTTCTATTTACTTATACTAAAGTTATTGTGCAAAAACCAAGAAAAATGCTTATTTTGGCCCTTTTTTAGCCCCTAATTCCTAAACTGTTGGGACCAAAACTCCCAAAAACAATCCCAACCTTCCTTTTGTGGTCATAAACCTTGTGTTAAAATTTCATAGATTTCTATTTACTTATACTAGAGTTATTGTGCGAAAACCTAGAAAAATGCTTATTGGGCCCTTTTTTGGCCCCTGATTCTTAAACCGTTGGGACCAAAACTCCCAAAATCAATCCCAACCTTCCTTTTGTGGTCATAAACCTTGTGTTTAAATTTCATAGATTTCTATTAACTTATACTAAAGTTATAGTGCGAAAACCAAATGTCTTCGGACGACGCCGCAGACGACGGACGACGACGACGACGACGACGACGACGCCAATGTCATACCAATATACGACCGCAAAAATTTTGCGGTCGTATAAAAACAATACTTCAAGCTTTAATTGAAAGATGATTTTACAGACCTATAATAGTATCCCAATTCAATTTTACTTGTGGTAAATAAAGGTGATTTTTTTCATATTTCATAAAATATCAAGTGAAATTTCATTCAATTTGAATAATAAAAATTTTGTAAAAAAAAGGGGTTAATCAGAATACATTTAGTTGAGTTTAAAAACCAGAAAAAAATAAACCTAGTATGAACTGTCAACTAGAAGAACTTACTGGTGCTGTTATATTTGTGTTGTTTCCAAGTGAAGCAAATTCTTTCAGCTGTGTACTGAATTCAGTGGCATCTTCACTCCAAACTGACAGCCAGAAATTACTGCCGACTAAAACTGCATACTGGGCTATGTACAGCGTTAATACCAGGATAACATAACCCATTCCACAGGCTCTCATGTAATGTAGATAAACTACTAATGACACAGCTCCTTTTTCCTGATGTTCCTTCTTCACAAGTTTCCCATCATGCTCATCCTTATTTAGAGGTGATGCTGGTTAAGAAATTATGAAAAAATGTCATTAAATATCTGTTTTCTAATAAAAAGAACATAACTGCCGTGCCTTATGCATCTGATTGAACATTCTATTATTGATTCTAATGATGTGCTGTTCTTACTTTACAAATAAAAGTATGTTAAATTCCCAGTAAACTACGGAAAGCATGTACTTGACATTTTCGTCGTCAACACTTACAAAAATAACTAGATAAATGTGAGAAAATTGTAAAAAATACGGCAACCATTGGACTTTCTACACTTCAAGAAATAAAATCTAAGTAAAGATACTTTTATTTTTTTTCAAAGTTATTAATTATATTTTATATCCTTTTGAGTTAAATTTGTTTGCAATGGCTGTCAATTGCTCTACTGTGCTGCATCAAAATTTCTATTTATTATTTGTTATTTGCTTAATACGTACATCTCATCCATGGTTGACCCTCATATCTCCATCAAATTACGTACACATTCTTAATTGATGATTCAGAGACTTCTCATGTCAAGAAATTACATTATCAGATTTGAAATAAATATTTTGAATAACTTCAATAAACAAAAAAATCTAATAATCAACCAGTGGTCATATAAAAAATATAGAAGTAAAGTTTTATGATTTGCAGTTCTTCCCATGACCAATTGAGAGCAGAAGTTCAGATGGTTTTAGAAAGAATTACATAAACTATATCTAATCCAAACACTAAATATATTGTTTAAGTTTTATCAGATAGAGGGGGTGGACAGAGGGATATCTTTCTCCCTTCTCCCTCCCTATCTCTCCCCCATATCTCCTGCCTCCTGCCCTCTTTATCTCTCCTCTCTTCCACACTCTATTTGAATCCCAATGGAGGATTTTGATTCCAATGTCACAGACCCAAATTCAAAGATAGACAACAGAAATAGCATTTTTGTAATGAATTTTCCATGATGTCAATTTGATGAAAAATCTTCTTTTAAGTCATTTTAGGATCATAAAATATTTTTACTGTGGTTTTTTTTATGTTAACACTACCACATGTTTTTATCCCCCTTCTCCCTCCCTGTGTCTTCCTTCCCCAACTCCTCTCCATTCATCCAGTCTCCTGGTACCCTGTCCATCCCTTCAAGATATGTCACACTATATACAAATCCAGCTTATGAATGGTAATTCCTGATATGATTGGATATATAATAGCTACCCTCTGAATCTTTCTCATACTCTGGAATGTCGGGTTCATGTTCCTTAAATTCTATGGCTGTCTCTTCTTCCTCTTCCATATATGAAAACTGTGACAGCTGTCTTCCCAGTGTGTTTGAACTTAGAGACTTAAAATAAAAATCAAAGCACTCTATTACTGAAGGAAAGGTGAAGAACTTTGGTGTTTACCAGTTTTTCTGGACTTCATATGAAGAAAAACATAAAAACTTTGATGCTCAAGTCTTGATTGAAAGCTGCTTTAACATTGCAATAGAGTCTAAAACTTGCTGGTTGAAAATTAACAAGGACAAGGTAACAATATTGTACATTTTGCTATAGAATACTATTTCTATTATATTTTTAATTTTAGCGAAAGAACAGTGTTCCAATGTCCCGCACAGGGGTCATGCTGGGCTTTTCCAATGTCACAAAATATGCTATTTTTTATTCAATTTGGCAAAAATATTTGGCGAAAAAATTGAAAGTGGCGATAAAAATTATAGCCCAGTAATGTTTTTGGCAACAAATTTTTTACCACCTCCCCCCCCCCCCCCTCAAAACTGCAGATTCTGAACAAGAATTTTTTGCCAAGGGATGATATGAAAATTACAAGTACTAATCACTTGGCATTTACAGTCGAACTTTGGCAGCTCGAACTCAGATTTCTCGAATACAGCTGATAGCTCGAACAGTTTTGAAGGTCCCGTCAATTTCCTCCTAATTTTCATGTTAAAAAAAAAAACAGTTTCTCATACATCCATTTCTCGAAAAGTAGAACAAAAAGTTTGGTGCCAACAATGAAAGAATTGTGTATTTTACCATTAAAAGCTCGAACTCAATAATTACGTAAATGGACAAGCAAGAACTTAATACTTACGGTTGTGATAAAAATAGATTAGTCTGACAGGTAAATATTTACAGTTCGATATAATTAAGACGTTATAATTTGTTAACTAGTAATTAACCTGTTTAATTTTAATTAAAACACATTTCATCGTAATAATTAGTTCTATTAATTGTATATGGTATGGCACTAGAAATTTTCCGTAATTGAAAAAACTTCAGTAACTCGACGGTCCCTTTGAGTTCGAGCCATCAAAGTTTTACTGTGCTTCTGGCCAAGCAAAAACAAATTCCCTAAATAAACAGATAAATTCTTGAAGCCATTAATAAAGGCAAGTTGTTTACTCCCTTTGATATTCTTACAAAATAACATAGAAAATTATTTGTGATTTTATTATCAGGTAAATTAAGCATCATTTTCAATACCACAAAACACCTTGTATTACCTGCACAATTCTACGTTTTTAAGGGTTTTGGAAAGGTGAATATGTATTATACAGTACTAAAGGTTCTAGGGAATTTTTTCACAGCTGGCCAGATAACATTTTCAACGACACAGGGAGGGAAAATGCCCACAATCGAGGGGAAAACTGTTGTTCTTACATCTTTACATGATTATATTTATAACTTGGTCTAGAAATAAATAGATGCTTAAAAATGTGTTTTGGTCTATCTTCGTACATATTATCTGTTTTTATGATATTGTTTTCAAATAAAAATAAAAAAAAATAAATTAAGACTGTTCTATAGTACCAGTACCCAAATGGGAATTTGTATTTACCTTTGATGACAGACAAGGTTTGCAGTTGAAGAAACAGATTTTACACCTGATCTAGCTTTTTCACTGAGATTCCAGGTAAAAAAATGGGGTGCAGATAATACAATAATTATAATGTATATGATAAAATACAAATATACCATTTATCATGCCCTGAACATTCTTTTTCAGTCTCCATCATGCTAATAATTTTCATAGACACATGCTTTATAATAAAATCTTTGTAATGATGGTGCATTGTAGTTTTCTTTAATGAAATGTTCCAAAAAAAGTGTGTAGAGTCCCAAATTTTCATTGATATTGTAAACTATAATTGTTCCTAAACAAATACCAAAGAATTTCTCTCAAAATTATTGTAACTGGTATTTGGATTTCTGGATTATATTTTATGCCATCAAATCTCAGTACACATGCACTTTTAAAGAATCCTCCATAAATGATAATAATGTTATTATTCACCAGAAAATAAGAAAACAGTTTTACAAAAAAGCAAAAAGCAATAAATGGCATATTACCAGAATTTCATACGTAAATAAAATCTGAATAACTTAATTATAAACTTTAAACACATTTCACTCCACAACTTTTCAAAAAGTTGAATGAGAAAAAATACTTTGAACTCTTTCTTTTGAAAGAAACAGTCAAGAATGAAGTGTGGACAGTTTTCTTAGGTTCTATCTTGCAATATTGCTACACATCCATTTCACTTGGACTAAAGAGATAAACTTACAACTTGACATGTGTATTCTTTCTCATACAACAGTGTGTTAAAATTTTCACTCCGGCCATACTGAACTAATTCATATAATATCCCCACTCCCGATTTCCTTCCTTTTTTCCCCATGTAAATTTGCCCGCCTACAATATTTTAATAAATGTTTCGATGACAATATAAGAATTAGTTATCGTGGCCTTAGATACCAGTACAACAAATTTATTAACATAAACATGTTACCTTGGATGGACATAAATTTTCATTCTGTAAAAGTTTTATAGAAGTCTTTGTTTACTTTGGCTTATCTTAATACTTCTCAAAATTTAATTTAATTTTTTTTTTATTGAATTTGAAATACATGTAATTAAATGGTCAAAGTAATAAATTAACAGAAAAGTGAGCATTCAGAAAACAGCACTGTTGCATCCTATCTGTTTGTTTATGTCTTAAGCCTTCTACTGATTCAATTAAGAACTTAATTTATTGTTTGATCTATTAATTTCAATGAAGCGTTTATTATAACCAACTTGATATTGACAACATAGACAGTCTATGGTATATGTTTTTTGTACTTACAATCGATGATTGATGATGCAGTTCACTTATACTGGGATAGCTGTGTTTTCTCCCGTCCAAAGTCGGACTTCCAACTTTAATCTCACAAGAACTCTCTGATGGTTTTTCACTTTCTCTGGATACATATAATAATACATGTATGTATAAGTAAGTAACAGATTTTTTTATCACATGTATATAGACTAGATGTTTGACTTTCATTAGCTAAATGAATAACCTTCTCATTGTAAGAAGTATAAATGAAAGTGTTTATCCTTCAAGAATCATATCCCGTTTACTTTACCTAACTGGATTTGATATGATGGTAGTTTAAGTCACAGAAGTCAAGACAATATGGATACAAAACAATAACACACAAAGACAATAAAGTCTTTCCTTTACAAAATATTTACGGTAATTAAAACAAATCAATCATACAATTAAGGATAGACAAAAAAATTAAATGACATATTACATCCAATATTCAATTATTGATAAATATTGTTTCACACAAGAAATTAATTTTACAATGAAATATTCTTTTATTCCTTATTTGGATCAATTTTCATTATAAAGGTTCCCAATTATAATATTTTCTGATTATGCTAATCTTTGGGTGATTGTAAAGTAGCAAGAGAAAAATATCATGCAAGTTATACTAAAACAACAGTTTTATTCACCTTAAATTGACAAATCATAATACAAACATGATTTTGATAACCATTAAAAATGAGTCGGTAGCCATTTCACTGTGTTTACTAAAGAGCGGACAAATCTGGACTTTGAAAAGAAGAATTCCATTTCAAAGTGGAAAAAAATCAGGTCTGATTATATCACTGCGAGAAAAAAACAGTTTTGCACAACTAAATGAGACAGTGGTTCTCCAATCCACAATAAGGTTCAATCTTTATAGAAAGAAATTTTACAGATGAATTATAAGACTTTCCACTTCGTGTGTTAAAATATTAATAAAAGTAAAACATGAAAGGAAAAAAATGATTCTTGTCAAATTAGCAAGACTCAGTTTTGTATTAATGCAAGTTTGCAATATGAATTAAGACCTGTTTACTGTTTGAAATGACTGGGTTTGTATCTTGTTAATGACATAAATTTATTGTGACAGAGAGATTTCTCTTTAGGAACTCTGAGGAAATATGATGAATCAGCAGATTGCATTCTGACTATTATGTCCTTACAGACAAACATTTATCAATAACAAAAAAATTCTGATATCAACTTTGAAAATTTATACCATACTCAACTTCTGACACATTAACGAAAACTGATATATTTAAAATACTGCTGTTCCCAAAAGTCAATGTGACTCTTTGACAAAATTTAATAAAAAAAAAAAAACATCTCTTTTAATTTTTACTATGTGACTGAAAACAGGAACATTTTTAATGAGCAACTTAACAGCTACTAATTTTTATCATGTCCCTAAAACCCTAGAAACAGGAATTTATTTCTGTCATTTTTGTAATACTGGTCCAAAATATCAACATTCTGTTAGAGAGTGAATGGGTTATTATTTTGGATTTTTTTTATACATGCAGGAAAATGCAATGGAAGGTGAGCATGTTCACCTGCATTTTGTTTAGGTGTGTTTCACCATTAATATTTGAAATTGCTGAAAAAAATGAAAAAAATTGGCTGCATGCCATATACATATTAACATATATTTTCAACACAATGCCACACAAAGAACTAGAGATTTTGTGTCTGTAAGACATGGATGCCCTGTCCTCCTGCACATACAAATTCCTGTCCAAATCACCGTAATAACCCTAATTATTAGACGGCCTAATTATTCAACACTTTTGAAAATTCAAGGAAAATTGAATTTTTTGATAACTCTATTTTTTCGACAATTTCAAAATTGTCAAAGTTACGATCGTTGTTCTCAGGTGGTGACAGTCAGTAATTTTAACTTCTTAGGTAAGTTAATTACTTTCAGTCCTCATCGAGTGTTTATTTCGTCTTACTAAACCATTTAAACTATCTATCTTAATAAATTTGATTGAAACAAGATTGATTTTTAAGTAAATTTTATTGAATTTTTCCTACCTGGAAGTTTACTTTTGAAAAGAAATCCGAAACGAGTTCAGAACAGAATTGTGTATTCACATTTCTCAGAGAAATAAATTAAAAAAAATTTCAAATGAAAGGAATAATGTTTTTACAAAACAAATCCTCTTATCATTGTTTATAAGAAATTTAAAAGTAATAGTTATAATATGTTCTGAAAAGACGATGAGACTACAAATGTAACATGTGTTGTAAAAATCATTTGTGAGATGCTCCAAATCCAGATTGTAAAAATAATTTGTGAGATTTTCACATATTAGTCAACAACATGGCGGGTCATTTGAAGTTTGCTACTGTTTTCGTCTTCAACATTAAATTAACTATTAATTTGAAGGTACAAAAAGATAAATCATGAAAGCAAAATCAAATAACAATACAACAAGTATGAACCATTATTTTGATTGCCTATTCTTAAAGTAAATTGACCAGGTCAATCATATGGTGTAAAAAAATGACAAAGATGTGGATGGAAATACGAAAACTTTGTTTTTTCGACAATTTCCAATTTTCCTAAAAAATAGGTGTATTTTAGTGTCAAATAAATAGAGTAAGTACGGTACGGAAAATTTTCAGAATTATTTTAAATATATCCTGCTTAAATTAACTTTTACCACATTAAAAATAGTGAATCCAAAGTACTAAATTCTGTTTCTGACACAAGAACCCAAACACTAAAATTTAACGGAGTCACTTTAATGCAAAAATTTAATCAAACTCCCTCTCCCATAAAATGTACGTTATAGTGATGTAGCTCAAATGTAGATGAGCTGTGTTGTTCTATATAAGATGACTGTAACTGTGAAATGTCATACATGTAAATACATTACCATAGGTTCTTTAATACTAAGACTAAATGCAAAAATTTAATCAAAGTCACTCAAGCATAAAATGTACGTCATGGTGACTCAAATGTTAATGAGTTTGTTGTATTATACATGTATAAGATGACTGAAGTGAATTCACTCAAGCATAAAATTTAAAGGTGGTGACTCAAATATTGTGGAGTTGTGTCGCTTAATATAGGATGACTGAAATATCATCAATATAGTACCATATGTTCTTTAACGTAAAACCAAAATGCAAACATTTTATAGTGGATTTCTAGGATATGAAATTAAAGGCAAAACTTAACCAGAGTCACTCCATGCATTACATGTAGGTCAAAGTGACCCAAATGTTGTTAATATGTGTTCAGTGTCATAAGAGGATTGTAGTGGTATAATATCATTGATATATCTCCACCGCTTTCTAGCAATAACTTAACCAAGCCGCACAGACGTACGCATGGACAAGGGTAAATCCAGTTTCTTGGGTGGGGCATTAAAATATACATTTGTATTTATAAAGACTTCAAAGTTTCACCTGCTGTATTTTCTGAATCTGTAATACGTGTAAGAAAGAATATGACAGACAAATTTCTACATAAACACACACAATGCTCAGTACAAAATTTCAAAGATCTGAAACATTTTATCCTCAATGTCGTCTGACAAGAGTTGCATGTTTATTTTAGGATAGATATTTGTTGTTACATCTGATGACTTTTTGAAACCATTGTTTTTGGGGCCATTTTATATTTGTCATGCAGTGGGGCTGCTTTTCCTTGTTGAAGAATCCTAGATGTAATTTTTCCTGTGGTCAGTTCTAGGGGATGTTGTTTCACTGATGCGTACCCTTGTAGATTTTTTTCCAGCCTTTTAAAAATTTTCTTCGTAAGATATCCGAAACATAAATGATCACCTGATTCTTTCAAATGTCCTGGATGTTCCGTACAGCGTAAAGGCAATTGCCATCCTAATTATCACCAAACTTTGGAAACATGATATACTTATTTTCATCGATGTCGCATTCAAAAAATGAACTGTGTGTCAACTTGAGAAAGATATAACTATGTAAATTCCTGCTTTAAAATTAAGTTAAAGTTATTTTAGGTAAAAATGTAATATAATTTACATATACTTTAAGTACAACTGATGAATCCAAGTTCACTGCATTTTTTTGCTTTATAAATTGCACAGTATATAAACTGTTCAAAAATGGAAAGTACCGATAATCCTTACAATTTTAAATACAAACATACTTTAAGGTTTTTTTTTAATGTCATGCACACATGAGAGAGATTCTTACAATGTAGTTGGTGCAGACTAAGACAAAACAAGTTGATCAAATATAAACAATGTTAATCGACATCTTTTAGCCAAGAGTTCTAAATTTTTCTAACTAGAGTCATATGAATTGTATAACAATATGCAAACCTGGCTTCTGCTGCAGAAGCTTCCCTTAGGGCTTTTCTCCAAGATTCATAAAGTTCAGGATCAACCTTTTTCACATCGTTTAGTTTCCCTTGATATTGCACACTACCCTCTTTCATAACAATAATCTGTCAAAAGAAATACAGGAACCATAAAGTAGAAATAAATGTGTATTCTGTGGCATGTAGTTTGTGGCATCATCACATACATGTAGTTTGTGGCATCATCACATACATGTATTCTGTGGCATCATCACATACATGTAGTTATCAGAAATGTCAGGTTCTATCTTAAAAATATTATACTTTTAAGAATTTTACTCTCTATTTGTGTATTATAATGAAACCAGTCCATAAAATGCTATATGGACCGGCTGGAAATTATATTGGACTGGTGGGCAGGGTTTATTTTTATTGACAGCCTCATTCCAGATTCCTTTTATCATGTTAATTGGAAAAGTATAATATAGCGAATAGTTGAATGCTGCACTTCGGTCCATATAATTTTTCGGGACGACCTACCAGTCCATATACTACCATATGACCCTCCGTGCAATTAACTATTACCTAAATAATCTTTTAAATTAACTATGATACCTTATAGTGGGAAATTTTCAATTATTTCAGCACAGTATTGGAAATCGAAAACTTTTTTTTGCTTAACATTATTTGGAGCAATTCTTTCAATGGATTATGTTATAATCGGCCAATATCCCTTAGTTTACATTAATTTATAATACATAAATCCTTAAATATTATTTTCATACCATTGCCAAAATACTAGCAAATGAGATTGTGATGACCTCATGGATATAAAACTTACATGACTAGCATAACTAAGGTACTGTATTTGATGTGTGGCCAGAATAACAGTTCTCTTCTTCTTCAACATACGATTCATAATGGCTTCCTCAAAAACATGTTTACCAACATGGGCATCTAAAGCAGAAAAAGGGTCATCCTGAAAAAAATTATGAGAGATAATAAAATTAAGTACAATATCCTCACAGAATTATACAAGTATCTAAACAGAACAAAAATGTTTCTTATATTTGGTTATTCACCAATAAATCATGGTTTGGACCAGACATGTGGCAAACTAAAGTGTATTCATTGTTTACTTGTTGATACCCACACAATTTTTATAGAATACCTTTCGATATATCTATCCATATATACAATACATTTATGTACATATACCTTAGGTATAGAGTAAAAGCCTACAGTAAAAACCCAACAGAGTTTGTGAAACAGTAAATTGATGTAAAAAATATGTAGAACTGCTGCATACCGTAAACCGGGACATTTTGGTTGTGGTAATATTTTCGTTTATTTGGCACCTATTACAAATGTGCCAAAATTAAACATGCCAAAATAAAACAAATCCAAAACAATAAACTTCCAAAATAATTTCACATTCTTTTTGGAAAAGTTATTAATAATGATTACAGTTGCAAATGCCTTGATTAATATTAATTTGGCAAAGCTAAACTGTCATAATCATATTTGTCAAGGAGCCTCGGTGGCCAAGTGGTCTAGGTAGTTCGTCATGACTGCAAATGATCACTAGCCTGTCAACACTGAGGTGGTGAGTTAGAATCTCACCTGTGGCAGGGTGTGTTTGACTCTGATCTTAAGCTTAGTAGTGCAGGACATCAATATAGTGATTGCCAAAACAACTTTATTGTACTGCCGGTTATGGAACGCCATAGCTGTTCATATTTAGTATACGCTGTGATCATTTAATTATTTTCAGCGGTTTTTTCTTGATTATGAGTGGCCTTTTTATTATGTTCAGTAGTATAACAAGTATGTTGAGCAGTAACATCATAATGATCAGTAGAATAATCATTATATTGTGCAGATCTGGTATTATATTCAGCACTTTAATCAATATACTTAGCAGTTTTGGCTTTATGTTCAGTAGGTAAATTATTCTATTGAGTAGATTTGTCTTTATATTCAGTACTTTTGAAAATATCTTCTGTGGACATATTTTTATATTATGTAGATTTCTCATTATGTTGACTACAGAAACCGAAATATTCAGTGGTCAAACACTCTTTATAATCAGTACTGTTATCATTATGTTGAGTGAAATAAATATTATGTTCTGTAGACTAATAATTATGTTCTGTTAAATAGATATTATGTTCAGTACAAAAAACTTTATGATCAGTGGTCAAAATGTTTTATGTTCGGTTCAAAAAATATTATACTAGGTGGTTAATCAATTATATTCAGTGCTTTTTTCATTATGTGGTGGTGGTAAACTTCCGAAAATAACCGAAAACATACGAAGCCGGACATTTTTTTCGGGTTTATTTTCATACTGTCATAACACCGTTGCGACAAAAGCTGCCTCAAGAGAACCTCTCCACAATTGGGGAATTCTTTGGTTATACTCAGTACTGTCGTATCTAAGTCATGATCGGAAACTAAGGAAAAGTTCTGTTTGCTCAAATTGTAAGCTCTCATGTGTCGGTAGAGCGTGCTTTCCGATAAATTGAACATTCCACTTATGTCTTTGATCTTAAAGTCTATCTCTAACAAAGATTCTAGTGTCTCCTTCAGAATGATAAATTTGTCATTATGTTCCAATACAATGTCACTGTAATGGCAGCACATGATTCTCAACTCCATCATCTTGGCACGGCTACTAAGACCTAGTTCAAGGAAATCTTTCTGAGACAGTTTAGAAATAATGTCCGGAGTTATATTTTCTCTTTCAAAATTCTGCTTCAAATTATTCAAACCAGCTCTTTGGAGAATTTCATCCATTTTAAAAACCAAAACATCAACAACCCTTTGGAAAAATATGCCAACAAAATTGCCCGACTTCGTTTCAACTCGGAATATTTCGGTTTTACTTACCCGAAGTCTACCACCACCACATGATGAAAAAAGCAGACGACATGTTATGACAGTATGAAAATAAACCCGAAAAAAAATGTCCGGCTTCGTATGTTTTCGGTTATTTTCGGAAGTTTACCACCACCACATAATGAAAAAAGCACTGAATATAATTGATTAACCACCTAGTATAATATTTTTTGAACCGAACATAAAACATTTTGACCACTGATCACAAAGTTTTTTGTACTGAACATAATATCTATTTAACAGAACATAATGATTAGTCTACAGAACATAATATTTATTTCACTCAACATAATGATAACAGTACTGATTATAAAGAGTGTTTGACCACTGAATATTTCGGTTTCTGTAGTCAACATAATGAGAAATCTACATAATATAAAAATATGTCCACAGAAGATATTTTCAAAAGTACTGAATATAAAGACAAATCTACTCAATAGAATAATTTACCTACTGAACATAAAGCCAAAACTGCTAAGTATATTGATTAAAGTGCTGAATATAATACCAGATCTGCACAATATAATGATTATTCTACTGATCATTATGATGTTACTGCTCAACATAATTGTTATACTACTGAACATAATAAAAAGGCCACTCATAATCAAGAAAAAACCGCTGAAAATAATTAAATGATCACAGCGTATACTAAATATGAACAACGGAAGACAGCTATGGCGTTCCATAGCCGGTCGTCGATATATTGAGCACTTCTGGTAATTCCATTCAGTGCAGGTCATCACTATATAAGTTTTTGGGTATTAGACAATGAAATCAATCAGACATATTTATATTTAGTTGATCTTATGTCAGAAAAGGGATTTCCCTATAGAAAACAGTTTTTATTGGTCAATTCCAACATCCTATTCTAAAATTATTTTGATGACAAATGTTGACCTCGTAGTTTGTTTACATTGAGTTTAAAACAATGGAAGTAGTCAAAGAAGGTAGCGGACAGTGACACGTTTTTAGAGAAGGTTAACCCTGAAAATCAAGATTTTGTAAGAGCAATTTTTATTAAGGACGATTCTGAAGAAGAATATTTAGGTTTTGATGAAGATGATTCAGAAAATGATGAACAAATCACACTGTTTGAGGATACCTGGATATGTGGAAACCTTGATACACATGCTCTTGCTTTCGACACTGAGAAGAAATTAAAAACTTTGATTTGGGAGAAAATCCGGAGATTATTGATTTTTTCGTTAATTATTGTTGAAATTTCATAATAAATTAGTTGAAAAAACAAATCCTATGCTCAAGATTTTTTCCATTCGAGTTTGAGCAAGGAAACAACAAAAATCAATGCCACACTCGTAGGAATTATGCATGTTTACTTTGTACAGCTTTTTATAATTTTTTCTCTGAAAGTGCCAAAATTAAACACAGTACTGGCACAAAGTGGCAAATTTTAACACCCATGTTTTCAGCAAAACCAACAAATTATCCCTCATGCCAAAATATCCCGATTAACAGTACCAGTAATTTATGAAATTTAAGCAGACATTCTGAGAATAGAAATTTCTGGCATTTTCATGTTAGGTGTTCTATTCTAGTACAAAACTTAATGAATTAAGTTCTTATTTAGTGTAGATTTTATAAATGACTATATTAAAATTAGTTTGTTTGTTTGGTTGGGGTTTTACGACGTTTTCAGCACATTTGGCTATTTCGCGGCAGCCACTTTTTATTGGTGGAAGAAGCCAGTGTACCCGGAGAAAACCACCCACCTTCGGTAGGAAAATTGGCAATCCTTGTCAATTTACATCGGAGTCGAACACACCCCGCCACAGGTGAGATTCAAACTCACAACCCCAGTGTTGACAGGCTAGTGATCATTAGTAGTCATGACGAACTACACTAGGCCACCGAGGCCCCCATTAAAATTGGTATGATAGAATTAATATTTAATGTATCAAATAAATCAAGAACATGAAAACTTCTTTATTAACCAGTTCTTTCTATTCCAGTCTAGGACCCTGTATATTCTTGGTTGTCACTTGTTTACTCATTGGTCAGTGTTCAATATGGAAACTGAGTTATGTAAGAATTTTGTTAATTTTTGTTCAATTGCAAATCTCAGTATTACTGGGGAGTATTTAATGCTTGTCTAGATCTCATTGTGTGGACTGTTAGCCACTTTGATTGTCACTGTATGTTATTAGTCTATGACCATGCTTGTTCTAATGGGATGTTGTCTCACTGATAAACTATCATATTTAATATATAGTTAAAGGATGATTGCTGGTCTAATAGGAAATAAATAGGATTTGAAATAGGTGTTTTAGTTTGAGAGAACATATGAATAGTAAACAAATAAGCAAGAAAAAAAAATGTTCATGTGCTCATTTTAGAGCCATAAGGCCTAGAAAATTTGCAGGAAATGGGTTTTCTCTGGATTTTTCATTGTCTTTGCATTGACAAGTCTATCTCTCAAAGATGTATGAAAAAATAAAAAGGATTTCATAAAATTTTGTCAAATACCATTTTAAGGTATATATGATTGAATTATAAAAGAAAAAGTGGGGGTTCATGAGCAAAAAATTTCATGTTTAAGAAATGGATAAAACCCGAGAATTCCGAAAATCTGACAAAATGACCAAAACATGACCAGCGAGCATGCTTAATACCATATCAAAGGTTTCCATATCTTACCATTATTACTGTGTCAGCTTTAGAGTACAGTGCTCTGGCAATACTTATCCTCTGCTTCTGTCCTCCACTTAAATTTATACCCTGAAATACAAGTACATTTGTACCTACACATTAATCATACGTGAAAAGGTATAATTTCAGACATTGTTAGCATTCCAGTGAAACAGTCTGTAATTTCAGGTCCATGAACAAACCTCAGTTATGCTTCAATAGTCATTAATATGTTTGACACGACCACATTCCATATGTTCCTTTTATATTTTGTATAAAATGCAGAAGTCAGAAATGTGTGAAAGTTCTGTGCTTTTATAATCCTATGAAATTAATTAATTTATAAAGCATTTGATTCTTAAAATTATTTAGTTACATGTATATATCAAAACCAGAAATATTCCATTAAATGAAAACCACACACATATGTAGTCAGTTTTTTTAATATTCTTATGCTTAGTTAAAGAGTGATAAGTGAAATCATAGTTACCAGATACAATCATGGTTGTTGAGTTTTATTGAGATATAAAACATAATTCGTCAGAACCATGTAATTACATGTATAAGCCAATTAAAACGAAGAATTCTCCTGGAACTTACATTTGATCTACTTATACACTTGATTCTCATTATCTCAATCTCAATTTACATGTTTCTCAAAATTTATGATATCCAAATCTCAAACTTATTTGTAGACTCACTTTATTTAGTTTTGAAAAATTCCTGTTATAAAAAAATAACTTTGACAGTCCTTTCAATTTTGAGATAAGAAGATTAGACTGTACAGACCTTTTCACCTATCTCTGTCATATCCCCTCCAGCTAACATAGCTATATCTGGTTGTAAGGCACAAGCATTTAGTACGCTTTTGTATCTGTAACAACAATCATTTTCCATGTAATCATAACACAATATTGTTTTAAAGTAATAAAGTTACTGAATTCAGTGAGCAAATAACAAAAAAATTCTTTGACTCCTTTGCTTTGCCCTTTGAAAAATATTTGGTACGTAGTATGATAAAATTTTAGCAAACGTCTCTTCATAAATAATACTTGAGGGTTGTCTAAACTAAATGTAAAGTATAAGCTGTTGTTTTCAATAATACTTTGGATGACAAAGCTTTTTTTTATTGCATAAGTTGGCAGACTTATGCCCTAAAAATTCATACAAGTTCTCTTTAATCTTAGTTTTTGAAATATTTTTTGATTGATAGGAGTAAAAATATCCCCTAAAATTTTCAGATTCCCATTACAATTCTATCTGATGTAATTATTATGGAACGGACAGTAGTCTTTTTTCTACTTACAAGGATCCTCAGATAGAATAATCTTAACCAACACTTCCTAACATTTGTATACAATTTTGACCTTAACTCTCTCTTGAACTCAGTATAATTATTAAGAACTCAAATATCTACTTTTTTGAAAAATTTTATTGTAACTTAAAGTTATAACTTGGACAAAAACCAAAGTTTACACTATCAAAAGCAGTAAATACTCGACATTTTCTTAAAATCTTATATTCAACAACCTGAAGTTTTGAGAAAAGAAGCTTAAAATTTCCATGCTTCCTTCTGGAAAGAGGTGAACTGAAACTACAAAGGGATGGATAGACATGTAAAACATATTTCAGCATTTTTAAGGATATCACAGGAGATCCCATCACTGACATAAGGTAAGGGAGAAACATACCTTCTCCATGTATAAGGTAGACCAAACAAGGATATCACAGGAGATCCCATCACTGACATGAGGTAAGGGAGAAACATACCTTCTCCATGTATAAGGTAGACCAAACAAGGATATCACAGGAGATCCCATCACTGACATGAGGTAAGGGAGAAACATACCTTCTCCATGTATAAGGTAGACCAAACAAGGATATCACAGGAGATCCCATCACTGACATGAGGTAAGGGAGAAACATACCTTCTCCATGTATAAGGTAGACCAAACAAGGATATCACAGGAGATCCCATCACTGACATGAGGTAAGGAAGAAACATACCTTCTCCATGTGTAAGGTAGACCAAACAAGATATTATCTCTCAGTGTATCATGTAGTAACCAGGCTTTCTGTGCTGCATAAGCTACTTTTGATCCCCTAAAACATATTTAATACAAGAAATGTTTTTGTAGCATTTAGATGTAAATAAATCTTCATGTATATGATAGTATATAACTTAACCTAATTGCATTTTTCAACATAGAAATATCACAGCAATAACTTAAGTTAAATAACTAGAAAAGTTCATGTACGTATATATTTGTCAAAATTCTATCTTCCCATTCATAACTGCCTTGGTGGTCTCGTTGTAGCATGCTCGACTTGAGTGCAGAAGCTTGCAGGTTCGATCCTTGGCCGGATCAAACCAAAGACATTAAAATTGGTATTTGCTGCTTCTCCGCCAAGCATGCCGCATCTAGTACAAGCAAAGGACTGGTCGGCTAGGAGTCAGTATAATGTGTCTAAGTGGGGTAATACGTCTTCCTGCGGACTGTAACCTCGTGAGTTAACATATTAAAAATCTGACTCAATGGGTCGGTCTAGTACATGGCAAGGCTCATATTCATGTCATATCAACATGTTCTCGTCCTGATATGCACTTAATGGTTGTCACTGGTCGTTTAACAATAATTCATTCATCAATCTTTCCATTCAAGCTGCTAATGGAATTCATAATAATGAACTCTGATATTACAAATAACCTTATTAATATGACCAACTGTTTATTTTTTTTTCAAAGAAATAACTTACTTGCACCAGTCCACTTTGCCATTGACAGTCACCATTTCTCCTAACATGGCACTTAGTAATGATGTTTTTCCTGACCCTACCGAGCCAACTATTATTGTCAATTTTCCTGGAAAAATAATAGTCAGCAGAACTTAGAAATAAGAAATTCACAATGTTTAGTCTCTTGGGATGTTATTTCATTAATGCATGTCCCAAATCCTTCATTTTCATAAATCCTCTTTAAATCTTAAAACAAAATTTTTCTAAGACAGTTTTAATTTTTTATTTGGGTTTCATGAGCAGCTGGTTATATTACAGTTGGCATTTTTTATCAATGGTGTAAGAATAGCTCATAAATTTTAGGATTTAATGTGTATAATGTAATCTAGAAGAATTTATAATAAAATGCTCCGCTGGGCGCAGCTAGATACGACCGCAGATGTCGAACCCTGAATAGTTGGGGCAATTATGAACACAACATTCAAGCTTGATACAATACTGAATTTGGATTGTGAATAAATATTTGACACAGCATAGGTTTCTGACACAGAATGAATGTTGTCTAAGAACTTAAAAATTTTTAATTTACCTATTCAAACCATATCAGTATTTTTTGTTTTTATATATAAATCAGAAATAACCAATTTAAAATTGGGCACACATATCAATTTCTTGCTATTGCGCAATACTGTGCAATTGAAAATTTCTTCAAATATTTGACACATAATAGGTTTCTGACACAGAATAACTGAAACCAAAGAACTTAGAATTGGTCATATGATTTCAATTTATATTCAATTTTTTGCTTCTTGTGCAATACAATATGCTGTGGAGAATTGCCCCCCCCCCAAAAAAAAAAAAAAAAAATTTACCCCTTTTTTAGCTTTTGTGCAATACACTATGAAGTTGCACATTGACTCCCCCTCCCAAAAAAAAAAACAACAAAAAACAATAAAATTTATTGTAACCCCCCCTTTTTTGCTAAAAAAAATTTGAAATTTCCTTTTTAATTTATGAATTATGAAATGAGAAAAAAATTGCCCCCTCCCCAATTTCTCATTCCCCCCCCCCTAAATTTTGTTTTCACCCCCCCCCCCCCCCATTTCTCTTGATACTTTGCAACCATAACAGCCCATTTAAATACACCATAACGTATTAAAATAGAAAATGACATCATAGTCATGGATGGCAAATTTTAAATATGCATAATTTAAAAGCAGTTTAGATGAGATAAACAAAAAAGCTTCATCAGCACATATTCAAAATTTGAGATAAAAAAAAGAGTTATCCCTCTTTGTACATATTTTTATAATCATGTTGTCATATTTGCTCTAAGTCATATTTAATTGTTAGCAGTAGTATGTATGTTAGTATCATATAATTTTAAAATTTCTGATTTGTAAGTTTATTCAATATATATGTTTGGATTGAAGTCATTGTTGGGTGTTACTGAAGTTATCCTTTAATTGTAATGTAAATAATGTAAATTGGTTTAAATTATACTGATTCTTGCTATTGCACAATACTGTGTAATTGAAAATTTCTTGAAATATTTGACACATAATAGGTTTCTAAAACAGAATAACTGAAATAAAGAACTTAGAATTGGTCATATGATTTGAATTTATATTCAATTTTTGAATTCTTGTGCGATACAATATGCTGTGGAGAATTGCCCCCACCCCCCAAAAAAAATAATTTACCCCTTTTTTAGCTTTAATTTTGGACCCCGATTTGGACCAACTTGAAAACTGGGCCCATAATAAAAAAACTAAGTACATGTTTAGATTCAGCATATCAAAGAACCCCAAGAATTCAATTTTTGTTAAAATCAAACTAAGTTTAATTTTGGACCCTTTGGACCTTAATGTAGACCAATTTGAAAACGGGACCAAAAATTAAGAATCTAAATGCACGGTTAGATTCGGCATATCAAAGAACCCCAATAGTTCAATTTTCGATGAAATCAAACAAAGTTTAATTTTGGACCCCGATTTGGACCAACTTGAAAACTGGGCCCATAATAAAAAAAACTAAGTACATGTTTAGATTCAGCATATCAAAGAACCCCAAGAATTCAATTTTTGTTAAAATCAAACTAAGTTTAATTTTGGACCCTTTGGACCTTAATGTAGACCAATTTGAAAACGGGACCAAAAATTAAGAATCTAAATGCACGGTTAGATTCGGCATATCAAAGAACCCCAATAGTTCAATTTTCGATGAAATCAAACAAAGTTTAATTTTGGACCCTTTTGGCCCCTAATTCCTAAACTGTTGGGACCAAAACTCCAAAAATCAATCCCAACCTTCCTTTTGTGGTCATAAACCTTGTGTTTAAATTTCATAGATTTCTATTTACTTATACTAAAGTTATTGTGCAAAAACCAAGACAAATGCTTATTTGGGCCTTTTTTAGCCCCTAATTCCTAAACTGTTGGGACCAATACTCCCAAAAACAATCCCAACCTTCCTTTTGTGGTCATAAACCTTGTGTTAAAATTTCATAGATTTCTATTTACTTATACTAGAGTTATTGTGCGAAAACCAAGAAAAATGCTTATTGGGCCCTTTTTTGGCCCCTGATTCTTAAACTGTTAGGACCAAAACTCCCAAAATCAATCCCAACCTTCCTTTTGTGGTCATAAACCTTGTGTTTAAATTTCATAGATTTCTATTAACTTATACTAAAGTTATAGTGCGAAAACCAAATGTCTACAGACTCCGACGGACGACGACGACGACGACGCCAACGTCATACCAATATACGACCGCAAAAATTTTGCGGTCGTATAAAAATATTTATTTGTTGTCTGTAGTAGTATTAACCTTTAGAAAAAACACCAAATTACACAGTCCAGGTGTCATTAGACAATAATGAGATTATTCATTGATCAATTGGGATTATTTGTTGATAAATTGGGATTATTCGTTGATAAATTGGGATTATTCATTGATAAATTCAAGAATTTGCAATAAAATAAATCACCTGTTGGTATTTTCACATTTATATCTTTGAGGACTGGTTCCTTGTTTTCCAGGTCCCAGGAGAAGGAGCCACTATTGATTTCCACAGCTGTTCTGGCTTCGATCAGTGTCGTCTTTTCACAAATCTCATCCTCGTCCTCAGTAGATACACCACTAGTATGTCGCTGTCTGCTATTGTTGTCTTTAGCTTCATTTACTATAAGGCCTACAAGTCAATGTAATACCTATTTTTTTTACCCTGGGCTTATTAAGATAAATTGTACACCTAAATTTCAAATTAATATGTTTCATTTCAACAGTTAAACTACTACTGGTTCAGATCTCAGCAGACTGAAATACTAATAGGGGAAAATATTAAACTAGATGTAGTGGAGGCCTTTGTACAATGTTTTTAAAGGTTTTTCTGAGTATTATTAAATAATAACAAATTTAGACATATTGCCTTGCAGTCAAGCCATTCAGTATAATTTTAAGTACAATGTATTATAAAACATCTAATTATGCCATTAAAACTTTCTCTCAGTGTCACACGTCACTGTTGTTCTATCATTGATAACTCTACATTATACATAATATTTGTTTCCTAAATCTGTACCTGTTTTTGCAGGGTCATTTTGATGTCTTTCTTTCATCTCCATAACATCCTTCAGTGAAGCCTGACTATTCTGTCTGCTGTGGCTGGGTGATCTAGACAGGTTGCTCTCTAGGGAACTTTGACTGTCTGATCGATTGGCCTTGACCTTAGTTGTAGGGTTCCCTGTTCCATTGACATCTTCCACAACAACACCAACTTTAATTGTTTCTTTTAAAGGCTTTAAAAAGAAATAAAATATGTACAATTAACTGTTTTTAAACTTTTGTAATATATGTATAAAAAAAAATGTGTAAATCCTACTGCTTCATTAACATAACATTAAACCTATAGATTGAGTGTCTGTAAGACATGAATGCGCTTTCCTCCTGCAAACAGAATTCTCAATTATTTATGACGGGAAATCTTTTGAGAATTATTTTAAACATATGGAAATGAACATATCATGCTTACATTAACTTTTACCACATTTAAAATAATGAATCCACATTATTAATTTCTGTTCTAACATAAGGACCCAAAAGCTAAAATTTAATGTAGTCACTCGAGCATGAGATATAGGTCATGTAGACTTATATGTTGGTGATCTTTGTTGAACTAAAGAAGATGATTGTAGTTGTAAAACATTATTGATATATCATCACAAGATTTTTTCAAGAAATAGACTAAAATGCAAAAATTTAATAAATTTCTCTACCATAAAATGTAGGTCTTGCTGAGTCACATGTAGCCCATCTGTGTTGTACTACATGTATATAATGACTGTAATTGTGAAATATAATTTTTACACTACCATAGGTTCTTTAGTAATACACTTAAATGCAAAAATTTAATCAAAGTCACTCAAGCATTAAATGTAGGTTGTGGTGACTCAAATGTTGCTGAGTTGTATTGTACTATATAAGATGACTTTAGTTGTAAAATATCAATATACTACCATAGGTTCTTTAAAAATATACCTAAATGCAAATATTTTACAAAAAAACACTCAAACATTATATATAGGTCAAATGATGGTAAATATTTATTCATGGATGGGGCATAAAAAGCAAGTAACATTAAATAACATGTATGTTGTTATTTTTGCTTTAGTATGTTTCCTGGTTGTAGAAAAATAATGTTTATTTTAAATGGCTAATACGGGATGTGAATAACAAAAAAATCAATGATAATGAAATTCATTTGTCTTTGATATGTACACAGAACTGAAAATTAGTTTGTATGGAGGTCTCTCTTGTATTTGTATTTCAAGTTTTATATTTCAAATGCTACACATTTAAAGAAAATTTCTCAATTGCATTTTTAAAACATACATTTATGTAACAAGTTATTGAAAGAAAATGATAGATGTATGTCAATTGTCAGAACAACTTTATGACTTGCAATACTGTAGATTCATTTATTTCTGAGATTCAGTGAAAATTCATTGTTTCAAGAATAACAACTTTTTTTTGCAATCTTGGAATTCTCTACTGATAACATGGATGTACAATGTTATATGATTTTCTTTGAACAGCTAAATGAATGGTTACTTTGGTCTGACAAGAAGATCGGAAATTCATTTATAGTAAACTTTACAGATCTTAAGTTCAAATAAATTCCTCAATTACAAAAGTTAGTTACCTTATTGCCTTCTTTTGGATCAGTGCCAATGGTATTTGTAGTAAATTTATCTCCCGTGTTGAACCCCTCAGCATCTTCTGCCAGCAGATATGGTATAACTCGTTTGGCACTGACATTAGCATTGATAAAGGAGTTTATGAAAGCAGTAAATAAAATGGTCGGCAACCTCAGTACATTAAACAAGGCCAAGGTCGACAATGCCTTCCCAGCATCCAAAGGGGCATTTTCCATGTATGGATACAGGATAAACGTCTGAAAATAAACAGTAAATCTGTTGATAGCGTAATGTGATCACTAAAGTTTTGACCATTTACAAAAAATCAGAACAATAAAAGAGAAAATACTTTAAGACAATAATGACAAAATTAAAAAAATCACCAAAAAGTTTTGTTAACTTTCTAGTTACTGGTCCATGACAGAATTAACAGTTGTATTTGTTCAACTGTTTCTAGGGGGCCTCGGTGGCCGAGTGGTCTAGGTAGTTCGTCATGACTACTAATGATCACTAGCCTGTCAACGCTGAGGTTGTAAGTTCGAATCTCACCTGTGGCGGGGTGTGTTTGACTCCTATCTTAATTGACAAGGATTGCCAATTTTCCTACCGAAGGTCGGTGATTCTCTCCGGGTACTCCGGCTTCCTCCACCAATAAAAACTAGCCGCCGCGAAATAGCCAAATGTGCTGAAAATGGCGTAAAACCCGAACTAAGCAAACAATTTTTAGTATATTTGATAAAACTCACATTTATATTTAAATTGTCTTCCATCCACATGTATTTCACCATGTGTTAAATGTATTTGGAACAATTTTTCAATTTGTTTCATTTTTTTCTACTCCGTTGTGAGTGAAAATTAAATTTTCCATTAAAATTTTAGGATGAAATCAAAACACTTGTAGAAATGATTTTTTGTTTGTCCTGATTGTGCATGCTTTCATTAAGTCAACAAAAAAAAACCTTTATTTTTTAACATAATGCAATTTAAAAGTCAAGTGATTTTAAAATTGTTTACTTTTTTTTATAGAGAAATCAATATGACATCATGTAAGTTGTTTATAATATCGTTTGAAAATAAAAATTAAACATTAAGAAGAAAAATTACAATGACTGAACACATTTACATTTAGTCGCCTAACTAAACAGAACTTACTATCATGGTTCCCAGAATTGGTATAGCAGTCCCAGCAAATGCTGAAAAATAAGAACAAGAGCATTTATCTAACCACTTTAATTTACATCATCTTAAAAATGTATCCGTGGTATATCTTAGAATATAGAATCTAAATTATATATCCTAAGATGGACCTAGATTGCCACGAGGCCTGGAGAGAGTTGGTAACAGAAAACCAACTTCTTATGATGGCTTCACACAAAAAACTTTGTGTAAATTGTCCGTAACAATAAAAGCCTTTTACAGTAAAGTCAAGCATATTTTATCCTGCTATTTAATCTGCTAATTCTGTCCTACTTTTTCTGGCCAGGGATAATAGTGTTGGTAAACATGCTGTTTTTGCTTTTACAACTGTGTTCTAACACCAGATGGTAATGCCTGCACCAAGTTACATGTAGACTAGTATGGCTCTCGCTTGAATAAAATGTTGTATTTTGTGCTTTTTATTGTTGTAATTAGTTGGAGGGCTATTGAGTAAATTCCAAAGCTTGATCAGTAGATCACTGTTCACTTTTTTTGTTTAAAACAAAGGCTGATAGGTCTTTTTGTCATTGTTGCAGATTAAGAGGTAAAAATGAAAATTTTTTCCCTATATAAACGATTCAAATAAATTAAGAATACCGATATTTGTTATCTGGGCTGACAGTAATAAGAAACTGAAATATTTTGCACACCAAAGGTATTTAACTTTTCTTTAAAAATGTTTGGACTGGTCTCTTGTGCTTATAATCAATTCTGCCTTGTAAATTAACTGTATTAAACCTTACTGAAAAATAATCGGAACATGGCTGCTCTAAACAGGGCCCATAACTCTGGTTTCCTGCTCTTTTCAATTGTCTTCCTGAAGATTGTTTCCCAAGCCAGTAATTTTATAACTTTCATTGATTGAATCATCTCATTACACTTTTTAACCCTGGCATCAGCATTTGACTGAAAAAAAAGTGAAATATTCTGTTCATCAATGAGGTCCAAATATTTTATGAATACAGTAGAGTATTAAAGCATTAGTTCAAAGCAACATAAATTCTCCTTTCAAAATTTTAAAAATGTCATCTACATAGTAACTGATAAACAGTACAGTTATTATAATGACATTTTTATAATTTCATTACTGCAAGAACACTTTCGAAATTATGTTTGGGGGGAGTAAGTAATTTTGATCTAAGGGTATAATCAAAGTCTAGATTAACTATGGTAAGGAGAATTAACCCAAATCATGTTCACACTGTGTTTGTTTGTTAAGTTGGGGTTTTATGCCATTTTCAGCACATTTGGGTATTTTAAAGCGGCCAGTTATTATTGGTGGTGGAAGCTGTAGTACCCGAAGTTAACCACTGACCTTCGGTATGAAAATTGACAATCTCGGTCAATTAATATCGGAATCTTAACTGTGCATAGTGTTGTGGGTTAAGTTAATCTGAAGTAACTTAATCCCAGATTGAACAGGCTGTGGCATCTAACATTCAATCTTTTCTCTCTCTCTCTCATAAGTATCATTACAGGAATAGCCCTCAATATTTTCGGGTTTCAAATACACACTGTATTATCAAAATGAACCAGTCTTGTTTGATTACAGGTATTATTATCAAAATGAACCAGTCTTGTTTGATTACAGGTATTATTATCAAAATGAACCAGTCTTGTTTGATTACAGGTATTCACTTTAATAGATATTTTCCTCCTTTTTAAATTGTTAGTATCTTAGTTAAAAACACCAATAAATTTTAAAGATTTAATTAAAATTACCGGTAGTCAGAAAAAAACACAGTCAAATCTTGCTAGCTCAAAACAATCAATTGTTTCTCAAACCTTTTATCAGTCTGGTATTTTCTTCAATTACTTGTAAATCTTGGTTTTTCAATGGTAATTTTTGTATATTACCAAAATGTTTCCATTATTTTTCAAATTTTTCTGTTATTTTTCAAATATTTCATAGGAATATCTAATTGAATTTTTTTTTAATTCTATGCAATGCCATTTTTGAGTAATAATTTAAAAATGTAAAGTACATGTATGCAAAAAATGTCATGATTAGCAAAAGTGGGTTAATTATAATTTCAAAAATGTCATTTAAGCACATCTGCTTTTTGGTGTATAACAATGACCTCCTACAAAATACAATAGATTCTAAAACAGTGAATTGCTTAAAGAACAAACAACAATGCTAAAATGTCAAAGGTATCAAAAGATTATTTCTAAAGTTAAGTTAATCATACCATGACTTTCTTCTGTTGAATCGACATCTGTCTGGCTATATAATACTGGATAGGTGCTGACAAGACGAAGATGGAAGCTCCGATCACTGCACTGATACCAAGTTTGTAATATAAAAGAATAATTGCTATGGCAACCTGTAAGGAAAAGGGTTCGGAAAGACATACAATAAATATATTAAAGTTCATATCAAATCCAATGCTTACAACTTATTGATTTCTGGACGAAAATGTTGCAAAACAATTTGTGCATAAAATTGTCAACATTGAATATCTACATAAAACTTTATCCTTTGGTATAAGTGGTCTCATTGTTTAAATATTTGCTGTGTAACAAAATTCATTTTCTCTAAAGAAAAGTAAAGAAATATGCCACTCCTCCTCCACTTCAATTTTACAAAAGCTAGGATCAGAATCCAGCAATAAGAAGTCCTGTAGTACGTGAAGAGTAAATAAATTTAAGAATAAATATTTTTGTAATGTAATACTTTAAGATGAAGAACACCAATAAAAGCATTATGAATGAATTTTGAAGAATCCGACATCACTCATCTTACAGAGTACATTTTTATAATTGCGACATAACAGGATAAGAAAAAAAGTTCTCTGTAGCATCACTGCAAATGTATATCAATATTTTCTTCCATGTCTCATCAAAGTTCATATTCAAATTAAAATATCAAGAAAGTTACTAAGTAAACTCTGGTTTCCATAAAGAATTTTCACCAAAGAAAACTTCACAAATCTTTATAAGATATGACCAAACATGAAAACGTAAATGTTTCACTTTATATGCTAATTGTTTCCTTGTCTGATATACATGTACTTGTATGTTGTTAATCTTTCATTGTTGCCTAGTCATTTGGACATTACATGACAAATACCCCATATCCTTTCATTTTAATTTTACCAACCTGTAATGGTGCAGCCCATATGTAATGGAATAAGAAAAATAACATCATAATAAACAATGTATCCAAAGTCATATGATTCATAATTGAACCAATCGTCATCTTCCCGCCACTTATTACAAGTCCCGATATCGTAAGAGACTTTTTATATATAATTGCCTGAAAAGAAAATATCAAATCATGTTTAAGACTACACATATTAGTATGCATTACATATATATTTTTGTTTGTTTAGTTGGGAATTTATGCCATTTTCAGCACATCTGGCTATTTTGCGGCAGCCAGTTTTTATTGGTGGAGGAAGCAGGAGTCCCTGGTGAGAACCACCGACCTTTTGTAGGAAAATTGGCAATCCTTGTCAATTAACATCGGAGTCAAACACACCCCGCCACAGGAAAGATTCGAACTCGCAACCTCAGTGTTGACAGGCTAGTGATCATTAGTATTCATGACGAACTACTTAGACCACTCAGCCAACGAGGGCCCCGATACATATATACAATTTACACTGTTGAAAAAAATTAACCAACAGTTATAAATAATCATTGTCTAACTTTTTATACTAGATTAGATTAAATCATTTTTCGTTTACTTGAACTATAGCTGCTAATGATAGATTGTATGATTTATAAATAATCATTGTCTAACTTTTTATACTAGATTAGATTAAATCATTTTTCGTTTACTTGAACTATAGCTGTTAATGATAGATTGTATGATTTAAAATTGTTCTCAGGATACTGCATTAAATATATGTATTTGTAAATGGCACTTTTAAAGCAATTATGATCTACAATGTATATTAATTATATTCTTAATGTAGGAATCTTTTATCAGAAGTGCTGTAATATTTTTTGTGCATGGGAAAAATAGTGTTCTGGTCATGGAATTGGCATATTACATACACATGGCAATGTCTTGAATTATCATGTGACTTTCATTGCTGAAGAAACAGGACTCATGCATCACCATACGTGCATTATTTGGATCAAATGGATACCAGCAAAGGACAAAATAAACTGTTCAAATATTTTGATATTTAGCTTTTATGAAAATTTTTTCAGTATTAAGTATTGTGTTAAATAGTTCAGCTCATGCATTATTCCTTCCAATCATGGGATTACATTTCACCATATTGAATAAAAAATACATTATTGTATAAATGTATTAGAAGTAAATAGATGTTCATGATGTTTGGGTAAAATTCATGAATTATACTAAACACTTATCTGTGAGATTTAAATATAGAAATGATTATCCTAAACTGAAAAAAACAAGCGTATCCATAGAAGCACAATTTTCAAACTACAACTAAATTTTATTACTTCAAAGGCAGCGATTTTAAAACATTTTACTGTCAAAAAAAGTAAAAATTTTATTTTCCAGATAGTTTTGTCTTTTCTTCATCTTATCTGATGTTATCATACACCAAAAGGTTATCATTAGTCAAAAATGGCTGACAAACATATTAGAACTACAACAAGTAACTTCAAGCTACTGTAAATTTGAAAATTATGAAGTGAATTTATCATGAATCTTGAGAATATTAAGATACTACCATGACATAATACGTGTGTAAAACACACGTACATGTATATAAGGTTATCAAAAATTAATTTATCTTAGTCTCTATTGTGTTTTTTCTTTTCTGAGTTTTTAATTGGCAACAATAAGAATACTACAGTAATTCCCAAATTTACAGTATAGCTACCCATTTGGAAATATCCATACTGTACTAACTTTTGACAGGGTCAATCAATTCAAGATTCAATGTGAAATATGAAAGGCTGGCCTGTGTAATTTTATTGCAGAATTTCAATAAAACTTTGCCAGGCTTACTGTGGTTTTTGAAGAAACTAAGTGAGAAATATTCACAAAAGAAGCTGTTTTGTTAGCACCAAATAAACACTAATCTACATGTTAAAATAATATTCCAAGCCAAAATAAAAACAACAACATACATGCTTACACTAGTTGTACTTAGGAACTCGTGTCTCATTCTTCTGTACAAGCTAAGCAGACATATAAGAACTTATTTCCATACATGCTATCGCTCTGAAATATCATGGGTAAAATTTCTCTAAGTTTGGGATGAGATTTTCCAATTTAACAAAGTAGCTTACAGAAATCGAGAAATGTTAGGGTTGATACATGTGTATTTAAAAATTTGATAAAAAGGTAATCGAAAATGTTCAAACAATTACAAAAAAATGCAAGTCTCACCCTAGATTTTGAGACATCACAGGAATGCAGTTGAATATGAATCTGATTACGAACTTTTAACTGCAAGATTTTATTATTTTGAATATATGAAGTTTGTGTTCAAACTTGAATGCATTCAAAGTAAACAACAAGATTAATATTTATTTCATTTAAAACATTTCTCATTTGTTCAAAAATAACTTTCTGAGAAAATTTTTAAGTTACAAAAAGAGAGGCTAAGTAATGTATAAAATGCAAATTTTGTGAGAATTGCATAAGCTACACTTTCATTCTAGCAAACTACTACATGTTTAGGGTCAAAATGTTAAACATGGCAGATATGTTTTGTTTAATAAGAACAATATACCTCTATAATGCTATATATAAGCGTTCCCAACTTCTAAAGAGCTTATAAGCTCAAAAATTATTAATCAGCATGGTAAAAGATATATGAAGAATAGTGTCCTCCAGTTTTGCATGTTTTCAAAGAACTCTAAGGAAAAATAATTATTTCAATATTGTTTTTATTTGGCTTGCCTCAATCTCTTCATCTTTTCAAATATATAATATATGTCACTGGAAATAATTCCACACATGTCACATTTTAAATGTAGGAAGTTCCTGAATAGGATATATTACAGATTTCTATGAAATTTTGCATGTACATAATGCAGCTATAAAATATTAAACTGAAATATTATAATAAAAAGACTTATATATTCAACTTTTGTAATTATTTTGATAATGATTGAAAGTTTCTTAAACAACAGGAGTTTTATTGTTGTCATGATGGTGTAATACTCATTTTAGCTTTAAACGCCTGATTGCAATTCACATGTAATAATCAATTTAATATACTAAAAAATTATATTAGATATTTCCTCATGCTCTAGTTGCATTCCAATTCTTTTTATAAAAATCTGCTACATTGTCCATTCAGGTACCTCCTATTTAAATTTTTATGCCAGTAAACCAAAACATATCTATGTTGACCTTTTGACCTCCATGTCTAGCTTATATTACAAGAAGAATGAAACAGATATTCCATAGTACAATTATGTAATTAGACAGTTTTTACCTGTAGAGCTGTTTTTACTCTGATACCTTCACGAATTACTAAATAATAATGAAGTTGAAGAATCGACAACTGAACGAGAGTCGCTACAAACAAAACGACACACAAAATGTAGCCGTTCTGTAGATAATCGGACACAGTTACATAATGGAATATCTGAAAAATAAAAAATTTGGCAAATTCTTTATTACAAAGATTTTTCAAAATGGCATATAAATGATTTTAAAAGTTTTTTGGGAAGGAAGATAGTGTGTGATGTATACATGGGTTAGGATGGGATCGATTTGGATTTACCTGAAGAGCAGTTTTGACTCGTAAGCCTTGCCTTATTACAAAGAAAACTTGCATCTGGTTAAAAGACATTTGTATCATTGTACAAACTACCAAAACAAAACATAAAATATAACCATTCTCCAAGAAATCGGTTACTGTTACATAGTTTGCATTCTGAAAAAAATACATATCGGTATATCAGGAAAGAAAGTACATTATCTCTAAAACTACATAAACAAATTTGAATTCACTCTTCTATGTTTTGGATTATTGTTTATTAATAAGTTTTTCAACACTTTAGGCCTTGAGCACAACTAATGAATTGTAAACTGATGAAATGTTCATATCTTATGCATCAAAATTTGTATCAAAGAATTTATTACCACTGAGTCGATGCCACTGTTGGCGGCTTTTAAGTCCCTGAGGATATCTCAAGCTCAGTTTCTAGTATTTCGATACAAGCCCGAAATTGATACTTTGAATTTACAGTTACAAAAGTGTTAAATTTTATGAAAACTAAGCAGTACCTCCCTCATGCATTGTCCTGTCCTTAGATGGTTTTGGATTTACCCTTTTGGTCTTTTTGATTTGCTGTTCAATGTATTGGATTATTGTTTTGGTTTTTCAACACTTTATGCCTTGTAGCACAACTAATGAGCTGTAAATTGACAAAATGTGCACATCTGGTGCATCAAAATTGGTATATAAGAATTAATGTAGTGCTTGAAACCACCAACTGTCCATTTTTATTAGGCTTTATAAATGTAAAAACAAAGAGTAATATATTATTTCATATACACTGATATGGAAGGCCAGTGGATCCATGGCTGATAGAAATTTGATTCCCTTTTATCAGTAGCCCATGGATTGCAGCAGAACTAATAAAAAAAAAACTGGAAAAATTTCTATATTTTTTATCAGAGGCCCACGGAGTGCAGCGGAACATAAAAAAATGAAAAAATTTCTACCTTGAGTTGAAGATCAACCATAGTTTTAAATTTATCTGTGTGAAAGTACTTACTTCATTCTACATCTAACTAATTATATATAAACAATTATGTAGGTGACCCATATAATTGACCAATATCTAATTTACATATCAGATATTACTACATGGCCTGTTGAAGTTAAAATTTTTGTCCATGAGAGAATTAAAATTTAATGAAAGAGTGAAAATTCCAAAATAACTACATTGTAATATAAAATCATTTAAACATAATGACATAGCCTCAGATCATGCAATCAAGATGTGGACTATGTTTCCAGCTGAAACTAATTTTGAGTTTCTTCAATGAAGTATTGAATTTGATTGGATAAACAAGCAGTGAGAAATTAAATGGCTGCATGCACTATCTTAGATGGGTAATCTCCCATTGAAAGCACCATTTACAGAGGAATAGTGCATCAATCCATATTTCTGTTTTTTTTTCCTGTGTAATCTAACCACCACTGTCCAAAAAGTACTGCATGACTCTCACCTATTCTGTGATTAAATCCAAAATTTAGTGTAGTTCAAACAATACACATTGTATGATGAGGTATGGTAAAAACATGATTTAGAATTAACGTTTGTACTTGTCACTCAATGTCACATTTGTTTGTACTGATTATACATGTAATACACAAAAAATAATGAACACAAAAGGCCAAAAATCTTCTCGTCTGCGACTTTTAAGGCAATTAAGAATTAGAAAAGAAAATAATTAAACCAATTATGAAAGATATAATTTTGAAATTTACTGATTTTTAAAAAATGTTTCCGAGATAGTTCAGAAAAATGAATTCCCACTTTAGGTATGACAAATAGTAAATAAATTCTTATAAACCTAACACTTTTTTTACTCAGTGAATTTCAAACAATACACTGATAACATCTTAATAAAACATAACTAGAACTGTCCTGAAAGGGACTAAACCCCCTCCCGCAACATGTCTGTTTTGAAGCCTACATAAAATTCAAGTCATCATATTTTTCAAAGTACTCACCCAAACAGAACATCCTGACAATAAGCACATCTCCATACAGTGATCTACTCCATAAAGTTTCATGAGAATCATGCGAGTAATGTAGAAGTTGCGGACAACACATGAAACAAAGTTTTGTTAAAAATTGCCTAAGTCCAAACAGCCATATCTTTTACATTTCTTGTCCAAATAGAATTCCTGATACTATACACATCTCCATATAATGATCTAATACTCCATAAAGTTTCATGAGAATAATGCATGTAATGTAGGAGGAGTTGCAGACAACACATTAAACAAAGTTTTGTTAAAAATTGCCTTAGTCCAAACAGCTATATCTTTTACATTTCTTGTCCAAACAGAAATTCCTGACAATATGCACATCTCCATATAGTGATCTAACACTCCATTAAGTTTGATGAGAATCATGCAAGTAATGTAGCAGGAGTTGCTGACAACATTATTTCAGACAGATAGAAGGAGGGACAGACTAAAACCTACCAACCCAAAACCTGATATTTTGGCAGAGAGATAATTTGGCATTTTTTGCTATAAAAACATAGGTAATAAATTTTGTTGTGTTAAAATATTTGTCAGTACAGTGTTTATTTTTGGCACATTCAGAAAAAAAAACAAAACAACTTCCCTAAAACATGAACATTGTAAAATAAAAGATTTTGAAATTATTTTGAAAGTTTATTTTTGGGAAAATTTGTTTTATTTTGGCATGTTTGATTTTGGCACATTTACAACAGGAGCCAAATAAATCAAAATATAACCACAGCCAAAATATCCCAATTTTACCATTTTACAATGATTGATTAAAATAATAATTACCTGTGTAACATTGAACTGATTCATCATAACTGTTAGGTTTGTTGGTGTACTATCTTGATAACTGACTACATTAGATGTCAGATTGTTGGGGGTACTATTGGGAATATCTTCCACTTTTGTCACTCTATAAGCATATGCTACAACATGCTCAACACACCACGGGCCAACAAATGCCAGCATATCTCCAATAAATCTCAGTATGCCTGCCAATACCAATATTGGCCAAAATGCTCTCAAATATATCCTGTGTAAGGATGGTGACTGCCCTTTCAGTTCTGCTTTATGCTAACAAAAATATATTCAAATTTAAAAATATGAAAAATTTCAGACATGTTTCAAACAGAACAAAATTAATAGTTTATTGATTTTCACAATTCATTTAAATTTATAAAAGTATATGTGCATGTATGGTATTCCTAAATATCATTAGGACTAAAGAATGATTCTCACAGCAATGATTTTATACATGTCTTCAAATTTTGAAATTCAAATTCTCGTCCCTATTAACAAAATAGAATAATATTATATACATGTACATGTACGAAGTCTAAAAGGAACAAGCATATAATAAATATAAATAATTAACACAATTTATCTATGATAAATAAATATACTAGAATATGTAAGGAATATTTTGATTACTGGCAGGTATATCAAGTGTAGAAGATACTAAACGAACAATGCCAGGAAGGAAATCCGAAATCATAATCCATAGGACAATACTCGAAGGAGACAAACCAAAAGGGAATATGACTGGTAAAAACAGACAATCAACGAAAGAGACATACAGACAAATAACACTGTAAACAAAAGCGTGGGCAATAGGAACTCTAACAAAAACTTAGAGTGATATCAAGTGCTTCGGAAGGGTAGGCATATCCTGCATATCCTGTTTTGCATGCGACATCGGTCATATTGGCCAGTAGTCAAAGTCATTAATTATAGTCTATATCAGTAAACGTCAAAATCGGTAAGAGAACCAATGATCGTTTGTGACTGACTCAGCTGATAACCAAATCATGATTTGATGACATTGATTTTTGTTGTTGTCACCAATGATTTATTAACTTCTAGGAAGACTTCAGTTGAAAGCTATTTCATTATTTCTGTTTTGAATGCCTAGCCACAAGTCTGTCTGCTATACATCACTGAGGCTGAGTGACAGCAAAACAGACTTTACTTCCTCAATGACATGGAGCACCATGCTGGCCACAAGTCTGTCTGCTATACATCACTGAGGCTCAGTGACAGCAAACCATACTTTACTCCCTCAATGACTTGGAGCACCCTGCCTAGCCACAAGTCTGTCTGCTATATATCACTGAGACTGAGTGAAAGCAAACCAGACTTTACTTCCTCAATGGCTTGGAGTACCCCATCTAGCATCAAGTCTGTCTGCTATACATCACTGAGGCTCAGTGACAGCAAACCACACTTTATTTCCTAAATGACTTGGAGAACACCACCTAGCCACAAGTCTGTCTGCTATACATCACTGAGGCTGAGAGACAGCAAACCAGACTTTACTTCCTGAATGGCTTGGAGCATCCGGCCTAGCCACAATTCTGTCTGCTATACATCACTGAGGCTGAGTGATAGCAAACCAGACTTTACTTCCTCAATGACTTGGAACACCCTGACTAGCCACAAGCCTGTCTGCTATACATCACTGAGGCTGAGTGACAGCAAATCAGATTTTACTTCCTCAATGGCTTGGAGTACCCCGCCTAGCGACAAGTTTGTCTGCTATACATCACTGAGGTTGAGTGACAGCAAACCAGATTTTACTTCCTCAATGACATTGAGCACCCAGCCTAGCCACAATTCTATCTGTTATACATCACTGAGGCTGTGTGACAGCAAACCCAACTTTACTTCCTCAATGACTTTGAGCATCCTGCCTAGCCATTAGTCTGGAAAATCTAGTTACACTACAGATTTTTTAATCAAAAGCTTTTATAATCTTTATATTTTATATTTATTTTTTTAATTTTATTTATATTTATTATTGGTGAATCATAAAAGGAGATAATAGTGTTGGATGCATTTCTTTCTTGATACTAGCTGCTTGTAAAATAAAAAATAACTACAAACCAACCTTTTCATATTCAAATGCTGCTTTTAATTTCTTGTAGTTTGTGGAAGCCAATTCACTCTAAAATATACAATACACATACATGTATAACAGTAATCTAATTCACTGATATTCTGTAAGGCAAAACAAAAAAATATAAATGTACACAAACATGACAAATGTATGTTTTTTTTTCAGTGAAATTCTAAAAACGATTCTGTCAACTGTACACGAAGCCATATTTCTATGTATAATAAAAACTATAATGGATAAATCCAGATTGCAAAAAAATGGAAAAAAACACCATGTCTGATCAACGAAGTCTCAAAAGAGGAGCAGAAATGTTATTGTTGTGCATCATCTTAAATTCACAATGAAATTTCAAACATAACATTTGATTGGACGTTATCCTATTGTTTTCCATATCTTTTTTTCTCAACATGACTTATCTGTAACAATCAAGATGTTGATCATGTGTTGATGGTGTAGTGCAACTTATTACACATCTGCACCATTTAACGCAAGTTTAATTTTTTTCTTAAAGCCTGTGTTTACTTTTCATTCGATAAAAAAATTCGATAAAAAAAAGTTATGTACATGTAACTCGGGATGTAACTTACACTTGCGAATCATATACTTTAATATTACCTCCAACTATATGGTTATTAGGCTTTAAGAGTATATAACACTGTTACTCTGCAAGAGTTTAGTCATTGTCTGGGGGTGTTACATCCTCCCAAGTCAGGGTTTTGTATCCACGTTCATTCCTACAAACCCCTGACAACATTCATTCATATTTTACAGGTGGGTTATGAATGATTTTCATTGGTTGCTTCTCCAGGTAAAAAGAGAATCTATTTGTGCATGTTGCGTAGTAGGTAGAATTTTTAGGTTACACACCAGGTGGCGATATATTCGACCCGTTAAATATGAATGGGTGTTGTCAGAGGTTTGTAGGAACGAGCGTGGATACAAAACCCTGACTTGAGAGGATGGGGGTGTTATAATATTATTCACTTACAGAATATGTTACATGCATATATTTGATTAAGGTTAAAATCTGCAAATTCATTAAATATTGAATAACAGCAGTATAGCCGTAATTAGAAATCAGGGAGGTAATTATCAAATGTGTCAACTGAACCCCAAGAATGATACACAGAATACTTAAATTTACACATATTTACTTCTGGTAGCTGTCCAAGATCTTCCAACTCTAGAGGATGCTTGTAACCTTTTCTTAATAATGGAAGAATCCAAAAGCAAATTATTTTTGACAACAAATTTACATGTGAGAAAATATAATCAGATTTCCCAAGATCTGGTGATGGATGCACAGGTATCGGTTTGCTGAAAAATGCATATTTCTGAAATGACAAAAAAAAATAACATGTATGCTAAGGGTTTAATACATGTAATATAACCATTGTTATACTTTTGTTGATAAAATTACCCTAAACAAGAATATACATATGTGTGTGTCCAATGAACACTGTGTCCCACTTCCAAACAAATACCTTCATGATCAGTGAACTGTGATATTGAGGTCACACCTGAATTTTGAATAGATCCCATCTTAAGGTATTTAGTGGCAAAGTTTCATGTTCATAGGTCATCTACATGTACACTGTATCTTCAATCTAAACTTTAACCTCAAGCAGGATGTACATACATGTACATGTATGGACAGATTGACACACAGACAAAAACACTGTATGGCCCAATGATATCGTAGGCAGTGCATAAAAAGTCTAAAACATAAATTTTAACTCATGAATATGTGCTAGTCTTTTTGTACATTATCTTGCATTTATATCTAACTACATGTGTATTAAATAAGATTCATTTTCATAACATAAACGTATCTGTAGATGCAGTAACTTAGCTATAGGTTTACAAATACACAATGTACATGTACATGTATTACAGTGTGGTCAGTGTAACACTGTGATTTTCCACAGTCCACAAGTGGGAACCACTCAAATTTCTTAGGTTTCCTCTCTAACTCAAAATTTGTGGCATCAACTCAAATCCATCGAAACCATCAGACGATTGATTTTTCTTTCCACTCAAATCCACCAATTTTTAGTGGAAAACTGTGGAAAGGATTAACCCATATTGAACCATGTATAATTTTAATAAACATATGTTTAATACATATAACCAGTGAATTTTATCATTCAATTCGGTTTTTTTTCTCAATATACAATGTATTGATTGTCAACTGAAAACAAAATGTCCACTCAAATTTTGAATGGGGATCCTGCAATTTGTGTGGTGTCCACTCAGATTTTGAATAAGAGTCCATCAATTTTGAGTTAGCATCCTGTGTATTGAGTGGATTGTTCTAGTTGTCCACAGGTTTCCACTTCCCTACAAAATGCAGGAAATATCACAGTTCCACCCTGACTGTACTTTAAATGTAGTTATAAGTAGAAGTGTCCAATACTAATTCAATATACATGTATTGAAGAAATACTTTTCAATAAAATATGTATTATCTCTCCTGATTTCTTAGCCTTATTCAGAAATTAGGTGAGATGAATGAGTCAATTCTTAAAAAAAATAAAATACCTGGATAAGTAGCAAGGCCAGCTCAATGATCAATAAAATCACATACATAACAATATCAAACCATGTTACCCACATTCTAACATGTTTTGTTGATACTCCATTCTGGTAAAGTGATACAGATTTCAGCACTTTAAGAACTATACAACTAATCCAATATAACATCAGCGATAGAAGAAATCTCGGTGAGTTCCATTGTTCTAAATTATGATAGAATATTATACTTAGTACTGTTCCAAACAATGCCAAACACTGAGGTATTATCACATGAAGGTTGGTGGTATCAGGGTCTGATGTTTCCGCCATAATTCCTTCTAAAAGTCCAACAACTATATTTAGAATTAAAAGCATCGTAACAATCCATCTCACTGAATGACCTTTAAAATGCACCCAAGTTCTAACTTCTATTTTCCCAATTGCAGATCTGCTAAGGATGACAAGTATAAACAAACTAAACATGGAAAAAATGGCATGAGGTATTAGGTTTAGAACATCTATGAAACACTCATTTTTTATCACTCCGTCTTTGACACTTAAAGCATTTTTCCGTACACCACAGAACCCAATCATTTTGCACTCTTTTTTTCTTGTACGACAGTTCAAATGTTTTGACTCTAACAGATATATATTCTTCACTACATCAAAAGAATTTGGTGTAAAAAGTAAACCATGTGGACACAAGCCATAGGTCAAAAATTGGGCTGATAACAGATTTTAATTTGAGGTCAAACATTGCAAGACCTTGTGCAATACTTGGTAGTTTTGATACATTGCTACAAAATAATCAAAGTTTAAAATCTGTTCTGTATTTTCATCCAATCCGATTTAAATGTGTGACTTTACATTATATGTTTTAAACTCATTTAATATTATCACTTTGCGGTGATCTTTATCTGTTTACAGGGACCTAACAACATCCAAAAAATTTATACTTCCCTCTTCCGGCTTCCCTAAATGTATCGATAGAAAGTTTCCCACGAAAATATATAATTTAACCAACGACCATTTTTTCATCAACTAATTTGAAGTACAATTCAAAAATAATAAATGGTAGATGAAAATGTAGTAATGATCTAATTAATTCAGAATGTAAGAAAAATAATAAAAGAGAAGTACACAAGACATGCGGCTTTGACAGAATTTTATCAATTAAAAGAAATTTCAATATCTACTGGGACTATTATAACTAAGATATAAAGTCCCAGATATCTCTTAAAACTCAGTGATTCATGGTATAGTTCGTCTTTACTCAAAAAATGGTATACCGAGATTTATGTAAACTTTGACTTTAATTTTTAATTATATTTATTGGTATTTTAATTCTTCATTTTTCATCTTGTATATTTAAAACTTTCATCATATTTGTATCAGAGACATATATAACAATATATATGGTATATATGTCTCTGTTTGTATATAACTATGGACCATTTATATCTGAAATAAATGATTATTATTATTAATAATATCTTACATATCATGAATGTACTGATGTTTATGTAAACAGGTGTCGTCACACTTTTACTCCAAATTTTAGTTCATTATTATTCAAATCGTCCAAAAATACTAATTCTGAACAATGATTTACATTTACAAGTTCTGAACATGGAGAGTGTAATTAACCTAACATAATTTTATTTTCACTTTTCTATATATCTGGGAGTAATAAAACTATAAAACTTTGTTTTATTACTCCCTGTATATATTAAGTAAATAAATAAATGATACTCCTTCGTTTCAATATAAATTTTTTTTTATAGCTTTGTATATTAAAAGATTCATAAAATGGATTATTTTTGTCATTTCTTTTTATTTCAAATTTTTCTACAATGGACTTTTTAAAATTCTTTATTTTCTTGATATTGAAAGTTCAGAGGTCTTCAAGGAATGTCAACATTTTAAAAATATGTATTCAAGGCGGAATACCAACTGCAACATACAAAATACTATAGTTTTTTTCACACTTAATTAGCACTAAATAACGGGTAAATATCAGAAATTTACAGTGAGATATAAATAAATTTAATTTATAAATGTGCATTAACAATAAGATATATTCACCCAACATCCCCAACCAAAAATCTTCAACTTGATCAAGATCATTCAGAAACAACACGCACCAACCGAAATACGACAAATACAGTACTCAGCTGGTGGCAAAAGAACCCAGAGAAAACGTCGATACATCGAGACTGACAACAGAATACAGACACTCAAAGAAAGACTACTAACAGGATGGTGAAGTGACACCAGAAACATTTGCTTACGCAGCCTAGCTCTATGGCAAGCCGTTTTACTATTTATTCTAACTTCAAGATATCTCATATAATATATAAGATATCTCATATAGTTTATAAGATATCTTATATAGTTTATAATATATCTTATATACTTTATAAGATATCTTATATAGTTTATAAGATATCTCATATAATTTATAAGATATCTCATATAATTTTCTTTATAAGATATCTTATAAACTGTATAAGATATCTTATAAACTATATGAGATATCTTATAAAGTATATGAGATATCTTATAAAGTATATAAGATATCTTATATAAAAAATATTTATAAGATATCTCATATAATTTTCTTTATAAGATATCTTATAAACTATATAAGATATCTTATAAACTATATGAGATATCTTATAAAGTATATAAGATATCTTATATAAAAAATATTTATAAGATATCTTATATACTTTATAAGATATCTTCTAAAGTTTATAAGATATCTGATAAAGTATATAAGATATCTTATAAAGTATATAAGATATCTTCTAAAGTTTATAAGATATCTTATAAAAACTGGATTATATAAGATATCTTATATATTATATGAGATATCTTATATATTATATGAGATATCTTGAAGTTAGAATAAATAGTAAAACGGCTTGCATTTAGCTCACACCTACTACATCAGCCCGTTTTCAGTGCTAAAATGACAATAGTTACATAAATATATGAACAGATAATTGTTGTTGTTGATGTCTGTTTTATAAATGTAATGTGTTTGCATTTTTATGCTTAGAATACTTAGGTCTTACAATGATACAAAACAAAGAACGCAGTAAATGCTGTGAGCAGAAAACCAGTTAACAACAAGAACAACTATCTCGGCAAATAAATGAATGAATAAAGTACAGAGGTTTCACTGTAATTTTGAAATTACAGGTACAGATGAAATTTAATTATTGTTTGTTTGTATAAAACAGGAACTGTATCTGAAGTATTATGATAGTATTATATGATCCCTGTATAAAACAAGCATATTAATTAGTGATTGTTTATATAATATACAAGGAATGCCAATACATTTTCTTACCGTTTTTATACCTATTTTTCAAATGTTGGCATAGGTTGAATGAACCGAAAATTTATCTATATATTATCTATCTGTGTTGTTTGAAATGAAATTTTGCATTTGTATCAATCAGCATATCATTTGCACAAATCTGCATATTATTTACGCCATTACGTCTTTCCTTTGGCTAGAATTTTTTTATCATCTGGGTCACAAAAAGGATCATTCACCGCTTTTAGCATGAAAAATGACTTTGGAAGATTTTTTCAATGAGGCTGTATCTAAGTTCATAACAGGTAGCATATCAACCACCACACTCTTAAAAACTCAACGTGGCCGTCAAGTAGAACCCGACACACATGCGACAGCTGCTCACAGTAGAAAATTTTCATTATTATATATAATTATATAGTGCCCATTTCTGGTGCTCTGTTATTGTGTACTTTTAGTTTTTTATATTTTCTTGTTTTGTATTTCATATAAAATTGTTAAAACCCTTTTCCTGTTTATTATTTATATTTTTATTTAGAATAATATTGTACATAGTCACCAAAGCCGTTCAATCTCTTTGGGGTAACTCATTGATATTTAATTGCGGCAAATTCAGGTCAAAAATTTTACAAAACCGGCGGAGATTTCGGGTCGGATTTTTTTGACACTCTGGAGAATTCCGGTCAGGATTTTAAAAATTTCTGCAAATTTTAAAAAGCACTGAGGAGAATTCAGGTTGACTTTTCACAATGTTAAATCTGGGATACTTGTTTTATTACTCCCAGGTTAAATGTATAAATATGTCTCATCGTGATAACTGCCTTTTATTATTTTTGGATAATTTCGGGTATGTAATTTTAGCTTTCCTGGATATTTTCGAGTCACAATTTCGATATAACGTGGATAATTTCGGGTTGGGGTTCCGAGTTCACCGACGCACCAACCGTCATAAAATGGTCAAGTTACCCCCCACCCCGAGCGTTCAATATACAATGTAAATCAAGAATACCAAAACACACATGTATGATCTCATACCTTTGCCATACATAGAATAATATTGATTTTATAACTCATGTTTTTTTTGTAAATAACAACGTGAAGAATGGTATATAATCGTATACGAAATATATTATGACCAAGTAGGAAGTTGCATTCATCTTGAAGAACTTCGTAATTGGGTTTTATTTATTTTGCATAGATGACTCAAGGCAACTTTCTGGTGATATTTTTTTTTATTCCGCATTGGTTGAAAATTGGAATTTCTTTATATTTGAATAGATATGCATTATGATTTTTGAATAAAACCACTTTTAATGAATTACATTAAGTGGTGACCTTGCAGCTTCAGTCACATGCATGTACATTTTAAAAGCAAAGGGGAACTATTTTGTTCGGCTAACCGGAAACCAAATCATTGTCCTTTACACGCTTTACAAATTCAGAGAGTCATGTCTCAAACAGCCTCTGTGGAAACTGTTCCAAAAGATCAGCGAAATCTCAGGGCGTGCCTTTTATGTTCACTTGTTAAGGTATGAAAGACAAAAGCCAATTGAACTTTGCTATCGCAATACTGTGTTAAAGCTAAATTCCCAGTTTGTATCCAACGGCCATACTACCTCCACCTCTCCCCTGAGAGCCCCGCTACTCAGCCTACTGCTAGACCAGTTCGGGAAAGGTACAAATTCGTTAAACGCCTAAAACGCTCGAACTGAGACCTACATTGTGTAGAAGATACTGGATTTCCTGATAATTTTTTGGCCCGAAAATCATAATTCATATGTAATATGTTTAATTTCTAGATTTTTGGTGGCCTCCAAATAAAATATTTGGTACAACTAAGACAAATACTGAAATCATAGGTGGAATTTATTATTTTCTCTAAATTTCAACGTTTGCCGGGTTGGGGTAACCTCCAATAATTAAGCGCACTGTACTCCAGTTGCGATATAAACCCCTCATTGGGGTATAATGGTATAGCCTAATTGGGGTATCTTGTAGATTTTCGATTTCTTGTTCTTTTATCATGTATTCACACAGCTTTTTCTGCTAATAATTCTTTAGATAAATGACCTTTTATTAAAATACTAATTAAACTACACCACATAAATGAACTTTCATTAATATACTAATTAAACTAGTAAGAATATAATTTCATGTAGAAAGAACCAAAAAAACTAAAAATTTGTTAGCATTTTAGAAGTAATATTAACACTATAATACATGCATTTATAATCTTTGTGTAAATAATAAAGGAAAGTGTCAGTTTTTGAATTTCATCTTCAACATGTTCAATGTCAATGAGTCATATGAAAACAGTTTTGAAAAAAATTGAAAAGATACAAAATGTGAAGAATGTTGTTTGCTGTTTTCATTTATTGGCATTGCAAGACAACTTACGAGGAAATGTACCGGAAATGTATAGGAATGGACATTTGACATTCAAAGGGCGGTGGTTTTACATTTGATTGGGGGATATTTGCACAAAATACTGGTTGACAGAAGGTGAAATATCCTGTCACCAGGCGAGGAATATTTAGTCCCGATACTATTGATTTTGCAAATATAGAGACTGCTATGATATATCTGTTTCTATTTTATTGAACTGATCGGCTGGAGTTAATTTACATAAGCCCATTCGATTTAATTTCTTCTATGTTCAGGACAGTACCCGTTCTAAACAATACTGAGCTTTAGTAGTGTCGGTTTTAATTGATACAAAGAAATGAAAAAATAGTTTAATTTCAAGCTATCTAAACAAGTTCCATTCAAATAAATATTTCTGTACGTTGTGTTTAGTAAAATAGCTGTAAAAACTCTCAATACCAATGCACATGTAAAGGATCAACCTGTTTGCATGGGTCATTGATTATAACTGGACCTATTATAAATAGCTGTGTTGAAGACCCATTGGTAGCCTTGAGCTGTTTTCTGCTCTTTGGTCGGGTTGTTGTCTCTGACACATTTCCCGTTTCCATTCTCTATTCTATAACTGTTGGGTTACTTGAAACCTCTTAAAGAAATTGACTACATCCTGTAATTGTGGAACCAATGTAAGCTCCGTCCGATCAGGTAAAAATCGAGTAATAATTAGACTATCATTTATTGCAATGCAGCAACAATAAAAATGTTACTAAGATCCTGGTGTAGTGGGCTGAAAGGACAAATCCACATCTCAAATACCACTCTTGTATACATTGAAACAAAGATGATTTGTGAAAAAATACATTGACTATCGTACAATAAGAATCTTTATTATATAGGATGTAAAATCTTGGTAATCTCCAATAATGGCAACATGACAAAAGGGGGAATTTTATGGCAATATCCAATTTGCTGTCAATTGAAAAAAAAAGTTTCAAAAATTCCTGTAAATTTATTACCCCTTGGTACAAACTATTACCCTCGGCATTGCATCGGGTAATAGTTTGTACCTCAGAGTAATAAATTGACTGTTCCCCTCATGACCAGTCATCAAATGTATAGTACTATTTATTTAATGAGCCCAAAATACATGTATATACCTAATTGACATCAAAATACAGTTGAAATACATGGCAACAACAAAACATTTTTTGTTAACTATAGTAATACCAGTATTGTGAATGTTGAGGTCAATTGATCCACAACTCCGGTTTTCATTCCAGCAACTTTTTGGGTGGAATTTGCTACCTACTGTTGGTACTATCAGTCATGCCAGTAGTGGAATTCTTCATATTAATAATAACAACAACCCTTTTCTTATCTGTGGGCAAATAAAGCTCCTATCCTAGGCATAAATTAATATTTTTTCCCAAGCTTTATGTCCAATATTCAGAATTGGACGAGACTGGTTTTCAGAGAAAATTTTTACATTAAACAGTTGTGAAAATTCCAGAACATCTGCTTTTGGCCAGTATCAAGGAAAATTCCAGTATTTACATGAATGGGTTTTGTAAAGTTCCAATGTACATATATTTTCTTTATATAAACAGCCGTTTACTCAGGAGTTACATTGATGCAAGAATCTTTGCCTCCAAACTAATAACATGTCTATACTAAATTACTATACACACTGTAGATACTAAGAAATTTTGAAGTAAAAAGAATATCAAGATATGTAATCTGTAAAGTAATGAAATCATCAATATATATCCAATACATTAATTGTAATTCATCATTTGATTGGTCAAATTATTTTGGTCTATCATATCATAGACTAAATTTTTTTTACTACTATGAAGTCTGTTAAGTGACCCACTAGCTAGGATTTTAAGACCATTAATCCCTTTTGCATGATTGTTTGCGACAAAGGTACATGTAACTTTTATACATGTACTGATAAGAAAGTGGGTCCAATATTAAATTATAGTAAAATATCTACACTAGTACTGCCAGTTCAAGTGTCAACACCTGTTTAGTGTTGTCGCCGGAAGGACGATTAACTTAATTTAACTTATGGAAAGGTCAGTAACTGGCTTAGAAAATAGCTTTTAAGATTTTTTTATGTAATTTTAATGATTGCTACAAAAATAAAGTGACGAATCTAATTAGAATTTCATTCGTCACTTTCAAAATAAAATTTGTCAATGACGAAAATTATGAGCAATAAATAGACTCCCTGTTTTGTTATTACAATGTATATGATCATAACTTGAATTGATAATTTTATATGTTTGAATACAAGTTTTTAACATGCATTAAATTATCCTTTGCAGACAATTGACCAGTTTGAACTGCACGGATGTGACAATTGTGAGGAATACCTTCATTTGAAGAACAACAGAACTGCTGTTTACGATTGCACAAGTTCAAATTTTGATGGGTATGCATATAGTAGCTTTTAAGTACATTAATGACTGACGTCCATGTAGATGAAAAACTTGAAGTTTGGATGGGTATTGAACAAAAATTTAAAAACTCACCAGAAAATTGGTGGTCAGATTACCCACTTTTCTAATCTGGATCACAGTTAACAAAAGTTTTTTTTGTCTTCATTGAGTTTGTAGAATCTGTCAGGTGAAAGTGCATTGAAGATTAAGAAATCTCAGATGCCCGGGGTAAGATTTCATACAAGCTTTGAAAAAGGCTTTTCAAATCAGCAACAGTTGAAATCCCCCTCAAGGATTCTGAGATGTCGCTGTCATGATATGTTGTTCATTGGATTTCACAGAGATGGTTTTCCCAGCCAAGAAAAAAAAACGAAAATGCTGTACCGGAAGCCATGTTGCTACATGTATGTGTAATAAAGAAACCATTATGGACAAATCTCAATTGCAAAAAGCGAAATCAGTAAAAAAATCGAATAAAATCATCCCGGAATTTCCGTAACAGTGAAATCCTGAGGAGATATTCTCTTATTCCTTCATTTTATTTTTTGTGTGAGTACAATGTATGTGTATTATTTGGGGGGAAAAAATATGAAATTTTATAGTACATTTTTTAGAGTGATAATTACATTCCAGTAGAAGTACTGCAAACTGGAAATATTGATATATTCTAACTTAGCATTTCTGTTACAGATTTATAGCATTAATGGAACCAAAGGAAAGCTGGGTGGCAAAATGGCAAAGAATAGGTTAGAATTTTTATACAATAAAATGTATACAGTTAGGTCTGAAACAATTAACTGCGATGCATTAGAATCACAATTCATGCGTTCGATTCGATTTGTGATTCATCTTCTTAAATATTCGGTTATGTTCTGGTTCCCGAAATATTCGTCCAAATATGTTTCCTTCTTTCATTTACTTTTTCCATAAAAAAAACACCAGGAAAATGAGGTCTGTCATATGGAAGCACTTTGGAATAAAAGAAAAGGATAAAAACTTTGATTAACATTTTTATGGAATTATATTGAAATTGACCAGATAATTGAACTTGTCTATGAAAATTTTTAAGTCCAGATACTTCAATTTTGGCAACACTGTTCTGTTCATCAAAACTTCACAGCATTTTAAATAGTCAGGCAAAATATGAACTCTCGCAGATTTTGAGTAAAATTTTAATCTTTCATAAACTATTTGTAACCATCACTTCTGAAAAACACATCAAACTTTTCAAAAATTTAATAAAAAAAAATGGGAAAATATTACATCATACCTAATACTACCTAAATATTATTATTATAGAATTGAATCAAAAATAACCGAATAGAGTCAAATTGTAATTGCATATATCGTTGCAGCCCTACACGCAGTAAGGCAATCTGTCTGCATAAAGTGTGACAGTAGTCAAATGAAATTAAATTTTTTATATTGACAAATATATCCATGTAGATCAAAAGAAGTGCTTCATATAAGCTGTGTATTCGTGTGGTTACTGAATTAAAACTAATAAAAACTCAATTAGTCTATCAGTTTGCGTGTTTCAAAACCTTAAAAAGAAAATAGATACAGGAATGATCATATATCGATCAGTTAACGCAATCCAATTGACGGATTCATACAAAAAATGAACATATAAGAGCACAAAACACAAGCATGTTATTGCTGGCTAGAAGCATTAAAATTGGTCATCGGGTACATAGTTTCTGTAGAAAATTTCATTTTGGATTTGAGCTTTTTTCTTCTGTTGAGTCTTATTTTTTATAAGGACATTTTTTTTCATTAATTGGTTTACTGGTGATCTCTCTAAAAAGAATGGAGAAGGCTTCATAAGTTTGTGTAACTTGTGTCTCATCCTTTTTGCATCTTATTTTGCAAATAAAATATGTTTAAACTAAGAATGGGTTGGAGGTCAAAATAAAAATAAGATTTTTTGGTCTAAGATTTTCAGTCAATTAAACAGTCAAAGATTAAAGTCCTTTACAGTTTGACTGGACTTGGCTTTCTCAAACTTGCTAAAAATCTCAGTATTTGCTGTATTCACTGCGATAAGTTTGAAGAACATCGACCCTGCATCAACTTGCATACCACAACTTTTTAAACTGGTTCCCTTTTTTCAAAAAAAGGGATATCTACCAAAAAAAAATAGACAAGATTTGATGAACAAGAACGAGAAAATTGATTGCAGACATATTTTTATTTATTTTGGTTTTAGCATGCACAAACTAAAATCGCTGGGAATAAAAATCTTTTTTCAACCATTTTTATATTTATTTCGGAATCATAAAAATATATAAATTAGGGTCTGCAGATCCTGTAAACCAACAAATAAAAAAAAGTAGCCAAATTATTAATTATTCTTCATTAAAGGTTCCTCTTTTTAGCTCACCTGGCCCAAAGGGCCAAGTGAGCTTTTCTCATCACTTGGCGTCCGTCGTCCGACGTCGTCGTTAACATTTTGAACTTCTTCTAGAGAACCACTGAATGGAATGAAACCAAACATGGCATGAATGTTCCTTATGAGGTGCTGACCAAGTGTTGTTACTTTGTAGCCGATCCATCATCCAAGATGGCCGCCAGCGGGGGACTTAGTTTAACATAGAACCCTATGGGAAATGCATACATATGACTTCTTTTAGAGAACTACTGAATGGAATGAAACCAAACATGGCATGAATGTTCCTTATGAGGTGCTGACCAAGTGTTGTTACTTTGTAGCCGATCCATCATCCAAGATGGCCGCCAGAGGGGGACTTAGTTTAACATAGAGCCCTATGGGAAATGCATACAAATAACTTCTTTTAGTGAGCCACTTAATGGAATGAAACCAAACATGGCATGAATATTCCTTATGAAGTGCTGACCAAGTGTTGTTACTTTGTAGCCGATCCATCATCCAAGATGGCCGCCAGCAGGGGACTTAGTTTAACATAGAACCCTATGGGAAATGCATACAAATGACTTCTTTTAGAGAACCACTGAATGGAATGTAACAAAACATAGCATGAATGTTCCTTATGAGGTGCTGACCAAGTGTTGTTACTTTGTTGCCGATCCATCATCCAAGATGTTTAGAAGTTTATCAGAAAATTGTAAAAAAAAAATTTGAATGGTCACAACTTGACCACATATTCAAAAATAATAATGATAAGATGTCTTCAGTAGCTATTGTAAGACTACACTAAGATGACCTGTTTTTAATTTTAAATACTGTGTCAAATTAAACCAATCTTGGTCTCAATCATTATATAATTTTACATAATTGATCACATTTACATATATTAAATAATTATTATATGTTATGTTTTACAGGTGGTTTTGTCAAAGGTTGTTATGCCATCTCAGTTACTGGAAGACTTCCTCCTGGTGTCGTACGAAGCATCAAACAAAAAGGACTCATATACAGATCACGTGACACAAGTCAGAAATCTTGACACAAATTGTTTCTAGATAGTTTAAAACCGTCGAGATATTTGTTTTAAAGTGACTGAATGTAGACATGGTACAAGTTCTACACTGAAGTATTACTCCTGCAAGAAGTCTGCATGTTCTTCTAATCATCATCTGTTAATAATATTGTTAATAAGCTATCACTTATTGTGAAATTGTGAAGAGTTCCAGAATATTCATAACATGTTGCAAGTGACAAAATATAATGTATTTTAGATATTATTAATTCTGTAACTAGTCTATTATTGGCTTCAATATGACTAAAACTGTCCTTTCAATACAGAATAATTAACTCTGCCAATATAGAAAAACCAGATTTTTTACTGTATTGGCAGACTTGTATCCGGCCAATATAGGGTGATTCGATTTTCTCTAGACTTTAGTTTGAATACATACAACAACTCTGAAATATTTACATAACGTATATTACCTATAACTTAATTCATATATGGACTGTAATTAAAGAAAAATTCCTGATCCTATTTGAAGGTATGTGCTTCAAAATCAATAATTATAATAAGTTATTCATTATTAGCTCTGACTGAAAATATCTTTCAATACATTTTCGATTTTAAATCGCATATATACTTACAGTGTGTCTGTGTTTTATTGAGTTGATTCATAAAAAAATCATCAAGAATATACATTGTGAAAAGTAGTTAGCTAATAAAGATATCAATACATAGTTATTTCTGTATTGGCCTTATTATTGATCCTCAGCCAGCTGTATTGGCCTTCGGCTCCACCTCAGGCGAATACAGAAAGCCTCAAATAAATAAGAAGGCCAATAGATAAATAACCATATAATAATATCATAACATAAGTACAAAATCACTTCAGATATGTATTGAATCTGTATACATTTATAAAATTAGGTTTAAAGTCATATATAAAATTGTATGGATATAGGGATAATTTCAGTGAGACAGTGATCCATATAATTGAAAACAGACATTTCACAGTTAAAATTTTCCCATTCCATTAAGTTACAATATTTCTTTTATACTGTAAATATGGAAATTATTGCGATGTTTTTATTATTGCGAATATTGCGATCGGTTGAGGATCGCAATATTATAAACTCGCATTTTTAATGCATATTTTCATGTCCGATTTATTCTAGATTTGTCTCCCTTTGTTTAGATTTACGCAGCATTGTTTGCCGACATCCGGAAACAGGTTAATTGGTAGATATTTAGTAGTATACCCCGGAGTTGTATAGTTATTGTTTGGACAGCTATTATATATATAATAACATTTTGAATTCTAATATTTCTAAAACCATTAATTAAAAGGATTATATTAATAAAACTTCCACTTTCAAGTTTTACCCGATCAACTTTTTTTTAGCTCACCTCACGAAAGTGAGGGGGGCTTATGTGATACCCCCGGCGTCGGCGTCGGCGTCGGTGTCGGCGTCCGCACCCACTTACAGAAGAATGGTTAAGATCCATACACGCTTCTTGACAAATGCCACATCAATCATATTGGTATGGTAGGTGCACCTAATGATGCTAAGCACAATGCATGCTTCGGATGCTGGCTCTGACCTATATTTTCCGCATGAATGAACACTTACAGAAGAATGGTTAAGATCCATACACACTTACTGACAAGTGCTACATCAATCACATTGGTGTGGTAGGTGCACCTAGTGATGCTAAGCACAATGCATGCTTCGGATGCTGGCTCTGACCTATATTTTCCGCATGAATGACCACTTACAGAAGAATGGTTAAAGTCCATTCCTGGTTACTGACACATGCCACATCAATCATATTGCCATGGTTGGTGCACCTACGGATGCTAAGCACGATGCATGCTTCGGATGCTGGCTGTGACCTACTTTTTCTGGATGGATGACCACTTACAGAAGAATGGTTAAAGTCCATTCCTGGTTACTGACACATGCCACATCAATCATATTGCCGTGGTTGGTGCACCTACAGATGCTAAGCACGATGCATGCTTCGGATGCTGGCTGTGACCTACTTTTTCCCAATGGATGACCACTTACAGAAGAATGGTTAAAGTCCATTCCTGGTTACTGACACATGCCACATCAATCATATTGCCATGGTTGGTGCACCTACAGATGCTATGCACGATGCATGCTTGGATGCTGGCTGTGACCTACTTTTTTTTTATTGTGCTGCACTTTATTCTATTTTAAGTTACCAATATTTTACTAATGAAAAAAGTTATTCCATACTGGATAAAAAAGGTGAGTTAATCGACAGCTTAGGATGCTGCCTGTCAATAAATTTTTCCACATGGATGAAACTTTTTAAATGTTTTATTCCATTCCCGCTTATGTAACATTAGTACCACATGGACCATATTAGCATGGTAGGTGTACCTAAGAAAGCTTAAAACACAAAGCAGGCTTAGAATGCGGGTTGTGACTTCCTTTTTCTGGATGGATGACCACTTACAGACCTAAGAATGGTTAAAGTCCATTCCTGCTTACTGACAAGTGCCACATTAACCATATTGGTATGGTAAGTGCACCTAGTGATGCTTAGCACAATGCATGCTTTGGATGCTGGCTGTGTCCTATATTTTTTGCATGGATGACCACTTACAGAAGAATGGTTAAAGTGCATTCCTGCTAACAGGCAAGTACCACATCAATCAAAGCATCCAGAGATGCTTTGTAAGATGCATGGTTCAGATGCTGGCTGTGACCTTCTTTTTCTGCATGGATGAGCACTTAAAATTTTGAAAAGTTCAAGTCAATTACGGCTTAGTGATAATAATGCGTTACGAGGTGAGCTTTGTAATCGATAGATTACCTATGTTTCACACGGGCGGCGATCGCAATAATTTAACCTCGCAATTTTGCCTTGGGTAGAAGAATCGCAATAATAAGTGCACGCAAAAATTTCTGAATTTACAGTATTCAGATTGAAAATATACAAGATTTTTCTTATTTTCATAGAAATTGAAAACTCTCATCTACTTCGATTATCTTAGCATAATTTAACTGACATTATTGAGTATTAGGTTTATACATTGATGTCTTCAGGATCCTTTGTGTCCTTTGTGATGATAACAGTGGATCAAACTCTAATGTTATTGTTACTTGTTTTCATTGAAACGCAGTATGACACAGAAGTCAAATGTCTTAGTATCTTGAACTACTGTGGAAATTTCCGTTCCTGAAGAAGTCTTCATAGCAAACTTGAGGTTACATTTTTTCATGTGAATGGAGTTCATCCCTTCATCTTGTTAAAATATGCATTATATACATGTATGTATGTTTGAATGAATGGTCTTTTACTTGGGAGTCGTAGAGAGTGCTTTGATTATTAAGTGGTAGTGATTTGGGAGTCGTAGAGAGTGCTTTGATTATTAAGTGGTAGTTATTTGGGAGTCGTAGAGAGTGCTTTGATTATTAAGTGGTAGTTATTTGGGAGTCGTAGAGAATGCTTTGATTATTAAGTGGTAGTTATTTGGGAGTCGTAGAGAGTGCTTTGATTATTAAGTGGTAGTGATTTGGGAGTCGTAGAGAGTGCTTTGATTATTAAGTGGTAGTTATTTGGGAGTCGTAGAGAGTGCTTTGATTATTAAGTGGTAGTGATTTGGGAGTCGTAGAGAGTGCTTTGATTATTAAGTGGTAGTTATTTGGGAGTCGTAGAGAGTGCTTTGATTATTAAGTGGTAGTTATTTGGGAGTCGTAGAGAGTGCTTTGATTATTAAGTGGTAGTTATTTGGGAGTCGTAGAGAGTGCTTTGATTATTAAGTGGTAGTTATTTGGGAGTCGTAGAGAGTGCTTTGATTATTAAGTGGTAGTTATTTGGGAGTCGTAGAGAGTGCTTTGATTATTAAGTGGTAGTTATTTCAGATTTGTATAGGTGCTGATTTTCTCTAAAAAATGGGAAATAGATAATTTCAAATGTTTTGCCCACTTTTGTCAAATACTATGGATTCATTTATATTAGTATCATCTTTTGCTGTATCCAGAACAGCTCTAAGGGTAACAGTTTTTTATTCATTCTTTTAATAATTCAGTAGGATAAATGGTTTTCTTTGAGCACTGTTGGTTGAACTACGATTTTAACAGTTAGTAATGGCTATAAGCAAAGAAAGTTATAATCAGAGTGCTAACTCTTATATTGACTGCTTTAAAGTTGCTTTTTCTGAAAAAAAAGAAAAATCCATGTGGATGAGTGTCCACATGGATTTATGTAAGACGAAATCAGACATTCTGCTTGTTTCGTTATTGTAAAGTCATTTGTAAAGAATAAATGTATAAAGACAAATTAAGTGTGTCTTTTGATGCCCCATCCTTGAATGTGGAAGGAATATAGAATTACCCTTGTCGGTATGTCCGTCGGACTCCGTCCAGCCAGTTTGCTGAAGTTTTGGGGATTAGGTCCATTTCTCAGAAACCCATTGAAATATATCAATGATATAATACACACTACAATTCCCTTATAAGACTGAACACAGATGAGCAACATTTGGGTCACTTTGATCTACATTTAATGCATGAGTGACTCAGATAAAGTTTTGCATTAAATTTCATATCCTAAAGATCCATGGGGTTATATAAATTATAATTGTCTTACATTATATAATGCACTTCTCCAATATTTGGGTCATTATAACTAAAATTTTGTGCATGAGTGACTTGAAGTTTTTGCATTGAGGTCAGACCTATTAAGACATATCAATGATATTATGTGTATGCGTTCATCTTATATAGTACAACAAAAGTCAACAACATGACCTATATTTTATGCTTGAGTGACTTTGGTAAAAGTTTTGCATTTAGGTTAGTCTTTAAAGAACCTATGTAGTATATTATTGATTGATTGATTATTGTTTTACGCCGTGTGGGTATATTATTGATGATATTTCACAACTACAGTCATCTCGTATAATACAAGACATATTTGAGTCACCATGACCTACATTTTATGCTTGAGCGACTGATAAAATGTTTGCATTTAGGTGTATTATTTGAGAACGTACATTTTGTATAGTAATGTATTAATGGTATTTCACAACTGCAGTAACCTTATATAGTATAGAAGGGGTGGAAAGGGTATTGGGAGACAGGGAGAAAGGGGGCGGGAGAAAGGAGGGAGAACTATCAAAGGGAGACGAACTTTAATGTTGAAAAAAAATAGAGGTAAAAAACGAAAAAACTGGATACTAAATGTTCTAATAAATGGACAAATCTTTGAAAAAAGGCAACATTTATATTTCCCAAACCATTTTTGCCATTTCCGATCATTTCTAGAAATCATCCTTTCAAAACGGAATTATCTCTCCGTTACGTTTTCCTTTTTAGCTCACCTGACCCGAAGGGTCATGTGAGCTATTGTCATCACTTGGCGTCTGTCGGCATCCGTCCGTCGTCCGTCGTAAACTTTTAAAAAAATCTTCTCCTCTGAAACTGCTGGGCCAATATGAACCAAACTTGGTCTGAATCATCACCAGGGAACCTAGTTTCAAAATTGTATCCGATGGGTCCAAGGACCAAACAATATATATAGAACATAGGGGTAAATTGCTGTTTTTGGTTAATAACTCAAAAACCAGTACAGATATCGAAAATCTGACATGGGATAAAAATGATCAACACGGCAAGATCTACCTACCCTGCAATTTTGAAGTTAATTGGAATACCCATCTTGGAGTTATTGCCATTTTTTTGTGAAATTTTCAAATTTTTTATACATTTTGTCTTATATTTTGAAAAGTATTAGAGATAGAAGTTTTATTGCAAAAATGTTCAGCATGTCAAGATCAACATACCCTCTAATTTTGTTATAAATCAGAATACCCATCTTGGAGTTATTGCTCTTTCTTTGTCAAATTTTCAACATTTTAATATATTTTGCCCTATATTTCATTAACTATAAGACATAGAAGTTAAGTTTAAATTGCAAAAGTATTCGGTTTATCGACTGCATCCTTCATGACACAAAACCGAAAGGATTTCAAATGTCGTAATAAGACTTATGTCCCCTTAATGAAAAGCAGTTTTCGCTAAAAATGTTTACTCGAAAACTATGACATGTACAGGCATGGAACTTTCACTATTGGTCATAGAACCAAATAAGCTATTGAAAGGGGTCAAGGTCAAATCTCAATTTTGACCTTGGACTTTGACCGCAGACCTTGTTATCAAAATCACTCAGAAACCTTAAGAGATAGCTGATGAAATGTATTGGGAAAAATGTTTATCTTGTCAAGATCTAAAGTTGTCTCATTAGAACTGAAGTTCTACGATGACTCCATATAGGAGTTACTGCCCTTGATGCATGTTTATTTTATACGAAATCTCAAAAACCATTATAGATATGAAGAAAACGTCAATACAAAAAAAGATCAGTTTCAAAAGATCTACATTTTAGAGACAAGGTCAAAAGTCAGGGATCAATGTCATTGAAAAAGCCCTTAGCAACCCATGGAAAAGTACCTAGCAATCATATATATTTATGTTCAAGGACCTATTTTAGAGCTGTAGAGGTCAAAATCGAAGGTCAATGGTCAAGGTCATTGTCATTGTGACAGTCCTATATTTTGACTATACAAGTCAAAATAGAAGGTCAACAGTCATGCTTAATAGCCTTAATTGCAATTTGACAAGACCTTGCTCTCTGAACAATTGTCTTTTGGTCCCATTTAAAAATGGTATCGGACATGTCCACACCTGGTCCAAGATGGCCACCAGTGGGGAACATAGTTTAACATTGGACACTCACCTGATCCAAGGTGGATACTAGCAGGGAACATAGTTTAACATTGGACCCAATGGGGAAATGTATTCAAATATCTCTGAAACCGCTGGGCTACTTTGAACCACACTTGGTCACAATAGTCTGGATGGTCCAATTTAAAAATTGTATCTGACATGTTCAGACCTGATCAAAGACGGCCACCAGCAGGGAACATAGTTTAACATTGGACCCCATTGGGAAATGTATTCAAAGATCAATTAAGTTCTCTTCTGAATCTACTGTACCAATTGGAACCACACTTGGTTACAATGATCCTTGGGTGGTCCCCTTTAAAAATGTATGCTCCAACTGAAAGAACACTGCCAGCAGGGAACATGATTTAACATTTGACTCTTATGAAACTACTATACCAATTGGAACCAAACTAATTTACAATTGTTCTTGGATAGTCCCCATTAAAAGCTATCTGACAGGTCCACATTACATCCTATGACAGCAGAGTGATGTATCCAGGTGAGCTGTACAGGCTCCAGGTAGCCTCTAGTTAAAATTCCCCCATCATTTCCGGTTTGCCTTCACATGTGGGTATCTGTTTCCTCTAAGTATTTGGCGATCTTCTACAAATTTAAAAAGAAGGGATGCTGACAATGTCAGAGAGATACACTCCCTCCTCTAAACAATATTACATGTACTTGACGCGTTTTCCAGGTCACCTTAAAATATTTACGTTATCCACTTGACCATACAAAGTAAGGTGTTCTCGAGGACAGGGAAAAATAGAGATGACACAATAAAAAAACTATGTCTAATTTCATGATCCTCATACATGACCATACATATCAAAAATGAGTTTCTTGACATTGGGGCATGCACAATGCACCATTGACAACATTCCAACATTGTGTATTAATTTGCGTACGTGTCGGAGACAGGCCTTGTTCGTAAAATCAGTATATGCTTTAATAAAGACCTATGCCACCTATATATGGTCATATATTAATTCAAATTTGTATTAAAATCGATTGATCTGAAAAAAGACGGTTGTTAAGGCGGGAGATGGAAGCAGAGGGGCGGGAGGAAGGAGAGAGGGGGCGGGAGAAAGGAGACGAGGGGCGGGAGAAAGGAGAAAGGTACCCCCCTTTCCAGCCCCTCAGTATAACTGCTCAGAAACATTTGAGTCAACATGACCTACATTTTATTCTTGGGAGACTTTAATTAAATATTTGATTTACCGGTAGTAGTATTATTAAAGAACCTATTGATTATTTTTAACAACTGCTACCACTTTATATAGTGTAACACAACTCAGAAACATTTGAGTCACCATGACCTACATTTTATGCTCGAGTGACTTTGGTATGGTAATATATTAATGATATTTCACAGTTACAGTCGTTATATAGTAAAACGCCTACATTTTAAGCAGAGTGAAACTGATTAGATTTTTGGATCTGAATGTATTTCTAAAAACAACATAATAACATATCAATGATATTTTACAACTACAATCATCTTAAGTTCAGCACAGATCGCCAGCATACAAATCCACATGACTTACGTTTCTTGCTTCAGTGACTCCAAAAAATATTTGGGTACAAATACCAAAACGATCTGATAGTAAACACATTAGTGTACTATATTGCCTTTATATTTGCAGATTGTGAGTACGTACTATGGACCATGAAATTTTCTTGGCAATAATCCAACACTGCTATCTCAATAATGAAAACTCCCTGTGCTGGACTAATAATAAAAATGTGGGACAAATTGACCAGACACCTCTGAATAAAGTTTTCAGTATTCATGCAGTTTAGATGATTTTTGTATGTGAATTTCTTATGGATATTTTATCATATCCTTGCTCATTTCACAAAAACACAAATGTTGAGAAGTTTGACCAAATCAGCTACAACTGAGAATAAACAGCTGGTGATTTGATCAACTCAAATTTAAAGATTTAATCTATAGCATAACAAAACATTATTTTACACTTTGTGCCCAGAATGATCTGAAGCATTATACAGTAATATGTTTGTATTTTTTCAAAATATTCAATTGTAAAAGTAGAAACATGGCCGTTTTGCACTCTTTACGCATCCAAGTTTAAAATCTTAATTACGGCTTTGGCAAATCTACACAAGAAAAATTCTCTTCCCCAAAATCAGTCTAAATCTCTGTATCTCATTTGGAAGAATTTTAGTGGGGGTAAAGGATTCAAAAGCAAAATCAAATCACGTACTAATCCCTTACATGTATTACTCTTGGATTAGGATTTATGACCTGTCTTACACTATATTTTCAAACACCACGTAAAGTATTAACAAGTTAACAAAAATTGAATACCGGCAGTATTCAAAATAACTATACACCAAACTATCTGTAATCTATGATTTTCTTAACAGAATCAAAGTCAAATTTGTTAAAAAGAAAAAAAAAGAAACAATAAGAACAGTAGGTAACATTTCTTGTTGCGGTAAATTTTAATTATTATCAAAAATTGCCCAAGATGGGTAAAAAGGTGGCCAATTGTTCCATGTTTCTGGAGCCCTTTTATTCCATTTGCTCTGTTGCTTAGGTCCATTATTACTTTGGAAACTAAGACCATGAGCATAGTAATTTTTATTTCCATTAGGTTGCCTGTGGTTTATACTTGAGTTAGGACGATAAGGCCTATTATTCACTTGATCTGAAACAGCCTCCTGAAAAACCTCTTTCAGATTGTTTTTTCAAATTAGATGCGAATAAACTTGTTCCTAAATTGTCTAGATAGGTGTATACCATCTCTGGATAAGAATCTTTCAATAGGTTTTCCACGTGAACCCATCCCAGAATTGTCACAGATACATATACATTCTTAGAGTTAAGGTATTTGTGTAAAATTAAAGAAGTATATTGCCGTCATATATTTTGTTGTTGAGTGCGATGGAGTCATCTCTCGGAAGGCCTGTAGATATAACTATCTTGGCATTGGGAAAACTATCCGTAAGTTTTCCTATAAGGAAGTCAAATGCTGAGATACAGTCTTCTGGAACACTGGATGATTTCACATTATTAGTAAATAGATGAACTAATATACAGTCATAATTATATTGATCCCTAATCGCTGGAATAGATTCAATGTCTTCATCAATAGAATATGCCAAATACTTGTTGAAATCATATATGTGAAACTGAGCTTTCATGCGCGAGTTACCCAATGAATAGAATTCGCTTCTTTGGGTTCTCATATTTTTTTTCTACTTTTATTAATATCTTCTCTTGGTTGATCACCAATACTTTTGTAGGACAGTGCCCCAAGTAGATTCTCGGTATTAATACCTTCAATAGTTGTGGGAGGTCTACAGCCCATACCTGTGCTTAAATCAAAATTTGTGTCAGATTTTGATTGCTTTGTTATACTTGCTGATCCATGTAGAAACATTTTCTACTTGTTGTTTTAATTGGCTTAGTTCAGTTGTGCAGTCTGTTAATACATGTAACGAGTCTGTGTTTTGTTTATTCATTAAATTTAGAATATTGTTTATCTGGTCATTGACACCCTTCATATCATTCAGCTTAGAGATTACATTCTTGATTTCAAAGTTGTGCTTAATCTTAATGGCAAGTTCTGTATTTTGGGAATATAAACCAATCAATTTTTCCTGTAAGCCATCACATTTTTCTCTTTATTTGTGAAAGTCTTTCTGAACTTTGAATATTGTACTCATTGTTTCTATGAGGGCCTCAATGAAAATAAATTAGACTTAGCTTGCTCTAATCGAGTCACCCTCTTTAAATAAAGAATTATATTATTATTATGATATATATTACTATTTCGAGACAGTGACGTTCGACTTTATACGATAAAAAGATGTCATTACATGTCATTTTTCGTATCAGATGCTTTATCAACCCTACTGAGCATCTGAGGGCTGATAAAGCATCTAATATGAAAAATGCCATGTAATAAACATATGATAATCAATCAAGCCTGATAATTGATTCATTTGTGATTATCCGAACAAAATATGTACTTTATAAATGTCTACAATTTCTTGGGTTTCTTTTTTTAAATTATTCTCAATTGTGTAGTTCCATATAAATTTAAATTTACAAATATTTCATAAATTTCATGGAAGAAAAGCTATTTTTAATGTTTTTCATTGTCAGTAATGGGACGTAACGTAACAACCTTCGAATGTTAACAAAAGGAACGGATTGCCGTTATAAAATATGCCAATGTATGCTAACACGTGACATTTATCAAACTTTGATGACGTTTTTCCGGGTTTTTACTATCGAAGTATCACGAAAGTTTCCGATTGATCTTGTAAGCATTACTACAATGATTTTCTCTCCCCCACCCTATGTTATACCCTGGTCATCGTTAAGTCAATAAATGTAAGGGTGATTATTTATTTCCTCGTAGCATTTCGACCGATTGGTAGAATAAAAGATAGAAATGAAGATATTCGAAGGTAATAAATATTCATTTACAAGTAGAAAAGACACACAGTGCCCAGCGGAAAAATTTTTATACCGTCAACAGTTGGGGAATACTTTGTCTGAAGTCGTGCATAACCACAAATCGGATATTGTTTCTAAAATTAGAGAGATAATTAATATTCACAAATACCGCAGACGATTAAAAGGGAAATGTATCGAGCACGAGTCTCTACTTATGTCACTGAGGCTTTGTTATGAGTATGATATAAACGAGAAGCAGCTGGCAGAAAATCTTCTCCTTGAAATATGCATCTGTGAAGGGAATCTGGATACTATTTTTAGTATACTTCTTCCTGGTCATGTGATCAAGTCATTGTCAACTGTCAAACAGTCACTTCAAGTTCTTTATCCTGGTTTTTTGACAAAGACAACGAGGAAGAAGTCTGTGGAATCATTTCGTTTCTACCTGAGGAAAATTTGTGAGACTAGAGAGAAATTTGATGGGGAATGTGATATATTAGATCGTCCTTTTGAAATGGGCAATTACAACCCTCTGTCAGCAGCTGCAGTCAGCAGGGACCCTGATATGGTCCTGATACTCCTGAGATTTGGAGCCAATCCGCTTCACATACTTAGAAATGAAAACCCATCAGACCCTTTTGAAAGTTTAATCACAGGATTAAATGGAATTTTAATTTTCAACAGCTCTGCCTTTAGTAATGAAACTAAGAAGACATTATCTGAGGAAAGCTATAAAGGCCTTCATTGCTTGAACGTCTTCATGAGAGTATTAAACAACATTTCATTTGATGCAACTACCCATATCCATCTATCCAACGATTCTGGTGATGAAACTGAGGAGAAAACTAAAGTAATGAAATTATATAGACTCCACCCCAAACTTGCTGAAAAATTTGACTATAAGAATTATATGGGCGTAAGAAGCCTTCAACACTTGTGTCGACTCTCAGTCAGAGGAATTCTCACTAGAACTTCATCATCAGCAATTCCCGCAGCAATAGAAGGTCTTCCTCTGCCAACATCACTGAAAGATTTCTTAGATTTGCAAAGTGATTGAAGTGTTGTGTACATGGCCCACACCACGATAAGCAGTCAGTTTTTAATTTTGACTATGTGATTCTTAAACTGTCTGGTTTTAGGTGACTTGGATGAAGTATTAGTTTAAAATTGAAAGAGGGAGAATTGTCACTTATTGTTCTATTATGAAGGGTGAAGAGTATTCAAACATTACCATACTTTTTATCATTTTTTAAATAGTTATATATCCTTGGACATGAAGATTTATATTCCTTACCACACTGTCCTACATTTATTGAACAAACGCATCTGTGATGATAAAATTTAATATGCAATATTAACACATGTAGATAAAGTGAAGACCGATTCTGTGATATAATTTATGCTGAATTATAACATAATTATAATTAATTTACAATTTTTTTAACAATGAAATGTGTTTTTCATCTGTATTTTATTGTGTGATATAATTTATGATTTTATTTATTTGTGAATGCATATTTAATATAATAATCCCTCAAAGTCAATAATTGTACATAAGATAATATATATATATCTTATAATTAATTTACAAAGAGATCTCACTTTTTTTAACAATGAAATGTGTTTTTCATCTGTATTTTATTGTGTGATATAATTTATGATTTTATTTATTTGTGAATGCATATTTAATATAATAAACCCCCAAAGTCAATAATTGTACATATGATAATATATATATCTTATAATTAATTTACAAAGGGATATGACTTTTTTAACAATGAAATGTGTTTTTCATCTGTATTTATTTTATCATGTGATATAATTTATGATTTTAATAATTTGTGAATGCATATTTAATACAATAAACCCCCAAAATTCAATAATTGTACATTTACATATACCCCCCCCCCAACCAAAGACACACATAGCCAACATTTTAAAAATCATAATTTTACTTATCCAACATGTCAGAAATAACAAAATCTCATCTGGCTAACATTTATTATCATACCTGAATGATTATAAGCTACAGGTATAGTTAATTTCTGAATTCAGAAGTTATGTACATGTATACACATGGTATATAAGAGATATTTAATATATATGTAAATGATAATGAACAATTTTTAAATTATTAAAGTTAATCTTAATTTATGAAGTTATTACTGAGGTTTCATCATTTAATACTCAAAATATTTAAGAACTAGAGATTGTGTCCCTCCTTCTTCCTGAACAAAAGAATTCACATCTATAAATATAATGGGAAATTATTATGAGAAATGATTTAAATAAATGAAAAATTTCACATTATACATGTATCCTTCTTATGTTAATGGATATCCCATGAACAATAATGAATGAACACAGCTACTGAGGCTTAAATTCAGTGGAGTCACTTTAAAAGCATGAAATTTGGGTCATTTTGCTGATTTATGTTGCACTAAAAAAAGACAAAAGTAGTTGTAAAATATTGTTGACATATTATTGTAAATTTTTGAGAAATGGACTAAAATGCAAAAAGTTAACCTAAGTCACTGAAGCATGGTATGTAGGTTATGGTGACTCAGATTTTACTAAGTTGTGTTTTAATTTATAAGATTATTGTAGTTGTGAAATACAATATCATTATGACATTAATAATTATTACCGCAATTTCTTTAATAATACACCTTTTTTTTTGAGAAATGGACTAAAATGCAAAAAATTAACCAAAGTCACTCAAGCATGGGTGTTAGTTGAAATGACATTTATCTTACTAAATTTTTATGCCCCGGCCACCAGGCGAAGGGGGCATTAAGGTGTACCCTTGTCCGTCTGTCCGTACATCCGTACATTCTTATGTCCTGAAATTGGTTTCCGTTCTCTAACTTAAGTTTCCCTTAATCAGATGTTATGAAACTTAAACACAATGCCAATTACCTCCTAACACAGATCAAGTTTGAATTTGAATGGCATCACATTCACTGTTCTAGAGTTATGTTCCTTTATAAATGGAAAAATTGCTGACTTTGCAGTTTCTGCACTCTAACTTTACTTTGCCTCAACCAAATATTATGAAACCTGGGTTCACACCTGGTTTTTGTCGAGCCTGCGACTTTAGTCGCAGAAAGCTCGACATAGGGATGGTGATCCGGCGGCGGCGGCGTTAACTCACTTCTTAAAAGCTTTATATTTTAGAAGGTGGAAGACCTGGATGCTTTATACTTTGTATATAGATGCCTTATGTTACAAGGTTTCCATCTGTCATATGAACATTGTCCTTGACCTCATTTTCATGGTTCAGTGACTACTTAAAAAAAAAGTTAAGATTTTTTGTAATGTTAATTTCTCTCTTATTATGAGTAATAGGATAACTATATATGGTATGTGCGTACCTTACAAGGTCCTTATCCCCGTCAGACAGTTTTCAATTGACCTCGACCCAATTTCAAGGATCAGTGAACAAGGTTAAGTTTTGGTGGTCAAGTCCATATCTCAGATACTATAAGCAATAGGTCTAGTATATTTGGTGTATGGAAGGATTGTAAGGTGTACATGTCCAACTGGCAGGTGTCATCTGACCTTGACCTCATTTTCATGGTTCAGTGGTTATAGTTAAGTTTTTGTGTTTTGGCCTGTTTTTCGAATACTGTATGCAATAGGTCTACTATATTTGGTGTATGGAAGGATTGTAAATTGTATATGTCCAACTGGTAGGTGTCATCTGACCTTGACCTAATTTTCATGGTTCAGTGGTTATAGTTCAGTTTTTGTGTTTTGGCCTGTTTTTTTCGAATACTGTATGCAATAGGTCTACTATATTTGGTGTATGGAAGAATTGTAAGGTGTACATGTCCAGCTGGCAGGTGTCATCTGACCTTGACCTAATTTTCATGGTTCAGTGGTTATAGTTAAGTTTTTGTGTTTTGGCCTGTTTTTTGAATACTGTATGCAATATGTCTGACAGCATTTACTTTCATTAGAAATACACGACAGGCGAGACATTTTTGTGTGTCAACTCTTGTTATAGGAGTTGGTGTTGTTCATTGTTTTATTAGTTTTCAGTGTTTATTTGTTGTGCTTGTGGTTGTTCATTTGTCTTCCTGGGTTTGTCTGTCCAATGGATTACGTTTTTAGCTCACCGGTGAGCTTTTGCCATCACTTTTCGTCCGTCGTCCGTCTGTCCGTCCGTCCGTCGTAAACTTTTCATTAAAAAATCTTCTCCTGAAACCACTGGGCCGATTGGTTTGAAACTTAATAGGAATGATCTATGACATGTCCTCCACAAACGATCCTCATTTTATATTGATCCAATGAAAAACATGGCCACTGTTGCTAAAAATAGAACATAGGGGTAAATTGCTGTTTTTTGCTAATAACTCAAAAACCGTTACAGATATCGAAAATCTGACATGGAGTAAAATTAATCAGCATGATGAGATCTACCTACCCTGAAATTTTGAAGGAAATTCCAAAACCCATTTAGGAGTTATTGCCCTTTTTTTGTCAAATTTTCAAAATTTTAACATTCAAAAATCTTCTCCTCTGAAACTGCTGGGCCGATTGGTTTGAAACTTAATAGGAATGATCTATGACATGTCCTCTACAAACGATCCTCAATTTATTTTGATCTGACATAAAACATGGCTGTCGTAGCTAAAAATAGAATATAGGGGTGGATGTGTTGTTTTTGGCTTATAACTTAAAAACCGTTACAGATATCGAAAATCTGATATGGGGTAAAATTGATCAGCATGGCGAGATCTACTTACCCTGAAATTTTGAAGGAAATTTCACAACACGTTTAGGAGTTATTGCCCTTTTTTCGTCAAATTTTCAAAATTTTAACATTTTTCGTCATTTATCTCCAAAACTATTTGAGATAGAAGTGAAATGTAAATTTTAAAAATGTTTCCCATGTTGAGATCTACCTACCCTGAAATTTTAAAGGAAATATCAAAACCCATTTAGGAGTTGTTGCCCTTTTTTTGTCAAATTTTCAAAATTTTTTCATTCAAAAATCTTCTCCTCTGAAACCGCTGGGCCGATTGGTTTGAAACTTAATAGGAATGATCTATGACATGTCCTCCACAAACGATCCTCATTTTATATTGATCCAATGAAAAACATGGCCACTGTTGCCAAAAATAGAACATAGGGGTAAATTGCTGTTTTTTGCTAATAACTCAAAAACCGTTACAGATATCGAAAATCTGACATGGGGTAAAATTGATCAGCATAATGAGATCTACCTACCCTGAAATTTTGAAGGAAATTCCAAAACATATTTAGGAGTTATTGCCCTTTTTTCGTCAAATTTTCAAAATTTTAACATTCAAAAATCTTCTTCTCTGAAACTGCTGGGCCGATTGGTTTGAAACTTAATAGGAATGATCTATGACATGTCCTCTACAAACGATTCTCAATTTATTTTGATCTGACATAAAACATGGATGTGGTAGCTAAAAATAGAATATAGGGGTGCATGTGTTGTTTTTGGCTTATAACTTAAAAACTGTTACAGATATAAAAAATCTGATGGAGTAAAATTGATCAGCATGACAAGATCTACCTAACATGAAATTTTGAAGGAAATCCCGAAACCCGTTTAGGAGTTATTGCCCTTTTTTCGTCAAATATTCAAAATTTAACATTTTTCGTCATTTATCTCCAAAACTATTTGAGATAGAAGTGAAATGTAAATTTGAAAAATGTTTGCCATGTTGAGATCTACATACCCTGAAATTTTAAAGGAAATCCCAAAACCCATTTAGGAGTTATTGCCCTTTTTTTGTCAAATTTTCAAAATTTAACATTTTTCTTCATTTATCTCCAGAACTATTTGAGATAGAAGTGAAATGTAATTGAAAAATGTTTGCCATGTTGAGATCTACATACCCTAATATTTTGAAGGGATTCCCAAATTCTATTTAGGAGTTATTGGTTTGTGTAATTTGAGGTCGGGTTCTGTTACAATTATTTAAGGTTCACCCTTATTCCTGGTCAATTTTATCAACTTCCTGCCAGGACTACCACCATCAGGGAACATATTTTAACATTAAACCTTATGAAAAATAAATCTTCAACAAATTTTCCATGGACAATTGAACCAATTGCAACAAACTTGGTCAAATAGTTGATTAATTGTCCAATGAAAACCAGACTCAAGGTGAGCGATACAGGCTCTGGAGAGCCTCTTGTTTTTTTTATTTGCTCCCTAGGTATATTTGTCCTCTTTATACACAATGCTTATTACCAGCAAACACAGATCAAGTTATTATTTCGTTGGCATCACTTTTGCCCGTCTCGTATCATTGGATATTTTTCGTATTGCACACTTTTAATTGCCTTGGGTATCATGTCTTGTTTTTTTCAACATACCTGAAGGCAGTAAACAAACCACTTTCAATGATGTTCAAACGGTTCCCGAATACACGTAGAAAATAACATTCTTATTTGCAAACCATTACAGTTTATCCAAATTTCCACTTTAAGGATTGTTTTATCCAAAATGAACTTTAAAACCAAATTGGAAATTCTGCAATTATTATTTTCTATTTTTATAGAACAGATCTAAAGTAAACCGCTTGTTCAATTTCTGTACAACATTCAGGTAAAAAGAAGAGTAATCTCAAGTGTGGATAAAAATAAAACGTATCAAACGCACAGAAAGGTGCAACTTTTGAAATACAACTATCTTGTTTTAATACAAATATAAAATAACTGCTGTGATATTACATGGATTCCATTTTGAAAGCCTCTGTGAATTCGACATTGTCGGATCAAGGAGTGGGTGGATTTTGGGGTTGGAACTTCAGTCCCACTTTTTCGGAAAATTTGTAAAAATTATGTGAAAATTGCCGAAAATTATACAAAAGTTGGCTTTTTAGCTCATCTGGCTCAAAGGGCCATGTGAGCTTATTCCATCACTTAACGTCCATCGTCGTCTGTCGTCGGCGTCGGCGTCTTTGTCGTAAACTATTTCAAGAATCTTCTCCTGAAACAATTGAGCAAATTACCTTCCAACTTTAACTGAATGTTCCTTAGGGTATCTAGTTTATGAATTATATCTGAAGTTTTGATCTATCAACAAACATGGCCGCTGTTGCTAAAATTAGAACATAGGGGTCAAATAAAGTTTTTGGCTTATATCTCAAAAACCAAAGCATTTAGAGCAAAACTGACACTGGTTAAAATGTTCAACAGATCAAGATCTACCAGCCATGAAATTTTCAGATGAATCTGACAACCATTTGTTGGGTTATTGTCCCTGAATTGTTAATTTTAAGGAAATTTTGCAGTTTGACATGTAGTTGTTATCTTGAATATAAAAATAGATAAAGACAAACTATAAACAACAAAAATGTTCAGCAAAGTAAGATCTATAAATAAGTCAACATGATCAAAATCGTCAATTGACCCGTTATAGGAGTTTTTGCCCTTGAAAGATTATTAATATGAAAAATAACAGTCGGATAGTCACAGATGTTTAGAGCGTTACTTGAAATAAATTAAATGGTAGCAGTACAAGTAAAATGTCAAGGGTCAAGGTCATTGAAAAATTCCATAGCAACTGATGAAAGTCCTTACAGGGCTTTTTCTACCTTCTATTTACCGCCGATTATCGGCCCCATTCCCAATGAGAAAAAATGTCTTTTTTTCCCAAAATTTATGATGAAGCAAGCAAAATGTAAGTGGTCAATTATTTTATCTGTCCGTAGAACGGAAGTTACATTTTATTGATGAGTCGGCAAATCGTTATCAGTTTTTATTGTCACAGGTTTCTCGAGGGCAGTTTTAAGATGGGGGAAGGAAACTCGTTTATTCATCCTTTTACGACAACCAATTTACGATTATTTCGAAACTAAATACCTTTATCTTCCATCGGTTGTAGGCCTAAAATCAAGACAAGGATATCGGAAGTAAAATATGGGATATGCTTTATTGATCCCAGCATGAACTGCCCCTGTAGAGAGAGTTTTAGTTTGATGAATGACCCCCATTACGCAGTTCTCTGAAACAAAACTCCTTGGATGCTCTAACGACGGAGAGCCAAGCCTGAATGACCAGCAACTGAATGAAATTGTGGAAGACTTTAAAACTAGAAAAAGCAGAAAACTACCTTTGTGAATGATAATAAAACAATGAGTTTAAACATGATTTTATTTCTTACTTTTTTCCCAATTGATAAAAAAATTCCCAATCTCAGGGGCAGGGGTCTTATTTGAAAAAGGGTAGAAAAAGCCCTGCCTTAGCAACCATATATATTTGGATTAAGGACCTTATAATTTACCTGTACAAGTAAAAAAGAAAGGTCAAGGGTCAAGGTCATTGAAAAAGTCCATAGCAACTGGTGAAAAAGTCCCTAGCAACCATACATATTTGGGTTCAGGACCCTACAATTTACGTGTTCAAGTCAAAATGGAAGGTCAAGAGTTAATGCCATTGAAAAAGTCCATAGCAACCGATGTTATTTTTACAAACTACTTTTGACCTAAATTCTTTCGGAAAACTATACACATGCATAAATCATGCTGCATATGCCCACGCCACTGTTGTGTTAATCACAAAATTAAATGCTACCAGTTCAATCAAAGGAAAATTTCACAAAAGAACAATAACATTTTTTCACTGTTTCACTACGAATTCTTCTTTTTTAAATAATTCAGCGAGTGCTATGAATAGGAAAACACAAACGACCAAAGAAATTAAACTCAGATGTGACAATAACTTTAGTAATGAATTGGACAGTTGAGATAGTAGTCATAATGTTAAATGAAGTGTGACTGATTGGGACATCATACATTGATAATGTAAATACATGTAATGAACTGTTTTTATGATGACATGTTCTACTAATTAACTGTAAATTTACCAAGTTTGGAATATCGATTTTTGAAATTAAATGGTTAGCCTAAGTCTTGTGACATTAATAGTTATTAATATGTAGCCTTTCTACTTAAAAAATGAAACTTTATTAATAAGTACATGAACACATTTTTCTTATTGTTTCCATGGTAAATATTCATAATTATTCTAAAAAACTTAAATCATCCTTACTAAAATGGTGAAAAATGGTTACAAAATATTGCCAAGTTCTTTGTATCTGTGATCAAAGTTTGAAGTTGCTAAAAAGACTCACTAGACTGAAATTTCCTTAGGCTCCTCTATCATGTCTATACTGTTACCGTATTAAAGTCAGATGTTGTTCTGGAGTTATGTCGCCTTGTCCGTAAAAAATCAATGTGCACGAAAAATCTCAAAATTAACAATTTTTGGGTAAATTAAAAATCGTGTAGACTTCGATGTGCTCAATATATCTTGTTAAAATTTGAAACATACTTTGTTAAGATAAGTATCTTTTAATGGTCAACTGCTAATCAATGCTAAACATATAGCTTCAACTCCTATTTTGTGTTTTAATTTAATGAAGTTTACCCTTCACTAAATGACAAACGTCAAGTAAAAAGCCTATAATATGTATAGTTGCTAATTAACCAGGAAATTAAACAAATTTGGAATTCCATTTTTGGAAATTGAATGGTTACCTTAACTCTTGTGACATTAATGGTTATTCATATGCATAGTTGCTAAATACATTTCCAAAAAATGAAGGTCTTAGAGTCTTTCAGGAAATTTACCAAAGTTGGAATTTCATTTTTGGAAATTGAATGGTTACGTTAGCTCTTGTGACATTAATGGTTATTAATATATCTGGTTGCTAGATAGATTTCCGAAAAATGAAGGTCTTAAAGTCATTCAGGAATTTACCAAAGTTGGAATTTCATTTTTGGAAATTGAATGGTTACGTTAGCTCTTGTCACGTTAATGGTTATTCATATGCATAGTGGCTAGATATATTTAAAAAAAATGAAGGTCTTAGACTCTTTCAGGAAATTTACCAAAGTTGGAATTTCATTTTTGGAAATTGAATGGTTACCTTAACTCTTGTGACATTAATGGTTATTAATATATATGGTTGCTAGATACATTTCCAAAAAATGAAGGTCTTAGAGTCTTTCAGGAAATTTACCAAAGTTGGAATTTCATTTTTGGAAATGGAATGGTTACCTTAACTCTTCTGACATTAATGGTTATTCATATGCATAGTTGCTAGATACATTTCCAAAAAATGAAGGTCTAAGAGTCTTTCAGGAAATTTATCAAAGTTGGAATTTCATTTTTGGAAACTGAATGTTACCTTAACTCTTGTGACATTAATGGTTATTCATATGCATAGTTGCTAGATACATTTCAAAAAAATGAAGGTCTTAGAGTCTCAGGAAATTTACCAAAGTTGGAATTTCATTTTTGGAAATTAAATGGTTACGTTAACTCTTGTGACATTAATGGTTATTAATATATATGGTTGCTAGATACATTTCCAAAAAATGAAGGTCTTAGAGTCTTTCAGGAAATTTACCAAAGTTGGAATTTCATTTTTGTAAATTGAATGGTTACCTTAACTCTTGTGACATTAATGGTTATTAATATCCATGGTTGCTAGATACATTTCCAAAAAATGAAGGTCTTAAGAGTCTTTCAGGAAATTTATCAAAGTTGGAATTATTTTTTTTGAAATCAAAATATTCCATTTAACAACTATTATTCTGCTAGTATCTGAAAGTATGGCTGATTGGTAATTTTCAAAAATTAATAGGTCTAAAAAAATTTATAACTCTCTTGTTGCTATGCCCCCAGGGCATGCCTGGATTTCAGAAAAATTCTCATGTCACTTTTGAATTTGCCATATGTAATACTAGTCATTGTTTAAGTTTCAGCATTATAGTCCAAATAGTTAAGAAGATTTCACTATTTACTGGATATCGCGAAATCCGTTTTTTACTCATAATTATGCGCTAAGGGCAAATTCCAAAATTCCGAAACCTTCGGCACAATCTACATCAACAATGCTAACAATGATCAAAGTTTCAGTTTTCTGTCTCTTATGGTTCCTGAGATAATCAGCGAACAGCAAAACAATATCCCCGCCGCTTCGCTAGCGCGGGGATAAAAACATGTTTTAATAGCTAGTTTGTTCCCGCCAAATTGTTTTTAGAACAAAGAATGACCTGCCATTGTGATCTGATTCAGATCTCCCATTATAACAAGAGTTATAAGCATTATATATAGATTTACTGAAAGTTTTTTGTTCCTGTCTTTACAATGCATAATGTTATAATTTCGAGTAAATTTCACATGACCGCCTCTCATTCATGTAAGGGCTTATCTTTTTCGCCCAGTTTTACCAATGACGTCACCATTGATTGAGAGACCAGATATACTCTTAAACGATATCATAAAATTTGGAAAAATGTATCAATAAAGTTGATATCGACAACACTGTATGTGGTCTTTTCAAACAAGTGGGAAGTTGACAGTCATAAGGATGGATTATAAGTTTCTGTATCAATTCTATTAGAGAATAACGATGCTGATTTTATACATCTATAAGAATTTAAAGCTGTGCATGATGTAACAGGAATGTATGGAACGCCACAGCTGTCTTATGTTCATTTCCATAATGTTGTTATGTCCATTTGTTGTTTTATTAAGTCAAATTGTCTGATTGTGTTGTTTGTTCTTATGTTGTTCTGTTCAAATATTATTTTATTGAGTTAGTTTCTATTTTGTTATGAGCAATTATTATTTCATTTAGTCGAATCAATTTGTTGTGGTGTTAAAAGATCGTTTTGTTGGGTCAATTGATTATATTGTTATGTTAAATCATTATTTTATTACGTTAGATCAACTTATTATCATGTTAAATTATTATTTTATCAAGTCAAATCAACATATTGTTATGTTCAATCATTATTTCGTCTTGTCAGTCTAACTTGTTGTTATGTTCATTTAATGTTTCGTTACGTCCAATTAGTATAATGTTATGTTGCATTTTCATCACGTGATGTCAAGTAGCAACTTTATTTCATTGTGTCGAGTTATTATGTTGTAATGTTGAAGTATTATGTTGTAATGTTGAATCGTTATGTTGATCAACGTTATGTTGTTCATTCGGAAATGACCCAACAAAACGATCTTCTAACACCACAACAAATTGATTCGACTAAATGAAATAATAATTGCTCATAACAAAATAGAAACTAACTCAATAAAATAATATTTGAACAGAACAACATAAGAACAAACAACACAATCAGACAATTTGACTTAATAAAACAACAAATGGACATAACAACATTATGGAAATGAACATAAGACAGCTGTGGCGTTCCATAGGAATGACAGTGTTGATTCTTAATATGGCAGCTGATGACATACTGTGGATTCAAAGAGTTTACTCTTTATGCCAGCACTGTTGGGTCATTATTGGCAGTTTTGAAAGTGAAATATTCTCTTTCAGACCAGGAGATTAAATAGTTTCTGTTTGAGAAGGTACTGTCAAATTAACAAAATGTTTTATATCTTCGAAAACGGCGGAGATGTTCTTGAGGTCTGTTGTAAAGTGCGCAGCTGGTACTGTTTTGGTAATAATGGAAAAAATTGAAAGTTTTCAAATTCAAATTTAAGGGGCCGGATTTAGTGAAAGAAACTGTACTGAAACATGTAAGTTGGGGGGAAAACGTATGCCAAGGGTAGAAGACACGGTTTAATGGTAAACTATAAAACTAAAAGTGATGTTAATGTTTGTGTTAAAAGTTTGGAGGCATTGAAGATTTTTTTCATTCGAGGTGCGGAAATTTAAAAAAAAAAGACATAACCCCAAAAAGTACAGAAATGAAGGAACATTGGGGAAACGAGGCCCAATTATATGTATAGAATAACACAAGATTTTATATTCATAATAGCAAATTTAAAATAAATGACCATATACCTAAGGGACGAGATCAAAAGTTCAATGTAGGATAAAAAACTTAATTCAAATAGTTTGGGGGTGGGGGGTAAAAATCGCTGCAAGTTTTGTTATCCGACATCGATTTCCGGATATGCCCATATTAGTCAATCAATTTTTCCCAAATTAAGTTAAGGGGGGGGGGGGGGGGGGGGTCAGTGAAAAAACTATGTGAATTAAGTTTTTTTATACTACATTGAACTTTTGATCTCGTCCCTAAGGCATCTTCCTGGACTTTTTAAATCGGATAGTAAACATTCTCTTACAATTCGTTATATATAAAATAATTTGGTTTATTTGTCCTGTTTGAATAATAGTTGTAGATTTATTACACATGAGATGATACTACTGATAAAATATCATTACATCATTACTTTTCAACCCTTACGTCAGGCAAAGCTCATGAAAAACTGCATGTTTTAAATAATATTAACCAATATTTAAAATTCTCACCTTTCAAAGAAACCCATAGATGGTTTTACATTTTATAGGTCTATAAGACAAAATTCAGAAGACAATACGTCATTGTGAAAAGAATAATATGGAGAAAAAATAGAAAAAGGCAGCAGAAAAACCATATCATTAGCACTGAGAACAAAGAAAAAACGGAAGCATGATTAGTTGTAGTATGTCCCAACAGTTTTTAAGTATAGGGACCGATTTTAAAAGTGGCTAGGTAGTTGCAGTCGTGTTTGAATACACATATGAAGGCTATAGACAAGACCTCATGTATATTCTATTATGTGTATCTATTATTTTTATGTTTCTTTAATGTTTTTAGCTCACTTGGTCCATATGGAGTGTTGCCATCACTTTGCATCCAACGCAGATTTAACTTTTACAGAAATGTATCGTGGGCGGGTTGGAGGGTGGTCCTGACCGATAAGAGTTGTGGTCGCCGTTACTAAAGATGGAAAAACTCAACAGAAAAACATTTAAGAATCTTCTTCTCTAAAACTATAGGAGCAATTGAGATCAAACAGTGGGGGATAGGTCCTAAGGTGAGATCTTTCAAATTTGTGTCTAGACTTACGACCATTTTGGCCGCTGTTACTACAAATCAGCAAAATGATATTAAAAATCTTCTATTCTTAACTACTAGGCCAAATGAAGGCCAAAATCTAGTAGAAATCCATTTTCATTAATTGTGTTCGATTGTCTGGATCAATATCGTTCGTTGCTGTTACATAAAATAAAATAATACGCAGAAAAATATTTGAGACTTTTCTGTTTAGGCAAAGGACAAATTGGTTAAACAGTCCTTAGGTGTTCTGCATTCAAAATTGTGTCTATGGGTCTTTATGGACGCTGTTATTAAAAGAAATCTACAATTTCATGTAGCACTAATAAGCCTTTTCCATGCAGTCGAGTGATACAATCTCCGTGGGGCTTATAGTTTGGTCGCAGTGTCGCTGTTGACCTTACATATGGTTTTTCCTTTTTAGTAATTTTATTGCTCAATACATCTGAATGTACAAATAATTTAATGCTACATTTTTTTACTTCATATTTATTATTACAAATTTGAAGTGAAGTCGTTTAACAGTCTTTTCTATGGGCAGTTACTCTTCTTACAGCTTCCATCACGAGGATTGTAAGCACACTTATAATCACTAGCACACAGGTATCGTGAAGCACAGTTTCCCCCGTTCCTACCGTACTCATTTGCCTGTCTGTCAGCCTTACAGTCAGCATCTGTACAGTCAGGACTGTCCCTACAGTCACTGTTTAAAAACAAAAAGGATATCAAATAAAAGAAAACTAATTTTCTACAAATTTGAGGGTAAGTTTTAGTCCAATTTTTAATGCTTTGATTAAACTGCAAATCAACATATCAACATGCTCAACGCGAATAAATTTATTTTAGGCAGTTTCCTTTTTCGTAGAATATTTCTGGAGTAAAACAGCATAAAGGCGGATTTTTATGGTTTTTTCTTACATGCGCTTCTTTAAAAATTCAATACAAGCAGTTAAGAACAGTTCACGATTCTTTATTTTTAAATTCTAGCTTTTAAACACACTATAGAAAATACAGTGTAGATAACTACCTTATAATTCTTGCTGTTTTTGTTCTGTGACTACCTTTGCATTGATAGACTGCCTCATAGTTTGCCATACAATGAAAATATTTATCACACTGTAGACAGTTTGCATTTCTCATTTTGTTATAATTTTCTGTCATTTTGGTCTGTGCACAACTACTCCAGTCTCCTTTCAGCTTTGCAATACCTATACATGTCAGTGTACCAAAACTTATCGGCTCAGAACTTGCTTGACTTTTGCTCCAACAACAACAGGAAATCAAGAGGAAAGTAAAAATACTCCCTGCCATTATCTACAAAATAAATATTCCAAGGTGTTTGTACATACGCGTTATATTCTTAAATAAGATTTCAAAAACAGAAACAAAATTTACACCAAATATACAATCAAAAACACAAAACATCTGGATAAGTGTACCTATCGGTCTAAAATGTTGAAAGCCTAAATAACATTCCAAACGATGATGCTAAAATCCCCAAAAAACGGTAAAGTAAAAACTATCTAAGGACAGAGCTATGTACGAGAATAATAGGTTCTTACAAGAGTTCAAAGTGAAGACCCGAAAATGAGTGAGGTCCGAGTACTCAAATACTAGCCAGTAACCTCGTAATCGAATATTTAACATTGTTTAATTTTAGTTTATTTTGCCATGCCTTGTCAGATTACTGTATGATACACTATAATACATCTTTCCTTACCTGTTTGATAATACACGTATATATTAAATGATTTCTGTTTCTAAGCTTACAAATGAATGTTATTTATATATATATATATATATATAATTTTTTTTAAATTTTATACATTTATTTTACTACGTAGAAGATTTTCTTTCCTTTCTGCATGACAACATCAATTTGATATATTTAAGAGAATTTAACATATAGTACATGTTTCTTTTTAATTTAGTAGCTAAGAACCTCGAACTTTCGTAACATTTTATGTCCCATTATTAATAACTAATTTGCGTAACATGTTCTTATGTTTATAATTGATGTCATTTGACTATATATTCTCTTTTACAAAAAGTTATATTTATATTTTATGACAATGCGGATGCTGCAGATGTTTGCGTAATTAATTGGTGACGACAGGTCTCGGCGGCAGGTACACTAATATGTGTAATCTTTTTTTATGAACTAAGTCCATCATTGATCAACAGCAAGAGTTATTTTCCGCAAGCATTAAAATGTGTCCTTCGTTGATATTCAGTCTGTTGACCAACAACTAAATTTTCACGTTTATCGTAGCTTCAACGATTACCTGCATCTTGTCTACTACCCCAGCGAATGTGAGAGTTTAAGTTGCTAGTGCTTTAGTTTGTGTGCTGTCTTCTTATATTTGTGGTATGTTTTTTCTTATTAATTTTTTTATATCGTTTTTGTTTTTTTTTCTTTGCTGTATTGCTATTCAAACAGATTCACCTTGACTTTTGGGTTTTGTCTTGCGGATTTTTTGCATTGTCGTACCGCTTCAGTATTCTTATGCGATATCTGATCTTCCCAGAAACATGTGAAACAAATTTCTATTTAGTTGAATGTAAAACAGATTTTATGTTTTATGCGATTATAGTGTTATGTGATTATTTGAAAATTGCACACGGTTGACATGTTTTTTTTTTACAGTTTGATACATAAAGCAGCACAAATGGGATATATAGTCAAATCTGCTTTAAAGGGCACCTCTTTATAGCAACTCACTGTCTATAAACGACACAATGAGTCCCCATTATGAACAAAACTTGTAATAAAATTAGCCTCTGTATAAAGGGCACATTGCTTTGGTCCAATGGGTGTCCTTTAAACACTGGTTTGACTGTAGGCATAATAATATGGAATTGATACGATCGACAGCAAACATCGAAGATCAATATTCCACTGACAAGGCAAAGTTGTTAGAACGGCCTTTCCGTTTAAAATAAGCATAGAGCATTGTATTAATGACTTATTTCTTAAATACCTCCCACAAACAAAAGAGAATCCAGTGAAGTGTCAAGTCCAGTGGACTGTCAAGTCCAGTGAACTGTCAAGTGAAGTGCCAAAGCCAATGAACTGTCAAGTGAGGTGTCAAGTCCAGTGGAGTGTCAAGTGAGGCGACAAGTCCAGCGAAGTGTCAAGTCCGTTTAAGTGTCATTTGAGGTGTCAAGTCCAGTAAGGTGTCAAGACCATGCAGTGGAGTGTCAAGTCCAGTGAAGTGTCAAGTCCAATGAGGTGTCAAGTCCAGTGAAGTGTCAAGTCCAGTGAGTCGTCAAGTCCAGTGAGATTGTTAGTTAACTTGAAATCTAACTGAAGATATCTAGTGAGATGAAAGCTATTATTTGAAAATTCTGCTCTTATCCCATGACAGGCATCTAATATGAACGTAAATTCTTATCTTACCAGTGTAATGAAACGCTGTATGAGAGATTGAGCAGCGTAGGTTTTTTCAGAACGTTTGTGGCCTTCTATACAATCTACAAATTTCTTTATCGTAAAAAAAATCCACAAAGCTAATAAATGTTTTCATTGTTTCCATATATTAATATATAAAAATAGTGTTTACAGTTAAATATCTAAAAAATCCTGACTGTCAACGACTTTCGAAACATTGGTCTGTTGCAATCTTTGGGGTGCTTGGCATATTTTCATATTTATAAAAGCCCCATATAAACATCATACCCAGTACTTTTTGTCTCGCCTGCGACAAATGGTCGCGGAGGCGACTATAGGTATTACTTTCCGGCGGCGGAGGCGGCGACGGCGGCGTAAACTTTTGTAAAACTTTAATAACTGTGCACATGTAATACCTACAATTATGATTTATGGTCCACAGGGTAGCTTATCTATAAGGTTTTCCGCAGTATACTTGTCTTGTGACCCTGACCTCATTTTCATGGTTCACTGACTTCATAAACATGAATTTAAAATCTGCGTCCAAGTTTCGTGGTTAAATCCATTTCTCAGCAACTGTAATACCTAGGCCAACCATATTTGGTCTATAACTAGTTCTTAGTGGGTACATGCCAGTCTGACACCTGGCTTGGGACCTTGGCCTCAATTTCATGCTCGTGTGACTTTGTCACTTTTCGTTGTTAAGTCCATTTCTCATAAACTGTAATACCTAGGCCCACCATATTTGGTCTATAGATAGTTCTTAGTGGGTGCATGCCAGTCTGACACCTGGCTTGGGACCTTGGCCTCAATTTCGTGCTTGAGTGACGTTGTCACTTTTTCGTTGTTAAGTCCATTTCTCATAAACTGTAATACCTAGGCCAACCATATTTGGTCTATAGATAGTTCTTGGTGGGTACATGCCAATCTGACACCTGCCTTTTGACCTTGACCTCAATTTCATGATTGAGTGACCTGCGTCACATTTCCGTGGTTAAGCCCATTACATAGAAACTAGAATACCTAGACCCACCATATTTGGTTGACAGATAGTTCTTAATAGGTACATGCCAGTCTGACACTGGCTTGGGACATTGACCTCAATTTCATGCTTGAGTGACTGTCACTTTTTCGTGGTTAAGTCCATTTCTCAGAAACTGTAATAGCTAGGCCAACAATATTTGGTATATAGATAGTTCTTGGTGGGTACATGCCAGTCTGACACCTGGCTTGGGACCTTGACCTCAATTTCATCTTTGAGTGACTTTGTCACTTTTTCATGGTTACGTCCATTCCTCAGCAACTAGAATACCTAGACCCACTATATTTGGTCTATAGATAGTTCTTGGTGGGTAGATGCCAGTCTGATACCTGGCTAGGAACCTTGACCACAATTTCATGGTTGGATGTCTTTCATCCAAGTTTCTTGATTAAGTCCATTTTTCAACAACTGTAATACCTAGACCTACTTTATTTGGTCTATTGCCAGTTATTGGTGGGAACATGCCAGTCGGACACTTGTCTCTGGACTTGACCTCAATTTCATGGTTGAGTGACTTTCATCCAAATTTCTTAAATCCTTTTTTTCAGCAACTGTAATACCTAGACCCATCCGTGTTTGGTCTATAGATAGTTCTTAGTGGGTACATGCAAGTCTGACACATGTCTCAGGACTTTGACCTCAATTCACATTTTCGAGATTAGGTCCATTTCTCAGCAACGTTAATACCTAGACCCACCATATTTGGTCAATAGATAGTTCTTAGTGGATACATGTTGGTATGACACCGGCCTTTTGACCTTGACCTCAATTTCTTTTGCAAAATGTCGGGTATCAGATAATCTTTATTTTATGTCCATTTGCATACTCAGGCGAGACATTTAGTGTGTCCACTCTTGTTTAATACAATAGTTCAGATTTCGGAAAAAGGTTGTCCTAGGACCGAGGCAATAATAGTGTAAAGAAGAATTGTTTCCAATTCCAACATCTATGAAACTGATAGGCAAAGCGGGAGCCTTGATATTTAAAACACCTATTGAAATGGAGTCTTGGCTCAGATAAAATTCTTTGATATCAATTTTGATGCACAAGATGTGCACATTTCGCCGATTTACGACTCATCAGTAGTGTTCGAGGCCTAAAATGTTGAAAATCAAAACAACAATCCCAAAAGTTAAAGAGCAAATTAAAAAATAACAAATTGACAAAAAAGGGGTAAAGCCAAAACCATCTAAGGAAAAAGATATGCAACAGGGGAATACTTCTTACTTTTCACAAAGTGTGCAGTTTTATAACAGTAACTGTTAAGTATATCAATATTGAGTAACATGATATGGTACATACGGATATGAGATTAATGTAAGGGATCGAGAGACCGGCACTCTTTGTAATATTGAAGCGTGCTATTACTGTTGTAAGGTTTAACTAAGTGAGCCCCCCTCCTCCCCCCCCCCAAAAAAAAAAAATCAAGAAGGCTTCTAGATTTATGTCAATTAAGAAAAAAAATTATGGTGCATATCTCTTTTCGTTTGGACAATATGCTCACCATGATCATTTTACACTAATTGGCACTAAAATATTCTTTAACATCTATGGTATATTGAAATAAAAATAGGACGAGGTATCTATAGACGAGGTTTTCTTCTTGCATTATTTTCTTTTTCAAAATTGTATTGCAAATAGAATTATACATCAAAAATAAAGATGCCACACTCCTTGCACGCGTCTGTCGTTCTCTAAAAAGAGTATGCTAATGGCCGCTACAGAAGGCTAAATATCTTATCCGACCCTATCCAACCATCCACCTTTTACAGTGGCAGTCAAAATTGGTTCCCATATGTGTCCCGTGTATAAGCCCTATTTGAATTTTGTTTGATAAATTGTTGAACTAGTTCTCGTCTTGAAGAAGCACGAAATATTTGCCGCTGGACGTCAGGCAAACATCAATCAATCATTCAAATATAAAGATGAACCAAGTTATGTTTTAAAAAGCAGTTAAAAACGTGGAGTAAACAAATTAACATACTTTCAGCTTCTAGAGGAACTATTTTATACCTATACAAACTGTACATTGTCCCTGTACAAGCGTTTTAGCATCGACACATATTATTGCGATAATGCATTTGGTTGTGTTCAGTATATTAATTTTTGATCTCTTATAAGTCTGTTACTTGTGTGAGTTTTTTTTCTAATCTGTCAAAATTTAGAATGACTTTGCACAGCTATGATATTTTAGTTTTAATTTTTAACCGAGTTGCAACGAAGCTGATATTTAGTTCGGATGAAGGATATGCGGGCGATAAGATGTCCACAATTTGGTTTTAAAGACAGTGATATGTAGAAGTTATTAATTTTGATGCCAATCCATGACAGATTTTCTTAGCCAAAAGTCACAAATTTTAAGGACCCCCCCCCTCTTTAAGAACAGCCGCGGCTGATTTCTACAAAATTGTTGATAAATTATATTCATTGTAAAACGGAGAAGCTTATGGATTTTGGTTCAAATCTTTGACATGGTTTGGGAAGACAAACCTTATAGACATAAACTGGGGTTGTACTGAAAAAGACTATCCTGACTCTGCGAATGTTATATTTTATGTAATTATATGACATGATTGGACTTCTCATGTAACTAAGTTGATGGCCTATAAGGTGGTACCCAACACTACAGGGACATAACTCTTAAAAATCACCAGAGCGTTTTAATCAAATTTGATAAGTAAAGAGAAATTAAGCTTCTCTGTGATCAAAATTGATGTTTGCCAAACTGCTATATATTCAATGAAATTATTCCCATGAAGTGTGAAATTCTATTTACTAAAAAAATCAACATTTATGTCAACAGGTCAAAGTAAATATTTCCGAAAAATTTTGTGAAAATTAAACGAGCCAAACTTATTTTAGTCAAGGTGTTGGGTACCACCTTATAACACATATTTCTGATGTAACAATTATTTTTTGTATCATTTTAATATTTCATTTTTATTGTGTATTACATGGACAACAGTCTCTTCTACAGTCTATGGACAGTTACTCTTTTTACAACTGCCATCACGAGGATTGTAAGAACAGTGGTAATCATTAGCACACAGGTAACGTGAAGCACAGTTTCCTCCGTTCCTACCGTAGATATTTGCTTGTCTGTCAGCCTTACAGTCAGCATCTGTACAGTCAGGACTATCTCTACAGTCACTGTTTAAAACGAAACAAGAGGAAATATGTCAAAAGAAAGCAAATGGTGAGATTGAAAGAATATGGGATATGCGTCAACAAAACGTATATATTATCTTCATTTTGACAGCTAGATATCGTAAAATATCACCCTGTGAGCCAGAATATGAGTCCCAAATCTTCATATTCTGTCGAGCGGGGTGATTTTTTACGATGTCTAGCTGTCAAAATGCAGATAATATATTTTTATCGTCTTAATTACTTATCTAAAACGTAAATATTTGTAAACGTTAGATGAATTCTCCCAAATTTTCGCGGGAGAAGTATGGATTCTTCATCGCAACGACAAGTTTTCCGTTACGTTGTTTACCAATAAGTATATATTTCCTGAATGTTCATGTAAAATATCGTATAAACGATATAAAAACCGACATTAAGGTGTATTTTCATGTTTTATAAAAAACAAAATCAGTCTGAAAATCTTTGTTCATGATTTTCCGGGAAACTAAAGCACCTGCTTTCAAACTTGCAATCTCGTTGACGTCATAGCCCGTCTCCATTCGCGAAACAACTTCTAACTAAAATATGCGCAACGTAAAATAATCACTCAAATTTAACCAAGGAGACGACATATTTAAACAACATTTAGTCGTTTTTGTACTAATTCAGCCGAAAATATGGACATATAAAAATAAAGCGTACATTTAAAAATTTGATTTAATAGCAAATAATGAAATGCAATGGAAAGAGCGGAAAGAAGTCCCAGCAGACATTATCAGCATCGAGGAAAGACACATTTTTTTTATGTCACTTTTAGAAATTTCTTCATCATTCATTTAAATAAAACGCCACAATATAAAAAAAGGCACACCCAATCTAGATATATTTATTAATATTTTGCAATTTTGAAAGCTATTTAATAAGTTCTAAGCTGCCAAACGTTTGGAGAATTTGTTGATAAATCCTGTTGACTGTTGATAACTCCTGCTCAGCGCACGCGCTTCTTGATACGAATTTTTCGGAGCTGCTCAACAAGCTGATAGAATCACAGAATGATAAAACATCTTATCGTGATATATCATATTTTCCCACGCCTATACCACCCTGCTGAGTTCTGTAGAAAAGTCCTTACATAAATTATCTGTTTTTCTCATTTCCTCTTTAACATCAAAACAAGTAGAATTTCGATGGCTCCAAATTTAAGGGAGCGTTGATTGTGAATTATTTCATCAGGTTAATGACTGATCAACAGTTATAATAACAGCTTACATAGAACCTTAAACATTTTTCTGTCAGGCTGATCTATATTTGTCACATCTATGTTTGTTAGACGCACATCTGTTGGTATCAGGTAAGGACTGTCCATTTAGTTATTGGGTTCGAGTTTTCCATTTTGAAATAAACAATTTTATCATTGTAGAGAGCAATGTTTTGTTCGTCTTTTATAGATATTAGAAGAACCGGGTCTTTCTTAATATGAAAATAAAAGGAAAATTGACGTAGTGTTTGAGCGATCCGAGTTCGAGCTACTGAATTTCTACTGTAGATTAAAACAATTTATAGTACCTAAATTTAATGCCAACGCGCCTTAATAAGAATTTAGCAAAATATACCCACCTTATAATTATTGCTGTGTTTGTTCGGTGACTACCTGTGCATGAGTAGACTGCCTCATAGTTCCCCATACAATGGAAATATTTATCACACTTTAGGCAGTTAGCTGACTTCATTTTGTTGAAGTTATCCTTCATTTTGTTCTCCGCACAGTTATTCCAGTTTGTTGTCAGTTTAGCCTTAGCAATGCACAACGCTGTACCGATATCAGCTTGACATTCCACAAAGAAAATACAAGACACAAATAGCAGAGAAAACACAATCTTTGGCATTTTATCTGGAAAAAAATAAAAATAAACAAAACACGACAAACATTTTTTTCATTAGTGAAAAAATCGGGCGTCATGCAGTCCGTCTATACAATAAAGATCAAATTATTGAATGTTTTTCAGTGCATGGGTAAAAAAAGAACAAGAATATGATCTGAGACTTGGTTGTTATATAAAGATACTTTGATCCAAATTTGTTCTTTAAATTATCCGAAGCACAATTAAGACTGGGTTAGCCTGTAATATCTTTCAACCAAATGTGAAAAGTTTCAAGTTCTTCCTTCTGGGACCCTCGAAATCTACGATATATGGCCTGACGTTTTACGTACTAAACTAGAAAAATAATTAACTTATTGTCCAGCGAATATGCCCTTAAAATTCTTTAAAATCAGAAATGAAATGCACATACATGTATATTACCTATGAAAAGGTAACGAATTCCTATATAAAAGAACAAAGGTCTTTGAAAATCTAAGAATCGGCATTGAAATTTAATTTTTATCAGGATTACAGAAAATATTTATCTACAAACATATTCTTTGGGTATTATGCCTACCGTAAATTATATTCTAAAAATGTATCTCAAAGAGTGTTGGGCCGAAATTCACCCTTTTAACGCACGGAATTTGGTTTTAATTGCGATTTTGTTTTTTGGAAATGTGAAACTCTCCAAATTCGAAATCAAGATTACAAATCTTTAGCTTGAGATTGTGGATTCATTCCTTCCGTTGATTTTTTTCTAACGCTGTATCTACATCTTTCCTTACCTGTATATGATAATATATGAATGTTACCTGTTTAAAAGCTTAAAACTGAATGGTTTCTATATAACCCTGACTATTTCCTTATAGATTCGTTTTACTGCGTAGAACATAATAAAAAAAAAAAACGTTTTTCTTTTTTCATGACAAGAGCAATTTGTCATTGTGATATATTTAAAAAACTATACACCATAAAACAATTATCTTTTACGTAAAACTTGCTTTTTCTGCATCGTCATTAATTACTTATAAAACGAAATTTCGAGACTATATTTTTTACTTTGTTTCTTCTTCTTCTTTTTATCATTATTGTCGTCATCATTATCATTCCTGATATTCTTCTCGAACGAATTTTCCGTAAAGTTACTCGGACATTGGTAGTCCAATGTTGATTAGTTTATACTAATTTTATTTGTTCAAAAATAACAAAAGGGATAAGACACAAGTTATAATCCAACTTATGAGAGTCTTCTCCGGGTTACAATTGTTATATAATCTAAATTATAGTAGAGCTATATATAATTAAATAGGTTCATCAAAAACAAAAGAATAGAATAGAGAATGGAAACGGGGAATGTGTCAAAGACACAACAACCCGACCAAAGAGCAGAAAACAGCCCAAAGCTACCAAATTGAGTCTTCAATGCAGCGAGAAAATCCTGCACCCGGAGGCGGGCTTTAGCTGGCCCCTAAACAATAATGTATACTAGTTCAGCAAACTGGACGGCACACTAAACTTCGAAACATAAAAATGAACCAAAATTAAAAAAAACCGTACAAGACTAGCAAAGGCTAGAGGTTCCTGACTTGGGACAAGCACACAAATGCGGAGGGGTAAACATGTTTTGTGAGATCTCAACCCTTCCCCTATACCTCTAGCCAATGTGTAATAAACAAACACACAGTGCTACACACAGTGAAAATGATCAATATATATTAACAAAGGACTACTAGCAGTTACTGACATGCAAACTCCAGACCTCAATTAAGCTGATCGAAAGATTATGTCTATATCATATAGAAAATCGGCCGCAACCCCTCCCTTTAGGGGTTTAGTATCATGCCATCATAAATTATACCAGAAGAAGATAACCCGTACCATGCCAACAATTGATTTTAGAATAAATATGTTTATTTCCGATGCAAAGACCCTATGAATGAATCAATATTATTAATTCCAAAAAATGTCATCTTTAATGACTTGACAACAGTATCGTAACTATCCCTAGTTCATAAGTTTGATTAGCTTTTTAGGTGAATGACGACATTTTTGCGCTTTGTATCAAATATTACTGTAAAAGATGGGATGTGAAATACCTGAACATATAAGATGTTTGCACGTTGGTTTATATTTACGAATGAGGTCCTTGTACCGATGGTAAAATTTGGTAAAAGTTTTGACAAGTTTGTGATATCGAATTTCCTGGCGTAATAAATTTTCATTCAGTAATACAGAGATTTCTTTCGTTAAAATCAAATACGTTGTTACATACACGAGCGAATCGAACAAGTTGAGATTATAATAATCAGTCACGGTCTAAGATTTGAGATGGGACAATTCCACCAGAGGGTTCACATTTTCCAGTCAGAAACGACGCTAGACAACCGAGTGCAAAATAAATTGCATATTTGTTTGTTTAGTTGGGGTTCTACGCCTATTTCAGCACATTTGGCTATTTCGCGGCGGCCAGTTTTTATTGATGGAAGAAGCCGGAGTACCCGGAGAGAACCACAGACCTTCAATAGGAAAATTGGCAATCCTTGTCAATTTTAGATCGGAGTCGAACACACAACCTCAGTGTTGACAGGCTAGTGATAATTAGTAGTCATGACGAACTACCTAGACCACTCGGCCACCGAGGCCCCAATTGCATATTTGAAAACATTGTATGCATTTTGGTTTTGTAGCAAAGGTTGTGCTTCAGGGGTTTTCAAATTGAAGCGATGCTAATTTCGACGTTTTCGTACCATTTGTTCGAAGTTGTGTGTTTTCTGATGTTCTAGCATTGTGACGTCGCCACCTAAAAACGGATAATTAACAATTGGAAATGAAAAATCATCTCTCTTATCGTAAATTTTAGTATTAAGCTTCCCGTTAGAGATATAGATATCAAGATCCAGGAAAGGGCGGTGTTCATAGTTAGTATTAGCTTTATTTAAAGTAAGTTCAACAGGATACATACTGCAGTCGTCATTATTGACAGCCATAATAACATCCAAATATCTAAAAGTGTTATTAAATTTTTGTATCAAATGTTGTTTCGTTGGGTGTTTGATGATTTTAGATATAAATTGTGATTCGTAACAATACAGAAACAGGACCGTAATAAGTGGTGCACAGTTAGTCACCATTGGAATTCCGATAAGAATACATTGTAACAGTAATATAAAGTAAGGAGCTAGGGTACATGCAAACGACGACACATCAAAGCTTTAGGTGTTATGTCTAATTAAATAAGACGTAACACCGAAAGCTTTGATATATCCAATATTGATGAAACTATATAGGAAAATAAGGCACCATGCAGACGGTATTTACACGAAGGTTTTTTTTATTGTAATTCTGCAAACACACTTTTTAAATTTAAGTCATTGAATCCTACTGCCCTCCCCCCCTCCCACTTGATAGAGTCGATCACAAACGGAATAGATAATCATGTATCATGTATTATTTTTTTTAACTTACTAATCTATATATTCAGCATGTTCAGTCACACAATGTTAACATGTAGTGTAGTCATTTTTAGTGCAGTTTTTTTCATCGCGTTTTTTAGGCTTTAAGTAAAATCTCCAAGAAAAAGAATGGGCAAGACTAGCGTACGCATTTTTTTGTGACATTTTGTCGTGTATAGTGACGGATACATGTATAATGTACTTGGTGTACAACAAGGTTTATCATCCTTCCCTGCGATTCTATCAGCTTATTGAGCAGCTCCGTAAAATTCGTATCAAGAAGCGCGTGCACTGAGCAGGAGTTATCAACAGTCAGCAGGCATTATCAACAAATTCTCCCAACGTTTGGCAGCTTAGAACTTATTAAATAACTTTCAAAATTGCAAAATATTAATAAATAGATCAAGATCTGGTGTTCATTTTTTATATTAAGGCGTTTTATTTAAATGAATGATGAAGAAATTTATAAAAGTGACATCAACAAAATGTGTCTTTCCTCGATGCTGATAATGTCTGCTGGGACTTCTTTCCGCTCTTTCCATTGCATTTCATTATTTGCGATTAAAACAATTTATTAAATGTACGCTTTATATTTTTATGTCCATATTTTCGCCTGAATTAGTACTAATACAACTAAATGATGTTTAAATATGTCGTCTCCTTGGTTAAAGTTGAGTGATTATTTTATGTTGCGCATATTTTAGTCAGAAGTTGTTTCGCGAATGGAGACTGACTATGACGTCACGAGGTTGCAAGTTTGAAAGCGGGTTCTTTAGTTTCCCGGAAAATCATGAACAAAGATTTCCAGACTGATTTTCTTTTTAAAAAATGAAAATACACCCTAATGTATGTATTTATATAGTTTATAAGATATTTTACATGAACATTTAGGATATATATATACTTATTGGTATGGTAAACAACGTAAGTTTTGTTGTCGTTGCGATGAAGAATCCATACTTTTCCCGCGATAATTTGGGAGAATTTAGAAAGTTTACAAATATTTACGTTTCAGATTAGTAATTAAGATGATAAAAATATTATCTGCATTTTGACAGCTAGATATCGTAAAATATCATCCCGCTCGACAGAATATGAAGATTTGGGTCTCGTTCGCTACGCTCACTCGTCCCAAACTTCACATTCTGGCTCACGGGATGATATTTTACGATATCTAGCTGTCAAAATGCAGATAATATATACTTATCACAGGCATTTTATAATAATCTCACTGCATGTCCGCTATTTGTTTTTTGTTTTTGTTTTACTTTTCGGATTTTGTTTCAAGATTGTTATTTCACCGATGTTTACCATTTATTTTTAAAGTCTTCTAAAAATTATAGGCTTTAATTTCATATTTATACATTTTTATCTTTTAAAATCAGTCTGCTAATGACGCACCCCCCCCCCCGGTCCAGTGTAATGTAAAATAAAATTACCAAACTAATAATTATGCAATTTATTGTACAGATTACAATTGATATTAATCACATATACTTCTTTGTCTATCTGTATATTTACTTTGTTAAAAGATTGAAAGCCATTTCCCCCTCCATTTATTTCACTTCTAGGGCCTTTTCAAAAGGTCATCTAATCCTTTTCAAATCTCTAGGTACATATCTTCTGTTTTTGGTCTCTGAAGATTTCCTAATAATTACTAACAAACAAAAGACTTGAATATCGCTTTAGGAGACAAGACAGTTTTCAACGTGAAGGAGATTCAGGACCAAAACGTATTTTTTTGCTGTAAGCGATTGATATATCTCCTTTCATATGAGAGTAGAATGGTTTTGATTATTTGATAATGTCATGACAACATACATGTATATCTTAAAGGTGAAAAAAAACGTTCGATTCAACTTGTTGTAATGTGCGAGATCAATTTTCATTGCTCAGTCAAATGAAGAACCACATGTGAAAGTTGTGTTTTATATATTAACATCAATCAAGTAAACATTAAACCCGTGTGTTGTCTTATTGTTTCCATTGGAAATAATCAAGTTATTCTTCAGTAATGAGGTTCTATTTGATTTTTATGAAGGGGGGGGGGGGGGGGGGCTAGGATCAAATTTGAAATAAAAAGGCAGGACCAGGATTTTGGCAAAATAAAAAAGACAGGATCACTTTAGGTGTGAAAAAAATTGACCAGTGTGTCAATCAGAAATTGTTTTGGTTTAAATGGAAATAAAATTTAGGCCACAATAACGGCTGAAAAAATATCCCGGACCAAAATTTCGACGAAAAAAATAGGATAACGAATTTGATCCTAGCCCCCCCCCCCCCCCCCTAAATATCAAATGGTTGCTCCCTAAGTTAATTTTCTCATTTCACAAAGGCTTTCAAGTCTTGATATCAGTACATCATGCTAGTGAGGAAAAAAAAGGCAAACCATCGGACAAACAAATTTAATCTCTACACCCCCAAATCGCAAAAGGGCAAAAGATAAAATGGTCACTACTATCCTTTCCAATCAATTTATTCATAAAATGTAAATAAAAAGAACAAATTCAAGACTTTTCCTGTGGAAACTAAAAGAAACGTGAAAAAAATTTCCTGTTCTAAACTAAATATTTAAAAAAAAATATATATGGCATTTCAATACACACAGTAAGTTCAATAACATTTGTACTCAGAATTTATTTCTTTTTCCTTTTTTCCGAAAAAGCCAGTGAGGATAAACAAGGCAACCAACTGACATAAATACCATACCCCACCTTTTAACTTCTTTTCGAATGTTGAAATATTTTCTATTTCATGAATAAAAATTTTCCTGAATCGGCTAGACGTCCTGTTTCACATTTATACAGTGAAATGAGTTGTTCGAAATGCGAACGGTATCGATTCCATTTCAGGATTAGAATATCATGGATACAACATTTTGGATACAGCAGGTTATTTCTAGTAAAAATGCACATTTCATCATAAAGATTGTTCAGTTAGGTTCGAAATACTGGATTTGTATGGTCTGTGTGAGAGGAAATGGTACGTTGGAGCGCTGAATCAAACATTCTCCTTGGTTTCCGTTTTCCCTGTGAAAGTCCGCATGTTACCAATCTTTTGGCTTCGCTTCTAAAAGCTTTTGAACAACAAAAATAGATAAAGAAATTCAATGGAAAACTAAGCATAACAAGAAAATTTGAGAACACTGATGCTGTATAGAGTTGGTTCAGCGGAACCACGTTTCTTGACAATACCATTCCGGCAGCATAAATTGATAGAATAATAACAACTGGGATTTCCACGATCAGAAAAACACCTACGATCCATAGTGTTAATATTGTCAGTCGAGTGGAGGTAGAAGTATTTGAACGGCGAGGGTTTCTTTGCAAATTTGAACTTGACGTTTTCCGCCATCGTTTCGCTAAGTGAACTTTTCGCAACATTATTATGTCGAGCACAATCAAGATAATACAAGGTATCATTTCGAAGATTACTACCCTGATAATGAAATGTGAAAGATGGTAGTTGCGTACTTCTTTACCTTGTAGGTTCCCAACTCCAATATTACACCCCGAAATTGTGTTGTTTCCAGTCAAAATATCCACTCGGTCGTACGTGTATACTATAAATTCAGAAATTTCAAAGACAATAGCTAGCATTATACATCCAGCAATCGACACAAGGGTAACTTTAGTTGTAAACCATCGTGTTACCGAAAGCGGATGTGCAGCACACAGATATCTCTGACCAGCCAAACACACCGTTAGCAAGATTGATGCCGCATGAAACGTAACAGGAAATATGTCTGTGAAATAATACCACATTCGGCATAAATTGAATGGTAAATAATCATCTATGTCCAGAACTACAAAAATATGGAAATACACGATTGATGGAAAGATAATTGTTAAAGTATCCAAGGTCGTAATGGCTGCCAAATACATATGTGTCGTGCTCTTCATCCGGGTTCTTATGAAGATGACTATCATAAGAATGTTCAGAGTAAGAACTATCAACCCGAGGCTCGGCCATACGTATCCATACAGTATAATCTCGTACCCGTATATGTAGACATTTTGAAAATTGTAGGCTAGAGGTTGAACAGTTTTTCCAGTTCCGGTCGAATTGTTGCTTCCATTGATTGTTATAGAATCCATTTGTCTTGCTGTCACAGAATAAATATCAAAATCAGATCATGATATATGATGGACTCCAAAGCATTAATTTGACCCCATCGATATATAAGAAATAATCATGTGACCAACACTGAGGTGAGCTTATACTGATTTGGTAAGGTGTTCATATTTTAGAATAAAAAATATTTTATTGCCATTTCCGTTATCACGGTTATTTATGCAAATTAATTCTTTTGATTTCTAAAGTCGATGATCCTTCAGAAACAACCACATCCGATTAAATCAGCAAAGAAATGAGTTTCGGACACTAAATCAGAAAACTGCGAAACATTTTATAATCTATCCAAAACACATTAAAATTGAACAAGGTTGGAGTCATAAATACTGGAGAATTCACACTAAAGTGTTTAAACTAATACACAGTTAATATGCTAACTATACCTATTTGAAGAAGTCGTTAAATGCAGATGTACTCTTAGTATTAGCTATAAATTACGCTACATATCAATAGTTAATTGTTTTTCAAGTACTAACAACATTTGATTGATAAATTTTGATCGCTTTTTAGGGGGTCTTGGAGTCACATAAAACGAATAGTTGTCCAGCTGTATAACATGACAAAAAACACTTTTGAAATAAATGAAATTTAATTATTACATTTTGCCATAATTAATATGCGGGGAATTTAATGGAACAGAATCATAGAATAGAGAATAATACATAAAGACATTCAGAGAATAATGGCATAAAGACATACAGAGAATAACGGACAAAGATTTGAGGAAAATTACAAAATATAATAACCGTTCATAATAACACGAATAAAGAATTCAAAACTGCGCTGAAAATCTGTTATTTCCGAAAAATAGCATTGATTCTTTAAACATTTTTTCCTCAAACGACACACATGAACCTGCATATTATACCATTACAAATATATTTTAATTCAGTTAATCTTCGGACTTTTGAATTTTTGTCCTAAAATATTTCAACCTCAAAAGATTTTACAGATTTTTTTTCTGTATAGAGAAAAATGGTCAAGACCATATATAAGCTATGTACAGCTAACAAATGTCATTGAGCTACCATATAGTTACCGTGAAACTGAGCTATAATCACAAAAACTTGACTGAAGCATGTGACGCTTGAAATTGATGTCAGGATTAGGTACAATGTAAGTTACACCAGACAGATATCTGATATCATTGAACCAAGGCCACACCAAATTGATCTTTCGTTCTTTGGATTTCCCCGCCGCATATTTGGAGTATGTAAATTTTAAGAAAAAATATTTGCCGCTTCATTTTGCGAAAATGCTGAAAATTCGCCCCAAAGTCTTCATTTTTCAAGAAATTAAAAATAAAATTGTTCGCCCGCTCCTAAGATGTTTCCTCATTTTTGCTATAAAAAAAAATTATGTATCGCACGTAAATTTGATCTTCGCCCGAAAAAAATAGTTTTCAAGAAAAAAAAATAAAATTATAACTTCGCCTCCTCGCACATATTTTTACCATCCAAACATCCAAAGAACTAAAAATTAATTTGGTATGGCCTAACATGTAAAGTTACTGAAAACTGAGCTAATCGCAAAGAATTTTACGGTGGAATCGAGGTCAATGTCCAATCCATGGAATTATTTAGGGGAATAACTTTATTTTTTCTGAAAAATAACAGATTTTGATAATTTTCTTTTATTATTCTAGATCTTAGAAAACATTTGCTGGTTGGATTTAATACTTAATGTTTATGCTGTACACTCAATTGTATTCATTGCAATTTGGTAAGTGTCCCGAAGACTGTCAGACCTTTTATTTTTATTTTTTTTAAGTACCTATCAACTATATATTAAAGTTATCAACTATGAAATTGCTCTTACTTGGAGCAATTAAATTTAAAAAATTGATATTCCACTATTGGTAAGTATACTGGAAGATTCTCAGACCTTCTTGTTTTTGGAAATGTACCTACCAACCATATAATGCTGAATTTCGGTCCTAAAACCTAACAGTACTTCAGGTTAAATAAACGTCCTGTAAGATTTTCAGACTTTCTACTTTTGGAAAGCATATCTGTGACCAAGGAAACCAAAAATGGAATTTCAATTAATACAAATTAATGACTTTCTTCTTATCAAGATCATGTTGGAACTAGCTAGTAGGCTTTTGTATCTTTGATCCCCATTTCATTTTCATGTCTACCTTTACAGAGTCAATGAACCATTAAACGATGTCAATGTCGGGTGATAGGTTTGTGACTGACAATCTTGTTTTACAAGCTAAGTTATGATCATGTTTGGTTGTCCTATGTCAAGAGGTTTAACAAAACATTATGCCATCGCAACACCCATGTCTCGGCTTCAGTGGCTTCATCGCAGACAAACAAAAATGGTATGATTTGTGGTATGTCAAAAATTTTTACACAGTTACTTTCTAGAGTAACATTTTGTGCTAATTGGTTTTTACATTGATAGTTATAATATTCTTCACTGAAATTCATACGATCCGTGGATACTATTACAAAAATATATACGTATTAAAATGAGACGTTCGTGGCCACAAACAAAATCATACATACATGTACATATGTAGTAGCAGTTTGTAGTATTTGTAAGCACTACTAAAGCATTGTCGTCCACTGTGCAAGCGCAGATAATATAATTATATGTCTAACTGGATATTCCTGTGGCATGATTGTGTTCTAGACTTTTCCTGTCTAGCGTATTTTAAAGTGTTTACCAAGCCTTAATTAGTTTGTCATGTTTGTTCTTGGTCGGGGTATATCATTACTGATGTATTGTATTAATGTAAGAGTGTGAAGAAAGAGCCACAAGTTTTCTTATTCATAATTCTAGATGTCTCCCAAGTCAATATTTTCTTCTTATTATCCAGCATTATAGCAGACCTGTAATTTACAATGATATATACCTTTCAGTAATTTATAGTGAGCTTTGTCTGTGTGATTACATTAGAGAAAACTTGAAGGCAATTTCTTGGATTTATCTCTATATATATATTCAACTTTTTGTCCACAGTCTCCTAGCTTGGACATTGGTAAAATCAGGGTTTATTGCACCCAATCTTTTTCTCTCTCCTCCCCTTTTTTTGTGTTTTTGTGTTTTTGTTTGTTTTGGGTGTTTTTTGCAACCGTGCTCCCAATTCCCCACCCAGTCTGTCAAAAAAGCATACTAGTTTTACCTTCATTTTATACAGAAATTAACGCCACATCACAGTTATATATATATTAAAACTGATCCACATTTTATTGGCTGGTACATTCTAAAATTCCTACTCTACCCTTAGAGCGAATATATATATTGCATTTGTTTATCGGTAGACCGAAATAAGTTAGGAGGATTCTTCATAAATAAATAAATAAATAAATAAATAAATAAATAAATAAATAAATAAATAAATAAATAAATAAAAAAAAAATATAGCGCAAATAGGAGCAGCTAGAGGTTGTCCCGCCTGTCCGGTGTGAACATTCATTATTCAGGTCAATTATTTGTGGTAAGCATGGTAAGCTTGATTTAATATGTCTTTGATAGTATCATATCTTAGATAAATATATTTTTATAATATACCTTTTCGGCGACAACATTTTTACTTACCAATATACTATATAAAAAACTTCGATGGCTATCTATTTTTAAAAGAATTGATCATCACAAAGGTGTTTTAATGTTTAAATGCGTCAATAATCTTGCTCCAGAATATTTATGTGATGTCAATCTTTAATACTGCTAATAATGCCTCATCTTATTCTTTACGATAAAAAAAGCAGAAACTTAATTGTTTGTACCTCGTCAAAATACAAATGTTATGAAGAAAAGTTTTTACTATTCTGGAATTATTTTATGGAATTCTTTACAAACAGACCTAAAATTGAATTAAAAAAATAGAAACCTTCAAAAGAAATTATACAGATTACTTAAAGCATCGTAAAGATTTCTATTTTTTTTTTAAATATAGTCACAGTATTGGAAGGCGAGATATTCTATTGTTTAAATGTTTATATTAAATGCATATAACAGGTATAATATTATTTATTATATGTGTAGATGGTCTACGTGACCTGGGACTATTATACTAAGTTAGTATAATAGTCCCAGACGTGACGTGGATCTTTCTAGAAATTGGATCAATGTTAGATTAATTTATTTTGTGTATTTTATTAATTTATATTTTAATTGGGGGCGTCAGGGAAGATTATCTTATTGATGCTGACTGTGTAACGCTCTTTAAATAAAGACATTACTTACTTACTCATGTTACTTACGTACTTACTTACTTAAATCGGAAATTACTTCTCGTCCGTGTTGTGTTTATTATTACATTGACATATGCACTTCCGTTACTAGTGACGACGACCAAAAATATATCGATTTGCACGGCAGTATTCTGGTTTGTTAATATATATATATTTAACTTTTCTGCAGGGATTTCTTTGTAGTATAAATGTGTACAGGTTTATCTTTAATACTTTCTTTTTTCCGCGCAATACCGCCAATCAAACCAACTGTAAGTTGTAACAGTAAAAAATAAGCCATATCTGTTTTTTTTCTGTTTCTTTTTTATGATCTTCAAGAGTCAAGGAGAAAAATGTTCAGGAAATCCCTTACTAATTTTTATTGGTTGCAACAAAAAATATTTAAAAAGGAATAACATTTTGTATCCTGGTTGTCCTCAGTATATTTACTGTGATAATATATTTTTTGTTTATTAATTCAACCTTCCACCAAGCAGTGTTGGCACTGCCTTTCAGAAACTTGTCGCCAGTTTCAAAATTTGTTCGCCAAGTTACCCTCCCCCTATTATACACATTTCATTGCTCTTTATTCATTACTTTTTGAAAACAACCCGACCTAAGAAGTATTTTTGATGAAATAGTTTCCTTGGTAATCATCTTTCATTTGAAATGACTTGTAAAATTTGATAAAAGCTTAATAAACATTGCTTGCCATGTGTGTTTATTTACATTGAAACCGTTAGTGACATCACAATTCTTGCAGAATTGATACTTTTTGAATTCACGCTTTTAAAAGTGCATATTTTGTTTCATGCCTAATTCATGTAATTGTAAACAGGATAGATATATCTAAGGAGCAATTAAAAAAATGCAATCCATTGGAAAGACAGACCCGAGATCAGCCGAACAACCACAAGCACAACAAATAAACTCTCAAAACTAAAAAACTTAATGAACAAAACAAACTCCTATAAAAAAATTATCTTATCAAAATTTTAATAAAATAAATATTATATTTTTACTCTGATGTCAGAATTTATCTTGGTGATGTCCAAAACTATATTTTGATATTAAATTCAGCAATGGCGGACAATACTGTCAACTCAGGTGTAACAGTTATCTGAAATCTCTGTTATTTTGAAACTAACCAGCAACAATCCTGAAAGGGAACACTGGCAGATTGTGATGAGAGCTATGAAATCAATGATTTTTTTGCCATATAGGATGATTGAAGGATAATTTCACAAGATAGAGATAAAAGAGATTTCATTATAAATGTATGTAGGTCTGTACAATAGATCATTGTTGTTATTTTTTCAGGTATACCTTAAGTAAACAACAGACAAAATTTAAATATGCCGAAGAAGAAAGGAGGAAAGAAGTCAGGAAAACTGTCAAAAATGACAGAAGAAGAAAGAATGGCATATGAGGAACAAAAGCGTCTTCAGGAAGAAGAAATGAAGAAAAAGAAAGAAGATATGTTGACACAGTTTTTAAAGGTTGTAAAATTAGGTTTTAATTTTATTTGATGTCCCATTTTAACTTTAAGGTTTGAATGGAGCATGTTAACTCGGGGGGACTCAGTAGTTGATTGGCATGGGTACATTCTTGAACATGTCAAAAATTATTCGTTCCCTTCTTAATTGGCAAGGATGTCAGTGATTAGTTATAATGTCAGTTTACTTCTTATTTGTCTTCCTCTACTCTAGACACTAAAAACTGATCATGACAATATGTATAATCAATGAAAGGGCGGTAGAACCCCAATAAACAAAAGCTGGAACAAATTTTTTTGGTTACCCACCTTGAATGCATTTATCATTGTTTATTGGAAAAAAATATAGATGATAAGAACTACACAAACTATGAGATGTATATATATAACTATATAAATAGAATAGAATACTGAGAGAATAGAAACGGCGAATACGTCAAAGAGACAACAACCCGACAAAAGAGCAGAAAACAGCTCAAGGCTACCAATGGGCCTTCAACACAGCGAGATAATCCCGCAACCAGAGGTGGGTTTCAGCTGGCCCCTTAACAATAATGCATACGAGTTCAGTGATACGGATGGCACACTAAACTCCGAAACATACAAAGGAATCAAAATAAAAAAAAACACACAAGACTAACAAAGGCTAGAGGTTCCTGACTTGGGTCAGGTGGGGGGGGGTTAATAATTTTTTGTGAGAAGTCCTTCCAAATTAATATTTCTGTCGATTAAATTTAAAGTCCAGGAAAGTATGGGATGTATACTGTATGAATGTTATATGTTGTAAATTGTTATTGACTCATTGCCATGTCTGAATCCATTTTTATTTCTGAGTGATAAATTTGGGAAGTTTGCTTTTTTCAAAGTTTTTTTTTATCATATTGTGCTTTCAATCTCTATATTAGAACAGCCAATATCTTTACATTTGTGTACTCTGCTTATATGTGTGTACAATTTCAATACTGCAGCTGTTGTTTTAACTAATTTGCTCTTTTTTTTTCAGGACAAACTAGCAAAAGAAGAAAGAGCTACTAAGTATAATCTCAACAAACTCAATCATCAATGGAGAAACATTATGAGAGAGGCCAAATCTAAGGAATTACGGAAAGAAATAGAAATTCTTAGCCAGACTTTTGAAAGAATTGTTGATAGAAAAGATGCCACAATTAAATCTCTGGCTAAAGATTTACAAGAAGCTGAAGAACAGTATGCCATGGCTTTGCGAAGTCATCTACAGGCAGTCGATAATTTATTTGGTAAGATAACAAAGATTTTGTCATAGTGTTTTTTAAAACATGAGTGGTTGCAATTGGACTCAAGCCCTATATTACTGATTACAAATCCACTCAGTGAATCCATTTTTATAGGCATTAAAACTGTTGAAATAGAAAATAATTTTCAGATTGGGTGAAAAAAATATACAATACATAGTCATTGTCGGAAAAGATAAAATTTATTTGGGCGAGCTTTAGAAACATGAGAAAAGGCTAGCATTAGTGAGCCTTTTCCCCATGTTTCGCAGCAAGCCCAATTAAATTTTATATTTTCCGACAATGATTTAGTATTTTTTTTATCCTGCAATCCCCTTTAGATGCATGAAATGCCTTAAAATTATGTTTGAAGTTGCTCTTCATGTAAACAAGTGCCAGTAGACTTTATCAGGTCATTGACCTAATACGACTAAAGTTTATTCTACCCCTTTTATTAGATTGATTGTTTGCAGGATAAATTCATGTTTTTAGTTAAAGAATGGGGATAAAAAATTTTTTTACAAACTTAAGGTATCCTGACCATAAATGATCAAAATTTCCCGGATGTTCCATACAACGCAATTGAAATGACCTTGGTAATTATCTGCAAAGTTCGGAAATGCCAATATAACTAACTTATTTTTTACAGACTCTGCATATAAGCAACAAAGTGGGTTTCAACTTGAAAAAATATACTGAACCGCAAAAGAAACGTCGCTTTTTCAAAATGTTAGCAAAATTCAAAATAAATATTAATTAATGATTTTTATATAATCAGTATTACGATTACATCACCAGGTAAGATTAAATAACCTGTGAATTAAATTTTCGGTTGAATAATTTTCAGTTGATATCGTAGAGCGACCGTACCTAAAACCGCTCGTGGGACACACTTGGCGGTAATTTTTCTTAAATCGTAAATGTTCGTGAAATTCATGCTCTTTTATGGGTATAAAAGGCCGGAGAAAATTAAAGAGTGTTAGTATCAGTGTTGACATAGAAGCTATGCCACGTCTGACTCCACAACAGAGAGAACAGGCCATTGGTCGATTGGATGCTGGGCAATCTGCCAGAGTTATTGCCAACGACTTCAACTGTGCTGTTCGAACAATTGAACGTCTACGGACACGGTACAATGCAACAAACAGCACAAATGACCGTCCACGGAGTGGTAGACCCCAAGTCACTACCCCTAGACAGAATAGAGGCATTGTTCGTCACCATTTGATGAATCGGTTCACCCCAGCTGCCGAAACTGCCAGAAACACTGTTGGAACACATGGACGACCCATAAGTGATGATACGGTTCGTCGGCGATTAGCTGCTAGAAACATGAGATGTCGCTGTCCAGCAAGAGGACCTATTCTTACTCCTCGACACCGTCAAGCTCGTCTTCAGTGGGCCACTCAGCGACAGAATTGGCGAAATCGACAATGGCGTAACATCATCTTCTCTGACGAAAGCCGTTACTGCATTTCAACAGCCGATGGCAGAACCAGAGTGTGGAGAAGACGCGGGGAACGTTACGAAGACAGCTGCATTCTGGAAACAGACGCGTGGGGAGGACCTAGCATCATGGTATGGGGTGGAATCGGCCTTAACGTTAAACTTGGTCCAGTCATCTTTCAGAACCTTGGCCCAGGCAGAGGAAATGGCGTAACAGCTGCCCGTTACATCGACCAAGTCTTGACACCCCATGTTCAGCCCCATTTCGCACGTCATCGAAACAAGACTTTCCAACAGGACAATGCACGTGCGCATACCGCAAGAGCCACAAGAGACTTCCTACAGCAGAATAACATTAATGTTATGGATTGGCCGGCTTTGAGTCCAGATTTAAACCGTATTGAACATTTATGGGACGAAGTTCAAAGACGGTTGAATAATGAGCAGCCAAGTCCGACAACTGCAGCTGAACTTTCACAAGCGTTTCAGAGAGTATGGGCACGTATTCCGATGGCGTTTATTAATCGGCTCATCAACTCCATGTACCGAAGATGTGCCGCAGTAATCGGTGCCGGTGGAGGACATACACGTTATTAACGGACGTGGGAGCACAGCATTGAAAACATGTGACGTTGCAACAATTGTGACGTTTTTGTGAACATTGTAACCAAAAGACTGTAAATCATTCATTAAATTTTGTAAAAATTAATTTAAAATATATAAATGTCACTTTGAAATAAATGTATGTGAACATGTCATTTTGTGCGACGTTTCTTTTGCGGTTCAGTGTATATATACAAAATTGCAGCTTTAAATTGTTTGGTTCAGCCATTCAAGGTCAAAAAGAGATACAATGTTCGATCATGATCTATTATGGTCCGGATACCTTAACAGATATGTTTTGATGAGGACTAATAGGAATATATACATGTGGTCCTAAAACTTACAAAAGTTGCAATTATGAATGGCTGAATAATGCCTTCTCAGTCAATTAAAGTTATATAGCAAATTTTCATTGGTGAGAAAAGGCTGGTATTATCACAAGGTATGGACCATCAATGCTATACATATCCGTAGAGTCATTACTGCGAGAAGGCATTATGATTTATAGCAGAATAAATGTGGTCAGTGAAAACACAAACATGTTGTGGTAATTGTGTTTGAGAAATTGCTTGCCAGTAAAAGTTTGGTACATTACATGAAATCAGGCAGACATTTCCAAAAGTAATATTCCACATTTTTGTTACATGTGAGTTTTCTCCAATTAATGGAGTTATCTGCTCTTTGGAGACATCCATATTTTTCTGCAAAATATTTTTTCTTCATAACAGTATCCTTGAGTCACTTTAACTATATATTTTTGGATATATTTTCCCAATTCAGTATTTTCAGAAAAAAATTAAAAGTAGTTTTTGTCCTTGAAGTTAAACAAAAGACACCTTCTATCTAGAAAGATAACTCATGTAGATGGGAGACAACTTCGATATATAAAATATAGGGAATTTGTAAGTACTTTATGTTAATAGAAATTTTCACATAATCACCTAAGTAGGGAATCCAGAAATATGTATACCATCCATTAAAAAGGTTTTTCTGTATTCTAGTACATTTAATTCTCATCTAATGAAACATTTCTAAAAAAATTTAAGCATTCTGTAGAATATAGATTTATATATGTAAGATCCTTTAATTTTTCCACATCTGTTATGTTGAAAGTAAATATGTCTGTAGATATACAAGAAGAAAGATTAGACAAGCTACAGATGGATTATGAAGAAGAATTAGCCATTATCCAACAAGAATTTGATACAGAGCGGGCCCTGATGATTGAACAACACAATATTGAAATGAATGATATTGCAGATATAATGTTTGCAATGGACCAGAATTTCCAGGAACGTGAGAATGAGGCTAGGGCTGAGTTTGAAAGTTTGTGTGATGAAATTAAAAACAAGGTAAAATTAGAAAACAGATAGTTGGTTTTGTGATTTAAGGCATTTAATAGAAAACCACTTTGTTAAAATTTTTGAAAAATAATGGGCAGATGAGAGGAGTAAATTTTTTATTACATGGATTAAATTTTGTTGTCAACTTTCACACTGTTTGCAGATCAAGGATTATAACGTCAGTGTATATGTGAAAGATTTTGTAGGAAAAAGACTCAAGAAATTTCAGAAAATCACGATTAATTAAATCTAAAATAAAAAAATATGGGACAGGCCAATTTTTGAGAGGTGAGCGGGAGTGATAATCAATTAATTCTATAGTCCTTAAAAATTTTAAAAGATTACTTTGGTTCGTTTATTTTGAAATAGTAATATGTTTTTTTTCCAAAACCTCACACATATTTCAGGCATAATTTGAAATAGTAGAATGCACATGTAAACAAATTTCTGTTATAGGATATGGAAGAGAAGCATGGATTGAGAGTAACGTTGTTTGATAAAATTGATACTTTATGGAGACAGTTTGACCAGGCATTGAAAGCATATTTAAGTTCAACACAAAGTAGAAAAACTGAATTTGAAGAATACAAACGAAAAGATGATCATGCTGCTCAAGAAATTGATTTACAAATGAGGAGAATAAATAAATTATGGGTAAATTTTTAAATTAAGAAATTATAGCATTGTGTTTATTATCCCGAATAATAAAAAAAAATTGTAGTACAGGTAAATAAAACTTTTATTTTGATTTTTTGTTAGAAATATTCAATGTCATGAAATACCATTGTTTTATTTATCAATTGTCAATTATCAAAAATGCACAATAATAAATAGATGTAATTATTTATAAATTTTGCAGTTTTAAACATTAAATTACACACAATATTTTACAAAGAAATCCAGCAAATGAAATCATAATTTGACTTTTGTAAACAATATTATGATCAAATTCCAAAAATGCCAAGAATATGTTCAACTTTTATCCTTTTTTCCAATTTTTTTTATGATTTTTACTGTACTTTGGATGTGGTTTGTTTTTTTTTTATCTTTGTAGACAATTAATCATGCCTTCATGGATTTTTTAGGACAATATTTCACAGTTGAAAGCCAAGATGGCTGCCAATGCTAAAGAATGTGAAGAAAGAAATAAACAACTGAAGGAGGCAAGTTTTTTTTAATATCTTGTTAATCTCACATAGTTGTCTCCTGTGCATTAGAAATCAGTTTAGTTTAGTTGGGGTTTTACACAGTTCTCAGCACATTTTGCTGTTTTGTGGCGGCCAGTTTTTATTGATGGAGGAAGCCGTAGTACCAGGAGAGAACCACCAACCTTCGATGGGAAATTGGCAATTCTTGTCAATTACGATAGGAGTCAAACACACCACACAATAGGTGAGATTTGAATTTACAACCTCAGTGTTGACAGGCTAGTGATCATTAGTAGTCATAACTACATGTACCTAGACCACTCGGCCACAGAGGCCCCCATTAGAAATCAGAATTTGACAAAAGTTATTTTCACTTTCAACTAAAAAAATACCATAATTACTCTTAATTCAAGGAAAATCCAAATTTTCAATTAACCCATATTTTTTTACATTTGTAAGAGTTATGATCATTGATACCATCCTTTGACAGTTGTTACCTTCCTTTTTTCGTAAGTTAATTACTTTTAGTAAATCAGTAAATATACAACTTGTGTTGTAAATCCATAGCGGGGTGTTCCAATACTGGAGCAAGATCCAGATAATGTATTGTATATTTGTAAAAACATGGCAGGTCATTTGCAGTTGGAAACTGTTTTTTTCTTTAACATTAGAACAACTCTTTTGAAGATCAAAATGGATAATTTCCTAAAAACCAAAATGAATACTGCAGATATTATTAACTATTATTTCGTTATTTCTATAATTTTAAATTTGCATTGGCCAGGTCAATCTTAATGAAATAGAAAAAGGCCATCAGAAGAAAGAAATTATAATTTTCTGACGATTGTCCAATTTTTATGAAAAATAGATGCGTTTCAGTTATGTAGTGATATAGGAATAGATACATCCAAATCAGTTCAGCTTTATCTACTTAGGCAGCGATAAAGAGATCTGTGCCTTTGCAAAAAGACAATATTGAGAAAAGAATCAAGTTTCAGTTTTGTTTTTGTATATAGATAACATTATAAACAATTGATTCATACTTTAAGAATTTTTAAATCCTTTGATTTACAGGAAAGAGAAAAAATGTTGGCACATTTCCAAGACCTTAAAGCACAAATGAACAGACTGAGGGAAAGAGAAAGAGACAAATTAACAAAGATGACTCTAGAAAGCAATTCAGCAATTAAAGAGTTAAAGAGACAGAAAGAAAAGGTAGAGTACAGAACACTGTAAATTCAATTAATAAAAAAAGTGGCCTTAATGAATACAGTATACCCATGAATAAATGCATACAAGAAAATCTTCTTGCTAGAAAATGGATGGATGAATTATTGTTTAACGTCCAGTGGCAATGCTAGAAAATGGTGAAAGCATGAAATTATTTCTCCTTTAATCATTCAGTTTTGCAAGAACCTCGAAAATTGATACTCAAGAAAAGCTCTTGTGTGTTCTAGGATTTGTTTGTCAGCCTCCCGAGAAATACAAATAATATAACATCTTTTGAAGAATGAACTTGGTTGAATTCTTGGCAGAATTTCTTATTTTGTTATGGATGGAGGCAATGTGAAGTTAGATATTTTTATGCATGCCACTATGGTCACAAAACACTTTGTTTTTCTATGGATGTTGTTTGTTCATGCATTTCTTTTTGTTTTCATATCCATTTTCAGTACATGTACGAAGGATTCACTCAGAAAGCTAAAAAAAACACTATAATATGGTAGTGTTACTGATGAAAAATGAACAAAATGATTTTTAGTTTTATGAAACATTTTATATGAAATAAAATGCATTGCTTAAATTAAATACATGTACTTGGATTCAGTTAAATATATACAGTTGACTCTTGTTATCTCAAACCCTTTTATCTCAAAACTGATATCTCAAAGTAATGTTTTGGTCCCTAGATTAAACTTTGCACTATATTTCATCCTGATATCTCAAACTATTTTTGTTGGTCCCTTCCATTTTAAGATAATGAGAGTCAACTATACATGATATATCTTAATATACAATATAATTAGTGCAAATTAAACTACTATTATTATTCAAATGTTATAGGTAACAGTAATAATGAAGTTGGCAGAAATGTGTCGTAAGTTAGAGACCGAGGAAGAAAAAGTTCTTCCATTCTATATTTCATCGCTTACTAAGGAAGAACAGGAAGACGTAGAGACGGCCATGTTAGAACCAGGATATGAACCTTTAGCTCAGGTAATAAGATTGTTTTTTTTTATAATGACATACATTTATGTTTCTGTTACCGACAGATCAGGTTCACCAACAAAAAATACATAGGTCATGAAAAGTCAGGTGGTTTAGAAAATTATATTATATAACTAGGAATACAATAATTTCACTATTTTTTAGTTAGCTAATTTTTTGTCACTTTTTAAATTTAGTGAAAAAGTTGAATTTTTGAAAAAAATTGCATCAAATCCGAAATTGTCAAATAACTATTGTCATGAGGTTGGAATTTTTCACATTTATCCAGAACTGACTAACTTCTAGACATCACCTAGTCTTATATTTCCTTGAAAAATAATTGAAACTCAGAAATGGTCACCTAAAGTTTTTTTGATGATGACAAATTACAGAAATTATGGTAGTCTGAGCATAAAAATTACAGAATAATTTTTATACTATCACTCGCTAGTAAATAATTCTTTAAAATGTCTTATGTCCTGATCTACATTTAAAATCCAAGACATTCAGTATAATAAAATAAATAATAATTTCTAAGAGGGTGACAGAGTATATATAATAACCCCTCTGAAAACATTGTCAACCTCAGCTTCACCTCGGTTGACAATGTTTTCTCAGGGTTATAATATAAATGTATTATTTATATAATGTTTTCTTCATCTGCTAAAAGAAATAGACCAAACTACAGTTATTGCTTAATTTTTTGAAAGAATTTAAAAAGGATAGTTTTGTACTTTAAAAGCCTTGAACATTGATTATTTTTGTTGAAAATTTCAGATCATGCATGAGTATGGATCATTAGAAAATTTCTGGAAGCGATTCAACAAAGTGTTCCTTGATAAACTGGCTCTGGATAAAGAGAAAATGGGTTTGGTCCAAGAAAACCAACAGTTACGGACCCTTCTTAAACAGTATCTCGATGGAATTTCTGTCAATGATGAAATTATTAGCCAAGTCAATCCATTGTTTATTGTCAATAATAAAACCAACGTCAAGTAAGTATTTTCATAATGTCTGTTAATCATACATTATCATGTGTAGAAAACATTTTCTCGTATGCTTAAAAATACATAATATCTTTAACCACTTCCCGGTGATTAAATTTCTACGTGGGAATTACCACCCTTTTTTCTACAGTTATTGGAACGATCAACTAGAGAAGATCTGAAATGACGTCTATGTAAACAAACTACATAGCAACGACATTTTCTTGAGGTTTTTGTCGAAAATCATAGGAGAAACAGATTCTCCTTCAATTTACTCGTGAGTTATGGAATTTCTCCATGCTCAATAGTTAAATTTTAGATTTAAACACGCTCGCTAAAGGCTCGCGTGTTGAAAATCGAAAATTTAACTATCTCGGGTGGAGGAAACTCACTTGTACCTGAAGGAGAATCTATATGTAACCCTTGAACACATCACAACAGCTTCACTAAATGTCAGTTTTTACATTTACATTTTGTACTTGTGAGGTTATGATATAGTTGGCAGCCATAATTAAATATTCTGTTGATGTTTGTGGAAATTTTTTATCCGATATGGAAAATATTTTCAATATTACTGGATGGTTTGAAATTTTGGTAATTATTATACTGTCATATTTCGACATCAGCTTTGAAAAGTGCTTGAATTGTGCACACAGTTTAGATGATAACGATTTGAGTATTTTATCATAATTATAAGAACAGTGTATAAGAGTTTTTATATTGCGTCTGTGCATCCATCTGTCCATTACTATTATTTTGTCACATTTTTCTCTGCAACTAACCACAGCCACTTGATATTTTGTCTCAAGCCTTCTATAGGCCATATCATGGGATTCATTTTCGGACCATGGCGACATCCACTTCCTGTTTGACAACTTCGTTTATTTTTCAACCTTATTGTGACGAGGATATCACTAGTGAGCAATGGCTCACAGTACATCTTGTTATTTCTGAAAAATGATTCAAGAACCACACAATATGACATAATGACCTTGACCAAAATAAGCGAGTTGATAAATCTATGTCCAATCATTGAATAAGAAACTGAAGAGTTTAAAGAGACAACAAATAATATTGACTGAAATAAATATATATATATAGGCATGCCTTTAGATAAAAGTATTTTTCTTTCAGATTAAATGTTCCAGTAACTGACCCAAGAGTACAGAGGCCAGCTGCTCAGACTGTCGTGGAGGCTGCACACATTGTTAAACATGTCTTACCTTCATAGAAAATGGAATCTTCCTTTATTGCATTTTAAGACAAAAATGAGTTCCACAAAAAATGTATTTCATAACCTGCAAAAATTACATTTTTTAAATTTGATTCATATAGCAAATTCATTAAATGACTTTTGCTGCAAGGAAAAAAAAGAAATGTTCTGGCTTTTAGTGAAATTGTTATATGCAACAAGAAAAGAGGAGATAATTTTGTGTCACAAAAGAATAAAAGAAGCATGGCAACGTCTGTGATATTGTCCAAGGATTTCTTGGAATTGTAAATATTGTGTTGTATATAATAGGTAATAAATTATACAATGATAAAATTTTTCTTTATTGTTACATGTAGGTCAAGTCCTGATATAGTCTTATGTCAGAGGGGATACCAAAGATGCATAGTTCTGACGTGGTCAGAAAATTGGGGAAATGTCTGAAATTTTAATTTTCGCTTTGTCTGTTGGGGAAAATTCCTTGGAATTTATGAAAATCAAGAAAATCTGAGAAAAGACAAGCAATTTTGACAGCATCATACTTATTTTTTTAACTACTGTAGAAAATTCTGAAAAGATTATCAAGAATCCTCAATAAACACATGATCCAATAATCAACACTAGAAAAAAAAGTCACAAAAGTACACTGAGAACCGAATCAACTTAAAAAAAGGTTGAAGAGCAAAATTAAAAAATGCCAAATAAAACTGACCAAAAAGCCAAAACCTTCTGAGGACACAGCAATGGATGAGGGAGATACTCCTTAGTTTACCGACGGCTTTACTGGTGTACATCTAAAACCAACCATTCAAACACTTTAAACTGATAAAAAAAGTTGCACAATCAGATGCTAGTTCTTACTAATTTTATTGGCTGGGTTGCACAGAGTGCAAATCCGGGTTATAGTATGGTGAATGTCGGGCGGGCGGCGGGCGGGGAAAATGGGTACCTATTTTGTGAAATCAACTCCTCCTACAGTTTTTCACCCACATTCTTGAAACTTCATAGAATGTTTCTATATATATTGAAGATGTGCACCTCACTTTATGGAATTATTTCCCATTTTTCCAAACTTTGGAACTTAGTAGTTTTTTATTGACATCTTCAATAGAGGGTACCTATTTTGTGAAATCAACTCCTCCTACAGTTTTTCACCCACATCATTGAAACTTCACAGAATCTTTTAATACATATTGAAGATGTGCACCCCACTTTATGGAATTATTTCAGGAATTATTTCCCATTTTTCCAAACAAGTGTTTATCAACATGTAATCAAATCAAATATTGCTTACTTCACCTATTTCTAATTAAATTGATGGCTGCCTCTGTGCTCGTACACCAACATACAATGTGTCTGATTTTGTCTATATAAATATTCATGACTGCCAATGTGCAATATGATCTTGTAATCACCTTTGTCACCACTACAATAAACACCAAGCAACCCGGCCATTTGTGTCTTTGACCCATTTTTTAAATTTAGGAGAGGGCCCTCTAGAATAAATCATTATGTGTGTAAGTGAATCTCCCATCATTCTTCTATAAGAATGTCCTTTTTGGCTAGCTTATGGATTAATGTTAGAATTATTATTAAAAATATAATTGTACTTAATTTCAGAAAGGTTTTCTTAACAACATTGTTTTAGAAAATTGAAGTGCAATTTCAGTTTTATAATATGACTTCAGATGATTTCTGTGTAATTATGGTTCAATTTCTCAGATGATCTTGGTTTTAAATTAAATTTGAATTGTGTACCCTACTTTGGAAAAATGTTCATGCCACTGGGTAAATAGTGAGAAAACTGACCAACAAATATTCTATCAGTTGGCCTTGTGGTATAGTTTTATTGATCTCACAAATGTCTAATGATGTACTAAATTCAACTTGTGACGGGTCACCCAATAAATAATTCCTAAGGGGTCCATACAGTGATTATTTCAACCAATATTTTGCCTAAGTAATGTTAATTAACATTGAAATGGGTCAGTGATTATTTCATACCATGTTTGTCTTTATTTCTCAATGTAGATGGAAGATAACTCTTCTTGTTTGCAGTAGTAATTTCACACTTTTGATGTTTTTTATTTTTCGATTAAAATTTTTTTTCCAATTAAAAATTCCCCAATGTGAATCCTATTTGGGGTTTAATAAACAACTTTTACAAAAAATGTTAAAATTTTGATGTTATCATAAATAACCAAATATGGTCCATTAATATATTAAAAATTGTCCACTATTTAGAAATTCAAAAAGGCAAAAATAATAACAAAAATGCTATGCACATTGAAGTGTTCTATAGATAAACTACAAAATGGATAATAGGAAAGGTCAACAATACCAATTAATCAAAGCAACCCAACTGACAGATTACCGGACAAAAAATAACATAAAAGAGTACACAGTCAGGATAGTCTGATTTGGTACAGATACTGAATAGTGTTGGGGTTTAAACCGGTTTCATGGGAGTCCAAACCTCCCCCTTATCTATCCTGACATTCTCGTGTATAAAACACACTTTAAAAACCAATACAGTATGTTTACCAACAAGGTGACTGCTTGCTAGAACTGAAAATTAGAGTGGACGGTACATAATTTAGATAGCAGGGTCAGAATGTGTTTGTTTTACATGTAAACTAGCTAAGGCTGTCATAGCTGCAGGTCGGATACTGTGGCTCTACTAAACGAAACAAGTGAGGTTAGGATTGCCTGAGGAAATGGCAACCTTGCTGTGAGCTCAATACCCCCAGCTCCCGTCATATAAGAAACTGCCAATTTTATTGTAGAAAAAAATTTAAAATTAAATGGGTCCAAAAGAGTATAAATATGGAAAAAAGTATTGGACAAGGACAAACTTTGCATGCACACATCTACATACTAGGATCTAACAGTATGCAAAGTTTCATTAACCTCTGATAAGGCATGTTTGAGAAACTGCGGGTACAAAAAAAATTGGGGGATAAACAGAATTTCTAAGTCCCAAAGGGTATAAAATTATGGGAAAAAGTATTGGACCAGGACATACTTCGCATGCGCTCATCTACATACTAGGATCTAACAGTATGCAAAGTTTAATTAACCTCTGATAAGGCATGTTTGAGAAACTGCGGATACAAAAAAATTCTGGACAGACAGTCAGGCTGATTCCTATATACTCACCCAAACTATGTTTGCTGGGAGTATAAAAATCTGAAATAAGACTTCCATAAAAGGGTTTAATGCTATTTCTTCACAGACTTCAATATAAAGTGGCAATATTCTTGAGAGGCCAGTATAAATTTAAAGTCTTTAAGCCATTGGTAGAAAGAGCAATTTTTACAGAATTGCATATACTTCCCTATTTGTAGCCCTTACTGTGAAAAGATCTTAAGTAACTACCAAGTTTCTGTGGGTTACTAGCATTTATTCACGATATTACAGTAGAAACTAGGATGGGAAAAACCCGTTCATGATAAGCTTTTCTTGAAGCTGGATATTTAGATATTGATATTTATTATAAAACTTTTTTGAAAAAGAGTATGCATGTATGTTTATAGGCAATAAGTTCTTTGATAATGATTAGTAAGAAAATTTTAAACTTCTTTTCTGGGTAGAGACAACAACAATGACATGTCAAGTTCCTTGTTTTTAATATAAATTATTATAACCCTCTTTGATTATTATTATTATAATGTCTATATATTTTATTTATACAAATCCTCTACAAAAATTACAACCTTCATATACTTATGTAATATCATTTAACAATTATAAATTAAAATTTTAAAAATAATGCACTATATAAAAAAATAACAAACAAATAATATAAAAAAGATTATTCAATAACTGAAAATATTTATGAAAACCTACATTTTTAACTAGAAAATTAATACTGACAAAGTCAAATTGTTTTATTATAACCCAGTGAGTTCTTTCTGCTGTACCAGTATGTGTTTGAGAGTTTGCAAATTGTCTAAAAATTCTTGTTCCCAAACATTTTGACTTTCTTTCTTAGAACACCTTTTCACACTTGAAATATTCTTTTCATATTAAAACACAATGAATGTTGCATGAGTTATTCAAACTAAACAATCCCAAACTATAACTTGCATGAAAAAAAAATCTGTTACAATTTTCTGCATTTCAGAATCAATTACACTGTGAAAAATATGTTGTATTAACATTTATCAAAACATCAAAAAATGGCAAAAATTCTTGAAAACAATGAATTTCATTATTATTTGGTAGAACTAAAAAGTTGATTTAGATAACCTCATATAATAAAATTCAAATTGAAACGAACAATTTGATTGGTTGAGCAAGTTAGAATATGTTGTATAAGGCCATTTATTTTTTTCCCCGACCGGCCGACCCTATTTTTAAAAAAAAAAAAAATCCGTAAACCAATTAATTAAAAATAAATGGCCTAAACTACTTTTGATGCAGTGACATCACTGATGTACTTCTCCACAGTCCATAATATTAATAGTCATGAACTAGATCAGTTATTCCAATCATTCTACCTACAATTTTGGATCATACAATATTTTAAAATTAAATTGTAACGATTGTTTTAAATTTTAGTCAGTTTACACTTAATAAACTGATTCGTGATTTATGAAGCAAAAAATACCTCAAAATAGGTTATACTATTCATCCCATTTCAAAATTGAAAACAATCCTTTTAAGGTATCCAGACCATAATAGATCATGATTGAAAATTGTATCTCTTTTTGACCGTGAATAGCTGAACCAAACAATTTAAAGCTCGAATTTTGTATATATATTTTTCTCAAGTTGAAACACACTTTGTTGATTATTTGCAGAGTCTGTAAAAATAAGTTTGTTATATTAGCATTTCCGAAGTTTGCCGATAATTACCGAGGTCATTTCAATTGCGTTGTATGGAACATCCGGGAACTTTTGAATTATCACGTGGTCATTTATGGTCCGGACACCTTAAAAGTATTCAATTCATTCTTGCTTCAACATAGATACTATAAACAAAGAAAAGATGATGTCTGCATGACATCAAATAAGATTTTCCTTGTGATTATATGGAGCCAAAAGTTGCCTGCCCAGCTATACATGACCAAACCAATTTATGGATTTTTTTCAGATGGAAAATCTGGTTAAATATTAAGAAAAAACCAGGATCATGAACTTAACTTATTGTGCAAAGCAATTTTACATGTATTTCATTTACTGCACATCTGTTGTGTAGAAAAATAATATCACTGATCACTAACTCAATACACCAAGACTTAAATACTATAAATTCAGAAATTATTGCGTGCATTTATTATTGCGATTTTTTTATTTTAGACCAAAATGCGATTTTAATTTTTGCGATATTGAGAAAAATCCCGCTTCATTCATACAAAAAATTCCAAAATGCCAGTTTAAATTATTGCGATTACAACCCTGTCGCATTTTTTGCAATAATAAAAACATCGCAATAATTTCCGAATTTACAGTAGTAAGTATATATTTTTAATATTTAAACTGAAAAAAATCTTTAATCAATACTATTCCATCAATAAAGATTATATTTAATAATCCCCCAAATTCACTGTATCATAATATTATCAGAAAACTACCACTTTTAAAGTTCACAACCATGTGAAAATGGAAGTAGGAATAAAAACTGTAAGAGACAAAGTTATTAAATAATGTGAAATATTTGCTAAAGGATGATCGCTTGTCTAATAGGAAATAAACAGGATTTGAAATAGGTTTTTTATTTTGAGAGAACATATGAATAGTAAACAAATAAGCAAGAAAAAAATATAGGTTCATGTGCCCATTTAAGGGCTATAAGGCCTTGAAAATTTGCAGGAAATGGGTTTTCTCTGGATTTTTCATTGTCTTTGCATTGACAACTTCAGTCTCTCAAAATATGAAAAATAAAAAGGATTTCATAAAATTTTGTCAAATACCATTTTAAGGTATATATGATTAAATTATAAAAGAAAAAGTTGGGGTTCATGGGCAAAAAATTTCATGTTTAAGAAATGGATAAAACCCGAGGATTCCGAAAATCTGAAAAAAGACCAAAACATGACCAGCGAGCATCCTTAAAAATATATTTAATTTTCAATGAAATACCGGTAACCTTTACAGAATCTATTCCTTTACCAATTATAATTAGGCCTTACAAATATCATTTTTGTAATACTAAAACTATGGCAGTTGGTGTTATTTTAAAGTTAAGAAGTTAAACTACACATTTTTTTTCTGTTATATGATTTACAATGGGATGTGGGGATTTACATAGATATGGCTGAATGACTTTAATTCTCAAGACAATACCCCAAGATATATCTGAATACATAAAAATTTCCACAAAATTGATATTATTTTACCATAAATTTAAAAGTATCGGTTATTAATAACAACTAATAATTGAGCTGGTGATACTCTCAAGGGACTTGGAAGAATAACAAAAAAATTACTATGCAAAATAAATAATTCATATAAAGCAAAAAATTAGTAATGCTTGTAACAAAAAAAATTTCCTTCATATCAGTAAATACATTAATCCATTTAATACACTAATCAAAAATACATGTTACAAAAAATTGGATATGGTGTGTTAATTTATTACATAAATTTCTTATATGCAGCTGAAGATAGTCTTAATGTCACTTATATTGCTGTTCTTCATCTTACAGTTACAGAGGTAGGAAAAAAATATACAAATGCAAAAAAAATGATATTATTATATACTATATTTAAATACATTTATGAATCAAAGATTACGTCTAACTTATGATAGAAAAAGAAGTACTGTAAAGCATGTCTAAAAATTGGAGGAATTTGGAAGAAAAATGAGTATAAAAAATTGCATTTTTAATTTCATAGTGCTATCTACTGTAAGTAATCATTATGCATAAGAACGAAAAATTGGAAGAAGAAATGAATTTTGTTGAATCAAAGAACAGTCAAAATCAAAACCCCAACAAAAATTTGGAATATGGTATGACATGAAACACTCAGCAGAACACCAGTAGATCTGATACTTCAAACATAACCAGTATCTAAAAATACTTTTTAAGTCCCCAGAGTGTTAGAAGTACTAAAATTTATAAATACATATATGTATACTGTGTATGTAAAAACAAAATGTTTCAAATGATTCTATACCATGAAATACAAATATTTCTTAAACTCATCAATGGAATAATTGCACCAATTCAAGTATAATATCTTTACAAATTATTCTAAAATCACAGTGTCATATAATTGTTTCAAATACAATTAAACCTGTCTAAACTGAACCACTTTGGATTAGAGAAGTGTTTGGTTTACACAGGTTAATTAATGAATATCTGTTAAGGTGTCTGTTTAAAACAGTCTTGTTTTTACCATCTGTCTAAACCAAATCCATTTTGTTTGGGTAAGACAGGTGTTCAGTATACAAAGGTTAAATCTCCTATTATTCATTAAAAATTCTGATCCAAAGAGTTTAATTTATCTGTTTCATAGAGGGTTTAGTATAGACAGGTGTCACTGTATTGGTACAAAAACAGAGCTAAAGCTAGAAAATCCTTTTTTCAGTCTTTATATTTCCTTATAGTTTGTGTGCAGATCTTAGACCAGAAAATGCACTTCGAATACTTGATTAAGTCTATGGAAGATCTTGGAAACAACCTCTAATTTGTTGGCCATATTTTATCTATCGCTGCTTTTAAACTGTCAAATAATACAAATGTAAGGGCTACATCTAAACAAACTCTACTTAGTCGTGGGACTGTTCCTTTATAAAATCTGAAATGTAAAATGAATTCAATCAACTAAACATCAAATAATTCTAATTACATAAATTCTATGTTAATAGTCTCTTAAACTTCACCTCTAAAAAATTAAAAATTTTCCACAAATTGTTAGGCATAACTGAAAATAAGTTTATTTTTTTTTATATCTTAACCACACAGAGACGATTATAAAATACAAAAGAAACGTTTGTATTCAGTTTTTGTTTAAAGTAATATGAAGTAGAATGTCGCCTAATATAAAATAGAGTGAAGATGTAAATGCATGGCAAATTTAAATATTTGATTCAGAATCAGAATTAGTCAAAGCACTGGATATGTCAAAGTCGTCTGTTAGTCCCACAGAGTTTGACATAACCAAGTTTCATGTATCTATAACTACACATTACTTACGCATATGGTCCTTCATTTTTAAATATCTTTATAGCACAATCTATAGTATTCTTATATTTATGAGCATCAAGTCCCTGAAAAAAAACAAAACGTATCTTCTTGAAATGAAAAACCTCAAATAATTTGGGTTCATTTAAGGACAGGAAATGGCTAACTATGGCAAGTCAATTGTTGTCTTTACTAAATTTTGTAGGAAAGGTTGGCTTACCGGTAATTTTTTCCATACTTCATCGACAGAAATCTGACCCGGCTACACTACATTTCAATATTAAAATTGACTCAGACATATACAAAAAGCTGCAGGAATGATTTGTATCAATAGAAGGTTTGAAAACTTTTGATTGATAATTATGAGATTTTCATCCTATTTCTTTATGATTTTAAAATACTGACCATTCAAAATCTCTGTGTATTAATTAGATATACAGTGGTGTTCCCTTATTCTGCACGTCCCATAATTCTTCGCACCTGTCATTTCGGTACTTTCCAAATCAGTATTTGGAAATTTTCGAAATTTGTTTTGTTCATTATCAAACTTTGTTCCATTTTGAATCCAAGAAATTTTAGTATAAATCAACAGTCCGTCTGTGTAATGCTTTTTCTGAAAAATCTTAAAAAATACTAAGACCCCATCCGTAAACATCTTTCTTGGCAAATTGAAACAACATTTTGATGAAATAATTTTGAATATTTAACTTTTCCTACCATTCTGCATTTGATTTTACTGGTGTAACTCATGGTGTTGAAGTACAATACCGCCAATGTCAATTTCTGTGCCAGGTGCGCAAAATTTGGGGACATTTGACGGTCTTACAAAAACAAGAGTTTTGGTTTTTCTACACGAATTATCGGGAAAATGTATAACAATTTGAAGCAATCTTCCTATTATTTTCACAAAAGTATAATTATTCTAGAAGAAACACAGATTCCCTTCTTGTGTCATTAATAAACTACTACATGTAATATAGTTTGGATTTTTGCTACCTATGTCAAGTGCCAACCTACACTTAAAGTCCTACTGTTTGCTTATATATTGCACTAATTATTTTTTTCTAGACTTTTTATCACTCTATAATAATTTCAAAGTGCCATATCCTATATTCTTTTCCAAAAACGTATGGTCTGTCTATCACCAAGTAATTACAGTTAAGTCTTATTACCTCAAACTCGCTCAAGTCGAATTTCTTATACAGCCCCAAATTTTTTATAATGCACACATATATATTTTGACTCCTGTTAAGTTGAATTTTCTTTTGAACTAAATGTAAAGTCCGAAATTACAAAATTTGTTAAATCCTTTTTTTAGTCAAACTTCGTTTATCTCAATTTTTTTTTAGGTCTGATGAACTTCGATATAATGAGTCTACTGTATTTTGACCTAATGTCGGTTGAACTTAATGTATTTTAAGTAAGGCACTTTTCATCCAGAGTGTAGGTTTTATTTAAGTCTTTGATTTATAAGCAACTTTTGAATTAAAAACAAATTGAGACTCACCAGTTTAACTGACCTCAAGTCCCCTTCAGACAACAAATAAAAAATTTTTAGTTTTATTTCATTGCTTTTTGCAAGAAAATTAGATTTGTTCTTGATGTAAACTGCCCAATTTTTCCTGCATACAGTCGATAAAAAATGAAGTTTAACAGACTTTAACAAATATACCACAACCACGAAAAACTTACCTGTAATCTAGTTTTTATAACATCTATAGGTGTATTACCAAACACAGAACAAGCTCCAGCTATACCACCAAAACAAAAAGTATATACAAGAGGAACTGTTTTCTCTGGATTACCTCCCTTATACCATTCTTTTAAAGACTCTACCACAAAAAATCTTATAGCTTGGTTACTGCCTTGTTTTAGTATTGTGGGTGTTAACCCTTGATATGTACCTCGTAAACCTGAAAATTGAAAGCTTAAATCAGTAAATTATAATACTAAAGTCTGATTTTATATGCTGTTGGCGTGGCTGATACAGCATATAATATCAGCAATATTAGCCCTTTCCAGATACTCATTTCCGGTATCACGATACTGACTCTAAAATTATAATTTGAAGCAAGTTGTTTCCCTAAGTTTACTTACTTCCGGTGAATAAAAAGTTTTTCTAGCCTTAGTATGTAGCACATTATGGCTGCCCCCTTTAAACTAAGACTTTTCAAAATGACCCATACCTAGAAATTGCATATGCTGTGTTGCTATAATATCACTACATTATAGCAAATGTTCTATTGTAATATCCAAAGACTGCCCAAGACTACCAAGGACAATATTAATACCTTCAACACAATTAGCTGGTATATACTATATGCATTAGAGAAGTAATACAGAAACAAAATGTTGACTATATACGCGTAAAAGACTGAATCTGATTAAATGGCAATATTCCATAACCCATTCACCCTTTAAAATCTTCAGTAAATTGGATAAACTCAATCAAAATCGGGGGCCTCGGTGGCCAATTGGTGTAGGTAGTTTGTCATGGCTACTAATGATCCACAGCTTGTCAACACTGATGTTGTGAGTTCGAATCTTACCTGTGGCGGGGTGTGTTTGACTCCTATCTTAATTTACAGGGATTGCCAATTTTCATACCGAAGGTCTGTGGTTCTCTCCAGGTATTCTGACTTCCTCCACCAATAAAAACTGGCTGCCACGAAATAGCAAATGGGCTGAAAACGGCGTAAAACCCAAACTATATAAACAAACATTCAATCAAAAGCAGAGTGGTTTGCATCTCTGTATGGTCCTGTGGCAGCTTGCTTGTCTCGAGTACAGAAGAACACAGGTTCAATCCCTGGCTTGGACAAACCAAAGAATATAAAAAGTGTATTTACTGCTTTTCTGCAAAGCATTTAGAGTTATCGAATCAGATTCAGAATAATGTGTCAGAATGGGGTGACATTTTTTCCTCTGGACTGTTACATTCATATCATATTAGCATGACCTTGTGCTGATTTGCATGTGATAATTGCCACTGGACATTTAACAAAATCCATCCAATAAAAATCTAAAAATTTTATCAAAATCCATGAAAAAAAAGTCAAGAAAAGTTTCCATAAGACAATTTTTTTATGTAAATTATTATTTCATAAAAATATCTGGATTACACTAATTTCACAACTCTGATTTGAGCTCTCCAAAATAAAGTTTCAATTCAACATTTGGTAAAAATTCATCATTTTAAAATTCATCATACATTTGTAATTTAGATTATCATATAAAGCAAATCTAAATGAAAGAACAGTAAGCTAAGAGCTTACAAATACCCCTGATCAAAGAAATTTAAGAGGGGTCCAGGTCCAAAATTTAAAACAGCATTGTTTAACAGAAAGTAGTGTGCCAGAAGTACAAAATCAGTTTGTATATATGTTATAACACATCATGGTCATGCTGCTTCAAACTTGCTTACAATAAGTTACATAAGGTATGGTTTATTGTTGCTGAGAACCTTGCAATGAAAGATTTCTAGAGTACACAGTAAAAACTCTGAGGAAGTCAGGAGGATTGTAGTTACTGAGAATTTCGGGTAAAAAATATCAATAGTCAATGTGGTGAAAAATATAAGGTGGCTTCATTATTCTAATATGACGGCCTTCAAAAGCTTCGGAACCACAAGTGTGTTAAAACATTAATTGCCATATGAGCTGCATGCGACTTAGTTGGCAGTTCTAGTGCAGTTACTCCCACCGGAAATCATTTATCAGCTCAATTTGATTGGTTGTTATTTCTGCAGTTCTGAGAACTGTTGATTAAATTTCTATAATTAGCATAGGGGTTTCTGAATGACGTTGTAGTTGTTATAAATACATTTTCATTCATTCTGATGTAGCGCGAATAAAAGTTAAATAAACATAACAAAACATAATAAACGGACTTGAACAATGTTTTATTAAAAGTTTTTAACCATTAATTAATTAGAATTATGACCCCCCCCCCCCAAAAAAAAATCGCATACAATCATTATCATCAGGCCGCGTCCTTAAGAAATTCAGACACGAATTGTGCCTTTTTGAGATTTCTTGAGGGATTCTCACTCTTACGAGGAATTGGGCAACATGGAATTCCTCCCTGAAGACACCACACATACTGATTCAGAAGTATTTTGGAAAAATAATGTACACACACATCATGTGTAAGATTACCCTTGTGTAAAAATCCATTCTTACAATATGACAATGTGAATTTAAACCAAATCTTCGATAGGTGTAATCGATAAATAAACATTCTCCTCTTCATTTCGTGAAAATCCATACATCTAAACAGAAAAACAGAACCAAAACAGCGCATCGAACAGGTTTGTTGTACTTGTGACATTGTGTGAATTATTTCGTAAACAATGAATAGGAGGTGAGGTGCCACATGTATAAAATTTAAAAACTTAAAATTCACCATGGTCATTCTTCACACCAACTATGAATTACTTGTGTCCAATAGACATGACAGATGCTGAGTATTTTGAAACCAAAGATTTTGAGACATAAAAACAGATGGTATAATGGCATAATATTTCATTTTCTGTTCACATACCTTGTTGTTTTACTATTTGTTGTACACCATGAAAAAATCCTTTGTATTTAGGATTTGGTGATGTCTGGTCATTTATAAATTTTACTTTTATAGTTTCCATAGGTGTTACAGCAAATATAGCTTCACTTACTCCTGCACCTGTAAATATTTACACATACTGCATGTATATCTACAATGTTTTATAAGGGTGTTTGGTGCTCAGTTTCAAAATAACAAGCTTTTCATAATACTGGTAAATATTGATAGTGGATTAATAAAGGAACTGAAAGAGCGAAAAAAAAATTATAGGTTCCATGTGCTTGTTTTCGAGATATAAGCCATTGAAAATTTGGCAGGAAAAATATACTTTCTTGATTTTACATAGCTTTATCATTGACAAGTTTTATTTCTCAAAAACCATTAAATAATAACAAAGATTTTATAAGATTTTTACAAATGGCTTAAATTAATTTAAAACTGAAAGTGTATTCTTATTTTTATTGGTGAAAGATATAATCCAGTTTGGTACATGTATTATTTTTACACAGTGCATGTGAATAATTTTTATCACAACATTTTGTTCTGTTGCTTCATATGCATGATATGTACAAACTGCTGAATAATTACCCAAACCACATAATAATCTTTTATCGGGAGTAAGTACACCATCGATGGCATACCAACTTTTAAATTCTTCATATGCACCAAATCTAAAATAAAATAAAAATCATCTTGAATATAATACAATCGAAACTGAATGTTTTGAAATTCCTATAAATTTGTCCATAATTTACATGTTAAAAAATTCCAATTCTTGAATTAGTTATACTGTTTATTACATTGATAAAATAGACAAAAAATGCTTCAAAAGTGTCATATTTTCCTTAGATCCCTTACTGAATCTTTTGACGTCACAAATGTCATTTGTTAGTAACGCCACTGACGACGTTAAATAAAAACCAACCTTTCACTGAGTGAAAATATCGAATTTATTTTCACTGGAAATTACGACAAATCACCATCATCATAGTAATTATTAGTGATTAATCTATTTAATTTTAGATTAAAAAATATCTCATGGTAACGAAAAACTATAACCAGAGGCTCCCACTTTTTCATTGCTAAAGGACCTTGATATTAATTTAACATCCATGCAATGTTTGGTTTCAATCCATTCAGTAATAACATTCAAGAGAAGCCGCTTGAATGTAATTGATTTAGGGTACTGTGTCAAACTAAGTCTTCCGCTGAAGTCTATCAAGGATGACAGATCGGCACCAAAGTAACAACTGTTAGAATGTCATAAGGAACATTCATGCCATGTTTCAGGTTTCAATCCATTCAGCAGTTTTCTAGAAGAAAATTTTTGTATGCTATTTCCCATTGGGTCCTACAAAAATGTATCTTAAAGAGGACAAATGTACCTAAGGAGCAATCCAAAAAACGTAATCCATTAGACAGACAAAACCCGGGAAGACAAATGAACAACCACAAGCACAACAAGTTAAACACTGAAAACTAAAAAACAATGAACAATACGAACTCCTATAAACTAAGTCCACTGATGGCAGCCATCTTGGATGACATACATGTATCATCACCAAAGAAACAACACTTGGTCAGCACCACATAAGGAATATTCATATCATGCCATGTTTAGTTTTGATCCATTCAGCAGTTTTCTAGAAGAATATTTTTGTACCTATAGCTTTTTTCCAATAAAATTCTATGTTAATTTAAGACCCTCCCTGACGGCCATCTTTTATGATAGAAAACACAAGTAACACCGCTTGGTCAGCACGCCATATGCATAGAGAGCACTGAAGAAATATGACGTCGGATCAAAAATGATTTTTCACATAATTTTCAATCAAAATAATACTTCTAAACAATAAACTGATCAAGATTTAGCATAAGGAAAACTTCTCCAAAGTGTTCAAAAGTAACAACACTACTGATGTTTACTATTGCATGTATGTTTGATTTCATTCCATTTAGTGTTTCTCAAGAAGATGCATTTCAAATAGGGTATAAAGTAGTTTTTGTATGTGTTTCCGATATAGGGTCCTATGTTAAAAAAAAAATGACAATCCCCAACTGGCGGCCATCTTTGATGACAGATTGGCATCAAAGTAATACAATTGGTGAGCACCTCATAGGGAACATTCATGCCATGTTTCATTTCAATTTTCTGCAGTTCTCCAGAAGAAGAGTTTTATATGAATTTCCAAGAAGGTTCTATGTTAAACTAATTCCCCTGCTAGAGGCCATCTTGGATGAGGAATTGGCAACAAAGTAACAACACTTGTTCAGCACCTCATAAGGAACATTTATGCCATGTTTGGTTTCAATCTAGTCAGTGGTTCTCTTAGAAGACTTTTTTGTATGTATTCCCATAGGGTCCTATATGTAAAACTAAGTCCCCTGCTGGCAGGCATGTTGGATGACGGATCGGCACCATAGTAACAAGACTTGGTCCGCACTTTGTAAGTTCCATTTGTGCCATATCTGGTTTCAATCCAATCAGTGGTGCTCTAGAACAAGTTCAAAATGTGAAATGTTGCCAGACTGACAATGGAAGGACGACAGATAAAAGTGATGGGAAAGGGTCAGGTGAGCTAAAAAGGGTGGTTTTCCAAACACAGCATGATATGACTGCAACATGTCAACAGTTAAAGAATTAAAGTGAATGTGGAAATATTATTAAATTACCCAATAAAGTGTTTGATAAGATGATAAACATTACCATCATTACACAGACATATTGGACCTACCACAAAAACCAGATGAAAGACAATTTTTTTTTTACATTTTCAGCCACCTTGCTTCTTAGGCCCCTTTAACCAACTATATCTCAAAATCTGATAAAGAGAAGAAAAATATGTTGACATACTGCTGAAAGTACTCATCAAGACGAATTAAAAGAAAAAATCCCAATTAAAATTGGATGAAAAATAAATATTTTAGGTGTACTGCAAAATGGGTAATTTTGGCCCTTTAATCCCTTTTATCTCTGCAAAGTCATGAGTTGCACAAAGATGACGACAGGCTCATACTGTAATATGTCTGCAAAAATTTGCAGTCATATAAAAAATAATATAATTTTAATGGCACTGAAAATTTGCTGTATTTTATCACAATTCAGTTACTCAAACAGACAGTTCTACTGTTCACTAGTAATACAACATGCATGACCAATCATGATTTTCTGTTTTCTCCCTTTACAATCAAGAAATCTTTTATCCAAAAATTTTTTCTTCTTTTGTTTACATACAAGAGTTTACATGTACTTCAAAACTTTGTCTGATAGAAGAAGCAATGGTAACAGATACATCTCCACTTAAGTATTTTGCATATGTGATTTACACACACCATGTATTTTAATAATTGAAATCTGACAAGTTTGACACAATAACATTTGAAAACTATAATAAAACAATAACTTTAACATCAAATTAAAATTTTTCTAAATGGGGACATAACTCATACAACTGAGAAATTTAATTTTCTTTTACACAAATTTTTGCAAAACTAAAACGTCCCATTTTTTTTTCGAGAATGAAGTTGAATATATATGTTTTGTTTTTGTAGTCCTATACTATTTTCAAAAATATTAAAAATTAAGTCAGTCCTGCCTTTTCTTCAAAGAATATCCATTCTTATCAGCAAGATTCTTTGTAAATTTGGTGCTGATAGATGGCAATTCACATATATGTATAATGTGGTGAATTTAAATATTTATCTGTAATTTACACAATGTATAGGAATTTAAAAAAATCTTACACATGTATATGATTCTATACAATACATGTATTAATTCAATATTCCATTTTCTATACAAATTAAACTTCCAAACAAAAAAGAAATATGTATTGATAGAAAACTGTAATACACAACTGTTCATTCAACCATAACAATCTTATATTCTGTTCTAACATTAATTTTATCGATGAATGAACTGACAGTATGCTTCGATTGATTTTCATTGATTTTCTACAAACGTCCAATCTTTAAGATGGTTACAGTAGAAAGCCTGTAATTTTGTCATTGAAATCAATCGGAAAACGTTGAAGTGATTGATCGTGTTAGTCGGAAATAGAAAACGTGCTGCCTGATTGTCGTTAACTACTAATTAGCGTCCTTACAACTTTTGCTAACAAACTAAAGATTGATTATAAGGTACATACAGGAAAATTATTTGTTTTTTGCAGTAAATCTTTTCTTAATTTAAGAAATAAGTCATTTGAGTGGAAGAAGAGATAGTAATATTATCTTGTTTCTATTCAACAATGGTAATTTACTTTGATCTGTGTAATTTATTAATCAAATCAGATTCTTGATGGAAAATATTTTTGCAGATTTTTGATGATTTAAAGTTCTTAAGACTTAGATATAAAGATTATGGTATATTATTAACAATAAATTAATTGCCATTAAAATATTAATTTAAATTAAAACTACAAATTATAATTAAGGAAATGGTAGATTAATTATTGACAAAAAATGCCTATAAATTTTTGTATGTTTGTTTGTTTGTTTAGTTGGGGTTTTATGCCGTTTTCAGCACATTTGGCTATTTCACGGCAGCCAGTTTTTATTGGTGGAGGAAGTTGGAGTATCCGGAGAGAACCATGGACCTTCAGTAGGAAAATTTGCAATCTTTGTCAATCTAGATCGGAGTGGAACACACTGGTGAGATTCGAACTCACAACATAAGTGTTGACAGGCTAGTAATCTTAGTAGTCATGAGGCCCCCTGTACATGTTTGTAAATATGTACATGTGCATGTAACTTAAGTAAAGAAACCCTATTTTGAATGTTTGTCTTCATCATAAATTCACACTGATGACTTCAATGTTAACATGAGGTTCATCTACATGTACACGTACAAAATGCCTCTGGCACTGATTTGAGAGAAACCAGAACAATTTTTTTTCATTCTGGAAAAAGTCATGCCATAGTTTAATAATCAAATTTTAAATATTTTTCATGCACTTTAATTTTAATGAATATCTGGTGCAACTAAGGGAAGTAAAACTTAAAATGTGATTTAAGAGAATCTCATGAGAAGAGTTATCTCCCTTTTCATTGAAAATTTCTAAGACAAAAGGTTCTGGTTAACTGGATAGAATCAGGTAAGTTCAATTGTTTTAATCAGGCCTGAGGTTATTGCTACTATCTAGTCTGGGAAAAGACAATTCAAATTGATTCCCTTACTTAAATTATGAAAAATGAAAAAAGACCAAAGATTTGTTGCATTTAAATGTATGCTCAACATTCAACTGTTTGTACCTTGTGAATTTTACATGTGCAACCAAATAAATTTTCATAATTGCATAACTAAGCAAAATTAGGTATACAGGTAAATTGACCTTGACCTGATAATAGGTTATTTAATCTTTAGGCAACAGATAAGGAATAAAATTGTCTTTTTTATTATTAAATTGTATAATAAATAACACTCAAGACAATTGACATCATGATGATTAAGTTAAGGCTTAGAATTGATTTTTTTCTAAATATAGATATTGAATTATACCTACAATTTGAACATCACCTGGGTTTTAATTATTTGAATAAAATATTATCTTATTATAAAGTTATAGCAGAAACTCAAAAATATTTCAAACATTACTGTAAGAAAAACCGAATTCAAGAAGAAAAATAAGAAGAATATTTTATTTCCAGCTGCAATCACAGACCCTATAAGGGGATGAATATCATAACACAAGATTATTAAACATTGTATTAAAAAAGAAAACAAGAGTGGACACACAAAAATGTCTTGCCTGTCGTGTATTTCTAATGAAAGTAAATGCTATCAGACATACAGTATTCGAAAAAGAGGCCAAAACACAAAAACTTAACTATAACCACTGAACCATGAAAATGAGGTCAAGGTCAGATGACACCTGCCAGTTGGACATGTACACCTTACAATCCTTCCATACACCAAATATAGTAGACCTATTGAATACAGTATTCGAAAAAGAGGCCAAAACACAAAAACTTAACTATAACCACTGAACCATGAAAATGAGGTCAAGGTCAGATGACACCTGCCAGTTGGACATGTACACCTTACAATCCTTCCATACACCAAATATAGAAGACCTATTGAATACAGTATTCGAAAAACAGGCCAAAAAACAAAAACTTAACTGTAACCACTGAACCATGAAAATGAGGTCAAGGTCAGATGATACATGTACCTGCCAGTTGGACATGTACACCTTACAATCCTTTCATACACCAAATATAGTAGACCTATTGCTTATAGTATCAGAGATATGGACTTGACCACCAAAACTTAACCTTGTTCACTGATCCTTGAAATGGGGTCAATTGAAAACTGTCTGATGGGGATGAGGACCTTGTAAGGTACGCACATACCAAATATAGTTATCCTTTTACTCATAATAAGAGAGAAATTAACATTACAAAAAATCTTAACTTTTTTTCAAGTAGTCACTGAACCATGAAAATGAGGTCAAGGACAATGTACATGTACATATGACAGACGGAAACGTCGTAACATAAGGCATCTATATACAAAGTATAAAGCATCCAGGTCTTCCACCTTCTAAAATATAAAGCTTTTAAGTAGTGAATTAACGCCGCCGCCACCACTGCCACCGCCAGCGCCGCCGCCGGATCACTATCCCTATGTCGAGCTTTCTGCGACTAAAGTCACAGGCTCGACAAAAACTAGAAGTTGTGTCTGTATAATACACGGATGCCCCACCCTAAGAAATGAACCTAAATGCGAAACCAGAGTCGCTCAAGCATACAATGTTGGTCATAATGACACATTTATTGGTATGACTGCTCAGTACTACCCAAGGCACATCCACTGATAAAGTTTCATGGATAAACTACGCTTAGTTCCAAAGAAATGAACCTTAACGCAAAACTTAACCAGTCGCTAAACATTACTTCATGTACTTGTTTAATTGAAATATGTAATTTCTATTGGAAGACACTATTCACATGGTTCTGAAAAATGATGTTTTATAACCCAATAAAATTCACACCTTCCCATGATGATACTGCAATGCTGTGTACAGCTTGGTAATATTTCGAGACAATAGTGTGTATGAACATTTGTATCTTTAGTGCAGTTGATATCATTTAATACGGTGCTATTCAGGACATGTAAAAATTTAATAGGCGGAAAATATTTTTTTCCCTATCCATGTAATAAGCAAAAAGAGACTAGCTTAATATATTGTTATCTGTAGGGCAGTTGACACCAGGGAAAAGTTATAATAATTATAATTTATGCGAAAATATATTTTCCTTTGTCTTTTTTACCACTCTACATATGTACCCAGTACATGGATAAAGATATAAAAAGTCAGACAAAATTTAGAAAAATGTTAAAAAAAAATCCAATGATCATTACACAATGGACAGTTGCAATGCAATCATAAGGGAAATCTTTCTAAGAACCATGCAGTTTACAAATGTATATAATCATGATAATGGCAGTGACATTCTTTAAATTGTTACCAATACAGAATATAAATTCATCGACTGATTTTAGTAAAGTGTTTTCAATTTTCTTTTACATGAAAAAATTGTACAATAGTAATGCAGGTGAATTTATGAATTATCTCCCCTTTCCAACAATTTTTAGGGGTTTTATAAGGGTTAGTGGATGAGATGATGATCAAAGGGATGGGGATAGGCGACCAAATTACAATCTATCAAATATGACATTGAATGAATAAAGGTATTGTTGTTTATTTTGTTAAAGAAAAACTCCATGCAAAGTTCATATTAAAATGTGGTCATACATTTGTATACATACAATCAATGTATAAAAAAAATAGCTTTCATTGAATACTAATTTGTCAGAGCAATGCAACTGCATGGGCTGATGGTGTCATTTATACTACCAGATTACGTCAAAGTGAAAAATCCCCCAGGTTATTCATTTATCATCACACTAGATTTCAACAAATGCAAATAATACTTTACATGCATATAATGATGCAATTTGAAATTTGAAGAAATAAACAGTAAATTTATAATATGATGAATAAATTAAAATAATTTCTTACATAAACAATGAGAAATCATTGGAAATGGCAACATACAAAGATTATTATAACATTTCAATTAATTATGAAGAAAAATGGCCAGACGTACCCAATAAAGCTTTGTTCTAGAAGGAATTAATTAAAATTAATATGAAGTTAATGAAGTGAAAAAATTGTAAAAAAATAAACACACAAAATAAATATGTGATGTATATTTACAAAATGTACATGTACCATATATCCTTGATAAAGTCATATATTTATTTTTCAATATGAAGGAAATAAGTTCATTACCTTACTGAGGATTCATTCATTTCTTTGGGCATCAATTTATATTTTTTTAAAACCACAGACTCTGTTAATGTATCTACAGATACATATTTGTATATCCACACTTTCTTAATTTCTTATGTATATTAAATCTTCATAAAAAATCTAATATTCACAAGAAGTTAGAAAAAAAGAAACTGCATTTCCATAATTAAAATCACTGATTGAATCCTAGCTGTGACCAACATACTTACATGAATCCACTTCAAGCTATATGTAGATGTTTCAATATTTATGTGTTTATCCATTCATGAAATAATTTTATATACATTTAATTTGATTGAATTACCTAACAGCAGATTTTGGTATAGATCCATATAATAAAACACTAAGGCCCCTATATAATCCTCTAACACCATATTCATGAACAGTCACTTTTACACAGTCCACGGGACCTTTATATCGTTTAGCTACACCCGCTCGTTCGTCTAGTTGTAACTGTGTTTTAACATATTCTGTTGGAAATGTGATACAAATTTCTGTTCCTCCTGTTATTCCTCCTAAAACAGATAAGAAAATAAACAATTGTAAATGTTTTCTCGTTTAATTTTCTTGTGTTTTCATTCAGACAATTGTCTCCCTTTTATTATCTATTTTGAAAGAGTGACCCTGAATATATTTTTTTTTATATAAAACTTTCATTTTCTATTCTGTTCTAAGGATAATTTCAGAATTTGCTTTCAGCAAAGACCGCCAAAGACCTATTTTAAACGGAAGCATTCAATGACCATGAACCCATCTCTCAATATTGCTACCAGTTATGTTGTACTTAGTCATGTTAGTGTCAGCAGTTTGATTTCAATATTTAATCCGTGACCTGACTACTGTAAAACTAGAAGTGTCTCTTTCAAATCCTGTGTAAAATGAACTCTTGTATTAGAATATTAAAATGACCATTGATCAGGGGTCCTCAGTAACCGGGTGGTCTAGGTAGTTCGTCATGACAACTAATGATCACTAGCCTGTCAACACTGAGGTTGTGAGTTTGAATTTGAACAGTCAATATTCACTAATAAGTCAGTCCTCCAAAAGTTTGAAGACGACAGGTTATATTGTTCTGAATTCTACTATGTTATTACAAAGTAGGTGTTGCAATGATGCGAATGGGTGCTGCGGGCAGAGGAGAAATAATTTGTACCCTTTCAAAGCACCTGACATCACTCTTGGTTTAATGAAAGATTTGTCTACCTTGAGTTGACTTTAGTTTTAAGTTTCGTTATGATTGTGTTACCGTACATATTTTTAAATGGTTTCTTTAAATGTTACAAACGATGAGATTTTTTTTAGGTTTTGTCTGTTCTGAGAATTCAAGTATTCTTTATACATGTACATGTATCTGGTGATTATCTTACATTTATCTGGTGATTATCTTACATGTATTTTGTGATTATCTTGCATTTATCTGGTAAATATCTTGCATTTATCTGGTGATTATCTTACATGTATCTGGTGATTATCTTACAAATATGACTTTGAAATGAAGACTGCTACATGTATAAATTGTATTGGGAAAAAAGGACAAATATGCCTAAGAAGCAATCAAACAAAACGTAATCCATTGGACGCACGAACCTGGGAAGACAAAAGAACAACCACAAGCTTAGCACAACAAATAAACAGAGAAAACTAAGAAACAATGTACAACATGAACTATAAAAACCAGGAGTGAACCCAGGTGCTCCTAGAGGGTAAGCAGTTCCTGCTCCATATATGGCACCCGTAATTAGACATTCTCCATTAAATTATTTTTATGACTTTCGAACTTGGAAATTTATATCTTTACATATATATATCCCTTATTCTACATGTTCTAAACTACAACATATGTAACTAACTGGTTCATGGAAATATTATCTACAACACATGCCTGTCAATTTTGTATAGTCCACATTTAGATTAAGTTTAATTTATGATAACAATTATACATGTACCATAAATGAACTATTTAACCCAGAATGAATCAGCTATATCTGACATTGTTATCAGGTTGTGCCATGATCAAACTATTTTTCACCATCTGAAAGGCTTTCAGGAAGCATAACATCCTTAACACTAGTATACATTTATGACTGCTCTGCAGATGTCAAACACTCAATACCACAAAATGATATAAAGGTTTCCCTAGACAAATTTAGCATGGTGCTGCACCATGCCTCCATCTTCAAGCACCATGCTGCCCGCATTATGAATTTTACAATGTGCCCCCAGGTAGCCAAACCTAACTTTCAATTTTAAGTTTAATCTTATCTTTTTGAAACTCATTTGCATTTAATCATGTACCCCTGTTGTGTTGGCACACTTATATGACACTTTTACACCAACATACTAGGCTGTGTATTGCTGATTTTGATACATATACTGCCCTCGTGTCAAGATTGGGTGCCCCCAATATCTTTTTTAACCATTGAGTGCCTTCAAAATACAAACTTTACCATGCCTTAACAAATTTCTGGGGAAAGCACTATGATATCAAATGCCGGTACAGGGAAAACTATAGAACTATAATGAGTCATTATGACTATATAATACCATCTTTCGGGATGAAAATTTAAGGGATCAAATTTGAGAATGTCCTAATCAACACAAAAAGATGCTATGCCACCAACTGGAGAAGGATTGGTATAAACTTGTTGTCCAATCCACTACGAATAAATAATTTATGTACTTTGTGAATAAAGTTTTTAAATTTGCAAATCTTAATGTAAACTCTCTTTTTTTCACAAATTCCCCAAAAAATAGAGAACCCTCCAAATTTGTTTGACTTCTGCAAAAATTAACAACCATCACTGACAATAAAAATGACTAAATTATTAAAAAGGTCTTGTAACATACATTTAATTTACAGTATGTTTTTGTCTTTTGTCCTGTTTTTAATATGAACTATAAATTGATATGGGGTATGCATCAATAAGAATCATCCTAATATCCTATATGTTTTTAATACTGATCTTAAATCAACAGACTTATAATGATAGTGTTGTACAAAAATTTCATGTAAGCCATGCGTCATAAAATGATCTATTCATTTCATTAAGCAGAGAAGATATTTCATTAACATATGTGTCATTGATTATAGTAATTCAATAAAGTATTATTTATAATATTCCAGTTAATTCTTTTATATGCAAATAAGGACATTCTAAGCAGGAAGTTCTTATAAATATCCTGAAATAAATTCTTTTAAATCTAAATGAATGAAATATACGTACAATGTAATCCAATCCTTCTTTATTTATAACAATGCAATGTCTGTTTATAAAAAAATCCTGATGTACATGTACACTGTACTTAACTTTGAATTATATTGTTGTTCAATAATTTGTCTTAATGAATGTTTATTTTCATGTTTAACTCTTATTCTTGGCAACTTTTTTACAATTCTTGAGGACAACTTAAATATTATTTTATTTAGAATTATAAAAATTCATTATGGTATGATTTTGCTCCATATGACATACAGAGAAATTAGTTATTTAAACTCTACACAAATTTAAATCTTACATGTAAGTTGATCTGCCCACCCTAAACAAGCCAATTTGAGACAAATTTATATATGTCTTTCACAAAATTGTGTAGAAATATGGGTCTAGACTACTGATAAGATACTTGTACTATCTATAAAAGGGTGAAAGGTCAAAAACCTACAAAACATAAACATGGTGTCAAAAGGTCACTCTTTTCCTGGATAGGTAGTTGGGTGTACACTTTTAAACCTGAATTTGGTTTGAACTAATGTGTTATATATATTATTCTCATTCATTTATTTATACTTGGACCAATGATTATGCTCATTTTTTATACTTCATGTTAAATATTGTTTCATCCATATAAACTTTATTCTATTTTCATTGTAAATTATGCTAATGAATCAATGTTGTATATGTTGTTATATCTTGCCCCTGTGAGGGCCCATGATTGGAACAATAAATATTCCCATTCTTATTCTATGATATATGGCAATTTTGTTTAAATGCATGACTGCTGGTATTCAAGTTTGTTTGCACCACTTTGTGCATTTTTTATACACAGTGAATTTAGAAAGGAGAAAAAAATTTAGAGATACAACTTTGGGTACTACTGCCCATTTGTATTGACATATGACAATAATTGTTCTAAATGAACAGGTTACTGAACATGCTGAATGGAGTTTTTAAATTTTGATAACCATGAAAACTAGTCACTAAAACAAAATATCCCTCAATCCTTCAAAACCATGGTGACAAAAATATCTGTCAAGATTATGAATCAATACATTTTACCAATTCAATTTAATCATTTTATATTGTCATATAAACTATAAAAACAAAACAATTTTGTGACAAATAAACAAAACAAAAAATGAAATATTTACATTTTACCACAGCTAATCATGAATGAAAAACTTTTATTACCCAAGAGTGTAACAAAATTCAAATATTATATAAACCCTAACTTTGTACAACACTGTGAATTCCTCTGGGAGAGATCAATACACAGATGCCAAAATCTCGTCTAAAACTAACAGATTTATTGAAATGTCTATATGGGCAGTTACCGAATCCTTAAGTGGATATATTGATTGGGTCTATATGCTTATATCACATTTGTCTGGTGTAAATTCTGAAGAAAATTACATGGATTGTAAATTGACTCTTGATTACAGCATTGTTACGAGATGATGAAGTATACTGGCTGTATTTGGAAATTGTGATATAGTGAAGTTCTTTTTGAATTCTGGGAAATTCTGACCTTTTTTAAATATCTGCAAGATATGTTGAACTGACAATTAGAAATTTTACCCAATAAACAAAAAAATTGATAACAAAACTTGTTTACCTTAAAGCATACATTGTATGTAGGAATCATTTATTAATTTATACCAAAATCTGATCTCAATTATGTTGAAGAAAACTGGATTTTTACAGATATGTGTAAACTAAATTAGTTAAAATTAAACATTTACAAGAAATAAGTATATGATTTGGGCATAAAAAAACCTATCAGTTTCTCTCATGAACATTTACATGACAAGAAATAATGAATTTTGTTCTCTAGTTTTATGAGAAATTTCCTGCAGGTGGTGTTCTTTTCATAGTTATCTACCACTACATGCATAATGCTTATTGCGGTACACTTCATGACCAAGATAAATATTGAAAAATATGCAAATATACATTATATAGAATAAATCAGAAACACAACAAAACAATCTCTTGATATATAAATCAATTTCAAAACTTTGCAGATTCAATGGAAACTAGAATACTGACAATGTCAGAAAGGGCCCCGCTGGCCTGTGTGATTGAACTCATGGGAATCAAAAACACTTCAAAATCTAGTTGTTATTTATTACATTCGTTTTATCTTTCAAAAAGCATGAAGCTTAATTCTCAAAATTTGGCCTTTTTCCATATAAAAACAAAGTTTTTCCCCCAAAAATGTTTTCTGATTTTCCTAAAAATCAAAAGGGACTGCTTCCTTTGATCATGTCAAACACTGTGTATAAAATTTATGGAAATTTGTGAAGCCAATCTTACGTTATCATACAACATAGTGGTAATTGTCAAAATATGGATTTTTTTCATGTAAAAACTAAGTTTTCCCCAAAAAAGTGTTTTTTAACTTTCCTTAAATTCAAAAGGGACCTTTCTTTGATCATGTCCAACACTGTGTATAAAATATATGAAAATCTGTGAAGGCAATCTTAAGTTATCATACAACATACATGTAGTGTTAATTCTCAAAATATGCATTTTTTTCATATAAAAACTAAGTTTTTCTGCAAACAGTTTTCTTCCGATTTTCCTCAAAACTGAAAGGGACCTTCCTATGGTCAAGTCCAATATTGTGTATAAAAATCATAAAAATCTGTGAAGGCAATCTTAAGTTATCGTACGACAAAGGAAATGCTAACGGACAGACTGATTACTATAGGGCGCCGCCACGGCAGGGCCCTAATAAAACAACATTATGCAGGATCATATCATATGTGCAAATGAGACAAAATATTCATTGATTCATAATGTTTTATGATGTATAATCGGTTGACAAAGCATTTTTTTTCATTTTAAACATTAATGTTATCGTAACTGGATAAAATGCATTTTGTCTTTTATATGTATGTCATAAACTGTTTTCAAAACAAATTTTAATGTGTAAGATAAATTTGGCAGGAAGCATCTATGTAAGACTCAGCCACAACTGTATCTATCACTGACTGTGTAATATACCAACAATTATGTTAAATTCCCAAAAATTTGATCATATGTGTAGTATTTGCTGCAAATCACTCAATTCAACATCAGACCAAAAACTACAGTCAACTCGCGTTATCTCGAAGTCCTTTGGACCGCAAAAATAATTTGACATAATAAGGGTTGGCTGCATTTTATTTACCTTTAATTCAAGTTTAATTCGATGAGGATAATGTTTCATGTATTTAACTTAATATTCTTAAATATCTTATTCCATAATGAATATCTATAACCATCATCTCCCCTAGTCTTTTTATTGGAATTTCTAGCTAATATCATCCTCAAAAGTCACGGTTTTGCATCCATGTTTGTTTCTACAAACCCCTGACATCACACATTCTTATTTTACGAGTAGATTTTCATTGGATACATCTCAAGCTCAAAAGAAAATCTAATTGCGTCGTAGGTTGAATTCTCTAGGTCACACACCAGGCAAAATATGACTGTGTGGTGTCTGGGGTTTGTACGAACAAACATGGATACAAAACCCTGACTTGGGAGGATGGCTAATATTCAATGTTTTAAGAATACAGCTTCATTATCATTTTTACGGTAGCTCAAATGACCGAATGACGCCGTCATTATCCGAATAACACCTGGAACGACCGAATGACACCTGAAATTTGTATAGTATTGTTGCGCATGTTTTCAGGTACAACCGGAGGAAAATATTAACATTTCATTAGAGCAAATAAAGTGTTTCCGACAGGTATGCCCCTGCCTTGTGCAGGATATCTTAGTAGTTTTAATTTTTTATAATAAATCCTAAATAAAGTGTTTCTGCAGACTACGACAGGTATGCCCGTGCCTTGTGCAGGATATCATAGTAGTTTTAATTTTAAAAGGGCTTGGTTCTTATCTCTCAGGGGAGTTCCTGCAAATTGTTTCTTTCATTCTAATCAAATATTTTGTAACTTTTTTATTATATTAAAAAAAAAATATATATATATACATAAAAAAAAATAATTATTCTAGAAAGTTAATTATTCTTTATTTTCTTTAAAAGGGGAATTTAAAAAGGGAAATTAGATATGAATATATTCAGGGTCTTATTGGGAGAGAATAACAAAAGGCATCTTCCCATTTTGATTTCCTTGGTCTCCATGTTTGATATATCCACCAAATTTATAATGACATCTGTATGAACTTACCTGCTTTTATAAATCATTTTTATGTTATATCATAAACTTATAATGTAATATTATTTATTAATCAATGTTTAAAAGTCACCAATATGTGCTAAAATTGAAATTTCAGGTGTCATTCGGTCATTCCAGGTGTTATTCAGATAATGACGCGTCATTTGGTCATTCGTGTTACCCTCATTTTTATGCTCTGGAATGATGTTGTAGTCATCATGGTTATCTAAATTACTAAATTTTAAGTTTTAATAAGTAAACTATGTAAACATGGTAAAGGATAAAATGTGAAACAATAATAAGTTGACATACACATAAAACATAAATAAAAAATAACAGTCAGTGGCTGAAATTCGTGCTAAAATATGAAACATAAATTCTGACACACATTTAACAGCTGATTATTAAACTGTGACTCCTTTAGAAAAGTAAACTTTATAAACAGTTAAAAATTATTTTTATCACTTAAACTAGGTCAAATTTACTACAACTCATTGATACAAAGATAATATGTTGCAACGTGTCTTCAAATATGATCCAGTTGTCTGATGACACACATAATTTAAATAAGAGTAAACAAACAATGTGACATTTCAAAAGTTTTACTTACCAGCTAAAACTGACTTCAAACTATTTGCCGTGGAACGCTTTGGAGTTCCCTGTGCTGAAGCTGCCATGTGTGGACAAGGACGAAAAAATGGGGACGTAAACTGTGGCTTGTCACGATCCATTATTTTTTCAAATTGTGCGGTTTTCTTAAATATAAGTTGTTCTCGTTCAGACCTATCGACTGATTTGTCAGGTTACCGGAAGCACGGTGGTGTGGCCTTGAGGTTCAAAGGTCAGATGGTGTGTGTCTTAGTTATCCAATTAAATTTTGCGTTACAACGTCCAATTAAATTGAACAATCTGTTTTGCGTTAGCAACGTCCGTTGCTAGGTCCACCATCATTATTTGTGTGGTGTGTTGTCAAGTGAAGAATCAGTTTTAATTTTGGCCAGAAACAGTGTAATTACGAAAACAATCTGAAAGGGTAAGTTGCTACGTATTCAGTGTCGTCCTAATTATATTTTTCATAGTTGTATATATCTGCAATTTATTAGAACAATTTAAAAGTCTTTTAGTTTTAACAAAATTTCAAAAATGAGAGTTGTCATAGACAGATACAGTAGATGTATTAATATTGGTAAGCTTGAGAAGATGAGATTCTCTGTACTGGTCATTGAAATCGAATATTAATTAAAATGACAATGACTTTTTAACAGTGCAAGATGGCTAAAGTTGTAACTGGACCACAGAGATTTACTCACCCAGAGTGGACAACCTCAAACCTTACCAAATATTCAAATGCTGAAGTAGAGAGGGCTGCTGCAGAAAGATTGGTAGAGGAATCCAAACGATTGGCTAATGAAACTGAAAAGAGAACAGAAAAAACCCAGAGAGATGTAAACAAAAAATTTGGTAAGACAAAATGATAATTATACTTTTGTTGTTTATAAAACTTATATGTTGATATACATGTACATGATATATAATATTACATACATAAAAAAACCATGGCCATATTTTTGCTTGTCATCTTTACTGACCTAATTAGCAGTCAAGGTAGTAAAATTTTAAAATTAAAAATAATAAATTGTTGGAAATGTTTGGTGTATTTTCTTTACCTTTTTTGTTATGTTTTCTATATATGTATGTAAGTGAGAATTCGCATGTTTTCCTGGTTAACTTAATATTCGAAAACCATTTAAGTTCAATAAACCAGATTATAATAATGTACTTTTCTTTTGAACATCAATGTCAAATAAAATTTCTTATTATAAATCTAATTTTTATTTGAACTTTTTGGGCTTTTGTTATTATTTTGCATTTGGTTTTGGTCAACTTTTGTATTTTTTATGTTTTAGTTGTTCTATGCCCTTTTAACAGCTCCCCATTTCCATTTAGATTTCTTGTATTTTATAATGTATGTAATATATTTAAATCTCTTTTTCACTAAGTAAAATTGTCAGTTTAGTTTTTTATGCTGATATTTAAATCTTATAAGTATATTACTGAACAAAATTAAAATTATTCTTCTTTTCATTATTCACAGCTAACATGGTGTTACTGTACATTTAAATAGCTAAGCAGTATATTTATATACTTTTATATATTTTTTAAAATTAGTAAAACATTGTATTATTACTGTTTTATTCCACCTTTGTTATCTGAATAAATATACTTAAATTGAATAAACATTAATGCATGATTAAGGTGTCATAAACTATGTTCATTTATTAATTAAACATATTTAATAGTTAATCTGTATAATCTTGTTATCACTCAATTGAATTGGCATGTGACATATTGTTAAAAAGGTAAATTTTTGAACATATGCAGAAAATTAGGTTATTGTGATTTCAGTATTTTACATGTACAATAAACTGATAGATTTCTTAAAAAAAAAAAAAAAAAAAAAAAAAACAGTTAGAAAAAAATTTATAATGAAAGTAGTTTTCTATAAATATCCCACACTGAATTTCCAAATGTTTTGTATTTCAGGGTTTCAATTTTCACTCAAGAAAAAATTCAGTTTATTAAAGATTTTGTGAAGTTTTGTGCAAGACAATGGACCTTTTCCAAAATTGCCATAAACAGAACAGAATTGAATCTGGGTTGTATAAAAACTTTGATTTTTGAATAAAAGTAAGAAAAAAATGTAAGCCGCACTGAGAATTTAAATATGAGTGAATATTGAAATCCTGAAATACAGCACATCTGGAAATTCAGTGTTGGATATTTATAGAAAGCTACTTTTATTATTAATTTTTACTTTATTTATTATTTATTTTTTCTTATCATATTTTATTTCAGATCAAAGATTAGATGATATAAAATACTGGAAACAAGAATTAGATGACAAGTTAAATGGAATTTCAGTAGAAATAGACAATCTCATAGCATTCAAAACCAGAGTAGAAAAGGCACTTGAGGCAACAGCAGAACCATTACATATAGCTAGACAGTGTCTGGCTAACAGGTATGTTAAAAAAAACATTGCTGTATGGTATTTCAAACAAGAAAATCCTTACTTGATCTGTCTTGCAAATATAAGGTGTTTGACAAAAAATCAACTTCAGCATAAACATTGTTTATTAATAAATAGATAAATCACACATTGAGTTGATGCTCAGCCTAAAATTAATTTAAGAATTGATATTTGCAATTTTCACTTATAATAATTATGAAAATGAACAGATATGGGGCATATCTTAGTCATTCAATATGTGATATAACATTTAGGGGTCAGGGTGTAACCAGAAGGCAATGTGGTTATGGAGAATACTGGTACTGAAAATTTTAATCAAATTCACAGACATTAAAGGATTCTTCCAGTGTACACATGTGCTACTTTATCATGCATTGCAAGACACATGCAACTTTCTGAATACATTCTAGTTGTCTGCATTATATTTTGTAGAGAGAAGAGAACAGATATAGATTTAGTTCATGATGATGTACAGAAACAACTGATCAAAGAGGTTGAAACTATTGAAGGTGTTCAAGCTTTATTGAAGAGGACCTTAGATCAGGCAATCGAACAAATAAGGTAGGTGCAGGTGTAATAAAAGGGTCATTAGTGTTCCATGATGAGACTTGAAACAGATACTGTTTTTTTCCTTCTTTAATATTGTTTTTGTAAGGGATTTAGTATTCTTTTTATTTGAAAAATCATGTCTTTTGTTTTTAAAAATGCTATTTATCTTTTTTGGTCCAAATTTGGTGTAGTTCAAGCACATTACGCATAATTTCTGATGAAAGGATTTTTTTTTTTATTTTACACAGAATTTGGTTAGCATTTGCTGATTAGCAATATTGATAATTATGAGCAGTTAAAGTTTGTTGGAATGGGAGATAACCCCACATTTGTGTGGTAATAGCTTGAGGAATGGGAGATAACTCCAGAAATATTAACTTGGTTCATCATTTTTTTTAAATTACATTTTAGATTAAACAAAAAGGCCAAATTCCAGTTGGAAAAGGATTTGAAAGATAAATTCACCGCTGTGGACATTGATGAATATTGTGCTGAATTGAGAAACAATTCTGCTGGTCTTAGATTTAAAGATGGAGCTGCTAAAGTAGAAGCAAAGTAAGACAGAGAATTTCAGTTTTCTTTTTTAAAAGGCTATCATGTATGTTATAATCTTTAAGAAAAAAAATTCTACAAAATAAAGGAAAATAAAATAAAGATAGTAAAACAAAAATTTCTGTTAACAATTATGTAAGAGACAGCTATATCCTTCCATAACATGGATATAACATAATTTTAGCAAGGGATTCTGCTCAGTCCTTGCTAGGGGTATCATGGGAGAATTTTCTGCATTTAAGGTCTCATTGTGACTTTATGATGAAGAACTGTAGTTAAAGCAGTATTCCTTTGCATTTTTAAAAACTTTTCCCACTTGTAACATGAAGGATTTTATTTTAAAAATAAACTACTATATCACTTCTTTCATATGAGGATTTTTTTTTTATTCATAATTTGAGTAAACATTACATCAATTATTTTTTTTAATCATTTAGCTCTGTCTGTCCAGAGGATTGGCAAGATTATTCTGATGCCAACATTAACAAGGCTGAACGTGAGCGTCAGAGTTCTGTTGATCTGAGATCACTGGTTGATGGTATTTTACAGCAGACTTCTAATGATATGCGTAAACAGTGCAATGAAGTGAATGTTGCCTTCCAGAAACGTATTAATGAAACTAAAGACAGCAAGAGTAAAATGGAAGATCATTTGAACAAGGTAAATTTTCCAAATGATTGCAGCTATTACAGTGGAACCCCCGAAAACCGGCCCCTCTGAAAACCGGATTCCTCTGAAAACCGAACTTTTATTTTCGGTCCGGAATTTTTGCCTATATCTTCAAGTAAAAAAATCCTCTGAAAACCGGACCCTCTGAATTCCGAACACCGGCCGTACTTTCCGGTACAAAACATATATATTCTTGTCAAATTAACCTCCAGAAACCGGCCGAAACAATGTATTGTCTGGAAAATCAGTGAACCGTAATACATGTCATCCTTAATCGATCGATGATTGACATCATTAAACTAAATAACCATTTTAAAAAAAAAGTGTGAAAGTCGTTAATCAAACAATAATCAGGCATCGATAAAAACGTCGGATTGAAATTAAAAACAATTAATTGTATTAAAATAATGTGTGCGTGGTACATGTACAAGCACTTGGCACAATTTTACAACATCGTTATAATACATTGTAATACACTTCCGGTTTCACTCTCCGGTTCAGATATGTCTTTTCCGGAACCTCCTAAAACTGGACCCTGTGAAAACCGGCCGATTTCTCCGGTCCCACAGCTGTTCGGTTTACAGAGGTTCCACTGTACTATGTATATCTCAGAGTAGTTTTGGCTTTTGTATAAAGGTTACCAACTGTTTAAGTTTATTCTGTCTTATGTATATGAAAGGAAGTAATTCCCTGTTTCTCATAAACCTACAAAGTGTAAGACATAGTTACGGAAGCTACACAAGAACCCTGAAACACAATGTATTTAAAGGTTCATATTAAAAGAAAAATTTTCCTGCAGGAGGATTTTTTCCAGTATTTAAAAATCTTAAAACAAACTTGAATGTTTCTTTTTCCTTTTAAGGTTGTTGCCCAAATTAAAGAAATCGAGGAGAATATTTCAAGACTTCAGAAAGCCATTGGAGATAAGGAACAACCAATGAAATTAGCTCAAACACGTCTTGATACAAGAACCAACCGACCTAATGTTGAACTGTGCCGAGATCCAGTACAATACAGACTGATTGGAGAAGTTGGTGAGATTGAAAGTTCTATTATGCAGTTACAAGAACGTTTGGCCCAGACTGAAGATTCACTAAAAGGACTCATCCGTAATCAACTTGCTTTAGAAGAAGACATTGGTATTAAATCAAACACATTATTCATCGATGAAGTCGAATGCATGGGAATGAGAAAAAGTATCAACATTCAAAATTTCTAACGGTAGTTCAGTGCTATATATTTTATGAATAATTGAAATGCAATCAGTACATTATGGCAAAATTTTAAACACCAATTGCATTACTGAGAAATATGGTATAAAAATACCAGGATATGCTTCAATTTAGACAGAAATTTTTAGCTGTATTTACACATGTATGATATGAATTGTGATTTATTTAATTTCTGTGATATATACTGTCAGATGTAAATTTGAATTTTTTATTTCGCCCCCCTTTTAATTTTTAAATTTGTTTTTCGATCATGGCCATCAAAATTTCATAATGATACTGCAAGTGTACCTCACTGCCTGAAAGAAATTTCCAGGAAAAATGACTTTATATGTAAATGAATTTTGTTGTTATTTATACAAAACCAACTCTTATAATTTATCCAAGAGTTTGTATGTCATATTTGTAAATAAGTATTATGTTTTATTAGTATAAAATAAATTTGAACCAAATTAAAAATTGATTTTTACATAAAAACAGACTCAGGGTTTCAAACTGGTCAATTTCATTGCACGACTGATTTTCCTGATAGCACCAAAAAGACTTGGTGAATTTTGCTTCTGCCTTTTCAGAGCTATCTTCTATCAGAAATGTGTCTGATCATCCAGCTCCAAGATTATAATTTACTTAAAATTAATTTATTTTTGTGGGTGCCAATTTTCATTGTGTAGTAAAAATTTGATTTAAGGAGAAAAAATTTTGTCTAAAAGTCAAAAACACCCACACTAAAAAGAAAAGAAAAAAAGATACCTTACATTAACCTGATCTTCCATCACAAGATTATATTGTCTTCAAACCAAAACTTAGAAAATTTTACATTCACAAGAAAAGAGTCATAATTCTAGAAGAATCAAAGAAAAGCAATACATGTACTAAACTTGACCTAGATAAGGCCAACTAAAATTAATTAGTAGATTTTCATCCAACTTTTTGAAAAAAATGGGGCGGGTGGGAGGATTTTATTTTTTATTTTTTATTTCATATGAAACTATTTTGTAAGGTGTTATTAATATGTAAACGTTATAAAATGGCTTATACCGCTTACTACTCTAAGAATCACGAAAACCATGTTGAATTGTTACAGGAAGTTAACAAAAAACGAAATTATTGACACGGATACCGGTAACGGAGATGAACAAAATCCGGAAATCGTAAATTTTAGAAAATAAAAAAAATCGGGGCGGCACGATTTTGGAGGGGCGGGCGGGGATGAAAATCTATCAATTAATTTTAATTGGCCTAATCATAATTATATACTTACATGCAGCATCTACATCTTAACCTGAGTTTACATTTAAAAGATGTATGAAAACAAAAATTTAAACTAACTTTGAACTTTTAAAAAGAGCACAACTCTGAATAAAATTGTTGTAAGATCATCACTATGAAACTTTACCTAGAAGTGCATGAAACAGTTTAAAAGGCTTTTATCACACACATTTTAAGTTCGCCTCAATGAAGTTGAGGAGGACTATTGGAGTACTGCCACGTCCACAACCACACATGTATCTTCCAGAGTCAGTTCTCAGTTACTAGTGGACATAGGGTCGTATTTTTTTGTGTGTAGGTGCACCAAAAAACCGGGGGTAGACTCCTATGCTCCAGAAGAGTAAGCAGTCTCTGCTTCATGCAGGACACCCACCATGCTGCCCATGTCAAATCCGGTGTGAGGATGGGGTAACATCAATTGAACAGGTCCATTTTCATTTGGGAAACAGTTTTTTCATACCTGTCAACCAAGTCATGTACTTAAAAGATACATGCCACATCTATGCTAGCTTCAATCTGATACAAGATATCATCAGAAAATTCTGCAATTCGATATATTGTCTTTGCAAGGGGAGTTAGAGAAATACATTTATATCAATTTGAATAGCACCATCAATGATGAGATTTTGAACTGGTTATATATATTTTGTGGTTGTGATGAAGGCAAGTTACATGTAGTGAAACAATGAGTCCTTTATCTTTTACTTTTCATTGTTTTTATTATTATTTTTTTCTTTTTTTGCATTTTTATTTATTTAACGTGACCCATTAGGCAATTCACTGACCATTTTCATTTGTTTAAATCATAAATTTCTAATTTTTAAAATCAATTAATTTGCAAACTGAATAGAAAATGTTGGATAATTATGTATAATAGAATAGAGAATGGGAACAGGGATTGTGTCAAAGAGACAACCCGACCAATTAGCAGAAAACAGCTCAAGGCTACCAATGGGTCTTCAATGCAGCAAGAAAATCCAGTTATAATACTACATGGCAAAGTTCCATAATTTATAAAGCTGTTGAAACTCTTTCCTGACATCTAGGATGGTCCATTAAATCCTCATTTCCAATCTTTATACCTTTTGTTTATTTTGAAGTAAAAGTAAAAGCTTCTCATTCCTCACCATATCTGTCAATATTCTACTGAAAAATTTATTTTGTAGTTGCTCACCAAGAAGAAAAGGAATATAATTCTTTCATACCTATTTTGATACACAAGATATGCACATTTCGTCTATGTACGACTCATCAGTTGTGCTCAAGGCATAAAATGTTGAAAACCAAAAAAACAATCCAAATAGGTTGAAGAGCAAATTCAAAAATACCAAAATGAGCAAAACCATCTGTCAGAACTGTATCAGTTAAACAAGATTGCATTGACAAATTAATAGAAATGTGGGAAAATATCGACAAGAAAACAACTCTGAAATAGAGATGCAGAGCAAGAGCTTGTACTATAGCTTTCTACAAAACAGTGTATGATTCCACTTTAAAACACGAAGTCATATGTTGTATAAAAAAAAAAAAAAACTCTTCAAAATGCACAAGAAGCACAAATCTTACAACCATAGACAAAAGCTTCTTACCTTGTGGAGACACAAAAAATTATGAAAGGTGAGACTTGTGTGTCCAATACCATCTACTGGTATTTTACAAGAGATTAGACCAATGACCCTCTGGATCACAATTTTTATTGCCAGACTCGAGACAAGCCTTGTGTCCGACAAATTTGACTCCTTGCCTACCTAACCATTAAGACTTCTGTAGAAATCTCTGACTCACACTTATCACCAAGGTCACAATGTTGGCCAATTTGACCTGATGATATGACTTGACATTCATTCAGGGCTCGACAATAACGCTTGTCCGATTGTCCGGTACCAGCTGAAAATTCCGTCGGACAATCAACTTTGACTTGGTACTTGTCCGATGGGACAAGTAAAAAAATTCTGAAAGAAGGACTTAGAAATAAAAATTTCATCAGAAACCTTCCAATTTTTAATTTGAAATTCAGGTTACGGTAGTGAGAATTATCGGTAAACCTTACATGCATATGGAAGACAAAATTATTTTATTTTCGATTTCACTTTCGAGGGAGAAATATATACCGGGGAATGAATTTCACTGTTCTTCTATTTAATCTGAATCACGTAAATGTTTTATCAGGCGGAATAAATATGAATGTAATTTCGAGTTACAATTAATAGTGAACGGAGTTAATGTAAATAAATTTAGATAAATGGATCTGTCAAAATTCAGGTTTACATGTTCAAAATGGTTTTTTGGCCATTTCTAGTCATTTAATTTTTTTTATTTACTCTAATTTTCTTTCTAGTCAAAGGGACATTGACCATGGTATGTTTAAATTTACTCAATAAAACAACTCCTTAAATATTGTTTTATTATTTTAGACACCTTTCTTAAAGCCACTTTACATATCAAACTCAATTTTCGGACAAGTGTCAAATCCTTCCGGACAAGTTGATTTAAGAAAGCACTTGTCCAAAGGGACAAGTTCAAAAAATTGTTATTGTAGAGGCCTGTCATTTGTCAAAAAAAGCTGCATTTAATATTTCAAGGCTGATATTTTAAGATATCAATCTGCAGTAAACCTGGTAATCTATATTACGTCATTTTCTTTCACTCAGAAATCCTGAAATTTCACCCTCTCAATGTGGTAAGACATTATAAAATTCCACTAAAAAATAGATAACAGCTAAGTATCATAAAACTTTATATAAAATACAATAACAAACAAATATAAATAATAAACATACCAAATAAAATTGTTTACATTTGAACAATTTACATAATTATCTAATTCTGATCAGGTTTGCATGTGTATGAAAAACAGCACTGAGATTTTAAGAATCTAAAATTTAATTCATTATGACCCTACATTAAGTTTTAACCTCTGGTTACACAATTCTTTTAAAACACAATTTTTACATCATAAATTGAACATGATTAGTATTTTAAAATTTCTTTGATGCCAAATTTTGATGCAAAAGATTTGCACATTTTGTGGATTAGCTCAAGGCCTAAGATGATGAAAACCAAAACGCTGAAGAACAAATTAAAAAATTTCAACATGACCAAAGGGGTAAGCCAAATGCTATACGAGATACAAAATAATTGGTTAAAAGTTTTTTTGTCAAACCTTATTTGTGGTACACTTTTCATGGATTTTGTGAATATTTAAGAACCCAATGAAATAATTATGAATGTTCTTACAATATTGTTTTGATTAAGCCCCAAATGGTCATTTATAAGATGATATTTATTAAATTTAGACCATTGATTATAAATGCACATGTACATCAATGTAGATTGAAAACTCTTTACATTTATCTTCTAATTTTAAAACTTTTTGCCAATTATTACAGCTGTTTAATTTCAAATTTGTTTTTGAAAATTGAAATCCATGAATTTATGAATCAAGAATATGCTTTTCCCCCAATCCAAGAAAATTAATATCAAAGGAAAACACTGAATTCACAACACATATTGCCTGTAATAAGAAGGCCATCAAATTGAAATTCTTCCGATTTCAGGATTAATGCAACTCTTTTTTACAGACATTAAATCCTGAAATAATTTCACTGGTATCTACTTATTTTTGTGAAGGACAATAATCTGAATATTAATTAATGCAATTCCTCTACATGTTGCTATAGAATAATTTAAATAACAAGCCAAAATTAAAATGTGAGACTTAACTATTGTCATCTTAACCCTAACACATATTTTGCATTAATAAAAACATCGCAGTAGGCCAGATGTTTTAAAATTTTCTGTCAATCGGAGAGAGCCTAACTTTTTACAAAACAAAACACATATAAATAATGTAAAGTTCCTACCCCTTTTCAAATTTTCAAGATCAGAATAAAAATAAAATTAGAAAGATTAGGATAAATTACTTTTTGGCAAAAAAAAAAACAAAATGACAATGGTTACTTCCAGAAAAGATTATGTTTAATAAACAGTGTTGTTTAGAAATGGAATGCCTCAAAATTTTAGTGCAGAATGAAATGAAGAACTCAGCAATGGATAACCACAGGTATTTTGAGTTATCAGGAGAAAATCTAGTACAAAATAGTATTTTAGGACTGACAAATTACTCTGAAATATCAGAAATTTTAGATTACACATATACAGGTAACAACAATATATACTTATTGACTGGGTATGAGAGGAATAGTAAGTTTATTGTCCCCATGTTGGTATTGAGGGAACAATAAACTTGCTATTTCCCGTATATGGAGTCAACCAGTGTTTTATTATACCAAAAGAAAATTTACTGATGCCTTATTTAAGGAATAATTCATTTATGCCATGCTCTATAGTTATTTTAACATTGGTAGGCATTATATTTGTTTATATTTTCACCGAGCGTTGGTGAGGAGTAAAATATTAACAAACATAATGCCTGCCCATGTTAAAATAACCAAAGGGATTGGCAACAATGAATTATTTCGATTCTAATAGGACAATATGCATAATTTTTGTAGTCAAAGCGAACCCTTTAAGACTTCATATACAGGCAGCCATGTCAATTTTAACAAGGCAATCACTTTCACAGAAAAACATAAAATGTCTTTACACAAACAAAATAGAATCAGACTTACATTTTTTCTTCATACAACACTCTTACAATTTTAGTCTGTCTGAGCACAACTTTACATTGTTATTTAAATACAATCAACAATAACGATAAATAACAACAGCTGATGAATATCAGAGTACATGTTATTGCACAAGTTTAACAAGTTATATATAACAAATGTCAACTGGGAGGAGATAACTCTTTCAAGGGATAAAAATATAGTTCTATCTAGTAATAAAAATTTGGAAATGACTCTTGCAGAAACCTATTCTGGGTAGCATTTTGAAAAGAATACAGCATAATACATTTATAACATTGGATCCAATGTATTTTTAACAAATAACAATATATATATCAAAAAATCTATACAAATGTTTGTGACATACATTTAAAACAAAGGCAAGAAACACATAAACAAAGGAAATAATTAAACAGTATATGTTTATATTAATAGTCTTCTGGCCTCAGCTCTAATATCCTTTTTAACAAGAGTGGACACACAAAAATGTCTCGCCTGTCGTGTATTTCTAATGAAAGTCAATGCTATCAGTATTCAAAAAACAGAGCAAAACACAAAAACTTAACTATAACCACTGAACCATGAAAATGAGGTCAAGGTCAGATGACTCATGTCAGTTGGAATGCACACCTTACAATCCTTCCATACACCAAATATAGCAGACCTATTGCATACAGTATTTGAAAAACAGGCCACAACACAAAAACTTAACTATAACCACTGAACCATGAAAATGAGGTCAAGGTCAGATGACACCTGCCAGCTGGACATGTACACCTTACAATCCTTCCATACACCCAATATAGTAGACCTATTGCATACAGTATTCGAAAAACAGGCCAAAACAAAAAAACTTAACTATAACCACTGAACCATGAAAATGAGGTCAAGGTCAGATGACACCTGCCAGTTGGACATGTACACCTTACAATCCTTCCATACACCAAATATAGTAGACCTATTGCATACAGTATTCGAAAAACAGGCCAAAACAAAAAAACTTAACTATAACCACTGAACCATGAAAATGAGGTCAAGGTCAGATGACACCTGCCAGCTGGACATGTACACCTTACAATCCTTCCATACACCCAATATAGTAGACCTATTGCATACAGTATTCGAAAAACAGGCCAAAACAAAAAAACTTAACTATAACCACTGAACCATGAAAATGAGGTCAAGGTCAGATGACACCTGCCAGTTGGACATGTACACCTTACAATCCTTCCATACACCAAATATAGTAGACCTATTGCATACAGTATTCGAAAAACAGGCCAAAACAAAAAAACTTAACTATAACCACTGAACCATGAAAATGAGGTCAAGGTCAGATGACACCTGCCAGTTGGACATGTACACCTTACAATCCTTCCATACACCAAATATAGTAGACCTATTGCATACAGTATTCGAAAAACAGGCCAAAACAAAAAAACTTAACTATAACCACTGAACCATGAAAATGAGGTCAAGGTCAGATGACACCTGCCAGTTGGACATGTACACCTTACAATCCTTCCATACACCAAATATACTAGACCTATTGCTTATAGTATCTGAGATATGGACTTGACCACCAAAACTTAACCTTGTTCACTGATCCTTGAAATTGGGTCGAGGTCAATTGAAAACTGTCTGATGGGGATGAGGACCTTGCAAGGTACGCACATACCAAATATAGTTATCCTATTACTAATAATAAGAGAGAAATTAACATTACAAAAAATCTTAACTTTTTTTCAAGTAGTCACTGAACCATAAAAATGAGGTCAAGGACAATGTACATATGACAGACGGAAACTTCGTAACATAAGGCATCTATATACAAAGTATAAAGCATCCAGGTCTTCCACCTTCTAACATATAAAGCTTTTAAGAAGTGAGTTAACGCCGCCGCCGCCGGATCACTATCCCTATGTCGAGCTTTCTGCGACTAAAGTCGCAGGCTCGACAAAAAGGAGACAATAATTCTTACCTATCAATAAATCTTACCTATCTCTTTGAAGACGGATTGAAGAGACAGGGAAGTTTTTCATCTTGATCCAAATTATTTAAATTAAGATTATTTGAACTATTATTTAAATTAGCAAAGAGGTTCTTCTACAAACTTTGGTTTATTTTACTATTCAATAGGCAATGGTTCTTGTCCTCAATAATTTTGCACATTTTGCATATCTTTCTTCTCATGGTATTTTTTTATGCTGACCTGTGTCAAATTGGAGTTCATGGTCACTGACGCAGATTAAAGTAAAAATGTTTCTTACGAAGAAATCATTAAAGTATAAATATTGTTCACGATCAGCGGAAAGTATTACCGTAATTTCTTATACATACATGTATGCAACACATAGTCATTGTCGGAAAATATAAAATTTATTTGGGCGAGCTTTAGAAACATGAGAAAAGGCAAGCCTTAGTGAGCCTTTTTCACATGTTTCGCATCGAGCCCTAATAAATTATATATTTTCCGACAATGAATTTGTATTGTCTTTATCCTGCAATCCCCTTTAGATTCATAAAATGCCTTAAAAGTATGTTAGAAGTTGAGGGAATCCAACTGCCGTGAAAACGCGGGAAACGTCATGACATCATCTGGTACATTCACTACGCTCCTCAATCTCTTCATGTAAACAAGTAATAGTAGACTTTATTAGGTCATTGACCAAATCATCTTAAGTTTATTGTACCCATTTGAATTGCAGGATAAAATGCATTATTATCTTTAAATTTATCCCGATAAAATTGTTTATATTTATCTTTTATTTCCTCTTTTACTATAGATGTTAGGCTATTAACATTTGATAATTTCTCTTTAAAGATGGGTCTAATATAGTATATTAAATATTTACATGTAAACTAACAATAAATACCATTGTTATCGACATCTCCATAGAGTCAATTCTTTACCATGAAATTTAGCATTTCGCTTTTGTATATGACAATGAAACCAAAAACTGTAAAATCAATATATATATGTACACATCTTGAAACACACTCAGTTGCCATTACAGAGAGAATAACAACTTTTGATTTGCTTGTTTGTTTTGTTGGAGTTTAATGCTGTTTTCAGCAAATTTGACTATTTCGTGGTGGCTAGTTTTTATTGGTGGAGGAAATCGGAGTACATGGAGAGAACCACCGACCTTCAGTAGGAAAATTGGCAATCCTCGTCAATTAAGATCTGAGTCAAACACACCTCGCCACAGGTGAGATTCGAACTCACAACTTCAGTGTTGACAGACTAGTGATCATTATATTATCATATTGTTGGGACCAAAGGTCGATGGGGACGATAGGTCAATTGGGGATCAGGTCTTAGATAGGTCGATTCTCTGGTTAGGTCAAAGGTCATTCTTGAACATGTTGCAGGAGACTTTGTAGTAAGTATAAGCTGTAGAATGATCATATATAGTAGTCATGAGGAAATACCTATACCACTCGGCCACCGAGGCCGCAAGAACATTTGAACCCACAAATATTTTATCATAATACATAACATCATAACTACTACTCTTGTAATAATCAAGGCAACATCCTCGAGTAAATATTTTATGAAGATGAAGTATCCATGTCCTGACTGCAATTCAAAAGTTTATGTACGACTTCCGTATCTTCAGGATATTCTAACATTTTCTGATCATTTGGTATGTAGTGGTTTCCTGCAAATTCTTGGAAATACTTTCCCACTTCTGGATGGTTGATTTCTAGATATTCCTGTGGTATTTCTAGACTTTCTGTAAAAGCAAAGATTTGATATAATATAAATTTGGATAGAAATTAGACTTAATTACTGTAAATCTGTAACAATCAGCAATAACAGTAAATCAATTAATGCAATTCTATGGGTGAAAGTAAAAGGTTTGAAATATCCAGAATAATTGTGAAAAATTAAACAGTTTGTATAGGAATATACAGGGATAAAACAATTGTCAAAAATCCAGAAAATTCTGGAATACTTTCAGGCATGCAATCCATTACATTTTTTTAAACTTCAGGACTGAAAATTATGATTATTGCCATTTGCACATATTTTCCTCTGCCTCAAATTGTCCAATCTCACCAGTTAAATTATAAATGCCAAATTGAATGTCATTACAGAGCCCACAATCTAAATTTGACAACAAAAATTAAAATGTTATGAAACAGCTTGAATACTAAGAAATTATTCAAATGATAAAAGGTTGATGATCTGTTCAATAGGCCTAAAGGTAAAAACCAAACATAAAAACATAAAAATGATCAAAACATAAAAGATAAATGGCTCAACATTTTGGCTAACAAGCCTTGATCATGAACACATAAAAAGATTTTTTTTTTACATTTTCCACGACTAGTTGTCAATTAGCTATCAGCAAAACTTTCCTGCACTGCAAATCAGGCCAGTGTTCTCCCAAGAAACTTTGGATAGCATCACTTTCAAAGTAAATACTTTCCTTATATAGGACAACTTAGGATGGCATTGCGGAAATGTCCACCTACAACCACATTGTGTTTATATGTGTATGATGTATTTTATTTATATTACAATGTACTATATGCAATAATTTGTTATAGCTTTTCTTGTTTGTATCGTATAAAAATAAAGAAATTTTTATAGTTTATCATTTTAACTATGTAAATGGCTGCTAATTATAATATTCATGTACATGTAAGTTACAACTAGTTCGTCAAACAACCAATTCACATTATACACTTGAATGGTTATATCATTGAGCACTGTCCTAGTAAGTATTGGTATCATGTGTTATCTTGTGTTTTCACCTCATATCCTCGACAGAATTGGTTGAAATGTCAGATTTTGTTTCACAATTTTAATTTTTAATTTCTTTTTTGTTAAATCATATTAATGATATCAATCATACATATCATGAGTGAATCTGCATGAAAAACCACCCAAAACTGTCAGCAGCTTGTTTCAAATGAATGAATTGTCTTGAATCTGCTGTTTTTCTATACATTGTTGCTCATTTGCACACAGAACTCTTCATCCAATGATAGCTCCTGTATTAGTTGGAAAAGTATATTTTGGCAGCCTTTTGGTCAGAATTGAAAGAACCAAACGCTATTTTTCAAAGTTTCATTCATTATTAGCCTATCCTGATATCACAAGAAAGTGTTTACGTTTTGCATTTTTCCGGTTGTCATTTTGACATTTGACATTGATGATGAAATAAGTACAAAGCTTCTCTGGGTTGTTCATCTCAACTCTGTTTTTGGAAAAGCCGCCAAACTGTCTATGATGACATGATATTAATAACATAAAATGCTAAATTTATCCTTTGATACTTTATTCCTACCTTGTGCTGCATATCTGTTACTGCCATCATTAACCAGTACATTATAAAATGGCTGCTTGTCTTTATTAGGAAGATTATTGACACCCATCTGGTAGATCCATTCTGTACTGGCCTGACATTTGGGATCCCATCCATAAATAACACACATGTAATTATACCTGTAGAGGAAAAGAAAACTTCTAAACAATTTATAATGTGCCAAAGTCTACAGGGGAAAACCTTAAACTATGCACTCTATAGCAACAGTTGGCAAGGTCAATTCTAGTGAAATATCAGGTTTTATTTCACTATTAAATCAAAGTATTTTACCTCTCAATAATATTTTATATTTAATGTTAATATTGAGTGAAAGACTAACTAATGTTCAAGGTCTAAGCCGGAATTACATGTACGTACCTGGCGGTTAAAACAATCTATCCATTATGACTGTCAAGTGGTGTAGAGAAGATTTTTTAAACTTTTAACTAGAAGCTATTAATACTTATCAGATTGTCATGTAGTACTTGTACTGAGATAAAATACCGGTGTGTAATTTTTATTCATGATCTTCCGTAGATATCTATGCCACATTTCATGTTTAAGTGCATTTCGCCAAAATATGACCTATCATAAATACTATCTGTTGTTTTCATGTTTGTGTTTTGTACTCCTTTGTCTTGTTTTCTGTGCAGCATTTTGTCAGTTGGGTTGCTTCTTCAGGACGAGAACCAGTTCAATATATCAAACAATTCAAATAGGGGTGGGACGGGTCACAAAGGGGAACCAATTTTGACTACCACTGTAAAAGGAGGAATGTTGGGTAGGGTCGGATAATTTAGCTTTATCTAGCAGCATTAGCCTACACTTTTTTGAAAACTACAGAAGGACCATCGCATTCTCAAAACACGTTACACATTATAGTCCGCGGTCAGGCTTTCCGTATTATGACCTGACAACCCCCCAACAAGAGATTGTCCCCTATCAGACACCTGGAGACATGCCTAGGCAGCTCTGTGTGTTGAGCTCACGTGATCCGTCACAGGTGCCTTGTAAAAGATATATATCATGTATATTTTAAATGGTTAAAATGCATCATAAGCCTATTTTGGCTGTCTGAAAATGTATTTATGTATTTTATTTGTATTATTGTACAATTCAGTTTGCACTATAAAAAACAATTATTCATTCATTCATTCATATAACAAAATATGCCAAATTACCACTATGTTCTAAAAATAGCCATGGCTGCCATTGTTTTCAGCTTGAGTAGCATAATTGACACAATTTTTTTAAAGAAGATGCCACAAAGATGCTTGTGACCGAATTTGGTTACAATCCACTCAGTGGTTTCAGAGGAGAAGATATTTGAAAAAGTTAACCACGACATATGGCAACAAAGTGATGACAATAGCTCACAGGGACTGTTGGTCCAGGTGAGCTAAAAACCAAACAATTTAATTACTTGTTTTTTTTTTGGTACATGGGAGTTGTCTCCCATTTTCAGAAGTTATCTGCTCTTTGGAGAAAGTGTCATTTTTCTGCAAACATTTCTCCTTCCTAACAATACCCTCCACACGCATTAATTTTATGTTCTGGGATATATTTTCCCACATTTTTTTATGTACGAGGAAGTACCTCCCCTATACAATATTTTTAGAAAAGATAAAAAGTAGTTTTTGGCCTTTATGTTTAATACACAATGCCTTCTGTCAGGAAAGATAACTCATGAATATGAGAGACAACTCCAATATCTGCAAGTAGAAAATAAATAGGCAGATGCCAAGGATGACAATCCGTCGCATGGGAGGTTTTGTTTCAATATGATATTCAGCTAAAGAAAGGCATTTTGTATCAACATCATCATTATGAAAATGAAGGGATATGGAGCATGCTCAATGAGACAAAATCCAAATTGGTTAATTAAATCTAATCAAAATTTTACACCAAAGCTAGGCCTATTGCCTAATCTCTTCCTTTCCTTATTACTTAAGCTAGTCTTTATTTTGTTGGATATTGTATGACTTTATTGGGATTAGGGTTTGTTTATACATACCAGAGGGTCACACATAAAAGATATGTCTAAAACAGATTTAGCTCATTACTGTATCCAGAAAGATTTGCTAACTCTCTGTTTTATTTATTTATTTTATTTATTTATTTATTTATGATTGTGTAATATTGTTCATCAGTAGGTGTTTCATTTCTGACCCTTTCTGTTATCTTCATATCTAATTATCAAATGGCTAATTCTAATTATTTTATAACTGATATCATAAAGTGAATCTGTTGCATAAATCATATTCTTTAATTTATTATCATTATTATACTAACAATTTGTCTGTTTGCTCAGAAGACACAGAAAAAGTGAATATTGATATGTAAGGCTGGAATGATTAACCTTTGATGCATCAGAATCGCAATTCATGCCGTTCAGTTCGATTTTTGATTCCCCTTCTTCAAATTCGGTTAAATTTTTGAATTTTTAACTCCAATCCGATTTTTTTAAATCTCTAAACCTAAACAATATGGCTGAAAAACCGGTGCCACTTTAACCCCATGTAGAGTTTCAAAAAAAAAAAAACACTGGGGAAAATGAGATTCGGCATAGGGATGCACTTTGGAATAAAAGAAATGGATAAAAACTTTGCTGTTTGATTATCATTTTGTGGGATAATATTGAAATTAACCAGATAATTAACGTTTATTTGAAAATATTGAAATATTTTTTTTATAGAATCAAATCCAGGCATAAGAATCGAAAATCGAATTGTACAGTGGATGAATCGTTGCAGGCCTACATCACAGTCATTAGAATGTCAAGAGTTAAATATATGTACTAATCTTTGATAACAGAATACCTTTTATGATGCATCACCATGCCAACAGCAAATTCCACACCTTTGTTGTCTTTTCTATGCTTTGCTTTTTTCTATGAAAAAATCGTTTTATTTTCTAATGAATTATTGGTATATGTTTTTCCTGATCACCAATGCATGGTTTTAAACAATTATAACATATTAATATAAACCTTTGAAAAATTACCAAGAATGCAATAAAGAACTGTTGAATTTTCTAAATGTACTATAACATACTGTTATATCTCACACTTCAAATGTGAGACTCACCCTCTTCTGCCCAAGTATGATTAAATTTTTGTAAGAAATGTCACCCCAAAAATTTTACAAATTTATGAAAATCTGTGTTAATTTTGATAATCTCATCCTATCATTTTTGGTAAAAACACATCTTTGATTGATCACATATTTAATCCTACACAATTCTGTAATATCAGAATTAAAAGCATGCCATTACATTTTTGAATCTATGAAAACCTACATCAACCATAGACTAATTAATGTGAGCTCATTTAAAATATATTCATTCATGGCCGATTTTTCCTGTTTTAATAAATTAAAATTATATAAACTAAGAAAATAATTGGACTGAATTTTCTTTAATTCCTTGAAAAGGGGCCTCGGTGGCCGAGTGGTCTAGGTAGTTCGTCATGACTACTAATGATCACTAGCCTGTCAACTCTGCGGTTGTGAGTTAGAATCTCACCTGTGGCGGGGTGTGAACTACTCCCATCTTGACAAGGATTGCCAATTTTCCTACCAAAGGCCGGGGGTTCTCTCCGGGTACTCCGGCTTCCTTCGCCAGTAAAAACTGGCCGCCATAAAATAGCCAAATGTGCTGAAAACGGCACTAACCCCAACTAAACAAACAAACAAAATTCCTTGAAAGAATTCAAATGAAATATGGATTATCATACTGCTTGTTGCCAGTGTTGAAAACATTGTTTTCAAACAGTTTTAACAAAATTGTTGATTGATAAGAAAGCAGTCTTATTTAATTAAATGCATCATTTTTTGAAGTTTTATCTGAGTGTAGAAGCCTTAATAAAGCAAATTTTGTACAAAGTACAGAAGCAACCCCCACACAGTATCTTCCATATTTTTTTTAACTTCAAAATATTAAACAAATTGCCATAACAAATCTTGACAGCTGCTCCAAGGAAGTTTCACTGTACATTGTTGTAATTTTCATTAAAAGAAAAGAGTTCACTTCACTGTAAGAATTTTACCTTCTCTATTGGCAAATCAAGTGTAGAAGATACACAACCAACAATACCAGAAGGGAAATCCAAAATCGTAATCCAGAGGACAATACCTGAACGAGACAAACCAAAAAAGAACAAAAAAGATTGGGAAACAAACAGACAAAGAGACAGAGATATATGAACAAAGGACACTGAAAACTAAAGCGTGGGCAATACGAACTCCAACAAAAAACCTGGAGTGATATCAGGTGCTCCAGAAGGGTAAGCATATCCTGCAAAGAAATGGTCAACTGTTTATACCAAGAAAAAATGTTTAGAGAAATACAACATGTACTTTTTATCCAAAAATATTTATACAGCATACTGAACTAACTTTTTTCTTTCTTTCAAGTTCATAATTGAGCATCTGTCGTCTGGCCTCCTCTAGTAGATGTCCGACCAGTCCCGGTCTGTCAATAAAACTTTCTGTTCTTTGTAAGTTGTCCATCACCTGTTCATAAATAGAAAATTTAAATCTCGTTCTAATTAATTTAGAGTAAATGAAACCTTTGGAACAGAGCGAAATGAGATATACCCACGAAAACGCAATTGCATACCACATACATATCATTGATCTATCTTGTGGAACAGATCTACTTACTAACAAAATAAATTTCAAAGTTAATAAGGTGGTGCTAAATTAGCTCAACAAAAATGAGATTTTTCATAATTGATTCAAGTTCATCTGACCTTATTATAATACGAACAACTGTTGTTGCAAAGGTTGCTGTAAAACCAACACATATGTTTTGCTTTTTTACAATTTTTGTTATAGGCAATTTCAAATAAACTCATAGACAAATTTCTTTTCTTACAGTGCACATTTCAGAATTTAATAGATAAAATTACAATGAAACCACATAGCGGGTTATTTGAAAGTGTGCACCAAGTGCATAGAGGTTTAATATTTCGAATAGGCTGAAAACAAAATTACTGTCAATTCTTATAATTGAATTCCAATGGTTGTTTTGACATCTAAAACGTCGGGCTTCCCTTTAATGAGGTCATAGTAGAAAACAAGATTTAGTCTATGATATGATAGACGAAAAAAATTTGACCAATCAAATTATGCATTACATCCAATATTGAATTATTAAAAATAGTACCTTACACATCAAAAAGGGAAATTTATATTAACCAGTCTTGATTGCGATGTCATTATACTCACATCAGTTAAATCAACATTCAAATGTAAATTAATTCTGGCTTGTAACATTAAAACTTCTGCATCATCAGGGGAGATAACCAGGAAAAATTCCAAAGCATTTCTCAAACCAATCAAATTATCTCCCATTTGTCCTTGCTGTCGTCCAATGATAATAAGATTCCTTGCCATTCTTGCATATACCTGTATGATATATATTATGCGTTCAGATTATATATAAATTACCAGTTTTATGTCTAAGACACTTGCTAGAAGTTTAAATACACAATGTAAGTATCTTTGATTCACTGTTAGACAGACTGGCTGATAAAATACCAATTGTCATTATGCAAAATCAAACTGAGAAAAGGCAAAAGTAACTTTTAATGAGCTTCATGGGTATACAATGGGTATACAATATAGGTTCTTACACGACTTCAAAGTGAAGACTGGAAAATCTCAACAAATTTTTTAAATTCACATCTTTCCCAAGTGGAGGACAATAAATACTCGATTTTTAAGTTTCCTGTACCTAGGTAAATTCAATGATGATACGCCTGATTTGCCAAAACGTATGTGCATTTGTGAAAGGTGTGATTTGATTGGTCTTAAAGCAGTGGAAGATATCTCGTGCAGTGGGAGATGAGGTCATGTGAAGCGATCTTCAACGGGTTATCTCGCACTGAAATGGCCATTTACGAAAGAATAGATAAATGTATATACATGTATATTGTACTGTATTTTACAGAATATTGTTTGATGGTACATTTAGGTCAAATATCTTTTTTGGGGAAAAATTTAAGATTCAGATAAGTCAAAGCAGTGCATAGGTCGAACGGAGATAATTAATTTCTAATAAATTTATCACTAGTATGTATCAGCTCAATTAAACAGTATCATTTACTTGTTCTTTGTTTTTATTGAAATTTACTTTATTTGTAAATAAATAAAAGATAATTTAAAAAAAAACTACATTGCACATGTTGCATTTTATTTCCTCATACCGCAAAAATGTTAAGTAAACAATACAAATCACTTTATTTGAATAAATTACAGTAGAATCTCGATTTCTCGAACTGGAAGAGGTCTGTAAAATTAGTTTGAGGCATCAGTAGTTCGAGCCATCGAACTTTGGAAAAGTTAGGTTAAGAACCAGCAATAAATTTTTAATTTAACTTACATCCTTTTATCTATCCGATCGTTAAAACAACATCCACTCATAAAATCTTTATGTGGAAATAATAAGAATAAAGCACAGATACACTTCAAGTGGATTATCAATGACCTGTAATTGACAATTAATCACCTTCTTGTCAATCATAGATCTGACCTCTGGTTTTCACATTTGTTGAAAAAAATGACCGGACTTTCGTAAAGGGTCGAAAAATCCATGGTGTTCAAACCACCAAGATTCTACTGTACTTGAATAAATGAAAATAAACAGCAGTCATAAAGTTTTTCGTAAACAGGTTCTATAAATTATTCTGAACACAGATAAGCCATATAGGTATACATGCCAGTTTTTCAAGAAAAAATATTGACCTATAGTCCTTAAAATATGGCATATGTATACTATATATACATATCTACCTGTTTTGGAGGTACTGATTTACATATTTCTTGTAGATTTGCCATTTCTTCTGGAAGACGGAGTCTTTCCGCTAAATCACACTGCGACAAGAACCTTCCTTTCTCAAAGGCATCAATGAATGTATATTGTGTTTCTGGAGTTCCCCTGTTAATGTATACTATGCATTGTAAAAACTGATATCATTGAAAATGCCTTTCCTTAAAATTATCGAATTACAGACTGAACTAACTTGCATTATAAAACTGTTTAGAATATGTTTTATTCATCAAAATTTACAACAGTGGACACAGAATAAAGATTATCTGAAAAATCTAAGAAGTATCCGTAGACCAAAAATGGTGGGTGTACTTATTACACCATAATGGACCTATTTGTAATAAATTGCTTCGCTGAGCGCAGCTGGATACGACCGCAGAGCTCCAACCCTGAACAATTGGGGCAAAAATGGACAAAATATTCGCACTTGATACAGGTCTGAATTTGGATTGTAATTAAATATTTGACACATAATAGGTTTCTGACACAGAATAACTGTAATCAAAGAACTTAGAATTGGTCATATGATTTGAATTTATATTCAATTTTTTGCTTTTTGTGCAATACAATATGCTGTGGCGAATTGCCCCCCCCCACCCCCGCCAAAAGAAACAATTTACCCCTTTTTTTGCTTTTGTGCAATACACTATGAAGTTGCACATTGACGCCCCCCCCCCCCCCCCCAAAAAAAAAAAAAAAACAAAAAGACAATAAAAATTATTGTAACCCCTCCCCCTTTTTTTGCAAAAAATTTTGAAATTTCCTTTTTACTTTCTGAAATCTGAAATGAGAAAAAAATTGCCCCCCCCCCCAATTTCTCATTTACCCCCCTAAATTTTGTTTTCACCCCCCCCCCCCCATTTTTTTATACATAATTTATGACTTGTAAGGGAGGTAATCGAATCATACACAACATTTTACTTTAAATGTGTTTGGATTACCTCCCTTACACCAAGATAATAACCAATAAAATGCAGCTAGATACGACCGCAGATGTCGAACCCTGAATAGTTGGCGCAATTATGAACACAACATTCAAGCTTGATACAATACTGAATTTGGATTCTGAATAAATATTTGACACAGCATAGGTTTCTGACACAGAATAAATGTTGTCTAAGAACTTAAAATTTTTTAATTTACCTATTTACACCATATCAGTATTATTTGTTTTTATATATAAATCAGAAATAACCAATTTAAAATTTAAAATTGGGCACACATGTCAATTTCTTGTTATTGCGCAATACTGTGCAATTGAAAATTTCTTCAAATATTTGACACATAATAGGTTTCTGACACAGAATAACTGAAATCAAAGAACTTAGAATTGGTCATATGATATAAATTTATATTCAATTTTTTGCTTCTTGTGCAATACAATATGCTGCGGAGAATTGCAACCCCCCCCAAAAAAAATAATAATTTATCCCTTTTTTTAGCTTTTGTGCAATACACTATGAAGTTGCACATTGACCCCCCCCCCCTCCCAAAAAAAAAAAACAAAAAACAATAAAATTTATTGTAACCCCCCCCCCCTTTTTTTTGCTAAAAAAAATTTGAAATTTTCTTTTTAATTTATGAAATATGAAATGAGAAAAAAATTACCTCCTCCCCAATTTCTCATTTACCTCCCCCCCCTAAATTTTGTTTTCAACCCCCCCCCCCCCCCCATTTCTTTATACTTTGCAACCATAACAGCCCATTTAAATACACCATAACATATTAAAATAGAAAATGACATCATAGTCATGGATGACAAATTTTAAATATACATAATTTAAAAGCAGTTTAGATGAGATAAACAAAAAAGCTTCATCAGCACATTTTATATTGGCAAATTTCCAATGAAGTTCATTAAACTAGAGTTATTGGCTAATTTCCAATGGAATTTGTTAATAATAAAGTTTTGATAACAGGGCACACATATCAATTTCTTGCTATTGCGCAATACTGTGCAATTGAAAATTTCTTCAAATATTTGACACATAATAGGTTTCTGACACAGAATAACTGAAATAAAGAACTTAGAATTGGTCATATGATTTGAATTTATATTCAATTTTTTGCTTCTTGTGCAATACAATATGCTGTGGAGAATTCCCCTCCCCCCCCCCCCCCCCCAAAAAAAAATAATTTACCCCTTTTTTAGCTTTAATTTTGGACCCCGATTTGGACCAACTTGAAAACTGGACCCATAATAAAAAAACTAAGTACATGTTTAGATTCAGCATATCAAAGAAACCCAAGAATTCAATTTTTGTTAAAATCAAACTAAGTTTAATTTTGGACCCTTTGGACCTTAATGTAGACCAATTTGAAACGGGACCAAAAATTAAGAATCTAAATGCATGGTTAGATTCGGCATATCAAAGAACCCCAATAGTTCAATTTTCGATGAAATCAAACAAAGTTTAATTTTGGACCCCGATTTGGACCAACTTGAAAACTGGGCCCATAATAAAAAAACTAAGTACATGTTTAGATTCAGCATATCAAAGAACCCCAAGAATTCAATTTTTGTTAAAATCAAACTAAGTTTAATTTTGGACCCTTTGGACCTTAATGTAGACCAATTTGAAAACGGGACCAAAAATTAAGAATCTAAATGCACGGTTAGATTCGGCATATCAAAGAACCCCAATAGTTCAATTTTCGATGAAATCAAACAAAGTTTAATTTTGGACCCCGATTTGGACCAACTTGAAAACTGGGCTCATAATAAAAAAACTAAGTATATGTTTAGATTCAGCATATCAAAGAACCCCAAGAATTCATTTTTTGTTAAAATCAAACTAAGTTTAATTTTAGACCCTTTGGACCTTAATGTAGACCAATTTGAAAATGGGACCAAAAATTAAGAATCTAAATGCACGGTTAGATTCGGCATATCAAAGAACCCAAATAGTTCAATTTTCGATGAAATCAAACAAAGTTTAATTTTGGACCCCGATTTGGACCAACTTGAAAACTGGGCCCATAATAAGAAAACTAAGTATATGTTTAGATTCAGCATATCAAAGAACCCCAAGAATTCAGTTTTTGTTAAAATCAAACTAAGTTTGGACCTTAATGTAGACCAATTTGAAAACGGGACCAAAAATTAAGAATCTAAATGCTTGGTTAGATTCGGCATATCAAAGAACCCCAATAGTTCAATTTTCGATGAAATCAAACAAAGTTTAATTTTGGACCCTTTTGGCCCCTAATTCCTAAACTGTTGGGACCAAAACTCCCAAAATCAATCCCAACCTTCCTTTTGTGGTCATAAACCTTGTGTTTAAATTTCATAAATTTCTATTTACTTATACTAAAGTTATTGTGCAAAAACCAAGAAAAATGCTTATTTGGGCCCTTTTTTAGCCCCTAATTCCTAAACTGTTGGGACCAAACTCCCAAAAACAATCCCAACCTTCCTTTTGTGGTCATAAACCTTGTGTTAAAATTTCATAGATTTCTGTTTACTTATACTAGAGTTATTGTGCGAAAACCAAGAAAAATGCTTATTTGGCCCTTTTTTGGCCCCTAATTCTTAAACTGTTAGGACCAAAACTCCCAAAATCAATCCCAACCTTCCTTTTGTGGCCATAAACCTTGTGTTTAAATTTCATAGATTTCTATTAACTAATATACTAAAGTTATAGTGCGAAAACCAAATGTCTTCGGACGACGACGCTGACGACGGACGACGACGACGTATAAAAAAGCTTATTGGGCCCTTTTTTGGCCCCTAATTCTTAAACAGTTGGGACCAAAACTCCCAAAATCAATCCCAACCTTCCTTTTGTGGTTATAAACCTTGTGTTTAAATTTCATAGATTTTGCGGTCGTATAAAAATTTGACAAGAGTCACTAAAGCGTCAGATGACATATGTCAGAATGACATTAACTTGCCAAGAGGTATTTACGGACCATGTATATATGGTGTTTGTAAGTATAACAGGTACAGACAAATGTATTTAACCATGAAAATGTGATGCAAGTCACTCAAGCATGAAAGTAGGGTCAAGGCTAGCACACATTTCATGTTCCCACCAAGAACTATAAGTATACCAAATATGGTAGGTCTAGGTATTACAGTTTCTGATAAATTAACTTAATTGCGAAAATAAGATCAGATGGCAGGTGACAGGTATCCACCAAGAACTATCTATAGACCAAATATGGTGGGTCAAGGTATTACGGTTGCTGAGAAATTGACTTAATAATGAAAATTTTGCAAATGTTTATGGAGTCAATGAACCATGAAAATGAGGTCATGGTCACAAGAAAAGTAGATGGCTGCAATATCTATATCATATGGAATACATGTATATCAACCAAAAGTATTGTGTTTGCAACGTTATTAAGTTTTACAAAAAAAGATTTTCAAAAACTTGTGCTGAAAATATTTCATTTGATAGAATTTTAAATTCTGTTAAAATCTGATATACGTGGATTTTGGATAAACTGTTTAGTCCAATTTAGTTTTAAAATTATCCTCTCTTAAGAGATAGTATCACTTTGTAAATAAAATCCTTTAAATTGGTGAAATAAAGGATTTTATTTACAAAGCAATTTAGTTTTGTTGCTTACAATATTTTGATGATTATTTTTGGGATTTCAAAAGTTTTGGTAATTAACATACATCATGAAGGTTTATTCAGAAATAGACATACATATAATACATATAGATTTTTGTATCATAGATTTCTATCTTTTTATGGTAAAGCTGTACATACATGTATTATGTATATTATATTTTACAAGTTTTTGAAAGTTCTAAAATAACAATCCAAAGATTCTAATATTAGATATAGTAAATTTATACTATGCTGTATACGATGCATTTTAAGGAGTTACCTCTCATCAGCAGCATTAAAACCGAAACATTTGGAAGACCAAAAACCAAACTTATTTTAAACAAGAAGTACTCATAATAAAAAATATCGAAATAGGAAGCCAAATTTCAGCTGAGATCTACCATGTGCAATACAAGGAATGAACCCTTAGTATTTCTATTATTTTTGAATTTTGCTAAATACTGGTAATTTCTGTAACAAATCAATGAATAATCATGTCAGACAAGTCTGACGACTGGGTTGGCGAATACCCTCGGGTACCTAGGATCCACCATGCAAAGGCATCCTCCCAGGAAGATCAAAATAACAAGCCAAAGATACTAATATTAGATATAGTAAATTTATACTATGCTGTATACAACGCATTTCAAGGAGTTACCTCTCATCAGCAGCATTAAAACCGAAACATTTGGAAGACCAAATGACAGTTTGACAGTTCTAAAACATTATCTTAGGCTTTATAAATACATACATTATTACAATAGGAATTAATTTGCCATCGCATTTTTCAGATGTAGTACCCAAGAAGTATCTTAAGACCATATATAGTGGGTGTATGTATTATATTTGCTGAGAAATGGACTTATCTGTGAAAATATGACAAGACTCACTCAAACATCAGGTGACATATGTTATACTGAGACTACGTTTAGCAAAACATTTATACTCACATCGGATGTTCCTTCCATTTTATGAGGAAATGAGATGGAAAGTTCACAGGTTGTAACACTACACCCAGTCGCCTAGCAACACTTACATAAACAATAGATAGTGTGATTGGGATACCCATTTTTCTGTTTAAAACCTGAAAATCAAATATATAAATTTATAAACTGCTGATAATGTGATATCTTCAATTTAGATTTAAATTTTTTTAAATTCTAATGTCTAGCTGGAAATTCTTAACTTTAAATTCTTAAATCTGTAACTGTAATGTTTTATTCTAATAATTATTTTCAAAATCTATATACATGTACATCCATTTAACAATCTTTAGTAATGTTCATTTAGGTTATTTTGGCCATATGATACAGCCGGAAGTGGACTTATCATATTATCCCAACGGAATTATATACATATCCCACTGGGAAACCGATCACTAGCCTGTCAATGCTGGGGTTGGGAGTTCGAATCTCACCTGTGGCAGGGTGTGTTTGACTCCGATCTTAATTGACAAGGATTGCCAATTTTCCTACCGAAGGTCGATGGTTCTCTCCGGGTACTCTGGCTTCCTCCACGAATAAAAACTGGCTGCCGCGGAATGGCCAAAATGTGCTGAAAACGACGTTAAACCCCAACTAAACAAACAAACACACACTGGGAAACCTATCTCGTATGATCTGAATGTATAACTGGCATCAAAATAAACAATTCATGATAAAGAGAATATGATGTGTGTTTTCTCATATCATACCCCATATCAAACCTCAACAATCTTTGGGGGTGATATTGTTACCTTGTGGTCAATATGGGATATGATATGAAAAAATAATTTCTTTATGTATCGTACACTGCATTCTTTTTGGCTGACATAAACACTCATGGTCTCTATCCCATGATTTCATGATTAAAAATTTCAAAATGTTATCAAAATGTACAAAAAAACAGAAATGACTTGATGAAAAAAACAACATGCATGCACGGTTCTGGACCCAGTTACTCAACTTTTTTTAACCCAAGCCTAAATTCAAACAAAGTTAAATTTTACAGAAATTCACTAAATTTAATTGGTGGTTATATTTAACTCTCGGTTAAAAAAACAAAATCCTGGTGAACTATAAATAAAGACCTATGAAATACACACCTGATTTATGTAAGAATTATTTGCATTATAATAATCCTCAGCATTGCCACAAAACCCCATGTCATAATACAAAACTTGATTCATTGTCTCCAATACCGTTCTTTGTTGTTGTGGACTCAGCTCTGAAGACTGACCTTAAATGATAAAACAAGACATATTTTTACCTCTATACATGTATTTTGATGTGCCTGTCCCATGGTCAAAGATCCCTCTGACATCAAACAGTTTATATCAGGAACAGCTTGGGCCATGGGACATCCTGCAATCATTCTATTTGAGCAGTCAAAATGTGTTGACAGTATATTTACAAGTGATATACGGTCACTGACAGTATATAACATTTAGGCCACACCTATTTGACCTGACTGACAGCCAACTGAAATGAAAACAAACTTTACTGACTTAAATCTTGAGAACAAAATTTAATTCTTATTCTATTGAAACTTATTTTTTATTGTTGAAAAAAATATTTGGAGCCGAACTTTCCTTTATTTTAAATCATCCTCTGCGGCTATCAATGGTATACCTGCTCAACGATTTTTCTCCCGCCAATTCAATTGAGGCCTCTTGAGGGTGACACATGTTTTAAATAATTTTGAAATTGGTAGTATGTCCACTAATGTCACCAAAGATTGCAGTATAAAGACAATAACAGTGCAATGACTTGACACTTGATATACAAATTCAGCATGAATTGGAAAAATTCTCGGAAAACCCTTGCATTTTTACCCGACTCTAAGCCTCATCCATATATTGATTTTATGTAAAGTTAATGTACTGTTATACTGTAAACTGGATATTTCAAAATACCATTTGTAATGTTTTTCCAATTTATAAACAATTCCATCCATCTATAAAAATTCTAGCACAATGCAAGAAAAAACATGTTACTTCACCTCAATGCACTTCCCAAAAACTTAAATGTCTTCTATATCTTTTAAACTCCAATATCCATAATTCATATTCCCTTTATAAACTGTTTAGAAATGTTCTCTGTTGCCAAGCAACTACAGTTTATTCTCATACTGGTAATCTCAAAGCCATCAGGATGGTCAAAATATTTTAAATAGTAAACATTTGAGATATCAAGAGCATGTATAACAAAAAATACATCATAATGGAAATAGAAAATTACTCTCATATATCAAGCATTTTGAGATAACAATATTTTTAAGGAGTTCTTACAATTTTTCAATTTGTCTGCAATGGCTGTTGGACACTGATTGACAACTCTGGCAGCAATTTTGTCAAACTGATCTGATATATCATTGTCTGTAATAGGCAACTTTGGCTGAAACCACTGGGCCAATATAACAGCACCTGACACAAAAATCATTCATTTATGTTAACAATGATCATTCAGTATTGTTAACCTTGATCAATCACAAATATTTATTTTGATTAATCATGTTTCAAAATAGTTTTTGTATATGACATAAGCCTTGTGATATCTTTTAAAAAATCAAAGTCTACCCTTAAAAGGTTTATCTGTCATGTTTAAAAAAAGAAACTTACGGATAAATTAATTTTCAAGCTTTAAGTTTGTTGATAGTTTTATAAAATTTTAAGAAAATATTGGCTTTATTGTTGCTGCTAACTCTGATTAAGGGAACAATTGCTGTTTCACTTTGGACAACTGTCAGACTTTGTCAATTCATTTCAGAGAGAGATACACATCACTATTCATTCCTTTTAAAATTAGATTGCCAAAATCATAAGAATTGTGTTATAACTTCACCAAAAGATGCAATCACCAAAGTCGTAACTAATACAATTAAACTTTCCTGATTTTGGTCAATCATGCCTTCCAGAGAAACAAAAACATTCACCTATGGAATTATCAATGTTAACGGGAGATAATTTTTCTAAAGAAATTTTAATAAATTAATTCCAGTAGAATCTTGATTTGTCGAACTCGATGGGGTCTGTAAAATTAGATCAAGGCATCGATAGTTTGAGTCATCGAAGTAATGAAAATTTTTGGTTACAAACTTTTAAAAATTTAATTTACATCCTTTTTATCTATCCGATTGTTAAAACAAGATCCACACATCAAATCTTGATGTGGAAATAATAATTTAAGAATAAATCACCAATAAACATCAAGTTTATTATCAATGACCTGTAATTGACAATTAATCACCTTCTTGTCATCATTGATCGGACCTCTGGGTTTTTCACACTTATTTGTCATGGTGTACGCTAATTAAAAATTATATTTGAGTTACTGAGAGTAAATTACACTATATTACTGTTGTACGGACCAGAAAATTAGTTCGAGAATTTGAGAAATCGGTGTTAAAAAATCGAGAGTTAATTTACATAGATATAATGGGAAAAAATGACTGGACTTTCGTAAAGGGTCAAGAAATCCATGGTGTTCGAGCGACCTAAGTTCGAGCCACCGAGATTCTACTGTATTACTTCCCTGTGTTGAATCAAATATACACAAAAAGCAAGAAAAGTATTTTAAACAATGGTTTTACAAATGCAATGTATCAGGATAGCTCTGAGTTGGTTATATTTAACATCTATCATTTTCAACTTTTTGGGTTGATTATGTTTTCTATTAGAAATTCTCCAAAATTATATTTGAGGTATAAAAATATAACCTTTATAAAAAATGGTAAAATGTTTTATTCATGTCTCATCAAAATTAACTTATAAAATTTTTTTTGGAAGTGTGACATTTAGACTTTTAAAATGCAAATATTCCATTTCTCAAACTATTAAGGTCTCTAGACATCTGACAAGTCAGTAAAAATTAGTAGGTATGATGGAAGGTCTAACGACTCAGATACAGACTCTCAGCCCAATATCAATCCTAGATTTGACCATGATTCAGACAAAAACTGAAGCCAAACAGAAACAGTTACTAAATTAGTAGCCTATGATAAATATGGTTTCCACTGCACACAGATGTTTGCAATGCTATGCTATGGATACCTTATTTTAATGTCAACGTTACATGGACATTCATTACTTAAAGACAAAAATTGTAACATCATAGGAGACGGTGATCAGTAAATATCTTGCTTGTTACTTTTTCTGATTTCAACTAATTTTTGTGTAATGTGGATTCATTTGTTTAGATAAAAAAATCCTTGTAATGTAGATTCATTTGATACAGTCACAAAATATATGTACTGTGGATTCATTTCTTTAGATAAAAAATCTGTGTACTCTTAGATTCATTTGATTCAGAAAGAAAATACCTATATTGGTGGATATGATGAGGACTTTGTTACTATTATATAAAATGTTTATGTTTTTGTTTATTTCATCCAAATATCATATCAAACAAGAGTGGACACACAAAAATGTCTCGCCTGTCGTGTATTTCTAATGAAAGTAAATGCTATCAGACACATTGCATACAGTATTCGAAAAACAGGCCAAAACACAAAAACTTAACTATAACCACTGAACCATGAAAATGAGGTCAAGGTCAGATGACACCTGCCAGTTGGACATGTACACCTTAAAATCCTTCCATACACCAAATATAGTAGACCTGTTGCATACAGTATTCGAAAAACACGTCAAAACACAAAAACTTAACTATAACCACTGAACCATGAAAATGAGGTCAAGGTCTGATGACACCTGCCAGTTGGATACACCTTACAATCCTTCCATACACCAAATATAGTAGACCTATTGCATACAGTATTCGAAAAACAGGTCAAAACACAAAAACTTAACTATAACCACTGAACCATGAAAATGAGGTCAAGGTCAGATGACACCTGCCAGTTGGACATGTACACCTTACAATCCTTCCATAAATCAAATATAGTAGACCTATTGCATACAGTATTCGAAAAACAGGTCAAAACACAAAAACTTAACTATAACCACTGAACCATGAAAATGAGGTCAAGGTCAGATGACACCTGCCAGTTGGACATGTACACCTTACAATCCTTCCATACACCAAATATACTAGACCTATTGCTTATAGTATCTGAGATATGGACTTGACCACCAAAACTTAACCTTGTTCACTGATCCTTGAAATTGGGTCGAGGTCAATTGAAAACTGTCTGATGGGGATGAGGACCTTGTAAGGTACGCACATACCAAATATAGTTATCTTATTACTCATAATAAGAGAGAAATTAACATTACAAAAAATCTAAATTTTTTTTTCAAGTAGTCACTGAACCATGAAAATGAGGTCAAGGACAATGTACATGTGACAAACGGAAACTTCGTAACATAAGGCATCTATATACAAAGTATAAAGCATCCAGGTCTTCCACCTTCTAAAATATAAAGCTTTTAAGAAGTGAGTTAACGCCGCCGCCGCCGCCGGATCACTATCCCTATGTCGAGCTTTCTGCGACTAAAGTCGCAGGCTCGACAATAAAACTAATGTTTCATTGAATGTAAATTTCGTGGTTTTTTTCTTCACTCACAAATTAATATGTATAAATATGTATAATGAAGAATCAATTGTATATGGTCAACATAGGGATGTAAGACAATTCATACAAAAAAAACCATTGATTTCAAGTACCAGTTTCTAACAGTTGTTGATCTACAGGACACTGTAAATGTTCTTTTAACTTGACAGTCAATTGTTTGTGTGTGATGTGACGTATAACTTTGGTAGCATAATACTTCCTTGTCAGATTCTTCTGTCTGAAAATACAGTATAAAATGATTTAAATATGTCAAAAATATGTAGTAATATTCTAGAATTATTACACTCAATAATAAATTTATGTAAAAATATGATTACTTAATTTATTTTTTGAAGGGTGTTTCAAGAAGCTTTTAGCAAAATTTCTACTTTATACATGTAAATGCTACCATAATTTAGTGACAGTCTGTGATGTTAGCCACTAGTCAGGACCCTGTTTCACAAACATTCATATGACTACGATCGATACTGGTTGCATGACGTCAATAGAACAAAGACATTGAAAACAGAAAATCAGATCACACTTATGACTAATCTTAGTAATACGAATGTTTTGTGAAACAGGGCCTAGAACTTCAGACTAGTAAATTCCAGTTTGGAATTTTTACGTGTGATAACCGTGAACAAGGTATTTAAATTTTTACATAAGATCTTACGGAGAATCTTGTTTACTATGTACAACATCTAACAGAGTATCAAGAATTATTGGCCCAGCTTCATTTTCTTCCATCAACGCTACAAATTCAGAAAATCCCTCTTTTGACACTTCATCTACACTGTAATAGGAGGGAGACAACTGGTCTAACATTGTTGCCACTTTCTCTGGTATCACATGACATGTTTTATACTCTTTCAGCCAATCATAAGACTTTGTTCTTGAATATCTTTGGATTAAATTTGGCCATCTGTAAGAGAAAAGGGAGTAAACCATCAAAAATTTTATGTGATGGTAATTTATTCCTGCACAGAAAATGCACATTCATATGGACTCAACCGTTAAGTTATGTAAAATATCTTGATGTGCCTCATGATAGATAATTCAATATGAAAGAAATGACATATACATGTTATGTGTATTGATTCTTGACACATAAAAAAACAATAAATATACATGTCACTCATGTCATGATATTATTTTAAGCAATGAATTTTATGGCTGCCCTTCATCTTAAAAATCACAATGAAGCCTTTAGATCTAGAAAAATGTTGTTCACATAATTGTCCTCAGACTTTGCATATTGTGATAAACTTGAGCAAATTCTGACAATATTCATTAGATTTCTTAACCTGTGTATACTTTGTTGATGAACTTTAACTTGCAGATGTATCTTTCAGTAACACTGATGTAACTTGTCAACATATAGCAAAGAATTTCTATCAAATTGTGGATGTTACACCATTTGAACTCTTGGAGCCTGATTTTTTCCATATGCCGAATTCAAAGTCTTTAAGATGAAGAACAGCAATGAAAGCAATGTTCCTTTGCTTAAAATAATGGTACATATATATCTATCCAGCATTTTTCTTAGTTAATTTTTTTTTCATTTTGAAAGTAAAAGTTCCATGTAAAACATGGCTAACCCTACATCGTTTGGTTAGTTTATAGGGCAGAAACCAATACGAATTTCTACTTTTCAAAATTATTCAAGTTTCTTTAAATTCCCTGTTATAAGATGGAAGAAAAAAAACAGCAATCACAGATTGCACATCCCCTACCTTTCTCATAAATGTTATAAACACCATTATCAGACATTACACATATAATGTACATGGAAGTCAACATAAAAGTTTCATATTACTGGATATCTTGAAGTAGACATGTAACTTTTTGCAATAATAATGCCCTTTGGTCACATATCCAAATTTTTGTTCATGTTTCTACATTGTATCTTCGGTTTTGGAGGGTGCCGGGATCACTGTCAATTCTGACATTAGTTTTCTAGTTTCTATATAGTAATGTCATACACCATATGTGGATGCACAATTAGGTTTAAGAATTTACATTTTCTAAACTTGAGGCCCACATACATGTAGGGGTTGAACCTCAAAAATCCTGAATTCAAGCTTGTGATATAAAATGCTTTTTCACTTTATGCATATTACTGTCATACACCATATGTAGATTGAAATATGGTTTTATAATTTTGATTTTTCAAAACTTGTAGTCTTCAGGGATCCAATTTTCAAAATTGCATTGTGAATTTAAGCTTGTGGCCTAAACTTTTTTAGGCTCCCAAAAAATTATATGTCTGTTTTGGGTTACATCATCCAAAAAATAGGGTAGGTACATATAGGTTGGTATTTTCATTAATTTTTTTTTTCTGCGACATTATTTCGACTTGTGCCGTCCATCTTGCACAATGTCCACCCGTATTTTCAATGATTGGATTAATGTCCTTGGTAGCTGGTTGAAAAAAATGGCGGCAAAGTTTTTATTTCATCACATGAGTCACGAATTTCCTTCGCAACTGTGAACATTGGGGTGAATCAGGCAATCGATTAAATTTATTGTAAACTTTAACTTCGCTTTTGACTTGAGTTCAGTTAATCTTTCACTTTATGACAGAAATAAAATGGCTTAGGGTTGGTCTGGTAACCATAATCAGACATATATTTTTTTGGCCTTATTGGATTAAATTTGATCACTAAATCATTTAGTGATCAAATTTCTTCATAGAATGTATTGCTTAACATCTATAAATGAGCAATAAAGATTTTAATTTTTGACTTCTGGTAAGTATCCCAAGTAGTGTAGGGGAAATATGATGCCAGGATCATTACCAATTTTGAATTCTGATAGTAGCTTTCTAGTTCATTCTTCCATTTATGCATTCTATTTCTTTACAATATTGTCATAGATGTACATGAGAAACTTAAATTTTCTAAAAATTGTAAATTTAAACTTTTGACTTATAACTTTTTCATAGGGTTTATTCCTTTCTTTTATTCTTTGCCAGTTTTCATGGCATCTGATCGGTTGGAGAAAAATTTGATAATCCATGTTTGATTTTTTGTTCTCACTCAATGATTGCTCGTTAAAATTCCCATTCAATTTTCTCCATGCTTTTCAAAGATTCCATAGCAATGGGTAAACAAAGTAGTGCCATACTTCAGCAATATTAGGCATAATAAATGCAGTATTTTCCTTAGAGGGTTTAAGCATGGTGGTACCCCCACGCTTGAAATTTTAAAATTCCTTATAAAACTATATAAAATATTTCACCCCATCCTTCAGAAAACTTAACTACCATCCTTTCAGTCAGTCCCCCTATGCTTCAAAACATTTCTAGGGAAAACACTGAAAGGCATCTTTTAACGGAAAATTTATATAAGACAAACATATTAAAAAATCTTTTTGGGCAAGGCTGTTGCTCATAGTTGTTTTGACAACAATTTGCTGTGAAAACACTCGATTTTCTTCAAATCCTTGATTCAGCAGATGTTTATGATGTCATTGTTGCATCATGGGAAGGAATTTTGAACAATGATTGTTAGTTTATGAAAGTTCAATTATCATAAGATAAAATAAAAATAATGCAAATTCGAATCTGAAATCTCATTTAATTTTTCATGTCAGATGGGGCAAAATAATGGCTGAAATCATACCATCTCCTTTACGATTAGTGCCAGTCCTGATGACCGGCAAATTTTTCATCCACAAGGGTCTGCCAAAGATAGATTTCTATCGGACCCAACCTAATTGCTTTAATAAAAGTAAACTATCGACGTGAGTATCGAATTAGTTAACGTCTATTTTTTGTCATATTCATCATTTTGGTTCTTGGTAAACAACTTTGATCCCTCCAAAGAATTTGTATACACGGGAACCAGTCACTAGTATCATACAGTAAAACCTGTCTTGAGAGACCACCCCTTCTGCCAAGCAAAAGTGGTCTCTCAAGACAGGTGGTCTTTCATAAGAGGTCTGTCCAAAAAATCAATCAATCAACCAATCGGTAAAATTAATGAACCAATGAACCAGAACTGAGAAACTGACATTTACTGTAAATCCTTTCATACATGTGTCTACCATATCTTCTTTAATATTTGATAAATAAAGAGAAAAAATAAAATACAAATTTATTTAAGAATATTTATAAAATGTCTTTTTTTTATAAAATCAAAAACTCTGAAATAAAAGATATTTATCAATTTATATATTGAAGCGTCAAAACTTTCCTTTTTTTAGTAGCTGAAGCCATTTTGTCAAACGCTCGTTATCTACTGAAAACTTACACTCTGACACTTTTGAATTTAACTTATTAAATCTACTCACCTGTCTTAATGACCCCAGGCCTAAATTAATTAGATCAGCTGATACAATGTATGTAAAATCGATTAAAATGTTCGTTTTGGGAGTAAACGATGGTTCATACGAACCCTCCAGAGAGATCACGAATGATAATCAACAGACTGTAACCAAACAAATCACTTGTGCAAAATGTAAAAATAACTGTAATTAAAAATTGATAAGCCCCAGAAATCTGACATTTTTAGTCCATGGATCAATTAACTATATAAATCGGAAGATTAAAGCTTTTATTTTTCTTTCTTTTTACTTTCCCCTAAAGATTCGCGTTACTTCCGGTTAAAAAATAAACAAACACGATTTTACTTTGGTCGTTCAAAACAGGTACAAATACGTTTTTGGTACTGAAAATAGTGGTCGTTGGTCGCGTTTGACAGGTGGTCGTCCACGAGGGTGCTTTTATTAGAAAAAAACATCCGTGCAGCAAAAAAACGGTCGTTAAAGCCAGGTGGTCGTTCATTAGAGAGGTCGCCCAAGTCAGGTTTTACTGTACTGCCATACTACAATGTATAATTATAATGCTCTGGTTTCAGGAGCACCATTATGTTATCATAGTTGGCTATGCTTTACAGTATAAATCTGCACAGTCATGACAGTCAATGTTAACAAAAATCGAAACATAGCTATATTTTGGATTTATTCTTCATAGGGTCGTATTTTCCTATCGGAACATTGTGGTTTTGTAAAAACGTCTTTTATAAATTTAAAAAAATCTCCGATTTTTGTAATCGTATTATCACGGTGAAATTTAATAATTTCTAAAGAAATAAAAGAAAAGAAAAAAAAATTATCTGAATCTCTGCTTGATACACAAAAATTTCCGTTTATAAATGTGACGTATCGATATGTTGCGTCATGCGAAAGATACGAGTGGGTCAATATGGGCTTCATGGCGAATTATGAATATTCATACAGCTAAACAGAGGAACATCCAAGGCTTGATAGAGATTTCAAAGTTTAACTATCTCGACTAGAAATATGATAACTGCTTGGAATGGGAGATTCTATATTTAACTTCTGAATGGAATGATTGCATACCATTTTTAGATTGGAAATAAGGTTTTATATTTATCTCTTTTGGCAAGTGCTGGGGGATACAGTGGTAGGTGCAGGTTGTTGCCCAGTTTTAATCTAAGTTGTCTGGATCTTGGTATTTTTAAGTTAAATGAAATCTTATCAGAATAGGTGGCAATATTAATAAACACAATGTAGTATTTTTCGAAAATTATAACAGACCTCAGCTGGAGCTGTCGCTTCCATAACTCGTTGCTCTGACAAAGAGATCGTAGTCTTATGCACGTCTGTGAAATGTGGAGTATATCCCTGCATTCTAGATCTTCACTTGTCAGAATCAACTCTAAAATTTCGTTCGGCAGAGAAAGCAAATTCGCCTGAAACTTTTCGCTGGTGGCAGCCATGTTTGTTTACGAAACGGGTCTTCGTGAAAGCAATATGACGATCCCGGCCTCGTCTCAAATTTAATGCCTATGATCAAGCAAGTGGTAGATATAGAATAAAGCTGAAAAGTGTAAATTCGTTTCAGTAAGAACTTCAATATAAACATCATGGATACTACCAGAATCTAAATCATATTCTTCACTTTATCCAAATAAGTTAGGATTACATTTTTATTACTGTAACCAGAGACATATATATGTCTCTGTTGTAACGGGCCTCCCTTGATAAATATAGAAGTTATAGCAAACACTGCGGGTAACCCAACTTATACACCGACCACACTCATTAAGTAGCTATAGGAAGTCCCTGATAACCACCAGACCGTTCTTCATTCCTTTGGCATTTCTACAAAGCGTGAAGAAATGGACCTTCCTGCTCTTTATTGGATTCCTAAATTACATATAAGATCATATAAGAATCCGTTTAAACAAAGGTACATTGCTGGGTCAGCTAATTGCTCTACGAAACCTCTTTCAAAGATTTCTCATAAATATTAAAGAGGGCCTTCAGAATTACTGTGAAACATTATATTCCACGAATGGCGTCAATTAGATGTGGATTCTCAAAAACTCAAAAAATTTACTACTGTAAAAATATCTAAAATCAAAATCTTTTGCTACATGCAATAGTATAAAAAACATTCGACTTCTCTACACTCTATACTACCATATATACCACACTCTCAATTAAAATATCGATTGAAACAACTAAGTTTATCAATGTTTTTCAAGAAAAATGCCACAATCAGGTATAAATTTCTAGTTTTAGGTAGAGAAAAGGCTTATAGTTCGTTAAGAACAACTCTGAATCCGACAAAAAATATCCTGAAGATGAAATTACACACGTGTTAGATTTTCTCATAGACAACATATCTGTCGAATTTGGCGGTCGAATTTTTCAACAAACAATCGCCATTCCAATGGGAACCAACTGTGCTCCTCCCCTCAGCGATCTGTCTCGATCTGTACCCATATGAAGCGGACTTCATTCAAGGGCTTCTTCGTGAAAACAAAAAGAAACTAGCCAATCCTTTAATTTCACGTTATATAGATGACGTGTTGTCGTTAAATAACGATAAATTCCCAGACTGTCTACATCTCATCTACCCCAGTAAACATGAGATTAAGGATACTACAGGCACATCAAAGCCCGCTTCATATTTGGATTTGTTTCTCGAAATAGACAATGAGGGACATCTGAAGACAAAACTTTATGACAAACGTGATGACTTCGACTTTCATACTTTCCCTTCTTGAGTAGCAATATACCAGCATTGCCTGCATGTGGCGTCTACGTTACTCAGCTTATCCGATATTCAATGGCATGCGTGAGTTACCATGACTTTCGACAAAGTGGATTACTGCTGTCACAAAAGCTTCTCAACCAGGGTTTTATCAGGGATAAGTTGATGTCATCACTTAGGAAATTTTACGGTCGTCATCACGAATTGTTTGACCGTTACAGTGTTACAATATCTAAGATGATGTTGGACCTGTTCCTACTGTCGTAACATTTCATGTACCTCCACCGATTTATGACTACTACTGGATTCACTTTTTTGAACTTCACGACGGGTGCCGTATTCGGAAGAGGAACTACTTACCCTTCCGGAGCACCTGAGTTCACTCCTAGTTTTTATAGGAGTTCGTGTTGTTTTTTATTTTCAGTGTTTATTTGTTGTGCTTGTGGTTGTTCGTTTGTCTTCCCGGGTTTTATCTGTCTAATGGATTGCGTTTTTTGGATTGCTCCTTAGGTATATTTGTCCTATTAATTTATAGAACCGTAAGAAGTTTATAACAACCCTCCACTATCTGCGCTAGTGGAGTACTCCTTTAGCTCAGTTGGTAGAGCGGTGGACTACTGAACCAAAGGTTCCGGGTTCGATCCCTGGTTGGTGTAGTAGGTAATTTTGGGTTACATTGGCGCCCAACTAAAAAAAACAACTGTTGTCAAAAAGGCTAGTTGGCAAATGGGTTGAAGTTGGATATCGCCATCGTAGGACCATGAATCTTGAGGTGGGGGAAGTGTAACGAACTTCCCTTGGTTAATATAAAAGTTATAGGTCCGTAACAGGTTTATAACCACCATCCATTAACTGTGCTAGTTGAGTACTCCTTTAGCTCAGTTGGTAGAGCGGTGAACTAATAAAACATAGGTTTCGGGTTCGATCCCGGTTGGTATGGTAGGTAATTTTAGGAGACGAAGCATGCTCTACTGTTACATAAGAATATGAGAGTTGTCAAACTCCATACAGCGATTAACATTCGGCAAACCTCTCCGTCCAAAAACTTAGAATTTTAGGGTTAGAATGAAAGTTAGGTCTAGGGTTAGGGTTATGGTTAGGGTTATGGTTAGGGTTAGGAATAGGGTTATGGTTATGATTACGGCTAGGGTTAGGGTTAGAGTTATAGTTAGACTTAAGGTTAGGGTTAGATAAGGGTTAGGATTAAAGTTGGATAAACGGCTACCATATGTATGAGATCCCCATGTCGACCTGCTAGACAGAAGGTGATGATGACCATCGATCGGAGCAGCATTTACTTCAAATAGAGCAGCAGCAGCAGCAGCAGCAGTAGCCAAAAAAAAAGGAAATGAACACGTGCGTATAGTCATGAGCAGCAAAGAGCAGCAACGAGGAACGAAGAGCATGTGTCTTGAGAAGTGTGAGTCTAGTGTCAGTAGTAACTTTCGTATAAGAGGAGATCTCAAAACAGGGAGTTGAGATTTCAAACAGAATCAAAAAAGCGTGCGAGCCGGCAAGGAATGTGTGGTTCTAATGAACAGACAAAAGCAACCCTCTTTACTATGACGTCACAGCCAAACCAGCCATTGTAAATCTTTTAAAATGAAAATATAATCCGAGGTTTTGTTTAATTTCGTCTGTTGTTTGAAGACAGTTAAACAACACGCACACACGGATTGATGGAATCGAAAACGCCTCTCGTTTATTTATTGGTTCCTACTAGATATTCAATGCCTGTGGATCTTTCTGACGGTGGAGCATAACTAGAATGGAAAAGGAAAATACTTCCAACCAAGGTCAAGAGAACCAAACTCCTCGAAATTACTACATGCGGGACTAAGAAGAAATGTCCAAAATGCCAGATGGAAAAAAACTACCCGAAAATCTGCAAAGGGTGTATATGGATTGACAACGAGTGGAAAAACTCAACAGAGACTTCATAAAAAAAGTCAACTCCGCGAAACAACGATCTCGAAAAGAATATTTTGCCAGACGCTTAACCCAATTATTCATTGAGAAAACCATAGAAAAAAAGTACCTGCACAACGGATGCAATACATTAATCTGATTCAGCCTCAGACACCACCACAGAATCGGAACAAAGAGGTGACCACGGATCCAACTAAGACTCCGATGAGGAATGTGAACAGTCCACATGGTACGTCATTACGAACATTTCAACTAAATCACCCAGAGTACAAACAGAAAGTAAACCAACTAGCCGAGGGCGGAATGGATGATGACAAGACACGCTTAATTAGCAGTAGTTTGAACTCTTGTAAAGGGGAATATGTTGGAATGTTCGTGTATTGGTGATTCTTGGGGAATAAATAGCTCACAGTTGAAGTTAGTAAGACGCAAATAATGTAAATTCAATAATATATTTTAAATCCAAAGTCAGCGATAAATACATGTACATAAAATATATAAAGTCAACACGGAAAGTCCATGAAGGTGAATAGTCCTTAATTTTGTATAACTTGTGTGGCGTCCACACCCTTCGCCTGGTATCCAAGAACTGTCTCGCCGTCTTAAAAATGTCCCTCACAATTAAACATATGGCATGTTTATAACACCAGATTAAATATATGTACACATTGTTCACTTAACTAGAAAAAGAGATAAAAGTAAAATATATAAAGTAAAGATAATTAAACTGTCTATTAATCTGTCCTCAGGCCAAATTTGTAAAGATAATTGAATTAAATCCGATAATCAATCAATAAAATTGTACACTTATCTCTTTCTAAAATTCATTAAAATATAAAATTTATCAATTTGAATTCTCATTAAATTGATAAAAATGTCAAAATTTGGTAGGTTAATTTCCAAAGTTAATTTTATCGGTGTCCCACTCTACAGAGAATAAATTCCCAAGCATTACCTCGGACTGGTAACAAGACAGGAATAAAGACCCCGTACACCAAAAGACCAGGACAAAATGGTTGAAGACGACTACTTAAAACAACCATGGGAATACACCATCGAGAAAAGAAAATATCTGCTTAACCGTGTTCTGAGCGACTACGACCCACCACCAACCGAAGAAACAATGACTGTGTAATTCAAGAATGGAGAATAAAAAGGGGGGAAAATAGGGGAGGATAAATTCAATCTTTCTTAATGTGTTAGCCAGTGGCAAGTCTTGACAAATGCGCATGCAGTGACCTTTCAAAACGAACCAGATGTAAGGGTGCTCTCACACAGAGCGAACCAGCCGGAATAAAAAGCATGGGAACAGGGAAGATAACCCTACCATGCCATCGCCATCTAATATTCGTATTCTTTCTGCCCTTGATTTAGCAATAACAGGTTTGACCCTATAGACTTCTTTATGAGTTCACAATCCTATACTTTACCATAAAAATCCAGATATAGCCTTAATTGAAAAACCTCGGGAAAAGAGGAGATAATCCAATCCATGCAATTGTCGGTCCTTGACTTCGCGGAGAAAGAACTAAGCCTATAAACCTCGAAGAGGGACTTTAGATCTATCTACTGACAAAGGAAAAAAAATTAGACCACACAGAAAGAAAAGCGCGTCATGCTTACCTTTTCGGTACTAGACCTTCCAGCAATAGGTCTGAGCCTTAACACCTCGAATCCTGATAAAGTTAGTCCAATGGAAGACAGAAAAACCTTAAGAAAGAAAACCGCGGGAAAAAGACAGATAATCCAATTAGAATAATAGACGTATAGCAGGACTCCCGATATGACCACAAAGTTATCTCCTTTACATTTACAGTAGAAAACACCAAGCAAAATTATCTCCCTAACACTATCAGTTGAAAAAAGGCTCGAAATTACCTCCCTTTTACTTATTTGAAAAAAATGGGGGGAAATTCATAACTTTTAAGCATTTGCATGAACCATTTCGTCCTGTTACGTTGTTTCTGGTCATTATGACACCATTTCCGGCTCCACTGAGCTCCACCACGAGTGCACCTATACCACTTATATGAAAATGTTCAGTAGTAAGGATTGCAATGTTTGATCAAATGCGTGATTTGCTTATCGAATGGCTGTTTTTGTACCTTAAAGCGGTCCCGATTACGGTCCCCGGTCGACTAAAACACTCTTTTTTTCAGACTACTAACAATTTTTGTATTTCGAAACTACAAGAAAATACAGCAATTCTACGCAGGATCATAGGTCTTATATATCATGTACATGGTATACTTATTTTCATAAAAATCATTATATACAAAATTGACGTACGTCTCTGTCCTGAAACACACTAATACTTTATATATCAGTTTTCTTTATGTCTAATTATAATTCTGGATAAAGATTACTTGGTTTTTGCACTGGTGGTGTTTCATAACAGTTGTGACAATTTAATAGGTGTCATGCCCTAAACAGGATGGCATTCGCATGGAAGGAGGAACATACACTAATTTGTCATTTCCTTTTCTTTTAATTTACAAAAAGTACAATTATGTCAAGACCAAATTTATCTTTGTTTATATAAATGAAATAAACAGGATGCATACTTGGAAAACTTATTGTTTACTATTTAAAGCTTGCATAAAATTGCGACCATGATGAAATTAAATCGGTCAAATGATCATTTTATAGACCACCAGCACATTGAAATTTAATAGTCATGGCATTATACTCTGATAAGCATAATTATATACCACATTAAAACCATTTCCCATGCAACAGAGAAAGCATCATTATGTACCATATAAATACCATGTCCCATGCAATATATAGAATATCATGTGGTTTTTTCATATCAAAACCCATATCAACCACAAGACACCAATATTATCCCGAGAGCTTGCTCGAGGGTTGATATGGGTCAAGGGCTTAATATGGGGTATGATATGAAAAAAACCCATATCATATTATCTTTCTCATACATCTATTTTTTAATAGAGTTATTTTGAAACCAGTCGTACATTGAAATGACATCATAATTTAGGGGTACGATATGGATTTCCCAGCGGGATGACATGGATATCATTCCGCTGCGATAATATGGCATGTTCACTTCCGGGCATATGGGCAAAACTACCTTTATCAATGCTAAACATATGATAAATGCTTCTATCGCTTTTAGTTAATCATGTTTATCTGGACCAGAATCCAATTTAGCTTTTTATATTCAATAATCCGATATTTATATAAAAAATCAGGTTGACTGTATTCAATTTTCTATATTACATGTAATAATATTCCATTTCTTCTTATTTACATTCATTACCAAGCTGCTTGCATTCAAATTCAACTTATTTGTATTCAGTATTTCGTAATGCATCAATATTTACCGTACATTATCTCAGAACATATATCACATGTACAGTGTATATAACATGTATAATGGAAACATATTTGTTCGCAACACGACGAAGACTTGGAGAGAGAACGATTTTGTAGCCATGTTGCTATTAATGGCTACATCGCACAAAACGCCACACGATAGTACTTGAATTCTCTCTAAGTCGGAGACAATTAGACTCAGAACCCTTGATAGAGTGTTCGAGGCACAGCTACACTCAGAAATTAAAATTAAAGTAGTCTCTTTTGTAAATTGTTGTGCATATTTTGCAGTCTTAAGTTGTAATGCTAATATGTTAAATTGGATTGTATTTGTTATGAATTTTGGCTTTAATAAATTGTATCCCATTTGCGTAGATATATGGCATGTTTCCGAAACTCAGTGTTATATTAGAAGTAAGTGCATTCATAGTGAAGATACCTACAGTTATTGTTAAAAACATTTATTAAATTGTTAAGAATTATAATTAGATATCTTTTTATGACTTAAAATGCTTTAAAAGTGCTAAAACAAACACAATTTGAACCAGAAGATTCTAAAGACCATTTTATCAGAGGTAAGTTTTTCTATGACCAGGAGGAAGAGTAGTTTCTCCCATGGGTGTGCGTATTTTCATACCGTTCAGCCCATTGAATAAAAATAATTTAATGCTCTAGAGCAATTAAAAAGTCTTGTGCGGAAACGGAATTTTATTGGTCGTCCTAAAGGTCGCGACCTCGCACTAAACAAATCGTCAAGCGATATCCGGTCGAGCGAAAACGATAACAAAAACAAATGTCGGGGTACAATTAGGGATGACCTAGATTCTTTGGTACAAGCGTATTGGGAGAAACAAATTCTACTTCAATTTCTCATGAATTGCAAGATTTCTACACTCTCGAGAGTTAAAATTAATATTTAACATGCTCGCCAAGGCTCGCATGTTAAAATCTTAATTTTAACTCTCTCTTCTCGAGTGTAGAAATCTTGTAATTCACTCGAAACTGAAATAGAATCTATATTTAAAAGTCGTACTTTTAAATTATCCAAAACAAGCATACATCATATTTCGCGTTAGAATCAACAATATATTGCAATTGATAGACCCATTGTAGATGGGATGCACAAAAAAAATTTGTAAAATTTTGCTTGGGATTAAAACATGTGCTAGTAATCTTGACGTTAGAGCAGAACTGGGTAGATATTCAATTGATTATTTTATTAAAGCACAATTTCTTTTATATTTTAACACAGAAACCAATCAAAATATTAGAGAATGTTATGATGTGTCTAAAATGCTTTAAATCGTAATAGAAATTTTTAATCACTGTGAAAATGTCAATCGGTAAATGAAAATTAACGAAAATGCTTTTTGTAAGATATATATATTATAGAATGGAGAATTTTTTTGGATAAACAATATGAAGGAAAAATTAAGACTTTAGACGAAAAATAGTAAGCGGCTTCAGGTATTTAAAAAGATGATACTGGATAATAATTTTGAAAATTATTTGTACTGTCTTGACCCAGAAATTTGTAAATTTAGAATAATCATGATAATAGGAATAAACGACCGTGTAGGTAGATATACGAAATTTCCACGATTTTATTGTTTCTCTAAGTATTGTGTATTTTCTGTTTTGTGTCATAGCTCATTGGCTTTTTATGGGTGTAAAAGTAGCTAATAAAATTATGAATTTGAATTAAGATAAAGGATTTAATCAGAAAGGGGAAAATCCAAAGAAAAGAACAATTTGTTAGTTCAATTATACACGAAACGCATAATATACTACAAAGTTATATTACTATAAGAAAATTGATTACATTTATTATAATAAAAGAAAAACGTTACCTGTTACAATGACATTGAGTGCTCCGGAAAGGTAATCATGTACCAAGAGTATACAATGGAAACGGGATTTTGAAAAGGGTTATAACAACTAATCAAGAACTATTCGCTATATAAAAAATCCAAAGCAATGTCTACATGTTATCTATACATTCTAGCAATAGTCTCTGAAAATTAGTTATTTCATCCAAAATGCCATGCTCTAATAATAAATTATTAAAATGAATGAAAACTAAGGAGTATCTCCCTCGTACAAAGCTCTGTCCTTAGATGGTTTTGGCTTTACCCATTTTGGTCATTTTTTGATTTTTGAATTTGCTCTTGGATTGTTGTTTTGGTTTTCAACATTTTAGGCCTTGAGCACAAATGGTGAGCCGTAAATCGACGAAATGTGCACATCTTTTGCATCAGAATTGGTATCAAGAATTTTTATTTTTCTAATTTATCTATAATTGCATGTCTAAACACTAATCCAACACTGTTAAAATCATATTTTAATACTGTCAAATTTTTGTCCGCCTACGGACGGTCTCGAACTCACACCTTTGTTAGCACCTATTCGCCTAGCACCACGTCCAGCGCACTAGACCACTTTGCCACAAGCATGTTTACAGTACAGACAAAACACATAGAAATAAAGCAATACAAATACCAGAATTAAAGTCACTTTATAACTGACTTAGATAATACATAGTTGCAGGAATTTCAAAAAATAATAAGTAATAATAAGTAATTTAATTTCACGTAACTTAATATTTTACGGAAAAGGTAATTAAAATTATCTCATTTGTTATTGCATTTTTTGACCATATATGGCGACCAGGATATTGTTTATTTTTATTCCATTGGAAGGATCTCGAGTATAAAACAGAAGAGCGAAGACAAACAAGGCAAACTGCACAAATCGCTTCGTAAAGGTAAGTTAAATGATTATACACACAAATTGGTCAATTTTTCCATTGGAATTTGTTTTGCATTTTCTAAGCTAAATGGATAATTTGTTTGACATTAGTTAGACATCCATTCGATATTTTACTTTTTCGAAATTGGTTACTTGCATTTTTTGGCAGACATTCGTTTGGCACACATTACTTTTAATTAATATGTAGCAAACACGCTGGCCTCTTTAGAAGTATCATCTAGCGTAGCAATATTCCGATTGACGATAATTTTAGTTTTTAGAAGTAAAATTTGTACCTGGGAAATATATTTAATTCTTTTTTTGTTTTGTTACTGAGATTGATTCGCAGATGCAAAACGCATTTAAACCCAAAATGGAACAGTGTGGCTTTAAATTAAAACACCAAATTAATTTTTAGTTTCTTTGGATTTTTGCGAGCGAGCGAAATTTTAATTAATTTTTTTTCTTGGGTACTACTTTTTTTCGGGCGAGGATCAAATTTACGTGTGGTACACATTTTTTTTGTCATCAAAAATGGTATCTTACCAACATACTTTGCTTTAAAACCATAAAAATCTAGACTGGTACCCACCACTGATGATCGTGAAATAAACAGCATTTTTTACAACTTATTTTCTGTATTTCAGTCTCCAGCAGTATGAGATATACGGTGTTTGTGTGCATTTTATTGGTTTGTCTTTTTGGTAAGTCAGCTTAAAATGGTTTGCTAGGTGTTTGATCTAAAATAATAAAATGTTTCGGAGTTTAATGTGCCGTCCATTTTGCTGAACTAGTATATATTATTGTTTAGGGGCCAGCCAAAGCCCGCCTCCGTATGCGGGATTTTCTCGCTGCGATGAAGGTCCATTGGTAGCCTTGAGCTGTTTTCTGCTCTTTAAGTCGGGTTTGACACATTCCCCGTTTCCATTCTCTATTCTAAAAGAAAAATCCAGTGCAAGGGAATGATATACAGTGTTACTTTTATATCTCAATTCCAGTAATTAATTCACGATATATTATGATTTTTATAAATTATTTACTTAATAGCAAAAATATTGCCGTGAATTAATAAATACATATAAATAAGGTTACAATTTTGTTTAATCCCCCTCCCCCCAAAAAACCACTCTTTTTCCCAATTTCCAAGAGCGTGTCACCCCACTGAATTAAGTTAATTCAGTAATTTATCACACATTGCAAGGACGCCAAATGAGATAAATATAGACCCACCATTATTTTCAAGCTATGCAAAAATGAATATACCAAATTTACCACCTTTTCTAACTGAATTTTAAACAGCAGCGATATTCTTAAGTTATACATGTTATCTGTAAAAGCAATGACTCAAGTAATATCAAAATACATGTAAAACCAAGTGTAATATATAGCGTATGGCATAACAATAGAAGCAATCTAATTAAAAACCGATCTCTCATCGCTCCCGTTTTCTGATATGTCGCGTGGAAGATCTAACGAAACCCGCTTTGAGGTCACATGTGAGTGACCTCGTAGGTGTGTCCTGTTCGACCAATGAAATTGCGGCTTAGGCGATCTTGTAAGTTGATCGTGTGGTAACATGGGTAAAGGGATGTAACTCATTTTATTAACGAAGAAATCGTCAGTCCCCAGAATTCATAAACTTTTTTGATTGGCTTATTGATAGGAAGTCAACTCATTTGCATATCATTATAAATTCATAAGTTCCAGTTCACTCACATGTGACCTCAAAGCGGGTTTCGATAGATCTCCCACGCGACATATCAGAAAACGGGAGGGATGAGAGATCGGTTTTTAATAAGATTGCAATAGAAGTATAGAAACTATTTTAATTTCAGGTCTACTTATCGAAGAGACGGAATGTAGAATAAAATTATGCAAATGGGGAGGTTGTCCTCTAAAAAGTGCGTGCAATTTCTGCTGTGACAGACTGAAAGGGGGTTGCACAGGAGGAAAATGCGTGAGAAGGAAGAAGAGTTCGCTTCTCAAATTAAAATGTGTTTGTGACTGCCCATAATGGTAAATATTTGTATTTATTTAATTTATTTGCCGTGGATTGTAGAAGTGGAGTGTCATTTGAATTGGAATCTAACTTTTATTCCAACTGGCTAGTTAAATTAATAGTGACGCTTCTGGGCATTTTACCGATAAGATTTCTGAAAAAGACTTGGAAGAGTCGTTGAATAAAAATATATATTAGATTGAACTGGCTTGGATGAAATATTTTATCTTATTGTTTTACTCGTTTCAGATGCAAAAAGAAAAGGTGTATTGACAAGGAAAAGAAAAACATATACACATATAGAAAAAGTAAATTGAAAAGATGTAAATTTATAATTAGAAAAAAAATAAATTCATTACTGCACCATCCGTCTTCTTACTGATGAAAAAATGTCTTGTTATGACGGGAGGGAGGGGGTTGCGTCGATGTACTTGAAACCCCTATCTGAAATTATCCACGTTATATTGAATTTGTGACCCGAAAATATCGAGGAAAGCTAAATTTACATATCCGAAATAATCCAAATATAATATAGGCAGTTATCATGATGAGACATATTTATACATTTAACATTTGGATTTATATATTGAAACATTTGTTATGATATCAAAGAAAAAATGGATGGAACTGAATTGTCCTCAGTGATTTATAGAAATCTGCATAAATTTTTAAAATCCTGACCGGAATTCTCCAGAGTTTCAAAAAATCCCTACCCGAAATCTCCGCCGGTTTTTTAAAATCTTGACCCGTATCTAAATATCATTGAGTTACGCTAGTCTGGTTTCAATTTTCGATTCAGAGGTATATTAAACAAAGCCATTAAAAAGACTTTTGATGCGTTTTGCTGAATTTTTTTTCCCAGTACCACAGTTAAGATCCCCGGCATAATAATAATAAAAAAAAATTCACAAACATTTCGCTTCAACTGCAACATGGTTTGCTCTTTTATGTATCTCAAGTAATGGCAGCCGAATTGGTTAAAGGTCCGGGCCTCATGGGAAATTATATTGAGGGAGGGGGTGGGCATGTAAGGACCATTTTAACAAATTAAGTCTTTATCGCTCATTGGCAGATTTTGTCAGATTTTCCGTTTTGTTAGTATTGGTCGTTTTTTTAGTATTGGTGACCACATTGTCTGGACAACAGATACGATTTTGAAAGGGACATATATACTTCATAACCATTTTCAACAGTAACAAACTTTGAGTGTTGAGGTCTCACAAAACATGTTTAACACCGCCACACTTTTGCGCCTGTCCCAAGTCCGGAACCTGTGGCCTTTGTTAGTCTTGTGTGTTTTTTTTTTAATTTTTTGTTCCTTTTTTATGTTTTGGAGTGTGCCGTCCAGTTTGCTGAACTAGTATACATTATTGTTTAGGGGCCATCTGAAGTCCGCCTCCGGGTGTGGGATTTGCTCACTGCGTTAAAGGCCCATTGGTAGCTTTGAGTTGGTTTCTGCTCTTTGGTCGGGTTGTTGTCTCTTTGACACATTCCCCGTTCTATTTTGACCTCAAACAGCCAAATCTTTCTTGTTTAATCTTGACTGTCCCGAGTTTCACAATTCTTTGAAATTCCAAACAGAATTAAGGTAACAAAACCAAAATAAGATATATTTTGCCTTGTATAGTCAGTCAAAACTGTTTTAGACAAATTAATAAAGTTATGATGAATTATGTAATGTTCAACTTCACATTTGCCGTAGTGACCAATGACTGCAAGACTACATGTCTTGATTTGATCTTAGCTACATGTATTTGAAATTATGCTGATGCATAACATAAAAAAAGAAAAAGAAGCAGAAAGTTTGTTTAAATCGAAATAGGGGTTGCTAGTATTTGGTCGCATTTGCTCAAATAATGTTCAGAGAAGATTGAAAGATTTGTTATTTTTACTATTTTTTGTTGTTGAATTTTTTGATAGAATTTTTTAGTAATGTCAAATTTTTGTTGAAGGTCGGGTTGAAAGAGGACCACCCGACAATCATTCCACTAAAGATTATTAAAAAAAGTTACGACCAGACAACCTCATGCCCACATACATGACACACTGTCCCTATTGTCATTTTAAATTATTGTATTACAAGTCTTGGCCATTGCTGATAGGACATGGTTGGGAGAAATAAAATATTCAGTCCATGAAAACTGGTGCAATTACAATGTTTATTCTTTATCTAAACCGGGGTGTCAGTTACTCCTGATTATTTAATTTTTCATTATCACAAATTTTAGTATGAGTGACACACCTAATTTTTCCACACGTATAAACACCAGAAATTCCACGGTGATATCAACCAATAGGCAGATATCCCTAATGACTGCTATACATAGCATCTTGTTGAGTCACCACGATACTAAGCCTTTCGAAATAAAAAACACACTCCATATATACATAAACAACACTGAGAAACGTACAACCACTAACAAAGGCTCCTGACTTATGTTAAACTAATGATTGCTCGTTGTTAAATGACAGTTAACTCATGATGTTGAGCCCCAAATCAAACGAAAAGGCTTTGGACCTTAGAGCTTAGAGCTTACTCAAAAACATTTTAAACAGGTCCAAAATTTAAGATCAATAACAGGAAGTAAATGTGCAACATGTACTTGATTTTCTTACAATTCTGGAAATAATTCTTTTAAAATGAATAAACTAAATAAAAAAAATAATTCCAGGAACTGAGGTGTCCAAGCAGTTATAGAGTATTAGAGCTTTTTCTTTATTCTTTTCATTTGGTATTTTTTCAGTCAGTATTTCTCAAATTCTGTATCCATTCTTATATATCATTCTTTATATGGTAGGAAAGTATGATTTTATGCCACTGTCCTATATACAATAATTTATTATGTAATCTATAAACCCTAACCGCAACTTCGTTGAATTGTGTAGGGATAGGATACATTATTCGGAGAAAATGACTGTCATGACTGTAGCATTCCGTATTTTAGTTCATTTGTTCCGTTTGTTATAGCCTATGGGAAAACGTTCCAAGGCTACTACCGATGTTGACGACAAAGGCCCACTAAATGAGAAAATACGTACTGGATGACTACGTTATAAAACTTGAGAAATATGTACAGTTTGCTGTTCATAAACAGCTTGAGGCTTTCATTTTAAACATTTTGACTTATGTATATGTTCACTAATGGATGAAAAAGAAAAGAAAACACTTAATTTAATAATAGTAAGACAGGTTTCACCTATAATGTACAAGAGAAAAGGGTTTTCTCCTCGGGAAATAACCGTTCTACACAAGTAACCGGCCGTAACCAAGTAAGTTCAAAGGTCAACGGCGATCACATGTATGGAAAGAACTCAGTTAATGTATAATTAAATGCCATCTATTATTAATTATATTTTGCATCCATATATAATTGCATTTTTATGTCATTGTCAGTGAAATAAGAAACCGATAATTTGTTACTTCAGCAGATAAAAATGGAACACATGTACATGATGTAATAAAATAATAAGATATCTCTTTTCATAATTACCATATTTACATGTGAAAACTTGAACAATTTCTTTGAAAAAATATTTATTCGTAACATGTTTGTTGATTACCACTCCGGCGTCAACCGTACACCGAGATTTTTTGTGTACTGAACTTCTTATTGTGACATTTAGATTAAGAACTACAATAAAAGGACGTTTCTTTTTCTAAACGCTTGTCCCGTGTTTGTGGAGATTTTCGTCGAGGACTTATCTACCGTACTTCAAATTATACCAATCTAATTGAAATTATAAACGACCGATCTGCTATTTCACTTCTTTAAGGTTTTATCAGGCCCAATTTAAAGCAGGGATCTTCAAATCAAATTAGTCGGTACATGTGCTTCAAATGAAATCAGTCGATATGAAGAAACCAGCTTTTGGGCGTCTTTAGCTCAATGCGCCCAATTCACAACGGTTACGGCTGTTTGGGCTTATCCGATTTTCCAGCTGCCTCGGGTGAAAAAAATTGTAGAGTTAACGTTTTGGATGGATGGATCGATGAATTATTGTTTAACTTCCAGTAACAACCAGGTGAATATCAGGACGAGAACAAGTTGATATGATAATGAATATCATCCCTGTTTTGTACTAGACCGACACGCTAAGTCGGATTTTTAATGTGCTAGCTCACGAGGTAACTGTCCGCAGGACTCCGAGCCGACAGTCTTCGCTCTTACTCCTAGATGCCGGGTGCTCGGCGGAGAAGCAGCAAATACCAATTTTAATGTCTTTGGTTTGACCCGGCCGGGGATCGAACCCGCGACCTTCCGCACTCGGGGCGAGCACGCTACCACGAGACCACCGAGTCGGTCCGTTTTGGATGGCATTGCGACTGTAATTGTCATGTTTGATAAATCTAAACCGCCGGTGTGTCGACTAGATACATTGTATTTAGTTAAATTTAGTTTAGTTTTCCGGTGGTAAAATATAAAGTTCCTTGATGATCTTTTGGCCTTTATCACGTGTATCATGTAAATACAAATAATATTACCGGATTTCAAAAAATAAACTTAATTATCATAAAAACAAAATCTTGTAAAGTTTAAGGAAAACACCATATTCTTTTGAATTGTTAAGATAACGTAAGGTTGATACGGATGTAAGATGGTTAATTTGTTATAACTGTAAATCGCAAAAAAGGGATGTACATGTTATAACGCAGTCGCCGGAGTCAGGTGATCAACATAATTTCATCTATTTCTAACGGTAAGGTGTATACTCTTTTTTTTTTGTTTTGTATTGCAATCGTAATTTGTATTTATAATTTTTTTTTATATTACCACGGAGTAGATACATATGTACTTCGGTCGGTGGACTCCAAGTCATCGAGGACATACCAACGGTCCAATTGCTAGCCCAAAATTTATACTTAAATTTACTGTTTCAAAATTTTCTGAAAACTAAGGAGTATCTCCCTTGTGCACAGCTCTGTCCTTAGATGGTCATGACTTTACCCTTTCGTTATATTTTGACATATTTTCATATACCATGATGATCAGAAATAACGTAAAACTAAGAAAAAATATGAATAAACATACTATTAGATTAAAATGAAAATAAAAATAAATGACGTAAAATTAAAGAGAAAAAATACAAACATAACACACAAAAATAAATAATCAAAAGAAAAAAAGCCAGACAATAATTATGGATCAGATTTTCTACATGCATGTGTGCTACTTTGTACTTTTCTCTCCATTACAGGGTAGTGGAACATGGGGTGCACTGTAGTTGGCTATATTTGCTTGGTCTGTTTGTCAGGTAAGGTATCATTTATACTCGGTTAGGGAGCATCCGTTTGATTTTTATGGGGGGGGGGGGGATGTTGGGCTAGGATCAAATTTTAAATAAAAAGTCAGGGTCAGGATTTTGGCAAAATAAAAAGATATGGTCTGTATATCAGGTAAGGTATCATTTATACTCGGTTTAGGGAGCATCCATTTGATTTTTATAAGACATGGTCACTATAGGTTTGATAAAAATGGAGGACCTGTTTTAAGCAGGAAATTTTTGGGTTTAAGTGAAAATAATAAAAAATCCAGGACCAAAATTTCGACGACAAAAATAGGCGGGATCAAAAATTTGATCATAACCCCCCCCCCCCCCCCCCCCCCCCACTTTCCCCCATTATAAACAAATGGTTGCTCCATTAGTCACAACATTATACATGTTTATGTCCATGTTTTTATTAGTTAAGCTTTAATTTCTAGGGTAGCATAGTATAACACATAAATAAGGCAATCTGCAAGGTAGTAAATAGAAACTGATCCACGACATTCCGTTATAAACCTTCTCGGAACAATCAGAAAACAACAACTTAATGTAACCATGGTAACGTCATTCACTAGTGGATTTTCCATAGTGAAAATCGAAAAAAAAAACGAATAATGTCACTGTTTGTATTTTGGTCTAAGTTTTTGAACCTAGATTGTTTTAAAATTATTTCCTTGTCTCCCTAAAAAATCGTACATTTGTTCCCTACCCCTAGCAGAGCTAATTTGCATTTCAGCTTTGTTGATACAAGATGTAGAATCAGTAAAAAATGTGTGTACTTGGGGAGGTTGTCCATCAAAAAAGTTGTGTAACTTGTGTTGTAACCGACTGAATAAAGGATGCACCGCAGCAGCATGTGTACACAGAGCGAAATCGTCCGTCCATAAACTCAAGTGTGAATGTGATTGTCCATGAGAAGGTAAATATGATTATATAATAAGATTTTAAAGCCTTTTTTCTCATTTTTATGTAAAATAGAGAAAAAAAGAATATGTAATAAAATTATAGGTAAAATTACCCACCGCTAAAATCGATATTGATACACCATTTGATTAGGTCAACGTTTTTGGTTATGATTTTGGCTTTTAATAGTCTACACCTTGTAAATGGACGAATTTCAAACCTGCACTCCGTGTACATCAATCTTGTTTTATTTATCATGAAACTAGTTCTCGCCACGATATGACCATTTGCGTCGAAGTGGCGTAAAGCAATAATCATTCAAGCAATCAATCAATCCATGTACATCAAACTGTTATACAATATATATATTACCATTGAGTTGATACCTATGCTGACATTAAGAAATAGTAGAAAAAAGAACAAAAAGAACAAAAATACATGGCTCTGCCCTTATTTGATTTTAGCTTTATCCATATGGTTGTTTTTGGCAATTGAATTTGCTCCTCAGTATTTAGTGTTATCATTTCAGCTTTCGACATTTTAAACTTTGAGCACAACTGACGAGTCGTAAATGGACAAAATGTGCACATCTTGTGCATCAAAATTTCTTTCATAGAATCTATTGTGATGGTTGTCCAATTTTGTAATAATGTACCCAAGGAATGAGCAAAAAGTCTGGGCAAAAAGTATTGTACAGGACGCAAGACATTTTAGCGGTTTTTCTAAAGGTGTGAATGGACATAAGTGGAAATTTTAGCGGAAGAAAAAATGTTTACCGGTATAAATTCAATAGACATTTTACCGAAACTTTTTTACATGTAACTTTTATTTATTGGTTTTATTTATTTGGCAAATACTTCATGTGAGTTGCCCCAGAACACATAGTTTGATGAAGAACACAAGAAATGTTCAGCATCAGTGACATTAATAGAGACAATTATGTCTTCAGTAGATTGATTGATTGATTGATTGAATAGAGTTTAACGCCGTGTGGGCGACATTTAAGCCATAACACGGCGAGATCTGATTAAATTAAGTTTGCTTAAAACAAATATATATAAAACAAACAGAATATTTACAGATAATACGTTATGAAATAATAAAACATTAAAACAAATATGAGAAAAACTTCCCATATATATATCACAGACGAACTTTGCAAAACTATATCACAGATACGCTATTTAATATCATAACAAAAGTCTAAATCATATAAACAAATTTAAAATTATAGATCAGGACTCTTCAGTAGATCCAAATACCAAAATTATAAACAAATTAAATAGCATGCTACGCAAGATACAACCTAGTTTCCCAAAACACAGTTCTAATTGTATCACTGACAGTGAGTTTTAAAATATAACTTTCATGGAATTTATTTATTTATTTTTATTTACTAGCAAATTTACCAGTTTCACCACCATGTATATATATTTAATTTTTTTAATCTTTTTATTTTTTTACAGAACTTTAGAGTGAGGATTGGGTATTGGAAAAAAGAAACAAACTAAATTATTACCATACTTGTCATTTTTTGGATGTATTTGTTTTTAAAAATTATCTCCTAAAATGTTCTTTGATTCTGTTAGTATCACATACACACTTTGGCTAGAACCATAGCACATTGCCGAAATAGGATACACTAGAGCCTTATATTACTACCAGAGAAGGCCACGTTGTTGTACATTTTGTGCTTCATTGCCTTGGGTTAAGTTTCACGGCCAAGTTTAGTGTAACTTGGTAAGGAGATAATCTGGGACCTGATATTGTATTACCGGAAGTAGATATTTTGACATACATTTCTTTATTCATTGGCTTAGGTTACATTTTAGTTCTAAGGTACTCTCGTATGAGAACTATAGTTTCATGTAGCTTGGTATGGAATTACATCTGGGGGTCTCTCCACATTCAGTCCAAAGTACATGTAGGTCATTCCATAAACCCAGATTGATTCTGTTGTGTATTCAAACCTTCATTTGATATTTCATACTAGAAAAACTCAATAATTGTGAGGAAATGAAATACAACAGCCATGAAGAATTTTTCCAGGTAGCAAGGTTAAGTGATGCATTTGCTTTGGGCATGCCGGATACGCAGCCCTTTACACCGTGAAATTCTAGTGTACAACATGCACAAGTGAGACACATTAATCTTGTTATATCAGCAGTTAATACTTTTCCAAACACACACATAAATGTGTAGAAATAAGCCTGAGTGTAATAAATTTAGTGGACGTACACCGAATCTTATGTACAGAGAAGGCAATCATAGATACAATACTGGGTTCACGTGAATTGTCAGTTTGCTGATAAAAAAAACCAATTTTTTCCTTGAGTAATTTCAACATACATATATGAGAGTGCAATATAAAAATGAGATACATGTATTACAAAAGCAAATTTACTCCGCAAAAGAATATTGCCTCCATCATACTAAAATTATATTCAAATGAACTATTCACAATATTCGTTCGTAAAATTTCAAAATTTCTCAATATCGTCAAAATCATGAAAATGTTGTTTTTTCAATTTTCTTTGATTAAATTTGTTTTAACGTTATGTTTCATTGTCATGTATATACCTGTTTGACGGAAGGTTGAGCTGAGGAAGGCTTCTTGATTGAAAACAGACAGTGCATACATGTATTGTGTATTATAAGAATTAAGGATTGTCAATTCAGTCAATACATTATATATAGACCTCATTAAAAGTCAATAATTGATAAATATGTACTGTCTATTTACCTGTTTCATGTTTCTAGCATTCTATTTTCAAATCAATGAGATCGATTTTTGTGCAGTTCAAACACTTCTTTACTTTTGGTAAGTGACCAATTAAAGACACAGAACTACAACTTTATTTTGTATCAATATGCAATAGTGACCTGCACTAAAGTTAATAAGTTTACACAAGTAATTAAGAAAATAAATTGTATAGGTAGATTTTATATCAAAACAGTTAATCGTAGTGTCCAGCACTGTGTCAATGAGGGTTAACTTAAAAAACATATAACAGATAAAAAGTACATAGAAAAACGTTTGACACAAAGTGAATCAAAGTTCTAAAAACATTAAAAATGCAACAACGTTTGTTTAGATTAATGATATTTACATGTAAATCAATTACTTGTACGAACGTATGTAGTATCTATGTCCCTAGCAAAACTCGAGAATTTCCTTCACATAAGAACCAATGGTTAACTAATTCTCCTATTCTTGACGTGTTTAATCGGTGGGATAAATATTATATTTTTAACCACTTCCCGGTGATTAAATTTCTGCATGGGAATTCCCGCCGTTTTCCTTACGTTTATTGGAAAGATAAACTAGAGAAGTTCCGAAATGGCGTTCATGTAAACAAAATGCGTAGCAACGGCATTTTCTTGGCGTTTTTGTTGAAAATCATACGAGAAACAGATTATCCTTCAATTCACTCGTGAGTTATAGAATGACTCCACCCTGGATAGTTAAATTTTAGATTTTAACACGGTCGCTAAGCTCGCTTGTTGAAAATAAAAATAATAACTATCTCGGGTGTAGAAATTCCCTAACTCACTCGTACCTGAAGAAAAATCTATATTTCATGCATTTAGAGATACAAATTAATCAACAAAAGTTACAAAAGAATATTTAAGAAAACACAATATTTGAGAATTTTCATACATATATGGAGCTTTTAAGAGATTTTAAAATTCAGTCTGACATTTTATCTGAATAAGGTACCATTCGAATGCATAATTCTAAAATTAATGCCAAAATGTAATATTCTTCAGATCGTGACTAGTACTACTACCGAAATGAAACCGTTAACAGAGATAAGACTGTAAAAGCATGTAAAACAATTTTAACTTGAAATTCAATAACATGTACAATGCGGCGTAGGTTTCTTAAAACGTCAGTGCTTGAGTAATTAGTTTTCAGACTTTTAACTGTTTCAAATTTTAGAACATACCACTGTCTTTATTTCTACAATAACCATGCACGATTTGCTGATATTTGATTATTGAATGCAAGTTACTACGCGCTAGTAAAATTCAACCGCCCACTGTTCGTACTATCCCCAAATAGTTCATCATCAAATACATAAATTAAGAAACATGCGAGTACCATCATACCACAAATCAGTATTGCCCAATATGGGGCTCTGTTGGAGATGAAAATAACACAAAATATCGTTGCATCAATTAGCCAAACTCCAGAAAGGAGATATATGATATACTCAGGAATTTTCCACAACTTCTCCGTTCCCCAGACGTTCAACTCTACTGATCTCAAATGAAGAAAGAATACCAGGAATGCACCAGTACCTGCCAACACGATCATGTTTATTATCAGAACTATGTGGGCTGGCGTGATACCGCGCAATTTTTTGCGTAGTTCGTCTGCTATTTTAATCAGACCATCTGCAATCCTTCCTTGGTTTATATATGATCTAAATGTGGATTCTATGTCGGAGACGACACTGTCGGTTACCAAAGACGAGGCTTTATATCCAACTGATATGTGAATCTGTAAAAATTTAAAGTCATATGTCATAATGGTAGAATTGAAGATATCTTAATTACATATTCAACATTCTTCGATCGTGGTCGGGCCCTCGAGGGCCAATTGGTCAAGGTAGTTCGTCATGACTACTTATGATCACTAGCCTGCCAACACCGAGGCTGTGAGTTCGAATCTCACCTGTGGTGGGGTGTGTTCGACTGCGATCTTAATTGACAAGGATTGCCAATTTTCCTACGAAGGTCGGTGGTTCTCCCCGGGTACTCCGACTTCCTCCACCAATAAAAACTGGCCACCGCGAAAGAGCCAAATGTGCTGAAAACGGCGTAAAACACCAAGTGCTAATTCACTAAACTACTCGATCATAGTCTACTCTTACAAATCAAAACACAATCTAATCAGATTGGCATATAACTTAACAATTTTAGTATTTATAACAAATATATCAGCACTTAAATCAAAGAAATGTTTTGGAATCTAAGATGGTGAACCTCCTTTTCTTAAACATTTGTCACGTACATGCAATTATTTTAAGTCAATACACTGACTTAATATCTCATCTTACCTATTCAGAATGTTATATAATATTTCATATCTACCAAAGAGCTTTTAAATTAGATTAGTTTATAGGATATGTTAAAAATATAATAAACAGCTGCTCCCGTCCCCAGCACCAAAAAGTATACAGACCCTCAGACCAGCATTTGTAAGAATGTGTTAAAGTTTGGAGAACATCGTTCAAGGCGTACTGGAATTAGTGCGAGATATGTAAAAAATTGCTTATATTTGGACAATCTAAGTCCCATAACTCTGGAACGACAAAAGTGAAAATCGTCAAAAGTATACAGACCCTCAGACTACCATATGTGATAAGTTTGAAGAAAATCGGTAAAGGGTACTCGATCGAGGGCGCGACATGTATATGCCGGACAGAGGAACAACGGTATACCTTGAAAAAAAAACCATATCATATTCTGTTTTGGTTAAGTTCTTTAGTAACCATCGAAGACTATATGCGATTGATAAAGGGTTGCAGAATACTTGCCCTTAGCTAAATATCTAGGAACGTGGAACAAGCGTACGATATTGGTTTTGGATATCATCCCGGCTACTTTTTTCAGTTAGCATAAGACACTGAATAACTACATGTCTTACAATAAATATATATATAGTAAACATCAATATGCGGAAAATATACCTACAACAATCATGACAATATACACAATATGACAAAGGGGAATGTCTACTGATCAATACCATAAGAAAATGCGAAATTGTGAAAACAACAACTCGGAAAACAAATACAGTCAAACCTGTTTATAAAGGGCACCGAGAGATCAGACAAAAGTGCCCTTTATGAGCAGGTACCCTCTATATAGAGGTTGATTTTACAAGCTTTGTTCATGAATGGGACTTTTTTTACTGTGCCCTTTATAGACAGCGATTTGCTATATAGAGGTGCCCTTTAAAGCAGGTTTGACTGTACTTCAAAGATTTCATCAAAAGAATAAAAGGAATTACCCTGACAAGTAGTGAACTCTCTTCTATTTCCCGACAAGACTTATTTCCCATTTTATAGTCTTCTACTAATGACTATATTCTAATTTAATGGATGACTTGTTATCCCCGCACTTTCGAAGAAAGTTCGGGGATATAGCGATTGTATCCGTCCGTCCGTCACACTTTCATGTGACATCAACTCCTCCTTCACTTTTGGGTTTAGGAATTTAATTTCTATATAGAATGGTTGATGCGCAATAAGGGTTTAGAATTTTGATTTTCTAAACAAGGGGCCCACATGGGTTGAACTTCGAAAATTTTAAATTCAAGCTCGTGACCTAAACTCGTCTTTCATTTTTTAATTTATGCATTTTATTTCTATACAGTATTGTCATGTACAATATGCGGATGCACAATAAGGTTTTAGAATTTTGGTTTTCTAAAATTGGGGACCAAAGGGGTTGAATATCGGAAAAATGTCAATTTAAGCTTGTGACCTAAACTCCTCTTTCATTTTACCATTTATGCCTTGTATTTCTATACAGTATTGTCATGCACCATATGCAGATGCGCAATAAGGTTTTAGAATTTTGATTTTATAAAAAAGGGGCCCATATGGGTCGAATTTTGAAAAATTATCAATTTAAGCTTGTGACATAAACTTGTCTTTTGTTTTTCAATTTATGCATTTTATTTCTATACAGTATTGTCAAACACCACATGCAGATGCGCAATAAGGTTTTAGAATTTTCTAAAATTCGACTCCACGTGGGTCGAAATTTGAAATTTTTAATTTAAGCTTGTGACCTTAACTTCTCTTTCGGTTTGCTTATATATAGTATTGTTCTACAATATATTTTGTTGTACAATAAGGATTTAGAATATCGATTTTTAAACAGGGGGCTCACTCAGGCCAAATTTAAAAAAATTGTCATTTTAGCTTGATCAAACTTAACACATTATCATTAACTAAGGTTTTTTTTCATTTTTCATTAGGTTTATTGATTTAATTTCTTTATAGAATGAAGACATACTATTGTTGGATGGGAATCAGGTATTATATTTTTGTCTATAGGAAAGTGGCCCAACTACTTACAGGGGGTGCGAGGATCACTGTCGATCTCGACAGTCCAGATTTCTAGTTCTTTCAGCATTTACTGATTTTGAAGAAAAAAAAATATTTTAAAGTGCTCGCATGACCATAACTGATTTAACCATTCGACGTTTCACTATGTAAAAGTATATACTTAGACATGCATGGCTTAATCTTTGAGACAAGCATGACTACTGGCAGAATCAACCAGAAAGATAAAGGGATTACGTTAAGCAAAGGAAAAAGCCGCCGTACGTCCCTCTCCGAGCGAAACTTAAGATTTTGGTGTATATAAGTATTTTGTAATATTGTTTTTTTTTTTTTTTTATAAACTTCGTTTTTACTCTACACACTATTTTTTAAAAAGTTTTTATCGGATCTTTATTGCACTCTTATAGAATAGCCATACATATGACAGCTTTAAACCGTTCAAAATACATGTCATTGAAAACATTAAATACATACCATATCAAAACTTTGGGCATACAGAATAACCACATCATTCCCACAGTTGCCAAGTCCCCAACCACTGCGTAACTGGTCGGCAAAATTTTCCATGATGGATGCTAGTTCACCGGAAGTAGCGCTTCTAGCAGTTGTGTTCAGTGTTGGTTGTATTTCGCCACAATCATTTATACATCTGTATAAAAGAATCAAGTTAGTGATGTGAATGTTCCGATGCCAAGCAGAGAACGTAAATGATTGTCTTTTGTGTATGGTAATTATCAAACCAGAAACTGATCTATTGTTCCCATTTAAAATATTTAATCATGGTGATCTTTTGCGACTGATTATTTTTTTTTTTTTTAGATATTATGTACCTGTACTCTGTAACTATTTGCACCTTAGCGAGGTCAACAGTTTCTATTCTGTACTGGACATTGAACTTTGCCATTTTCTGCTTGCCCTGTTATTTTCAATTTTTGTGATTACAGTTTCTATTTTTTCTGTAATTATGTCCTTAAAATATAGTTCATCAAACTGGTATCAAAGAATATTTATTGTTTGCAAAAGTTGTCAGAATAACTCAAACGATGTGTTACTGACTTCACATACATTTAAGGCACGAACGATTAAGTCTTTTCGCGTACGTTTAAACCTTTCTTCTAACTACATTGACATTAAACCACGCCATGCAGTCAGTAAAATAAAAAAGACCATCAACTGGATTGGAACTACAATTGATTCATGTGATTGTTTGCTGAGAATAGATTCATATAAAATATAATTTCATTAAATGTTTTTGAATTCATCTCAAATATGTGTATTCGATAAATTAACCATGCCAAACATTCTTATGAAACATATTGAATATACTCACGTTGAACTGTCTTGGAGATCTGGAATGCGAATTCTATCGATTAATGCTACCGCTACTATAAAACTCTGGTCTGCACCATCTGCTCCCTGACATTGTGTGGAAGTATTAGTCTGTATCATATATAAAGCTTGGTCCACACCATCCGCTGTAACAGTAAACAATTTCAAAAATTATTGCATATTAAAAAAATATCTTGGATAAGGATCATGACAAATGTTTACCTTTTTTTAATCTTTCGCTTTTTACTAGAAATCAAAGGACAAGAAATCTGGGAACTGCAGGAATAGTTTATCCTTCAGGAGCACGTGGATTAACAATACGGTTATCTCAATAATTTTAACATTAACAAGAACAAAACTTTAACAAATTCTAGTAGTAGATTTTAAAACATTATTTTGATGTCAACCTGAATCTTTTTTAATTGATGGAGTGTGCTTAAGCCTTGCAATAGGGAGGACGAAGGGTGATTTCCCTTCATTATCTCCCAAAAGACAAACCTTCAGAAGTAATAAGATAATCAGGATCACAGACCCAGTGATATCCGGTCGTTGGCGTCAAACCACACCTGGAGTGATCAAATTTAGGGTTTGGGAATTTGCAGTGAGACCATACTTTTTCCTGCGTTACAGCGTCCACTGTGTATGTGTAGCCCTGGAAGTCCTGTGTATGATCCGTACATGTACTGTACTGAACAGTCACACAAGGAAACAAAGCAGCAAAAACAAACAACAGTATCATGTTGAATGCTACAAAGAAACAAAGAATTTTATCAGATGACAGAATATTTTTAATGTGATTTTAATTTTCAAGGAAAATATCACACCTTATAGGGTCAGGTTCTGGACTACAGTCAATGACAGGTATTTGATGACTTTTCTCTGCGTTTCAAAATTTTATCTTAACACACTTTTCAAGACTCTCACATGTGTCTCAGTGCGTTTTCTCCATTACCAGTGTAAAAAATGAAAATCTTTTGTAGTATCAATAAAGCGCACAAATTTAATATTTTGCACTGTGTGAAATTTGCTTACCCCTCCGGAGCCCCTATGTCACTCTCGGTTTTTCATAGGAGTTTACATTGCTAGTGCTTTAGTTTCTGTGCTGTCTTCTTATTCTGGTTAGTTTTTACGTTTTTTTTCTTTTAGTTATATACGTGTACTCTTGTATTCCATTCTAATGAGCTCGGGTTGCCCTTGGATTTGATTTTACTTTTCCCACTGTTTTTGTCGCTTTGTCGGGGTATTGTTTTGTCGATATTCTCTACATTTATCATGTTTACATGCATGTACATGTACATGGTGGGTTATGAATCCTTTATTCCAATAATCATAATCATTGTTTTTATGGTTCCATTTATGTACAAAAATGATCAAAAATACTTCCGTCCAATTATTTTTTAAACGAATATGTCTTTTACCCGAGATTGGTGACGAATCATATGGTAAATATAAGAGAAATATCAATAATACAAAATTGAAAGCCATCAGTAATTAATGAATATTTTGCTCAAAGTTTGTATTGTTGTAGATATAAAGATCTACAACCAAAATGAATATTTTAAAAGCAAAAACATCAATTCTTACCTGATTAATATAGAATATGTCTTAGTTCATTGACGATTTAAAAAGTTGTGTATTAGGTAAAAACTAATTAAAATTTAAATATTTCGATTTGTATGCCATGGATCTGCAAAAGAAATCCTTGGTGTAAAAATGATAATTGCATGGGCCTGACAAAGGGAAATTTAAGTAGACCACGAAAGTAAAATATCTAAACGTGTTTGAAATCGATAATTGTTACATGTGTTATAGATAAATAGTTGTAAGTTATTAAATTTAACAGGATTATGTGATCTATCGTGATTCTGATTCTTGAATTTGACATCTATTTAATTAAAAAAAAAAAATAGAATTTTGACGTATCTAAGATTCCTTTTTATGAATGAGAGTAAAGAAGAGGACGACCGTAAAACTTATTCTTCATTGAATGGCAACATATACATACATCGATTGTCAAATACCCGTTGGACGGTTACTCATTTAACTCATTCAACAATCAATGTACACAGAAGGCATTTCACTTTAATACATAAATGGGGCGGGACGGGGACACAAAGAGCAACACAGTTTGATAATAAATGTATGGACAGTTGGGTATGGACTGATAATTTGGTCTGAGATCGGTCTTTTCAGAAACAGAATGGTTTTTTATAGCATGCAAGGATAGCATGCAAGGAAAGTGGCATTTTCCAAATAAATGACAACCCTGTTCAATGTACATCATTGGTCATTAACACCTAAGTATTAGAATCTCACATGCTCATCACCCCCCTCCCTTTTCCCTCACTAGAGGATCTTCCCTTTACATGTCCAGCACATACGACACGCTCAATTGGCATCTATTTGGGTTAAACATGGATAGGATGCACGAAATCTGCATAAAATAAACTTATGTTGATATTTATTCGAACGTAAACCTGTTCCATTTTTACAGGGTCAAATTTTTACAGTGATTATATCATGTATATTGCAATCATGATATTGAAATAAATAAAGTAAAAAATATGAAATTAAAGATCTTTGATATTTACATATGTAATAGAAGTCTGGTAGTCCCAACAAAAAAGTAACTCGTGGTTTTTAATTACTAGTACCCAATCATTCTGTATAGAACCCTATTGTCCCTCTTCAAGATAAAACGCATAAATTAACTTCAACACTCAAGTAAACAAAATCGATGTCTTCTATCAATAAATTACAGTCCTGTATTGACATATAAACCTTGCATGAATAGAGTTATATTTTAATAAAAGTTATAAACCCTTTAAATGGAAACTATTTCGTTATTTATAATAGACTTGAAGTGAAATTATATTGAGAAGAAAAAATCGTAATTTAGTGTGAAAATATATAGACACATTATAGAGGCCTTGCAGTTTTTCATGAGGTTTTTGCATATGATTTAAATTAATTGCCGTACCAACGCCAATTAACCTCTTCTCAGGAGATAAAGGGATGGTAAACTAATTCGTTTTACCCACACACACGATTTTCTTCAATAAAAATAGCAGTGTGTAGATTAAGTACTTTAAAAGTTGTATATTTTCTTTAGATCCCATATCCGTGTCACTGCTAACAGCCACGTTCCAGCGGGAACATTGGTATCTTCATGATCTTCTGTCCCCTTGCGAAGCAACCGACAAAGAAAGGCTTTTGAGGATGGCATAGACTAAAGGCGTTTAGTAAACCGTAAACAGGTAAATGATACATAGGCCGAAACCGACAAATTGAAAAAAAAACAATAAAATAAAAAAGAAACAGGGGACCAAATGTTTATAAAAAGGGGTAAATTTCAACTCCCTAGAAAGGGATCCACTTAATTCAAACCATAAAAACCATTTTAAAATATGATGCTTAAACTGGCCGGGTATAAATAAATTCAAATATTTTATTGCTACATGATGCAAATTAAGACTATGAACAATCACCATGCAAGTCATTAAATACATAAATGTATTTATAATACTACATGTCCAAATAAGGTTAAAAACAGAAATACAATATTAAATATTACACCAACGATTCTACATGTATAGTTTGCAGTGATGACAAAAGATTGCTTTAGAGTTACCTCCCATTATTGGTTGTTAGTGTAAAAAATATTCGAAAGAAATTGCAGATACATGTACGAATATCCTTAATGTAATTGATATATATTACATGTATTATTCACATTTAGATTATTGTTTTATACAGATATGCATATTTTGAAGAAATCAATATTCCTTGGTGAGAAAAAAAATGCCTTTAACTGTTGTTATATAGTATAGATTATCGTTCAGGTACGAATGATTTATGACATTTCTCCACCCGAGATAGTCAAATATTTGATAGTTCGGCGAATAAATAGATTCATTCGAGGGTTTCCACGATTAACAGTTTGAAATGAAAGTGAAATATAAAGGGACTTAATTTTTTTCCTGGGAGGGGACTGGTCATTATGAACGTGATACCTACATAAATTTTTGATTCTCTTAATTGACAGTTATGCTAAATTTTTGTCCCCCTACTCAGAAAAAATTCAGACCCCCTCCCTTTCATGGAAAAGGAATTAGTCATACGCATGCATACATGTTATTCACTCATTCAAAACTCTCCAAAATGGAGATGATTTTCTATAAGAAGAGTGTGAAACTACATCCATCTGGTTGAAAAGTCTGATGAAAATTAAACAGAATCAGACACTTGTCATGCTCGTGAAGGTCCTGAAATATAAGTTATAGATCCTGAATGGAATAGAGGAATGAAATGAATGGAAATTTCAGAAGATGAGTCTGATCCGGTTGTCTTTGTAATTTTTAAGTTGTAGGTAATTAGCGATAGGTTGATTTTGTGATCTGTGAACTTGATTTTATCTGTTACATACCTTTATATATACATCGTTGTACAGAAACGGTAATGAAATAAATTGGTCCAATGAAATGTTCCTGGTAAAATATCCCTACATTTGACTGTTGTAATGCACTTCTCCTCTGAAAATATTTGATCCCCCTTCGTAACCCATTTATTTTCCTTGTGAAAAAATTGATCCCCCATACTTTTAATTCACAAAGATTTTGACCCCCCTTTATATTTACAGAAAAAATTTTGACCCCCCCCCATCCTTTCCCAGGTAAAAAATGATAAATCCCCAAGTCTCCCATTTAAATTCACTGAGGACACAATCTATCTAAAATTGAGACTTTTTTATTTAGATCATTCTTTATATATGTAATTTCAATTGTTTGATAATCATATAAATAAACTGAAAGTTCTATCAATATCATTAAATCTAAAGAAAGTTTCCATCTCATATTTTTATTCAAAATTTCCGTACATTTCTTGGGTGTTACTAAAAGGTGGAAACGGAACGGAAACGGAAACGGAATACGGAAACGGAAACGGAAAACTTCACGATTTTTATTTAAAAATATAATAATCACATTGTGACGTAATAACATGCTTCTTAACCAATAACATTGCGACACGTAGTTAACAAGCTGTCTTTTATGTCTAAATGAAAATCAGCAGCACGATTTTTTGTATGTTCCGCGCTTCATACAAAATGTGCTTCGGTCCACACTTTTACATGCCATTGAAGCTACAAAAAGATGCATTCAATTCTTAATTAATGAATGTTACATGGTTACATGTATATACTCTTAATGCTAAGAAGTCGGGTATAATCGACATAATATGGGACTTGGTTGCATTGTCTGTTGTTACGTATAATCTGCACTTTTGGTTTCTAGTAAATTTAACAGTCCTATTTATGCTGTATTGTATTGAACAACTTGAATTATCATAGATCGCTTATGCATATCTTTATACCACGTGGTCCTCTGTACTGTAATTTCATTTTTAAAGAACTGTTCCGACTTAAGCCGAAAAACTAGCTCCGCCCGCGATATCTTCTTACTACAAGCAAAGTACACGTGGTATGCTTCTAGGTATTTGTCACCGAAAGTCTTTCGATGCTTTAATATATTTTTAACAAGGATTTGGTTGCCGTGATAAATATCTGGTCTTATCTAAATCCTTTAAAGGGACTGAAGTCGAAATGTGTTAATTGAGAATCCAATAAATCATTTATATCCCCCATGGCATAACGGTCCTTAGATAATTTTAAACTAGAAGCGGTGTTAGAGTAATATATAATAAATGAAGATAATCTATTAGAACTGTCAGATGACATGTATGTTTGATAATTTTTTATCATTGTTACTCTAAAGATTTTTAAATAACCTATCATTAGAGACATTTTTTAAATAAAATTGCCCTCCAAGACAACGGTACTTCATTCTGCTCATATCTGCCATCGACCCCATATAGGCACGTGGGAAGAACAATTTAAAAAGTTCTTGCAAGGGTAAGTGTTAAATTTTTTTAAAAGTAGCGGCACATATCGACATACGAAGTTAGAACTCGATGGAAAATATACAAAACTTCCTATTATTTTTTGAAATCTAATTTATTCCAAGTTATGATCGTACAACATGGTCAGTTGTCAAATTAAAAATGTATTTCACAAGTAATCATAAAATAATTACACATATATTGTAGTAAGCATTCAAAAGTCAAGAGTAAAATTGTGGTTTTTATATAAAAAGGGCATTTTTCTAAAATACCACGTTAAAACTGTAACTGTGACAAAACTCACTGTTATTGTTTTATTGTTTTCGGAAAATATGCATAAAAATCTATTTTTAGCTGGAGTTTTCCAAAAATTTAAAATGCAGGTTTAGGGCCCTATAATAAAAGTACTCATCCCATGCCTTTTTAGACTTTGGGAAACTTTCTGCTTTTTCTTTAATACCAATCGGTACTAATAACAATTTTGTCAGACAGTTTTTGTTTTAAGCCCATGAGCATTGCCATCATTTGACATCCGCCGTCGTCTGCAGTCCGTTCGGTCTGATGCCATTGGTATTTGGTTTCTGGCTACAAATGTAGATCAGTATAATGTCCAATTATGAGCTATATACAAGTGTGAAAATGTGGATTTTAAAACTTGGTTAAAACAATTTGTCAAAAATCTTCCCTGAAACTACTGGGCATAATTCAATGAAAGTTTACATGCATGGTTGTTCTTTAGGTATACCTGCAAATCAATAACAATCAATTTGATTGCCATGAAACATATATAAACAGTTTGTGACAAAGACATGTCAATGATCTGTCGACCTAGGTCAGACCCTGAAATAAATTTTTGACGTTTATCTGCCAGTGCGCAAAATATTAATTTATATATGCATGCAGCTGTTTTCAAGGTTATTGTATTTGTGGTGAGTTTGATGTTCAAGGTGGGTGATTTAGGCTCTTTCATAGCTTCTTGTTGGTTTTTTTAGCTCACCTGGCCATGGATCAAGATTTAATGCCATCATAATGCATCCGTCTGCGATCACCCGTCGCCGTCGTCGTCAGTTAAGTTTTAAAAAATAAACAAACCTTCTCTGAAACCACTAAAACTTGTTAGACATTGTCTCTCCATCATGGGATGCTGGCTACATGTAAAATCATAGTAAAAATAGCCAACCTTTTCTGCAAATAATTTGAAAACGATCAAAGTTTTCACATAGACATTTTTAACTTTATTTTTTGGTTCCGTTTCAATTGGACATCCAGATTGATTTATTGCCATTGAAATAACAATTCTTGTAAATTTTAATTGCCTTAACCATTTCAATGCAAACAAATGGAGACAAATAATCAATGTAAGGATAAAAGTTGCTCAGCTAAGAAAGAGTCGTCATTGTGCAAAATTTCATTATTCCGTTCTTCCTTCCCAAGTCCGGTTTACCTACGGGATTAAGTTTCGTTTCCGCAAAGAAAGTATATCATCAACAAGCTTTATCATACGTGTGCATCAAGATATGAACAAATAAAAATTTTAGGGATGGCAACGAGTACCCGAATACTCGAGTATCGCTCGGAAGGTCCGAGTATCGAGTGCCAATTTTAGTACTACGATCTTTCTTTTTTAAAATATTTCTTTCTGAAAACTGTTATGAAATTTGTTACGTAACAATAAACAGATCATACTGACTTTTTATGGGTGTAATTGTCCAGATAATTAACTGTTTTACTAAGTACACATCACAAGTTAAATAAACAAAACTAATCAATGTGCTGTTTATTCTTTATTCATAATTAACAAACCTAGACCCTTGAAATAATTTTGAGCAATATTTAATCAAATGGTATTTAATTTCTTGTGATTCTAATTAGTAATAATTTACATTTTCAACGTTATAGACCACTGATGTTTAGTCACTGTACGTTTTCATAACTCATTTGTCCGAAATTAAGGCCGAAAAACAAACACAGATGCAAGTTAATATTCTGTTGGAAAAGAACATTCTAAATATCTTTTGAACCGTTGAGAAAATTTAAAAAGGTTTCTTTTTATATCAAATTATTAGAGTTTTATGCATTAAAAAATGCTACGGCTGCAAAGATATTATTTTGACGCACATCTACGTTCATTGAAACTGTGCAGTTTATGCAAATTATTTACCATTAAATTTTCAAAGTTAGTAAACATTGAAAGGGCAATTGTTTTCGTCACATGTAATTTCTGTTTTATGCGAGTATTCGAGTACTTGCCGAGTATTAGTTACGAGTATCCTAGTAGCATTTTTTATCTATTTTGCCATCCCTAAAAAAATTATAATAAAATTCCACCCTTACACCAACTTCATGCGTCACTGACTTCCAAAAAAGTGGGATAATTTAGTTTAACTAAAGGTTTAAATTTCTTTTTGTTCTCGGCCGCTTTTCGCTGTCGGCTTTCCTTCCGTCCGTCCGTTCGGAATTGATTTCCGGGGCATAACTTGAGAACATCTTAATGGGATTTCATGAAACTTGAACAGTAGATAGGTTATAAGGTAAGGAAGCACCCTATATATTTTGGTGTCAGTAGGTCAAAGGTCAAGGTCAAAAATACTTAATGAAATTGAAAATTGAGGCGAAAAGGGGGTTTCTGGGACATAACTTTTGACCGCTTTCATAAAATTTCATGAAAATTACACGGTAAGAAAGATCTCTATGAATTTTGGGTTCAATAGGTCAAAGTTCAAGGTCATACGAACTTAGTGAATTTTTTGCTGCGAGACAGCAGGGGGACCTTGAGCACTGCTCTTGTTTGTGAAGGAAGTGTACTGTCATCACTATGCAACTTTACATACATATGCATCTGCGCTATTGAATCATCATCCAAGATAAGTAAGTCACTGTGACTATAATATTCGCTTGATTGAACCTGGTCTCACAATCTCTCAGAATGATGCAAGGGAACAACCAGGTCTTCATGTTTCTAAAGGATCTTCAATATAGGAAATTGTGACAGCAAAATCAAGACAGTCCCTCATATCTCAGTCTACATTGATACATATATATAGATAAATAATCAAACCTTTCTTGTTGAGCAAATAAGTCTGGGATATCATTGAACATGCAAGCAAAATTTGCTACCTTCTGTCCGAGATTATAGCTTCCTTAAATGGCTGACGTAAATGCAGAAGGTAGGTTAATATTAGTTTTAAAATATGGTGGTACGTCAGCATTCGTTCTCTGAGAATTCACCAAGATCCATCATGAAAATGTCGTAATCTTGTAGTGCATGATGAGTATCAATGTATTATATATTAGAGTATTACACTTCACCCAGTTAATCCTAAATAATCTACCCTAGTTTTATGTATGAGGGTGTAATTCCCTTAAGAACCGACTACTATGTAAAATCGGCTTTAAGTACCATGCAAGTTTATTTTATCAGCATTTTCGATTTTCTGAGTGCCGAGTATTAAAATTTCGGCTTCTCGAGTACCATGCTACCAAGTGCTGCCTAAAAATTAGCCAAAGGGCAAAGTAACAAAAAGTGGGTTATATCCTCGAGTATCATGTATTAGTGTAAGCCCGTCAAGGTACATGTACTCATTGACTCAAGCAAGTTAGCCTGATTGATTTCAGATGAGGTGGTTTTATTTCAGTCCTTAGTTACACTCAACTACATGGTTTTACGTGTACTTTAAAACATATATATAAGACAAGTGGCGAATATATTAATTTTTCATAACACTGCAGATGTCGCCCTCGTGCATTCTAGTTTCATGTGATGTTTAATCTCGAAAGATTATCATTGTTTACTGATTACTTCACGCCAAACAATCTTTATTCCATTTTGAAGACGTGTGGAATTTTAACACGCCTAGTCATTGCTAGTTGAAGACGTGTGGATACGAAAAATGTAGGTAAACTAAGGAAGCAAATTGCACATCTGCAGTTGAAAATATTTTGCCAATCAATAGTCGAAGTTTTATAGTTTCAGCCATTCACTTTTAAATGGCGCTAATTGTATTTTCAGCAATTCAGCAGTTTTTGCAAACATAGTGCACAAAAAGTAGCAATCGAAAATGAAAATAAAACCAAGTGACTGACACTTGAGGCTATAACCCCTATTTTCGTACGCAGGATTCGGGGGCCTTTTTAGAGCGTATTTCGTACGCAGACATGGTATGCGGTACGCAACACATGCAGTATACCGTACGCAGATACAAATTTTGGAATATTTGCACAAAATAACGGTTTTCAAACTGTAATTTAAAACGTACGCTGGATTCAAGCTGTAAATTTATAGCGTATTCCGGATTCAAGGGGGTTGGGGGTTATAGCCCCACACTTCCGGGCTATGTACTAATAATCTATATGCAGTCGGTAAATTCTCCCCAAATCCCTTATTTTTCTATCGTCCTCACTTTTTTTTATATTTCTTTCTCGCTTGCAATTCGTTGATAAATAATCTTAAAAGGTCATTTTTAATTCTCTTGTCCGACGATGATGTTCGTTAACATCGACTCACTGTCCGACTGTTGTTCGTTAATGAGCTGTTTCGCAACATACTTAGTTTTTTGTTGTTCGTTAACATCGACTGTTTTTGATATATAACTAGGTGGCCTTATTTTTTTATATTACAACTGAAGAACAACTGAAGGTTGCACGTTTTTTTTATGGAAATAATGCAATTTTTCCGTTCCCGTTTCCGTATTCCGTTTCCGTTTCCGTTCCGTTTCCGCCTTTTAGTAACACCCTAGTTAATTATGCCAACACAGTTTTTCAATTTTTTTTTATTAGGTCTGATATCTGCTTAATTGTCTTTACAAGAATTAAAAGTTGGACAATGTCTTTTAGGGGACGACCATTTGATATTCTTGGGGAAGGGGGGGGGGGGGGGGAGGGCAGGAGGATTTGTTTTGGATGGGTTATTTATTTTTGTGGAAAATAAAGACAGATTATTTATTTTCTGCACCGTTGAAGCATGATTTTTCATTTTCAGTAAAACAAGGGACTGATTATTTATCTTCACAATTATATTTATAATATTTGAAAATACACAATTTTTAAATTCATGTAACAGTTTTTATTCTTAAATAAATAACATAGTCAAGGTTGTATCTGTTCGGAATTTTGGCTGTTCCACCTTGCAGTCTCAGTCCCTGTCCAGCACTGTGGTATTCTTTAAGACCATCATAAAGATACTATTTGTTATTGTGTTTGGTGCAAGCACAAAAATGGCCACCATTGCCATAAATCTGTGCACCCAATTCATAACTGCAAAATCAAGAAACTGAATTGTAGGTGCAAATAGAAATATGCAATGTTTATAATGCATGCTTGTACATTCATGTTGTATTGTACATTGCTCCGTTTAAAGTAAAGGAGAAAGGAAAATCAGGGGCGTTTCCAGGGTATTTGAAAGGGGAGGCGTATAATAAAAATTTGGCCGAGCCCAGCGAGGCGAAAATTTTTTTGTACTTTTTTTTTGCTAAAAAACATAAAATAATTGTGAAATGCACAAATGTAACGGTTCCTGACTTGGAGCAAGTATATTTTATAGTTAAAGTGTCAGGGTTTGATATTTTTTATGCCGAATTCTCTCCATGAATTGTCTATGGTATATTAAAATGATTGGATGGATCTTAACAGCAGTAGACCAATAACGAGAAATTCCAAAATGGTGTAGTTTATATATTGGGAAGTTTTTCCCGAAAAAAATATGAAAAAAGGCGAATTTTGGTAGAATCTGGTGCCATCTCATGCTTTAAAACATGCATTTATAAAATGGTTTAAAAGACCTGCCGAGTTATTTATTTTCAATACATTGTAGGTGAGGTTATTTATTTTCAAACTACCACAGAACAAACCATTCATTTTTGTTATTATAAAGGCTGAGTTATTTATTTTCAAAATCCTCCTGGCCCCCACCAGAATATCAAATGGTCGTCCCCTTATTCAAAAGGGAAATGGTTTCATTTAAATTTTGATGGCATAACATAATTCAAATCCAAATTTCTCCATCTTGATACATAAATCAATAATGGAAATCCTTTTCAGAATAAATGTCAAATTATGCGCTCCATACACACGATACACTGCTGAAGAACACCCAAGGTAATCACACAACTGATAATTGTTGTTCTCATCTGATCTTATTCATTAAATATATATATATACCATGCATGTATATATTTATATTGAATGAACAATGCTATCGATAATATCAAGATTTCTGTAACTTTAAGGAATGTTATCGAAATATATCACACGACCGACTTATTTGTACGATCAACAATTAGGAACAAAACATCGTATTACTAAGCTACATATTAAATGTAGTCAACATTTCAAAATTATATATCTGCTCGACCCAAGATATACTCTATAAAACTAATATGGCTTTTCCTAAAGCTCTGTTGCGTCAAAGGGCCATGTGAGCTATTGACATCACTTGGCGTCCGTCGTCCGTCGTCGTCGACGTAGTTTCCTTAAACTTCTCTACTGTGAAACCGCCGGGCCAATTGGAACGAAACTTGGCAGCAATGGTATTTAGTGGTCGTATTTCAGAATTACATCCGATGACCTCGCCCGTCATCCAAGATGGTCGCCAGATCCGAACATAGTTTAATAAAGGACCCTATGGGAAATTTACTTAAAGACCATCTTGTCTAAGACCACTGCACCAATTAGAACAAAAATTGGCAGCAATAGTACTTATTTGGTCCTCTTTCAGAATTATATACGATGACCCTGTCCACAATCCAAGATGGCTGCCAAAGCCGAATATAGTTGAGCAAAGTACCTTATGAGAAATTTTCTTAAAGATCTTCTCTGAAACCACTTGGCCAATTTGAACAAAACTTGGAAGCAATGGTCCTTGGTTTGTCCTTTTTCAGAATTGTATCACGGAAGATCCTGCCCATGATCCAAGATGGCCATCAGGGTAGAACATATTATAAGAGTACCCTGTGGGAAATTTACTTAAAGATCTTCTTGTTTTAAACCACGGGGTCAATTGGAATAAAACTTGGCAGCAATGGTATTTAAGTGGTCCTCTTTCAGAATTATATCGGCTGACCCTGCATGCCATCCAAGATGGCCACCACAGTCGAACATAGTTAAACATAGTACCCTATGGGAAATTTACTAAGATGTTCTTGTCTAAAACCGCTGGGCCAATTGGAACAAAACTTGGCAGTAATGGTCCTTAGTTGATCCTCTTTCAGAATTATATCAGATGATCCTGTCCGCCATTGAAGCTGCCAGACCGGAACATAATTTTAACATAGGACCTAATGGTAAAAATCTCGGAAAGATCTTCTTGTTGAAACCAGTGAGCCAGTTGTAACTTGACAGCAACGATCCAGGCTGCCAGTCAAGATGTACATAGTCCAGGTGAGCGATACAGGCTCCTGGAAGCCTCTTGTTTCTAGGGGCCGTTGGATGTTAGAGCCTACTCCACATCTGAGAATATTGGCGATTTGGTTGCATTGGCGCCTTTGAGTGTTTATTTTCTACCAAGAAATATCTTATGATTTGATTTTTTAACCATATTTATTTTTTAAGTTACAGTTTTTAGTTATTATTCACTAATTATTGTGAACTCCTATTGGTCAAATGTTAAACACAAAATAACACAGATGCAGACTATCAATGATTTAGGAAAAAATATCTTCCATTTTGACATACTTTTATAATCAGATTTTACAATGGAAATAATTCGATAATTATTGCGGCGATATTCGACAGGCAGGCGAGTGGTTTCAAACAGTGATGTTTACTGTCACTCAGTTTCTTTTTTTAATTGCAGATTGATATAATGGCATCGGGTGTTACATGCGGACCCTGTAAGGAGGAAGAGAAGTATCCGAATGCCGTTCAGTTTTGTTCCGATTGTAAAGTATACTTGTGTAAAGAATGTCTACAACAACATAAGAGATTTAAAGTCCTAAAATCTCATCATATTATTGAATTATCAGAAGTTTCCAAATTAAAGGTAAGAACCAAGAATCTCTGCAGCCCCCATAAAGATTCTCCGATTGACAATTACTGCACGCAACACGAGGTCACATGTTGTCCATACTGTATACAGGAAAAGCACCAAACATGTCAAACTATATTACCAATGGATGTGGCTGCGAAAGACGTTAAGAATTCAACATTACTAATTAAGTCACTTGAAGAATTGCATCGCATCGGAGACACTGTTAAAACATTATTGAATAACCAAGATGCTAATTTGGAACAACTAGAAACAGCAGAATCGGAAATATTCACAAAGATAAAAAAGATAAAATATGATTATATTAAACACGTGGATGCTTTGGAACAAACCCTTAAAACTCAGCTGTCTACCTTCAGAAAGAAGAATTCTGAACAAATAAATGAACGGAAATCTGAACTGGTCCATATTCTGTCAATCGTTGCCTCAAGTAAGGACGAATTAAATAATCTAAAAGACCAAGGATCAAACAAAGAGCTATTCATTGCATTACATCAACAAACGGACAAAATCCAAAATATAGAAGACCATTTACAGAATTTGATAACAGATTTTAAAGAACTGTATCTTGAGTTTCGTGAAGAGAAAGGTATAAAACCTGAGTCGTTTGGGGTAATTTTTGAAAGATTTAAACGATGTAAAGTAAATTTTCTGTCATTATCTACAATTCTATGATACGACGTGCATGTTAGATATCAAAAGGGTTAATGTTGGAACTTGTTATTATGGTATAACAGCCCCCGAAGAAAGAATTATTGTGGGTGGAGAGTGCATGGTCAAGATTCTTGACGTTGAGGGTCTACAGTTAAAGGACGTATGGCCACAAAGCACGCGATTTCTGGTGGGAGGAATGCAATCTTTTTACTCATTGGCTTACAGAAAGGATAGCTGTGATATTGTTTGTAGACAGAATGATCAAGTAGTTTTGTGTAGACCCGGTATTGTTGTTTTTGAATATCAAGTATCTGGGAGCGGACAGACAGGAATAGCTGTGGATAAGGAAAACAATGTACACCTGTGTGGTTGGAGTGTAGATAATATTCAGAGGTTGTCTAGTGAAGGAACACCGTGTGATATCATACTGACTAAAGAAGATGAGTATTTAATCCAAACTAAATTACTTTTAATTATGATTTAACAAAACTGTTCGTTGTTAATGGTTGTCGTTCGGTAAAGATACATTCATGTCAATGATTAATTATAAATTAGAATAAAATGTGTATTCAGAGTATTATCTGTAATGTTAACAGAATCACTTTCGTTCTCTGCCCAACTGGACCAAGGTTGTATTCACACATGTAATAATCACGTTACCAACATCCAAATATTTTCCCCAAAGATCCCATTTTAAAATTTCTTGGATGGCAACTTGTTGTTCATCACTGAATGATTCCAAAAAAAAAAGAAGAAAAAAAAACATAATACAATAGCTAACTTAAAAGCGTTATTCTTTGACTCCCCCTTAAAACTGTCTAATCTGTTTCCACTTCATGGATAATGTCACTTAATAATCCTTACTTTAAGGATTACCTACATCCCATCTATCTCAGTAAACTTGAAATTAAAGAGAGCACAGACACACGAACTTCTGCATCATATCTAGATTTGTAAGAATGTAAAATATTCTACTCACAATCGTTAAAAAGTCTTCCCAGTCTGTCATTTTGTCTGTCTCGTGGCTGTTTCTATACGATGTTGATATGCAGAAAATCTGATAATATTTATTTATTTTTTGGTTAAATTTTTGTCATGTTTGTTATATTGTTGTTCTCAATGAAATCATTGTTAGAAATTTGCTATATCTTTGATTTTAATTTTGATTGATCGATTGTTTGTTGTTTGTTTGACGTCATGCATGTGATAAATATTTTACACTTCGTCAGGGGGAGAACCAGTTCAACAAGTTATCAAACTTTTCAGAAATTTGCTACGTCATTGAATTACATTTTGTGGACCCTTCCCTGCTCCTTTGGTATTACTTTCCCGGTATTTATCAACAGGAACAACTTTGATAAATCTAGGAATTGATATTAAACAGTGTCTTTTATGTATTTTATGGGGAAGATATGCAAACAAGTCAATTTAGTAACAACATAGCCCCATCTAAATACCTATTGAGATTTATAATAAGTTACGAAAAACACAACTTTTTAGTTCGACTACAAGTTTTAAAAATTGAAATGCGATGTAACGCGTCCTCGATTAAAATACTTTTTGTGCAAATTATTTTTCGTAATTAAATTTCAATCTGATGAAAAATTCCAAGATAAGCTTAGTCATATCAATACACTTAATTATAATTGTCAATTTTGGCGGAATATGAAATTCTTATCACAGACGTCGTAGAAAGAATAATACGAATACGCGAAATCACATTTAAAATTGGGTGCGGATTAGAATAAAAAAATCGGTGTCATATATATATTATGACCAGCTTCATGTGCCTGTTCATTGATGAAATTGGCTAACCAGTTTAATTATCATGTAATCAATAATGAAAATGACCAATTGAAACAATGTTTTTATACCCCCCGAAAGCATTTTTTGTTTTTGTTTTTGTTTGTTTTTTGTTTTTTTTTGGGGGGGATATATGAATCAGCCTGTCCGTCTGTCTGTCTGTCCAGAATTGTTTTGTACACGCAGTTTATCAAACATGCCTTATCAGAGGTTAATGAAACTTTGCATACTGTTAGATCCTAGTATGACCGGACGTTTTCCTTGCTGATGAACGGACATATCTTGTACCCGCAAAATGTAATTTATATATATTTCAATATTTTAAATGTTTCTTAATAATTCATTTTTTTATTGTTTAAAGTTAAATTCTATTATCGATTTTGTAATGGGAAATTATACAATAATTACTTGTCGTCAGACAATGAATACTACATGTATTTTACGCGTCATGTTAAGCTGATTATTTATATCAAATACTTATGTCTTTTATTTGCGATTTCAGGCTAAACCTTACATCACGAAAATGAAATATAAATGAGCTAAATTAGCACCTATTGTTAAGTTGTCGAAACTGTAATTTACAATCTCTTGAAGACATATTTGGCTAATTCCGATTTATTTGAAATAACACCTTTTACCGAAATTGTTAAAGTTCCCCTGATTGGTCAGTTCATCTTGTTAATCCCGTCCGTCAATCAATATCCTTATTGTGTCCAAAATTTTATATTGTTTGTTTTGTTGTTATTCAGTTATATTGTTTCTCTTTGAAATATACAGACGTAAATAAAATTATGGGAATGTACATCGACTTCGAGTCTATTTCGTATAGCTAGTTCCCTATAACAAGACATTCGTGTGACTCGGGTAAAAAGCGTCCGTTCATCAGCAAGGAAACCGCCCGGTCATACTAGTACGTAGATGTGCGCATGCGAAGTGTGTCCTGGTCCAATACTACTTCCCACATGTCCCATAATTTTATGCCCTTTTTGGACTTAGAAATTCTGTCTATCCCACATTTTTTTGTACCCGCAGTTTCTCAAACATGCCTTATCAGAAGTTAATGAAACTTCACATACTGTTAGATCCTAGTACGTAGATGTGCGCATGCGAAGTATGTCCTGGTCCAATACTTTTTTCCATATTTATACTCTTTTGGACTTAGAAATTCTGCTCTGGTCCAGTACTTTAGTCATTTATTAGATATGCACATAATAAGGGTTTCATTGATCAATTGGCTCCTCATAGCTTTGTTAAATAGGGCTTCGAAATTCTATAACACAGATTTGATATCAGGTTTTTTTGCAAATTCCTTTTTCTTGTTGGACTGATCGACAGAGAAACGTTTATAAAATGGAAAAAAATATATCCTTTCATATTGTATAATAAAATATACCAAAATTATGTCTCTTTTTAAGAATTATTCTGTTCAGTTATACCCAGTTGAACAGAGTTATAATGTACCTGTGCCCATTTAATTTTAAATTTCTTTCTATAATAAAATAGGCGGTTTCTTATATGACGGGAGCGGGGGTATTGATTGTGAGCTTTGCTCACAGCAAGGTTGCCATTTCCTTAGGCAATCCTAACCTCACTTGTTTTTAATTGTGTTTACATGTTTTCCAAATAACAAACGGGGAATCTGAGATGTTGCCATTTTCTGATACATATTTTATTTTAAAAAACTATCGTTTTATTGCCACAGATTATGAAATGAGGGTCCATATTAATAGTGCAAATGTGGAAGAATTTTCATGAATATATCCGCCATGGCCTTTGAGAAAAAATTAAATTTTAATTTTAATTTACGTCAAGTACAAACGATAAAATTGAGTCATAAAAAGTATCGGAAAACGACATTTTCCCCGATTTCTACACAAAAACATCATTGTTTCTGAAGTTAAATATTATATAACGACCTACATTTTGTGTTATAATTTGTAAATTTTGTGCAAACACGATCGTTTTATGGCACTTCGCTCAATGTTGTCACTTTTTGTTAGTCTCTATAGAATACATTTAATTAAATTGTACTTTGAAAGCGGATTCAATAGTTTCAGGTTTAGAAATAAACAAAATAGTAAAAATGATTTGTTCAATTTTTAAATCTAGAAAAAAACATTATAATGATAATATAGAAAAAACATAATGACTATACCTTGTTATGTGTTTTTTTCTATATAAAATCAACACAATACTTGGAATATTTTGTTTATAAATCTCTTAACCTGAAGCTATTAATTGACTTCTCAGTAGTTTAATTCCATTAATATTTACCGGTTAATAGTATACAGTTATTGACTAGCTCCGAGGACTACAGCTGTTTTGTTTGATCAAAGGACTGAACTGTTGCCCGAAGCCGTAGGCAGAGGGCAACAGTTCAGTCAGAGGGTCAAACAAAACAGCTGTTGTCCGAGGAACCCGTCAATAATTGTTTTGTTATACTACAGTGATCTGCACGCGTGGAGCTTCTATTTATTGTAATAAATCAAAATAAGACGAGCGGTCAACACTTCGGGCCTGGTAAAACAGTTGAAAACTGTTGACGGTCAACAGTTCAGGAATCTGAAGAATTTGAGCATTGTTTAAAAAAGTCAAAATGTTGATCATAATCTCTATTAAATTTATATAGGAAAAAATCAAAAGGTATAACAATTTCCACTATTGCTTAACTGTCAATAGTTTCAGTTACTATTGAACGGTCATAAGTACTGGAAACTATTGACCTGTAAATTTTCTTTTGGTATAATAAAACACTGACTGCAAATTCGGGGAATAGTAATTTTATTATCGCCTGGGGCACGCTTAACGGATTCAAAGCTGGTGAAGGGGACGGGATGCACCTTGACGCTCCAAGATGTTAAAGGAATTCGAGGAAGATTTTAATTTGCATGAATAAAAAGAACAAAACCGGGCTCCAGTCCTGCGTCGCCGACACAATGACTCAACTATTTTCAAAATAGGAGGTGCACATTTCCGATGTGTGTAAATCAATGTGCATGCAAACTGAAGCTTTAAATAATGAGGTATGAAAACGTTGGAGTCAGTACAGATTAAACAGACTATAGCTACATCCTAAGTGTTGTGAGACGGACGGACGGGGTGGAGCGGCTCCTAGACCTGCTTTCACCATTTGCGACGCAAGTAAACATTTAAAATATATTATTAAGAAAAGAAAAAAGATCGTACCATTCAAATAGTATGTATACGTCTCGACATTAACAAAGGAGCAGTTCGATTTTGAGCAAATTTAATATATCCTTTTAATAATTGCTCTTACAAAAGCAGATGAGACCAAACTCTTCTTCAATAAGGGCTAGTACATTGTAATTTTGTTTTACATTAAAAAAAAATAAATTCTGATTTGAAAACCTACGTACGTGCGGAAGCGGCGCCCTTGCAACTATTTATATAAAAATCAAAATCAGAAAACAGGTTTGAACAACTAAAAATGACTTTAATAGTAAGTAGCGGTGAAAACCCGTCTAACCGAAATAGAAATATATTGAAGTGGAGCTACATTTTGCACGTCTGCAAAGGTCAGATAATATTGCCAAGTTTCCGTTCATATGAAAAGGGAGAGTAAATTATCCTCTTTATAAATTACGCAGTGTGCATGTTTGATAAGATTCTTGAGTTTTCATAAAAAAATTTAGCTGGCATGCACAATGCAAAGACATCATGATACCGAATATTTCGACAAGGCTGTTTGAAATAAGAATATTTCAGTTGCTATCTTCTTCAGGTAATGTTATATTAAGTTTTCACGCCACGAACTTTAATACAAAGTAGTCAAATTCTGGACATTATTTTTTGTAAACAATGACTATTCTGTGGGAAAAGGGGGATAACTCTTAATTTATTTCATTTCAGTCCAATTTTACTTTATACCATGTGTTAGATCTGTTAGCGGTAGGCAGAAATTCCCATTAACCAAAGAGGCTAATTACTTAGATTTCCTATTAGCCACATTAAAAATTCACAAAATATAAGCTTTTCACATCGACATTTTCCTGATATTAATTATCATCACATTATCTGTGACAACGATAGACAGGACTGTGATTACTGCAGTTACAATAAGCCGATTTGACGATTATTGCAATGACATTCTCGCCTTGAAACAAGTTAAGTGTTAACATTTTGTAATTGTTTTCCAGATTGAGTCTCATAACTATATAATGCCCATCCAACTACTCCTAATTGTGGGCGTCAGAAACAAAAGTTACACTTTCAGAATGAGCTACAAATTCGGTAAACATGAAATTAAAGAAACCGAGTTTTTACAATCGAATTTGATGCGACATGTTCGTTTCATAGCCCGTTTAATTGTAATACACTCAAACAGTTTATTTGGCGTTTGATTTTGCATTATTTCTCTAGGAATGCGTTATAATTTTCCACAACATCGTACATAAATGTCTTGGTACATGTATATATCATTTGGTAAGCAGTAATCATTGTTTGACTTGTTTGTCTTACGGATCAGAAACTAATATCAGCATATTTATTCAGAATATTTAAATGTTGTTCGTTCAGTGGGAATGTAGTTTTGTTGTAATGTGTGATATTATCTGAGATCATTGTTTTAACACTCGCAACAAATAATAATAAACGTGCTGAATTATTATTGTTAATTGATAGGGAACACATATACATCAAAGTTTTCTGATTTTCCACGTGTTCTAAGTCCGAATATTTCAACCTTTCGAACGATGAAGAGGACATTGAAAGCTTGAATAAAATCTTGGCATACAACATCTACGGAAAATCTAAGCTATTAATCCAGTAATGATTTTTTTACAAGCAAAACTAGATGAAAGTAATCGCTAACGACAAACTATCCCGTACTACCCACATTATGCTGCATCCCTGCAGCTGTATCATATACTGCACCACTTCCGCAATCATGTTTAAAAATAAATATTCTAAAACCTTACTGTGCATTTTCGTGAAAAAAATATTCTGATTTCAAAGGGAAGGAAAAAAATAATATGCTGCAGGAAGGGCAAAAAAAAAAAAAAATAATAACTTGTTTTACAAAACTATGTAAAAAAATTCTGGTTTAGATATATTAAAAAAAAAAAGAATCCGAGAGGAACCTCTCATAGATGTTTCCTGTCAAGTTGCGTTATTTTCAGCTAAAATCTGTATTCGCAGACTATTCGCTAAGCATTCACATTTCGCATGCAAATTAGTATTGCGGCGAATACACTGCGATTAGGGTCTATTCCCTGCATATTCACCACAAACCTAATTTGCATACCTGCGAATAAGCTGAAAATACACTGCGAATTATTGTAAATCAATGATTATTTTTTATATATCAGCCAATCAGAAACAAGAACTACCTATGGCAGCCACATTTGTAAACGGATCGAGACGAAACGAAGAATGTTTGTACAGAACATCCCATAGATGCTTCCTATCAAGTTTGGTTTCATTTGGCCAAGCAGTTTTCAATCAACCAATGAGAAAAGGAATTGCCCATGACGGCCGTGTTTGTTGCCCGATCGGGACGAAATGAGAAAACTTTGTAAAGCATCTCCCATAGACGCTTCGATCTGTCAAGTTTCGTTCCATTTTGCCAAGCGACTTCAGAGAAGATTATTTATGTATCAACCTATCAGAAACAAGAACTGCCCACTGGAAGCCATATTTGAAGTCCGATAGGGACGAAATGAGGAAACTTTATAAAGGACATCCCATATATGCTTCCTATCAAGTTTCGTTCAATTTGGCCAAGCAATTTCAGAAATTTTTTTTATATCTGTCAATTAATCAGAAACCAGAAATGCCCATTGCGCTCATTGTAGTAAGATCGGGACGAATCAGGAAACTTTATAAAACCTTCCATATATGCTTCCTGCCAAGTTTTGTTTCATTTGGCCAAGCAGTTTCATAGATGTTTGAAAACTCAATCAGAAACAACAATTGCAAATGGCGGCCACGTGTTTTGCCCGACCAAGGTGAAATGAGGAATATTTGTAGAAGACCTAACAAACATCATTCCTGCAAACTTTAATTTTAATTGGCCCAGTGGTTTCAGAGGAGAAGATCTTTAAAGGAAAAGTTTACGCCTGACGACGACTGACGACGTACACCATGTGATGGCAATAGCTCATAACCTTTTAAAAGGTAGTTGATTACATGACATTGATACCCTCTATACATATGTGCATTAGTAGCAAAAAATGAGTTCCAGAACATGGAAAATCATAATAAATTCTTCAAGGAGTATCTCCCTCGTGCATAGCTGTCCTTAGATGGTTTTGGCTTACACCTTTTCTTCATTGGTATTTTTTATTTTCTCTTCGACGTTCTGTATTGTTCTTTTGGTTTTTAACATTTTAGGCCTTGAGAACAACTGATGAATCGTAAATCTATGAAATGTGCAAATCTTGCGCAGGAAAATTGGCATCAAAGAATTTTATTCAACGGACACCATTCCTCTTCTATATATGTTAATAGACATTCTGAAAAGTTTCAAAGAAACAAGTTAAAAGCTGCAGAAGGAACCAATGACAAAAAACAGGTAACATATTTTCACAAACCTGCCAGACCGCTGGACATTCACCATACATCAGATATGGACTACATGCAACCCTAACAAAAATATCTCTTCACAGATGCATTATTACTTTAAAGTGTGACAAGTAAATTGGCTACGACTAGAGAACAGATGCCAAAGTATGACAAGACGCCAAACCCATCTTTAGACCAACTGATATTAAATATATAATAAATATGGATATAAAAAGACACAAATGTATATCTCAAATAGTTTATTTATTCTAGAATATAAGCATAGCATCCTATATAATTATATTCATCTAAGGGAGCAACCATTTAATTTTTATGGGGGGGGGGGGGGGGGGCTAGGATAAAATTTTAAATAAAAAGGTATGATCACTTTAGATGTGGAAAAAATGCAGGTCCTGTGTCGGTCAGAAAATTTGTGGTTTATATGAAAATAAAAAATGCAATAGTTGCTGAAAAAAAAATCCAGGACCAAAAATTTTGACGCCAAAAAATAGGAACCCCCCCCCCCAATAAACATGAAATGGTTGCTTCCTAAGACTTTCTTTTGTTAATACATCCACTCAAAACTAATTTAGCAGTACATTACTATAAAAAAGCCCACATTTGTGTAAAGAAGGTGCTGAATAAAAAATATATTTTGAGTAATTTACCTAGAATTGTTGGAGTTGTCTCCCTTATAACATTCATGAAATATCTTCATTTCTCTTAAAAACGAATTGTCATCAACAAACAAATAATATATTTATACACAATGCATAGAAAATATTTACACATAAATATTGAAATAAAATTGCAGCTTATAATTTACATCTGCAGATTTGTATCACTAGTCTTATCCAAAACAGTTACAGTTTTTTCAATCAAATTTCAAAGAATCAAATTTTAAACATAGTTTCCCATTATTCAAATTCAGAATTATTTTTAAATAGATTTCCATAATTGAAAAAAAATATCATATGTAATTTTTTACATATTCTTGATAAAAAGTACTGTCAAGTTGCAGTTACATCCAGTTAAAGTGGTTAAATTATCTCTCCTGGCATCTTTTTTGTTGTAATTATTTCCCTTGGCTAAATCAAAGAATTAAATGAAAAATTAGCTCAGAGATAGTATGCAAAATGGGAAAAACAGTTGTATAACTTATCAAAATCTGATATTTAATTACCTGTTTTCATATATCTTTACAAAAACTAAACATTTTTGTACAGACATATAGAATAGTTTTATATATTATGTGCTTCAGCTTGTCGTTTGAACTTGTCAGTCTACCTTACTATTTACTAATGTTATATAAACATGTATAATATTATCATAATTAACATTTCTGATCTAATTGGTAAAAATACAGACAGTATTATTATGAATTAATATTTTAAAACAGATTGAATTTTGATGGACAGATTCACTAGATGAGCTGATCATAAATTTAAGCATGTACCTACCATATCTACTGAATCTGTTTTCAAAATATATACACATAAAATTGTCTAAATAATATTACTACATGTGAATAAACAATGCATATGTACATTTACATCTAAGGAATGTCTATGTTAATTGTAAGCTATTCTTCATTCAAGCAAATACAAAACAAAACATCACAAAATAACACCTTGACTTCATCAGACCATCTGACATCAAATCTAAATTTAAAAGGGACTACCAAAAGGCCATTTCATTGTTCTCGGTTGATATGTAAAATCTTTGAGGGCTGATTTTCTATTATGAACAATGTTGGATATATTGGTCTAGAGATTGAACCTTAGATATAATTTTGAAAGGATACAACTTAACAACCAAATTCACCAATATTTTTTCCCAACTGATCGAGTAATTCCAGATAAAAAAATGACAAACATACAACCGATGACCATGAGTTAATTGGTCAGTTGAAAAGTACAATGATATCAGTATCAAAATTAATTACAAGGATCATATTACTTTTGTTGCTCAATTTTTTAGATGTGTGATATAAATGAATAATAAAATTAATAACTTCAATGATGACTTATAAAACTATTTACATATATAATCTAAAGCCATATCTTCTCTTCAACAACAATAAAAGTAATAGATTTATACATGTATAAAATTGTATATGCCGACAAAACAGTTTATCAACAGCCGATTTTCTTGTCTGTTGTGGTCAAATGTTTCTGGGTACAATTAATACATCAACAATATAAAAAACTGCTCTACTAAGAAGTTCTCATCTGAAATATCTTGGACTCCAAATTATCATAAAATAGAACATCTCATTCTCTTGTTGCCTGTAAAAAGTAAACAAATATGAATATTGATTTTTTAATGTGACCAATAAGAAAAACTATTATTATAATGGATCATATATAATTTTAAACATGGATTTTTTTAATGTCTTGCCAAGCATTACAAATCAGTTTTTAAGTGTGGGATTTGTTGTCTGACAATTACATAACAAATAGATTGTAGCTCCTTACAGATCGTATAACTCAATTAAATCTTTAATGTTATCATTTTTTTTCTCGACTTCTATTTCCCGTTGTCTCATCAACATATTTCCCATATCCCTATGTACATTCTGAATAAACTGTTTTTCTTATTACATTCAGAATGGGTTAGTGACTAATATAGATTAACATATAATTCTAAATAAGGCAAACATTTAAAGAAATGACATTTTCAAATTTTATACGATAAAAATACTTAACAATATTTAATAAATATTTGTATTATCTACATATTTGAAAAAAATATAACATTTTAATATCCAAGCACTGTTTCCATACAAATTTCAATAAAAATTCTCTTAATTTTTTTACCAAAATATAAAAAAGAGTATATATATACAATGTATATGTAAATTAACAAGAGAATACTCATCACAGTCTTCTGTTTTCTTGGGAATATTTTACTAAATTTCTAAACTTAAATACGAAATGATTATATGTTATCAATTATCAACAGAATACTTACCATGGCCTTCTTTTTTCTTGGGAATGTCTCCAACACCTTGGTGGTCTTGGTCCTGTGAACTATTCAATGGTAGGTCTAAAATGTATAAAAATATAAGTTAATATATTTTACTAAACAATTATTGAAAAACCACTAAATTGAAACAAGTAATATCAACATTTTATAATAAAAAAATTAGCAATGTGAAAAATTGAACAGGAATCAACTTTCTGATAAAAGGTAATCAATGTTTTATATTTTCCTTCAACTATATAACATGGGTGAAATTAATTCACAAAAAAAACAAATTTAATTATTAATGTCAGTATCATTTGACTTAACTCATTAAGAACGACTAACTACTTCAATCTTTATAAAAACAAAAATACGTGACCAATTTTACCAAACAGATTCCATAAAAATAATTAACTTCTACATCATACATGTTGTACCACTACACCAAAAGGAAATACTAATCTATAAAGTCTTACAAATAATTTTAAATCTGATATTAAAAACTATAATAAAATATATATTTTATCTATTTCAATTTATAATGTATGTAAACTAAATTAACAAATAACTTTCATTTAACCAAAAATTTGAAAAATATTTAAAAGTTCAACAACAAAAATAACTTCACTTCAAATTTTAATGAATATAAATCTCATAAAATAAATTAAATCATTTTAATAAAGTCAAGAACATTAAATATAAATAACATTTTAAACTTTGGTACAAATACTACATGTACCTAAGTTTTACCCACTGCTCCTGGAATAAATTTTAGTAAAAAAAATACATTTTATTTATTAATAAGTTATTTATCAGTTCTTGCAACATGTGCATTATCATAAAACATAGAGAAAGTTAACAGAATACATGTACTTACCATTTGTGTTTAGATTGGATACAACATCTCCCTCACCTTTACTATCTGATGGAGAACCTATTTATTAAAAGAAATTGTTGTATTATCCTAAAATAATAATAATTATTCTCATATTAAACCAATTTTAAAATTAAAAAATTATTAAAAAACTTTTCAACAGAAAAAAGTGATCTCATAAAAATATTAATTACAAATAGTACAACTTTTATTATTAAAAGCAAGTTGTTAGTATTTCCTTGAAAATATACTAAACTGTATGTAAAATGATTAATCACTAAACATTGAACAAACAACATTAATACCCTTCTACAAAAATAATCTTTACCCTCCTTTTTGCATATTCATGTACATTGTAAATAAAATTCATAAAACAATTTTAAACATTTTAATAAATTTAATTTGTTGTAAAGTCCTAAAATCAAATCTATATAAACTTTGCAATGAAATGTAATTTTAATCAACATCAAAAACAATTAACTTTTAAAACTTTTGTTTACATAAAAAAAAAATCTAAATGATTATACCATACTTTTTTCTTGAAAACATTTTAATAACGTTAATTTATTGTAATGTCCTAAAAGTAAACATAATAAATGTATCAATTATTTACAATAAATAATTTTTAATTAACCCAACTTTGTCAAACAATTATCTAAGTTTAAACCACTGTTCCCATCACAAATTTCATAAAAAGTAAAAACATTTCATTAAAAGGTATTGTTCTTCCATTACCCTAAAACTTAAAAACAAAATGAAGATAATTATATTGATATACAGAATACTTACAGTTGTCTTCTGATGTCTTTTTTTCCTTCAGAATGTTAACAATGGCTACGTGATTTTGTTTAAGTGCACGATCTAATGGCGAATATCCATTTTTAGTTTCACGAATGTTAACGTCTGCTCTTTCCCGCAACAGAACGTTAACAACTTCTAAGTGTCCATTATAACATGCTATATATAAAGGTGTCCTACCATGAAATGATGATACGTTTATATTTGCACCATGTTTTATTAATAATTCTACAATGTCTGTATGTCCCTTCTGACATGATATAAACAGAGGTGTTGCTCCGTCATCTCTACACTGGTTCACATCGGCTGTATGTTCTATCAATAGTTTCACGACATCAACATGGCCTTCCTGACATGCTATCAACAGAGGTGTATCTCCTGTATATATACACTGGTTCACATCGGCTGTATGTTCTATCAATAGTTCCACTATATCTGTATGGCCTTTCCAACAGGCCTGATACAGTGGAGAACATCCATTATCTTTACAAGCATTAATGTTTCCATTGTTGGCAATTAATATCTGTACGATGTCAATAAATCCCTCCTGACACGCGATATGTAATGGTGACACTCCATCAGATCTACACTGATTCACATCAACATTGAGATCTAGCAGCCATTGTGTAATACTAACATCACCAATAAAACAGCTCTGTGTAAGTGGTGTGTCTTGACGTCCGCCATATTTATCTGTTTTATTTGCGAGTTCTTGTTGATCAGACGGACTGAGATTTTTCACGTGAGACATAAATGTTTGCCTGAATTGTTTGGAGTTTTGAATGTTTATATTACAGAATACATACCAGATTTTATCTTGAGTCCAATCCTTTATTAATCTGTCCAAATATTTATTGATTTCTTCATCTGGAATATTAATGGTGAAACTTAAATCACGGTCTGTAACATCTAATGTCCTCCATATAAATCGTTCTCGGATAAATTCACTGTCGGCATGTTTAATGAAAACGGACAACATTTTTTCACCAAAGTTCTGTGCGAAGATATCAAAAAGTTTGTCATGAATAATTTTATAGTTTATATTGGCGATTTTAACGTAAGTTCCGTTTAAAACTTTGAACGAATCAATTAGTCTTTCAATGGAGGTATACCTGTTAAGTCTGCATTTATCAAATACATCTTTTATAATTTGACGTGTTTCGGTGTTAACATCCGTTAACATTTTCTCTGTTAATTTGTTGTTGTATAATGTACACAGAACCAAACAGCAATATTTCAGTTTTCCTTCCTTATCTGTCAGTAACAAATTGTTAACTTCTTGTTGTAAGAGATCGGTAGGATTTCTGAAGAATTGACAAATGTCTCCGTGTGTTTCCTTGTTGTATAACCGACAAAGTAACGGGAAAAAATCAAATAAATTCGCCAGGTCAATAATTTTATTCCAGTCTTCCGGAAAATACATTTTGGCCATCTTGATCTTGTCGTTTCTGGTTAAACGTAATTTTGCAGATGTAACGTTACACTCTGACATGGTGAAAATCTCTTTTAATTCTTCAAATTTCGTATCTTGGAAAACTTGTAATCTACAGGTTGAAATGATTTTACAACAATTGTCTTTTAGTATAGTTTTTATGTGCGCCTTCATTTGACTCCAAGTGTTAAAATCTAGTTGGTTTAAAGTAAATCTTCCACAGACATCATCAACAACATATACCACTTTTTGCCCCATTTTAAAATAATTTCGGATATCCTCAGGTTTACTCACAGGAACAATTGTATATCCTTCTTCTACCATCTGTAGAGCGACATGTCTGGTAAGATATGTTTTCCCCATTCCTGCGTTCCCTGTCACGGTTATGCTGTTTACTGTCTTTAATTTTTGTAGCACATATTTAGTAGCTGCTGTAGGTACATACTTCTTATCTGCTGTTATCCACTCTTCTAATATAGCCTTGAATTGCTCTGAAAATAAATTTATAATAAAGTAATTTATGTTTTCAAATATTTCTGATGAGTTGTCAGTCAATGAAATCGCCATACAGTGCATAAAATTTATTCGGTATTTTCTGATACTTTTTTTTATTCTTAAATTGGTGAAACTATGATGAATGAAGTCGTCACTTTCCCCTCATACAAACATAAGATTTTAAAATGCTTATATATATATATATATACATACATGTACACGGATGTAGGCTTTGAGCGATCTGATCATTGTTTCAGTATAGAATTAAGATTAATTGTTGTATTTTTTTAATTGTAATATACACTCTTTTCTGTTTTCTTTTTTATTTTGTTTTTTTTTTCTACGGATATTATTGCTTCTCTTACTGCAAATTATTGATACGACCGCAACATGTCGACAAGGCTTAAAAAAATTACAGTAAAGGTGGACATATTGTTAAGCTTTACCCAATAAAGTGTTGGATAATGTAATATACATTACACAGAAATATTTGATCTACCACAAAAACCAGAATGAAAAAAAAAATTAGTATTCTGGCCCCTTTAACAACTATAGGAAACAATATGTTGACATACTTCTGAAGGCATTCCAATATGAATCAAAAGAAAAAATCTCCATTGAAATTGGATCAATTTTTTTTATATGTTCTCCAAAATTGCTACCTTTGACCTTATTATCTCGGAAACTATAAAAACATAGAAAATATCTGTTGACTAATGAAAGCAGTCCTCAAGATGAAATAAAAAGAATAAATCTTTATTGGAATTGGATGAAAATTTTTTCAAAATTAAATATCAAGCCACAATGCTGTTTGGTCCTTTTAACCCCTTATTTATCAAAAACAATAAATTATAGAATAAATATGTTGCATATACTACTGAAAGCATCCATTAAATGAAGTAAAAGAAAAATTTCCCATTAAAATAGGATGGAAAAAAAAATTAGGTGTCCTGCAAAATGGCCGCTTTAATCCCCTTTATCTCTGAAACTACAAAAATGCCCAGATGAACCATTAATTTTTTTCATCAAAATATGACAAGAAATAAAGTTTCGAAAATTGACATAAGGTTTTCTATTTCCATCAAGGAACAAACACCAAAAAATCATAAAAATCGGACGAATATTAAAAGTTACACCAAAATTATCAAAAAACCTTAATGACCCCCAGAAAAAACGGGAGGGTCCAGATTTCCCAAAATCAATCTCAACATGTGTTAGTGTTGTGTTTCTTATGGGGGATCATTGAGGTAAAATATTTAGGGAACGGTCATTATTTATCAGCTAGGGAGTTGAAGCATTTTAGGGAAAGGGGGGTGGGGTTGTCACTGAAGACATTAATGTATAGGGGAAATGGAAGGTTCACAGGAATAGTTCCTCTTATATTTGAAAAAAAGTGTAAAGAAGATGGGTCTATAGTGTTGTGTTTCAAGCCCTCAAAATTCTTTATAAAAGCTGTTAAAATTCAGTTCCGACAAAGTGCAATATGTATAACAATTTCTGTAACATTTTCCCAGGGAAAGGGTACTCTAAAAATTTTCCTGTATGTAGGTCATACCATTTTTTTTTTTTGGGGGGGGGGGGGGGTGTTAAATTTTCTTAATTTTGCTATTTGTATTGGTTTTTTTGTGGTTAAATACCTCTGGGCTATTTTGGGGGGTTGGGGAAATTGTGAAATTTTATTGGGTGCAAAAATTTTAAGAATAATTATGCCCATTTGAAGTATACTATATATTTTAAGTTATAAATTTATAAATTGGTATTAATATAAATTTTTGTTTTTTTAATTTCATATAGTATTTTTGGACGGTTAATCTTTATCTAGATATGTTTGGAGGGTGACTTATGTAGGAAACATTTTTTTTGGGGGGGGGGGGGTTAAATGTTTTCCAAGGACGAGCATATGTATAGATGATTAAAGGGGGTACCCCAAACCCTTGGGCATTTTTCAGCTTTTTAGGAGGAAAACTCTTTAAAACGGTGCATATGAATTTTTGTGCTATTCCTTTTATTTCTTTAAAATTTCATCTTGACGATTCCATATTTTTTTTTAATTTCATAACTCAATTTCAACAGCATTTATGAATAATGAAGATTTTTTTATTTAATACATGTAATTAAGCTATTTTAAAGGTGTGCGAAGTTTTTACTTTAAATTTGATTCTTCACAATAATAAGGGAAACTAAAGAATATTGTCATATTTTATGTCATTTTTTAAACGCTCACTACTTTCGGTATTCAAAATAAAATGTGAGATGTTTAGAATTTGTTTTAATAGATGATATAAACACAAGAGGAAAATAAAGCATCAATGATTCATTTAAGTTGGGAGGGTGCGGTCATGTCTTCATTAGGGTTTTTTTTTCAATGACAATGGTCTCACGGTGCAGAAGGCGATGGTTGCCACTGAAATTTTTTAACCTAGAAGATCTGCTCCAACCCGCTCAGCTGATAAATAATGACCCTTCCCTTAATACGTTAGTACAAAAGCAAATGAAGGGAAACCTAACTATCTACGGGCACCGACGACAACAGGCTCATACCATAATACGTCCGCAAATATTTGCGATGATATAAAAAGTAGAGGCTGCGTTTACCAGGGGCGAATCCAGGATTTGACGTTAAGGGAGGGGGCGCTAAAGTGTTGGTAATGATTTATATAGCGCCGAGCGTAGCGAGGCGAAAAATGTTTTGGACGATTTTATGCTAATTCATATGAATTGTCAGAAACGTGGCTTTCTTAGGGGAGCGCGACAGATGCACCTGCAACGTTTTTTTCTCGCATATATATAGAAGACGATTATTAAATCAGTGTAAAGATTATCATAATTTTTTCCCGGCGAATTCAACATTTTCCCCTAAAATCCTTACCATCACCAAACTTCTCTAAATATGGCCAGTTTTTTGAAAGAGCAGCTTATGTTTCAGCAGATAGATGTAAACTAACGAACGCAGACACAAATTCAATCAATATTTCGCGCCTCACCTGATAATGTACTTTAACGTTAAAAATACCTGACCTTGCCACTTGATATGCACTTTTACCGACAAAAATATACATGTGTGACCTTGTAATATTAACTGTTGTGCCGTTTGAGCGAGTACAATGTACGTGTGTTAGTAGTAAATAAATATATAAAATAAAATATTGTAATATTGTTCTATTGATTTTTTTGGGTATTTTTTTCCATCTACTAGCCTAACTTGATTTATAATTATTTTCCAAACTCACAAACTTCTTTTTTTTTTAAATCAGATATAATACTTTTGATTCCCGGCAATATTAAATCCTGGAAGCTTTTCCAGCACTTTTTGATGGATTCAAGATCGAGTTAGTAAGATTTCAATTCTCAGTTCGAGTTAAAGTTACACATCGGGTTCAAGTTAATCTTCGACCAAAATTCTACATGTAATTGGTTATAAAAAAAAAATAAAATGCTCCGCTGGGCGCAGCTTGATACGACCGCAGAGGTCGAACCCTGAACAGTTGGGGCAAGTATGGACACAACATTCAAGCTTGATACAGCACTGAATTTGGATTGTGAATAAATATTTGACACAGCATAGGTTTCTGACACAGAATTAATGTGGTCTAAGAAAGAAAAAAAGAATTTTTAATTTACCTATTCAAACCATATCAGTATTATTTGCTTTTATATATAAATCAGAAATAACCAAATTGAATTTAAAATGGAAAATTTTAAAGAAGTTTAATTTTTGGACCCTTTGGACCTTAATGTAGACCAATTTGAAAACGGGACCAAAAATTAAGAATCTAAATACACGGTTAGATTCGGCATATCAAAGAACCCCAATAGTTCAATTTTTGATGATTCAGTTTTTGATGAAATCAAATAAAGTTCAATTTTGGACCCTTTAAACCTCAATGTGGATCAATTTGATAACCGGGCCCAAATATCAATTTCTTGCTATTGCGCAATACTGTACAATTGAAGATTTCTTGCTATTGCACAATACTGTGCAATTGAAGATTTCTTGCTATTGCGCAATACTGTGCAATTGACAATTTCTTGCTATTGCACAATACTTATAATAATTTACACATTCTGTTTGGTGTGTATCTTTGGCCTTATCATTACTATTTGCTTTTATATATAAATCAGAAATTTAATAATAAAGGTTTTGGCAAATTTCCAATATACAAATCAAATAAAGTTAAATTTTGGACCCTCTAAACCTCAATGTGGACCAATTTGATAACCGGGCCAAATATCAAAAATCTAAATACATGGTTAGATTCAGCATATCGAAGAACCCCATATATTCAATTTTTGTTGAAATCAAACAAAGTTTAATTTTGGACCCCGATTTGGACCAACTTGAAAACTGGGCCCATAATAAAAAACTAAGTACATGTTTAGATTCAGCATATCAAAGAACCTCAAGAATTCAATTTTTGTTAAAATCAAACTAAGTTTAATTTTGGACCCTTTGGACCTTAATGTAGACCAATTTGAAAACAGGACCAAAAATTAAGAATCTAAATACACGGTTAGATTCGGCATATCAAGGAACCCCAATAGTTCAATTTTCGATGAAATCAAACAAAGTTTAATTTTGGACCCTTTTGGCCCCTAATTCCTAAACTGTTGGGACCAAAACTCCCAAAATCAATCCCAACCTTCCTTTTGTGGTCATAAACCTTGTGTTTAAATTTCATAGATTTCTATTTACTTATACTAAAGTTATTGTGCAAAAACCAAGAAAAATGCTTATTTGGGCCCTTTTTTAGCCCCTAATTCCTAAACTGTTGGGACCAAAACTCCCAAAAACAATCCCAACCTTCCTTTTGTGGTCATAAACCTTGTGTTAAAATTTCATAGATTTCTATTTACTTATACTAAAGTTATTGTGCAAAAACCAAGAAAAATGCTTATTTGGGCCCTTTTTTAGCCCCTAATTCCTAAACTGTTGGGACCAAAACTCCCAAAAACAATCCCAACCTTCCTTTTGTGGTCATAAACCTTGTGTTAAAATTTCATAGATTTCTATTTACTTATACTAGACTTATTGTGCGAAAACCAAGAAAAATGCTTATTGGGCCTTTTTTGGCCCCTAAACTGTTGGGACCAAAACTCCCAAAATCAATCCCAACCTTCCTTTTGTGGTCATAAACCTTGTGTTAAAATTTCATAGATTTCTATTTACTTATACTAGACTTATTGTGCGAAAACCAAGAAAAATGCTTATTGGGCCTTTTTTGGCCCCTAAACTGTTGGGACCAAAACTCCCAAAATCAATCCCAACCTTCCTTTTGTGGTCATAAACCTTGTGTTAAAATGTCATAGATTTCTATTAACTTATACTAAAGTTATAGTGCGAAAACCAAATGTCTTCGGACGACGCCGGACGACGACGACGACAACGACGACGACGCCAACGTCATACCAATATACAAAATGTACGACCGCAAAAATTTTGCGGTCGTATAAAAATCGAACCTTAACTCAACGTATCTATAAACCCTTTTCTTTCATGATTTTTTATCCAAACAATTCAGGAGCATGATTTTGTTTTTTTTACCAGAGGAAGAAAAAAAAAAGGGGGGGGGGGTTGGGTCTCATCCGGGAAGAAGTTTAACCCCAAATAAGCCCCCCTTTTTTAAAACACCCCAAAAATTATCGAGAAAAATGTTACACCCAAAAATATACCTGTGGTAATATCACATCCAAAAAATACCTAATGAATTTTTGAAAACCAGAAATGTATATTAATTATACAATAGTTGCTTATATGGAGGGCATTATCATGATATAGTGACTGCCCAAGGGACAGTGATATTGCTTGAAACATTGATAATGCCCGAGCCGCAGGCGAGGGCATTATCAATGTTGAAGACAATATCTGTCCCGAGGGCAGTCAATTTATCATGATAATACCCTCTATATAAGCAACTATTGTGTTTATTTCATTGAAGAATATAAATCTGCTGGTTGTGGGTTCCTTACATGTACATGTATGTTGAATACCTCATGGCCTCTGGATGTGTGTTTATGTTTCTATCATAACTTTTGGTGCTATGCTGGTATATTGTATATTCGTGGAAGATCCCCATATATATTCGTTTTTCTACTTCAAGGACTACTGACAAGAATTTATTATTCGAAATATGCATACCTACTAAGTACATAAAAAAGGCACCCTGTTATATAATATTAGAACAATACTATTTGAGCAAGTATTGTTTTTATTTCATTTAAACCAAAATTTCATTTAGAAATGTCTAGAATTTAATAAACGTTTGCGTTTTAAAGAGGGGACGTAACTCTAAATTACAAGCAGGCTTACCGTGTGGTAATGACCACGGGCATTACCATGATAATGCCTGCTTGGCATTTTAACGCAGATTAATAAATACCACATGACCATGTTTTAACCAATAAAATGTGTGAGTCTTCCAAGGAAGACATGTGTCGCCTGCGGACGTCAATTTTTACAAAAGATATTAAAATTTTCTGAAAATGAAATATATATGCACACCTTTGCATTAAAGTTAATGCACAGAGAAAGTTTCATGAAATTGCTGTGAGCCGTTACGGAGTAGTTGAGGATAGAAGTTTTGAACCCCCCCTTTTTTTTTTCAAAAATGTCAATTTTTACAAAAAAAAAATTTAAATTTTTAAAAATAAAATATATATGCACACCTGTACATTAAGGTTAATGCACAGAGAAAGTTTCATAAAATTGCTGTGAGTCGTTATGGGGTAGTTGAGGATAGAAGTTTTGAATCCCCCCCTTTTTTTCAGAAATGTCAATTTTTACCAAAAAAAATTTTGAATTTTTAAAAATAAAATATATATGCACACCTGTACATTAAGGTTAATGCACAGAGAAAGTTTCATCAAATTCCTTTGAGCAGTTATGGAGTAGTTGAGGATAGAAGTTTTGACCCCCCCCCCCCCTTTTGTTTTCAAAAATGTTTATTTTTAGGAAAAAAAATAATAATTTTCTAAAAATGAAATATATATGCACACCTTTGCATTAAGGTCAATGCACAGAGAAAGTTTAATAAAATTCCATTGAGCGGTTATAGAGTAGATGAGGATAGAAGTTTTGCCCCCCCTTTTTTTTGCAAAAATGTCAATTTTTACCCAAAAAAAAGTTAAAATTTCTACAAATAAAATATATATGCACACCTGTGCATTAAGGTTAATGCACAGAGAAAGTTTCATCAAATTCCTTTGAGCGGTTATGGAGAAGTTGAGGATAGAAGTTTTGGCCCCCCCCTTTTTTGCAAAAATGTCAATTTTTACCCAAAAAAATTTGAAATTTTCTAAAAATGAAATATATATGCACACCTGTGCATTAAGGTTGATGCACAGAGAAAGTTTCATCAAATTCCCTTGAGCGGTTTAGGAGGAGTTGAGGATAGAAGAAAAGTGTGACGACGCAAGACGACGCAAGACGCAAGACGCAAGACGCAAGACGCAAGTCGACGCAAGACGACGCAAGACGCAAGACGACAGATAGTGATCCCTATGTGTCGACCATGCGTTCCGCAGGCGACACAATAAAAACAAGTAAATTTTCTCTGATGTGAAATAACACCAATTTTTTATCTCGAAATGTGGAACAACATTTTGCATCATGATATGATATTATAGTGTTATTAAATGGGTATTTTCATATAAAGCATGTATTATGTTCGAAAAACAATTAAACCCCCAAATAAGCACCTTTTTTTAAAACGCCCCAAAAATATCGAGAAAAATGTTACACCCAAAAGTATACCCGTGGTAATATCACATCCAAAAAATACCTAATAAATTTTTAAAAAACCAGAAATGTATATTAACACCAATTTTTAATCTCGAAATGTGGAACAACATTTTGCATCATGATGTGATATTATAGTGTTATTATATAAATGGGTATTTTCGTATAAAGCATGTATTATGTTCGAGTCAGTCATATTGGGTCGAGGTCTATACAGCTGGGCCCAGTTGTTCAACTTATTTAACTCAAAGTTAAATTTAACTGAGGGTTAAATCATATAGAAAATCACTACGTTTAACATGTGATTAAATTTAACCCACGGTTAAATGAGTTGACCAACCGGGCCCTGATTGTGACCCAATACAACTGTACGAGGACATAAGACAGGCTTTATATAAAAATACCCATTTTATGTTTAATACAATCCCATGTGTCTGCAACGGGTCATTAATACAGGTTTTATACAGAAAAACCGGAACTGGTCATTAATACACGGTCTAATCACAGGGGCTCGTTACAATTGACACAGTATGCCATCTGTGACTGATCCGGCCCCGATCTTGTTATGGTATTATAGATCGGGGCCGGATCAGTCACAGATGACATACTGTGTCAATTGTAACGAGCCCCTGTGGTCTAATACAGAAAATCCTGTATTAAACCTGTATTAATGAACTGTTCTGTTTTTTAATTAACTGGACATTTTTTACTGTATTTCAACACATTAGTTAATAAAACCTCATAAATTTCTGATGTCTAACAGTCTTTAGAAAGACAATACAGATTTGAGGTTAATTAGTTAGATCTATGTTATCAATGTCATGCTGACAATCCATGAATCAGATTATTTGTGTAAATACTAACATTCATGCAGTTTACTTTAACCATGTTAACTGAACATAATTCTTCAAAAACTTTTTGCACCCTAAAAAATTTATCATACCATCATGCCACCCCCCCAAAAAAAAGCTCAGAATATTCAAACAAATAATAATACTTGGAATTCTCAGAACCCCCCAAACTAGCAAAAGTAGTAAAATGGAACCCCAAAAGATAGTACGAGCCTACGTATAGGGAAATTTCAGAGTACACCCAACCCCGCCCCCTCTCGGGGTATTTTTCCCCTATACAATTAAATGGTTGTCCCTTATACATGTAGATTTCACAGGCACTTATTTTATGCAAAATTTCTATCACCGTTTGTTGATGGGAATTTCAGGTTTAAAAACATATCCAATTTACTGTAAAATGACAAAATCACAATAATAAATACACGCAATAATTTCTAAATTTAGAGTATTTGTTTTCGGTAAAATTAGCCAATATGGCAGAAATAGTTAATTTCAAAATTAAAATTAAAATTCATTTATTGAAACAGAGTTCAACAGTGGACTATCATCAATACAAAACAAGGAGCAAAATAATAACAATACAGTTATCCCAAAAGGATGCGGTGTGTCTGTATAAGATCATCCCGAGGGCCGGATTGCATTTCGAGTTAAAATTCGAGTTACGGATTAAGTTTAGGGGGAGGGCTGTAAAAAATTACATGTAAATAGACTCGCTAAATAAAGTCCTAAATTTGTTAAAGATACAGACTCAGAAAAAAAACTTTCATTTGACCCCATAAAAACGCTATTATTTTGGTATTTTTGAAGTCACCCCCAAAAAATACCTACAATTTCTTGGACGCAAAAAAATAGTACTAGCCTACGTGCAGAAAAATTTGGAGCGTACTCAACCACCCCCCCCCCCCCCCCACACCCTTGTCTCTTTATCCTTATGTCCCACCGACGAATTTGGAAGAGACATACATATAGTTTTACTCTTCTGCATTTAATTATCTTAAATATTTCCATAAAATCACAAACTGAAAAGGAAACCTGCTCCCCCCCGCATATCCGAAATACGTGTATTTATATTGTTCAACCCTCTTTTAAGTATGACGTCCTCCATAAATAGAAATGCATGTGGATCCTGTATAATTAAAAAAGGGCTTTTCAATCCTTCCTTAAAATAATCAGTACACTGAATCGTGAGATTTAAATTTGTGAATGAAAATGAAGGGATATGGAGTAAATGTACAAACTCCCAATTAATACCTGGCAAACAAAGCAATTGAACAACGCTTTTATTGTTGTTCTTCATCTTCAAGTCACCATTAGTTTGAATTGCTTTGATATCAATATTAATGACAACCAAAAATACAGTAGCATTTTAATACCCGCATAGTAATCAGGATGTCCTCCCGTCCGAAATAAAATCTTTCGTCAAAGTTTTCTTGGCTTGTACATATCGGAATGATTTTATATTAGGCCTGGAGCTGGATAATGATGAGATTTACCGTGTAAGTGATTTTTAGGTCTGTCTTCCATTTTCTTCCTGTTTGCCCAAACTGAAATATTACTGTTAGGCATAATGGATGAAAATTTCAGTCAATGTTTTCTTGGCTTGTATATATGTAGGAATTGATTAATACTAGGCCACAGTACCTATATTTTTCATTTCCACGACAAATACGGCAAAACTGTAGGGAATATACTGGTATGTCTGCCTTTCTGTCTATTTCCCTGTCCATTTTTGATTGGCTTTCTTGATGTTTTCTTCATATCGTTGATGTACCGTATAAGTAGACGAAACCACGGTGTACAACCGGCGTACCCGAGACCATCGGTAACGCCGGATACGTTTAATATTGGATGGCTCGGTATGTATTTTTACGAAAAGCAAAAGCAAAAGGGACAAAGTTTAATTGTATGGCTTTTCATACAGTTAAATGTAAACTCTCAGTTTTACGGACTGTCTCGAATTCGCCGTTTGTATGGCGTGTTAAATATCTCTACTATACAAAAAATCATAAAGGCACGTGAGCTTTTGCCATAACTTGGTGTCCGTCATCTGTCGTCGTAAACTTTTTAAAAATAAATCTTACACTCTGAACTTGCTGGGCTAATTAGAATCAAACCTGGCCCGAGTCATCACTAGGGTGTCTAGTAGAAAAGTGTCAAAGGATGCCGCAAGTCAAACCACATGGCCTATGTTACTAAAAATAGAGCATATAGGTGAGACAGCAGGTTTTGAAAAATATCTCAGGAGAAATGCCTTTAAGAGAAAATCTGCCAATTTAAAAACGATCAGGAGGACAAGATCTATTTGCGTGTCAATTTTAGTAGAAATCGGATTACCCGTCTTGCCCCAGAATTGTCGATTTTTAGCTTTTTTGTTTTTATTGTTTTTAATATAAAAAAATCTGTTCCTCTGAAACAACTACGACAATTTGAACCAAACTTGGTTATAATACTTATGGGATGGTCCCCCTTTAAAATGTTTATCTTGCGGGAAATACAATTTGAAGATTTTCTCTGAAACTGCTGGGCCAATTGGAATCAGACGTTGGTGGAATAGTCCTTGTGTGGTCCCCTTATAAAACTGTGTCTGTTATTCCCGACCTTCAATAAAGATAGTTCAATTATAGAATAATATACATGAAGAGCTAATTGTAGAAAATGGGGAAGGAAATTTTTAAATTTTTTGCTCTGAAATTACAGAGTCAATATGAATCAAACTTTACTTTAATGATCTTTAAGATGGCCCCCTTCCAAAACGGTGTCCGGTAATTCCGACCTCCGCGACCATGATGGCCACCGCCGCCGAACTTAGTTTCACACTAGACCCTATGTGAATGCACTTTTAACACCTCCCCTAAATCCACTGAGCAATTTGGCCTAAATCATCATTAGGGGTGTCCACTTTCAAAATTGTGTCTAAGGATGCACCGAACCAATAATGTTTACAGGTGAGCTTATAATATATATATTCTCCTTGTATGAAATATTGTTTGTAGTATAGAGTTCATTTGGGCTTGTATGTCGTGTTCTTATTTTTCTAAATTTGGGGCAAATATAGTGTGTATATGTTGAAGATCGTATGGTAGAGTCTGGTTGACTTGTTTAACTACACTCGGAATAAAAGAACGCTTATATTTTCATAGCCACTTTATTAAAGAAAAAAAAATATAAGCAGATGAAGCACTCTAAAGGCCCACGTAGCAGCATTTTGTCATGTGAACTGTAAATTTTTTTGACACTTCTATGCTAAAAAATCATATATATCTACGCCCCCCTCTGGGTCCGCCACTGACTTTGAAAAATGTCTGTTGAACAACACTCCCAATTCGTCACTGATTTCCGTAAAAAAGTTTGTACGAATATCGGCATCGCTATTTGTACAAAAAGTTTGTTCCAGGAACAAGTGTCTTCATCTTAACCCGAACCGTAACTCTAACTCGAAATGTAACTCGATAAATGACATTAGAAATGTATCTCAGTTCACTCGAACTTCAACTCGAATTCGAATTATAACTCCAACTCTAACTCGAACTTCAACTGGAACTCTAACTCTAACTCGAACTTCAACTGGAACTCTAACTCTAACTCGAACTATAATTTACTCTAACTTGAACTCGAACTCGATGTTTAGTCACACCCCATTACGCACGCATCAACGGGAATTATTTCATCAAATGAACTACCATTCAGTTGCAGTTAATACTCAATACTACCATATGTATGAGACTGCCTTATTTTCACCACAATTTAGACTATTTAGAATATATTCGTCTACAAAAAGACTCTGTGAACATCAGGAAAAGAACCCTATTCTGATTTGATAACTATATCTTTATTTTCAGTTCAGTATAATAATACAGTTATGGCCTTCATAAAAGTTAATATCCCAATTATTAAATCTCGAAAAATAGTTACGGACCTTGAGGAAAATAACTCTTTTCTCGAGTTAATAATTTTGGATATTATAGGATTAAACTCATTTTTTCTAGAGGTTACCGATGTGTAAACTGGGTCGGTTAACTCACAAACTGAATGAAGGACTTTTATGTTAATAATCTAGTTTTAACACCAAAAAGGAATGAAAATTGTCATTAAATGAAAATAAATCAATTTCATCAAGTTCGCACGTTGACCTGTTGACCGGAACAGAGGACCATTAAAATGCACCCGTATATGCAATAGAATTATGTAAAGTTCTTTTTTTTAATAACATTTTTTAGAAAGACATTTATCATGAATATAATCAGGGCGAGTTCGTCGCCATCTTGAATCCGATAAATCTTGTTTCAGGGCAGGTTTCATCGTTTCTTGAATCCGAGAAAATCCGGTTTTGGTTTCTTGTAAAATAACGTGTTGGTTTTCAAACCCGGTTCCGGATTCTTTGTAATCAACACGGCCTTTATCTGAATCTATTGCAAGGTTGAAACAACTGGTGGAGACGTAGGACTTAATTTGCACTTGAAGATGTAGTTTTTTGCAAAAATCACCAGAAAGTTCAGCAGTGGAGATTCTTCTGGATAGCCAAGCAAAACATACTCCCTATCCACTTCTATATTGGTATAATATTTCTTCAGGCTATTAAAATATTGATTCCAAAATTCGTATGTTACTTGACAGTCAAAAAAAAAAGATGTCTAATTGTTTCATCATGACTTTTACAAAAGTGCATACTTTATTATCCTTCAAATGAATTTTGTACAAGAATACATGTGTTGGTATAATTTGATGTATAAATTTATATTGAAAATTTCTAAGATATGTATCTCTACAAGCCTTCTTTAGAATATCAAAGTAAATGTGCAAATCAGAAAGTTCACAAATTAACCATTGTTCCCATGTTTTTATCCTAATGATCGGTTCTTCGAAAAAATTGTGTACCATATAGTTATAAACAAATTTAATGCATTTGCTAGAAAGTAGTCTGTGTGTTAAAGAGTCAACTGGAACAGAACCTTGTAACTCACAGTTTTTCAAATTATTTTTAAGGAAAGACCTTAAGTTTTCTGGTATATTCAGAAGCAGACTGTAGTATCTTAAAAAATTTCCTGTGTGAAATTTTTGTTCAATATTTTCAAAAGTGAGAAAATCATAGAAAATTAAACCTACTTGGTAAAATTACTGTGGTGAAATCATTAGCATTATCAATAAAATGCTCCGCTGGGCGCAGCTAGATACGACCGCAGATGTCGAACCCTGAATAGTTGGGGCAATTATGAACACAACATTCAAGCTTGATACAATACTGAATTTGGATTGTGAATAAATTTTTGACATAGCATAAGTTTCTGACACAGAATGAATGTTGTCTAAGAACTTAAAATTTTTTGATTTACCTATTCAAACCATATCAGTATTATTTGTTTTTATATATAAATCAGAAATAATCAATTTAAAATTTAAAATTTCAATTTTTGATGAAATCAAATAAATTTCAATTTTGGACCCTTTAAACCTCAATGTGGACCAATTTGATAACAGGGCACACATATCAATTTCTTGCTATTGCGCAATACTGTGCAATTGAAGATTTCTTGCTATTGCGCAATACTGTGCAATTGAAAATTTCTTGAAATATTTGACACATAATAGGTTTCTGACACAGAATAACTGAAATTAAAGAACTTAGAATTGGTCATATGATTTCAATTCATATTCAATTTTTTGCTTCTTGTGCAATACAATATGCTGTGGAGAATTGCCCCCCCCCCCCAAAAAAAAAAAAAAAAAAAAAATAATTTACCCCTTTTTTTACCTTTTGTGCAATACACTATGAAGTTGCACATTAACTCCCCCCCCCTCCCAAAAAAAACCAAAAAACAATAAAATTCATTGTAACCCCCCCTTTTTTGCTAAAAAAATTTGAAATTTTCTTTTTAATTTATGAAATATGAAATGAGAAAAAAATTGCCCCTCCCCAATTTCTCATTTACCTCCCTAAATTTTGTTTTCAACCCCCCCCCCCATTTCTTTATACTTTGCAACCATAACAGCTCATTTAAATCATCGACACCATAACGTATTATAATAGAAAATGACATCATAGTCATGGATGGCAAATTTTAAATATACATAAGCAGTTTAGATGAGATAAACAAAAAAGCTTCATCAGCACATTTTATATTTGGCAAATTTCCAATGAAGTTCATTAAACTAAAGTTATTGGCAAATTTCCAATGGAATTTGTTAATAATAAAGTTTTGATAACAGGGCACACATATCAATTTCTTGCTATTGCGCAATACTGTGCAATTGAAGATTTCTTGCTATTGCACAATACTGTGCAATTGAAAATTTCTTCAAATATTTGACACATAATAGGTTTCTGACACAGAATAACTGAAATCAAAGAACTTAGAATTGGTCATATGATTTGAATTTATATTCAATTTTTTGCTTCTTGTGCAATAAAATATGCTGTGGAGAATTGCCCCCCTCCCCCAAAAAAATAATTTACCCCTTTTTTAGCTTTAATTGTGGACTCCGATTTGGACCAACTTGAAAACTGGGCCCATAATAAAAAAACTAAGTACATGTTTAGATTCAGCATATCAAAGAACCCCAAGAATTCAATTTTTGTTAAAATCAAACAAAGTTTAATTTTTGACCCTTTGGACCTTAATGTAGACCAATTTGAAAACGGGACCAAAAATTAAGAATCTAAATGCACGGTTAGATTCGGCATATCAAAGAACCCCAATAGTTCAATTTTCGATGAAATCAAACAAAGTTTAATTTTGGACCCCGATTTGGACCAACTTGAAAACTGGGCCCGTAATAAAAAAACTAAGTACATGTTTAGATTCAGCATATCAAAGAACCCAAATAATTCAATTTTTGTTAAAATCAAACTAAGTTTAATTTTGGACCCTTTGGACCTTAATGTAGACCAATTTGAAAACGGGACCAAAAATTAAGAATCTAAATGCACGGTTAGATTCGGCATATCAAAGAACCCCAATAGTTCAATTTTCGATAAAATCAAACAAAGTTTAATTTTGGACCCTTTTGGCCCCTAATTCCTAAACTGTTGGAACCAAAACTCCAAAAATCAATCCAAACCTTCCTTTTGTGGTCATAAACCTTGTGTTTTAATTTCATAGATTTCTATTTACTTATACTAAAGTTATTGTGCAAAAACCAAGAAAAAATGCTTATTTGGGCCCTTTTTCAGCCCCTAATTCCTAAACTGTTAGGACCAAAACTCCCAAAAACAATCCCAACCTTCCTTTTGTGGTCATAAACCTTGTGTTAAAATTTCATAGATTTCTATTTACTTATACTAGAGTTATTGTGTGAAAACCAAGAAAAATGCTTATTGGGCCCTTTTTTGGCCCCTAATTCTTAAACTGTTGGGACCAAAACTCCCAAAATCAATCCCAACCTTCCTTTTGTGGTCATAAACCTTGTGTTTAAATTTCATAGATTTCTATTAACTTATACAAAGGTTATAGTGCGAAAACCAAATGTCTTCGGACGACGACGACGACGACGCCAACGGTCATACCAATATACGACCGCAAAAATTTTGCGGTCGTATAAAAATTGTTCATCTATTGACATCCCTCCCAAATCCGAACCCTCCCATGATGCAAGATTTAAACAAAATATTTTTCAACTTTGTATGGGATAACAAACCTGGTAAAATAAAAAGAAACACTTTGATTGGTGGTTATTTAGAGGGGGGTCCAAAAAGGTTCATCTTGAATCTTTCAGTGCATATCTTAAAATAAGCTGGGTTAAGAAATATTTAGCTACTTCAACAGGTATTTGGCAAAACATTATTGGTACAGAATTTTGTAAATATGGAGGGGAGAGGTTATTTAAGTTACAGTCTGAAAAAACAAAACTGATTGCTGAAAAAATTAATAACCCTTTTTGGAAAGATGTTCTTATCAGTTTAAGAAATGCTAAACCAGATACTGTGAAGGAATTGTCAGATGTATTGTCACTAGATATCTTGGATTTTGTTGATATAAATGATTTTTCTTTTTATATGAGATGGAAAGAATTTGGAATAGAAAACTTGTGTGATCTTATAGACTCTGAAAAACTATATTTTCTCGCTATCGATTTCATGCCTCCTGGCACTACTCAGGCGAATGTGAATAGAATGTCCTTAACGACGTCGTTAGCGGCGACGTTAGTGACGTTATAATAATAGAAAAGGGGAGAAATATATTTAGTACAATATTAAAATAGGGGGTTCACAATTTTAAATTGAACTATTTAACTTAGGTTTAAACAGTTTTATAAAATGAGCCTCTTTAGCCAGTCTAAAGCTCTTATTGGTTTGTTCACTTTGTAGAATGGGAAAATTGAGTAATTTGCACCATTAGCACAAATTTCCAAATGTTCACTCAAATCTATCTGCCGTGTGTTGGGGTCCCTAATCTATTGTCTGTGAACCGTGAACCTCTTTCGTAAACCGATGTAAAATTCTCTGCAACCATTACATAATACACAGTATACCAAGTTCTCTGTGTCGCATGCTGTATATATATATATATTCTAATTTAATTATTCTATTAATTATTTTTTTTATACTAAAATTGAAAATAATTATTTTAAATGTTGTGATTTTAATTAATATTTTGAAATCCACTTGATATGTAAATATTAGATAATTAGAGGAATTAATTAATCATCCTCCCGAAAACAACAGAGGCTAAAATCAAAAGCAATCATCATCTTATGTCTATTGTTTTTAACATTTTTGGATCTTTTTTATATATTAAATAGTTCTCATATTTGTATGGCTTCTTTTCCTTAAACATACACAAGCTAAGAAATTGTCCGAAATATCCTAAGTAACCCATTCATGCCATCATACACTTCATAAAAAAATGACCAAAACGTCCTTGTCCGAAATGTCCTGGCCGAAACGCGCGGAGGGGGAGGGGGCACACTTACTGGGTAGGGATAAGAAGCTGATATATAAAACGGGTGATAAATTCAGATTAAAGGTATCATTAGGTTAATATCCGGGAGAGGCTGATATTATCACTTGCTTGATTATATATATGTATCTAAAACTAATCAGTTGTCTGTATTTATCTTTGATGCGGTTAAACCACAGTCGTAAATGCATATTCAGCTATTTGTCAAACCAATTAATCTATCTATTTATCTTCCAATGTGGTATTTCCACTGATGCTAGTTATAGATGTATACACGAAACAAGTTATCATTTATAAAAAGAAATTCTATGTCTAAAGTAGGGTAGTATATCTATAGGTCTGTTTGTTTTGTTAATTGGCATATGGCAGGGTATATACTTTCGATAATCAAAATATATGAAAAGGGTAAGGTACTTGATGTCTCAGTTGCTCACCCCTACAAAAGAAGGATTGAAGTACCACCCCCCCCCCCCCCCGCCCGGGCCGAAACGTCCTCCATTCCTGTCCCCTAGTTGTTTCAAGCTTGTAATAGATTAGATGAAGTATGCTAATTAGATATGTGCGCATAAAAGGTGCGCACAAATCTCTGTGTGTAATTTTTATACGCCCGTCAATTAATCTAAAGATCTGTATACTTTTTGGTGATGATTCAAAAATTTTATTTTAGAGTTTTTTAGTTTTTTGTGAAAAAAGGGGGGGGGGGGGGGTTCACATGTCGCGCCGTATCTCAAAAACGATTTATGATTATTGCTTACAACTTTATACACTTCTTAGTTATATTAATCTAAAGATCTTTATACTTTTTGGTGATGATTCTTTATTTTATTTTTGAGTTATTGAATTTTAATTGAGCTTTTTGGTAAAAAAAAGGTAGTCTTTTTTTGTCACATTTCGCGCCGTATCTCTATTGCTTAAAAGTTGACACGGTTATGTTTTGCCTGGTTTCCATATACATCCCATCAGCAGCTCCACTAAATAAACGAGGATTCCAAAAAACATTTATTATATTTTTTTTTCACAAGACGACGGGCGTATCATGCGCTCATGGCGCAGCTGTTTATTAATTCTGAAGGATCTCCCTTGTGTTTTTCAGTTCTTTCAATCTCGGTGTGTAATTTTTAATTTTCATTGTGTAATTTTTAATTCTCAGTGCGTGTTTTGGAAGTTTTTTAATCTCAGTGTGCATTTTTGAAATCTCAGTGTGTAATATTTAATTCTCAGTGTGTGTTTTTTAGGTTTTTTAATCTCAGTGTGTAAATTTTTCGAACAATGGCTTAAACATAGTTTAAATATGTAGGCCTCAAATCCGTGTACGGCCTCAAATCCGTGTCCTCTCCTCAGATCTGTGGCCTTTAAACAATACAAAACGTCATAGTTGTTACTTAAAATCTTTATTTCCTCAAATCTATATCCTCTTTTTCGCGGACAACGTAACGTCATAATTGCCATCAGTACCAGTAAGGATCCAAATCCAGAATCCTTTTGGATTGACATGCCATATCTGATTCAAATAACAAAAGCAAAGAGGAAAATCCATACTAGGGAGTCAAAAAGACTTTGGAAAACTTGCATCTCGTATACAATGAACGTACGTATTGTACAGATGTCCTTTTAGGGGAATTGATATAAATATTATTATCGTTTATTTGTTGAAAATATTGATCAATAATTATTTTATGTAATATGCCCTCAATGGGCCGTTGATTGGTATAATAAAATATGATAATTCTAAGGCAATGTTTAGAAAATTACAAGATTTTAGTTACAACCAGAGAAAATGTTTGGATAAGGAAGCTTTGATAGAATTGATTAATCAAAATCTCAACAAAGATCATAGACAATCTGAAGCAATATACGACAGCTTAAGAAGTTCCGTATTTCCCGTTGTTAGAGAGAATATTAAGAACTTGTTCAAGATTTATGTTAAATGTAGTAGTTGTGAAAACACAGCTGAGATACCAAAAACAACTATTCAGCGGCGCCCAATTCCAGCTACGTACCCTTACAGCCGCTGGCAAATTGATCTGAAGAAAATGCCACCCGTCAGAGACTATGACTATATTTGTAATATAGTAGACTGTTATTCACGCTTATTTAAATTCTCTGATTGGGATGGTGACGCATACCCCGTATCCTTTCTTTTTCATAGAAGCATTTTTTTTAAATAACCCGTGTATCTTTAACATTCTAAAGTGATCACGTTTCGGATTTTAATTTACAGTACATGTAGTTTGTTAGTGCATTTATCCCATTCATACATCGAGAATATTAACAATAATAGTGCTTAATCCTGAAATAATTTTTAAAATTTTTATCTTATTTGCTTCCAATTGAATTTAAACTTTTAGATAAACATCAACAAGTTTGACAGTTTATTTATTTTTTGTAGCTGCCACTTGTAATGTTAACGGAGGAAGAAAGAAGGTTTTTTTTCGATTAATAAATTAAAAAGTAAATCGATTTGGAATTTATTGTAACTTTTTGAATTACAGCAGAATTGTGGAACATTTTTAAACACTGGACTACATAAATATTTTGAGAGGAAACAACTAGAACTTTATCCGTTGGAAGTATTCACAGAAACCAATCAAAATGTGTATACACCAATCTTAGGAGAAAAAGTGAAATTCCGTACCAATCCAGCAATGAATAAAGGAACTGCCGTGTTTAGTTCTGGATTTTGGAGAGACGGAGTTTGCACTGAAATTAGGACAGACGTTAAAAGTGGGAAAATGTTAACCATCAAAGACACTATCACCAATTATACTTTCGAACTTAATAGGTATCAGCTACGGCCTTACCAATAAATAAAAAATATGTACTTTGTATGTGTATAGTTTTGTAGTGTGTGATGGAAAAAAGGGGGATGGGAGTAAATAAAATATTAAAATAATGTCTAAGACTTGATATTGTGAACATGACCCCGACACAAAATCGAAACATGTACATAACAAAGTTGCAACTTTTATCGCTGTTCTTCATCTTGAATAGTACAAAGAGATCTTCAACAGGGGGAATCATTCTCACTTGAATGCAAATTTCACGACGGCCCCTATAGCACCGGTTTGAGCGGAGTTCTTTGCTAAATCCGACTGCGTCACACAATGTATACTTTATTAGTTTATTCCTTAGGGAGCAATCATTTGATTTTTTTTGCGAGATGGGAGGAATTTGAAATAAAAAACATGATGCAAATTTTGGTGAAAAAGGGCAGGATGGCCATATCCAAGGATTCAAATAATCTAGGCAGGATACAAAATGTTGCGAAAAAAGGGGAGGATCGGAAATTACTTCCATTGCTCCTTCATGAAAAAAAACAGGAAACAAAGACAACCACAAACAAAGACGACATACATAAATATAAACAAAAAAAAAACGGAAATATATGACTAATACAGACCCCACCAAAAATACCGAGTGTGAAATCAGTTGATCCAGATGGGTAAGCATTTCATGTCTCTCATTAGACACCCGCTGTGTTGGCCATTGTCAAATACGGGGTTAGGTCACATCCGGGAAGGGAGATACACTACAAAACCTACGACAGATGAACAAAAAAATCAGTTTTCATCGGAGAAAATGGTGTACCATGTCGGTCCACTAGTTCGCGGTGACGACCATGGTATAAAAATAAAAATTGGACACAGATCTGAGTCTGTATTTTTTTAGAGGACATAGATTTGGCGATGACGTCACATGACACAGATCTGAATGGGGAAAACAAACATTTGAGTATGATGTAAGGATAGGACACAGATCTGAGGAAAGGACACGGATTTGAGGCCGTACACGGATCTGAGTCCTACATACATATGTAGAAGTCACAGGCACATGTTTCACTCAAAATGTGTATTCCCCTTTTCAATGGAGATCCCTGACAATTAAAAAAAAAGTCTGGGATTTTCATTTATTTTCTTTGCGGTTCATTAAAATGCATATTTTCAAAATGGTTAAATCGGACAATATTAATTACGTCCTCTGTTAACTCGGGATTCCATTTTTTTTTTAATGGAGGGCATAAATTTTAATGAACAATTACTGTTATAAGGGAGACAAATCAAACAATTCTACAAGAAAATTACTGTTTATTTCTATCAGCCACAGCAACAGGCAGAGATGCGAGGTTTACAGCATTTCTGTTTGACTACAAATAAACTGTATATTCCCTGACGATGTGCAAATGTACATGTACATGTGTTGATTTTATTTTGTAATGAAAAAATATTAGATTTTAGACAGTCATCTGATTGTTATACCCCGCCCCAAAGATCTCCAAAGGAGGGGGGAGTATACTGTTTTAGCCTTGTGGTTCCGTCTGTCCGTAACAAATTTTTTCGCCACACTTTTCTCTGCGTCTGCTCATTACAGCTACTCCATATTTTGTCACGAGCCTTCTATAGGTACGCCATATCGTGGGATCCATATGATTTCGAACCAATGCGACACCATCTTCTGTTTTACGACTTTTTTTACCTTATCGCGGCGGGGGTATCACTAGTAAGCAATGACTCACGGTACATCTTGTTTTTCTTGTACAGGTTAATGTCATCCGTTTCTTATCAACCGCCAATCCGAGATATGTCAATTAATATTACCACATAAAATTACAAAAAAATAAAATAAAATAGCTTTGTAAATTCTTTTAATCATTGATGCCAGTGGTCAATAATGAAATTAAAGTAATATAAAGATTTTTATCTATACTTGTATCAATTAGTTGAAAAAAAAATTTAAATGAACGATTTTCTAGTTTTGGTGAAGAAACCAATACGAAAGGAAAGGAACAAAATTGATATGTGAATACGCTAACTCAATTTAGCTTTCTTTTTCCAAAAGATGTCGGTAGCCCTGAAAAGGACTGTTTTTACAGAATCACTTGTTTTGTGCTCCTTTATGCTGTGTTCGTCTGAAATGTTGTCGATTAGCTGGCGTTAATTGTATTATTAAACTTCCGTTATCTTTTTCAATATTCATCTTTTGCAAAGTTTGGAGTCTTTGTCTTTTGAGTTTATCTTTAAGCTTTCTAGGGTATCGTTGTAGGTTTTTTGGTTATTCATTTCTTTGTAGCTAGTGTTTTGCCTTTCCTTTTCCATCACTTGTGGTCTTATAAAAAACACATGTACCCTCCGTTTTCCGCAGTTACCTCTTTGGAGTTTAATATAGCTGCTTTAGCTCTAACTGCTTCCTTTACCATGGTAAGTTACTTTTTAGCAGCTGTTCACCTCTCTCGTAATCTGAAGAGATCTGGATGTACCAGTGTAGACTGTTAAACACTCTTATTCTTCAAGCCAGCCTTCAGTGCTAGTAACATTTTATCCGCATTACCTCGCCTTAACGTTGCATTTTCAAAGTAAATTCACACGAAAATGGCTTGTATAGATAAGCTTTGTAATGTTCTCTGGATACCAGACTTCAATTTTTTTTTTTAAATATTTAATTAAACTAAAAATATCCTATAGAAACTATACATCAGAAAGTGTGGAGGAAGTATGTGGCTGCAAAAATAATTAATTAGATTTATTGAGTTTATATTTCATTGAGATCTACATAATATATCGATTAGGGGAGGGTTGATCTTATATAAAGAAATAATAAAGTAAAGTAAAATTAAACTAGAAATACTGTGAGCAAAGCTCATTATTTGATACCCCCACCTTATATACATACATGAAAGGAAATGTCAATATTCTATATAGGGAAACTCCAACAGCAGTGAGATGAGTTTCATCAAATTCCATTCAGTGGTTTAGGAGGAGTTGCGGATGGCATACTGGAACCCCTTGTCACAATGAATGGCAAAGTCCATGTGTTGGTATGGGAAACCCCAAATGTTGGTCAGATCAAAATCTAAAATAGGAGGTGCACTACAGCATCATGTAATAAAGATCCTCTGAAAGTTTCATAGAATTCCATTCAGTGGTTTAGGAGGAGTTGCGGATGGCAACATGGTACTCCTATCACAATGAATGTCAAAGTCCATGTTTTGGTATGGGTAACCCCAAAAATTCATCAGATCAAAATATAAAATAGGAGATGCACTATGGCATCATGTAATAAAGATCATCTGAAAGTTTCATCAAATTCCATACAGTAGTTTAGGAGGAGTTGCGGATGGCATAATGGTACCCCATATCACATTGAAAGTCAAAGTCCATGTTCTTCTATGGGAAACCCAAAAAATTGGTTCGATCAAATTCTAAAATAAGAGGTGCACAACGCCATCATGGGATGAAGATTCTCTGAAAGTCTCATCCAATTCAATTCAGTAGTTTAGGAGGAGTTGCGGATACAAATGTCGGACGAACGGACGGACACAACGAAAACTATGTAATAAAAAATAATAATAATTACGCAATCATAATATGTCTGAATACACGCTTGATTATATATGTAATTAATAGTTAGCTTTTAAACTAAGAATTTTTGGATCAATCCAACTGAGATATTCAACACTTCGAGCGGTTTTCTTGGTATTTTTGAAAATTTCTTAAACTACCGCCAGCAATTTACCTCTCTATATGTAAAATCTTTACTTAACGAATATCATATTTGATTCATGTTTAAAAATGTACGAAGCAGTATCGACTTTTCGGGATCATCATCTGTCGTGTTGTGTCACGGCTGCCGTCCATGTCCGTGTTGTACTTTCAAGGAATTTTCAGTCAGTAGCTCTTTTTCCATCCGAGAGATATTTGGCGGTGTTTACACTAAAACACAGTCTTCCATGTTTCGATAAAATATTAATTGTCAAAAATATAAAACCCTAATTCTCTCCCCTTAAGATCACAGGCACTCGACCACTGGACTTAAAACCCCCCTTTTCTATCCATTTAAAATGTATTTTTAGCGTTTAAATTGATTTGGCTATGGCCAAAACGTCTATAAATGAAATATCTAATGGTAATTGATGTGAAACAAAGCTAGCCATTTTTGTACGGGTCGTCAGATTTGTTTCTTCCTTTACTTTTGCAAAATTGTTCCCCAATAAATCTATAGGTTTAACCTACCTTTACAGACCTCTATAGAATCAAGGGAAAACTTGAAGTTGTCGATTATATACCTATTTCATAGCTTAATAAAGCAGAGGTCTGCAACTTTTTCGGATGATAACCGACATGCAATTGGTAAAATTTGTCCCGAATATTTTTATTCGACCAATCGCATTTCATTTATCATCAGAATAAGGCGTTGAACATCGTTTTTTTCTTATGAAGCCAGTAGTATATGGGCACAGTTCAGTAAGAATTTGAGGTCCTGTGGACATCACCGGAACCGGAAATTACGTCACAGGAAGTCAAATGACAACAACAGGAAATCACCTGACCGGAACCGGAAGTGCCCGGAAGTGATTGTTTTCCGGCCATTTTTCTTTATTTGTTTACGCAAGTGGCGACATTCACGTACTGGGACGCGGATGTGTCGTCTGCGCATGTAACCGGAACTGGTTTCCCGCTACTTTCTCATTATTTGTTTACTGAAGTGACGTCAGTCATGTGCTGGGACCCGGAAGTGTGTTGTCTCGGCATGCTTGAGCACTTTTTGGATTGGATTATATCCTCTTTCTCTGCGCTTCTCGGTCGTCTCTGTGTCTTTGATCGGTCTTTAGAGGGTATGGCGTCTCTAGGGACTGATACTCTCACTGTTATGTGGAAGTCCGAGAGTATACGAAGTACAGAGGTTTGTTTGATTATCTCCCCCTTTTTCCGTGCTTTTCCCCACGGGGAATGTATTCCGCTCGTTCAAGGGAGGACCAAAGGTAGGATTGGATTATGTCCCCTTACCTCCCGCTGATGCTGTCACCATTAAGTCAATGAGGGGTGTCCTTAAAACCGCATTAGCAACGGCCGGTCATTTTATTGCTCTATGCTGCTCTTCGCTTCTCTTCTCTTACTCCATGTTGTTCTTCGCTGCTGATCGCTGCTCTTCTCTTACTCCATGCTGTTCTTCGCTGCTCTTCTCTTGTTAATCACTGCTCTTCGTTTGCCCTTCGGTGCTCTTCTCGTGCTCCATGATGCTCATCGCTGCTTATCGCTGCTGTTCTCGTGCTCCGTGCTGGTCATCGCTGCTTTTCTCTTGGTTATGGCTGTTCATTGCTGCTCTTCTCTTGCTCATCGCTGCTCATCGCTGCTCATCGCTGCTCATGGCTGCTCTTCTCTAGCTCATCGTTGTTCATCGCTACTCTTCTCTTGCTCGGCGCTGCTATTCTCTTCCTCATTGCTGCTCATTGCGGCTCATCCCTGGCTCCGTGTTGCTCATCGCTGCTCTTCACCCTTACATCCAGCTGATGATGCCACCGTTGGGTCAATGGAAGGGTATCCTTAGCAACCGCCTTAGCAATGGCGGTCCATCTCATTGCTTTTTTTGCTGCTCATCGCTGCTCTTCTCTTGCTCATCAGGACCTTTCCTGCCAAGTTTTTTCCAAATGGTCCAATGGTTTCAGACAAGATCTTTTAGTAAATTTTCCATAGGATCAAATGTTAATATATGTTCGGCTCTGGTGGCCATCTTGGATCGCGCGCATATTCTCTGCTCTTGCTCTTCGATGTTCTTCTCTTGATCATCGCTGCTCATCTCTTGCTCCGTGCTGCTCACCGCCACTCATCTCATGCTCTTCGCTCTTCTTTTCTTGCTTTTCGCTGCTCATTGCGGCTCATCACGGATCTGCTTCTGGTCCGCGCTACTCGTCGCTGCTATGAGCAGTTCTTCCGTTGCTCCGTGCTGCTCTTCGCGGGTCATCACTGCTCGTGCTCATGCTCTCGTGCCCATTTCGTTTTTTGTTATGCTGCTGTCTGTCGCTTTTCGTTCTTGTTGCAGCTATGTTGAGGTGTAGGTGGGATTCGTACTGCTTCGTTATTAATCATCTCGGTCTCGTTTGTGTTACGTGGAGTTCACCTAAGCAAGCGTGACTGTTTGCCTCATATTGTCACGCTTGCACCATTGAACCAACGAAGTGGGGTAATGACCGGTTAGACCTACGATAAGGGTTAGTTTTAGGACTAGGACTAGGGTTAGGGTAAGAGTTAGTTTTAGGACTAGGATTAGAGTTAGAGTTATGGTTAGGGTTAGGACTCGAGTTAGAGTTAGGAGTATGACTGGAATCCGTAAATTTTAATTCCCGACCGGAAAGACTAAAATTTCTGTTTCATAAGGGTGCTCTCTTTCAGGTCCACGTTACATGGGCGCAGCCATCTTTGGTGTTCATCGTAACACAAACGAGACCAAGGGATAAATGATAACAAAGCAGTAAGAATCCTACCTAAACCTCCGCACAGGAACGAAAAGCGACAGGCAGCAGCAGCCGCAAAGAAAAAACAACGAAAAGAGCACGAAAGCATGGTGCCGAGCAGCTCAGAGCAGCTCAGAGCAGCGCGGAGGAATAGAAGAGCAGCGATGAGCAGCAAAGAGTAGCGCGGAGCAAGAGAAGAGCAGCGATGAGCAGCAATGAGAAGCGAAAAGCAAGACAAGAGTAGCGAAGAGCAAGAGTGGAGCGGCGGTGACAAGCACGGAGCAAGAGCGGTTGCTAAGAACACCCCTACATTGACCTGACGTGGCAGCATCAGCTGGAGGTAAGGGGGAATAATCCAACCCTACCTTTACACTTCTCTTGAACAAACGGAAAACATCACCCGGGATGAAAAGCGGAGGAAATGGAGATAATCCAATAGTCCCTTCGACACTGAGAGAGACAGACCAAAATACGACCGAGAATGAAAGGGACAGGAAAAGGGGAGATAACTCAATTGTCCCATTTTAGTGTTTATACTGTAACCTTGACATTACTAGCAGGAAAGAACGCCAAGAAATGAGCAGCGAAGAGCAGTAATTTGCATGAGAATAGCAACGATGAACAGCAAGGAACAAGAAAAGAGCATCGATGAGCAGCACGGAACAAGAAATGAGCAGCGAAGACCAGCGATTAGCAAGAGAAGAGCAGCGATCAGCAGCGATGAGTAGCGATGAGCAAGAGAAGAGAAGAGCAGCGATCAGCAGCGATGAGTAGCGATGAGCAAGAGAAGAGAAGAGCAGCGATGAGCAGTGTTGAGCAAGAGAGGAGCAGCGATGAGCAGCGATGAGCAAGAGAGGAGCAGCGATGAGCTGCGATGAGTAAGAGAAGAGCAGCGATAAGCAGGTAAAAGCAATGAGATGGACCGCCGTTGCTAAGGCGGTTGGTAGGGACATCCCTTGATTGACGTAACGGTGACAGCACCAGCTGCAGGTAAGGGGCAATAATCCAACCCCACCACCTGTCTTCCCTTGAACAAACGGAAAACATCACCCTGGATGAAAAGCGCGGGAGCATGGGAGGTAATCCAACAGTCCCTCTGTATTGAGTATACTCTCGGACATAACATTGACAGTATCAGTCCCCCGAGACTCAATGCGAGACCCTAAACTATAGTCTGATGACGACCCAGAAACGGGAGGTAAACCAATAGCACAATGTACTGCTTATACTCTTGACATGAACAATGAGAGTATCAATCCCTTGAGACTCCATGCGAGACACTTACAATATACAGATCGATGACAGACCCAGCAAATGAAAAGGACAGGAAAAGGGAGATAACCCAATAGTACATACTGTCGGATCTCGACATAACAGTGCAGAGCAAGAGAAGAGCAGCGATCAGCAGCACATAGCAATACAAGAGCAGCGAAGAGGAAAAGAACAGCAGCGATGAGCAGCACGGAGGACGAGAAGAGCAGCGATGAGCAGTACGGAGGAAGAGAATAGCAGCGATGACAAGCACGGATCAAGAGATGAGCAGCGATGAGCAGGGATGAGCAAGAGAAGAGCAGCGATGAGAAGCGATGAGCAAGAGAAGAGGAGCGATGAGCAACTCGGAGCAAGAGGAGAGCAGTGATGAGAAGCGATGAGCAAGAGAAGAGCAGCGATGAGAAGCGATGAGCAAGAAAAGAGCAGCGATGAGAAGCGATGAGCGAGAGAAGAGCAGCGATGAGAAGCGATGAGCGAGAGAAGAGCAGCGATGAGCAGCAATGACCAGCACAGTGCAATACAAGAGCAGCAATGAACAGCTAGATATGAGCAGTGAGGAGTAGTGATGAACAAGAGAAGAGCAGCGATGTTCAGCACGGAGCAAGAGAAGAGCAGCAATGAGCAGCACGGAGGAAGAGGTGAGCAGCGATGAGCAAGAGAAGAGCAGCGATGAGCAGCAAAGAGCAAGAGAAGAGCAGCGATGAGAATTACGGAGCACAAAAAGAGCAGCGAAGAGCATGTGAAGAGCAGTGATGAGCAAGAGAAAAGCAACGACGAGCAGCGAAGAGCAGTATAGAGCAATGAAATGGACCGCCGTTGCTAAGGCGGTTGCTTAGGAAACCCTCCATTGACCTAATGGTGACAGCATCAGCTGGAGGTACAGGGACATAATTCAATCATACTTTTTGTCCTCCCTTAAACGAACGGAAAACATCACCCGTGGGAATAAGCGTGAAAAAAGGGGAGATAATCGAACAGTACCTCTGTACTTCATATTTTCACGGCCTTCGAAATAACAGTAAGTGTATCAGTCCCTAGAGACTCGATGCGAGACCCGTACCCTGTATAGACCGATGAAAGACGCAGAGACGACCGAAAAGCGCGGGAAAAGGGAAGATAATATAATCCGAAAACCGGTCATGTATGCCGGGTCCCAGCACTTCCGTAAACAAATAATGAAAAAATGGCGGGAAAAACATACTACTTCCGGTTGTGTATGTCAGGAATCCACTTTCGGTTCGGTCACACATGCATAGAAGACACATCCGGGTCCCAACACGTGACTAACACCCCTTCCATCAACAATAAAAGATAAATGGTGGGAAAACACATCACTTCCGATTGTGCATGCGTGCAAACCACTTCCGGACACTTTTCGATCCAGCCACGTTACTTCCCGTGACGTAATTTCCGGTTCCGGTGAGCTCACATGCGACATCACCACCACTTCAAATCCTAACTTTACTATGCTCATATACTACTGATGCCTCCCCTGTTTAATAAATTTAAAATGTCTGTTCATGCAACATGATTGCTTTTTTAGCAAATGATGATGATGAACAAATCTTTGCACAGCATTTAACAAGGCTGAGAAGGCTGACAGTAAGTGTCCGAATGCAATGTAGAAACTAAGCGTTTCGTTTCACTTCTGATTTTCAGAAAAAAAGGTAAAAAAACACATTTTTTACTGTATGCTTTAATTTATACAGGGAAATTTTGTTTGGAAATTTTTTCTAAAGGCCAAAATGGGGGTCAGATTACTTTTTCACTACAAGTGCTGGCCAAATTATTTTTTTCACAAAAATCAGGGCCAGAAAATATTTTTCCAAACAATCCCAGTCCCCCACCTGAAAATCTGTGCCGTATTGTGTGAATGATGACGCTTGTGTACTTTGTGTATTAAGAAAATGGCAATCGTTCAGCTTTCAAACACACTGTTAATAATGACAAGAGATGCCTAAATATTTATATTGTTACCAAGTGTCTTCTGTGGTACAAAAATCTTTAAAAAAGCGTTTACGAGAGAACGCAAGCGTTTCTACGGATTTCATCGAAAGCAAGCGTTACGCATATAGATACATCGGGGTCATGCTTTTTCTTCAACCAGTGTTACTAAGATCGTTCAAAAGATGTTCTAGACCACCTAGGGAAAGAGAATTTTTAGAAAGGTTAGTGGTACGCTCTTAAATGATTAAGTCTGTCCGCCAGATGCTTGTAAAAAATTAAGAGAGTTTCGTGTTACCCAAACCAGTAAGTTTATTGTAAGGGGATGCAAAGAGATGTTCTTAAATCGGAATGATTTCAAGATGTTAAGAGCTGTCAATCATTGCAAGAGAAGTTTAAGATTTTTCTTGTTACACTCTTACGTGATAAGAAAGGTTTAAGATGATCTTATGTCTTAAGATTGCTTCTTGTTGACGGCCCCAGTTTTGCAATGTATTTTAATTGAATTCTAACTGACTTACTAACGTATGCTATAAATATACAATATATATACGTGTACAATAATCATTGTCTGAAATTATAAAATTTATTTGGGCCAGCTTTAGAAAGCGAGCCTTTTTCCATGTTTCCCAGCGACCCCAAATAACGTTGATTATTTCCGACAATGGATTTGTATTATATGTATTCTCCAATCATAAAATTACCCCTTTAGATCTGTAACATGCCTTAAAATGGGGCCTGGCCGACAATCTGACGCTTCTTTACTCCGACATCCCAGAAGTCCGACTGGTCTATAGTCGGACAGTTCATAGTCCGACGGTTCGATAATTCGACACCTCATTAGGTCGACACATTATGTTAAAAATCATAGTTTATCGTATCAGGTATAGCCGAAAAAATCAAATGACAATACCAAAAGTAAAAGACGTTTTCGGGCGGACGAGAAAAACAACAATATACAATTATGGCCCTCTGAGGAGGGAGATATCCAAAATGATCAAGCCTGTTGAAGGGTTATTCCCCTCGGGTTTGAGATATCCAAAATGGTCAATCCATTTTGGATATCTCCCAACTCACAGGTCCGTAACTGTTTTATTATACCAAACAAATATTTTTGTGTACTATGGGGTATTCACCTGCGTGGAATAATAGGGTTACTCATCGTACAAATGAATTTTATCGAGGTTATTCCCCTGCACCGCCGATTATAATAAAATATCTGAATTATTCTATATCATGTTATCATTTATTAGCCAATAGATTTATTTAATTATACTGTAAGGTATAATAATAGTAAAATACGTAACTCCACCTGATGGGAGGCAGCTGCCTCAATCTGGTAAATGTAATGAGATGAGGTAAGTAATACTTAGGGTGTATTTTTAAATACAAATAAAACGTTATTTCTGCGAGGATTATAAACTTAAAGTTGAACTAAAACGCTTATAGAAAGTTATTTTTATTTTATAGTACTAAAAAAACGTATAAAAACGCAAAAAACCCGATGAAATTCGGTAACTTAGTTTTCGAGATATTAGCAAAATACTGGCCGATCGTCATTTGCACACCTGAACGATTTGTTAAAAAACTCGAATATTACTAGTCGCCGGAAGTGACGTACTGTGCGGTACAGATCTTGTACATAAATAGGTACAGGTCATTTGCAAAGTGAAAGCAGATTCAGTTGATTGTTTATACGTTATTGGTGACAACTATCGATTGACAGTGCTTCTTATATATTCACCGACACTTGTTTGATGAAACATTGTACTTAATTTAAATCTACAATTCAACAATGGGAAGGAATTGTGCAGTTACGGGATGCAGCAACTCTATTATTATTATAATGTCATTGTGAGAATCAGCCTACATTAAGCCTATGCAGCCTCTCCTGTTGAATCAAATTTTTTTATGTATAACTATATTGTACCTTTACATCATACATAGGGTATATTTAAGGGTATTTTTAGAGTTATTGTGTTTGATTTACACCCCTTCTTTTCAAACCACCATAGTTACCAACATCCTGAACATAGGGCTATTTAAAAATATTATTAATGGAGTAAGTAGAAGGTACATGTAAGGTCGCTTATATCAAATGCAGAGCCTTGACAGGCATGACTTTGAAAAGATGTGGCCAACAAGCTAACATAAGTTGTAGTACAATAAGAGGCTATTATAGCCAAATGTGTAGCTCCATAAAAAGTTATTCTGGTCCCATGTCCCTCTGAATTTTTTTCTCTTTCTATGAGCATAAAAGATATACATTTGTAACCATAATAATTTCAAATATTAAGAGTCTGCTGACTATGGTAAAATAATACAATATAGAACAATACATGTACTTCCATGATATAACTACCTCTCTATTTAGGCCTAAAAAAATATAGCTGTGTTTAGGGTAACCCGACCCTACCTAATTTTTAGTGCCCCTCCTAAATTTTTTATAACCTTTCTTCAACAAGCACTGTTAAAGTCAAGGTGACTCCAGTATACAACCTAACTAAAAAAATTAATGTAAAAAACAAAAATTTCCCTACCTACCCTACCTAACTTTTTTCAGTGTGTTACCCTAAACACATGTATTTTTTATTTGGCCTTATATAAAATGTTCATGATCATAATCCTGATAATGCAGAAAATAATTTGGGTAAAAATGTAGCTTTTTTTAAAGACATTCTATTTCATTAGCAATGTAAAGCTAAAGCAAAGTTTGAATGTCTAATTATTTATTAAAAGAATATGTATTTATTTATTCATTATTTATAAAAAATATATATACATATATGACACTTCCAATCGTGCAAGAAATTTTAATTTCCCCCTAAATAGTATTAAACACCTGTGAAAATTAAAACTAGTTCATGATATAAAACAAATTAGTAAACATGTGGATGGATATTTATCACCTTTAATCCTGGTAATTAAAACAGTTAAAGTTTTAGCACCTTTTAATTAACATCCTGTTATCTAGTAATAAAGATCAAACAAAAGTTTTAATCCCTCCAATCAGGTAAATAACAACTTGGCCATGCACCTACCACCTGTGGAGTAAATCAATATACCGGTAACAAAGTCATTAGAAAGGTGTTATAAAAACCAGTTTTGACTGGTATTATAATTCAAATTACACACAGAGCATAAAGTCCCATAACCAATATTAACCAAATTATAACTCTACAAATGTGGGAATTATTTTATAAGTTGAATAATTTGTTTTTATTAAAATCCATCAAAATCTTTTATTAAAGTTTTAGGTGTACAGTGCAGTTTCTCCAATGATTCTCTACATATTTTTATTATTACAACAAGGATTGTAAGAAATTACTTATCCCTCTCTACATATATGTCTCTGATTAAACTAAGAAATTTATTATATTTTTATAAGAAAATTCTGAAATTTTATGAATCTGTCAATTCAATAAAAAAAAACACATTACAATTCTACATCAAAATCTATATTACTATTCAGTAACTTATATCACTATTTGTAAAACACCTGTTTAAAAACTATCAGTTAATATTGTGTCTTATATTTGCTTGTTTAAAAAAATAGTGTTTGTTTTTTATTCCTATAAGATGGTCTTCCATTTGTATTTATGTTATACACACCTTTCAAAATATCTTTCACTTTTATTCTTTTTATATATATGTATATGGGGGCATTTATTGAAATTTATTGGCTATACTATTATAAATCACTAGCATTGCTGTCTTCATCCATAATATATTCCTTCTGGTCAATGTAAACAAGTTCAAGAGTAGCCCGCACTGTACGTCATTTCCGGTCAATCGGGGTCACTCAGCGAGGAAACCCTGTTTCCGGAAATAGCGCTGATTGGATTTCCCACAGGTAAAAATAATCCAACTTCACTCGCTATTTTCTCCGTTATTACTTGACCAAATTTCATCGGGTTTTTTGCGTTTTTATACGTTTATTTAGTACTATAAAATGAAAATAACTTGCTATAAGCGTTTTAGTTCCACTTTAAACTTCATGAGATTTTACCCAAGTATCCCTTTGGTGATATAAAAGCACTGGTGAATGACATTAAAAATATTATTGAAAATATTGTGTGGACTTCATGGGAGTTAACCCACCTAACCCCTTGGTGATTTGGGCTCGCTGTGAAACATGGGGAAAAGGCTCACTAAAGCTCGCCTTTTCTCATGTTTCTAAAGCTCGCCCTAATAAATTTTATATTTTCCGACAATGACTATGTATTGTATATTTACTGATATTTCAAAGCTATTTCTTTATAGCAAACGTAAAGCAGAATTTAAATTAGAGAATTACCTTTTGCTTAAATCAAGTTTTAAAATAAAACAACTTATAACCAAATTTAGGGTTAGTGACCATCCCTTGGCAATTGAAACAGGTCGTTATAAACATGTTCCAAGAGAAAATAGATTATGCACTTTTTGCAATAAAATATGTGCGATGAATAGTGTCATTTTTTTATTGAATGTAAACAAAACTTACTATTGAGAGACCAACTGTTTTCTAGGATATCTAATACTGTTCCATCATTTAATAGATTTCAATCAACTGACGACGCTTCTGAATCCAAATATTGAAGTTTTACCGGAAATAGGTGGCTTTATAAAACAATCTATGGAACGGCGAAAATGAGGTCCGTGTCGGTCAAATTTCTCCACATCATCTAGATGTATTATGTTATTGTATTGTATGTAATATTATGTTCTTGACTTGTTTTGTGTTTGCTTGACCCATAGTGGTATAACTTTACAAATACAATTATATTATTATTAAAACGTCAAGCGGTTAAAACCATTGGCGGACTTCAAACTTTACTCGACTTACTAGTCGTCAGTTGTGCTCAAGGCCTAAAATGTTGAAAACCAAAATAACCACAATCCAAATAGAACAAATACAAAAATATCAACATGACTTAATGGAGTTAAGCCAAAACAATCTAAGGACAGTGCTATGCACGAAGGAGATACTCCTTAGTTTTCACTTTTACAATTTAACATTTTTTTATGGTTTTAACTTTAGAATTCTTCTTTTAAATGTGTGTATTGTTTCTGTTGTTGACTAGTGTATATCTCCTTTGGATTTCTGTTCTGAATTTGTAATATCGAGCTTGTTGTTATGAATTTTAATATTTTATATGAATAAAGTTTTGTGATTGTGTTAGAGTGAACATCTATGTACTGTTCCACATCCTTCCACCCCCCACTAACGAACAATGTACAATTTATCATAGTAGAACAAATATATATATAATTTACGCGTTTACATTTTGTGTGTACCTATAGGAAACTGGTTGGAGATGCAAGTGTGTGCAAAAACTTGAAAATATAGAACACAAAGCGTGTTGTTTTTAGATAATTATTCTCTCATCGTGAATGTGGTAGTAAAATTTAAAGATGAGTGAAGTCTAACCTCTGTTTGACCATTCAATCGTGTGAATACGTTATCAAGTTTACCCATAGATCATGTAGATAAGGATAAACATATTCCAATTAAGATTTTGCTAATATACAATTATCGTGGAATAATAATACATGTATCGTGCATGCTACTTTTGGGTATGGATGTATAAATATATACCATTTTTTCTTGATTGTACAAGCAATTATATTTTTGTCGTCAATAGATAAAGGTTATTGGTTTAGTGTATTTACAAGTACAAGAATGCCCATTTAATAGCACATCTTATCCCGAAGAATAAGAATACATACACTGGTTGAGAAAAGATATACATGTATGTAATGTTTTAGGACATAATAGAACTTTTGAGTGCAATATGTTACGATATTGCATTCCATGAAATTATCGCTGTAAACATCATGAACATTGACGTCATTGATGTAGAAAATAGGTTTATGTTACATTTAAAGTATATTTCTACACTTCAATAAAATGGTTATTGCATGAGTATTGAGGACCATTGTAATTTGCAAAATAAAACATTCCTCTTTCAAACTTACTCGTCATGCTCGTGCTGTATATTCATTGTTGGTCGAGACAATTCCTTGATATCAATGCAATGTTTCTATAATATCTTTCTACTTACCTCTTATATGAAAAGGAATTACTTCATTCTGTTCATCTGACATCTCTTGAAACTTTCTCTTTATTCCTTAAATAGAGTTCCATCGAATTAATTTTTGTTTAGTCTAATAATATGTTAAAAATATTTTAGATCAATAGGAACACACGTAGACCGTCTTTGATGTTTTCATCGGAATGAATAAGATATAAAAAATGGCGTTGTCCATCATTTTAATATAAATTTTAATATGTTCTAATATAATATGGCAAGGAAATTTTCCAATAGCCACAAGTTTCACCATATCTATTCTATATACCAAATGTGTAACATAGATATGTTATCACTTATAACACATAGAATAGAGAATGCCATAAAATGATAATTATAAATTTATAGGTAGCGTATATAATAAAAAAAAAATACGGAGAGTGAAACTTGTTACTAGCGTGTACATGTAAATAAAATGATAGGATGATGATTACATTTAATTTTACACTTCTTTTCTTGTGAAACCACCGAAACACAAATCAGTTGATTCGTACGATACACGTACACGATTCGCACGTTACTAGCAAACCTCAAATTAATTAATTGCATCTTACACGGTTTCCTAAACATTTTGCTTCTAAAATAAATATACAATCGGAAAATTACAAAAGAAACTATTTATATCTGTTGAGAATATCAGTAAGAAATTTTATTAAAAAAAAGATGTTCTTACCAGGTATCATTCTTAAAAATGTTCAAGGTCAATTTTATGTAGTGTCACTGTAAAATTAGAATAAATGTGCTCATCCTGTAGCTAGTAAGTGTTTTACATGTACGATAAGTCTCATTGAAGCTGATTTTCTGATTAAACAAATTTGGGAAAGTTTAAAAATTGTGATGTAATGTATTTGAACAAGGGCAACGCGAAACGTGGCATCTCCACGCTGAGAAAAAATGTTACCCTGAAATTTGTACATATAAAATATTTTCTTGTCATTTGATTTTTGACCTAGAAAAACAATATTCTTTTATATCCTGAAATGTACTATCCTTATTTTTTGCAAATCATGGTAAAAATCCATTGAAGGCTGTTGATTCTAGAGTGTTCACAAGGATTTTACGAACAATTGTGACCCTGTGACCTTGACCTTTAACCTTGAAAATTAATAGCGCTTCAGAATTTAGTATACGAAGTTCGATCTAAGTATCTACCAAGTTTGGTCAAAATCCATTGAAGGATGTTGCTTCTGGGGTTTTCACAAGGGTGTTAAGAATTTACAAGTTCCACTGTGACCTTGACCTTTGTCCTATACCTTGAAAATCAATAGGACTCTAGATATTTATTCGGACTAAGTTTGTGCCAAGTTTTATCAAATCAATTGAAGGATGTTGAGTCTAGAGTGTTCACAAAGGTGCACGTGTTACGGACGGAAGAACGGAAGGATGGACGGACTGTAGCGTTACTATATCCAACTTCGCTCATCTGATATTTCCATTTGTTCATTGCTAAAAAAACCTTGAAATAAATATCCATGTCATGTTGGTTTCAATCCATTCAGTAATTTTCAAGAAGGAGCTGTTTGTATGTAATCCGCATGGGGCCCTGTACTACACTAACTCCCAAGCTGGTGGCCATATTGAATGGCAGAATGGCAACACAGTAAACCACTTTGTCAAGCACCTCATAAGAAACATTCATGACATGTTTGGTATTAATCCATTTAGTAATTTTCAAGAAGGAGCTGCTTGTATGTATTTCTCATAGGGCCCTGTGATAAAAACCAATTCCCCCGCTGGTGGCCATCTGGAATGACAGATAAGCAACACAGTAAGAACACTTTGTCAAACACCTCATATGTAACATTCATGCCAGTTTGGTTTCAATCCATTCAGCGGTTTTCGAGAAGGTTTTTGTATGTATATCCATTGGATCCTATGTTAAACAAAGTCCTCCGCTGGTGGCCATCGTGGCTGACGCATCGGAAACAAAGTAACAACACTTGGTCAGCACCTCATAAGGAACATTCATGCCATATTTGGTTTCATTACACTAAGAGATTCTCTAGAAGAAGATGTTGGTACATGTATGTATTTCTCGTAGGGTCCTATGTTAATCTAAGTCCTCCCCTGGCGATCATCTTGGATGACGGATCGGCAACAAAGAGACAACACTTTGTCAGCACCTCATTAGAAACATTCACCATGTTCATGCCATGTATGGTTTCAATCCATTCAGCGGTTCTCTAGAAAAGGATTTGTGTATGTATTTCCGAAAGGGTCCTATGATAAACTAAATTCACGTTGGCGGCCATTTTGGATGACGGATCCTCAACACAGTAAGAACACTTGGTCAGCACCTCATAAAGAACATTCATCCAATGTTTGGTTTCAAACATGGCAGCGGTTCTCTAGAAGAAGATGTTTGTATGCATTTCCCATAGGATCCTATATTAAACTAAGTCCCCCGCTTGTGGCCATTTTGGATGACGCATCGGCAACAAAGTAACAACACTTGGTCAGCACCTCATTAGGAACATTCACCATGTTCATGCCATATTTGGTTTCTATCCATTCAGCGGTTCTCTAGAGAGGATTTGTGTATGTATTTCCCATAGGGTCCTATGATAAACTAAGTCTCCAGTTGGCGACCATCTTGGATGACGGATCCTCAATACATTCACAACACTTGGTCAGCACCTCATAAGGAACATGTTTGGTTTCAATCCATTCACCGGTTCTCAAGAAGAAGATGTTTGTATGCATTTCCCATAGGGTCCTATATTAAACTAAGTCCCCCGGTGTAACAACACTCGGTCACCACCTCACAAGGAACATTCATTTCATGTTTGATTTCAATCTATTCCGCGTTTCTCCAGAAGTTTAAATTGTGAAATTTGAACGGACGGACAGACGATGGACACAAAGTTATGGCAATACCTCATATGTCCCTTCGGGTTAGGTGAGCTAAAAAAGAACAGTTATTGTGTGATGAAAAGTTCTTTTATCTTATGTCACAACATCTGATATTTGTATGCTTTACTGGGTTTCAATCCTAACAATTTTCAAGACGGTAAATTTTGTGTAGTGCAAATGTGAAATTGTAATTTGTATCTCCTAGCAAGTGTAAATGTAAGTCTCATACATTATTTTGTGATACTGTAACAAATTTTTTGACCAAATTGATGAAACATTTAAATGAAATGAAAAAGAAATCTGCAATATGTATTTTCTGGTCCATAAAGAGTTATTGTATGATATAAAGTACTTTTGTCTTGTACCGTTACAGCTAATATAGGTTAATTAAACCAGGTTTCATCCTACAAATGACCAAGAATGGAAATACTGTGTTGTTTGACTTTTAAATTGGAATTTTTGTCTCCTAAGAAGTGTTAACATTTCATCCCTAAACATTATCAAGGAAGAATGTTGTTGTGTAGTGTCTCTATGAAATTGAAATTTTATCGTAATAAATACGTTACCATCATAGATTCTGATTATACCATTTGCGCATGTCAGCAACAGCAGGAATCTCCAAAACTAAATATAGCAACTATGGTATCACCCAAGCACCCGTGAGAACCCCAAACCTCTATACATCTATACATCCATTATATTTCCGGCTGCACACGTGGTAACACGCTTTTGAAATTATACACAGTCACAGAAAAAGACACTAAATGTTATTTAATTATTGATATCCCCATTTATTTACCGATACATTATATTTATCTACATTCAATTAATTTTAGATAAATATTAATTCAAATGTCGTCATTCAATGACATAAACAGTCCATTCCAGATCATCACAGGAAATGATGTGTTTCTGAATGTCTCATTACCTTTCCCTTCGCCTCCGGTGAGCTCAGGTCTGCTTCCAGTTACTACCTGCCCACTTACCGACGTTTCTACTTCGGTTGCTGGGATCGCTTTTCAGCAGACCACTGTCAGTCACACCATATCCAGACCTGTTTCCACTACAGTGTCAGTTTCTTATGCTCCAGGTAGTTCTATGAGCTTAGGCCTCCAAGGTTCTATACCCCCAGTTCATACTATGGTTTACCCCTGCCTATGTCAGCTAATGATCCTTTTTCCTGGTCTAGACCACCTTGGGCACAAGGTTTTCCTGGTGCATGTATGCCTGGTTTTTGGCCATATGGTGGATATTTTGTTCCTTCATCCTCGGTCAGTGACAATACTGCTAACCTTCCTTCTTCGGCAATATCTGCTCCTTCGGTAGCAGTACCTTCCAGTGCCGGCAACTTTTTCCAAGCCTACCTATTCTGTTGGGCCCCTGAACAACCAGACTGTTTCTGTCTCTGGTACATCTCTTGCATTTTTCAAAAGTGTACTTGATGAATTCCAAAATTCTATTATAAAGGATTTTTCCTCCTTTTCTAAAAGGCTTTCTGTCCTTGAAGGTAAAGCTGTCCAACCTTGTCCCTTGTCCAGGGGTCAGGACAGCGATAGTGAACAAGAGGTTGAGGTTGACAGAGTGTCTGTTGCTCCTGGTACTCAGGAAACCAATTTTTCTGAGGATTAGGAAGATCCTTTTCCTACAGATCCTGCTCCGTCAGATCCCGCCCTTACAGGTCGAAAAATGAAAATCTTCCCAACTACTTGGAACAGCAGAACAATTTTTAGCAGCAGTGTGTTCCTGTCTTAATAGACAGGATTCTTCTGTTTCTCCAGAGATCAAGTCTTTTTTACTCCAAGTAGACAAGGCTATTTGTGCTTCCCAATTCCTAATGATGGGTTCTCTAGCTTACTGCACTCTTTCTAAGAGGTCAGAAATCTTGGATAAATCTAATGTAACTGTAAGTGTGAAAGATTCTCTTCTTCGGTCTTCACTATCGGATAAGATCTTTAACATTTCTCTTCAGGAAGTGCAAGGACAGACCAGGCAGACACCTGCCCCTGTTAAGGTTAATGTACAGGTAAACAGTGGTAAGAGATCAACTTATCTCCTAGGAATTCCTCTTTTCCTCAGAACAAGAGAAGGAAAACTGGTGGTGGTGCAGGTAAGTCCACCCCTAAGCCTGGGCCTTCTTTTATTTCTGCTTCAGGTTTTAAAGGCCCCAGGAGGCAAAAAAAGTCCTCCTAGGAAGTTGCCCCCTCGTACGTTAGCGACAACACCAAACTCCATAGAAAAATTTTCAGTTCCTCTGGCTTTCATTCCAGTAGGGGGAGATTGACTCATATTATAAAACAATGGAAAAATATTACGAAAGATTGTTGGGTGTTGTCGATAATTCGAGGGAGATTGACTGTTCACTCCAAGGAGGTTCCACCTCTTTCACTACTTCCTCTGTTTTGCTCACACACCTCGGATCCTCAACGCTTTCAACTTCTCACACAGGAAGTATCTACTCGTTTGGAGAAAGCGGCGAAAGGGGAGGGATCTCAGTCAGATCTGAACCCCGGCTTCTATGCCAGACTTTTTCTGGTACCAAAGAAGACCGGCGGAATGAGGCCAGTCATAGACCTGTCCATCGTCAACACGTATCTAGTAGTACCTCACTTCAAAATGGAGACAAATCGCTCTATCCGATCTGCTATTCTCCCTGGTATGTGGAAAACATCCTTGGACCTCTCGAATGCTTACTAACACATCCCTGTCTGTCCTTCTTACAGGAAGTACCTTCGTTTTGTTTGGGATCACAGGGTGTACCAATTTAAGACCCTTCCGTTTGGTCTTTCTATAGCCCCTCTGGTGTTTACCAAAGTCATCCATGCGGCAATCCTCAATCTTCATGCTCAGGCTATTTTGATCCATTCGTATCTAGACGATTCCCTTATCAAGGAGTTCTGTCTTCAGAAATTGAATCTTCAGGCAGAAACAGTAATTCAACTTTTTTTTATCTCTAGGATTCCTAATCGCCTGGAAAAAGTCGGAACTTACTCCCTCTCAGGACTTTATATTCCCCTGAGAACATTATCTGACTTCTAAGGACTTAGTATTGCCTCCAGAAGACAAATGTCTGTCTCTTTGCCAGAAAATTCATCTTCTAATGTCTTCTCAGTCTGTAATGGACGGTCAATTTTCACAGCTTCTGGGCTTTCTCAATGCTCTAACAGATGTAGTTCCTCTCGGCCGACTTCATATTCGTCCGCTTCAGATTTACATTGGGGCCTAATGTATCAAAACTGGGAAGCACCTATACCGTTGCTTCAGTCTTTATCCTCATCTTCTGTGGTGGACAAATCGGGAGAACATTTTGAGAGGCCTTCCTTTGTTCTCTAATGTTCCCAAACTGACTCTTTACACAGACGCCTCCTACCTAGGTTTTGGGGGAGGGCTTATCTAGAGGGTCAGTCCGTATCCGGAATCTGGTCCCAATACCTCCGGAAAGAGCATATCAACTTATTAGAAATGAGGGCGGCTCTTCTTGCACTGTCTCATTTTCAGTCTGTTCTCAAAGAAAAACCAGTAACTCTTGCTACGGACAACTCAACAGTAGTTGCTTATTTACAGAATCAGAGCGACACTCACTTCCACGATCTGTACCTCGTAGCAAGGGATATTCTGATTCTCTGCTTTCAGCTCCATATCCTACAGGTAGTCAAACACATTCCGGGCAGACTCAATATCAAGATTCTCTTTCCAGGAGTCTAACTCCTCTCAATACAGAGTGGGAACTTCTCCCCATTGTGTTCGAGGCAATAACTCTTTAATGTGGTTCTCCTCTGGTAGATCTGTTTGTGACCAGTCTAAATCACAAACTGCCCAGCTTTGTATGTCCAGTACCAGATCCAAAAGCGTGGGCAGTAGATGCGATGGAAACATCTTGGAAGGGAATGTTTGCGTATTCCTTCCCTCCTTACAGATTTCTGTCTGCCGTCCTTCAGAAACTTGCTTCAGAACAATGTCAGATCATACTTATTGCTCCAACTTGGTGCAGACAAGCGTGGTTCCCAGATCTACTACGTCTTTCTTGTGCGTATTCTCTGTTACTTTCGGTAAAACCAAATCTTCTCTCCCAACACAAGAATGTGCCTCAGAATCCCGAAAGTCTGAATCTTTGCGCTTGGCTTCTCTCGGGGATAGCATCGAAAAGAGAGGATTTCTGAAGGCACAGCCAAACACCTCACCAGAGCTGTTAGGCAATCAACTAATATCGTCTATGACGCTAAATGGAAGATTTTCAGTGATTGGTGTATTCCAAGGGAAATCGATCCTTTCCAAATCACTGTACAAGAGTTAGCTGATTTAATCTTGTTTTGTCCTGTTCAAATCTTATCTATCTACTTGCAGAGGACTCAGAGTTTACGTTCATCTCGTAACTCTAGACCCTTTATTCCTTTTAAAAAGGAGCTCTTGAATTCTCTGTCAAAACTATCTCTTCCTGGATTAGCAGGACTATCTCTCTAGCATATGAGGTTTCTGACGAAGCCCTTCTAGACAGTTTTAATGTCAAGGTTCATGATGTTAGAGCTATTTCTACATCTTGGGCCCTTTTCAATCATGCCTCAATCGATGAAGTACTTTCTGCATGTTTCGGGTGGAATGAAAATTCCTTCATTACCCATTATCTGACATCTATGGCTTCCCAAACACAAAGGCTGTTATTGTTGCTGCGCAAAGAATTAATTTTCAACCTGCATCTTCGGGTTCAGGGGATTCAGCTTTGCGTTAGATTCATTTTTACTCAGAATTTATGATGGTATCATATTTATTGCGATAAAATTATACATTTTTAAAGTAAAATGAGATTTTATAAAATAATTACTTACCATCATAAATTAAAGGTCCCTCCCAGCCTCCCCTTCATCCACTTTTTTCCTACATGCTTGCTTTTTTGGAAATATAATGGATGTATAGAGGTTTGGGGTTCTTACAGGTGCTTGGGTGATACCATAGCTGCTATTTTTAGTTTTGGGGATTCCGGCTGTTGCTTACATGCGCAAATGGTATTCTCAGAATCTATGATGATAAGTATTTTTTTTATAGTATCACATTTTACTTTAAAAATGTATAATTGTGTCTCCTAGCACGAAAATTGTGTGACACTTTAACAAAACCGATGAGTAATTTAATGAAATGCGACTTTCTTAGAAATATAAAGAAGTCCGATGTGATGGATAATTTACGTAAATTCAGATGTTACGATAAGTCTCAGAATAGATTTTGTTATAGTAAAGATGCTTGCGATATCGGCCTTGTTTATTATACCTCTTAGACGTCAATACCAAGATTATGGAATCAAAAGATGATATTGATGTATTATTAGATTAGTTAGTTAAGTATAAATCCAAGTAAACTCCCATTGATACAGATAACATAAAATAAAAGTGTTTTTGGTCGGAGTAATTGGGAATAATCCTGTATTAACTGGAAAAGTATAATGAATTGTATGCCACGACTTCATAGTCTGATATATGAATAAAGACTGCATATATGTGCAGGGTTAAAATGAAAATCAGTGCAATAATTATATGATGTTCGATGAAGCCACAAAAACTGATTTGGACAGTTAGTTATTTTTGTGCAGTACAGCTTGTAGTGTTGGCGGATGTAATCTATTCCCCATAAATAACAATTACAATGGATATGAAATGATAGCTGTACTCAATTTGGATTGAGAAACTTCACTGTTGTTGGTTGAATATTAATCTGTTTTAGGACGGCAAATGTCAAATGTAATTGGATGTTAAACGTTTTACGGAAATAGCCACTGTAAAACTACGGACGAGGTTCCATTCGGAAACCTGGCTTTAGATGTATTACTGTCGTAATTCAAAAGAACATAAAACAAAAAAACAAGAGAAAAATCATCCAGCTGACGATAACACCGGAGAGAACAACCAGGGGGATTTAGAATAGATATAAATTAAGATACAGCGAAATGGTCTAGATTTTTAGCGTGAAAGAGAACATTGCTGCCTTCAGCTATGAGTAAAGGAAAAGACCGATTTCATGATCTGGAATACAAATGTTTGTCTTTGAATCTATAAAATAGCAGTTTCCATAAACTTGACGTGAAGATATCAGTGGTTGCGGTAAGTGAGTCGATGTCAGTGTTTTTTTTACACCATGTAGGCGGGCGATATTCATCTCGGGAAAAATTTGTTGAAAATACTAGTAATACTAGACTAAAGGTACTACAAAACATACCACTACCAGTTACAGATTGGTTTATATAACAACTTGTTGCGGTAAACATAATGGTATTATGGTTGCACATATCAAAGAAAACAACGAAAATATCAACAAGAAAAAAGAAAAAACGACAAGGATTATAAAGCAGACAGAAACGTACCTAAAAAAAAACAGTTTGAGGCATGTGGAATTGGATACAAATTTAAACCTTAGTTAATGAACAGTGCATTACTATAAGGTCATTTGCATATATGAAAAATAATTGAGTGGGAAAATAACTTTTGTATTAATTATAGAAATTTGTTCTGTACTGATGAGATAAACCTTTTCAGGACAACGTACGTTAGTTTGTTAAAATTTGAACTAAAACATTACCTTTAATTTCTATTTCCTTGAGGTCTTTGAGCTCTGAAAAATCAAGAAGGTTAATTTGATTTGACAATCTTTGATTACAGAATTTAAACAAAGTAAACTCCAATCCCGAATTTTATGTGTATAAAAGTGAATAATAAATACAGAGCTATTGGTACTGATTTTGTCCTGCAAATTTATGTTAAAATGAGTTATCTCTGCTAAAATTAATTTTCAAAGAACATCTTACCATCATGTGCTAGTATTAGAAACTACGCTCAGCCTTTTGTCACTTCGTAGCGGATAACTATTTTTATATTGTCAAAATCATAAATGACCTCCTGTTTTCCTTTCCAAATTTGCGTCATATAATTATTTGTGGTTCCAAATATCTTTTTTTAACAACAGATATATATTTTATTCGACAATATTGCTTGTTACAATTATACTAAGGTGCCCAAGCAACACCTAAGTATCCCTGTGAACACTCTTTCGATTGTCCAGGAAAACAATCAAAAGTATAAGTATGTTCATGACTGTAGTTAAAAAGTAACATCTTCTATACATTTTTCTATGTTCAGTAATAATATATTATTTTTCATACTTAATTCTCTCAATCTCTTTTTATATTACCTAATAAATACTTGATAAATATCAATATTTTTCAGTTAATATGCTTTGTATAAGCTAAATGCTAGAATAGTTAAAAAGTAACAGAAGTGAAAATAATTTCTCTCGAACATTTTGTATCCAATAACTAGGTGCTTTAATATAATTTTTCTGTCAAAATTTACCTTCTGCAGGATATTTTCTAATTTGACCCAAAAATCAGACAAGTAGTTACAAGATATAAAGAAATGTTTGTAATCTTCTTCAACATTGCAATAATTACACATATTGTTATCGGTAATTTTCCACTTGAATAATAAAGATTTTGTAGGTACAATATATTGGAGTAACTTCCATCGAAATATGTTCAATCTATTTTCCTCCAAAAAGTTGAATAAAAAATTATATATTTCAAACCAGTCTGTATTTTCTTCAATGCAAAAATGTTTAATCCAATAGCTATTACCTATTGATCTTACAAATATATTGTCTCTGAAAGCATTGTAAAATTGCTTGTTTGTCAAGGTATTGATATTAATCTGCTTTAAAGACCAATAAAACTGAGTTCTTTGTATATAACCCAAAGTTTTCGGAGATTGTTCTGATGCTAAGCATCTGTACCATTCTGTAGGTATTGCCCTTTTTAACTTAAGAAATTCTATAATAAATTGCTCTTACATATCTGTTTTTCGAAAATAAACTTCTGTGAAAACTGTCCATTCTCATCAATAATGTCATTGACATATACAATACCACTGTCAATCAAATTATTAAAAATCAAACTTTTATTTTCAAATTTGATAAACTTGTTTCCCCATAAAACTTTGTTTTCGAATTTCCCTAAAATTTGCGGGTTTTTCAGTTTGCCCCCCCCTATTCTCTATTCAACATTCTATAATATCCCTATAAAAAAGCGGAATGTCTTTAAAATAAAATAACAATTTACAATTATCAATATTCGTTCGAAAAATCAACCAATTATTACAAAACTTGTTTAAAAACTTTTTTGGAATTACTTTCCAATTAGGAAGCCCTTTTTCAACCAGTCTGCTTACCTAAGAAGCCTTCAATGACTTGAAGTAACTGCTTACATCTATCATCTTAAACCCCCCTTTTTTCATATTCACCTACCAGAGTTTTTCTTTTAACTTTGTCTGGTTTTCCTTTCCAAATAAAGCTATAACACGGCGATTCTATCGCTTTCAAATAGCTATGTGGAACACTTGCTGAACTTGAAAAAAGTAAACTTTGGAATAATTAATGTTTTTATAACAAGAATTTTATCCAAGATAGTAACATTCCATGTTTCCCACCTGGAATAATTAATGTTTTTATAACAAGAATTTTATCCAAGATAGTAACATTCCATGTTTCCCACCTTCCAAATAATTGTTTCATATCTTCGATTTTCTTTTCCCAATATAATCTTTCAAATTGATCCCTGTTATGACCAAAATACATTCCCAAAACTTTAACTAGACATTCTGTCCATTTAATCCCTTCTACTTATCTTTACAATTCTTCAATTTTCCCACCCAAATGCCTTCTGTTTTGTTTCTATTCAAAATCAGACCAGAAAATGTTCCAAAGCATTTCATTTACATTCAATGCAACACTTGTCTCTGCTTTAGAACCAAAAAAAAGCAGTGTCGTATCATCTGCTAACCGGAAAATGTTTATACTATGTGTGTTCCCATCTAATGTAACCTGTATTCCCTTAATATCCTTACTTCTCCTAAGCGTAAATCCATTATTGCTACAGAAATTACAAAGAAAAGGGCTGATAATGGACACCCTTGTGTAATACCTTTAGAAGTTTGAAATACTTCTGAAATCCACCCATTATTCATAACACAGGTTTGTATATTACTATATAACGTTTCCACCCAACTAATAAATGACTTGTTAAAACCAAAAGGTTTCAAAATATTAAACATAAAATCCCATTCCAAAGAGTCAAACGCCTTACTAAAATCAACAAAAACAATTGCCCCTTCTATTTTATATAATTCCGCATAGTCTATCACATCCTGAATTTGCCTTAAATTGAACCCAATGTAACGACTCTTGATGTACCCGGTTTGATCTCCATGTATAATATTTAGCAATACTTGTTTCAGTCTTTGAGCTAAGGCATGTGAAAGTAGTTTCATGTCTACATTTAATAGAGAATTCGGCCGATAATTATCTAAGCAAAGTGGATCATTTGTCTTAAAAAGGAGAGACAGCACGCTTGTACGTGGCACCAAATATCGATTTGTCACTTTTTGAAAATGTTCCATTGGCCTCCATTTTGATGCTGTATCAAAGACATGTTTAAAACCTTTATTTTGATCGGTTTACCCCGAAGTAAAAAATGAAAGAAATGCATTTGTAATTTTTAATTTTAATTTTATTTTCAAATTGAAGTACACAAAACTTTCGATTTTGAAGGCTGCTTTATAGCTACCGTTCCGTGGTCTTCGCAAATTTCTCAATTATTCATTTGTGTACGAAAAAATAGTTAAGAATTGTTACTCTTCCAAAGCACCTGATTCTACTCCCGGTTTTTTTGGTGGGGTCCATGTTGTTCATATGTTTTCAGTTTTTAATTGTAGTGCTTGTATTGTTTTGGTCTTCTCTTCGCTTTCTCCGGAGTTTTTCACTTTTTGTGATGTTTTGAAACCAAGATATATGGTTGCTAGGGACGTTGTCATAAATTGCCACGGACTTTTTTATTACCTTGACTCATTACCTTTCTTTTTTACTTGTACTTGTCCTTAACCCAAATATATATGGTTGCTAGGGATTTTTGCAATGATCTTGACCCTTAATCTCCCATTTTACTTCTACAGCTACCATTTAATTTATTTCAAGTTATGCTGAAAATATTTGCTGTTTACAGTTTGTCTTTATCTATAGTAATATTCTAGTTAATATCCTAAAACTGCAAAATTTCCTTAGAATTAACAATTCAGGGGCAATAACCCGAAAATGGGTTGACTGATTCATCTGAAAATGTCATGGCAGTTAGATCATAACCTCACCAATATTTTTAGATCATGTCAGTTACGAGCCAAAAAGTGCATTTTTCACCTATCTTCTATTTTTAGCCATGTCAATCATGTTTCTCACAGGACAAGAAAATAAAACACACAATTTATACTACAATGTAGATACCCTAAGGATTTATCAGCCAAAGTTTGGCTGAAATTGATCTGATAGGTTCAGAGGAGAACATTTTTGAAAGTTTACAAAGATGACGAAAACATGAGAAACATTGTCTTTAAAAGGCAAAAACTATAAAGGGTCAATTAACGATTTTGGTCATGTTGACTTATTTGTAGATCTTACTTTGTTGAACATTTTTGCTGTTTACAATTTGTCTTTCTTATAATATTAAAAACTGCAAAATTTCCTTAAAATTAACAATTCAGGGGCAATAACCCAACAAAGAGTTGACAGATTCGTCACAAAATTTCATGACAGGTAGATCTTGACCTGATGAACATTTTTACACCATGTCAGTTTTGCTCTAATTGCTTTAGTTTTTGAGATATAAGAGAAAAACTGCAGTTTACCCCTATGTTCTATTTTTAGCCATGTCGACCATGTTGGTTGCAGGCGGGGTCATCGGAAACATTTTTTAAACTAGATATCCTAATGATGCTTGTGGCCAAGTTTGGTTTAATTTAACCCAGTAGTTTCAGATGAGAAGATTTTTGTAAATGTTAACGGACGACGTCGGACGACGACCAACGCCAAGTGAAGAGAATAGCTCACTTGACCCTTTGGGTCAGGTGAGCTAAAAGATCATAAAATAAGATATAAATTTTATAAATTTAAATAATTACACCAAAATTATCAAAAAACCCTTAATGACCCCTCATAAAAAAGGGAGGGGTAGATTTCCAAAAATCAATTCCAATCTGTATTTCTTGTGGGGACTACTGAGGTAAATATTATAAGCTTACAAGAACTGTACTTGTTTTTATATGAAGCTAAATTTTTACAGGCAGTACTGAATCGGAAAGAAAACAAACTACCCCAGTCCAGACCTTTAATTTAAGTTTCCGCTATATAGATGATGTCGTGTCACTTAATAATCCTCATTTTAAAGGATTAACAACATCTCATCTATCCTAGTGTACTTAAAATTAAAGAGACCACAGGCACACCAACGTCTGATTCATATCTATGTTTTTACTTGTACATATATAATAATGGGCGATTGAAATCAAACATTTACGACAAACTCAACCATTTTAATTTTCCGATTGTGAACTTCTCCTTTCTCAGCAGCAACATACCAAGGTACCCAGCATATGGGTTGTACATTTTACAGTTGATTCGTTACTGCCGCGCATGCAATTTTTACGACGACTTATTCAGCAGTGCGAAATTGCTGTCACATATACTAGTACTTCTAAGAGAGGCTTATGTCCAGTCCTTTTTAATTTAATCACTCCAAAAGTGTTATACCCTCTTCACACATATGGAGTTTTCTTACGAGTCTGTACGGATCGCCAACTCGTAGTCAATTGCAAGCATCCGTACATAAGTCGTTGGTATCCTTTAATAACTTGTCACAACTCGCAGACATTCGCAGACACTCGTTAGCAGACGTGAAAGTAGAGGCAAATTTTTTGACGTCAACAATTTTTTTGGGATTGTCCACGGATTAAATTTCCTTAAATAACTTGTTACAATCCGTAAGTATCGTAAACCGGTCGCAACAACTAGTAAGCGTCCATAAACTACTCGCAAGACTCCGTAAATATCTCGTAAACAATTTGTTACGAATGACGGTTAGTTTACGAGTTTTTTACGGATTATTACGAGTGCTTAAGTGATGTTTACGATTTCTTTCACGTCGTGATACAATGGCTTAACGGATTGTTAAGAGTTATTACGAGCACTTTAGGTATAGTTACGAGTATTTTACGAATAGATACGTATATTGTACGACTTATGAATGGTATAAAAATCGTCCCTCTGGATTTCAGTTGTCGAATGATGATACATAGAGAATTGCGTAGTTTTTTGCAATAAACATAAGTATTCGTAAATACTCGTAACTAACTCGCAAGTATTCGTAACAAGTTAGACGTAAAAGTTAAGATGAATCCGTAATATACTCGTAACAATCCATAAAAAGCTCGTTAAATGTCGGTACTTGCTTTTATGTGCATTAATGACACTTAACATCCACGCATCCCTATTGTTTGTTGGACCCATATTTATCCGCGGTAACTAGGAACAAATCGTTGATGTTTGTCGTAATTATATTCTTATAACACGTACTAAACCATAAATGGCTCGTAATTGCTTAAATCACTCATAAAAGTAGCCAAATCGTAAGGATCCGTGTACTTTTACGAATTTGGGCTGTAATAATTCGTTAAGAAAATCCGTGTATACGAAGGTAGTATTACGGTCGTCATCATAAGCATGACGAATTGATTGGCCGAGATTAACTTTCTATCTCACATACGAGACTAGATATCTTCAGTTATATTTCACTTCTGGAATTGACACCTCACCGGACTTGACACTTCATTGGCTTTCACTAACTGGCACTGTGAAGGGTGCGGATAACAGAGCAGGACATGCGTACCATTCCTGAGCACCTGATGTCAGTCCCGCTTATTAATGAGAGTTCAAATATTTAGTACTGTCTTGTTCTATTTACGTTTGTATCATTATACGTTTGTTTTCTTCTTTTGGGTATACATGTGTCCTTGTGGTGTTTGTTTGCTGCATTCCATTATCCTGACTGTCTTTTCCTTGGACTTCAAGTTTGTGGACCTTTCCCACTGTTTTTTTGCTTCGATATTCTTTTGTCGATATTAAATAGAACAAAAGTAAATGACCGGAACTTAACTGCCTACGACGACAGTATCATTCCATAAACGACCACAAATATTTGCGGTCGTATAAAAGGATAAATAAAACACATTTATATTATTAGGTTGTGCAAGGAGCTTCAACAATAAAGCGAAAAGCTCATATCAAATTATAAATCTTGTATAAGGGAACCTATTTGTTTGAGAGAGAGAAAAACAAGGGCATATCCGAATAGAACTTGTTTACCTTCTACAAATGATTCACGTAGAATTGAAAGTTGGTTTTCGATATCTTTTAAAGCACTCTCCCTGACTACTTTGATGGATTTTAGCTCATTACAGACTGCCTGATATTGATGTCCACCAAGTCGAACAATAGCCTATTGTGAAGAAAATAAAAGTGTGATGTATTTTTATTAATATCAATAAGTAATACTGGCTTTATTAACAAACATATGATGTGATTTGTATTATTCTTGTTTATCAATAAATTCTATACAATTGTTTTCTCTCAATGCGTGCGATGAACTTCGAAGTAAGAAAATATGACAGTGATAATTACATAGATATTTTCTGATTTCAATGTTGATGTTCTGATTACAAATTGAAGTTTATATTAATCTATTCTCGATAAGATTCTACTACAATTGACATCGCATCATTCTTTCCTCGTGGAATGTGACGGGTGCCGTGGAAGAAGCAAACTATTTGTATACACTTGCGGAACAGCTGATGTCTCTGTATGTTTATTTTTGCGTCCTTATTGTTCTATCATTTTTTTTATTACGTCTGATTTGTGAATGAATTTTGTTTGTCTTTCAGTTATGCATTTGTGCTGTTGATTGTCGTGTTGAGTTTTACTTTTCATTAGCCATAATTGTGCTTATTTCCTATCATCCTGTCCCTTCTGTTTTCTTTTTGACTTACGTTTGTCAAATCCGTCCATTCTGTGTTAAAATCATTGGTATTTATCTTATTACTTTCAGCATGAGCCAGTTTATTTCTGAAGATTTTAATTCTGGCAAGATCGGCTCCGTCAGTGGTTTCTGAAGTTGGTGGTTGGTTGTCAAATCCGTTTATTGGACGACTGATGGATGTTAAATTTCTTATTAGGCAAATCATGAGGGTCACATCAAACTCTTTGGAGGATGCTGAGCCTGTATTTGTAAAAAAATTAAATACATTAATTTAGCAAACGATTAAACTTGTTAACCAAATAAATTACGGGGAATATTGTATTTACTTTTAAACGGCGACCAGCAATACATCCTTTACAATCTGTACCATGTTATCATGAATTTTCTGCCATTACAAAACATCTTAAACACTATTTTAATTGGTTCCCTTAAGTATAAGAAATTCCAATTAGAGGTTAGAAAATTATTGTCCAACACTTATAGTAGATGTAAACTTTTTGGACAATGATAAGAATTTTCAACATAGTTTATGAAAACATTTTTATTCAGTGCTGCAATGCCGTAAAATCCAAATTTTTACCGATTTTTAGTTTTATATTATTTATTAATTTAAAGTTCTAATTTTCTGCAATTGTTTTTATATCAAATACAAAGGAATATTGCATTACCTGTTGCCGGAAAGAGGAGTGCCATTTGTTTCATGTTTAATCTTCGTTCGATGTTCAATTGTATTAACTTTTGTTTATGGTTTTGTAAGTCTGTTGCAAGAGTAGCCGGTGGGAAGAATTGATCAAACTTATTTCTAAGAGCATCTGTTCCTACTCCCGTGACTAACTTGAACATTCGTATAAAATTGTCTTCCTCCTCTCCTGTCTGACTTGAACTGTAAACCAAAGAATATTTATTGAACATGACACAGAATAACATATTAAGTGACAGCCTTAAAGCTCGATTTTAAATAAACTGAAATTTTATTAAAATAAAAACAATCTATATTAAAAAAATACTATAATAGGTATTTCGATTGTTTTTTTCCTTCTTTATCTTAACATTTTTTGTTAATGTTGAATAACAATTATAATTAATTATTATTCCAAATAAACAACAAAAAGGATAACAGGAATGGTCAACGAAGACATACATGTACCAATCAACCAAAGCAATCCAACTGAGTGAATTCCAGAAAAAACAACATAAGAGAGCAAAAAATACAAACATAAACACCATAGAGTCAGAATAGTCTAACTTGATACACACAGGGGTGGGGTAAAATCCTGTTTTATGGGTATCTTACCCTCATATATCTTTTCTGGCACTATGACATATAAATAACGCTATAAAAACCAATATAGTGTGATTACCAACAAGGTGACTGCTTGCTAAAACTTCTGTATTCACGATGTTACAATAGAAACTAGAACAATAAGGATGAACAGAAGCTAGAGCCATCATTTTTGCTTTAAAATTTGTCAGAAGGTCTGAATAACTGAAATTCCTTATTTATTCAGATTCTCTTTCATGTTTATTGGCTATAGAAGGTCAGAATTATAAAAAAAAAAAAACCTTTTATTCTCCTGTCCAAATGGGCAAAGAAATAGTTTGTATCTAGATACCAAGTCATATTGGTATCCGAGGAAACACAGTCGTAGATAGTATAGCGAAGGATGCCTTAGATGACCAGTTACTAGTATGTCAGTGCCTTATACTTTAATAAGTTCTCGCCGTGATATGGCTTAAATGTCGCCCACACGGCGTAAATCAATTATCAATCAATCAATCATAAGGATGGAAAAACCCGCTCATGATAAGTGCTTTTCTGGAAGCCGGGTATTAAGCTAAAAGTTTTGTTTGTTTAGTTGGGGTTTTACGCCATTTTCAGCGCATTTGGCTATTTCGCGGCGGCCAGTTTTATCGGTGAAGGAAGCCGGAGTACCCAGAGAGAACCTTCGGTAGCAAAATTAACAATCCTTGTCAACTAAGGTCGAACAAACCCCGCCACAGGTGAGATTCGAACTCACAACCACAGTGTTGACACGCTAGTGATCATAAGTAGGCATGACAAACTACTTAGACCGCTCGGCCACCGAACTAAAATTTTAGAACAGTGAGAACTACTAATTCAAAGAACAATGTATGAATAAATAGAATTTAATAAGCTAAATGTGAATACACATTACGGACAATTTTAAACATTTATTGCAATAATGCATAAAAAATAAAATGGTAAACTTTAGTACTATTTAATTCACAGTTATTGTTCATGTGATTATACTTTATGTTTTGTTTGAAATGTCCAAAAACAGACCCCTTTAAAGAAACCAGTTGGTACAAAAACTGATTTTAGTTTTCTTTTTGACTATTACTTTACCGAATTCTTCATATATCTTATTACTGGTTTCCAAATTTTCCATAAACCAAAATCTAGATAAATATGAGTAGGGAATCCAATCTGTAACTTTCAACTTGTTTTTCATTAATCTGTGAAAAAGCTACCAAATGTTTTATAAATTTTATGTAAATTTTGTTCCCCAATATTTTTGTTTATTTGATGGTCAGTTTACAATCAAGACAAAGTTATCATATTGTGTTAAAACTGATAATTGCTGCTCTCATAATTGCAGTATAGGCATGATAAAGTAAGAAATAGGATAGGAGACTAGTGTTTTACCCTGAATACATTTCATTTCGAATATATATCTAATATATATTATATTAACATTTTGAATTGGGGTTTTACGCCATTTTCAGCGCATTTGGCTATTTCGCGGCGGCCAGTTTTTATCGGTGAAGGAAGCCGGAGTACCCAGAGAGAACCTTCGGTAGCAAAATTAACAATCCTTGTCAACTAAGGTCGAACAAACCCGCCACAGGTGAGATTCGAACTCACAACCACAGTGTTGACACGCTAGTGATCATAAGTAGGCGTGACGAACTACCTAGACCGCTAAAATCTTAGAACAGTGAGAACTACTAATTCAAAAAACAATGTATGAATCAATAGAATTTAATAAGCTAAATGTGAATACAGATTACGGACAATTTTAAACATTTATTGCAATAATGCATAATAAATACAAAAGTACAAACTTTTACTATAACAACCCTCTATGCATATTCAACACATAGTTATATCTTATGCATGTATTTTGATTGAAGTTTTGTAGATACATCTTGCACTTGCTTCACTTCGCATTCGTTGGTAGGAATCTATGCCAGTACCAGAAAATTTATATATGTGTATTGTTCACTTTTTATTTATTAACCCCTCCCCTTATTAGAAAGTATATCACAAAAATAGTTTATATAGCATACATGTACACATTTTCGAACTTCAGTATTCACCTCTTTGTCAACTGGACGACAAAATTAAACAACCCACTATTCATTGATATATTTAATGTTTGTGAACAGTGGCTTTTGTGAACAATTGGTTAAGTACTTTTTAATTTGTATATAATGTTTGTATGGACATTAGAATAAAAAATCATATTTCATAGCCACATATTTACGAAATATTGACGTACTTGTAATAGTGGACACTGTAAATTTCTCACTTATTGTCAACTCAAAATCTTAATATGAGGTCAAATAAATGTAAAAATATTTTAAAATTTTACTATTTCTATATCATACTCTCAAATTTTATTTAATATTCTGAATATATTTGAAAAAAAAATTTACATTTTAGTTTATTTATTGACCTTAAGCATAAAACAATGTGAAATTTTATTTAACCTTTTCAATCAGTGAAAAAAAGTTAATACTACTGTCCTGATTGTGTTGAAAATTACTTTCTTTGAATTGGGGATAATAGATTTATCAGGATAATTAGCAACTATTCCTAGAACCAAGACCACACACTTGAGTGAATAAGGTTCAGTGTGAAATGTAGAATATATATTTATTTGTTTCTAAGCAAACAGAAAAATGTTTTTACTCTGTTGATTGACAATTTGCAATTTCCTCGAATATTTAATGTTAAATTTTCTTCGATTACACTTCAAAATATTAACTTGATATAAAAAAAAATATAGATGATTTGATTGATTTAAATTCTTTTCATTTTTTCAGTTCATTCAGTCAGTTTCATTAATTATTAGTTTGTGTAAAGCTGTTTCAATTGATAAAATACAATTTTGGTCAACATTTTTTATTATACAAATTTTTCAAACAGAGTTAAGATTCTCGATTTCAGTACACTCTGCTGTATGTAAAAAATGGTTATTAAAACATTTTAGCCTAAGAAATTCATGGAACTTGTAAATTCCACCAATTCTGGAAAATTAAAAATATTCTAAATATTAAAATTTCTTTTTCTATAACAGATATAATTTTTAAAAAAAAAAAGGACAAATATACCTAAGGAGCAATCAGCCACCAAAGTGCAAAATTTAATATAAGTTTTCCCTATTCCTGTAAGTCCAAAATATCAGTAATGACCGATCAATCGACGGTAAAATATAGTTCCATCAATTCATCGTAATATATCACTTGATCAAAATCTTGAAAAAAAATTCTCACTTGAAAACTGTAATCATCAAATAAACAATAATGTATTAGCTAACATTCGCTATAATAGTACAGATATTTTTCATAGTAAAATTTGGTATTTAATTTGATTAAATTTTTCAACTCTTAAAATATGTGATGTAAAAAAAAATAACAAACAGTTAACAATTACAATGGGTGTCTACCCAGTAATACATAAAATTTTACACTTATATGCAAGTGGTATAATATAAACAAACTTTTTTTTAACTAACAACATTTTTAAAATAACTATAAAATGATGTTTATCACGTTTAGTTAAACATTTCATTAATTACAGTATTTTAGTATACTGATATTATATTGAATAATCCGAAATTAAAAAAATACAGTTTCATTCAAGATCAAATCTTTGCTCTGCAAATAATCAATTAAGAAATTAAAATTTGCAAATTGTGGAAATCCTCTCTAGTTTGGTACTATATTTAGTCACATGTATGGTCTATTAAATGAATATTGGTGGATAATTGTTAAAACCAGACGGTTTATTGTATAATTCCAACATATTGCTTTCCCTTTTACATGTAAACTTAACTATTATTCATACTCTGAATAAACAAGAGTTTATTTGAATCGAAAACATGTATCTGTATACACTTATCATCATACTGAACATTGGACAATAACCATAACTTAAATACTGAAATTTTAGGAAATTATCCGTGCTTTTAATCAAAAGACATTACTGAACTTTCAGTTATTTGTAAGTGCAACTCTTAATATATGTAAGTAGACTATTATTAGTTACAATTAAAATTTAACTTTGAATAGCAACCTTCTTCATCATGCCGCCTTGTTGGCATAGATAACTATTACACATTGATTTCTGAATTTACAGAAACAAGCTATATCGTGACTTATTTTATAATGTAAATATTCTAAAAATACTTACTGCGCCATCTTGACAGCCTTTACCCTTCAACAAAACATGGAGAAAATGAGACATATACCTGTATTGGATGGTACCACAATAATAATGGTGATGTATGTGAATATCGTAAATGAAAGACTTATTACCAATTAAAAACAAGTTAGACTACGAATTTTTTTTTATTTACATGTCAATGAACATTGGTGGTCAGGAAGAATACATGACAGTATTCTGATGATTCTCCATATAGGGCATAATTTTTATGGTCCAAAAAGTATTTGACTCAATCAGCCTCAAAACTTTACATGTGACAAAATGATTTCTGACATTGGTATAATTCAATTCTTTTATTAGCCTTTTGCCATCACTCCGGTGTCAACTTTTCCCTTAAGTTGGCTCGTTTCCTATCTTTGGTGGCTTTTGAGTGAAGAGTGTAAAATAGATAAAATATTCGGATAGCATCTGCATTGTTTCTACCCAAAGCAAAAAATCATACCTTCGCGTATATTTCTTTTTGAAAAAAAGCATTGCTGAAACTTGTAGTTTCATTCAAAATTTCAATTAAACATGTATAATAACAACGGCTTAATCATGTGATTGTACACTGTAACAAGTTGTAAAAAATATTATTTTAGACACACCAATAAATTGAATGAGTGTACGGCGTGACTAATGTAACGTTTTAAATAATGATTTATTAATAGTTATTAAGTATTAGATTTCTAGGCGAAAACATAACTTACCTTACAATCTCTATCCGACAATACTTATCTAACCCATTTTCTACATGCTACAAAAGAAATGTTCAATTATCTTTAATGTCCCACAAGGCTTGCGCAAACATGATTAAAAAAATCTTCACGAAGTCGAAGCACCATAGACTAGCAGTATTTAAGGAACTATTTTATATCTTAGTACATGTATACTGCAGAGTATGAATTTATTGTGAAGAATACCCGCATGAGTTACAAATATATTCAACTGGAATTAAAATTTCGAATTACTTTACATTCTTAACAAACAAACGACTTCCGTTATACGGAAAATATTCCTTATGTGAAGAAAAAAAAATTTTGTTTTGATTTTAAAACCGAAAACTATAGGTCTTTAAAGAAAACAATTCAACATCAGGGATGTTTGCATTGTAATATCGTTTAGCAGCCAATCCATAAAAATCGGGTGTAATGATATTAATAATTTCCAATATACAGTGTTTTTATCCAGGATTGTACAAAACACACAGCAAGAAAACATATACTTGAGATTTATGGTTCGACGTAATATTCTAAATTTGATGCATTTGACATACAACACGTAAACAAATTTAATAGTGTGAAAACTTAAAGGTATCTCCATCTTACAAAGCTTTGTCCTTCGATGGTTTTAGCTTTAATCTAAATGGCAGTTGTAATTGTAATCTTCAACTTTCTGAATATTGTTTCGATTTTCAAAATTTTAGGCCTTGAGCACAACTTTTAAACCGACGCAAATTGCGCACAAAAGGTATGTATTTATCTTATACAAGTCGACGAAAATTATTTATTATATACTTTTTTTACTTTTCCGAAATTTAACTTTTAATTCGAAAAACATTGATAAATTGTGTATTTTTTCTGTTTTATAGATGGAAAGAGCTCTGAAGGTGTTATAGCCCCAATCAGATCTCCTCGGATAAAAAATATGTTCAAGTTTATGTAAAATATGTTTTCGTGTTGGCATTTTTTTTGCAATTAGCTGTCTGATCAAAAATTGTACTTTTTCAATTTCATTCTCCGGCCTACATTTTTATTTTCATTTACCCCCCCCCCGCCCCCTTCCCCCCAATAAAAAAAAATTCCTGATTGACACAGGTACTGTATTTTTTCTACATCTAAAGTTATCCTGTCTTTTTATTTTTCCAAAGTCCTGGTTCTGCATTTTTATTTCAAATTTGATCCTAACTCCCCTCCATAAAAACCAAATGGTTGTTCCCTCAGATTTCTTACTGTGGCATTTTAGTTTCCAAGGTAGTTAAATTGTTCGCTACGATTTTTAAAATATGACTCTTTAATAATGAACGAGTAAAAAGAAATGTCGACAAAGATCAATGGACAAGATTTTCTAACGAATCATGCCTTTATTTTTTTTCACACGAACTTAATACACAAAAGCCATGTAATTTTGGAGTAGTTAATAAACTTGATTATTGTAAGTCAACGTCTTCTATTTTAACGGTATGTTAAAGAAAACTATTTCGAATGAAATCATTTAAATTAGCACAAGAAACCCTTATATTCCGATATGTGTTATATTCAACACGTTTAAATAACAATTCCATTCAGAGTTAGCAATGCGTAACTATTAATGTTTTATACAGTATACTAGTGTTACATGTATTAACCCGTGTGTAAAGAAATTTCAGTTTTATTTTGCATCCAAAAAGGGGTCATCGAAGGTTTTGAATACGTTTTCTCCATGTGACCCTTTTTTTATTTAAACTTCCCCTGCCAAGATTCGGTATTTTTTGATGGCGAAGAGTGAGCGAAGGTAATAAAAACGTTTACGGTCATTATTTAAATCATTTAATAGTTAAATTTCAGATCTTTAAATATACATTTCAAAGAGATGGCTGGCATCGACATGATTAATGCCGAGCTATGGAACATCGATACAACAAAACAATCCGTTCAGAGGACGAGTTAAACGAAAGAAAATAGTTCATAGTTTGAAACAATTTGATTTTGTCGATTTAAAATAGATAAAAAAAACATTCTTTTTACTAGACTATCAAACACCCTGTCTGAAATTCGTTTTAGAAACTATCTTCTACTCTGATTACTTTCTACCGTCGTCTATTAAAGTATGGAATATTCTTCCATTAGAAATCCGAAATTTCGAATCTTTTAATACTTTAAAAGGCGCATTAGGCGTATGAAGCCCAATTCTAATACATGTCCTGGATATTACTATGTAGGGACAAACATAGGACGGATATTACATATTAGATTACGCATGAATAGTACATTTGTAGTTCACTAAATGAACATCTGTTTTTTAAGGAATCTACAAGATACTCCAGTCTTGTCGAATTATCATCTCATTTTTGTTGTCTTGTACTAAATATAGTATATTACACATATTCAATATCATGTACCTTTGAACAATAAATAGTCTCATTTCTGGATCAGAGAGTCTTAACTTAGAATAAAACACAGATTTATTCTTAAATATTCAGAAGTTTACTTTATAAATCCGAATCTGCCCTCAGGTCTGAAATGGGGCTGATGTGGATTTATAGAGGAATTTTAATGGAAATTCGGATTTGATCGCCAATAGACTTGTGGTCTTGTTATTTGATGCCCAGTTTGGTCATATATCAGCGATGCAAAAAAATCACTTATCAGATGAAAATATGTGATAATACTCTGTAAACCTCGCATTTCTGTTTATAAGACTCGTACGAATATTGCATATTCGTCGATAAGAAGGTCGACACATTATTAAAAATGCTTTCCAATAAAAAGAATATAAATAAAGAGTCATGAGATAAAACAAGGAAATAGCTGTCAGCATATGATATTGCATGGACTCCGTTTACCATGTTCTAAGTAGTTTCTTATCATGACCTAATTTTTTTGTCTCAAAGGATCAATCAAACTCTCATGTAAAACGAAGACCAAATAAAAGTCCATGTTCAAGCTATCTTCACTAAAATCTTAATTAAATGCGGAAGAAAATCATCTCAATGGTTTACTGTTTATCAGATTTTAATACAAACGACTGTTGCTGTTCAACAGCATTATAATAATATATCCTGAAACAGAACCCGACTGAAGGTTTTTATTTTTGAAGGTTTAAAGTAAAACCAAGATCTAACAGTTATAATTTAGAAAGGATCTCATTAAGAAAATTACCCCCCACCCCCCGCCCTTAAGACGAACTGAAGTAACGTAAAGTAGTAAACATGGTATGTTTTTTTTAAATGTCCATACATTGAAATATAGTCAATATAAAATATCGTTAATTCTTGTTCGAACAAAGACATATCTCTGTTAAAATAGATTAAATTACGGATGCTTTGTTTCCAAACAATAGGTGTCTTTTTAAATCTGTGTTTGTTCATGATATAGTATATGTAGACGCCTATTTAAACTTTTTAAAAGTTGGCCATTTAAATACAAACCACTGTGATAAACTATATAAAACAAAATAATTACAAAATGTTATAACAGCCATATTTAAAATATTATCTTGTCAATAAGAGTTTTTAAAAACCTGCAATTCCAACAAATTGGAAAACCTTCCGGGCATTCTGAAAATGTCAGGTGTTGCTTTTGCACAGTTTTACGACATTCTGAAAAATCTCGGAATTTTTAAAGTCCATTATTTGAAGCGACAGTGATCCATCCCCCAAAAACGTAAATTATAAATAAACCCTTCTTGGCTAACTATAGAAAAAAAAGGACAAATATACCTAAGGAGGAATCAATAAAACGTAATCCATTGGACAGACAAACCCGGGAAAATATATAGAAAATATGAAATCACTCTATTAAGAAATTAAATCATAAAACCTAATGACGACAAATTTTCCAAAACCTCATTACTTATCCACATAGAGTCTATGACAACATTTTTAAGAATAAGAATAGATAAATTGAAAAATAAAAGAGGAGTTTAGGACACAAGCTAGAATTACAGTTTTCAAAACTTCACCAATTAAGGTGGGAGCAAGGTTCATAAAGTCAAAATTATAAAGGCTTATTACGCATCTACGTGCGGTATGAAATCTTTCTATGAGGAAATTAAAACTCTCATCATATGAACGTATAGTAACTTCACATGTGGGTCAACCAAAATAAAGAAAGAAAAATGGTGAAAATGAGTACCCACGCGGACAAAATCACCAAAAAATAAAACATATGTCTGTTAACTTAACGAAGTTTTGTTTATAACTGAATGTATGTCATTTTCTGTTTCAATTAATTTATCTTTGAAGGATAGACTATTTTGTAAAATAATAATTAAAATTTAAAGTTTTGAATGACATGTACGTTGTACACAGGTAATATAATGATTGCTTAATATTTTGTCAAGTATTCACAAAATAATATCCCTTCTTGTCAAAGATATAGTCCTATTCATATACTCTTCCTTTCGTTTCATGTACACAAAGCAATTACACAAATATAATAAAAATGTATTAAATGGATATATAAATAATCTACTTACATTAATCCTCAGGCAAAATAAAAATGATCATTTGTGCCATATTATCTCATGAAAAGGGAAATAATAACAAGATTGGTTTACTTAAAACTAATTAAAAATAGAATAGATACATTGAAATTTAATGTCCTCAAACATGTGAAAGGTGTTACAGATATTTCATCTAACATGAAAAATATTAGTTTTTCGTATTTAATTAGGAAAGAAATTCGGCGTTTTCGTTATAAGGTGTCACGATATCTCAGATTATTATTAAAATTCCCTATTAGTTCATTTGTAGTATTGACTATTGGTTTATGTAATGTCTTTATCTATACTATGATATTATTACATGGTTGTTTCTGTATTGGCCTTGTTATTGGTCCAATCCTTGCTGTATTGGCCTGAGGTGGAGCAGAGCTCAAATGCAGCTGGTCGAGGACCAATAACAAGCCAAATGCAGAAAAAACCACGTAATGATATCTTTATCAATTAACTAGTTTTCACAAAGCATATTCTTTATAATTTTTTTCTGAATCAACTCTTTGGAAATTCTTAAGTATAGTCATTGAAGGATTGGAATGCGGGTTGTGAAAGATATTTTCAGTCAGACCTATCACTGAAGTATTTATGATCATAAATTTTGAAGCACCTTGAATCACAGACCATACATAAATTTCGATATTATGTAAAAAAAATCGGACTTTTTGGAGGTTTCGTATGTATTCAAACTAAAATCAAGAGAAAATCTAATCACCCTATATTGGCCGGGTACAATTAGTCGGCCAATACAGCAAAAAATCTGTATTGGCCAGGTTGTTCGATATTGGCCGAGTTAATGATTCTGTATTGAAAGGACAGATTTAGTAAAACTGAAGCCAATGATACAGTAGTTAATTAAGACGGGAGGCTCAGAGGCCGATGTGTGTAGCGTGACCTTGACAAAATGAGAAAACTTTGTAAAAAACCACCCACAGATGCTTCTTGTCAAGTATCGTTTCATTTGGCCAAGCGGTTTCAGAGAAGAAGATTTCTTTAAATCAGCCTATTACAAACAAGAATTGCCCATGGCAACCATGCTTGTCTTCCAATCAGGATGAAAAAAAAATTGTTTCATAAGGGACTTTCCATAGATGTTTCCTGTCAAGTTTGGCTGACAGTTTTGTCCAAGTAGTTCCAGAAATTGTGTTTTAAATCAATCAATGAGAAACAAGAATTGCCCATGACAGCTATGTTTGTTGCCGGATCGGGGCGAAATGATGAACTTTGTAAAGAACCTCCCATAGGTGTTTCCTGTCAAGAGTCTTTCAATTTTGCCAAGCGACTTAAAAGGATAAAATTGTTTCATATCAGCCAATCAAAAAAGAAAGAACTGCCCATGGCATTCATATTTTATAGTCCAATCGGGACGAAATAGGATATTTTTATAAAGGACCTTCAACATATGCTTCTTGTCAAATTTCGTTCCATTTGGCCCAGTGATTTCAGAGAAGATTTTTTATATCAGTGAATCAGAAACAAGAACTGTCAATGGCAGCCAGGATTGTAGTCAGATCGGGACGAAATTTTATAAAGGACATCCCATATATGCTTCCTGTGAAGTTTTGTTCCATTTGGCATAGCAGTTTCAGAGAAGATTTTTGAAAACTCAGCCAATCAAAAACAACAATTGCCCATGGCGGCCATATTTGTTGTCCGATCAGGGTGAAATGAGGAATCTTTATAAAGGATCTAACGTAGATGCTTCCTGCCAAATTTAATTCCATTTTCCCTAGTCATTTCAGAGGAGAAGATTAAAATGTGAAAAGTTAACGGACGGACGACGGACACCAAGGACACCAAGTGATCTTACTGCAAGCCTCGGACCAATAACAAGGCCATTGCAGAAATAGACATGTAATAATATCTTTATTAACAAGGGGTTATAAATTATGACCTGCAAATAGAAAACCTTACTCCGTCAACAACAAAAAAATTAAGGAAAAACCATTACCAGTTAAAGTTAGTTTTACCGTACCTACGCCCCCTCACATTTCAAGTGTTTGTATGTTTAAAAGCCAATAAATCAAATTCCCCTAACACAGTGTCTTTTTATATACTGTCATATTATGATATTATTACACGGTTGTTTCTGTATTGGCCTTGTTTTTGGTCCGAGGCTTGCAGTATTTGGCCCTAGGAATGAGGGTCTAGATATTTTTCGTCAGAGCTATTACTGAATAATTTATAATTATCAATTTTGAAGCACCTTTAATCAACGATCATGACAAATTTAGATATAATGTGTAAACATTTTGGAGGTTTCGTATGTATTCAAACTAAAATCTAGAGAAAATCGACTCACCCGATATTGGCTGGGTACAATTAGTCGGCCAATACAGCAAAAAACCTGTATTGGCCGAGTTAATAATTCTGTACGACAGGACAGTTTTAGTCCTATTGAAGCCAATAATTTACTACTTAATTAATAAAATTGGGTATTAATAGTATGAAGGTGTTTAAAATCATTGACGTTTGGTAAAGTACAGATATAACAATAATTACTCCTTTTGAATTAATACATTTAAAATCAAGACGTATCATATTTCAACTGTATTCATTTTCAATATCTACCTTACATCATTTTATTTGTTCCGTCTTGATATATTGAACACAGTTATAATTTATAACAAAATGAAAAACTTCATAATATACCCATTATTTTTAAGATCAGCAAATTTTATACTTACAGCGTAATATGATTGATTGATTGTTGCTAACTTTCAGTAGCCAATATTTCACCCTTCTTCAGGACGAGAACACGTTCAATTTATCAAACAGTACGGGGCTCAAAGGGGAACACATTTTGAGTTCCACTGTCAAAGGAGGATGGTTGGATAGGGTCGGATAATTTAGCATTCTGTAGCGATCCCCAGCCTAATCTTTTTCGAAAACTACAGAAGGGGTCTTAAGCGTGCAGGGAGTATGCCATTCTCAAAACACGTTACCCACTATGGTCCAAGATCAGGCTTTCCGTATTATTACCCCACAACCCCCCGACGAGAGGGTCTTCCCTATCCGCTACCTAGGGACACGCTACGCAGCTCTATGGGTTGAGCTCCCGTGATCCGTCACAGGTGTCTAGTACCGCAATATGGTATTGAACTAATTTATCGAAACTCTGTAGCAGTAACCGGTAAAATTCGGACGGAACTGTAACTGGCGGGGAGTAATGTTTATATTTTGCTATTGTAATACCAATTGACTGCGAAAAATCCGAACGTAAAATCCGTTCCGTCGGATTATCAACTTTTCTGTTTTCGCAAATCAACAATTTAGATCACAGGCAACCATATGGTGATTAAACTTTAATAAAACAAAAAAGTTCAGAAAGGGTGAAATTGAAAGAAAGATAAGACAACAACAATATGTTTTGATTATTCTATAGTACATACATGTACATGTAATTTATGAGATTTTATGTTCCAGATAATGATGAAGAAACACATTAAGGAGTCATTGCTAGGAGACACTTGAACGTATTTGAATATATAAGATCGTTTATATTTCAATCACAATATATTCCAATCCAAATATCCAAATAAAATATTCTTATTTGTAAGGTATAGTTGCTGTAAATTTCAGACTTTTGTCTATTTTATGTCTCACACACTCTGGCAACTGATTTTTTGGTGAGTGAAGTTATAACAATAGACTTTACTTAGAACTACCAGTGATATTTCAACACAATATGGGCCGGGACAAATACTGCTTAAAATGTTCAATCCTGCCTGATTTTTTTTTGTCGAAGTTTTGGTCCTGGATTGTTTTCGGTCTAAATTTAAAACAAAAAAAAAACAAAAAAATTCCTTATTGACACAGGTTCTGTATTTTTTTCACACCTAAACTGATCCTTTTTTATTTTCCCAAAGTCCTGGTTCTGCCTTTTTATTTCAAATCTGATCCCAGTCCACCACCCCACCCCCCACCCCCCTCCTCCTTCCATAAAAATCAACTGGTTGCTCCCTAAGATTTATGAAGTATTTCTTATTGTGGCATGTTAGTTTCCAAGGTAGTTAAATTGTTCGCTACAATTTTAAAAATATGTTTCTTTAATAATAAACAAGTAAAACGTAGTGTCGACAAAGATCAATGGACAAGATTTTCTTACGAATCATGCCTTTGTTTTTTCACAAGAATTTAATACACAAAAGTCATGTAATTTTGGAGTAGTTAATAAACTTGACCATTGTATGTCAATATCTTCTTTTTTAACGGCATGTTAAAGAAAACAATTTTGAATGAAATCATTTAAATTAGCACAAAAACCTTTACATTCGTTATATTTAACACGTTTAAATAACAATTTCATTCAGAATTAGCAATGCGTAACTATTCATGTTGTATACAGTATACTAGTGTTACATGTATTTACCCGTGTGTAAAGAAATTTCAGTAGAAAGTATTTTGAATAAAAAAAATGGTTCATCGAAGTTTTTGAATACGTGTTCTCCGTGTGATCCTCTTTTTTATTTAAACTTCCCCTGCCAAGATTTGGTACTGTTTTGATGGTGGAGAGTGAGCGAAGGTAATAAAATGTTCTACGGTCATTATTTAAATTCTTTTAATACTTAAATTTCAGGTCTTTAAATGTACATTTTGTAAAGAGATGGCTGGCATCGACATAATCAATGGAACATCGATACAATAAAACAATCCGTTGTCAGGACAAGTCAAACTAAAGAAGATAGTTCATAAGTGTGAAACAATTTGATTATGATTTCGTCGATTAAAAATAAATAAACAAATAAATAAAAAAAATCTTTTTACTAGACTATCAAATAACCTATCTGAAATTCTTTTATAACTATCTTCTACTCTGATTACTTTCTACCGTCGTCTATGAAAGTATAGAATATTAATCCAAAATTTCGAATCATTAATATGTTTAAAACGTGTATGAAGCCCAGTAATAATACATGTCATGGATATTACTATGTAGGGACAAACATAGGACAGATATACTAAATTACATATGAATAGTACATTTGTAGTTCATTAAATGAACATCTGTTTTTTAAGGAATCTACAGGATACTCCTGTCTTGTCGAATCATCATCTCATTTTTGTTGTCTTGTACTGAATATGCTTTATTATGCAGTGAAACTACTACACATATTCAATATCATGTACATAATTCGTCTCATTTTTATGGATCGGAGAATCTTAACGTAGAACAAAACAGATTTATTATTAAATATTCAGAAGCTTACTGTATAAATCCGTATCAACCCTCAGGTCCGAATGGGGCTGATATGTATTTATAAAAGAATTCTATGGAAATATCGGATTTGATCGCAAATTAGACTTGTGGTCTTGGTATTCGAGGCCCAATTTGGTCATACATGTATCAGCTATGCAAAAAATTACTTATCAGATCAAAGAATGTGATAATACTCTGTAAACCTCGCATTTCTGTCTGTTTATAAGATTCGATAAGAAGGTCGACTCATTATTAAAAATGCTATTCCAATAAAAGGATACAAATAAAGAGTCATGAGATAAAACAAGAAAATAGCTGCCAACATATGATATTGCATAGACTCCGTTTACCGAGTTATAGTAGTTCCTTATCATGACTTTATGTTTTTCTCTCAAAGGATCAATTAAACTGTCAAGTAAAACGAAGACCAAATAACTTTCAATGTTGAAGTTATCTTCACTAAAATCAATATTACATACAGAAGAAAGTCATCTCAACGGTTTCCTGTTTATAAAATTCAATCAAAACGACTGTTGCTCTTCAACAGCATTATACTAATCTATTCTGAATCAGAACCCAACTATGTATATTATTTTTGAAGGTTTAAAGTAACACAAAGATGCAACAGTTACAATGTAGAAACGATCTCATTTAAAAAAAATTACACACCCCCTTTAAGACGAACTGAAGTCATGTCAAGTAGTAAATATGGTATGTTTTTTAAATGTTCATACATTGAAATATAGTCAATATAAAATATTGTTTAGTCTTGTTCGAACAAAGACACGTCTCTGTTAAAATAGATTAAATTACGGATGTTTTGTTTCCAAACAATAGCTGTGTTTGTGCATGATATAGTATATGTAGATGCCTATTTAAACTTTTTGAAAGTTGGTTATTTAAATACAAACCACTGTGGTAAACTACATAAAACAAAATAATTACAAAATGTTATAACAGCCATATTTAAAATATTATCTTGTCAATAAGAGTTTTTAAAAACCTGCAATTCCAACAAATTGGAAAACCTTTCGGAAATTCTCAAAATGTCAGATGCTGCTTTTGCAGTTTCATGACATTCAGAAAAATCTCGGAATTTTTAAAGTCCATTATTTGAAGCGACAGTGATCCATCCCCCAAAAACGTAAATCATAAATAAACCCTTCTTGGCTAACTATAGAAAATATGCATTCATTCTATTAAGAAATTAAATCTTAAAACCCAATGACGACAAAAGCAGTTTTGGTCGGAAGCCAAATTCAGAATTGTAGAAAAAATCCTACACAACTAATTAGTAAGATAAAAATTTCTAAAAAAATGAATGTACATCTACATATTGGGTAATGGAATGTTGTATAGAAAAGAAACGCATGAATTGAAAAATGAAAGAGAAGTTTAAGTCACAAGCTGAAATTCGCATTCTTTCAATTTACTCTTCTGCGCCAAATATTTGAGAATCAAATTTTCCAAAACCTCATTGTTTATCCACACAGAGTCTATGACAACATTTTTAAGAATTAGAATAGATAAATTGAAAAATAAAAGAGGAGTTTAGGACACAAGCTAGAATAAGTTTTCAAAACTTCACCATTAAGGTGGGAGCAAGGTTCAGAAAGTCTAAATTATAAAGGCTGATTACGCATCTACGTGCGGTATGAAATCTTTCTATGACGAAATTAAAACTTATCATCTGAACATATAGAAACTACACTTGTGGGTCAACCAAAATAAAGAAAGAAAAAGGTGAAAATAAGTGTTCGAGCGGAAAAAATCACCAAAAAGTAAAATATATGTCTGTTAACTTAAGAAAGTTTTGTTTATAAACTGAAAGTAGGTCAATTTCTATTTCAATTAATTTATCTTTTAAGGATAATTTTTTTTGTAAAATAATAATTAAAATTTAAAATTTTGAATGACATGAACGTCGTACACAGGTAATATAGTGATTGATTTAATCTATTTCAAGTATTCACAAAATAATATCACTTCTTCTCAAAGATATAGTCCTATCGATATACTCTTCCGTTCGTTTCATGTACACAAAGCAATTACAAAAATATAAAAATGTATTAAATAGATATATAAATAATCTACTCACATTAATCCACAGGCAAAATAAAAATGATCCTGTCCGCCATATTATTTCATGTAAAGGGACATAATAACAAGATTTGTTTACTTAAAAACTATTTAAAAATAGAATATATACATTTAAATTTATTTGGCAGAAGAGTATTAAAGATATTTAATAATCCTCACAGGTTCACATGTAATTAATAAATAAAATTAAAGATAACAGAAAAGATCACCAATGACATATACTTATCCATTAACCATGTTAACAGATTGAGAGAATCGTGCAGACCCATGGAAACTACAGCAAAATATGAAGAAGATACGAGTAAATGACATACAGTCTCAGCCTTGCGAAAGTTCAACAAAAGCTAGCAAATAGGTGTCATATTGATCAATAACTAGCGTTCGTTGAAAGCCTGGCTGTTAAAATGCTTTCAACAGTTGAGAGACTTTACCCAGTCTAAAATAATGTTGCAAGCAATCGCAGCAGCAATTGTTGAACACTTGAAATCTTTTCTTTCCCGGCTTTGTCGTGAAGAAAAATAACGTATTTGCATCTTATAATGTCCGAAAATACCTCCTTCCCACACTGCCTTGATATACAGAAAAGATAATAAGATTTTACTCGGTTAACGCACCTGTTATAAAATATTTTTTCTGAATATATTTTTTGGAAACACAATTTAAAAAAAAATAGTGATTATCCAGGTTATTACAAAAAAATAAATAATACATAAAATAATTTAAAAAAATGAAAACACAAAATATAAAATAAAATGTTTGTTTTTTTAATTCAATTGCATTTCATTTTACTTGTTTATTTATTTATTTACTTATATATTTATTTGTTATTGTAAAATACAAAATGAATATTTCGTTTGAAATTAAATAAAAAGACAATATGTGGATATGGTCACATGTCGTTGAAAGGTTTGAGGTCCTCCACCATGCCCAATGCCAGAAGTGGAGACGTTGATCAGTTGTTACTGGGATTGTAGTAACTCTCTGGATTTTTGACGGAGTCGTTTGGAAATGGCATAAGAAAAGGTATCCGAGCAAATACTAGTATACATGTCCATTATACATGTTTTGTTCGACTTTTCCGCCAACAGAGCTAAAAAATCAGTACTTTAAAGGGTGTTACACGGACACTTTTTATGATTAGAATATAACAAAGTGCTCTCGACCAATGAAATTATAGGATTTGATGTTTCCTGATTGTGAAGAATGAATGTAAATCATGTTCTTAGTAAGGGATTATCCTATTCTTCTCTTACCATTCAAAACAATGAATTCCTATAAATGAGTTACAACTGCCCTGAAGCACATTTATCACAGAATTTGTGAGTGGAGCTGATTAAAAATTGAATTGGAATTTGAAAGCAAAAATAATGTAACTGTTGTAGTTTTTAAGATCGATAACGTTGAACGTTATGCTGCAAAAGAAATGTTCAGTTATCTTTAATGTCCCACCAGGCTTGCTCAAACATGACTAAAACCATCGTCAAGAAGGAAGCCCTATAGTAAGAGACTGTTATTGCCAGTAGTAAAATTAAAGGAACTATTTTATATCCTAGTACATGTATACTGCAGAGTACGGATTTATTGTGAAGAATACTCGCATGAGTTACAAATATGTTCAACGGGAATTAAACTTCGAATTACTTTACATTCTTAACACACAAATGATTTCCGTAATACGGAAAATATTCCTTATGTAAAAAAAAATGTTTGTTTAGATTATAAAACCGAAAATTATCGGTTTTAAAAAAAAAATTCAACTTCAGAGATGTTTGCATTCTAATCTCGTTTAGCAGCCAATCCATACAAATCGGGTGTATTGATATTAATAATTTCCAATATACAGTGTTTTTATCCAGGATTTTACAAAACACACAGCAAGAAAACACATATTTGAGATTTATGGTTCGACGTAATTGCGAGCGGAGCGAGCGCTATAGGAGCATATGCATTTTCTACATATGAATCATTTAGAAAAGTATTTGTTTAATGGGGGCAGCCACATTGTGCTACATACTAAGGCTATAAAAAATCTTCGTTCACCGGAAACGGAAGCAAGGGAAATAACTTGCTTCAAATTATAATTTTCAAACCAGAATACTGGAAACGAGTTTCTGGAAAGGGCTATTGCTGTGCTCGCATCATTGGCCACGCCAACAGCATATTTAATCTAATTTTGATGCATTTGACATACAATACTTAAAGAAGTTTAATAGTGTGAAAACTCTTACATAGCTTTCTCCTTAGATGGTTTTAGCTTTAATCTGAAGGTCAGTTGTAATTGTGTTCTTCAACTTTTTGTATATCGTTTCGGTTTTCAAAATTTTAGGCCTTGAGCACAACGGAAACTACGCACAAACGATATGTATTTATCTTATACTGGTCGACGAAAATTATTTTCATACATATTTATTTAAATGGTACAGAATTGCAAAAATACATCCACAATTCTTTTTTTTTCCGAAATTTAACTTTTAATTCGAAAAACATTGATAAATTGTGTTTCGATTTTTTTTCTGTTTTATATATGGATAGAGCTCTGAAGGTGCTATAGCCCAAATCGGGTCTCCTCGGATAAAAAATATGTTCAAGTTTATGTCCGAGAAATATGTTTTCGTGTTGGCAAATCGTTTGCAATTAGCTGTCTGATAAAATATTGTACTTTGTCAATTTAATTTTTCGGCCTAAATTCTTATTTTCATTTAAACCCCCCCCCCCCCCAAAAAAAAATAAAATCCTGAATGACACAGGCACTGTATTTTTTTTTCACACCTAAAGTAATCCTGTCTTTCTTTTTCCAAAGTCCTGGTTCTGCCTTCTTATTTCAAATTTGATCGTACCCAATCCCCTCCATAAAAGTCATTTGGGTTCTTCCCTAAGATTAAGAAAGTATTTCATATTGTTTCCAAGGTAGTTAAATTGTTCGTTACGATTTTCAAAATATGATTCTTTAATAATGAACGAGTGAAAAGTGGTATCGACAAAGATCAATGGACAAGATTTTCTAACGAATCATGCCTTTATTTTTTCACACGAATTTAATACACAAAAAGCCATGTAATTTTGGAGTCCTTAATAAACTAGATTATTGTATGTCAACGTCTTCTATTTCAACGTCATGTTAAAGAAAACGATTTTGAATCAAAGCATTTAAATTACCACAAAGAACCTTTATATTCGGATATGTGTTATCTTTAACACGTTTAAATAACAATTTCATTCAGAATTAGTAACGCGTAACTATTCATGTTATATACAGTATACTAGTGTTACATGTATTTACCCGTGTGTAAAGAAATTTCAGTAGAAAGTATTTTGAATAAAAAAATGGTTCATCGAAGTTTTTGAATACGTGTTCTCCATACGATCCTCTTTTTTTTTTTATTTAAGCTTCCCCTGTCAAGACTTGGCACTGTTTTGATGGCGGAGAGTGAGCGAAGGTAATAAAATGTTCTACGGTCATTATTTAAATCCTTTTAATACTTAAATTTCAGGTCTTTAATTGTACATTTTTTAAAGAGATGGCTGGCATCGACATGATTAATGACTAACTATGGAACATCGATACAATAAAACAATCCGTTGTCAGGACAAGTCAAACTAAAGAAGATAGTCCATAAGTGTGAAACAATTTGGTTATGATTTCGTCGATTTAAAATGAATAAACAAATAAATAAAAAAAAATATTTTTACTAGACTATCAAATAACCTATCCTAATTTCGTTTATAACTATCTTCTACTCTGATTACTTTCTACCGTCGTCTATGAAAGTATAGAATATTAATCCAAAATTTCGAATCAGTAATATGTTCAAAACGTGTATGAAGCCCAGTTATAATACATGTCATGGATGTTACTATGTAGGGACAAATATAGAACGGATATAACATACTAAATTACGCATGAATAGTACATTTGTAGTTCATTAAATGAACATCAGTTTTTTAAGGAATCTACAGGATTCTCCTGTCTTGTCGAATCATCATCTCATTTTTGTTGTCTTGTACTGAATATGCTTTATTATGCAGTGAAACTATTACACATGTTCAATATCATGTACACAATTCGTCTCATTTTTATGGATCGGAGAGTCTTAACTTAGAACAAAACACAGATTTATTCTTAAATATTCAGAAGCTTACTTTATAAATCCGTATCAACCCTCAGGTCCGATATGGGCTGATATGGATTTATAAAAGAATTCTAAGATTTGATCGCAAATTAGACTTGTGGTCTTGGTATTCGAGGCCAAATTTGGTCATACATGTATCAGCTATGCAAAAAATCACTTATCAGATCAAAGTATGTGATAATGCTCTGTAAACCTCGCATTTCTGTCTGTTTATAAGATTCGATAAGAAGGTCGACACATTATTCAAAATGCTATTCCAATAGAAGGATACGAATAAAGAGTCATGAGATAAAACACGAAAATAGCTGCCAACATATGATATTGCTTAGACTCCGTTTACCGTGTTCTAGTATTTCCTTATCATAACGTAATGTTTTTATCCCGAAGGGTCGATTAAACTGTCAAGTAAAACAAAGACAAAATAAAATTCAATGTTCAAGCTATCTTCACTAAAATCAATATTAAATACAGAAGAAAGTCATCTCAATGGTTTACTGTTTATAAAATCATACGACGGCTTCAGATTTCAATCCAAACGACTGTTGCTGTTCAACAGCATTATACTAATCTATTCTCAATCAGAACCCGCCTATGTATATTATTTTTGAAGGTTTAAAGTAACACAAAGATGTAACAGTTACAATGTAGTAACGATCTCATTAAAAAAATTACATCCCCCCCCCCCCCCTTTCCGACGAACTGAAGTCATGTTAAGTAGTAAATACGGTATGGTTTTTGTTTAAATGTTCATACATTAAAATATAGTCAATATAAAATATTGTTTATTCTTACTCGAACAAAGACACATCTCTGTTAAAATAGATTAAATTACGGATGTTTTGTTTCCAAACAATAGGTGTCTTTTTAAATCTGTGTTTGTGCATGATATAGTATATGTAGACGCCTATTTAAACTTTTTGAAAGTTGGTTATTTAAATACAAACCACTGTGGTAAACTATATAAAACAAAATAATTACAAAATGTTATAACAGCCATATTTAAAATATTATCTTGTTAATAACAGTTTTTAAAAACCTGCTATTCCAACAAATTGGGAAACCTTTCGGAAATTCTCAAAATGTCAGATGCTGCTTTTGCAGTTTCATGACATTCAGAAAAATCTCGGAATTTTTAAAGTCCATTATGAGAAGCGACAGTGATCCATCCCCCAAAAATGTAAATCGTAAATAAACCCTTATTGGCTAACTATAGAAAATATCCAATCATTCTATTAAGAAATTAAATCATAAAACCCAATGACGAAAAAAGCAGTTTTGGTCGGAAGCCAAATTCACAATTGTAGAAAAAATCCTACATAACTAATTATTAAGATAAAAATTTCTAAAAAAAATGAATGTACATCTACATATGGGGTAATGAAATGTTGTATAGAAAAGAAACGCATGAATTGAAAAACGAAAGAGAAGTTTAAGTCACAAGCTGAAATTCGCATTCTTTCAATTGACTCTTCTGCGCCAAATATTTGAGAATCAAATTTCCCAAAACTTCATTGTTTATCCATCTAGAGTCTATGACAACATTTTTAATAATTAGAATAGATAAATTGAAAAATAAAAGAGGACTTTAGGACACAAGCTAGAATTACAGTTTTCAAAACTTCACCATTAAGGTGGGTGAAAATTTCAGAAAGTCAAAACTATAAAGGCTTTTTACGCATCTACGTGCGGTATGAAATCTTTCTATGACGAAATTAAAACTGATCATATGAACATATAGAAACTACACTTGTGGGTCAACCAAAATAAGAAAGAAAAAGATGAAAATAAGTGTCCAAGCGGAAAAAATCACCAAAAAGTAAAATATATGTCTGTTAACCTAAGAAAGTTTTGTTTATAAACTGAAAGTATGTTATTTTCTGTTTCAATTAATCTATCTTTTAAGGATAAACTATTTTGTAAAATAATAATTAAAATTGAAAATTTTGAATGACATGAACGTCGTACACAGGTAATATAGTGATTGATTTAATCTATTGTCAAGTATTCAAAAAATAATATCCCTTCTTGTCAAAGATATAGTCCTATCGATATACTCTTCCGTTCGTTTCATGTACACAAAGCAATTACAAAAAATATAATAAAAATGTATTAAATGGATAGATAAATAATCTACTCACATTAATCCTCAGGGAAAATAAAAATGATCCTGTCCGCCATTTTATTTCACTTAAAGGGACATAATTTACAAGATTTGTTTACTTAAATACTATTTAAAAATAGAATATATACATTGAAATTTAATGGACAGAAGAGTATTACAGATATTTAATAATCCCTCACGGGTTCCCATGTAATTTATAAATAATAATAGAGATAACAGCAAAGATCAGCAATGACATATACTTATCCATTAACCATGGTAACCGTGTTAACAGATTGAGAGAATCTCAGAGTGAAATAAATTTATACAAAAGAGCACCAAATACAAAGATAGAAAGAACAGAGTATCATGAAAGTCTTGCTTCATATAGCCCCATGGAAACTACAGAAAAATATGAAGAAGATACGAGTACATGACATACAGTCCCGGCCTCGCGAAAGTTCAACAAAAGCTAGCAAATAGGCGTCATATTGATCAATAACTAGCTTTCATTGAAAGCCTGGCTGTTAAAATTCTTTCAACAGTTGAAAGACAGACTTTACCCAGTCTACAATAATGTTCCAAGCAATCGTAGCAGCAATTGTTGAACACTTGAAAGCTTTTCTTTGCCGGCTTTGTCGTGAAGGAAAATAACGTATTTGCATCTTATAATGTCCGAAATTACCTCCTTCCCACACGGCCTTAATATACAGAAAAGATAATAAGATTTTACAAGGTTATGGCACCTGTAATCAAATATTTTTTGTGAATATATTTTTTGGAAACACAATTTAAAAACTGTTGATTATCGAGTTTATTACAAAAAATATATAATACATAAAATAATCTAAAATAATGAAAACACAAAATATAAAATAAAATGTTTGTTTTTTTAATTCAATTTCATTTCATTTTATTTGTTTATTTATTTATTAACTTATATATTTATTTGTTATTGTAAAATACAACACGAATAATTCTTTTGAAATTAAATAAAAAGAAAATATGTGGATATGGTCACATGTCGTTGAAACGTTTGAGGTCCTCCACCATTCCTAATGCCACAAGTGGAGACGTTGATCGGTTGTAACTGGGGGTGTAGTAACTTTCTATATTTTTGACGGAGGTGTGCGGAAATGGCCTAAGAAAGGGTGTCCGAGCAAATACTAGTATACATTTGCATTCTACATGTTTTGTACGACTTTACCCCAACAGAGCTATTGAAAATCAATACTTTAACGGGTGTTACAAGGACACTTTTTATGATTAGAATATAGGAAAGTGCTCTGGACCAATGAAATTATAGGATTTGATGTTTCTTAATTGTGAAGAATGAATGTAAAACAAGTTCTTAGTAAGGGATTATCCTATTGTTCTCTTACCAATGAATTCCTATAAATGAGTTACAACTGCCCTGAAGCACATTCATCACCTTACAGAATTTGTGAGTGGAGCTGATTAAAAATTGAATTTGAATTTGAAAAAAAAATAATGTAACTGTTGTAGTTTTCAAGATCGATAACGTTGAACGTTATGCTGCAAAAGAAATGTTCAATTATCTTTAATGTCCCACCAAATATTCCTTATATAAAGAATAAAAATGTTTGTTTAGATTTTAAAACCGAGAATTATCGGTTTTAAAAGAAAACAATTCAACATCAGAGATGTTTGCGTTGTAATCTCGTTTGGCAGCCAATCCATACAAATGGGGTGTTCTGATATTAATAAGTTCCAATTACAGTGTTTTTATCCAGGATTTTACAAAACACACAGCAAGAAAACATATACTTGAGATTTATGGTTCGACGTAATTGCGAGCAGAGCGAGCACTATAGGAGCATATGCATTTTCTACATATGGGTCATTTAGAAAAGCATTTGTTTAATGGGGGCAGTCATATTGTGTTACATACTAAGGCTAGAAAAAAATTCCTTCACCGGAAACGGAAGCAAGGGAAATAACTTGCTTCAAATTATAATTTTAGAATCAGAATACCGGAAATAAGTTTAGGGAAAGGGCTATTGCTTTGCCCGCATCATTGGCCACGCCAACAGCATATTTATTCTAATTTTGATGCATTTGACATACAATACTTAAAGAAGTTTAATAGTGTGAAAATTCTTACATAGCTTTCTCCTTATATGGTTTTAGCTTTAATCTGAAGGTCAGTTTTAATTGTGTTCTTCAACTTTTTGAATATCGTTTCGGTTTTCAAAATTTTAGGCCTTGAGCACAACGGAAACTGCGCACAAACGATATGTATTTATCTTATACTAGTCGGCGAAAATTTTTTCATACATATTTATTCAAATGGCTACAGAATTGCAAAAATACATGCACTATTTTTTTTTCTTTTCCGAAATTTAACTTTTAATTTAAAAAACATTGATAAATTGTGTTTCGATTATTTTTCTGTTTTATATATGGATAGAGCTCTGGAGGTGCTATCCAAGTAGCACAAAACATTTTCATGATATTTTTAAAAGGTCAGATAAATGGTTTTCAAAAATGTTATCAAAATAACATTTTCAGGATGTCATGTAAATGTTTTTTTGGATAATCTTTATAATGTTCTCTTGAAACATTGATCGGAAACGTTTCATAAATATTTTAAAAACGTTTCAAATAAATATTACTATATCACTTTATAAGAACATCTTATGTCAATGTTTTAAAAATATTTTATAATATTTTCCTAGTTTTAACATTATATTTTAAGAATATCAATAAAATGTTAGAGGAAAGGGTTTTTATATAACATTTTCTATACATTAAATAAACATTCTGTAAAATCATATTTCAAAAATATCTGAAAAACATCTTTTTAAAAATGTATAATAAATATCATGAAGAAATATTTTTGAAAAATGTCTTTGAAATATTATGTTTCATGTTATGGTAACATTTCTATAAAATATTCTGACAGAAATATTTTTAAAAAGTGAAAATAAATTGCTGTAAAAATATTTTCCCCAAACATTCTAAAAACATTTTAGGAAAATATTTCTTTAATGTTTATGATAAATATTATTAATTCACGCTTTAAGAATATTTCATTTTATTAAAATATTTTCATGATATTTTTCAAATATCAATATAATGTTTCAAAAAATATTTTTATTTAATGTTTTCTATATGTGAAATAAACATTCTGGTAAAATATTTTTTCAATTCGGAAATAGATTATAATTTATTGTAAAAAGATTTTTTGCAAAACGTTTTCAGAACATTTCTGAAAAATATTCTCTGGATATCAGATAAAAATAGTTTATCATAACGTTAAGATAATGTTTTTAAAGCATTGTTTATGTCTGTCTGCAAAATTATATCCATTGCCACGTTAAATCGATTTGGTGTACAATAACCGATAAACAACGTTTTTTTAAATATCTGACCTTGGCGTGTCGGTGTAAATGTTTGGATTTTCAGTTTTCGGTTTTAAAATGTAACTGGTTCCAGATTGTTATACCAGCTTGCAAACAATCGACAATATTCATTGGAAACCAGTGACCGGAAGTGTATTTGAGCGGTTTGAAACAAAGAAATTTGAAGTTGAAGGCGACGCCTAATTTCTACAAGTATTAGTAAATCAGTCGTGTTTATTATCTTCTGGTGATAACAGTAGGTAAGAAAATAAGCTAAGATAATAAATTCTTTCTGTACACATCGCTTTTTGTGTGTTATTTATTTACTCGACGGTCATGACCAATGACAAAGTCGATGAAATTATATCAACAACTTGATCAGTGACAGAGTGGACATCTTTTGGCCATATATTAAAACAGGACACAAAACTACCAGTACAGTAAATGTAGAGATGTATCCGTTGAATCCTTGATTGGGCTCTGTTTTAACTTAATTTTATTTTGTCAAGGTGTGAGAAGAATGGGGGGAAGGGGGGGGGGGTGTTATTATTGAACTCTTATCTTATTCTAAGTCAGAGTATTCCAATGTGTATTCATTGAGTTTTCATACACACCAATAGTATCCTCATTTTCTGTTTTTTTCCTCTTTTCATTTAAAAACATACAGGCCTATAAAATAAATCTATATGACTAAATTGTATGAAGGTCATCCTCTGTGTGACCCACACACTTCGGCACATGTTTTGTTGATGACAGTCTCTGGAGATTATTACAATTATTTACATTTCAAATAACATTTTGGTATATGTTGAAAATCAACATGGTTCAAAGTCTGAAACAAAACTTGGGGATGTCATACTTTTTTCCAGATTGCAGGTAGATATTACATGTGTATGTACATTGTATTTTTGGGGAAGATTTTAATACTTATATTTTCTTTTTCAGACAAACCATGAACAAGTAGAAGAGTAAGAAATAAATCCATCATTTAGAACAATAGAAAGGAGGTTGATAGCTGTTAGAATAGTACTTGGTAATTTGATATTTATTAAATATTTGTAAAATAAAAGGCAATCTTACATGTTATGTTAGAAAAATTTGTTTTATTTTTTTAAATTATTTTACACGGAAGAAATTTTAGACATAAAGTGCTTACTGCAAGTAGGGGAAAAAAAATTATTGTTGGTGTCTAAATGATAAAATATTAGAATAAAGACAGGAATTATTTGCCAGCTGATTGTTGTGCTTAAGTTTAAGTTTTAAAACTTCAAAGTATTTACAGTGAAACTTGACTGTTTAAGTGTCAGAGAACTGTAACTTATCCTGTGCTTCAGCTCATTTATATTCAGTCGTACATGTACATACATAATTGAATGCATTTTGATCGTTAACATAAATCATTTAATCATTTTCAGTAATAAAAAGTGTGAAAATGATTTATATATGACTGTTTTATGAATACTGGTACCTTTGTACTTTGTAATGTTGGAAAAAAAATCACCGGATTTTTTAATAATGAAAATTGCTTTTATCCTATTTTCAGATAATGCTTTATAATACAAGTTAATCTGAAGAAGACCGAGTGTCTATTGCAAGATCAACCAGATGAACACAAAGAAAATGAATAAGTTGTGCATAATACTGGAAAGTGTTTTTATGTAAGTTGATTTTAACGAAATGTTTATTTCAACTGAACAAATCAGTTAGCATCTGTGTGTGAATTATAGTTTTGCCTCCTCCTATCTGAAGTCTTGAGCAGTTATGGTGTATATGGAGGCCTGTTTCATATTTAAAATCAGGCCATCAACCAAGTTGTCTTTCTTGAAGCTTCATAAAATTAATCCTTAAGTAGTCATCATTCAGAATGAAATTTATTTGATATAACCCTACCCAGTTGAAGAGTACAGGCTTTGAAATCCTAATTTCTGTCAAAGTCTGATATCTTTGGAGTTGTTTGAACTGTCTTATAGATTGTTTTCAGTTTGATAATAAATTTTAATTTTGTATTAATAGCCAGCTTATCAATGTAGACATGGACATGTAATAATCTCACATTTTTGTGATCATAGGTCATAACAATTTCTAAGCATGTAATGCATTTGTATTTTTATTTTTAAATGTTTTCAATTCAATTTTTGCAGATACAGACAGGAAGTAAAAGAAATGAACAATACCTCAGTTGAAGGAGGATGTATAAAATTATGAACTTTTTCTGAAATATTGATGAGACTAAATTGTAAATACAGATTTGTAAAATTTGTTTGAATTTCAATATGAACAGAAAAAAATAAATGTTAAATCAAAATATCTTTTCATTTCATTTATATCCCAGAGTAAAATGTAGCTGTTTGAATTTGTTTACATTACATTACAATACATCAATGTATGAGAGAAAATCATTTGCAGAAAGTTGGGAAATGAGACAGATTCTTTCCGAATATAAATATAAACGTTACAGTCTGACAGGAACATTGTAGAACATTTTATTTGAAATGTCCAAATGGTCAGCTGCACACTCAAAGGGTATCTTAAAATGTAAGGAGGATATTTTTCAAACTTTAATGTTATAATGTTTATGATATTAAAAAAACATTGGACTGATGTTTTGAAGTATGAAAATATAATAAAAATATTTTCAGAATGTTATGGGAACATTTTTACAACATTTTAAAAATATTTTGTTGTGCTGAAGGGAGAAATGTTTTCAGGATATTTATTAAATGTTTTGGATTTTTTTATGACAAATATTTAAATGATATCAAAATAACATTGACATATAAATATTCTAAGAACATTTTACTGATGTTTTAAAGTACAGAAAATGTTTTTAAAATGTCATTAAAATGTTACCAAATGTTTTATCAATATTTTTAGAACATTTTTCATAAAATGTCATTCAAAAGTTTCTAGAAAATGTTTTTCAGATGTTTATTGAAAAATTAAGACAAATGTTTACATGATATAATAAAAATATTCACATTTTGATATCCTGAAAACATTTAACTGATGTTTTGAAATACAAAAATGTTATTAAAATGTTGTATGAATGTTATCAAAATGTTTTTCAAATATTTTTAAAACATTTTTCATTAAATGATATTTCAGAAAATGTTTCTATGATATTTATTACACATTTTCAGATCATTATAAAAAATATTGGGACGATGTTTCAAAAATATTTTGGAAAAATGTTTTAAAAAACATTAAACCGCTGTTTACTGCGCCATACATTTTAACATTTTTTTCATATTTTTCTGCGATATTTTTACAACATTATTGACAACGTTTTAAAAACATTCTAAAAACATCATTGTGTTACCTGGGTATAGCCCAAATCGGGTCTTCCCGGATAAAAAATATGTTCAAGTTTATGTCAGAGAAATATGTTTTCGTGTTGGCAAATCGTTTGCAATTAGCTGTCTGATAAAAAATTGTACTTTGTCAAGTTAATTTTCGGCCTAAATTTTTATTCTCATTTAACCCCCCCCCCCCCAAATGTATTTTTTTCACACCTAAAGTAATCCTGTCTTTCTTTTTCCAAAGTCCTGGTTCTGCCTTCTTATTTCAAATTTGATCGTACCCAATCCCTTCCATAATGGGCATTTGGGTTGTTCCCTAAGATTTAAAAAGTATGTCTTATTGTTTCCAAGGTAGTTAAATTGCTCGTTACGATTTTCAAAATATGATTCTTTAATAATGAACGAGTAAAAAGTGGTGTCGACAAAGATCAATGGACAAGATTTTCCAACGAATCATGCCTTTATTTTTTTCACACGAATTTAATACACAAAAAGTCATGTAATTTTGGAGTCGTTAATAAACTAGATTATTGTATGTCAAGGTCTTGTATTTCAACGTTATGTTAAAGAAAACGATTTTGAATGAAAGCATTTAAATTAGCACAAAAAACCTTACATTCGGATCTTAACTATTCCTGTTGTATACATGTATTTACCCGTGTTTAAAGAAATTTCAGTTTTATTTTGCATCAAAAAAGGGGTCATCGAAGGTTTTGAATACGTGTTCTCCATGTGATCCTTTTTTTAAATTTAAAATTCCCCTGCCAAGATTTAGTATTGTTTTGATGGTGAAGAATTAGCGAAGGTAATACAATTTTCTATTATTTAAATCCTTTTAATACTTAAATTTCAGGTCTTTATATGTACATTTTTTAAAGAGGTGGCTGGCATCGACATGATTAATGCCGAACTATGGAACATCAATACAACAAAACAATCCGTTCAGAGGACAAGTTAAACTAAAGAAGATAGTTCATACTTTGAAAGAATTTGGTTATGATTTCATCGATTTAAAATGAATAATTAAACAAATAAATAATAAAAAAAACATTCTTTTTACTAGACTATCAAATAACCTATCTGAAATTCGTTTTATAACTATCTTCTATTCTGGTCACTTTCTACCGTCGTCTACTAAAGTATGGAATATTCTTCCATTAGAAATCCGAAATTTCTAATCATTAAATATGTTTAAAAGTCGTATGAAGCCCAATTCTAATAAATGTCCTGGATATTACTATGTAGAGACAAATATAGGACGGATATAACATACTAGATTACGCATGAATAGTACCTTTGTCGATAAGAAGGTCGACACATTATTCAAAATAGTATTCCAATAAAAGGATATAAATAAAGAGTCATGAGATAAAACAAGGAAATAGCAGTCAACATATGATATTGCATAGATTCCGTTTACCATGTTCTAAGTAGTTCCTTATCATGACGTAATGTCTTTTCTCTCAAAAGATCAATCAAAATGTCAAGTAAAACGAAGACCAAATACAAGTCAATGTTCAAGCCATCTTCACTAAAATCTATATTAAATTCAGAAGAAAGACATCTAAATGGTTTACTGTTTATCAGATTTCAATCCAAACGACTGTTGCTGTTCAACAGCATTATACTAATCTATTCTGAAATAGAACCTGACTATTATATTAAGGTTTAAAGTAATACCACGATGTAACAGTCACAATGTAGAAACGATCTCATTAAGAAAATTACACCCCCCCCTTTTAAGACGAACTGAAGTCACGCTAAGTAGTAAACATGTTATGAATTTTTTTTAAAATGTTCATACATTAAAATATAGCCAATATAAAATATCGTTTATTCTTTTTCGAACAAAGACACACCTCTGTTAAAATAGATTAAATTACGGATGTTTTGTTTCCACAGATTAGGTGTCTTTTTAAATCTGTGTTTGTTCATGATATAGTATATGTAGACGCCTGTTTAAACTTTTTGAAAGTTGGTTATTTAAATACAAATCACTGTGGTAAACTATATAAATCAAAAAAATTACAAAATATTATAACAGCCATATTTAAAATATTATCTTGTCAATAAGGGTTTTTAAAAACCTGCAATTCCAAGAAATTGGAAAACCTTTCGGACATTCTCAAAATGTCAGGTGCTGTTTTTGTACAGTTTTACGACATTCAGAAAAATTTCGGAATTTTTAAAGTCCATTATTTGAAGCGACAGTGATCCATTCCCCAAAAATGTAAATTATAAATAAACCCTTCTTGGCTAACTATAAAAAATATGCATTCATTCTATTAAGAAATTAAATCATAAAACCCAATGACGACAAAAGCAGTTTTAGTCGGGGCCAGATTCGCAATTGTAGAAAAAATCCTACACAACTAATTATGAAGACAAAATTTCTAAAAAATGGATGTACATCTACATATGGAGTCATGAAATGTTGTATATTAAAGAAACGCATGAATTGAAAAACGAAAGAGAAGTTTAAGTCACAAGCTGAAATTCGCATTCTTTCAATTGACTCTTCTGCGTCAAATATTTGAGAATCAAATTTTCCAAAACCTCATTGCTTATCCATATAGAGTCTATTACATCACTTTTAAGAATTAGAATAGATAAATTGAAAAATAAAAGAGGAGTTTAGGACACAAGCTAGAATTACAGTTTTCAAAATTTCACCAATTAAGGTGGGAGCAAGGTTCAGAAAGTCAAAATTATAAAGGCTTATTACGCATCTACGTGCAGTATGAAATCTTTCTATAAGGAAATTAAAACTCTTATCAAATGAACTTATAGAAACTACACTTGTGGGTCAAACAAAATAAAGAAAGACAAAATGTGAAAATGAGTGCCCACGCGGAAAAAATCACCAAAAAGTAGAACATATGTCTGTTAACTTAACGACGTTTTGTTTATAACTGAATGTATGTCATTTTCTGTTTCAATTAATTTATCTTTTAAGGATAAACTATTTTGTAAAATAATAATTAAAATTTACACTTTTGAATGACATGAACGTCGTACACAGGTAATATAGTTATTGATTTAATCTATTGTCAAGTATTCACAAAATAATATCCCTTCATGTCAAAGATATAGTCCTATCGATTTATTCTTCCTTTCTTTTCATGTACACAAAGCAATTGCAAAAATATGATAAAAATATGTATTAAATAGATATATAAATTATATACTCACATTAATCCTCGGGCAAAATAAAAATGATCCTGTTCGCCATTTTATTTCATGTAAAGGGACATAATAACAAGAATTGTTTACTTAAATATAGAATATATACATTGAAATTTAATGGGTAGAAGAGTATTACAGATATTTAATAATCCTCACGGGTTCCCATGTAATTTAGAAATAATATTAAAGATAACAGCAAAGATCAGCAATGACATATATTTATACATGAACCATGTTAACCATGTTAACAGATTGTGAGAATCTCAGAGTGAAATAAATTTACACAATAGAGCACCAAATACAAAGATAGAAAGAACAGAGGATCATGAAAGTCTTGCTTCATATAGCCCCATGGAAACTACAGAAAAATATGAAGAAGATACGAGTACATGACATACAGTCCCGGCCTCGCGAAAGTTCAACAAAAACTAGCAAATAGGCGTCATATTGATCAATAACTAGCTTTCGTTGAAAGCCTGGCTGTTAAAATGCTTTCAACAGTTGAAAGACAGACTTTACCAGTCTACAATAATGTTGGAAACAATCGTAGCAGCAATTGTTGAACACTTGAAAGCTTTTCTTTGCCGGCTTTGTCGTGAAGGAAAATAACGTATTTGTATCTTATAATGTCCGAAATTACCTCCTTCCCACACTGCCTTAATATACAGAAAAGATAATAAGATTTTACAAGGTTATGGCACCTGTAATCAAATATTTTTTGTGAATATATTTTTTGGAAACACAATTTAAAAAACTGGTGATTATCCAGTTTATTACAAAAAATAAATAATCCATAAAATAATCTAAAATAATGAAAACACAAAATATAAAATAAAACGTTTGTTTTCTTTTTTTAATTCAATTGCATTTCATTTTATTTGTTTATTTATTTATTAACTTATATATTTATTTGTTATTGTAAAATGCAAAATGAATATTTCTTTTGAAATTAAATAAAAAGAAAATATGTGGATATGGTCACATGTCGTTGAAACGTTTGAGGTCCTCCACCATGCCTAATGCCACAAGTGGAGACGTTGATCGGTTGTGACTGGGGGTGTAGAAACTCTCTTGATTTTTGACTGAGGTGTGCGGAAATATTCTAAGAAAAGGTATCCGAGCAAATACTAGTATACATGTCCATTATACATGTTTTTTTACGACTTTACCTCCAACAGAGCTATTGAAAAACAGTACTTTAACGGGTCTTACAAGGACCCTTTTGATGATTAGAATATAGCAATATGCTCTCGACCAATGAAATTATAGGATTTGATGTTTCTAGATTGTGAAGAATGAATGTAAAACATGTTCTTAATAAGGGATTATCCTATTGTTTTCTTACCATTCGGAAAAACAATGAATTCCTATAAATGAGTTACAACTGCGCCGAAGCACATTTATCACCTGATAGAATTTGTGAGTGGAGCTGATTAAAAATTTGAATTTGAAAAAAAAATAATGATGTAACAGTTGTTGTTTTTAAGATATATAACGTTGAAAGTTAAATACGATGAGACCATTACAAAAAAGAAACATCTCATTAATTAAATTTTATCTACATCTTTATCTAAAGGCATTTTTAAAGGTGAAATTAATATTATAATTTAATACATAAAAGGTTGATTAATTTTTTTATTTGATACGAACATTTAAATTTTAGCTTAGTTATTACTTTATATATGAAGAAGTATTTAAATTATGTATACAGGGGGCATTCTCTGTGGAAAAAATATAGTTGTAACTCATATTTTGAATTTTATTGAGTTAAACTGTAAATAAACAAAAAGATAATTCCTCACTTAAATGTTACGTTTTACATTCATACTCACAAGAAGGAAACACCATTGCATCGTACTGTTGTGTCTTTGAATGTTTAAAATGCAATTAATTAAAATTTCCCAAATTATTAGAAATCCCTTACATCACTACGACTAATTCATAAATGAAATGTCTAAAAGAAAATCATGCATTGACTATAAACCTTGCACTGACCTTGAAACAATTATACTTAATTGAAACCAATCGGGCGGTCATTTGAGTCTTGAGCACTTTACAATATTCTAAGTTTGTAAGAGAATGATAATCCTTTTCTTCATGATAAAGTACGAGCGTTAGCGAGAATACATAGAATAGCTCGTGCGTTAACATCCTATAAGTAGGTCAAAGGTATTTTAATACTTTGACCTACTTATAGTATGTGGCTGAAGAACGATTCTATTCATAAAAATAATCTGCGTAACATCCGTTTATTAAGTACTTTTTTTCTACGGCTCTGCCCCTTTCATCTTCTTCAAATAGGAATTGGTCCAAATCAAATTGGGAAAGCGGAAAATCCGTTTCAACATCAAACTAACTGGCGCTCATTTCGTTGCTAAATATTCAAATTTTACAGTAAATTTGGATTTTATCAGATAAATACTTACCATCATAGATTCTGAGTGTAACCCCAATTGCGTCATAGGGCAGATGGAATATCCCGACTAAAAATAAACGTACTCTCACTGGTCTGGACATATACCCCTGTTTGCCCATATTCTCCCATTCAATTTCCTCAAGACAGAAACGTAAGGAAAGGGGATGACGGGGAGGCACCTATAATTTATGATGGTAAGTATTTATATGATACAATCCAAATTTACTTTAAAATTTGAATATTGTATAGCTATAAATACGTTACCATCATAAATTCTGAGTAACAGAATCTAACGTAAAGCTGAATCCCCTGTAACAGAAGAAACAGGAGGAAAGTTCAATCTTTGTGCTGAAACTATAGGTCCAAGAGAATATAAACTCTCGGCAAAAGTAGCCATAGATTGAAGGTAATGAGAGATAAAAGAGTTCTCATTTCTCCAGAAACCTGCAGGCAGTACCTCTTCTAAAGATGCACTTTTAAATAGAGCCCAGGATGTAGAGATACCCCTAACATCATGAGCTTTAACATTAAAACTATTCAAAAGTTCTGCCTTAGAAGAACCATAAGCTAAGGATATGCATTTGCATATCCAAGTAGAAATAGTTTTAACAGAAAGATCTGAGATTCCTTTTTAAATAGGAATAAAGAGTTTTGAGTTAAAAACAGAACGTAAACTACTCGTTCTATCCAGATAAATAGAAAGGATTCTTACTGGACATAAAAGTACAGGAATCACAACTGGTTCTGCACCATTATCCGGAATCTGATTCTTTGCCAAAAAAGCAGGATCAGTTAAAAGAGCAACAGAAGATTTTTCCCTGTTAAATCGAAGGCAAGCATCAGAAATAGAGAAGGCATGGATTTCACACATTCTCCGTCCAGAAGCCAAAGCTAAAAGAAAACAGCATTTATAGGAAAGAAATCTTAAATCTATTGTTTCTGCTGGTTCAAAAGGAGGAAGTTTTAAAATAGATAAAACTAGTCCAAGGTCCCACTTAGGAACTAAAGTTTTTTGTCTTGGTCTTTCAAGACTAAAACTACAAACCAAAAGAGAAATATGCTCATTGTTTCCAAAATCTGGGCCACCAGAAATATGAATAGTTCTTGAAATAGCCGATCTATATCCCTTAATAGTAGAGGGACATAATCCTTTGGATTCAAAAAGAAAAACTAGAAAGTCTGCTAATTGCTGTACAGTAACTTGGAAAGGATCAATTTCCCGCTCACTACACCAATTGGAGAAGACTGACCATTTTGCATCATAGAAAATGCTAGTGGAGTCTCTGACAGACTTTGTGAGATGCTTGGTTGCTCCTTCAGAAAAACCTCTCTTTCTGAGGCTAACCCTGAGAGAAGCCAGGCGTGTAGATGAAGTTTTTCTGGATTTTGATAAAGAACCTCGCCCTTGATTTGAGACAGAAGATCTGGTGTCAGATGTAGAACTAGAGGACAAACACATGATAGGCGCAGAAGGTCTGGAAACCAAGACTGTTTCGGCTATGCTGGAGCAGAAACTATGATCTTGCAATTTTCCCCTGCTATCTTCTGAAGTAATGGGGAGAGAAACCTGAAGGGAGGGAAGGCGTACCCGAACATTCCTTTCCAAGATAGGCTCATTGCGTCTACCGCAAAAGATTTTGGATCTGGAAGACACAAATGTTGGACGTTTGTGATTGAGACTGGTCGCAAACAGATCTATCTGAGTTGATCCCCAATGAAGAGTCACAGCTTTGAAAATTACTTGAAGTAGTTCCCACTCCGTGTTTACTGGAGCAAGGGATCTGGAAAGAGTGTCGGCTAGAATATTGAGGTGCCCCGCAATATGTCTCACCACTAGATGAACCTGGAGTTGGGAACACAGAAGGAGAATGTCTCTGGCTATCTGATAAAGAGAAGGTTAATGAGTTTCTCCCTGATTCTTGAGATAAGCTACAACTGTTGTGTTGTCCGTGGCCAGAATGACAGACTGATTCTTTAGAGACAGTTCGAAATGATTCAGTGCAAGCAGAACTGCTTTCATTTCCAATACATTGATATGCTCTTCCTAAAGATCTGAATTCTAGACTCCCAAGATTGTAAGCCCCTCCAGATATGCTCCCCAACCGAGGGTGGAGGATCTGTGAATAATGTTAGACTGGGAACTTGAGGGAACAGACATAGGCCCCTCATTACATTTTCCCTTACTTACCACCACTGAAGATGTGGAAATAAAGGCTGCGTGATTGGAATCTATGCTTCCCATTCTTGTGAAGCTGGAATCCATAACTTGTGCAGATAAAACTGAAGCGGACGAATGTGAAGGCGTCCCAATGGAATTACATCTGCCAGAGAATTCAATAGACCCAGAAGTTGCAAGAATTGACGTGCTGTGACTGATTGAACCGTCAGGAATAAATTTATTTTCTGACATAGGTTTGTAAATTTTTTCCTCTGGTGGGAAAACTAGGACTAGATTTGTTAGGAAAAGTTCTCCCAGAAAAACAAAGTCTTGAGAAGGAACTATCTCTGACTTTTTTCCAGGAGATTAGGAAGCCTAGGGACAGAAAACAATTGATGAATAAATCTGTCTGAACCCTCAATTTGATTGGGCAAAATTCTTTGAAAAGGGAATCGTCCAGGTAGGAATGAATCTGAATAGACAGGGAATGTAGGTGAGCATTAGCTGCCTGCATGATTTTGGTAAAAGCCAAAGGGGCCAAAAGGGAGAGCCTTGAACTGGAAAACTTTGTTGTTCCAAACGAAGCGAAGGTATTTTCTGTAAGTATGGGAAATGGGAATGTGGAAATAAGCATCTGATCCAAAGAAGTAGTCCACATTCCTGGAAGGATTGAAGTCTTGGTTGATCTGTTGGTTTCCATTTTGAAATGTGGAACAATAAGAAAGTTGTTCAGAATAGATAGGTCTATGACCGGCCTCATTCCTCCCGTCTTCTTTGGAACCAGAAAAAGACGGGAACAAAATTCCGGAGACAGTGTTAAGAGCGACACCTCCTCTATTGCAGATGTTTGTAACATTGTGTCCACTTCTAGAAGTTGATACTTGACTGGGTCTTGTATATGAGACAAATTTATCAGAACTGCAGACAGAGGAGGTGGGTTCTTGAACTGAAGTGTTAATCCCCCTCGAATTATTGACAGCACATAACAGTCTGCGGTAATTTTCTTCCACTGATTTAGGAAAAAACTTAACCTCCCCCTACTGGTATTGATTTTTGAGGAACTTGTAGTAAATTTTCCCCTGGGGAAGCGGTCAATAACGTACAAGGGGGCAAGAACCGGTACTAGACGCAGGTTTCTTGGAACCCTTAAAACCACCAGAAGGCTTACCTGAGTTATGGGATTTGTTCTGCGGTTTGCCGTTGTTATTCTTCCTTTTCTTAGCAGAAAAAGAAGGACCACCTGAAACAGAAATACTAGTAGAACTAGATGTGGTATTAACCGACCTCTTGAAATTGTTAACTTGTACACTAACTTTGACTGGAGGAGGGTTTTTGCTGAGTTCCTCTTGAACCCGCTGTACGGGTAAACCAAACATCTTGTCAGTTTCAGTAAAGAATCTTTCAAAGACTCAGCAACATAATTTTTTTCAAGAAACTCTGCTCTTTTAGATAGGGTGCAATTAGCAAATGAATCCATTAAAAGCAACTGAGATGAACCTAGAGCTTTATCCAGTTGAAGTAAGAAAGATCGTACTTCTGCTGGAACAACCGAATCTTGGCTGTTAAGCAAATGTCCGGTTGCAGCTAGAAAATGTTCGGCTGTGCCAAGAACTTGAGACGCACTACGAAGGAGATTCTCAGTCTTTGACCAAACAGATTGAGTGAGACGAAGACCATCTACTGGCTTTTTTTCCCAATCAAGATGAAAGAGATTTGTCACAATTGGGAACAAGTCTACCCAGTGAAGAATCAAAGATATCAAAATCCTTGTACTTAACCTGATCAGAAAAGGATGACACTCCAAATCCAGAGATGTTGCTATTAGCAACCTTTTCACTAGCAGAATTAGCGATACTTTCATTAATAAATTGTAAAGCAAATGCCATATGGCCAGATTCAGGAAAAGAATTGTGAGAAGTCACAGTATCCTGAGAAATATCACGGGAAGCTTCAAAAGTTGAAGAAGGTTTCTTGGAAGGAGAGGAAAAGGGATATGTTCTTCATCCCTCATCAAGGTATACACCTTATCCCTAAGATCCTTCAAGGATGGAGAATCCTCAGTCTCGTTGGTGGGACGTTGTTGAGCTGACTTAGAAGAAGCTCAGGGGCCTGGGATACCTTGGGAGAAGAACTTTCAACATCCTCATTAGTGAGGAAAGTCCTTTCATGACTCCCAGGGGAAACAAAAAGCTCATCATCCTCCCTCTCATCATATTCTACAGTCTGGAGAAGAAACTGTATTCTCCAGTAGAGACATACGACTGGATAGAGTACTAAATTCAACCTTGAAAGACTCACCAAAGTCCCAAAGTAACTTCTGAAAACCATCTAAAGATGATGCATGATCAGAAACCTGAGTACCATGAGAAGGGCTAGAAGACTGAGCTCGAGAGTCGGGTACGGTGGTAGAAGGAGCTACTGCAGGAGTCAAAAATACTGCTACGGGTGGAGCAGGAGCTAAAGGTGGAGCAGTAGCTACCCCAGAAGGGGGACCATAGAAATTGTCCCTATAAGGCCAAAAACCAGGTTGGTTTGGCATAAACCAACCATAAGGGTAAGACTGTGGCCAAGGTGGCTGAGACTATGAGGGTAAAGGTTGGGTGTCCGAGTTGGGAAGCATATATCCACAATAGGATAATGGGGGTCTAGAACCTGGCAAGTTCAAGTCCATAGCTGTACCTGGGACAGAACCAGAAGTACCCGATGAATTAACAGGCCTAGATAAAGTATGAGTCACCGAAGTTGACGTAGGTACCCCTCCCCCCAAATGCATGGCCTAACCTTGTGAAAGGGTCGGATAGGTAGCATTACCAGACACCGTTGTCGAAACTCCAGTCAATGTACTGGTAGTTTGGGGGGGACTTAAAGGTAGTGACCCATCCAGGAGATAGTCCGAACCAGGAATACTTACTTAAGGACTATTCAAATTAAAGTCCATAACAAAATTTACTTTAGTCAAAAAAACACAATTAATTTGTTTAAAAATTAAAACTAAAGACGGGAATAAATTTCCAATAATATACACAATATATGAAAAGCAATTAAGCTATTCAAAAAACTTTACAAACAACTAAACACTTCTCTGTTGAATCTGTAATAATTTACACGTGTGACCAATGTCGCAGATGGAAATTGAATGGGAGAATATGGGCAAACAGGGGTATATGTCCAGACCAGTGAGAGTACGTTTATTTTTAGTCGGGATATTTCATCTGACCTATGACGCAATTTGGGTTACACTCAGAATGTATGATGGTAACGTATTTATAGCTATAACAACGCTCTGTCGTGTAACATTTAAGACAGTGGCCAACATGTTGTAAGACGACCTTGAACCTTGTCAAGGGTCCATTCGATTCAATTATGAGTTTAATATTTAAATGAATACACATTCTATCATATTTAAAGAATTTTGAAATTGAAACAAACAAAAATATTAAATAAGTACGAAATTTTCATTTCACCATGCACATGCACCTTTTTATAATGAATAGATTAAAAAAATATTTAATATTTAAACTATAATTCAAAACGTGAACAAGTGATTAGAAACGTTTTTTTTTATTTCAATTGTTTGAATTTAGGTATCATTTTTTCTATGAATCTTATCGATTACAAACAATGCATCCGGAGAGACATACATGCGCATGTGTTTTTTGTTGTTGTCGTTGTTGTTTTTTTTTTTTTTTTTTTTTTTTTGTATATTATCAAAACAACACCGTTCCTCTTTTATAAAAAAAAATGGCTAATTGATTGGACGTGTTGAAATGGGTGTGGAAAACCTTTTGGTTTCAAGTGCTTATAATGACAATTGTGTTCAACTTTTTTGAGGTGAAGCTTTCGAATACATAATATATTATTCATTGGAAATGAAAATTAGCAACATAACATGCAAGTATTTAATGGAAACTGTCAATGCATTAGGTCGTATATTTTTCTTTGTGCAAAATGGCCGAAACTCTGAATGTAAACAATACAAATGAACTCACTCATCTAATAATCCAGTTGGAAATTCAATTACTAGTTCTCGAAAAGAATAATATAACACGGTGAATTATAATGTACTGTGCAATACACCAGCGATGAGACCATCCCATATACAGCAGAATTTAACGTTTTCTGACCAACCATCCCCCCAAACTCCAAGTGCACAAAATCTACCACCAAGCTTAGATTTAGTTCTGAATGACATCTATACAAAACTAGACTCTTTACCCTTACTTCCAAGCAACCTAGAAGCTCTACCTTCTATAAACAGTCGACTTTGTGCTATAGAACAGAGGTTTGCAAATATTGAGTCTGAATTAATGATGGTGAAACAAAATGTACAACAGTTAGATAACAGGGTTAATCTTATTTTCGGTGGTATTGAAGAAGTGAAAATGAAAGTAAAGACACTGAAAAGGTTGTAACAGAAAACAGTTAAAAACTTCATAAAAAACAAATTTCATATAGACGAAGAAATACATTTCCAAGTCGCTCACAGACTGCGACGAAGACCGGATGGCAAACCTCGGACAATAGTAGCAACATTTGATAGCCGTAAAGATCGGGATAAAGTAATCAAAGCAGCACCAGAAGATTTGAAAAATACTACGTACAGTGTTTATTAACAATATCCCAATGAAATCATTGAGCGACTAAATTGTTATGGCCAATCTTTAAGCGGGACCAAACATTTGTCATTACTGTAAAATTCAAAGAAGATAAATTATATGTAAACGGTCGGAGAGTATATCCCGAAACTGATCAACCGCAGTAAAATAATAGCCCAATCCGCTTCAGACAGCAAAACAATCAACAACGAGAAAATTCATTCCTCAAACATCACTTGGCACCACAAGCTCAACATGAACAGCAAAACCAAAACAATTATTACTAGGACAGGCATACAAGGGGACAGTATAATGTAAAACAAAATCCGGTAAACAATGCTACAAACTTATAACATATGGAACGCCACAGCTGTCAATTTTGAAATAAAAAGGCAGGACCAGGATTTTGGTAAAATTAAAATGCATGATAACTTTAGTTGTAAACAAATGCAGGATGTGTGTAATTCAGGAATGTTTTTGGTTTAAATGAAAATAAAAATATAGGTCGCAATAGCGGCCGAAAAAAATGCGCACTCGTGATTTAATATGTTGTTCGGTAACTCGTTGTAGATTTTTAGTTATTCGCATTTCAAGATTAGTTATACTATAATTATTTTACAACGCATATTGAGAAACTGATACACTTGGTGGTTAATATAGTCTGCTTTTATATTTAAGCTTGTTTTTCTCATTGTGCTCAAAATTGTCTTCAATTGAGAATATGTGTTATAATTTACATATTGGATACGTTCGAGAAAGATGTACTATTTTTATTTTGTTTTAGCCGAGCTGAGGTTATTTTCAAGGCTTAATTTTTTATGTTTTTTGTACGCAATCAGTCTTCCTTTCAATAATATTTCAGTGTTTTCTAATAATTCTTCCTAATTGTTTGAAACAGGGGTTAAATTTTGTAGCAATTGATTCTTATGTATGTTTGACTGCTCGCGAATGGCTGCTAGAAAGTGGCAGCTTGGGTCTGATTAAATACAGGCCTAAGCATAAAAACAAAGCGCCGCCGCTAGAATTTGCTACAAAATTTTAAGAAAAAACTGAAATAGGAAAGCAGATTATATTGACCACCAAATGACGGACTCCTTGGGTATCAGTTTCTCAATGTACGTTGTAAAATAATTAAAGATAATACGTCTTAAGGGAGCAACCGTTTAATTTTTATGGGGGGCTGGGATCAAAGGGTTGATGCTGCCGGTGGTTCACTGGTGCAAACAGTCACGCTTGCTTAGGTGAACCACCGAGGATGGGTATGAGCGGTTAGAGTAGGAGTACGAGACAGACCTATGATAAGGGTTAGAGGCAGGATTACTTTTAGTGTTAGAGTTAGGGTTAGGGTTAGAACTAAGGTTAGGATTAGAGTTAGGGTTTGGGTTAGGACTCGAGTTAGGGTTATGGTTAGGACTTAAATCCGTAAACGTTCGTTTCCTTCCGGAAAGACTCTGAAATTTTCGTTTCATTAGGGTGCTCTCCTTCAGGTCCGCGTTACTTGGGGACAGCCATCTTTGAAGTCCATCGTAACATCAACGAGACCGAGAACATTCGTTCCCGTCCGGAAAGACTCTTTACATGGACGCAGCCATCTTTAGTGTTCATCGTAATATCAACGAGACCAAGAGGTGATTTATAACGAAACAGTGAGAATCCCACCTTCACCTCCCAAGCAGCTGTAGCAGCAGCAACAACGAACAGCAAACTGTGTGGTCTGAATGAATAGACAAAAGCAATTTTCGTCACTGACACTAATGGAAAGCTTTTAACGAAAATATAACCAGAGGTTTTGTTTAATTTCGTCAGTTGTTTGAAGACCGTCAAACAACACACACGTATCAATTGAATCGAAAACGCCTCTCGTTGATTTAGTGGTTCCTGCTAGATATTTAATACCTGTGGATCTTTCTAACACCAAAGCAAAACCAGAAATGAAAATAAAATTACTTCCAACCAAAGTGAAGAGAACCAAACGGCTGGACAACAAGTGGAGGACCCAGCAAAGTGGATCCAAACAAGCAAGTGTCAAATGAACAAGAGCTTTGCGGAATTCTACAAAAACATGAATATCTGCAATGGGTGTAGAAGGATTAACAACGAGTGGACAAGACTTAATAAAGACCTCATCAGAAAAGTGAAATCTTAACTGCAACAATCTCGAAACCAATACTTTGCCGAACGTTCGTGTATGAATCAACAAGCCGTTGAGGAACCTGTAGCGAATATAAGCACTTGCAGGACGACTGGAGCTCATTCTACTATCGAATCCCAGGAAAGAAAGACGTCTTAAATGTATACCTGTGACATATGTGGATACCAGTCCAAGCGAAACTTCAACCTAGTGCGACTCAAAAACAATGCACACGGTATAGAAGAGGATTCAACAGACTATAGTGATTCAGTCTCAGATACCACCACAGAAGCCGTTAACCAGGAATCGGAACAAAGTGGTGAATCCGAAGAGTAATGCGAACAGTCTCCATGTGATGTCTTTTTTAATAGAACATTTCAAGTACATCAATCGGAATACTCACAGAAAGTAAACGAACTAGTCGAAGCCGGAATGGAAGAAGACGAGGCACGCTTGACAGCATGTAGAGACATGTTTGACACATACAGAGACGAAATGCGAAATCATCATATCGGACTGATGTCCTGGCATCACGACAAGACCCCATACATAGAAAGATCAAGAAAACTGCTAAACGCTTGAGAGAAGAGGAAGACTACGAATCAAAAGAATCATGGGAATATACCATAGAAAAACGAAAATGTCTACTTAACCGTGTATTGAACGACTACCACCCACCACAAGCTGAAGACAGCAATGACTCTGTGTGACGGAGGAATTGAGACATATTACAAAGAAAAACAGAAAAAAAAATATAACAAAAAAGGAAAGGAGGGTAATGCAGCCTATATATGTTTATACATATATATAGCCAGTCACAAGCCTGGACAAATGCAGAATGGCCTTAAAAAATTGAGGAGGATTAATGCAGCCTATCTTATGATAGCCAGTCACAAGCCTGGATAAATGCAGAATGGCCTTTCAAATGACCTGGATGTAAGGGTGCTCTCGCACAGATCCAATCTTTGACTAACGACAATCAACCACCACTAGCAGCAGCAGCCCCAAAACCGAAATGAGCACGCGAGTAAGGTCATGATTATCGATGAGCAGCAAAGAACAAGAGAAAAACAGTGATGAGCAAGAGAAGAGCAGCGATGACGAACAGCAACAAGCAGCGGGACCGAAATGAGCACGCGAGTAAGGTCATGATTAGCGATGAGCAACAAAGAGCAAGAGAAAAACAGCGATGACGAACAACAACAAGCAGCAGGACCGAAATAAGCACGCGAGTAAGGTCATGATTAGCGATGAGCAGCAAAGAGCAAGAGAAAAACAGCGATGAGCAAGAGAAGAGCAGAGATGTCGAACAGCAACAAGCAGCAGGACCGAAATGAGCGCGCGAGTAAGGTCGTGATTAGCGATGAGCAGCAAAGAGCAAGAGAAAAACAGCGAGGAGCAAGAGAAGGGCACCGATGACGAACATTAACAAGCAGCAGGACCAAAATGAGCACGCGAGTAAGGTCATGATTAGCGATGAGCAGCAAAGAGCATTGAAGAGTGCATGGAGAAGAGAAGAGAAACGAAGTGCATCATAGAGCAATGAAATGGACCACCGTTGCTAAGGACACCTCTCCATTGATCTATTGATGACAGCATCACTTGGAGGTAAGGGGACATAATCCAATCCTACCTTTGGTCCTCACAGAAAACATCACCCGCAGATGAAAAGAGCGGGATAAGGGGAGATAATCCAATAGTGTACTTCGTATAGTCTCGGACTTCGACATAACAGTAAGACTATCAGTCCCTAGAGACCGATGAAAGATCCAGAGACGACTGAGAAGTGCGGGCAAAGGGAGATAATTCAATCTGAGTTCTGGTCAAGCATGCCGCATCCGGGTTCTGTAAATAAATAATGGGAAAATGAAGGAAAAATCCACTACTTCCGGTAACGCGTGCGCGCAAACCACTTCCGGTTCCGCATGCGCGAAAACCACTTCCGGTTCCGCTTACACATGCGCAGACCACACATCCGGGTCCTGGCACGTGACCTAGGTCACTTCCGTAAACAAATGGCGGGAAAACACATCACTTCCGGTTGGGCATGCACGGTTCCAGTGACGTCACGTTCGGCTCCGGTTGACGTCACTTTCGGTTCCGGTTGACGTCACTTCCGGCTCTACCACCTCAGCTCCACCACCTCAAATCCGACCTGAACTGTCCCCATATACTACTTACAGTCATGTTAGTGGTTAAGTTGTAAAGGTAATTATGATATACATTTAAATTGTGAACACATCTGAAAGTTACAAACCCAATATTTAATATTTTGTAGAGTGTTTTCCCCTTTTTTACAAATATTTCACAAAAAAAAGGTTCAAATATTATGCACTTAATTTGTAAACCCGCTTAAGATTACAAATCCCATTTCAAATTCCATTTCAATGTATACAATCAGATAAAAAAAATGTAAAACTATATCTATTTGCTATCTTAAAATTCGTCATATGTATGTTAGTTTCAGTGCACAAAAACGGATTGCATATATCATACAAAAAAAGCTTATAAGTACAGATGCACTCATTTTCATACAGTCACATGCATTGTACTTTTATTTGATATATCCACTTGTTAACATTATAACTTTGCATATGTTTTCTGATTATACCAAGACATATCATATTGTCTGTCTCTAAATCAAATGTCTCTAAAACACACCTTAAAGTAATGAAATAATTTTTATCTCCTCTTTTCACTTAAGAACTGCATATTTTGATTTGAATTAAAAATCATGATACAATACCCTTTGACCATGATAATGGTTCTAGGGTAGAACTCCCATAAACGATTCTAGGTTAGAACCATTTTCATGTCCGATAACTGTGTATTGATTGTAGTCCTCGTCTTGGCTTTTTCGAAACTTTTAACATTTTTTGAAAGATGTAGTAGCATTTCACATCGATTATAATTTCAATATATGAAATTATGACAATAATTAATAATATTAAATTGATGACCAATTTATACAAAACCTGCAAAAGTACATACATGTAATAAAGAGATATGGTGCAAGATTTTTTTTATTTGTGTTTAACCCACAAGAAAAACGAATTATTGTTTTTGTTAGAATGTGTGTGATTTTTATTTGAAGTAAATTTACAGGTAAAAACAATTGTTCTCCGTAACATGTTATGTGTTTCAGGTAATTATAACTAATTAACGTCTTTGACATGTATATTGTACCTTGACTGTCCGGGTGTTTATTGCTGCAACCTTTAAGGTACACAGATACATGTGTATGTATACAGGTAAACCGTTTTGCTGCCAAAATCAGCGGGGCTTCAAATTTTTATAATGCTATATTTTAAAACAATAAATGCAGCTTTTGAATAAAGAGGTGTGTATAATGTGGTCCAAAATTTCAATGCATAGATTTCAAATGTGTCAAGTAACATTTTAATTTATTTTAAATTAATAATTAATCTTTTTTACCATTTTTATATGGCAAATATTTGATATATTATATAATTTATTCTCTTTGCTCGTATATATGAACGATGTCTATTTCGTTAAGACAAGGTAGAAGATGATTGGGATGAGTAACACCATTTTGAAATAAGAAATGCCTTTCACCAACTTATCGAAAAATTACATAGAGATAAAGTGCATATATGGACATTTTACACAATAATTTCAAGAAGGGACAGGACTAAATTTTGATTTAATGTGTTCTCTTGTCGAAACATATGTAGAGGAATGATTTATGTACTAGAAAATAACACCGACTAGTTTTTAAATCATTTAGTTTTCGTAAAAAACATTCTTTTTTCCTTTATTTATTTCTTTTTTTTTCCCTCTATAATATATGTCGGTATGATAAAAGTTGAATTTAAATTATGACAACAAATTAATTATTTTATTTCTTATAATTTTGATGTTCAAAATTCATAATCATAAATGATTCTAGGGTAGAATAATCAAGAATGGCTCTAGGTTAGAACTGTCATAAAAGGTTCTAGGGTAAAACTGTCATGAATAGTTATAGGGTAGAATTATCCAGAATGGTTCTAGAGTGAACTGTTATAAATGGTTCAAGGTCAGGACATACCCTGTCATAAACGGTTCTAAAAGTGTCAGGATGGCAGTTCTTCTGACATTTTAGGACAGTTCTAATGAGAGGTAAGAACTGAGATCAACTGTATGTACCGTATCATTATACATATTACAAACATTTATGTTCTAATTCATAACTTCAAGCGAACATAAATTATTTACAAAAATAAACTCAACACCTTTGTATGGGATCAGCTCGCCTGACAGTGTGCAGTAAAGCTTTAATTTTATTAAAGACAAATGCAAAATACGAAATGTTCATCTTTTACTGTCTGCCTAGGCCGCTGCAGGTAACAAATACAAAAACCAATCTACAAAAATAAAATCAAATTTTCATTATGTACTCAAATACATATTATGAATCAAATTAAAGATTCTGTTCTTACACATTATTATTTACAATAATAAAAAATAACACAAGAAATATACATTAAATCGGGTGGGAGGGTGGGAAACTTGACTGCACCAAAAGCAAACCTCGAATGACAATATCTTAAATTCACACAACCGTCAAAAGTATAGCACGAAATATTTGAATTGACCTTATTCAAATATTATGGTCAGTTCTAACTCGACATTTAACCTATTATATACTTTCAACCCGTGTATAGTTATAAACAAATACACGTGGTAATGTTTACATACCGGTGTACATAACTTTAATAAATATATTTATGTTCTAATTCAAAACGTCAAGTAAACATAAATTATTTACAAAAATAAACTCAACACCTTTGTATGGGATCAGATCGCCTGACAGTGTGCAGTAAAGCTTCAAAAAATAAAGAAAGGGTCAAAAAGTACATAATTAAATACCAATATTATTAGTTACAGAAAGTCGATCCTTCAAAGACTCTTTAACATAACCGTCTTTTGCTGTGTCACTTTTCCACCGACCATGCTTTTTGAACAATCTGTCCTCTACACCAGCCGCTGCACCAGCCGATGCCCCTCCTGAACGGAGACTATGCAGTCCAAATTTTTTACTATCTAAGCCTATACTCTGTAAACTTGAAAGTAGTATTTCCCGAGCTCACGTGTATGACAACGGACCTGTACTTCTAAGTTTATAAGTATTATTAGATTTACAAAAATTTACAGATCTAAATATAAGTTCATCAGAATTTGATGTAATACTAGCTAATTTGAGATATCGTTCTAACGTAGAGACAGGACAAGTTACAAGATGAGTTCTAGATATAACAAAATCCCTCCCTTCTCTGTAAATATCAGTTTTACTCTTCGCCAAATATAAATTTGCGTGTGTAGAATAAATCAATCTAATTAAAAACCGATCTCTCATCGCTCCCGTTTTCTGATATGTCGCGTGGGAGATCTAACGAAACCCGCTTTGAGGTCACATGTGAGTGACCTCGTAGGTGTGTCCTGTTCGACCAATGAAATTGCGGCTTACGCGATCTTGTAAGTTGATTACGAAGAAATCGTCAGTCCCCATAATTCATAAACTTTTTTGATTGGCTTACTGATAGGAAGTCAACTCATTTGCATGTCATTATAAATTCATAAGTTCCAGTTCACTCACATGTGACCTCAAAGCGGATTTCGTTAGATCTCTAAGGCGACATATCAGAAAACGGGAGCGATGAGAGATCGGTTTTTAATTAGATTGAGAATAAATCGTTATATCGATACCTCTCAAATTAACTAGTTCTGAGAACCTTAAGAAACCTGAATAGCTTAATAAACACATACAAACAGTTCTTAAATCTTTAAGATTACTATTAAAGTGACCACAAGTAAAAAATGTCTGGTTTTATAGGTTCTTTTTTAGTGATAAAATGTCCTAATTTTCTCTGTGCTCCTTCATTAACAAACGTTACTAATTCAGATGAACAAGGATTATTAAATCCAACCAGTTTATGCGCCCAGCTAATTGCGTATATTACTTCATTTATCTTGCTAGCCGATTTTGCACTCTGTGAAATGTGAATCAAATATAAAGAAACTGTATAATCAAATGATGGTAATGGAGTAATATTATGTAATTTAGTCCACTTACAAAAAGCATTAAAGGCATACTGGTACTTTTTACGAGTGTTCAGAGAACGTGAGCTCAAGCAATACTCTGGTAGTCTAGCTTTCAATGTAGAAAGTTCATCCGATCTATCGGAATTCTGTTTCCATCTACCAACTCGAAAAATATCTGAAAAATGTGCAATCGTGAAACAAATATTATTAAATGTCAAAAAATTAAAACTTATACAAGTGAACCATGCCACTGTAAAAATAACAGGACCTTGTCCAATATTTATATGACCATGCCAGCTACAATGCTATATACATTAGGGCCGTGTTGAATACAACCATGCTTTCTACAATGTATATACACACTAGGGCCTTATCAACAACGACCGTGCCTGCTACAATACACTTTCGTGTACTAGGGCCTCGTCACTTAAACCTCGCCAGCTACAACACACAGTCGTGTACTAGGGCCTCGACACTTTAACCTCGTCAGCTACAATACACATTAGTGCACTAGGGCCTTGCTATCCTTGTCGCATCTAATTTTACTGCCAATAATGGAGCAATAAAAGGCTCAGTGCCAAAAATGGATTTTCTATTAGAACCACTGACAAAAATACCACTAGTATTTTCAAATTCAATAACATCAGATATGTAATCTCTGTAATTCATATTTTTATCAAAAATGAATGGCCAATAGGTCGCAGATATCCATTTCGGTACAATTAAAGTACCTTTAGCTTTACAATCAATTACATGTTTTATAGCTCTCAACACTAGGTAAATAGGTGGTACAATCCAATTGTTTTCACCAGACCAATTCTGAGTAAAACAGTCTACAGATTCTGTATTTACATTCCAAAATAAGGAGTTAAATCTATCTTATTTTGCGTTACGAGAACTAGCAAAACGAACGCCTGTATAAGGACCCCAAAGGTCGTTAATAAAAGTATAGAAAAATTCTGAAACACCCCAGTCTTCATAATCAATGATTTTACTGATATAATCAGCTTTCGGATTTTTGCCTCTCGGAATCCATTGTATGTTTATGGAGATTCCCTTTTGTAAACAAATAGAAAAAATGGAAATTGCTATATCTTGCAGGTTTTCTTTCATGCTTCCTGCTGGAACAATTCTGACACAATTTTGATTATCAGTTAGCCATTTTAAGGATTTTCCAGTAAATGCATATTGATAATACATCAACGCCAATTCTATGGCCTTCAGTTCCCTCCACGTGGAACTCTCTAACATTTCAGAGGATTTCCACATAGTGTGAAAAATTTTACTTTCCAACTCTACTGTACATGCTCCGGCAGCTATGCTGCTAGCATCGGAATATATCATTACATGCGACTGACTATATTGATTTAATGTTTTAAAATTGACATTTGCAATGTTATCAACATGATCAAGCCAGAACTTTAATTCTGATATTATAAAACTTTTACTTTCTAAAACTAAATAACTATCCCATGACATTCTACTTTCAATAGACATATAACAATATCTAGTCATTATTCTAGTAATATTCCCGATCACAGGAGACATACATATAATTCTACCCGTTACCTGGGCAAAATTTCTGGCAGAAATATATGGAATTTCTCTAAAAACATTATGGATAGATTTTAATAATTCGTCAATTCTCCTTTGAGGAATGCTTAAAGTGAAATTACATGAATCCCAAATAATTCCCAACCACTCCAACTTCTGTACTGGAGTAAAAACTGATTTTTCTTCGTTAAGAAGAAAACCCGCATTCAAAAGTGATTGTTTCACAAATTCAGCATCTTTGATACATTCATTATTGTCGTTATTCATACCAAATCCATCATCAAGATATAAAACTATTTTTATACCGTTATTTTTTCTCCAATACTTGACCAATGGTCTGAGACACTTGGTAAATATATAAGGACCAGTGGAACGACCAAATTCTAAAACAGTGAAACAATAAAATTTATCTTCCCACGAAAAACCCAGATACGTGTGCTGCTGTGGACATATATCCAAATGAAAATAACCAGATTTTAAATCAAATTTGTACAGATATTCATTTTTCTGAAAGTATTGCACAAGTATTTTCCAATCTTCAAATTTAATCTTATCCTTTTTCATCGATAAATTCAAAGTGCTCAAATCTAAAATTAGACGCCTCTTCCCAGACTTTTGTATAGCTACACTCAGCGGATTGACAATGTAAGGTTGAAATGGAACCTCAATAACGCAACCTGAAAGAACAAGTTCATTTACAGATTTGCTAATAAATTCATTATTCTGAAGAGCGGATTTGTTATTTTTCATGTACATGCTCGAAGGACTATCAATAAATGGAATAAGATATCCATTTTTCAATGTGTCTAAAATAAAAGAATTAGCGCCAGTATGCTCCCAGTACTGAATACTTTTAGCTAACCTTCTCTTTACACCAGAGAAAATACCCGTGTTAGATTTGAAATTTTCAAAAAATCTTACTTGTCTAAGCAAAATCTCAATATCGTGATTTAAACAATAATCACTATCAAAATCAGAAAATAAATATAAATACTTATCATTAACTAACTGTTCGTTGTTAATTGTTCTGTTGTGTATTGCTGATGTTAAACTGGTTGCGTTTGAAAAGTGGACAGTTCTTCCTCCAGTGACCGAATTGCTTACAGGCACGGCACATGTCGTGATGGGACGGCTCACGCCGCCCGCTGCCGACCCGAAAGGGCGGCGGGTTCTGAGGCTGATACTGATTGACATAATAAGGATTAGGAGCAGTTTCAACAGGAGCTGGTCTTGAAAGGATGTGGGCGACGGGATTTATCTTTATCCGCACGCATGGCTCTGGACTCCGCCTGGCGGGTTTTCTTTTCATCTTCGGAATCTGAAGCGATAACATTTGCTTCATATTCCCTGACAGTAGCCCAACCACCGGCTGAAGTATCTGCTACACGTATAAGTTTGTTTCTGCCCTTAACCTTAACGAGGTCTATGATGATACGCGAGACCTTGGTCTCGGAACGGGGAACAAAGCTATAAACCTTGTTTAATTCTGTAATAGTTTCCTCGTTAAATTTGTATTGTATTTTGTTGCCCTCGTGCTTGAATTTAAGGGAAACCTCTTCTTTTAACTTTTTAGAAATTACGTCCTGTTCACGGACCAAATCTGATTTGAGATCAACGAGCTTATTGTCAAAATACACTTTAAAAAGTTCAAATGTATCGGCTAAATCACGGCGCTCTTCTACTATGTGGTTTCTACTTTGTGATTTACCAGTTGAAATGTGTGAATGTTCAGTCTCACCTTCAGACATTGGACTTCCGTCTCTATTCTCTGACATACTCAGGTTAAGCACAAGCTTACAACTTTACTCCACCAAAAGCGAACCTCGAATGACAATATCTGAAATTCGCACAACCGTCAAAAGTATAGCACGAAATATTTGAATTGACCTTATTCAAATATTATGGTCAGTTCTAAATCGACCAATGAGAAACATTTAACCTATTATATACTTTCAACACGTGTATAGTTATAAACAAATACGCGTGGTAATGTTTACATACCGGTGTACATAACTTTAATAAATATATTTCTCAAATAAAACGTTATAAGCTGTTGTCGTTTATTTAAAACTTGGTTTGGATCTGTGTTCATTTGTAGGTAATTGTTGGAACTATTTGCTGATGTCAAATCTGTTACAAATTAACTCTTTAGTTTTTTGCTTGCCTGGTGGTACTCACAGGACAAAACATTGTGTTAGTTTGTTTGTTTACGAAGTTTTCAGCATATTTGGCTATTTCGCGGCGGCCAGTTTTTATTGGTGGAGGAAGCCGGAGTACCCTGAGAGAGCCACCGACCTTCGGTAGGAAAATTGGCAATCCTTGTCAATTAAGATCGGAGTCGAACACACCCCGTCACAGGTGAGATTCGAACTCACAACCTGAGCGTTGACAGACTAGTGATCATTAGTAGTCATGACGAACTACCTAGACCACTCGGCCACCGAGGCCCCCTAAGCATTGTAAGTTATATTGCCAGCAGTAATATATATATTTCCCACAACAACCATGGTACACTGCCTGCGGTTCACTTTGTACACTTTTCGTGATACAAGAGATGAGATCCTGTTGCTCAAGATTGGTGGCATTGTTCATGCTAGATATCATAGTGCTCTAGATTTGTGACTTTGTTAAGGAAGAGATCCTGGTGCTTGAGATGGATGGCATTGTTATACAAGAGATCCTGGAGCTTGAGATGGGTGACATTGCTAAGCAAGAGATCCTAGTGCTCGAGAAGGGTGACATACATACATGTATATTAGATGTAGACCAGGAAACCGAATACACATGTGATCAAAATAATCAAAAAGAGAAGCTAGACACAGTATCAAACCACAATTTCTTGAGCCATTTTGAATTTTTATTAAAGTGAGTCTTTTCCTCAACATGTTTAGATTTTTTTCTAAACGTGTTTAGATTTGTCTAAACACGTTTAGATTTTAAACGTGTTTAGATATTTTTGGCATCAAAAAAAGGGGGACAAGAAAGTGTTTAGGTTGTGTTTAGAATCTAAACACTCTTTGTAGAGTGTATACGCTACCGTTCTGAGATTTAAATCAACAACAGATTTTCATTTTTGTTATCATTAAAGTAAAATAGTTGTGTAAAGGCATTTATTATAAGAAATGTCTGTAATTGCCAGCAACAAGTTTATAGCCATTTCAAATTTACAGACAGAACATTTCAAATTGTGATGCATTTTGATGTTCATGTGTCATATTTACACTGTTATATGTTTATTCGATATGTTGGATATACCCCTGAGGTATTATAATTTGTAAAGTATCAATGTTAGTACAGTTATGGTTACATGTAAAGTCATACATGTAGTATAAATGATTTATTTTTTAAAAAAATGAGTAACATGTTTATTGTTTTTAACAATAATATCAGTATTCGCTAAGAAGGGTCTGTTTTATGAGTACAGTTTTCGAGCTGTTTGATCGGCAATGATTATCTTTCTATTCAATATAAAAGGTATAACAAAAGAGTTATAGAGACCTTGTACTGCAATATCTGTTTAATTTGACCCTCATACCTAAAGTGTAACCGTCAGCCTCAGATTTCGGGTCAAACGAATTAGCTGTTGTACGAGAACTTTAATGTATATTTAGAAACGTTAAAAAAGATGGGTAACTGAAACACTGTTATATTTATTGCCGATTTCTTCTCTTCGCAACCAAACGGTTATTGAGTAAAACATACAGCAAGAAAAAAAAAGTTTAACTATGGTTCGACTTAATATTCTAATATTGATGCATTTGATATTCAACACTTGAAAATGTTTAATTGTGTGAAAACTAATAAGTATATCCCTCTTATATAGCTTTGCCGTTAGATGATTTTGGTGTTAATCTGTAGGCCTGTTGTAATTGTGTTTACTTTTTTTATATTGTTTCGGTTTTTAACATTTTAGGACTTGTAAATTGAAGAAAACTGTACGAATTTTGTAATAAATTAGGTAACAAAGAAATTACTGCCACAGAGCTTTATTGTATTACAACCACATTTATTGCTATGAGCAGTTCAGATTCTAGTACAGAACTTTATATTTTCAATTTTCCTTTACAAAAATGATAAAGTGATACCAAAGTATTCATTACATATTCACATGTTTGGCAGTCCTTCAATAGGTTCCATTGCTTACAAATTCCATTATCGTTCTCTAGTAAAATAGACTGATAGACTGATGCATAATTTCATGTAAAATTTATTAGTCTTGTATGTTTCTTTAAATTTTTTGTTTATTTGTATGTTTCGGAGTTTAATGTGCCGTCCATTTCGCTAAACTAGTATGCATTATTAGTTAGGTGCCAGCTGAAGCCCGCCTTAGGGTGCGGGATTTTCTCGCTGCGTTGAAGACCCATTGGTAGCCTTGAGCTGTTTTCTGCTCTTTGCTCTTCGGTAATAGAGGGAAGAACCCCGAACATGTATGAAAGACTATTGGTTAAGGTAAGGTTTGCGGTCACAGGGAGATAACTCGAATTGAAAAGTTGCATAAAGTTCTGATCACTTGAGCGTTTAATCCAGTGAATTTTAACAACGTCGAAAAAGCGAGTTGCGTACAATCATCGTCTGACAAAATGTCAACACATCGTAACAGTGAATCGAATCACATGTTTATCGATTAAAAATCAAAGCGTTGCTCTATTGTTTGGAATGCATTCGGGAACTATATCAACGTCAATTTAAGAAAAGTTTTTGCCAGAAACATCTTAATCGTGTATCTATGTGTTGAATATTGATCAACGTTAATTTGGGAGAATATTTTTTGAAACGACAAAGTCTCATGTTTATGGACGACTTCATCATTGCCGATGCTTTCAATTATTAGATATTTTAGTAACTGATCGTATTTAACATGGCCAGAAATTATGAGGATACAGTGAATAAATCATTATTACATGTACATGTATTAGAGTCGCAACTTGCTACAAGATTCAAACAACGAACTCATGAAGGTAATGAATCCTGAACTTTCCACGAATTGAAAATCTAACCTTTAACAGTTCAAGAAGAGATTTTGAATAGCTACGTGTATTTTGACTTCATATACAAATGTCAATTGCTTTTCTGGTATTCATCTACTTTAGCGCCCACTCTTGTACTGTAGTGCTATGATTTGGTAGGGATATGGTTAGCTGAGGGAAGGGTTCCTTCATGCAGGTCAGAGCCTATTACATTTATAATTTGATGTTTTTCTTATTTCTATTTAGAATATAAAAAGAGAAAACTATGCAGTATTTTTCATACATAACAAGAAAACAACCAAATAAACAAACAAAAAACAAACAAAAAAAAACAAAAAAAAAAAACACACATGCCATGCATGAGGTATGTTTTATAGTTCAATATACATTGCGCCACGATGCAAGTTAAACAGATCCAACACAATATGTGCTTAGTACTTTGATTTACTACACTCGAATTTAAACTTGATCTAGATAAAAACAAGTCTTCCTCCATATGAATTTCATCAAAATCCGCGAATGAATAAAGGAATGAGAGCGCTTACAATGGGGACGAACGAATAGACGGACGGACGACCGGCATTTCTATGTCCCCGCATTGCGTTCCGATGGGGACAAAAATTGTGCCATGAAAACGGCTTTAAGTGATTGATTTTCTTACAAAACGCGAAAAATACTTTATGTGTTTAAGAGGGTTAATATAGCATCCGTTTCCATGGAAACGAGATGAATTTTATTATTTTATTATAATGGAAATATTTAAATCTATGAGTTCTGAATTTTTAATGAAATCGCGGGACCCGGAAACAGGATATTTTCACCATTTTGTTGGCATGGCCACGTCTCTATTTTGCTAGGAAGTGTTAAAATTTTGTGTTTTCGTGATTTTTTCTTACCTTTTTATGATAAATAATATCTAGAACATAATCATTTTTACAATTTGCATTAAAAACTTGAATAGTTTTAATAGTTACATAAATTATTTCTTGAAAATAGTAAAATAAATACATTGTGACAAAACTACCAAAAATCCAAATTTTGAGCTGTTCTTACAAAAAAACTGGACAGGTGATGTTCATAAAAATACCACGAAATAAGAGAGGTACAAATAAATATGTCACATTACTACAATTTTATAATGATAAAAATCCAGAGAGAGCGCAAACCTTACCTTAATTACTAGGCATATCAAAAAGATATATACGCGTACTATACACGATGAAAATAATATTTGAATAAGAAATTTACGATATGAATGGGAACCGCAATATTCAAGTATTTTCTTAGCTTACATGTATTCCAGGTGCAAGGTGATAATAAGGTTTTAGTTGTGTGGTTTACCCTTAATTACTCTTAGGAGTCGGCTGATAGTGAGATTTCTGACAATTTCTCTATTCGTAAAATGAAATATGAGATTCCTATTTCGGCTGTTTTTTTCAAATATGCTGTTGGGCGTCAGAGCGCAATCAATATCTATACCTGAACATATACTGTTTTCAGATTCTGACCACAAACGGTATGTATTTCCAAATGTACATGTACCAGTGTTTTTGACTAACACAATTATTATTTACCAGAAAATCTTACATACGTCACATCTATAATCACTTTTATTATCTTATAAAAAAGTTTATAGGTTTAAATAATGTCATCTACATATAAAGAATCCATTGAATATTTACTTGGAATATATGACTTTCGTAAATATTTATTCAAATGGCTACAGAATTCCAAAAACACATGCACAGTATGTTTTTATTTTCCGAAATTTAACTTTTGATTTGAAAAACATTGATAAATTGTGTTGGCAGTATTTTTTGGATCCCTAAACTACATAAGAATCCGTTTAAACAGATGTGCATTGCTGGGTCAGCTAATTCCTCTACAAAACCTCTTTCAAAGATTTTAACATTCATATTGACATGTATTAAAGAGGGCCTTCAGAATTACTGTAAAACATCATATTTCACGAGTGGGGTCAATCAGATGTGGATTCTTAAAAACTCCAAAAATTTACTTCAATATCTAAAATCAAAATCTTTGGCTACATGCAACAGCATAAAAACATTCGACTTCTCTACACTCTACACTACCATACCACATTCTTAATTAAAAGATCGCTTAAAGCAACTAGTTCATTAATGTTTTTTCAAGAAAAATGGGACACCCAGGTATAAATTTCTTGTTCTAAGTAGAGAAAAGGCTTTTTTCGTGAAAAACTACTCTGATTCTGACAAAAAGTATTCTGAAGATGAAATTACAAACATGTTAGATTTTCTCTTAGACAACATATTCGTTGAATTTGGCGGTCTTTTTTTTCAACAAACAATCGGAATTCCAATGGGAACCAACTGTGCTCCTCTCCTCGCCGATCTGTTTCTGTACTCATATGAAGCGGACTTCATTCGAGGGTTACTACGTGAAAACAAAAAGAAACTAGCCCAATCCTTTAATTTCACTTTTCATTATATAGATGATGTGTTGTCGTTAAATAACGACAAATTCGAAGACTTTCTACATCTTACATAATGTATCTACCCCAGTGAGCTTGAAATTAAGGATACTACAGATACACCAAAGTCAGCTTCACATTTGTTTCTTGAAATAGACTATGAGGGACATTTGAATACAAAACTTTATGACAAACTTTCCTATTGTTAATTTTCCCTTATTGAGTAGCAATATACCAGCATCACCTGCATATGGCGTCTACGTTTCTCAGTTTATCCGATTTTCAAGGGCATGCGTGAGCTACCCTGACTTTCGACAAAGAGGAATACTGCTGTCACAAAAGCCAATTAAACAGGGTTTTATCAGGCATAAGTTGACGTCATCACTTAGGAAATTTTACGGTTGTCATCACGAATTGATTGACCATTACAGAGTTCCCATATCTAAGATGATGGTTGACCTGTTCCCACTGTCGTAACCTTTCATGTACCTCCCCAAATTTTGACTTCCCCCGGATTGACTTTGTTGAACTTCACGACGGGTGCCGTATACGGAGCAGGAACTTCTTAACCTTCCGGAGCACCTGGGTTCACTACTGGTTTTTATAGGAGTTCGTGTTGTTCATTTTTTTTTAGTTTTCTGTGTTTATTTATTGTGCTTGTGTTTGTTCATTTGTCTTCCCGGGTTTGTCTATCCAATGGATTACGTTTCTTTGATTGAACCTTAGGTATATTTGTCCTTTTTTCTGTTTTATATATGGATAGGGCTCTGAAGGTGTTATGGTCCCAGTCGGAATTTATCGGATACGAAATATGATAAAGTTTATGTCAGATATGATTCTTTGATAATGAACGGGTAAAGAGTGGTGTTGACAAAGATCAAAGAAGAAGATGTCCTAACGAATCATGCATTCTCATATATAATGTCTTTATTTTTTTTACACGGGGCCTCGGTGGCCGAGTGGTCTAGGTAGTTCGTCGAGATTACTAGTGATCACTAGCCTGTCAACGCGGAGGTTTTGAGTTCGAATCTCACTTGTGGCGGGATGTGTTCGACTTTGATCTTAATTGGCAAGGATTGCCAATTTTCCTACCGAAGGTCGGTGGTTATCTTCGGGTACTCCGGCTTCCTCCACCAATAAAAACTGGCCGCCGCGCAATAGCCAAATATGCTGAAAACGGCGTAATACCTCAATTAAACAAACAAACAATTATTATACCCCACGCAACGAGTTGCGGAGGGTATAATGTTTTTGACCCGTCCGTCCGTCCGTCAGTCCGTCAGTCCGTCAGTCCTGTTTCTTGTCATCGCAACTCCTCTCAAACCACACAACAGAATTTCACGAAACCTTTTTAGATAATAAGGACATACTATGTAGTTGTGCATATCGACAGGAAATTGCGATTCAATTTTTTTTCTAGGAGTTACACCCCTTTGAACTTATTTACTTTAATGTACTACTGCAACAGTTTGTCATCGCAACTCCTCTCAAACCACAAAACAGAATTTCATGAAACCTTTTCAGATAATAAGGACATACTACGTAGATGTGCATATCGACAGGAAATTGCGATTCAATTTTTTTTCTAGGAGTTACACCCCTTTGAACTTATTTACTTTAATGTTCTACTGCAACAGTTTGTCATCGCAACTCCTCTCAAACCACACAACAGAATTTCATGAAACCTTTTTAGATAATAAGGACATACTACGTCGATGTGCATATCAACAGGAAATTTCGATTCAATTTTTTTTCTAGGAGTTACGCCCCTTTGAACTTATTTACTTTAATGTACTACTGCAACAGTTTTTCATCGCAACTCCTCTCAAACCACACAACAGAATTTCATGAAACCTTTTCAGATAATAAGGACATACTACGTAGATGTGCATATCGACAGGAAATTTCGATTCAATTTTTTTCTAGGAGCTAAGCCCCTTTGAACTTATTTACTTTAATGTACTACTGCAACAGTTTGTCATCGCAACTCCTCTCAAACCACACAACAGAATTTCATGAAACCTTTTCAGATAATAAGGACATACTACGTAGATGTGCATATCGACAGGAAATTACGATTCAATTTTTTTTCTAGGAGTTACGCCCCTTTGAACTTATTTACTTTAATGTACTACTGCAACAGTTTGTCATCGCAACTCCTCTCAAACCACACAACAGAATTTCATGAAACCTTTTCAGATAATAAGGACATACTACGTAGATGTGCATATCAACAGGAAATTACGATTCAATTTTTTTTCTAGGAGTAACGCCCCTTTGAACTTATTTACTTTAATGTACTACTGCAACAGTTTGTCATCACAACTCCTCTCAAACCACACAACAGAATTTCATGAAACCTTTTCAGATAATAAGGACATACTACGTAGATGTGCATATCGACAGGAAATTACGATTCAATTTTTTTTCTAGGAGTTAGACCCCTTTGAACTTATTTGCCTCACTATATTATTACTGTTGACTCCTCTCGCTTGGAATTTAAATTTCCCAACATGCTGCCATTCAAATTAGGATAAATATGTGAAGGTAAGCATTTGATTGTGTTCATTTTACTTGTGAAGTGAGATTTTGTTTCTCCAGTGACAATATGAAGACGTGGGGTATGTGAGCGTGCTCACAAAGGTTCTTTAATTTTTTCACACAAATTTAATACATAAAAGTCATGTAATTTTAGCGTAAATAAACTTGACCATTGAATGTTAACGTCTCCTGTCAAAATGGTATATTATGGAAAACGATTTAAATTAGCACTAAACATACCTTTACATACAGATATTTGTTATATATAACACGTTTAAATAATTTCATTCTGCATCAAAAAAGGGAAGTCATCGAAGTGTCTGAATACGTCGCTACAAACTAGCAAAAGTCTGAAAAGGCCAGTTTTGTACTGAATTGTTTTAATGCTGCTGATGAGAGATAACTCCTGGAAAACCGTCGTATACAGCATAGTATAAATTTAATATATCTAATATTAGTATCTGGATTGTTTTTTTGTACTTAACTTGTCTCAACCAGTCTGACTGTTACTGAATTGTACTTAAGTTGTCTGAACCACAGTCTCGACCAGTCTCAATTTGTCTGAATTAGTCTGACAATTTCTATTTGTCTGAAATTTACTTCACCTGAGCCCATTGAGTGTCCACTGCTAAACCAGTCTGAACATAGTCTTAATGTGTCTTAACTTCATAAAAATTAGTTTATTTAATCCAAACCTGTCCTGGCTGAAGTTTTAAATAGCCTAAGCAGGCTTAATAAGTCTACGATCTTAAAAATAACTCTCATCCAATTTAGCAAAATGTATATAAATTTATTTTTAATTTGTCTCAAGAAATAATAACCTGTTGGAATTAATTTCTTTGTTAATTACACCTTTTTCCATAAATGCCAATAATGAAGTAAGTAGTAAAACTGTTAATTTATTTAATTTACTAACTATTTAAACAAAAATGGCACTTTGATAATTTCAACACTAACTATTTTTAAAATCTTCATACAATATACCTGGCAAAACTTATCTTATTGCAAGTAAATTGACATTGTCTAATGTGATTTCAAGCATTCAATTATCTCCATTATCAAATTAAAATTTTAACTGTTTAAAACAGTGGATTATTCAATTTAAAATATATTTCTAACCACAATTACCAAGGAAAGTGGTAAAACTTATTATACAATGTATGCTAAAGGATACATAATGTTAAATATACATGCAACATCTGTTTCACTAAAACTTTGTATCCCAGGACTTGAAGATACACAATAATGTGTAGAAAGTCTACAAAAGAATTATTTCAAAAGATATCATTAGCAATTCAAGTATTGAAAGATGAAAAAAGGTGGGGGTAATTTACCTTTGTAAGTTTCAATAATGGGAATATAAACATATTTGATATGCACATATTGCACCTTAAATTTCTTCTGTGACTATAAGTAAGTAAGTAAATTATTTCTTATAGTGACATGTGTAATAACAAATATTAAATACAAATAATCAATATATATACAATCTACACCCGGCCCGTTGGGTCTATAAGTCACTGTCAAAAATTTAAACGTAAGAGAAATCACGGATTTTGATATAAGTTTTAAGCAGATTTAGTTGAAACATTTTAAACAATTTTTTTTCTACTATAGATAAAATAATTTGACACTTGAAATTATGAAAAGAAAGAACATAATATACGATTTTACCATGCTAGATCAATTTTAATAGAGAAAAATTAAATTAATAATTTTGCATATTTTATAAACAAAAAACAAATAAAACTTGGTTTAAGACCTTGAACTAGTGAATTGAAATAAAAATATTGAAAAAGAAAGAATTTTGAAATAATTAAAAATAGTGACTTCATTCCATAAGCAATACAATTTTTACAAGTATTAATCATTTTCTTTCAAAATAACAATACAATATGTACATGATATAAAATATTTTCGTCACTGTCAAAACAAAGTACAAATTATCAACATTAGGATTTTAATTTTAGCAAATAGTTGAAATTTTGAACAAATAAGATAAATACTGTAAAATTACTTCTGAGAAAATTGAAGTTTAACAATGAAAATATAGATGAAATGGAACCAAGTTTTCAAAAGAGAAATAGAATAAACAATCTGTAAAACCTTTGAATAGAATCTTGTATTATAAGGAAATTGAAAATTGGGGTAATTTGACCAAAAACCATTCAAGAAAAATAAAAAGCAGTGACTTCATAATCAAATAAAAACGGAAATTTACAAAGAATTAACCCTTTTATATATAATGAAATAAGTTCAATGAATAGTTAACGTCAAAATTAAGAAAATATAGTTTTACGCCGATCTTGAAACGATTTCAGTGTGTATTTAGCCAGTTTACGGGGGAAGTTTTTCATTAAGAGTTCCAGTTGTTCCTCGAATGACTTGTCTCTAATCATGTCACTGTTAAGAAAGTCTCCTAAAATACCTTGACGATGATTATTGTATAGCGAGCAATGGAACACGAAGTGGCATTCGTCCTCAACAGTATTTTGATTGCAAAGTCTACATAAACGTTCGGTTGGTTGTTCACCAATGTATCTTCCGGTTTCTATTCTTAATGGGAGAATTCCACAGCGCAGTTGTGTTAGCATTGAGCGTTCGTTCTTTTGTAAGTTCAATTTTAAGTATTCCTCCTGTTCGATGTTATTTTTTAGTTTTGCGTAGGTCCTGAGTTTTGGAGTTTTTAGAATGCCCGCTTTCCAGATCGATTCATAAAACTTGTTCAAGCACTCGCGGAACTCTGTTAAACTAATCACTTCCTTGTCATGAAAGAACTGGAGTAAATCTAATTTGGATAGTATGTCTTTGAAATCGGAGCACCAATTGTTTTTACATTTAAGGTAATCTGATTCAAATGCTCGTTTTGTTATACGATCGTCTTCCATCAAAATAAGTCTATTCCATAATCGTACAATGTTACACCAGTGTCTATAATGGGATGGTAGCCAACCGATGTCGCCATTAACTGCGAGTAGAGGTGCAAATCTATGGACTCCAACGAAATATCGGATTGAACGGTTCTGAATGTTTTCAATTGTTTGGTACTTCCGGTTTCCCCACACCGCTGAGGAGTAGTCCAGTATAGGTACAACGCACGCAAAGAACAGTTTTTCATAGGATTTAATTCCAAAGTCTTTGAGTGAATGAATATTAGAAATTATCTTTCCTAGTGCTCTTCCGGCTCCTTTGGACAAAGCTTCAGCATGAGTAGAAAAGTTTCCGTTGTATGAGAAAATTACTCCCAAATATTTGTAATTATCTACTAATTGCAGATGGTTTCTTCCTATTTTAAATTCATGTTCAGTTTCTTTGCATCTCTGTTTTCTGAAATGGATACACTTTGATTTGTTAGTGTTGATCAAAACTCGCCATTTTCTACACCAATCACAGAGTTTATCCAGAAGCAATTGTAGTTCATTTTCTGTTTTTGCGAGAAGTGCTATGTCGTCAGCGTACAGTAAGACGGAGAGTTTTTTGTCTTTTATATCTACTCCTATGTGTAAGTCATTCAGTTCTGAAACCAAGTCGTTCACAAACACTGAGAACAACGTCGGTGATAGATTGTCTCCTTGTTTCACTCCTGTGTCGCAAGGAAACCAGTTGGTAAGTTGTCCATTTAACCGCACACAAGACTCGGAGCTTTGATAAATATTCTGAATACTTTTGTACACCTTTCCGTCAATCTTATTACGTAACAGTTGGTACAGCATCATATCCCGATTTACAAAATCGAAACATTTCTTAAGGTCTATGAATGCCACAAACAGTCTATCATTATTTCTAACGGCACTGTTCAGTGTAAATACATGGTCCTCGCATGAACGATCACGTCTAAAGCCGTTTTGTTCGTCCGCTAGAATCTGTTCGTCTTCTAAGTATGATGTTATTCTCTTATTTAGGAAAGCGCTATATAGTTTACTTATACAAGAGAGTAGACTCACTCCCCTGTAATTCATAGGATCTCTAAGGTCGGAGTTACAGTCTTTAAGAATCGGACAGATGATCGCCTTCCTCCATATAGACGGAATGATGCTAGTATCTAATATCCATTGAAACAGTTTATGTAGGACATCTATGATTGTCGGATTCTTGAGAACAATATACGGTATATCGTCTATACCACTAGCGGATCGGTTTTTCGCGTGCATTACTAAGTCGTGAATTTCATCTCGTGAAATAGTTCTGTTTAGCACTTCATTTTGTTCATATAAAGGATCTTCCATGTTCTGTTCTAGTAAGAGTTTGTGACCTTTAGCATATCTATAATGTTCGTTATCGAATTGATCACTTTGACCGCCGTTATACAAGTTAAAGAAGTCTGTTCGCCACTTATTTAGCACTTCATTTTCGTCCTGTGTAACAGTACCATCATCATTAACGACTTCCATCGGTATAGAGTTGTCCCTTTTCGGACCAAGTCGGCTTATCTTGTTCCAGAATTCAGTCGGGTTATTGCTTGACATTGTTTCAATATCACCAGCTCTAGAACGTTTATATTCTCTTTCTGTCCTTCTGAGTAGTTTATCAAATTTGTTCCTTGACTCGATGTATTCGTTTCGATACGTAGTTTTAACTCGTTTACTTCCATTACATTTTAGAAATGCTTTCTCCTTTTCGTTCATATTAGTCCACGATACACTAAGTTCGTTGTTCCAATATGGTTTCGAGTGTTTGTGGCGTTTTCCACCGTTTTTCGAGTTCGCTTTTGGGATCTTGTCTTCCATCTCATTTTTTATTATATCACGTAGATCATTATATATCGAGTCAATATTTTCTTGTATTTCTCTGGACAATTCAATACGGTCTATTAACTCTGACACGGCTTGTCGTTTTATATCGCTGGTCATAAAGTCACCAGGTATCTTATCAAATTTAAACCGTTGTTTGTTTGACGTTTTTTCACTTGACTTCGTCTCATTTGAAGGACTTTGCATATTAACCGTTGTATTCAAATTACATGTAACCATTGAGTGATCCGGTAATTTAGAATTTTTCACCAAGAAACGACTGAAGTTTATGTTTGTTCACTATATCTTGCATTGATGTGACTTGAAAGTCTGAAAAGCTATTGAAAGCGTCTATTGGTACACATATATAGTCCACCACAGCTTTTCCTTTACGAGAAATTGATGTGAAATCGTCGTTATATGTAAACCTTCCGTTCAAAATACAAAATTTCGCTTCATTCAGAAATTCAACAAAATCATGCCCATGTTGATTGATACTTTTGTCTATTACTTTTCGTTTCGGTATGCTATATTCGTCAGTCTGATCAAGCGTTTCAGATAATTGTCCGATGCGAGAATTAAAATCACCTAGTATTATGAAATGTTCGCATTCCGAATGTAAATAGACTTGAGTCAATAAATGAGCGAAAAAACTCTGAGCGTCTCTACCTCGGGTAGAGTTTTCTGGTGGCAAATAACATGCAAACATGACAATTTCCATATCACTTTGTTTGTGGCAGAACTTTATTCCCATAATTCCCTCAAAGATCCTATCTATGATAGTTAAGTTGAATGTTTCCAAAATTCTGTTTTTGACAAGAATCCCAACCCCACCTGACGCTTTCGGTGCATTACGATGTATTTCAATCCTGTTAAATCCAAACCATGTATACCCATTTACTTCAACTTTATCTTCATCTTTCAAATGTGTTTCGCATATCACAATAACATCACATTCCGAGTGTTCTAAAATATTTGATCTCAGTTTACAATTTTCACGAGTCCATCCGGCAACATTTAATTGACCGACTTTTATAGACTCGACGTATCGGGCGTTTTGCTAAATTTGTTGACCGGTTGCACCGTCGTCATCATGACCTTGTGCGTTTCGTTTCTTAATTCTACCCGCGGCGTCAACACGGAACGATTTCTCATCTGGAAGATTTCGTAAGACAGTTCTCGCATTCATTTCGATTAAGCGCTCTACTCGCGACTTACTGCTCCTAATATACACATTTTTGTATGTTTCACTTTGTTTAAGTTTCATTTTGTTTCTCAGAACTTTAACCTTTTCTTCCGTATTTCTGAAACTAATTTTCACAAGACCCGGCTTATTCTCGAATCTAGATTGTAAACGATTCACGGCTATAATTCTGACTTCATTATTAACGGTTTCACCTAGTTCTAGTATTAACTCATTTGCCTTTCTAATTAAATCTTCACCTTCCGTATAAGGGAGACCGCTAACCATTACCGTTATATCAGTGTTCTCGAGCGGGTTTTGTATTTGACCGATATTTTCTAAACCATTGTTTTCAATTACTACCGGGGGTTGTTGTTCAAGGTCGTCTAGACGCTTTTGCATAGATTCAATAGTGTTCAATATTTGATCTGTACGTGTAGTTTCACGGTTGATTTCAAGCGAAAGTTCATCTCGTAGTGTATTGACTTTATCGTCTACATGCGTAATTAAATCTGTTTTGAGTGTGTCTAATTTTGTTTCAAACATAGTTTTCATGTTATCTTGACTAGTTTTTAACTCTCTGACCGCTTTTATTAACGTTTCTAGTTTATTACACATATCTATGTTTGGGTTCTCACTTGTGGCCATATTTTTCTGTGTATTGGACGTTTTCAGGTTTGGGGTTGGGTCGGAATTAGTGTTATTTTCAAATACACTTGAGTCAAGGTCTTCAGAATCTAGAGAACTGGGACGGATTAGGCTTAAATCATCACTCACCGGGGCTGCAGTTTCAGAACGGCAATATTTCGATTTGTTTACATTGTCATTTGCATCACTGCCACTGCTGCTAGATGAGCTCTTTTCTCTTAGATCTGCTTTTATTCGATTTTTTGCTGTTGTGATTTGTAGGCATGATCCATCATAACACTAATAATGTCTTATATGTTCTAATCACTTCGTATATATTGTCTATATCAACTAAAATGTAATGTTTACATCGCTCCCGAAATTTATACGTCCATTTTGGTCAAAGTCACGTGATTTATAACCTCACTGTAAGTTCTTAAAGTACAATGTACATGTATCTCTATAGTAAACTTGTATAATTGTTTATTTCAAAATGTGGAACATAAGTCACATACACTATGTTATCATTTTTGTCTCAGCATAGGGGAAATAGTTTCTTTTTTATACTAAGTACTGATACAAACAATATGAATAAGAAAACATTAACCTATAATGGGAGTTGTTTGAGGATATCCACCTGGAATATAAATGGATTCACAAGTAAGGGCTACCATTAATTTCATGATGACGAATCTAGTAATTGTCTTATAGATCAGAACATTTGCTGAACACATTGTGATATAAACAATTGTTTACATAAGTTTTTCTCACACTGTACGTTTAATGAAGGGAAAATGTCAAGTGGTCTATCAGCATGATCAGTATATGTAAAAGATCTGGTGTTAAATGTTTTAAAACACAGTACCAATGCTTATATTTGGTTGAATTTAAGCAAATTTTTTTTTGTACGGCAGAAGATATTTTTAAATGTTTCATTTATTATCCACAAGAAAATTCATCATATACAAAAAGAGTATGCCATATATACTTGGGTTGATAGAAAAAAATATATTAGAGTATTCTAAATGCACATGGAAAATTTTTAATAAGAGGTGATTTAAATGCCGGAGTGGCAGAAAATCGTGATTACATCTTGAATGAATCTGATAAACATTTACCACTTTTTGGCGCATATAGATCTGATAATCATTTAGTGCGGAGGAAAAAATAAAGATAATTGTATATGTACAAAGGGCAGACAACTCCTTTCTTTGTGTATTTCGTCAGGCTTGAGAATCCTGAATGGTAGAATTTTGGGAGATATTAATGGGGCTTTAACATGTTATTAACCTCTAAGAAGTAGCGTAATTGATTTTTTTGTGTCTTCAGAAGACCTGTTGAATGACATAACATACACAATGTACTTTAAAGTACATAAATTCAAGTCACTCTTTTCTGACCATTGTAAGATTTCCTGTATGGTACAATGCAGTTTTAGTTCCATAAATAATAGTTTGGATATTGATAATATTTTAATCTGTGATAACTATATAGAGTACGGACTCACCTAGCAAATTAAAGGAAACACTTAGTTTTTCAGAAATTAATAGGATGATAAATGATCTCAGTAATTATACTACTCATGGTGTTAATAGCTTAACTGACAGTTTAAATTCTATTCTATTGAAAGCTGCAGATATGTCTTTAAAAATTGAAAAAAATAAGCATAACTATGCTTCTAAAGATAAGAGAAAAATTAAAAGGAAAGAAAGATAAATCTTGGTTTAATGAAGACCTTAAGAAACTTAAGATGGATCTTGATTTCTAGTATAAGACATTTCAGAAAAACTATAATGATCCATATACTCGTGGAAATATTTTCAACTGTTTAAAACTTTATAGAAGAAAACGAAAAAAGGTTATGAGATCACTTACAGTAAAATTAGATAATTTGTATATTAACAATCCAAAGGAGTATTGGAACGTAGTAGAAAAATTAAAAAAATGATAAAGATTGTTACAAAAAGGAGTCCAGTATTGATATGACACATTGGAGAGACCATTTTGAAAAGTTAAATCAGTTGCAGATAAGCATGATTATACTAATCTAATACTCAAGTTGAATGATATTGCAAAACAGGATATGTTTAATGAATTTGATTATACAATCAAAATAGGTGAAGTTTCAAATGCAATTAAATCTTTAAAAAATGGAAAGGCTCGTGGTTTTAGTAAGAATCTCTGCCAAACCTGTATCTTGCCCGCAATTCACCATCTTTCATCCCATTCAAATTGTTTGTAACTCCCCTGTAAACTCTCACTTTCCTAGGTCTAGGTGGCATAATGAAAGCGGCCATCTTGAAATGCTTAACCTTTCGTTAGCAGATTTAACGATGGTCTGAACCAGCGTTAAATTTTGAGCAAGATAATGCACCTTTAACGGCACGTTAATTTTAACACGTTGAACAACACATTTATTATTATAATTAATATTAATTCGTTAAATTTTAACGACACGTTAAGGTCAAGGCGAAGTAATTGAAAGTATCCTACAGTTTTCTAATTTTTTGGCAATATGTAAAGCTAGTCGAAATACATTGGAATATGAAATAAAAAATGGGGGTACCCATGCTTATTTTTTTGCTATAACCCTTTGAAAATGCGTTCTGAAATCAACCTTTAACATAGGATATATAGGGAAAACGTAAATTTTTCGACAATTTTGCTCGAAAAGTCTATAAAAACCATTGATGTTAATCCTACAGTTTCTTGAAAAACTAATATTATATTGCCTCATCCACCAGCTTTCTGATGATATAAAAATATTTGGGGGTCCCCATGCTTGATTTCGTTGTACCTGCTGCTGAAGATACTATCAAGCTACTAATTTTGGTGATTTTTTCAGGCAACGTCATGACGTCCAGCGTTCGATAACGTTTATGTATTGCAGATAATAATTATAGGACAAACAACAAACTTTTTTCTTTCATCTGATGTTGTTTCTTTAATTTTGATGTTTTTAATGTTTTTGTTAATTTTTATTTATTTATTTATTCATTGATCATTTTATTTATTTATTTTTTGCTTTCTGTAGGGAGTTGCAGATTTTAAGGGTCGTCAAGTTGGTTACTTATTCCTTATTCCTTATTCGTTACTTATTCCTTATTCGTTACTTATTCCTTTTATTTATTATTTGTTGAATGACAATGTTTGATTTTCATGTTTTCGATGGATGATTTGTATTGCAACTGTATCCTTATAGTCCAGTAACATATTAAAATAAATCACAGTGCGTCAAGTGGACCAATTGTAACTCCACGTAATTATTTTGGACAAACTATTCGCCGTAAAATCCATGACAAATTAGGCCAAACCAAACTGATTTTAGGTCGTTGGATTGTGCCGCTTCAATTTTTTCAAAATTCGCCCCTAATTCAAATTAAAAATAAAAAGTTGTGTCACACTTAAATTTTATATTCGCCTGAAAAAAACCTATCCCGTTAGAAAAAAATTGCTCGCTCGCACCTATATTTACCCTTAAAAAATCCAAAGAACTTAAAATCAATTTTGTGTAACCAAAATAAAAAACTATTAATGTACATTCTCAATGCGTCATGTCATGAGATCATAAAATTAAGCTAATATCGGTCACAATTTCAATCGATTCAGTTTAAGTCGCAGTATTCAAATGCTGAAGCGGTACGAATTAATTCTAACACCAGGCGTATTCTAGAGAACGGTGAAATTGCATCAACAATATAAGTAACAATATGTTTTTAAAAGGATAATGAGGACCGTCTTCACTTGCTTGATATTTTGTATTTCTCCATCAAAGTGAAAATGATGTTATATAGGCAACTTGACGTCATATATGCATTCGCGTTATTTACTTAGTTCACAGAAATTGAGATGTTTAGTAAATTTATAACAGTGTACCCGTGATCTAAGTGTCAAAAAGGTGACCTACGGCGTGGTAATACCATGGAGGTAGCACACTGTACATAAATACCTAAAATTTAAACTAAGCAAATTACTTGCATAATATTTACTGTAAAAATAACAACACGTACCTATGATTCTGAAACGAATTAGTCTAAATATGTTTTCGAATGCGTTTTGATAATAAAGGGACGTGTGAACGCACAATGCGTTTTGATAATGAAGGGACGTGTGAACGCACAATGCGTTTTGAAACGTTTCGAAAAAGTTTTGTGTTGCGTAATAACTGGACTTATCATCCTTTCCTGCGATTCTATCAGCTTGTTGAGCAGCTCCGTAAAATTCGTATCAAGAAGCGCGTGCGCTGAGCAGGAGTTATCAACAGTCAGCAGGCATTATCAACAAATTCTCCCAACGTTTGGCAGCTTAGAACTTATTAAATAGCTTTCAAAATTGTAAAATATTAATAAAAATATCAAGATTTGGTGTTCATTTTTGTCGAGCCTGCGACTTTAGTCGCAGAAAGCTCGACATAGGGATAGTGATCCGGCGGCGGCGGCGGCGGCGGCGGCGTTAACTCACTTCTTAAATGCTTTATATTTTAGAAGGTGGAAGACCTGGATACTTTATACTTTGTATATAGATGCCTTATGTTACAAAGTTTCCGTCTGTCATATGCACATTGTCCTTGACCTCATTTTCATGGTTCAGTGACTACTTGAAAAAAAATCAGATTTTTTGTAATGTTAATTTCTCTCTTATTATGAGTAATAGGATAACTATATTTGGTATGTGCGTACCTTACAAGGTCCTCATCCCCGTCAGACAGTCTTCAATTGACCTCGACCCAATTTCAAGGATCAGTGAACAAGGTTAAGTTTTGGTGGTCAAGTCCATATCTCAGATACTATAAGCAATAGGTCTAGTATATTTGGTGTATGGAAGGATTGTAAGGTGTACATGTCCAACTGGTAGGTGTCAGCTGACCTTGACCTCATTTTCATGGTTCAGTGGTTATAGTTAAGTTTTTGTGTTTTGGCCTGTTTTTCGAATACTGTATGCAATAGGTCTACTATATTTGGTGTATGGAAGGATTGTAAGGTGTACATGTCCAACTGGCAGGTGTCATCTGACCTTGACCTCATTTTCATGGTTCAGTGGTTATAGTTAAGTTTTTGTGTTTTGGCCTGTTTTTCGAATACTGTATGCAATACGTCTACTATATTTGGTGTATGGAAGTATTGTAAGATGTACATGTCCAACTGACCTTGACCTCATTTTCATGGTTCAGTGGTTATAGTTAAGTTTTTGTGTTTTAGCCTGTTTTTCGAATACTGTATGCAATAGGTCTACTATATTTGGTGTATGGAAAGATTGTTAGGTGTACATGTCCAACTGGCAGGTGTCATCTGACCGTGACCTCATTTTCATGGTTCAGTGGTTATAGTTAAGTTTTTGTGTTTTGACCTGTTTTTCGAATACTGTATGCAATAGGTCTACTATATTAAGTGTATGGAAGGATTGTAAGGTGTACATGTCCAACTGGCAGTTGTCATCTGACCTTGACCTCATTTTCATGGTTCAGTGGTTATAGTTAAGTTTTTGTGTTTTGACCTGTTTTTTTCGAATACTGTATGCAATAGGTCTACTATATTTGGTGTATGGAAAGGATTGTAAGGTGTACATGTCCAGCTGGCAGGTGTCATCTGACCTTGACCTCATTTTCATGGTTCAGTGGTTATAGTTAAGTTTTTGTGTTTTTACCTGTTTTTCGAATACTGTATGCAATAGGTCTACTATATTTAGTGTATGGAAGGATTGTAAGGTGTACATGTCCAACTGGCAGGTGTCATCTGACCTTGACCTCATTTTCATGGTTCAGTGGTTATAGTTAAGTTTTTGTGTTTTGGCCTGTTTTTCGAATACTGTATGCAATGTGTCTGATAGCATTTACTTTCATTAGAAATACACGACAAGCGAGACATTTTTGTGTGTCCACTCTTGTTTATAATATGGCGTTTTATTTAAATGAATGATGAAGAAATTTATAAAAGTGACATCAACAAAATGTGTCTTTCCTCGATTTTGATAATGTCTGCTGGGACTTCTTTCCGCTCTTTCAATTGCATTTCATTATTTGCGATTAAAACAATTTATTAAATGTACGCTTTATATTTTGATCTCCATATTTTCGCCTGAATTAGTACTAATACAACTAAATGTTTAAATATGTCGTCTCCTTGGTTAAAGTTGAGTGATTATTTTATGTTGCGCATATTTTAGTCAGAAGTTGTTTCGCGAATGGAGACGGACTATGACGTCACGAGGTTGCAAGTTTGAAAGCGGGTTCTTTAGTTTCCCGGAAAATCATGAACACAGATTTCAAGACCGATTTTCTTTTTAAAAAAAATGAAAATACACCCTAATGTATGTATTTATATCGTTTATAAGTTATTATACATGAACATTCAGGACATTTATATACTTATTGCTTTGGTAAACAACGTACGTGTGTAACGGAAAACTTGTCGTTGCGATGAAGAATCCACTCTTTTTCCGCGATAATTTGTTAGAATTTAGAAAGTTTACAATATTTACGTTTCAGATAAGTAATTAAGGTGATAAAAATATTATCTGCATTTTGACAGCTAGATATCGTAAAATATCACCCCACTCGACAGAATATGAAGACTTGGGTCTCGTTCGCTAAGCTCACCGACCCAAACTTCATATTTCATGATATCTAGCTGTCAAAATGCAGATAATATATACGTCTGAACACACCATTATTTCTACCTTAGAGCGACTCCGCTGCTCCTCCGGAGTGAACGTCATAATTGCTACGACGTCAGACAATCAATCGGGACGTAATACAATGACAAGGGGCTGTTACCCTTGAAACAGTAAACAAATGAACACTAGATGGCGTTCAATTACTTCGCCTTGACCTTAATAGATTTTAACGCTTACGTTAGTGTTAACGACAAGATGAACAACCGGGCCCTGGGTTTATGCTATTGCACTGGTATTGGAATGATGAACCACTTAATCTGACCAGAGGGAGATTGAATACAAAACTTTACGACAAACGGGATGAATTTGACTTTACAATCGTCAACTTCCTATTTTCGAGCGGCAATATTCCAGAAGCGCCGGCGTATGGAGTATATATTTCACAACTCAAACGTTATTCCAGAGCTTGTGACATATACATTGACTTCCTGGACAGAGCCCGGCTCCTGGCAGAAAAGTTGCTCAGACAGGGGTACGTTTCTCCTAAGCTGAAGTCGTTCTTATTAAAATTTTATGGGCGTCATCATGACTTGGTTGACAGGTATGAAAAAACCGTTTTCCAAATGAAAATGGACCTGGTCCATTGATATTATCCCTTCCGCATACCGGATTTGACATGGGCAGCATGCCGGGTGTCCTGCAGGAAGCAGAGACTGCTTACTCTTCCGGAGCACCTGAGTCTGCCCCCGGTTTTTCGGTGGGGTCCATGGTGTTCATATGTTTTTAGTTTTTAATTGTAGTACATGTATTGTTTTGGTCTTGTCTTCGTTGTTCTCCGGAGTTTGTCAGTTGTTGCGATTTTTCTCTCCTTCGAATATCCCTTTGGCATTTCTTGACTTTACTGACGATGGCCTTAAAGGAAAAAATAAATAATAAATTATATACAATAACTACAATACTACAATTTCTAATAAAATGCAATTGCCTTATTTTTTAAATTACTATTCATAATGGACAATGAATGGACTTAGACAAGCAAGTTTATCTTTCAGTTTATATATTTGCAATGTTTTTGAAAATAAGATAATAATAATTTTCTAATTCTGTGCGCATTTATACATGTCTTCACCCGTTTGATAAATTCTGATATCACAACACGTTGCAACTGGTTAAATGCTCGTGAAATTTCCCGTAAAAAAAGTTCAGAAGACCTCCCTAAGTTTTTCATTGCAATTAGAGAAAAAGATTATAAAACTCTTTTTTTTCTTTCATTCCCTTTCACTTTAATTTCAGCAATTTTTTTATGCCCAAATAAAAGGCAGGGATTAATTAAGGCATGGAAAAAGAAACATTTAAAAAATTAGATGACAAAGTGGTAATTTGGTTAGGTGCAAAAAGGTGATATTTGTTGTGTTTGGAAGTTCTCTAGACTTATCCACTAGGGTATGGACGTGTATTGGCCTGCCATTTGAGTTAGCAATGGTGAAATTTTCTAACACTTTGATCTATTTTTGGACATAGATTTTACTTTGATGATACCTAAAATCATTCACATTGAGATGGTGGATTTTTTATGTCCTGCCACGAATTTGGTCGGGGCATATAGATTTACCCTTGTCTCTTACACCTGGGTTGATATGACCTACAGTGACTTTGGTTAAGTTTTGCGTTTAAGTTCACTTCTTTGAAACTGAGCATAGTGTATAAATGAAACTTCATCAGTGGATGTGCCTTGGGTAAATCTGAGTAGCCATACAATAATTGGGTCATTACGACTTACATTTTATGCTTGAACGACTCTGATTAAGTTTTATGTTTAGGTTCATTTCTTTGGAACTAAGCATAGTGTATCAATGAACTTCATCAGTGGATGTGCCTTTGGTAGTACTGAGCAGTCATAAAATAATTGGATCATTCTGACCTACCTTTTGCGCTTGAGCGACTCTGGTTACATGGATGTGCCTTGGATAGTACGGAGAATTCATACATGATGACCTACATTTTAGACGGGGCATTCGTGTCTTACAGACACAATTTCTAGTTTTTTTAATATGTCAGGATACTTAAATGAAAATGCACATGAAATTGATTGTGGTCTTGGGCCAATTGATGCAAAAAGAAGAAGTAAATGTAAGAAGAAAATTCTAAAGGGTAAGACTATGACCCCGAACTCAGAACTGATTAGACAAAAAAGAATCAAAGTGATGGAAATCACCATTGGAAAGATTGCAACTGTAGTTGTGTATAATTTCAAATCGAACTAGCTGGGACTGTTTTTTAGACCAAAACATATGTCTTCCCTTCACTTCATTCTAGATCAATCTTTACCTCTAGGATAAAAATAATCTTGTGACCTTGAAGTCAAAGGTCAAATGAAGGTCATAATGGTACGCGACACACGCTCTCGTGGTAATACACCTACATACCCAAGGGTATAAGCCTAGGTCAAAAGACAAAAAAGTGATTGCTTGGACAAGCTTCGCTGAGAAGAATAAGAAGAACTAGAATTGCAATCACAGATATTATCTCTTCTATGTGGGATCAATTACAGTGAGTGTATTCGTTTTCCGAAGATAATTTTTAATAAGAGTTCAATGTGTTTAAGTTATACATTTTACTAAATTATGTTATTGGACCGTAATTTTACTTGAAATGACTTTAAAAACATAGATTCACGTGTATGTCTGAGATAATCGTAAGGTTTTCTCCAATAATAGATCCATTAAAGAAATAATTGGCACTTTAGTAAATGCACAATTAATTTTGACATGCTTTCAAGAACGGATGATTACTCGCTACCCTATTATACATCAATGGAACAGAAGGTAAATAATCAAAATGGTTGTATTTTCAAAACATGGATGGAAATGTGTCAAAAATGTTAATTTTAATGTATTTGGGACCAGGGCTCAGCGGCATACTTCAGGATGACAGGGAGAAATGAATTTTTTCCCTGAAGCTAACAAGAAGTGGAGGGAGACAGGGAGAAGTCATTATGTGACGTTCCAAAGCACCAATCGGCACTGATTATGTTTTTATTTGAAGAGCTAGTCTTATTCTAATGTATTTTTTTAAAGAAATTAAGATTCATTCTGTGATTTACAGTTCAACTTGGTTAAGGCAAATTTAACTTGCATGCCTTCTAAGCCAGTGTACAAAATTGTACAACAAAATGAGTCAACATAAAGAAGTTCATAAAATCGAATAATTACTTCATTCACAGTATTTCTCTCATTGTTTTTAAATTATTGTTATTCCGGTCCTACTTTCCTTGGTCCGAGTTGTCAGCGGGCCGAGTAAATTTACCCATATTTTTTACTTGATTATTTCCCTTTGATTACCGATTGAAAAAAAATGGCGGCATGGGTTATATTTTTACCACGCGAGTCGGACTTTCCTTAAAATCGGCTGTCATATTCGCGATTTGGACCATTGAAATGGATCAGGCGAGTAATTAAATGTATGGTCAACTCAAACTTGGCTTTTGTAGTTTTGACGAAAGATTTATTTGAGTTTTACTTCATCCATACGGCAAAATTGCGGGTACTTTGCTAATTTGCATAGCGGCCATTTTGGATTTCTCTGACGACATTGATTACAAAGCAATATACTTTCCCAAAAAATAAAAATGCAAATATTCAAATTCTTATAACTCATAAGCAATTTGTCTGCATATAGGTACATTCTACACAATATTAGCTTTCTGTTCGTGTGCAAGTGAACATTGTCAGCATTGAAAACTTTCGGCCAATTCAGTTTAAAAAACTGAAGCGTAACCGTAGTATAACTGCTATATGAATTAACCAAAATTGGTTAAAAATGCAAATTCAAACTACAAAATACAGATACAAGGCGAGATCACACATAAATTGTCCGCATATGGAGAACCACTTTGGAGGATGAATTTTATGAGGAAATAACTTTTATCTCACCTGCTTTCATAACTTTCGGCCAAAATGCTTTTAAAACATGATAATTTCAAGTCTCCCATAGCGTAATTCTTCAAATCTGAAGCCTTTCCCCTCAGAATTAAACAAACAATTTGTAAATATCCGCCAAAGGAAGTTTTCATAGACACATTAGTTTAAAAACCGAGACCGTAAAAGACTCGATTATCCGTAATTCAAACAATTTTATCATTTTCGATCTACAACTAAGGGAGGTAATTTGATTAAAAGGGCTGAAGTCACGTGATGCAAATGCCATGAATAAAGTACCCAGCGTTTTGCCATATGCGCCCTCCAGGTTGACAAGTCTGTTATACACAGAAAAAAGATTAAACATTCATTCTTGCTTTTCAAATTTCAACTCCAAATAATCAAACTTCCAAGTTTATCTAGATAAACGATTATGTAAATCACGCACATGGAAGTTTTTCTACACCTTGTCAATGCGCACGTATTTAATTATTTTCGTGTTGCCGAAATAACTATATATCCATTCTACTATTAAATTCTTGATCCATTTCACCGTCAATATTTTGAAATTGTGGTATACATAATTGTCAATGGAAATTTAAGCAGAGGTTTGGCAGATTGATTTTTTTGATAATAAACAATTCAAATGAGTAACTTAAATGCATACAGCACGTACGTTTCTCAGACCGAAATACAAAATGACTGAAAGTTCAAAACATGCATAATTTTGTTTGTTTGTTTAGTTGGGGTTTAACGCCGTTTTCAGCACATTTTGGCCATTTTGCGGCGGCCAGTTTTTATTGGTGGAGGAAGCCGGAGTACCCGGTAGGAAAATTGGCAATCCTTGTCAATTAAGATCGCAGTCGAACACACCCCGCCACAGTAGAGGTTCGAACTCACAACCCCAGCGTTGACAGGCTAGTGATCAGTAGTAGTCATGATGAACTACCTAGACCACTCGGCCACCGAGGCCCCCCATGCATAATTTAAAAGGGTCAATCCTAAAAGAATATTCGTTAACATTTATAAAAGCAACACCATACTTTTTATTAATCGATAATCTTTAAAATAAAACTATGAACGTAAAAGCCTTCTATATCTGTATATATATACATGTATGCACTCAGTGGAAATAACTGGAAGCTGTATCTGCGTAGATTTGTTTTGATATATTAATCCGCTGCACGTCATGCCTTCGAAATAATGTTTGGAAATTTATTTTATTTTCTTGGAAATTTCGGTAAATAACAAAAATAATGTTAATTAAAAATATTAGTTCAGATAATATCAACAAGAATAAAGTACTCGTAATTTAAAAAAAATGCTGTCATCATTGGAACTACATTTTTATGTACTAATGTCCAATGGTATCGAAAAGGCCACACTTTAGTAATGTCAGTAAACGCTAGGGGCGCCACTGGGCGGAAACCAGAGTTTGTTTACAGTATACTGTCCCAGAATAGGCTGGAAAAGGTTGTAAAGAAGCTGAATCCAGTTTATAAATAACTTCCCACAAAACAGCTACACCTGGCGTTTACTGACATTACTACACACTTTCAGTTATAGAGGCCGATGGCATAGGAACGATTTGCAATCTTTCCAAAAAACAAATGAAACATTAAAAAAAAATAGTAAATGTTCCACGGAATCCAGTGTCTCGCCTGCTTTCGCTGTTGCTAATGTCTATGTTTTCAGTGCAATCGTTGATTGTACGTAATTTTTCTCCACATGTTATTTATTGATCATGAAGAAGCTTCTGTCAAAGTTTGGTAAAAATCGAGGGTGGTTTAAGAAAGTAATTAATGTTATAAAAACTTTAACTGCAGACTGTATCTAATGTTAACTGGGAGAAAAACTAAGTCCGTTTATAAGTAAATTACGGAAAAAATGGAAAGAACATTATTATAAAATTTTCCTCTGGAAACCTTCTTTTGATCATAACACTTTGACTTTAGACTGTATGTAATGTTTACTGGAAGAAAAACTAAGTTCATCTATAAGTAAAATACGGAAAAATGGAGACAAAAAATTACAAACATTTCTTCTCGATAATATCTTCTGATCATGAACAAGGTTCTGTACAAGTTTGGATAAAATGCAGGATATTTTAAGAAGGTTGTTAAATGTTTAAAAGACTGAAACCACAGAGTGAATGTAAATTTTGACGCCGCCGAACGACGACTTGAATATTTTTTTTTATAAATTGAGAAATATTGGTTAATAGTTCTACATGGTAAAGGGAGAGCAGACATTTCATTTTAGATTGAGTTGGGTTTTCATGAAAATAAAAGGAAACATATAAAACTCTCAATAATTTTATTTTTTCATCTTGACATAAAAATAAATAGTGATATTCACCAACAATTCCTTCAAAACACAATTTGCATATTCTGTTTTCTCTCGGATCATTTCCCCAGTTTCTATTGGAATATGGATATTATTTGTTCTAAACTTACTTATCCATATTCATATAATAATTTAATCTAAGTAAATATTGCCCCAGTTTGAATTCTGCATTGAACATTCCGTAAAAGTTATCTGAAGAATTGTTTTCAATATCTTAATATTGGATAAATTGATCCTGCAAACTTTTCTTAGTTTTGACTTTGATAAATTCACGACTCAGACTGATTCCATCTGAACAGAATAAATAATTTTAATCCAGTAGAATTACATTAATTTTCAACATAATGAAGTCATTTGAAAGTTAAACCTTTCGAACTTTTCAAATTCACCATAAGCCGATACAATTACTAGATTTATTTGATGACTTTAAATTAATAATTTCAATTGAAGATCAACTGGAAGTGGGGGTTTCTTATTTTCCTGACAACAGCAAGCATAGCTTTTTGGGCTTGTGTATCATTTTAGTCTTTGCTAAAGTAAAACTACCAGTATAGTTAAATCATGTCCAAGATAGCAGAATTGATCACACATGTCTATGTTTTTACCTTTATATTTAAAATTAAAACTTGTTCCTACTTTTCTTTTAGAAAACACAACAATCTTAGTTTTCTCAATATTCACGTTAATCTTCCACTGATCACAATATCTATTGAATGCATTAATAGGATTTTATAACCCTTCATATGTATCATATAATAATATTGCATCATCTGCATATAATACTGTTAAAAGACTGAGATAAAAGTCAAGACATTCTATACTTACATTATTAACAAGACCAAGACTTTCAATTTGTTGATTTTCATGAAAAAACTTTCTAATTCATTTAAATAAAAAGAGAACAATTTTTACCCTGTCTGACACCAACGTCACAAACAAAGAACTCTAGAGAAGAAATTGTGAACTACACACAATTTTATTTTATTATACATGTTCTGTTTACTTTAAAACATTTTCTTCCGATACCAAATTTAACTAATTTCTGCCATAGACCTGCTCTCCATACAGCATGTACAGTATCAAATGCTCTACCAAAATCAATAAAACAGCAGAAAAGTCTAGGTAGTTCGTCATGACTACTAATGATCATTAGCCTGTCAACTCTGTGGTTGTGAGTTCGAATCTCACTTGTGGCGGGATGTGTTCGACTCCGATCTTAATTGACAAGGATTGCCAATTTCCCTACCGAAGGTCGGTGGTTCTCTCCGGATACTCCAGCTTCCTCCACCAATAAAAACTGGCCGCCGCGAAATAGCCAAAGGTGCTGAAAATGGCGTTAAACCCCAACTAAACAAACTAAACAAACTGAATCCCATTTAACAAAACTAGAATTATCAACATCTTTTGGACATGTATCAGAAATAGGTTCATTTCTTAGAATATAGGCAAGTAATAATACATGTACAAAATAATGGCCATCAGAGAAGATGGTATAAATGTCCTTAATTTCAAATTCCTTACCCAAAATGTAGTACTTCCTCATATATTTAGAAAAATATTTTTGTTATTTGGAAACGTTTAAATTCTTGTCTTATCCCTTCCAAATGCTTTTGAAAATTTTGTCTTAATTTCCCGTTAAGTCCATAAAATCATCTAACTGCGATAAATTGGCTTTTTTGTCGTTTTTAACATAAAATTGCGATTTAACCAAAACTGATGGAAAAATTTTGGTGCTATGTGCTAATTAATAAATTTATAAATTTTTGAAATATCGTAAATGCAATAGTTTAATTTTTTATTATATCCCTTCCAAATTGATTTGAAAATTAGATATCTTTGGAAAATCTTTTATTATTTTTCAAGATGGCGACGATAACCGGAAATGGCACTAGGCGCGAAAATACAAACATTTAATGATTTTCAATTTCATATTTGCATCGAAACAAACGCTTATGTTTGAAATATAAAATATATATATATAAATAGCTGACATAACTTATTAATAAGTATATAGTTTCCAATTGCACTGCATATTAACTTATCCTCGCCAAGGGCGATATAGATTATGAAAATAAAAATCGCACCTTTGCCAGTATTAATGAAAACTAACACAGATGATGGATCATTTCATTTATTTTCAATCGAGTATTTTATTATATAATGTTTGTGTGATGAAGTTATAATAAAAAGGGGGGATATGCATACTCTAGATACTGATATATTACTAGAGACATATTATTTTATGTCTCGGATGTTACTAATAAAGTATATCCTTTGGTCTTCATATATCATATGTTTGAGTAAAACCTTCATAACTTTTCGAAATATCGTAATTGCAATAGTTTACATTTTGATTATGTCCCTTCCAAATTGATTTGAAAATTAGCTATTTTGAAATGTGTTATTTTTTACTACTATTATTCAAGATGGCGCCCATCCTAATCAGCTTCTACCTTGCCATAACAAAGTAAATATATATACGAGTAAATAGAATTACTCATATAATATGTCAAATGTTAAATATATAAATACCAAAAAGATAAATTATTAATTTAAAATCAATTAAAATGTTACTTATCTGACATTTGAAATTATATTTCATCACTGCATTCTTTGTGATCCCCCTTAAACACACACACACCTCTATATTAAAATGTTGCATTAATTATCAAAAAATGTGGCGTTAAAAATGAAATCACGCTGTTTTTGGTCAGCAAACTTTTTACCTGTATACATACAATGTACCTGTGTACCTTAATTAACGGTTGGAACAATAAACATCCGGACAATCAAGGTACAATATACATGTCAAATCGTTATTATTTATAATTACCTGAAACACACAGCATGTTAATTGCGCATATTAAATTTCTTCAGATAAAACTCGCGGCTTAAAAAATAAAAAAAAAAACTTGCACCATTAGCCTTTATCACGTGTAATTATGTACTTCTGACAGTTTGTATAAATTGCTGATGAATTTCATATTATTAATTATTGTCACAATTTCATATATTGAAATTATAATCCATGTGAAATTTTACTACATATTTCAAATAAAAAGTTTTTTAAAGTGAAGACGTGGAGAACGTGCTATAATCAATACAGAGTTATCGAAGTACGATGAATGCCTGGCATGAACGGGACCAGTAGATTCCCGATATTGGGTAACCAGTTAATAAGTCTAAACAGAGTTACCTAACATAATTATGACCGATATAGCTGCATATGACAACTTTAAAAAGAATCATGAACATAACGTTAGCGATGTTAAAACGGTAAAGTTGTCAGTTACTGAAATTACACACATGTAACAATGATGTTACGGAATTAAGACAAAAAATTCAACATTCACTAAGTGATTTCATTGAGGAAGCCGCTGACGTCAAAGGCTCAATACTAGACATGAGATGCAAATCTATGAAAACAACTTGTGTTTAGAGGCATCCCAGAAACGTAAACGAAGGGTGTAATTAGGCAATTCATAAAACAGGAATTGCGTATTACAAACACGTGGATTGAATTCTGAAAGGTGCACAGGTTTACACATGGTTTTATATTTTTATGCCAAGTAAAAACTGGTAAATTTGACAATGTTTGTATTCCGGGTTATACTCCGAAATTAAAAAATCGAACAACAAGATCAAGAGTCAAGTCTGGTGGTTTCCTTCAGAACTGTATTAGAAAAATATATAGTAATATTGAAAATAGTAGTCAACATGTATTCTGGTTCAAAATCTCAGGTGATATCTTTAAACAAGATAGTGATTTATGAGTTGGCAATTTGTATATCCTTCCCGAAAACTCAACGTAAAGTGTGCAAGACGTGTTCAGTGAATTAGAACACGAATATATCACTTTTTCCTGTTCATATAAATATATTTTACTGAATGGCGATTTTAATGCCAGAACTGGTACCTATTTAGACTTTTGTTATATTTACGTAGAGCCACACGATCAATCAGATATTACAGTCTCTAACTGTGCTGAAAATTTACAAAATTTTGGTATTAAACAGTTTAGGACAAAGAAAGGGTAAAAGACTCATATGGTAACTTATTGCTTGAAATGTGTAAAATAACAACACATTTATACTGAATGGTCTTGTAAATAGTGATATTGAAGGCATGTCTACGTGCCGCCAAACAAGTGTAGTTGATTATTTTATTGGACAGTTGACCTGTTAGAATTTGTGTCATATTTAATTTGTTCAAAATTTTTCATCACTTTATTCTGACGTTCATTCCCCATTGTCACTTAACTTATTGTTAGGTGATCCTATTTCTGTTGATGCTGTAAACATGGAAGCTTTTGCTACCGACCCTGAAATTGTTAAAATTAAAAAATGGGATAGTAAAAAACATGAAGCATTTGTAAAACCTATAGGTATTAACTTAGATAAAAAATTCAATTTGTCTGCTCATTTTGCTATTGATGTTACGCAAGATGTTGTTGATGACCATGCAAAACTCTAAGTGATATTATATTATATTCTGCTAAAAAGGTTTTGGTACTTACCAGAAGCCAAAGAATCAAGGTCATACAAAAACTGTTAAAAGTACACCTTGGATCGATAATAGTGCTGGGATCGAACTATTCCGATACGTCCAAGAGAAAGTATGAATATACAAAAAACTCTGCAGATAGAGTTGTAATAAAAACGCAGAACGATGTTATTAGAGACAAATAAATACATCTATGAGAGATTATCGAAAATCAATTCGAAAAAAGATGAACAATCTTAGAAATAGTAAGTCAAAAGGGTAGCGGCAAATTCTGAATAGTGGTAGACAAAATAACAATCCAAAGATACTAATATTAGATATAGTAAATTTATACTATGCTGTATACGATGCATTTCAAGGTGTTACCTCTCATCAGCAGCATTAAAACCGAAACTTTTGGAAGACCAAAAATCAAACTTATTTTAAACAAGAAGTACTCATATAAAAAAAATACCGAAATAGGAAGCCAAATTTCAGCCAAGGAGATATATCTACTCGGGGGGGGGGGGGGGGGGGGTCACTTCCAATATATGATGAGGTAGGGATGAGCCGCTGGAATAGGTACCTTTTTCACGCTTCGTAATATATGATAAGGGTGTGCAATTGAGATGAAAATATGCGATAAGGATAGGAATTACTGATGGGAATATGTGATGAGGTCAATATGTTGCATCTAAATAAAATATCATTCAGTCTGACAGTTTATGTGTATAATCAATCATTGCAGTATAAATCAAACATTGTTTTTCTTGAAAATAAAGAATTTCTGTTCATTATAATCGTTTTGATCCAAATATATGAAAAGGTATACTTTTCGGCATAAATATATGATTAGGTATACTTTTCTGCTAAAAATATGGGATAAGGTATACATTTTTGAGATTTTTAATATATGATATGGGTGGGGGTCCTGGTGAGCTCACCCCTACCAAAAAACATATTGAGTGACCCCCCCCCCTCCCCCCCGAGTATATCTACCATGTGCAATACAAGGAATGAACCCTTAGCATTTCTATTATTTTTTAATTTTGCTAAATACTGGTAATTTCTGTAACAAATCAATGAATAATCATGTCATACAAGTCTGACGACTATGTTGGCGAATACCCTAGGATCCACCATGCAGAGGCATCGTCCCAGGAGTTTTAAAATAACAATCCAAAGATACTACAATTAGATATAGTAAATTTATACTATGGTGTATACGACGCGTTTTTCAAGGAGTTACCTCTCATCAACAGCATTTAAATCGAAACCAGCCAAGGAGATCTACCATGTGCAATACAAGGAATGAACCCTTAGTATTTCTACTATTTTTGAATTTTTCTAAATACTGGTAATTTCTGTAAAAAATCAATGAATAATCATTCCAGACAAGTCTGACGACTGGGTTGGCGAATGCCCTCGGGGAACTAGGATCCAGCATGCAGTGGCATCGTCCCAGGAGTTTCAAAATAACAATCCAAAGATACTAATATTAGATATAGTACATTTATACTATGCTGTAGACGACGCATTTCAAGGAGAAACCTTTCATCAGCAGGATTAAAACGGAAGCATTTGGAAGACAAAAAAAACAAAAAAAAACAAACTTATTTTAAACAAGAAGTACTCATAACCAAAAATACCGAAATAGGAAGCCTAATTTCAGCTAAGGAGATCTACCATGTGTAATGCAAGGAATGAACCCTTAGTATTTCTATTATTTTTAAATTTTTCTAAATACTGGTAATTTCTGTAACAAATCAATGAATAATCATGCCCGACAAGTCTGACGACTGGGTTGGAGAATACCCTCGAGGAACTAGGATCCAACAGAGCCCAAAAACAGAGCCAAAATATTTCTATTGATATTTTTCATCAATTTTTCAAGAATCTTAACTCTATTGAAGAAGAAGAAGAAAATATTGAAATAGTTGAAAGTCATTTTAGAGATACAAATATAAATACAAATTAATTTTTAAATGAAACTATCACAGAGGGTGAAATACTTAGCTAGGTGAATCAAGAATATAAAAAAGTGGAAAAGCCTCAGGCGATGATTTGATAGTGAATGAATATATTAAGAGTACGTGTAATGTGTTAATGCCTATATATGTTAAACTATTCAATGTTATTTTTGACACAGGAATAAACCCCTCATGTTTGATTTCCATGAATTTTCACTACATGATGAAAATGTATACCTGTAAAACATATAAATCCCCCACACCATGAAGAAATGCAGTAATGTTAATATTTCTGTTGAGTTGTTCTCAAACCAGAAAAAGAAAAACAAATGTTTAAACATGTTTATTCTATTTACAAATCAAAATTCATACAAGTACATATAAATCAAATAACAGATAATGATTGCATTAAGATACCAGCCAATTGTATCTAATATCAATATTATATTAATTTTTTCAGTATTTGAATATTTTAGGCACCAGAATGCAAAATATGATGAGTCAACAAAGAATTTACTGGTCTGATGAAGATATTTCCTCCACACAAATAGAACCCCTTGACTACTCAAGTTAACATTTTTGTTAGTATAGAAAGTTTAAATGTTTAGGGAATTATTGAAATATTGAAGATTAAAATTCGCTAGTGTTGAAAAGATCTTCCAAAAGGTTGAAAGGCATTAAATACAATATGCAAATAACTATTCAAAGATCAATATACAGTTTATTAACAAATACAATGTACACTTTGAAGACGGATGATCCAAATAACAGTACATAGTTTTATTGCTGATTTTGCATGAAGTTTTTCTCTTTTCAGAACTTTCGAACCGACTAAACCATGTGCAGTCATTTTTAGAAATATAATTAACATCAGGAGACAAAATTTGTGTTAAATAATAATAAGTAGGTATGGCATTATAACTTGTTTTGCAAATATAAAATTCTCTTCTTATTTGGTATGTCATGGTTTACATTGATTGGTTTTTTAGTAAAAGGATGTTTACCTGTTTTTTGTGTTCTTTTTTGCAATACATGTACATGTATGATGCTCATCTTCAACAATATATTCATTGATAATTGACATTGGTTAAGTTTATGTTAATATTGTTGAATTAAATTTCAAAATTTACAGTTAAATAAATAAAGTAGAAAGATGAAATAACATATGTTATAATGAGTTTGGTAAGGTCATAACTCCTGTCATAACTTCTGTCATAACTCCTGGAAATATATATAATGCTAGTATCCTTTACTCACTTTGAGATGTATTTTGATGAGTAAGGCAGAATATGCAAAAATATGACAAATATCAGGAAGACTCCTTACCATGTGGCGAGCCCTACGTGGCTGTGACAAAGTAACATGAGTATAAATCAGTGGCCACAACTTTACTGTACATCATTAAATCTTTACACAAGGTGGAGAAACTAAAAATATTAAGTAGACGATAAATACCATTGGCATTATATTCCTTACTAAGGATGCAGTTGTGTAAAACTAGTTTGTTTACCATACCTTTTCCCTGCTTATGAGCAAGGCTAAATATAAGAATAGAAATGAATACACATTAATAATCAACCAGAAATGTAACTAATCTATTAGAAAAATATATCATCATTACCATAAAGTACAAACAAAAAGAGGTGTGAACAATGATTTCTCTACATTTCTAATAAAAATCAAGCTCAGTACCTCTATGACCCATCTGATCTCAACTTCAGCTTTAATTACTTTGATTGACAGGTCTTGAGATAGCGTGTTCGTCTCGAGTGCAAAAGGTTGTGAGTTCAATCGCCGGCCAGATCAACTAAAAGCATGCTAAAAATCCGGCTCAGTGTGTTGGTCTATAACAAAGCGGGTTTATATCCATATCATATCAACATTTTTTTGCCCTAATATGCATTTAATAATTGTAAGTAGACATTAAACAATAATTCATCCATCAATCAGTTGAAAAAAACTACATACATTAATATTTTTGTTATCAGTTACATCTTTTGTATGAAAGAAATTGACCCATTTCAAATTCAACATTATTATGTTCCCTGGTGTATACTAAGATTCATGAATGTATTTCATCTTAACTCTAAAATTGCTGTTTATTTACTTGTGCTTCATCATGAGATCACTTGTTGATTTCGAGCACTGCTGATGAGTCAACGAAATGGCCATACAATGCTTCAAATTTATTTCGGTATTTTGTGATACATTTTATTCCAAGGGTGTTTTGACATAATTTAATATCAGACATTGACCTATTCTACTATTTTGCAATCCAGATTTTTTAATTATAGTGTCTGTATGCATGTATATAACAACATAATAAGAATACTTCCAGTATATGATTTTGTCATTTTTCCAATTTGACAGAACAATCTTCATCTAACAGAACACGGTTTGTAGATAGAACCGTACTGTATGTTCATTTTCCATCACACTTAACAGGGGTTTACATGTTTGTGTAATTAAAAAATCAAGGGAAGTAATTAATTTTAAATTCAAATGTAGCCATTTCAACAGAAACAAGTGTGACGGGTATTGTTATTAAATAAAAACTAGAGGCTCTCAAGAGCTGTATCGCTCAACTGGGGCAGTCATCTTGGTTGACAGTCCAGGTCAATTGACACATTTCTAAAAGAGAACCACCTATGATCATTTCTGCTAAGTCTTGTTCCAACTGGCTAAGTGGTTTCAGACAGAAGCCATCTTGGTTAACAATCCGGGTGATAGACACATTTCTGAAGGGCCAATGCTGCCAAGTTTAGTTCCAATTGGCTCAGTAATTTCAGACAAGAAGATTTTTGAGTGAATTTCCCATAAGGTCCTATGTTAAACTAAATTTGGCTCTGAAAGAGGACCTCCTAAAGTCCATTGCTGCCGAGTCTGCTTCCAATATGTCAAGTGGTTTCAGAGAAGAAAATGTTTCAATGAATTTCCTAGAGAGCCCTATGTTAAACTAAGTTCAGCTATGGCGGCCATCTTGGTTGACAGCCCGGATCATCGGACATATTTCTGAAAGAGGACCATCCAAGGACCATTGCTGCCAACATGGCCAAGTCTGGTTCCAATTGGTGAAGTTGTTTCAGACAAGAAGATTTTTCAATGAATTTTCCCATAGGGCCCTATGTTAAATTAAGTTCAGCTGTGGCGGCAATCCTGGTTAACAGTCCTGGTCATCGGACATTTTTCTGAAAAAGAAACTCTTAAGAACCATTACTGCCAACTTTGACCTTGTAGTATCATAGAAGAAGATTTTTGAAATTCATCCCCCTTTTTTTCTATTTTAGTGACAGCAGCAATGTCGGTTGGAAGTCGGGGATGACTGACATATTTTTGGAACGGGGTCACCCAAAGGCCATTTAGATGTTTCAGAGGAGAAAATCTTTCAAGGAAAGTTTACGCTGGATACAGTCTTTAAAAATTCCTATAAGGGATCAATCAATGATTTTGTTCATGTTGACTTATTCGTAGATCTTACATTGTTGAACATTTTTTCTGTTTACAGTTTGTCTTTATCTATAATAATATTCAAGATAATAACAATTAAGGGGCAATAACCCAACAAAAGGGTTGACCGGTTTGTCTGAAAATTTCATGACAGGTAGATCTGGACCTGATGAACAATTGTACCGGATGTAACTTTAATTTTGCTCTAAATGCCTTAGTTTTTGAGATTTAAGACAACAACAAACTGATATACTGTATAATTACTCTGTAAAAAATATGTATTAATGGTCATGATGGAGAGATATACACTATATTTTGTTCCTAAACTTTTCACACAAAATTCTTATACATTATATGTTCATTTTGAAAAAAATATCAAACATTAATAAGTTTCGTACAGGTGAAATAAAGCTTTACCTGAATATTAGTTACAACATATATCAATGTGATAAAAAAATGATTTGTTAACTGTTTTCTGTAAGATTTATTTGATAACAATCATAACCTTGTCTAATATCTTAACAAAAATCAGTTCCAGACTTAATTTAAACTACCAGTAACAAGATTGTGATGCTTAGATTTTTGCTTCTTTTTTTCTCAGTATATCTTGTCAAAAATTCAATTTTTGACGAGGTCTACTGTTATGTGTACAGTGAAAGTGCAGATACAATATCATTTATAAAACACATTTACTGTATCTTTTGTCCATAGTTAAATTAAACGTTGTGTTTGAGTATAGTATATGGTGAAAAAATATTCAGTATTGTACATAAGAGGGATTGGATAGGATATCATGAAACTATAAAAAGAGGAGTGGAGGAAAGCAGTGAGATAAGGAAGAGAGGGGATTGGGAGGAAGAAATAACGAAAGTATGTGGAAGGTTGTATCTGATAGTTTTAACTTCATACTATGATGGTGTGATCTTAGCTTGTCTCTCAATGATTCATACATACATGTTAGACATTAAAATTCATGCAATTTCTGTTGTCTACCAAAATATGAGAGAAAAGAGCTTAAGAAAGGGAGGGGGGTACCCCTCTGTTGAATTCCTCACATATGTAATTTAACGTTTACATGGATGGGTTTTTGAAATTATGAAGGATAATTTGCCAGACAGAAATTGGTCAATAAGAAGATTTTAAAGTAGTGTTTTGCACATTTTTAGATTTTGTTTTATGATAGATTGTCATCATCTACAGTATGTTAATAATAGTTTGTTTAGTTGGGGTTTTACGCCGTTTTCAGCACATTTGGCTATTTCGCGGTGGCCAGTTTTTATTGGTGGAGGAAGTCGGAGTACCCGGAGAGAACCACCGACCTTCGGTAGGAAAATTGGCAATCCTTTTTCAATTAAGATCGGAGTCGAACACACCCCGCCACAGGTGAGATTCGAATTCACAACCTCAGCGTTGACAGGCTAGTGATCATTAGTAGTCATGACGAACTACCTAGATCACTCGGCCACCGAGGTCCCCCTGTTAATAATAGAACTGTCACAGTATTATTATAACAATGACAAACAAAAAATTAATTAAATATCACAAGAATAAATAAAATATCAAAACAATTATACAGATAATAAATTGGTAAGAAATAGTCTTTACTTTAAATTGCACTATTCTTTCGTCGTAAACTTTAAACACAAATTCTAACTATGACCTTAAAACCTTTATTTCCAAAAATCTCAAATATTCATTAAATATATTCATGTAGGCCAACTATACTCAAATGAATTAAGTTAACTGAAAAAACATTCAATTCAAATGTGGGTTACAAAATATTGTATACATGTCTACAACCATGAAAACTTTATTGTAAAATAAGAAAGTATTTGTTTTTACTATATTAATTTTCTTTTGATGACAATCATATCCTTCACCTAATTAATAGAACAAAATAAGTTCAAGTAATTACTAATAACTTAAAATAACAAGATTCTGATCAATAATTTAAAGCTAACGTCCACTTATAAAGGAGATTTAATATATAATTTCAATTTTGATATCATATTTATCTAAACAAATTAATGAAACCTACTAATGTGATAATTATATATAACATAAACAAAAGTTTCATACAATATAAAAAGCCATCCATATAGGGACACTTTTGAAAAAATTCATTATTTTATGGGTTAGACAAGATATTGGAAGACTGGAGAGATGAGAGAAAAGAGACACAATTATGCATAAAAATATATTTGATAGTGTTAACTTTAATAAGATATGATGAAAAGTATCTTACCATAACTATTGAAATGGTGATCCGCCTTTACATCTTTTAAATTGAAATTATAAATTTATGTAATTAATAGAATTTAAAAGATTTGATAATTAACATAACTTAGTAGTCTAATTGTCTATCTTAGAAATGACTCTCAAATTTAAAGAAGAGAGAATAGGGAAGTGGAAGGGAGTAAGGTATCTCTCTCTCTGACTTCCTTGCATATTACTGTTTCATGAATAGGTTTTTTGTCCCAGATTTACATCGGGAATGATATCATTCTATAAACTGATCAATATGACGCTTCGTAAAGGTAAGTTAAATGATTATACACACAAATTGGTCAATTTTCCCATTGGAATTTGTTTTGCATTGTCTAAGCTAAATGGATAATTTGTTTGACATTTGTTAGACATCCATTCGATATTTTACATTTTCGAAATTGGTTACTTGCATTTTTTGGCACACATTCGTTTGGCACACATTACTTTTAATTATGTAGCAAACACGCTGGCCTCTTTAGAAGTATCATCTAGCGTAGCAATATTCCGATTGACAATAATTTTAGTGTTTAGAAGTAAAATTTGTACCTGGGAAATATATTTAATTCTTTTTTGGTTTTGTTACTGAGATTGATTCGCAGATGCAAAACGCATTTAAACCCAAAATGGAACACTGTGGCTTTAAATTAAAACACCAAATTAATTTTTAGTTTCTTTGGATTTTTGCGAGCGAGCGAAATTTTAATTATTTTTTTTTCTTGGGTACTACTTTTTTCGGGCGAGGATCAAATTTACGTGTGGTACACATTTTTTTCGTGCATCAAAAATGGTATCTTACCAACATTCTTTGCTTTAAAACCATAAAAATCTAGACTGGTACCCACCATTGATATGCAATGTTATCGTTCTCCAAAAATCATACATGTTTAGGCGGCCATTTGTATTTATTTTATCAAGGTACAGGGACATTATGTCGTCATTATGCGAAGATTAAATTTAAACAAACAAATCACAAAATGATCGTGAAATAAACAACTTATTTTCTGTATTTCAGTCTCCAGCAGTATGAGATATACGGTGTTTGTGTGCATTTTATTGGTTTGTCTTTCTGGTAAGTCAGCTTAAAATGGTTTGCTATGTGTTTGATCTGAAATAATAAAATGTTTCGGAGTTTAATGTGCCGTCCATTTTGCTGAACTAGTATATATTATTGTTTAGGGGCCAGCAAAAGCCCGCCTCCGTATGCGGGATTTTCTCGCTGCGATGAAGGTCCATTGGTAGCCTTGAGCTGTTTTCTGCTCTTTAAGTCGGGTTTGACACATTCCCCGTTTCCATTCTCTATTCTAAAAGAAAAATCCAGTGCAAAGGAATGATATACTTTGTTACTTTTATATCTCAATTCCAGTAATTAATTCACGATATATTATGATTTTTATAAATTATTTACTTAATAGCAAAAATATTGCGTGAATTAATAAATACGTATAAATAAGGTGACAATTTTGTTGTTTAAGAATAAATAAATACATAAAATTCAAAAATTTATTGTCATGCAAGTCAATTGACTTGTGACAAAAACATGTATACGATTACAAAACAAGTGAAATATATAACAAGTTTAATAATACAAAGGTTCAAAGGTCTTCTGTCCTCAGTTCTGATGACTTTCTAAATGAACTAAGATGTCACAGTCACATTTCTGTTGTAAAATGCACATAGTGAATTAACATTCATTAAGAACGCTCGTGACAAATATAAATATATATATATATATATATATATATATATATATATATGATTAAATATGATTTTGTATGAGTTTATCGATGTGTAAACTCGGCGACTCAGTCACAAACTAAATAAAGTCCAGGTCAGAAACTTAGGTCAAAGTTGAGAACCCCATGTCCTATGGTAAAGATCATGTCCGCTCTATAACTTGAGAATGGTTTGAAGATATCTAGTTTTCGTGTAACGATCTCGCAATTTTTATTTCATGTGTGTTTCTGTTAAAAGGTCATCATTTGTCTCGTTTCGTGAAAATTAATAAACGTGCAAGTGATATTTTTTTTAAATTTTCGCTCATTCGCTTTTGTTTCCCGTTCGCTTCTGTCTATATCCGCCTTACAACCGACATCTAACGAGTCTTTTGAAGTTGTTTTATTTTATTTTGATATATTTTATTTCGAGCACACTGGAGGGGAAGGGGTCACACAGGGTATGATTTTCTCAATTCCCTTTTTATATAAAAAAACTGACATTTTCCCCAATTCCATAAATTTTTTGCTCAATTTTCCAAATGCTCTAAATTATTTTATTTAATCCCCCTCCCAAAAAACCACTCTTTTTTCCCAATTTCCAAGAGCGTGTCACCCCACTGAATTAAGTTAATTCAGTAATTTATCACACATTGCAAGGACGCCAAATGAGATAAATATAGACCCACCATTATTTTCAAGCTATCCAAAAATGAATATACCAAATTTACCACCTTTTCTAAATGAATTTTAAACAGCAGCGATATTCTTAAGTTATACATGTCATGCATGTTATATGTAAAAGCAATAACTCAAGTAATATCAAAGTACATGTAAAACCAAGTGTAATATATATAGCGTATGGCATAACAATAGAAGCAATCTAATTAAAAACCGATCTCTCATCGCTGCCGTTTTCTGATATGTCGCGTGGGAGATCTAACGAAACCCGCTTTGAGGTCACATGTGAGTAACCTCGTAGGTGTGTCCTGTTCGACCAATGAAATTGCGGCTTAGGCGATCTTGTAAGTTGGTCGTGTGGTAACATGGGTAAAGGGATGTAACTCATTTTATTAACGAAGAAATCGTCAGTCCCCAGAATTCATAAACTTTTTTGATTGGCTTATTGATAGGAAGTCAACTCATTTGCATATCATTATAAATTCATAAGTTCCAGTTCACTCACATGTGACCTCAAAGCGGGTTTCGTTAGATCTCCCACGCGACATATCAGAAAACGGGAGGGATGAGAGATCGGTTTTTAATTAGATTGCAATAGAAGTATAGAAACTTTTAATTTCAGGTCTACTTATCGAAGAGACGGAATGTAGAATAAAATTATGCAAATGGGGAGGTTGTCCTCTAAAAAGTGCGTGCAATTTCTGCTTCGACAGACTGAAAGGGGGTTGCACAGGAGGAAAATGCGTGAAAAGGAAGAAGAGTTCGCTTCTCAAATTAAAATGTGTTTGTGACTGCCCATAATGGTAAATATTTGTATTTATTTAATTTATTTGCCGTGGATTGTAGAAGTGGAGTGTCATTTGAATTTGAATCTAACTTTTATTCCAACTGGCTAGTTAAATTAATAGTGACGCTTCTGGGCTTTTTACCGATAAGATTTCTGAAAAAGACTTGGAAGAGTCGTTGAATAAAAATATATTAGATTGAATTGGCTTGGATGAAATATTTTATCTTATTGTTGTACTCGTTTCAGATGCAAAAAGAAAAGGTGTATTGACAAGGAAAAGAAAAACATATACACATATAGAAAAAGTAAATTGAAAAGATGTAAATTTATAATTAGAAAAAAATAAATTCATTACTGCATCATCCGTCTTCTTACTGATAAAAAAAATCTGTGTGTTATGCTCGGGGGGGGGGGGGGGGGGGGGGGTGCGTCGGTGAACATGAAACCCCTACCCTAAATTATCCACGTTATATTGAATTTGTCACCCGAAAATATCCAGGAAAGCTAAATTTACATACCCGAAATTATCCAGATATAATAAAGGCAGTTATCATGATGAGACATATTTATACATTTAACATTTGGATTTATATATTGAAACATTTGTTATGATATCAAAGAAAAAATGGATAGAACTGAATTGTCCTCAGTGCTTTATAAAAATCTGCATAAATTTTTAAAATCCTGACCGGAATTCTCCAGAGTGCCAAAAAATCCCTACCCGAAATCTCCGCCGGTTTTGTAAAATCTTGACCCGTATCTAAATATCATTGAGTAACGCTAGTCTGGTTTCAATTTTCGATTCAGAGGTATATTAAACAAAGCCATTAAAAAGACTTTTGATGCGTTTTGCTGAATTTGTTTTCCAGTGCCACAGTTAAGATCCCCGGCATAATAATAATAAAAAAAAATTCACAAACATTTCGCTTCAACTGCAACATGGTTTGCTCTTTTATGTATCTCAAGTAATGGCAGCCGAATTGGTTAAAGGTCCGGGCCTCATGACAAATTAAATGAGGGGAGGGGGTGGGCATGTAAGGACCATTTTAACAAATTAAGTCTTTATCGCTCATTGGCAGATTTTGTCAGATTTTCCGTTTTGTTAGTATTGGTCGTTTTTTTAGTATTGGTGACCACATTGTCTGGACAACAGATACGATTTTGAAAGGGACATATATACTTCATAACCATTTTCAACAGTAACAAACTTTGACGGTTGAGTTCTCACAAAACATGTTTAACACCGCCACACTTTTGCGCCTGTCCCAAGTCCGGAACATGTGGCCTTTGTTAGTCTTGTGTGTTTTTTTTTAAATTTTTTGTTCCTTTTTATGTTTTGGAGTGTGCCGTCCAGTTTGCTGAACTAGTATACATTATTTTTTAGGGGCAATCTGAAGTCCGTCTCCGGGTGTGGGATTTGCTCAATGCGTTAAATACCCATTGGTAGCCTTGAGTTGGTTTCTGCTCTTTGGTCGGGTTGTTGTCTCTTTGACACATTCCACGTTCTATTTTGACCTCAAGCAGCCAAATCTTTATTGTTTAATCTTGACTGTCCCGAGTTTCACAATTCTTTGAAAATCCAAACAGAATCAAGGTAACAAAACCAAAATAAGATATATGTTGCCTTGTATAGTAGTCAAAACTGTTTTAGACAAATTAATAAAGTTATGATGAATTATATAATGTTCAACTTCACATTTGCCGAACTAACCAAAACTTGCCTTGAGCGAGACATGTCTTGATTTGATCTTAGCTACATATATTTGAAATTATGCTGATGCATAACATAAAAAAAAGAAAAAGAAGAAGCAGAAAGTTTGTTTACATCGAAATAGGGGTTGCTAGTATTTGGTCGCATTTGCTCAAATAATGTTCAGAGAAGATTGAAAGATTTGTTATTTTTACTATTTTTTTTTTTTTTTTTGGAATTTTTTGATAAAATTTTTCATTATCACAAATTTTAGATTCAGAGGTATATTAAACAAAGCCATTAAGTGACACACCTATTTTTTCCGTAGTATAAACACCAGAAATTCCACAGCGATAATCAACCAATAGGCAGATATCCCTAATGACTGCTATACATACCATATTGTTGAGTTACCACGATACTAAGCCTTTCGAAATAAAAAACGCACTCCAAATATACATTAACAAGACTGAGTATCCTCTAACAAAGGCTCCTGACTTGGGTTAAACTAATGATTGCTCGTTGTTAAATGACAGTTAACTTATGATGTTGAGCCCCCAATCAAACGAAAAGGCTTTGGAGCTTAGAGCTTACTAATGCCCCCACTCAAAGACATTTTAAACAGGTCCAAAATTTAAGATCAATAACAGGAAGTAAATGTGCAACATGTACAAAATCGTACAAATGTTATATATCTGTATTTCGTATGGTCGTTTAGTTTTGTGTGAGGATTGAATGGGAGTTGCGTCCCTTTACTGTTGTAACTGTGTATGTGACGTAATCTTTGTCTGGATAAAATTTAAAATGGAAGCGGGTGTGTTTTTGTGTATCCGCCCATAAATCTGAACAATCGGTGCCAGCTTTTTCCCCTAGTCCGTAACACAAATCATCATGGTCATATTTCATGCCAACTATGAATTAGCTTTGGCCTATAGTTGCTGTGAATTTTGCGACAACAATACATTATTCCTATATTCTATACCAGCTATAGATGTCATAAATGTAAGCGGTTATCGTTGAAAGGAAGCATATTTGCCCCAGAAACAAAATCGGCACCCATCTTATAATTTAACTCATCGTGGTCACGTTTCACACCAGCTAAGAATGACCTTCTTGAGAGTGTGGCTCTCATAGATGTCTAAAGGACATATGTAAAAATGTAAGGCGACATCGTCCAAGAGAAAGTAGATGTGCCTCGGGTACAAAATAGGTACCTACTTTACCACCTATCATGGTCATGCTTCAAAACAACTATGATTGAATTGTGGCCTAAAGTTGGTGAGAATTTAGCGACCAAAATTATTGTAGTCCATCTGTTGAAGAATCGTAAAACAGGAAGTGGGGGCCTCGGTGGCCGCCGAGTGGTGTAGGTAGTTCGTCATGACTACTAATGATCACTAACCTCTCAACACTGGGGTCTCATCTGTGATTGGGTGTGTTCGACTCCAATCTAAATGACAAGGATTGCCAATTTTCCTACCGAAGGTCGGTGGATCTCTCCGGGTACTCCGCCTTCCTCCACCAATAAAAAGTGGCCGCCGCGAAATAGCCAAATGTGCCTAAAACGGCGTAAAACTCCAACTAAACTAAACAATAAAACAGGAAGTAGATATGCCACAGGTACAAATCGGTACCCATCTTAATTACCGCTCATCATGTTCATGCTTTACACCAACTGTCTTATGAATTAGCTGCGGACTATGTTTGCTGAGAATTGTGTGAACAAACATTTTCATAGTCCGTATGGTGAAAAATGAAAGTCGGCTTCCTTGAACAGGAGGCAGATGTGCCACAGATACAAAATCTGCACCCACCTCAAACTTTATCCGGGCAATGCGCCGCACTAATTGTTTATTAGTGGTGCATGTAGTTTCTGAAAATATCCTAAAAGTTCGAACTAATTTGTGATATCGGTATCCCTTTTGCCAGGTTTTCTCGGGGAGAGGTCGATAATAACCTTTATCAAAAGCGCTAGAAATATCCCATATTCATGGCTTTTCTCCATAACAATCTACCATTGCCATGATTGCAATATAAATTAGATTAGCAGTGATTGAGTGGTGCAATTTAATTTGAAATTGTCATAATCATTGCTTTTAGTGGTCACGTGGGATGAAATTGAAATTTCAGGCAGGTATGGATCTTTATTTTCATTCACCTGATTATGTGAAGGAATGAAACATGATCTGGAGATTGGTATTCAATGTCCTGTTTAAGTGTTTAAGTTATGTCTTAAAATACATTCCCGGTTTATTCTCCGAACGTCTACTCGCAAAACAGGCATCTTATTGGGTAGAGGGGATTAAGGGGCCTTCATAGGGGACTGATGTATTTTTACCTGTACACATATCACGGGGGGGGGGGGGGGGGGTACTTCCTATATTTTTAGTGGTACGAGTGTGCCGCAAAACAGGGTCGCTTTATCATGCCCTGCTGGTTAGAACAGGGTCCCCTTTTTATGTCCTGCTGGTTATAACAGGGTCGCTGTTTCATGCCCTGCTGGTGAGAACAGGGTCTTTTTTTAAACAAAGTATTTGTCTAGAACAGGATCTCCTATTTAACTGTTTAAGATACAGTATAGAACCCGGATCTAGAAAAGCATCTATTTTATAAGGTCTAGAACAGGATCATTCCCGGTGCATATTTTAACAACTGTCATCTTTAACAGTTGGTAAACTATCGTATTTCTATTCTGTTTTAACTTGTCCCAGGGACATTCTATACTAACGTGTCTAGAACAAGGTATACATTTTCTGAGCGTGTCTAGAACAGGATATGTTTTTCAATATTTCTGTTTAGAACAGGGTATGTTTTTTAATGTTGTCTGGTTAGAACAGGGTATGATTTTGCAAGTGCTGTCGGCACAGTTATACCCCGAAGGATAGTCAGTAACCCCCCCCCCCCCCCCCCAACACATATAGCTATAATTACAGTTAAATGAGCAAATACATACCCTTTAAAAGGCCCCTTAACCCCCCTTTCTAATTATATGTTTATTTTGCGTGTGTTCAGGGACACACCACATTCCTAGTCATTCAATCTGTCTATTGCTGATGACCACTATCTGAAATTTTTCTTTCTGTCATGAAGGTAGCCATCCTGCGATTAACAGATACGTCTGCCCAAGACTGATCGTTCGAATATGATTGTTTTAACCTGAAGATATCTGAATAAAAGTAATTTTAAAACGCAAAACATTAGTCTTACGATTTTTGATCGCACGATATTTTGTTAAACGCTAGCTAGGACCCATTCAAAATCATATTTGCGGTTAAAAATAATATATAACCTTTAAAAACAATGGTATTTGTTTTATGTTTTCTTGGACGACTTCTCATCGTTGATTACAAATAACCAACAAAATATTTTCTTAAAATTCTGGAAATTATTGTTTCAAAATTAATAAACTAAATAAAAAAAATAATTCCAGGAACTGAGGTGTCCAAGCAGTTATAGAGTATTAGAGCTTTTTTCTTTATTCTTTTCATTTGGTATTTTTTTAGTCAGTATTTCTCAAATTCTGTATCCATTCTTATATATCATTTTTTATATGGTAGGAAAGTATGATTTTATGCCACTGTCCTATATACAATAATTTATTATGTAATCTATAAACCCTAACCGCAACTTCGTTGAATTGTGTAGGGATAGGATACATTATTTGGAGAAAATGACTGTCATGACTGTAGCATTCCGTATTTTAGTTCATTTGTTCCTTTTGTTATAGTCTACGGGAAAACGTTCCAAGGTTACTACCGATGTTGACGACAAAGGCCCACTAAATGAGAAAATACGTACTGGATGACTACGTTATAAAACTTCAGAAATATGTACAGTTTGCTGTTGATAAACAGCTTGAGGCTTTCATTTTAAACATTTTGACTTATGTATATGTTCACTAATGGATGAAAAAGAAAAGAAAAGACTTAATTTAATAATAGTAAGACAGGTTTCACCTATAATGTACAAGAGAAAAGGGTTTTCTCCTCGGGAAATAACCGTTCTACACAAGTAACCGGCCGTAACCAAGTAAGTTCAAAATGTCAACGGCGATCACATGTATGGAAAGAACTCAGTCAATGTATAATTAAATGCCATCTATTATTAATTAGATTGTGCATCCATACATAATTGCATTTTTATGTCATTGTCAGTGAAATAAGAAACCGATAATTTGTTACTTCAGTAGATAAAAATGGAACACATGTAATAAAATAATAAGATATCTCTTTTCATAATTACCGTATTTACATGTGAAAACTTGAACAATTTCTTTGAAAAAATATTTATTCGTAACATGTTTGTTGATTACCTCTCCGGCGTCAACCGTACACCGAGATTTTTTCTGTACTGAACTTCTTATTGTGACATTTAGATTAAGAACTACAATAAAAGGACGTTTCTTTTTCTAAACGCTTGTCCCGTGTTTGTGGAGATTTTCGTCGAGGACTTATCTACCGTACTTCAAATTATACTAACCTATTTGAAATTATAAACGACCGATCTGCTATTTCACTTCTTTAAGGTTTTCTCAGGCCCAATTTAAAGCAGGGATCTTCAAATCAAATAAGTCGGTACATGTGCTTCAAATGAAATCAGTCGATACGAAGAAACCAGCTTTTGGGCGTCTTTAGCTCAATGCGCCCAATTCACAACGGTTACGGCTGTTTGGGCTTATCCGATTTTCCAGCTGCCTCGGGTGAAAAAAATTGTAGAGTTAACGTTTTGGATGGATGGATGGATGAATTATTGTTTAACTTCCAGTAACAACCAGGTGAATATCAGGACGAGAACAAGTTGATATGATAATGAATATCATCCCTGCTTTGTACTAGACCGACACGCTAAGTCGGATTTTTAATGTGCTAGCTCACGAGGTAACTGTCCGCAGGACACATTATACTGACTCCGAGCCGACCAGTCTTTGCTCTTACTCCTAGATGCCGGGTGCTCGGTGGAGAAGCAGCAAATACCAATTTTAATGTTTTTGGTTTGACCCGGCCGGGGATCGAACCCGCGACCTTCCGCACTCGGGGGCGAGCACGCTACCACGAGACCACCGAGTCGGTCCGTTTTGGATGGCATTGGGACTGTAATTGTCATGTTTGATAAATCTAAACCGCCGGTGTGTCGACTAGATACATTGTATTTAGTTAAATTTAGTTTAGTTTTCCGGTGATAAAATATAAAGTTCCTTGATGATCTTTTGCCCTTTATCACGTGTGTCATGTAAAACAAATAATATTACCGGATTTCAAAAAAAAATAAACTTAATTATCATAAAAACAAAATCTTGTAAAGTTTAAGGAAAACACCATATTCTTTTGAATTGTTAAGATAACTTAAGGTTGATACGGATGTAAGATGGTTAATTTGTTATAACTGTAAATCGCAAAAAAAGGGATGTACATGTTATAACGCAGTCGCCGGAGTCAGGTGATCAACCTAATTTCATCTATTTCTAACGGTAAGGTGTATACTCTTTTTTTTTTGTTTTGTATTGCAATCGTAATTTGTATTTATAATTTTTTTTATATTACCACGGAGTAGATACATATGTACTTCTGTCGGTGGACTCCAAGTCATCGAGGACATACCAACGGTCCAATTGCTAGCCCAAAATTTATACTTAAATTTACTGTTTCAAAATTTTCTGAAAACTAAGGAGTATCTCCCTTGTGCACAGCTCTGTCCTTAGATGTTCATGACTTTACCCTTTGGTTATATTTTGACATATTTTCATATATCATGATGATCAGAAATAACGTAAATACAAATAATATTAAAATGAAAATAAAAATAAATGATGTAAAATTAAAGAGAAAAAATACAAACATAACACACAAAAATAAATAATCAAAAGAAAAAAAGCCAGACAATAATTATGGATCAGAATTTTCTACATGCATGTGTGCTACTTTGTACTTTTCTCTCCATTACAGGGTAGTGGAACATGGGGTGCACTCTAGTTGGCTATATTTGCTTGGTCTGTTTGTCAGGTAAGGTATCATTTATACTCGGTTAGGGAGCATCCGTTTGATTTGTTATGGGGGGGATGTTGGGCTAGGATCAAATTTGAAATAAAAAGTCAGGGCCAGGATTTTGGCAAAATAAAAAGATATGGTTTGTATATCCGGTAAGGTATCATTTATACTTGGTTTAGGGAGCATCCATTTGATTTTTATAAGACATGGTCACTATAGGTTTGATAAAAATGGAGGACCTGTTTTAAGCAGGAAATTTTTGGGTTTAAGTGAAAATATAAAAAAAATCCAGGACCAAAATTTCGACGACAAAAATAGTGGATTTTCCATAGTGAAAATCGAAAAAAAAAAAAAACGAATAATGTCACTGTTTGTATTTTGGTCTAAGTTTTTGAGCCTAGATTGTTTTAAAATTATTTCCATGTCTCCCTAAAAAATCGTACATTTGTTCCCTACCCCTAGCAGAGCTAATTTGCATTTCAGCTTTGTTGATACAAGATGTAGAATCAGTAAAAAATGTGTGTACTTGGGGAGGTTGTCCATCAAAAAAGTTGTGTAACTTGTGTTGTAACCGACTGAATAAAGGATGCACCGCAGCAGCATGTGTACACAGAGCGAAATCGTCCGTCCATAAACTCAAGTGTGAATGTGATTGTCCATGAGAAGGTAAATATGATTATATAAGACTTTAAAGCTATTTTTCTCATTTTTATGTAAAATAGAGAAAAAAAGAATATGTAATAAAATTATAGGTAAAATTACCCACCGCTAAAATCGATAATGATACACCGTTTGATTAGGTCAACGTTTTTGGTTATGATTTTTGGCTTTTAATAGTCTAGACCTTGTAAATGGACGAATTTCAAACCTGCACTCCGTGTACATCAACCTTGTTTTATTTACCATGAAACTAGTTCTCGCCACGATATGACCATTTGCGTCGAAGTGGCGTAAAGCAACAATCATTCAAGCAATCAATCAATCCATGTACATCAAACTGTTATACAATATATATATTACCATTGAGTTGATACCTATGCTGACATTAAGAAATAGTAGAAGAAAGAACAAAAAGAACAAAAATACATGGCTCTGCCCTTATTTGATTTTAGCTTTATCCATATGGTTGTTTTTGGCAATTGAATTTGCTCCTCAGTATTTAGTGTTATCATTTCAGCTTTCGACATTTTAAACTTTGAGCACAACTGACGAGTCGTAAATGGACAAAATGTGCACATCTTGTGCATCAAAATTTCTTTCATAGAATCTATTGTGATGGTTGTCCAATTTTGTAATAATGTACCCAAGGAATGAGCAAAAAGTCCGGGCAAAAAGTATTGTACAGGACGCAAGACATTTTAGCGGGTTTTCTAAAGGTGTAAATGGACATAAGTGGAAATTTTAGCGGAAGAAAAAATGTTTACCGGTATAAATTCAATAGACATTTAACCGAAACTTTTTACATGTAACTTTTATTTATTGGTTTTATTTATTTGGCAAATACTTCATGTGAGTTGCCCCAGAACACATAGTTTGATGAAGAACACAAGAAATGTTCAGCATCAGTGACATTAATAGAGACAATTATGTCTTCAGTAGATTGATTGATTGATTGAATAGAGTTTAACGCCGTGTGGGCGACATTTAAGCCATAACACGGCGAGATCTGATTAAATTAAGTTTGCTTAAAACAAATATATATAAAACAAACAGAATATTTACAGATAATACGTTATGAAATAATAAAACATTAAAACAAATATGAGAAAAACTTCCCATATATATATCACAGACGAACTTTGCAAAACTATATCACAGATACGCTATTTAATATCATAACAAAAGTCTAAATCATATAAACAAATTTAAAATTATAGATCAGGACTCTTCAGTAGATCCAAATACCAAAATTATAAACAAATTAAATAGCATGCTACGCAAGATACAACTTAGTTTCCCAAAACACAGTTCTAATTGTATCACTGACAGTGAGTTTTAAAATATAACTTTCATGGAATTTATTTATTTATTTTTATTTACTAGCAAATTTACCAGTTTCACCACCATGTATATATATTTAATTTTTTTAATCTTTTTATTTTTTTACAGAACTTTAGAGTGAGGATTGGGTATTGGAAAAAAGAAACAAATTAAATTATTACCATACTTGTCATTTTTTGGATGTATTTGTTTATAAAAATTATCTCTTAAAATGTTCTTTGATTCTGTTAGTATCACATACACACTTTGGCTAGAACCATAGGACATTGCCGAAATAGGATACACTAGAGCCTTATGTTACTACCAGAGAATGCCACGTTGTTGTACATTTTGTGCTTCATTGCCTTGGGTTAAGTTTCATGGCCAAGTTTAGTGTAACATGATAAGGAGATAATCTGGGACCTGATATTGTATTACCGGAAGTAGATATTTTGACATACATTTCTTTATTCATTGGCTTAGGTTACATTTCAGTTCTAAGGTACTCTCGTATGAGAACTATAGTTTCATGTAGCTTGGTATGGAATTACATCTGGGGGTCTCCCGCATTCAGTCCAAAGTACATGTAGGTCATTCCATAAACCCAGATTCATTCTGTTGTGTATTCAAACCTTCATTTGGTATTTCATACTAGAAAAACTCAATAATTGTGAGGAAATGAAATACAACAGCCATGAAGAATTTTTCCAGGTAGCAAGGTTAAGTGATGCATTTGCTTTGGGCATGTCGGATACGCAGCCCTTTACACCGTGAAATTCTAGTGTACAACATGCACAAGTGAGACACATTAATCTTGTTATATCAGCAGTTAATACTTTTCCAAACACACATATAAATGTGTAGAAATAAGCCTGAGTGTAATACATTTAGTGGACGTACCCCAAATCTTATGTACAGAGAAGGCAATCATAGATACATTACTGGGTACACGTGGATTGTCAGTTTGCTGATAAAATAAAATAATTTTTTCCTTGAGTAATTTCAACATACATGTATGAGAGTGCAATATAAAAATGAGATACACGTAATTTTACAAAAGCATATTTACTCCGCAAAAGAATATTGACTCCATAATACTAAAATTAGATTCAAATGAACTATTCACAATATTCGTTCGTAAAATTTCAAAATTTCTCAATATTATCAAAATCATGAAAATGTTAGTTTTTCAATTTTCTTTGATTAAATTTGTTTTAACGTTATGTTTCATTGTCATGTATATACCTGTTTGACGGAAAGTTGAGCTGAGGAAGGCTTCTTGATTGAAAACAGACAGTGCATACATGTATTGTGTATTATAAGAATTAAGGATTGTCAATTCAGTCAATACATTATATATAGACCTCATTAAAAGTCAATAATTGATAAACATGTACTGTTTATTTACCTGTTTCATGTTTCTAGCATTCTATTTTCAAATCAATGAGATCGATTTTTGTGCAGTTCAAACACTTCTTTACTTTTGGTAAGTGGCCAATTAAAGACACAGAACTATAACTTTATTTTGTATCAATATGCATTTCGATACTTAAGTGACCTGCACTAAAGTTAATAAGTTTACACAAGTAATTAAGAAAATAAATTGTATAGGTAGATTTTATATCAAAACAGTTAATCGTAGTGTCCAGCACTGTGTCAATGAGGGTTAACTTAAAAAACATATAACAGATAAAAAATACATAGAAAAACGTTTGACAAGTGAATCAAAGTTCTAAAAACATAAAAAATGCAACAACGTTTGTTTAGATTTATGATATTTACATGTAAATCAATTACTTGTACGAATGTATGTAGTATCTACGTCCCTAGCAAAACTCGAGAATTTCCTTTACATAAGAACCAATGGTTAACTAATTCTCCTATTCTTGACGTGTTTAATCGGTGGGATAAATATAAATTATATTTTTAACCACTTCCTGGTGATTAAATTTCTGCATGGGAATTCCCGCCGTTTTTCTTACGTTTATTGGAAAGATAAACTAGAGAAGTTCCGAAATGGCGTTCATGTAAACAAAATGCGTAGCAACGACATTTTGTTGGCGTTTTTGTTGAAAATCATATAAGAAACAGATTATCCTTCAATTCACTCGTGAGTTATAGAATGCCTCCACCCTGGATAGTTAAATTTTAGATTTTAACACGGTCGCTAAGCTCGCTTGTTGAAAATAAAAATAATAACTATCTCGGGTGTAGAAATTCCATAACTCACTCGTACCTGAAGAAAAATCTATATATCATGCATTTAGAGATACAAATTAATCAACGAAAGTTACAAAAGAACATGTAAGAAAACACGATATTTGAGAATTTTCATACATATATGGAGCTTTTAAGAGATTTTAAAATTCAGTCTGACATTTTATCTGAATAAGGTACCATTCGAATGCATAATTCTAAAATTAATGCCAAAATGTAATATTCTTTAGATCGTGACTTGTACTACTACCGAAATGAAACCGTTGTTAAAGATAAGATTGGAAAAGTACGTAAAACAATTTTAACTTGAAATTCAATAACATGTACAATGCGGCGTAGGGTTTCTTAAAACGTCAGTGCTTGAGTAATTAGTTTTCAGACTTTTAACTGTTTCAAAGTTTAGAACTTAACTGTCTTAAATAAACAATTTGTAGTTTTTAAAAATCTAAGCAAAGAACAAAGCTGTCCTTCATTTTAATTTTGAAGCTTTAATTATCCATGAATTTATTTCTACAATAACCATGCGCTATTTGCTGATATTTGATTATTGAATGTACTACTACGCGCTAGTAAAATTCAACCGTCCACTGTTCGTACTATCCCCAAATAGTTCATCATCAAATACATAAATTAAGAAACATGCGAGTACCATCATACCACAAATCAGTATTGCCCAATATGGCGCTCTGTTGGAGATGAAAATAACACAAAATATCGTTGAATCAATTAGCCAAACTCCAGAAAAGAGATATATGATATATTCAGGAATTTTCCACAACTTCTCCGTTCCCCAGACGTTCAACTCTACTGATCTCAAATGAAGAAAGAATACCAGGAATGCACCAGTACCTGCCAACACGATCATGTTTATTATTAGAACTATGTGGGCTGGTGTGATACCGCGCAATTTTTTGCGCAGTTCGTCTGCTATTTTGATCAGACCATCTGCAATCCTTCCTTGGTTAATATATGATCTAAATGTGGATTCTATGTCGGAGACAACACTGTCGGTTACTAAAGACGAGGCTTTATATCCAACTGATATGTGAATCTGTAAAAATTAAAGTCATATGTCATAATGATAGAATTGAAGATATCTTTATTACATATTCAACATTCTTCGATCGTGGACGGGCCCTCGGTGGCCAATTGGTCTACGTAGTTCGTCATGACTACTAATGATCACTAGCCTGCCAACACCGAGGCTGTGAGTTCGAACCTCACCTGTGGTGGGGTGTGTTCGACTGCGATCTTAATTGACAAGGATTGCCAATTTTCCTACGAAGGTCGGTGGTTCTCCCCGGGTACTCCGACTTCCTCCACCATTAAAAACTGGCCACCGCGAAATAGCCAAATGTGCTGAAAACAGCGTAAAACCCCAACTACTAATTCACTAAACTACTCGATCGTGGTCTACTCTTACAAATCAAAACGCAATCTAATCAGATTGGCATATAACTTAACAATTTTAAGATTTATAGCATATATATCAGCACTTAAATCAAAGAAATGTTTTGGAATCTAAGATGGTGAACCTCCTTTTCTTAAACATTTGTCACGTAATGCAATTATTTTAAGTCAATACACTGACCTAATATCTCATCTTACCTATTCAGAATTTTATATAATATTTCTTATCTACCAAAGAGCTTTTAAATTAAATTAGTTTATAGGATATGTTAAAAATATAATAAACTGCTGCTCCCGTCCCCAGTACCAAAACGTATACAGAACCTCAGACCAGCATTTGTAAGAATGTGTTAAAGTTTGGAGAACATCGGTCAAGGGGTACTGGAATTAGTGCGAGACATGTAAAAAAATTGCTTATATTTGAACAATCTAAGTCCCATAACTCTGGAACGACAAAAGTGAAAATCGTCAAAAGTATACAGACCCTCAGACCACCATTTAGTTTGAAGAAAATCGGTAAAGGAGTACTCGAATGAGGGCGCGACATGTATATGCCGGACAGAGGAACCTTGAAAAAAAACCATATCATATTCTGTTTTGGTTAAGTTCTTTAGTAACCATCGAAGACTATATGCGATTGATAAAGGATTGCAGAATACTTGCCCTTAGCTAAATATCTAGGAACGTGGAACAAGCGTACGATATGGGTTTTGGATATCGTCCCGGCTACTTTTTTCAGTTAGCATAAGACACTGAATAACTATATGTCTTACAATAAATATATATATAGTAAACATCAATATGCGGAAAATATACCTACAACAATCATGACAATATACACAATATGACAAAGGGGAATGTCTATTGATTAATACTATAAGAAAATGCGAAATTGTGAAAACAACAACTCCGAAACAAATGCAGTCAAACCTGTCTATAAAGGGCACCCAAGGGACCAGACAAAAGTGTCCTTTATGAGCAGGTGCCCTCTATATAGAGGTTGATTTTACAAGCTTTGTTCATGAATGGGACTTTTTCACTCTGCTCTTTATAGACAGTGATTTGCTATATAGAGATGCCCTTTAAAGCAGGTTTGACTGTACTACAAAGATATGAACAAACGAATAAAAAGAGTGACCCTGACAAGTAGTGAACTCTCTTCTATTTCCCGACAAGGCTTATTTCCCACTTTATAGTCTTCTACTAATGACTATATTCTAATTTTATAGATAACTTGTTATCCCGCACTTTCGAAGAAAGTTCGGGGATATAGCGATTGTCTCCGTCCGTCCGTCACACTTTCGTGTGACATCAACTACTCCTTCACTTTTGGGTTTAGGAAATTAATTTCTATATAGAATGGTTGCATACCACCTGTTGTTGCGCAATAAGGGTTTAGAATTTTGATTTTCTAAACAAGGGGCCCACATGGGTTGAACTTCGAAAATTTGGAATTCAGGCTCGTGACCTAAACTCGTCTTTTTTTTTATTTATGCATTTTATTTCTATACAGTATTGTCATGCACAATATGCGGATGCACAATAAGGTTTTAGAATTTTGATTTTCTAAAATTGGGGGTCACGGGGGTCGAATTCCGGAAAAATGTCAATTTAAGCTTGTGACCTAAACTCCTCCTTCATTTTACCATTTATGCCTTGTATTTCTATACAGTATTGTCATGCACCATATGCAGATGCGCAATAAGGTTTTAGAATTTTGATTTTATAAAAAAGGGGCCCACATGAGTCGAATTGTGAAAAATTATCAATTTAAGCTTGTGACATAAACTTGTCTTTTGTTTTTCAATTTATGCACTTTATTTCTATACAGTATTGTCAAACACCATATGCAGATGTGCAATAAGGTTTTAGAATTTTCTAAAATTGGACTCCAGATGGGTCGAAATTTGCAATTTTTAATTTAAGCTTGTGACCTTAACTTCTCTTTCGGTTTGCTTATATTTAGTATGTTTTGTTGTACAATAATATCGATTTTTAAACCGGGGGCTCACTCAGGCCAAATTTCAAAAATTGTCATTTTAAGCTTGTAAACTAAGGTTTTTTTTTCATTTTTCATTAGGTTTATTGATTTAATTTCTTTATAGAATGAATGCATACTATTTGGATGGGAATAAGGTATTATATTTTTGACTATAGGTAAGTGGCCCAACTATTTACAGGGGCTGCGAGGATCACTATCGATCCCGACAGTCCAGATTTCTAGTTCTTTCAGGATTTACTGATTTTGAAGAAAAAAAATATTTTAAAGTGCTCGCATGACCATAACTGATTTAATGAGCCAGCCATTCGCGGTTGCACTATTTAAAAGTATATACTTAGACATGTATGGCTTAATCTTTGAGACAAACATTTGACTATTGGCAGAATCAACCAGATAGATAAAGCGACTACGTCAAGCATAGGGAATAGCCGCCGTACGTCACTCTCCGGTCCAAACTTAAGATGTTGGTGTATATAGGTATTTTGTAATATTGTTTTTTAATAAACTTCGTTTTTACTCTACACACTATTTTTTAAAAAGTTTTTATCGGATATTTATTGCACTCTTGTAGAATAGCCATACATATGACAGCTTTAAACCGTTTAAAATCCATGTCATTGAAAACATTAAATACATACCATATCAATACTTTGGGCATACAGAATAACCACATCATTCCCACAGTTGCCAAGTCCCCAACCACTTCGTAACTGGTCGGCAAAATTTTCCATGATTGATGCTTGTTCACCGGAGGTAGCGCTTCTAGCAGTTGTGTTCAGTGTTGGTTGTATTTCGCCACAATCATTTATACATCTGTATAAAAGTATAAAGTAAGTGATGTGAATGTTCCGATGCCAAGCAGAGAACGTGTATTTTAAATGATTGTCTTTTGTGTATGGTAATTATCAAACCAGAAACTGATCTATTGTTCCCCTTTAAAATATTTAATCATGGTGATCTTTTGCGACTGATTGTTTTTTTTTTTTTTTAGATATTATGTACCTGTACTCAGTAACTATTTGCACCTTTGCGAGTTCAACAGTTTCTATTCTGCACTGGACATTGAACTTTGCTATTTGCTGCTTGCTCTGTTATTTTCAATTTTTGTGATTAAAGCTTCTATTTTTTCTGTAATTATGTACTTAAAATATAGTTCATCAAAGTGGTATCAAAGAATATTTATTGTTTGCAAAAGTTGTCAGAATAACTCAAACGATGTGTTACTGCCTTCACATAAATTTAAGGCATGAACGATTGCGTCTTCTCGCGTTTATTTAAACCTTTCTTCTAACTGCATTGACATTAAACCACGCCAGTCAGTAAAATCAAAAAGACCATCAACTGGATTGGAACTACAATTGATTCATGTGATTGTTTGCTGAGAATAGATTCATATAAAATATAATTTCATTAAATGTTTTTTGAATTCATCTGTAATATGTGTATTCTATAAATTAACCATGCCAAACATTCTTATGAAACACATTGAGTATACTCACGTCGAACTGTCTTGGAGATCTGGAATGCGAATTCTATCGATTAATGCTACCGCTACTATAAAACTCTGGTCTGCACCATCTGCTCCCTGACATTGTGTGGAAGTATTAGTCTGTATCATATATAAAGCTTGGTCCACAGCATCCGCTGTAACAGTAAATAATTTCAAAAATTATTGCATATTAAAAAAATATCTTGGATAAGGATCATGACAAATGTTTACCTTTTTGTAATCTTTCGCTTTTTTCTAGAAATCAAAGGACCAAAAATTTGGGAACTAACAGGAAAAGTTTATCCTTCAGGAGCACGTGGATTAACAATACGGTTATCTCAATAATTTTAACATTAACAAGAACAAAACTTTAACTAATACTAGTAGTAGATTTCAAAACATTATTTTGATGTCAACCTGAATCTTTTTTAATTGATGGAGTGTGCTTAAGCCTTGCAATAGGGAGGACGAAGGGTGATTTCCCTTCATTATCTCCCAAAAGACAAACTTTGAGAAGTAATCAGATAATCAGGATCACAGACCCAGTGATATCCGGCCGTTGGCGTCAAACCACACCTGGGGTGATCAAATTTAGGGTTTGGGAATTTGCAGTGGGACCATACTTTTTCCTGCGTTACTGCGTCCACTGTGTATGTGTAGCCCTGGAAGTCCTGTGTATGATCCCTACATGTACTGTACTGAACAGTCACACAAGGAAACAAAGCAGCAAAAACAAACAACAGTATCATGTTGAGTGCTACAAAGAAACAAAGAATTTTATCAGATGACAGAATATTTTTAATGTGATTTTAATTTTCAAGGAAAATATCACACTTTACAGGGGCAGGTTCAGGACTACAAGTATTTGATGACTTTTCTCTGCGTTTCAAAATTTTATCTGAACAGACTTTTCAAGACTCTCATACGTGTCTCAGTGTGTTTTCTCCATTACCAGTGTAAAAAAATGAAAATCTTTTGTAAACTTATCGATAAAGCCCACAAATTTAAGCCTAAAGAAATTTATCCTTCACTGTTTGTTCGTCTTGTATCATGTGTGTCGCTCAACGAAACCAGAACTTAATCTAAAATAGAGAGATATTTATCAGTCTGTTGACGCTCGACCAGGGCAACCTAGTGACACCCCCCGTTCATAAAATCCTGGCCTAGGACTATTGAAATGTTAAGAAACGCCTTATATCCTAAAATTTAGAATTTCTCATTATTGGTCTACTGCTGTTAAGATCCATCCAATCATTTTAATATACCATAGACAATTAATGGAGAGAATTCGGCATAAAAAATATCAAACCCTGACACTTTAACTATAAAATATACATGGTCCAAGTCAGGAACCGTTACATTAGTGCATTTCACAATTATTTTGTTTTTTAGCAAAAAACAAAGGTCCAAAAAATTTTTCGCCTCCCTCCGCTCGGCGAAAGTTTTATTATACGCCCCTTTCAAATATCCTGGAAACGCCCCTGGTGTGAAATTTGTTTACCACTCCGGAGCCCCTGATGTCACTCTCGTTTTTTATGGGAGTTAACATTGCTAGTGCTTTAGTTTCTGTGCTGTCTTCTTATTCTGTTTAGTTGTTACATGTTTTTTTTATTCTTTTAGTTATATACGTGTATTCTTGTGTTTGTTATGTTCCATTCTAATGAGCTCGGGTTGCCATTGGATTTGATTTTACATTTCCCACTGTTTTTGTCGCTTTGTCGGGGTATTGTTTTGTTGATATTCTCTACATTTATCATGTTTACATGCAAGTACAAGTACATGGTGGGTTATGAATCCTTTATTCCAATAATCATAATCATTGTTTTTATGGTTCTATTTATGTACAAAAATGATCAAAAATACTTCCGCCCAGTTCCTCTTTTTTAAACGAATATGTCTATTACCCGAGATTGGTGACGAATCATATGGTAAATATAAGTGAAATATCAATAATACAAAATTGAAAGCCATCAGTAATAATGAATATTTTGCTCAAACTTATATTGATGTAGATATAAAGATCTAAAACCAAATTGAATATTTTTAAAGCAAAAACATCACTTCTTACCTGTTTAATATAGAATATGTCTTAGTTCATTGACGATTTAAAAAGTTGTGTATTAGGTAAAAACTAATTAAAATTTAAATATTTCGATTTGTATGCCATGGATCTGCAAAAGAAATCCTTCGTGTAAAAATGATAATAATATTATTGCAAGGATCTCACAAAGGGAAATTTAAGTAGACCACGAAAGTAAAATATCTAAACGTGTTTGAAATCGATAATTGTTACATATATATTGTGTTATAGATAAATAGTTGTAAGTTATTAAATTTAACAGGATTATGTGATCTATCGTGATTCTGATTCTTGAATTTGACATCTATTTAATTAAAAAAAAAAAAAATAGAACTTTGACGTATCTAAGATTCCTTTTATGAATGAGGGTAAAGAAGAGGACGACCGTAAAACTTATTCTTCATTGAATGGCAACATATACATACATTGATTGTCAAATACCCGTTGGACGGTTACTCATTTAACTCATTCAACAATCAATGTACACAGAAGGCATTTCACTTTAATACATAAATGGGGCGGGACGGGACACAAAGAGCAACACAGTTTGATAATAAATGTATGGACAGTTTGGTATGGACTGATAATTTGGTCTGACTTCTGGGATCGGTCTTTTCAGAAAACAGAATGGTTTTTTATAGCATGCAAGGAAAGTGGCAATTTCCAAATAAATGACAACCCTGTTCAATGTACATCATTGGTCATTAACACCTAAGTATTAGAATCTCACATGCTCATCACCCGACCCCCCCCCCCCTTTTCCTTACTAGATGATCTTCCCTTTACATGTCCAGCACATACGACACGCTCAATTGGCAGCTATTTGGGTTAAACATGGATAGGATGCACGAAATCTGCATAAAATAAACTTATGTTGATATTTATTCGAACGTAAACCTGTTCCATTTTTACAGGGTCCCATTTTTACAGTGATTATATCATGTATATTGCAATCATGATATTGAAATAAATAAAGTAAAAAATATGAAATTAAATATCATTAAACATCTGCTAAGATATTTGATATTTACATATGTAGTAGAAGTCCGGTAGTCCCAACAAAAAAGTAACTCGTGGTTTTTAACTACTAGTACCCAATCATAAATTCTGTATAGAACCCTATTGTCCCTCTTCAAGATAAAACGCACAAATTAACTTCAACACTCAAGTAAACAAAATCGATGTCCTCTATCAATAAATTACAGTCCTGTATTGACATATAAACCTTGCATGAATAGAGTAATATTTTAATAAAAGTTACAAACCCTTTAAATGGAAACTATTTCGTTATTTATAATAGACTTGAAGTGAAATTATATTGAGAAGAAGAAATCGTAATTTAGTGTGAAAATATATAGACACATGATAGAGGCCTTGCAGTTTTTCATGAGGTTTTTGCATATGATTTAAATTAATTGCCGTACCAACGCCAATTAACCTCTTCTCAGGAGATAAAGGGATGGTAAACTAATTCGTTTTTCTCACACACACGATTTTCTACAATAAAAATAGCAGTGTGTAGATTAAGTACTTTAAAAGTTGTATATTTTCTTTAGATCCCATATCCGTGTCACTGCTAACAGCCACTGCTCCAGCGGGAACATTGGTATCTTCATGATCTTCTGTCCCCTTGCGAAGCAACCGACAAAGAAAGGCTTTAGAGGATGGCATAGACTAAAGGCGTTTAGTAAACCGTAAACAGGTAAATGATAATTAGGCCGAAACCGACAAATTGAAAAAAAAAACAATAAAATAAAAAAGAAACAGGGGACAAAATTTTTATAAAAAAGGGTTTAAATTTCAACTCCCTAGAAAGGGATCCACTTAATTCAAACCATAAAAACCATTTTAAAATATGATGCTTAAACTGGCCGGGTATAAATAAATTCAAATATTTTTATTGCTACATGATGCAAATTAAGACTATGAACAATGACCATGCAAGTCATTAAATACATAAATGTATTTATAATACTACATGCCCAAATAAGGTTAAAAACAGAAATACAATATTAAATATTACACCAACGATTCTACATGTATAGTTTGCAGTGATGACAAAAGATTACTTTAGAGTTACCTCCCATTATTGATTGTTAGTGTAAAAAATAGTGGAAAGAAATTGCAGATACATGTACGAATATCCTTAATGTAATTGATATATATTACATGTATTATTCACATTTAGATTATTGTTTCATACAGATATGCATATTTTGAAGAAATCAATATTCCTTGGTGAGAAAAAAAAATGCATTTAATTGTTGTTATATAGTATAGATTATCGTTCAGGTACGAATGATTTATGACATTTCTCCACCCGAGATAGTCAATATTTGATAGTTCGGCGAATAAATAGATTCATTCGAGGGTTTCCACGATTAACAGTTTGAAATGAAAGTGAAATATAAAGGGACTTAATTTTTTTCCTGGGAGGGGACTGGTCATTATGAGAGTGATAACTACATAAATTTTTGATTCTCTTAATTGACAGTTATGCTAAATTTGTGTCCCCCTACTCAGAAAAAATTCAGACCACCTTCCCTTTCATGGAAAAGGAATTAGTCATACGCATGCATACATGTTATTCACTCATGCAAAACTCTCCAAAATGGAGATGATTTTCTATAAGAAAAGTGTGAAACTACATCCATCTGGTTGAAAAGTCTGATGAAAATTAAACAGAATCAGACACTTGTCATGCTCGTGAAGCTCCTGAAATATAAGGTATAGATGATGAATGGAATAGAGGAATGGAAATTTCAGAAGATGAGTCTGATCCGTTTGTCTTTGTAATTGTTAATTTGGAGGTCCTGAGGGATAGGTTGATTTTGTGATCTGTGAACTTGATTTTATCTGTTACATACCTTTATATATACATCGTTGTACAGAAACGGTAATGGAATAAATTGGTCCAATGAAATGTTGATCCCCATACTTTTATTCACAAAGATTTTGACCCCCCCCTTTATATTTACAGAAAAAAAATTGACCCCCCCTCCTTTCCCAGGTAAAAAATGATAAATCCCCAAGTCTCCCATTTAAATTCACTGAGGACACAATCTATCTAAAATTGAGACTTTTTTTATTTAGATCATTCTTTATACAGTATATGTAATTTTAATTACTTGATAATCATATAAATAAACTGAAAGTTCTATCAATATCATTAAATTTAAAGAAAGTTTCCATCTCATATTTTTATTCAAAATTTCCATACATTTCTTAGTTAATTATGCCAACACAGTTTTTCAATTTTTTTTATTCGGTCTGATATCTGCTTAATTGTCTTTACAAGAATTAAAAGTTGGACAATATCTTTTTTCAAAAGGGAAATGGTTTCATTAAAATTTTTATGGCATACCATAATTCAAATCCAAATTTCTGCATCTCGATACATAAATAAATAATGGAAATCCTTTTCAGAATAAATGTCAAATTATGCGCTCCATACACACGATACACTGCTGAAAAACACTCCAGGTAATCACGCAACTGATAAAGTAACAGTTGTCATTGTTGTTCTCATCTGATATATATATATATATACCATGCATGTGTATATTTATACAGAATGAACAATGCTATCGATAATATCAAGATTTCTGTAACTTTAAGGAATATTATCGAAATAGATCACACGACTTACTCATTTGTACGGTCAACAATTAGGAACAAAACATCGTATTACTAAGCTACACATTAAATGTAGTCAAAATTTCATAATCATATGTCTGCTCGACCCTAGATGTACTCTATAAAACTAATATGGCTTTTCCTAAAGCCCTGTTGCGTCAAAGGGTCATGTGAGCTATTGCCATCACTTGGCGTCCGTCGTCCGTCGTCGTCGACGTAGTTTCCTTTAAACTTCTCTTGTTTGAAACCACGGGGCCACTTGGAATAAAACTTGGCAGCAATAGTATTTCAGTGGTCCTCTTTCAGAATTATATCGGCGACCCTCCAAGATGGCCACCAGAGTCGAACATGGTTAAACATAGTACCATATGGGAAATTTACTAAAAGATGGTCCTGTCTAAAACCGCTGGGCTAATTGGAACAAAACTTGGCAGCAATGGTCCTTAGTTGATCCTCTTTCAGAAATATATCAGATGATTCTGTCCGCCATTGAAGTGGGCTGCCAGACCGGAACATAGTTTTAACATAGGACCTAATGGGAAAAATCTCGGAAAGAGCTTCTTGTTTGAAACCAGTGAGCCAGTTGTAACTTGACAGCATGATCCAGGCTGTCAGTCAAGATGTACATAGTCCAAGTGAGCGATACAGGCTCCTGGAAGCCTCTAGTTTCTATGGGCCGTGGGATGTTAGAGCCTACTCCACATCTGAGAATTTTGGCGATTTGGTTGCATCGGTGCCTTTGAGTGTTTATTATTTGATTTTATAACCATATTTATTTTTTAAGTTACAGTTTTAAGTAATTATGCACTAATTATTGTGAAATCCTATTGGTCAAATGTTAACACAAAATAACACAGATGCAGACTGTCAATGATTAAGGAAAACATATCTTCCATTTTGACATAGTTTTATAATCAGATTTTACAATGGAAATAATTCGATAATTATTGCGGCGATATTCGACAGGCAGGCGAGTGGTTTCAAACAGTGATGTTTACTGTCACTCAGTTTCTTTTTTTAATTGCAGATTGATATAATGGCATCGGATGTTACATGCGGACCCTGTAAGGAGGAAGAGAAGTATCCGAATGCCGTTCAGTTTTGTTCCGATTGTAAAGTACACTTGTGTAAAGAATGTCTACAACAACATAAGAGATTTAAAGCCCTAAAATCTCATCATATTATTGAATTATCAGAAGTTTCCAAATTAAAGGTAAGATCCAGGAATCTCTGCAGCCCCCATAAAGATTCTCCGATTGACTATTACTGCACGCAACACGAGGTCACATGTTGTCCATCCTGTATACAGGAAAAGCACCAAACATGTCAAACTATATTACCAATGGATGTGGCTGCGAAAGACGTTAAGAATTCAACATTACTAATTAAGTCACTTGAAGAATTGCATCGCATCGAAGACACTGTTAAAACATTATTGAATAACCAAGATGCTAATTTGGAACAACTAGAAACAGCAGAATCGGAAATACTCACACAGATAAAAAAGATAAAAGATGATTATATTAAACACGTGGATGCTTTGGAACAAACCCTTAAAACTCAGCTCTCTACCTTCAGAAAGAAGAATTCTGAACAAATAAATGAACGGAAATCTGAACTGGCCCATATTCTGTCAATCGTTGCCTCAAGTAAGGGCGAATTAAATAATCTGAAAGACCAAGGATCAAACAAAGAGCTATTCATTGCATTACATCAACAAACGGACAAAATCCAAAATATAGAAGATCATTTACAGAATTTGATAACAGATTTCAAAGAACTATATGTTGAGTTTCGTGAAGAGAAAGGTATAAAGCTTGAGTCGTTTGGAGTAATTTTTGAAACATTTAAACAATGTAAAATAAATTTTCGGTCAAAGCGACTGCGACTGGCACAAGAAAAATCAGACAGGCCAAAGGTTTTAGCTGAATTTAAACCTGAAGGTGAGGTACCTCTGCAGAGTGGAATAAATTACAACATTGTTGGAGCAGCAATAACCACAGATAGCAAGTTACTTCTTTGTAATGCCAATCAAGAAATGCCTGCTATCTTTGTATACCGAGACTTCAGTATCTTCGACACACGAAAGTACTGCCGTTCTTTTCCTTACGATATTGCTGTCATCCCTGGGACGGAGAAAGTTGTTGTGACATTACCAACCTTGGATTATCTACAATTTTATGATACGACGTGCATGTTAGATATCAAAAGGGTTAATGTTGGAACCTGTTATTATGGTATAACAGCCACCGAAGAAAGAATTATTGTCGGTGGAGAGTGCATGGTCAAGATACTTGACGTCGAGGGTGTACAGTTAAAGGACGTATGGCCACAAAGCACGCAATTTCTGGTTGGAGGAATGCAATCTATTTACTCATTGGCTTACAGAAAGGATAGCTGTGATATTGTTTGTAGACAGAATGATCAAGTAGTTTGTGTAGACCTAGACGGTAGTATGGTGTTTGAGTATAAAGTATCTGGGAGCGGACAGACAGGAGTAGCTGTGGATAAGGAAAACAATGTATACCTGTGTGGTTGGTGTGTAGATAATATTCAGCGGTTGTCTAGTGAAGGAACACCGTATGATATCATACTGACTAAAGAAGATGGAGTATTTAATCCAAACTCAATTACTTTTAATTATGATTTTACAAAACTGTTCGTTGTAAATGGTTGTCGTTCGGTACAGATATATTCATGTCAATGAGTAATTATAAAGTAGAATAAAATGTGTATTCAGAGTATTATCTGTTATGTTAACAGAGTCACTTTCGTTCTCTTCCCAACTGGACCAAGGTTGTATTCGCACATGTAACAATCACGTGACCTACATCCAGATATTTTCCTCCAAGACCCCCATTTTAAAATTTGTTGGATGGCAACTTGGTGTTCAATACTGAATGATTCCAAACAAATGAAAAAAAAACATAATACAATAGCTAACTTAAAAGCGTTATTCTTTGACGACCCCTTAAAACTGTCTAATCTGTTTCCACTATATGGATGATGCCACTTAATAATCCTTACTTTAAGGATTACCTACATCCCATCTATCTCAGTAAACTTGAAATTAAAGAGAGCACAGACACACCAACTTCTGCTTCATATCTAGATTTGTACTAGTACATACATAGATGATAATGGGCGATTGGAATCAAAACGTTATGATAAACGTGATGATTGTAATTTTCTGATTATGAAGTTCCCCTTTCTTAGCAGTAAAATACCAAGTTCTCCAGCCTATGGGGTATACATTTCACAGTTGAGTCGGTACTGCCGCGCATGTGATTCATACAGCGAATTTCTCGGCAGAGCGAGATTGCTGTCACATAAACTTCTAAGACATGGTTATGTTCAGTCTCATTTATGGTCGTCATCACGAGTTCATGGCCGATACGAAGTTTCTATCTCGCGTATGAGACTAGATATCTTGTTAGATTTCACATTTTTGGAACTGACACCCCATTGTCTTTTTGTGGGAGTTTACATTGCTAGTTCTTTAGTTTTGTCTCGTCTTGTTTTATTCTTTTAGGTCTATGTTTTGCAGTGTTTGTTCTCATTGTCAGTCAATTCGTTCCAACTTGCACTGTGGCGGTTGTCGTTAAGGGGCCATGACATGCTTACCCTTCCGCAGCAATTGATGTCACTCTCAGTTTTGAATGGGAGTTAACATTGCTAGTGCCTTTGTTTCTGTGCTGTCTTGTTCTATTTTTGTTTAGTTTATTATACGTTTTTTATTCTCTTAGCTATAATATATGTATTCTTGTGTTCTATTCTCCTGACTTCGTCTTTTCCTTGGACTTCGAATTTGTGGACTTTTCTCCACTGTTTTGTCGCTTCGGTATTCTTTTGTCCATATTTCAAACTTCCAGCTAGCATGATACCTCGTGAGCTGGCGCGTTAGACTGTCGGTCTATAACAAAGCATGGTTCATAGTCATACCACATCAACACATTCTCTTCTTGATTTACGTGGATGTTAACCATTCCAGATATTATCGTTCCTTGCGACGATGTCCCATATCTGTTTCATTTCCTTTGAAAAAACTATATATTTCATGCGATTCATTATGTTCAGTTTACGACTGTCAGCAAATGACATCAATCAACAAAAACATCGAACATTGGCAGACAAATGTACATGAATGAAAAAACAATTGCAGACCAAGCATTCAAGTTTACAATATATATACATTAAGATAAATGTTGATGCATGCACTACTAGTGATTATTCATCATCGGCTTTTAAAGTTATGTATGGTGATGTAAGAATGTAAAATATTCTAGTCACAATCGTTAAAAAGGCGTTCCCATTCTGTCTCGTGGCTGTTTCTATACGCTGTTGATATGCAGAAAATCTGATAATATATATTTATTTTTTGGTTAAATTTTTGTCAAGTTTGTTATATTGTTTGTTCTCAATGAAATCATTGTTAGAAATTTGCTATATCTTTGATTTTAATTTTGATTGATCGATTGTTTGTTGTTTGGTTAACGTCATGCAAGTGATAAATATTTCACACTTCGTCAGGACGAGAACCAGTTAAACAATTTATCAAACTTTTCAGAAATTTGCTACGTCTTTGAATTAAATTTTGTGGACCCTTCCCTGCTCCTTTTGTATTATTTTCCCGGTATTTATCAACAGGAACAACTTTGATAAATCTAACAATTGATATAAAACATTGTCTTCTATGTATTTTATGGGGACGATATGCAAACAAGTAAATTTAGTTACAACATAGCCCCATCTAAATACCTATTGAGACTTATAACAAGTTTTAAAAATTGAAATGCGATGTAACGCGTCCTCGATTAAAATACTTTTTGTGCAAATTATTTTTAGTAATTAAATTCCAATCTGATGAAAAATTCAAAGATAAGCTTAGTCATATCAATACACTTAATTATAATTGACACTTTTGGCGGAATATGAAATTCTTATCACAGATGTCGTGGAAAGAATAATACGAATACGCGAAATCACATTTAAAATTGGTTGCGGGTTTTAAAAAAAAATCGGTGTCTTATATTGATGAAATTGGCTAACCAGTTTAATTATCATATAATTAATATTGAAAATGACCAATTGAAACAATGTTTTTATACCCCCACAAACATAGCTTGTGGAAAAAAAAGGGGGGGGGTATTTGGAACAGCCTGTCTGTCTGTCTGTCTGTCCAGAATTTTATTGTACCCGCAGTTTCTCATACATGCCTTATCAGAGGTTAATGAAACTGTGCATACTGTTAGATCCTAGTACGTAGATGTGCGCATGCGAAGTATGTCCTGTCCAATACTTTATCCCATAATTTTATACCCTTTTTGAACTTAGAAATTCTGTCTATCCCCCATTTTTTGTACCCTCAGTTTCTCAAACATGCCTAATTAGAGGTTAATGAAACCTTGCATACTGTTAGATCCTAGTACATAGATGTGCGCATGCGAAGTATGTCCTGGTCCAATACTTTTTTTCCATATTTCTACTCTTTTGGACTTAGAAATTCTGCTCTGGGACATACTTTAGTCTTTATTAGATATGCACATAATAAGGATTTCATTGATCAATTGGCTCCTCATAGCTTTGTTAAGTAGGGCTTCAAAATTTTATAACACAGATTTGATATTTTTTTGCAAATTCCTTTTTTTTATGTTGGACTGATCGACAGAGAAGTTTTTATAAAATGGAAAAGAAAATATTCTTTCATATTGTATAATAAAATATACCAAAAGTATGTCTCTTTTTAAGAATTATTATGTTCAGTTATACGCAGTTAAACACCATTTAATTTTAAATGTCTGTCTATAATAAAATTGGCGGTTTCTTGTATGACGGGAGCGGGGGGTATTGATTGTGAGCTTTGCTCACAGCAAGGTTGCTATTTCCTCAGGCAATCCTAACCTCACTTGTTTTTAATTGTGTTTACATGTTTTTCCAAAATAACAAACGGGGAATCTGAGAGTTGCAATTTTCTGATATATATTTTAATTATTTTAAAAAGCTATCGTTTTATTGTCACAGATTATAAAATGAGGGTTCATATTAATAGTGCAAATGTGCCAGAATTTTCACGAATATATCCGCCATGGCCTTTGATAAATAATGAAATTTTAATTTTAATTTACGTCAAGGACAAACGGTAAAATTTTGTCATAAAAAGTATCGGAAAACGACATTTTCCCCAATTTCTACGCAAAAACATCATTATTTCTCAAGTTAAATATTATGTAACGATCTACATTTTGAGTTATAATTTGTAAATTTGGTGCAAACATGATCGTTTTTATTGCACTTCGCTCGATGTTGTAACTTTTCCCGATTGTCCCACAATTAAACTTCCCACAAACATCTTCCCGATTGTCCCACAAAATTTCACTACTTTTTTACCTGTAATTTCAAAAAGTGGGACAATCGGGAAGACACCCTTTTTGTTAGTCTCTATAGAATAAATTTAACTTAATTGTACTTTGAAAGCGGATTCAATAGTTTCAGGTTTAGAAATAAACAAAATAGTAAAAATAATTTGTTGAATTTTTAAATCTAGAAAAAAACATAATAAGGATAATATAGAAAAAAACATAATGACTATACCTTGTTATGTGTTTTTTTCTGTATAAAATCAACACAATACCTGGAATATTTTGTTTATAAATCTCTTAACCTGAAACTATTAATTGACCTCTCAGTAGATTAATTCCATTAATATTTTACCTTGTTATGTGTTTTTTTCTATATAAAATCAACACAATACTTGGAATATTTTGTTTATAAATCTCTTAACCTGAAACTATTAATTGACCTCTCAGTAGATTAATTCCATTAATATTTTACCTTGTTATGTGTTTTTTTCTATATAAAATCAACACAATACTTGGAATATTTTGTTTATAAATCTCTTAACCTGAAACTATTAATTGACCTCTCAGTAGATTAATTCCATTAATATTTTACCTTGTTATGTGTTTTTTTCTATATAAAATCAACACAATACTTGGAATATTTTGTTTATAAATCTCTTAACCTGAAACTATTAATTGACCTCTCAGTAGATTAATTCCATTAATATTTTACCTTGTTATGTGTTTTTTTCTATATAAAATCAACACAATACCTGGAATATTTTGTTTATAAATCTCTTAACCTGAAACTATTAATTGACCTCTCAGTAGTTTAATTCCATAATTATTTACCGGTAAATAGTATACAGTTATTGACTAACTCCGAGGACTACAGCTGTTTTGTTTGATCAAAGGACTGAACTGTTGCCCGAAGCCGTAGGCTTTCACTATTTGCGACGCAAGTAAACATTTAAAATATATTATTAAGAAAAGAAAAAAGATCGTACCATTCAAATAGTATATATACGTCTGGACATTAACAAAGGAGCAGTTCGATTTTTACCAAATTTAATGTATCCTTTTAATAATTCACGTTGTAAATTTGCTCTTACAAAAGCAGATGAGACTAATAGTTTTCTTCTTCAGTAAGGGGAAGTAATTTTGTTTTACATTAAAAAAAATCTGATTTAAAAACCTACGCACGTGCGGAAGCGGCGGCCTTGCAACTATTTATATAAAAATCTAAATCAGAAAAAAGATTTGAACAACTAAAAATAAAATGACTTTAATAGTAAGTTACGGTGAAAACCCATCTAACCGAAATAGAAATATATTGAAGTGAAGCCACATTTTGCACTTCTGCAAAGGTCAGTTAATATTGCCAAGTTCCCGTTCATATGAAAAGGGAGAGTGAATTATCCTCTTTATAAATTATTCAGTGCGCATGTTTGATAAGATTCTTGAGTTTTCATAAAAAAATTAGCTGGTATGCACAATGTAAAGACATCATGATACCGAATATTTCGACAAGGCTGTTTGAAATAAGAATAGTTCAGTTGCTATCTTCTTCAGGTAATGTTATATTAAGTTTTCACGCCACGAACTTTAATACAAAGTAGTCAAATTCTGGAAATTATTTTTTGTAAACAATGACTATTCTGTGGGAAAAGGGTGATAACTCTTAACAATTTATTTCATTTCAGTCCAATTTTACTTTATACCATGTGTTAGATCTGTTAGCGGTAGGCAGAAATTCCCATTAACCAAAGAGGCTAATTACTTAGATTTCCTATTAGCCACATTAAAAATTCACAAAATATAAGCTTTTCACATCGACATTTTCCTGATATTAATTATCATCACATTATCTGTGACAACGATAGACAGGACTGTGATTACTGCAGTTACAATAAGCCGATTTGACGATTATTGCAATGACATTCTCGCCTTGAAACAAGTTAAGTGTTAACATTTTGTAATTGTTTTCCAGATTGAGTCTCATAACTATACAATGCCCATCCAACTACTCCTAATTGTGGGCGTCAGAAACAAATGTTACACTTTCAGAATGAGCTACAAGTTCGGTAAACATGAAATTAAAGAAACCGAGTTTTTACAATCGACTTTGATGCGACATGTTCGTTTCATAGCCCGTTTAATTGTAATCCACTCAAACAGTTTATTTAGCGTTTGATTTTGCATTATTTCTCTAGGAATGCGTTATAATTTTCCACAACATCGTACATAAATGTCTTGGTACATGTATATATCATTTGGTAAGCAGTAATCATTATTTGACTTGTTTTTCTTACGGATCAGAAACTAATATCAGCATATTTATTCAGAATATTTAAATGTTGTTCGTTCAGTGGGAATGTAGTTTTGTTGTAATGTGTGATGTTATCTGAGATCATTGTTTTAACACTCGCAACAAATAATAATAAACGTGCTGAATTATTATTATTTTTAATTTATTGGGAACACATATACATCAAAGTTTTCTGATTTTCCACGTGTTCTAAGTCCGAATATTTCAACCTTTTCGAACCATGAAGAGGACATTGAAATCTTAAATTAAATCTTGGCATACAACATCTACGGAATATCTAAGCTACATGGATATTAATCCGGTACTAATTTGTTTACGAGCAAAACTAGATGAAAGCAATCGCTAACGACAACTATCCCGTACTTCCCACATTATGCTGCATCCCTGCAGCTGTATCATATACTGCACAACTTTCGCAATCATGTTTAAAAATAAATATTATAAAACCTTACTGTGCATTTTCGTGAAAAAAATATTCTGATTTCAAAGGAAGGAAAAAAATCATCTGTTTCTGGAAGGGCAAAAAAAAAAAAAAAAATAATAATCTGTTTTACAAAACTATGTAAAAAACATTTCTGGTTTAGATATATTTTAAAAAAAAAAAAAAAAAAAAAAAAAACATTGAACCGAGAGGAACCTCTCGTAGATGTTTACTGTCAAGTTGCGTTAAATTGGGCAAAGTGATCGCGACTTCAGGTGAGAAGATTTTTTTATTTCAGCCAATCAGAAAAAAGAACTGCCTATGGCGGCCATATGTGTAGTCCGATAGGGACAAATGGCCATTATGACGTAAGCGATTTAATAACCCTTACGAACAATTTGGCTCTGTAGCGAATACTTTTTGCACTTGAAATACTCAGCGAATATTCTGCGATTATCTTGCGAATAGGGATTTTCAGCTACAATCTGTATTCGCAGAGTATTCGCTACGCATTCACATTTCGCATGCAAATTAGTTTTGCGGCGAATATCCTGATGCAAATACCCGGCGATTAGGGTCTATTCCCTGCATATTCACCACAAACCTAATTTGCATACCTGCAGTGAATATATGGCGAACAAGCTGCAAATCAGTACACTGCGAATTGTTGTAAATCAATGATTATTTTTTTTTATATATCAGCAAATCAGAAACAAGTACTGCCCGTGGCAGCCACATTTGTAAACCGATCGAGACGAAACGAGGAATGTTTGTACAGAACCTCCCATAGATGCTTCCTATCAAGTTTCGTTTCATTTGGCCAAGCAGTTTTTAATCAACCAATGAGAAAAGGAATTGCCCATGACGGCCGTGTTTGTTGCCCGATCGGGACGAAATGAGAAAACTTTGTAAAGCATCTCCCATAGACGCTTCGATCTGTCAAGTTTCGTTCCATTTTGCCAAGCGAATTCAGAGAAGATTTTTTATATATCAACCTATCAGAAACAATAACTGTCCACTGGCGGCCATATTTGAAGTCCGATAGGGACGAAATAAGGAAACTTTATAAAGGACCTCCCATATATGCTTCCTATCAAGTTTCGTTCAATTTGGCCAAGCAATTTCAAAGATTTTTTTTTATATCTGCCAATTAATCAGAAACTAGAAATGCCCATGGCGCTCATTTGTAGTAAGATCGGGGCGAATGAGGAAACTTTATAAAGCACCTTCCATATATGCTTCCTGTCAAGATTTGTTCAATTTGGCCAAGCAGTTTCATAGATTTTTGAAACATCAGTCAATCAGAAACAACAATTGCCAATGGCGGCCATGTTTGTTGCCCCACCAAGGTGAAATGAGGAATATTTGTAGAAGACCTCACAAACATCATTCCTGAAAACTTTAATTTCAATTGGCCCAGTGGTTTCAGAGAAGATCTTTAAAGGAAAAGTTTACGCCCGACGACGACGTACGCCAAGTGATGGCAATAGCTCACGTAACCTTTTAAAAGGGAGTTGATTACATGACATTGATACCCTCCATACATATGTACATTAGTAGCAAAAAATGAGTTCCAGAACATGGAAAATCATAATAATTCTTCAAGGAGTATCACCCTCGTGCATAGCTCTGTCCTTAGATGGTTTTGGATTACACCTTTTCGTCATTGGTATTTTTTAATTTTCTCTTCGACGTTTTGGATTGTTTCTTTTGGTTTTAAAAAACATTTAAGGCCTTGAGAACAACTGATGAATCGTAAATCTATGAAATGTGCAAATCTTGCGCAGAAAAATTGGCATCAAAGAATTTTATTCAACGGACACCATTCCTCTTCCATATGTTAATAGACATTCTGAAAAGTTTCAAAGAAACAAGTTAAGAGCTGCAGAAGGAACCAATGACAAAAAAACAGGCAACATATTTTCACAAACCTGCCAGACCGCTCGACATTCACCATACATCAGATATGGACTACATGCAACCCTAACAAAAATATCTTCTCAGAGATGCATCATTACTTTCTTTTTACCAGAGTTCAAAAGAGAATGTATTAAGTTAAAAGTTCATTATTCACTCAAAACCATATTACTGTGTTTCAAGAGGAATACAACAAATATTACAATGGTGGATATCAAAAGAGAATATCAAAGTGTGACAAGTAAATGGGCTACGACTAGAGAACAGATGCCAAAGAATGACAAGACGCCACACCCATCTTTAGACCAACTGATATTAAATATATAATAAATATGGATATAAAAAGACACAAATGTATATCTCAAATAGTTTATTTATTCTAGAATATAAGCATAGCATCCTATATAATCATATTCATCTAAGGGAGCAACCATTTAATTTTTATGGGGGGCTAGGATAAAATTTTAAATAAAAAGGTATGATCACTTTAGGTGTGGAAAAAAATGCAGGTCCTGTGTCGATCAGGAAATTTGTTGTTTATATGAAAATAAAAAATGCAATAGTGGCTGAAAAAAAATCCAGGACCAAAAATTTTGACGCAAAAAAATAGGAACCCCCCCCCCCCCCAATAAACATGAAATGGTTGCTTCCTAAGACCTTTTGTTAATACATCCACTCAAAACTAATTTAGCAGTACATTACTATAAAAAAAGCCCACATTTGTGTAAAGAAGGTGATGAATAAAAAATATATTTATATATTTTGAGTAATTTACCTAGAATTGTTGGAGTTGTCTCCCTTATATCATTCATGAAATATCTTGGTTTCTCAGAAAAACGAATTGTCATCAACAAACAAATAATATATTTATACACAATGCATAGAAAATATTTACACATATATATTGAAATAAAATTGCAGCTTATAATGTACATCTGCAGATTTGTATCACTAGTCTTATCCAAAACAGTTACAGTTATATTCAATCAAATTTCAAAGAATCAAATTTTATACATAGTTTCCCAATATTATTCAAATTCAGAATTATTTTTAAATAGATTTCCATAATTGAAAAAAAATATCATGTAATTTTTTACATATTCTTGATAAAAAGTACTGTCAAGTTGCAGTTACATCCAGTTAAAGTGGTTAAATTATCCCTCCTGTGTCTTTGACATCTTTTTTGTTGTAATTATTTCCCTTGGCTTAATCATAGAATTAAATGAAAAATTAGCTCAGAGATAGTATGCAAAATGGGAAAAACAGTTGTATAACTTATCAAAATCTGATATTTAATTACCTGTTTTCATATATCTTTACAAAAACTAAACATTTTTTTACAGACATATAGAATAGTTTTATATATTATGTGCTTCAGCTTGTTGTTTGAACTTGTCAGTCTACCTTACTATTTACTAATGTTATATAAACATGTATAATGTTATCATAATTAACATTTCTGATCTAATTGGTAAAAATACAGACAGTATTATTATGAATTAATATTTTAAAACAGATTGAATTTTGATGGACAGATTCACTAGATGAGCTGATCATAAATTTAAGCATGTACCTACCATATCTACCGGTACTGAATCTGTTTACACATAAAATTGTCCAAATAATATTACTACATGTGAATAAACAATGCATATGTACATGTACATCTAAAGAATGTCTATGTTAATTGTAATCTATCCTTCATTCAAGCAAAACATCACAAAATAACACCTTGACTTCATATCTAAATTTAAAAGGGGACTACCAAAGGGCCATTTCACTGTTCTCGATTGATATGTAAAATGTTTGAGGGCTGATTTTCTATTATGAACAATGTTGGATATATTGATCTAGAGATTGAACCTCAGATATAATTTTGAAAGGATACCACTTAATAACCAAATTCACCAATATTTTTCCCAACTGACCGAGTAATTCCAGAGAAAAAAATAAAAAGATGACAAACATACAACTGATGACCATGAATTAATTGGTCAGTTGAAAAGTACAACGATATCAGTATCCAAATTAATTACAAGGATCACACATATTAATTTTTTCAATTTTTCAGATGTGTAATATAAATGAATAATAAAATTAATAACTTCAATGATGACTTATAAAACTATTTACATATATAATCTAAAGCCATATCTTCTCTTCAACAACAATAAAAGTAATAGATTTATACATGTATATAATTGTATTTGCCGACAAAACAGTTTATCAACAGCCGATTTTCTTGTCTGTTGTTGTCAAATGTTTCATGGGTACAATTCATACATCAACAATATAAAAAACTGCTCTACTAAGAAGTTCTCATCTGAAATATGTTGGACTCCAAATTATCATAAAATAGAACATCTCATTCTCTTGTTGCCTGTAAAAAGTAAACAAATATGAATATTGATTTTTTAATGTGACCAATAAGAAATACTATTATTATAATGGATCATATATAATTTTAGACATGGATTGTTTTAATGTCTTGCCAAGGATTACACATCAGTTTTTAAGTGTGGGATTTGTTGTCTGACAATTACATAACAAATAGATTGTAGCTCCTTACAGATCTTATAAATAAATTAAATCTTTAATGTTATCAATTTTTTTCTCGACGTCTATTTCCCGTTGTCTCATCAACATATTTCCCTATGTACATTCTCAATAAACTATTTTTCTTATTATATTCAGAAAGTAGACTAATGTTGATTAACATCCAATTCTAATTAAAAATAAAAGTACTTAACAATATTTAATAAATATTTGTATTATCTACATATTTAAAAAATATAACATTTTAACATCGAAGTTTTTTTTCATTCTCTTAAATTTTTTACCAAAATATAAAAAAGAGTTTATATATTATGTATATGTAAATTAATAAGAGAATACTCATCACAGTCTTCTGTTTTCTGGGGAATATTTTACTAAATTTCTAAACTTAAATATGAAATGATTTTATGTTAACAATTATCAACAGAATACTTACCACGCCTTCTTTTTTCTTGGGAATGTTCCCAACACCTTGGTGGCCTTGGTCGTGTGAACTATCCAATGGTAAGTCTAAAATGTACATCAATATTTTATAAAATATAAGTTAATATATTTTACATTTTATAATAAAAAAAAACTAGCAATGTTAAAAAATTGAAAAGGAATCAACTTTCTGATAAAAGGTAATCAATATTTTATATTTTCCTTCAACTATATAACGTGTGTAAATTAACTGACAAAAAACACAATTTAATTATTAATGGCAGTATCATTTGACTTAACTCATTAAGAATGATTAATTACTTTAATCTTTATAAAAACAAAAATACTTGACCAATTTTACCAAACAAATAACTTCTACATCATACATGTTGTACCACTACACCAAAAGGAAATACTAATTTATAAAGTCTTACAAATAATTTTAAATCTGATATTAAAAACTATAGTAAAATATATATTTTTTGTATTTCAATTTATAATGTATGTGGATTAAATTAACAAATAACTTTCTGACATTAACAAAAAATTTAAAAAATATTTAAAAGTTCAATAACAGAAATAACTTTTCTTCAAATTTGAATGAATATAAATTTCATAAAATAAATTAAAACATTTTAATAAAGTTACTATTTTATAATATCTTACATGCAAGCCAAATAAATATGTACTTCTTCATGAAATGAAAAAAAATTGTTTAATTTACCCTGGTCAACAACATTAAATATAAATAACATTTTAAACTTTGGTACAAATACTACATGTACCTAAGTTTTAACCACTGTTCCTGGAATAAATTTTAGTCCAAAAAATTTACATTTTATTTATTAATAAGTTATTTATCAGTTCTTGCAACATGTGCATTATCATAAATAAGAGAGAAAGTTAACAGAATACATGTACTTACCATTTGTGTTTAGATTGGATACAACATCTCCCTCACCTTTACTATCTGATGTAGAATTTATTTATTAAAAGAAATTGTTGTATTATCCAATAATAATAATAATAATTATTTATATATATGTATTTAGTACTTACCATCATTTAAATAAATAATTCTCATATTAAACGAAATTTAAAATGAAAAATTATTAAAAACTTTTCAACAGAAAAAGTGACCTCGTAAGAATATTATTTACAAATACTACAATTTTTATTATTAAAAGCAAGTTGTTAGTATTTCCTTGAAAATACACTTAACTATATGTACAATGATTATTCTGTTCACTAAACATTGAACAAACAACATTAATACCCTTAACATATATACAATGTATATGTAAATTAACAAGAGAATACTCATCACAGTCTTCTATTTTCTTGGGAATATTTTACTAAATTTCTAAACTTAAATATGAAATGATTATATGTTATCAATTATCAACAGAATACTTACCAGGGCCTCCTTTTTTCTTGGAAATGTTTCCAACACCTTGGTGGCCTTGGTCGTGTGAACTATCCAATGGTAAGTCTAAAATGTACATCAATATTTTATAAACATATAAGTTAATACATTTTACTAAACAATTATTGAAAAAATCAATACAGTGAAACAAGTTATATCAACATTTTATAATAGACAAATTAGCAATGTGAAAAATTAAAAAAGAATCAACTTTCTAATAAAAGGTGATCAATGTTTTATATTTTCCTTCAACTATATAACATGTGAATAAATTAATTTACAAAAAAAAAAAAACAATTTAATTATTAATGTTAGTATCATTTACTCAATAAGAATGACCAACTACTTTAATCTTTATAAAAACCAAAATACTTGACCAAATTTACCACACAAATTCCATAAAAAATAATTAACTTCTACATCATACATGTTGTACCACTACACCAAAAGGAAATACTAATCTATGAAGTCTTACAAATAATTTTAAATCTGATATTAAAAACTATAATAAAATATATATTTTTTGTATTTCAGTTTATACTGTATGTAGACTAAATTAACAAATAACTTTCATTTAACAAAAAAATTAAAAAATATTTCAAAGTTCAACAACAAAAATAACTTTACTTCAAATTTGAATGAATATAAATCTCATAAAATAAATTAAATCATTTTAATAAAGTTACTATTTTATTATTTCTTACATGCAAGCCAAATAAATATGTACTTCTTCTTGAAATGAAATAAATTTGTTTAATTTACCCTGGTCAAGAACATTAAATATAAATAACATTTTAAACTTTGGTACAAATGATACCTAAGTTTTAACCACTGCTCCTGGAATAAATTTTAGTAAAAAAAATACATTTTATTTATTAATAAGTTATTTATCAGTTCTTGCAGCATGTGCATTATCATAAAAAATAGAGAAAGCTAACAGAATACATGTACTTACCATTTGTGTTTAGATTGGATACAACATCTCCCTCACCTTTACTATCTGATGGAGAACCTATTTATTAAAAGAAATTTTTGGTATTATCCTAAAATAATAATAATTATTCTCATATTAAACCAATTTCAAAATGAAAAATTATTAAAAAACTTTTCAACAGAAAAAAGTGATCTCATAAGAATATTAATTGCAAATAGTACAACTTTTATTATTAAAAGCAAGTTTTTAGTATTTCCTTGAAAAATACTAAACTGTATGTAAAATGATTAATCACTAAACATTGAACAAACAACATCAATACCCTTCTACAAAAAAAAATCTTTACCCTCCTTTTTGCATATTCATGTACATTGTAAATAAAATTCATAAAACAATTTTAAACATTTTAATCAATTTAATTTGTTGTAAAGTCCTAAAATCAAATCAAATCTGTATAAACTTTTCAATGAAATGTAATTTTAATCAACATCAAAAACAATTAACTTTTAAAACTTTTGTTTACATAAAAAAAAATCTAAATGTTTATAATAAACTTTTTTCTTGAAAAAAAATCATTAAATAATTTTTAAACATTTTAATAAAGTTAATTTAATGTAATGTCCTAAAAGTAAACAGAATAAATGTAACAATTATTTACAATAAATAAGTTTTAATTAACCCAACTTTGTCAAACAATTATCTAAGTTTAAACCACTTCCCATCACAAATTTCATAAAAAATAAAAACATTTCATTAAAAGTTATTGTTCTTCCATTACCCTAAAACTTAAAAACAAAATGAAGATAATTATATTGATATACAGAATACTTACACTTGTCTTCTGATGTCTTTTTTTCCTTTAGAATGTTAACAATGGCTACTTGATTTTGTTTAAGTGCACAATCTAATGGCGAATATCCATTTTTAATTTCACGAATGTTAACGTCTGCTCTTCCCCGCAACAGAACGTTAACAACTCCTAAGTGTCCTACAACACAGGCTATACATAAAGGTGTCCTACCATGAAATGATGATACGTTTATATTTGCACCATGTTTTATTAATAATTCTACAATGTCTGTATGTCCCTCCTGACATGCCATAAACAGAGGTGTTTCTCCTGTAACTCTACACTGGTTCACATCGGTTGTATGTTCTATCAATAGTTTCACGACATCAACATGGCCGTACCCACATGCTACATACAGAGGTGTTTCTCCTGTATCTCTACACTGGTTCACATCGGCTGTATGTTCTATCAATAGTTTCACGACATCAACATGGCCGTACCCACATGCTACATACAGAGGTGTTTCTCCTGTATCTCTACACTGGTTCACATCGGCTGTATGTTCTATCAATAGTTTCACGACATCAACATGGCCGTACCCACATGCTACATACAGAGGTGTTTCTCCTGTATCTGTACACTGGTTCACATCAGCTGTATGTTCTATCAATAGTTCCACTATATCTGTATGGCCGCGCCAACAGGCCTGATACAGTGGAGAACATCCATTATCATGACAAGCATTAATGTTTCCATTGTTGGCAATTAATATCTGTACGATGTCAATAAATCCCTCCTGACACGCGATAAATAATGGTGACGCTCCATCAGATCTACACTGATTCACATCAACATTGAGTTCTAGCAGCCATTGTGTAATACTAACATCCCCAATAAAACAGCTGTATGTAAGTGGTGTGTCTTTAAATCCGCCATATTTATCTGTTTTATTTGCGAGTTCTTGTTGATCAGACGGACTGAGATTTTTCACGTGAGACATAAATGTTTGCCTGAATTGTTTGGAGTTTTGAATGTTTATATTACAGAATACATACCCTATTTTATCTTGAGTCCAATCCTTTATTAATCTCTCCAAATATTTATTGATTTCTTCATCTGGAATATTAATGGTGAAACTTAAATCACGGTCTGTAAGATCTGGTGTCCTCCATATAAATCGTTCTCGGATAAATCCACTGTCGGCATGTTTAATAAAAACGGACAACATTTGTTCACCAAAGTTCTGTGCGAAGATATCAAAAAGTTTATCGTGTATGATTTTGTAGGTGTTATTATCCTTCACAATATAGGTTCCGTCTAGTACTGCTAACGATTTGATTATTTTTTTAACCGGAGTTAATTTGATAAGTTCACATTTGTCGAGTAATTCCTCTATAATTGTTTGATTTTCACTGTTTATTTCCGTTAACATTTTTGTTGTTAATTTGTTGTTGAACAATGTACACAGAACCAAACAAAAATATTTTAGTTTACTTTCGTCATCTTTAAGTAACAATCCGTCAAGTTCTTGTTTTAATACAACTGTTGGATTTATAAAGAACTGTCGCATATCTCCGTGTGTTTTCTTGTTGTATAAGCTACACAGTAACGGGAAAAATTCATGTCGATCAACGAGATCTACAATTTCATTCCAATCTTTCGGAAAATACATTTTTGCTATGTCCGATTTATGTTCTTTGGTTAGGCATAAATCTGTTGATCTTACGTTACACTCTGACATGGAAAAAATGGGTTTTAATTCATCAAATCTCGGATCTTGGAAAACTTGTAATCTACAGGTTGAAATGATTTTACAACAATTGTCTTTCAGTAAAGTTTTGATATGCTCTTTCATTAAAATCAAGGTGTCCAAATATTGTTGATTTAAAGTAAATCTTCCACAGATATCATCAAAAACATATACCACTTTTCGCCCCATTTTAAAATAATCTCGGATATCCTCGGGTTTACTCACAGGAATAATTGTATATCCTTCTTTTACCATCTCTAGAGCGACATGTCTGGTAAGGTATGTTTTCCCCATTCCTGCGTTCCCTGTCACGGTTAAGCTGTTTACTGTCTTTAATTTTTTTAGCACATATTTAGTAGCTGCTGTAGGTACACACTTCTTATCTGCTGTTATCCACTCTTCTAATATAGCCTTGATTTGCTCTGAAAATAAATTTATAATAAAGTAATTTGTGTTTTGAAATATTTCTGACGAGTTGTCAGTGAACGACATGGCCATACAGTGCATACAATTTATTCGGTATTTTGTGGTATTTTTTTTATTCTTAAATTGGTAAAACTATGATGAATGAAGTCGTCACTTTACCCTCATACAAACATTATAAGATTTTAAAATGCTTATATATATATACATGTACACGGATGTAGGCTTTGAGCGATCTGATCATTGTTTCAGTAGAATTAAGATTAATTGTATTTTTTTAATTGTAATATACACTCTTTTCTGTTTTCTTTCTTTAATTTTTATTTTGTTTTTTTCTCTGGATATTATTGTTTCTCTTATTGCAAATTATTGATACGACCGCGACATGTCGACAAGGCTTGAAAGAATTACAGTAAAGGTGGACATATTGTTAAGCTTTACCCAATAAAGTGTTGGATAATGTAATATACATTACACAGAAATATTTGACCTACCACAAAAACCAGAATGAAAAAAAAATCAGTATTCTGGTCCCTTTAACAACTATAGGAAACAATATGTTGACATACTACTGAAAGCGTTCCAAGATGAATCAAAAGAATCTCCATTGAAATTGGATAGTTTTTTTTTATATCTCCTCCAAAATTGCTACCTTTGACGCCTTATATCTCGGAAACTATAAAAACATAGAAAAAATCTGTTGACTAATGAAAGTAGTCCTCAAGATGAAATAAAAAGAATAAATCCTTATTGGAATTGGATGAAAATTTTTTCAAAATTAAATATCAAGCCACAATGCTTTTTGGCCCTTTTAACCCCTTATTTATCAAAAACAATAAATTATAGAATAAATATGTTGCATATACTACTGAAAGCATCCATTAAATGAATTAAAAGAAAAATTCCCCATTAAAATAGAATGGGAAAAAAATTAGGTGTCCTGCAAAATGGCCGCTTTAATCCCCTTTATCTCTGAAACAACAAAAATGCCCGGACGAACCATTAATTTTTTTTACATAAGGTTTTCTATTTCCATCAAGGAACAAACACCAAAAAATCATAAAAATCGGACGAATATTAAAAGTTACACCAAAATTACCAAAAACCCTTAATGACCCCCAGAAAAAAACGGGAGGGTCCAGATTTCCCAAAATCAATCTCAACACGTGTTAGTGTTGTGTTTCTTATGGGGGATCATTGAGGTAAAATATTTAGGGAACGGTCATTATTTATCAGCTAGGGAGTTGAAACATTTTAAGGAACGGGGGGGGGGGGGGGGGGGTTGTCACTGAAGACATTAATGCATAGGGGAAATGGGAGGTTCACAGGAATAGTTCCTCTTATATTTGAAAAAGGTATAAAAAAGATGGGTCTATAGTGTTGTGTTCAAGCACTCAAAATTCTTTATAAAAGCTTTTAAAATTCAGTTCCGACAAAGTGCAAAATGTATAACAATTTCTGTTAACATTTTTCCCGAGGGAAAGGGTACTCTGAAAATTTTCATGTATGTATAGGCTCATACTATTTGGGGAGGGGGGTGTTAAATTTTCTTAATTTTGCTATTTGTATTGGGTTTTTTTTGTGGTTAAATATCTCAGGCTATTTTTGGGGGTCGGGGAAATTGTGAAATTTTATTGGGTGCAAAAATTTTAAGAATAATTATGCCCATTTGAAGTATACTATATATTTTAAGTTATAAATTTATAATTATTTATCAAATTTTTGTTTTTTTAATTTCATATGGTATTTTTGTACGGTTAATCTTTATCTAGATAAAATGGAGGGCGACTCATGTAGGAAACAATTTTTTTTTTGGGGGGGGGGGGGAGTTAAATGTTTTTCCAAGGACGAGCATATGTATAGATGATTAAAGGGGGTACCCCAAACTCTTGGGCATTTTTCAGCTTTTTATGAGGAAAACTCTTTAAAACGGTGCATATGAATTTTTGTGCTTTTCCTTTTATTTCTTTAAAATTTCATCTTGACGATTCCATATTTTTTTTTTCATTTCATAACTCAATTTCAACAGCATTTATGAATAATGAAGATTTTTTATCCAATAATTAAGCTATTTTTAAAGGTGTGCGAAGTTTTTACTTTTGTTTTGATTTTTCACAATAATAAGGGAAACTGTAAAGAATATTGTCATATTTTATGTCATTTTTTAAACGCTCACTACTTTCGGTATTCAAAATAAAATTTAAGATGTTTAGAATTTGTTGTAATAGATGATATAAACACAAGAGGAAAATAAAGTATCGATGATTCATTTTAGTTGGGAGGGTGCGGTCATGTCTTCATTAGGGTTTTTTTCAATGACAATAGTCTCACGGTACAGAAGGGGAAGGTTGCCACTGAAATTTGTTAACCCAGAAGATCTGCTCCAACCCGCTAAGCTGATAAATAATGACCCTTCCCTTAATACGTTAAGTACAAAAGCAAATGAAGGGAAACCTATCTATCTACGGGCACCGACGACAACAGGCTCATACCATAATACGTCCGCAAATATTTGCGATGGTATAAAAAGTAGAGGCTGCGTTTACCAGGCGCGAATCCAGGATTTGACGTTAAGGGAGGGGGCGCTAAAGTGTTGGTAATGATTTATATAGCGCCGTGCGTAGCGAGGCGAAAAATGTTTTGGACGATTTTATGCTAATTTATATGAATTGTCAGAAACGTCGCTTTCTTAGGGGAGCGCGACAGATGCGCCCCGTATGAATCCGCACCTGCAACGTTTTTTTCTCGCATATATATAGAAGGCGATTATTAAATCAGTGTAAAGATTATCATAATTTTTTCCCGGCGAATTCAACATTTTCCCCTAAAATCCTTACCATCACCAAACGTCTCTAAATATGGCCAGTTTTTTTTAAAGAGCAGCTTATGTTTCAGCAGATAAATGTAATCTAACGAACGCAGACACAAATTCAATCAATATTTCGCGCCTCACCTGATAATGTACTTTAACGTTAAAAATACCTGACCTTGCCACTTGATATGCACTTTTACCGACAAAAATATACATGTGTGACCTTGTAATATTAACTGTTGTGCCGTTTGAGCGAGTACAATGTACGTTTGTTAGTAGTAAATAAATATATAAAATAAAATATTGTAATATTGTTCTACTGATTTTTTTTTTGATATTTTTTTCCATTTACTAGCCTAACTTGATTTATAATTATTTTCCAAACTCACAAACTTCTTTTTTTTAATACTTTTGATTCCCGGCAATATTAAATCCTGGAAGCTTTTCCAGCACTTTTTGATGGATTCAAGATCGAGTTAGTAAGATTTCAATTCTCAGTTCGAGTTAAAGTTACACATCGGGTTCAAGTTAATCTTCGACCAAAATTCTACATGTAATTGGTTATAAAAAAAAATAAAATGCTCCGCTGGGCGCAGCTTGATACGACCGCAGAGGTCGAACCCTGAACAGTTGGGGCAAGTATGGACACAACATTCAAGCTTGATACAGCACTGAATTTGGATTGTGAATAAATATTTGACCCAGCATAGGTTTCTGACACAGAATTAATGTGGTCTAAGAACTTAAAAATTTTTAATTTACCTATTCAAACCATATCAGTATTATTTGCTTTTATATATAAATCAGAAATAACCAATTTAAAATGGAAAATTTTAAAGAAGTTTAATTTTTGCACCCTTTGGACCTTAATGTAGACCAATTTGAAAACGGGACCAAAAATTAAGAATCTAAATACACGGTTAGATTCGGCATATCAAAGAACCCCAATAGTTCAATTTTTGATGATTCAATTTTTGATGAAATCAAAGTTCAATTTTGGACCCTTTAAACCTCAATGTGGACCAATTTGATAACCGGGCCCAAATATCAATTTCTTGCTATTGCGCAATACTGTACAATTGAAGATTTCTTGCTATTGCACAATACTGTGCAATTGAAGATTTCTTGCTTTTGCACAATACTGTGCAATTGAAAATTTCTTGCTATTGCACAATACTTATTATAATAATTTACACATCCTGTTTGGTGTGTATCTTTGGCCTTATCATTACTATTTGCTTTTATATATAAATCAGAAATTTAATAATAAAGTTTTTGACAAATTTCCAATATACAAATCAAATAAAGTTCAATTTTGGACCCTCTAAACCTCAATGTGGACCAATTTGATAACCGGGCCAAATATCAAAAATCTAAATACATGGTTAGATTCAGCATATCGAGGAACCCCATATATTCAATTTTTATTGAAATCAAACAAAGTTTAATTTTTGACCCCGATTTGGACCAACTTGAAAACTGGGCCCATAATAAAAAACTAAGTACATGTTTAGATTCAGCATATCAAAGAACCTCAAGAATTCAATTTTTGTTAAAATCAAACTAAGTTTAATTTTGGACCCTTTGGACCTTTATGTAGACCAATTTGAAAACAGGACCAAAAATTAAGAATCTAAATACACGGTTAGATTCGGCATATCAAAGAACCCCAATAGTTCAATTTTCGATGAAATCAAACAAAGTTTAATTTTGGACCCTTTTGGCCCCTAATTCCTAAACTGTTGGGACCAAAACTCCCAAAATCAATCCCAACCTTCCTTTTGTGTTTAAATTTCATAGATTTCTATTTACTTATACTAAAGTTATTGTGCAAAAACCAAGAAAAATGCTTATTTGGGCCCTTTTTTAGCCCCTAATTCCTAAACTGTTGGGACCAAAACTCCCAAAAACAATCCCAACCTTCCTTTTGTGGTCATAAACCTTGTGTTAAAATTTCATAGATTTCTATTTACTTATACAAGACTTATTGTGCGAAAACCAAGAAAAATGCTTATTGGGCCTTTTTTTTGGCCCCTAAACTGTTGGGACCAAAACTCCCAAAATCAATCCCAACCTTCCTTTTGTGGTCATAAACCTTGTGTTTAAATTTCATAGATTTCTATTAACTTATACTAAAGTTATAGTGCGAAAACCAAATGTCTTCGGACGACGCCAGACGACGACGACGACGACGCCAACGTCATACCAATATACGACCGCAAAAATTTTGCGGTCGTATAAAAATCGAACCTTAACTCAACGTATCTATAAATCCTTTTCTTTAATGATTTTTTAACATGATTTTTTTCCAAACAATTCAGGAGCATGATTTTGTTTTTTTTACCAGAGGAAGAAAAAAAGGGGGGGGGGTCTCATCCAGGAAAAAGTTTAACCCCCAAATAAGCCCCCCCTTTTTAAAACACCCCAAAAATTATCGAGAAAAATGTTATACCCCAAATTATACCTGTGGTAATATCACATCCAAAAAATACCTAATGAATTTTTGAAAACCAGAAATGTATATTAATTATACAAAAGTTGCTTATATGGAGGGCATTATCATGATATAGTGACTGTCCAAGGGACAATGATATTGCCTGAAACATTGATAATGCCCGAGCCGCAGGCGAGGGCATTATCAATGTTTAAGACAATATCTGTCCCGAGGGCAGTCAATTTATCATGATAATACTCTCTATATAAGCAACTATTATTTTATTAACGTTTGCCCACGGGCATTATCATGATAATGCCTGCTTGGCATTTTAACGCAGATTAATAAATACCACATGACCATGTTTTAACCAATAAAAACAAGTAAATTTTCTCTGATGTGAAATAACACCTATTTTTTATCTTGAAATGTGGAACAACATTTTGCATCATGATGTGAATTATAGTGTTATTAAATGGGTATTTTCATATAAAGCATGTATTATGTTCGAAAAAACAATTAAACCCCCAAATAAGCACCTTTTTTCAAAACGCCCCAAAAAATATCGAGAAAAATGTTACACCCAAAAGTATACCCGTGGTAATATCACATCCAAAAAATACCTAATAAATTTTTGAAAACCAGAAATGTATATTAACACCAATTTTTAATCTCGAAATGTGGAACAACATTTTGCATCATGATGTGATATTATAGTGTTATTATATAAATGGGTATTTTCGTATAAAGCATGTATTATGGTCGAGTCAGTCATATAGGGTCGAGGTCAACCTATACAGCTGGGCCCAGTTGTTCAACTTATTTAATTCAAAGTTAAATTTAACTGAGGGTTAAATGTTATAGAAAATCACTACGTTTAACCTGTGATTAAATTTAACCCTCGGTTAAATGAGTTGACCAACCGGGCCCTGATTGTGACCCAATACAACTGTACGAGGACATAATACAGGTTTTATATAAAGATACCCATTTTATGACACCTCTATTAACTAATGACTTAAAATTATTGTACTTTTATTAACCAATGACTTAAAATACGTTATCAATTGTCTATTTAATATAATCCCATGTGTCTGAAACGGGTCATTAATACAGGTTTTATACAAAACAAGAGGCCAATGGCCACGTGGCTCTCCGGTATTTTCATTTCAATCTTACCATTTCCACATGCTTTTGAAAAAAGCAATTAATTTTTGTTATGAAGGTACTATATCTAGTTTTTACATGATATTCTCTATGCAAAACACTGCACAACTGACCGTTAAACAAAGAGATCTCAAGTATCTATTTTTACCTAAAAATTGAGCAAAGCTCAATAATATATACACTCCGCCTTCCCAGATAAATCTTCTTTACCTGTGTATATATTTACCCAAATATCATTAGGTATCATTAGGTATCTTCCTAAAACTTTAATCCGTATAGGTGTCATTCAAATCTTGTATTGACTGTTGTGTGTGTATAATTTACAAGATAAATAGGTAATCCATTTGTTTCTCTTATCAACATTCAGCCGGTGCAACTTTAATTATATGTCAAGGACTTTAACTGTTTTGTTACAATGGTGTATAATGGGAATATAGGTCATTACAAAATTTCGCATTCCACACCTGTAAAACTAGCTTTGAAAAAAGCATGCACAACTTCAGCCTAAATACCGAATGCATCCAAATGCCCAATTTGCAGTAAGTTACCGTTTACCTAAAAAAATTATCATACCATCACCCCCCCCCCCAAAAAAAAAGCTCAGAATATTCAAACAAATAATAATACTTGGAATTCTCAAAACCCCCCAAACTAGCAAAAGTAATTAAATGGAACCCCAAAAGATAGTACGAGCCTACGTATAGGGAAATTTCAGAGTACACCCATCCCCGCCCCCTCTCGGGGTGTTTTCCCCTATACAATTAAATGGTTGTCCCTTATACATGTAGATTTCACAGGCACTTATTTTATGCAAAATTTCTATCACCGTTTGTTGATGGGAATTTCAGGTTTAAAAACATATCCAATTTACTGTAAAATGACAAAATCACAATAATAAATACACGCAATGATTTCTAAATTTACAGTATTTGTTTTCGGTAAAATTGGCCAATATGGCAGAAATAGTTAATTTTAAAATTAAAATTAAAATTCATTTATTGAAACAGAGTTCAACAGTGGACTATCATCAATACAAAACAAGGAGCAAAATAATAACAATACATATACAATGAACAGATGTCACATGTATGTAATAGTTATCCCACGAGGACGCGGTGTGTCTGTATAAGATCATCCCGAGGGCCGGGTTGCATTTCGAGTTAAAATTCGAGTTACGGATTAAGTTTGGGGGGAGGGGCTGTAAAAAATTACATGTAAATAGACTCGCTAAATAAATTCCTAAATTTGTTAAAGATACAGACTCAGAAAAAAAACTCTCATTTGACCCCATAAAACAGGCTAAAAACGCTATTATTTTGGTATTTTTGAAGTCACCCCCAAAAAATACCTACAATTTCTTGGACGCAAAAAATAGTACTAGCCTACGTGCAGAAAAATTTGGAGCGTACGCAACCCCCCCCCCCCCCCCCCCCCCCCTCCCATACCCTTGTCTCTTTATCCTTATGTCCCATCGACGAATTTGGAAGAGACATACATATAGTTTTACTCTTTTGCATTTAATTATCTTAAATATTTCCATAAAATCACAAACTGAAAAGGAAACCTGCTCCCCCCCATATCCGAAATACTTGTATTTATATTGTTCAACCCTCTTTTAAGTATGACGTCCTCCATAAACAGAAATGCATGTGGATCCTGTATAATTAAAAAAGGGTTTTTCAATCCTTCCTTAAAATAATCAGTACACTGAATCGTGAGATTTAAATTTGTGAATGAAAATGAAGGGATATGGAGTAAATGTACAAAATCCCAATTAATACCTGGCAAACAAAGCAATTGAACAACGCTTTTATTGTTGTTCTTCATCTTGAAGTCATCATTAGTTTGAATTGCTTCGATATCAATATTAATAACAACCAAAAATACAGTAGCATTTTAATACCCCCGCATAGTAATCCGGATGTCCTCCCGTCCGAAATAAAATCTTTCGTCAAAGTTTTCTTGGCTTGTACATATCGGAATGATTTTATATTAGGCCTGGAGCTGGATAATGATGAGATTTACCGTGTAAGTGATTTTTAGGTCTGTCTTCCATTTTCTTCCTGTTTGCCCAAACTGAAATATTACTGTTAGGCATAATGGATGAAAATTTCAGTCAATGTTTTCTTGGCTTGTATATATGTAGGAATTGATTAATACTAGGCCACAGTACCTATATTTTTCATTTCCACGACAAACACGGCAAAACTGTAGGGAATATACTGGTATGTCTGCCTTTCTGTCTATTTCCCTGTCCATTTTTGATTGGCTTTCTTGATGTTTTCTTCATATCGTCGATGTGCCGTATAAGTAGACGAAACTTAACCACGGTGTACAACCGGCGTACCCGAGACCATCGGTAACGCCGGATACGTTTAAAATTGGATGGCTCGGTATGTCTTTTTACGAAAAGCAAAAGCAAAAGGGACAAAGTTTAATTGTATGGCTTTTCATACAAAACTGTCTCGAATTCGCCGTTTGTATGGCGTCTTAAATATCTCTACTATACAAAAAATCATAAAGGCACGTGAGCTTTTGCCATAACTTGGTGTCCGTCATCTGTCGTCGTAAACTTTTTAAAAATAAATCTTACACTCTGAACTTGCTGGGCTAATTAGAATCAAACCTGGCCCGAGTCATCACTAGGGTGTCTAGTAGAAAAGTGTGAAAGGATGCCGCAAGTCAAACCACATGGCCTATGTTACTAAAAATAGAGCATATAGGTGAGACAGTAGGTTTTGAAAAATATCTCAGCAGAAATGCCTTTAAGAGAAAATCTGCCAATTTAAAAACGATCAGGAGGACAAGATCTATTTGCGTGTCAATTTTCGTAGAAATCGGATTATCCGTCTTGGAGTTATTGCCCCAGAATTGTCGATTTTTAGCTTTTTTGTTTTTATTGTTTCTAATATAAAAAAGTCTGTTCCTCTGAAACTACTACGACAATTTGAACCAAACTTGGTTATAATACTTATGGGATGGTCCCCTTTAAAATGTTTATCTTGCGGGAAATACAATTTGAAGATTTCCTCTGAAACTGCTGGGTCAATTGGAATCAGACTTTGGTGGAATAGTCCTTGTGTGGTCCCCTTCTAAAATTGTGTCTGTTGTCCCCGACCTTCAACAAAGATAGTTGAATTATAGAATAATATACATGAAGAGCTAATTATAGAAAATGGGGAAGGAAATTTTTAAATTTTTTCCTCTGAAATTACAAAGTCAATATGAATCAAACTTTACTTTAATGATCTTTAAGATGGCCCCCTTCCAAAACGGTGTCCGGTAATTCCGACCTCCGCGATCATGATGGCCACCGCCGCCGAACTTAGTTTCACACTAGATCCTATGTGAATGCATTTTAACACTTCCCCTAAATCCACTGAGCAATTTGGCCTAAATCATCATTAGGGGTGTCCACTTTCAAAATTGTGTCTAAGGATGCACCGAACCAATAATGTTTACAGGTGAGCTTATAATATATATATTCTCCTTGTATGAAATATTGTTTGTAGTATAGATTTTGTGTGGGCTTGTATGTCGTGTTCACATTTTTCTAAATTTGGGGCAAATATAGTGTGTATATGTTGAAGATCGAAAGGTAGAGTCTGGTTGACTTGTTTAACTACACTCGGAATAAAAGAACGCTTATATTTTCATAGCCACTTTATTAATATAAAATAAAAAAATATAGACAGATGAAGCACTCTAAAGGCCCACGTAGCAGTATTTTGTCATGTGAACTGTAAATTTTTTTGACACTTTTATGCTAAAAAATCATATATATCTACGCCCCCCTCTAGGTCCGCCACTTGATGTGAAAAAATGTCTGTTGAACAACACTCCCAATTCGTCACTGATTTCCGTAAAAAAGTTTGTACGAATATCGGCATCGCTATTCGTACAAAAAGTTTGTTCCAGGAACAAGTGTCTTCATCTTAACTCGAACCGTAACTCTAACTCGAAATGTAACTCGATAAATGACATTAGAAATGTATCTCAGTTCACTCGAACTTCAACTCGAATTCGAATTATAACTCGAAGTCTTACTCGAACTTCAACTGGAACTCTAACTCTAACTCGAACTTCAACTGGAACTCTAACTCTAACTCGAACTTCAACTGGAACTCTAACTCTAACTCGAACTTCAACTGGAACTCTAACTCTAACTCGAACTATAATTAACTCTAACTTGAACTCGAACTCGATGTTTAGTCACACCCCAATACGCACGCATCAACGGGAATTATTTCATCAAATGAACTACCATTCAGTTGCAGTGAATACTCAATACTACCATATGTATGAGCCTGCCTTATTTTCACCAGAATTTGGAGCAAAACTTATATAAAATCATACCCCCCCCCCCCCCCCCCCCACCCCCCGGTTCTACTTACATTACACTTAAGAGAAAATTTGAGTGGTTTTTACATTAAGAACGTCTATTCATACTCTAAGTATTGTTGGATTTTTTATGCAAACCACTCTAAGAAAAATGGGCGGAGTCACTTATTTTAAGTTATTCCTTAGGAAAATTATGGCAAGCCGTTCTCGTCAAAACTACGGTTGAGCCATTTTTCGAAAAAAAAAATTACACACTGAGAATAAAAAACTTAAAAACACACACTGGATATTAAAAAATTACACACTGAGATTCCAAAAATACACACGGAGATTATAAAACTTAAAAAACACAGAGAATTAAAAATGACACACTGAAAATTAACAAGAGTGGACATACAAAAATGTCTCGCCTGTCGTGTATTTCTAATGAAAGTAAATGCTATCAGACATATTGCATACAGTATTCGAAAAACAGGCCAAAACACAAAAACTTAACTATTACTCCTGAACTATGAAAATGAGGTCAAGGTCAGATGAAACCTGCCAGTTGGACATGTACACTTTACAATCCTTTCATACACCAAATATAGTAGACCTATTGCATACAGTAATCGAAACACAGGCCAAAACACAAAAACTTAACTATAACCATTGAACCATGAAAATGAGGTCCAGGTCAGATGACATCTGCCAGTTGGACATGTACACCTTACAATCCTTCCATACACCAAATATAGTAGACCTATTGCATACAGTATTCAAAAAACAGGCCAAAACTAAAAAACTTAAATATAACTACTGAACCATGAAAATGAGGTCAGTGTCAGATGACACCTGCCAGTTGGACATGTACACCATTACAATCCTTCCATACACCAAATATACTAGACCTATTGCTTATAATATCTGAGATATGGACTTGACCACCAAAACATAACCTTGTTCACTGATCCTTAAAATGGGTTCGAGGTCAATTGAAAACTGTCTGACGGGGATGGGGACCTTGTAAGCTACGCACATACCAAATATAGTTATCCTATTACTCATAATAAGAGAGAAATTAACATTACAAAAGAGTAGTCACTGAACCATGAAAATGAGGTCCAGGACAATGTACAAATAACAGACGGATACTTCGTAACATAAGGCATCTATATACAAAGTATAAAGCATCCAGGTCTTCCACCTTCTAAAATATAAGCTTTTAAGAAGTTAGTTAACGCCGCCGCCGCCGCCGCCGCCGCCGGATCACTATCCCTATGTCGAGTTTTCTGCGACCTAAGTGGCAGGCTCGACAAAAAAAAAATACACACTAAGATTTCAAAAAGACACACTGAGATTAAAAGAACTGAAAAACACACACCGAGAATTAAAAATTACACACTGAGATTTATAATATCTAATAAGCATACTTAATCTGAATCTATTGCAAGGTTGAAACAACTGGTGGACAAGAAGTAGGACGTTTCAGCGGACTATGACATTTCGGACAAATGTTATATTTTTAAGTGCATGATCTAAATATCTATAAACCAAATAAGTAATTTTAATGTATGTCAATTAAACCGTCTTTTGTTAATTTTTCTACTCTAATTGATATATATATATATATATATATATATATATATATATATATACTAATTTAATTATTCTTTCAATTAATTTTTTTATATTAAAATTGCAATAATTATTTTAAATGTTGTGATTTTAATTAATATTTTGGAATCCACTTGATACGTAAATATTAGATAATTAGAGGAATTAATTAATCATCCTCCCCAAAACAACAGAGGCTAAAATCAAAAGCAATCATCATCCTATATCTATCATGTATATTGTTTTTAACATTTTTGGATCTTTTTTATAGATTAAACAGTTCTCATATTTGTATGGCTTGTTTTCCTTAAACATACACAAGCTAAGAAATTGTCCGAAATATCCTAGGTAACCCATTCATGCCATCATACACTTCATAAAAAAATGACCAAAACGTCCTTGTCCGAAATGTCCTGGCCGAAACGGGCGGAGGGGGAGGGGGCACACTTACTGGGTAGGGATAAGCAGCTGATATATAAAACGGGTGAGAAATTTAGATTAAAGGTATATTAGGATAATATCCGAGGGAGGCTGATATTATCACTTGCTTGATTATATATAAGTATCTGAAACTAATCAGATGTCAGTATATATTTTTGATGCGGTTAAACCACAGTCGTAAATGCATATTCAGCTATTTGTCAAACCAATTAATCTCTCTATGTATCTTCCAATGTGGTATTTCCACTGATGCTAGTTATAGATGCTATTAATCCGATCATTTTGACATTTACACTTAATTAATGAACATTAAAAGGTTTGTATACATGAAACAAGTTAACAATTATAAAAAGAAATTCCATCGTATCAAAAGTAGGGTAATATATCTATAGGTCTGTTCTTTCTTAATTGGTATACAACAGGATATATATTTTCTATAAGCAAAATATATGAAAAGGATGAGGTACTTCATGTCTCAGTTACCCCCCACCCCCTCCCGGGCCGAAACGTCCTTCATTCCTGTCCCCTAGTTGTTTCAAGCTTGTAATGAATTCAGATTAAGTATGCTAATTAGATATGTGCGCATAAAAAGTGCGCACAAATCTCAGTGTGTACTTGTTAATTCTCAGTGTGTGTTTTTCAGTTCTTTTAATCTCAATGTGTCTTTTTGAAATCTCAATGTGTAATTTTTAATTTTCAGTGTATAGTTTTTAAATCTTAGTGTGTGTTTTTGAAGTTTTTTAATTTCAGTGTGTATTTTTGAAATCTCAGTGTGTAATTTTTAATTCTCAGTTTTTAGGTTTTTTAATCTCACTGTGTAAAAAAAGGACAAATATACATAAGGAGCAATAAAAAAACGTAATTCATTGGACAGACAGAACCCAGGAAGACAAATGAACAACCACAAGCACAACAAACAAACACAGAAAACCAAAAAACAATGAACAACACGAACTCCTATGAAAACCAGGAGTGAACCCAGGTGCTCCGGAAGGATAAGCAGTTCCTGCTTCGTATACGGCACCCGTCGTGAAGTTCAACAAAGTCAATCCGGTGGAAGTCACAAATCGGTGGAGGCACATGAAAGGTTATGCCAGTGGGAACAGGTCCAACATCATCTTAGATATTGGAACACTGTAATGTCCAATCAATTCATGAAGACGACCGTAAAATTTCTTAAGTGATGACATCAACTTATCCCTGATAAAACCCTGGTTAAGAAGCTTTTGTGACAGCAGTAATCCTCTTTGTCGAAAGTCAGGGTAACTCACGCATGCCTTTGAAAATCGGATAAGCTGAGAAACGTAGACGCCATATGCAGGCGATGCTGGTATATTGCTACTCAAGAAGGGAAAATTAACAATAGGAAAGTTGAAGTCATCACGTTTGTCATAAAGTTTTATCTTCAAACGTCCCTCATAGTCTATTTCAAGAAACAAATCCAAATATGAAGCGGACTTTGGTATATCTGTAGTATCCTTAATTTCAAGTTCACTGGGGTAGATAAGATGTAGAAAGTCTTGGAATTTGTCGTTATTTAACGACAACACATCATCTATATAGCGAAAAGTGAAATTAAAGGATTGGGATAGTTTCTTTTTGTTTTCATATAGTAACCCTTGAATGAAGTCTGCTTCATATGAGTACAGAAACAGATCGGCGAGGAGAGGAGCACAGTTGGTTCCTATTGGAATGCCGATTGTTTGTTGAAAAATTAGACCGCCAAAAATGTTTTCGAAAAATGGCTTAAACATAAAATCTCAACTTTAATGCATATGGGCCCTAATTTCTTACAAATACTTTCGTTGTCTCCCATCATAATTAAATGTTTCTCCCTTATACATATATATGTAGAAGTCACAGACACATGTTTCTCTCAATATATACTCCCCTTTTCAATGGAGATCCCTGACAATTAAAAAAAAATGTCTGGGATTTTCATTTGTCTTCTTTTCGGTAAATTAAAATGCATATTTTTAAAATGGTTAAATCGGACAATATTAATTATGTACTCTGTTATCTCGGGAGTCCAATTCTTTTATGTAGTGGAGGGCATAAATTTTAATGAACAATTACTGTTATAAGGGAGAGAAATCAAACAATTCTACAAGAAAACGAGCCACAGCAACAGGCAGAGATGCGAGGTTTACAGTATTTCTCACCCGTTTGACTACAAATAAACTGTATATTCCCTGACGATGTACAAATGTACATGTACATGTGTTGATTTTATTTTGTAATAAAAAAATATTAGATTTTAGACAGACACCTGACTGTTATACCCCGCCCCAAAGATCTCCAAAGGAGGGGGGGGGGTATACTATTTTAGCATTGTGGTTCCATCCGTCCATCTGTCCGTAACAAAATCTTTCTGCACACTTTTCTCTGCAACTGCTCATTACAGCCACTTGATATTTTGTCACGAGCCTTCTATAGGTACGCCATATGATTTCGGACCAATGCGACACCATCTCCTGTTTTACGACTTTTTTTTACCTTATCGCGGCGGGGGTATCACTAGTGAGCAATGACTCACGGTACATCTTGTTTGTCTTGTACAGGTTAATGTCATCCGTTTCTTATCAACCGCCAATCCAATATATGTCAATATTACCACGTAAAATTACAAAAATAATAAAATAAAATAGCTTTGTTAATTCTTTTAATCATTGATGCCAGTGGTCAATAATGAAATGAAAGTAATATAAAGATTTTTATCTTTACTTGTATCTATTAGTTAAACGAATAAAAATTAAATGAACGATTTTCTAGTTTTAGTGAAGAAACCAATACGAAAGGAAAGGAACAAAATTGTGAATACGCTAACTTTTCAACAACTCAATTTAGATTTTTTTTCTTCAAAAAGATGTTGGTAGCCCTGAAAAGCACTGTCTTTTGCAATATCACTTGTTTTCCGCTCTTTTATGCTGTGTTCGTCTGAAATGTTGTCGATTAGCTGGCGTTAATTGACTTGTATTATTGAACTTCCGTTATCTTTTTTAATTTTTATTTTTTGCAAAGTTTGCAGTCTTTGTCTTTTGAGTTTATCTTTAAGCTTTCTAGGGTATCTTTGCTGCTCCCTTTGTGGGTTTTGTGGTTATTCATTTCTTTGTAGCTAGTGTTTTGCTTTCCCTTTTCCATCACTTGTGGTCTTCTTAGAAAAAAGCACATATGGTACCCTTCGTTTTCTGCAGATACCTCTTTGGAGTTTTAGTATAGCTGCTTTAGCTCTAACTGCTTCCTTTACCATGGTAAGTTACTTTTTAGCAGCTGTTCACCTCTCTCATAATCTGAAGAGATCTGGATGTACCAGTTTAGACTGTTAAACACTCTTATTCTTCAAGCCATCCTTCAGTGCTAGTAACATTTTATCCGCATTACCTCGCCTTAACGTTGGATTTTCAAAGTACATTTACACGAATATGGCTTGTATAGATAAGCTTTGTAATGTTCTTCAACGTTTTTTTTAATATTTAATTAAACTAAAAATATCCTATAGAAACTATACATCAGAAAGTGTGGAGGAAATGTGTGGCTACAAAAATAATTAATTAGATTTATTGGGTTGATATTTCATTGAGATCTACATAATATGACGATTAGGGGAGGGTTGATCTTATATAAAGAAATAATAAAGTAAAGTAAAATAAAATAATAATAGTAATAATAATAAAGCAACCATAATATGTCTGAATACACGCTTGATTATAAATGTAATTAATAGTAAGCTTTTAAACTAAGAAGTTTTTGATCAATCCAACTGAGATATTTAACACGTCGAGCGGTTTTCTTGGTATTTTTGAACATTTCGTAAACTACCGCCAGTGATTTACCTCTCTATATGTAAAAGCTTTACGTAATGAATATCATATTTGATTCATGTTTAAAAATGTACGAAGCAGTATCGACATATAGGGATCATCATCATCTGTCGTGTTGTGTCACGGCTGCCGTCCATGTCCGTACTTTCAAGGAATTTTCAGTAAGTAATGTTAATTGGAAACTCTTTTCCCATCCGAGAGATATTTGGGGGTGTTCATACTAAAACACAGACTTCCATGTTTCTATACATTATTAATTGTCAAAAATTGAAAACCGTAATGTGTATGAAATTGAGTTAACATTTTTACCAGTCTGGGGCTGATAACTAGAAAATGCCTTAAGAACGATCGTAAATATTAATTTAAGAGGAAGATAAAGAAGAGCTAAGGCTAAGCTATGGGTGTAACAAGAAGGTATCTTATCTTGCCCTTTACTTTCCCCAAGGTTGTCTTAACACTGCATCACTTAAAAAGTCTTACTAATTTCCCGCACTGTCAGGGTCGTCATTGAATTTTATTCTCTCCCCTTAAGATCACAGGCACTCGACCACTGGACTTAAAATCCCCCGTTCTATCCACTTCAAATGTATTTTTAGCGTTTAAATTGATTTTGAATCATTTTTTTGCGACTATGGTAAAATACGTTTATAAAAGAAATATCTAATGGTAATTGATATGAAACAAAGCTAGCCATTTCTGTACGGGTCGTCAGATTTGTTTCTTCCTTTACTTTTGCAAACTTGTTCTCCAATAAATCTATAGGTTTAACCTACCTTTACAGACTTCTATAGAATCAAAGGAAAACTGGAAATGGTCGATTATATACCCATTCCATAGCTTAATGAAAGCAGAGGTCTGCAACTTTTTCGGACGATAACCGACATGCGATTGGTAAAATTTGTCCCGAAATTTTTTATTCGACCAATCGCGTTTCATTTATTATCCGAATAAGGCGTTGACCTTCGTTTTTTTATGATGCTAGTAGTATATGGGCACAGTTCAGTTAGAGTTGAGGTGTTGGTGTACATCACCGGAACCGGAAATTGCATCACACGAAGTCACATGACAAGAACAGGAAGTCACGTGACGGAACCGGATGTGTCGTCTGGCGGTTGGTAAGGACATCCCTTGGTTGACGTAACGGTGACAGCATCATCTGCAGGTAAGGTTGCACTCCACAAATTAATAGTACCATTTTCTATGTGAAGTGAGCTAACAAATGTCATGGTCTTGTGCCATCTTCAGAGTAAATAATACCCATATACATATATATATATTCTGAAAGGCCATTATGTTAGCATTGTTTCAATCATGATAAAATAAATAAAAAATATACATGGAAACCTAGTTGGCATAGCAACATTTCAAAAATTGTCATAAAAAAAGCTTTAAAAATGTTAAATTTCACTCCACTTCGGCTTAAAATTGAGGTCTGATGCAGCGTTTCAATCCAATTGAGACTTAATTTTTCAGATTCTGCATAAAATTCCATTACATATGTGGGAAAAAAAGGTTTACTTTTCCGGCTCTTTTTTTCGCAATTTAACTTACCAGTCATGCCAGTGCAGGTGCCGATTATCACTGTCAAAGTTTAACACACCACATGTCAATTCACAAGTCCCAGTTTATGACCTCCCATTACTTGTCAGAAGCAAAATCAGTTAATGTTTTCGTATTTTTTTAAACTAAAATCTACCCTCTTTCAGTCAATATTACAATTTTGAGGCTATTATTTATCTATCATGTAGTCAAACATTACCAACTCTAATAATTAAGAAAATTCTGGGGGTGCATTTCTCTGAAACTAAGATAATTAGTGGAGCGTAACCTTAAAGAGTACTTTTATAACTTTTGTTTTCAAAGAATGGCCAATTTTATTATTCTTCAGGTCTTTACGAATTCAAAACTGTCTCATTTATCAAAATATGACTTATAATAAGTAAATAATACCTATTTCAAATATTCATAGTGACTCGGTAAATGGGAAGTAATTCACTAAAATTTACAAGAAATTCAAAATGCAAAAATTCTTGTTCTATGGTGACTATTTTGAGCATTTCATCACTTGAAAAGACTTTTTACAGAAATAATTTGTTCGATTCAGTTTTTGAATGCACAATCCACCAGCTTTTTACATATATATATTTAGCTTTTCACTAAATGACATGAAAGGAGATAGTACCCCCCTTTTTTTCATTGTTACCATATTACTGGTATTATAAATCTTTGGATAAAATTTGCAAACCTATGAATTGTAAGATAATCAAATCAAAATATTTTTCAATATAAATACTTGTTTCCTTGCATATAAAATGGGTGGTGGAAAGTTTTTTTCTCACAATTACTGCATATAAACTATAGTCCTGCTCTTATGTTGTATCATTGCGGATTGTTAAAAATACATAATGTGGTTGCTAATGACATATGAGAACAATTACATGACAAAAGATAGCCTTTATATTTAAATTTTCAACAGTCAAAAATAAAATCATTAAATAAATGAACAATTTAAAGTATTTCATAGGTATATATTGCCCTCTAGGTGGCTACTGATAGCCTTAAAGGCTGCACTCCACAAATTAATAGTACCATTTTCTATGTGAAGTGAGCTAACAAATGTCATGGTCTTGTGCCATCTTCAGGGTAAATAATACCCATATACATATATATATATTCTAAAAGGCCATTATGTTAGCATTGTTTCAATCATGATAAACTAAATGAAAAATATCCATGGAAACCTAGTTGGCATAGCAACATTTCAAAAATTGTCATAAAAAAGCTTTAAAAATGTTAAATTTTACTCCACTTCGGCTTAAAATTGATGTCTGATGCAGCGTTTCAATCCAATTGAGACTTAATTTTTCAGATTCTGCATAAAATTCCATTACATATGTGGGAAAAAAAGGTTTACTTTTCCGGCTCTTTGTTTCGCAATTTAACTTACCAGTGCAGGTGCCGATTATCACTGTCAAAGTTTTACACACCACATGTCAATTCACAAGTCCCAGTTTATGACCTCCCATTACTTGTCAGAAGCAAAATTAGTTAATGTTTTCTTATTTTTTAAAACTAAAATCTTTCCTCTTTCAGTCAATAATACAATTTTGAGGCCTATTCTTTTATTATTTATCTATCATGTAGTCAAACTTTACCAACTCTAATAATTAATAAAATTCTGGGGGTGCATTTCTCTGAAACTAAGATAATTAGTGGAGTGTAACCTAAGGGGGCATAATCCAACCCCACCACCGGACTTCCCTCGAACAAACGGAAAACATCACCCGGGATGAAAAGCACGGGAAAATGGGAGATAATCCAACAATCCCTCTATATTGATTATACTCTCGGACTTCGCCATAACAGTGAGAGTATCAGTCCCTAAAAAATCGATGCGAGACCCTAAACTATAGTCTGATGACGGACCCAGAAACGGGAGGTAAACCAATAACCCCATTGTACTGCTTATACTCTTGGACATGAACTCCTTGAGACTCCATGCGAGACCCTTACAATATACAGATCGATGACAGACCCAGATAATGAAAAGGACAGGAAAAGGGGAGATAACCCTATAATCCCATTGTACTGTGCATATTGTCGGATCTCGACATAACAGTGCAGAGCAAGAGAAGAGCAGCGATCAGCAGCACAGAGCAATACAAGAGTAGCGATGAGCAGCGAAGAGCAAGAGAAGAGCAGCGATGAGCAGCACGGAGCAAGAGAAGATCAGCGATGAGCAGGGATGAGCAAGAGAAGAGCAGTGACGAGCAAGAGAAGAGCAATTTTGAGCAAGAGAAGAGCAGCGATGAGCAAAAGAAGAGCAATTATGAGCAAAAGAAGAGCAATTATGAGCAAGAGAAGAGCAGCGATGAGCAGCACGGAGCACGAGAAGAGCATTGAAGAACAAGAGAAGAGCAGCGATAAGCAAGAGAAGAGCAGCGATGAGCGTGAAAAGAGCAATGATGAGCAAGAGAAGAGCAGCGATGAGCAGGGATGAGCAAGAGAAGAGCAGCGATGAGCAGGGATGAGCAAGAGAAGAGCAGCGATGAGCAAGAGAAGAGCAGTGATGAGCAAGAGAAGAGCAATTTTGAGCAAGAGAAGAGCAGCGATGAGCAAAGAAGAGCAATTATGAGCAAAACAAGAGCAATTATGAGCAAGAGAAGAGCAGCGATGAGCAGCACGGAGCACGAGAAGAGCATTGAAGAACAAGAGAAGAGGCAAGTGAAGAGCAGTGACGAGCAAGAGAAGAGCAGTGACGAGCAGCGAAGAGCAGCATGGAGTAAGAGAAGAGAAGCGAAGAGCAGCATAGAGCAATGAAATGGATCGCCGTTGCTAAGGCGGTTGCTTAGGACAACCTCCATTGACCAAATGGTGACAACATCAGCTGGAGGTAACGGGAAATAATCCAATCCTAATTGTGGTCCTCCCTTGAACGAAGGGAAAACACCTGTTGGGGAAAAGCGTAGGAAAAGGGGAGATAATCAAATTGCATTTGTGTACTTCGTATTCTCTCGGACTCCGATATAACAGTGATATTATCAGTCCCTAGACTCGATGCGAGACCCTTACCATATACAAACTGACGACAGACCAAGAGAATGAAAAGGACAGGAAAATGGGAGATAACAGAATAGTCCCATTGTACTGTCGGATCTCGACATAACAGTGCAAAGCAAGAAAAGAGAAGCGATCTGCAGCAAGAGAAGCACAGAGCAATACAAGAGCAGCGATAAGCACCTAGGAGCAAGATATGAGCAGCGAAGAGCAGTGATGAGTAGCACGGAGCAACAGAAGAGCAGCGATGAGAAGCGATGAGCAAGAGAAGAGCAGCGATGAGCAGCACGGAGGAAGAGATGAGCAGCGATGAACAACGATGACCAGCACAGTTCAATACAAGAGCAGCGATGAGCAGCTAGGAGCAAGATATGAGCAGCAAGGAGCCGTGATGAACAAGAAAAGAACAGCGATGAGCAGCATGGAGGAAGAGGTGAACAGCGATGAGCAGCGATGAGCAAGAAAAGAACAGAAATGCGCAACAGAAGAGCAGCGATGAGCAGCACGGAGCACGAAAAGAGCAGCGAAGAGCAAGTGAAGAGCAGTGATGAGCAAGAGAAGAGCAACGACAAGTAGCGAAGAGCAGCATGGAGTAAGAGAAGAGAAGCGAAGAGCAGTATAGAGCAATGAAATGGACCGCCGTTGCTAAGGAGGTTGCTAAAGCGGTTGCTAAGGAAACCCTCCATTTACATAATGATGACAGAATCAGCTGGAGGTAAGGGGACATATATCAATCATACTTTTCGTCCTCCATTGAACGAACGGAAAACATCACAGGTGGGAAAAACCGCGGAAAAAGGGAAGATAATCGAATAGTACTTCTGTACTTCGTATTCTATCAGTCTTCGACATAACAGTAAGAGCATCAGTCCCTAGAGACTTGATGCGAGACCCGTACCCGATATAGACCGATGAAAGACGCAGAGACGACCGAAAAGCGCGGGAAAAGGGAAGTTAATCTAATCCGACAACCGGTCATGCATGCCGAGACGACACATCCAGGTTCCAGCACTAGGGTAAACAAATAATGGAAAAATGGTGGGAAAACCCACTACTTCCTGTTGTGCATGTGCGGAATCCACTTCCGGTTCCGGTCACACATGCGCAGACGACACTTCTGTCAACAAATAAAAATGGCGGGAAATCACATCACTTCCGATTGCGCATGCGTGCAAACCACTTCCGGTTTCGGTCACGTGACTTCCTCTGACGTAATTTCTGGTTCTGTTGACGTCAAATGCGGCACCACAACCACTTCAAATCCTAACTGAACTATGCTCATATACTACTGATGCCTCCCCTCTTTTAATAGATTTAAAATGTCTGCTCATGCAACATGATTGTTCGGCGTTGCATTTTTTTAAGCAAATGATGATGATAAAGGTAAAAGGTTAAAAAAAAACATTTTTTTTCTGTATGCTTTAATTTATACAGGGAAATTTTGTTGGGAAATTCTTTTTTTTCTAATGGCCAAAATGTGGACCAGATTATTTTTTTCACTACAAGTGCTGGCCAAATTATTTTTTTCACAAAAATCAGGGCCAGAAAATGTTTTTCCAAAAAATCCCAGACCCCCTCCCGCCCTTGAAAAATTTGTGCATGATGACGCTTGTCCACTTTGTGTATTAAGAAAAATGGCAATCGTTCAGCTTTCAAATTCACTGTTAACAATGACAAGAGATGCCTAAATATTTTTATTGTTCCCAAGTGTCTGCGATTCTGTGGTAAAAAAATCGGAAAGAAGGCGTTTACGAGGGAACGCAAGCGTTTCTACGGATTTCATCGAAAGCTAGCGTTACGCATATAAATACATCGGGATCATGGCTTTTCTTCAACCGGGGTCACAAAGATCGTTCAAAGGATGCTCTAGACCATCTACAGGAAAGAGACCTTTAAGAAAAGTTAGCGGTACGCTCTTAAATGATTCAGTGTGTCCAACAAATGCTTTAAAAAATTAAGAGGGTTTCGTGTTACCCAAACTAGTAAGTTTATTGTAAGGGGATGCAAAGAGATGTTCTTCAATCGGAATGATTTCAAGATGTTAAGGGCTGTCAATCATTCCAAGAGAAGTGTAAGATTTTTTCTTGTTACACGCTTACGTGATAAAAAAAGGTTTAAGATGATCTTATGTCTTAAGATTACTTCTTGTTGACGGCCCCAGTTTTGCAATGTATTTTAATTGAATTCTAACTGACTTACTAACGTATGCGATAAATATACAATATATAGACATGCACAATAGTCATTGTCGGAAATTATAAAATTTATTTGGGCGAGCTTTAGAAAGCGAGCTTTTTTCCATGTTTCCCAGCGACCCCAAATAAATTTTATCATTTCCGACAATGCATTTGTATTATTTTTATTCTCCAATCATAAAATTACCCCTTTAGGTCTGTAACACCTTAAAATGAGGCCTGCCCGATAATCTGACGCTTTTTTACTCCGACATCCCAGAAGTCCGACTGGTCTATAGTCGGACAGTTCCTAGTCAGACGGTTCGATAATTCGACAGCTCGTTAGGTCGACACATTATGTTAAAAATCATAGTTTATCGTATCAGATATAGCCGAAAAAATCAAATGACAATACAAAAAGTAAAAGCCGTTTTCGGGCGGACGAGAAAAACAACAATATACAATTATAGCCCTCTGAGGAGGGAGATATCCAAAATGGTCAACCTGGCTGAAGGGTTATTTCCCCGAGGGCTTTAGCCCGAGGGGAATAACCCTTCAGCAGGGTTGACCATTTTTTTGTATTATGGGTTATTCACCTGCGGGGAATAATAGGGTTATTCGTCGGTCAAATGAATTTTGTCCAGGTTGCTCCCCGGCACTACCGACAATAATGAAATATCTGAATTATTCTATATCATGTGATCATTTATTAGCCAACAGATTTATTTATTTATACTGTAAGGTATAATAATAGTAAATTAACTCCACCTGATGGGAGGCACCTGCCTCAATCTGGTTAATGTGATGAGAGGAGATAAGTAATACTTAGATAAAACGTTATTTCTGCGGGGTTTATAAACTTAAAATTCATGAGAATTTACCCAAGTATCCCTTTGGTGATATAAAAGCATTGGTGAATGACATTGAAAATATTACAAGCCACCCAACTTTGAAAACATTGTGTGGATTTCATCGGAGTTAACCCACCTAACCCCTTGGTGAAATAAAAGCTCTAGTGAAACATCTTAACATTAAAATACAAGCAGTTGAAAACTTTATCGGGCCTCGTACTTTTCAAACATTGAGATAATTATGTTTCCAGACCCCCTCCCAAATTATGAAAATAGGAAATTCTTGGGAGTTAACCTAAATAACCCTTAAGTGAAAAAAGCGCTGGTAAATATCTATCATTTAACCCATAAGCTGTTAAAACTGTTTAAAAATTGAGAAAATTATATGTCGATAGTCTTCCCCACTAAAAAGTATATGTCCGGACCCCCTCTTCACACTTAACTTTGAAAATATTGCGTGGACTTCATGGGAGTGAACCCACCTAAATCCTTAATAAAATAAAAGTTATGGTGAACATCGTACATTTAGAATACAAGATATTAAAAACTTCGCCAGGCTACATATTTTAAAAATATTGAGAATAGTTTGTTTCCAGACCTCAACCCATCACCACCTCAAATTTCAAAAATATGAAATTCATCGGAGTTAACTTAAATAACCCCTAAGTGAAAAAAGAGCTGGTAAATGGCTTTCATTTAAATAATAAGCAGTTACAACTGGCGGACTTCATACTTAAAAAAAAATCAGAAAATTATATGTCGATAATCCCCCAGTCAAATTTAAAAACAAAGTCTGGGCTTCATAGGAGTTAACCCACCTATTACTACTTGTGAAGTAAAAGCTCTTCTGAATATCTTTAATTTAAACCAAAACCGGTTAAAAACTGCGTGACTTCATATTTTATAACTTTGAGAAAATGATATGTTCGGACTCTCCCTCCACTCGACTTTGAAAATATATGTTGGCTTCATGGGAATTAACCCACCTAACTACTTGATGAAATAAAAGCTCTAGTCAATATCTTTCATTAAGAAAACAAATCTAGTTTTGAAATTGTTCATAACAGATACTGCAAGACAATCTTAGGATCGAAGAGAACTGCATGTAACATGGCTGCAAAGATAGGGCTTGGCAGATTTCCTTTTTCTTTTATTAAAACCCAGACCATGCTGAAATTAATCCTTTGCTAAATGAGGCTTTTCAGCTGAATAAATCTTTGGACAGCCAAAGTTTATACACTTGATATAGCTTTGCTTCAAATGTTTTTAAAGAAGCTGGTTTGGATATATCAGATTTCGGTAATTTCTTTTAATTTAAACAAGAGGCTAAGTGGGCTGAGCCTGTATCACTCACCTGGCCATTTTGTTTCACGGACCAAGACGATTTATGCAAACTTTGTAAAGGACCTTCCATAGATGCTCCATACCAAAAATCAGTTTATTTTGGCTTTACGGTTTCAGAGGAGAAGAAGTGGTAAACGTCCATAGATGTTCCATATCATTTGGCTTTATGGTTTCAGAGGAGAAGAAGTTTTACATTTTGACCATTTTTGACCAATCAGAACATGTAAATGCTCATGGCGGATATTTGGTTTCACGGACCGGGATGAGTTATGCAAACTTTGTAAAGGACCTTCCATAGATGCTCCATACCAAAAATCAGTTCATTTGGCTTTACGGTTTCAGAGAAGAAGAAGTTTTAAATTTCCACCAATCAGAACATGTAAATGCTCATGGCGGCCATTTTGTTTCACGGACAAAGAAGGTTTATGCAAACTTTGTAAAAGACCTTCCATAGATGCTCCATACCAACAATCAGTTTATTTTGGCTTTACGGTTTCAGAGGAGAAGTGGTAAACTTCAACCAATCAGAACATGTAAATGCTCATGACGCACATTTGTTTAACGGACCGGGATGATTTATGCAAATTTTGTAAAGGACCTTCCATTGATGCTTCATACCAAAAATAAGTTCATTTGCCTTCACGGTTTCAGAGGAGAAGAAGTTTTAAATTTCGACCAATCAGAACATAGAAATGGTCAGAGTGGCCGTTTTGTTTCACAGACCAGGATGATTTATGCAAACATTGTAAAGGACCTTTCATAGATGCTCCATAACAAAAATCAGTTAATTTGGCTTTACGGTTTCAGAGGAGAAGATGTTTTAGCTTTGCACCAATCAGAGCATGAAAATGCTAATAGCAGCCATTTTGTTTCACCGACCGGGATGATTTTTGCAAATTTTGTAAATGACCTTCCATATATGTTCCATACCAAAAATCAGTTCATTTGACTTTACGGTTTCAGAGGAGAAGACGTTTTAAATTTGGACCAATCAGAACATGTAAATGCTAATGGCGACCATTTTGTTTGACGGACCGGGATGATCTATGCAAACTTTGTAAAGGACCTTCCATAGAAGCTTCAGGCCAAGTTTCAGTTCAATAGGTCCAGGAGTTTCACAGGAGAAGATGAAAATATGAAAGCTTACAGAAGGGCGGACGGACGACGGACGCCAAGTGATGCTAAAAGCTCATATGTCCTTTTAGGACATGTGAGCTAAAAATATAAATTAACATCTTTTATCCTGCAATCAAACCATTTCCGATCTAATAAAAGGGTAGAATAAACTTTAGTTGTATTAGGTCAATGGCCTAATAAAGTCTACTGGTACTTTTTTACATGAAGAGCGCGAGGAGCGTAGCGAATGTATCAGATGCCGTCGTGGCGTTTCCCGCGTTTTCACTGCAGTTGAATTTCAACTTCAAACGCAATTTTAAGGCATTTTACGCATCTAAAGGGGATTGCAGGATAAAAACAATACAAAGTCATTGTTGGAAAAAATAAAATTTATTTGGGCTCGCTGCGAAACATGGGGAAAAAGCTCACTAAAGCTCGCCTTTTCTCATGTTTCTAAAGCTTGCCCAAATAAATTTTATATTTTCCAACAGTCACTATGTATTGTATATTTACTGATATTTCAAAGCTATTTCTTTATAGCAAAGGTAAAGCAGAATTTAAATTAGAGAATTACCTTTTGCTTAAATCAAGTTTTAAAATAAGACAACTTATAACCAAATTTAGGGTTAGTGACCATCACTCTGCAATTGAAACAGGTCGTTATAAAAATGTTACAAGAGAAATTAGATTATGCACTTTTTGCAATAAAATCGATGATGAGTTTCATTTTTTTTTAATAGGATGTAAACAAAACTTACTATTGAGAGACCAAATGTTTTCTACGATATCTAATACTGTTCCATCATTTAATAGAGATCAGTCACTCAATCAACTGAAAACGCTTCTGAACCCGAATATTGACTTTTACCGGAAATATGTGACTTTATAAAGTAGTATAACTGTAGATCTGTGAAACTTAGGTCTGTTTCGGTCGAAGTTCTCCACTTCATCTAAACCTATTATGTTATTGTATCTTATATAATATTATGTTCTTATGTGTTTTGTTTTGTGTTTGCTTGGCCCATATGGATGCAACTTTACAAATACAATTATTATTAAAACGTCAAGTGGTTAAAACGTTTGGCGGACGTCATACTTTATTCGATTTACGAGTCGTCAGTTGTGCTCAGGGCCTAAAATGTTGAAAACCAAAACAAACCACAATCCAAAAACGAGCAAATAGAAAAATCTCAAAACGACTTAAAGGGGTTAAGCCAAAAGGACAGAGCTATGCACAAAGGAGATACTCCTTAGTTTTCACTTTTACAATTGAACATTTTTATGGTTTTAACTTTAGAGTTCTTTTTTAAATGTTTGTATTGTTTCTGTTGACGACTAGTATATATCTCCTTTGGATTTCTGTTCTAAATTTGTGATATCGAGCTTGTTGTTATGAATTTTAATATATTTTATATATATAAAGTTTTGTGATTGTGTTAGAGTGAACATCTGTGTACTGTTCTACATCCTTCCACTAACGAACAATTGGTCAGCAGATATGTACAATTTATTATAGTAGACCATTCAATCTTGTGAATACGTTATCAAGTTTACCCAGGGATCATGTAGATAAGGATCAAGCTATTCCAATTAAGATTTTGTATACGATTTTCTCTTGATTGTACAAGCAATTGTATTTTTGTCGTCAATAGATAAAGGTTATGGGTTTAGTGTATTTACAAGTACAAGAATGCCCATTTAATAGCACATCTTATCCCGAATAATAAGAATACATACACTGGTTGAGAAAAGATATACATGTATGTAATTTTTAGGACATAATAGAACTTTTGAGTGCAATATGTTACGATATTGCATTCCATGAAATTATCGCTGTAAACATCATGAACATTGACGTCATTGATGTAGAAAATAGGTTTATGTTACATTTAAAATATATTTCTACACTTCAATAAAATGGTTATTGCATGAGTATTGAGGACCATTGTAATTTGCAAAATAAAACATTCCACTTTCAAACTTACTCGTCATGCTCGTGCTGTATATTCATTTTTGGTTGAGACAATTCCTTGATATCAATGCAATTTTTCTATAATATCTTTCTACTTACCTCTTATATGAAGAGGAATAACTTCATTCTGTTCATCTAACAGCTCTTGTAGCTTTTTCTTTATTCCTTGAATAGAGTTCCATCGAATTAATATTTGTTTAGTCTAATAATATGTTAAACATATTTTAGATCAATAGGAAAACACGTAGACCGTTTTGGATGTTTTCATCGGAATGAATAAGATATAAAAAAGGCGTTGTCCATCATTTTAATATAATTTTAGTATGATCTAATATAATATGGCAACGAAATTCTCCAATAGCCATACGTTTCACCACATCTATTCTATATATACCAAATATGTAACATATATTTTATCACTTATAACACATAGAATAAAGAATGCCATAAACATGATAATTATACATTTATACGTAGCGTAGCTTATGCATATATTATAAAAAAATGGAGAATGAAACCTGTTACTAGGGTGTACATGTAAATAAGATGAATAGAGGCTGAATACATTTAATTTTTCACTTATGTTCTTGTGAAACCACCGAAACACAAATCAGTTGATTCGTACGATATACGTACACGATTCGCACGTTACTAGCAAACCACAAATTAATTAACTGCATGTTAGACGATTTCCTAAACATTTTGTTTCTAAAATAAATATACAATCGGAAAATTACAAAAGAAACTATTTACATCTGTTGTGAATATCAGTAAGAAATTTTATTTAAAAAAAACAAGGTCAATTTTGTGTAGAGTCACTGTAAAATTAGAATTAATGTGCTCATCCTGTAGCTAGTAAGTAGTTTACATGTACGATAAGTCTCAATGAAGCTAATTTTCTGATTAAACATATTTGGGAAAGGTTAAAAAATGTGATGTAATGTATTTAAATAAGGGCAACGCGAAGCGTGGCATCTCCACGCCGTGAAAAAATGTTACCCTGAAATTTGTACATGTATAAATATTTTCTTGTCATTTGATTTTTGACCTAGAAAAACAATATTCTTATATATCCTGATATGTACATGTACTATCCTTATTTTTTGCAAATCATGGTAAAAATCCATTGAAGGCCGTTGATTCTAGAGTGTTCACAAGGATGTTACGAACAACTGTGACCCTGTGACCTTGACCTTTAACCTTGAAAATTAATAGCGCTTCAGAATTTAATATACGTAGTTCGATCTAAGTATCTACCAAGTTTGGTCAAAATCCATTGAAGGATGTTGCTTCTGGAGTTTTCACAAGGGTGTTAAGAATTTACATGTTCCACTGTGACCTTGACCTTTGTCCTTTACCTTGAAAATCAATAGGACTCTAAATATTTATTCGGACTAAGTTTGTGCCAAGTTTTGTCAAATCAACTGAAAGATGTTGAGTCTAGAGTGTTCACAAAGGTGCACGTGTTACGGACGGAAGAACGGAAGGATGGACGGACTGTAGCGTTACTATATCCACCTTCGCTCATCTGACATTTCCATTTGTTCATTGCTAAAGAACCTTGAAATAAACATCCATGCCATTTTGGTTTCAATCCATTCAGTAATTTTCAAGAAGGAGCTATTTGTATGTAATCCGCATAGGGCCCTGTACTACACTTACTCCCCAGCTGGTGGCCATCTTGAATGGCAGAATGGCAGAATGGCAACACAGTAACACCACTTTGTCAAGCACCTCATAAGAAACATTCATGACATGTTTGGTATTAATCCATTCAGTAATTTTCAAGAAGGAGCTGCTTGTATGTATTTCTCATAGGGCCCTGCGCTAAACCAACTCCCCCGCTGGTGGCCATCTTGAATGACAGATTAGCAACAGTCAGAACACTTTGTCAAGCACCTCACATGTAACATTCATACCAGTTTGGTTTCAATCCATTCAGCGGTTCTCTAGGATTTTGTATGTATATCCATAGGGTCCTATGTTAAACCAAGTCCTCCGCTGGCGGCCATCTTGGCTGATGCATCGGCAACAAAGTAACAACACTTGGTCAGCACCTCATAAGGAACATTCATGCCAGTTTGGTTTCAATCCATTCAGCGGTTCTCTAGAAGGTTTTTGTATGTATATCCATATGGTCCTATGTTAAACTAAGTCCTCCCCTGGCGATCATCTTGGAAGACGGATCGGCAACAAAATAACAACACTTTGTCAGTACCTCATTAGAAACATTCACCATGTTCATGCCATGTATGGTTTCAATCCATTCAGCAGTTCTCTAGAAAAGGATTTGTGTATGTATTTCCCAAAGGGTCCTATGATAAACTAAGTTCACGCTGGCGGCCATCTTGGATGACGGATCCTCAACACAGTAACAACGCTTAGTCAGCACCTCATAAGGAACATTCATCCAATGTTTGGTTTCAAATATGGCAGAGGTTCTCTAGAAGAAGATGTTTGTATGCATTTCCCATAAGGTCTTATATTAAATTAAGTCCCCGCTGGTGGCCATTTTGGATGACGGATCGGCAACAAAGTAACAACACTTGGTCAGCACCTCATTAGGAACATTCACTATGTTCATGCCATATTTGGTTTCTATCCATTCAGCGGTTCTCTAGAGAGGATTTGTGTATGTATTTCCCATAGGGTCCTATGATAAATTAAATCTCCCGCTGGCGGCCATCTCGGATGATTGATCCTCAGCACAGTAATACCACTTGGTCAGCACCTCATAAGGAACATTCATGCCATGTTTGGTTTCAATCCATTCAGCGGTTCTCTAGAAGAAGATGTTTGTATGCATTTCCCATAGGGTCCTATATTAAACTAAGTCCCCCGCTGTTGGCTATTTTGGATGACGGAACCGCAACAAAGTTACAACACTCGGTCACCACCTCACAAGGAACATTCATTTCATGTTTGATTTCAATCTATTCCGCGTTTCTCCAGAAGTTTAAATTGTGAAATGTGATCGGACGGACGGACGACGGACCCAAAGTTATGGCAATAGCTCATATGACCCTTCGGGTCAGGTAAGCTAAAAACAGAACAGTTATTGTGTGATGAAAAGTTCTTTTATCTTATATCACAAAATCTGATATTTCTAAGCTTTACTGGGTTTCATCTTAACAATGTTCAAGACGGTAAATGTTGTGTAGTGCAAATGTGAAATTGTAATTTGTATTTCGTAGCAAGTGTAAAGGTAAGTCTCATACATTATTTTTTGATACTGTAACAAATTTTTTGACCAATTTGATGAAACATTCAAATGAAATAAAATAAAAAATCTGCAATATGTTTTTTCTGGTCCATAAAGAGTTATTGTATGATATAAAGTACTTTGTCTTGTATCGTTACAGCTAATATAGGTTAATTAAACCAGGTTTCATCCTACAAATGACCAAACAGGGAAATACTGAGTTGTTTGACTTTTAAATTGGAGTTTTTGTCTCCTAAGAAGTGTTAACATTTCATCTCTAAAAATTATCAAGGAAGAACGTTGTTGTGTAGTGTCTCTATGAAATTGAAATTTTATCGTAATAAATACGTTACCATTATAATTTCTGAGTATACCATTTGCGCATGTCAGCAACAGCCGGAATCCCCAAAACTAAAAATAGCAACTATGGTATCACCCAAGCACCTGTGAGAATCCCAAACCTCTATACATCCATTATATTTCCGGCCGCGCACGTTGTAACACGCTTTTGAAATTGTACACAGTCACAGATGAAGACACTTATGGTTTGACAGACTTTGTGTATAATATTTTTAATATTATTTAATTATTGATATCCCCATTCATTTATCGATACATTATATTTATCTACATTCAATTAATTTTAGATCAATATTAATTCAAATGTCATCATTCAATGACATAAACAGTCCATTCCAGATCATCACAGGCAATGATGTGTTTCTGGATGGCTCATTACCCTTCTCTTCGCCTCCGGTGAGCTCAGGTCTGCTTCCAGTTACTACCTGCCCACTTACCGACGTTTCTAATTCGGTTGCAGGAATCGCTTTTCAGCAGACACCTCCGGTTTCTGTTATCAGGCACGGAAGTATTCCTACTGTGACCACTGTCACTCACACCATATCCAGACCTGTTTCCACTACAGTGTCAGTTTCTTATGCTCCAGGTAGTTCTATGAGCTTAGGCCTCCAAGGTTCTATACTCCCAGTTCATACTGTGGTTTACCCCTGCCTATGTCATGTAATGATCCTTTTTCCTGGTTTGACCACCTTGGGCACAAGGTTTTCCTTGTGCATGTATGCCTGGTTTTGGCCATATGGTGGATAGTTTGTTCCTTCAACCATACTGCTAACCTTCCTTCTGTGGCAATACCTGCTCCTTCGGTAGCAGTACCTTCCACCGCAGCAGTGCCGGCATTTTTTTCCCAGCCCACCTGTTCTGTTGGGCCCCTGGACAACCAGACTGTTTCTGTCTCTGCATCTTTCAAGAGTGTACTTGATGAATTCCAACATTCTATTCTAAAGGATTTTTCCTCCTTTTCTAAAAGGCTTTATGTGCTTCAAGGTAAAGGTGTCCAACCTTGTCTCTTGGCCAGGGGTCAGGATAACGATAGTGAACAAGAGGTTGAGGTTGACATAGTGTCTGTTGCTCCTGGTAGTCAGGAAACCAATTTTTCTGGGGAATAGGAAGATCCTTTTCCTACAGATCCTGCTCCGTCAGATCCCGCCCTTACAGATACTGCTTCGCTTGTTTCTCAATCGAACTCAGTTCCACCCTCTCGTAATAAGGAGTCCGAAGGTGAGGAAGCTCCTTCTTCTATGAGGGACCTTAAGGATAAGGTTTGAGGGAGGTCCACAAGGTTCCTTTTATGTCACCTCCTAAACCCAAAAGGCTCTCCTCTGTTTTCGAAGCCTCCTGTGGCCTTTCTGACAGTAAGGTTCGTAGTAATTTCCACTGCTCTGCAAATTATTAATGAAGGGATAGGTGGGTTAGCTTCCGAGGTTTCGTCAGGGAACATTAGGTTACACTCCACTAATTATCTTAGTTTCAGAGAAATGCACCCCCAGAATTTTATTAATTATTAGAGTTGGTAAAGTTTGACTACATAATAGATAAATAATAAATGTCTTAACCTCAAAATTGTAATATTGACTGAAAGAGGATAGATTTTAGTTTAAAAAAATACGAAAACATTAACTGATTTTGCTTCTGACAAGTAATGGGAGGTCATAAACTGGGACTTGTGAATTGACATTTGGTGTGTGAAACGTTGACAGTGATAATCGGCACCTGCACTGGTAAGTTAAATTGCGAAAAAAAGAGCACAAGAACATGATATTTGTTAGCTCACTTCACATAGAAAATGGTACTATTAATTTGTGGAGTGGAACCTTTAAGGCTATCAGTAGCCACCTAGAGGGCAATATATACCCATGAAATACTTTAAATTGTTCATTTATTTAATGATTTTATTTTTGACTGTTGAAAACTTAAATATGAAGGCTATCTTTTGTCATGTAAATGTTCTCATATGTCCTTAGCAACCACATTATGTACTTTTAACAATCCGCAATGATACAACATAAGAGCAGGACTATAGTTTATATGCAGTAGTTTTAAGAAAAAAACTTTCCACCACCCATTTTATATGCAAGGAGACAAGTATTTATATTGAAAAATATTTTGATTTGATTATCTTACAATTCATAGGTTTGCAAATTTTATCCAAAGATTTATAATACCAGTAACATGGTAGCAATGAAAAAAAAAGGGGGGGGGGGGGGGGGTACTATCTCCTTTCATGTCATTTAGTGAAAAGCTAAATATATGTAAAAAGCTGGTGGAATTTGCATTCAAAAGCTGAATCGAACAGATTATTTCTGTAAAAAGTCTTTTCAATTGATGAAATGCTCAAAATAGTCACCATAAAACAAGAATTTTTGCATTCTGAATTTCTTGTAAATTTTAGTGAATTACTTCCCATTTACTGAGTCACTATGAATATTTGAAATAGGGATTATTTACTTATTATAAGTCATATTTTGATAAATGAGAAAGTTTTGAATTGAATTCGTAAAGACCTGAAGAATAATAAAATTGGCCAATCTTTAAAAAAAAGAGTTATAAAAGTACTCTTTAAGGTTACACTCCACTAATTATCTTAGTTTCAGAGAAATGCACCCCCAGAATTTTATTAATTATTAGAGTTGGTAAAGTTTGACTACATGAGAGATAAATAATAAATGTCTTAACCTCAAAATTGTAATATTGACTGAAAGAGGATAGATTTTAGTTTACAAAAATACTAAAAAATTTACTGATTTTGCTTCTGACAAGTAATGGGAGGTCATAAACTAGGACTTGTGAATTGACATGTGGTGTGTGAAACTTTGACAGTGATAATCGGCACCTGCACTGGTAAGTTAAATTGCGAAAAAAAGAGCCGGAAAAGTCAACCTTTTTTTTCCCACATATGTAATGGAATTTTATGCAGAGTCTCAATTGGATTGAAACGCTGCATCAGACCTCAATTTTAAGCCGAAGTGGAGTGAAATTTAACATTTTTAAAGCTTTTTTTATGAGAATTTTTGAAATGTTGCTATGCCAACTAGGTTTCCATGGATATTTTTTTATTTATTTTATCATGATTGAAACAATGCTAACATAATGGCCTTTCAGAATATATATATATGTATATGGGTATTATTTACTCTGAAGATGGCACAAGAACATGATATTTGTTAGCTCACTTCACATAGAAAATGGTACTATTAATTTGTGGAGTGCAACCTTACAGGTTTTTGAATTGCCTCTTTTTTTGAGGACGTCCGGGTGAAGGACTATGATATCTTCAGCTCTTCTTTTGGAAGGTTAGTTCCTAATATTGAGAAATCTCTCTCCGCAACTATTAATTCCAAGCTAGTTGATGGCCTTCGCCTGTCTCAGTCGGTGTGGTCGAAAAATGAAAATGTTCGGCGTAGTACTTCCAAATACTTGGAACAGCAGAACGATTTTACCAGCAGTGTGTTTCTGTCTAATAGACAGGATTCTACTGTTTCTTCAGATATTAAGTATTTTTTACTACAACACAAGGCTATTGGTGCTTCCCAATTCCTACTGATGGGTTCTCTAGCTAACTGCACTCTTTCTAAGAGGTCAGAAATCTTGGAGAAATCTAATGTATCTGTAAGTGTGAAAGATTCTCTTCTTCGGTCTTAACTATCGGATAAGATCTTTAACAATTTCACTTCAGGAAGTGCAAGAACAGATCAGGCAGACACCTGCCCCTGTTAAGGTTAATGTACAGGTAAACAGTGGTAAGATCAACTTCTCTCCTAGGAATTCCTCTTTTTCTCAGAACAAGAGAAGGAAAACCAGTGGTGGTTTTGTAAGTCCACCCCTAAGCCTAGGCCTTCTTCTATCTCTGCTTCAGGTTTTAAAGGTCACAGGAGGCATAATAAGTCCTCCTAGGAAGTTGCCTCCTCGTTGTTATCGACAACACCAAACTCCATAGAAAATGTTCAGTTCATCTGGCCTTCATTCCAGTGGGTGGGGGGAGATGGACTCATTTTATAAAACAATGGGAAAATATTACGAGAGATTGTTGGGTGTTGTCGATAATTCGAGGGGGATTGACTCTTCACTTCAAGGAGGTTCCACCTCTTTCACCTCTTCCTCTGTTTCGCTCACACACCTCAGATCCTCAACGTTTTCAACTTCTCACACAGGAAGTATCTACTCTTTTGGAGAAGGCGGCAAAAGAGAAGATATCTCAGTCAGATCTGAACCCCGGCTTCTATGACTTTTTCTGGTACCAAAGAAGACCGGCGGAGTGAGGCAAGTCATAGACCTGACCATCGTCAACGCGTATCTAGTAGTACCTCACTTCAAAATGGAGACAAATCGCTCTATCCGATCTGCTATTCTCCCTGGTATGTGGACAACATCCTTGGACCTCTCAAATGCTTACTAACACGTCCCTGTCTGTCCTTCTTACAGGAAGTACCTCCGTTTTGTTTGGGATCACAAGGTGTAGCAATTCAAGACTAATTCGTTTGGTCTTTCTATAGCCCCTCTGGTGTTTAGCAAAGTCATCCATGCGGCAATCCTCCATCTTCATGCTCAGGCTATTTTTGATCAATTCTTATCTAGACGACTCCCTCATCAAGGAGTTCTGTCTTCAGAAATTGAATCTTCAGGCAGAAACAGTAATTCAACTTTTTCTATCTCTAGGATTCCTAATCTTCTGGAAAAAGTCGGAACTAACTCCCTCTCAGGACTTTAAATTCCTCGGAGAACATTATCTGACTTCTCAGGACTTAGTACTGCCTCCAGAAGACAAATTTCTGTCTCTTTGTCATCTTCTAATGTCTTCTCAGTCTGTAACGGCACGTCAATTTTCACAGCTTCTGGTCTTTCTGAATGCTCTAGCTGATGTAGTTCCTCTCTGTCAACTTCATATTCGTCCGCTTCAGATTTACATTGGGGCCCAATGTTTCAAGACTGGGAAGCACCTATACCGTTGCTTCAGCCTTTATCTTCATCTTCTGTGGTGGACAAATCGGGAGAACATTTTGAGAGGCCTTCCTTTGTCCTCTCATTCTGACTCTTTACACGGACGCCTCCTTCGTAGGTTTGGGAGGGGGGTTTATCTAGAGGGTCAGTCCGTATCCGAAATCTGGTCCCAAGACCTCCGGAAAGAGCATATCAACTTATTAGAAATGAGGGCGGCTCTTCTTGCACTGTCTCATTTTCAGTCTGTTCTCAAAGACAAACCAGTAACTCTTGCTACGGACAACTCAAAAGTAGTTGCTTATTTACAGAATCAGAGCGGCACTTTCAGTTCCATATCCTACAGGTAGTCAGACACATTCCGGGCAGACTCAATATCCTGGCAGATTCTCTTTCCAGGAGTCTAACTCCTCTCAATACAGAGTGGGAACTGCTTCCAGTAGTGTTCGAGGCAATAACTCTTCAATGTGGTTCTCCTCTGGTAGATCTGTTTGTGACCAGTCTAAATCACAAACTGCCAACCTTTGTATCTCCAGTACCAGATCCAAAAGCGTGGGCAGTAGATGCGATGAAAACATCTTGGAAGGGAATGTTTGCGTATGCCTTCCCTCCTTACAGATTTCTGTCTGCCGTCCTTCAGAAACTTGCTTCAGAAGAATGTCAGATCATACTTATTGCTCCAGCTTGGTGCAGACAAGCGTGGTTCCCAGATCTACTAAGTCTTTCTTGTGCGCATCCTCTGTTACTTCTGGTAAAACCAAATCTTCTCTCCCAACACAAGGGAAAGATTCTTCATCAGAATCCCGAAAGTCTGAATCCTTGCGCTTGGCTTCCCTCAGGGATAGCATTGAAAAGAGAGGATTTCTGAAGGCACAGCCAAACACCTCACTAGAGCTGTTAGGCAATCAACTCATATCGGCTATGACGTTAAATGGAAGATTTTCAGTGATTGGTGTATTCCAAGGGAAATCGATCCTTTCCAAATCACTGTACAAGAGTTAGATGATTCAAGCTTGCTTTGTCCTGTTCAAATCTTATCTATCTAATTGCAGAGGACTCAGAGTTTACGTTCATCTGGTAGCTCTAGACCCTGTATCCCTTTTAAAAAGGGGTTCTTGAATTATCTGTCAAAACTATCTCTTCCTGGATTAGCAGGACTATCTCTCTAGCATATGAGGTTTCTGATGAAGCCTTCTAGACATGTTTAATGTCAAGGCTCTTGATGTTAGAGCTATTTCTACATCTTTGGCCCTTTTCAATCATGCCTCAATCGATGAAGTACTTTCTGTATGTTTCTGGAGGAATGAAAATTCCTTCATTACCCATTATCTGAAATCTATGGCTTCCCAAACACAAAGGCTGTTATTGTTGCTGCGCAAAGAATTAATTTTCCACGTGCATCTTCGGGTTCAGGGGATTCAGCTTTGCGTTAGATTAATTTGTACTCAGAATTTAAAATGGTAACATATTTATTGCAATAAAATTATATATTTTTAAAGTAAAATGAGATTTTATAAATACTTACCATAATAAATTAAAGGTCCCTCCCAGCCTCCCCCTCATCCCCTTTTTTCCTACATGCTTGCTTTTTTGGGAAATATAATGGATGTATAGAGGTTTGGGGTTCTTACAGGTGCTTGGGTGATACTATAGTTGCTAGTTTTAGTTTTGGGGATTCCGGCTGTTGCTGACATGCGCAAATGGTATACTCAGAATATATGATGGTAAGTATTTATTTTATAAAATCTCAATTTACTTTAAAAATGTATAATTTTGTCTCCTAGCACGAAAATTGTGTGACACTTTAACAAAACCGATGAGTAATTTAATGAAATGCGACTTTCTGAGAAATATAAAGAAGTCCGATGTGATGGATGAATTACGTAAATTCAAATGTTACGATAAGTCTCAGAATAGATTTTGTTATAATAAAGATATATGCGATATCGGCCTTGTTTATTATACCCCTTTGACGTCAATACCAAGATTATGGAATCAGAGATAATATTAATGTATTATTAGATTATTTAGTTAAGTATAAATCCAGGTAAACTCCCATTGATACAGAAATAACACAAAATAAAAGTGTTTTTGGTCGGAGTAATTGGGAATAAGCCTGTATTAACTGGAAAAGTCTAATGAGTTGTATGCCACGACTTCATAGTCTGAAATATGAATAAAGACTGCAAATATGCGCAGGGTGAAAATAAAAATCAGTGCAAGAATTATATGATGTTCGATGAAGCCACAGATACTAGTATTCAAAAACTGATTTGGACTGTTAGTTATTTTTGTGCAGTACAGCTTGTAGTGTTGACGGATGTAATCTATTTCCCATAAATAACAATTTCAATGGATATGAAATGATTTAATAAGAGCTGTACTCAATTTGGATTGAGAAACATCATTGTTGTTGGTTGAATATTAATCTGTTTAAGGACAGCAAATTTCAAATGTAATTGGATTTTAAACGTTTTACGGAAATAGCCACTGTAAAACTACGGACGAGGTTCCATTCGGAAACCTGGCATTAGATGTATTACTGTAATAATACGAAAAAAAAACGAAACAAGAGAAAAATAATCCAGCTGACGATAACATCGGACAGAACAACCAGGGGGATTTCGAATAGATATAAATTAAGATACAGCGAAATGGTCTAGATTTTTAGCGTGAAAGAGAACATTGCTGCCTTCAGCTATGAGTAAAGGAAAAGACCGATTTCATGATCTGGAATACAAATGTTTGTCTTTGAATCTATAAAATAGCAGTTTCCATAGCCTTGACGTGAAGATATCAGTGGTTGTGGTAAGTAAGTCGATGTCAGTGTTTTTTTTTACACCATGTAGGCGGGCGATATTCACCTCGGAGAAAAATGATTTAAAATACTAGGAATACTAGACTAAAGGTACTACAAAACATACCACTATCAGTTACAGATTGGTTTATATAACAACTTGTTGCGGTAAACATACTGATATTACAGTTGTACATATCAAATAAAACAACGAAAATATCAACAAGAAAAAAGAAAAACAACAAGGATTATAAAGAAGACAGAAGCGTACCTAACGCTGTTAATAATTTATTACAAAAATGTCTATGTTGTCAGGAAAAAAAAACAGTTTGAGGCATGTGGAATTGGGCACAAATTTAAACCTTAGTTAATGAACAGTGTATTACTAAAAGGTCATTTACATATATGAAAAATTATTGAGTGGGAAAATAACTTTTGTATTAATTATAGAAATTTGTATGCAATTCTGCATGTTCTGTACTGATGAGGTAAACCTTTCCACGACAACGTACGTTAGTTTGTTCAAATTTGAACTAAAACATTACCTTTAATTTCTATTTCCTTGAGGTCTTTGAGCTCTGAAAAATCAAGAAGGTTAATTTGATTTGACAATCTTTGATTACAGAATTTAAACAAAATAAACTCAAATCCCGAATTTTATGTGTATCAAAATGAATAATAAATACAGAGCTATTGGTACTGCTTTTTTCCTGCACATTTATGTTAAAATGAGTTATCTCTGCTAAAATTAATATTCAAAGAACATTTTACCATCATGTGCTAGTATTAGAAACTACGCTCAGCCTTTTGTCACTTCGTAGCGGATAACTATTTTTATATTGTCAAAATCATAAATGACCACCTGTTCCCTTTTCAAAATTTGCGTCATATAATTATTTGTGGCTCCAAATATCTTTTTTTAACAACAGATATATATTTTATTCGACAATATTGCTTGTTACAATTATACAAAGGTGCCCAAGCTACACCTAAATATCCCTGTGAACACTCTTTCGATTGTCCAAGAAAACAATCAAAATTATAAGTATGTTCATGACTGTAGTTAAAAAGTAACATCTTCTATACATTTTTCTATATTCAGTAATAATATATTATTTTTCATACTTGTTTCTCTCAATCTCTTTTTATATTCTCTAAAAAATACTTGATAAATATCAATATTTTTCCGTTAATATGCTTTGTATAAGCTAAATGCTAGAATAGTTAAAAAGTAATTGAAGTTAAAATAATTTCTATCGAACATTTTGTATCCAATAACTAGGTGCTTTAATGTAATTTTTCTGTCAAAATTTACCTTCTGCAGGATATTTTCTAATTTCACCCAAAAATCAGACAAGTAATTACAAGATATAAAGAAATGTTTGTAATCTTCTTCAACATTGCAATAATTACACATATTGTTATCGGTAATTTTCCACTTGAATAATAAAGATTTTGTAGGGACAATATATTGGAGTAACTTCCATCGAAATATTTTCAATCTATTTTCCTCCAAAAAGTTGAATAAACAATTATATATTTCTAACCAGTCTGTATTTTCTTCAATGCAACCATATTTAATCCAATAGCTATGACCTATTGGTCTTACAAATATATTGTCTCTGAAAGCATTGTAAAATTGCTTGTTTGTCAAGGTATTAATATTAATCTGCTTTAAAGACCAATAAAACTGAGTTCTTTGTATATAAACCAAAGTTTTCGGAGATTGTTCTGATGCTAAGCATCTGTACCATTCTGTAGGTATTGCCCTTTTTAACTTAAGAAATTCTATAAAAAAATTACTCTTACATATCAGTTTTTCGAAAATAAACTGTGAAAACTGTCCATTCTCATCAATAATGTCATTGACATATACAATACCACTGTCAATCAAATTGTTAAAAATCAAACTCTTATTTTCAAATTTGATAAACTTGTTTCCCCATAAAACTTGTTTTCGAATTTCCTTAAAATTTACGTTTTTGTTTAAGTTTGCCCCCCCCCTCTCTATCCAACATTCTATAATATCCCTATAAAAACTCGGAATATCTTTAAAATAAAGTAACAATTTACAATTATCAATATTCATTCGAAAAAATCAACCAATTATTACAAAACTTTTGTAAAAACTATTTTGGAATTACTTTCCAATTAGGAAGCCCCCTTTCAACCAGTCTGCTTACCCAAGAAGCCTTTAATGACTTGAAGTTACTGCTTACATCTATCATCTTAAACCCCCCTTTTTTCATATTCATCTATCAGAGTTTTTCCTTTAACTTTGTTTGGTTTTCCTTTCCAAATAAAGCTATGTTCCAATGGGATCCATTTTGATGCTGTATCAAAGTCATGTTTAAAACCTTTATTTTGATTGGTTTACCCCGAAGTAAAAAATGAAAGAAATGCATTTGAATTTTTTTATTTTAATTTTATTTTCAAATTGAAGTACACAAAACTTTTGATTTTGAAGGCTGCTTTATAGCTACCGTTGCGTGGTCTTCGCAAATTCCTCAATTATTCATTTGTATACGAAATAAAAGTTTAGAATTGTTACTCTTCCAAAGCACCTGATTCTACTCCCGGTTTTTTGGTGGGGTCCATGTTGTTCATATGTTTTCAGTTTTTAATTGTAGTGCTTGTATTGTTTTGGTGTCTTCCTCGCTTTCTCCGGAGTTTTTCAGTTGTTGTGATGTCCTGAACCCAAACTATAAGGTTGCTAGGTACTTTTTCATCGATTGCTATGGACTTGTTCAATGGCATTTACTCTTGACCTTCCATTTTGATGTGGACAGGTAAATTGTAGGGTCCTGATCCCAAATATGTCTGGTTGCTAGGAACTTTTCCATCGGTTGTTTTGGATTTGACTTTTGCCCTTGAGCGTCCGTATCGACTTGTACAGCTATATTTATAGGGTCCTGAATCTAAAAATATATGGTTGCTAGGGACATTTTCATTTTTTGCTACGGACTTTCTTTTTCATTACCTTGACTCTTTACCATTCTTTTTTACTTGTACTTGTCCTTAACCCAAATAAATATGGTTGATAGGGATTTTTACAAAGACCCTTAACCTCCCATTTTACTTCTACAGCTACCATTTAATTTATTTCAAGTTATTTGCTGTTACAGTTTGTCTTTATCTATAGTAATATTCAAGTTAATATCCTTAAACTGCAAAATTTCATTAAAATTAACAATTCAGCGGCAATAACCCGAAAATTGGTTGACTGATTCATCTGAAAATTTCATGGCAAGACTCCGTAAATATCTCGTAAACAATTTGTTACGAATGACGGTTAGTTCACGAGTATTTTACGGATTATTAAGAGTGCTTAAGTGATGTTTACGATTTCTTTCACGTCGTGATACAATGGCTTAACGGATTGTTAAGAATTATTACGAGCATTTTAGGTATAGTTACGAGTACTTTACGAATAGATACGTATACTTTACGACTTATGAATGGTATAAAAATCGTCTCTCTGGATTTCAGTTGTTGAATGATGATACATAGAGAATTGCGTAGTTTTTTGCAATAAACATAAGTATTCGTAAATACTCGTAACTAACTCGCAACTATTCGTAACAAGTTGGACGTAAAAGCTAAGATGAGTCGTAACATTCCGTAATATACTCGTAACAATCCATAAAAAGCTCGTTAAATGTCGCAACTTGCTCGTATTTATCCGCGGTAACTAGGAACAAATCGTTGATTTTTGTCTTAATTACATTCTAATAACAAGTACTAAACAATAAATGGCTCGTAATTGCTTAAATCACTCATAAAAGTAGCCAAATCGTAAGGATCCGTGTACTTTTACGAATTTGGGCCATACGTAATAATTCTTTTAAAAAATATGTGTATATGAAGGTAGTATTACGGTTGTCATCATAAGCATGACGAATTGATTGGCCGAGATTAACTTTCTATCTCGCGTACGACACTAGATATCTTCAGTTATATTTCACTTCTGGAATTGACACCTCAGTGGACTTGACACTTCATTGGCTTTCACTAACTGGCACTGTGAAGGGTGCGGATAACAGAGCATGACATGCTTACCATTCCTGAGCACCTGATGTCAGTCCCGCTTATTAATGAGAGTTCAAATATTTAGTACTGTCTTGTTCTATTTACGTTTGTATCATTATACGTTTTTTTCTTCTTTTGGGTATACATGTGTCCTTGTGGTGTTTGTTTGCTGCGGTTCATTATCCTGACTGTCTTTTCCTTGGACTTCAAGTTTGTGGACCTTTCCCACTGTTTTTTTTGCTTCGATATTCTTTTGTCGATATTAAATAGAACAAAAGTAAATGACTGGAACCTAACTGTCTACGATGACAGGATCATTCCATAAACGACCCCAAATATTTGCGGTCGTATAAAAAGATAAATAAAACACATTTATTGTTCTTTATATTATTAGGTTGTGCAAGGAGCTTCAACAATAAAGCGAAAAGCTCATATCAAATTATACATCTTGTATAAGGGAACCTATTTGTTTGAGAGAGAGAAAACAAGGGCATATCCGAATACAACTTGTTTACCTTCTAAAAATGATTCACGTAGAATTGAAAGTTGGTTTTCGATATCTTTTAAAGCACTCTCTCTGACTAGTTTGATGTATTTTAGCTCATTACAGACTGTCTGATATTGCTGTCCACCAAGTCGAACAATAGCCTATTGTGAAGAAAATAAAAGTGTGATGTATTTTTATTAATATCAATAAGTAATACTGGCTTTATTAAGAAACATATGATCTGATTTGTATTATTCTTGTTTATCAATAAATTCTATTCAATTGTTTTCACAGCAATGCGTGCAATGAACTTCGAAGTAAGAAAATATGACAGTGATAATTACGTAGATATTTTTTGACTTCAATGTTGATGTTTAAAACTGTATTTTCTGATCACAAATTGAATGGCCTACATGAAGTTTATATTAATCTATTCTCGATAAGATTTAATTTTTACTACAATTGACATCGCATCATTCTTTCCTCGTGGAATGTGACGGGTGCCGTTGAAGAAGCAGACTATTTGTATACACTTGCGGAACAGCTGATGTCTCTGTATGTTTATTTTTGCGTCCTTATTGTTCTATCATTTTTTAATAACGTCTGATTTGTGAATGAATTTTTATTATGTTGTCTTTCAGTTATGCATTTGTGATGTTGATTGTCGTGTTGATGTTTACTTTTCATTAGCCATAATTGTGCTTATTTCCTATCATCTTGTCTCTTTTGTATTCTTTTTGACTTACGTTTGCCAAATCCGTCCATTCAGTGTTAAAATCATTGGTATTTATCTTATTACTTTCTGCATGAGCCAGTTTATTTCTGAAGAATTTAATTCTGGCAAGATCGGCTCCTTCCGTGGTTTCTGAAGGTGGTGGTTGCTTGTCAAATCCGTTTATTGGAGGACTGATGGATGTTAAATTTCTTATTAGGCAAATCATGAGCGTCACATCAAACTCTTTGGAGGATGCTGAGCCTGTATTTTTAAAAAAAATAAATACATTAATTTAGCAAACGATTAATCTTTGTTAACAAAATAAATTACGGGGAATATTGTATTTCCTTTTAAAAGACGACCAGCAATACATCCTTTACAGTCTACACCATGTTATCATGAATTTTTTGCCATTACAAAACAACTTAAACAATATTTTAATTGGTTCCCTTTAAGTATAAGAAATTCCAATAAGAGGTTAGAAAATTATTGTCCAACACTTATAGTAGATGTAATCTTTTTGGACAATGATAAGAATTTTTTTTAAATATTTTATGAACACATTTTTATTCATTTATATATATATATATCATTTATTAATTTAAAATCTAATTTTCTTCAACTGTTTTTGTATCAAATACAAAGGAATATTGCATTACCTGTTGCCGGAAAGAGGAGTGTCATTTGTTTCATGTTTAATCTTCGTTCAATGTTCAATTGTATTAACTTTTGGTTATGGTTTTTTAAGTTTGTTGCAAGGGTAGCCGCTGGGAAGAATTGATCAAACTTATGTCTAACAACATCTGTTCCTACTCCCGTGACTAAATTGAACATTCGTATAAAATTGTCTTCCTCCTCTCCTGTTTGACTTGACCTGTAAACCAAAGAATATTTATTGAACAAGACACAACAGTCATAAAATAACACAAAAGAACACAATACATAAATATAAACATAATACATATCTAGAATAGTCTGACTTGGTACACACAGTAGTAGGGTAAAATCGGTTTTATGGATATCCAACCATCCCTTATCTATCCTGAAACTCTGGTATATAAAAGTATGTATTCACGATATTATATAGAAACTAGGATCATTAGGATGGAAAAACTCGCTCATAATAAGGTTTTTTATTGTTTAGTTGGGGTTTTATGTCGTTTTCAACACATTTGGCAATTTCTCGGCGGCTAGTTTGTATTGCTGGAGGACGCCGGAGTACACGGAGAGAACATCCGACCTTCCGTAGGAAAATTGGCAATCCTTGTAAATTAAGATCGGAGTAGAACACACCCCGCCCCGAGGCAGATTCGAACTCACAACATCAATGTTGACAGGCTAGTGATCATTAGTAGTCATGACAAACAACCTAGACCACTCGACCACCTAAGTATAGGTAAAATTTGAGAATAGGGAGAACTGCTGTGATAGGTTTACTAATTAGAGATCAAAGAAAATGTATGAATCAATAAAAGTTAATAAGCTGGATGAGAATAGATATTACGGACATTTTTAAGTATTTATTGAAATAATTCATGCATAATGTAATAAAATTATAAACTTCAGTACTATTATATTCACATTTATTAGTTCGCCTCAACGAAGTTGAGGGGGACTAATGGTACCCCCGGCATCCACGATTGTGTGCACGTATGCGTCCACAGCTAGTTGTCGCTTACTATTTGACATAAGGTCATATATTTTCGTGTGAAGATACACGTTGACAAAACTGACCATGTGACATAAGGTGAAGGTCACATAACTCATATTACACGGTTGACTGGCTTTTAAGTTTCATGTCAAAAATCGGTTTTAATATTCAAAGTGACCGACAATAATATTACTTGGTGTAAGGGTGCATCTTGGGGATTATAACAGCCTCCCACCAAAATTAGGTCACTCTGACCTACTTATCGTGCTTCATTGTCCACGTTTTACGTCCGAGTTCAGTTCTTTGATACCAAAGGATCTACAATAAAACTACGTAGTGTTAGGGTGCGTCTCGGAGAGTAACACCACCTCCTTCCAAAATCGTACTTCATTGACTTAGGTTAAGTTTTACGTCCGAGTTGAGTTCTCCTATACCAAGGGACCTACAGTCATAATTCTTGGTGCGAGGATGCACCTCAGGGAGTAAGACATCCTCCCACCAAAATTAGGTCACTCTGACTACTTATCGTGATTCATAGACTAGGTTAAGTTTTACGTCCGAGTTCAGTTCTCTGATACTAAGGGACCTATAATCATATTACTTGGTTTCAGAGTGCATCCCGAGAAGCAACACAGCCTCTAACCAAAATTAGGTCACTCTGACCTACTTATCGTGTTTCATTGACTAAGGTTAAGTTTTACGTCCGAGTTCATTTCTCTGATACCAAAGGACCTACAATAAAACAACTTGGTGTTAGAATTCATCATTGAGGAAGACAGCTTCCCACCAAACTTATGTCACTCTGACCAATTTATCGCGCTTCGTTGACTTAGGATTAGTTTTACCTCCGAGTTGAGTTCTCCGATACTAAGGGACATACAATCATATTTCTTGTGTCAGGGTGCATCCCAGAAGCAACATAACTTCCAACCAAAATTATGTAATTCTGACCCAGGTATCGTGCTTCATTGACTTAAGTTTAGTTTTACGTCCGAGTTCAGTACTCCGATACCAAATGGCCTACAGTCATATTACTTGGTTTCAAGGTTCTTCTCGGTGAGTAACACAGCCTCCCACCAAAATTATGTCACTTTGACCTACTTATCACGCTTCGTTGACTAAGATTTAGTTTTACCTCTGAGTTGAGTTCTCCAATACTAAGAGGCCTACAGTCATATTACGTGATGTGAGGATGCATTTCAGGGAGTAACTCAGCCCCCCACAAAATTAGGTCACTTTGACTTATCGCGCTTCATCGACTAAGGTTACGTTTTACGCCCGAGTTAAGTTCTCCGATACTAAGGGATCTACAGTCATATTACTTGGTGTGAGGATGCATCTCAGGGAGAAAGACAGCGTCCCACCAAAATTAGGTCACTCTGACAGATTTATCGCGTTTCATTGACTAAAATTTAGTTTTACGTCCGAGTTCAAGTCTCCGATACCAAGGGACCTACAATCATATTACTTGGTACATCCCAAGAAGTAACACAGCATTCCACCAAAATTGGGTCATTCTGACCTACTTATCGTGCTTCATTGACTTACGTTAAGTTTTACGTCCGAGTTCAGTTCTCCGATACAAAGGGACCTACAGTCATATTACTTAATGTGAGGATGCATCAGCCTCCCACCAAAATAAAGTCACTTTGACTTACTTATCGTGCGTCATTGATTAAGGTTATGTTTTACGTCCGAGTTGAGTTCTCCGATACTAAGGGACCTACAATCATATTACTTGGTTTCAGAGTGCATCTCGGTGAGTAACACAACCTCCCACCAAAATTATGTCACTCTGAACTACTTATCGCGCTTCATTGGCTTATGTTAAGTTTACGTCTGAGTTAGGTTCTCTTATACCAAGCGACCTACAATCATATTACTTGGTGTCAGGGCGCATCTCGGGGAATAACACAGGCTCCCACCAAAATGTCTGGGGGAATGAGACAAACTTTGTAATCGTAGATTAAAAATGTACCTATAGTAAAAAATATAAACATATAGAGAAATTAAATCAGAAACCGAACGAAAAAAGAAAAACACTTAGATTCAAAAGCTTAAACTTTAAATTTTTTAAATCTGACCTAGTTGAAAAATTGAAATTCTAAATCCCTATTAAGTAACTACATATAGTGTAGGATAATTCTCTCTATATATAAACATTTTCAAAATTGAAAACCTTATTGCACATCTACACATAGTGAAGAACAATATTATAAAGAAATAAAACCACTGAAACATAAGAAGAACGAGTATTTCCAGAGACAAGGCAAACTGAACTAGACCAATGTAAAGTCGGAATTGTCAGTGAAACCCCCCCCCCCGACTCCCAGCGATTAGTTGGGTTACTATAGTAAAAACTTATAAAACTTTATTCCCATCCAAAATTAGTATGCAATCAATCTAATAATTACATCAATAAATCCAATGAAAAAAGAAAAAAGCCTAGATCACAAGCTCAAAAGATGATTTTAAAATTCTAAATCCTTATTATGCAACTACATATAGTGTAGGGCAATACAATCTATATGCACAATTGCAAAATGAAAGAGGAATTTAGGTCACAAGCTTAAATTAATCAAAATACGACCTCTGTGGGCCCCTATTTTATAAAATTAAAATTATAAAACCTTATTGTGCATCTGCATATGGTGCATGACAATACTATATAGAAATAAAATGGATTAAATGAAAAAATGAAAGATGAGTTTAGGTCACAAGCTTGAATTCAAAAGTTCCACCCCTGTGGGTCCCTTGTTTAGAAAATCAAAATTCTAAAACCTTATTACGCATCTACAGGTACAAGCAACCATTCTATATACAAATTAAATTTCTACACCAAAGGTCAAGGAGGCATTAATGTCAGAGGAAAGTGTAACGGACGGACGGCGATAATCGCCATAATAACGAGTTTAAGTAACAAGTTTAAATTCCCAATTTTCGAAATTCGACCCAATTTTTTAAAATAAAAATTCTAAAACCGTATTGCGCATCTACATATAGTATGCGACAATACTGTATGGAAATTGTATGCATGAAGTTAAAAAATAAAGAAGAGTTCTAGGGACAAGGTTATCTTACGGACGGCGGACAAACCGATTACAAAAATCCCCGAACTTCATTCGAAATGCGGGAATAATAACCCAATTTACATTGTTGTGACCGCCTCGGTGGTCTCGTGGTAGCGTGCTCGCTCCGAGTCGCGGGTTCGATCCCCAGCCGGGTCAAACCAAAGACATTAAAATTGGCATTTGCTGCTTCTCCACCAAGCACGCGGCATCTAGGAGTAAGAGCAAAGACTGGTCGGCTCGGAGTATAATGTGTCCGGGTGAGGTGATATGTCTTTCTGTTGACAGTTACCTCGTGAGCTAGCACATTAACAATCGGTCTAGTATAAAGCAGGGATCATATTCATTATCATATCAACATGTTCTCGTCCTGATATGCACCTGGTTGCCACTGGACGTTAAAAAATAATTCATCCATCCATACATTGTTATGTTTAATGTTTGTGAACAGTTGCATTTATGAACAATTATTTTAATGTTTTTTAATATGTTTTTATTGTTTTTATGGACATTAGAGTAAAAAATCATAGTTCACAGCCACATATTTACAATAAATTGAGATTATAGTGGACACTGTAAATTGCTCATTTTAAACTTTAAAAAAATATATCTGATGTCTGTATTTTTATCCCCGCACTTTCGAAGCCATTGTCTCCGTTCGTCCGTCCGTCACACTTTCTTGTGACCTCAACTCCCCCTTCATTTAGGCATTTAATTTCTCTATAGAATGGTTGGATACTTCATGTACATGCGCAATAAGGTTTCATAATTTTGATTTTCTAAACAAGGGACCCACAGGGGTCGAACTTCGAAAATTTTTAATTCAAGCTTGTGATTTAAACTCGTCTTTCATTTTTCAATTGATTAATTTAATTTCTATACAGTATTGTCATGGACCATATAAGGATGCGCAATAAGGTTTTAGAATTTTGATTTCCTAAAATTTGGGCTCACTTGGGTCGAAATTTGAAATTTTCAATTTAAGCTTATGACCTGAAATTCTCTTTCGTTTTGCAATTTATGCATGTTGCATATATATAGTATTGTCCTACACTTTATGTATATGTAAAATAAGGATTTAGAATATTGGTTTTTAAACCGGGGGCCCACTCAGGTCAAATTTCAAAAATTGTTAGTTTAAGCTTGTGAACTTTTTTTTCATTTTTCATTAGGTTTATTGATTTAATTTCTTTATAGAATGATTGCATACTATTTTTGGAAGGGAGTAAGGAATTTTTGACTATAGGTTAGTGGCCCAACTACTTGCAGGGGGTGCGGGGATCAACAGTACAGATTTCTAGTTTAGTTTATTCATATTCATCTATGAGCTAGATATAGCTACCTAATGTTTTATATATTGTATGTAAATTTTGTTCCCCAATATTTTTGTTAGGAATTTAATGGTCAGTTTAGAATCAAGACAAAGTTATGATATTGTCTTGAATCTTATAATTACTGTTCTCATAATTTCAGTATAGGCATGATGAAGTAAGAAATATACTAATTATTCTATATAGTATTGTTCTTGGCTATGCGTAGATGTGTAGTAAGGTTTTGAATTTTGAAATTCGTGTAAGGGGTCCAATTTTCCGACCGAAAATGGTCAAATTGCTAATTTGGCCTTTTTCTAGATATATTCAATCATTTTTTGTTTCAGTGGTGTTTGTTTTTAATATTTTTCTTCACTATGTGTAGACGTGCATTAAGGTTTCCAGTTTTTAAATTTGATTCAGGGTTCCAATTTTTTTTACTAAAAATGGTAACATTGCTAATTTGGCATTGTCTCCGGAACTCCTCATTCATTTTTTAGATTTAGCAAATTTATTTGTATAAAATATTGTTCCTTATTATCTGTAGATATGCGAAAATGTTTTGAATTTTGAAAATCGATTAAGGGTTTCAATTATGGGACCGAAAATGATGAAATTGCTAATTTTGCCTGGTCTCTGGAAATATTCATTCATTTTTTGTTTCAGAGGTTTTATTATCCCTGCACGTCGAATGAAGTTCGGGGATATTTGTAATCGGTCCATTTGTCCGTCCGTCTGTCTGTTTGACTTTCCGTCTGTCGTACCGTCGGTCAGTTTGTCCGTCCGTTAGATTGTCCACATAAATCCTCGGTCATTTTTGAATTCATGCATTTAATTTCTATACAGTATTGTTACAAACTGCATCTAGATGCGTGATAAGGTTTTATAATTTTGATTTTAAAAAGTGCGGCCAACAGGGGTCGAATTTCGAAAATTGGAAATTTAAACTTGTTACCTAAACTGCTCATTCATTTTTCATTTAAATGTCATGCATTTAATTTCTAAACAATATTGTCACATACTACACATCATGTAACGTAAAAGTTAACACTCCTAGCGACCGTACATCGTAAGTAAAGCGTCCGTACATCGTTCGTTTAGCGTCCGTACATTGTCCGTACATCGTCCGTACAACGTCCTTTCAGCGTCTGTACATCGTTCGTCAGCGTCCGTACATCGTCCGTGCATCGTTTCGTTTAGCGTATGGTTTATGATATTGTTTATCGTATTGTAAATAGTACCGTTTAGCGTTTTATTTAGGGTATGGTACATCGTTTAGTAAAAAGTATCGTTCACCGTTTCGTTTAACGTTTGCTTCAGCGTACATCGTTTGCTCAGCGTATCCTACGGTGATTGGTCGTTCAATATGGAGATCCCGCCTCTTCTATCTGAAAACGAATTTTAGCCCCTCCCTTTTCATTAATAATACAGAAATGTATAGGTCACAGAATTAAAAATAAAGATCAATAATAAAAATAATTACAATCCTAATAATAATAATAAATAAATAAATGAATAAATAAATTAGAAAATTAAAAAGTCAACAAAAATGAATATATTACAGGCCTACGAATAATGATTTCATTGGAAGGTTCTGCAAAATAAATTCATTATACATTAATTGAAGGTTTTAAATTTCAATGATATTTACAATTGTAAATATTTTTTTTTATATTTCATCAAAAAATAAAAATTAATTCAAACACTTTTTGCCTTATTTACGAAAGAAAACGATTATGTCCGAGAAAGTCACCAAGATAAGCATATCTTGTGCATAAAAACGAGCATCACAGAGTACTTATTGCTTACAGGTACGAATTCTTTTATTATATGGTTCCATGTTATTCAATAGTGTTTGGGAAATTGGATTATTAAAAGTGTAAAACCCTATGTCATTCTTCGCTTCTTCGCACGTATATTTTAGTTTTAATTTTCACTATACATGTACTTGTATTAGTAAAACCCCACATATATACCTCACTGTAGGTATATATGCATTGTTAAAAAACTTAATTATTGCCAATCTACTCAATATACATATACCAAAACGGAATCAAAAACCCATAGGACAAAACGATTCATCAAAGGACAATGTACGACGGTTTTTTTTCACCAAATAGCAAGTTAAAAATATTTCGTTAGACATTTGTTTTTTCCAGAATAACAAAAAAAAAAAAAAATAAAAATAGAATAATAATAATAAATCAAATTTATAACGACATGTATCTGAAATGATAAATTCAATTGTTTTCCAATTTTCAAATTGTTCTAAAATAGTCACTGTGTCAAAATAGTTGCCAGAGCTTCACTTATTGTTATATGTTGTAAAAACTTTGATATATGTACTCTAAATAAAGTACCCACGTGTGGGTGCCGGGGACACTAATAGAATAGGCCCACAGCTCCTAGGCTTGGCGTAAGAGGCCTTTAAAGAGGCGACATGTTTGCCGTGTGTCGCATACCCGTGTCGCTAATAGTGAGTGTTCCTGGATGGCTGGATAAACGGTTCTGATCACCATCTGGGGCACAACCTTTATCTAGACGGGAGGCCGGGTGGACCCGATTCGGTCAATCGGCTGGTCACATCAATCCCTTTTGAAACGTTATATTTATTATTTTTCTTCTCATAAACATTGTGTAGTCTAAATTCGAAATTGAAGATTGGCGGGATTGGTGTTGGCTTACGGGTCACAAAGCTCAACAGGCTCAAATTTTTTTTGGAATTTGGGACTCTAATTTTTTTACTTTTGTTTTGTTATTTTATTTCTTAATATTAAATTTTGTAATCTTTTAAATTATTGGCTAGTTTTCATTTCCTTCAATTTACACTCACATTTTGGAAATTTTTTTCGGATATATAATTGGTACACCCAGTTCAAGAATGGCTCGATGGTCCCGGTGCAGCCATTTACCGGTCATGTCTTGCCCTCTGTGTTTTCTCGTGTTTGTCTGAAGAGACCCAAATGAACCCTCAATGAAACCGAGGTACAATGGAATGGGATGGGTGGTGAGCATGTACCGATGTAGGTTGATTTTTGGGTTCTGGGGTCTCGGATGATAACCACTGACGGAAGCACAGAGAAGGCAGTGGGTCATGGGGCAAGGCTTCCCCGGCTTAATGAGGCCACATGTTTACAGTGTGTGGATACCCGTAAGGGTAGAGGACGGGATCCTGGTGGTTGAAACACACCACTTTGGCCCTTACTTTATCTTAAACGGGCGGTCGGATGGGCCCGGTCCTGACCATTCGGCTGGTCACGCCAAGCCCTTGAACTTTCCTGTTGCCAAAATGTACAGCAATGGTACCATTTATACAAGTCGGTTCAAGAAGGCGGTGGCTTATGGGTCAATTGTGTAGATGTTGCTTTGGATGGTTGTTTCGTCGGGTAACCCCCGACACGAAGCTTGCATCCATAAAGAAGTGCTCTATGCGAGTATCCTATCCTTGTAGCCCTAGTGCTTGTCGCAAGTCGGCAAGTATACATCGTTTTGGTGCTGCTCCGAGGTGGGCGGGGAGCAAGGGTAGCGAAACAGTAAACAATCACCATGGAGTCTAAATTTGAAACAACACAACCCCCCAAACCAAATAGTACTAAAAGGAAAAATGAAGACAGCGATGACGATGGACCTACACTGAAATCTCCAAATACTGATCCTGGCAAATATTTTCAATTTTTGGTTCTTTCCAGTCAAAATTCTGAAAAACCTCTTACAAAAATTTCTCCATTTCTTCTACATAAAACACTCCAATCTTACGCAGGTGAAGTTAAAAAGGTGACCAAAATGAAATCTGGATGTATAATCGTCGAATGTTTTAGACAGCAACGATGCAAAAACCTTCTTTCTTTGACTAACATTGGAAATATTCAAATCTCTGTTAATCCTCATGGAACATTAAATTCGTGTCAAGGAGTAATTCGAGAGAGAGACCATGATGTAGCTGACTTATCTGAAGAAGAAATCTGTGAAGAATTACAACCGCAAAATGTCTCTAAAGTCAAACGATTTACCAAAAAACTTGAAAATAAAACAGTGAAACTCAATACATATCTTCTTACATTTGATCTCCCAAAACTACCTGAACATATTTACATCGGTCCTTACAGAATCAGGGTTGACACGCTGTTTCAAATGTCAAAAGTTTGGACACGGTAGGAATTCCTGTAAGAATAGAGAAAAATGTGCCAAACGTTCCGAAGAGGGCCACTCCAGTTTTGATTGTACAAATGATCCAAAATATATAAACTGCGGTGCGGCGGTGAACACATGGCTAATTCTAGAATCTGTGATGTCTACAAAACTGAATTCATTAAAGTTAAAGCAGAATAAAATCTCAGTTATCTCCGTTATCAGGAAGCTCGAAAGTTGGTCTCTGTCCAGAATAACTCCTCTCAAAATACAACTTATGCAGAAAAAGTTAAAACCCCAACTAAAACAAGATCTTTCCAGACGCAGACTGAATTTACTTGGCCAAACGAAAAAGAACTGCCAGTTCTTTTATATGAGGGTAATTTCTCAGGAAAACCCACTCCATCAAAGCAGCCTACATCATCCAATTCTTCACAAACTTCAGAAACTTTTGCCAGAAACACCACAGGTCAAAACAAAGCACAGTCCAATAACCAAAATTCTAACACATCTTTAAGCCAAAAATCTCAACAGAAACAATCACCATTGTCTTCGCAAAAAACAACTCGTTCTTCGTCAGTCAATAAAAATAAACAGTCTTCGAATCGACTCCCCAAGGCGGAGAAAAACAAATTGGAGAAGTTGACGAGGAAGCAGATGATGACTCTGAACAAATGGATAAGACGTCAAATGAAAACTTAGAATCGATATGGGCTGATCTATTAGTTCCATCTGTGAACTATACTTCCCAAGCCACTGACGTCCGTGCAGATAATGGCTAAAACAGAAGTTCTTCCAAAGGAAGATCTAAGAACGTCCCCCATTCGCCCACCACATAAATGAATAATATAATACAGTGGAATTGTCGAGGTTTGAAAATAAATTTAATTGAGTTATCTTTAATTATTAAAACATTTCTTCCTGTCACCCTCTGTCTTCTAGTAACTCATTTAAAAGACAATGATAATGTAAATATTAAAAAAATACTCTTTATATAGCAAGAAGGCCTCGAAGGACGAAAGAGCTGGTGGCGGCTCAACCGTCCTCATTAGAAATGGAATCATTCATAGCGAAGTGCCCTTAAACACTGAATTACAGGCGGTTGCTGTCCGGCTTTCTCTTCAGAAGACAATAGCATTATGTTCTGTTTAATTCCGCCAAATTCATCTTTAGAAATCAGTCAGTTGAAATCTTTAACGGATCAGTTGCCTGCCAATTTCTTCTTATGGGCGATTTTAATGCTCATAATCCTATTTGGGGCAGTAACTCCCAAAATGACGAAGGAAAAAAGATGGAAGATTTTTTAAGCCAGGAAGGTTTCTGTATATTTAATGATGGATCTAACACCTATCGCCATCCAGGAAATGGTTCGTACTCGGCCATCGATCTAACAATTTGCGGTCCTTCTTTATTACTGGATTATTCATGGCAGGTCCATGATGACTTATGAGGAAGTGATCACTTCCCAGTCATTTTGGAAAATCTCTTCCCTTCGCCATCTGAGAGATTTGCTCGCTGGAAATTTGACAAAGCCAATTGGTCTTTATTCGAGCAACTCTTCTGATAAACAAAACTTTCTAATTTGTTCAGATTCTCTTTTATGTTTATTGGCTACAGAAAGTCAAAAGTATAAAAGCCCTTTAATTTCACACATTATTGAATTCTATAAAAGGCTTGTCCATATGGGTAAACAAATAACCTTTTTCTGGAAACCAAGTCATATTGGTATAAGAGGAAACAGTCGTAAATAGGATAGCAAAGGATGCTTTAGACGACCCCATTACAAATGTGTCAGTGCCATATACTGAGTTTAAACTTTTGATTTTTAAGTATATTTTACGTCTGTGGCAGTCCCATTGGGATCTGCTCACAGACAATAAATTACATTCTATTGAGCCAATTGTTGGCAAGAATGTTTGTTTCTCTTGCAAAAGCCAAAGAGATCAAGTTGTTTTAACAAGATGTCGCATTGGCCACACCAGGACGACTCACTCTTTTATTTTAGAGAGTGAGCCGCCCCCTGAGTGTATACCTTGCCAATGTCGACATAGTATTAGACATCTTTTAATTGACTGTGTAGATAAATCTGACATTATTTGTCGGTACTACACAGTCAACAATATGAAAGATTTATTTACAAAGGTTGCTGGCCACCGTATTTTACAATATTTGAAGGACGTGGGACTATATTCGAGAATATAGTCTGACTGTATTCCTTATTATAGTCCATAACCAGAATTTTAATTTGTTATATGTTGTGACTGATTTTATTTCACTGTTTGTATTTATGTGATAGCGTTTCTGTGATATTATTCCAGTCTGTGATATTGTAAAATGTTTTGTAACGTTTTGTCGGATATTTTTTTATTGTTCATTCTGCCATATCTTAATGGTAAATAGTCTATTGGTTTTAGATGTTGTGTTAAATTTTAACCACTTCCATTCAAATTAGTTCTCGCCGTGATATTGGCTGCAATATCGCCAGCTCGGCGTTAAAAATATTCAATCAATCAAACTAAATAAAGTAAAATATAATTGTTTTATTTCTTGTATCTTTTTTCTTATCGGTGACAAATTCCTTAACGGTCAGATAATTAATTACTCCAGGTGGTAATCTGACAGAATTCGGCACACTCTACGAAAAATTGTAAAACTTCAATATTCCTGCAAATTTATAAACTACTTTGGATTATTTTCAGATTTTCTGCTGTAGCCTGGACTGCTAATTTTATTTTAAAAAATATATAAATCATAATGTAATTATTGTGAAAGAAAATAAACCGGTAGAAAAAAATACTTACTGTGCCATCTTGACGGCCTTTAATCTTCAACGAAACATGGAGAAATTATTTCTGACATTGGTATACTTCAATTAGTATTTGATAAAACCCAAAAGTGAAGAACACCATCTATTATTAGTTGAGTAGTTCTGTGGCAGTGAACTTGATGAAGTTCGACTTTCTTGGAAATAATAGTAACATACATGAACTCGTGATTATTAGATAATCAGTTTAACGCAATGCTGATATTTTTTAACAAAGTTCACCAGTTATATGTCATGAAAGTAAAGTGACCAAGTTGACTCGTTTCTTATCTTTCGTGGCATTTGAGTGACGAGTGTAAAGGATTAGAAGATGCGGATAGCTTCTTATCAGATTCAAAGTTACCATCTGAATTTTTTCTACCCAAAGAAAAACATCATACCTGCGCGTATGGTGTTTCTTGAAAAAAGCATTGCTGAAAATTGTAGTTTCAATCAAAATTCAATTAAACATTTATAATAATAACGGCTCAATGATTTGATTGCATTCTGTAACAAACAGTTATTTTAGACACCAATTAATTATGTATTTTTAAGAATCAATGTAAGTGTGACTGATATAAAGTTTTAAATATATGTAGTTTTAAATTTTTAGGCCAAACTATGACTTACCTTACAATATTTATCCGATAATACTTATCTAACCCATTTTATACATTCTACAAAAGAAATGTTCCACTATCGTTAATTCCCACAAGTCTTCCACAAAAATAATTTAAACCATCGTCACGAATGAAGCACGATAGTAATGATAGTAAGAGACTGTTTTTGCCAGTAGCAGAATTAAACAACTATTTAATATCTTACAATGTCCTATACAGAATTTATTGTAAAGTATACTCGCGTGAGTTACAAATAAGTTCAACTGGAATTAAACTTTCGAATTACTTTAAATTTTTAACAAACAAATTACTTCCGTTATACAGAAAATATTCCGTATGTAAAGGAAACGAAAACATTTTTGTCTACATTGTAAAACCGAAAATTATAGGTTTTTAAAACATTCAACAAGACAAATGTTTTTCAAAGTAAACCCAATTAGCAGCCAATCAATAAAAGTCGTGTGTATTGATAATTTCTAATATACATTTTTTGCATCCACGATTTTTTTTATAGCTAGTTGTTTTATCTACATAAATGTCTGGCGTTCATTTGAAGAACTTGAATTGGAAAGATGGCAGACATAAATTCACTTCGACAATTACTTTTCCCGAGTGAGGAAATTATCACTGTATACAATCAAGTGAAAATGTAACAAAATTGCCGAAATAGGTACAAATGTAAAAATTATTTTCATATTTAAAGTTCAAAATAGTCACTTTTCCTTATTTCGGATACAATTCTGAAAAGACCATTTCCGTCAAGTCTGGTTTCAAATGTCCAAATGTCCAAATGTGCATGTGGTTTAAAACATGAACATTTGCAAATTAAATTTTCCCACAAGGTCCTACATGTATGTTAAAATACGTTTGGCTATGGCGGCACCTTGGGTTGTCAGTTCGGGTCATAGGACGTACCTCTGAAAGAGGACCATCTGCGGACCTTTGCTGTCAAGTCTGGTTCAAACTGGCCTAGTGATTCAGACAAGATTTTTCAATGAATTTTATCATAGGCTCCTTTGTTAAGCTTATGATAAAATAGCTGAAATTAGGCTTACTATTTCGGAATTTTTGGTTGAGTACATCTTGTTTAATATAAGTTTGGTTTTTGGTCTTCCAAATGCTTCGGTTTTAATGCTGCTGATGACAGGTAACTCCTTGAAATGCGTCGTATACAGCATAGTATAAATTTACTATATCTAGTATTAGTATCTTTGGATTGTTATTTTATTAAACCTAGTTCGGCTGTGGCGGCTATTTTGTTCGACAGTACAGGTCATCTGACAGAATTCTGAAGAAGGACCACTGCTGCCAAGTCTAGGTTCAATCTAGTGCTTTCAGACGAGAAGATTTTGAAATGAAATTTCCCAACGGGTACGCACTATATAAAACAATTGGGCAAATGATTTCAGAAAAGAAAATGTTTAAATCAATTTTCCCGCAGGGTTCTATGTTAAATCCTGAGATCAGATTTGGTGGTCATCTTAGTTCACAGTCCGGATCATCGGACACAATGTTGAAAATCGACTATATCCGTCAAGTCTATTTCCAATTTGCCAAGTGGTTTCGGACAAAAAGATTTATTCAATAATATTTCCATAGGGTACTATGTTAAGGTTCGGCCATCTTAGTTGACCGTCTGGGTCATCGGACACAATTGTGAAAGAGGACTACCTAAGGACCATTGGTTCCATCTGACCATTTAGATAATTTTTGAAATTCATCATCTGTATCATTTTTCTTTCATCATCTTATCAGTCAGTTGATAACAGATGTGTCTACAAAACCTAAATGAACATTAGTTAGTTATTCCACTACGAAAACAACTGTCAGTTATCTGGTTATGTTTACCGATTGGCTAGAAGACTAACTCTACCTCATTAATATGTATAATATAATGATTGTAACTTATAACAATATAATTTTTACTAGCAACAATTAAAATAAAATTGAAGTTTCAGTAGAGGTGTTCCTCACCATGTTGCATTTTTTGGCATTAATAAATGCATTAATTCTAAATTTACAGTAAACAAAACTATCTTTGTTAACTATTTACAGTTACTAAAATGTTCAACCTCATAACTATCAATAGAGTGAATAAGTCTGAACGAAACGTCCTACAGAAAACAACAATACTTACTGTGACACCTGGACAGTCTTGAACCTTGAACGAAAAACGCAGAAAATTAGAAATATGTCTGTATGGGATGATCCCAAAATATAATGATGTATCAAGTGCAAGATGTATTTTCAATTGAAACAAGTTGGACTGGAAAAATACGTTTCTTACATGTACATGATCATTGATGCTAACAGGGATAACAATAGACAGTAAGCGGTTTATAATCCACAACAGCCTAAGAACGGTTTTTTAGGTGTACAACAGTTGCAAAAAAAAATTAAATTCTTTGATATCCATTTTGCTGCACAATATGTGCACATTTCGTCCATCTAATCGATTTCTGATATTGGTATATTGCAAATGATTTTTTAAAACAAACTACTATTAGCTGGGTAGCATTTGGGACAGCAATAGTCATCTTTCTTGGAGTTACATTGTAACTTACATTTGTACATGAATTCTGTTATTCCGTTGAACTCAATTCTGGTATTTTTCAAATCAAGATAGAAATAAATAAGTTTAACGTCGTAACCAAATAATTGTAATACACGAGGTCAATTGGCCTCTACTTGCAAGTTAAGCAGTTTAATGTAATGAAAGTAAAATGATTGTATTTGGCTCGGTTCGTTTCTTACCTGTTGTGGCTTTCGAGTAGTTCTGTTTCATATGAGTATAAAAGTAGACCGAAGTTTGGAATATTGTTTTTAATTTAGATTTTTGAATTTTTTTTATCAGATTCAAAGTGATCATCTGCTTTCTTTCTACCTAACAATAGAAATGGTACCTGCTCGTATAGTGTTTCTTCAAGAAAAAAAAAAAAAACACTGTCAAAACGTATACCATAATTATGGCGAAATCATATGTTTGTAAAATGTAGGAAACTTTAAGAAAAAAGATTGCTTTCATAGTCCGCAACAAATTGTTAGAAATTGGATTTATATATTGATATATAAGTAGTTTTAGATCTGTATGCCAACGAGGTCACTTACCTTACAATCTTTATCCAACAAGTGCTATCCAACCCATTCTCTACATGTTCTACAAAAGATATGTTCGACTATCTATAATTTCAGAAAAGAATTGCACAAAATAATTGCAACCATTATCACGTAAGAGTCACCATAGGGTTTAGGATGAAATTTTTTATTGTATTTTTTTAGCCGAAATTTTAGTCCTGTATTTTTTGTTTCGGTCGCTATAGCCTAAATTGTTTATTTTTCATTAGATTTTCAATTATGAATAATTTCGTTATACAGAAAATATTCCATGCGAGAAGAAATAGAAAGCATTACTATTTACATTTCCAAACCGATAATTATCTATTTTTTGGAGGAAAAAATTCAACATGGGAGCTTTTGTTAAATCATTATTACCTCGATGGGTCGCTTACTTTTATGATATGGCAATTCATTGATTATCGGTTTTATTACCATCAATTTTCCAATTCATTAAGTGTTTCTATCCAGGGGCTTATTTGATGCCAAAACATGCTCCTTACACAAATGTTTGAAATGAATGATTAAAAAAAATATATTACAAAGATGGCAGTCCTAAAGTTTTGGAGACAACTGCTTTTACACTCTACTAGAAATGACAGTATCACTGTACAAGGAAAATGTATCAAATAAACTAAAGATAAAAAAATCGCTTTTGAATTTGAAGTTAAAATTGATAAGTTTCTCTATTGTTTAAATGAAAGGATTCATTATACCTGATGATCTACGTTATAAAAAACTGAAACCACTGAAAGTTCTGTAACTTTATATGGATATGGTTAAAAAACTGTTTTATAGATATTTCCCTCATCGCCAGAGCTTACCCTTTTGCAGTTAAAATGCGACCTGTATTTCAGTAATGCATTTTGAAGTAAAGGTACGAATCAGAATGTCAGTATGGCAGTGAAACTTGTACGTGAAATATAATTTATCTAGGCAATTCAGTAATGTACATGATATACCTACCACTTCAGTCATGTCAGTAACCCACTCAATCTTATAATCATGATGGTAGAGTTGCATATTTTATGGTAGTGTACAATTATAAAACAAGTTGTCCTTTGTGGTGAATTTTGGTATCCTTTTCAAATATTGAAACAATTTAGTTAGTTTTGTTGGATTTAAAATCAATGGTCCCTGTTCTAACACGAGAAAGTAAGACAATCTTACATCTGCTGAAAGTGTCGCTGTTTATACTACATCATGCCCACAATTTATCATAAAAGTACCCTTTCCAGAGACGAATGTTTTCGTTTGATGAACGATTAAAAAAAAGAATCAGCAACGATGAATGATCTCCTGGCCTAAACTTGACTATAGGCTACTTAGAAAGTAACATTGTATGATATCACATATTTCTTTTTTATTTGGTCAAAACAAACAATAGTGTTCTATAGAAAACTATAAATTGGTTGTGTCCCTTGTATTGACTTTTTAAAACTGCTACTTAAAGATAAAAGATTTGAAAGTTTTCTGTCGTGGTTTAAACAATTCATATCAAATAACTTCATAAAATCAATAGACGGCGTCACACCAATAAACATTTTCTTTATGACATGTTTACATAGATATTATAAACTATTTTTGACAAGTGTGTATTGTTAAATTCAAGCTTGTGACCTAAACACGTCTTTTATTTTTAAATTTATGCCTTTTTTTAAATACATTATTGTCAGACACCATGTGCAGATACGCAATACGGTTTTATAATTTTGATTTTCTAGAAGTGGGGACATTCGGGGTCGAATTTCAAAAATGTTCCATTGAAGATGAGGATGTTTTTCTATATAGTAGTGTCATGCACAATATGTACATGTGCAACAAGGTTTTAGAAGTGTTATTTTCTAAGATGGGTCCCACAGTGGTCGAATTTAAAAAAATGAATTTATGCTTTTGACAAACTTGTTTTTCATTTTCCAATGCATGTATTTTTTTTCTATACAGTATTGTCATGCACAATATGTAGATGCACAATCATGTTTTATAATTTAGAATGTTTTAATTGCATGGGAGCGGGGATAACTGTCGATTCCGACAGTTCAGCTTTCTTGTTTTGAATTTACGTTCACATATCTTACACACATGATGCATGATTGACGTTTAAATTGTACTTTTGTATATGGAAGACCGCAATAGATTGGTGGGAGTAATTTGTTGTGGTTGAACCAACCACTATTAATCACAAATATTTGTTATCAATGTGTGTTTTGTTATCCCGGTACTTTCTTAAAAAGTTCGGTAATAAAGCGATTGTCTCCGTCCTTCCATCTGTCCGTCCGTCACACTTTCTTGTGACATCAACGCCTCCTTCACCTTTTAGGTTTAGGAATTTATCTCTATATAGAATTGTTCATTCCACCTGTAGATGCGCAATAAGTTTTTTATTTTCTTAACAAGAGATCCTCATGGGCTAAACTTCAAAAATTCGTCTATCATTTTTTAATTTATGCATTTTATATATAAACAGCATTGTTATGCACCATATGCAGATGTGCCATAAGGTTTTATAATTTTGATTTTCTCAAACTGGGCCCCACATGGGTCGAATTTCGAAAAACTGTCAATTTAAGCATGTGACCAAAACACTCTTTCATTTTACAATTAATGCATTTTATTTCTATACGGTATTGTCATACACCATATGCAGATGCACAATAAGGTTTTAATATTTTTATTTTCTAAAATTGGGGCACACATGGGTAGAATTTTGAAAAACTATCAATTTAAGTTGTGAAATAAACTCGTCTTTTGTTTTTTAATTTATGCATTTTATTTCTATACAGTATTGGCAAACACCACATGCAGATGTGCAATTAGGTTTTAGAATTTTAATTTTCTAAAATTGGGCTCTACATGGGTCGAAATTTGAAATTTTCAATTTGAGCTTGCGACCGTAACTTCTCTTTCATTATCCCCGCACTTTTGAAGAAAGTTCGGGGGCTATAGCGATTGTCTCTGTCCGTCCATCCATCCGTTCGTCACACTTTCTTGTGACATTAACTCCTTCTCTTTTGGGTTTAGGAATTTAATTTCTATGATTGTTGAATACACCTGTAGATGCGTAATAAGGTCTTAGAAGTTTGATTTTGTAGAATTGGGGCCCACAGGGGTCAAACATTGACAAATTTTAATTCAAGGTTTGACCTAAACTCGTCTTTTTTTTCAATTGATGCACTTTATTTCTATACAGTATTGGCATGCACTGTATGTATATGCGCAATACGGTTTTAGAATTTTTATTTTCTAAAGTTGAGGCCCAGAGGGGTCGAAATTCGAACAACTATCAATTTAAGCTTGAGACGTAACTTGAGTTATGTTTTTCAATTTATGCATTTTATTTCTATACAGTATTGTCAAATACAATATGCAGATGCGGAATAATGTTTTAGAATTTTTATTTTCTACAATTGGGGTCCACAGGGGTCGAAATTTTCAATTTAAGCTTGTGTCCTGAACTTCTCTTTCATTTTGCAATTTATGCATTTTGCTTATAAACAGTATTGTCCTACACTATATGTAGTTGCACAAGAAGGATTTAGAATATTGATTTTTAAACTGGGAATGAATTTTCAAAAATTTTCGGTTGAAAGTTTTTTTTTCGTTTTTCATTAGGTTTATTGATTTAATTTCTTTATAGAATGACTGCATACTACTTTTGGATGGGAATAAGGTTTTATATTTTTGACTATAGGTCAGTGGCCCAACTACTTGCATGGGGTGCGGGGATCACTGGCGATTCCGACGGTACAGATTTCTAGTTTATTGTACAATTATGTGCAATGTGTAGAGCAGAAAGAGATAATGTATCACGTGATACTCTGTCTTTATCATAAATTGCCATTTTAAAAAAGACAATCACACTAAATTTTGTAAAAATATTCTAGGACTTAAGAAAAGTAACAATGCAGGAAATGCAGAATTGGGTCGTGCCCCCTTATCATCTTTTATGAAAAATCAAGTAATGATGTTTTTTTAAGGATAAATACTTTAGATACATGTATTAATCCGCTTAATTCTGAGGCCTTAGCTCAGGTAGCTGTTAAGAAAAAACTGCACATTGGCGGAATATATTCATGGTACACTTTTAGCTTATATGTATATTTAAAGAAGTAAATTTAAATATTGCTAATTTTTCAAAGATTGATAAACCATATGATAAAGTTAAAGTTTCTTATAAAACCAATTTTCTCAAACTGTGGAAAAAATTTATCAACTGTTTTTCCACAAAATTTAGGAACCAAACGTATATTTTTTGCTGCATCAAAATGTTCCGATTTTAACTCATTTTTAGTGTAACAGTTGCTTTTTACTTTGACCATTTCCATTTTCATTTTCTCCATCTCTAACCTTTCCCTCATTTCAAGTTCTGCCTGCCTTTCTTCTTTCTCCAATTGTTTTAATTTAAATTCGTTTTCCAGTTGTTTTTCCAATTGTTTTAATTTAAGTTCATCTTCCTTTTCTAATTGTTTTAATTTAAGTTCATGTTCTAATTCAAGCTGTTTTAATTTGAAAGCATCAACATTTTCGACCTTGAGGTCAAGAGCCTCTTCACCAAAAATTTCTGAGCCAACTATTTTGTCTATTACCAAATTTTTTATAATTTGTTTTCTCATAGATGCTCTAAAATCTATTTTTAAATGTTTAGCAAGCAACACTAATTCTTCTTTCTTTAATTTATCAAACTCTTCCGGGTCTGGCGTTTTCAAAAATTTACTAGCATCAAATGCCATTTAGTAGAATTTTGTTGGCTAATTCTAATAAAAATACCGAAAAAATTTAATAAGATATTAACGTTATCCCGAGACAAGCCCCCAATTTCTGTTACGGCCGAAATCACCTTTAAATTGTAGCCAACAAAAGACACAAATCAATAATAAAATTTAACAAGATTTATTATATACAAGTTTACAAAAAATATTACACAAAACTAAAATGTCAACTTAACTGTTCAAAATCCTTCGTCTTTTCCTAATCCGGAATTCTTCTCGTCACTGTTGCGTGAATCCAAACGGAATATTATATTCAATCAATCACAATCTAGTATGATGTAACGTAAATAAAAGTGTGTCAAGTACGATCTGTGAAACGTAAATAAAAGTGTGTCAATCCAACAGCTGAAAACACAAGAATGTTAATGTCCGGTCCAATATGCTATGCTCTGAAAGTATAACTTTCTTGTCCGTATATATAACTTCTGGAATACGGTAGAAGTTCGAATCACACTAGAATTATTACGTAAGTCAAATAGAAAGTTCTAGTCATTCCATTAGTATCTATTATTGTTCTAGTCATTTCTAAACCGAGCAGTTATAACATTATTTGGTAAACAACTATAAGTATTATGTAAACATATTATACATGTTATAAGGCTACGCAAAACAAATTAGGCCAAGATAAATAATATAATAATTACAATATCATATCAAAATAAATACAATATCATAACAATATTGTTCAATTGCAGTATCTTTTTAATCCTAATTTGAGCCGAACCGCCCCGGTGGTCTCATGGTTGCGATGTCTCCCAGAGTGCGGAAGGTCGCAGGTTCGATCCCCGGCCCGGTCAAACCAAAGACATTCATTTTGGTATTTGTCAAGAACGCAGCATCTATGAGTAAGAGCAAAGGACTGGTTGGCTTGGAGTCAGTATAATTTTTCAGAATGGGATGATAAGTCTTATTGCGAACAGTTACCTCATGAACTAGCATGAAAAATGATACTTTCTTTCACATATTTGTAACATCTTAAAATCTTTCTTTTGTATCATTATTATTATGTGTTTTTTATGACCGAAACATTCAAATTTTGCTGATAACAGATATAACCTGATGTGTAATAAATTTTACATGCTGATAAATTATATGTCCCAAACCAAAACTGTAATATCTTGAGAGTAAAGTGAAATTTCGGACAGATCAATTTTTAAATAACTACTGGACCCAGTCCACACCATGTTTTATATACTTCCTTCCCAGACAATGTTATACATACCTTAAGCCCAGACCAGACCAGCCCATGTTTGATAATATGCCCTCAGAAACATTCTTCTTCAATCGAACACAAATGTCCCATTTTCGTACCTTTGCTCTTCAATAGATAACAATGTGCGGTTGTACGATATCGGAAATGTACTTGTCGGAACAATAAAGTATTTCTACAGGTGTTAAAAATTCTTTGTAACCATGACACTTATATCTCTGTAAGACTCGTACAAATAAATTACATGGATACTGTATATTTATCGATAAGCAGGGAGAGATTTTATTCAAAATCTTATTCTAAAATGTGATATCAAATCAAAATGAGATCAAACATGGAAATGTCTGATACCATACATATATGATACCTTTCTAATGGATTTCAATCATAAAGAAGACCAACTCAAAGGAAATGTTAAAGATATCTTCGTTAAAGGCAATATTAAGTACAGAGGAAACTGACTGTTTATATATACAATACATAGCCATTGTCGGAAAATATAAATTTATTTGGGCGAGCTATAGAAACATGAGAAAATGCGAGCTTTAGCGAGCCTTTTTCCCATGTCTCGCAGCGAGCCCAAATGCATGTTATATTTTCCGACAATACTTTTGTATTTTCTTTGTCCTGCAATCTCCTTTCGATGCCTTAAAATTACGTTTGAAGTTGAAATCCAACTGCCGTGAAAACACGGGAAACGTCACGACGTCATTCGGTACATTCACTATAGTCCTCGCACTCTTCATGTAAACAAGTACCAGTAAACTTTATTAGGTCATTGACCTAATACGACTAAAGTTTATTCTACCTCAGTTATTAGACCGGAAATGGCTTGATTGCAGGATAAAAATATATATCAGGACTTCAGAGTTCAATCCAAACGACTACTTCTCTTTGCATGTAGGTTCAACAACATTATGCTAATCTTATAATAGACCTCGGCTGTGTACATTTAAAGTAAAATGAATACATTCGCGGCCTGGCTAAAGTTTATCGCAAGGCCGGGAAAAAGCTGTCGACAATAGCTAGCTAGTGTTCAAATGGCTGCCAAAGATAGCTAGCCAGTGTTCAAATTTAACAGCCCATTTTGAACGCTCGCTAGCTTGTTTAAAATGAAAGGCTTTCAACGCGTTGAACACTAGCTAGCTATCGTTTAACGCTTGACTTTTATGATAGGTTTTAGATACAATATCTTACCACATTAATATACATTACGCTGAATTGATAGGTCGATTCCTTTCATTAGAAACGTAAAATTAATTCATATATTCATATGTATTTTATATTTAGAATGTGTTGTAATTTATAATTCTCGAAAATAATTTCCAAAACAAATATACTGAACAAAAAATGTTTAGCAACCTTGATAGTATAAATTTAGGACAGTTTACGTTCATTTTTATTATAATATTTTATAATTCAAAAGCTGTCATTTGTCAAAATAGATCACATTGTCAACCTGTAAAATGCTTGTAAAATAGGTGTTTCCATAAATAAAATTAAAAATGTTGAAAGACTAAGAGTTTCTAAAAATAATTTAGTTGAAAGACCCGATTATTCCAAAAATAGAATTTAGAAGAACAAATTTATAAAGCGATATTTTGATTGGCTGTTGGATTAGTCTAAGGACCTTTCGATCTTTCATTCTTACTTCGGAAGATCATTATCCTTTGCTGGCAACAACATGGAAGTTGTTAACATTAAATTGTTAAAGTTTATAATTTTCAATTCAATATCAACATAATGAAAAGGATATAGGGAAAATGTCAGAGAGTCAAAACCGTAAAGCACAGGTTAGTTCGTTGGTTGTTGAAATATAACATTGATTGATTTTTTGTGAATTTGAATATTATAATAAAACAATTATAGCCTTTAAAATGTTGGTCAATACATGTTTTATCACCTGATGAAATTATATCGACCTCGGACTTCGTCCTCAGTCGATATAATTTCATCAGGTCGATAAAACATGTATCGACCTCCTGTAAAGGCTATAATTGTATAATATTATGATTTTTTTAAATATTAATTAAAATCACAAAACGAATACTGCTTGAAGCAGACATAAATTTAACATTTGTTGATGTTTTGTGGTTCCAGTGTTCCCGACGTAAAACTCTTGGCCACGACAAAAAACAGTGAAAAGGGGGATTTGTTAAAAATGTGATGGTTTTCATGTTGTGGGGAACATTAACTGTAAAACTTTCTTGATGAGCAAAACTCTGTCGTCTAATGATATCAAAAAAGTTATTTTGGTCCCATTTGTGATACGAAAAAAAATCCTTATGGAAAGTTGGACAATGTTATTTTTTCAAGCCAAATTTTCTGTGGGTCGTTCTATAGGTTTTATTGACAAAAAGAAGAAAGATTTTTTATAGACCAGAAGTTTATGGTAGACACTCAAAGATACAACTGAAATGTTCCACTATTTTTTTAAAGGCATATTTTATTATGGACTTTCGCGGAAATATCAAGAAATTTGGTTTTGCACTAAATCAAGACAGGTCAATGTTAGGATGAATTACGTAATGTATCCTAAAACATATATTCATGACTTTGCACAGTCTTGAATGAATGCAAGGTAATACATATTTATTTGGTCTTTTTATCTTATTTTCATGTCGAAATTCGAATCAGTATATGGCTCCTACATCTCTCCATCACGGTAACTGTCGATGTGTAGACTTCTACAAAGCTCAAGACCCTATACACAAGATAGACTCTCAGTTGCATGAAAACAATGGTTTGAAATTCATAAATTTCATCAAGGTAATCACAACAAGACATAGTACGAGGTCATATACTTGAAGTTCATAAGGTCATGTTTCAAATTGTAAGAAAGCCAACAATTCCGTATCATTCAAATCATGACAGCAACCAAATATTTAAATCAATAACGTTATCTAAGAAATTAATGTTAAATTATTTCATAGTTCAGGCTTAAAACGTTCGTGCTGGAAAAATAGCCAGGACAAAAGAGAGAACTAAAACACAACTGGACTGAACCTCTCCGAAAAAAAAGAAATAAATAGCTGGACTTGTTTCTCCTCTTTTTATGTTGTTTTATTGAACTTGCAACACTGTTACAAATACGAGAACTGAATGGCCAGAATAGCCACAATTTGTCATAACTGTAAGTTTAATAGTCCTACCGACGAAAATCGACAAATTTTTAATACATCAGTCTAGGAGTACTGTTTAGAATCAAAGAAGTTAATAACAAAGTAAAGCTTTTTCTTACGCCATACCAACTGCAAACATTTTATATATCCCTTTTAATCAGACCTTCTTGACAAACTAACATGATAGTAGTCAGCGGTAAAGAATAGGGCTTACTAGAGTAGCTGGACGCTTTATACAATGTATTGGTACCTTTGATTGAAGGTGATTACGGGTTTTGAGAATTTAAAAGAAGTTAAAATGTGCAAATATTAAAATAATTTCTACTTGTATTGTAGCGTATTTCCGTAAGAAGTTTTTTCTGTAATCCCTTGTTTCATAAAGCACGAATTCTTATTGCCCGTCTAGGCTCGCAAAAACCGTGCCTTAGTTTTGGTATATTTTTTTTCCAAGAGCTAAAATATGAAAATAAAAAAGACAGAAAAAGTTGCGAAATCTATTGATCAAATACGTAGGATGGTTAACTTCAGCAAATTCGCGGTGTCATTGTATTCGTTCTATTTAGACAGTCGAACGTCGATAAGTCGAAGTTGAACGGACTACAAACAAGTGTTCCAGTTAACCGAGATTGGAGTCATCCAAGGTTGAGTGTGACCTTGTAAACGTTAAAATGTCCGGCTACCCGTTATACAAACAAATATTATTTGTGTAATAAAAAGTGAGTTAAACATGTCAATATATTTTCTTATTAATTATATGCATCTTCCGAAATTTTAAATCGTCGAGGAAATATGTTACAGAAAATAATACATCCGACTTTCGACTTCTCTGAGAAAAAAGAACACTTCCAAATTCGACATTTCAAGGTAAAATTAAACAGTATTTTTCTCGGGACCTATAAACATCGTCGAGTTATCCGATATTTCGAATTATAAGTCTTCGAGTCATCAGAATTAAAAATAAATAGGACAAATGAGAAATGTACAAGGACTGCGACATTATTTCGACATTATCTATTGATAACATTCTTAGGATGGTTAACTTCAGCAAATTCGCGGTGTCATTGTATGTGTCCTGATATATAGTTCTCAAACACTTCAATCTAAATAAATTGCCCTTGACAATAGAAGAATATATTATTTTATTGAACTTCAATAAAAATGTAGGATTGGATTTTCTTGTATGTATTGTTGATCGTTTAACTGTAGGACGAGAACAAAGTCAATTGATTTATTGATTGTTGTTTGCTTAATAAAATAACAATCCAAAGATACTAATATTAGATATAGTAAATTTATACTATGCTGTATACGACGCATTTCAAGGAGTTACCTCTCATCAGCAAAATAGTTTCTACTTGTATTGTAGCGTATTTCGGTAAGAAAGTTTTTCTGTAATCCCTTATTTCAAAAGTACAATAAAGCACGAAATCTTATTGCACGTCTAGGCTCGCAAAAACCGTACCTTAGTTTTGGTATTTTTTTTTATCCAAGAGGTAAGATATGAAAATAAAAAAGACAGAAAAAGTTGCGAGATCTATTGATCAAATACTTTGGATGGTTAACTTCACCAAATTCGAGGTGTCATTGTATTCCTTCTATTTAAACAGTCGAACCTCGATAAGTTGAAGTTGACCGGACTACAAACAAGTGTTCGAGTTAGCGGAGATTGGAGTCATCCAAGGTTGAGTGTGACATTGTAAATGTTAAAATGTTCGGTTACCCGTTACCTCTCATCACCAGCATTAAAACCGAACTTTTGGAAGACCAAAAACCAAACTTATATTAAACAAGAAGTATTCATAACCAAAAATACCGAAATAGCAAGCCTAATTTCAGCTAAGGAGATCTCCCATGTGCAATACAAGGAATGAACCCTTAGTATTTCTATTATTTTTGATTTTTGCTAAATACTGGTAATTTCTCTGTAACAAATCAATGAATAATCATGTAGACAAGTCTGACGACTGGGTTGGCAAATAACCTCGGGGATCTAGGATCTACCTTGCAGAGGCATCGTCCCAGGAGTATCACAATAGCAATCCAAAGATACTAATATTAGATATAGTAAATTTATACTGTCCTGTATACGACACATTTCAAGGAGTTACCTCTCACAAGCAGCATTAAAACCGAAACATTTGGAAGACCAAAAACCAAACTTATATTAAACAAGAAGTACTCATAACCAAAAATACCGAAATAGCAAGCCAAATATCAGCTAAAGAGATCTACCATGTGCAATACAAGGAATAAACCCTTAGTCTTTCTATTATTTTTGAATTTTGGTAAATACTGGTAATTTCTGTAACAAATCAATGAATAATCATGTCAGACAAGTCTGACGACTGGGTTTGCGAATGCTAAAGTAATTGATACTTTTAATAACACCCTTAAGGAGTTTTTTCATGAAAGACTGTTCATAAGAACCTGTATCGCTCACTTGGATTTATCTTGTCCGCCTTGAGCAAGTGTAGCAGTCAATGTGGCTAGTTTTTCCATAGGGTCTTAGTTTGTTTGTGGTTGCAGTCAGGGTCATCCGACATAAATCTGAAAGAGAGCAATCTAAGGACCACTGCAGCCAAGTCTGGTGTTTAATTTGTGAAGTAATTTCATACAAGAAGGTTTTTAAATGAATTTTGCCTAGTGTCCTGTGTTAAATGATGTTTGGCTGTGCCTCCATCTTAGTTGACAGTCCAAGTCATCCGAAATAATTCTGAAAGAAGACCATCTAAGGACCATTGCTGTAAGGTCAGGTTCCGATTGCCCCAGTGGTTTCGTACAAGTTTATAAAAGAATTTTCCCATAAGATCCTATGTTAAACCGAATTAAGCTGTGACGGCCAATTTAGATGACAGTCCGGGTCATCAGATATAATTCTCAAAGAGGACCATTGCTGACAAGTCTGGTTCTAATTGTCTCCTTGCTTCAGACAAGAAGATTCAAAAACAATATTCCCATTATGTTCAGCTGTGGTGGCCATCTTGGTTGACATTCCGGGTTATCGGACACAATTCTTAAAGAGGACAATCTAAGGACCATTGCTGCAGTCAAGTCTGGTTCCAATTGGTCAAGTGGTTTCAGATGACGATTTTTCAATGAATTTTCCCATCGGACATTGTTCTGAAAGAAACCCCCTTAAGGAACATTACTGCCAAGTCTGGTTCCAATTGGCCATGTAGTTTCATAGAAGATTTTTGAAATTCGTTTTCCTCCTTTTTCTATTTTCAGTAACAGCAGCCATGTCGGTTAGAAGTCGGGGATGCCGGAAATAATTTTGGAATGGGGCACCCAAGGACAAATCCACCAACGTTTGCTTCCAATTGGCCAAGTGGTTTCAGCGGATACGATTTTACAATGATTTTTTCCATAAGGCCCTATGTTAAACGAATTTCGGCTGTAGCGGCCATCGTGGTTAACAGTCCGGATCATCGGACATAATTTTGAAAAAACCTCCTAAGGACTATTACTGCCAAGTCAGGTTCCTTTTGGCCATGTAGTTTTATAGAAGAAGATTTTTTAAATGCATCCCCATTTTTTCAATATATAGTTAATTTCTTTGTTTGTGTTTTAGCTTGAGCATGCAGCAAACATCGTTCTTACAACATTTTGCTTTAAATCAACCTCTAATGGTTATAAGTTAAGATTAATTTAATCTTAGAATAACAATATGGTTGATTTCACTTCAAAGTAAACCTGTTCTATTGTAGAAAAATGTTTATTTAACATTGATATTTTATTTCAAACATTTTATTGATATTCAAACCAATAGGGTTGGATGACTGGCTCGGTCTATGTTTATCCTCTCCAAATACAAAATGGAGGAGACAAGGCATACAAATAACATATATACAAGCACAATAACATTTAAGCATGTAATCAGAAAATTACTAAGAAGAAAATATAAAAAACAACATACAAAATGATAAAAACAAAGCAATGATTGGTATGACTGGAAATATTATTATGCTATTTCAATTAGAACTCTAATAGGATAATTTTTAGATATTGTTGTATTCTTGCCATCTTGTAAGAGAAATCACGTTTTTTTTTAAAATAATATCAAAATATTTTAAAAATGGAAAAGTTAAGGATCTGTTAACCAGAGACACACACAAAAAAAAAATGAGAACAGGAGACAAATGAAGAATATGGAGCAGAATAACAAGTATCAATAACGAGAACAAAAAGGATTTCATATTTTGTATAATGTGACTTACAATAGGGAATTTGTGATATTTACTCAAGAAAGGTGGAATCTAACAAAAAATATAACAAAATTGCAATTCTACAGCAGCATTTACTACACAAAAATAATCTTATGCAACATATGACATAATTGAATTAAAACTGAGTAAATCTTTCTGTGTCATATTCTATTGCTATTTAACATTCGATTTTAAACTTTTTAACCAATTATAACTGGCCTCATTTGACTTCTTTTTGTTTATTTTTGAATTTTAAATACACGAAATTGAGAAACCATGACTTTGTCTTTTTGCATCAATCCACAAAAATTGATGTCAACGAAAATAAACTGAATACACTGTAATTGGGTTCTTAAGAGTAACAAAAAGAAGAGAGAAAAAAAAAAAATAATTGCGTTACACAGCAAACTAGATGTAGGGCTGTCGGAACGACAGCTATATCCGCACTTATTCATTGATTTGTAAACAAACATTCTTAACATTTTCAGTTTCCATTGCATTACAGTTTGCATCTGTAACAATTAACCTTTGCAGATATATCACAACCCACATTTACTGTAATCTAACTTTGTAGCCTCTTTTCCCCTTTTGGCCCTTTAAATCCTCAAAATGCAAAATAAATCCATGCTTAGCAATACAGTTTGCATCTGTAACAAATAACCTTTTCACAAATATATCACAACCCACTTTTACTATAATTTAACTATTTGGACCCTTTTAGGGACCCATAGTCCCTTAAACTGAATTTCACAAATTTCTTCAATTTTTTTTCTTTAGATAAAATTTTAGTAATCATGGTCTTTTTCTGTTTCGGCCTGTTTTGGTCCCTCCAACCCCCCTTTAAAAAAATTGGAATTCCAAAACCTTATTGCGCATCTACAGTTGGTGAGCAACAATATGGCAACAATAAAAATGATTTAAATTCAAAAATGAAATAGAAGTTCGCGTCACAAGGCTCTTTGTCTATTTTTGCCCTTTTCAGTCCCTCCCAGGTACCCTTTTAGAAATTTGGAATTCCAAAACCTTTTGCGCATCTGCAGTTAGCAAGCAACAACATGACATACTAGTAGTTCTTCCCTTAATTATGCTTTTTTTCTGTTTAGGCCCTTTTTGGTCCCTCCCAGGCCCTCTTTTAAAAATGTGGAATTCCAAAACATTATTGCGCTTCTACAGTTAGTAAGCAACAATATGGCACCAAAACAATTGGCAAAATTTAAAAGTGAAAGAAGACAGACGGACGGACGGATAGACGACCGCAACGAAAATATACCCGAACTTTCATTCGAAAATGCGGGTATAAAAATTGAGGTGGAAACTTGATGCTGAAGTCGTTTTTGTCGTGTGTTAGAAGAATGGTATTTACAGTATAATTGTATAATCATGATAATCAGACAAATGTGTTGGTATCAGTCTACAATTCTGGTCAAGGTCGACTAAATTCGTACTAACGTATAAGACAATTGAAAGTGACAGGACTTTTCAAAGTGGTTGAAATGAAGTAAAGACTGTGTAATTATGTCATAACTAGTTACAGAGGAAAGGTTGGTAGTGTAGGAATTCGGTGAATACCTACATATATGCAAAAGGATTATTCTTCTTCCAAATTAAAAACTTACAACGTACCCAGGGAACGTACATACATTTATATTCTAAGTTTTCATGAAATCGGAAATAGGAGGTTTAATATAATTTTAGTACATAAAATCACAAAGAAATATACTCTAAGTGCTTATGTCTTAGAACTAGTATAAAGTGTAATTACATGGTTTATTTTTAGAAATTTAACAACGCAAGTTTCCATTGCTTAGTTATATATACGGCCGTACATATATAAATGCGGCGATGGGTGTACTGTCGAATATATGATTGCGTCATATATTGGGGTTTCCCGGCAACACCCATTCGTCAAATATAATGGGAAATAGTACCTATGGTTATGATTCACAAAATCCAATATATTGAAAAAATTTGGGAAAATAATATTCTATATGGCATTAAATTAAATACCTAAAACAATCAGAAATTATTCTTACCTTAACGGTACAGGAACTTCCGTGAAGTATTTAGGGTATGGATACCTAGACTTTGATCAAATCACGCATTGAAAATACAGGTAAATCCACTCAGAATAGATAAACTATAGTTTAAAAGACCACTGTACAATTTATGGATGATTGATGACTGTTAGAAATTTATCAATATGGCAAAATAGTCGAATTGCGAAATACAATTTTTATGATTTTTTTTTATCTCAGACCACCAGACAAGACATGTGGAATAACAGCTCTTGTTGTCGAAGCGTCTTACGAACGATAAAACATTGTTTTATTTCTGCATGTGTTACGAAAGTAACCGTAAAGTTACGAACAAGTCAACATCTTAACCCCAGAATATTGAGCATATAATTAAAAAAAAAGGAAATCATAGATGTAATGTAATGAGCCATATAAAGGTAATTTTTAACTGAGAATGTGTGTAACAACCCACTTTGAAAAAGTAGCGCACTTTGAAATTTTGTTTTCAAGTGCGTAAAGAATTTGGACCACCTCAACCCGGATTCAAATAGTTTTTCAAATTGCGTTAAAATTGAGACCACTTTCACACAGTTTGAAAATATTTTTCAAAATGCATTAACAGTATGCATAATATTTTTCATTTTGTATAATGCCATTTTGAAAGAGATTAAACGCCGAATTGTGGCCAAAACAAGGCATAATCAGCTCTTATTCTGTGAAAAATGAATCCAAGCATAAATTAGACTCACGAATCTTTACCTCAAAATTTTTAAGAAACACAATAGCTTCCCTTTGACGATTTTTTTATTTAGAATTGGCGGCTTATAACATTAGTTAAAAAATGATTTGAATATATTGTACCGATACTTGTTTACGGATTGGTATATGTAGCGATTCCAATTGATGCAAATATATATGTTTTTGGATTGTTGTATATTGTATAAGGGTGTGCAATTAAACTGTCAGAATTTGATTTTGCTCCAAGGGCCCCAAATAGTGGGCTCAAAAGTATAAGTGCCTCTGAATATCCGTTTAACTTGAAATTTTTCAAAATTTGTGTTTAGTTTAGGGTTTAAGCGTTTAACAGTATCAAAGTCAGATTTTGATTTTTTTCGGTATACGCCATCTATTATATCTTTTATTGCGAGTAGCATTTGCTATCAGTATTGCATCTAATGAAAGACAATGTTTCAAAAACTGATCAATAAGTACTGGCATCATATTTATGTTTATCACTTGTCCTTAGTGGCATCTAGTTGTTCAAATAAAGGATAATTATTCAAAATGTCTTCCCATGTCCTTCAGCCATTGGCCAGATCTTGAACGATTTTAGGTAACTCTTCCATATTTACTCTAACTTCGTTCTCGTTTTCTGAGTGTAGCTGTATGTGGAACCTTCAGACTGTCAAAATCTACTGTTATACCACAGGGTACAGCAATCTGATCTGTCCTGGCATAACGTCGGCCAATAGAAACACTGCAGTTATCAACATTATGTGATATGTCACGTAATGTCAAAGACTTGGACAATTCCTTTACTAAAGGTTGAAATTCGTGGTTACCACTCAGAGCCAAGACAGCATTTATAGGCAGATATCTGGGCTGACAATGACAGATATGTTCTTTGTTCTTCATATTCTCCCATTTAAAAATTGTGTTCAGATATCGCATACATAACTCTACCGACACCAAAGGAAGGTTCATTTACGGACGGAACTATGTCCTCCACATGCATTTTTTGCTGGAATCGTTTGACAGTCAACATTTCGTAAATCAGGATATTTTTGTGTAGTGATATTTTGGCGGTTTTTGCATGGTCGTTAAATTTTTGTGTGTTACAATTTGGTACTTTGTGACAGTACTGTGATTAATTTTGGCACTCTCGGGAAAAATTTAAACAATAAATAAAAATTGAAATTGAATGAAATTATGGTAAGATTTTCTGATCTGCATGATTAAATGCTAATAATGTTGTCACTACAAGCTGTCATGATTGACAACTGATAAAATCAAATCATTCCTCTGTTTTGATTTTACAAATATGATTACAGTAATTTATTACAATTAATCAAAATATTGCAACTATAATCATAGTTAATGATTTTTACATATAACTACATGAACTAAAATATGAAATATTTTGGAAGTTTATTTTTTTTGGATTATTTTTATTTCGGTTTGTTTAATTTTGACGGATTGGAAACAAACGCCAAATGAACCAAAATATAACCACAGACACAATATCCCAATTTACGGTATGTGATGTCAGTTTGAATAGCTGTTAACAGTTATATTTACTTCACCATTGTCTATCAAATTTGTTTCTATTTGTTCTATTTCACTGACTTCTAATTTACTTAGGTAATCTGAGACTGTTTTTGCGTTTGATTTGAACTTTTCAAAGATGGTATTGGATGGCTGTTTTAATTATACCCCCCCGCAAACGAAGTTTGGGTGGTATATAGGGTTCAGTCTGTCCGTCCGTCTGTCTGTCTGTCCGTCCGAAATAAAGTTGTCCGCAACTCCTCCTGTATTACTTGCATGATTCTCATGAAACTTTATGGAGTGTTAGATCACTCTATGAAGATGTGCATATTGTCAGGAATTTCTGTTTGGACACGAAATATAAAAGATATGGCTGTTTGACTTTAGGAACTTTTTAACAAAACTTCATTTCATTCGTTGTCCGCAACTCCTCCTACATTACTTGTATGATTCTCATGAAACTTTATGGAGTGATAAATCACATTACGGAGATGTGCATATTGTCAGGATTTTCTGTTTGGGAGAGTATTTGGAAAAATATGATGATTAGAACTTTGTGTAGGTTTTGCAACAGACATGTTGCTGGTGGGGGGGGGGGGGGGTCACTTTCAGGACAGTTCTAGATTTATTAAAAATTGTAGAGTGAAAGGATTTTAATCAAGCTCCGGAAGAAGGATGTCAAATTACTGGACCCAAATGGATTGACTTGAAATATTCAACATATACGGTAGTTTAGGGTTTTATTTTTGTTATGGAAACAAAGTCATAATTTTTCTTGAGTAACCGTGCAAGGGGCCCAAAAGGATTAATGCCTGTAATACTCTTAGAAAATAGATTTAGTTAATGGTTTAAATCTTGTTATGGAAGAATTGTAGCTAAACTGTGGATGATCAATAGCTTTTGAATTTTTATCAAAAAGGGGGCCAAAAGGGTCGTACTTGACTTGAATTAAACATTCAGCTTTTAGCTTAGTGATAAGATAATGTGTTGATGCACATTAGCTTTTGAAATTTGGATTCTGGTCTGGAATATCAAAACATTGATAAAAGAAAATGGAAGAAAAGTCCAATTAAGCTGTATTGTTGGCTTCTGAAATTATTATATAACTTCTTTTCACATTTTGTGGTGTGATGAAACAGATATTTATACATGTGTTATCATTGATTTTGAATTAGGTAGATTTTCGGGAGGCTCTAATACCTGTATATTGAAAAATAGTATAAAAGCATATACTTATAGCTTCAACAAAAAAGAGAAACAAGATAGAACAATTGGAATTAAAAACACTGCAGGTATTGCTGATGAAATAAACAAGCAAAGGGAAGAAATTATTTGCCAACCACAATACACAATTCCCATATTGGTACTACACGAGATGATCTGTAAGTAAACTTCCCTACTGACCCCCCCCCCCCCCCCCCCTTTCCAGCCCATATTTGTGCTAAAGTTTTTCAAATCACGTTATTCTAATTAGTCCCAATTATTGATTCACTTTGAAATTTTTTGTTCAAATCGCATTAATTTGGTCCCAATTTTGAAGTACTTTGATTTTTTTTTATTTTTCAACTCGTATTAAGTTGGTCCCAATTTTTGAGCACTTTAAAACAAATTCAAATCGCGTTAAGTTGATGCTAAATTTTTGCCTACTTCGAAAGAAATTTTCCAATCGCAATAAGTTGGTCCAAAATTTGACACATTTTGAAAACATTTTTCAAATCGCCTTAAATTGGTCCTAATTTTTGACACACTAAATTTTTCAATCGCGTAACGTTGGTCCTTATTTTTGACGCACTTCGAAAAAAAATTTCCAAACCTGTTAAGTTGGTCTCGACTTTTGACGCACTACTTGATAACCTGAAATGCATTTTCACTGCATTTATGGCTTCGGGGCAAATATCAGAATTCCAAACCTTTAAGTACAGATAACTCTGTGTCCATGTCCCACCAATTTTCATGTTTCTATCTACAATATTGTATGAAGAGTTCAATGCAATCACTTTTTCCTTTTTGGACCCCTTTAGGTTCTTGCCACAGGGGTCACATATCACATCGAAATTCCTATTGATAGAGATCGGATGATTCAAATGGCTACTACCACAAAAGATTTTGCTAATTACTGGATAGGTCGAAATACATCGTGTCAAGGCGAATTCCAAAATTTCTAAAACTTCGGCACAATAGCAAAATTGGTCATATCTCAAATAATGTTTGAGAAACTCTTTAAGAAGTTTTCAGGAAATCAAAACTCCAAATTGATAATTTGGAAGACACAGGGCTCAATTTCACAAAAATAGTTTGTCCTTTACATAATTTATTTTTCCCTTTAATACTAGACTAGTTTTTCCCCTCCCAATCTGTTTCATTCTGTTTTTTTTTCAATTTAACACCAATTTTATCCCTCTCTTAGATTTTACTAAAACAATATTCTTCAGTTTACGACTATACTGTTAAAATTTTATACAATGTACAATGAAAAATGAAAGGGGAGTTTAACCCCAAAAATGTGAATTCCCAAATACCGTTATTCCAATCTTGTGGTTCGTTTTTGAAAATCATACATCTACAGGTGATATACAAGCATTCTATAAAGAATGTAAATCCCTATGCCAAAAGTGGTAAATTTGATGTCACAAGAAAATGCGACGGATGCACGCACGTACATGTACGTTGATAACGATAATATCCTCGTCTGATAGTGCTGGAATGAATATTTCACCAAAAACTCTACAAAATGGTGAAAAAACAAGATTTATCTGACAAAACTTCAGACCCTCAGGTCATGCAGGTTGTTAGTAGTTATTACTTGTACGGTAGAGTTTCTATTAATCTGTAGTACATATTTACCTAATTAAAGAATTGTTCTGGTGTTGATTATTGCTACTTATATATAGTTTTCCTGTAAAAGATTGAAGGAACATTGCTAATAAGTGATTCCTATTGGACGATAGACTTTGCAAATGATAAAAATGTGGAATAATTATTGCTAATTAGTGTGATTCATATTGGATGAAAGACTTTACAAATTCATATTGGGATGATTGAAAAACAATATCAGTAAACATGAACGTGTTTTTAAAAACAAAACTTTCGCATTTATTTACCTAGAACTTTGAACATTTAATTGTAATTAAGTAACATTGGTATAGTATTATTATTGAATGGTAGACTTTTCACATTGTGAACATCCAAAACCATTGAGTTATACTTAAACAATCAGTTTCTCTTCCGAAAAGAAATTGTAGCTAGATATATTTTAACGTAAAAAAACAAAGCTTTGAAAAAAATTATAAGATGGGTTGGTAAGAGAATGAATTAATTATAAGTACGAGCTGGTAAAAATGAGGTACGAGTTTGTCGAGTTTGCTGAACATAAGAAGGTCACAACTTTTAGCTTTCTAAAAAGCTATGGACTGCTTCGCTGTATCTTAAATTATGGTAATATGTGAGCATATGGTTGTTGATTTAGTTTTGGAATTATGAATGCAAACCCAGTATATCTTACAGCGTTCTGTTGACCAGTAAAATTTTCCGCGCGAAAACAACAAATAGCCACGACTCTGGAGGTATGCCTAGATTGGCAGAAGTTATAAAGTAGAGATCATGCATTTGTTTTTGTAAACATAAAATTATAGTGTATACGATCGTGTGTATTGCCGATTAACAAAGCAAATATACACGTATTTATAATTGATTTCAATAATGAATTTCAGAATATATGAATATTACAAAAGCATGTAATGACAGTTGATCGGAACTGATATACACATAGTTAATTTTCCGGCTTTTGATGACTTATCCTGAACGAGTAAAGTCTGTAATTCTTTATCTCATTTAAACCAATGGCTGTTGCTGTATCTCAGTCGCATCATAAAGTAACCAATCTGCGATCAGTAATTATTTTAAGATGGCGTGTGTGTCTACTGAAACTAACAGCTCCGCACCGTGATGCGAAGCAATGAAAAGATGTACGGGGAGATACATGTATTAGTTGTTCCGATTCGTCATCCTTTCTACGTTGGTAGGTCGTCCTAGATAGAACCGGAAGTATTTTTTACTGTATTATTGATGCGCGATGCGAAATATTTACAAATTTCGACTTAAGTTGTTGTACGCTAAGCATGATATTTTGTATCAAAACAGTAAAAAAATGATTTTATTTTTGTGTGTCTGACTTTGAAAACAATAAAATTTAGATGATTGTTCCTTGCGATTCAGACTTAGCATCGTAATAGAGCACTCAGACCCCCCTCCCCTCCCTGAGTAATTAGGGCTGGAGAAAGCAGATAAGCTCATACAACCACAAATTCTCCAAAATAATCACGAAAAAGTGTTCGAATAATTATTTCAAAGTGAGTCAAGATTATTCTGTTTGACTCACTTTGAAATAAAAAATTCTTTTTTCAAATTGCGTTGAGTTGGTCCGAATTGTTGACGCACTATGAACATTTTTTTCAAATCGCGTTAAGCTTGACCAAAATTTAACGCAAATTGAAAATTTGTAATTTGTAATTTAATTAATTACATTTCAATATCCTTGTAATGGTAATGGTAATTTAATTAAAGGTTTTGGGCAAGTTATTGTACTTTAATTAATTTATTTCTTTCCTATGTAATTGACCCCATCCCTGTTCCAAAACATACGAAAATTGTATTTCAACACAGAAAACTTAATACGTACTAAATCAGAGTTTTTTCCCTTAAATTTTGTTCTCGTTTTTCATAATTATAGTTCCCTTCTTTAATCCGTATATCGCATTTCCTCCTCACGCTGTGGTACTTTTCTCTGTGATCAAAGTAACATTAATAATAAGAAAAAGAAAAAAAAGTAAGAATTGCCAATAAATTTGTTTTACTTTTAGGAGTGTCATATGACCTGGAAAAAATATTTAAGACAGGAGAAAAAATTATGAACATCAATTTTTGAGAACATATATAGCGACGAATGAGGCTTGTGCCGACAGAATAGAAAAACAAGAACTGTGAAAATCGCAACTTGACTATTTTCGGGTGTGGCCTAGCTGACTTTACAGGAATTGACCCACCTGGGATTAGGTAAAGCGAGGAAGATATTGGCAATATCTATCAATTTTACCTTCATCCTTCATTGTGATGTACAAACTGAATTGTGGAGAAGTTCCTTAAGAAGGTTATCCATAACTATAAAAATCGCAACTTGACCATGTTTTTAACACTATAACTTTATGATGTTAACTTAAAGCGATACATTTTATTCTATTCTAAATCCTCTAGCTACATGTACGAAGAGCATGTTTATACCCTGCCATCCCCCACGCCAAGATCTTAATAGAGGCAAATATGAAGTAAATTTTACAGTCTCATATTTTACCAACAGGTTCTTCCTGGCTAATGGTAGTAAACCTTTTTTGAAATACTAACATATTATTAAAGAGTCATAGCAAAAAGAACAAGTATAATTGTGTTGGGAGGCCAATACTTAGTACCCATGCTACTGAACAATCAATTCGTCAAGGAACATCCCCCCCCCCCCAAAAGAAAAAAAAAACAAACCCAAAAAAAAAAATAATAATAATAAATAAATAAAATAAATAAATAAATAAACATTATATCTATGAAAGCATCTTACCATAAGGAGTAAGAATATATATGATTATACGATGGAGATCTGTACGTTTTCCCATTTAAAAAGATCTATTTTGGTGCGATGGGGCGTACACCTAGGAACCCCAATCTACAATGTACACCAATGAATGCGTCTTCCCATAAGGAGCAAGAATATTTATGGTTATAGGGTGGGGATCTCAAAGGTTTAAACGTTGCTGTTTTTATGGGACAGGGTATACCCCCACCCCAATACTCTTCAAAGAATGCATCTTCCCATAAGGGGTAAGAATTTATACGGTTAAAGGGTGAGGATCTCAAAGGTTAAAAATTCCTATTTTGAGGGGGAGGGGCATACCCTCTAGGGTCCCCTAATGCAATCATATTCGGCCTTGGTCGAGACAACACTACTGCTTCAGACATAATACAGGATTAACATGAAAAAATAATTTAATAATGAATAATAGAATATAAGCCTAAAAATGATAAAACCAATACAATACAAAACGTTTAAGTATGCCAATATGACACATATCCATCCAATAAGCCGTATTGACTAGTCAATATGACATATTGGACTGGTTAGTCAATAAATGTATAAATGCCCAAAGTTTCCCATATTAGCTTAGTTATTGTCCTTGGATAGCATAATGGACTTCGGCTTCGCCTCAGACCAATATCTAAGCCAATATGGAAAACCTTACGCATTAATACTATATTATTTAAAAACATTAATCTTTCGCCTGTGTATTGATCTTGTAGAATCTATGTGTTTCTTTTTGAACAAAAAAGATCAGATAAGTCGTTTATGTTCGTAGGTTTTTTTATCCATTTTCATATAATGTTATGATAAAAATGTAAATTCAACACGTTTTTTATTTTTTCTAAAGACTTGTTGAAGAAAAAAATATGTTTAGACAATAATTACATTACATTTTATCATCTCTAAAACAGTTTTTGACATTATACGATCAGAACCTAGAACAAAGGTAATCGAGTAGGCCTTTTGGACAAAACCAAGCTACTTTATATAGGTATTACATGGCCTTCCAACATTGTTAAATTATCATCGCTCTCCGGTTAACGATTTAAACAGCATATGTTATAGACAAAGCAGCCGTTATTGTTTTCCCACTACCACACCTACATGCTTGCCAGTAGCTCATTCCTGTCTTTAATTTTACCTTAGCCGGTTTTTCAACCTCACCTGACAGAAAACCTATACAACAATGATATTTTAAATAGAATGAAATAAAACTAAAAACTATGTACTGCCTCAATGTAGAACTGTATCATATTATATATTATATACTCCGAAATATATATTATAATTTTGGGGTAAGAAAACTAAATATTTTACATTGTCACTTACGTAATGGAGCAAGCAATTTGAATTCCCATTTGTTTCGTGATTTTTTTGTCTAATGACCCTTCATGTTTTTAGTAGATGTTATGCTAAATGTGAGGACCATCAGCACTTTTTGTTTGATTGTCCAGATTATGATGCTATTAGAGATATATTATTAACCAAAGCAAATATTGATCCTATTATTACATGTACTATCTCTCTTGATTTATTACTGTTTGGTGATACTACATTGAGATTTGAACAAAACACATTAATGTATTCAAGGCAGTTCAGGATTACATTTCAAAATCTGGTGGATTTTCCTGATGTTGATTAAACTTAGCCACCCATCATTTCTAACTCTATTCCAATTGCCGAAGGCCCTCCTGTGCAATATATTCATAAATTTAGTTAATTATTCCTCTGCTAATTCAGAAATATCATTTGAAATAGACAATTTTCTTCTTATTTCCATCCTTATTTGTTATAGTATTCTCATGTATTATAGTTATATACCCTCTTTTTATGTTATTTTTGATAAAATATGGATGATATTTAAAGATTAATTACCCACTTTTCATTATATGGTATAGGTACCAAATATTCTTTAAGTACAGCGTATTTAAAATAGCGTCAAGTATATTCTGTACAAAAACCCAATGCAGTTCACCTTAAGCTTTTATTATTATTATTACCTATTTATTATTCATTTTTTAGGTGAATTAATTTTCCAGCAGTGAATGTTTATTCTCGTATGAATATAAAATATCTGTATACCCTGTGTTGTATTTTGTGTTTGTTCATAGTAGTACATTGTTGGGAGAGGGCTCACATAGGCTCAGCCTGCTGTCCAATCCTATTCAGTTTCTTGAATAAAATAAACTTAAACAAAACTAAAAAGATTGCTACACATAGCCATACGTTCCCCGCCGCAGCAGAATCAGTTTGTAGTCATAGGGAATGAACTTGAATAAGGAATATGAGGAAAATTCTAAAGCGTCCACAAGGTCGTCTATTGTTGGGAAATGTTGAAAATTGTCTAAGTCCCATAACTCTTATGAAATTTCAGTACTCAAAATGGCGGTATAGTATGCACACCTACACTTCATAACAATAAATCTTACTAAATATAGAAGCAATCTACCAAGCGGTTAGAGAGGAAATGCGTCAACAAGATGTTGCGGACTGACGGACGAATATCATTACCATGTCCCCCAGTCGCTTCGCGGCGGAGGACAATAAATGTGAGGTCCAATTTCATCGGAATGCAACATGCTAGGACTTTACAAAAAGCAATGATATTTTTTGCTTTACTCATAAGGTGTGTTTTATTTTCTCAAACATTAACCGGTGTATTTTATTTTCTTCCAACATCGTTTTTTTTTATTATTATTCTTAAAAACCAATATACTGTTAAGCTTAAACCTTAACGAAATTCCAGAGATTAAAAATATGAATGTAAACAAGATTAATGGCGGCCGTGGAACGAGTGCTATCAATACTCAAGTTTTTAAAGCGTGCTATGGCTCCCGGCTAAAGGTTTTTCTTAAACCAAATTAACCAATCGGTTTTTTTCTTCAAAAAACGCTAAAACAAACCATAGCAACACTATCTAATGCAAGTCGGAAGGTACTAAAAAACTGGTTGTTGACATATCCAACTATAGAAGTCATCACGTGACTTTGGTGACGTCACACATATACCATGCCCAAGTAAATTGTATAGAAATGCACTTGGGCGATCAGGAATCGATAAAATAAACTACTTTTAGTTCGTGCTGAAAAAATTTTGGTGCTATGTAGTACTCCCTCATATATTTAGAAATATATTTATGCTATTTGGAAAAGTTTAAATTTTTGTTTTATCCCTTCCAAATGCTTTTGAAAATTTTGTCTTATTTTCCCGTTAAGTCCATATTGTTAAATCATCTAACTCCGATAAATTGGCTTTTTTGTCGTTTTTAACATAAAATTGCGATTTAACCAAAACTGGTGGAAAAATTTTGGTGCTATGTGCTAGTTAATACATTTATAAATTTTTGAAATATCGTAAATGCAATAGTTTAATTTTTTATTATATCCCTTCCAAATTGATTTGAAAATTAGCTATTTTCGGAAAATCTGTTATTATTTTTCAAGATGGCGACGATGACCGGAAATGGCACAAGGCGCGAAAATACAAGCATTTAATGATTTTCAATTTCATATTTGCATCGAAACAAACGCTTCTGTTTGATATATATATATATATATATATGTGTGTGTGTGTGTATGTGTGTGTGTGTGAATAGCTGACATAACTTATTAATAAGTGTATAGTTTCCAATTGCACTGCATATTAACTTATCCTCGCCAAGGGCGATATAGGGCACCTTTGCCAGTATTAATGAAAACCAGGAACTGTATATGAAGTTAGTATTATATGATCCCTGTGAAAACTAACACAGATGATGGATCACTCATACAGACATCATTTCTTTTCAATCGAGGATTTTATTATATAATGTTTGTGTGATGAAGTTATAATAAAAAGGGGGGATATGCATACTATAGATACTGATATATTACTAGAGACATATTGTTTTATGTCTCGGATATTACTAATAAAGTATATCCTTTGGTCTTCATATATCATATGTTTGAGTAAAACCTTCATAACTTTTAGAAATATCGTTATTGCAATAGTTTAAATTTTGATTATGTCCCTTCCAAATTGATTTGAAAATTAGCTATTTTGAAATGTGTTATTTTTTACTATTATTATTCAAGATGGCGCCCATCCTAATCAGCTTCTACCTTGCCATAACAAAGTAAATATATATACGAGTAAATAGAATTACTCATAAAAAAATATGTCAAATGTTAAATATATCAATACCAAAAAGATAAATTATTAATTTAAAATAAATTAAAATGTTACTTATCTGACATTCGAAATTATATTTCATCACTGCATTCTTTGTGATCCCCCCTTAAACACACACACACCTCTTTTTAATTATCAAAAAATTGGTCAGCAAACGATTTACTACCTGTGTACCTTAATTAAAGGTTGGAACAATAAACATCCGGACAGTCAAGGTACAATATACACGTCAAATCGTTAATTAGTTATAATTACCTGAAACACACAGCATGTTAATTGCGCACAATAAATTTCTTCAGATAAAACTCAAATTTTACCCAAAAAAATCGCTTTTCTCGCGGCTTAAAAAAAACTTGCACCATTACCCTTTATCACGTGTAATTATGCACCTTTGACAGTTTGTATAAATTGGTAATGAATTTCATATTAATTATTGTCACAATTTCATATATTGAAATTATAATCCATGTGAAATGTTACTACGTATTTCAAATAAAAAGTTTTTTAAAGTGAAGACGTGGAGAACGTGCTATAATCAATACAGAGTTATCGAAGTACGATGAATGCCTGGCATGAACGGGACCAGTAGATTCCCGATATTGGGTAACCAGTTAATAAGTCTAAACAGAGTTACCTAACATAATTATGACCGATATAGCTGCATATGATATTTATCATTTATCTAGTATTAAGATTTAGATATGAAATACTGTAACAGTGTTTACAAGCGATATTTCCGCATGGTTCTGCACCTACATTTAGCGTTTAACTGAAGTTGGTACTCATTATTACTGATGCTTAACACACATAAAATTACAAATATATATCCGTGTCCAAGAAATTAACAGACAGAAACACTAATTATTAAATAATATTTTTAAAACAACCCTAATATGCTAAAATCGGCATGACCAATATGGATTTGAAAAGATCTATTCATATTAACCATACGTTCAAAGTGGCTGTTCGGCTGGTAAATAACTTTCCCGTATTACCCCGTTAAAAAACAGGGCTATATGGAAAGTTGTATTGCCCCGTTATGCATCCACTTCCGGTTGTCCCAGTTAATATGTGTTTCCGTATTGCCCCGTTAAAAAGCAGGGCTAACACAGACTTCCATTCGGACCAGGTGTATCTACTTCCTTTCATACAGACTGTCCATACAAACCAGCTGTATCTACTTCCTGTCATACAGACTGGCCTTACGGACCAGCTGTATCTACATCCTGTCATACGGACTGGCCATACTGGTCAGCTGTACGGACTGTTTGGATTATTTAATAAAAGTGTTACGAACTTGCTTATTCTGTATTGGCCCTGTATGATCTCGATCAGCTGTAATGTAATGCGGAATAAACAATACTGTACCTCAATGAATTAACTGTATTTTAAGACAACAATATAATATCAATAAAAACACCTGCGGTCAATAGTGGTACTGCAGAACCAACACCTGGTACGGTTGTGGCAACCCTAGCAGCATGTGATAATTTTTCATAGCAACGAAAATATCACATTCCGCCCAAGCTGACAAACATCAGACTACAAGTTGGTTGTCTTTATAATTTTGAAGAATTATAACCTGTTTCCATTATTCTGATGGTATGACATTTGCAGGAGTGTCTGACGAGAAAAACAAGAAGTGAAATACTAATCGGTAAAACTTGGCTTGAAAAGGTGATGTTTTTCGAGTTTGGTAATGTTTGATCGCGGAATGTGATATTTTCGTTGCTATGAAAAATTATCACATGTAGCTAGGTGTAGGCGAAATTTGCCAGAAGTATGATAATGAGAATTATTGCCCTTGCAAATAGAATTATTGGCAGAATAATACAATGTAGTTTTCCGGACTTTTTTTCAAACCATTCTACCAAATAAACTTATTTTTGGTACATTTATGTAAGCTTTTAATGATGAGGTACAGATCTGGTTTGATTTTGATCGGATCGTTCTGAGGGTTATTGCTGTTGGATATAGGAATTATTGTAAAAATATTAGTTTTCTGGCCCCTTTTCTGCAAACACTTTACCAAGTGATCTGATTTTTGGTATGTGAGCTTATATTGATGAGCTACAGATCAAGTTTGAGTTTCGGGCTGATCGTGTAATTATTGTGTACCCCTTGCAAACATAGTTCTAGGATTTTTATGAACCACTCTGTCCATACGTGTTCTTCCGATTCACATATTAGTTAAAGCGTATTTGGTGTTTTCTCAAGCCGGTAGGGGACATTGTATTACTTAGTAATACCCTCAGGGTGCTTGTTCTTATTCATCTGATTTGTACACTTCTCCCAAAAGTGTTCTAAAACTTCATAGTCCAAATACTTATGCCGCCTTGGAAGACTATTTGTTATTGTTATGCTTGACGCGTTCCTACAATGAGGGATCCATAAAAAGAAACATTGAAAAATACCCTCAGCAGACATCATTGTAGGATGATTTGAAATATAAATGACTGGCTCCAAAATATGATCAAAAGAAATTAGTATCCAAAAATTTATTACGTTATGAAAAAGATGGAAATGAATATTCCTTGATTACGTCCTTTTATGAATGGAAAAATTTAGCTTTTTTATCGTTTCCATGCTGTATCTAAAATTTCCTTGAGCAAATGCTCTAAGTTTATTGCTATCTTACACAACAATGCACAGGTCAGTTTCGAATTTAAAGGCTACCGATGGGTCTTCTGCGCAGCGTGAAAATAGGGTATGCGTCAGTGAGACATCATCCCGAATTATTGAATTTTGCGAAATATTCATAACATCCATCCATAACAAGTGGCAACTGATCGCATTACAACATGTACAAGTACTAAATGGTCCCAACAGGTTTTAAGAATTAACCAATTCTATCAATACTGTCGCAATCTGGAAGTTGCTTCAACGTGCTATCGTTTCCGGTTACAGGTTACAGCGAAGGGAGCTCAATTAAATCCCCCCCTTTTTTTAAAAACATTACTGTTAATAAATATCTACCATAACCAGATGGACGCCTTTTACTGTAAGTCCTTCTAAAATAAGTATAAGTAATTGGATAGTATTTTGCACATTTATAGTAAAGGCGTAATTTTTTGTGAATATAGTAATATTTCTTAAAAGTAATATTTAAAACATCATAAACCAATTCTACGTAATCGAGTCCTTATGATAGACAGGAAAGAAATTACATTGGTTAGCATTATTTCTGCTTAAGTGACAAACTGGTTGAAAGTAAGTAGAGAGTTTGCCTTGCCAAAAATATTTTATCAATACACAGATCAAGTTAATTTTTGATGGTGTGCCTTTAATTGCTCCAGAGTTATGCCCCTTTATAAATCATGCAATTTGGTATTTTGCCGTACTCTGATTATGCCTCGGCTAGATTTCGAAATCCCAATACATAGAATAAATAGAGGCTCAGAGGGCTGAGCCTGTATCGCCCACCTGGCATGAAAGCCCTTTTTTTGACGACTTCAGAGAAGTGCTCCCTTTCATTATGAAATATGGCAAGCCTTGCAGAGACCAATTTTTCCCAATTGAGAGGAAATGAGAAATCCTCAGAGAACATTCCACAGCTGCTTTCTGTGAAGTTTCGGTTCATTTGGCCCAGCGGTTTCAGAGGAACAGAATTTGTTGTAAATCGGCCAATCAAGAGAATTGTCTGTGGCAGCCATGTTTGTTATTCAATTGGAATAAAATGAGGGATAAAGGTCTTCCATAGACACTTTTTGTGACGTTTGGCTTTATTTGGCTAAGCAGTTTCAGAGAAAAAGCTATTTTTTAAATCAACCATTCAGAAACAAGAATCGGTTATGGCGGCTATGTTTGTCGCCTTATCTGGACAAACTTTATAAAAACCTCTAACAAATGATTCATGTGAATTTTCGTTCCAATTGGCCAAGCGGTTTCAAAGAAGATTTCTTTATACATGTATCAGCCAATCAGAAACAAGAATTGCCCATGCTTGCCGTTCATGTCGTTCAATGAGGATGAAAACAATTATTTCATAAAAGATTTTGCATATATATAGATGCTTCCTGTCAAGTTTAATTCCATTCTGACAAGAGATTTCGGAGAAGATTGTTTATATCAGCCAATCAGAAACAATAACTACGCATTGTGGTCATAATTTTAGTCCGACCAGGACGAAATGAGCCATGTCTCGCTTCCGCGACAACAGTCTCAGTCTCGACAAAAATGCGTGCGTTCTGTTTCATAAACATTATTGTCATACACTTTATGTACATAATTATGCAATAAGGTTTCAGGTTTTAGGGTTTTATCTTAAAACTATTTGCCCACTGGAGTTAAATTTCTAAAATGTAGAATTCAAACCCCTTTCATGTTTCAATGAATGCAGTCTGTTTGTTTACATTATTTTCATACACAATATGTAGATCTGCAATAAGGTCTTAGAATTTTATTTTGATTTTCAAAAACTTGGGCCTTGAATTTAAGTCATTAACTTTTTTCATTTTCAATTTTATTTAGTGACTTAATTTTTATTCGTGTCATGTTGGTGGTCACTGTCGATTCCGACAGTAGCTTTCTAGATCACGTTACTTTCTGGTATCCTTTCACTACTGTAGCGTGTTAAAGTTTGAATATGTAGTCTCATACACTGTTCGCGAGACAGAAACTTCATATCGGACAATTAATTCATGATGACGGCCATTAAACTTTCTGATTGATTAAATTAACAGAGGCTGAACATAAACAATTCTTGGACAGCAATGTCGTCTTCCGAGAAAGTCGTCGTATAAATACAATCAGCGGCAGTAACGCATCTACTGTGAAATGTACACCCCATAGACTGGTGACCGGTATGTTACCGCTAGAAAGGACAAGTTCATGATCAGAACAAAATATAATCATCACTTTTACTAAAATTTAAGGAAAAAGTCAATGTTCAGTTTTTTTCCAAATTCTCAGAAACTCTAATACTAGTACCTACACCCACCATATTTAGTATATTGATAGTCGGACACTTGTCTCTTGACCTCAATGTCATCGTTGAGTGACTTGCATCAAAGTTTCGTGATTAAGTCCAGTTTTCAGCAACTGTAATACCTAGCCCCATCGTGTTCGGTCTATAGATAGTTCTTAGTGGGTACACGTCAGCCTGACACCTGTCTCCAGACCTTGATCTCAATTTCATGCTTGTGTTAAATTTTCGAGATAAAGTCCATATCTGATCAACTGTAATACCTAGGCCCACCATATTTGGTCTGTAGATACATGTAGGTCTCAGTGGGTAAATGCCAGTCTAACATCTGTCACCTGAACTTAACCTGAATTTCATACCAGAGTGATTTAATATATTTTCGTGATATAGTTTATTTCTCAGCAACTGGACTAACTAGAACCACAATATTTGGTTGATAGAAGTTCTTTGTTGGTATATACCACTTTAACACCTGAAACCTTACCTTTGACCTCTATTTCATGGTTGAGTGACTTGTTTTATTTTTAGGATAATTTCCATTTCTCAGCAACTGCAATACATATTTGGTCTGTATATAGTCCTTGGTGGGTACATGGCTGTCTGAGACCTTGAACTGAATTTCATACGTGAATCAAGGTTAGGAAAAAAAGTTTGATTCAAGGTAATTGGTCATATAAATAATGATTAAGATATAAGAATTTTGTTCCTTCGCGTGTGAGAAACAATTGTTTGACCAAGAACAAAAATTATTTGGTGAAATTTTTAAATTTTCAAAATTTTGGAATGTTGATGTTTTAAAACAAGAGGCTCCCAAGAGCCTGAATCGCTCACTGTTATATTTTTTTTGTAGATCTTGCATCAATGATTATTTTTGCTATATATACCATCACAATTTTCTCCTTAATATTGACCTGTACAGCTAAAATATAGAATCATGAATCCTTTCTCATCAGTTGCTATTGACCTTTTCAATGGCATTGACTCTTGACTTCCATTTTGACTGAAATAGGGAGCGTCCTGAACCCAAATAGATATGGTTACTAGGAACTTTTTCACTGGTTTCTATCATGTCTATGGACTTTTTCAATAACCTTGACACTTGACCTTTCTTTTTGACTTGTATGGGTAAATTATAAGGTCCTTAACCCAAATACATATAGTTGCTAGGGACTTTTTTATCCGTTTCCAGGGGTTTTTTCATCGGTTGTTATGGGTTTTTACAATGACCTTGACCCTTGACCCTCCATTTTACTTGTTCAGCGACCATTTAATTGATACCATGTTATGCTCTAAACATCTGTGACTATATGTCAGACCATTATTTTCTTTCAAGGGCAAAAACACCTATAAGGGGTCAATTGACGATTTTAATCATGTTTGACTTATTTGTAAATCTTACTTTGCTGAACATTTTTGCTGTTTACAGTTTGTCTCTATCTATAATAATCATATCCAACTATAGAAGTCATCACGTGACTTTTGGTGAAGACACACGTCACCTGTACCATTTCCAAGTAAATTCTATAGAAATGCACTGGTCTTATCCCCTCCAAATGCTTTTGAGAATTTGTCTTTTTTTCTCGTTAAGTCCATACTGTTAAATCATCTAACTCTGATAAATTGGCTTCTTTGTCGTTTTTAAACAAAAAAATGCGATTTAACCAAAACTAATGGAAAAATTTTGGTGCTATGTACTAATTAATACATTCATAACTTTTCGAAATATCGTAATTACAATAGTTTAAATTTTGATTATATCCCTTCCAAATTGATTTGATAATTAGCTAATTTGAAATGTGTTATTTTTTACTATTATCATTCAATATGGCGCCCATCCTAATCAGCTTCTACCTTGTCATAACAAAGTAAATATATATACGAGTAAATAGAATTAATCATATAATATGTCAAATGTTTAATATATAAATACCAAATAAATTAAAATGTTACTTATCTGACATTTGAAATTACATTTCATCTCTGCATTCTTTGTGACCCCCCCCCCCCTTAAACACACACACACCTCTTTATTAAATTATTAAAATGCTGCATTAATTATAAAAAAATGTAGCCGTGGCCGATTGGGCTAGGTAGTTCGTCATGACTACTAATGATCACTAGCCTGTCAACGCTGGGGTTGTGAGTTCGATTCTCACCTGTGGTGGGGTGTCTTCGACTCCGATCTTAATTGACAAGGATTGCCAATTGTCCTACCGAAGGTCGGTGGTTCTCTCCGATCTCTCCGGGTACTCCAGCTTCCTCCACCAATAAAAACTGGCCGCCGCGAAATGGCCAAAATGTGCTGAAAACGGCGTTAAACCCCAACTAAACAAACAAACAAACAAATCAAATTGCATGTTAATTGCGCAAAACAAATTTCTTTACATGTAAATTTACTTCAGATAAAACTCAAATAAATTTTACCAAAAAAAAAGAAAAAAAAAATCGCTTTTCTCGCGGCTTAAAAAAATTTAAAACAACTTTCACAATAACCCTTTATCACGTGTAATTATGTACTTTTGATAGTTTGTATAAATTGGTGATAAATTTAATATTATTAACTATTGTCACAGTTTCATATATTGGAATTATAATCCATGTGAAATGTTACTACATATTTTAAAATAAAAGGTTTTTTTTTTAAGTGAAGACGTGGAGTACGTGCTATTATCGAAGTACGATGAATGCCTGGCATGAACGGGACCAGTAGATTCCAAATATTGGGTAACCAGTTAATAAGTCTAAACAGAGTTACCTAACTTAATTATGACCGATATAGTTGCATATATATTCAAGTTAATAGCCTAAAACTGCAGAATTACCTTAAAATTAACAATTCAGGTGCAATAACCCAATTCGTCTGAAAATTTCATGGCAGGTAGATCTCATAAACATTTTTACTACTTGTCATATTTGCTCTAACTACTTTTTTTGAGATATGAGCCAAAAAGTACATTTTCATCTATGTTCTATTTTTAGCCACTGCAGCGATGTTTCTAGATGGACAAGAAAATAAAACACAAAATGTATACTACATATCCTAAGGATCTGTCAGCCTAAATTTAGCTGAAATTGATTCTGTAGTTTCAGAGGAAAAGATTTTTTTAAAGTTTAAAAAGATGACGAAAAAAAACTCCAATAAAGGGGTCAATTGACGATTTTCATCATGTTGACTTATTTCTAGAGCTTACTTTGCTAAACATTTTTGCTGTAAAAGTTTGTCTTTATCTATAATGATATTCAAGATAGCAACCTAAAACTGCAAATTTTCCTAAAATGTCAGTTTTGCGCTAAATGAGATATAAGCCAAAAACTGCAGTTTACCCCTTATGTTCTATTTTTAGCCATGGCGGCCATGTTTCTCAACGGACAAGAATATAAAACACAAAGTTTATTCTTGATACTCTTAGGACTATTCAAACAAAGTGTGGCTGTAATTGGTTCAGTGGTTTCAGAGGAGAAGGTCTTTGAAAAAGTTTACGACGAACGACGGACGGACGACGGACGCCAAGTGATGGCAAAAGCTCACATGTCCTTTTCGGACAGGTGAGCTAAAAAGAGGAGAAATATACCTAAGGAGGAGTAAAAAAAAACGCAATCCATTAGACAGACGGAACCCGGGAAGACAAAGGAACAACCACAAGCACAACAAATAAACACTGAAAACTTAAAAAACAATGAACAACACGAACTCCTATAAAAACCAGGATTGAAATCAGTTGCTCCGAAGGGTAAGCAGTTCATGCTCCGTATACGGCACCCGTCGTGAAGTACAACAAAGTCAATCCGGTGGTAGTCACAAATCGGTGGAGGTACAGGAAATGTTACGACAATGGGAACAGGTTCAACATCATCTTAGATATTGTAACACTGTAACGGTCAATTAATTCATGATGACGACCGTAAAATACCCTAAGTGATGACCTCAACGTATCCCTGATAAAACCCTGGTTAAGAAGCTTTTGTGACAGCTGTAATCCTCTTTGTCGAAAGTCATGGTAACTCACGCATGCCCTTGAATATCGGATAAGATGAGAAACGTAGACGCCATATGCAGGCGATGCTGGTATATTGCTACTCACGAAGGGAAAGTTAACAATAGGAAAGTCGAAGTCACCACATTTGTCATAAAGTTTTGTTTCAGGTGTCCCTCATTGTCTATTTCAAGAAACAAATCCAAATATGAAGCGGACTTCGATGTATCTGTAGTATCCTTAATTTCAAGTTAACTGGGGTAGATGAGATGTTGAAAGTCTTGTAATTTATCGTTATTTAACGACAACACGTCATCTATATGACGAAAAGTGAAATTAAAGGATTTGGCTAGTTATTTTTTGTTTTCACGTAGAAGCCCTTGAATTAAGTCCGTTTCATATGAGAACAGAAACAGATCGGTAAGGAGAGGAGCACTGTTGGTTAAACTGTTGTAATTAAAAATTGAAACACTGATTAAAAATTGAAAACGTTTTGAAATATTGAATTGTTAAGTATTACACGGACCCCAGGAGCCTTTATAGCTCACTTGAATTCAATTTGTCAATCAACAACCATAAAAGCACCAAAGAAACAAACGTCTGTATAACTGGACATATAATTCTGAAAGAGGACAATCTAATAACCACGGCTGCAATGTCTGGTTCCAAGTGACTGAGTGCTTTCAGGTAAGATTTTTAAATTGGATTTTCCCATAGGGTCCTATGTTAAACTAAGTTTGGCTGTGGCGGTCATCTTGGTTGATCGTCCTGGTCATAGGACACAATTCTGAAAGAGGACCATCTAAGGACCACTGCTACTAAATTTGGTTCCAATTGGTTCAGTAGTTTCAGACATTCAAGACGATTTTTAAACGAATTTTCCATAGGGTCCTATGTTAAAGTAAGGTGGGCTGTGGCGGCCATCTTGTTTGGTAGTCCGGGCCATCGGACAAATTTCTTAAAGAGGGCCATCTACAGACCATTTCAGTCAAGTCTGGTTCCAATTGACCATGTAGTTACAAAGAGGATATTTGAAACTCACCCCTCCCCCCTTTATTTATATTTTTATTAATAGCAGCCAAGTCGGTTGGAAAGTCGGGGATGCCGGACACAATTTCGTAAGGGGGCCGTCCAAGTACCATTCCACTAGAGTTTGGTCCCAATTGGCCAATTGTTTTAATCAACCAACGAAATACAAGAATTGCCCATGAAGGCCATGTTTGTTACCTGATCGGGAGTAAATGAGGAAACTTTATACAGGACCTCCCATATGATTCCTATCAATTTTAGTTCCATTTGGCCAAGCAGTTCCAGAGAAAAACAATTTTGTTAATCAACCAATGAGAATCAAGAATTGCCCATGACGGCCCGCATGATGTCTGTTGCCAGATCGGGACGAAATGTGGACACGTTGAACCTCCCATAGATATTTCCTATCAAGTTTCCTTAAATTGGGCCAAGCGATCGCGACATCAGATGAGAAGATTTTTTTTATATCAGCCAATCAGAACAAATGACTGCCTATGGCGGCCATATGTGTAGTCCGATAGGGACCGTTGAAATGAGCCATTATGAGGAAAGCTATTTAATAACCTTGATGAACAATTTTGCTCTGTAGCGAATACTTGTTGCAAATACTCAGCGAATATTCTGCGATTATCCTGCGAATAGGGATTTTCAGCTAAAATCTGTATTCGCAGAGTATTCGCTAAGCATTCACATTTTGCCTGCAAATTAATTTTGCGGCGACTAGCCTGATGCGAATACACTGCGATTAGGGACTATTCCCAGCATATTCACCACAAACCTAATTTGCATACTGCGAATTATTGTAAATCAATATTTATATTTACTTATCACATTATTATATAAGTGTATAACAAATGCATGTATTTTTGATATAAAAAACAACTAGGATCCCATATTGTTACTTTTTATTTTGGTCTTTACATTTTGTTTCAAGAATTTGGGCATACAAGTAATAAATCTAGTCCAAGAATTGAAAAAAAAATGTATGTGTAAGATTAAAATGAATGCATAACATGTATGGCCAAATGTTTTTTTAAAAGTGTCAGATAATTTACGAAGAACTTTCTATTTCACTCTTTGAAGCACTTTCAACTTAATTATACAAATTCAATTTTATAAAGGTAACATACCAGAATTGTATCCAACTATCAGAAAATAACAGCATTTTTATACAATAATTCTTTTAGCTTGTCCAAATATACACAATTTAGAATGTTTCTTCATTCACAAGAAACATGTAACATTAAAAACTGTCATTACTACGAAGAAGTCAAATCCATAGAGAAAACACAAAAACATTTCAACAATTTCCTGTCAAAATTTAAAGTGAGAGTTAAAGTTTTTTGGAGAACATCATGCGAATTATGAAATTCATACAAACTACTAAGTTGCTGTAGCGAATATGTGCAAATTATTCGCAACATTTCTATAAAGCAGTGATTAGTTCGCAGCATATTTACAGGTACATGCGAACATCATGCGAACTGCTGCAGTGAATAAGTGAATTCGCAGGACATTTGCTAGATGTTTGCGGCATATTTGCTGCAGGAAATATAGTCTGTTAGGGAATTCAGAGGAGATTATTTTTTATATATCAGCCAATCAGAAACAAGCAGCCGCATTTAATGTGTAAACCGATCGAGACGAAACGAGGAATATTTTTACAGATCCTCCCATAAATGCTTCCTATCAAGTTTCGTTTTATTTGGCCAAGCAGTTCTAGAAAAAAATGTTTTTAATCAACCAATGAGAAAAGGAATTGCCCATGACGGCCGTGTTTGTTGTCCGATCGGGACGAAATGAGAAAACTTTGTAAAGGATCTCCCATAGATGCTTCGATCTGTCAAGTTTCGTTCCATTTTGCAAAGCGATTTCAGGGAAGATGTTTTATATATCAACCTATCAGAAACAAGAACTGACCACTGGAGGCCATATTTGCAGTCCGATAGGGACGACAGAGGAAACTTTATAAAGGACCTCCCATATATGCTTCCTATCAAGTTTCGTTCAGTTTGGCCAAGCAATTTCAGAGAAGATTTTTTTTTTATATCAGCCAATTAATCAGAAACTAGAAATGCCCATGGCGCTCATTTGTAGTAAGATCGGGACGAATGAGGAAACGTTATAAAGGACCTCCCATATATGCTTCCTGTCAAGTTTTGTTCAATTTGGCCAAGCAGTTTCATAGATTTTTGAAAACTCAGTCAATCAGGAACAAGAATCGCCAATGGCGGCCATGTTTTTTGCCCGACCAAGGTGAAATGAGGAATATTTGTAGAAGACCTCACAACATCATTCCTGCAAACTTTAATTTCATTTGGCCCAGTGGTTTCAGAGAAGATCTTTAAAGAAAAGGTTTACGCCTGACGACGACGGACGACGTACGCCAAGTGATGGCAATAGCTCACATAACCTTTTAAAAGGGAGTTGATTACATGGCATTGATACTCTCTATATATATGTGAATTTGTAGCAAAAAATGAGTTCCATAACATGGAAAATCGGAATAAATTCTTTAAGGAGTATCACCCTCGTGCATAGCTGTCCTTATGGTTTTGGTTTACACCTTTTCGTCATTGGTATTTTTGAATTTTCTCTTAGACGTTTTGGATTGTTCTTTTGGTTTTCAACATTTTAGGCCTCGAGAACAACTGATGAATCGTAAATCGACGAAATGTGCACATCTTGCGCAGGAAAATTGGCATCAAAGAATTTTATTCAACGGACACCATTCCTCTTCTATATGTTAATAGACATTCTGAAAAGTTTCAAAGAAACAAGTTAAAAGCTGCAGAAGGAACCAATGACAAAAAAACAGGCAACATATTTTCACAAACCTGCCAGACCGCTCGACATACACCATACATCAGATATGGACTACATGCAACCCTATCAAAAATATCTTCTCAGAGATGCATCATTACTTTCTTTTTACCAGAGTTCAAAAGAGAATATATTAAGTTAAAGTTCTTTATTCACTCAAACCACATTACTGTGTTACAAGAGGTGTACAACAAATATTACAATGGTGGATATCAAAAGAGAATATCAAAGTGTGACAAGTAAATGGGCTACGGCTAGAGAACAGATGCCAAAGTATGACAAGGCGCCACACCCATCTTTAGACCAACTGATATTAAATATATAATCAATATGGATATAAAAAGACACAAATGTATATCTCAAATAGTTTATTTATTCTAGAATATAAGCATAGCATCCTATATAATCATATTCATCTAAGGGAGCAACCATTTGATTTTTATGGGGGGGGGGGGGGCTAGGATAAAATTTGAAATAAAAAAGTAGGACAGGATTTTTGGCAAAATAAAAAGGCAGGATCACTTAAGGTGTGGAAAAAAATGCCTGTGTCGATCAGGAAATTTGTGGTTTATATGAAAATAAAAAATTTAGGCTGCAATAGTGGTTGAAAAAAAAATCCATGACCAAAAATTGACGCAAACAAATAGGAACCCCCCCCAATTAATAATCAAATGGTTGCTCCCTAAGACTTTCTTTTGGTAATACATCCACTCAAAACTAATTTAACAGTACATTACTATAAAAAAAAACCCACATTTGTGTAAAGAAGGTGATGAATAAAAAAAAATATATTTTGAGTAAAAAAATATTAATTACATAATGCTCTGGATACCTGATTTATACTTCAAATTGTGGGCATTTTAACAAAATTACCAAAAATTTTCTTTTAGACAAGAGATGGGGCAACATTTTTTTCAACCTAAAATTTAAAGATTCAGTCTCTTACCTAATAAACAAAAAACCCATGACACAATTTACCTAGAATTGTTGGAGTTGTCTCCCTTATAACATTCATGAAATATCTTGGTTTCTCATAAAAACTAATTGTCATCAACAAACAAATAATATATTTATACACAATGCATAGAAAATATTTACAGATACATATTGAAATAAAATTGCAGCTTATAATTACATCTTAAAGCAGAGTGACACAAAAATAATTAAAAATGGCAGATTTGCATCACTAGTTTTATCCAAAACAGTTTCAGTTATATTCAATCAAATTTTATACATAGTTTCCCATTGGTCAAATTCAGAATTATTTTTAAATAGATTTCCATAATTGAAAATATGACATTTAATTTTTTACATATTCTTGATAAAATGTACTGTCAAGTTGCAGTTACATCAAGTTAAAGTCAGTGGTTAAATGATCTTTCCTGTGTCTTTGGCATCTTTTTTGTTGTAATTATTTCCCTTGGCCAAATCAAAGAATTAAATGAAAAATTAACTCAGAGATAGTATGCAAAATGGGAAAAACAGTTATATAACTTATCAAAATCTGATATATAATTACCTGTTTTCATATATCTTTACAAAAACTAAAAACATTTTTTTACAGACATATAGAATATTGTTATAGATTATGTGCTTTAGTTTGTCGTTTGAGCTTGTCAGTCTACCTTACTATTTACTAATGTTATTTATACATGTATATAAATATTATGGCCTAATATTATCATAATTAACATTTTCTGATCTAATTGGTAAAAATACAGACAGTATCATTATGAATTAATATTTTAAAACAGATTGAATTTTAAGACAGATTCACTAGATGAGCTGAATTAAGCATGTACCTACCATGTCTACTGAATATGTTTTCAAAATATGTACACATGAAATTGTCTAAATAATATTACTACATGTGAATAAACAATGGATCTAAGGAATGTCTATGTTAATTGTAAATGGTAGTAATCTAAAGCTATTCTTCATTGAAGGAAATACAAAACAAAACATCACAAAATAACACCTTGACTTCATCAGACCGTCTGACATCAAATCTAAATTTAAAAGGGGACTACCAAAGGGCATTTCACTGTTCTTGATTGATATGTAAAATGTTTGAGGGCTGATTTTCTATTATGAACCATGTTGGATATATTGGTCTAAAGATTGAACCTCAGATATAATTTTGAAAGGATACAACTTAACAACCAAACTCACCAATATTGTTTCCCAACTGACCCAGTAATTCCATAGAAACAAATAAAAAGATGAAATTTTTATGACAAACATACAACTGATAACCATGAATTAATTGGTCAGTTGAAAAGTACAACGATATCAGTATTCAAATTAATTACAAAGATCATACATATATATTTTTTTTCAATTTTTCAGATGTGTGATATAAATGAATAATAAAATTAATAACTTCAATGATGACTTATAAAACTATTTACATATATAATCTAAAGCCATATCTTCTCTTCAACAACAATAAAAGTAATAGATTTATACATGTATAAAATTGTATATGCTGACAAAACAGTTTATCAACAGCCGATTTTCTTGTCTGTTGTGGTCAAATGTTTTTGGGTACAATTCAGACATCAAAAATATAAAAACTGCTCTTCTCAGAAGTTCTCATCTGAAATATGTTGGACTCCAAATTATCATAAAATAGAATATCTCATTTTCTTGATGCCTGTAAAAAGTAAAAAAAAAATGAATATTGATTTTTTAATGTGACCAATAAGAAATACTATTATTATAATGGATCATATATAATTTTAGACATGGATTTTTTTTAATGTCTTGCCAAGGACTACACATCAGTTTTTAAGTGTGGGATTTGTTGTCTGACAATGACATAACATATAGATTGTAGCTTCTTACAGATCTTATAAATAAATTAAATCTTTAATGTTATCATTTTTTTTCTCGACTTCTATTTCCCTTGTCTCATCAAACTATTTTTCTTATTACATTCAGAAAGTTGACTAATGTAGATCAACAGATAATTTTAATTAAAGCTAAAATTACTGAACAATATTTAATAAATATTTGTATTATCTACATATTTCAAAAATATAACATTTTAACATCAAATTTTTTTTTCATTCTCTTAAATTTTTTAACCAAATTATAAAAAGAGAGTATTTATACAATGTATATGTAAATTAACACGAGAATACTCATCACAGTCTTCTGTTTTCTTGGGAATATTTTACTAAATTTCTAAACTTAATTATGAAATGATTATATGTAATCGATTATTAATACTTACCACTGTCTTCTGTTTTCTTGGGAATGTTTCCAACACCCTGGTGGCCTTGGTCGTGTGAACTATCCAATGATAAGTCTAAAATGTACATCAATATTTTATAAACATATAAGTTAATATATTTTACTAAGCAATTATTGAAAAACCAATACAGTAAAACAAGTTATATCAAATTTTATAATAAAAAAATCAGCAATGTGAAACAAATTGAAAAAGAATCAATTTTCTGATAAAAGGTGATCAATGTTTTATATTTTCCTTCAACTATATAACATGTGTGTAAATTAATTCCCCAAAAAAAAAAAAAAAAAAAAAAATTAATTATTAATGTCAGTATCATTTGACTTAACTCAATAAGAATGATTAACTACTTTAATCTTTATAAAAACAAAAATACTTGACCAATTTTACCACACAAATTCCATAAAAATAATTAACTTCTACATCATACATGTTGTACCACTACACCAAAAGAAAATACTAATCTATAAAGTCTTACAAATAATTTTAAATTGATCTGATATTAAAAACTATAATAAAATATATCTTTTTTTGTATTTCAATTTATAATGTATGTGGACTAAATTAACAAATAACTTTCATTTCACAAAAAATTTAAAAAATATATAAAATTTCAACAACAAAAATAACTTCACTTCAAATTTGAATGAATATAAATTTCATAAAATAAATTAAAACATTTTAATAAAGTTACTATTTTATAATATCTTACATGTAAGCCAAATATATATGTACTTCTTCATGAAATGAAATAAAATTTGTTTAATTTACCCTGGTCAAGAACATTAAATATAAATAACAATTTAAACTTTGGTACAAATACTACATGTACCTAAGTTTTAACCACTGTTCCTGAAAATAAGTTATTTATCAGTTCTTGCAACATGTGCATTATCATAAAACATAGAGAAAGTTAACAGAATACATGTACTTACCATTTGTGTTTAGATTGGATACAACATCTCCCTCACCTTTACTATCTGATGCAGAACCTATTTATTAAAAGAAATTGTTGTATTATCCTAAAATAATAATAATTATTCTCATGTTAAACCAATTTTAAAGTGAAAAATTATTAAAAAAATTTTCAACAGAAAAAAGTGATCTCATAAAAATATTAATTACAAATACTACAACTTTTCTTATTAAAAGCAAGTTGTTAGTATTTCCTTGAAAATATACTAAACTGTATGTAAAATGATTAATCACTAAACATTGAACAAACAACATTAATACCCTTCTACAAAAAAAAAATCTTTACCCTCCTTTTTGCATATTCATGTACATTGTAAATAAAATTCATAAAACAATTTTAAACATTTTAATCAATTTAATTTGCTGTAAAGTCCTAAAATCAAATCAAATCGATATAAACTTTTCAATGAAATGTAATTTTAACCAACATCAAAAACAATTAACTTTTAAAACTTTTGTTTACATTAAAAAAAATCTAAATGTTTATACCAAACTTTTTTCTTGAAAAAAAATCATTAAATAATTTTAAAACATTTTAATAACGTTAATTTATTGTAATGTCCTAAAAGTAAACAGAATAAATGTATCAATTATTTACAATAAATAATTTTTAATTAACCCAACTTTGTCAAACAATTATCTAAGTTTAAACCACTGTTCCCGTCACAAATTTCATAAAAAATAAAAACATTTCATTAAAAGTTATTGTTCTTCCATTACCCTAAAACTTAAAAACAAAATGGAGATAACTATATTGATATACAGAATACTTACAGTTGTCTTCTGATGTCTTTTGTTCCTTTAGAATGTTAACAATGGCTACGTGATTTTGTTTAAGTGCACGATCTAATGGCGAATATCCATTTTTAGTTTCACGAATGTTAACGTCTGCTCTTTCTCGCAACAGAACGTTAACAACTTCTAAGTGTCCTACATCACAGGCCATACATAAAGGTGTAATACCATCAAATGACGATACGTTTATATTTGCACCATGTTTTATTAATAATTCTACAATGTCTGTATGTCCCTTCTGACATGCTATAAACAGAGGTGTTGCTCCGTCATCTCTACACTGGTTCACATCGGCTGTATGTTCTATCAATAGTTTCACGACATCAACATGGCCTTCCTGACATGCTACATACAGAGGTGTTCCTCCTGTATCTCTACACTGGTTCACATCGGCTGTATGTTCTATCAACATGATCAATAGTTTCACTATATCTGTATGGCCGTTCCAACAGGCCTGATACAGTGGAGAACGTCCATTATCAGCACAATCATTAATGTTTCCATTGTTGGCAATTAATATCTGTACGATGTCAATAAATCCCTCCTGACACGCGATAAATAATGGTGACACTCCATCAGATCTACACTGATTCACATCAACATTGAGTTCTAGCAGCCATTGTGTAATACTAACATCACCAATAAAACAGCTCTCTATAAGTGGTGTGTCTTTAAATCCGCCATATTTATCTGTTTTATTTGCGAGTTCTTGTTGATCAGACGGACTGAGATTTTTCACGTGAGACATAAATGTTTGCCTGAATTGTTTGGAGTTTTGAATGTTTATATTACAGAATACATACCATATTTTATCTTCAGTCCAATCCTTTATTAATCTGTCCAAATATTTATTGATTTCTTCATCTGGAATATTAATGGTGAAACTTAAATCACGGCCTGTAAGATCTGGTGTCCTCCATATAAATCGTTCTCGGATAAATCCACTGTCGGCATGTTTGATGAAAACGGACAACATTTGTTCACCAAAGTTCTGTGCAAAGATATCAAAAAGTTTATCGTGTATGATTTTGTAGGTGTTATTATCCTTCACAATATAGGTTCCGTCTAGTACTGCTAACGATTTGATTATTTTTTTAACCGGAGTTAATTTGATAAGTTCACATTTGTCGAGTAATTCCTCTATAATTGTTTGATTTTCACTGTTTATTTCCATTAACATTTTTGTTGTTAATTTGTTGTTGAACAATGTACACAGAACCAAACAAAAATATTTTAGTTTACCTTCGTCATCTTTAAGTAACAATCCGTCAAGTTCTTGTTTTAATACAACTGTTGGATTTATAAAGAACTGTCGCATATCTCCGTGTGTTTCCTTGTTGTATAAGCTACAAAGTAACGGGAAAAAATCATGTCGATCAACGAGATCTACAATTTCATTCCAATCTTTCGGAAAATACATTTTTGCTATGTCCGATTTATGTTGTTTGGTTAGGCATAAATCTGTTGATCTTACGTTACACTCTAACATGGAAAAAATTGGTTTTAATTCATCAAATCTCGGATCTTGGAAAACTTGTAATCTACAGGTTGAAATGATTTTACAACAATTGCCTTTCAGTAAAGTTTTGATATGCTCTTTCATTAAAATCAAGGTGTCCAAATATTGTTGATTTAAAGTAAATCTTCCACAGATATCATCAAAAACATATACCACTTTTCGCCCCATTTTAAAATAATCTCGGATATCCTCGGGTTTACTCACAGGAATAATTGTATATCCTTCTTTTACCATCTCTAGAGCGACATGTCTGGTAAGGTATGTTTTCCCCATTCCTGCATTCCCTGTCACGGTTATGCTGTTTACTGTCTTTAGTTTTTTTAGCACATATTTAGTAGCTGCTGTAGGTACATACTTCTTATCTGCTGTTATCCACTCTTCTAATATAGCCTTAAATTGCTCTGAAAATAAATTTATAATAAAGTAATTAATGTCTGGAAATATTTCTGATGAGTTGTCAGTCAAAGAAATGGCCATACAGTGCATAGAATTTATTCGGTATTTTGTGATATTTTTTTTATTCTTAAATTGGTGAAACTATGATGAATGAAGTCGTCACTTTCCCCTCATACAAACATTATAAGATTTTAAAATGCTTATATATATACATGTTCACGGATGTAGGCTTTGAGCGATCTGATCTTTGTTTCAGTAGAATTAAGATTGTTGTATTTTTTTTAATTGTAATATACACTCTTTTCTGTTTTCTTTTTTATTTTGGTTTTTTTCTACGGATATTATTGGTTCTCTTACTGCAAATTATTGATACGACCGCGACATGTCGACCAGGCTTGAAAGAATTACAGTAAAGGTGGACATATTGTTAAGCTTTACCCATTAAAGTGTTGGATAATGTAATATACATTACACAGAAATATTTGACCTACCACAAAAACCAGAATGAAAAAAAAAATATCAGTATTCTGGTCCCTTTAACAACTATAGGAAACAATATGTTGACATACTTCTGAAAGCATTCCAATATGAATCAAAAGAAAAAATCTCCATTGAAATTGGATCAATTTTTTTTATATTTCCTCCAAAATTGCTACCTTTGACCTTATTATCTCGGAAACTATAAAAACATAGAAAATATCTGTTGACCAATGAAAGCAGTCCTCAAGATGAAATAAAAAGAATAAATCCTTATTGGAATTGGATGCTTTTTGGCCCTTTTAACCCCTTATCAAAAACAATAAATTATAGAATAAATATGTTGCATATACTACTGAAAGCATCCATTAAATGAAGTAAAAGAAAAATTTCCCATTAAAATAGGATGGAAAAAAAATTAGGTGTCCTGCAAAATGGCCGCTTTAATCCCCTTTATCTCTGAAACTACAAAAATGCCCGGACGAACCATTAATTTTTTTCATCAAAATATGATAAGAAATAAAGTTTCGAAAATTGACATAAGGTTTTCTATTTCCATCAAGGAACAAACACCAAAAAATCATAAAAATCGGACGAATTTTAAAAGTTACACGAAAATTATCAAAAAAACCTTAATGACCCCCAGAAAAAAACGGGAGGGTCCAGATTTCCCAAAATCAATCTCAACACGTGTTAGTGTTGTGTTTCTTATGGGGGATCATTGAGGTAAAATATTTAGGGAACGGTCATTATTTATCAGCTAGGGATTTGAAACATTTTAGGGAAAGGGGGAGGGGGGGCTGTTGTCACTGAAGACATTAATGCATAGGGGAAATGGGAGGTTCACAGGAATAGTTCCTCTTATATTTGAAAAAAATGTATAAAAAAGATGGGTCTATAGTGTTGTGTTCAAGCACTCAAAATTCTTTATAAAAGCTGTTAAAATTCAGTTCCGACAAAGTGCAAAATGTGTAACAATTTCTGTAACATTTTCCCCAGGGAAAGGGTACTCCGAAAATTTTCCTGTATGTAGGCTCATAGTATTTTGGGGGGGGGTGTTAAATTTTCTTAATTTTGCTATTTGTATTGGGTTTTTTGGTGGTTAAATACCTCTGGGCTATTTTTGGGGGTTGGGGAAATTGTGAAATTTTATTGGGTGCAAAAATTTTAAGAATAATTATGCCCATTTGAAGTATACTATATATTTTATGTTATAAATTTATAAATTGGTATTAATATAAATTTTTGTTTTTTTAATTTCATATGGTATTTTTGGACGGTTAATCTTTATCTAGATATGTTTGGAGGGTGACTTATGTAGGAAACAACTTTTTTTGGGGGGGGGTGGGGGTTAAATGTTTTCCAAGGACGAGCATATGTATAGATGATTAAAGGGGGTACCCCAAACCCTTGGGCATTTTTCAGTTTTTTAGGAGGAAAACTCTTTAAAACGGTGCATATGATTTTTTGTGCTATTCCTTTTATTTCTTTAAAATTTCATCTTGACGATTCCATATTTTTTTTTCATTTCATAACTCAATTTCAATAGCATTTATGAATAATGAAGATTTTTTATTCAATACATGTAATTAAGCTATTTTAAAGGTGTGCGAAGTTTTTACTTTGATTTTGATTCTTCACAATAATAAGGGAAACTAAAGAATATTGTCATATTTTATGTCATTTTTTAAACGCTCACTACTTTCGGTATTCAAAATAAAATGTGAGATGTTTAGAATTTGTTTTAATAGATGATATAAACACAAGAGGAAAATAAAGCATCGATGATTCATTTTAGTTGGGAGGGTGCGGTCATGTCTTCATTAGGGTTTTTTTTTTTCAATGACAATGGTCTCACGTTGCAGAAGGCGATGGTTGCCACTGAAATTTTTTAACCTAGAAGATCTGCTCCAACCCGCTCAGCTGATAAATAATGACCCTTCCCTTAATACCTTAGTACAAAAGCAAATGAAGGGAAACCTTACTATCTACATGCACCGACGACAACAGGCTCATACCATAATACGTCCGCAAATATTTGCGATGGTATAAAAAGTAGAGGTTGCGTTTACCAGGCGCGAATCCAGGATTTGACGTTAAGGGAGGGGGCGCTAAAGTGTTGGTAATGATTTATATAGCGCCGAGCGGAGCGAGGCGAAAAATGTTTTGGACGATTTTATGCTAATTCATATGAATTGTCAGAAACGTGGCTTTCTTAGGGGAGCGCGACAGATGCGCCCCGTATGAATCCGCACCTGCAACGTTTTTTTTCTCGCATATATATAGAAGGCGATTATTAAATCAGTGTAAAGATTATCATAATTTTTTCCCGGCGAATTCAACATTTTCCCCTAAAATCCTTACCATTACCAAACTTCTCTAAATATGGCCAGTTTTTTGAAAGAGCAGCTTATGTTTCGGCAGATAAATGTAATCTAACGAACGCAGACACAAATTCAATCAATATTTCGCGCCTCACCTGATAATGTACTTTAACGTTAAAAATACCTGACCTTGCCACTTGATATGCACTTTTACCGACAAAAATATACATGTGTGACCTTGTAATATTAACTGTTGTGCCGTTTGAGCGAGTACAATGTACGTGTGTTAGTAGTAAATAAATATATAAAATAAAATATTGTAATATTGTTCTACTGATTTTTTTTGTATTTTTTTCCATCTACTAGCCTAAGTTGATTTATAATTATTTTCCAAACTCACAAACTTCATTTTTTTTAAATCAGATATAATAATTTTGATTCCCGGCAATATTAAATCCTGGAAGCTTTTCCAGCACTTTTTGATGGATTCAAGATCGAGTTAGTAAGGTTTCAATTCTCAGTTCGAGTTAAAGTTACACATCGGGTTCAAGTTAATCTTCGACCAAAATTCTACATGTAATTGGTTATAAAAAAAAATAAAATGCTCCGCTGGGCGCAGCTTGATACGACCGCAGAGGTCGAACCCTGAACAGTTGGGGCAAGTATGGACACAACATTCAAGCTTGATACAGCACTGAATTTGGATTGTGAATAAATATTTGACACAGCATAGGTTTTTGACACAGAATTAATGTGGTCTAAGAACTTAAAAAATTTTAATTTACCTATTCAAACCATATCAGTATTATTTGCTTTTATATATAAATCAGAAATAACCAATTTAAAATGGAAAATTTTAAAGAAGTTTAATTTTTGGACCCTTTGGACCTTAATGTAGACCAATTTGAAAACGGGACCAAAAATTAAGAATCTAAATACACGGTTAGATTCGGCATATCAAAGAACCCCAATAGTTCAATTTTTGATGATTTAATTTTTGATGAAATCAAATAAAGTTCAATTTTGGACCCTTTAAACCTCAATGTGGACCAATTTGATAACCGGGCCCAAATATCAATTTCTTGCTATTGCGCAATACTGTGCAATTGAAGATTTCTTGCTATTGCGCAATAATGTGCAATTGAACATTTCTTGCTATTGCACAATACTGTGCAATTGAAGATTTCTTGTTATTGCGCAATACTGTGCAATTGAAAATTTCTTGCTATTGCACAATACTTATTATAATAATTTACACATCCTGTTTGGTGTGTATCTTTGGCATTATCATTATTATTTGCTTTTATATATAAATCAGAATTTAATAATAAAGTTTTTGGCAAATTTCCAATATACAAATCAAATAAAGTTCAATTTTGGACCCTCTAAACCTCAATGTGGACCAATTTGATAACCGGGCCAAATATCAAAAATCTAAATACATGGTTAGATTCAGCATATCGAAGAACCCCATATATTCAATTTTTGTTGAAATCAAACAAAGTTTAATTTTGGACCCCGATTTGGACCAACATGAAAACTGGGCCCATAATAAAAAACTAAGTACATGTTTTGATTCTGCATATCAAAGAACCTCAAGAATTCAATTTTTGTTAAAATCAAACTAAGTTTAATTTTGGACCCTTTGGACCTTAATGTAGACCAATTTGAAAACAGGACAAAAAATTAAGAATCTAAATACACGGTTAGATTCGGCATATCAAAGAACCCTAATAGTTCAATTTTCGATGAAATCAAACAAAGTTTAATTTTGGACCCTTTTGGCCCCTAATTCCTAAACTGTTGGGACCAAAACTCCCAAAATCAATCCCAACCTTCCTTTTGTGGTCACAAACCTTGTGTTTAATTTCATAGATTTCTATTTACTTATACTAAAGTTATTGTGCAAAAACCAAGAAAAATGCTTATTTGGGCCCCTTTTTAGCCCCTAATTCCTAAACTGTTGGGACCAAAACTCCCAAAATCAATCCCAACCTTCCTTTTGTGGTCATAAACCTTGTATTTAAATTTCATAGATTTCTATTAACTTATACTAAAGTTATAGTGCGAAAACCAAATGTCTTCGGACAACGCCGGACGACGACGACGCCGGACGACGACGACGACGCCAACGTCATACCAATATACGACCGCAAAAATTTTGCGGTCGTATAAAAATCGAACCTCAACTCAACGTATTTATAAACCCTTTTCTTTCATGATATTTTAACACGATTTTTTCCAAACAATTCAGGAGCATGATTTTGTTTTTTTTCCCAGAGGAAGAAAAAAAGGGGGGGATGTTTGGGTCTCGTCCGGGAAAAAGTTAAACCCCCAAATAAGCCCCCTTTTTTAAAACACCCCAAAAATTATCGAGAAAAATGTTACACCCAAAAATATACCTGTGGTAATATCACATCCAAAAAGTACCTAATGAATTTTTGAAAACCAGAAATGTATATTAATTATACAATAGTTGCTTATGTAGAGGGTATTATCATGATAACTTGACTGCCCAAGGGGCAGTGATATTGCCTAAAACATTGATAATGCCCGAGCCGCAGGCGAGGGCATTATCAATGTTGTAGACAATATCTGTCCCGAGGGCTGTCAATTTATCATGATAATACCCTCTATATAAGCAACTATTGTGTGTTTATTTCGTTGAAGAATATAAATCTGCTTTTTGTGGGTTCCTTACATGTACATGTATATTAAATACCTGATGGCCTCTGGATGTGTGTTTATGTTTCTATCATAACTTTTGGTGCTATGCTGGTATATTGTACATTCGTGGAATTTCCCCATATATATTCGTTTTTCTACTTCAAGCATTACTGACAAGAATCTATTATTCAAAATATGCATACCTACTAAGTACATAAAACTGGCACCCTGTTATATAATATAACAACAATACTTTTTGAGCAAGTATTGTTTTTATTTCATTGAAACCAAAATTTCATTTAGAAATGTCTAGAATTTAATTAACGTTTGCGTTTTAAAGAGGGGACGTAACTCTAAATTGCAAGGGTAATGCCCACGGGCATTATTATGATAATGCCTGCTTGGCATTTTAACGCAGATTAATACAACAGTACGAGGACATAATACAGGCTTTATATAAAAATACCCATTTTATGACACCTTTTTTAACTAATGACTTAAAATTATTGTACTTTTATTAACCAGTGACTTAAAATACGTTTATCAATTGTCTATTTAATACAATCCCATGTGTCTGAAACGGGTCATTATTAACCAACTTACTACAATATGTATAGAAATGCCCATGCTTTATAAATGGAAAATTTCGACAACTGGTCATTATGAACGGAGAAATTGCTACAGCCAGTCATTACGGAATCTCAGTCATGGATTACGAAATCACACCCGTGCATTACGAAATCACAGCCATGCATTATGAATGGATGAAACGGGACATCGACTAAATCAAAATGTTGTTTATTTCTTTAAATAAGTGACAACTTTTTTAAAAATTTATGAGGGTTAACAATAAAATTGAAAGTTGTGTTTAATAATCGTAGATACACACTTTACTTTGCACTCAAAACACATATTTAAATATAAAATTTGAAGTATCAAAGTACATATGTTTTTTTTCATAATGGCCCTGATACATATATCCTTAATATTAATTAATTACTCTGACTGTTCTTGAATGAAGTTGTTTAATAAAAGTATCAATATATGGACTCGGCGTTGCCTCGGGACCATTACAACTATCCTTGGCCATTATTAATACCTCGGGCATGTTACAGGGCCAATATGAAAAAGTCCATACATAAATACTATATTAATACGGTATCCGTTCGATAGTCCGACGGTCCGATAGTCCGACAGTTCGATAGTCCGATGGTCCGATAGTCCGACAGTTCGATAGTTCGTGCCAATCTCGTATGTTTTTTTTCATTATTTATAATCTATTTGACTTCGTTAATCACGGCATCACGAACACATTAGTAAAATATTAGCTTGTGTTCGACCCCTGTTATTTACATAAAGATACATACATGGACGCATTTTCCATTTTTTATCATGGCTGAAACCAACACACTGAAATATGATTCATTTTCTACAACAGGACTAAAAGGGTTCTGGTATACATTATTGTATGGTACCGGTGTATCAGGTTGAAAGTTCCAGCTGCAAGATATTCCACGCGGAACCTATTGCCCAACCTAAACGTTCCGGGTCGGAACTTTGAGCCTAAGCTATTCGTTCGATGCCAGGCAATAAAGACATACTAGTATATAGCAGAAGTACTAAGATTATTCGTATTTTAATATCTTAAAACTTGAATTGAAATAATGATGATGCTAGTACTTTTTATCGTCATGAAAAAGGGGGTGCTAGCAGTTTTCAGAAATCGTGGTGGTTACACTGAATATATTGATTATTTTCACATAAATGGTCAATCTATAGGCACTAGGTTCAATTTTACAAAAGCCCAGTAAGTTTTCAAGATAAAGCAATATTTCTGAAATTTATTTGGAAGCTGAATATTTTGTTCGAAATATGTTATGAAATGCACATTTCGTATTCTTATACAAGAGTTCTCTTTGATAGTTTTTCGGTAACGTGTGTCGAATTACGCAGGCTTTACCGTATAATATAAAGTTTATACATTCATAATTTCATCAACGTAGTGTAAAAAAAGTCTTTTTTTCATTGGTTTTGAAACGTCATTTATTTGCCGAAATTGACGTTTCTTGTCACATATAGAATGACGCTGTTCGGACACAACTGTCATCTATCTGACACTTTGTTACTTCTATGGAACTTCCTTTCTTCTGCGGAAGTGCCAATTTCTCCTGAAAGTGACATTTGGTTGTCACTTAGAAATTCCCATGCAAAAATGGTATATAAAGGGTCCCTTTATCCCAAGTCTTTAACAAATCAGAAATGGCCGCAAGAGTTATAGACGGGAATCGTGGAGGCAAAGTCCTCATATACAATGGCTACAAGTACCAGAAAAATCGAGTACGTATTCGGGCCGTATATTGGTGTTGTTGGCGAACAGAATGTAGAGCAAATCTACAGACAAACGTTTTTGATCTTAATGAACAGTCTCCGAATATCCAGATTTTACAAGAAGGGCCACAAACTCACGAGGAGGACGATGAAATAGTGGATTATGATAGATTCCTCAACACACTGCGGGAGAATGTCAAACAGGACCCAAGCGTTCCAATAAAACGTGTATACGATAACGTTGCAAGAAATAACCACTTCGTGGAGGTGGTGATAATGAACCAATACCAGAATTCCATCGCGTTCGATCTACAATGACCGTACTCGATTGGAACATGTTCCGGTTGAACCGCATGATATTAATAGCGTTTCAATCCACGGACCATGGAAACGGACATGGTCAGATGAAAGATTTCTCACGTACAAAAGTAATAACTGGGGTATTTTAATCTACGCAACTAACGAAAATTTGGAAATCTGAGACAGTGCTCAGAAATTTATTGTGACGGAACTTTTCGCACATGCCCCAAACCGTACGAACAATATTTTACGACTCGGGAGAAGTACATCAATCAGTCAGTTGTTTGTTAACAGGTCGTAATATTGCAGACTATCTAAAGCATGTATTTCAAACTCTAAAAACTATAATTCGACAAGTGACTGGACACAGGGTGCGTCCAAGACGGATGATATGTGACTTTGAACTTGCTATAATAGGTGCTGTAGAAACAGAACTACCACGCGCTCAGATAAGTGGGTGTTATTTCCACTTTAACCAGAGTCTGTGGAGAAAAGTCCAAAATTTAGGCCTAGCAGAAAGTTACCGGCAGCACCGTCCACTGAAACGAATTATACGTAAAGTGATGGCTATTGGGTATTTACCGATATTTTTAGTACGCCAAAACTTCCACTTACTAAGGACATCAAGGCAAACCATGATATTATGCAGGCGATATGCCGGACTAGCCGATTTCCTATAACAACTTCATTTTAAAGTATATATATATTTATCATATACTTATAGAAAATAAATGTATAATTTTACCCTGCGATAAAAGGAGAAAAATTCTGTATTACATAACCAAAAATGAGAATCGGCATTGCGGGCTGATATAAAAGTCGTATTAACTGCTTCCGGAATATTATCGCATGCCTTTCCGTCATTCATATCGCATGGAACATCGTGCATTTCCGGTAAACTTCGTAAATATTGACAAAATGGCAGACGACAGCGGGACGGATGATGACACCACTGCGTATACTGAAAAACATCTAAAATATTTTTTTTTATTTGGTAAGAAAACTGGCAATAATTTAAGTACCAAACTCAAAGGGATTTGTCAACGTTTATAGTCTCCAAGCATTAAAAAATCCAAAAAATTTAAGGCATAGTAAACAGTCAGATCAATTTGCAAATATTTTTTTATTTTTCTGACATGGTACATGTACATATATTTTCAGCAGGAATATTTAACATCAAAACAAACAAAATATCTTGATGAGCTATCTGTCGTTTACACAATATAATCCAGCAAAATCAAATTACTATTGTTTTGATATGAAGGAAGCAGGTCTCCTGTATATCTGCACCATACACTCACTGTCTACTTAGTATTCATGAGACAATAAAATTCAAATGGAGGATGTGAAGTATATGATAAACAGATCATTACATGTCATTTTTCATATCACACCCTTTATCAGCCCTTTGTCATATATCAGCCCTCGAGCCTATCGGCTCTTGGGCTGATATAAAGACCTTGGGCTGATAAAGGGTGTGATATGAAAAATGCCATGTAATAATCTATATATAATATATGATGTATTTCTCGGTAAGTACTACAGTATCTGTCCTTGACGATTTTGTATGAATGTTCCTATACAACATGAACAGCCGAACACACACACACAAATAAGTACGACCGGTCCCGGTATAACGTACATTTTCCCGTATTACTAAAACGTGTTTTCACAAAAAAAGTATATGCAAGACAAACAAATCCCATATATATACTTATAACAACACTGTAATACTATCTAATATATATATAAAAGGTCTGTCATTCTTTCAAACACTTCAGAATAATTTCGTCATTTGCGGTATAAAACGATTTTCTAACTGTAGTACGGATTCTGAAACTTATTCGGGCCACTTGATTTTTATTACGGCTTTACGCATTGATTACGTCATTCTATATGTGACCGGATACTGGCCTTTATAAAGTCGGTATCAATAACAAAATGCCCTATATTCCATATTTATTTGCAATGTTTTGCGTTTAAATTCAAAAGTAATTGTGTTTATCGCAATGTTCACGACATCGAGAAATGGCAAAATGGCCGCATCCGGCAACCATTACATTTAAATTCACATTGTTCTATTTGTCATTGCAAACCTGCATAATATAGTTACTAATTGTGTTGGTCATACATATATATATATAATTGTCCATGTTGTTATTTAAACAGGTTACCACCGAAACTGGAACAATGCTGTGGCGGTACGACATCCCTTCTTGTGGACGTTCATCAGATGCCTGAAAGACCAGCAAGCCTCACTAGAGAACTCCGTCGAGGCTGTAGATAACGGAGAACCAGCACCGAGACGCAGAAGAAAGTGGAGGGCTTTGGGGGAAAGAATGCGAAGGTTGAAGGTGGAGTACAACAACGGAACAAGAAACTTGGACCAGTATTGGAATGCCGTTTGCTACGGAATTGTCCAGTTTTGACAATCTCGTTTTGTCTTATATCTGAATTAAAGGAATATTAGAATAAAACATATTAAAAACCTTAATAAATTAAAGATTATATATTTTTAAATTCCAGGTTGTGAAATCGTGACCTACCCACCTAGCTGAATAAATCTATAGAACTAGTCAAGGTATATGGTCGGAAATAGTGTTTTTGACTACGTCTAGAAAACCATTTACTAAGTTGCAATAACTTGTAATCATGTCCTTTCTTCTTTTTTGGCAATCATTTGTTATCTATCAGGTCTTTCATACGTTTTGATTTTTGGTCTTCCATATGTTTGATTTTTATCTGCACTGAAGAGACATTCCATGTCGAAATTGCCATCTACAGAAACTAGCTTTACTGCAATTTCGGTATTTATTTGTTGGACTACTACTATCATTTATAAGATTTCAATCAAACTTTGCAACAAGGCTTAAATGTAATAAAGAAATAATTCATGGCCGCCGGTGGTTTGTTGGAGATTTACATATGGGTGCCCATGTGGTAATATTTCCGGAAAATAAAAGGTGCTAAAACTCGTGTGAGGGGGCGGACAGGTGGGTGCTTTTCTCCCTTCTCCCGCCCTTTTCCTCTTTTCTCCCGTCCCCTCCCTCCTTTCTCCCCTCTCTCCTTTTTCCCTCCCCTTTCCCCCAGTCTCCCTTTCTTGCCCATTTTCTCCTTTCTCCCTTTCTTGTCCCTTTTCTCCTTTCGCCCGCCCCCTTTCTCCTTTCTCCCGCCCCCTATCTCCTTTCTCCTGCCCAATTTCTCCCTTTACCCTGTCCGCCCCCTCATGTGTGTTTAGTCGTAAAGTAATACCGATCCGTTCTTTAGGATATTTCAATCTATTCACTGCAATCCACAATAAAAATCTGCACTTTTGAAAGAGTTCAATATTTGTAGAGATCAGTTTAAACATCCGATGCCGACGCGCATAATTTCTCAGTGCATTTTTCAAAAAAATTTTGGTTTTTAATTTTTATATAAGGCTTTTACACACTTTTGGCGAAAACGGCGTGCCATACATTTCGCTCCACACAGCGAGTATTCCTCTAGATAACAATACCTAACACGTACAAACGGCAATGACTTTTCAAATCGTCGGACTATCGAACCGTCAGACTATCGAACCGTCGGACTATCGAACCGTCGGACTATTGCAAAAAAGGCAATGTGAGCTATTCTCATCAGTTGGCGTCCGTCTTCGTCTGTCGTCTGTCGTCGTCGTTAACAATTTTTCAAACGTCTCCTCTGAAACTACTGAATGGATTTGAATAAACCTAAGCATGATTGTTCCTTAGGGTATCCTGCACAAAGTTTATGCTTCGATTTTTGATCCTTCGAAAAACATGGCCACTGTTACTAAAATAGAACATAGGGGTCAAACAACAGTTTTTCGCAAATATCTCAAAAATCATTAGGTTACGACAAATTCTGGCAGGTTAAAAGTGTTCAGCATGATGAGAGCTACCCGTGTGCTGATTTTCGTGAAAATCTGTCAACTGATGTTAGAGTTATTGCCCTTTTTTGACATTTTCGGCTTTTTTTAATGTTATTATTTCAAAAATCTTCTTCTCTGAAAAAAAATCAAATAAAACTTGGTAAGATTAATATTGTTCCTTAGGGTATCATGAACAAAGTTTATGCTTCGATTTTTGATCCGTCGAAAACCATGGCCACTGTTACTAAAAATAGAACATAGGGGTCAAACAACAGTTTTTCGCAAATATCTCAAAATTGACTAGGTTACGGCAAATTCTGGCAGGTTGAAAGTGTTCAGCATGATGAGAGCTATCTGTGTGCTGATTTTCGTTAAAATCCGTCTACTGATGTTAGAGTTATTGCCCTTTTTTGACATTTTTGGCTTTTTTATGTTATTATTTCAAAAATCTTCTTCTCTGAAACTAATATTCAAAATCAAATGAAACTTGGTAAGATTGTTCCTTAGGGTATCCTTCAAAAAGTTAATGCTTGGATTTTTGATTGGTCGAAAAATATGTCCGCCCTTACTAAAAATAGAACATAGGGGTTAAAATGCTGTTTTTTTCCTATTTTTCCTGAATTATAGAAAGAAAATGAAGATGAAAGCTACTTTCAAGGCAAACATGGTATCCGGAGTTGAATGGTGATGATGAAAGTTTGTTTTGGACGGCCATTTTTAAAATGGCTGTCATTTTCCCGCCATTTTTTTACACTTGCTCGGATTTCAACAATATTTGGGTTTTAAAGTAAACATGGTATCCTTAGGGAGATTTCAATTGCCATCACTTGGTGTCCATCATCATCGTTGTTAACAAATTTTCAAACATCTTCTTCTCTGAAACTACTAGGGGGATTTGGATGAAACTCTACAAAATGACAGATGAGTTAAGCATGGTTTATTGGATAAAAACCAACAGCTTAATCAATATGATCAAAGATGAAGCATAATATAAAATAAAAAGCCTTAACCCACAATTTTCACATAACTTCTTTCAAACATTTTAAAAACGAAGACAACATATAGACCAAAAGATTTATACTCGTATTTGAAGATGAATTAAAGCTTTAGAAAGACAATACAGATTTGAGGTTAATTAGTTAGATCTATGTTATCAATGTCATGCTGACAATCCATGAATCAGATTATTTGTGTAAATACTAACATACATGTAGTTTACTTTAACTGAACATAATTTTTCAAAAACTTTTTGCACCCTAAAAAATTTGTCATACTATCACCCCCCCTCCCAAAAAAAGCTCAGAATATTCAAACAAATAATAATACTTGGAATTCTCAGAACCCCCCAAACTAGCAAAAGTAATAAAATGGAACCCCAAAAGATAGTACGAACCTGCGTATAGGAAAATTTCAGTGTACACCCACCCCCGCCCCCTACCGGAGTCTTTTCCCCTCTACAATTAAATGATTGTCCCTTATACATGTAGATTTCACAGGCACTTATTTTATGCAAAATTTCTATCACCGTTTGTTGATGGGGATTACAAGGTTAAAAAAAATATCAAATTTACTGTAAAATGACAAAATCACAATAATAAATACACGCAATAATTTCTGAATTTACAGTATTGTTTTCGGTAGAATTGGCCAATATGGCAGAAATAGTGAATTTTAAAATTAAAATTAAAATTTATTTATTGAAACAGAGTTCAACATTGGACTATCATCAATACATAACAAAGAGCAAAATTATAACAATACATATACAATGAACAGATGTCACATGTACGTAATAGTTATCCCACGAGGATGCGGTGTGTCTGTATAAGATCACCCAGAGGGCCCGAGGCCATAGGGGCGATCTTATAGAGACACACCAAGTCCGAGTGGGATAACTATTTTACATCCCAGCTCATTTTGTGTAAATAATAATAAACTTAAAGTAAAGATGTCAGTACTATTATACGTTACAGATTTACTTTATTTTTATTATACTAGTATATTGAATACCCCATTGAAAACCATCACATAATGTTTAGATAGGTAACGTTAACTCTTCGTAGTCTTGTGGTTAAGGCGTCCGGACAATATACTTAGGGTCCCAGGTTCGAATCTCAGTAGATTCTTTCAAAAATTTGAATGTTAATTTTTAAATGTGATTTATGTTTCTACATAAATTTTCTGAGTTCTAATCCTGAGTACATTGTTCCCGCCAACGTTAAACGTAACAAAGAACACTTGTTGTGGTGACCTGGCAAGGGTGATCCGCCTCAGATCGCTCCTGTAAGAACAACGGAGCTGGGATGTAAATGTAGTAATACCACAGCTGATGAATCAGAATAAAATTGGATTATTCCCCTTAGTATATTTATCCTTCAAAGATAAGTTCATGCATATTATATATTCCAAATATGCCATTATTGAAAATTTGTATTATTAATATTTGATATAACATTTTCTTCTCTAAGCTTAGACCATTTGAAATTTGCAGGTTTAGGTCTCAGTTGTATCATATTTTTATCATCTATACTTGGTATAGCAAAATTTTCACTGTAATCTGACAAGTTTGGGATAAACTCCTTCACCTGAAAACTAAAGATATTTTCAATACAGGTGGCGCTACATAAACATCATTTGATACCCCATTATAGTTATAAAATGTCATTTTTCATATGTAGTCTCCTAATGCCCTCCCATTAAGTATTCTCAATTTGCTACTACTACAAAGGTCCAAAATGGATTTACCATAACCATTAATAGTACTAGAAGGAACCCGCGATTCTCGCGGGAGAGGTAAGGGAGTCGATATTTGAGAGGTAAAAAAAGTGGGGAAAAGCTGAAGTCTGTGCAGATTAAAACAAATTGTTAAGAGAGATTGCGAACAAAAACCTATACCATTTATAGCACAGTTTCAATTTTATGCGACAATCTCGGCGGGTGTCTTTAAGGAGGAGAAGACTCATTCTTTGCTGGTGCAGCTGATTTTTATGGATGCGTGTTCATTGTATATCCTCGCACACCAGATATTGCTATTAACATGCACTATCTCAACAATAGAGGTGTATCGTCAATTGCCGCTAGTGTACCGTTAATTGCAGCCTGTTGGCATTTACGGTACACCTACATGTATACTATTGCAATAGGTACCAATACAGAGCATTATACATCTGCTGTAAGGGGAAGCACAGTGGTATTAGTCTTAATGTGTTTTTTCTTCAACAATTTGGTATTATTCTCAAGGGTATAATTATTTTTGATTTTTTTTTTTTGGATCCCTCATCGATGGAATATACGTCCAAGGAAATTTTTCCAAGACGGATTAATTATTAGGACTAACATTTTATGTACCATCGGTATTGTGTACACGCCATGTGATTTTTTTGAAACGCGATAAGTTGTAAATTACACATTAAAATGCTAAAAGATGTACACTGACTGAATCACGTGTTTCCTGTGACGGTGATCAAATAAAATGGGGGCTTTCATATGTTTAAATCTGTTTTACCTACTATAAATCTCGGGGGGGGGGGGGGGGTCACTCAATATGTTTTTTTGGTAGGGGTGAGCAGCTGGCACACCAGGACCACCACCCTTATATATTAAAAATCTCAAAAATGTATACCTTATCCCATATTTTTAGCAGAAAAGTATACCTAATCATATATTTATGCCGAAAAGTATACCTTTTCATATATTTGGATCAAAACGATTATAATGAACAGAAATTCTTTATTTTCAAGAAAAACAATGTTTGATTTATACTGCAATGATTGATTATACACATAAACTGTCAGACTGAATGATATTTTATTTAGATGCAACATATTGACCTTATCACATAATCCCATCAGTAATTCCTACCCTTATCGCATATATTCATCTCAATTTCACACCCTTATCATATATTACGAAGCGTGAAAAAGGTACCTATTCCAGAGGCTCATCCCTACCTCATCATATATTGGAAGTGACCCCCCCCCCCCCCCCCCCCCCCCCCCCCCCTCCCCCGAGCTATATATACTGTGCAAACAATATTTTTATTCAATGTTTGACAGAGGTGTTACTTGGTTGGTACGAAAAGGAAATGTATGCGTTTTCAAGCATCACTGTGTATTTAAATGTCCAGAATTGCTATTCCGACAAACCTCAAATAAAAGTTTCACAATAAACCACTAATTTACTGACAAACATGCGAAGAAATCCCAGCCAAATATTCCGGTCGACCCTCTACGGCACTCATTAGTAGATAAATGATTGAAACAGATTAGTTAATGACCTGTATCGCAACACTCAGGGAAGTTTCCATACCTTCTTCTCATTATATAAATAACACATTTCTAAGAGGGTTACGGAGTATATTGTAACTCCGAGAAAACATTGTCAATCGAGGCGAAATCGAGGTTGACAATGTTTTCAGAGCGGTTACATGTACATTAGCCTCGGTTGATAATGTTTTCTCGGAGTTACAATATACTGCGTCACCCTCATATAGATTATATATTATCTCCACATAGCACAAGTCAACAGTTATCATAGATTAATGGGTGCTGGAAATCATCAATGTTATTGGCTCAGTGGGATGTTTGCAAAATTTCACCGGAGGCAATTTCTTGGCATGACAAATGGACAGACAGACGGACAGTAGCAATTGGGACATGCAGTTCGTTCCACTGGGACTCCAAGCTGTTTATATATATATATATATATTTAGTTTTTCATATTGTATTAACCATGTTAACATAGAACAAAGATTCAAAAATATAAAATAGGAATTCCTAACTAAACAGTAATAGTTCTATATAAAAAATAATAACTTTGGAAAAACAACACTGGCATAGTGAAAATGACCCCAGACATAAAAATTCTAGAAAAACATACTTGGTGGTATAGACATTAGCCGGAATTGTTTAACGTAAAGGAAGGGAACGTAAGTATCCTATTAAGCAAGCTCCAATGTTTGATTTAAAACAGATAACCGAAAAAGTAATAACAATACTCTTTAAACCAAATGTACTAATTATAAATCATGGTACCATATAACTATATCTTCTGCAAAATATTTAAGTTAAACCGAATATCTAATCGTAATTATTATTTCTGTTGTATGTCAAATTATTATTCTCGTTTTATAGAATGTTAAATTTTACCAAAATAGATACTATCACAAGAATGAAATTAACTTTAGCAAAAATGTTATTTCAAAAGGGGAGATAATGAAATATTTATCATGCGAATAATACTCTTCCCAATGACGGGCATTTTTTAAGAACATTTTCACACCAAACTCAGTTTTCTAAGAAAGGAAATTCTCCTGAGGGCAAACTTGGGAACTACTAAATGTCACTATTATATGTTATATGGGTCATTTTCAAAAAAAGTCCATTTTCCTGTCCACCTATGTTAAAAAAATATTCAGACACAATGGCATTATTTTTTTGTGCTTAAACAAAAGTTCGCATTTTTTTCAAATCGGCACATCTAGAATGAGAACGATTTTCTCCTTGCGATCCAAAATAGATTGATTTTGAAGCTCAATATTGAGCAATTTGCGAGTTTCCGGACTGAGAGAACCATGTTTGCACATTATTTTTCAAGATTTTTTGTGTGTTTTCAAATCGGCAAAATTATTTTTTTTAATAGCATATAATTGAATTTTAACAAGAAAGTAAGGTCTTGAAGATATATATATATCTGCTCATAAAAAAGTAAATTATGTTGGCGTCCATGAAATGCATGTCCTGTTACAAGTGCTAAATTTGCAGAGCAATAATTTTTGCCTGCAAATACGAATATCTTCTATGATGAAATCAAAAGTACAAATATTTTCCAAATTACAACCAAAACAATAGAACGTTAGAAGAAACAGAAGCGAAGTTATAACCAGAAAAGTAAGTCAAACTGATATCGTACCCTTTTAAAATGTCTATCATGTTACCAAAACATTTATACATTACTACACCCGTACATCCTCAAAAGGGTCACTAACTGTTTGGAAACAAAGAACGCTAACTGAAAAAACCACACACCGAACAAAGGGGAGCTGTTATTTCGAAATATAATCAATAAACATATAATTTTGTCCATCCTGTTACTGTCTATCCTGTTACCTTGAATAAAGTAACAGGATAGACAGATTAAGTATAAGAATAAACAACTATGTATCTGTAGACATTATGAAATATTGGAAAATGAAATGAAATGTTTGATAGTCTACATATCTTTAAGAAAAAACAAACAACTATGCAAGGGGAGTTGTTGTTTTGCAATAGAATCAATAAACATATAATTTTGTCTATCCTGTTACTGTCTGTCCTGTTACCACAACTTGGTAACAGGATAGACAAATATGTATATGTTAACCTTCGATGTTCGTTCCTGTTACCATAGAAAATAGCGTTCTACTAAAATTATATGTAATCAAACAACTAAGTGATGGATTGATTCAAAAGTCCAATATAAGCCGAATATAAGGAAGTGCTTCTGTTGGTTTTGCGTTGATTGTAGCAATTTTTGCAGCATTTGAAAATCTATCACAATATTAAGTGATATTTTTATCCCGTTAATGGAAATAAATTAAATATTCTGTTATTGTTTTCTGAAGCACCACTAACGTACCTTTCAGAAATAATCAATACTTTTTTCACATTTTTCCTGTTGATAGTAAAAAAATTCTCACAAATGTGGTAACAGGATAGACAAAATTTTGCACCATCAGTCATTTTGTCAGTCGAAAATGTGTCAATAATATTTTTATGTTATTTCATTAAGATTGTATATTTGAGTATTTTGTTCAAGAAGTATCATATATTTTGCAAGTTTAATAAATATGATGATTCAAACAAATTGTTTTTTCTCAATTTTGCAATGTTAAAAATGCACATTTTTTGAAAATGACCCATATCTCAAACATTTCCAACATTTTATGGTTTCATAGTTTTTACCGCTCAAAGAAAACGGTCTCTTCCTTTTGTATTAATGATACTGGTGAAATTGTGTGTTTCTGTCAAAGCATACACTATCAGATATCTAATAAGAGAGTGTGACTAAACATCGAGTTCGAGTAAGAGTTAAAGTTCGAGTTAGAGTTCGAGTAAGAGTTAGAGTTCGAGTTAGAGTTCGAGTTACAGTTCGAGTTATCATTCGAATTTAAGTTAATCTTCGAGTTAACTCGAGATATTGATTTCTAATGTCATTTATCGAGTTGCATTTCGAGTTAAAATTCGAGTTACGGATTACGTTTAGGGGGAGGGATGTAAAAAATTACCTGTACATAGACTCGCTAAATAAATTCCTAAATTTGTTAAAGATACAGACTCAGAAAAAAACTTTCATTTTACCCCATACAACAGGCTAAAAACGCTATTATTTTGGTATTTTTGAAGTCACCCCCAAAAATACCTACAATTTCTTGGACCAAAAAAAAAAAAAAAAAAAAAAAAAAAACCCACCCACCTTGGGACTAAGTCATTATGCGTTGATTTTTATTCTTCCCCGCTTAATCATCTGGAAACAGGGAAATGGCATCAATGAATCTAAATTGACTGCATCCTTATGCAGGGCACATGAAACGTTTCCTCACGCGTTTACTTTGTCTCTTTCTCCTAATGTCCCACCAACGAATGTGGAAGAGACATACATATAGTTTTACTCTTTTCCATTTAATTATTTTAATTATTTACATAAAATCACAAACTGAAAAGGAAACCTGCTCCCCCAATATCCGAAATACGTGTATTTATACTGTTCAACCCTCTTTTAAGTATGACGTCCTCCCTAAATCGAAATGCATGTGGATTCTGTATAATTAAAAACAGGTTTTTCAATCCTTCCTTAAAATAATCCGTACACTGAATTGTGAGATTTAAAGTTGTGAATGAAAATGAAGGGATATGGAGTACATGTACATTAGACAAAATCCCAATTAATACCTGGCAAACAAAGCAACTGAACAACGCTTTTATTGTTGTTCTTCATCTTGAAGTCACCATTAGTCTGAATTGCTTTGATATCAATATTAATAACAACCAAAAATACAGTAGCATTTTTATACCCCCGCTTAGTAATCTGGATGTCCTCCGTCCGAAATAAAATCTTACGTCAAAGTTTTCTTGTCTTGTACATATCGGAATGATTTTATATTAGACCTGGAGCTTGATAATGATGAGATTTACCGTGTAAGTGATTTTTAGGTCTGTCTTCCATCTTCTTCCTGTTTGCCCAAATTGAAATCTTACTGTTAGGCATAATGGATGAAGATTTCAGTCAAAGTCTTCTTGGTTTGTATATATGTAGGAATTGATTAATACTATGCCACAGTACCTATATTTTTCATTTCCATGACAAACACACCAAAACTGTAGGGAATATACTGATATGTCTGCCTTTCTGTCTATTTCTCTGTCCATTTTTGATTGGCTTTCTTGATGTTTTCTTCATATCGTCGATGTGCCGTATAAGCAGACGAAACTTAACCACGGTGTACAACCGGCGTACCCGAGACCATCGGTAACGCCGGATACGTTTAAAATTGGATGGCTCGGTATGTCTTTTTACGAAAAGCAAAAGCAAAAGGGACAAAGTTTAATTGTATGGCTTTTCATACAGTTAAATGTAAACTCTCAGTTTTACGGACTGTCTCGAATTCGCCGTTTGTATAGCGTGTTAAATATCTCTACTATACAAAAAATCATAAAGGCATGTGAGCTTTTGCCACCACTTGGTGTCCGTCATCTGTCGTCGTAAACTTTTTAAATATAAATCTTACACTCTGAACTTGCTGGGTTAATTGGAATCAAACCTGGTCCGAGTCATCACTAGGGTGTCTTCGTCTTATCATAAGCAGTAATAATATATATGGTTATAGGGTCGGGATTTCAATGGTTTTCAAGATATTAAGTCTTTTGTCATTTGAGGGGGTGGGACATGACCCACTCAGACCCCCCTATAGTACCGAAGTGTTTGTCTAATCATCAGGAGTAATAATATTTATGGTTATAGGGTGGGGATCTCAATGGTTTTCAAGATATAAGGTATTTTGTCATTTGAGGGTGGCGGGGCATGACCCCCTCCCCAGACCCCCTTAGATACCAAATCCTTCGTCTTATCATTATTATTCTCGTTTTATAGAATGTTAAATTTTACCAAAATAGATACTATCACAAGAATGAAATTAACTTTAGCAAAAATGTTATTTCAAAAGGGGAGATAATGAAATATTTATCATGCGAATAATACTCTTCCCAATGACGGGCATTTTTTAAGAACATTTTCACACCAAACTCAGTTTTCTAAGAAAGGAAATTCTCCTGAGGGCAAACTTGGGAACTACTAAATGTCACTATTATATGTTATATGGGTCATTTTCAAAAAAAGTCCATTTTCCTGTCCACCTATGTTAAAAAAATATTCAGACACAATGGCATTATTTTTTTGTGCTTAAACAAAAGTTCGCATTTTTTTCAAATCGGCACATCTAGAATGAGAACGATTTTCTCCTTGCGATCCAAAATAGATTGATTTTGAAGCTCAATATTGAGCAATTTGCGAGTTTCCGGACTGAGAGAACCATGTTTGCACATTATTTTTCAAGATTTTTTGTGTGTTTTCAAATCGGCAAAATTATTTTTTTTAATAGCATATAATTGAATTTTAACAAGAAAGTAAGGTCTTGAAGATATATATATATCTGCTCATAAAAAAGTAAATTATGTTGGCGTCCATGAAATGCATGTCCTGTTACAAGTGCTAAATTTGCAGAGCAATAATTTTTGCCTGCAAATACGAATATCTTCTATGATGAAATCAAAAGTACAAATATTTTCCAAATTACAACCAAAACAATAGAACGTTAGAAGAAACAGAAGCGAAGTTATAACCAGAAAAGTAAGTCAAACTGATATCGTACCCTTTTAAAATGTCTATCATGTTACCAAAACATTTATACATTACTACACCCGTACATCCTCAAAAGGGTCACTAACTGTTTGGAAACAAAGAACGCTAACTGAAAAAACCACACACCGAACAAAGGGGAGCTGTTATTTCGAAATATAATCAATAAACATATAATTTTGTCCATCCTGTTACTGTCTATCCTGTTACCTTGAATAAAGTAACAGGATAGACAGATTAAGTATAAGAATAAACAACTATGTATCTGTAGACATTATGAAATATTGGAAAATGAAATGAAATGTTTGATAGTCTACATATCTTTAAGAAAAAACAAACAACTATGCAAGGGGAGTTGTTGTTTTGCAATAGAATCAATAAACATATAATTTTGTCTATCCTGTTACTGTCTGTCCTGTTACCCCAACTTGGTAACAGGATAGACAAATATGTATATGTTAACCTTCGATGTTCGTTCCTGTTACCATAGAAAATAGCGTTCTACTAAAATTATATGTAATCAAACAACTAAGTGATGGATTGATTCAAAAGTCCAATATAAGCCGAATATAAGGAAGTGCTTCTGTTGGTTTTGCGTTGATTGTAGCAATTTTTGCAGCATTTGAAAATCTATCACAATATTAAGTGATATTTTTATCCCGTTAATGGAAATAAATTAAATATTCTGTTATTGTTTTCTGAAGCACCACTAACGTACCTTTCAGAAATAATCAATACTTTTTTCACATTTTTCCTGTTGATAGTAAAAAAATTCTCACAAATGTGGTAACAGGATAGACAAAATTTTGCACCATCAGTCGAAAATGTGTCAATAATATTTTTATGTTATTTCATTAAGATTGTATATTTGAGTATTTTGTTCAAGAAGTATCATATATTTTGCAAGTTTAATAAATATGATGATTCAAACAAATTGTTTTTTCTCAATTTTGCAATGTTAAAAATGCACATTTTTTGAAAATGACCCATATCTCAAACATTTCCAACATTTTATGGTTTCATAGTTTTTACCGCTCAAAGAAAACGGTCTCTTCCTTTTGTATTAATGATACTGGTGAAATTGTGTGTTTCTGTCAAAGCATACACTATCAGATATCTAATAAGAGAGTGTGACTAAACATCGAGTTCGAGTAAGAGTTAAAGTTCGAGTTAGAGTTCGAGTAAGAGTTAGAGTTCGAGTTAGAGTTCGAGTTACAGTTCGAGTTATCATTCGAATTTAAGTTAATCTTCGAGTTAACTCGAGATATTGATTTCTAATGTCATTTATCGAGTTGCATTTCGAGTTAAAATTCGAGTTACGGATTACGTTTAGGGGGAGGGATGTAAAAAATTACCTGTACATAGACTCGCTAAATAAATTCCTAAATTTGTTAAAGATACAGACTCAGAAAAAAACTTTCATTTTACCCCATACAACAGGCTAAAAACGCTATTATTTTGGTATTTTTGAAGTCACCCCCAAAAATACCTACAATTTCTTGGACCAAAAAAAAAAAAAAAAAAAAAAAAAAAAACCCACCCACCTTGGGACTAAGTCATTATGCGTTGATTTTTATTCTTCCCCGCTTAATCATCTGGAAACAGGGAAATGGCATCAATGAATCTAAATTGACTGCATCCTTATGCAGGGCACATGAAACGTTTCCTCACGCGTTTACTTTGTCTCTTTCTCCTAATGTCCCACCAACGAATGTGGAAGAGACATACATATAGTTTTACTCTTTTCCATTTAATTATTTTAATTATTTACATAAAATCACAAACTGAAAAGGAAACCTGCTCCCCCAATATCCGAAATACGTGTATTTATACTGTTCAACCCTCTTTTAAGTATGACGTCCTCCCTAAATCGAAATGCATGTGGATTCTGTATAATTAAAAACAGGTTTTTCAATCCTTCCTTAAAATAATCCGTACACTGAATTGTGAGATTTAAAGTTGTGAATGAAAATGAAGGGATATGGAGTACATGTACATTAGACAAAATCCCAATTAATACCTGGCAAACAAAGCAACTGAACAACGCTTTTATTTTTGTTCTTCATCTTGAAGTCACCATTAGTCTGAATTGCTTTGATATCAATATTAATAACAACCAAAAATACAGTAGCATTTTTATACCCCCGCTTAGTAATCTGGATGTCCTCCGTCCGAAATAAAATCTTACGTCAAAGTTTTCTTGTCTTGTACATATCGGAATGATTTTATATTAGACCTGGAGCTTGATAATGATGAGATTTACCGTGTAAGTGATTTTTAGGTCTGTCTTCCATCTTCTTCCTGTTTGCCCAAATTGAAATCTTACTGTTAGGCATAATGGATGAAGATTTCAGTCAAAGTCTTCTTGGTTTGTATATATGTAGGAATTGATTAATACTATGCCACAGTACCTATATTTTTCATTTCCATGACAAACACACCAAAACTGTAGGGAATATACTGATATGTCTGCCTTTCTGTCTATTTCTCTGTCCATTTTTGATTGGCTTTCTTGATGTTTTCTTCATATCGTCGATGTGCCGTATAAGCAGACGAAACTTAACCACGGTGTACAACCGGCGTACCCGAGACCATCGGTAACGCCGGATACGTTTAAAATTGGATGGCTCGGTATGTCTTTTTACGAAAAGCAAAAGCAAAAGGGACAAAGTTTAATTGTATGGCTTTTCATACAGTTAAATGTAAACTCTCAGTTTTACGGACTGTCTCGAATTCGCCGTTTGTATAGCGTGTTAAATATCTCTACTATACAAAAAATCATAAAGGCATGTGAGCTTTTGCCATCACTTGGTGTCCGTCATCTGTCGTCGTAAACTTTTTAAATATAAATCTTACACTCTGAACTTGCTGGGTTAATTGGAATCAAACCTGGTCCGAGTCATCACTAGGGTGTCTTCGTCTTATCATAAGCAGTAATAATATATATGGTTATAGGGTCGGGATTTCAATGGTTTTCAAGATATTAAGTCTTTTGTCATTTGAGGGGGTGGGACATGACCCACTCAGACCCCCCTATAGTACCGAAGTGTTTGTCTAATCATCAGGAGTAATAATATTTATGGTTATAGGGTGGGGATCTCAATGGTTTTCAAGATATAAGGTATTTTGTCATTTGAGGGTGGCGGGGCATGACCCCCTCCCCAGACCCCCTTAGATACCAAATCCTTCGTCTTATCATAAGCAGTAATAATACATATATGGTTATAGGGTGGGATCTCAATGGTTTTCAAAATATGAAGTCTTTTGTCATTTGAAGAGGTGGGGCATGACCCCCCTCAGACCCCCTATAGTACCGAAGTCTTCGTCTAATCATCAGGAGTAATAATATATATGGTTATAGGGTGGGGATCTCAATGGTTTTCAAGATATAAAGTATTTTGTCATTTGAGGGGGGCGGGGCGGGGCATGACCCCCTCAGACCCCCTCTTAGGTACCAAATCCTTCGTCTTATCATAAGCAGTAATAATATATGATGGTTATAGGGTAGGAATGTAAATTGTTTTTGACCTATTCAAAATATATCAATTTTTTAGGTATTTGAAGGGGCATGCCACTGCCCCTGGGCCCCCCTACACTTGAAAAATAGTTAGAATCAACATCTCATGGGGTACTATCATTGTCCAAAATTTGATTGAAATCGGTCAAGTATAAAGTACAAAAGTGCTCCGGACAAATAATAATAATAATAATAATAATAATAATAATAATAATAATAATAATAAGAATAAAAATAATAATAATAATAAGAAACGCAACAAAAACAATAAGTCTCCAAACTTCGTTTGGGAGACTTAAAAATGGGCGGAGTTTACTTATTTTAAGTTTTTCCTTAGGAAAATTATGGCAAGCCGTTCTCGTCAAAACTATGGTTGAGCCATTTTTCGAAAAAAAATTACACACTGGGATTTAAAAAAAAAAACACACTGAGATTAAAAAACTTAAAACACACACTGGATATTAAAAATTACACACTGAGATTTCAAAAATACACACTGAGATTATAAAACTTAAGAAAACACAGAGAATTGAAAATAACACACTCAAAATTAATAAGAGTGGACACACAAAAATGTCTCGCCTGTCGTGTATTTCTAATGAAAGTAAATTCTATCAGACATATTGCATACAGTATTCGAAAAACAGGCCAAAACACAAAAACGTAACTATAACCATTGAACCATGAAAATGAGGTCAAGGTCAGATGACACCTGCCAGTTGGACATGTACACCTTACAATCCTTCCATACACCAAATATAGTATAGACCTATTGCATACAGTATTCGAAAAACAGGCCAAAACTAAAAAACTTAACTATAACTACTGAACCATGAAAATGAGGTCAATGTCAGATGACACCTGCCAGTTGGACATGTACACCTTACAATCCTTCCATACACCAAATATACTAGACCTATTGCTTACAATATCTGAGATATGGACTTGACCACCAAAACTTAACCTTGTTTACTGATCCTTGAAATGGGGTCGAGGTCAATTGATAATTATCTGACGGAGATGAGGACCTTGTAAGGTACGCACATACCAAATATAGTTATCCTATTACTCATAATAAGAGAGAAATTAACATTACAAAAAAGTAGTCACTGAACCATGAAAATGAGTTCAAGGACAATGTACATATGACAGACGGAAACTTCGTAACATAAGGCATCTGTATACAAAGTGTAAAGCATCCAGGTCTTCCACCTTCTAAAATATAAGCTTTTAAGTAGTTAGTTAACGCCGCCGCCGCCGCCAGATCACTATCCCTATGTAGAGTTTTCTGCGACCTAAGTCGCAGGCTCGACAAAAAAAATTACACACTGAGATTTCAAAAAGACACACTGAGATTAAAAGAACCGAAAAACACACACTGAGAATTAAAAATTACACACTGAGATTTGTGTGCACTTTTTATGCGCACATATCTAGTAAGCATACTTAATCTGAATCTATTGCAAGGTTGAAACAACTGGTGGACAAGAAGTAGGGCGTTTCGGCGGACTATGACATTTCGGACAAATGTTATATTTTTAAGTGCGTGATCTAAATATCTATAAACCAAATAAGTAATTTTGATGTATTTCAATTAAACCATCTTTTGTTAATTTTTCTATTCTAATATATATATAGGAATTAATTAATCATCCTCCGAAAAACAACAGAGGCTAAAATCAAAAGCAATCATCATCTTATATCTATTGTTTTTAACATTTTGGGATCTTTTTTATATATTAAACAGTTCTCATATTTGTATGGCTTCTTTTCCTTAAACATACACAAGCTAATACATTGTCCGAAATATCCTAGGTAACCCATTCATGCCATCATACACTTCATAAAAAAATGACCAAAACGTCCTTGGAAGATTCATGTAGAAATTTGATCTCACGATTTATTTATTTCGATTTCCGGTGCCATTTCCAGCAGACGACATCCCCGTGAATAAAGTACTGTTAATGTCACGCTAAATTTTCACATTCGGATGGAATAAATTGGTAACATTTAGACGAATCTTGTGTTTTATGGCGGAAAATAGCTTTTTACTACTGCACTGCGCGAATGCTATTTTCAGGTTGATTTATGAAAACTTGGTAAAGGACCTTCCATAGATGTTCCATACCAAAAATCAGTTCATTTTGCTTTACGGTTTCAGAGAAGTTTTAAATTTCCACCAATCAGAACATGTAAATGCTCATGACGGCCATTTTGTTTCACGGAGCAAGACGATTTATGCAAACTTTGTAAAGGACCTTCCATAGATGCTCCATACCAAAAATCAGTTTATTTTGGCTTTAGGGTTTCAGAGGAGAAGAAGTGGTAAACTTCGACCAATCAGAACATGTAAATGCTCATGACGGCCATTTATTTAACAGACCTTGATGATTTATGCAAATTTTTTAAAGGACCTTCCATAGATGCTTCATACCAAAAATAAGTTCATTTGGCTTCACGGTTTCTGAGGAGAAGAAGTTTTAAATTTCGACCAATCAGAACATATACATGGTCATAGTGGCCATTTTGTTTCACGGACCAGGATGATTTACGCAAACATTATAAAGGACCTTTCATAGATGCTCCATAAAAAAATCAGTTAATTTGGCTTTACGGTTTCAGAGGAGAAGATGCTTTAGATTTGGACCAATCAGAGCATGAAAATGCTAATAGCAGCCATTTTGTTTCACCGACCGGGATGATTTATGCAAACTTTGTAAAGGACCTTCCATAGATGTTCCATACCAAACATCGGTTCATTTGACTTTATGGTTTCAGAGGAGAAGTTTTAAATTTGGACCAATCAGAACATGTAAATGCTAATGGCGACTATTTTGTTTGGCGGACCGGGATGATTTATGCAAAATTGTAAAGGACCTTCCATAGAAGCTTCAGGCCAAGTTTCAGTTCAATAGGTCCAGGAGTTTCACAGGAGAAGATGAAAATGTGAAAGCTTACAGACGGGCGGACGGACGACGGACGCCAAGTGATGCTAAAAGCTCACATGTCCTTTTAGGACAGGTGATCTAAAAAAATAAATTAACATCTTTTATCCTGCAATCAAACCATTTCCGATCTAATAAAAGGGTAGAATAAACTTTAGTTGTATTAGGTCAATGGTCTAATAAAGTCTACTGGTACTTGTTTACACGAAGAGCGCGAGGAGCATAGCGAATGTATCAGATGCCGTTGTGGCGGTTCCCGCGTTTTCACTGCAGTTGAATTTCAACTTCAAACGTAATTTTAAGGCATTTTACGTATCTAAAGGGGATTGCAGGATAAAGACAATACAAAATCATTGTTGGAAAAAATAAAATTTATTTGGGCTCGCTGCGAAACATGGGGAAAAGGCTAACTAAAGCTCGCCTTTTCTCATGTTTCTAAAGCTCGCCCAAATAAATTTTATATTTTCCAACAATGACTATCTATTGTACATTTACTGATATTTCAAAGCTATTTCTTTATAGCAAAGGTAAAGCAGAATTTAAATTAGAGAATTACCTTTTGCTTAAATCAAGTTTTAAAATAAGACAACTTATAACCAAATTTAGGGTTAGTGACTATTACTTTGCAATTGAAACAGGTCGTTATAAAAACGTTACAAGAGAAAATAGATTATGCACTTTTTGCAATAAAATCGATGATGAGTTTCATTTTTTTTAATAGGATGTAAACAAAACTTACTATTGAGAGACCAAATGTTTTCTACGATATCTAATACTGTTCCATCATTTAATAGAGATCAGTCACTCAAACAACTGAAAACGCTTCTGAATCCGAATATTGACTTTTACCGGAAATATGTAACTTTATAAAGCAAACTATAGAACTGTAAAAATTAGGTCTGTGTCCGTCGAAATTCTCCACTTCATTTAGACCTATTATGTTATTGTATCTTATATAATATTATGTTCTTATGTGTTTTGTTTTGCGTTTGCTTGACCCATATGGATGCAACCTTACAAATACAATTATTATTAAAACGTCAAGTGGTTAAAACGTTTGGCGGACGTCATACTTGATTCGATTTACGAGTCGTCAGTTGTGCTCAAGGCCTAAAATGTGGAAAACCAAAACAAACCACAATCCAAAAAAGACCAAATAGAAAAATCTCAAAACGACTTAAAGGGATTAGGCCAAAAGGACAGAGCTATGCACAAAGGAGATACTCCTTAGTTTTCACTTTTACAATTTTATGGTTTTAACTTTAGAGTTCTTTTTTAAATGTTTGTATTGTTTCTGTTGTCGACTAGTATATATCTCCTTTGGATTTCTGTTCTGAATTTGTGATATCGAGCTTGTTGTTATGAATTTTAATATTTTATATGTATAAAGTTTTGTGATTGTGTTAGAGTGAACATCTATGTACTGTTCTACATCCTTCCACTAACGAACAATTGGTCAGCAGATATGTACAATTTATTATAAATGATTATAGTAGAACAAATTAATGTATAATTTACGCGTTTAAATTTTGTGTGTCCCTATAAGAAACTGGTTGGAGATGCAAGTGTGTGCAAAAAATTGAAAATATAGGACACAAAGCATGTTTTGTTTAGATAAGTATTCTCTCATCGTGAATGCGGTAGTCAAGTTTAAAGATGAGTGCAACCGGAAGTAGTGGATTTTCCCATGATTTGTTAACGGAGTGACGCAAGTCACGTGCTGGGGCCCGAATGTGTGGTCGGCGGAACCGGAAGTCCAAATGGGGGTCCTCCAAGGGGGAGATAATTCAAAACTTCAGTGCAATGGGGAGATAACTTTCCAGGATTTCCCGTATTCTCCTCCAACGCAGAGGTAACTTTCCAGGATTTTTTCCCATATTCTCCTCCAACAATACAAGGGGGAGATAATTTTCCCTTTATTCTATATATCTGGTTTTTAACTTAAAACTTAATTTTTTTAATTTTCTATTTTTTTTCTTTTTTTCTTTTTTTTTATTATCATTATCATTTAATTTTGTATTATTTAATTTTTTATTATTTTTTTTAATTTTTTATATTTCTTTTTAATAATGTTTTTTCATTTTTTTTAACAATTCGTAATATATTTACATTTTTTTTTCATTAATTTTAATTCCTTTTTTGGGTTTTGGAACAATATAGTAAAAACTTTCTATTTTAATTATTCTGAAGTACCTTCTGAAATATTTTCTGGTTTTTGGAACCATTTAGTAAAAAAATTATAATTATTTTAATAATTCTTGGGATTTTCTGAAGAATTCAGTAGTATTTTCTGGTTTTTCGCCAACATTCGGAACCATTAAGTAAACAATTTCTAACTACTTTAATTATTCTTGGAATTTTCTGAAGAATTCCGATGTCTTTGAAACCATTTAGTAAAAAATTTATAATTATTTTCATAATCCTTGGGATTTTCTGAGGAATTTAGTAGTATTTGCTGGCTTTTTGCCGACATTCGGGTGTTTTTGTCAACATCCGGAACAATTTAGACGTCTTCGGAACAATTGTTCATTCTTCGTAAATGTTCGGTTGTTTCCGGCGGGGTGCTCACTTACAGGTCCTCGTTCTTGGAGGCATCCATATTGGATTACGCAATACCATTAATGTAACGTCATGGAGATTTTCAGTGGAAAACGGATTGAAACATGTCAATGCACGCAGTCGTGAGCGAAGACACCCTGGTGCTCTCTTTTACGTCCGCGTTCTGGCTATATATACAATGCACAACCTCTCACTTCGTCTTGAACCTTTGAAAAGGTAACGACCATGTTCTCTTGCGAGAAGTGCGGTAAGACCTTTACGAGAAGAGAAGCCTGCTTCGCCACAAGAAGACTTATGCTGCTTCGTCCCAGACGTATTCCTGCCAAGTATGTGGAAAGGAGTTTGCGAGGGCCGACAACTGGAAACGCCACCAGGAGTCTCACCAACAGATAGAGCCTGGAAAGCCAGATCCAATATAGTCCTTTGCCTGCCAGGTATGTGGAAAGGAATTTGCCAGGCCGGATGCCAGGAAACGCCACGAAGCAGATTGAGCCTGGAAAGCCAGATGCAGCCCAGTCCTTTGCCTGCCAGGAAATTCCAAGTACGGCAAGACGGTGACCAACAAGGAAAGGCACACGGGTGTGATTTACTACCAGGAACACCAGGTCAGTCGCTACCTCGTGGATCCCTCTTTCCGTCGGTGCAACCAGCTGAGTGACAAAACTTTCGTGGAAATGAGTAAGAAGACCATACATCTGGACCTGCCCATGCACATTGGCTGTTTCGTTTACCAGTACGCCAAGCTTCGGATGTTGGAATTTTATTACGATTTTATGGACGTCTTTGTCGATCGCAGTGATTTTCAATATTGTGCAATGGACACCGACAGTGCCTACATGGCTCTCTCTGGCGATAGTTTGGAGGAAGTAATCAAACCGGAGTTGCGTCGGCGCTTTGAAGCAGAGAAGAAGAATTGGTTTCCCCGTACTGACACACCACAAATGGCTGCTTGGGATAAGAGGACTCCAGGACTATTCAGGACAGAATTCATTGGTGACGGGATGATTGCCTTGTGTAGCAAGACGTACTTTTGCTTTGGAGACGAAACCAAGTACAGCTGTAAAGGGGTCAACAAAAGAACCAACGATATCAACAAAGAAAAATTCATGGACGAACTCTGGGTCCGGAACCAACAGAGGGTTTCGTTCTGTGGACAACCAAGTCTACATATACTTGCAAGAGCGAGCTGGCTTTTCATACTTTTATCCAAAACGTAAAGTTTTGGCGGACACTTTTTATTTAAAGTATAAACAGACCACTCTTTTTAGAGTCGTCTGTTAACCGACAACAATGTCCGTGCCACAGGCAGCCCTGGAACTCGTAAACTGTATTAGTATCCTTACAGTAACCATCCACGGGAAGGCACCAACGTCCTATTAGTTTTTCCGTGTCGTTTCCTTGGTGACGTATGTGGTGTCCTGTCTCCTTGGCTTCCCATTCTATAGCCATTCGTTCGTACCTTCGAGGTGTCTGTCTTCTAAAATTGTCCTCGCTCTTGCGACGGACAAAGTGACCCGTTGGCATATCCTGCATGATGCTCCACAAGTACAAGGCATTGGCGTCCACACCGTAGATCTTCTTTCACGGTTTTGGGTCTTGGTATTCAGCAGGACGAATGAAGGTCTGGTCTTTCTCGTTGTATCTGTGGAAGACGATGCTGGGTCCAGCCACTATGTTTTCTTTGTACAACTCGTACAGATCTTTATTCTTCTCGTCCGGAAAGGTGAAATAATCGGACAGACAATCGAACATGGTTTTCAGTGTGAGTCCCGGTACGCTGATGCCGTGTTTAAACATGTCCACCTTCAATCCTGTGTAATATACAAACATTTTCTCGATGGCTTCCAGCATGGGCTCCACGTCTTTGTTGTTGTACCATATCAGGAACTCTTTCATGTTCTTCATGTTCTTTTCCTGCCAGACGTCCCGACACAGCTGGTACACTTCGGGTGCAATGTTCTCGTTTTTCAGGGTACTGCAAAATGCCTGGTGTGGTGGTAACTCCGTCACTGCCAACTTGTCTAAACCGGTCATCCACTCGTATGGAAAAAACCCTTTCTCTTCCGTACAGCCGTAGGCTTTCAGAAACTGGGAGTAACTAAATCCGGGAGCCAGGTAGTTGGTGATGTCCAAAAATTTCAACTTCTCCGTCTTGATGCACATGCAATTGTTGTTGCCGTTCACGGTATACTTTATCTTGTGACTTTCCACCAGACGAGTGAAGAAATCTATCTTCATGGCGTTCACGTCGTATTTCCCAGTGTTGAAGCCAATCACGGGTAAATCTTGCAGATATCGTTGCAGTTGCTGTTTTAACTTGTACAGGTGATGTTTCTATTCCTGACGTTCTCGCTCTTCATCGTCTTGGTATTTTTCCAGGTCCCGGTCCAGTCTCTCTTGGATCTCTTCAAAGACACCAGCATACATGGGCATCAGTAAGCGAAAGGCTTTGTCACTGATTTCTGTCAAATGTATCAAACAGGAATCCACGGTTTCACTGTCATCGCCTTCGGACACGAAACAAACTGGCTCTGTAAACTCCGGTACGTTGGAACACACGGAGACGCTGAGTAAAACGTGCTGGCTGGTCCATTCCAATTTTTCAGACCTCAGATCTCAGTTTGTCTGTAGGTTGAAGCATCGCCTCTATATCGTAAGTGGCTCTGTAAGGGTAATACCTGCCTTCTTTCGGGACTTGGATTCCTTCGTCCTCCAAACGTTCAAACACGGTCTGTGGTGTATGGTACACGCCGCCGGGATATTTGTAGAGTACGTCACCGGTGCAGGTTCTCTCGTGTCTGTGTAAGTGCCCTACATGCTTCCAAAACTGGTCACATTTTGAGCATAGGTAACTGTGACTGTATTTCTCTATGTCGCTGACATAACTGAAATGGTTTTCATACAAATTAAGGTTCATGGTGTCCTGGAAATTGTAGGGAGAACGTCGTACCAATCTCGCTGCTATGTCGCCATCTTCTGTCTCTTGCAAATCGTACACACAGATGTTTAGTTGGAACAGTGGTTCGGGGTACGCAAAATCGTCTAAACAAATACCTTTGAAATCATCGCCGGACATTTCTGTCTTCTGCAAATATTGTCGATAGTAAGTCTTGGCAGGTACTTCTACGTCTTTCACGGGAGCTCCACGGTGGACGGCCAAACACCGTAAAAACACAGTTGTCATCATATGGCCCATGGGATCTAGCAACCAGTGCGACAACACCACGATTTTTCAAAATGATGTCTGGTAACACGACTCTGGCTCCTATCGGGTGTTCCACCAACTTGTTGACATGAAACGTGGCATTTGTCAGTAAATGCACTACCCACTTAGTATCGGGTCTCTGCTGCCGGGTAAATTCCAAAATGTCGTGACGGCTCAATTCTTCCAAAAACTTATCTAGGTCTTCTTCATTTCTAATCAGGTGTGGTACGTTAAAAAATCGGGCGTTGTTCTGGCTGGAATCGGTCTCTACGTTCCTCAGTACAAATCCAAACGGCACGTTGATCTTGAAGGCCGTGGTCTGAAGTTCGAAAATGTGGCCAACCATATCAGGAAAGGTGGCGGTTGTAATCTCGTTCAACGTAAAGTTGAACCTATCCTGGACACGGTTGCCGGTATTTTCTTCTCTCCGGATGGATTGCCAGTGTCTCAGGTACAAAACCCTGGTATCGGGATCTTCTGGAAAAACGTCTGGTTGAGATGGACTGGTTGAACTCTCAGGTGGCGACACCGTCCTGCGTCTTTTCGCACTGGGGCCAGGTAGTGGCGAGGCTTATCTCTTGACTGGTTTCTTCATCCTGGGCTTGGAATCTGGCTTGGTATGCAACAATCTGTGGCGAGCAAGGTTGTCCAATCTGTTAAAATACTGCCCACAGTCTGGACACGTCAGGGTGCATCTGTGGGACTCCTGATGGCGATTCCGGTTGTCGGCCATGGCAAACTCCTTTCCACATACCTGGCAGGCAAAGGACTGGACTGCATCTGGCTTTCCAGGCTCAATCTGTTGGTGGGTAGCTTCGTGGCGTTTCCTGGCATCCGGCCTGGCAAATTCCTTTCCACATACCTGGCAAGCAAGGGACTGGAATGCATCTGGCTTTCCAGCCTCTATCTGTTGGTGAGTCTCCTGGTGGCGTTTCCGGTTGTCGGCCCTGGCAAACTCCTTTCCACATACCTGGCAGGAATACGTCTGGGAAGAAGCAGCATGGGTCTTCTGGTGGCGAAGCAGGCTTCTCTTCTCAGTAAAGGTCTTACCGCACTTCTCGCAAGAGAACATGGTCTTTACCTTTTCAAAGGTTCAAGACAAGGTGAGAGGTTGTTATAATTTTTTTACTAAATGGTTCCAAAAAACCAGAAAATATTTCAGAAGGTACTTCAGAATAATTAAAATAATTAGAAAGTTTTTACTATATTGTTCCAAAACCCAAAAAAGGAATTAAAATTAATAAAAAAAATGTAAATATATTACGAATTGTTAAAAAAAATGAAAAAACATAATTAAAAAGAATTATTAAAAATTAAAAAAATAATAAAAAATTAAATAATAAAAAATTAAATGATAATGATAATAAAAAAAAATAAAAACATAAAAAAAAGAAAAAATTAGAAAATTAAAAAAATTAAGTTTTAAGTTAAAAACGAAATATATAGAATAAAGGAAAAATTATCTCCCCCTTGTATTGCTGGAGGAGAATATGGGAAAAAATCCTAGAAAGTTACCTCCGCGTTGGAGGAGAATACGGGAAATCGTGGAAAGTTATCTCCCCGTTGCACTGAAGTTTTGAATTATCTCCCCATTGGAGGACCCCATTTGGATTTCCTGTTCCGCCGACCACACATTAGGGCCCAAGCACGTGACTTGCGTCACTTCCGTTAACAAATCATGGGAAAATCCACTACTTCCGGTTCGGCATGCATGCAGACAACTTCCGGTACTTCCGGTTCCACCTGAACATGCGCAGACCACACATCCGGGTCCTGGCACGTGACTTACGTCACTTCCGTAAACAAATGGCGGGAAAACACTACTTCCGGTTGCGCATGCGCGCAAACCACTTCAGTTTACTTCCGGTTCCGGTGACGTCATTTTCGGTTCCGGTGGCGTCACTTCCGGCAACTCCACAGCACCTCCACCTCTTCCACCACCTCAAATGCAACTTGAACTGTCCCCATATACTACTTACACTGGTTGAGAAAAGATATACTTGTATGTAATTTTTAGGACATAATAGAACTTTTGAGTGCAATATGATATGATATTGCATTCCATGAAATTATCGCTGTAAACATCATGAACATTGACGTCATTGATGTAGAAAATAGGTTTATGTTACATTTAAAATATATTTCTACACTTCAATAAAATGGTTATTGCATGAGTATTGAGGACCATTGTAATTTGCAAAATAAAACATTCCACTTTCAAAGTTACTCGTCATGCTTGTGCTGTATATTCACTTTTTGGTCGAGACAATTCCTTGATATCAATGCAATGTTTTTATAATATCTTTCAACTTACCTCTTATATGAAGAGGAATAACTTCATTCTGTTCATCTAACAGCTCTTGTAGCTTTTTCTTTATTCCTTGAATAGAGTTCCATCGAATTAATATTTGTCTAAGAATATGTTAAAAATATTTTAGATCAATAGGAAAATACGTAGACCGTCTTTGATGTTTTCACCGGAATAAATAAGATGTGAAAAAATAGCGATGTCCATCATTTTCATATCAATTTTAATACGTTCTAATATAATATGACAACGAAATTCTCCAATAGCCATAATTTTCACCACATCTATTCTATATATACCAAATATGTAACAAATATGTTATCACTTATAACACATAGAATAGAGAATGCCATAAACATGATAATTATACATTTATACGTAGCGTAGCTTATGCATATATTATAAAAAAAAAATGGAGAATGAAACCTGTTACTAGCGTGCACATGTGAATAAAATGTATGGAGGCTGAATACATTTAATTTTTCACTTATGTTCTTGTGAAACCACCGGAACACAAATCAGTTGATTCGTACGATACACGTACACGATTCGCACGTTACTAGCAAACCACAAATTAATTGCATGTTACACGATTTCCTAAACATTTTGTTTCTAAAATAAATATACAATCGGAAAATTACAAAAGAAACTATTTATATCTGTTGTGAATATCAGTAAGAAATTTTATTAAAAAAAAGTTCTTACCAGGTATCATTCTTAAAATTGTTCAAGGTCAATGTTGTGTAGTGTCACTGTAAAATTAGAATGAATGTGCTCATCCTGTAGCTAGTAAGTGTTTTACATGTACGATAAGTCTCATTGAAGCTGATTTTCTGATTAAACAAATTTGGGAAAGTTTAAAAATTGTGATTTAATGTATTTAAACAAGGGCAACGCGAAACGTGGCATCTCCACGCTGTGAAAAAATGTTACCCAGGAAATATTTTCTTGTCATTTGATTTTTTACCTTGAAAAACAATATTCTTATATATGCTGATATGTACTATCATTATTTTTTGCAAATCAGGGTAAAAATCCATTGAAGGCTGTTGATTCTAGAGTGTTCACATTGATGTTACGAACAATTGTGACCCTATGACCTTGACCTTTAACCTTGAAAATTAATAGCGCTTCAGAATTTAGTATACGTAGTTCGATCTAAGTATCTACCATGTTTGGTCAAAATCCATTGAAGGATGTTGCTTCCGGAGTTTTCACAAGGGTGTTAAGAATTTACAAGTTCCACTGTGACCTTGACCTTTGTCCTATACCTTGAAAATCAAAAGGACTCTAGATATTTATTCGGACTAAGTTGGTGCCAAGTTTTATCAAATCAATTGAAGGATGTTGAGTCTAGAGTGTTCACAAAGGTGCACGTGTTACGGACGGAAGAACGGAAGAATGGACGGACAGTAGCGTTACTATATCCAACTTCGATCATCTGATATTTCCATTTGTTCATTGCTAAAGAACCTTGAAATAAATATCAATTTCATGTTGGTTTCAATCCATTCAGTAATTTTCAAGAAGGAGCTGTTTGTATGTAATCCGCATAGGGCCCTGTACTACACTAACTCCCCAGCTGGTGGCCATCTTGAATGGCAGAATGGCAACACAGTAACACCACTTTGTCAAGCACCTCATAAGAAACATTCATAACATGTTTGGTATTAATCTATTCAGTAATTTTCAAGAAGGAGCTGCTTGTATGTATTTCTCATAGGGCCCTGTGATAAAAACCAATTCCCCCGCTGGTGGCCATCTGGAATGGCAGATTAGCAACACAGTAAGAACACTTTGTCAAGCACCTCATATGTAACATTCATACCAGTTTGGTTTCAACACATTCAGTGGTTCTCGAGAAGGTTTTTGTATGTATATCCATTGGGTCCTATGTTAAACAAAGTCCTCCGCTGGTGGCCATCTTGGCTGACGCATCGGCAACAAAGTAACAACACTTGGTCAGCACCTCATAAGGAACATTCATGCCATGTTTGGTTTCATTCCACTAAGAGATTCTCTAAAAGAAGATGTTAGTTCATGTATGTATTTCCCATAGGGTCCTATGTTAATCTAAGTCCTCTCCTGGCGATCATCTTGGATGACAGATCGGCAACAAAGAGACAACACTTTGTCAGCACCTCATTAGAAACATTCACCATGTTCATGCCATGTATGGTTTCAATCCATTCAGCGGTTCTCTAGAAAAGTATTTGTGTATGTATTTCCCAAAGGGTCCTATGATAAACTAAGTTCACGCTGGCGGCCATCTTGGATGACGGATCCTCAACACAGTAACAACACTTGGTCAGCACTTCATAAAGAACATTCATCCAATGTTTGGTTTCAAACATGGCAGCGGTTCTCTAGAAGAAGATGTTTGTATGCATTTCCCATAGGGTCCTATATTAAACTAAGTCCCCCGCTGGTGGCCATTTGGGATGACGCATCGGCAACAAAGTAACAACACTTGGTCAGCACCTCATTAGGAACATTCACCATGTTCATGCCATATTTGGTTTCTATCCATTTAGCGGTTCTCTAGAGAGGATTTGTGTATGTATTTCCCATAGGGTCCTATGATAAACTAAGTCTACCGCTGGCGGCCATCTTGGATGACGGATCCTCAATACAGTCACAACCCTTGGTCAGCACCTCATAAGGAACATTCATGCCATGTTTGATTTCAATCCATTCAGCGGTTCTCTAGAAGAAGATGTTTGTATGCATTTCCCATAGGGTCCTATATTAAACTAAGTCCACCGCTGTTGGCTGTTTTGGATGACAGAATGGCAATAAAGTAGCAACACTCGGTCACTACCTCACAAGGAACATTCATTTCATGTTTGATTTCAATCTATTCCGCGTTTCTCCAGAAGTTTAAATTGTGAAATGTGAACGGACGGACAGACGATGGACACAAAGTTATGGGAATACCTCATATGTCCCTTCGGGTCAGGTGAGCTAAAAAAAGAACAGTTATTGTGTGATGAAAAGTTCTTTTATCTTATGTCACAACATCTGATATATCTATGCTTTACTGGGTTTCAATCCTGATAATTTTCAAGACGGTAAATTTTGTTTAGTGCAAATGTGAAATTGTAATTTGTATCTCCTAGCAAGGTAAGTCTCATACATTATTTTGTGATACAGTAACAAATGTTTTGACCAAATTGATGAAACATTCAAATGAAATAAAATAAAAAATCTGCAATATGTATTTTCTGGTCCATAAAGAGTTATTGTATGATATAAAGTACTTGTCTTGTATCGTTACAGCTAATATAGGTTAATTAAACCAGGTTTCATTCTACAAATGACCAAATGAGTCACAGATGAAGACACTTATGGTTTAACAAACTTTGTGTATAATATTATTAATATTATTTAATTATTGATATCCCAATTTATTTACAGATACATATAGATTCTCCTTCAGGTACGAGTGAGTTATGGAATTTCTCCACCCGAGATGGTTAAATTTTCGATTTTCAACACGCGAGCCTTTAGCGAGCGTGTTAAAATCTAAAATTAAACTATCGAGGGTGGAGAAATTCCATAACTCACGAGTAAATTGAAGGAGAATCTGTTTCTCCTATGATTTTCGACAAAAACGTCAAGAAAATGTCGTTGCTATGTAGTTTGTTTACATAGACGTCATTTCGGGACTCTCTAGTTTATCGTTCCAATAACTGTATAAAAAAGGGCGGTAATTCCCACGTAGAAATTTAATCACCGGGAAGTGGTTAAAGGTATTATGTATTTTTATCCCACCGATTAAACACGTCAAGAATAGGAGAAATTATATTTATCTACATTCAATCAATTTTAGATAAATATTAATTCCAATAACGTCATTCAATGACATAAACAGTCCATTCCAGATCATCACAGGCAATGATGTGTTTCTGGATGGCTCATTACATTTCCCTTCGCCTCCGGTGAGCTCAGGTCTGCTTCCAGTTACTACCTGCCCACTTACCGACGTTTCTACTTCAGTTGCAGGGATCGCTTTTCAGCAGACACCTCCGTTTATGTTATCAGGCATGGAAGTGTTTCTACTGTGACCACTGTCACTCACACCATATCCAGACCTGTTTCCTCTACAGTGTCAGTTTCTTATGCTCCAGGTAGTTCTATGAGCTTAGGCCTCCAAGGTTCTATACCCCCAGTTTATACTGTGGTTTACCCCTGCCTATGTCAGTTAATGATCCTTTTTCCTTGTCTAGACCACCTTGGGCACAAGGTTTTCCTGGTGCATGTATGCCTGGTTTTGGCCATATGGTGGATATTTTGTTCCTTCAACCTCGGTCACTGGCCATACTGCTAACCTTCCTTCTTCGGCAATACCTGCCTCTTCGGTAGCAGTACCTTCCACCGCAGCAGTGCCGGCAACTTTTTTCCAGCCCACCTGTTCTGTTGGGCCCCTGGACAACCAGACTGTTTCTCTCTCTGGTACATCTCTTTCATTTTTCAAGAGTGTACTTGATGAATTCCAAAATTCTATTATAAAGGATTTTTCCTCCTTTTCTAAAAGGCTTTCTGTCCTTGAAGGTAAAACTGTCCAACCTTTCCCTTGTTCAGGGGTCAGGACAGCGATAGTGAACAAGAGGTTGAGGTTGACAGAGTGTCTGTTGCTCCTGGTACTCAGGAAACCAATTTTTCTGAGGATTAGGAAGATCCCGCCCTTACAGGTCGAAAAATGAAAATCTTCGGCGTAGTACTTCCCAAATACTTGGAACAGCAGAACAATTTTTAGCAGCAGTGTTTTCCTGTCTTAATAGACAGGATTCTACTGTTTCTCCAGAGATCAAGTCTTTTTTACTCCAAGTAGACAAGGCTATTGGTGCTTCCCAGTTCCTAATGATGGGTTCTCTAGCTAATTGCACTCTTTCTAAGAGGTCAGAAATCTGGGAGAAATTCAATGTATCTGTAAGTGTGAAAGATTCTCTTCTTCGGTCTTCACTATCGGATAAGATCTTTAACATTTCTCTTCAGGAAGTGCAAGAACAGATCAGGCAGACACCTGCCCCTGTTAAGGTTAATGTACAGATAAACAGTGGTAAGAGATCAACTTCTCTCCTAGGAATTCCTCTTTCCCTCAGAACAAGAGAAGGAAAACTGGTGGTGGTGCAGGTAAGTCCACCCCTAAGCCTGGACCTTCTTCTATTTCTGCTTCAGGTTTTAAAGGCCCCAGGAGGCATAATAAGTCCTCCTAGGAAGTTGCCCCCTCGTACGTTATCGACAACACCAAACTCTATAGAAAAATTTTCAGTTCCTCTGACTTTCATTCCAGTAGGGGGGGAGATTGACTCATTTTATAAAACAATGGAAAAATATTACGAAAGATTGTTGGGTGTTGTCGATAATTCGAGGGGGATTGACTTTTCACTTCAAGGAGGATCCTCCATCTTCATGCTGAGGCTATTTTGATCCATTCGTATCTAGACGACTCTCTTATCAAGGAGTTCTGTCTTCAGAAATTGAATCTTCAGGCAGAAACAGTAATTCAACTTTTTTTATCTCTAGGATTCCTAATCTCCTGGAAAAAGTCGGAACTTACTCCCTCTAAGGACTTTATATTCCTCGGAGAACATTATCTGACTTCTAAGGACTTAGTATTGCCTCCAGAAGACAAATTTCTGTCTCTTTGCCAGAAAATTCATCTTTTAATGTGTTCTCAGTCTGTAATGGCCCGTCAATTTTCACAGCTTCTGGGCTTTCTCAATGCTCTAACAGATGTAGTTCCTCTCGGCCGACTTCATATTCGTCCGCTTCAGATTTATATTGGGGCCCAATGTCTCAAGACTGGGAAGCACCTATACCGTTGCTTCAGTCTTTATCCCCATCTTCTGTGGTGGACAAATCGGGAGAACATTTTGAGAGGCCTTCCTTTGTCCTCCCATGTTCCCAATCCGACTCTTTACACAGACGCCTCCTACCTAGGTTTTTTTTTGGGGTGGGGCTTATCTAGAGGGTCAGTCCGTATCCGGAATCTTGTCCCAAGGCCTCCGGAAAGAGCAAATCAAGTTATTAGAAATGAGTGCGGCTCTTCTTGCACTGTCTCATTTTCAGTCTGTTCTCAAAGACAAACCAGTAACTCTTGCTACGGACAACTTAACAGTAGTTGCTTATTTACAGAATCAGAGCGGCACTCACTCCCACGATCTGTACCTCGTAGCAAGGAATATTCTGATTCTTTGCTTTCAGCTCCATATCCTACAGGTAGTCAGACACATTCCGGGCAGACTCAATATCAAGATTCTCTTTCCAGGAGTCTAACTCCTCTCAATACAGAGTGGGAACTTCTCCCAGTAGTGTTCGAGGCAATAACTCTCCAATGTTGTTCTCCTCTGGTAGATCTGTTTGTGACCAGTCTAAATCACAAACTGCCCACCTTTGTATCACCAGTACCAGATTCAAAAGCGTGGGCAGTAGATGCGATGAAAACATCTTGGAAGGGAATGTTTGCGTATTCCTTCCCTCCTTACAGATTTCTGTCTGCCGTCCTTCAGACACTTGCTTCAGAAGAATGTCAGATCATACTTATTACTTCCCAGATCTACTACGTCTTTCTTGTGCGCATCCTCTGTTACTTCCGGTAAAACCAAATCTTCTCTCACAACACAAGGGAAAGATTCTGAATCAGAATCCCGAAAGTCTGAATCTTTGCGCTTGGCTTCTCTCAGGGATAGCATCGAAAAGAGAGTATTTCTGAAGGCACAGCCAAACACCTCACCAGAGCTGTTAGGCAATCAACTAATATCGTCTATGACGCTAAATGGAAGATTTTCAGTGATTAGTGTATTCCAAGGGAAATCGATCCTTTCCAAATCACTGTACAAGGGTTAGCTGATTCAAGCTTGTTTTGTCCTGTTGAAATATTATCTATCTATTAGCAGAGGACTCAGAGTTTACGTTCATCTCGTAACTCTAGACCCTTTATCCCTTTTAAAAAGGGGCTATTGAATTATCTGTCAAAACTATCTCTCCGGCATATGAGGTTTCTGATGAAGCCCTTCTAGACACTTTTAATGTCAAGGCTCATGATGTTAGAGCTATTTCTACATCTTGGGCCCTTTTCAATCATGCCGTAATCGATGAAGTACTTTCTGCATGTTTCTGGAGGAATGAAAATTCATTCATTACCCATTATCTGAAATCTATGGCTTCCCAAACACAAAGGCTGTTATTGTTGCTGCGCAAAGAATTAATTTTCCAACTGCATCTTCGGGTTCATGGGATCCAGCTTTGCGTTAGATTCATTTTTACTCAGAATTTATGATGGTAACATATTTATTGCGATAAAATTATACATTTTTAAAGTAAAATGAGATTTTATAAAATAATTACTTACCATTATAAATTAAAAGTCCCTCCCAGCCGCCCCTTCATCCACTTCTTTTCCTACATGCTTGCTTGTTTTGGAAATATAATGGATGTATAGAGGTTTGGGGTTCTCACAGGTGCTTGGGTGATACCATAGCTGCTATTTTTAGTTTTGGGGATTCCGGCTGTTGCTTACATGCGCAAATGGTATTCTCAGAATCTATGATGATAAGTATTTTTTTTATAAGATCTCATTTTACTTTAAAAATGTATAATTTTGTCTCCTAGCACGAAAGTTGTGTGACACTTTAACAAAACCGATGAGTAATTTAATGAAATGCGACTTTCTTAGAAATATAAAGAAGTAAACTCAAATGTTACGATAAGTCTCAGAATAGATTTTGTTATAATAAAGATGCATGCGATATCGGCCTTGTTTATTATACCTCTTTGACGTCAATACCAAGATTATGGAATCAATAGATGATTTTGATGTATTATTAGATTAGTTAGTTAAGTATAAATCCAGGTAAACTCCCATTGATACAGATAACACAAAATAAAAGTGTTTTTGGTCGGAGTAATTGGGAATAATCCTGTATTAACTGGAAAAGTATAATGAGTTGTATGCAAAGACTTCATAGTCTGAAATATGAATAAAGACTGCATATATGTGCAGAGTGAAAATGAAAATCAGTGCAATAATTATATGATGTTCGATGAAGCCACAAAAACTGATTTGGACAGTTAGTTATTTTTGTGCAGTACAGCTTGTAGTGTTAGCGGATGTAATTTATTCCCCATAAATAACAATTACAATGGATATGAAATGATTTAATAAGAGCTGTACTCCATTTGGATTGAGAAACTTCATTGTTGTTGGTGGAATATTAATCTGTTTTAGGACAGCAAATGTCAAATGTAATTGGATGTTAAACGTTTTACGGAAATAGCCACTGTAAAACTACGGACGAGGTTCCATTCGGAAACCTGGCTTTAGATATATTACTGTCGTAATTCAAAAGAACAAAAAAAACCAAAAAAACAAGAGAAAAATCATCCAGCTGACGATAACATCGGAGAGAACAACCAGGGGGATTTAGAATAGATATAAATTAAGATACAGCAAAATGGTCTAGATTTTTAGCGTGAAAGAGAACATTGCTGCCTTCAGCTATGAGTAAAGGAAAAGACCGATTTCATGATCTTGAATACAAATGTTTGTATTTGAATCTATAAAATAGCAGTTTCCATAAACTTGACGTGAAAATATCAGTGGTTGCAGTAAGTGAGTCGATGTCAGTGTTTTTTTACACCATGTAGGCGGGCGATATTCATCTCGGGAAAAATTGGTTTAAAATACTAGTAATACTAGACTAAAGGTACTACAAAACATACCACTATCAGTTACAGATTGGTTTATATAACAACTTGTTGCGGTAAACATACTGGTATTATGGTTGCACATATCAAAGAAAACAACGAAAATATCAACAAGAAAAAAGAAAAACAACAAGGATTATAAAGCAGACAGAAACGTACCTAAAAAAACAGTTTGAGGCATGTGGAATTGGATACAAATTTAAACCTTAGTTAATGAACAGTGTATTACTATAAGGTCATTTGCATATATGAAAAATAATTGAGTGGGAAAATAACTTTTGTATTAATTTGTATGTTCTGTACTGATGAGATAAACCTTTCCAGGACAACGTACGTTAGTGTGTTAAAATTTGAACTAAAACATTACCTTTAATTTCTATTTCCTTGAGGTCTTTGAGCTCTGAAAAATCAAAAAGGTTAATTTGATTTGACAATCTTTGAATACAGAATTTAAACAAAATAAACTCAAATCCCGAATTTTATGTGTATAAAAATGAATAATAAATACAGAGCTATTGGTACTGCTTTTTTCCTGCAAATTTATGTTAAAATGAGTTATCTCTGCTAAAATTAATTTTCAAAGAACATCTTACCATCATGTGCTAGTGTCAGAAACTACGCTCAGCCTTTTGTCACTTCGTAGCGGATAACTATTTTTATATTGTCAAAATCATAAATGACCTCCTGTTTCCCTTTCAAAATTTGCGTCATATAATTATTTGTGGTTCGGAATACCTTTATTTTAACAATAGATATATATTTTATTCGACAATATTGCTTGTTACAATTATACTAAGGTGCCCAAGCAACACCTAAGTATCCCTGTGAACATCCTTTCGATTGTCCAGGAAAACAATCAAAAGTATAAGTATGTTCATGACTGTAGTTAAAAAGTAACATCTTCTATACATTTTTCTATGTTCAGTAATAATATATTATTTTTCATACTTGTTTCTCTCAATCTCTTTTTATATTCCCTAATAAATACTTGATAAATATCAATATTTTTCCGTTAATATGCTTTGTATAAGCTAAATGCAAGAATAGTTAAAAAGTAATAGAAGTGAAAATAATTTCTCTCGAACATTTTGTATCCAATAACTAGGTGCTTTAATATAATTTTTCTGTCAAAATTTACCTTCTGCGGGATATTTTCTAATTTGACTCAAAAATCAGACAAGTCGTTACAAGATATAAAGAAATGTTTGTAATCTTCTTCAACATTGAAATAATTACACATATTGTTATCGGTAATTTTCCACTTGTATAATAAAGATTTTGTAGGTACAATATATTGGAGTAATTTCCATCGAAATATTTTCAATCTATTTTCCTCCAAAAAGTTGAATAAAAAATTATATATTTCAAACCAGTCTGTATTTTCTTCAATGCAAAAATGTTTAATCCAATAGCTATTACCTATTGATCTTACAAATATATTGTCTCTGAAAGCATTGTAAAATTGCTTCTTTGTCAAGGTATTGATATTAATCTGCTTTAAAGACCAATAAAACTGAGTTCTTTGTATATAACCCAAATTTTTCGGAGATTGTTCTGATGCTAAGCATCTGTACCATTCTGTAGGTATTGCCCTTTTTAACTTAAGAAATTCTATAAAAAATTACTCTTACATATCTGTTTTTCGAAAATAAACTTCTGTGAAAACTGTCCATTCTCATCAATAATGTCATTGACATATACAATACCACTGTCAATCAAATTATTAAAAATCAAACTCTTATTTTCAAATTTGATAAACTTGTTTCCCCATAAAACTTGTTTTCGAATTTCCCTAAAATTTACGGTTTTTTTTAGTTTGCCTTCCCCCACTCTCTATTCAACATTCTATAATATCCCTATAAAAACCCGGAATGTCTTTAAAATAAAGTAACAATTTACAATTATCAATATTCGTTCGAAAAATCAACCAATTATTAAAAAACTTGTTTAAAAACTTTTTTGGAATTACTTTCCAATTAGGAAGCCCTTTTTCAACCAGTCTGCTTACCCAAGAAGCCTTCAATGACTTGAAGTAACTGCTTACATCTATCATTTTAACCCCCCCTCCCTTTCATATTCACCTATCAGAGTTTTTCTATTAATTTTGTCTGGTTTTTATTTCCAAATAAAGCTATAACACTGCGGTTCTGTCGCTTTCAAATAGCTATGTGGAACACTTGCTGAACTTGAAAAAAGTAAACTTTGGAATAATTAATGTTTTCATAACAAGAATTTTATCCCAGATGGTAAGATTCCGTTTTCCCAACTTCCAAATAATTGTTTCATATCTTCGATTTTCGTTTCCCAATTTAATCTCTCACATTGATCCCTGTTATGACCAAAATACATTCCCAAAAACTGTAACTAGAAATTCTGTCCATTTAATCCCTTCTACTTATCTTTACAATTCTCAATTTTCCCACCCAAATGCCTTCTGTTTTGTTTCTATTCAAAATCAGACCAGAAAATGTTCCAAAGCATTCCTATTACATTCAATGCAACACTTATCTCTGCTTTAGAACCCCCCCCCCCCAAAAAAAAAAAAAAAAAAAAAAAAAAACAGTGTCGTATCATCTGCTAACTGGAAAATTTTTATACTATGTGTGTTCCCATCTAACATGTCTAATGTAACCTGTATTCCCTTAATATCCTTACTTCTCCTAAACCGTAATCCACTATCCATTATTGCTACAGAAATTACAAACAAAAGGGAGGAATATTGGACACCCTTATCTAATACCTTTAGAAGTTTGAAATACTTCTTAAATCCACCCATTATTCATAACACAGATTTGTATATTACTATATAACGTTTCCACCCACCTAATAAATGACTTGTTAAAACCAAAATGTTTCAAAGTATTAAACATAAAATCCCATTCAAAAGAGTCAAACGCCTTACTAAAATCAACAAAAACAATTGCCCCTTCTATTTTATATAATTCCGCATAGTCTATCACATCCTGAATTTGCCATAAATTAAACCCAATGTAACGACTCTTGATGTACCCGGTTTGATCTCCATGTGTAATATTTGGCAATACTTGTTTCAGTATTTGAGCTAAGGCATGTGAAAGTCGTTTCATGTCTACATTTAATAGAGAATTCGGCCGATAAATATCTAAGCAAAGTGGATCATTTGTCTTAAAAAGGAGAGACAGCACGCTTGTACGTGGCACCAAATATCGATTTTTCACTTTTTGAAATTTTGATGCTGTATCAAAGACATGTTTAAAACCTTTATTTTGATCGGTTTACCCCGAAGTAAAAAATGAAAGAAATGCATTTGTAATTTGTAATTTTATTTTCAAATTGAATACACAAAACTTTCGATTTTGAAGGCTGCTTTATAGCTACCGTTGCGTGGTCTACGCAAATTTCTCAATTATTCATTTGTGTACGAAAAAAAGTTTAGAATTGTTACTCTTCCAAAGCACCTTGGTGGGGTCCATGTTGTTCATATGTTTTCAGTTTTTAATTGTAGTGCTTGTATTGTTTTGGTATTTTCTTCGCTTTCTCCGGAGTTTTTCAGTTTTTGTGATGTTCTGAACCCAAAATATATGGTTGCTAGGGACGTTTTGATCGATTGCCACGGACTTTTTCATTACCTTGACTCTTTACCTTTCTTGTTTACTTGTACTTGTCCTTAACCCAAATATATATGGTTGATAGGGATTTTTGCAAAGATCTTGACCCTTAACCTCCCATTTTACTTCGACAGCTACCATTTAATTTATTTCAAGTTATGCTGAAAATATTTGCTGTTTACAGTTTGTCTTTATCTATAGTAATATTCAAGTTAATATCCTAAAACTGCAAAATTTCCTTAAAATTAACAATTCAGGGGCAATAACCCGAAAATGTGTTGACTGATTCATCTGAAAATTTCATGGCAGGTAGATATCAACCTCAAATATTATTAGATCATGTCAGTTTTCCTCTAACTTCTTACGTTTTAGATATTTTTAGCCATGTCAATCATGTTTCTCGCAGGACAAGAAAATAAAACACACAATTTATACTACAATGTAGATAACCTAAGGATTTATCAGCCAAAGTTTGGCTGAAATTGATCTGATAGTTTCAGAGGAGAACATTTTTGAAAGTTTACAAAGATGACGAAAACATGAGAAACATTGTCTTTAAAACGCAAAAACTCCTATAAAGGGTCAATTAACGATTTTGGTCATGTTGACTTATTTGTTGATCTTACTTTGTTGAACATTTTTGTTGTTTATAATTTGTCTCTCTTATAATATTAAAAACTGCAAAATTAACAATTCAGGGGCAATAACCCAACAAAGGGTTGAGAGATTCGTCACAAAATTTCATGGCAGGTAGATCTTGACCTGATGAACATGTTTACCCCATGTCAGTTTTGCTCTAATTGCTGTAGTTTTTGAAATATAAGAGAAAAGCTGCAGTTTATCCCTATGTTCTATTTTTAGCCATGTCGACCATGTTGGTTGCAGGCGGGGTCATCTGACACATTTTATAAACTAGATATCCTAATGATGCTTGTGGCCAAGTTTGGTTCAATTTAACCCAGTAGTTTCAGATGAGAAGATTTTTGTAAATGTTAACGGACGACGACGGACGACGACGGACGCCAAGTGAAGAGAATAGCTCACTTGACCCTTTGGGTCAGATGAGCTAAAAGATCATAAAATAAGATACAAATTTTATAAATTTAAATAATTACACTAAAATTATCAAAAAACTCTTAATGGCCCCTCATAAAAAAGGGAGGGGTAGATTTCCAAAAATCAATTCCAATCTGTATTTCTTGTGGGGACTATTGAGGTAAATATCATAAGCTTACAAGAACTGTACTTGTTTTTATATGAAGCTAACTTTTAACAAGTAGTATTGAATCGGAAAGAAAACAAACTAGACCTTCAATTTAAGTTTCCGCTATATAGTTGATGTCGTGTCACTTCATAATCCTCATTTTTAAAGGATTGCCTACATCTCATCTATCCTAGTGTACTTAAAATTAAAGAGACCACAGGCACACCAACGTCTGATTCATATCTAGGTTTGTACTTGTACATATATAATAATGGGCGATTGAAATCAAACATTTACGACAAACTCAACGATTTTAATTTTCCGATTGTGAACTTCTCCTTTCTCAGCAGCAACATACCAAGGTACCCAGCATATAGGTTGTACATTTTACAGTTGATTCGTTACTGCCGCGCATGCAATTTTTACGGCGACTTATTCAGCAGTGCGAAATTGCTGTCACATATACTTCTAAGAGAGGCTTATGTCCAGTCCTTTTTAATTTCATCACTCCAAAAGTGTTATACCCTCTTTACACATATGTAGTTTTCTTACGAGTGTGTACGGATCGCCAACTCGTAGTCAATTGCAAGCATCCGTACATAACTCGTTGGTATCGTTTAATAACTTGTCACAACTCGCAGACATTCGCAGACACTCGTTAGGAGACGTGAAAGTAGAGGCAAATGTTTTGACGTCAACAATTTTTTACGATTAAATTTTCCTTAAATAACTTGTTACAATCCGTAAATATCGTAAACCGGTCGCAACAACTAGTAAGCGTCCATAAACTACTCGCAAGACTCCGTAAATATCTCGTAAACAGTTTGTTACGAATGACGGTTAGTTCACGAGTTTTTTACGGATTATTACGAGTTCTTAAATGATGTTTACGATTTCATTCACGTCGTGATACAATGGCATAACGGATTGTTAAAAGTTATTACGAGCACTTTAGGTATAGTTACGAGTACTTTACGAATAGATACGTATACTTTACGACTTATGAATGGTATAAAAATCGTCTCTCTGGATTTCAGTCGTCGAATGATGATACATAGAGAATTGCGTAGTTTTTTCCAAAAAACATAAGTATTCGTAAATACTCGTAACTAACTCGCAACTATTCGTAACAAGTTAGAAGTAAAAGCTAAGATGAATCGTAACATTCCGTAATATACTCGTAACAATCCATAAAACGCTCGTTAAATGTCGTAACTAGCTCGTATTTATCCGTGGTAACTAGGAACAAATCGTTGATGTTTGTCGTAATTACATTCTAACACGTATTAAACCGGAAATAGCTTGTAATTGCTTAAATCACTCATAAAAGTAGCCAAATTGTAAGGATCCGTGTACTTTTACGAATTTGAGCCATAAGTAATAATTCGTTAAAAAAAATCCGTGTATACGAAGGTAGTATTACCGTCGTCATCATAAGCATGACGAATTGATTGGCCGAGATTAACTTTCTATCTCGCGTACGAGACTAGATATCTTCAGTTATATTTCACTTCTGGAATTGACACTTCAATGTCTTTCACTAACTGGCACTGTGAAGGGTGCGGATAACAGAGCAGGACATGCTTACCCTTCCTGAGCACCTAATGAGAGTTCAAATATTTAGTACTGTCTTGTTCTATTTACGTTTGTATCATTATACGTTTTTTTTTCTTATTTTGGGTATACATGTGTCCTTGTGGTGTTTGTTTGCTGCGTTGCATTATCCTGACTGTCTTTTCCTTGGACTTTGTGTTTGTGGACCTTTCCCACTGTTATTCGCTTCGATATTCTTTTGTCGATATTAAATAGAACAAAAGTAAATGACCGAAACATAACCGTCTACGACGACAGGATCATACCATAAACGACCAGAAATATTTACTGTCGTATAAAAAGATAAATAAAACACATTTATTGTTCTTTATATTATTAGGTTGTGCAAGGAGCTTCAACAATAAAGCGAAAAGCTCATATCAAATTATACATCTTGTATAAGGGAACCTATTTGTTTGAGAGAGAGAAAAACAAGGGCATATCCGAATACAACTTGTTTACCTTCTGAAAATGATTCACGTAGAATTGAAAGTTGGTTTTCGATATCTTTTAAAGCACTCTCTCTGACTAGTTTGATGGATTTTAGCTCATTACAGACTGTCTGATATTGCTGTCCACCAAGTCGAACAATAGCCTATTGTGAAGAAAATAAAAGTGTAATGTATCTATATTAATATCAATAAGTAATACTGGCTTTATTAACAAACATATGATCTAATATGTATTATTCTTGTTTATCAATAAATTCTATACAATTGTTTTCACAGCAATGCGTGCGATGAACTTCGAAGTAAGAAAATATGACAGTGATAATTACATAGATATTTTCTGAATTCAATGTTGATGTTTAAAACTGTATCTTCTGATCACAAATTGAATGGCCTACATGAAGTTTATATTAATCTATTCTCGATAAGATTTAATTTTTACTACAATTGACATCGCATCATTCTTTCCTCGTGGAATGTGACGGGTGCCGTTGAAGAAGCAGACTATTTGTATACACTTGCGGAACAGCTGATGACTCTGTATGTTCATTTTTGCGTCCTTATTGTTCTAACATTTTTTAATAACGTCTGATTTGTGAATGAATTTTGTTTGTCTTTCAGTTATGCATTTGTGCTGTTGATTGTCGTGTTGATGTTTACTTTTCATTAGCCATAATTGTGCTTATTTCCTATAATCATGATAATCTTGTCTCTTTTGTATTCTTTTTGACTTACGTTTGCCAAATCCGTCCATTCAGTGTTAAAATCATTGGTATTTATCTTATTACTTTCAGCATGAGCCAGTTTATTTCTGAAGAATTTAATTCTTGCAAGATCGGCTCCTTCAGTGGTTTCTGAAGTTGGTGGTTGCTTGTCAAATCCGTTTATTGGAGGACTGATGGATGTTAAATTTCTTATTAGGCAAATCATGAGGGTCACATCAAACTCTTTGGAGGATGCTGAGCCTGTATTTGTGAAAAAATTGAATACATTAATTTAGCAAACGATTAAACTTGTTAACAAAATAAATTACGGGGAATATTGTATTTACTTTTAAACGACGACCAGCAATACATCCTTTACAGTCTATACCATGTTATCATGAATTTTCTGCCATTACAAAACAACTTAAATAATATTTTAATTGGTTCTCTTTAAGTATAAAAAATTCCAATAAGACGTTAGAAAATTATTGTCCAACACCTATAGTAGATGTAAACCTTTTGGACAATGATAAGAATTTTCAACATATTTTATGAAAACATTTTTATTCAGCCCTGCAATGTCGTAAAATCCAAATTTCCACGATTTCAAGTTTTAAACCAAATATATAAAAAAAAACACAAAAATTAAAAATATATATTTTTTATTTATTAATTTAAGATCTAATTTTCTTTAATTGTTTTTGTATCAAATACAAAGGAATATTGCATTACCTGTTGCTGGAAAGAGGAGTGTCATTTGTTTCATGTTTAATCTTCGTTCGATGTTCAATTGTATTAACTTTTGTTTATGGTTTTGTAAGTTTGTTGCAAGAGTAGCCGCTGGGAAGAATTGATCAAACTTATTTCTAACAGCATCTGTTCCTACTCCCGTGACTAACTTGAACATTCGTATAAAATTGTCTTCCTCCTCTCCTGTCTGACTTGAACTGTAAACCAAAGAATATCTTTGAACATGACACAGAATAACATATTAAGTGACAGCCTTAAAGCTTGATTTTAAATAAACTGAAATTGTATTTCATTAAAATCAAAATAATCTATATAAAAAGATACTATACTAGGTATATCGATTGTTTTTTACCTTCTTTATCTTAACATTTCTTGTTAATATTGAATAACAATTTTAATTAACTCTTATTCCAAAATGGATAACAGGAATGGTCAACGAAGACATACATGTACCAATCAACCAAAGCAACCCAACTGAATGAATTCCAGACAAAAAACAACAGAAGAGAGCACAAAACACAAACATAAACACAATAGAGTTAGGATAGTCTAACTTGATACACACATTGGTGGGGTAAAATCCGGTTTTATGGGTATCCAACTCTCATATATCTTTTCTGACACTCTGGCATATAAATAACACTATAAAAACCAATATAGTATGATTACCAACAAGGTGACTGCTTGCTAAATCTTTTGTATTCACGATATTAAAATGGAAACTAGAATCATAAGGATGGGCAGAAGGTAGAGTCATCATTTTTGCTTTAAAATTTGTCAAAAATTGATAAACTGAAATTCCTTATTTATTCAGATTCTCTTTCATGTTTATTTGCTATAGAAGGTCAGAAATATTAAAAAAAAAACCTTTAACGGTCCATATTATTGAATTCTATAAAATACTTGTCCAAATGGGCAAAGAAATAGTTTTTATCTGGATGCCAAGTCATATTGGTATCCGAGGAAACAGTCGTAGATAGTATAGCGAAGGATGCTTTAGATGACCAGTTACTAATATGTCAGTGCCTTATACTATAATTAGTTCTCGCCGTGATATGGCTTTAATGTCGCCCACACCGCGTAAATCAATTAGCAATCAATCAATCATAAGGATTGGAAAACCCGCTAATGATAAGTGCTTTTCTGGGAGCCGGGTATTAAGCTAAAAGTTTTGTTTGTTTTGTTGTGGTTTTACTCCGTTTTCAGCGCATTAGGCTATTTCGCAGCGGCCAGTTTTTATCGGTGAAGGAAGCCGGCGTACCCACAGAGAACCTTCGGTAGCAAAATTGACAATCCTTGTCAACTAAGATCGGAGTGGAAAACACCCTGCCACAGGTAAGATTCGAACTAACAACAACAGTGTTGACAGGCTAGTGATCATAAGTAGTCATGATGAACTACCTAGACCACTCGGCTACCGAACTAAAATTTGATAACAGTGAGAACTACTAATTAGAGATCAAAGAACAATGTATGAATCAATAAAATTTAATAAGCTGAATGTGAATACACATTACGGACAATTTTAAATATTTATTGCAATAATGCATAATACAATAAAATGGTAAACTTTAGTACTATTAAATCCACAGTTATTTTTCATATGATTATACTTCATGTTTTGTTTGAAATGTTCAAAAACAGACCCCTTTAAAGACACCAGTTGGTACAAAAACTGATTTTAGTTTTCTTTTTGACTACTACTTTACCGAATTCTTCATATATCATATTACTGGTTTCCAAATTTTCCTTAAACCAAAATTTAGATTTATAGGGGTAGGGAATCCAATCTGTAACTTTCAACTTGCTTTTCATTAATCTGTGAGGTAGCTACCAAAATGTTTTATAAATTTTATCTGATGGTAAGTTTACAATCAAGACAAAGTTATTTGCAATTTCGTCGAATATTTAATGTTAAAAACTGCAATAATCTTTTAAACAATAATGTATTAGCTAAAATTCGCTATAATAGTACATATATTTTTCATAGTAAAATTGGGTATTTAAATTAATTAAATTTTTCAACTCTTGAAATATGTGATGTAAAAAAAATTAACAAACAGTTAACAATTACAATGGGTGTCTACCCAGTAATACATAACATTTTACAGTTATATACAAGTGGTATAATATAAACCAACCTTTTTTTTAACTAACAACATTTTTAAAATAACTATAAAATGATGTTTATCACGTTTAGTTAAACATTTCATTAATTACAGTATTTTAGTATACTGATATTATATTGAATAATCCGATATTAAAAAAATAGAGTTTCATTCAAGATCAAATTTTTGCTCTGCAAATAATCAATTAGGAAATTAAAATTGTGGAAATCCTCTCTAGTTTGGTATTATATTTAGTCACATGTATGGTCTATTAAATGAATATTGGTGGATAATTGTTAAATTGTTTATTGTATAATTTCCAAAATATTGCTTTCCCTTTTACATGTAACTTAACTATTATTCATACTCTGAATAAACAAGAGTTTATTTGAATCGAAAACATGTATCTGTATACACATGTCATCATACTGAACATTGGACAATAACCATAACTTAAATACTGAAATTTTAGGAAATTAGTCCGTGCTTTTAATCAAAAGACATTAATGAACTTTCAATTATTTGTAAGTGCAACTCAAAATACATGTAAGTAGAATATTATTAGTTACAATTAAAATTTGAATAGCAACCTTCTTCATCATGTCGCCTTGTTGGCATAGATAACTATTACACATTGATTTCTGAATTTACAGAAACAAGCTATATCGTGAATTATTTTATAATGTAATTATTCTAAATGAGAAAAAAACGAAGAAAAATACTTACTGCGCCATCTTGACAGCCTTTACCCTTCAACGAAACATGGAGAAAATGAGACATATACCTGTATTGGATGGTACCACAATAATAATGGTGAGGTATGTGAGTATCGTAAATGAAAGACTTATTACCAATTAAAAACAAGTTAGACTACGAACATTTTTTTTTATTTACATGTCAATGAACAATGGTGGACAGGAAGAATACATGATGATTCTCCATATAGGGCATAATTTTTATGGTCCAAAAAGTATTTGACTCAATCAGCCTCAAAACTTTACATGTGACAAAATGATTTCTGACATTGGTATACTTCAATTCTTTTTTTAGCCTTTTGCCATCACTCCGGCGTCAACTTTTCCCTGAAAAGAACTTCTCCTCTGAAACCACTGGACCAGTTGGGACCAAACATTTGTGGAACGAAATTTGGGTGCCCCCTTCCAAAACTGTGTTCGGCCTCCCCGACTACCAACCGATATGGCTGTTGTGACTAAAAATAGAAACTAGAGGCTCTCAAGAGCCTGTGTCGCTCACCTGTATCTAATGTGATTTTGGAAATTATGTAAAATTATATAATGATTGAGATCAAGATTGGTTTAATTTGACACAGTATTTAAAATTAAAAACAGGTCATCTTAGTGTAGTCTTACAATAACTACTGAAGACATCTTATCATTATTATTTTTAAATATGTGGTCAAGTTGTGACCATTCAGAATTTTTTTTACAATTTTCTGATAGACTTCTAAACATCTTGGATGATGGATCGGCAACAAAGTAACAACACTTGGTCAGCACCTCATAAGGAACATTTATGCTATGTTTTGTTACATTCCATTAAGTGGTTCTCTAAAAGAAGTCATTTGTATGCATTTCCCATAGGGTCCAATGTTAAACTAAGTCCCCCGCTGGCGGCCATCTTGGATGATGGATCGGCTACAAAGCAACAACGCTTGGTCAGCACCTCATAAGGAACATTCATGCCAGATTTAGTTTCATTCCATTCAGTGGTTCTCTAAAAAAAGTCATTTGTATGCATTTCCCATAGGGTCCTATGTTAAACTAAGTTCCCCGCTGGTGGCCATCTTGGATGATGGATCAGCTACAAAGTAACAACACTTGGTCAGCACTTCATAAGGAATATTCATGCCATGTTTGGTTTCATTCCATTAAGTGGGTCACTAAAAGAAGTCATTTTTATGCATTTCCCATAGGGTTCTATGTTAAACTAAGTCCCCCGCTGGCGGCCATCTTGGATTATGGATCGGCTACAAAGTAACAACACTTAGTCAGCACCTCATAAGGAACATTCATGCCATGTTTGGTTTCATTCCATTCAACGGTTCTCTAAAAGAAGTCATTTGTATGCATTTCCCATAGGGTCCTATGTTAAACTAAGTCCTCCTCTGGCGGCCATCTTGGATGATGGATCGGCTACAAAGTAACAAGACTTGGTCAGCACCTCATAAGGAACATTCATGCCAGATTTAGTTTCATTCCATTCAGTGGTTCTCTAAAAGAAGTCATTTGTATGCATTTCCCATAGGGTCCTATGTTAAACTAAGTTCCCGCTGGTGGCCATCTTGACTGATGGATCAGCTACAAAGTAACAACACTTGGTCAGCACTTCATAAGGAATATTCATGCCATGTTCATTCCATTAAGTGGGTCACTAAAAGAAGTCATTTGTATGCATTTCCCATAGGGTTCTATGTTAAACTAAGTCCCCCGCTGGCGGCCATCTTGGATTATGGATCGGCTACAAAGTAACAACACTTGGTCAGCACCTCATAAGGAACATTCATGCCATGTTTGGTTTCCTTCCATTCAACGGTTCTCTAAAAGAAGTCATTTGTATGCATTTCCCATAGGGTCCTATGTTAAACTAAGTCCCCCTCTGGCGGCCATCTTGGACGATGGATCGGCTACAAAGTAACAACACTTGGTCAGCACCTTATAAGGGTTCATTCATGCCTGATTTATTTTCATTCCATTCAGTGGTTCTCTAAAAGAAGTCATTTGTATGCATTTCCCATAGGGTTCTATGTTAAACTAAGTTCCCGCTGGCGGCCATCTTGGATAATGGATCGGCTACAAAGTAACAAAACTTGGTCAGCACCTCATAAGGAACATTCATGCCATGTTTGGTTTCATTCCATTCAGTGGTTCTCTAGATGAAGTTCAAAATGTTAACGACGACGACGGACGACGACGAGGACGGACGACGGACGCCAAGTGATGAGAAAAGCTCACTTGGCCCTTTGGGCCAGGTGAGCTAAAAAGTGGGGATGAATTTAAGAAAATCTTCTATGTAACTACATGGCCAATTGGAACCAGCCTTGGCAGCAATGGTCTTTAGGTGGTTCTCTTTCAGAATTGTGTCCGATGATCCGGACGACCAACCAAGATGGCGTCAGATGCGAACTTAGTTTAACACAGGACCCTATGGGAAATTCATTTAAAAATATTTTTCTGAAACTACTGAACCAATTGGAAGCAAACTTTGCAGAAATTTTCCTTATATGGTCCTCTTTCAGAAATGTGTCCGATGACCCGGACTGTCAACCAATATAGCCGCCCCAGCCGAACTTAGTTCAACATAGGACAATGTACGAAAATTTATTAAAAAATCGTCTGGTCTGAAACCACTGAGCCAATTAGAACAAAACTTGACAGAAATGGTTCATAGGTGATTTTCTTTGAGAAATGTGTCCGATGATCCAGAATGTCAACAAAAATAACTGCCACGGCTGAACTTAGTTTAACATAAGACACTATTGGAAAATTCATTAAATAATCTTCTTGTCTGAAACCATTGAGCCAATTGTAACCAGACTTGGCACGAATGGTCCTTAGATGGTCCTCTTTCAGAATTATGTCCGTGGCCGCCACAGCCCAACTAAGTGCAACAAAGGACCCAATGGGAAATTCATTTAAAAATGTTCTTGTCTGAAACCACTGAGCCAATTGTAACCAGACTTGGCCCGAATGGTCCTTGGATGGTCTTCTTTCAGAATTGTGTCCAATGACCTAGACTGTCAACCAAGTTGGCCACCACAGCCAAACATGGTTTAACATTGGACCCTATGGAAAATTTATTAAAAAATCTTTTTGTTTGAAACTTCTGAACCAATACGAACCAAACTTAGCAGCAATGGTCCTTAGATACTAGTAGTCCTCTTTCCGAATTATAGCCGCTGATTTGGTTTGCCAATCAAAATGGCCACAAAAGCTGAACTTAGTTTAACATAGGACCCTATGGGAAAATTTTACTTGCAAACCATCATACCTTAAACTTGGCCATTTGGAACCATACTCATGGCAGCAATGGTCCTCTTTTAGAAATGTGTTTGATAATCTTGAATGTTAAATAAGGTGACCACCACAGCCTTAACATTGTACCTGTGGGAAAACCAGCCAAGCTAACTGTTACACGTAAATTTGCAGTCCGGCTGAAGGTGTTAAACCCAGGTGAGTGATACAGGCTCTTGAGGCCTCTAGTTAAAAATAAAACCCAATCAAGATCACAATCTATTATTAGCTGAATAGCCTTGAGACAATGATAGTCACCTTGCTTGGAAATAATAGTAACATATATAGATAAATTTGTGATTATTAGACAATCAGTTTAACGCAATGCTAATATTTTTCAAACCATGACAGCAGAAATAAGAATGTAAATTTAAAACGTTTGTTGTAAAAAAATTAGGATGTAATGCACGAGGTGCACTGATCTCTTATTCAAATAAACAACAAACTGCACAACAGGTAAGGTCAACAATGATATACCAATCAATTTAAGCAACCAAACCGATAGAACGCGGACAAAAAAAGAGTACGAAACACAAACATAAATACAACAAAGAGTCAGGATAGTCTGACTTGGTAGAGACACTGACAGTTGTGGGGTAAAACCGATTTCACGGCTACCCCGCTTTCCTTACCTATCCTGAAATTCTGATGTATAGAACAAACTATAACAACCAATACCGTAAGTTTATCATAAAGGTCAACATTTGCTAAAACTGCAACATGAGAGTCGACCGTGCATAATTTACAAAGCGTGGTCAGAATGTGCTCGTTTTTACTGTAAAACTATCTAAGGCTCGCATATGTGCACCTCGGAGACTGTCATTCTACTAAACGAAAAACTCTGTAATACCACTTCCATAAAGGATTTAATTCTATCTCACATAGCGTTCACTAGAAATGGGCAGCACCTGTGAGAGGCCAGTATGAATTTAAAGTATTCAAGTCATTGTGAGAAAGAACAATTTTTACAGAATTGCATATAATTTGATATTTCTAGCCGTTACTGTGAAAGCCCATCAGTAACTACCAAGTTACTAGCAAAACTTTTGCATTTATGCACGATTTTACAGTAGATACTAGGATGGAAAAACCTAGTTCTTCAGTTATATGTAATAAAAGTTAAATGACCGAGTTGGCTCGTTTCCTATCTTTGGTGGCTTTTGAGTGAAGAGTGTCAAATAGATCAAATATTCGGATAGCATCTGCATTTTTCTACCAAAGGCAAAACATCATACCTTTGCGTATATTTCTTTTTGAAAAAGAAGCATTGCTGAAACTTGTAGTTTCATTTAAAATTACAAAATTACAATTAAACATGTATAATAATAACAGCTTAATCATGTGATTGTACACTGTAATAAGTTGGAAAAAAATATTTTAGACACACCAATAAATTAAACCAGTGTACGTGTGACTAATGTAACGTTTTAGATAATGAGTTATTAATAATAATTTAGTATTAGATTTCTAGGCTAAAAATTACCTACCTTACAGTCTCTATCCGATAATACTTATCTAACCCATTTTCTACATGCTACAAAAGAAATGTTCAATTTTCTTTAATGCCCCACAAGGCTTGCAGAAACATAATTAAACGATCTTCACAAAGGAAGCACCATAGTAAGAGACTGTCATTGCCAGAAGCAGAATTTAAGGAACTATTTTATATCTTAGTACATGTATACTGGAGAGTACAGATTTATTATGAAGAATACTCGCATGGAATTAAACTTTCGAATTACTTTACATTCTTAACAAACAAACGACTTCCGTTTTACGGAAAATACGCCTTATGTGAAGAAAAAAAATGTGTTAAGATTTCAAAACTTAACATTACAGATCTTTAAAGAAAACAATTCAACATCAGAAATGTCTGCGTTTTAATCTCGCTTAGCAGCCAATCCATAAAAATCGGGTGTATTGATATTAATAGTTTCCAATATTCTGTGTTTTGATCCAGGATTTTACAAAACACACAGCAAGAAAACATATACTTGAGATTTATGGTTCGACGTAATATTCTAAATTTGATGCATTTTACATACAACACTTAACAAAGTTTAATAGTGTGAAAACTTATCCAACTTATCTCCATCTTACAAAGCTTTGTCCTTATATGGTTTTAGCTTTAATCTGAAGGTCAGTTGTAAAATAACAATCCAAAGATACTAATTGTAATTGTGTTCTTTAACTTTTTGAATATTGTTTCGGTTTTCAAAATTTTAGACCTTGAGCACAACTTTTAAATCGACGAAAACTGCGCACAAACGGCATGTATTTATCTTATATTAGTCGACGAAAATTATTTTCGTACATATTTATTCAAATGGCTACAGAATTGCAAAAACACATGCACAATACTTTTTTTTCTCAAAAATTTTACTTTTTAATTCGAAAAACATTGATGAATTGTGTTTGCAGTATTTTTCTGTTTTATATATGGATAGAGCTCTGAAAATGCTATAGCCCCAATCGGGTATCAGATATGTTCAAGTTTATGTCAGAGAAATATGTTTTCGTGTTGGCAAATCGTTTGCAATAAGCTGTCTGATAAACTACTTTGTCAAGTTAATTTTTCGGCCTAAATTTTTATTTTCATTTAACTCCCCCCCCCTAAAAAATTCCTGATTGACACAGGTACTGTATTTGTTTAACACCTATTTTTCCAAAGTTCTGGTTCTGCCTTTTTATTTTAAATTTGATCCTAGTTCCCCCTCCATAAAAATCGACTGGTTGTTCCCTAAGATTTAGAAAGCATTTCTTATTGTGGCATGTTAGTTTCCAAGGTAGTTAAATTGTTCGCTGCGATTTTTAAAATATGATTCTTTAATAATGAACGAGTAGAAAGAGGTACCGACAAAGATCAATGGAGAAGATTTTCTGACGAATCGTGCCTTTATTTTTTCACACGAATTTAATACACAAAAGTAAGTCTGGAGTAGTTAATAAAGTCGACTATTGCATGTCAACGTCTTCTATTGTAACGGTATGTTAAGGAAAACGCATTTAAATTAGCACAAACAAATCTTTATTTTCGGATATGTGATATATTTATGTGCGGTACTACCGCGCATGAATATTTGAGAAATGAGTAAAGTTATATACTAAAACCGGTTTGAATTTGGCGGGTGGTATATAAGAAATTGACGCACGAAAATTAGTTATCGAGGTTTAGGGCGGTGACCAAGTCGGTGTAAAAGATAAGTAGTCAACGTGTAATATTCGACTGAACGTTCTTTTAAAAAAAAAAAGTTTTTCTGATAGCTTTTGTGTAGTTATGTCAGATTCTGAAAAGGATGTTTTAGAGGATTTCGATGAGCATGTAAAGGAGTCTCCCAAAGGAGGTAAAAGTTCAGATGAAGTTTCAAATGCTGATCTATTTTCTCTGTTTAAAACATATATGAATAACAAGATTTCGGGATTGGAGAAAAATTTGAATGAAACTACTCATAGTTTAGCCAAGAAAGTTAAAAAGTCTGAAACTAATTTAAAATTTAAAGGGCATCAAGTGCAGTTTGAGTTGAATGTAGATTTGTTGGATAATATTGATTCCGCCATTTCATATTTAAAGCAGGAGCGTCCGAGAAAAGCACTTGCTCGTTTGGAAGATTCGAGGAATTTACTTAAGAAGCGTAATAAGCTGATACGTATAGCCGATAAATCTGAAGGTGGTTGGCAGACCGTGAACGAATACTTGTCGGACGAGTTGGCCAGTGATTCTGAGGATGAAAAAAGAATACGGGCAGCTGACAATAGGGCAGTTCGGAAAATTAAAGCAGCAAAACAGGAGAAAAAATCTAGTAGAAAGCGGCCAGCGGAGGCAGCAGGTTCATCAGCTCAGCAAACACATAATGGTGGAGATTCTAATGGTAATTCTTCTAAATTGCAGCCCTTTCGAGCAGGGGCGTCTGTTGGCGGAGCCCAAAACCAGCAGAGCCGAGCAAAACCGTCTGATATTTGCTACGATTGTGGATTCTACGGACATTGGGCAAGAGAGTGTCGCAGAGGAAACAAAAGCAGAACGTTCAAGCCAGGTTCCCTGTAAAACATCACATAAAGAGACATTTAAGGTATTAGAACATTATAACTCAGACTCTTATTTTGAATATGAGAAAGGTTTAACAGATATAAATGTTAAAGGCAGATTAAAATCTTCTGTAAAGTTTTGGGAAAGTATAAATGCTTCAGAATTTATTTTAGATATTATTAGATATGGTTATAAAATACCTTTGATAAATGAACCAAAGTCTGTAAAATTAAATAATAACAAATCAGCTTTGAACAATGAACGTTTTGTATGTGATGCTATTAATGATCTCTTAAAAGGTGGATTAGTACGGGAGGTATCGAGTAGACCGCACGTAGTCAATCCGTTAACGGTATCAATTAACTGTAAAGGTAAACATAGACTTGTACTAGATTTGAGACATGTTAATACTCAGGTGGTTGTAAACAAGGTAAAGTTTGAAGACTGGAAAGTGGCAAAACAGTATATAAAAAGAAATTCTGCGGGGTTTTTATTTGATTTAAAATCCGGTTATCATCATGTCGATGTGTTCCCCCCTCATCAGAAATATTTAGGATTTTCATGGAAATTTAAAGATGTTGAAAGATTTTTTGTTTTTACTGTTTTACCTTTTGGATTAAAGTCTAGTGGTTATGTATTTACTAAAGTAGTTAGACCATTAGTAGCTCACTGGAGAAAAAAGGGCATCAAAATTGTTGTTTATTTGGACGATGGTTTTGGAGTTGCGGATAATTTTGAGGTATGTAAAGATCATTCAGATATAGTTAAAGCTGATATTATTAGGTCAGGTTTTGTACCTAATAAAGATAAATGCGTTTGGGTACCTTCATCAGAAGTGAAATGGCTTGGTTTTATCTGGGATTTAGAAAACTGTTTTCTAAAAGTGCCGCATACAAAAGTGACTGATTTGAAAGAGCTTATAACTGTTATTCTGAGCAATTCAAAGAAAGTCGCGGTAAGAATGTTAGCTAAATTTTGTGGGAAGGTAATTTCTTTAACTCCAGCTGTAGGTAATGTTACGCAAATCATGACTAGAGCTGTATTTTCTGTTATAAACCAGAAAGAAAGTTGGGATGAATTGGTAAACATCAATTTTTATAACGAAGTAATTTTTGAATTGATATTTTGGAAAAATAATTTAGATATTTTAAAACCAATTAGTTTAGTACCTAAAAGAGATGAATTTAGCATTTTTACGGATGCTAGTGATGCAGGTGCAGCGGGATATGTGCAAGGGTCTGCACATATTATGCATAAAGCATGGAATGACATAGAAAAATATAAGAGCTCCACTTGGAGAGAAGTTAGGGCTATTGAGCTTTCATTAGTTTCATTTGTACAATTGATTGGTAATAGTACAATTACTGTGTATACAGATAATCAAAACGCAGTGAGCATTATAGAAAAGGGTAGTAAAGTAAAAGAGTTACAGGACTTGGCACTTTCAATTTTTAATACATGTATCAGATACGGAATGTCCATAAATGTTATATGGATACCTCGAGAGCAAAATGAACAAGCTGATTTTCTGAGTAGAATTATAGATATCAATGACTGGGGCATATCTACAGAGTTTTTTGATTTTCTGTCTAATTTATGGGGAAAACATACCATTGATAGATTCGCTAATATGGATAACAAAAAATTGTGTAGATTTAATTCGTTGTACTGGAATCCAGGATCAGAAGCTATTGACGCCTTTACTTGTAACTGGCAAGGGGAAAACAACTGGCTTGTACCCCCAGTATGTCAAGCGTCTAGAGCTATAAATCATTTAGTAAAATGTACAGCTAGGGGGACTCTGATAGTCCCTAAATGGCCATCTTCACCGTTTTGGCCGTTGATATTTGATGACGGTTTAATTTATAGATCTTATGTAAAAGAAGTGTTAGAGTTTAACGAAGTTGATAGAATTTTAGTTTCTGGAAAGAATGTAAATTCTATTTTTGCTACAAGAGATTTTAAAGGGTGTATTTTAGCTGTACGATTAGATGCATCAGACTGATATTTATTTACAGAATGTGAATAAGAGAACACACTGGTGGTCATTCAGGAGATGTGTCACTGGACATATGTCGGTCACTGGACTGGACGTTTTGTACATATTAGGTCACTGGACCGTTTTGAAATATTTGGATATTTACAGGTAATATAAGATTATTTTACTTTCATACATTGTATATATATAGTATTTTGACACTGGTGATTTTGGTGAATTGTTTTATTTACAGAACATTTTTGAAGCCGGGTTTTGGTCACAGGAAGATGTTATTACACATCCAGAATTAAGATCACTCTTTAATAAGTTGCAAGTAACAGTAATTGGTTCTAAGGCTAAAAATACAGTGTCAAAGTATGCCGGTGCTTTTAAAAGATTTTTGTTATGGAGCAAGAGATATGCAGAGATATCATCTGTTTTACCTTGTAAAGAACTTTACGTTAGTCTATATTTGCAATATCTGATGAATACTAGCAAACATTACAGTACTATAGAGTCCGCTTTTTATGGTATTAGATGGGCACACAATTTAGCAGGGGTCATTAATCCCTGTGATTCAGATATTGTGAGGTGTATTGTAGAAGCATCTAAGCGTACTTTATCTAGACCTGTAAAAAAGAAGAAACCGATCAGTTCAGATATTATGTTTAAGCTATTTACTATGTATAACAAAACAACACGTACACTCAAAGATTTACGCTTATTAACATTATGTTCTTTAGCATATTCTGGTTTTCTGAGATATAGTGAGTTATGTGATATTAAAGCTAATAATATTACTTTTTATGAAAAATACGTTGAAATTTACATAGAAAAAAGTAAAACTGATTGTTACAGAAAAGGGAAAAATGTTTTAATCTCAAAGATTACCAGTTCTTTATGTCCTGTAAAAATTTTACATGAATATTTACTAGCAGCTCATATAGACACAAAATCAGATGTATACATTTTTAGGGCTATAACTTTTTTGAGGAAGACGGGTGCATTTGTATTAAGGTCAAAAAACGAAAAACTGTCGTACACTAGAACTAGAGAGATTGTGTTAGAAGCACTTCATAATATAGGTGTTTCCGAACAGAATTTCGGTTTACACAGCTTCAGATCAGGAGGCGCTTCTATGGCCGCCAGAAATGGCGTGTCAGATAGGTTATTTAAAATACATGGTCGATGGCGATCAGAGCAAGCTAAAGATGGTTATATATCCGAAGATATTGAGAACAGATTATCCGTATCAAAGAATCTTGGTTTATAAGCACTTGCTTTCTTTGTACATCGATATGGTCATCGTGCCTGACAAAATCATATTTTGTTTGTGTTTGTTTTTTCCCTTCTGTGTGTGAGATTTTGGGATTTCTCAAATATGCAGGTGACAGGTTTCGCACATAAATAATTTATGGTCGTTTGAACATAGTGGACTTAGACCATAAATATATTTATGTGCGGTACTACCGCGCATGAATATTTGAGAAATGAGTAAAGTTATATACTAAAACCGGTTTGAATTTGGCGGGTGGTATATAAGAAATTGACGCACGAAAATTAGTTATCGAGGTTTAGGGCGGTGACCAAGTCGGTGTAAAAGATAAGTAGTCAAATTTATTATGATTATATATACAGGTATATAAAATTGTATAATAATGTATTTATGTTTGTGTCTTTATAGATTTCGAATACTATCAAGACGGAGATTTTTAGTGGAACGTTTCAAATTTATGGACTTTAAATTATGTTCAAACCATTGATCAGTATGTGTATTATGACAGCATAATAAAATTATATGGTCATCGTGCCTGACAAAATCATATTTTGTTTGTGTTTGTTTTTTCCCTTCTGTGTGTGAGATTTTGGGATTTCTCAAATATGCAGGTGACAGGTTTCGCACATAAATAATTTATGGTCGTTTGAACATAGTGGACTTAGACCATAATTATATTTAACACGTTTAAATATAACAATGTCATTCAGAATTAGCAATGCGCAACTATTCATGTTGTATACAGTATACTAGTATTACATGTATTAACCCGTGTGTAAAGACATTTCAGTAGAAAGTATTTTGCATAAAAAAGGCGTCATCGAAGTTTTTGAATACGTGTTCTACATCTACATTTTTATTTATTTAAACTTCCCCTGCCAAGATTTGGTATTGTTTTGATGGCGGAGAGTGAGCGAAGGTAATAAAATTTTCGACGGTCATTATATAAATCATTTTAATACTTAAATTGCAGGTCTTTAAGTGTACATTTTAAAGAGACGGTTGCCATCGACATGATTAATGCCGAACTATGGAACATCGATACAACAAAACAATCGTTCAGAGAACAAGTTAAACTAAAGAAGATGGTTCATAGTTTGATCAATGGACAAGATTTTCTTACGAATCATGCCTTTATTTTTTGACACAAATTTAATACACAAAAGTCATGTTATTCTGTAGTAGTTAATAAACTCGACTACTGCATGTCAACGTCTTCTATTTTAACGGTATGTTAAGTAAAATGCATTTAAATTAGCGCAAACAAACCTTTACTTTCGGATATATGTTATATTTAAGAGCCAATCTGCCAGAAAACCATGCAATATGCAGAAAATCGTCCAAATCAACAGTCAGAACTAGACAAATTCTGATAATCAATCAAAGCAACCAAACTGACAGAACACCGGACAAAAACAACATAAACTTGTACAAAACACAAACATGAACACAATATAAAATCCGGTTAGTCTGATATGGTAATGTATTAAGCAGCTCGTGAAATATATCTATAACCCTGTGAGAACGGTTTCTTAGTAATTGTATAGTTAAGCTAGTTAAAATCGTCTAACCTTGGGCAAATTCGTGCAAAACGTACAAGCAGTGATATGTACATTCGATACAATTGTGCCATAAGCACGTCTCTTTCAAGAAAATGAAAGTTAGTAATTGGAAAATTAAAATCGTCCCTTTTATCACAAATTTCAGTAGTATCAAGTATCTCTAAATTTTCGATATGTATAGTATGACCTAAAAAGGAACAGAATTTACTATTCGTAATGGCTTTGTTCAAATAGGGCTCTTTTGGATAAATGCATTTTGCAAATTTAAGAAACTCGGGGTTATTAACAGTAAGTATATTCATAAAGATACCTGAAATTGTTATTAGAAATATCAATTAATTTAGCATGATTATGTATTTCAACTTTAAGGAGTTTTTTCATGAAAGGCTGTTCATAACAATATAAACTAGAGCCTCTCAAGAAACTGTATCGCTCACTTGGATTTATCTTGTCCGCCTTGAGCAAGTGTAGCAGTCAATGTGGCTTGTTTTTCCATAGGGTCTAAGTTTGTTTGTGGTGGCAGTCGGTGTCATCCGCCATAATTTTGAAAGAGAGCAATCTAAGGACCATTGCTGCAATGTCTGGTGTTAATTTGTCACGTAGTTTTATACAAGAAGGTTTTTATATGAATTTTACCTAGCGTCCTGTGTTAGATGATGTTTGGCTGTGCCTCCATCTTAGTTGACAGTCCAAGTCATCCGAAATAATTCTGAAAAAAAAACATCCAAGGCCCATTGCTGTAAGATCAGGTTCCAATTGCCCCACTGGTTTCAGACAAGATTATTTTAATAATTTTCCAATTGGGTCCTATTTTAAACTAAATTCGACTGTGACAGCCATCTTGGTTGGCAGTCTTGGTATTCGAACACATTTCTGAAACAGGACTACATAATGGCCATTGCTTTAAAGTCTGGTTCCAATTGAATCGTTCATGCCAGTGGTTTCGTGCAAGTTTATAGAATGAATTTTCCCGTAGGATCCTTTGTTAAACTGAATTCAGCTGTGGTGGCCAATTTAGTTGACAGTCCGGATCATCGGATATAATTCGTAAAGAGCGCCATATAAGGACCATTACTGTTAAGTCTGGTTTTAATTGGCTCATTGGTTTCAGACAAGAGGATTTAAAAACAATATTCCCATTATGTCTTATGTTAAACTAAGTTCAGCTGTGTCGGCCATCTTGGTTGACAGTCCGGGTTATCGGACATAATTTTAAAGAGGACAATTTAAGGACCATTGTAGTCAAGTCTGGTTCCAATTGGTCAAATTCATTCCCCTAGCTTTTTTTCTAATTTCAGTAACAGCAGCCATGTCGGTTAGAAGTCTGGGATCCCGAAATAATTTTTGAAGGGGGCATCCAAGGACAAATCCACCAAAGTTTCCGCCCAATTGGCCAAGTGGTTTCAGCGGATAAGATTTTTCAATGATTATTTCCATAGGGCCCTATGTTAAACTAAGTTCGGCTGTGGCGGCCATCGTGGTTAACAGTCCAGATCACCGGACATAATTTTGAAAGAGAACCTCCTAAGGATCATTACTGCCAAGTCGGGTTCCTATTGGCCATATAGTTTCATAGAAGAATATTTTTTAAAATCCCCCTTTTTCTATTTTTAGTAACAGCAGCCATGTCGGTTTGAAGTCGGGGATGCCAAAAATAAATTTGGAAACAGGCCAGCCAAGGACCATGCCACCAAAGTTTGCTCCCGATTGGCCAAGTGGTTTTTGAGGAGAAAATTTTTAAAGGAAAGTTTACGCCGGACGCCGGACAACGGACGCAAAGTGATGGCAATAGCTCAAATGGCCTTTTAGGTCAGGTGAGCTAAAAATTCGGCAATATGCGGAGCATAGTTTGTACTAATAGGAATCCAAATGACCTGTTGATACACAGTATTTCCAAAACGAACAAAATTGTTATCCATCAAGAAGGGAAGGGCCTTGATCATATCTTCGCATGTCCAATAGCTGTAATCTGAATATTTTAATGCTTTAATTCTATTACAACAAATATAATTTAAAGCAGAATATTGGGAAAAAATGAATTAATATATGTACTGAGCCTTTTGTATTTACTTTACATTATTTTAAACACATTTTATTGTCAAAAGTAACAACACTGACAATGGATTAGACACAAGTTATTATCTTACGAGGTCTTCTCCCTAACATTACAGAAAACTAAATCAGACAATTCGTTACATCAGTGCATTACATACTGTGAACCCCTTAATATTCGTGGTACACCAAATTTCGTCAATTTCGTGGACAACGCGATCCACGAATTAAAAAAAACCAACGAAATATATATATTCAATCCTTTTAATCAAAAGTAAATAAAGAAGGTCGAGGTCCTTTTAAAGATTGCAATTTTCATCGTTTTATCTTTAATACATTTAATACATATATCTCAAACGGATAACAGTGTTGACAGGGAAGATTGATTTTAGTTCGCTACAGGAAGAAATTTGGGCTTAGATAAATTATTGAACATCAATAAATACTTCAAGTAAAGTGTTCATTGAAGGTGTTACATGTATATTACACAACAATTATAAGGATTTAATAATAAATTATACATAGTTAATTTCTGTGGTTGTGTTTTAGCTTGAGCAGCAAACATCGTTCTTACAACATTTTGCTTTGAACCAACCTCTAATTGTTATAAGTTAAGATTAATGTAGTCTTAGAATAACAATATGGTTGATTGCACTTTAAAGTAAACTTTCTTTAGTAGAAAAATGTTTATTTAACATTAATATTTTATTTTATTGATATTCAAACCAATAGTGTTGGATGACAGGCTAGGCCTATGTTTATCCTCTCCAAATACAAGATGGAGGATACAAGGCATAGAAATAACATATATACAAGCGCAATAAAAGTGAAGCATGACATCAGAAAATTATCATGAAGAAAATGTAAAAAAAAAAGATACAACATGATAAAAACAAAGTAATGATTGGTAGGACTCGAAATAGTTTTATGTTATATGAATTAGAACTTTAATAGGATATTTATAGATTGTTGTATTCTAAGAAAATGTGTTGCCATCTGTAAAAGAAATCACGTTTTTTTTTAAATAATATAAAAAATATTTTAAAGGAAAAAGTTAAGGATCTATTAACCAGAAACACAAAAATATAAATGAGAACAAGAAACAAATGAAGAATATGGAGCAGAATAACAGGTATCAATAAAGACAAAAAAAAAGATTTCATATTTTGTATAATGTGACTTCAATGATAAATTTGTGATATTTACTCAAGAATGGTGGAATATAACAAAAGTAAAAATTGGTACCATCAGAAACGATGTCATTCCCCGCACTGCACAAGTCAAAATACAATTAACAGTGAAAAATTAGCAATTTAACAATTTCAGTCTGAAAATTGGAACCCTGAATAAAATTTCAAAAATTGATAACCTTATTGCACATCTACACATAGTGAAAAAAAACAATATTATACACAAATGAAACCACTGAAACAAAGAATGAGTATTTCCAGAGACAAAGCAAAATTAGCAGTTTCACCATTTTCCGTCCCAAAAATTGATCCCTTAATACATTCTCAAAATTAAAAACCTTTTTGCATATCTACAGAAAATAAAGAACAATATTATATAAATACAAATAAATTTGTTAAATCTAAATGAAAGAGGAGTTTAATGCACAAGCTTAAATTCACTATTTCCGAAATACAACCCCTGTTGGCCTCAAGTCTACGCATCTACATATAGTATGTGACAATGTGGTATGGAAATTAAATACATAACATGAAAAATGATTGAGGAGTTTAGATCACAAGCTTAAATTCCAATTTTCGAAATTCGATCCCTGTGGGACCCAATTTTTAAAAATCAAAATTTCAAAACCTTATTGCGTATCTACATACAGTATGTGACAATACTGTAAAGAAATGAAAGCAAAAAACGAAAAATGTATGAGGAGTTTAGGTCACAAGCTTAAACTTCCAATTTTTTTAAATTCGACCCATCTGGACACCAATTTTTAAAAATCAAAATTTGAAAACCTTATTGCGCATCTACATACAGCATTTGATAGTACTGTATAGAAATTAAAAGCATAAAATGAGAAATGAATGAGGAACTTAGGTCACAAATTTAAATTTCCAATTTTCGAAATTCGACTTTTGTTTTTTTTTGTTTTGGAATTTTAAATCCATAAAAATAAGAACCCACGAATTTGTCGTTTTGCCTCAATCCACGAACATTGATGTCAACGAAAATAACTGAACTCACAGTAATTGGGTTGTTAAGAGTAACAAAAAGAAGACTTGTGGGAGAAAAAAAATAATAGCGTTACATAGAAAACTAGAAATCTGGAGTGTCGGAATCGGGAGTGATCCCCGCACCCCCTGTAAATAATTGGGCTACTTACCTATAGTAAAAAATATAATACCTTATTCCCAACCAAAAATAGTATGCAGTCATTATATAAAGAAAAATAAATCAATAAACCTAATGGAAAATGCAAAAAACTTAGTTCACAAGCTTAAACCGACAATTTTTGAAATTTGGCCTGTGTGAGCCCCCGGATCAAATCGATATTCTAAATCCTTATTGTGCAACTAAATATAGTGTAGAACAATACTGTTTATATCAGCCAACTGAAAAAGAAGCAAAGGTCACAAGCCTAAATTAAAATTTTCAGATTTCGACCCATGCGGACATCAATTTTAGAAAATCAAAATTATAAAACCTTATTGCGCATCAGCATATAGTGTATGACAATACCGTATAGACATAATATTGTAAAATTAAAGACGAGATTGGGTCAAAAGCTTAAATTGACACTTTTTTCGAAATTCGACCCCTGTGGGCCCCAATTTTAGAAAATAAAAATTATAAAACCTTATTGCGCATCTGCATATATGTTTCATGACAGTACTGTATAGAAATAAAATGCATAAATTGAAAAATGAAAGAGGACTTCAGGTCACAAGCTTGAATTCCAAATTTTCAAAGTTCAACCCATGTGGGCACCTTGTTTAGAAAACCAAAATTCTAAAACCTTACTGCGCATCTACAGGTGGTATGCAACCATTCTATATAGAAATTTAATTCCTAAACCCAAAAGTGAAGGAGGAGTTGATGTCACAAGAAAGTGTGACGGACGGACGGACGTTAGAACTGTTAACTTTATGTTACAGGATGTGTATATGGGGACAGTCAAATGAAAATTCGAGGTGGTGCGCACGAAGCTTCAACTGTACTTCCGTTTGGGCATGCGCACTTAACACTTTCGGGTCATTCCGGTTCCGAGAGCACGACGCTAAAAGCTTATGTGAGGGGTAACTGCCATTCACCACTAATAAAAATTAGTTCCCTGTGTACCTACGCGTATTACCGGTGGACATCTTCAGTGCGAAGTTAGTATAAGTGTATGGTGAAAGTTACTGTAACGGTCCAGAAGAGCTAAATGTAGGTCGATATACGCAAAGTTAATTGTAGTATAGAAATAAGCCTTTGTCAAATACGTTGTTTATACATTTAGAGAATAAATATTTCTGAATTTGCCAATTGATATGCCATACAGATAAACGCGATAGATATGATATTTGGGGTCGTCCTATAGCTAGGTAAGGTGAAGATCTAGGACATTACTTATCAAAATGTTTTTAGTCATAGTTTTAATACAATGTTCACAGCTTATTTGGTGCAATAAATTATTTATGTTTGGAAAAAAAAAATAATGCATTTAATATCAAACAATTAATATATATTCGGACTTTCTTAAATGCCTCTTTTCATGTCCATTCAACAGATAATTATATGTCATGTTAGTTCGAGAATCCTCTGCCTTGCAACGCTTTTTTTTTACTTTGCTGTCCGGAAATTCTAAAAAAACGCGTTGGACAGCAGAGGATTCTCGGAATAATGTCATGTTTGGGGAAAATATTTTGCAACCACTATATTTCCAAAAAACTAAAGTGTAAACAACACCGAACAGCTATCGGACCGTAAAAAATTTGCCGGTTTCGGAGGTGCTGGTTTTGAGAGGTTCCGGACTTTACTGAAATCCGACCGGAAGTAAAGAAATTGAAATAACGAAATATATAATTACTGCATTAGTAGTGTTTTTTCTTTAAATGTTACTACATCGTAGTCTCTTAGGTCTTTGGTAGAAACAGAAGTTAAGAACTGTTATTTTAACGGAGTTTTCCAGTACATACCAATGAGGCTTTGTTTAAAATACGCCTCTCAATGAAGAGAACGAAAGTTCGGCCGGTATTTAGAGGTGAATTTGACAGGAATATATAAGTTTGGGATCGCAAATTATCCCCGGTATTCGGAATTCATAGGGGCTCCCGGTTGGCCAAGTGGTTTTTGAGGAGAAAATTTTTAAAGGAAAGTTTACGCCGGACGCCGGACAACGGACGCAAAGTGATGGCAATAGCTCAAATGGCCTTTTAGGTCAGGTGAGCTAAAAATTCGGCAATATGAGGAGCATAGTTTGTACTAATAGGAATCCAAATGACCTGTTGATACACAGTATTTCCAAAACGAACAAAATTGTTATCCATCAAGAAGGGAAGGGCCTTGATCATATCTTCGCATGTCCAATAGCTGTAATCTGAATATTTTAATGCTTTAATTCTATTACAACAAATATAATTTAAAGCAGAATATTGGGGGAAAATGAATTAATATATGTACTGAGCCTTTTGTATTTACTTTACATTATTTTAAACACATTTTATTGTCAAAAGTAACAACACTGACAATGGATTAGACACAAGTTATTATCTTACGAGGTCTTCTCCCTAACATTACAGAAAACTAAATCAGACAATTCGTTACATCAGTGCATTACATACTGTGAACCACTTAATATTCGTGGTACACCAAATTTCGTCAATTTCGTGGACAACGCGATCCACGAATTAAAAAAAACCAACGAAATATATATATTCAATCCTTTTAATCAAAAGTAAATAAAGAAGGTCGAGGTCCTTTTAAAGATTGCAATTTTCATCGTTTTATCTTTAATACATTTAATACATATATCTCAAACGGATAACAGTGTTGACAGGGAAGATTGATTTTAGTTCGCTACAGGAAGAAATTTGGGCTTAGATAAATTATTGAACATCAATAAATACTTCAAGTAAAGTGTTCATTGAAGGTGTTACATGTATATTACACAACAATTATAAGGATTTAATAATAAATTATACATAGTTAATTTCTGTGGTTGTGTTTTAGCTTGAGCAGCAAACATCGTTCTTACAACATTTTGCTTTGAACCAACCTCTAATAGTTATAAGTTAAGATTAATGTAGTCTTAGAATAACAATATGGTTGATTGCACTTTAAAGTAAACTTTCTTTAGTAGAAAAATGTTTATTTAACATTAATATTTTATTTTATTGATATTCAAACCAATAGTGTTGGATGACAGGCTAGGCCTATGTTTATCCTCTCCAAATACAAGATGGAGGATACAAGGCATAGAAATAACATATATACAAGCGCAATAAAAGTGAAGCATGACATCAGAAAATTATCATGAAGAAAATGTAAAACAAAAAATAAAAAAAAAGATACAACATGATAAAAACAAAGCAATGATTGGTAGGACTCGAAATAGTTTTATGTTATATGAATTAGAACTTTAATAGGATATTTATAGATTGTTGTATTCTAAGAAAATGTGTTGCCATCTGTAAAAGAAATCACGTTTTTTTTTAAATAATATAAAAAATATTTTAAAGGAAAAAGTTAAGGATCTATTAACCAGAAACACAAAAATATAAATGAGGACAAGAAACAAATGAAGAATATGGAGCGGAATAGCAGGTATCAATAAAGACAAAAAAAAAAAGATTTCATATTTTGTATAATGTGACTACAATGATAAATTTGTGATATATACTCAAGAATGGTGGAATATAACAAAAGTAAAAATTGGTACCATCAGAAACGATGTCAATCCCCGCACTGCACAAGTCAAAATACAATTAACAGTGAAAAATTAGCAATTTAACAATTTCAGTCTGAAAATTGGAACCCTGAATAAAATTTCAAAATTGACAACCTTATTGCACATCTACACATAGTGAAAAAAAAACAATATTATACACAAATGAAACCACTGAAACAAAGAATGAGTATTTCCAGAGACAAAGCAAAATTAGCAGTTTCACCTTTTTCCGTCCCAAAAATTGATCCCTTAATACATTCTCAAAATTAAAAACCTTCTTGCATATCTACAGAAAATAAAGAACAATATTATATAAATACAAATAAATTTGTTAAATCTAAATGAAAGAGGAGTTTAATGCACAAGCCTAAATTCACTATTTCCGAAATACAACCCCTGTTGGCCTCAAGTCTACGCATCTACATATAGTATGTGACAATGTGGTATGGAAATTAAATACATAACATGAAAAATGATTGAGGAGTTTAGATCACAAGCTTAAATTCCAATTTTCGAAATTCGATCCCTGTGGGACCCAATTTTTAAAAATCAAAATTTCAAAACCTTATTGCGTATCTACATACAGTATGTGACAATACTGTAAAGAAATTAAAGCAAAAAACGAAAAATGTATGAGGAGTTTAGGTCACAAGCTTAAACTTCCAATTTTTTTAAATTCGACCCATCTGGACCCCAATTTTTAAAAATCAAAATTTGAAAACCTTATTGCGCATCTACATACAGCATTTGATAGTACTGTATAGAAATTAAAAGCATAAAATGAGAAATGAATAGGGAACTTAGGTCACAAGTTTAAATTTCCAATTTTCGAAATTCGACTTTTGTTTTTTTTGTTTTGGAATTTTAAATCCATAAAATTAAGAACCCACGAATTTGTCGTTTTGCCTCAATCCACGAACATTGATGTCAACGAAAATAACTGAACTCACAGTAATTGGGTTGTTAAGAGTAACAAAAAGAAGACTTGTGGGAGAAAAAAAATAATAGCGTTACATAGAAAACTAGAAATCTGGAGTGTCGGAATCGAGAGTGATCCCTGCACCCCCTGTAAATAATTGGGCCACTTACCTATAGTAAAAAATATAATACCTTATTCCCAACCAAAAATAGTATGCAGTCATTATATAAAGAAATTAAATCAATAAACCTAATGGAAAATGCAAAAAACTTAGTTCACAAGCTTAAACAGACAATTTTTGAAATTTGGCCTGTGTGAGCCCCCGGATCAAATCGATATTCTAAATCCTTATTGTGCAACTAAATATAGTGTAGAACAATACTGTTTATATCAGCCAACTGAAAAAGAAGCAAAGGTCACAAGCCTAAATTAAAATTTTCAGATTTCGACCCATGCGGACATCAATTTTAGAAAATCAAAATTATAAAACCTTATTGCGCATCAGCATATAGTGTATGACAATACCGTATAGACATAATATGCATAAATTGTAAAATTAAAGACGAGATTGGGTCAAAAGCTTAAATTGACACTTTTTCGAAATTCGACCCCTGTGGGCCCCAATTTTAGAAAATAAAAATTATAAAACCTTATTGCGCATCTGCATATATGTTTCATGACAGTACTGTATAGAAATAAAATGCATAAATTGAAAAATGAAAGAGGACTTCAGGTCACAAGCTTGAATTCCAAATTTTCGAAGTTCAACCCATGTGGGCCCCTTGTTTAGAAAACCAAAATTCTAAAACCTTACTGCGCATCTACAGGTGGTATGCAACCATTCTATATAGAAATTTAATTCCTAAACCCAAAAGTGAAGGAGGAGTTGATGTCACAAGAAAGTGTGACGGACGGACGGACGTTAGAACTGTTAACTTTATGTTACAGGATGTGTATATGGGGACAGTCAAATGAAAATTTGAGGTGGTGCGCACGAAGCTTCAACTGTACTTCCGGTTGGGCATGCGCACTTAACACTTTCGGGTCATTCCGGTTCCGAGAGCACGACGCTAAAAGCTTATGTGAGGGGTAACTGCCATTCACCACTAATAAAAATTAGTTCCCTGTGTACCTACGCGTATTACCGGTGGACATCTTCAGTGCGAAGTTAGTATAAGTGTATGGTGAAAGTTACTGTAACGGTCCAGAAGAGCTAAATGTAGGTCGATATACGCAAAGTTAATTGTAGTATAGAAATAAGCCTTTGTCAAATACGTTGTTTATACATTTAGAGAATAAATATTTCTGAATTTTCCAATTGATATGCCATACAGATAAACGCGATAGATATGATATTTGGGGTCGTCCTATAGCTAGGTAAGGTGAAGATCTAGGACATTACTTATCAAAATGTTTTTAGTCATAGTTTTAATACAATGTTCACAGCTTATTTGGTGCAATAAATTATTTATGTTTGGAAAAAAAAAATAATGCATTTAATATCAAACAATTAATATATATTCGGACTTTCTTAAATGCCTCTTTTCATGTCCATTCAACAGATAATTATATGTCATGTTAGTTCGAGAATCCTCTGCCCTGCAACGCTTTTTTTTTTGACTTTGCTGTCCGGAAATTCTAAAAAAACGCGTTGGACAGAAGAGGATTCTCGGAATAATGTCATGTTTGGGGAAAATATTTTGCAACCACTATATTTCCAAAAAACTAAAGTGTAAACAACACCGAACAGCTATCGGACCGTAAAAAATTTGCCGGTTTCGGAGGTGCTGGTTTTGAGAGGTTCCGGACTTTACTGAAATCCGACCGGAAGTAAAGAAATTGAAATAACGAAATATATAATTACTGCATTAGTAGTGTTTTTTCTTTAAATGTTACTACATCGTAGTCTCTTAGGTCTTTGGTAGAAACAGAAGTTAAGAACTGTTATTTTAACGGAGTTTTCCAGTACATACCAATGAGGCGTTGTTTAAAATACGCCTCTCAATGAAGAGAACGAAAGTTCGGCCGGTATTTAGAGGTGAATTTGACAGGAATATATAAGTTTGGGATCGCAAATTATCCCCGGTATTCGGAATTCGTAGGGGCTCCCGGTTGGACAAGTGGTTTTTGAGGAGAAAATTTTTAAAGGAAAGTTTACGCCGGACGCCGGACAACGGACGCAAAGTGATGGCAATAGCTCAAATGGCCTTTTAGGTCAGGTGAGCTAAAAATTCGGCAATATGAGGAGCATAGTTTGTACTAATAGGAATCCAAATGACCTGTTGATACACAGTATTTCCAAAACGAACAAAATTGTTATCCATCAAGAAGGGAAGGGCCTTGATCATATCTTCGCATGTCCAATAGCTGTAATCTGAATATTTTAATGCTTTAATTCTATTACAACAAATATAATTTAAAGCAGAATATTGGGAAAAAATGAATTAATATATGTACTGAGCCTTTTGTATTTACTTTACATTATTTTAAACACATTTTATTGTCAAAAGTAACAACACTGACAATGGATTAGACACAAGTTATTATCTTACGAGGTCTTCTCCCTAACATTACAGAAAACTAAATCAGACAATTCGTTACATCAGTGCATTACATACTGTGAACCACTTAATATTCGTGGTACACCAAATTTCGTCAATTTCGTGGACAACGCGATCCACGAATTAAAAAAAACCAACGAAATATATATATTCAATCCTTTTAATCAAAAGTAAATAAAGAAGGTCGAGGTCCTTTTAAAGATTGCAATTTTCATCGTTTTATCTTTAATACATTTAATACATATATCTCAAACGGATAACAGTGTTGACAGGGAAGATTGATTTTAGTTCGCTACAGGAAGAAATTTGGGCTTAGATAAAGTATTGAACATCAATAAATACTTCAAGTAAAGTGTTCATTGAAGGTGTTACATGTATATTACACAACAATTATAAGGATTTAATAATAAATTATACATAGTTAATTTCTGTGGTTGTGTTTTAGCTTGAGCAGCAAACATCGTTCTTACAACATTTTGCTTTGAACCAACCTCTAATAGTTATAAGTTAAGATTAATGTAGTCTTAGAATAACAATATGGTTGATTGCACTTTAAAGTAAACTTTCTTTAGTAGAAAAATGTTTATTTAACATTAATATTTTATTTTATTGATATTCAAACCAATAGTGTTGGATGACAGGCTAGGCCTATGTTTATCCTCTCCAAATACAAGATGGAGGATACAAGGCATAGAAATAACATATATACAAGCGCAATAAAAGTGAAGCATGACATCAGAAAATTATCATGAAGAAAATGTAAAAAAAAAATTAAAAAAAAAGATACAACATGATAAAAACAAAGCAATGATTGGTAGGACTCGAAATAGTTTTATGTTATATGAATTAGAACTTTAATAGGATATTTATAGATTGTTGTATTCTAAGAAAATGTGTTGCCATCTGTAAAAGAAATCACGTTTTTTTTTAAATAATATAAAAAATATTTTAAAGGAAAAAGTTAAGGATCTATTAACCAGAAACACAAAAATATAAATGAGAACAAGAAACAAATGAAGAATATGGAGCGGAATAACAGGTATCAATAAAGACAAAAAAAAAAGATTTCATATTTTGTATAATGTGACTACAATGATAAATTTGTGATATATACTCAAGAATGGTGGAATATAACAAAAGTAAAAATTGGTACCATCAGAAACGATGTCAATCCCCGCACTGCACAAGTCAAAATACAATTAACAGTGAAAAATTAGCAATTTAACAATTTCAGTCTGAAAATTGGAACCCTGAATAAAATTTCAAATTGACAACCTTATTGCACATCTACACATAGTGAAAAAAAAACAATATTATACACAAATGAAACCACTGAAACAAAGAATGAGTATTTCCAGAGACAAAGCAAAATAAGCAGTTTCACCATTTTCGGTCTCAAAATTTGATCCCTTAATACATTCTCAAAATTAAAAACCTTCTTGCATATCTACAGAAAATAAAGAACAATATTATATAAATACAAATAAATTTGTTAAATCTAAATGAAAGAGGAGTTTAATGCACAAGCTTAAATTCACTATTTCCGAAATACAACCCCTGTGGGCCTCAAGTCTACGCATCTACATATAGTATGTGACAATGTGGTATGGAAATTAAATACATAACATGAAAAATGATTGAGGAGTTTAGATCACAAGCTTAAATTCCAATTTTCGAAATTCGATCCCTGTGGGACCCAATTTTTAAAAATCAAAATTTCAAAACCTTATTGCGTATCTACATACAGTATGTGACAATACTGTAAAGAAATTAAAGCAAAAAACGAAAAATGTATGAGGAGTTTAGGTCACAAGCTTAAACTTCCAATTTTTTTAAATTCGACCCATCTGGACCCCAATTTTTAAAAATCAAAATTTGAAAACCTTATTGCGCATCTACATACAGCATTTGATAGTACTGTATAGAAATTAAAAGCATAAAATGAGAAATGAATGAGGAACTTAGGTCACAAGTTTAAATTTCCAATTTTCGAAATTCGACTTTTGTTTTTTTTTGTTTTGGAATTTTAAATCCATAAAAATAAGAACCCATGAATTTGTCGTTTTGCCTCAATCCACGAACATTGATGTCAACGAAAATAACTGAACTCACAGTAATTGGGTTGTTAAGAGTAACAAAAAGAAGACTTGTGAGAGAAAAAAAATAATAGCGTTACATAAAAAACTAGAAATCTGGAGTGTCGGAATCGAGAGTGATCCCCGCACCCCCTGTAAATAATTGGGCCACTTACCTATAGTAAAAAATATAATACCTTATTCCCAACCAAAAATAGTATGCAGTCATTATATAAAGAAATTAAATCAATAAACCTAATGGAAAATGCAAAAAACTTAGTTCACAAGTTTAAACCGAAAATTTTTGAAATTTGGCCTGTGTGAGCCCCCGGATCAAATCGATATTCTAAATCCTTATTGTGCAACTAAATATTATTGTAGAGCAATACTGTTTATATAAGCCAACTGAAAAAGAAGCAAAGGTCACAAGCTTAAATTAAAATTTTCAGATTTCGACCCATGCGGACATCAATTTTAGAAAATCAAAATTATAAAACCTTATTGCGCATCAGCAAATAGTGTATGACAATACCGTATAGACATAATATGCATAAATTGTAAAATTAAAGACGAGATTGGGTCAAAAGCTTAAATTGACACTTTTTCAAAATTCGACCCCTGTGGGCCCCAATTTTAGAAAATAAAAATTATAAAACCTTATTGCGCATCTGCATATATGTTTCATGACAATACTGTATAGAAATAAAATGCATAAATTGAAAAATGAAAGAGGAGTTCAGGTCACAAGCTTGAATTCCAAATTTTCGAAGTTCAACCCATGTGGGCCCCTTGTTTAGAAAATCAAAATTCTAAAACCTTACTGCGCATCTACAGGTGGTATGCAACCATTCTATATAGAAATTTAATTCCTAAACCCAAAAGTGAAGGAGGAGTTGATGTCACAAGAAAGTGTGACGGACGGACGGACGTTAGAACTGTTAACTTTATGTTACAGGATGTGTATATGGGGACAGTCAATTGAAAATTTGAGGTGGTGCGCACGAAGCTTCCACTGTACTTCCGGTTGGGCATGCGCACTTAACACTTTCGGGTCATTCCGGTTCCGAGAGCACGACGCTAAAAGCTTATGTGAGGGGTAACTGCCATTCACCACTAATAAAAATTAGTTCCACGTGTACCTACGCGTATTACCAGTGGACATCTTCAGTGCGAAGTTAGTATAAGTGTATAGTGAAAGTTACTGTAACGGTCCAGAAGAGCTAAATGTAGGTCGATTTACGCAAAGTTAATTGTAGTATAGAAATAAGCGTTTGTCAAATACGTTGTTTATACATTTAGAGAATAAATATTTCTGAATTTTCCAATTGATATGCCATACAGATAAACGCGATAGATATGATATTTGGGGTCGTCCTATAGCTAGGTAAGGTGAAGATCTAGGACATTACTTATCAAAATGTTTTTAGTCATAGTTTTAATACAATAATGCATTGTGATTGTTCACAGCTTATTTGGTGCAATAAATTATTTATGTTTGAAAAAAAAACAATAATGCATTTAATATCAAACAATTACTGCAAATTCAGAATTTATTGCGTGCATTTATTATTGCGAGTTTGTCTTTTTGGACCAAAATGCGATTTTAATTTTTGCGATAATGAGAAAAATCCCGCTTCATTCATATAAAAAATTCCAGAATGCAAGTTTAAATTATCGCGGTTACAACCCTGTCGCATTTTTCGCAATAATAAAAACATCGCAATAATTTCCAAATTTACAGTAATATATATTCGGACTTTCTTAAATGCCTCTTTTCATGTCCATTCAACTGATAATTATATGTCATGTTAGTTCGAGAATCCTCTGCCCTGCAACGCTTTTTTTTAGACTTTGCTGTCCGGAAAGTCTAAAAAACGCGTTGGACAGCAGAGGATTCTCGGAATAATGTCATGTTTGGGGAAAATATTTTGCAACCACTATATTTCCAAAAAACGAAAGTGTAAACAACACCGAACAGCTATCGGACCGTAAAAATTTGCCGGTTTCGGAGGTGCTGGTTTTGAGAGGTTCCGGACTTTACTGAAATCCGACCGGAAGTAAAGAAATTGAAATAACGAAATACATAATTACTGCATTAGTAGTGTTTTTAGGGTTAGGTTGATAAGCAACCAAAACCCTTATGCCGTCGGTCGTTTGGTTAGACAATGAAGGAAACTTTGGAAATCTGGTGTTTTGTGGAAAAAGTTGGACCAGAAGTTTTTGAAACTATGTTTTTATGAGTAAATATGCAAGCTTATCTAGGATTGAAGCTTAAGCAAGGCTAGTTAAGCAGCTTTTTATCTCGATTTTGGGATATGACACATGCGCAAAGAAACGAATTTTTTTGCGAATTACGACTATGTTTATATTGGAATATCATATAAGAAAATAAACATTCCGCGGTAAAATAGTCCTAATATTTGTTGTTGCTGTTGTAGTTGTTTTTTAATAGAAATGTAACTGAAACACACCGAGAAGTGTAATTGTCCAGTTATTTAATAAAAGATGTGTGTTTTATTGACGATTTCCTTTTTGTTTTGAAAGCCGTGTAAAGTATTCGCGCCTTTTAAAATGTACCAGATATCGGCGTAAGGATTTTGAATGTTTACTGTGACATTTGCACGGATATTTTCGACTCCGATCTTATTTTCAAAAGATTTCAAAGGTAAGTTCCATTTTTGTTGTGAACGTGATTGTTAACTTATACAGAACATATTTTGCACATTATTTGCTTATTCTTCTTGTAATTCAGATGGTATTTTGTGTATTTGATTAACCTTTTGACCTGATCATCGTGACTTCATTTTGTCAAACCTGTCGGTCAGTGATAGAATTGCATACAGGTTATTTGAAATGCCGACAACTTGCACATTAAGGTTGAAAAACACTGTTTATCATTAATTTAGAAAACGGTATTATCGAAGGTATAATGGGTTTATTTTAATTGAAAGCTTGAATGTTTACGTTCTGATCTACCTGTGAGTGTCAATGTAGTGTAAATAGAAATGACCCCCTTCTACAATTGTCCAAACTTTGTCTTTTTATATAACCTTAATAACTTGAAGACCTTTGATTTCTGTTTATTTTAATTCATCAAATCATTATTATGCGTTTGTCTTTTTAAAAATATTCAATTTAGAGTGATAATTCAAGAAGCGTTAGCCGACTCGTGCTTTCTTTGATTGATTAGTGCATATTTATGTACAGACATGCGCAGTAAAGTTGAGTAGTAGAACCTTCAGCTCAGATACACTGTTTTGCGAAAATATACGTTTTAAAAAAAAAGACTGTGGACTAGTTGATTATATTTTATAGAATTTTATTCTGGTATGTAATTATTTGTTACACTACGGGTTAATTTTAAACTTTGGGATCGATACTTGCACATGCGCTTATATACTGTTCACAAAATTTGCATGTATTTAATATCCATCATACCATGTGCCAAGTTTGTCTTAAATACTTACAGACCTGTGACTACTGTTTATTTTATTTCGGAAAATCATTCTTATGTGCTTGTCTTTTAAAAAAAAATCAATTTAGAGTGATAATTTATGAAGCGTAAGCTGACTCGTGCTTTATTTGATTGATTAGTGCTGATTCAATACGGACATGCGCAGTAAAGTGTAAAAACATTGTCATTGGTATTGACTGTTGAGCTGCCCAGGTCGTATTATTTTATACATTGTGAATAGATACCCATTTTATTTGAGACTGCCGACTTAAGTTGATGATATTTTAGAAAATTTGATCTTTATCAGGTATGTTATTACTGTCATAGTCATAGGTTGTGTTTAACAAACATAGAACTAGAACACATGCACAAAAAATATAAACAATTCGTCATTTTTGTCAAATCTTCATTTGTACATTGGTATGGACTGATTTAGAATGCAATAATGTTGTTACTTCTTTCGATAATGCATTAAATGTGCAAATTGACATTAAAACCACGGAGTTTTTTGGTAAATTTGTTCTGTTCGTTATTGATTGATTGCGTTTCCCTGCACATGCGCATTCAGATATAAACAAATCTTTCCATTTCCCACGTGTAAAATCGCAAAAGGTAATTTGTTAGTTATGTATGTGTGTGCATAACAATTATTTTATAAACAATACTGGACCAATGAATACACTAAAAGGGCAACCCATTTATGTTATATTTTTTTGTTGTTTTTTAAAAATCATTTTTATTATTACACTATTACATCCTACAATGTATCTTACTGTTTTTAATATGTACTTAAATCAATATTCTTCTTCTTTCGTTTAAGAGTCGGACTCGTACAGAGTGTTGATTGACACTCCTAATAATTATACCCCACACAACAAAATTGCAGAGGGTATAATGTTTTTGAATGGTCCCTTCAAAGATCAGTCCATGAATAGATTTCTCAGCAAAAATATTGATCATAGGCTTTTGATATAAAGACATTTAAGTACATGTAATAACATGTATACCACACGCAACAAAGTTGCAAATGTTATAATGTTTTTTACAGGTCAGTCCATGATCAATATTTCAATAATAGATTTCTCAGCAATTTTTAATCCTAGGCTTTTGATATTTGGTATTTAGCTTTAGGTAGGGGTCCCCTATGGTGGGATACGTTTTCAGGTATGTGGATCACCTACTTCCTGTTTTACGAGTTGACTTAAACTTTTTTTCATTAAATTATTAGGGTTGAAAATTTTCATAACAGATTTCTTAGCAACTATTAATCTAAGGCTCATATTTGGCAAGCTGCTTCAGGTAGGTCCATATGTTCGGATGCGTTTTCAGGTCTGTCACTCATCTATAAATGTACGTTGTACTTCCGATTTAAGGGGTCAACTTGGAAAGGCAACAAGTCTGATTTTTTTTGGGGTTATGGTCTACACAACTGTCACCATGCTGTGTGACCCTTTTAGGTCTTTTTTCAGGCTGTGAACTTATTTAAGAATCCTGTGAAAAATGAATTTCTTGAAAAGTATAATAGAAAGGCATCTGATATTTAGTATATCGATGAATGAGATTAGGGTCTTTGCGTCCGCCATCATGTCATCATTACACTCATTGACTGTTAGAAATATTGTTTTTTTTGTGTTTAGTCTGTTTCTCAAAGACCATGTTATCTAGAATCTTTTTAGTTGGTCTACATATTTTCTTGGTTTCTTAGTACAGTAGTCCCCCTGTTGAACGACCCCCCTCGCGAACGACCACCCGTCTTTTACGACCATAAACTGTAATCCCCGACTCCTTTTTTAAGAAAATGACCTCTCGCGAACGACCACCCCTCCAACGCGACCAGCGACCACCATTTTGTGGCCGAAAATTAATACAAATCCCTCTGATACGACCAACGAATGATCGATCATAATTTTGAGACAAACCGGAAGTGCTGGTATTATCTTTTATAATCCCGCGGTTACTTAACCCGAATAATCCAGTCGTTATATTACGATCACTACGATCACTCCATTAACTGGAGGACAATGACCGTAAAGGGGCGCTGTAATTATTCGACTTAGCGGTTACTTGGATGTTTGTAAGTCATAGGAAAAAAATCAACCAGTTTTAGGAACCAGTAACTGTGCAGTACGATGTCGTCTACGATTTTGACACTCGATGAAAAAATAAAACTAAAAGTGATCAGGCTGAACGAATAAGGTGACAGAGCGAGATTGATTGCGTCCAATTACGACATGGGGAAGACACAAATTCAGTCAATCGTAAGAAACAAAACGGAGATATTAAATCAGTGGGAGAACGGTGTTGATGGACGGAAAATAATTAATAAGACTGGACATTTTTAATGTTTTGTGGTGTTTTAACAATAAAACGTATCACAAAATACCGAAATAAATTTGATGCAATTTATTGCAATATAATGACAAGACAATTGAACTTTTTAATATTTTATTTTTTTTAATAAATGTTTTAATGATACAAATATTTTATTCATTAAAGTGACATATCAGGTCTTTATCAGTTTTCATGCATCATTTTTGTCAAATGGCTACACTTCATTCTTAAACCAAAGATACACATCTACAAGTAAATATTAGTTGTTAATTGGACACTACAAATTGCCGTACTTCAGGGATATCCCCTCAAGAAAGACCACCCCCATTATAAGACCACTTTCATGGTGTCCCTTGGGTGGTCTTATAAGAGGGGGACTACTGTAGTTAAATGCCATTCAGTGACCTGCCACATGACCATGACTTTTATTAACCTCTGATCTCACTTGAGGCCTAGGTAAACTTTTAATGCGTTTTGTGATGGTGTCAACAGGCAAGACATACTTTGAGTGGCCACACTGATGAAATTTTTTTGCAGTGATTACAGTTACATTGAATGTACATGTACAAAACGTATATTAGAGATGTGGAAGGAACTTAAATGTTTTCATTGTCTTGACTATCCATTGGGCTATGAAAATACAGGGTTGTTATAACTTAATTTCTATGATTCATTTCAGAATTTCACAACATATAGTAGCATAAAGGCAACAGATAACTCCAGGGAGAGAGAACAAGCTTTGAATATTTTGTGTAAGATTTTAACATAACTAAAGCAAAGATTTGTATAGACAATATCTGCTAAAGAACTTTATATGTTTTATTGCTCTATCTGCAGGAACGTGTTAAATGTGTACATGTAAAATTAAAAATGTTCAATAAATTTTGAAAGAGCTATTGGTCAGAACCAGGTCCTTAGACCTTGGTTATGAGATGTACTTTACTCCTTATTCCTGGTAGTAGCTAGCACATTTAGTTATACTCCCACCTGTAAGAGAGGGGCTTTTACTGCAATCGTCTGTCGGTCCTTCAAGGACCATTTCTCAGTTTGTACTACTGATGGGATTGTTTACAAATTAGGTACATAGCTGTAGCATAATGAGTTGTACCATGCCTGCTTTCAAAGTGAAAATATTTAATTTAATTTTTATACCCCCAAGGTTTCCAAATGATAACTTGAAAACTCGTCAAGGGATTTGAATGATATTTTGCATCGCTGTTAGGTACAATAAAATAAAGATTAAGTTCAATTTTCAGAATGTTCCGAAAAATGTTTTTTGAGATACATGTAGCCACTTTGAAAAATTAAATTTCATGGCATGTTGAAATTTTCTGATCTAAGAAAGATAACTCAATCTTTAATTTTAAGATAACTCAATATTTAAATTTCATGTTATTTTTTAAATAGGTCAAAAATAGTTCACATTCTTACCCTATTACCATATATATTATTACTCCTTATGATAAGACAAATCATTTGGTATCTTAGGGGGGGTCATGCCCCACCCCCTCAAATAACCAAATACTTAATATTCTGAAAACCATTGAGATCCCCACCGTATAACCATATATATTATTACTCCTTATGATGAGACGAATCAGTTGATACCATAGGGGGTCTGAGAGGGTCATGCCCCACCTCATCAAATGACAAAATACTATATTGTGGCGGGGTATCATTTAATGTCCCATTAGATGCCCTATTTTTATTGATCTTTTAGTCAATATATGAAATTGTTTTTATACGACCGAAAAATTTTTGCAATCGTATTATGTTATGGCGATGTCGTTGTTGTCGTCGTTGTCGTCCTCTGTAGACATTTGGTTTCCGTGCGATAACTTGAGTAAACTTTGACCGATTGTTATAAAATTTTAATATGATTTTATTTGTTTAACGCTGAAAGTAAAACATTCCACTAAAAAATAGATGTTATTGATATATAATTTATTTTTAATTGCCATAAAAATTTTGCATAGAAATGAGACAAACATACATTTCCAAATGTTGTTATAATTTTTATTCACATTGTTAGTGCTGATTATTGTTAATTATATCTCAGAACAGATTACCATTAGTGTTTTCCAATGGTGCTCAAAACTCAGGATGTATATATTTTGTTAATTAAGGATATCAAATAAAGTGTTGAATATTTATATAAAATGTTTTCATTAAAACTTTGGACACCATTTATCCCCATCACATGATTATAATATATCATATAAAGATATCCACATATAAATCACACATATTATATAATCACCTAATCTACAAACATAACTGCATAACTGCAACCCCACCATTAGATGATAATCCCATGATACAAAATTGAACAAGTACGCCCTATTGAAAAAACATTACATTATTCTTGGATCATTTAAAGAAGATATGTTTACAAAACTCAAATATACAAAACTTGGCAACTTGAAAATTTACAAAAATAAGGATGCACCAAAATATATTACAATTAATGGCTACATCCTACCATGATGATATAAATACCATCTATACTGATGCATAAACAGACATTTTCTTATTGTACCATTCGTATAAAATAATGAGATGTGGTATAAGTATACACAACACACCTCGCATAAAAAAAAGGTTTTATTCAGAAAACCACAATAAAAATAACAGCCAGCAGCCTTCAACAAGGCCAGTAAGCACTGCTTACTGTTTTGCAATTGGCCAAAGGTCAAATTAAAATGCATACAATTAAAAACTAATATTGATATAGTCAAAGAATGAATCCCTTCTTAAACAAGGAACAGAAAACATCAAAACAACAAGAACAAATAAAATCTTTGTCTGATTCCTAGCTTTAAACAGGGACAAAAAAATTGAAGTGTAACCTTCCCCCTCCATCCATCCACAGTTTTCAAGAACCATCCAAGCATTGCATGTTTGTTAATTTGCAAACATTTAATGAAAACCAATGGCTTTCTAATGTTGCCTTAATAATGATCACTTTCTCGCAGTTCATCAACCAGCATGCAATATCATGGTTACTTGACGAACCACAGTTTTTACATGCTTCATACCAGCTATATTATGCATTGTATGTAATGCATCATGTAGTAGTCTTCCAAATCATTGACTTGCTATTCACTGTATATTTTGAAACCAAAGCATTACATATGCTGTCAATTTAAAAAAAAATCAGTCACCTACCCACAGGAACATTATTATATAATAGACACTTTTTCCTCAGAGCTCGTTAACTTTCATAATTGATATATTTCCTTGTAAATAATACTGTTAATAAAAAGAATTCAATACCAAAACCTATTTTGCAATACATTGTACAAACAAAAAGCATTGAAATAATCATCAGCAATGTTTGTACAAATAAAAGTCAAATGCTAGCAACCTAACCCTAGCAGTGCTATGCACTTTGATTTCTTTAAATGTTACTACATCGTAATCTTTTAGGTCCGATGTTATTTTTTGGTAGAAACAGAAGTTAAGAACTGTTATTTTAACGGAGTTTTCCAGTACATACCAATGAGGCTTTGTTTAAAATACGCCTCTCAATGAAGAGAACGAAAGTTCGGCCGGTATTTAGAGGTGAATTTGACAGGAACATATAAGTTTAGGACCGCAAATTATCCCCGGTATTCGGAATTCATAGGGGCCGGTTTTCGGAGGATTTTTTTTACTTGAAATTATAGGTGAGAATTCCGGACCAGAATAACAGGTTCAATTTGCGGTGGAATCCGGTTTTCAGAGGGGTCGGTTTAAGGGAGTTCCACTGTAGTGGGTTTTCCAGCCATTGTTTCATGTATTGTTTACGGAAGTGACGTAAGCCTCGTATATGAATCCGGAGGTTTGTTATGCGCACACGTTTGGAATTGGAGATAATATCCCCCTTTATTTCTATTTATTCTTTGTTTTTCAGCATCTGTTCCCAAAACACGTTACTCAATATGGTCCGAGGTCAGGCTACCCGTATAATGACCTGACAACCCAAACGCAAGGGTACATGTATCACCTATCCGCCACCTGAAAATGTAAAAGTGCTAGGGAGCTCTGTGGGTTGAGCTCCTGTTCTCCATCACAGGTGCCTGTTTGGAAAAGTTGAAAGTGAAAGTTGTGACATGTATGTCATAACTAGTTACAGAGGAAAGGTTGGTAGTGTAGGTAACTCGGTGAAAACCCCTATGCAAAAGGATTATTCTTCTTCCAAATTAAAAATTTATATATTCTAATTGTTTATGTCTTGCAACTAGTATGAAGTTTAATTACATGGTTTATTTTGAGAAATTTAACAATTTCTACTTACAAACATGACAAACGCAAGCTTTCGTTGTGCTATATATATATATATATATATATATATATATATATATATATATATATATATACAAATGCGGCGATGGTGGGATGTTTTCATTACTGTCAAATATACGATTGCGTCATATATTGGAGTTTCCCGGCAACACCCACTCGTCAAACATGATGGGAAATGGTACCTGTGGTTATGATTCACAAAATCCAAAACATGTATATTGAAAATATTTGTGAAAATTATGTTCTATATGGCATTTAATTAAATGCCTAAAGCAATCAGAAAATTATGCTTACCTTGTACGTAAACAGTACAGGAACTTCCGTGAAGTATTACGGGTATGAATACCTAGACTTTGACCAAATCACGCATTGATAATACAGGTAAATACACTAAGAATAGATAAACTATTGTTAAAAGACCACTGTACAATTTATGGATGATTGATAACTGTTAGAAATTTATCAATATGGCAAAATAGTCGAATTGCGAAATACAATTTTTATGATTTTTTTTTTAACTCAGACCACCAGACAAGACATGTGGAATAACACCTCTTGTTGTCGAAGCGTCTTACGAACGATAAAACATTGTTTTATTTCTGCATGTGTTACGAAAGCAACCGTAAAGTTACGAACAAGTCAACATCTTAACCCCAGAATATTGAGCATATAATTAAAAAAAAGGAAATCATAGGTGTAATGTAATGAGCCATATAAAGGTAATTTTTAACTGAGAATGTGTGTAGCAACCCACTTTGAAAAATTAACGCACTTTGAAATTTTTAGTTTTCAAAGCACATCAAATTTCGGTCAAGCTTAACCCGCTTTGATAATTTTTTTCAAAGTGCGTAAAAAATTCGGACCACCTCAACGCGGATTGAAGTAGTTTTTTAAATTGCGTTAAAATTGAGACCACTTTCACACAGTTTGAAAATATTTTTCAAAATGCATTAACAGTATGCATAATATTTTTCATTTTGTGTAATGCAATTTTGAAAGAGATTAAACGCCGAATTGCGGCCAAAACAAGACATAATCAGCTCTTATTCTGTGAAAAATGAATCCAAGCATAAATTAGACTCACGAATCTTTACCCCAAAATTTAAAGAAACACAATAGCTTCCCTTTGACGAATTTTTTTCTTTAGAATTGGCGACTTATAACATTAGTTAATAAATGATTTAAATATATTGTACCGATACTTGTTTACGGATTGGTATATGTAGCGATTCCAATTGATGCAAATATATATGTTTTTGGATTGTTGTATATTGTATAAGGGTGTGCAATTAAACTGCCAGAATTTGATTTTGCTCCAAGGGCCCCAAATAGTGGGCTCAAAAGTATAAGTGCCTCTGAATATCCGTTTAACTTGAAATTTTTCAACAATTGTGTTTAGTTTAGGGTTTAAGTGTTTAACAGTATCACAGTCAGATTTTGATTTTTTTCGGTATACGCCATCTATTATATCTTTTATTGGGAGTAGCATTTGCTATCAGTATTGCATCTAAAGAAAGACAATGTTTCAAAAACTGGTCAATAAGTACTGGCATCATATTTATGTTTATCACTTGTCCTTAGTAGCATCTTGTTGTTCAAATAAAGGATAATTATTCAAAATGTCTTCCCATGTCCTCCTGCCATTGGCCAGAACTTGAACAATTTTAGGAAACTCTTCCATATTTGCTCTAACTTCGTTCTCGTTTTCTGAGTGTAGCTGTATGTTGAACCTTCAGACTGTCAAAATCTACTGTTATACCATAGGGTACAGCAATCTGATCTGTCCTGGCATAACGTCGGCCAATAGAAACACTGCAGTTATCAACATTATGTGATATGTCATGTAATGTCAAAGACTTGGACAATTCCTTTACTAAAGGTTGAAATTCTTGGTTACCACTCAGAGCCAAGACAGCATTTATAGGCAGATATCTGGGCTGGCAGTGACAGATATGTTCTTTGTTCATCATATTCTCCCATTTAAAAATTGTGTTCAGATATCGCATACATAACTCTACCGACGCCAAAGGAAGGTTCATTTACGGACGGAACTATCTCCTCCACATGCATTTTTTGCTGGAATCGTTTGAAAGTCAACATACCGTAAATCAGGATATTTTGGTGTAGTGATATTTTGGCGGTTTTTGCTAAAAACATGGTCGTTAAATTTTTGTGTGTTACAATTTGGTACTTTGCGACAGTACTGTGATTAATTTTGGCACTCTCGGGAAAAATTTAAACAATAAATAAAAATTGAAATTGAATGAAATTATGGTAAGATTTTCTGATCTGCATGATTAAATGCTAATAATGTTGTCACTACAAGCTGTCATGATTGACAACTGATAAAATCAAATCATTCCTCTGTTTTGATTTTACAAATATGATTACAGTAATTTATTACAATTAATCAAAATATTGCAACTATAATCATAGTTAATGATTTTTACATATAACTACATGAACTAGAATATGAAATATTTTGGAAGTTTATTTTTTGTTGGATTATTTTTATTTCGGTTTGTTTAATTTTGACGGATTGGAAACAAACGCCAAATGAACCAAAATATAACCACAGACACAATATCCCAATTTACGGTATCTGATGTCAGTTTGAATGGCTGTTAACAGTTACATTTACTTCACCATTGTCTATCAAATTTGTTTCTATTTGTTCTATTTCACTGACTTCTAATTTACTTAGGTAATCTGAGACTGTTTTTGCGTTTGATTTGAACTTTTCAAAGATGGTTTTGGATGGCTGTTTTAATTATACCCCCTGCAAACGAAGTTTGGGTGGTATATAGGTTTCAGTCTGTCCGTCCGTCTGTCTGTCTGTCTGTCCGTCCTAAATAAAGTTGTCCGCAACTCCCCCTGTATTACTTGCATGATTCTCATGAAACTTTATGGAGTGTTAGATCACTCTATGAAGATGTGCATATTGTCAGGAATTTCTGTTTGGACACGAAATATAAAAGATATGGCTGTTTGACTTTAGGCACTTTTTAACAAAACTTTATTCCATGCGTTGTCCGCAACTCCTCCTACATTACTTGCATGATTCTCATGAATCTTTATGGATTGTAGAGTGAAAGGATTTTAATCAAGCTCCGGAAGGATGTCAAATTACTGGACCTAAACGGATTGACTTGAACTATTCAACATATACGTTAGTTTAGGGTTTTATTTTTGTTATGGAAACAAAGTCATAATTTTTTTCGAGTAGCCGTGCAAGGGGCCCAAAAGGATTAATGCCTGTAATACTCTTAGAAAATCTATTTAGTTAATGGTTTAAATCTTGTTATGGAATAATTGTAGATAATCTGTGGATGCTCAATAGCTTTTGAATTTTTATCAAAAAGGGGCCAAAAGGGTCGTACTTGACTTTAATTCAACATGTAGCTTTTAGCTTAGTGTCAAGATAATGTGTTGATGCGCATTAGCTTTTGAAATTTGGAATTTGGATTCTGGTCTGGAATATCAAAACATTGGTAAAAGAAAATGGAAGAAGCGCATTAGCTTTTGAAATTTGGAATTTGGATTCTGGTCTGGAATATCAAAACATTGGTAAAAGAAAATGGAAGAAAAGTCCAATTAAGCTGTATTGTTGGCTTCTGAAATTATTATATAACTTCTTTTCACATTTTGTGGTGTGATGAAACAGATATTTATACATGTGTTATCATTGATTTTGAATTAGGTAGATTTTCGGGAGGCTCTAATACCTGTATGTTGAAAAATAGTAAAAAAGCATATATTTATAGCTTCAACAAAAAACAGAAACAAGATAGAACAATTGGAATTAAAAACACTGCAGGTATGCTGATGAAATAAACAAGCAAAGGGAAGAACTTGTTTGCCAACCACAATTCCCATATTGGTACTACACAAGATGATCTGTAAGTAAAGTTTTTTATCCTACATTGAACTTTCGATCTCGTCCCTAAGTTGGTCCCAATTTTTGAGCAAATTCAAATCGCGTTAAGTTGGTCCTTTTTTTTAACGCAGTGTGATTGTTTTTTTCAAATCGCGTTAAGTTGATACTAAATGTTGGCCTACTTCGAAAACATTTTTTCCAATCGCAATAAGTTGGTCCAAAATTTTGACACATTTTGAAAACATTTTTCAAATCGCCTTAAATTCGTCCTAATTTTTGACAAACTAAATTTTTCAATCGCGTAACGTTGGTCCTTATTTTTGACGCACTTCGAAAAAAAATTTCCAAACCTGTTAAGTTGGTCTCGACTTTTGACGCACTACTTGATAACCTGAAATGCATTTTCACTGTATTTATGGCTTCGGGGCAAATATCAGAATTCCAAACCTTTAAGTACAGATAACTCTTAGTGTCCATGTCCCACCAATTTTCATGTTTCTATCTACAATATTGTAAGAAGAGTTCGATGCAATCACTTTTTCCTTTTTGGACCCCCTTAGGATCACAGGGGTCACATATCACATCGAAATTCCTATTGATAGAGATCGGATGATTCAAATGGCTACTACCACAAAAGATTTTGTTAATTACTGGATAGGTCGAAATACATCGTGTCAAGGCGAATTCCAAAATTTCTAAAACTTCGGCACAATAGCAAAATTGGTCATATCTTAAATAATGTTTGAGAAACGCCTTAAGAAGTTTTCAGGAAATAAAAACTCCAAATTGATAATTTGGAAGACACAGGGCTCAATTTCACAAAAATAGTTTGTCCTTTACATAATTTATTTTTCCCTTTAATACTAGACTAGTTTTTCCCCTCCCAATCTGTTTCATTCTGTTTTTTTTTCAATTTAACACCAATTTTATCCCTCTCTTAGATTTTACTAAAACAATATTCTTCAGTTTACGACTATACTGTTAAAATTTTATACAATGTACAATGAAAAATGAAAGGGGAGTTTAACCCCAAAAATGTGAATTCCCAAATACCGTAATTCCAATCTTGTGGTTCGTTTTTGAAAATCATACATCTACAGGTGATATACAAGCATTCTATAAAGAATTTAAATCCCTATGCCAAAAGTGGTAAATTTGATGTCACAAGAAAATGCGACGGACCACCTCAACGCGGATTGAAGTAGTTTTTTAAATTGCGTTAAAATTGAGACCACTTTCACACAGTTTGAAAATATTTTTCAAAATGCATTAACAGTATGCATAATATTTTTCATTTTGTGTAATGCAATTTTGAAAGAGATTAAACGCCGAATTGCGGCCAAAACAAGACATAATCAGCTCTTATTCTGTGAAAAATGAATCCAAGCATAAATTAGACTCACGAATCTTTACCCCAAAATTTAAAGAAACACAATAGCTTCCCTTTGACGAATTTTTTTCTTTAGAATTGGCGACTTATAACATTAGTTAATAAATGATTTAAATATATTGTACCGATACTTGTTTACGGATTGGTATATGTAGCGATTCCAATTGATGCAAATATATATGTTTTTGGATTGTTGTATATTGTATAAGGGTGTGCAATTAAACTGCCAGAATTTGATTTTGCTCCAAGGGCCCCAAATAGTGGGCTCAAAAGTATAAGTGCCTCTGAATATCCGTTTAACTTGAAATTTTTCAACAATTGTGTTTAGTTTAGGGTTTAAGTGTTTAACAGTATCACAGTCAGATTTTGATTTTTTTCGGTATACGCCATCTATTATATCTTTTATTGGGAGTAGCATTTGCTATCAGTATTGCATCTAAAGAAAGACAATGTTTCAAAAACTGGTCAATAAGTACTGGCATCATATTTATGTTTATCACTTGTCCTTAGTAGCATCTTGTTGTTCAAATAAAGGATAATTATTCAAAATGTCTTCCCATGTCCTCCTGCCATTGGCCAGAACTTGAACAATTTTAGGAAACTCTTCCATATTTGCTCTAACTTCGTTCTCGTTTTCTGAGTGTAGCTGTATGTTGAACCTTCAGACTGTCAAAATCTACTGTTATACCATAGGGTACAGCAATCTGATCTGTCCTGGCATAACGTCGGCCAATAGAAACACTGCAGTTATCAACATTATGTGATATGTCATGTAATGTCAAAGACTTGGACAATTCCTTTACTAAAGGTTGAAATTCTTGGTTACCACTCAGAGCCAAGACAGCATTTATAGGCAGATATCTGGGCTGGCAGTGACAGATATGTTCTTTGTTCATCATATTCTCCCATTTAAAAATTGTGTTCAGATATCGCATACATAACTCTACCGACGCCAAAGGAAGGTTCATTTACGGACGGAACTATCTCCTCCACATGCATTTTTTGCTGGAATCGTTTGAAAGTCAACATACCGTAAATCAGGATATTTTGGTGTAGTGATATTTTGGCGGTTTTTGCTAAAAACATGGTCGTTAAATTTTTGTGTGTTACAATTTGGTACTTTGCGACAGTACTGTGATTAATTTTGGCACTCTCGGGAAAAATTTAAACAATAAATAAAAATTGAAATTGAATGAAATTATGGTAAGATTTTCTGATCTGCATGATTAAATGCTAATAATGTTGTCACTACAAGCTGTCATGATTGACAACTGATAAAATCAAATCATTCCTCTGTTTTGATTTTACAAATATGATTACAGTAATTTATTACAATTAATCAAAATATTGCAACTATAATCATAGTTAATGATTTTTACATATAACTACATGAACTAGAATATGAAATATTTTGGAAGTTTATTTTTTGTTGGATTATTTTTATTTCGGTTTGTTTAATTTTGACGGATTGGAAACAAACGCCAAATGAACCAAAATATAACCACAGACACAATATCCCAATTTACGGTATCTGATGTCAGTTTGAATAGCTGTTAACAGTTACATTTACTTCACCATTGTCTATCAAATTTGTTTCTATTTGTTCTATTTCACTGACTTCTAATTTACTTAGGTAATCTGAGACTGTTTTTGCGTTTGATTTGAACTTTTCAAAGATGGTTTTGGATGGCTGTTTTAATTATACCCCCTGCAAACGAAGTTTGGGTGGTATATAGGTTTCAGTCCGTCCGTCTGTCTGTCTGTCTGTCCGTCCTAAATAAAGTTGTCCGCAACTCCCCCTGTATTACTTGCATGATTCTCATGAAACTTTATGGAGTGTTAGATCACTCTATGAAGATGTGCATATTGTCAGGAATTTCTGTTTGGACACGAAATATAAAAGATATGGCTGTTTGACTTTAGGCACTTTTTAACAAAACTTTATTCCATGCGTTGTCCGCAACTCCTCCTACATTACTTGCATGATTCTCATGAATCTTTATGGATTGTAGAGTGAAAGGGTTTTAATCAAGCTCCGGAAGGATGTCAAATTACTGGACCTAAACGGATTGACTTGAACTATTCAACATATACGTTAGTTTAGGGTTTTATTTTTGTTATGGAAACAAAGTCATAATTTTTTTCGAGTAGCCGTGCAAGGGGCCCAAAAGGATTAATGCCTGTAATACTCTTAGAAAATCTATTTAGTTAATGGTTTAAATCTTGTTATGGAATAATTGTAGATAATCTGTGGATGCTCAATAGCTTTTGAATTTTTATCAAAAAGGGGCCAAAAGGGTCGTACTTGACTTTAATTCAACATGTAGCTTTTAGCTTAGTGTCAAGATAATGTGTTGATGCGCATTAGCTTTTGAAATTTGGAATTTGGATTCTGGTCTGGAATATCAAAACATTGGTAAAAGAAAATGGAAGAAAAGTCCAATTAAGCTGTATTGTTGGCTTCTGAAATTATTATATAACTTCTTTTCACATTTTGTGGTGTGATGAAACAGATATTTATACATGTGTTATCATTGATTTTGAATTAGGTAGATTTTCGGGAGGCTCTAATACCTGTATGTTGAAAAATAGTAAAAAAGCATATATTTATAGCTTCAACAAAAAACAGAAACAAGATAGAACAATTGGAATTAAAAACACTGCAGGTATGCTGATGAAATAAACAAGCAAAGGGAAGAACTTGTTTGCCAACCACAATTCCCATATTGGTACTACACAAGATGATCTGTAAGTAAAGTTTTTTATCCTACATTGAACTTTCGATCTCGTCCCTAAGTTGGTCCCAATTTTTGAGCAAATTCAAATCGCGTTAAGTTGGTCCTTTTTTTTAACGCAGTGTGATTGTTTTTTTCAAATCGCGTTAAGTTGATACTAAATGTTGGCCTACTTCGAAAACATTTTTTCCAATCGCAATAAGTTGGTCCAAAATTTTGACACATTTTGAAAACATTTTTCAAATCGCCTTAAATTCGTCCTAATTTTGGACAAACTAAATTTTTCAATCGCGTAACGTTGGTCCTTATTTTTGACGCACTTCGAAAAAAAATTTCCAAACCTGTTAAGTTGGTCTCGACTTTTGACGCACTACTTGATAACCTGAAATGCATTTTCACTGTATTTATGGCTTCGGGGCAAATATCAGAATTCCAAACCTTTAAGTACAGATAACTCTTAGTGTCCATGTCCCACCAATTTTCATGTTTCTATCTACAATATTGTAAGAAGAGTTCGATGCAATCACTTTTTCCTTTTTGGACCCCCTTAGGATCACAGGGGTCACATATCACATCGAAATTCCTATTGATAGAGATCGGATGATTCAAATGGCTACTACCACAAAAGATTTTGTTAATTACTGGATAGGTCGAAATACATCGTGTCAAGGCGAATTCCAAAATTTCTAAAACTTCGGCACAATAGCAAAATTGGTCATATCTTAAATAATGTTTGAGAAACGCCTTAAGAAGTTTTCAGGAAATAAAAACTCCAAATTGATAATTTGGAAGACACAGGGCTCAATTTCACAAAAATAGTTTGTCCTTTACATAATTTATTTTTCCCTTTAATACTAGACTAGTTTTTCCCCTCCCAATCTGTTTCATTCTGTTTTTTTTTCAATTTAACACCAATTTTATCCCTCTCTTAGATTTTACTAAAACAATATTCTTCAGTTTACGACTATACTGTTAAAATTTTATACAATGTACAATGAAAAATGAAAGGGGAGTTTAACCCCAAAAATGTGAATTCCCAAATACCGTAATTCCAATCTTGTGGTTCGTTTTTGAAAATCATACATCTACAGGTGATATACAAGCATTCTATAAAGAATTTAAATCCCTATGCCAAAAGTGGTAAATTTGATGTCACAAGAAAATGCGACGGATGCACGCACGTACATGTACGTTGATAACGATAATATCCTGTCTGAGAGTGCTTGAATAAATATTTCACCGAAAACTCTACAAAATGGTAGAAAAACAAGATTTATCTTACAAAAATTCAGACCCTCAGGTTGTTAGTAGTTATTACTTGTACAGTGGAGTTTCTATTTAATCTGTAGTATATATTTATTTACCTAATTAAAGAATTGTTCTGGTGTTGATTATTGCTACTTATATACAGTATATATAGTTTTCCTGTGAAAGATTGAAGGAACATTGTTAATAAGTGATTCCTATTGGACGATTGACTTTGCAAATGATAAAAATGTGGAATAATTATTGCTAATTAGTGTGATTCATATTAGATGAAAGACTTTGCAAATTCATATTGGGATGATTGAAAAACAATATCAGTAAACATGAAAGTGTTTTTAAAAACAAAAGTTTTGCATTCATTTACCTAGAACTTTGAACATTTAATTGTAATTATGTAACATTGGTATAGTATTATTATTGAATGGTAGACTTTTCACATTGTGAACATCCGAAACCATTGAGTTATACTTAAACAATCAGTTTCTCTTCCGAAAAGAAATTGTAGCTAGATATATGGGTTTAACGTAAAAAGACAAAGCTTTGAAAAATATTATAAGATGGGTTGGTAAGAGAATGAATTAGTTATAAGTACGAACTGGTAAAAATGAGGTAAGAGTTTGTCGAGTTTGCTGAAGATAAGGAGGTCACAAATTTTAGCTTTCTAAAAAGCTGTGGACTGCTTCGCTGTATCTTAAGTTATGGTAATATGTGAGCGTGTGGTTGTTGATTTAGTTTTGGAATTATGCATGCAAACCCAGTATATCTTAAAGCGTTCTGTTGACCAGTAAAATTTTCCGCGCGAAAACAACAAATAGACACGACTCTGGAGGTGTGCCTAGATTGGCAGAAGTTATAAAGTAGAGATCATGCATTTTTTGTTGTAAACATAGAATTATAGTGTATACGATCGTGTGTATTGCCGATTAACAAAGCAAATATACACGTATTATTTCATATCAGAGAACATTTAGTTGTTTTTATTGGTTAAAACATGGTCATGTGGTATTTATTAATCTGCGTTAAAAAACCAAGCAGGCATTATCATGATAATGCCAGCGGGCATTACCACACGGTAATGCCTGCTTGCAATTTAGAGTTACGTAACCTTTTTAAAACGTAAACGTGATGCAGCAGTTGTTAATTAAATTCTAGACAATTCTAGATGAAATTTTGATTTCAATGAAATAAAAACAATACTTGATCAAATAGTATTGTTGTAATATTATATAAAAGGTCTTACAAAGTCTAGCATTTAACACAGAAATGATAGCAAAAAAAAAAAAATATTCTCTCTTCACTCTTAAATATACATTTTAATAAAAGGGAAATGTAGGGATGGATGTTAATCGCATGTCTTTTTAGTGTCGTATATATGATACTAAGTTCGCTCTGCATGTGACTTCTGTTTGAAGAACAAACCTTCAATTTGATACACATGAAAATCTGTAAAACTGAGTATAATAACTTGTGAAATTCCAACATTATTATGAAAAATGCAGTTATATAGTGTTACTAACTTGCTGATTCTGTATTGGCCCCTGTATTGATTCAAGGTTAGCTGTATTTGTCCCGAGGTCCAATTCAGGTCCATTACAAAATCAGCAAATTTGTAGGACATTTATGGCAAAGTCCATATGACAATTAAAGCCAGTCTATACACGCAGCTGGTCCGTATGACAAAACAGTCTGGTCCGTATAGAATTCCATATTCCCCTGTTTGGAAGCTGTATTGCCCTAGTGGATGCATAACGGGGCAATTATCAATATTTAGAAAGGCCAGGGCAACGTAAAAATGTCGATCGTGCCACATTTGCCATAGCAAGGCTATTTTTATCATATTATTTATTATTTCATATCAGAGAAAATTTAGTTGTTTTTATTGGTTAAAACATGGTCATGTGGTATTTATTAATCTGCGTTAAAAAGCCAAGCAGGCATTATCATGATAATGCCCGCGGGCATTACCACACGGTAATGCCTGCTTGCAATTTAGAGTTACGTAACCTTTTTAAAACGTAAACGTGATGCAGCAGTTGTTAATTAAATTCTAGACAATTCTAGAAGAAATTTGGGTTTCAATGAAATAAAAACAATACTTGCTCAAATAGTATTGTTGTAATATTATATAAAAGGGTGCTTTTTTATGTACCTAGTACGTATGCATATTTCGAATAATAAATTATTGTCCGTAATGCTTGAAGTAGAAAAAAGAATATATATGAGGAACTTCCATGAATGTACAATATACCAGCATAGCACCAAAAGTAATGACAGAAACTTAAACACACACCCAGAGGTCATCATGAGGTATTCAACATACATGTACATGTAAGGAACCCACACCCAGCAGATTTATATTCTTTAATGAAATAAACACAATAGTTGCTTATATAGAGGGCATTATCATGATAAATTGACTGCCCTCGGGACAGATATTGCCTTCAACATTGATAATGCCCTTGCCTACGACTCGGGCATTATCAATGTTTCAGGCAATATCAGTCCCTTGGGCGATCACTATATCATGATAATGATAATACAATAAAGTCTGTAATTCTTTATCTAATTTAAACCAATGACGGTTGCTGTATCGCAGCCGCATCATAAAGTAATCAATCTGCGATCAGTAATTATTTCAAGATGGCGTGTATGTCTACTGAAACTAATAGCTCCGCACCGTGATGCGAAGCAATGAAAAGATGTACGGGGAGATAAATGTATTAGTTGTTCCGATTCGTCATCCTTGGTTGGTAGGTCGTCCTAGATAGAACCGGAAGTATTTTTTACTGTATTATTGATGCGCGATGCGAAATATTTACAAATTTCGACTTAAGTTGTTGTACGCTAAGCATGATGTTTTGTATCAAAACAGTAAAAAAATGATTTTATTTTTGTGTGTGTGACTTTGAAAACAATAAAATTTAAATGATTATTCCTTGCGATTCAGACTTAGCATCGTAATAGAGTACTCAGACCCCCCTCCCCTCCCTGAGTAATTAGGGCTGGAGAAAGCAGATAAGCTCATAAAACCACAAATTCTCCAAAATAATCACGAAAAAGTGTTCGAATAATTATTTCAAAGTGAGTCAAGATTATTCTGTTTGACGCACTTTGAAATAAAAAATTCTTTTTTCAAATTGCTTTGAGTTGGTCCGAATTGTTGACGCACTATGAACATTTTTTTTCAAATCGCGTTAAGCTTGACCAAAATTTAACGCAAATTGAAAATTTGTAATTTGTAATTTAATTAATTACATTTCAATATCCTTGTAATGGTAATGGTAATTTAATTAAAGGTTTTGGGCAAGTTATTGTACTTTAATTAATTAATTTCTTTCTAATGTAATTGACCCCATCCCTGTTCCAAAACATACGAAATTGTATTTCAACACAGAAAACTTAATACGTACTAAATCAGAGTTATTTCCCTTAAATTTTGTTCTCGTTTTTCATAATTATAGTTCCCTTCTTTAATCCGTATATCGCATTTCCTCCTCACGCTCTGGTACTTTTCTCTGTGATCAAAGTAACATTAATAATAAGAAAAAGAAAAAAAAGGTAAGAATTGCCAATGAAATTTGTTTTACTTTTAGGAGTGTCATATGACCTGGAAAAAAATATTTAAGACAGGAGAAAAAATTATGAACATCAATTTTTGAGAACATATATAGCGACGAATGAGGCTTGTGCCGACAGAATAGAAAAAAAGAACTGTGAAAATCGCAACTTGACTATTTTCGGGTGTGGCCTAGCTGACTTTACAGGAATTGACCCACCTGGGATTAGGTAAAGCGAAGAAGATATTGGGAATATCTATCGATTTTACCCTCATCCTTCATTGTGATGTACAAAATGAATTGTGGAGAAGTTCCTTAAGAAGGTTATCCATAACTATAAAAATCGCAACTTGACCATGTTTTTAACACTAACTTTATGATGTTAACTTAAAGCGATACATTTTATTCTATTCTAAATCCTCTAGCTACATGTACGAAGAGCATGTTTATATCCTGCCATCCCCCAGGCCAAGATCTTAATAGAGGCAAATATGAAGTAAATTTTATAGTCTCATATTTTACCAACAGGTTCTTCCTGTCTAATGGTAGTAAACCTTTTTTAAAATACTAACGTATTATTAAAGAGTCATAGCAAAAAGAACAAGTATAATTGTGTTGGGAGGCCAATACTTAGTACCCATGCTACTGAACAATCAATTCGTCAAGGAACATCCCCCAAAAGAAAAAAAAAATAACCCCCCCCCAAAAAAAAAAAAATAATAATTAAATAAAAAAAACATTATATCTATGAAAGCATCTTACCATAAGGAGTAAGAATATATATGATTATACGATGGGGATCTGTACGTTTTCCCATTTAAAAAGATCTATTTTGAAGCGATGGGGCGTACACCTAGGAACCCCAATCTACAATGTACACCAATGAATGCATCCTCCCATAAGGAGCAATAATATTTATGGTTATAGGGTGGGGATCTCAAAGGTTTAAACGTTACTGTTTTATGGGACAGGGTATACCCCCACCCCAATACTCTTCAAAGAATGCATCTTCCCATAAGGGGTAAGAATTTATACGGTTAAAGGGTGAGGATCTCAAAGATTAAAAATTCCTATTTTGAGGGGGAGGGGCATACCCTCAAGGTTCCCCTAATCCAATAATATTGGGCCTTGGTCGAGGCAACACTACTGCTTCAGACATAATACAGGATTAACATGAAAAAATAATTTAATAATGAATAATAGAATATAAGCCTAAATATGATAAAACCAATACAATACAAAACGTTAAAGTATGCCAATATGACACATATCCATCCAATAAACCGTATTGACTAGTCAATATGACATATTGGACTGGTTAGTCAATAAAGGTATAAATGCCCAAAGTTTCCCATATTAGCTTAGTTATTGTCCTTGGCTAGCATAATGGACTTCGGCTTCGCCTCGGACCAAAATCTAAGTCAATATGGAAAACCTTACGCATTAATATTATATTATTTAAAAACATTAATCTTTCGCCTGTGTATTGATCTTGTAGATATCTTAATCTACGTGTTTCTTTTTGAACAAAAAAGATCAGATAAGTCTATTATGTTCGTAGGTTTTTTTATCCATTTTCATATAATGTTATGATAAAAATGTAAATTCAACACGTTTTTTTATTTTTTCTAAAGACATGTTGAAGAAAAAAATATGTTTAGACAATAATTACATTATATTTTATCGTTTATAAGACAGTTTTTGACATTATACAATCAGAACCTAGAACAAAAGTAATCGAGTAGGCCTTTTGGACAAAACCCAGCTACTTTATATAGGTATTACATGGCCTTCCAACATTGTTAAATTATCACCGCTCTCCGGGTTAACGATTTAAACAGCATATGTTATAGACAAAGCAGCCGTTATTGTTTTCCCACTACCACACCTACATGCTTGCCAGTAGCTCATCCCTGTCTTTAACTTTACCTTAGCCGGATTTTTCAACCTCACCTGACAGAAAACCTATACAACAATGATATTTTAAATAGAATGAAATAAAACTAAAAACTATGTACTGCCTCAATGTAGAACTGTATCATATTATATATTATATACTCCGAAATATTATAATTTTGGGGTAAGAAAACTAAATATTTTACATTGTCAGTTACGTAATGGAGCAAGCAATTTGAATTCCCATTTGTTTCATGATTTTTTTGTCTAATGACCCTTCATGTTTTTAGTAGATGTTATGCTAAATGTGAGGACCATCAGCACTTTTTGTTTGATTGTCCTGATTATGATGCTATTAGAGATATATTATTAACCAAAGCCAATATTGATCCTATTATTACATGTACTATCTCTCTTGATTTATTACTGTTTGGTGATACTACATTGAGATTTGAACAAAACACATTAATGTATTCAAGGCAGTTCAGGATTACATTTCAAAATCTGGTGGATTTTCCTGATGTTGATTAAACTTAGCCACCCATCATTTCTAACTCTATTCCAATTGCCGAAGGCCCTCCTGTGCAATATATTCATAAATTTAGTTAATTATTCCTCTGCTAATTCAGAAATATCATTTGAAATAGACAATTTTCTTCTTATTTCCATCCTTATTTGTTATAGTATTCTCATGTATTATAGTTATATACCCTCTTTTTATGTTATTTTTGATAAAATATGGATGATATTTAAAGATTAATTACCCACTTTTCATTATATGGTATAGGTACCAAATATTCTTTAAGTAAAGCCTATTTTAAATAGCGTCAAGTATATTCTGTACAAAAACCCAATGCAGTTCACCTTAAGCTATTATTATTATTATTACCTATTTATTATTCATTTTTTAGGTGAATTAATTTTCCAGTAGAGAATGTTTATTCTCGTATAAATATTGTTTAAATATCTGTATACCCTGCGTTGTATTTTGTGTTTGTTCATAGTAGTACATTGTTGGGAGAGGGCTTATATAGCCTCAGCCTGCTGCCCAATCCTATTCAGTTTCTTGAATAAAATAAACTTAAACAAAACCACACATAGCCATACGTTCCCCGCCGCAGCAGAATCAGTTTGCAGTCATAGGAAATGAACTTGAATAAGGAATATGAGGAAAATTCTAAAGCGTCCACAAGGTCGTCTATTGTTGGGAAATGTTGAAAATTGTCTAAGTCCCATAACTACTATCAAATTTCAGTACTCAAAATGGCGGTATAGTATGCACACGTACACTTCATAACAATAAATCTTACTAAATATAGAAGCAATCTACCAAGCGGTTGGAGAGGAAATGCGTCAACAAGATGTTGCGGACTGACGGACGAATACCATTACCATGTCCCCCCGTCGCTTCGCGGCGGAGGACAATAAATGTGAGGTCCAATTTCATCGGAATGCAACATACATGCTAGGACTTTACAAAAAGCAATGACATTTTTTGCTTTACTCATAAGGTGTGTTTTATTTTCTCAAACATTAACCGGTGTATTTTATTTTCTTCCAACATCGTTTTTTTTTTTTTTTTTTTTTTTTATTCTTAAAAACCAATATACTCTTAAGCTTAAACCTTAGCGAAATTCCAGAGATTAAAAATATGAAGGTAAACAAGATTAATGGCGGCCGCGGAACGAGTGCTATCAATACTCAAGTTTTTAAAGCGTGCTATGGCTCCCGGCTAAAGGTTTTTCTTAAACCAAATTAACCAATCGGTTTTTAAAAAAAAAAAAAAAAACGCTAAAACAAACCATAGCAACACTATCTAATGCAAGTCGGAAGGTACTAAAAAACTGGTTGTTGAATATTTATCATTTATCTAGTATTAAGATTTAGATATGAAATACTGTAACAGTGTTTACAAGCGATATTTCCGCATGGTTCTGCACCTACATTTAGCGTTTAACTGAAGTTGGTACTCATTATTACTGATGCTTAACACACATAAAATTACAAATATATATCCGTGTCCAAGAAATTAACAGACAGAAACACTAATTATTAAATAATATTTTTAAAACAGCCCTAATATGCTAAAATCGGCATGACCAATATGGATTTGAAAAGATCTACTCATATTAACCATACGTTCAAAGTGGCTGTTCGGCTGGTAAATAACTTTCCCGTATTACCCCGTTAAAAAAACAGGGCTATATGGAAAGTTGTATTGCCCCGTTACGCATCCACTTCCGGTTGTCCCAGTTAATATGTGTTTCCGTATTGCCCCGTTAAAAAGCAGGGCTAACACAGAATTCCATACGGACCAGCTGTATCTACTTCCTTTCATACAGACTGTCCATACAAACCAGCTGTATCTACTTCCTGTCATACAGACTGTCTATACAAACCAGCTGTATCTACTTCCTGTCATACAGACTGGCCATACGGACCAGCTGTATCTACTTCCTGTCATACAGACTGGCCATACGGACCAGCTGTATCTACTTCCTTTCATACAGACTGGCCATACGGACCAGCTGTATCTACTTCCTGTCATACAGACTGGCCATACGAACCAGCTGTATCTACATCCTGTCATACAGACTGGCCCTACGGACCAGCTGTATCTACTTCCTGTCATACTGACTGGCCCTACGGACCAGCTGTATCTACTTCCTGTCATACAGACTGGCCATACGGACCAGCTGTATCTACTTCCTGTCATACAGACTGGCCATACGGACCAGCTGTATCTACTTCCTGTCATACGGACTGGCCATACGGACCAGCTGTATCTACTTCCTGTCATACAGACTGGCCATACGGACCAGCTGTATCTACTTCCTGTCATACAGACTGGCCATACGGACCAGCTGTATCTACTTCCTGTCATACGGACCAGCTGTATCTACTTCCTGTCATACGGACTGGCCATACTGGTCAGCTGTACGGACTGTTTGGATTATTTAATAAAAGTGTTACGAACTTGCTGATTCTGTATTGGCCCTGTATGATCTCGGTCAGCTGTAATGTAATGCGGAATAAACAATACTGTACCTTAATGAATTAACTGTATTTTAAGACAACAATATAATATCAATAAAAACACCTGCGGTCAATAGTGGTACTGCAGAACCAACACCTGGTACGGTTGTGGCAACCTTAGCAGCATGTGATATTTTTTCATAGCAACGAAAATATCACATTCCGCCCAAGCTGACAAACATCAGACGACAAGTTGGTTGTCTTTATAATTTTGAAGAATTATAACCTGTTTCCATTATTCTGATGGTATGACTTTTGCAGGAGTGTCTGACGAGACAAACAAGAAGTGAAATACTAATCGGTAAAACTTGGCTGGAAAGGGTGATGTTTTTCGAGTTTGGTAATGTTTGATCGCGGAATGTGATATTTTCGTTGCTATGCAAAATTATCACATGTAGCTAGGTGTAGGCGAAATTTGCCAGAAGTATGATAATGAGAATTATTGCCCTTGGAAATAGAATTATTGGCAGAATAATACAGTGTAGTTTTCCGGACTTTTTTGCAAACCATTCTACCAAATAAACTTATTTTTGGTACATTTATGAAAGCTTATAATGATGAGGTACAGATCTGGTTTGATTTTGATCGGATCGTTCTGAGGGTTATTGCTGTTGGATATAGGAATTATTGTAAAAATATTAGTTTTCTGGCCTTTTTTCTGCAAACACTTTACCAAGTGATCTGATTTTTGGTATGTGAGCTTATATTGATGAGCTACAGATCAAGTTTGAGTTTCGGGCTGATCGTGTAATTTTTGTGTACCCCTTGCAAACATAGTTCTAGGATTTTTATGAACCACTCTGTCCATACGTGTTCATCCGATTCACATATTAGTTAAAGCGTATTTGGTGTTTTCTCAAACCGGTAGGGGACATTGTATTACATAGTAATACCCTCAGGGTGCTTGTTCTTATTCATCTGATTTGTACACTTCTCCCAAAAGTGTTCTAAAACTTCATAGTCCAAATACTTATGCCGCTTGGAAGACTATTTGTTATTGTTATGCTTGACGCGTTCCTACAATGAGGGATCCATAAAAATAAACATTGAAAAATACCCTCAGCAGACATCATTGTAGGATGATTTGAAATATAAATGACTGGCTCCAAAATATGATCAAAAGAAATTAGTATCCAAAAATTTATTACGTTATGAAAAAGATGGAAATGAATATTCCTTGATTACGTCCTTTTATGAATGGAAAAATTTAGCTTTTGGATCGTTTCCATGCTGTATCTAAAATTTCCTTGGGCAAATGCTCTAAGTTTATTGCTATCTTACACAACAATGCACAGGTCAGTTTCGAATTTAAAGGCTACCGATGGGTCTTCAGCGCAGCGTGAAAATAGGGTATGCGTCAGTGAGACATCATCCCGAATGATTGAATTTTGCGAAATATTCATAACATTCATCCATAACAAGTGGCAACTGATAGCATCCCCCCCCCCCTTTTTTTAAAAACATTACTGTTAATAAATATCTACCATAACCAGATTGACGCCTTTTACTGAAGTCCTTCTAAAATAAGTATAAGAAATTGGATAGTATTTTGCACATTTATAATAAAGGCGTAAATTTTGGTGAATATAATAATATTTCTTAAAAGTAATATTTAAAACATCATAAACAAATTCTAAGTAAACGAGTCCTTATGATAGACAGGAAAGAAATTACATTGGTTAGCATTCTTTCTGCTTAAATGACTGGGTGAAAGTAAGTAGAGAGTTTGCCTTGTCAAAAATGTTATAAATACACAGATCAAGTTAATTTTTGATGGTGTGCCTTTAATAGCTCCAGGGTTATGCCCCTTTATAAATCATACAATTTAGCATTTTGTCGTTTCGGTGCTCTGATTATGCCTGGGCCAGATTTTGAAATCCCAATACATAAAATAACTAGACGCTCAGAGGGCCGAGCCTGTATCGCCCGCCTGGCATGAAAGGCCTTTTTATTTATGCACTTCAGAGAAGTACTCCCTTTCATTATGAAGTATGGTAAGCCTTGTAGGGATCTTTTTTTGCCAACTGAGAGGAAATGAGGAATCTTCAAAGGACCTTCCACAGCGGCTTTTTCATTTGGCCCAGCAATTTCAGAGGAACAGAATTTGTTGTAAATCTGCCTATCAGAAAAAGAATTGTCTGTAGCAGCCATGTTTGCTATTCAATTGGAACAAAATCAGGAATAAAGGTCTTCCATAGACACTTTCTGTGAAGTTTGGCTTTATTTGGTCGAGCAGTTCCAGAGAAAAATGTTTTTTAAATCAACCAATCAGAAACAAGAATTGCTGATGGGGGCCATGTTTGTTGCCTACTCTGGACAAACTTTGTAAAAACATCTCACAAATGCTTCCTGTCAAGTGTTCCATTTGGCCAAGATATCTTTATATCTGCCAATCAGAAACAAGAATTGCCCATGCTTGTCGTTCATTTATGAAAAAAAAAATTTCATAAAAGACTGCACAGATATAGATGCTTCCTGTCAACTTTCGTCCCATTTTACAAGAGATTTCAGAGAAGATTTTTATATCAGCCAATCAAAAACAATAATTGCGCATGGTGGTCATGTTTTTATTCCGATCGGGACGAAATGAGGAAACTTATAAAGGATCTCCCATATGTGCTTCCTGTCAAGTTTTTGTTCCATTTTGCCAAGAAGTTTCAGAATGAAATTTTTGAAAACTCAGCCAATCAGAACAAACAATTGCCCATGAAGGCCATGTTTGTTGTTCGAACGGGAGGAACTGAGCAAAATTTATAAAGGACCTTACATAGATGCTTCCTGCCAAGTTTAATTCCATTCGAAAATTAAAAAAAAAATAATGAAAAGAAAATGTACGCAATATTTTTCAGTTTAATATAATGAAGTGCCTTCAGGAGTACATCCCGGCCGATTCTTAAACCATAGATTTACTAAACAATGTACGTCCCATCGCCCTTTTATTGAATATTAGATAGGTTTATCAATTTCATACAGTCGCACTGTTAAATTTGGTATTCTCATTTGAATAATAGTTACTGCTAGAAATATCCTGCCTCCCAAAGTTTGAAAAATCCAAATGTATGATATAAGGCTCAACTAATTTTATGTAATTTAATAAATGTGAACCACTTCTTTCCATACTTGGCAAATGCAGAAAATCTAAGGGTTGTTGATGTAAGATATTCCGATTGGATCGATCATAAAAATAAAAACTAAGTGGCCGTCATCGTATTCGACCTCTGAAACAGAAAACCCAAGGTATTTTCTGCCACGTTGTTTACAACATGCATTGATTTTCTGCTTACAGTCATTTTCACCTCAGAGCTGTATTAAATCTTATCTTGTATGAAGTGGAGTCCCGGGATGTAATTCCTGAAGGGGAGGTACATTCAAGATTTTCCTTGTTTGAATTGATCCATTTCTTTTTAGAAAAAAAAAATTACGGATAGACGAACCTATGCCAAATTACAATCCTAGGTCACATGGAAATCTACAATCAATAAAACAATTTATAAAGTTTTCGAATTTATTAAAAAATTATTGCCAATTCTACTCGGTTCCTTCACCTCTTCTATCTTAGCTATGCCTGAAAGAAAAAAGTATTTTATATATTTAATATTTTATGCCAAAACATTTAGCTCTGATTGTCTAATAGGATAATAATAATCAGCTTAATCATGTTAATGTAAACTGATCACATAGCCGAGAGTAATATTCTCGCACACGTACATTTTGGGCGGACCAGACCTTAGAAACCAGGTTAAAGATTGCGAGATGCCTCCGCCCAAGAGTATGATAAATCCCCCCTCCCCCCCCCCCCAAGTCATATGATGAAAATAGTCGAGTGATACAACTTTTTAACCTCTAAGACTACGTCTCTGTTGACAATAAACAGCTTTTCTACAAAACTGCAGAAGTAACAAAATATGTTTTTAACTTACAAACGAATCGTGCGATTATTTTGTGGTCAAGGAAATAACGGTTTAAAATGTAGTGCTTATCCACTGTTACACAACGCCTCTAGGTTAATTAATACTTGACATGCTTGAGGCTTTCAGGAGTCTGTATCGCTCATCTTAAATTTGAAAATAGAGTATTTTCCAATAGGTCCTATGTTAACTAAATAGGATATATATAGTGTAAACTCGCATTTTGGAATTTTTTATATGAATGAATCGGGATTTTTCTCAATATCGCAAAAATTAAAATTGCATTTTGGTCTAAAATGACAAAATCGCAATAATAAATGCACGCAATAATTTCTGAATTTACAGTACATAGAGAGACAGAATGAAAATGGGATAGTTCCCGTTTCTAATTTATTCAATGAAAAGCGTTTTTGCGCGTCATTTAGGTGAATCACTAAGAACCAGAACACTACACAAAACTATAGTCAAATGTGGGAACAAAGGTAACTACTGTTGTTAAAATCAGCTAATTGCGGGATGATTTTTCTCTCATGTTTTCCTTCAACTTGTTGCAGAATATAAAACTGACAACCTCTGATTTTGCTCAGTAGAGTCCATCCAATATCTAAGAGGATAAAACTTGAAAGCACAGGAATTATTCTTACAGGTCACCCTCCCAAAAAACGAATACCCATTTCACATTTCTTAGAATCATTCTCATCCAAGGCTGTGATAAGCGGAAACCTTAAAATCGTGAAGCGGATGACCCAGGAGACAGGCTTAGTATGGTATATTTTAGTTAAAAAAAATCTCCATTTCAGATTTAACTTATTTGTTTACAAGTCCATCGTCTTATTAATAATATCTCTGTAAATCTAACTCATCTGAGACTACAAATGACTGATGACAGAAAAGGACCCGTGTCAAAAACATCCTAAGCAACTGTTCATTCCTTGAAGAGTATAACTCACCTTTTCAGAGGAACAGGAACACTCGCATCTATGTCTGAACCACCCTGTGCATTTTCCTGTGTAACAATTTCTTCCAAGACTTTTACAGCATTGTTCACAGAAGAACTTCACCGGACATCCTCCCCATGAGCAGGTTTTTGACTCAGTCTCCTGAATACCTAAAATAAGATTTATTCATGGTCTTAGATATTAGAACACTTACCGTTACAGATGTTCCATCAACTGTCCCCCCTTTCATTCTTACCCCAGTTTTGTGTGCAGGGTTTGGCATTTCAAAGTAGAAGGGTGCAAATATTTTAAAAAGAAAAGTTATTGTGCCTGAGAGGGCATATAAACTGCTGTCGAAACTAAAATATGAATAATATGATTCAACTAATATTAATATTGAAAGTTAAGATGAACAAAGCAAAGCTGCATTTTTTCTGTTTTCGGGAGTATAACGACCGAATTGGTCCAATGGTTTGGATCTCGCACAATTTTAAATGAAAAAAAAGGGGGGGGGGGGGGGTCTTTTAAGGATCATTCAATCCAGGTTCGATCAATATTGCATCAGTAGTTACAGGAGATTTTAAAATGAAAATTTGCCAATTTGTCTATTAATTATAACGATTTCCAATATTAGTAATAGTGAGATACCCTTGGACTCATGTTTGATAATGGACCACCTAACTTGAGTCCAATTCCAGAAACATAGCAAAGTTTGCACGAGTAGTTTTAGACGGCCATATTGATCAGAGGTTCGAGCCTCTGGACAATTTTAAAAGGGGGCCACCAAAGGACTATTCTATTGAAATTTAAACTGACCTAAAAATGTAAAAGTTTACGGACGCCAGCCGACACGGGACGGCATGTGATGGTAATAGTCCTTTCGCCAAGTATGGATGAGGATGTGTTGAGAAAATAGAACAGAAAGCTGATCAGCAAAGTTCTGGTCCCATGCTGACATTTCGATAAAAATGATTCTTTTGAAAGTACGCGTTGTAAGTAAAATTACAAATGCTTAGCAATTTCGATTGATAAAATTACTTTTAAAATCACAGGAATTTTGAATTGAATGTCTAAGTTGAAATTGTGCAGGATTCGCCTCCTTTCATAAACAAGAGGCTCTCAAGAGCCTGAATCGCTCACCTGGTAAACAATGCACTATAAACTAAATTAATATATTAATGTTTGTTGTAAATTAAACTGAGTATTAAAAGGTCACGTAAAATGCTGAAAATACCTTTAAAAGCCTTTCAAGAACCTCTGGAAAGAAATGGGCATTAGTTCTCCCTACGCTTGATTAAGATACAGTCATAGTCAATCTGATGATTTACAATACAAAATACAAGGTTTAATTCATCTTCAAATATAAGTATAAATCTGTTGGTCTATATGTTGTCTTCGTTTTTAAAATGTTTGAAAGAAGTTATGTAAAAATTGTGGGTTAAGGCTTTTTATTGTACTTGAAAAGGAAATATTGCAGGAACAATCATGCTACGTTTCATCCAAATCCCCCTAGTAGTTTCAGAGGAGAAGATGTTCGAAAATTTGTTAACAACGATGATGACGGACACCAAGTGATGGCAATTAAAAGCTCACATATTATGAAGTTTAATCATTGTTATACAACATTCTCATCATCACCATTCACTAAGGATACCATGTTTACTTTAAAAACCAAATATTGTTGAAATCCGAGCAAGTGTAAAAAATGGCGGGAAAATGGCAGCCATTTTAAAAATGGCCGTCTAAAAACTTTCATCATCACCATTCAACTCGAGATACCATGTTTGCCTTGAAAGTAGCTTTCATCTTCATTTTATTTCTATAATTCAGGAAAAAATAGCAAAAAACAGCATTTTGACCCCTACGTTCTATTTTTAGTAAGGGCGGACATGTTTTTCGACCAATCAAAAATCCAAGCATTAACTTTTTGCATGATACCCTAAGGAACAATCTTACCAAGTTTCATTTGATTTTTAATAGTAATTTCAGAGAAGAAGATTTTTGAAATAATAACATAAAAAAAAGCCAAAAATGTCAAAAAGGGCAATAACTCTTAACATCAGTCGACAGATTTTCACGAAAATCAGCACACAGGTAGCTCTCACTATACTGAACACTTTCAACCTGCAGAATTTGCCGTAACCTAATGATTTTTGAGATATTTGCGAAAAACTGTTGTTTGTCCCTATGTTCTATTTTTAGTAACAGTGGCCATGTTTTTCGACGGATCAAAAATCGAAGCATAAACTTTGTGCAGGATACCCTAAGGAACAATCATGCTAAGTTTTATCCAAATCCATTTAGTAGTTTCAGAAGAGAAGATTTTTGAAATAATAACATAAAAAAAAGCCAAAAATGTCAAAAGGGCAATAACTCTAACATCAGTTGACAGATTTTCACGAAAATAAGCACACAGGTAGCTCTCATCGTGCTGAACACTTTCAACCTGCAGAATTTGCCATAACCTAATGTTTTTGAGATACTTGCGAAAAACTGTTGTTTGACCCCTATGTTCTATTTTTAGTAACAGTGGCCATGTTTTTCGACGGATCAAAAATCGAAGCATAAACTTTGTGCAGGATACCCTAAGGAACAATCATGCTAAGTTTTATCCAAATCCATTTAGTAGTTTCAGAAGAGAAGATTTTTGAAATAATAACATAAAAAAAAGCCAAAAATGTCAAAAGGGCAATAACTCTAACATCAGTTGACAGATTTTCACGAAAATAAGCACACAGGTAGCTCTCATCGTGCTGAACACTTTCAACCTGCAGAATTTGCCATAACCTAATGTTTTTGAGATACTTGCGAAAAACTGTTGTTTGACCCCTATGTTCTATTTTTAGTAACAGTGGCAATTTTTTTCGACGGATCAAAAATCGAAGCATACACTTTGTGCAGGATACCCTAAGGAACAATCATGCTAAGTTTTATCCAAATCCATTCAGTGGTTTCAGAGGAGAAGATGTTTGAAAAATTGTTAACGACGACAGACGACAGACGACGACGGACGCCAAGTGATGAGAAAAGCTCACATGGCCTTTTAGGCCAGGTGAGCTAAAAAAATCGTGGCTACTGAGGAGAATGACTCAAATTCTGAATAATTTTGAAGTGGGTATGCTCTTTGTTCTTGTTTAATATATGTTCTCCTATTCTTGACGTATTTAATCGGGGATAAAAATACATAATATTTTTACATGTAACTACTTCCCGGTGATTAAATGTATGCATGGGAATTCCCGCCGTTTTTTTTTACAGTTATTGTAACGATAAACTAGAAAAGTCCCGAAATGACGTCCATGTAAACAAGCTACATAGCAACGACATTTTCTTGGTTTTTGTCGAAAATCATAGGAGAAACATGATCTCCTTCAATTTGCTCGTGAGTTATGGAATTTCTCCACCCTCAATAGTTAAATGGAAGATTTTAACACGCTCGCTAAAGGCTCGTGTGTGTTGAAAATCGAAAATTTAACTATCTCGGGTGGAGAAATTCCCTAAGTCACTCGTACCTGAAGGAGAATCTATATTTCTCTAATTCTTTGACAAGCCTCGCAGTTTAAAAATGAAAATTAATTATCTGAGTTGACAAATAGAGAATAATACAAGGCAAAATACGGATCACATGCAGTATCAACCCGAGATTTCAATATCAGCCCGAGGGCCTCTCGAACCGTTTTCATTCACACTTTAAATAGCATTCACACTTATTCCCAGGAATATAGAAAATATACTACAAGCACACGTGTGTTGCATCCCTCTTTTTTCTCATCCTATCCCCCACATCCTTCACTGTCAAAATTTGTTTTCTGCTTTTCCATCATTTTATGAAAGAAATAAACGCCGGTAATATCACAATTATAGGAGCATATGGTTCGTTTAGGAAAAATCTGTTTTATTGGGGCAGCCATTATGCAATCCGAATTGAATTTACTTGTTACGAATATGGCCATATTGTGCTATAGACATATACTAAGACAAGAAAACGTTTCGTTCGCCGGAATCGGAAGTACAGCAAGGGAAATAACTTGCTTCAAATTTTAGAGTCAGAATCGTGATACCAGAAATGAGTTTCTGGAAAGGGCTATTGGTATTGCTGCGCTCGCATCATTGGCCACGCCAACAGCATATTAGCGTAGCTAATTTCACAATGAAGGTTAATCAATTAGAAAAAATGGGGTGGAGAGGAAAAAAGGGGGATGCAACCCATACACTGCGTCTGGCTGAAGAAAAGTGAGCAACTGTCATTGCAACGATTGGGAGGGGGGAAGGGATGACCCATAGTACGATATGTTTAAGAAGAACAAATAATGCAAAAAAGTCCAAACCTGAACTTTATTTCATATTATACTGTGTGTATGAAGAGAAATTAAAACAGACAGTAATAACTTATTTTGAAGTTAGAAAAATCTGAAAACGTCAGGTATCGACTTATGATTGCCGATACCTGAAATTGCGAATCAAAAGTTTTCTGATACAATATATGAATATTTATTCATGTTTCTTTTTCTGCGTGCATTAAAAGACGACATAAAAGACTTAAGACACTCATGCCCATTCTTCCTTAAAATTGCCACCTATTTTTGAAGGGAAAAAATTCGATTATCGTATGAGCAATTTCTATGGCAAACCGTTTTACTATTTATTCTAAGGCCAAAAAAAAAAAAAATATGTGAGTTTACGGTCACCCGACCGACCCTAACTTTTTTATCGGCAATTTTTATGAAATTCCGGAAATTCCCGCCTTTTCCGTCACCGGTACCGGTATTTATCGTATTAAACAACAATGGCGGCCTCTAGTGCCACCACCGCGCCGCTAGCATTTTGACGCTAACTTTTAAACAGTGTCCCCATTTAAAAGCAGACAAAAATTTCATAGCTCCGTTTAACAATTCCAAGAACTTTCATTGATATACATGTATTCAATAAATATCACGATAGTGACGATTGTCATTTGAAAAACAATGATTCATGTAAAGTAATGACTAATGTCTCCAAATAATTTTGAGGTTACTCCTACATTGTCAGTCGGAGAAGTAGTGACATTTTCCAGTGTAAGACAGTTTACTTTTACCTGTTTGAATGAGCCCTTAAAAAAAAAAAAAAAAAAAAAAAACCGACCTACCGTCCCTATTTTTTTTCAGCATGTGACAGTAAACTCACATGTTTTTTTTTGGCCTAACCAAGATATCTCATATAATATATAAGATATCTTATATAATCTAGTGTAGATGAGATATCTTATAAAGTTTATATCTTATAAAGTTTTTTATATAAGATATCTTATATACTTTAGAAGATATCTCATATATTTTATAAGATATCTTATAAAGAAAATTATATGAGATATCTTATAAAGTATATAAGATATCTTATAAACTTTATAAGATATCTTATAAACTATATGAGATATCTTATAAAGTTTATTAGATATCTTGAAATTAGATTAAATAGTAAAACAGCTTGCCATATATTTCGCAAAATACATATATTTTATAGATAGTAGAATGGTTTATGTTCTGGTTCTGGTTCTGAGTGTCCTTGGCAATATTCCAAAAATGATACCAAATGCTAAGGTAATTGGCCGAAATCGCCTCCATTTTGATATGTTACGGGGTAAGAATTGTTAAAATGCATTGCATAAAATCGTTTACGATAAAAATAGGTTAATACATCGTATTTATGATGTAAACATTAATGATTACAAGCGAAGTGACAAGTGAAACAAATACAAGGAAAAGTGGCCCTACTCCTTTACTCCATTCAGTAAAATGTTAAGATTTTAAGAGTACAGTTGACGGTCGAGCAAGACGCGAAATTGTTCAAATAAAAACTTTTGAACATAAATCGTTTGGATTTATGCAGTTAGATACATATGTGCATTTGTACAGCTTAGAAATCAATAAAATGAATAGGACACAGATATGGAAACTGATATAGATATAGATTCTTCGATACACAACTTAATCTACTGGAACAAAAGGAACGTAACATACCCGATAAGCACACCAGCAAGATAATACAGGCTACGGCGAGCTTCATATTTCAGGAGTCTGTTTTCTGAAATAAGTAAATTGTCTTTCATTTCGGAATTAACGGTAGCCCGTATCGCTCACTTAGAATTTGGATTCTACATAGAAAAAATGGCCACAATTTGTACTGTATGTAAAACGAATAATATTGCATTTCTAACATTTGCTGACCCGGTTGACCTTGTCATATTTCCTGCAAGATTTGCTATGTTCAAAGTTGTTATCGTTAATATGGATCTTAATTCTTCGAGCTACCAGTAGTTGTATCAATTCTAAGATTTTTTTAGTTGTAACTTGAATGATATTTCAGGGAACAGATTTGTAAACATTTCTTAGTGATATTTCATTATTTAATTTAAGATTTAACAACATGTTTTATTTACTAATATGTTCTATTTTTTTAACGATGGTAATGACAGCCATTGTTACAGGCTTGGACCTTCAGTCACAATTTTGAAAGGGACCCAAGGGCCATTCCGTAGATGGTTGGTTACAAATGCCCTAGTAGTTTCAGAAAATAAATTTTTCAGAATTTTAAATATATTTTTTGCTGATTCTGTTAACTTAACGGCAACCATATATTTAAGGTCCAGGCCCTCGAACACAATTTTGAAAGGAGAAGTTTGGTCTCAATTGGTGCAGTTGTTTTAGAAGATTTTTATATTTTTTTTTTCGTTACTTTTTCTATTTAAATAACGACGGTCATATTGGTTTGAAGTGCGGAGCCGTTGCAACAATTTTAAAACGTTGACCATCCATAGACCTTTATAACAAGGTTTCGTCCAATTACATATAACCCAGTGGTTTCAGAGGAGAATATGAAGGTTTACGCGAAGGACGACGGATTCTAAGTGATGGAAATAGCTCACAGGGCCCTATGGCAAATTGACCACAGTTACCAAAGTTCAATATTCTAGGAATACATGTATATTAACGACAAAAATCAAGGAAATTACTACAATACAGATATACATGTGCAAAAAATTAAAATTGACAGTCATGTGCTTTTTTCGTAATCGCTGAAACGGTTATGTGATCTTGAGTCTTAATCCTTTTGAGAATTAAAATAAAAAATAAAAAAAAAATAGAAGAAAATAATAGAAAAAATAGAAGGGTGAAATTTCTAGAAATACTCAAATAGAAATACTGCATCTTACCTGACAGCCAGCTGGCAACAATATAACGAATAGTAATAGTACTTAGGGAATTTCCGCCACGATGATCACGAATAACTCGTGCGGGACGAATGCACTTCTCTTCCAGAAATATTATGTGATGTAAAAAACAACATTGTCTGTATATAGAAACCTTTATCGCTCCAAACATCGGGTGTGACTAAACATCGAGTTCGAGTTCGAGAGTTCGAGTTAGGGAGCAACCATTTGATTTTTATGGGGGGGGGGGGGGGGAAATAAAATTTGAAATAAAAAGGTAGGACAAAGAAAAAGACAGGATCACTTTAGATGTGAAAAAAAATGCAGGACCTGTGTCGATCAGGAAATTTTGGTTTACATGAAAAAAACAAAAAAAAAACAAAATCCCCCAAAAAATCAAATGGTTGCTTCCTTATTTACAGTTCATATGATAAAATTCTGCTACGTGGCCCTTTAGAGTGCTTCATCTGCTAATAATTTCAGATTATAATTTTTTCAATAAAATGTCAATTAGAACATAAGCGTTCTTTTATTCCGAGTGTAGACAATCGGTCCTAGCAAAACAAGCCAACCAGACTCTACCATACGATCTTCAACATGTGGACGGAGGTATATACGCACTATATTTGCCCCAATTGTGGCTAGAGGTATAGGGGAGGGTTGATATCTCACAAAAAATGTTTAACCCCGCCTCACTTTTGCGCCTGTCCCAAGTCAGGAACCTCTAGCCGGTTCGGTGCATCCTTCAACACAATTTTGAAACTGGACATCCCTTATGATGATTTAGGTCAAATTGTCCGGTGGATTTTGAGGAGGTGTTAAACGTCCATTCACATAGGGTCTAGTGTGAAACTCAGTTCGGCGGCGGAGACAATTATGGTCGCGGAGGTCGGAATTACCGGATACCGTTTTGGAAGGGCATTAAAGTAAAGTTTGGTTGATATTGACTTTGTAGTTTCAGAGGAAAATATTTTTAAAATTTCCTTCCACCTTTTCTATAATTAGCTCCGGCAACTATCTTGGTTGAAAGGGGACCAAGGACTATTCCACCAAAATTTGGTTCCAATTGGCCCAGTCGTTTTAGAAGAGAAGATTTTTATATTAAAAAACAAAAAATACAAAGCTAAAAATCGACAATTCATGGGCATAAACTCCAAGACGGGTAATCCGATTTCTACGAAAATTAAAACGCAGGTAGATCTTGTCCTCCTCATCGTTTTTCCCTTGCCAGATTGTCTCTAAAAGGCATTTCTTCTAATATAATTTTCAAAAACTACTGTCTGACCTATATGCTCTATATTTAGTACCAAAGGCCATGTGATTTGACTTGCGGCATCCTTTGACACTTTTTTCTACTAGACACCTTAGTGATGACTCGGGCCAGGTTTGATTTCAATTAGCCCAGCAAGTTCAGAGTGTAAGATTTTTTCAAAAAAAATTACGACGGCAGATGACGGACACCAAGTGATGGCAAAAGCTCACATGGCCTTTATGATTTTTTGTTAACATGATATGCAATCGGCCCATCTGTGACAATCAGTAAACTATTCACATCTTTTATATTATTTTGAAGGATATAGTTTTGTATCACAACTTTAAATCTCACAATTCAGTGTACAGATTAAGGAAGGTTTTAAAAACTTTTTTTAATTATATAGAATCCACATGCATTTCCATTTAAATACTTAAAGGAGGGGGGGGGGGGGGTTGATACACGTATTTCGGGCACTGGGGGGGGGGGGGGGGGGGGAGCGGCAGGTTTCGTTTTGAGGTTGTGATTTTATTGAAATATTAACATCATAAAATGGACAAGTGTAAAACTATATGTATGTCTCTTCCACATTCGTTGGTGGGACATATGGCGAAAGAGAAAATGAAAACGCGTGAGGAAACGAAGTCGGACAGGTTTCATTTGCCCTGCATAAGGAGATCTACATTCCGGTGCCCCGATGATTAAACGGCGAAGAATATAACTTAATCCCAAAAGGGGAAAGAGGGGGGGGGGGGGGGGTGGTACTGTCCAAAATTTTCTCCACGTACGCAAGTACTATTTTTTGTGGTCAAAGGATTTTGAAAATTAATAACTCAGCCTTGATAATAACAAAAATGAATGGTTTGTTCTGTGGTAGTTTGAAAATAAATAACCTGACCTACAATGTCTTTTAAACCATTTAAATGCATGTTTTAAAGCATGAGATGGCACCAGATTCTACCAAAATTCGTCTTTTTTCATATTTTTTTCGGGAAAAACTTCCCAAATCTTTTAATAATATATAAACTACACCATATAGAATAAGAATAAGAATAGAATTTTCTATTTCCAATTAAGGGCCCATTAAGAGCAAGCAATCAAATACAAATGATTTATATCATTGGAGGTACATATACAGTTGACATATATATATATATATATATATATATATATATATATATATATATATATATATATATATATATATATATATATATATATATATATATATATATATATATTTAAACCCACAATAACCGCAGTCAGATCAAGGCCATACTATATGCACAATATCTATATTATCATAATATATCAATTAAAATATCTGCATGTTATTATATAAAATTTCTTATTTCTAAACACTTATTTATAAATATACCCAATGTTTTTAGGACATTAATATTTTCATTAGTCAATAGCCAAATAAACTTTGCTGTTTTATTCAGGTTCCCAAAATTATTACAAAATAAAGATATATTTTCATAAAATACTTTTCTTTCATTTTCATACAATGTACATTGAGCTAAAAAGTGTTCCTCGTCTTCAACCTCTCCGAGTACGCACTTAGTACCTAGTCTTTGTGAACGTTCAATATAATTTTTAGCATATCTATCAGGTTCTATTTTTAGACAATGAGCACTAACTCTAATTTTACTAATTGATTGTCTAATTCTAAAATCATATAAATCAAGATATTTCCCTCTTTCAAAACATCTTTTGACAGTGGAGTATGTTAATAATTTCCCTTTGTCGCAATTTAAACTACTTTCTCTAAAGCCATCCCAAAAATAGAGGAAATTTTTGATAGTTTATTTTTAACAATTTTGCATAAACGACCTAATTTAAGTTCCTTTAAATTTGATATTGGTAAATCTATCTCTTTCAATATGAACACAATACTAGAATACCAAGTATTAACTTTACAAGAATGCTATTGCCTGTTACACACATAGGCATCATACAATAGACCTTCCTTTAAATTTTCTAGTCTATGAAAATATTTCAACATTGACAAAATAATAGTAAAATATACAGGGATTCTGCCAAGCTCAGACATAATTGCTATATTACTGGATTTTTTTATTAACAAGAAGGATAATGTTTTTGAAATGTCTGAAAATGGGTTTCATTTTCACTTGAGGTACATGAACATTTGCCTCACTTTAATACCTTTTCCCATTTTAACCTATATTGTTTTTTGTACGTATGCAATATATGCAGTTTTGAATTCAGAAGATTCACTTCCAGAGGATGATGATCAATTTCGATTAAATGGTACATATTATATGAACTAGGTGCACGGATTTATGGCAATGGTGGCCATTTTTGTGCTAGCATCAAGCACAACAACAAATGGTATCTTTATGATGGTCTTAAAGAATACCACAGTGCTGGACAGGAACTGAGACTGCAAGGTGGAACAGCCAAAAATCCGAACAGATACAACCTTGACTATGTTATTTATTTAAGAATAAAAACATGAATTTAAAAATTGTGTATTTTCAAATATTATAAATATAATTGTGAAAATAAATCATCAGTCCCTTGTTTTACTGAAAATGAAAAATCATGCTTCAACGGTGCAGAAAATAAATAATCTGTCTTTATTTTCTACAAAAATAAATAACCCATCCAAAACAAATCCTCCTGGCCCCCCAGAATATCAAATGGTCGTCACCTAAAGGGACCTTGGCTTTTTATTTTGCCAAAAACATGGTCCTGCCTTTTATTTCATTTTTCATCCTAGCTCCCTCCCCCTCCCCCCTCCAAATTAAAATAGTTGCTCCCTAAAACATGTAAAAGGGAATTGAACAATATCAATAATTCTTGACTTTTAGATATCAGCAAAAAGGGACTCCAAAATAGGGTGAAAAGACAAGACTAACTAGACTGAGGCAGTCGGAAACTACAGCTATCCCCGCACTCCCAACATGCTGTATTCTTGTGCACCTTTTTCACAATCATATATTTGAATACAGGAACACAATTTTTGAAAATCAAAATTCTAAAACCTTACTGCACAATTGCATACAGTGTATGACCATACTGTATACATATATATAATATGCAAAAATGAGAGAAAGATTTTTCTACAGGGCCTAATTGTTTTGAAAAGCAGAATTCTAAAACCTAGTTGCGCATCTATATCCAGTGTGTGATAATTCTGTAAAATAATGAAATGCATAAAACAATGTAAAATAAAAACTGAAAGAGGAGTTTAAGTCACAAACTTAAATTCACTATTTCCGAAATACAATCCCTGTGGGCCCCAATTTTTAAAAATCAAAATTCTAAAACCTTATTGCGCATATGCATGGTTTTAGAATTTTAATTTTTCACAACTTCCTTCGCGAATGGATCAAGTGTGCTACAGTTTGAGCTTTGAGACCCCCGAAAATGGCCACAATTTTCATTTAAAAAGTTATCCAGTCTTTAACAGTTTTCTTTAAAATATTCACTAGCTGTGGTCAGGAAAAATCCCAGTTGTGTCCCGAAAAAGTCAGGACGTGTGAAAATGTCTGGCTTCGTTTTTACCCTCTACAAGCACGTGCCAAATTAAGGCAATACACCACTATCTTGTAGTCATAAAAACGTGTTTGACGAAAGCTTCTTTTTATTGACAAATACTCCGATATTTCGTCAAATTAAGGTTGCATGGTTTGTTCCAAATAATTTTCTTAAATGAAAAAAGGTGTCGAGAGGCAGTTTTTTTCTATCCTCTAAATTGTAAATAAAACAGTTTCCGCATTTGGCGCTAGCTGTATTTGCAAAAATGTGTTGTCTGATATTTTTTTTGTTTTGTTTTGTTTTTTTTTTTTTTTTTTTTTTGGGGGGGGGGGGGAAGGTAATATATAAGAATGTCACAAAATATAGACTTTTGAGGTTCGGCCAAATATGACCCTTAATGCCCATACTGCTGTTGAAAAGTGTATTCCTGTATTTTAATAAAACAAATGAATAACAATATGTTACCATTATCGATTGCCACGCATGGGATAGATAAGCAGTCATGATATATAATTTTATCGTATTTCCCCATGCCTATATCGACTTGCTGAGGCCTTCACAATTTCCCGTATTTCGGCACTGTGACGTCGTAAAGAGTTGACCCGACCCTAATATGAGCTGACCCGAATATATCAGCGACGTCATAATATTTGACCTAACGTTGACCCGAATATATCAGGAAAACTTCCGGTTATAGGCAGATGGCCATTGAAAAGTAAGAAATTCCATTAAGATTGCTAGTTAACAATACGATAAATTTATCATCAAGTTTTCTTCAAACAAATATTGTAAAATATAAGCCGCTCGACACAATGTGAAGCTTTTTAGCTCGTTCGCTACGCTCACTCGCCGAAAAAGCTTAACATTGTGTCTCGCGGCTGATATTTTATGATATACGTTTGCAGAAAACCTGATAATATGTACATATTGACGGTTTTCCTTTCTTTGCAGACTTTGAGTCTCAGTACAAGACACTATTGATAGCATCTAAATATGCAGTCATGAAATAAAATTCACCCTCGGATCTATGACTGTCATATTAAAGAGTAATTTATAAGTCATTTTTGCACTGCTTCATATCAGCTTCATATTTGAGGGCAGCAATGTTTTGCACTGCTTGAACATCAAATAACTGGCTCCTTAAATACTGTCCTTACTATAAAATAATATGTATTTCTTGATAGATATTTTATATAGAAATGAAAAACGTTGTTATTAACTTGCAGGTATGAAGTGCGCAAGGAACAAAGCAACAGCAATCATATTAGACTTGGCAAGAATGACTCAAGGAACTCTCAGATAAAGACTGAAGTCCGCTCCATTCAGCGTGAGTACAGATGATACATCAATGATACCACAAGCAAACAGTGTCGGTTAGTTGTTAGCAATTCCTGTGAAGAATCTGCAATAGGTGAGACCATTTTCAACTTGATTGATCAGGAGCTTTCAGACAGGAACGTGTCGGACAAATAAGTTGGCGGATCAACGAGTGTCGGATGAAATAGTTGTCGGATCAATAACTGTCGAAGCAATGATTGTCGGACTAGCAAATGTCAAACTAATGTATTGTCAGACAAATGAACGTCGGAGATTTGAGCTGTCGAACTAATGTGTTGTCGGACCAATGACCGCCGAAGCAAAGAGCTGTTGAACAAATGCTTGTCGGACTTTCGACGTGTAGCCAAATTTTCTGGTATAAATTGCTAAAATTCATTTGAAACTAAGAGTGTCTTCCTGACCCATGGCTCGGTTGATGATTCATGACAAGCAGAAGACGCTTACTCCAATACAGGTTGGGATTGATTTTGAGAAATCAGGTTCCTCCCGTCTTTTTACTGGGTGTCATTAAGTTTTTTTTATAACTTTTGAGCGACTTAACAATTTTATCCGATTTTTATGATTTTTGGTTTAAAATGTTCCTTGATAAGACTATAAAAACCTGTCTTAACCGTTTTCCCCTTTCTCTTGCTGTTTTAGAGATATAAGGGGCCGAAAAGGGATAAGCCTTAATTTTTGAAACTTTCTTATTTCTTGTCCGATTGTTGTGCTATTTTATAAAATGGTTTTTATAAGACATACAAATAGTTAGCTCTCACCATTTTTTGTGTTACTTTTGTCGTTGCAGAGATAAAAGGGATTAAAAGGGCCAAAATTAGCCATTTTGCAAGACACCTAAAATTTGAATTTTTCACCCAAATTTTTACGACTTGTCAGGCATAATAGAAAATTCAAAGGTGAGGTTTTTGCATGCATTGCGCTACGGCCACGATTAAAACAGTTGTATTCGGTGTTAAAATTTAATTCACATCCATATACTTCGTGTTACTTCAAAGCTATTAGGAAACACTAAACATTTAATATTTTTTTGCTAATAAACTAATTCCAACAATTACTGTGTGGTTACATAATTTCGGGTGATTATATCTGTTGTAGAAATAGGCTGTCAGAGTATTGGCATGGGCTGCCGCAGGTTGTCGGAGTATATGTACTGTCCCGTATGCATATGATACACAGTTATAATAAACTAAGTCCCATAACTCCGGTAATGATCGGTGAATCAAAATAGCGGTAGAGTATGATAATTTTCATATCAAAGGTAACAATTCTGCAAAAAATAAACTAAATATGTGTAGTAGTTTCAGAGGAGTGTCCATAATTTATGCATATGATAAAATGATATAAAATAAAACAAAGTCCCGTGACTCTCGAAAAAATATCTATATCAAGATGGCAGTATAGTGTGATCATTTTCATGTCATGGGCAACAATTCAGCAAGATATAAACCAAATCTGTCGAGTAGTTCCTGAGGAGTTTCACCCACAAGGTATTCATATGTATTATGTGAAGAAATACAAGTCCCATAACTACTGTAAAAATCACTGAATTAAAATCGTGGTAAAGTGTGATCACCTTAATGTCATAGGTAACATTCCTGTAAAATATAAACCACCTCTGCCCAGTAGTGTCAGACGAGTTGCAGACATAAAGTTATTGGGATGGGCGTACAGACAGACAGACACACAGACATAAGCAGACCGCTACCAAGTCCCTCCGTCGAGTTGCGATGGGGGACATAAACATTGTGACATGCAAGACCAAAAATGTTATGTCTAATGACAATTTGTGAAAATTTTTCTTGAAATGGCATACTACTTCTCCTTAAGCAAAATTTCAAAGATGTGGATTAAAAGCTGTAGGATCAGTTGATTACACAAAACGGGTAGTCTCCATACACATTTGTTTGACTCAGTTTCACAACATGTACATGATGTACAATCTAGAAAAAAACTTTCGCATGACATCTTGCACCTTCATGCACATTTTTTTTATATGTCCATAAACATTATATTAACTATAGGCTTCCAGGAGGTCCGTGTATTACTTAACAATTAAATATTTTAAAAACAGTTTTCAAATTTTATTTTTTTTTTCAATTTTTAATCAAAGTTTTCAAATATCAACATTTCAAACTTTTGAAACATTGCTGGGATTTTTTCCACAAAAAATATGTGTAAACTTGGTCTGAATATTTTTTTATTTCCCACTATATTGAAAAAATAAATAAAATAAGCGTGAATATTGAACCAAAAAATATGCACCATGGTATAAATTCTGGTTGAACATTCAAGATGTGTGTACAGAATAGATTTAGAACATGTAGAAGGACGTTGAAGAAATTGTCAACTATATATTAAAGAACGTATTTTAAACTCCTGCTGTATTTCACTTTCGGCTTAACTGCGTGGTATTGGTCGGGAGCTTGCGTAGCAGCCGACTGGGGAAGACAAAATGACGAAGTCACAATTTTACATGAAAGTGTGTGGTTGTCTTTCTACCCCTTCCAGCCACAATATTGTAGTTCCGTAGTACAGAAAATACGATACAGTAGCAGGGAGAAGTAATGACGTCGTCAAGAGATATGCATTATGACATCGTAGTATCTCTCAAGAAAAGCACTTTGTCGGCCTTATAAATATCCTAAAATTTGAGATTTTTCTTAAATACGCCGGTGATAAGCACATGGACCCCAACTTCTTTCTTTTGCAAACAGATGTCCATTTCTTCAATATAATAATACTAAAATTTAAAGAAAAAGTCAATGTTCAGTTTTTTCCAAATTCTCAGAAACTGTAATAATGGTACCTAGACCCATCATATTTAGTATATTGATAGTCAGACACTTGTCTCTTGACCTCAATTTCATGGTTGAGTGACTTGCATCAAAGTTTCGTGATTAAGTCCAGTTTTCAGCGACTGTAATTCCTAGCCCGACCGTGTTTGGTCTATAGATAGTTCTTAGTGGGTACACTGGGGCGATCACAGGAATCGAGAAAATAAACTACTTTTAGTTCGTGCTCAAAAAATTTTGGTGCTATATAGTACTTTCTCATATATTTAGAAATATATTTATGCTATTTGGAAAAGTTTAAATTTTGGTCTTATCCCTTCCAAATGCTTTTGAAAATCTGTCTTATTTTCTCGTTAAGTCCATACTGTTAAATCATCTAACTCTGATAAATTTGCTTCTTTGTCGTTCTTAAACAAAAAATTGCGATTTAACCAAAACTGATGGAAAAATTTTGGTCCTATGTACTAATTAATACATTCATAACTTTTCGAAATATCGTAATTACAATAGTTTAAATTTTGATTATATCCCTTCCAAATTGATTTGATAATTAGCTATTTTGAAAAGTGTTATTTTTTACTATTATTATTCAGTATGGCGCCCATCCCAAAGTAAATATATATACGAGTAAATAGAATTAATCATATAATATGTCAAATGTTTAATATATAAATACCAAATAAATTAAAATGTTACTTATCTGACATTTGAAATTATTTTTCATCTCTGCATTCTTTGTGACCCTCCCCCCTTAAAACACACACACATCTCTTTATTAAAATGCTGCATTAATTATAAAAAAATGTAGCGTTAAAAATTACTGTTTTTTGGTCAGCAAACGGTTTACCTGAATACATGCAATGTACCTGTGTACCTTAATTAAAGGTTGGAACAATAAACATCCGGACAGTCAAGGTACAATTTACATGTCAAATTGTTAATTAGTTATAATTACCTGAAACACACAGCATGTTAATTGCGCATAACAAATTTCTTTACATGTAAATTTACTTCAGATAAAACTCAAATAAATTTTACCAAAAAAAAAAAAAAAAAAAATCGCTTTTCTCGCGGCTTAAAAAATTAAAAAAAACTTTCACAATAACCCTTTATCACGTGTTATTATGTACTTTTGACAGTTTGTATAAATTGGTGATAAATTTCATATTATTAACTATTGTCACAGTTTCGTATATTGGAATTATAATCCACGTGAAATGTTACTACATATTTTAAATAAAAAGTTTTTTTTAAAGTGAAGACGTGGAGTACGTGCTATTATCAAACTACGATGAATGCCTGGCATGAACGGGACCAGTAGATTCCAAATATTGGGTAACCAGTTAATAAGTCTAAACAGAGTTACCTAACTTAATTATGACCGATATGGTTGTATATATATTCAAGTTAATAGCCTAAAACTGCAGAATTACCTTAAAATTAACAATTCAGGGGCAATAACCCAATTCGTCTGAAAATTTCATGGCAGGTAGATCTTGACCTGATAAACATTTTTACTACTTGTCATATTTGCTCTAACTACTTTAGTTTTTGAGATATGAGCCAAAAAGTACATTTTCATCTATGTTCTATTTTTAGTCACCGCGGCGATGTTTCTAGATGGACAAGAAAAAAAAAACACAAAATTTATACTACACATCCTAAGATCTGTCAGCCTAAATCTGATTCTGTAGTTTCAGAGGAGAAGATTTTTTTAAAGTTTAAAAAGATGACGAAAAAGTATGAAAAATTGTCTTTAAAGGGCAAAAACTCCAATAAAGGGGTCAATTGACGATTTTCATCATATTGACTTATTTGTAGATCTTACTTTGCTAAACATTTTTGCTGTGACAGTTTGTTTTTATCTATAATGATATTCAAGATAGCAACCTACAACTGCAAATTGTCCTAAAATGTCAGTTTTGCGCTAAATGAGATAAAAGCCAAAAACTTGAGTTTTCCCCTTATGTTCTTTTTTTGCCATGGCGGCCATGTTTCTCAACGGACAAGAAAATAAAACACAAAGTTTATTCTTGATACTCTTAGGACTATTCAGACAAAGTATGGCTGTAATTGCTTCAGTGGTTTCAGAGGAGAAGGTCTTTGAAAAAGTTTACGTCGGACGACGGACGGACGACGGACGCCAAGTGATGGCAAAAGCTCACATGTTCTTTTCGGACAGGTGAGCTAAAAAGGGGAGAAATATACCTAAGGAGGAATAAAAAAAACGCAATCCATTAGACAGACAGAACCCGGGAAGACAAAGGAACAACCACAATCACAACAAATAAACACTGAAAACTTAAAAAACAATGAACAACACGAACTACTATAAAAACCAGGATTGAAATCAGTTGATCCGAAGGGTAAGCAGTTCATGCTCCGTATACGGCACCCGTCGTGAAGTACAACAAAGTCAATGCGGTGGTAGTCACAAATCGGTGGAGGTACAGGAAATGTTACGACAATGGGAACAGGTCCAAGACCATCTTAGATATTGTAACACTGTAACGGTCAATTAATTCATGATGACGGCCGTAAAATACCCTAAGTGATGACCTCAACATATCCTGATAAAGCCCTGGTTAAGAAGCTTTTGTGACAGCAGTAATAGTCATTGTAACTCACGCATGCCCTTGAATATCGGATAAGATGAGAAACGTATACGCCATATGCAGGCGATGCTGGTATATTGCTACTCACGAAGGGAAAGTTAACAATAGGAAAGTCGAAGTCACCACATTTGTCATAAAGTTTTGTTTCAGATGTCCCTCATTGTCTATTCAAATATGAAGCGGACTTCGATGTATCTGTAGTATCCTTAATTTCAAGTTAACTGGGGTAGATGAGATGTTGAAAGTCTTGTAATTTATCGTTATTTAACGACAACACGTCATCTATATAACGAAAAGTGAAATTAAAGGATTTGGCTAGTTTCTTTTTGTTTTCACGTAGAAGCCCTTGAATTAAGTCCGCTTCATATGAGAACAGAAACAGATCGGTACGGAGAGGAGCACTGTTGTTTAAACTGTTGTAATTAAAAATTGAAACACTGATTAAAAATTGAAAACGTTTTGAAATATTGAATTGTTAAGTATTACACGGACCCCAGGAGCCTATATAGCTCACTTGAATTCAATTTGCCAATCATCAACCATAAAAGCACCAAAGAAACAAACGTCTGTATAACTGGACATATAATTCTGAAAGAGGACAATCTAATAACCACGGCTGCAATGTCTGGTTCCAAGTGACTGAGTGCTTTCAGGTAAGATTTTTAAATTGGATTTTTCCATAGGGTCCTATGTTAAATTAAGTTTGGCTGTGGCGGTCATCTTGGTTGATCGTCCTGGTCATAGGACGAAATTCTGAAAGAGGACCATCTAAGGACCATTGCTGCTAAATTTGGTTCCAATTGGCTCAGTAGTTTCAGATATTCAAGACTATTATTAAACGAATTTTCCGTAGGGTTCTATGTTAAAGTAAGGTGGGCTGTGGCGGCCAACTTTGTTTGGTAGTCCGGGCCATCAGACAAATTTCTTAAAGAGGGCCATCTACAGACCATTTCAGTCAAGTCTGGTTCCAATTGACCATGTAGTTACAAAGAAGATATTTGAAACTCACCGCCCCTCCCCCCCCCCTTTATTTCTATTTTTATTAATAGCAGTCATGGTGGTTGGAAAGTCGGCGATGCCGGACACAAATTCGTAAGGGGGCCGTCCAAGTACCATTCAACCAGAGTTTGATCCCAATTGGCCAATTGTTTTAATCAACCAACGAAATACAAGAATTGCCCATGAAGGCCATGTTTGTTACCTGATCGGGAGTAAATGAGGAAACTTTATACAGGACCTCCCATATGATTCCTATCAATTTTAGTTCCATTTGGCCAAGCAGTTCCAGAGAAAAACAATTTTGTTAATCAACCAATGAGAATCAAGAATTGCCCATGACGGCCCGCGTGATGTCTGTTGCCCGATCGGGACGAAATGTGGACACTTTGTAAAGAACCTCTCATAGATGTTTCCTATCAAGTTTCGTTAAATTGGGCCAAGCAATCGCGACTTCAGATGAGAAGATTTGTTTTATATCAGCCAATCAGAACAAATGACTGCCTATGGCGGCCATATATGTAGTCCGATAGGGACAAATGAGCCATTATGAGGAAACCTATTTAATAACCCTGACGAACAATTTGGCTTTGTAGCGAATACTTGTTGCAAAAACTCAGCGAATATTCTGGGATTATCCTGCAAATAGGGATTTTCAGCTAAAATCTGTATTTGCAGAGTATTCGCTAAGCATTCACATTTCGCATGAAAATTAGTTTTGCGGCGAATATCCTGATGTGAATACACTACGATTAGGGACTATTCCCTGCATATTCACCATAAACCTAATTTGCATACTTGCAGTGAATATATGGCGTACAAGCTGCAAATACACTGCGAATTATTGTAAATCAATATTTATATTTACTTATCACATTATTATATAAGTGTATAACAAATGCATGTATTTTTGATATAAAAAACAACTAGGATCCAATATTGTTACTTTTTATTTTGGTCTTTACATTTTGTTTCAAGAATTTGGGCATACAAGTAATAAATCTAGTCCAAGAAATGAAAAAAAATGTATGTGTAAGATTAAAATGAATGCATAACATGTATGGCCAAATGTTTTTTTTAAAAGTGTCAGATAATTTACGAAGAACTTTCTATTTCACTCTTTGAAGCACTTTCAACTTAATTATACAAATTCAATTTTATAAAGGTAACATACCAGAATTGTATCCAACTATCAGAAAATAGCAGCATTTTTATACAATAATTCTTTTAGCTTGTCCAAATATAAAACATTTAGAATGTTTCTTCATTCACAAGCAACATGTAACACATTAAAAACTGTCATTACTACGAAGAAGTCAAATCCATAGAGAAAACACAAAAACATTTCAACAATTTCCTGTCAAAATTTAAAGTGAGAGTTAAAGTTTTTTGGAGAACATCATGCGAATTATGAAATTCATACAAACTACTAAGTTGCTGTAGCGAATATGTGCAAATTATTCGCAACATTTCTATAAAGCAGTGATTAGTTCGCAGCATATTTACAGGTACATGCGAACATCATGCGAACTGCTGCAGTGAATAAGTGAATTCGCAGGACATTTGCTAGATGTTTGCGGCATATTTGCTGCAGGAAATTTAGTCTGTTAGGGAATTCAGAGGAGATTATTTTTTATATATCAGCCAATCAGAAACAAGCAGCCACATTTGTAAACCGATCGAGACGAAACGAGGAATAATGGTACAGAACCTCCCATAGATGCTTCCTATCAAGTTTCGTTTTATTTGGCCAAGCAGTTCTAGAAAAAAATGTTTTTAATCAACCAATGAGAAAAGGAATTGCCCATGACGGCCGTGTTTGTTGTCCGACCGCGACGAAATGAGAAAACTTTGTAAATGATCTCCCATAGATTCTTCGATCTGTCAAGTTTCGTTCTATTTTGCAAAGCGACTTCAGAGAAGATGTTTTATATATCAACCTATCAGAAACAAGAACTGACCACTGGCGGCCATATTTGCAGTTCGATAGGGACGAAAGAGGAAACTTTATAAAGGACCGGCTATTGGTACTATTAAAACAAAACAAACTTTAAAATTTCTCTGTTTACGGTTTTCAATGTACAAATAACACAACTGAATACTAAATCTCATCTTCACACCTCCCGTCGTGTCTTTCCGACGATGATTCTGATTTTAACTTTTTAAATTTGTTATTCCGTTCCGTTCCGCAAAGTACCAATTGCTCTGAGGAATTGGTATTTAACGGAATCGAACGGAAACAGACATCTATTATGTAATAAAAGCAGAATGATAAAAAAAAATGTCTGACACCTCTTTTTTTGCATCAGTGGTAAGTGTTTTTAGATAGCATTCTCGACCTGATCAATAATTATGAATTCAACGCGAAATTTCGAAAAATCTTTAAAACAAAACAAACTTTGAAATTTCTCTGTTTACGGTTTTCAATATACAAATAACACAACTGAATACTAAATCTCATCTTCACACCCCCCGTCGGGTCTTTCCGACGATGATTCTGATTTTAACTTTTTAAATCTGTTATTCCGTTCCGTTCCGTTCCGTTCCGCAAAGTACCAATTGCTCTGAGGAATTGGTATTTAACGGAATCGAACGGAAACAGACATCTATTATGTAATAAAAGCAGAGTGATAAAAAAAAATGTCTGACACCTCTTTTTTTTTGCATCAGTGGTAAGTGTTTTTAGATAGCATTCTCGACCTGATCAATAATTATGAATTCAACACGAAATTTCGAAAAATCTTTAAAACAAAACAAACTTTAAAATTTCTCTGTTTACGGTTTTCAATATACAAATAACACAACTGAATACTAAATCTCATCTTCACACCTCCCGTCGTGTCTTTCCGACGATGATTCTGATTTTAACTTTTTAAATTTGTTATTCCGTTCCGTTCCGTTCCGCAAAGTACCAATTGCTCTGAGGAATTGGTATTTAACGGAATCGAACGGAAACAGACATCTATTATGTAATAAAAGCAGTATGATAAAAAAAATGTTTGACACCTCTTTTTTTGAATTAGTTGTAAGTGTTTTTAGATAGCATTCTCGACCTGATCAATAATTAGGAATTCAACACGAAATTTCGAAAAAATCTTTAAAACAAAACAAAATTTAAAATTTCTCTGTTTACGGTTTTCAATATACAAATAACACAACTGAATACTAAATCTCATCTTCACACCTCCCGTCGTGCCTTTCCGACGATGATTCTGATTTTAACTTTTTAAATTTGTTGTTCCGTTCCGCAAAGTACCAATTGCTCTGAGGAATTGGTATTTAACGGACTCGAACGGAAACAGACATCTATTATGTAATAAAAGCAGTATGATAAAAAAAAATGTCTGACACCTCTTTTTTTGCATCAGTGGTAATCTTTTAGTCAATGGAAAGAAAACTATAAAATGTTACACTTAAAAGTCCGTTACAGAACAATACGAGAAACTGACTCTGGTTAAAATTTTCAAAATTAGATTTTTCATCTTAACTTTGTCCTTTTTATGGAAAATTTAAAACCGACTGTAAATTTGAGCTTTACGTAGTAAACAATAATTTCAATTATAGAAAATTATTATCAAATTTAGACTAAGTGACTGATGACCCCTAAGTATTGAAGTTGGCAGATATATGAACATTCCCAGAGAACAAAGATTATGCAAAAAATGTCAAGTCGTACATGATCAAAATTCAACTTTGCGCCCGAAATTTTTTGCTCTTTTAAAAGACCTAGTTTCATCATTTCAAGACATGAATTTTACAATTAAATTAATTTAAAGTCATTCTCAGTCCATGGCCGCTCCCGGGTCTTTAGGACTGAGGGCATAAATTGGACCCCTGTCAGATATTTCATGACATATATTATGTATAAATTATACTGTGTTCAGTTTTCTGTACGGTATATGTTGTATTATGTCTACTTGTTATATTGCTTGACCCTTATGGGTGTAATTTTGCAATATAAAGTTTATTATTTTCGAAATAAAAATATTAGTAAATTAAATGAATAAAAAAAGACAATAATTCTCTTGCTCATTGCTGCTCATCGCTACTCATTTCGCTCCTGCTGCTTGTTGCTGTTCGTCATCCTGCTCTTGTCTTGCTCATCTCTAGTCTTCTCTTGCTCATTGCTGCTCATCGCTACTCAGGACCTTACTCGCGTGCTCATTTCGCTCCTGCTGCTTGTTGCTGTTCGTCATCGCTGCTCATGTCTTGCTCATCGCTACTCTTCTCTTGCTCATTGGTGCTCATCGCTACTCAGAACCTTACTCGCGTGCTCATTTCGCTCCTGCTGCTTGTTGCTGTTCGCCATCGGTGCCCTTGTCTTGCTCATCGCTGCTCTTGTCTTGCTCATCGCTGCTCTTCTCTTGCTCTTTGCTGCTCATCGCTGCTCATTTCGTTCCTGCTGCTTGTTGCTGTTCGTCATCGCTGCCCTTGTCTTGCTCATCGCTGCTCTTGTCTTGCTCATCGCTGCTCTTCTCTTGCTCTTTGCTGCTCATCGCTGCTCATTTCGCTCCTGCTGCTTGTTGCTGTTCGTCATCGCTGCTGTTCTCTTGCTCATTGCTGCTCATCGCTACTTAGGACCTTACTCGCGTGCTCATTTCAATTTTGGGGCTACTGCTGCTAGTGGTGGTCGATTGTCGTTCAAAGATTGGATCTGTGCGACAGCACCCTTACATTCAGGTCATTTGAAAGCCCACTCTGCATTTATCCAGGCTTGTGACTGGCTATCATAAGGTAGGCTGGATTAATCCTCCTCATTTTTTTAAGGCCACTCTGCATTTGTCTAGGCTTGTGACTGGCTATATATATGTATAAACATATATAGGATGCGTTACCCTCCTTCCTTTTTTTTATTTTTTTTGATTTTGATTTTTTTTATATATTTTTTCTGTTTTTTTTTCTTTGTAATATTTTCTAATTTCACATAGAGTCATTGCTGTCTTCAGCTGGTGGTGGGTCGTAGTCGTTCAATACACGGTTAAGCAGATATTTTCGTTTTTCTACGGCATATTCCCATGATTCTTTTGATTCGTATTCTTCCTCTTCTCTCAAGCGTTTAGCCGTTTTCTTGATATTTCTATGTACGGGGTCTTTATTCATGTCTTGATGCCAGGACAATAGTTCGAGGTAATGCTTTCGTATTTCGTCTCTGTATGTGTCAAACATGTCTCTATGTGCTGCCAACCATGCCTCGTCTTCTTCCATTCCGGCTGCGACAAGTTCGTTTACTTTCTGTGAGTATTCCGATTGATGTACTTGAAATGTTCTATTCAAAATGACTTCCCATGGACACTGTTCGCATTGCTCTTTGGAGTCTTCGTTGGACTCACGTTCACTACTTTGTTACCTGCAACTAGCAGCAGGAGCGAAATGAGCACGCGAGTAAGGTCCTGAGTAGCGCACGCGAGTAAGCACCTGAGTCGCGATGAGCAATAGAAGAGCAGTGAAGAGCAGCCATGAGCAGCGCGGAGCAAGAGATGAGCAAAGCGGAGCAAGAGATGAGCAGCGATGAGCACGAGATGAGCAACGCGGAGCAAGAGATGAGCAGCGAAGAGCAGCACGGAGCAAGAGATGAGCAACGCGGAGCAAGAGATGAGCAGCGAAGAGCAGCACGGAGCAAGAGATGAGCAGCGATGAGCAAGAGATGAGCAGCGATGAGCAAAAGAAGAGCAGCGATGACGAACAGTAATAAGCAGCAGGTGCGAAATGAGCACGCGAGTAAGGTCCTGAGTAGCGATTAGCAATAGAAGAGCAGTGAAGAGCAGCCATGAGCAGCGCGGAGCAAGAGATGAGCAGCGATGAGCACGAGATGAGCAACGCGGAGCAAGAGATGAGCAGCGATGAGCAAGAGAATAGCAGCGATGACGAACAGCAACATGCAGCAGGAACGAAATGAGTACGCGAGAAAGGTCATGAGTAGCGATGAGCAAAAAAGAGCAAGAGAAGAGCAGCGATGAGCGAGAGAAGAGCAGCGATGAGCAGCACGGAGCAAGAGATGAACAGCGATGAACAGTGATGAGCAGCGATGAGCAAGAGAAGAGCAGCGATGAGCAGCACGGAGCAAGAGAAGTGCAGCGAGGAGCAGAACGGAGCAAGAGATGAACAGCGAGGAGCAGTACGGAGCAAGAGATGAGCAGCAATGAGCAGCGATGAGCAAGAGATGAGCAGCATCGAGCAGCGATGAGCATGAGATGAGCAACAATGAGCAGCGATGACGAACAGCAACAAGCAACAGGATGGATGGATGAATTATTGTTTAACGTCCTGTGGCAACCAGGTGCATATCAGGACGAGAACATGTTGATATGATAATTAATATGATCCCTGCTTTGTACTAGACCGACACGTTAAGTCGGATTTATAATGTGCTAGCTCACGATGTAACTGTCCGCAGGAAAACACATCACCTCACTCGGACACATTATTCTGACTCAGAGCCGACCAGTAGTTGCTCTTACTCCTAGATGCCGCGTGCTTGGCGGAGAAGCAGCAAATACCCATTTTAATGTCTTTGGTTTGACCCGGCCGGGGATCGAACCCGCGACCTTCCGCACTCGAACAAGCAACAGGAGCGAAATGAGCACGCGAGTAAGGTCCTGAGTAGGATGCAAAGAGTAGCGAAGAGCGGGATGGAGCAAGAGAAGAGAAACTAAGTACATCATAGAGCAATGAAATGGACCGCCGTTGCTAAGGCGGTTGCTAAGGACACCCCTCCATTGATCTATTGGTGACAGAATGACTTGGAGGTAAGGGTACATAATCCAATCCTACCTTTGGTCCTCACAGAAAATACACCCAAATGAAAAGAGCGGAGATAATCCAATTGTGTACTTCGTATACTCTCGGACTTCGATATAACCGTGAGAATATCAGACCCTAGAGTCCGATGAAAGATCCAGAGACGACCGAAAAGTGCGGGAAAAGGGAAATAATTCAATCTGAGTTCTGGTCAAGCATTGCACATCCGGGTCCGTGACTTGCGTCACTTCCGTAAACAAATCATGGGGAAAACCCATCACTTACGGTTGCGCGTGCGCACACCCCAGTTTTGGTTCCGTCTACGCTTGCGCAGACCACAATCTGGTTCCTAGCACGTGACTTGCGTCACTTCCGTAAAAAAATGGCGGGAAAATTCACTACTTTCGGTTGCGTATGCGCGCAAACCAACTTTTGGGTACTTCCGGTTCCGGTCACGCATGCGGATACCATACATCCGGGTCCTAACACGTGACTTGCGTCACTTCCGTATGGCGGGAACCCATCACTTCCGGGTATTTGTGGTTCCGGTCACGTGACATATGGTTCCGGTGACGTCACTCCCTGTGACGTCATTTCCGGTTTCGGTGACGTCACTTCCGGCACCTCCACAGCACCTCCTCCTCTTCCACCTCCTCAAATAAGACTTTGCCTGTCCCCATATACTACTAATGTCATTTATAACTTGTATAAGGATACTAAGTCATGCGTCAGTCAAGGCAATGAAAAATCCGAGTTCTTTCCTTGTGAAGTTGACATTCGACAAGGCGAAAATCTCTCCCCTTTCTTATTTGCTCGTTTTTGAACGACCTGGAGGAATATCTTGTGTCTGAAAATGTCCAAAGTTTGGAAATGGTGGACAACTCTGTTTAAGAATACGTAGGCATCGTCATAATATTGTTTATATTATTATATGCGGATGATACTGTTATCTTTCTGAAACACCTGACGGTTTACAATCAGCTTTAAACTCATTTGAAAATTACTGCAAGCTTTGGAAATTAGAGGTCAATTTAAAAAAAAAACAAAGGTTGTTATTTTCTCTAAGAGGAAGGTGAAAGTGTGTAGGGAATTCAAAATCTTTGACACTGTGTTAGATATCCAAGATTCATATACTTACCTGGGTATAGTGTTTAATTATAATGGTAACTTTTCACAAACGAAAAAAAAAACAAAAACTGTGGAACAGGCACAAAAGGCTTTACACGGGTTTACAGAAAGATACGAAATATTTCTATCACTGTGGATTTACAAATCAATTTGTTCGATGTTCTTATTTGTCCTATACTTCTATATGGATGTGAAATCTGGGGTTTTGGAAACAACAGTATACTCCAAAAAATACATCTGCAGTTTTGCAGGAAAGTATTACATGTAAGAACTAGTACGCCGTCTTATATGATATACGGCGAGGTAGGAAGGAGATCAATTGATACCCTTATTAAAACAAATATGATTGCTTTTTGGGGAAGACTATTGCACAGCGATAATAAACTATCATACATCCTTTATAGGTTGATGCTTAAATTGTCTGTACATGAAGATATACAATTTAAATGGCTTAATTCAATAAAATCTGTACTGGACGATACTGGATATAGCGAATACTGGTATAACCTGAATCCTCGTAATCTAGTATTTTAAAAAAAAATCTGTGCAACAGCGGTTACACGATCAGTTCATACAGAAATGGTTTTCAGATATGGTGAATTCACCGAAAGGACAATTATACTCCAGTATGAAATCTAATTTTGGCTTTGAACCACATCTGGTAAAACTGTCATTTTCAAATCGAATTAGTATATGCAAACTACTATGAAATTACCCATTGAAACTTGTAGATGGCGTAAGATTCCTCGTGATGAGAGATATTGAACCCTATGTACAGACCAATGAATCGGTAATGAATTTCATTATCTATTTAGTTGTAACAATCCAACATTGGCAACATTACGTTCAAAATATATCCCAGCATATTTCACACAAACACCAACCAATATAAAGATGTACGGCTTGTTATTGCACTGTATTATCCCTGTTTTGAATAGGTTAGCCTTATTTATAAGAAAAACTTCATTTATGTTTACTTGAAAGACAATGCCACAAATTTCGATTGCATGGACCATGCGGATCAATTGTTAATTTTAGCTCCGCGTGTTTTCTGTTGATCGATATCACAGTGTGGGAGGCACGAGGCTAAAAGCTTATGTGAATGGTTACTGCCATTCACACAAAGTCAAAACCGTAGCACTTCGAATAATGTATACGCATGTAAATGAAGTCCTAAATGGTAAAGCTAAATACCGAAAAAGAAAACATCGTTATTCAGCTTGTATGTGCGATAAAATAATTTGCTATAACTTTAATGCATTGAAGTGCAAGTTCACTTATAGATCATTGCTTATCAAATTCAATTTACAACAAAAATTAAGTCCGGCAAAAATGTTAGATAAAAATTGGCGATGTTATTACATGCCACGTGTCTCAGTTTAAATTGCATTCCGTAAGGCGTCAGTCTGTTTGTATATGTTGACTTCTTTTTTAACTTAAAGTTTCAGATTTTCCGTTTTACCTTTGATTATCCTCCGTGTAATACGTTGATATATATTGTTTAGTTGAAATCTTATTCAAAATACCACTTACAGTGATAAATGATAGGTGACTGTAGGTCACATTTAAACACCATAATCTTCATGTTCTAGATCTGTTCACGGAGGGCGTTAGGGGGTGACAATTGTTTTATTAGGGGAGGGACTAGGATGAAATTAAAAGGCAGGGCTGATGTCACGGTTATAAACAGCACTGATCAGAGAACACTGAATACCCTTTGTTGCATGCGTACCAGTTGAAATGTTGATTAGAGTAAACAGGGAGTGTAAATCAGTGTCAAATTTGTCTGTCTTTTTATTTTTAATATTTTCAACAAGAAGTGTGACATAGTTTTCGTCTCTTCATTGCAGACGGTTTCCTTTCTACATACAAACCGTCCCCTTCGTTCATACAACAATTAATAGCTCAAAGTAGCTAGAAAATGACAAGTTAAAGGAGGTTTGATAAAGTGTGTGGGAGGTGGGAGAGAGTGTCCCCAGTCCACCACCTCATAGATGGTGTTGGTATAATTGGTATAGACTTTCTCTAGCATTTCAAAGAAATAATGCATTTCATAGTTATGAAGGTAAATTTTCTGTAATTTGGGTCCTGTCATAAGACCCCCCTTTACAGAAATGTGACCATAGAAAATTTTTACGACTGGAAAATATAAAGACTACAAACATTGAAATTTCATTCTAAACAAAATTTAGATGGGTACCCTGCAATCCGGGACATTAAACTTTTTTCGCCTTTCGCCTCTGCACTATTGCATGTCACACCTTATAACACTTGGATTACTGCAGGGCACACACAATAAAATATATGTCAGAAAGGTCACACCTTATAACACATGAGTTCCTGCAGGTCACTCCTAATAAACCATTAGCTACTGTAGGTCACACGTAATATCCATGGGTTATTACAGGTCATTCCTGATTACACATGGATTATCGCAGGTCACACCTAATAAACCATGAGTTACCACAGGTCACGCAAAAACATATGGGTATTGACAGGTTACTCCTGATAACACATTAATTACTGCTGACCATTCCGTATAACACATAACACACATGGGTTACTGCAGGTCACACATAATAAACCATGGTTTACTGCAGGTTACACATAAAAACACGAGTAACTGTAGGTGTCTCTTGATAATACATAGGTTGCAGCAGGTCATGCCTTATAAACCATGGGTCACACAACAAACACGTGGATTATTTCAGGTCACACAACAAACACGTTGATTACTGCAGGTCACACTCAATAACATATATGTCACGAAAGGTCACCCCCTATAACACATGAGTTCCTGCAGGTCACTCCTAATAAACCATTAGTTACTGTAGGTCACACGTAATATCCATGGGTTATTACAGGTCATTCCTGATTACACATGGATCACTCCTAATAAACCATTAGTTACTGTAGGTCACACGTAATAAACCATGAGTTACCACAGGTCACGCAAAAACATATGGGTAGTGACAGGTCACTCCTGATAACACATTAATTACTGCTGACCATTCATTATAACACATAACACACATGGCTACTGCAGGTCACACCTAATAAACCATGGGTTACTGCAAGTCACATATAAAAAAAATGAGTTACTGTAGGTCTCTCTTGATAATACATAGGTTGCAGCAGGTCACGCCTTATAAACCATCGGTTATTGCATGTCACACCTTATAACACAGGGGCTACTGCAGGTCACACAACAAACACGTGGATTATTTCAGGTCACACAACAAACACGTTGATTACTGCAGGGCACACTCAATAACATATATCTCACGAAAGGTCACCCCTATAACACACGAGTTCCTGCAGGTCACTCATAATAAACCATTAGTTACTGTAGGTCACACGTAATATCCATGGGTTACTACAGGTCATTCCTGATTACACATGGATTATCGCAGGTCACACCTAATAAATCATGAGTTACCACAGGTCACGCAAAAACATATGGGTAGTGACAGGTTACTCCCGATAACACATTAATTACTGCTGACCATTCCGTATAACACATAACACACATGGGTTACTGCAAGTCACACATAATAAACCATGGTTTACTGCAGGTTACACATAAAAACACGAGTAACTGTAGGTGTCTCTTGATAATACATAGGTTGCAGCAGGTCATGCCTTATAAACCATGGGTCACACAACAAACACGTGGATTATTTCAGGTCACACAACAAACACGTTGATTACTGCAGGTCACACTCAATGACATTTATGTCACGAAATGTCATCCCCTATAACACATGAGTTCCTGCAGGTCACTCCTAATAAACCATTAGTTACTGTAGGTCACACTTAATATCCATGGGTTACTACAGGTCATTCCTGATTACACATGGATTATCGCAGGTAACACCTATATATATATAATAAACCATGAGTTACCACAGGTCACGCAAAAACATATGGGTAGTGACAGGTCACTCCTGATAACACATTAATTACTGCTGACAAATTCCGTATAACACATAACACACATGGGCTACTGCAGGTCACACCTAATAAACCATGGGTTACTGCAAGTCACATATAAAAACACGAATTACTGTAGGTCTCTCTTGATAATACATAGGTTGCAGCAGGTCACGCCTTATAAACCATCGGTTATTGCAGGTCACACAACAAACACGTGGATTATTTCAGGTCATACAACAGACACGTGGATTATAGCAGGGCACACTCAATAACATATATGTCACGAAAGGTCACCCTCTATAACACATGAGTTCCTGCAGGTCACTCCTAATAAACCATTAGTTACTGTAGGTCACACGTAATATCCATTGGGTACTACAGGTCATTCCTGATTACACATGGATTACCGCAGGTCACACGTAATAAACCATGATTTACCACAGGTCACGCAAAAACATATGGGTAGTGACAGGTCACTCCTGATAACACATTAATTACTGCTGACCGTTCCGTATAACACATAACACACATGGGTTACTGCAGGTCATACCTAATAAACCATGGGTTACTGCAGGCTACACATAAAAACACTGAGTTACTGTAGGTGTCTCTTGATAATACATATGTTGCAGCAGGTCATTCCTTATAAACCATGGGTCACACAACAAACACGTGGATTATTTCAGGTCACACAACAAACACGTTGATTACTGCAGGTCACACTCAATGACATTTATGTCACGAAAGGTCATCCCCTATAACACATGAGTTCCTGCAGGTCACTCCTAATAAACCATTAGTTACTGTAGGTCACACGTAATATCCATGGGTTATTACAGGTCATTCCTGATTACACATGGATCACTCCTAATAAACCATTAGTTACTGTAGGTCACACGTAATAAACCATGAGTTACCACAGGTCACGCAAAAACATATGGGTAGTGACAGGTCACTCCTGATAACACATTAATTACTGCTGACCATTCCGTATAACACATAACACACATGGCTACTGCAGGTCACACCTAATAAACCATGGGCTACTGCAAGTCACATATAAAAAACGAGTTACTGTAGGTCTCTCTTGATAATACATAGGTTGCAGCAGTTCACGCCTTATAAACCATCGGTTATTGCATGTCACACCTTATAACACAGGGGCTACTGCAGGTCACACAAGAAACACGTGGATTATTTCAGGTCACACAACAAACACGTGGATTACCATGATTACTGCAGGGCACACTCAATAACATATATCTCACGAAAGGTCACCCCCTATAACACACGAGTTCCTGCAGGTCACTCATAATAAACCGTTAGTTACTGTAGGTCACACGTAATATCCATGGGTTACTACAGGTCATTCCTGATTACACATGGATTGTCGCAGGTCACACCTAATACACCATGAGTTACCACAGGTCACGGAAAAACATATGGGTAGTGACAGGTCACTCCTGATAACACATTAATTACTGCTGACCATTCCGTATAACACATAACACACATGGCTACTGCAGGTCACACATAATAAACCATGGTTTACTGCAGGTTACACATTAAAACACGAGTTACTGTAGGTGTCTCTTGATAATACATAGGTTGCAGCAGGTCACGCCTTATAAACCATCGGTTATTGCATGTCACACCTTATAACACAGGGGCTACTGCAGGTCACACAACAAACACGTGGATTATTTCAGGTCACACAACAAACACGTAGATTACTGCAGGGCACACTCAATAACATATATCTCACGAAAGGTCACCCTCTATAACACACGAGTTCCTGCAGGTCACTCATAATAAACCATTAGTTACTGTAGGTCACACGTAATATCCATGGGTTACTACAGGTGATTCCTGATTACACATGGATTATCGCAGGTCACACCTAATAAACCATGAGTTACCACAGGTCACGCAAAAACATATGGGTAGTGACAGGTCACTCCTGATAACACATTAATTACTGCTGACCATTCCGTATAACACATAACACACATGGGCTACTGCAGGTCACACCTAATAAACCATGGGCTACTGCAAGTCACATATAAAAACACGAATTATTGTAGGTCTCTCTTGATAATACATAGGTTGCAGCAGTTCACGCCTTATAAACCATCGGTTATTGCAGGTCACACCTTATAACCTTATAACACGTTGATTACTGCAGGTCACACTCAATAACATATATGTCACGAAAGGTCACCCTCTATAACACATGAGTTCCTGCAGGTCACTCCTAATAAACCATTAGTTACTGTAGGTCACAAGTAATATCCATTGGTTACTACAGGTCATTCCTGATTACACATGGATTATTGCAGGTAACACGTAATAAACCATGATTTACCACAGGTCACGCAAAAACATATGGGTAGTGACAGGTCACTCCTGATAACACATTAATTACTGCTGACCGTTCCGTATAACACATAACACACATGGGCTACTGCAGGTCACACCTAATAAACCATGGGTTACTGCAGTACACATAAAAACACTGAGTTACTGTAGGTGTCTCTTGATAATACATAGGTTGCAGCAGGTCATTCCTTATAAACCATGGGTCACACAACAAACACGTGGATTATTTCAGGTCACACAACAAACACGTTGATTACTGCAGGTCACACTCAATGACATTTATTTCACGAAATGTCATCCCCTATAACACATGAGTTCCTGCAGGTCACTCCTAATAAACCATTAGTTACTGTAGGTCACACTTAATATCCATGGGTTACTACAGGTCATTCCTGATTACACATATTTACCGCAGGTCACACCTAATAAACCATGAGTTACCATAGGTCACGCAAAAAGATATGGGTAGTGACAGGTCACTCCTGATAACACATTTGACCATTCCGTATAACACATAATACACATGGACTACTGCAGGTCACACCTAATGAACCATGGATTACTGCAAGTCACATAAAACCCCTCTACAACACATGAATTCCTACAGGTCACTCCTAATAAACCATTGGTTACTGTAGGTCACACGTAATATCCATGGGCTACTACAGGTCATTCCTGATTACACATGGATTACCGCAGGTCACACATAATAAACCATAACTAAAAACTAATAACATATGGGTTTCTGTAGGTCACTCATGATAACACACTGGTTTCTTCAGGTCAACACTCTTCATATATGGACCTCGTCCTCGGTCAATATAATTCAACTAGGTCCATATAAAGTGTATTGGCTTCATCAATAGTCTATAATATATAACAGTGAATATTTGAGTACGTACGATATACAATTACGATTTTTGGAGAAAACTTGATTAACAAATATCAAGTACATGCATTTTATATGCATGTACTTGATATTTGTTAATCAAGTTTTCTCGATATATCTTTTGTTTTCGTTGCAGGTTAAGACAAATGTTTGATGTATAAATGGAAAACCTTGAAGGTATTTTTCATGATTAGAATTACTCGTAAATTCATATCACAGCTATTTTTAGCAAATAGCTTTGCCTCGTCCAATATAAGTAGAGTGGTGTTGTCTATTTGCGTTTGCAATTTTGTAACTATTTGTGCTTTCAGCTTATACTCTTCAAATTTCAACCCAACACCATATTTTTCTGTACATTTTACAACAAATATTGACCCTAAGGAACAAATGATGACATTAAAACTTGATTTCGTGTATTTGATTATTCATTTGCACTTCTATTACGTTATTTGAAAAGATTAAAACTGTTTAGAGAATTTTGTTTTATAGACTTGTTGGAAAATCTGGATTCGGCAGATTTGCATGCCTTGTCAGCGGAGGAAAAAAGCGACCTTTTCCAACTTTTGAACTCTGCTACACTACCCGAAATTGAAGGTAATTTTTATTTGCAATATCTCGGACTATTATTCATTAGTTTTCCTCTATGAACTGTTTTGACATGAGCAGATACATAGAACAGTATGAAGGAGATTAGAACACTTACAGCATGCGGAGCCCTTCAACAATAAACCAATATACTTAAAAATTGCATGATTTTTGTATCGAAAGAGCATGATCAATAAATCTTTGAAGTCAATGAATCAAGGCTGAGGCCCCATATCTTTCATGAAAAAATGCTAATTGATATAAGTTGAGTTAATTGGTTATCAACTGCAAAACATATATACACATAAAAAAGTGTCTATGGAAATAGCTACAATTATTTCAAATAAATGTCATATAACAATAAATTCTAACCACAGGTTCTTCAAGAAAATCAAAACTCACACATCAGATTGAGGAAGTGAAAGAAAAAGTTTGCCAAATACATGCTTCATTGTTAAAAGCTTCAGGTAAAGTCAGTTACCCAAATCTAGTAATTTGAAAGGTGACAATATTTTTCAAACTTGAAGTAACATTGATATATTTTTTCACAGTTGCTTAAATCGAAAAGATGTACTCGGCTGGCAAATTATACATGTATATTTTTTTGGTGTTGGTCGTTTCGCAAATAAATAAGAAAAATGTGGATAAAGAATAAAGGATTAATTGTTAGGTTTTATGCAGTTTCGGTTACTAAGGCGACACTAATGATTTGAATAAATACTGCATTTAGTATATATTATTCCCATTATATATAAAATACACGTCAATGCGCGTAATTTCTTGTTAACTCGTTGCCCGTTTTGGTATTTTAATCTCTAGACATTTTCATATGTTGTTTGTCTTGTGGTTTTGTTTTGTTTGTGTTGTCTTTATCCATGTATTCTCTCTTTTTCGATTTTGGACGTCAGTTTTCATGTCTTCTAATCTGTAGTATTTTTGCATATCTGACATCGAATCTATCAGTTTAGTTAAATCTACCAGAATTGGTTTTAAACAGGCAATGTATGCAGCGACCCAGGAAACTATCGGAGGCTGTTAACTTCTTCTCGAACACACAGTGATAAGAAGAGCGCTCACGACATCCTTTTGGGTCACATTTCTATGTTAGGCCTTGAGTACAGAACACCTACACCAGGCAACGGTGACTGCTTCTTTGAGGCCGTAAGTGACCAGCTTGAAAGACTAGGCTACCCAAAACAAAGTGCTATTGATCTGCGAATAAATGCGGTGTCATTTTGTAGACAGAATCCTGTAATACAGGTTAATTATATTTACTTTTTACACTATTTCAGTGATTTAACCATTAAATTATAGCGTGTCAACTTTTATATATTACCTCTGAATAATCATGGCGAGAAAGTTTGGGATAACGCCTACTTAAAATATTGAAGATACTTTTTAGCCGAACGAGTTCCGTATTCAAAGGAAAAGTATTGTGAGAACACTAAACAAATAGTAAGGCCTGTGGCATACAATTGTGGCAACATGTCAATAAGACATCTATTGGACAATAAACAAACAAATAAGAAATTATGCACTTTGATAATTTTATTGAATCACATATTGTGATCATTTTAATGTCATTTTTTAAAATTTACATTACAGCGAAATGAAGGATTGGTCAATTTGAATGACTTCATCGAAGGTGGTGATCTGACATCATATCTGGAAAAAATGTCAAGAAAGGGCAAGTGGGCGGATCATGTTATGGTGATGGCCATGGCTTCATACCTCAAAACTGAAATACTTGTGGTTACAAGCACTCCAGATGCAAACCTGGACGACAGCATGATATGGATAAATAGTGGGGATATCAACAATGACGTTTTACTCTTAGGTCACATTCATGAAAATCATTACCAGTCTCTGAGACCAATGACAAAACAAGCGCGTGAGTTGAATTAAAGTCTCCTGACCTGGAATATATTAATGTCTTCAACATTGTAAGATTTTACATAAATGTCATGGTCATCAAATTCTTTTTATAAGCATTCCAAATCATAATGCTTATTAACTAGGTATGGAGTGTTATAAAGATTTCTGTTCTGATGCCTTAAATGGTGTCTCGATTTAAGTCCAGTGTGGTAATGGCTTGTATGGTATCTGCGATATAATGCACAAGGTTTTGTTAGGAGAATATTGAGCAAGACAACACATATAAAAGAAAGAAAAAGGTGACTGTTATAACGTGTACCAAACACATAGTGGGAATAGTGAAAAATATATTTAACAAAACAAATTTTGAATTCACCAAAAACTCATTTGCAAGTTTTTTTTATTCATTGCAGTTTAAGCAGTGACCTTATATGGTGTTCAATGTCGTTGTTAACCTTTGTTTTTGATTTTTGAGATATGCCATTATTGTTTCTTTTGATTTGTAGTTGCTAAAAATGCCGTGAGTCAAGAAGATCAGTGTGGAACAGAAAGTAAAGGTGAGACTTAAAATATAATTAAAGAAGTGGTTATCTGATCGCATCAGGATGAATAGCCTTCAGGTTTGACCGACAAACTTACTGTCTATTATGAAGGTCACACTCATATTCATCTGTTCCAGCACAATGCCTCCAGTTCACACTGCTATTCATCGTTATAACAAAGGTGACTGTATGTCACAATGCTATTTAACTGTATCATCAAAGTGCCTTTAGACCATAATCTTTACCAACAAGGTGCCTGCAGGTCACACTGCTGTTTATTTTTACCAGCAAATGCCTGCAGGTCACACTGATATTTATTATCACTAAGATGTCTGCAGGTCACACTGCTATCGATCTTTACCATAGGTGCCTGCAGGTCACACTGCTATTAATCTGAACCACAAATGTGCCTTCCTGTTTATCTTTACCAACAAGGTGCCTGCAGGTCACACTATTTATCTGTACCACAGGTGCCTGCAGGTCACACTGCTGTCTATCTGAACCATGAAGGTGCCTACAGGTCACACTGCTATTTATCTGTACCACAGGTGCCTGCAGGTCACACAGCTGTTATTTTTACCAACAAATGCCTGCAGGTCACACTGCTATCGATCTTTACCATAGGTGCCTGCAGGTCACACTGCTATTAATCTGAACCACAAATGTGCCTTCCTGGTTATTTTTACCAACAAATGCCTGCAGGTCACACTGCTATCGATCTGTACCATAGGTGCCTGCAGGTCACACTGCTATTTATCTGTACCACAGGTGCCTGCAGATCACACAGCTGTTATTTTTTACCAACAAATGCCTTCAGGTCACACTGCTATTAATCTGAACCACAAGTGTGGCTTGCTGTTTATCTTTACCAAAAAGGTGCCTGCAGGTTACACTACTATTTATGTGAACAGTGAAGGTACCTGCAGGTTAAACTACTATTTATCTGTACCATAGGTGCCTGCATGTCACACTACTATTTATCTGTACCATAGGTGCCAAGGTCACCCTACTATTTATCTAATACCACAGGTGCCTGCAGGTCACACTGCTATTTATCTGAACCATGAAGGTGCCTGCAGGTCTCATTACTATGTATCCGTACCAGAGGTGCCTGCAGGTCGCACTGCTATTTATCTTTACCAACAATGTGCCTGCATGTGAAACCGTTTATCTTTACCACCAAAATGCCTGTTTTTTTCTACCATAAAGGGATATACAAGTCACACTGTTACTTGTCTATACATGGGTTGTTTAATGTATACGTATTGTATAAAGGTGACTACACATCATTTTTTCATTATCAACTGTTGTATAGGACATATTTTTTAAAATGTTTTGTAGAAGACTGTGAATATGAAAGTTCTGAGGAAGAAAATACAGACAACATGACACACTATATTCAAGGTACATATGTTTGTGAATTGTTTCAGTTGATGTTAGAAAAAAAAAAGTTCTTTAATATAACATGATTTAAATTATACATCAGCTTTCAGTCGAAATGGCATTGTGAATTGCTCTTGTTCACTCAAAAATCATGTTCAAGCATGTAGTAAGTGCTCATAAGGTATTAAACAATATATTTGTTTAAAATAATTAAAAGGTTGCTTCTTTAAATTAATTTTTAAAAAGAACCCGTTGAGTATTAGAAAATCATGCTTTCTATTAATCCTTTTAGATGAGGCTTTTGCTCATTTTATTAGAACTTCAATGGGTATACGTTCGAATTCTGAAGTGGACTGTTTCGTTCAGCGAGTAAGGTAATTATCTTTTTCATAGCAACAGACATGTTTTTGTCCTCTTAAAATACTAAATACTCTTTGAAGATGAAAATTGAAAATTCAAACAACTATTTAAATTAGTTTAGTAGTCATTTTATGTTTTTTTGTTTCCTTCTGGGCCCGCTTTTATTGAAATCATTCTGTAACCAGTTATTCATCATACCTGCACGTATCGATGTTTGTCTTAAAAAATACATGTATGTTCTTTGTTTTTGGTGAAAATTTCAACCCTAAAGCTGTGGTGAATTGCCTAGGACTTTCTGCAATAAGACATACAATTCTTTCATGTACCATGCTTTTAAAGTCACATTATAAACATAGTAAAATAAATTTTCCCATTCACACTATACTCTCATCTGCGTTTTTACTAGCATCAGAGACGTATGGTTTTATATGTCTCGGTCTCTGCTAGCATGTATAAAGTTATATAAGACCAGAGACATACATGCAGCAACGACTAAAAGATCGATACATATATATATCCTTACCCCACACATATGGTTTTAATATCACATGTTTATGAAATACTTTAAAGTATACATCGTTTACCATTAAAATTATATTTTAGCCTTGAAGACGACGAAGATGATATTATGACATCATATCTTATGGAGATAGATGGACATTCTAAGGGTGTATTTAGCCACAGATTCAAATATAAGACAACCATACAGTATAGATGTGAAAGGTATTAACCAATATAGCCATAATTCATAATTTGTTTTGATTAAAATAAATAAATATTGAGCAGTAATCTCAATTTATGAAGATGACAGTTAAAAACTTAACAACTTAATACTGGTCATCAGCAGGAGCATAGACTCTAAAATAAAATGCTAAGAAATTATTCAATTGTTGATCATGTATATCTATTTCAGGTCTGCTAAACCAAGAGGCAAACAGAAGGGACCACACCAAACAGTGGCAAATGAATGCAAAGCATACATCTCCTTTCAGTATGTCTATTCCTATTGAAAACATATAATAATAAAACGTATCACAAAATAACGAAATAAATTTGATGCGCTTTATGGCCATTTCGTTGACTGACAACTCATCAGCAGTTCTCGAGATCAAAGTGTAAATTTTTTTATCAAACTGTTATACTGAATTATTTGTTGATAGTGAAAACAACAGTTCTAATGATTTATGTTTGTTCGTAGCATTTGATCTTTATCAGAAGGTACATTTATATCATTCTTTAAACACTAAAGAGGAAAGCTACTTTTAAATAAAATATTAAGAAAAACTTATTTTTTTAATATTTAATATCTATTCGTATGCATTTTATATGTGTGTGGACTTTCCTTTAAATTACACAATGATTTCCATATGAAAATGTTTCTTTTTTTGCTTTTTATTGTGATTGCAGAAAGTTGATCAAAATTTCTTAATTCACTTTTACATAGATTGTACTTTCTGTATATTTGATTTATTTCAGATTTATGATACATTTTGGAAAAAAGGCTGTGATTATACGGCAGAAACTATGTCACACTGGACACAACTTAAACGACTCCAGAGAGAAGCATGTTTCAAAACCAGATCCATTACTTGTAGAGTATGTTAATAGCTTGCTGAAGCAGGTAAAAATTAAGATAAATGTAAGGTTGCTGAACCCAACAAAGGATAATTGAAATTACATATGACAAAATTCTCATGAAATAACTTCATTGTTGACTATCAGCACTATACATTGTTTCGACCAAATATATTGTAATGGTATTTAGTAAAACAGACCTATTTGCTATCAAGAGTGAACCAAGTTTTGGTGATCAGCTTGTGAACATCTGTCTGGTAACTAAAATTCGCCTATTGATATATCGTGCATGTTATACCTTCAGAGCAATTTTTATTTTTTCGGTGTGACATTTATTTCCACAACAATAATTAATCAAATTGAAGTGAAATGCAGGCTATATTATTATCAGGATGACCATGTTTTAATTAACAAATATTTCATGTCTTTTTAAAGAACAAAAAGCCAATGGAAATTTTATGCAAAACATGGAAATGGGCCAGGGAGCACGGAAAGCATGACATGCATGATAGGCGTTATTTGCTTACGCCTGCAGACATAAAAAATATGACACAAAAGCACAAACAACAGCAGAGGTATACTTCTTATGTGAATCATGTAAATTTCAATGTTAATTTATTTATTTAAAAATTCTACAGATAAACCTAACTATAAACCAAACCCCCATCAGACAGGTTACTACAGTTTAGAATATTGTTCACACAATTTGAATATGCATACAATGCTAAAAGGGGACTGTGGAACATGCTTAACACATGTTTCTGCTTTGGTTGGTTAAGACCGGTTTCACTGTATTGTATTCCAGTAGGCAAAGTGTCCATGAATTATTACCCTTATCAAAATAATTATTGAAGCCATAAAATTGTATGGGTTTCTTCATATTAATTCTATAGTCATTTTGTTTCATTTCCATTCATTTAAAATTGATTAAAAAGTATTTCAATATGTTTTCATGAAGGAGAGAGCTTTAATAGACTTTGAAGTAAAATGTTGCCTTTGTAGCTATTAAGTATGAAAGTATAAATTATTATTTTGAAATGAATAGTTCTTTTTAAACATCGGACCTTCCTTAGGAATAACATGCAGGATTGGTGTAGATTGCCTACTTAACATTATGTTTTGTTGTCTGGAACAGTCAGATATTGACTGAAATGATAACAATCAACTGGACCTATATTGTCTAGTATCAATTTCATATTTCTACTCAACTTCAGATACCACCACAGAGATGCCTTGGCTGTAAATGAATTGTGTACCAATGTGTTACAAGAAAAAATTGTCTTCTATCAACAGCTTCAAGAGTAAGGCAATTTACAAATTACACATGTATAAATTATACCTGCATACTCTTTTATGTTTTTAAATAAGTTAAGGGGTGTACTTTTTATTATAAAGGTAAGACCTAGTAAGTTTTTTTTTAAATTTGTCCAATCCTAAATGCCTCTTTATATGAAAAATGAAATAATCATTAACTAAAACTAAACTACAATTTACATTTTTTTTTCTAATATGTTATTGGTCATTCTTGAATGCAGTATGATTCCGAAATGTCAAGGATTCATTTCATTGTAGGTCTTATCCTTATGGTGAAGCTATACGTTTAATATTCAATAATTCTATTTAGTATTCTTTAAATAAAATTTTCATGTTAAATTAACAGACTCCTCCAAGGCTGTATTGATCAGATGGAAGCATTTAGACCAAAGACTAGTCAATTGTATATTGAGTTAGGTTTGCAAAAGATGTATACTGTTTAAATGTATTCACTTACCCCTTCATTTAATAACCCTATCTGCTGATATAAGTTGACATCAGCAAGTTTAATTTCAATCCTGTATTGTGGTAATCTATGATAAATTGTAGACCTTTAATATCATTATTGTGTTTGCCACTCTTCAAAACTCATTTATACCAATATTCAGTGAAATTGGACAACTTCGAATCGTTTCAGTATTAGTTGTCTTAATCAAATTATAATCTGAAATTTAGTGCTAACTACTGGCATAAGTAAACCTTATTTTTTCATTTTTATAAGTTACTATTTTTTCTGTTTCAGAAATGAATGTCCACTTGTAATCATTTATCAGAATGAAGCCCAACGTGAAAGAATGAAAACTCTTGCTAAAAATGTTGTTTTTTTGGATGCAACATACAAAGGTAAATTTGTAGATTTTAATTTTCAATCACCTGATAAGTATTGTGTCACAGCTACGCAACAGTTTAATTATTTAATGAATATTTTTTAAAACAACAATTGCCACATGATCACAAAACGTTGATGAAGGATATGTTCGGTTAAGGGTTCGGTTTATTCAGGGATCGATTTAGTATATTCCAGTAAAACCAATCTGAAACCTAAACAGAACACGTTTTTCCTTAGATTTTAATTAAACTTGTGTATATTTATAAAGTCAATGAAAACCCATGCATGAATACTTGAGTTACCCTACTGTAACTAACAATACCCTTGACCTTGTTTTTTTTCCTCTCATCATTGCAAGATTCAATTTAGTAGTCAGTGTCTTGACACTTGATTAATTAATCTCCAGATCTTTAGTAAATGAATATAATTCAAGTAAAACTTAATGAAAATCAGTTTAGTGATATTTGAGTTATGATACGTTTCTTCCAGTCGGATAAAACTATTCATTATCCACTATTTTTTATCTGTTCAAACCAAATTCTACTAAGTGACTAATGTTTAAACTTTTTGTAATTGAACCATTTAATTTTTCAGGTCTCACTTCCTATGGATATGTTTTTTACACTCTACTGGCAAGAAATGATCAGGATAGAGGAACCCCACTGGCATATTGTATTGCATCTCAGGATACAAGTAATATTGTGAAATTGTTTCTGGAAAAGCTTCAGCAATCAGCAAAGAGGCATGGATTCTCATTCTATCCAAGGTAGTATCGTACAACTGTTATAATGAGACTGAATCATGATATTTTAAATTTATTCTCTTGTCCTAGTATAAAAATATTTACATTGTCATTATTCTTTTTTAACAGCTAGAGGAAGAGAACTAACATGAGTCGATATATGATAATGACGATTATTATTGACCCTTAAAAGAGTTTATGTGTTGAACAAATAGCAGTTTCAAGAATCGTTCCTCCACATATGACTATTACACTTCAACACAGCCAAATTGTTTTCAGTTCTACCTATTTGGATATACCAAAACAGTGATTGAGAAAATATTGTAGGCCAAAATGCAGTTTCAACTTTTTAAAAACCAGTTTGAAAAATCAGGTTTGACCTGAAAACACCATGTGGTATAATTGTTGCAACATTGCAACACTAGTGAAAGGGGGTTTAGTGAATTAAATTTCTTTCCCACAGATCATTTATGGTGGATAGAGATACCAAAGAAATAGGAGCTATTTCAACAGTTTTTCCAAATACCTGCATACTTCTATGCTGGTTTCATGTTCTTCAGGTAAAATATATATGGTATAAGGATGAAGTTATGGAATAATTTTCATCCGACTGTTCAGATTTAATTGTAAATTACCGGTTAATACATGTACCTCAATACCTAATGCCAACAATTAAACAACCTTTGTTCCAATCGCCTATTGACACTAAAATTTCAGGAACAACTGGACCATAACCTTTTCTTCAAACATTTTGCTATCAAACAAAGCACTATATGGAATTATATATATACATATTTTTTGCATAAAGAGAATATACTCCTTTGTACATGATATGGCACAAAAAGTAATAAGGGTTAAATTTTTATTCAAGAACACACTGCATTATCTGATATGTACTTCAAATGAATATCAACGACACCTTTAAAAAAGCAGCAAGAAAATAAAGTCCTGTTTTGGCCATTGAAAATAAAATCTTGTTCTTCAGACATCTTCAAGAAAATAAAGGTACAGTGAGGACATTTTTTTCAATTTTGATTCTTATTCTTAAAAAATTGGTGCTAATAAAAATTTTTACTATGGGTGCGACAATTTAATTTTCCTCTTTTTTCTGTTTTTAAATTAAATTTGAAGTAGGCAACCATCATTTTAAATTGAAAATATTGTTACATTTGAATCAGAAATGAGGAAGGAACAGGTGAGTACATATTTCTGATGAATTTTTCATACCAATTTTTAGATGCAGGTGGGTCCGAAGAACAAGTAAATAATTTAAAATGGCCTTAAGGCTATTTCATTAAAATTAAGGTACATACATTTAACAGGATCAAAAGGTAAGTTATCCATTTCTATTAATTAAAATAGCCTATCATCAAAATTTCTCTTCGACTTTCATTATGTTATTTTGTTGATCAGAAAATGCCTTCGGACTTTGGTACTTCTATTTTAATGAAAAAGCCCTTAAGGAGACTCACAATAACCCATACAAATGCAATGATTATAAAATATTTATAAAAACCAGAAAGTTAATTTTACACTGAAATATCAATCAATGAAATACAAAAGTATATGAAAGTATACAGAATTTTTTGGTGAGAATTAAGTAATAAAAAATGTTAATTGATATTTGAACAGGCTATCTACAGATTTCTAAATAAGAAAGATTCTGGAATTTCTGGCTCAAATAATGCCAGCAAACGGAAACAGGTCATAGAATATATACGCTCAATGAAATTGTGTTCTAAGGTAAGTCCAGTTTCACAACAAAACATCTTACTTAATGTTCAAATATAAAAAAAAACAGCATAGCAGCAATGTATAAAATATAAAGTGTTCAAAATACAGTTACATCTAAATTTCTACATCCCTTGCATGTTGTCTTTAGATAAATGGTCAATACCTGAAAATAAAATGAAAAAATCCAGTTGTATGCATATTATTACGCACTGATCAGATTCATTTGTGTGGCTGAATTGTCTTCATAAAATATTTCTTTTTTGTCTACTTTTCATATATTTCCTATATATCAATATCAATTGTTTTACATTATTTCAGATAGAAGAATTTATGGAAAAAGTTGACAGCCTACATAAAATCATGCCTACACAAGAAGTTACAAAATACTTGATTGATAATTGGTGCAATGAGAAATGGAGTGCCCGGTGGAGTAATTTTGGACGACATTTTTACCATGAAGATCATGAAACAAATAATTTAGTTGAAAGGTAATAACTGAACAACAATGAGTCTTTCAGATAAAAACAAACTATGTATAAAAACTCTTTTTGACATCCTGTAAAAAAGGTTAAAAAGGAAAAGATTCGTTATCACTGTGATTAACTTTAACTATCATGGTCATTGCAAAAATACAATCAACATCGACAAGTGTTCCGATAATGCAAATAGTCCAAGGGGTAATTTATTTAAGTACAGTATATTTTTCTTATAAAACATCAATCCATATTGCTAGTAATCAATCAATGTTTATGAATTTCTCTTGTCTATCACAGATTTTTCCTCAGCATAAAATATCACTTCTTGGGAGGATACAACAATCATCGCATTGATGAACTCCTTTTGCTAATTGATGGAAACATAACAGACTTTTACGAGTAAGTTAGTTAAAAGCTCTTTGATATCCTTTTTTTACAGGAAGAGATTGATAAATCACTCGTCTCTCTATATTTTATAATGTTCTTTATTAATCTACATCGAGAAGATGACTTACTTTTCTTTAACTGTTTATTATTTTTCAGTAGATCTAGAATAAAGAAAAACAACATATTTTACTAGAAGTTTCTTCTACAAAAATAAATCTGCTGACATAAGAATGTAACTGGTGTATGTAGGAATAAAACATGCTTTTACAATGCTATCACTAAACAAGGGGTTGCACATGATGTCGTGCTAAGGATACCTCCACTCGTTTCAAACATTGTCATGTTCATAAACAGGAAGTTGGAGTCCTAAGTCCCGTCAAACAGGATGTTGAGGTCCAGCAGACATGAAAATGGGTAACAACATACAACTCATCATGTCGAAGCTACATACCAAATATTAAATCATTCCGCCCAGTAGAAGCTGTGAAATATGCGACACATATTTATATGTACAACATAGTATTTATAAATACTAATTCTAACGAGTGGGGTTTAATATTGTTTAAATCTGTTACAGTTACATGGATGAGCTAGGCAAACATGGACGTTTGAAAAACATGAGATCCGTTAAAGAAAAACGAGGAAGAAGTATAGCTGAAAATATGTTGAAGGCAGGGATGGGAAAGGAAATTCAGTGGATTACATCAACTGAGTGTTTTGTCCCATCACAGACATCAAAGGGAACACTTTATGAAGTTGACTTATTAAACTGCTCTTGCACTTGTCCAGCCTCAACTCAAGGAGGTAACTTTTTGCAACAACATTAACCACTCTTTTCAACCTTAAAGAACAGCACAATTACAAATACAATGTGGCACAAACCTTAAGTTTTGCATATACATGTATACAGAATTTTATATGGTAACTATGTAAAATCACTATTCATTCACTTCAAAAAACTCAAGGGGCTTTTGTCCAGGGGGCTTTTGTCCTAGACCCGCCTAACAACATAAAATTGTTATGTCTTTTAAGAGAAAAAAGGAAAAAGGAACACTAACCTACTGAAAAATATTATTTTAGGTTCATGCAAAATACATGTAGATGCATTCTAAATTCTATTTGTTTTAAATACATGAATTACTCTTTTTTTCAGGGTTTTGCAAGCATGTGCACTTGGCATTTATGGTAACAGCATCAAGAAATGTTGATATTGAAATGGAAAGGAAGATACAAGCTCAATGGATATTTGACACAGGAAACTTTTATCATGACAAGGAACATGATCAGATTGAAATCCTATCAGCGAAAGGTGATATATCTGTTGTAAAAATTGATTTGATGTCATGCTCATGCTTTGCCAACAGTCATGGAGTAAACTGTTTCTGCTTATTAGTGGTGGAAATGATCCAACCCGTGATATCCGTAACTTCTAACTATAATGAAGAACTGACTACACATTTAGAAAAACCAATAACAGAATCAATAGATCAAGCAATTATGAGAAATCTTGATGAAATAAGCCTTTTTGTTCAGAATGATAACTTTCAACATCTTTCTGAGAAGAAAAAACAAAGTATTTTGAAATCAATTAAAACTGTTCATCAAATTTGCAACTTTAGTGACTTCAGGAAAAAGACAAATAAAAGAAAACAGGAACCATTAAATGCAAACCGAAAACGGAAAACAAATAACGATCATGAATATTCTTTGAGAACCACACAGAAGGTAAAAAAAGTGGGTCACAAGTTAAATGACGATGGAGGCTTAAAAAAATCCAACAGAAGCAAAGGATCAACAAGAACAGATTTTGTGTAACTTATAGATACAACACATCTAAATGGATTTATACTACTTTTTAGTCTCCTACAGACAAAAGCCGAAGGAGTGTATAGTTTTAGGTTCCGTCCATTCGTCAGTCATTCCACATCATTCAGTTGTTAGGACCTTTTTTTTTAAGTTGTTTTAGATATACATGTAGACTTGATATTTGGTTTGTAGTGATATCTAACTGATAAAATTCAAATTTAATTTCGAATATTTATTGACTGAGTTGTGTCCCTTTTTGTTAATTTTTGTGGCCGATACGGGATAAAGTATTGCTATCAGTAATTCCCTCAGAATCTTGTAAACTTGGTGGAAATTCTATGTTATTTCAATGGTTATAACTATGAAAATTGGTGGTCATCATGTTCCATAATCCCAAGGAATGATCATTTGGAATATACTTACTTGCTTGGTAACAAGGATTTCAAAATGTCCATAAATCCTTCAAATACATTGCCATGCATAGCCTTGTTCATGTCTGTTTCATTTACTTCATTAATAATGGAATCTATCACTTCCCTAATAAATAAGATAAACATGTTGATGTTAATCAAATTTTCTGCTTGGTTTCATAACTGGTACTTGTAACAAATCTGCCTTTCAAGATACATCAACTTATATATAAACAATATTCATGCACTGTTGAAGCACACAGCAAATAAGTGTACATTGCTAGGAAACTTTATAAATAAACTCAGGTGAAATATAGTAACAAATATGTAGGCAAAACATAGCCGTTATTATCAATATGTGGAACAAAATGTTACGACTTTTTTAAATGAACATAACTTAACATATCTCACAAAAATATTTGTCAGGCTGTATGCAACTTTGCAGGATATATTTAATTTGAAATTTTGATTTTTTACCACTATTTAAATATATGTCATACATGCGAAGCCCAAAACTGAAAAACTGAAAAAACCTGTTTATCAAACCTAGCATCAACTGTGTAATTTGGGAATATTGCCATTTTTTTATTTTGCTTATATAAGCAATCAAGAGTGGATTTGCTATGCCTTCAGAATTTACTTGCAATGTATTTCAATTGGGTGAAATGTCAAAATTTTTCAAGCACAGGCCAGTTTGGTTGGGTATTCAAATTTAGCTTTCAATCTCCAAAAACCATTTAGACCGCCTCGGTGGTCTCGTGCTGCCCCGAGTGCGGAAGGTCGCGGGTTCGATCCCCGGCCGGGTCAAACCAAAGACATTAAAATTGGCATTTGCTGCTTCTCCGCCAAGCACGTGGCATCTAGGAGTAAGAGCAAAGACTGGTTGGCTCGCAGTCAGTTTTATGTGTCCGAGTGAGGTGATATGTCGTCCTGCAGACAATTACCTCGCGAACTAGCACATTAAAAATCCGACTTAGCGTGTCGATCTAGTACAAAGCAGGGATCATATTCATTATCATATCAACATGTTCTCATCCTGATATGCACCTGGTTGCCACTGGACGTTAAACAATAATTCATTCATCCATCCAAAAACCAATTTATATACTAGTTTCTCATTAAGATATTAGATAAAGTTTTACTTTACCTAACTTTTTCAAGATACCCAATTTTTTGGGCAGACGTTCCTGACATACTGTTCCAAAGTTTTTCTTTAATCTTTTCCTTGTCAAGAACTGCCTCGGTTAATGAGTGCAGGGAGCTGATTTGATACTCCACATCACCTGAAGTGTTAGATTTTTTTATATACAGGAAAGAGAATATATTCTAAAATTCTAGTTTCTTTTTTATTATATAGCAAATGCACTCATAGCAAGTTACAAAAAAATAATATATGAAGTGGTGCCACCAATATATCTATTTATGTGCATTGAGAGAAAAATCAATACAATGAGGTGTAAAACTTGAGTCTGCGGTTTTCACCATTTTCTACTTATTTCACTAACAAAACACTGTTCAAAGGTACGTATCTGACAGTTACTGTTAAGTATCCTAGATTTCATTAAGATCTCATTTTTTCTCCTCAAGTTACCATACGGAAATTCAAATTTTGGACCCCAGAATGCCAAGACACACAAAGACAGTGAGTGTCATCAAGCCATTACCAGAGTTTGACTTCTTTCTCACTCTGATGAACACCAACGACTACCATTTAAGTCCTCACACTTAACTGAAATCAGTTTTAAAATGCTTAAATGAAAGACAATTCAAGCTGTTATTGAATTCATTTTAAAAATGCTGAAATGAAAGAAAATTCAAGCTAGCCAATTTTGAGATGCTTTAGTATACCACCCCAACCAACTCCTACAAAATGCTGTAAAGTGAAACTTACCATTTGTCAACATTGAAATTAAGTTAATATGGTCATTGTCTCCATTTTCTCGACTTACCAGACCTAACAGCCTGGCAAGTTCTTTACGGGTTTGATACCCGTTAGAAGATGAGTTTGACTTGGACAAGGACAGATAGTCTCCTATCTGAGTTAAACTCATCTCTTCAGGATAACTGTATCTGTCGATGATTTCTTTGCCTGTTACAATGTTAATGGGTTTCTTTCCAGGTTTGTTAGTTTTAACCGAAAACAGTTTACTTGGCACTGCTCTTATATCTACAAAAATATCCCAGTTGTTTTTTTTAGTACTTATATTGAAACCTCAATTTAGAACAAAATATAGGTAAATAGCAATCTTCATCTTATGAATGAATCAGATATTTCATTGGTAATGATGGGAAGACTAACTTGATAAAATGATGAATATTAATAATCTAAAAGATATTGAGCTATTGTTTAAGCAAACCTTTTGTTTTGTCATCACAATTTATGGAAGAAAATTAACAAAATTCAATTATTCCATCTATTTAATTGTTTGAGATAGAAATACTACCTATTTAACATTTTTTGCATGGCCTAAATTTTGAATATCACTCAAAATAACGAATTATGAAATGATATTGTTTGGACCCTGACCACCTAGGGGTGTAAAATATTCATTTACAATTATTCTTCAACCATACCATATGTAATCTAGTGTTAATTGTGTTGGACACCAACACAGATGTTCCCCAAACGTTCCGATCACCGCAGGGGCTCCAAAATCAGTTTCAACTGCTCTACTTTTTTTTTTATTTTGACTGGTGGCCATCATAGAAATCCGCCTTACGGTGTCCGAGAAATCATTCGGACATCTTCACGTCCAGAAGAAGTATAATAAGAAACGGTGCAAAAACAATAACTCACAAAAGTTCCTTTTGGTGTCTTAATACTAATAATAAGAAACCGTCCAAAACAATATGTTCTCCCACTTCATTTGGGGAACATAACTAGAATGAATGTGTCCATAGGATATGAATGTCCCTGTCTTCTAAAATTCAAAGACAGATATTTAGTAAACACAGTACATCCTTAAAGTGCAAAGTGCAGTAAAACTGTAGAATACTAACCTGCTTGCTCAAAATCTTCACATGTTTTTATTTTCTTCCAATCTGTAGTTCTGGACTCTGTTGAAATACAGAATACAATTAATACAATAATGATAATTTTGAGTGCATTGGAGACTAACTAGGTCACAATTTCTTTTATCAAGTTCATGCATGACATTTTGACCAGTAAAATGTGACTGTAAACCAACTAATTTGCGCAGATATTTTTTTCGGTGTGTTTAGTATAGAACAATTTGAAAACAAATCTGGTATTGCTTTCCTCTAACATAATACATGAATCAGCATTATGTAAGTTAAATAATTTTGCATAGATTAATTTTGTTTGATGACATCAATGACTTATTCATATCTGCTACTTATAAATTAAGTCCTATGATTTTAAAAAAAATTAACACTAAATCTGACAACTTTGACCCAATGATGTCTTTTTCAAAAACTTAACCTGCTGATCATATCAGCTATTTAAATGCATTTGTCATTTTAATATCCAATTTTAACTGATCAATAATTTCAAATCATATGTCCTACTCCTTTCAGCTGTTCCAGAATATTTTTTTTTCAAAGGTTAAGGTTCTTGATTTAAAACAATAACAAAAATAAATGATAGGTAATGTTCTAGATAATTATTAAACTGTACGTAGGGAAGCTTACTACAAATACTGTGAGCAAGGTCACAAAAAGGATACCCCCAGCTCCACTTGGACTCTGAACATATATTAAAAACCTAAAATTGCAAGAAGCATCTTCCTTCAAGGACAATTATATAGATATTACATAATCTTTGTTTAGTTTCATTGAATGGTTGAGGAGGAGTTGTGCTTACAAGCTTTAAACATGTAAAACTCCTAAGTTTGATGACCTCCCTTTGCAAGCATGCAGCGATAATTATAAACATCTACTTGTGATGCCTAACCTTCATATAAAGTTACATCAAAATCCATGGAACAGTTTAGGAGGAGTTGCTCTTACAAGAGATGTGGACAGACAAACAGACAGACAGACATCCTGGGTGATTTCTATATTACCATCCAAACTTTGTTTGCAGGAGTTTTTAAAAATTTATCTTTATACTTACGTATTTCTCGAAGAAGTGTTGGTTCTGCAATTAACAAAGTGAATATTGATGAAATGAAATGTCCAGAAAATATAGAATCTAACAAAACAATGAGTGAGAAACTTATAATATTGCACATTTTTAATCACATATTTTAAAACTCGTCAATGAGTTTTAAATCCAAATAAGTAACTTTAAGTGTAAAAAATATTGTGTCTTACAAATTGCTGCATTCAATTCTCTTTATCTTACTAGATCATATTTTGTCTCAGAAAAATGTGTCTTCCAAGAAATTGTACATAACATTCATAATTCTTTTAAAATTCCATTAGAAGAACATATCACAAGTTCCTTATTTTTAATATAAAACACTTACTGTTCTTAGAATTGTCTTTAGTGATCTTCTTAGTTCCTGGTTCTTAAAAAAGATAACAAATTTTATTTATCCAATTTATAGTATAAACATATCCAGTTAACATTTAGTAGAATATTCCTTATCAATAAAAGTCTGACCTTAGCTGGTAGTAAATTTAATATTCAGATGGTACAGTAGCAATCTGACCCACAGGAACCTTGAAGGCACAGATAAATAGCACTGTACCAAGGAAGCACAATGGTGGTGCAGATCATTAGCTGTGTGACATGCAGGTACCATGGTGGTAAATATATTGCAGTGTGACCTGCAGGCACCTTCATGATTCAGATAAATAGCAGTGTGACCTGCAGGCATCAATGGTACAGATCAATAGCAGTGTGACCTGCAGGCACCATGGTGTAAATAAATAGCAGTGTGACCTGCAGGCACCATTGTGGTAAATATATTGCAGTGTGACCTGCAGGCATCTATGGTACAGATCAATATCAGTGTGACCTGCAGGCATCTATGGTACAGATCAATATCAGTGTGACCTGCAGGCACCTTGCTGATACAGAAAAATACACTACAGGCACATTGATAGACTATCTACAAAAAGTAACATCTCTACTTAAAGGCCTAAATACAAACATATTTACTTTATTTCTGTAAAAATAATTACATATTTTCTTCACCCCAGACATATCGAAAATGGTTTGAAACTAGATAAATGCTGTGGTAGCAGATATTTTAAAAAAAATAAAACTTTTCTGATAAAGGATAAGAGCAATCATATCTGATGTATATACGACACTATACTACAACAATAAATCAATCTGAGGACAGTCTTCAGATGTGGTTAATAATGTTACCGTTGTTAACAAAGTATGACAATCTCAAATGGCAAATTAGAAATATTTTCTGCAAATCAAAATTAAGGACAATATGTTTCTAAATGTAAAACAACAAATTAAATGATGATTTTGGTATCTCCAGTTGATAACAAACTACATGGTGGCATTGTGTATAAGAAAAAGAAATGATGTTGATTAAATTGGTCAATCAATCATTTTCATTTTGTTATACATGTTATAGTCCATGTGCTAATAATTATTTATCATGAATAAAAATACTATATAATTATACCTTGCTAATGCCCCAAGACACTCTTTTTTTTGGTCTGAGCATGTCCAGCAATATAAAGCTGTCTATAGGTTTGACATGCTACAATAAAATCAATAATGCAAGTAGTTGATAAGAAAATTACATCAATCAATCAATCTTCATATCTGTTTAGACAAATAGTTTAACTCTTTTTCTGGTGTTTTGGAGCTTGTTGATAATGTGTGGCTGCTTTATTGAAAACTGTCAAGTCACTTCTGGGTTTCAAAGTAATTTCAATAGTGAATAACATCACAATTACACAAGGAGAGTAACTAAAATATTTTTATTTTTAATTAGAAAACTGTGCATAGAATGCAGTATGATATGAAAGTGAAATCAAGGGCAAGCACACCATGATATCATATGAAAATAATGGCATTATTCAGTTCACAATGGTTTCTTCACATTACGGTAGTCTTGCCATACAGTATACAGGGTTGATTCATGAATATATAATATATTTCTGAAGGATCACTTCAATATTTTGCTTTTTTTACTTTAAAGTTCTGGGTGTGAAGGAAAACATATTGAGGATATTCATTATGTTCAGCTGAAAAGTTTTGTGCCTTTTAAATTTTCATAGGGGGGCAGTTCAAACCGAATTTGAATATTTGTATTGTCTCACCATTTCAGTCTGGTCCATTTTTCTAGTCAGAAATACACAGTAGGTATTAATAACCTGAAAAACATATTGTAATAAAATAAACAAGTACCAAGTCTTTTGGGATGCCAACAGGAATTCCCCGTAAGTCTCCACTAGGGTTGTCAATTTTGTCGATAATTAATACTCGAATACTCGCACATCTATCAGAGCGATACTTGAGTACTCACTCGAAAAAAAAACTGTCAAATTGTATTACTTTAGCAACTAAAATTTCAACACTAAGGCAAGAAAACTTTATTAAAAAATGAATAAACAGAATGGCTTAATAAAACGTTAAAAATTGCAAGGTAAGTACACAGACTACTGTCTAATTAAATTACATACATCAAAGTAGTGTGAAATTATACACAACAATAATGGGAATCACTAATCCATTTAGGTACAAAACAAAACCCAAGCCTCGGAAATGTTTGCCCACTGTCATTATGATTTCTAATTCATATTTTAAAACAGTAATTTTGGAGGTGTTGTATTCAGTTTTTCAAAAATATAAATGTTTAAATGCTTAATATATATATTTAGAAAATGTATGCCTACTCAGTCACTTTCTATTTTCCGTTTGATATTTACTTTTTCATCCAGCTTACAAACTCACCAGCTTTTCCGATTTCAGTTGGTCAATCCTCGGAGGTTCCAATCGTTACTCGAGTACTCGTTGACATCCCTACCCTCCACCCTTTTTTTAAAAAAAACCCATAAAAAAGCAAACATCAATAAATGGGTATTTTCACAAGGAACAACAATAAACATATGGGAGTTGCAACTGCTTTAAAGTTACAGTCGAACATTATTTTTATATACTAGTAGTACATTCTGTTCTTGTTCAAATCTACTTTACCTAAATAATATCATAATAAAAATAATTGGCACATACTTGGTCATTTAACTGGCCAGCTAGACTTTTTATATCATTAATATATACATTGTGGCTTCCATAGATGCCCAATACCTCAGATGCATCACCACTGTATCGTTCAAAAATAGCATCCACAACTTCTGCAGTAAAAATTGAATATATATATACAGATAATTGGACAAAACTCATAATTTATTAAGTAATTCTTTATGTAACATATTTGTATAATACCTATCCGTACTAGAAATATTAATCAATTGTACATGATTAATGGAAACTCCCCAAAGTGGAATACTGAATCTTCATAGAAATAAAAGGAATTTGTTGATCCAAAATTTTTCTTTTTTTTCACACAAATATCATTTACTTCAGATAAATAGCAGTGTGGCACCTATGGTACAGAATAATAGTAGTGTGACCTGCAGGCACCAATGGTACATATAAATAGTGTGACCTGCAAGCACCTATGGTACAGATAAATAGTGTGACCTGCAAGCACCTATGGTACAGATAAATAGTGTGACCTGCAGGCACCAATGGTACAGATAAATAGTGTGACCTGCAAGCACCTATGGTACAGATAAATAGTGTGACCTGCAGGCACCAATGCTACAGATAAATAGTGTGACCTGCAGGCACCAATGGTACAGATAAATAGTGTGACCTGCAGGCACCTATGGTACAGATAAATAGTGTGACCTGCAAGCACCTATGGTACAGATAAATAGTGTGACCTGCAGGCACCAATGCTACAGATAAATAGTGTGACCTGCAGGCACCAATGGTACAGATAAATAGTGTGACCTGCAGGCACCAATGGTACAGATAAATAGTGTGACCTGCAGGCACCTATGGTACAGATAAATAGTGTGACCTGCAAGCACCTATGGTACAGATAAATAGTGTGACCTGCAGGCACCTATGGTACAGATAAATAGTGTGACCTGCAGGCACCAATGCTACAGATAAATAGTGTGACCTGCAAGTACCTATGGTACAGATAAATAGTGTGACCTGCAGGCACCAATGCTACAGATAAATAGTGTGACCTGCAGGCACCTATGGTACAGATAAATAGTGTGACCTGCAAGCACCTATGGTACAGATATATAGTAATGAGACCTGAAGGCACCTTCATGGTTCAGATAAATAGCATTGTGACCTGCAGGCACCTATGGTACACATAAATAGCAGTATTACCTGCAGGCACCTACATGTACATGTATGGTACAGATAAATAGCAGTGTGACCTACAGGCACTTTCAAAATTGGTTAATGATTCAGACAAATGACAGTGTGATCTGCAGGCACCTATGGAAATAGAAATAAAAGGAATTTGGGGATTCAAATTTTTTCTTTCTTTTTCTTCAGTGGATCAAAGTTTCAATAATTCAGACTTGTCTTATGACATGCAAATTTTACCGGTATACAAAAGTTTGAGTGTCCATGGCTGGTTAGACAAATAAACAAATTTTAAAGACAACACATGTGAAGAAAAGGTGTTTAAATATATATATGTAAAATGCCTACCTCCAGATCTCGCCTTCAATAATGATAACATGGCTGTAAAAGAAAAATATCATGAAGAACATAAATACACTCTCTAAGGTTACTTAATGTAAGACTATACTTGTCACAGAGTAGAGTATATGGCCAAAAGTCAGTCATCATGTCAAATTTTCCCATTATCAATTTTAATAATTTTTTACCATTTTACTGAGAAATATCTTAAGTTTATTTGTTTATTTTTATATAATTTTCCTTTTTTCAGTTTAAGAGTAGCAAGTATTGAGTTGGAAGGAAAACATTAAGTCATATTTTCCTTATATATCTAACCAAATTTGTGACATCATAATTATTATCTGCATCTTGAAAATTTAAAACAAGAAAAATCTATCCAAATAAACCTCAATTATTCCTCTTTCTAAAGGTAAACATTTAATTAAATTGGTTGGAAATTGGCTTTGCAATATTTTTTTTGAAAATTACTGATTTTGTATAGAAAGTAATGGGAATATTTGACATGAGGACTCACTTTTGGTCAAATACTTAGTTCTTCCCAATTTTTGTAATTTCCTGAGAAAAATCAGGATTTACAAAAATAATAATGTAACTCTGTACAGAAAGATTGCATCAGTTGACATGTAAGAATTGAATATCTCATTATCATTTTAATACATGTACACAAATAACTTCAAAATCGACAAAATGTTCAGAATTGCTTCTTTCATTTTTATGGCGAGAACTGTTTTCCAACAAGTGTATATAAATATAAGTCAATTGAAACTTGATATTTGTCATGTGTAGTACACAAGTGTTAGAAACTCACATAATGTCAAGTTGCCCAAAAGCAGAAAATACACGGTTCTTATTAGGAAAATATCCAATAGAAAATTTATGAGAAAATAAATCGCATGGACTTATAAGGTTCCGCACGATTCTTTTAAAATTTGTTGTTTACACTTTTGTTTTTTTGCAAATATAGTAGTTGTAAAATATTTTCCCCAAACATGACATTAGTCCGAGAATACTCTGCCATCCAGCGCGTTTTTTAGACTTTGCTGTTCGCGAACAAAGTCAAAGTCTAATAAAATGCTCCGCTGGGCGCAGCTTGATACGACCGCAGAGGTCGAACCCTGAACAGTTGGGGCAAGTATGGACACATCATTCAAGCTTGATACAACATTGAATTTGGATTGTGAATAAATATTTGACACAGCATATGTTTCTGACACAGAATTAATGTGTTGTAAGAACTTAAAATTTTTTAATTTACCTATTCAAACCATATCAGTATTATTTGATTTTATATATAAATCCCAAATAACCAATTGAAAATGGCATTATAGATGAGATAAACAAAAAACTTTCATCAGCACATTTTATATTGGCAAATTTCCAATGAAGTTCATTAAACTAATAATGTGCAATTGAAGAATTTGACACATAATATGTTTCTGACACAGACATGACAGAATAATTGAATTGAAAGAATTTATAATTGGTCATATGATTTTAATTTATATTGAAGTTGTTGTTTCTTGTGCAATACAATATGCTGTTTAGAATTCCCCCACCCCCCCAAAAAAAAAAAATTACCCCTTTTTTATAGATTTGGACCAACTGAAAAATATCGCCCATAATAAAACTGGACAGATAAAAATATTAAATTTGTGATATTAAAATGAAAGAGTTATCTCTCTTTCTGCACATATCAATTTCTTGCTATTACACAATACTGTGCAATTGAAAATTTATTGAAATATTTGATACATAATAGGTTTATGACACAGAATAAGTGAAATCAAAAAACTTAGAATTGGTCATATGATTTGAATTTATATTCAACTTTTTTCTTCTTGTGCAATACAATATGCTGTGGATAAATGCCCCACCCCCCCCCCCCCCCCAAAAAAAAAAAAATTACCCCTTTTTTATCTTTAATTTTGGACCCCAATTTGAACCAACTTGAAAACTGGGCCCATAATAACAAAACTAAGTACAAATCTGAAATGAGAAAAAAATTTTCCCCACCCCCCGCCAATTTAATATTTACCCCATAAATTTTGACACCCCCCCCCCCCCCCCCCCCCCCACTTTCCCTTTTTCAAAAAAAAAAATCTTTCCCTCAAGATAATGTCATAATCCCTATTCAAAATTATCATGAAGTTTGCAAACATAATTAAACATTTAAATACATCATTGAAGTCTTAAAATAAAAAATGACATATGGCTAAAATAATATTAATTCATAGTAAGTTCTAAAAATAAATTGACAGCTATAAATCACCCCAAAAACAATCAACATTTCTTTATACATAATTGAATCATACACAATATTTTACTTTAAATGTGTTTGGAATGTGTTTGGATTACCTTCCTTAGCCCACCAAGCTAATATCATAGATTTCTATTTATTTATACTACAGTTATTGTGCAAAAACCAAGAAAAATGCTTATTTGGGCCCTTTTTTAGCCCCTAATTCCTAAACTGTTGGGATCAAAACTCCAAAAAATGATCATAAACCTTGTGTTAAAATTTCATAGATTTCTATTTACTTATACTAGACTTATTGTGCGAAAACCAAGAAAAATGCTTATTGGACCCTTTTTTGGCCCCTAATTCTTAAACTTTTGGGACCAAAACTCCCAAAAACAATCCCAACCTTCCTTTTGTGGTCATAAACCTTGTGTTTAAATTTCGTAGATTTCTATTAACTTATACTACATTTATAGTGCGAAAACCAAATGTCTACAGACTACGACGGACGACGGACGACGACGACGACGACGACGACGACGCCAACGTCATACCAATATACGACCGCAAAAATTTTGCGGTCGTATAAAAAAACGCGTTGGACAGCAGAGGATTCTCGGACTAACATGACATATGATTATGTGTTGAATGGACATGAAAAGAGGCATTTAAGAAAGTCCCAATATATATTCATTGTATGATATTAAATTTATGCATTATTGTATTAAAACTATGTCTGACGTAAGTAAAAATATTTTGATAGGTAATGTCCTGGATCTTGACCTTGAGCCAAATATATATCGCTTTTATCTGTATTGGCATATCAATTGGCAAATCCAGAAATATTTATTCTTTAAATGTATGAACATCGTATTTGACAAACGCTCATTTCTATAGACAATTAACTTTGCGTAAATCCATCTACATTTAGCTGTGCGTCTGGACCGGTGCGTCTTTTTACCACAGAACACCGCAGAACACCACAGAACACCGCAGAATACCACAGAACACCACAGAACAGTTAATTTCTAGTAAAACTGTAGAAATAAAGTATATTTTAGCTTTGATAATTATAAATTATCAATATTTTTTTATATTAAGAACGTACATTGTACTTATCGACAGTCTTCACAACCCAACTTGAGAAGAGTTAAGATTGAAGAATGTCGGTGATCCTTTAATTTTTGTCCTGATCATCAAAGCAATTTAATAAAAAAATATATATTTTATTTCAAATATCCAGACAGCTAGGGGAAAATAACTTATTAACTTTCGATCCACGATTTACACACTGAAAATTTTGGAAATTCTAAAATAAGAAGTAACATCTCATTGACAAGTAAACATTTTTGAAAGGCGACTTCTCATTTAGGGACGAGATCAAAAGTTCAATGTAGGATAAAAAACTTAATTCAAATAGTTTTGGGTGGGGGGGGGGGGGGGGGGGGGGGGTAAAAATCCCTGCAAGTTTTGTTATCCGATATCTATTTAATATCGGATTGAAAAATACGGATATACGGATTCATGTGATGTCCAAGTCAATGTACAGAACAAACATACATTGTTGAGGAAAAACAGGACCCATGATACAAAAAGTATACTCTCAATGTAATATATGCCCATATTGGTCAATCAATTTTTCCCAAATTAAGTTAAGAGGGGGGGTGGCGGAGGTTCAGTGAAAAAACTATGTGAATTAAGTTTTTTTTATCCTACATTGAACTTTTGATCTCGTCCCTTATTTGATTAATTCACACATATGTGTGTTATAATGTTATAAATTTTTTCAATAATAGTAATAGTTTATTGTCATATTGTCTGGACCGTTGCAGTAACTTTCACTATACATATAACTTCGGACTGAAGACGTCCACCGGTAATACGTAATACGCGTAGGTATACGTGGAACTACTTTTTATTAGTGGTGAATAGCAGTAACCTCTCACATAAGCTTTTAGCCTCGTGCGTGTGGGAGCGGAAATGAACATGTTTTCTGTCAGTTGTTAATTTGCGATTTTGTTTAGCAGCAAATCGGTCACTTGCAAGGAAGATCGCTCATTCTTAATAATATATTTTTGAATTTTACACAGATTTTATAGAAATTTTAGGTATGTTTGTCTCCTTTGTCACTTGGCCATTTACATGCATATAAATTACATGAACATTTTTTCACAAATATGATTAATATAACTTTTATCAAGCTTTGATCATGATACTTCTTACATTTAGTGTTTGAAATTTTGACTTTAAAAATGAATGAGTAAAAAATGGTAACAAATAAGAAGGTATTTTATAGGTTATCCAGAAGTCAATTCATTTTTATATCCTAAAACCAAATTTTATTGAATTATTTTGCCTATAAAATGAAGTAAATTACTTGCAAACAAACAACACATCATTTCTCTGACTGTATAGGTGCTTGTATGTGTAATGTACGGGCGCTTGCAATTTTTTTGTATAGTCACTTGTTGCAATATAATGTACTTGGCCTATCATATGGGGTTATTTCATGAATATTAGGGAACACGGTTCGTAGTAGAATGTAATATCGGACGAGCTTGCGGGTGTGATACAATATTCTACGAAGGGACATTATTTCCCAATTTTGTGTAATAGCGCCTTCATTGTATATCAAAGCAAATAAGACCTTCCAACCAACCAAAAAAAAAAAAAAAAAAAAAAAAAAACTACCGATGAGCACTCAGTGCAATATCAACGCTAATTTTTGGTTGTGTTTAACCAGGAATATTACATTGCTATACAACAACAATTCATATAGCGATAGCGTATTATGCGAATGATAGCATAAAATAGTCATTTCGGTAACATAGACTAATTATTTAAGGAATGTTTCCAATTTTTAAATAGTTTATGGGTCAATTTACTCATAAACCAGCGGTTTATGAATGCCACAAACTGACCCGAACCAGGTTATTGAAGTATAACCTGTTCAAAAATTGGAAACATTCCTTATAATTTAATTTCCAAGTACAATGATCCCTTGATTCAAGAATCAATAATGACATTGGAATTTGCTGGTGGACCCTAGGTCCCCGAGGGTATTCGCCAACCCAGTCGTCAGACTTGTCTGACATGATTATTCATTGATTTTATACAGAAATTACCAGTATTTAGCAAAATTCAAAAATAATAGAAATACTAAAGGTTCAATCCTTGTATTTCACATGGTAGATCTTAGCTGAAATTTGGCTCCCTATTTCGGTATTTTTGGTTGAGTATTTGTTTAATATAAGTTTGGTTTTTGGTCTTCCAAATGTTTCGGTTTTAATGCTGCTGATGAGAGGTAACTCCTTGAAATGCGTCGTATACAGCATAGTATAAATTTACTATATCTAATATTGGTATCTTTGGATTGTTATTTTACAAGTGGCGGGTTGATAAAAGACCAAACCAGGTTATACAATATAACCAATGTTGGTCTATACTGTTCTTCCAATCAAATTAAATTAATAGACACTAATGGTTTTTTTTTATACTGGCTTTATCACGTTGAATATCGGTCGAGACGAAGGCGAGTCATATATTCAAATTGATGAAATCAATATTTAGTACATTAGCGTATATTATTATTTATCGGCGAAGCATCCGCTTTTGACGTCATAATGTATTGCATGATATTTTCGAGTTTCATTTCATGAATACTGAAAAATGTCTGACTATTACATCAAAAGGAAAAAGTATGAATTGCCGATAAACTAAATTTCTCGACCTTTAGACATCAAAAAGAAGGTTACTGAAATTACTGATATCTTTATTTGCTACGCCCATGTGGGCCACGAAAATACAAATACTGAACAAAGACACCAACACAAAGTCAATGGTACAAAGTATTTATGTAACCGGTCGGCAATTAAAATACCCAAAACCAGTTTAAGGGTTCTATACTCTTTTATTTCCACTATAATAATATACCCATGTATATGGTACACAGGTCAAGTGGGCGATATGGAATCTTTCCACTATAGTATAGCCTGCATATGGTCTACCGTAACAAGTATCTTAGACCTTTTTTGGAAGCAAATATGTATCCAAAACTATTTATATTTAAATATATCAAAATGTCTATGGCTTATCTCTACACAGCCATTATAGAATATATTATATAGACAAAAGAACCAAAACTGTGACCAATAAAAGGGTCACATGAACCAATAGAAAGCCGAGATTTTCTCTCCTAAAACAAAAAGGTTCAATACAGGGAAAAGTAGTCAAATTGAGAAAAACCTGGAAGGAAAGAATAAACTGTATGATAAGAGGCTCAGTAGTGAACTATTAGACTTAAAGTACTAATAAACTTTGAAAACAAATAGTTATTCATTTATTAAAAATACAAAATTATAAACTATCAATATACAGTTATATATTTGATTATAAATCAAATATATCTGTCTGCCACAAACTCCCCTGCAGTGGAAAATGACTTCCTAGTCATTCCAAACTCAGAGTTACTGATATAAGTCAAGTATATACATGATTAATTAAAATGAGTGTCAAAAAAAAAAATCCTGGATACAATGTCAAATCCTGTATATCTGGTTTATGTCTTGTCTGCTATTATTACTGAAATGATCGCTTCTCCAGCCTGTCTCTCTAATCCTGAAAGTAAACCTTTTTGCATAAAGTTCGCAAGGTACTCAGCTTTATCTTTCCATTCGGTAGACTTATCTACTGCTGACTTGGAAACATACTCACCTGACCGCATCCACTTAGGTTCCATCCTGGTTCTAGCAGAACGTCTAGGAAGAACTGGAGGTTGCTCTCTGTGTACTGGTTCAGGCGACATCACAGGTCTAAGCTGTGGCTCTTGCTCCTGTACAATTTCTTCACTTTCTGTATCTGGGTCATCGGAAGCGCTTCCTTCTTGTTCCAGACTGGAGTCTACACTGCTCACACCAGCAGCCTGGGCGCCCCCAATTGACTCGGTCTGTTCTTCTTGCTGTGAAGTTATATCCTGTTGCTCTGGTACCTCATAAACAACTGGTTGGTCATTAAAGACCAAAACAGCAGGTATATCTTCATCAGTACTCTCATCTTCATCCCCTGATTCCTCCGATGATGAGTCAGGTGTATTCAACTGTTTTTGTCGAAGTTTGGTTCTAGGAGCTGGTGTTGGTTTAGCTGGAGTTTCTCTTGGTGGTACTCTCTGAGAAATGTATCCAACAGGAAGAAGTAGGTTTCTGTGAAGAGTTCGGGTTCTGCCATCTCCATTTTCCTTCTTCACCGTATAAACAGGTATGTCTTTGTTTGGTTGGTCTGTTATCAGATACAAATCGTCCTCCCATTTGTCCGCTATCTTGTGCTTGCCTTCATACTTTACAATCTTGACAAGTACCTTGTCTCCAACATCTAGTGCAGCCCCTCTGGCCTCTAGGTCATACCCTTCCTTCTGTTTCTGTTGTGCCTTAAGGGAAGCCTCGGATGCCAGTTTGTACGCATTCAGAAGTCTGTTCCTAAGGTTCTGAACATATTTGGACTGTGGCTGTCTCGATGATTCATTAGCTAAACCAAAGGCAAGGTCTATGGGTAAGTTAGGTTCTCTGCCGTACATAAGAAAGTATGGTGATTGGCCAGTTGCCTCATGTCTAGTACAGTTGTAGGCATGGACTAAAGGTGCAACATGGGATTTCCAGTTTACTTTCTTGTGAGGATCCAGTGTCCCTAACATGCCAAGTAGAGTCCTGTTGAACCTTTCCGTCATTCCGTTACCCATAGGATGGTAAGGAGTAGTTCTGGACTTTGAAGTTCCAAGAAGCTGACATAGTTCCTTAATGACCTTGCTTTCAAGGTTGCTGCCTTGGTCTGAATGCAATCTCCTGGGAATGCCATAATGTACTATGAAACTGTTAAACAAGGCTTCAGCTGTAGTTCTAGCTGTCTGGTTTCTTGTAGGCACAGCTTGCGCATAACGGGTAAAATGGTCCGTCATAACTAATATATTCTGGATACCGCCCTTGGAAGGTTCCAGTGTCAAAAAATCTAAGCAGACTAACTCCATTGGCTGAGTTGAAGTGATGTTTACTAATGGAGCTTTGGATGGAACTTTCTTACTCTTTAGACATCTGCTGCAATGCTCAATCCATTCCTGTATGTCTCTACTCATTCCTGGCCAGTAAAATCTGTCACGGATCAATGAGTTAGTACGGTCACGCCCAGGATGGCTCATCTCATCATGTAAAGCCTCCAATACTGTTGGAACATGTGTGGTTGGTAGGACAAGTTGTTTAAACGTTCTTCCATCAACAGTTATTTCTCTGTATAATATATCATTGATGAGCTTTAGATGGTCAAACTGTCTATTCAAGGGACTAGGTGGCGAATGTCCTCGTCTGGGCTTTGATCCGGATCTAATGAAATCAATCCATGGTTGTAACTGTGGATCAGACTGTTGAACTGCGGGCCAGTCAATGTCATTCACGATCCCAAGATGCATATCTATGTTGTTCTCATCAAGGGCATCTGGTGTAACTGCCAATGTATCCATCAGTGGAGTCTGGATAAGTCCACAAATGGCTTTAATTGAGTCCTTAGAGATTACAGTTGGCTCTTCAGATGAAGTAGGTAACCTCGATAAGGCGTCAGCATCAGCATTGGTATTCCCTGGTCGATAAAGGATATCGAAGTCATACGTGGCAAGAGCAGCGAGCCATCTGTGCCCCGTTGAATCCAACTTCGCTGATGTCAGAATATACGTTAGTGGGTTGTTGTCAGTCATAACACGGAACTGGTGACCATAGAGGTAGTCGTGGAATTTGTCCGTTATGGCCCACTTTAATGCCAAGAACTCCATTTTATGGGCTGGATGTTTTTTTCAGACTTCGTCAACCCTCTGCTTGCATACGCGATAACTCTCTTCAATCCTTGTTGTTCCTGGTATAATACAGCTCCAAGACCCTGACCGCTGGCATCGGTATGTAGCTCAAAGGGCTTCTGGTAATCCGGGTAACCAAGTATTGGAGCAGATGACAACCTAGATTTCAGTTCTTGAAAAGCTGTCTCTTCTTGATCTTCCCATTTCCAAGGGTGTTGTTCTGCTTTCTTTTTCTTTCTTCTTTTTGGTTGAGGGGAGGGCATGAGATCTGTCAATGGTCTGGCTATTTGGCTGAAATTCTTGATGAATCTCCTGTAGTAACCAGTAAATCCTATGAATCTACGGACTTCTTCTGGTGTGTTTGGTGTTGGCCAATTGATGACACGCTCAATTTTCTCTGGATCTCTGGATCTATCTCTATTCCTTCTTCCGAAATGATGTGACCGACATATTTCACTTTGGGCTGAAAGAATGAGCACTTCCCTGGTGATAACTTCAAGTTGGCAGCTCTAATTCTGTCGAGCACCATCTTTAGTCTCTCCATATGTTGGTCAAATGATTTCGCAAAGATAATGATGTCGTCAATAAAGATGCAACATATCTTCATGTGGAGATCACCCAAACAATCTTGCATCAATCTCTGGTATGTAGCGGGAGAGTTAGTCAGACCAAAAGGCATCCGGTTGTACTCGTACAATCCAAGTGGGCCTACGGTGAACGCTGTCCTCTCCTTATGATCCTCCAAAATGTCGACCTGATGGTAACCACTTTTCATATCGATAACCGTAAAAAATTTATGGCCTGCCATGCAATCCAATAAATCTTCTGTCCTAGGGAGTGCGTAGGCATCTTTCTTGGTTCGAAGATTCAAGGTGCGAACGTCTACACATAGTCTAAGGGTGTTGTCTTTCTTCTTGACCAGCACAACATTTGATGACCAAGGACTGTGTGACTTCCTTATAATCCCAGTTCTCAAGAGTTGATGGATGTGACTCTTTACCTCATCATACATCCCCGGTGGAATCCTTCTGTATCTTTGTTTAAATGGATGGTCATCATGCAACTCTATCTTGTGCTTCACAAAGGTGGTATGTCCTACATCTGTGTCAGTTTTGGAAAAGATGTCACTGTATTCCATAATTAGTGATTTTCCTTCTATAAGTTGTTCTGGTGTTAAGTTGTCCATGTTGATCTTAACTCGGTCAAGTAAGGGTGTAGACCCACTGCTTGGCTGTTCTGGTGTAGGTGGATCTTGAATAGTAACAGGCTGTATTTCAGCAATAAGTGCTCTTGGTGGAACTGTTACTGTTCTTGTTGTCACATTAGAGATGTTAATGTCCACTAATCTGTTACATCTTGGATGGTATTCAATAAGTGATGGTGCTATGTCAAGGTCAGATGGTATATAGGATCCTTCTGTTGCATTAACCATGACGGATGTGGAATGGTATGGTATCTCCTTATCAATAAACCCAGTGATGGTGATATTGCTGTTTGGTGGTATAAGAAAGTTGCTATGCTCTGCACTCTTTAATACAGCTACTCTATTGTTGTTCTTCAGTAGTTCCTTCTCTCTTAATACTAAACATCTAAAGGATGAATACCAAGGTGTTGTTAACTGAGCTTTCTGTAAAAATCTTTCTCCATACTGTTCTTTACAAATGGTCACTAAGGAATTTAGGATGTTAGTTCCAATCAAAAGAGGTACTTTTTGGTGGTATAAACTGTCAGGAACTATGAGGAAGATTGAATCTTGATGGTGGTTTAATTCTGGTAAATAAATAGATGTCTCTATGTATCCCTCATATGGTAAAGATTCTCCATCTGCACATTCTATGTGAAGTAAATTCTGCAGTTGTTGAAGTGGAATATGCTGCAAATTGTCCTGATAATAAGAATGGCTTATTGTTGATACAGTTGATCCAGTGTCCAATAAAACTTTGGTCTCTTTGTTGCTGATGATAACTGTACTCTCTGTTGTTTCTCCACATAATCCAGGTGGTATTGGATGTCTGATCTTACTGTTATGAGTCATTATCTTTATATCTGTTTCTTTACTAGGGCTCTGCTCATCTTCCATGTCTACTACCTGCCCTGCGGCGTAGACTTCTCCAAGTTTAAACTCTTGGTTGCAGGTTCGGGATCTATGTTGACTCTGCAGCCTCTAGCTATATGGCCCTCCTGTCCGCAACGTCTACATATAATCGGTGGATACTTGATGTTCTTCAAAATAGGTGGTCGAATTCCAGTGCTGATGTTGTTGCCTCTATAACTCCCTCTGTATCCTGTACCTCTTCCTCTAAAATTTCCTCTCTGATATTGTCTAGCTTGGTACTGATATTGAGATGGCTGGTATTGGTGGCTTGTTCCATGTCCAGATTCCAGCTTATCTAGTCTGGCATGTATCTGCTTCAGTACTGTTGTCATACTGGTTTCTTCTGTTGCCACTGCTTGTTTTGCTGTTGCTTGGTTCTGTTTGGTCTTTGTATGGTCATAGTCATACTCCTTTTCCAATTTCCTTAATGCAACTCTCAATCCATCAAAAGATGTATATCGCTCTTTCTCATAATGGCTGATGTCCTTAAGAGCAGGTCGCAATCCCTTCCACAACATATCATGGAGCATGGAGTCAGCTTGTAGTGGTGGAACTTTACCAAGGTGAATGGCTTTATCTAGTATGGCTTCTAGTCTGCAACTCCATGTCGAAATATCTTCATCATCATGTTGCTTTGCATTGTAGAATTCAGACATGATAGTTTCCTGTTCATCTACTACACCATAAATGCTGTCCATCTTTTCCATCAATTTAATCAGGCTGGTTCCAGGCCCTAAACGCATTGCAACTTTACCGGCTTCTCCCCTAAGTGATCTCCGTACTGACTCAGAAATGGTCTTGGCACTGTGTACTTTCTCTGATATTAAACACTGCACCTCATATTTCCACAAGTCATATGTTGTCTCTCCAGTTTTCTTATCTGTACCTCCAGAAAAGAAACTTATTCTGGGTGGCTGAACATATGGTACGACTTTTGGTGCAGCAGCAGCTTCTGGTTCGGTTTTAACTTTACTCCCGGTTCCTTCCTGTTGCTGTGCTAATGACTGTATCCATTCTTGGAACTGTTCCGGGTTTTCGACTTTCGGTTTGATGTTCATTTTTTCCAATGTCTCAATAAAAGATTTGTATTCTTCTGGAATTTCTGTCATGTTGAACCTGAAAACTATAAATATCTACAAACAAAATATTTCAAGAATGGGAAGTATATCATGTATAAATATCAAAGATCAATCGCAATATATACACCTACAAAGCAAAATTAAATTCAGAAATACAACATCTATTAAAATAAAATTCTGAAATTGACAAAGTATTTATCTGAAAATAGAGGCAAAGTTCACTTCAATAAAAAAAAATTAATTAGGAAAATACAAACAATTCCTACAATGAAAATATAAACAAATGAAAAAAAAAAATAAATCTAAATATGTATAAGATCTGAAAAAGAAAAATCTAAATGTCTGAAAAATTAAACAAATTTCCTGAAAAGCAAATCAAAAACTGAAAATTTGAATTAAGTTTTCTAAAAGAAAAAAAAAATATTTGAAAATTTAGGAAGAATTATCTGAAAAATAAAACAAATAATATCTATTAGAAACAAATCTGAAGTTCAAAAGTTAATTTCTGAAAATTAAATAAAATACCTGTAACAACAATAAATAGATATTATACAAGTAAATCTGAAATAGATATGCAGTGTTTGAAATTCAAAATAAATGTAGATCTGAAATATAAATGTAGTCGCCTAAATTTAAAAAAAATAAAACGTCAATTTAATCAAAATGAAAAGTTAGCAAAAAAAACAAAAAAAAAATTCTGTACACTTAACTGCAAAATGAAGACAGCAATGTACAAACACAAGTACTAGCTAACAAAAATGTAATTCACTGAACTACTACTTCAGTGAAATCAGCTACAATATCTGAAAATAACTAAAGAATAAAGTATTAGTAGCTGAAATTATCCGGCCATAAATATCAAACTGAACAAATCAAACAGCAAAAAAAAAATAAATAAATTTCAAATATCAATTTGAAATTAAAATATATACAACAAAGTTGTGTAGAAACTTCCCTCAGACAGCAAGGTTCTGACTAACCTACATGTACAAATAAATACAAGTTTTCAAAAGCATAAATAAGTAAACATGTATACAGAAAGGGAATTAATTTGGATTATCTCCCCTGAAAGTAGAATGAAAAGGTATAAATATAATAAATAAAATAAATAAAAGTTAAAGGATCGGCTGGATTATCTCCCCTGAAATAGAATATTAACAAAAAATAATAGTCAAATCATAAATCAGAGGTTAAATACCAATAGTCAATTCTAGAAATAAATAGACATGTACTTCAACTACCTGTGTAAATATAAATATGTATACACTATGTAATTGCAATACCGGTTTTACTTATGTTACAATGTCTCGCTGTACAAGTAATGTATCGCTATTTACCTATATGTCAAACCAAGTGTACTTATATCTATATCTCGCTGTACAAATAATGTATCGCTATGTACCTATGTGTTAAACTAAGTGTACCTATATCTAAGTTTCGCTCGCTATGTAATTGTCTCGCTATATACACGCTTTACCCGAGTATTACACAAACCCTGTCTCGTATACGTTTCAAATTAAACTATGAAATATATTATGTCATATACGTCTCAATATCAAGTGCTTACCTGTTTCAACTTCAAATTTATGTACCAATCTGCACCTAAAATAAGGGGCTGGGGTAATTTTATTACATAATAATACAAACTAAGTACTATGTAATCAATCAATACATATAAGTTCACTACTGTATAACAAATCAAGGATAATTATACAAGTGTAAGAACTCAATTCAAGAAAGTTCAAGACTATTAAAGATACAGCACTGTCAAGAATCAATCAGCAAGATAGTGTCACTAAAGTACAACTAAGTACAAGAGAATGCCGATACAACTAGACTAAGTGGAAATCAAGGTTAAATACCTTGAAGTCAAAATAAACTGCAGTCAGCTATCACGTGTTAGTATATAGAAGGCTGGACGGGTAAATGAATCACAACATTCTACCAATATTTACAGGTACATACACAAAATTCTGTAATATATCTACCTTATTTAACTTCCTACTTATTAAAAAAAAACTTTTAAATTCTTTTTTTTTTTTAAAGCAAGTTTTAAATTAAATTATTTAAATTCAAAACTTTTAAATTAAATAATTTAAATTCAAAAATTTAAATCAAATTATAGAATTATTAACAATGTCTATAATTTCAACACATTCAAGTACACATGTACTAACAAGACATATTGACAAACAAAGGTCAAGGTCAAACAAAAATGTACAACAAAATACAATGACAGCACAAGACAAATATACAATTAATACATATACATCATAATGTTTCTAGTGTTTCAATTCAATAATACAAAATTTCAATGCGGTGTATTATTTAAGTGTACTATACGAATAGGTGTAATGTCAGTCTAAGTAAAATTAAGTTCATGTATAACCAAAGAACATCAGAAGCCTAGACTATGAAAATTCAATCAAATTTGAAATTTCAATCCAAAATATTTATGCTACACCATCATATTCACATACCAAGACTATTCATATGTATAACTATGTACAGACAATGAATAAATTTGCAATTGTATGAATGTCAAGTATCAACAAATGCAGTTTTCAATTTTTGGATTTTCTAAACAGAATTATTCTAAGTTCATTTATGAAAATTGTTCCATCATAAATATATATAACGGGCAGAACGTGTTGTTGTATGTTTATTCTCACCACTAAAGTCTGTATTCTTTGTAAATAAATGGAAGCAGGTGTATAAATGTCACTTCTTTCAAGACTGCTAACACAAAACCATGTTGTTTTCTTCGTCGACTGAAAGCTTCCGGTCAAAATATAGATCTTCCGGTAGTGAGGCTCCAAACAGGTAAACACTACGTGGGCGCCATTTATGTAACCGGTCGGCAATTAAAATACCCAAAACCAGTTTAAGGGTTCTATACTCTTTTATTTCCACTATAATAATATACCCATGTATATGGTACACAGGTCAAGTGGGCGATATGGAATCTTTCCACTATAGTATAGCCTGCATATGGTCTACCGTAACAAGTATCTTAGACCTTATTTGGAAGCAAATATGTATCCAAAACTATTTATTTTTAAATATATCAAAATGTCTATGGCTTATCTCTACACAGCCATTATAGAATATATTATATAGACAAAAGAACCAAAACTGTGACCAATAAAAGGGTCACATGAACCAATAGAAAGCCAGAGATTTTCCCTCCTAAAACAAAAAGGTTCAATACAGGGAAAAGTAGTCAAATTGAGAAAAACCTGGAAGGAAAGAATAAACTGTATGATAAGAGGCTCAGTAGTGAACTATTAGACTTAAAGTACTAATAAACTTTGAAAACAAATAGTTATTCATTTATTAAAAATACAAAATTATAAACTATCAATATACAGTTATATATTTGATTATAAATCAAATATATCTGTCTGCCACATTTATAAATGTAAAACTCAAATTACTCGATTGGAATCCGATTAACACGCTTGCAAATTAATATAAGATGTTTTCTGGAAATGAAAGAAGGAGTGAGCCATCTTCAGCAAATTTTTAAGACCCGGGTCTTTGATTTTAATTATCATATGCGTATTCAGAATGTTATAGTAAGGTAGATTTATAACTAAATACATGTAGTAACACAAATTAACACAATTATATTTGTTATATATACGTTATAAATGTACTTTGAGCTGCCTGCTGTGGCATTAAGATTCAACTTGTAAAACTGTTTAACCAGGGTTTTATCAGGGATAAATTGATGTCATCACTTAGGAAATTATACGGTCGTCATCACGAATCGATTCACCGTTACAGTGTTCCAATATCTAAGATGGTGTTGGACCTGTTCCCACTGTCGTAACATTTCATGTACCTCCGCCGATTTGTGACTACAACCGGATTGACTTTGTTGGACTTTACGACGGATGTCGTATACGGAGCAGGAACTGCTTGCCCTTCCGAAGCACCTGAGTTCACTCCTGGTTTTTATAGGAGTTCGTGTTGTTCATTGTTTTTTAGTTTTCAGTGTTTATTTGTTGTGCTTATGTTTGTTCATTTGTCTTCCCGGGTTTTGTCTGTCTAATGGATTACGGTTTTGGATTCCTCCTTGGGTATATTTGTCCTCTTTTAATAGATCATAGTATTACACTCACAATTACACTATGTGTGTTGCGAGCAACCTGAAACCTTGAGTGTGTGTCATCTTTTGACGAAATATGCATTAAACTTTTCACACAAGATGTCAAGCAACTATACAGTGCTATCGCAAGCAACTATACAGCAAAACTTTTTGTCTTAGCAAGCACCTATACAAACCAAGTTTGTATTGTTTCACATTCATTTCAATATAAGGAATTAACGAGGCAACACAGGAAATTCGTACTTAACCTGAAGATTAACTGATCATTTTAGCATTCGAAATAAATATTATTGATAGGAAGGGATAAAGAAATCACGTTTACAAAGCATTAGAAGAGGCGTGTTGTACCAACAATAGATGATTTCGAAGCATTTTTTATTTGATATGTCTGTTATAATCAATAAAGGTAGGTTTTAACAAGCATGAATGAATAACATCTTATTGTTTTAAATTCTTATCGATTTATTTCATTGAAAAATATTTTTGTATACATGGAAAATAGTCAAAAGCTTACCTTCTCCAAAGCGATTATCCTTATCTAGCGCTTGACAGATTCGCAACTTAAATGTTGAAAAAAATACTGTACACTTCCGCTCCCACACTGTGGATATAAGCCTATAAATTAATGGTTATTTAATAAATTGTAATTTTTATCAATTGTAGATTAATTCCTGTCTAGCCATGTATTTTTTGTGATTATTTGTATTGTATCTTCTGTTTCACAGGTATCTGCGACTGAGTTATTTAATAAAGTTTAATAAATAAAGTTAAATAACTTGACCTTAAATTGAAATAGGGGTTGCTAGTATTTGGTCGCATTTGCTCAAATACTTTTCAGAGAAGATTGAAAGATTTGTTCTTTTTACTATTTATTTTATAATTTTTTTAATTTTTTTTTATTTTTTTTCTATTTTTTTTTATAATTTTTTTTATTAACGTTAAATTTTGGTTGAAGGTCGGGTCGAAAGAGGACCACCCGATAACCATTCCACTATAGATTATTAAAGAAAAGTTACGACCAGACAACCTCATGCCCACATACATGACACACTGTCCCTATTGTCATTTTAAATTATTGTATTACAAGTCTTGGCCATTGCTGATAGGACATGGTTGGGAGAAATAAAATATTCAGTCCATCAAAACTGGTGGAATTACAATGTTTATTCTTTATCTAAACCGGGGTGTCAGTCACTCCTGATTATTTAATTTTTCATTATCACAAATTTTAGTATAAGTGACACACCTATTTTTTCCATACGTATAAACACCAGAAATTCCACGGTGATAACAACCAATAGGCAGATATCCCTAATGACTGCTATACATACCATATTGTTGAGTTACCACGATACTAAGCCTTTCGAATTAAAAAATGCACTCCAAATATACATTAACAAGACTGAGAAAAGTACAACCTCTAACAAAGGCTCCTGACTTGGGTTAAACTAATGGTTGCTCGTCGTTAAATGACAGTTAACTCATGATGTTAAGCCCCCAATCAAACGAAAAGGCTTTGGAGCTTAGAGCTTACTAATGCCCCCACTCAAAGACATTTTAAACAGGCCCAAAATTTAAGATCAATAACAGGAAGTAAATATATATATCTGTATTTCGTATGGTCGTGTAGTTTTGTGCGAGGGTTGAATGGGAGTTGCGTCCCTTTGACTACTCTTGTAAATATAAAATAGATATATCTGAACAATCGGTGCCAGCTTTTTCCCCCTAGTCGGTAACACAAATCATCATGGTCATATTTCATGCCAACTATGAATTAGCTTTGGCCTATAGTTGCTGAGAATTTTGCGACAAAAATATTCCTGTATTCTATAGGCTGTAGATGTAGTCATAAATGTAAGCCGTTATCGTTGAAAGGGAAGCATATTTGCCACAGGAACAAAATCGGCACCCATCTTACAATTTAACTCATCGTAGTCACGTTTCACACCAGCTAAGAATTACCTTCTTGATAGTCTGGCTGTCAGATGTCTAAAGGACATATGTAAAAATGTAAGGCGACATCGTCCAAGAGAAAGTAGATGTGCCTCAGGTACAAAATAGGTACCTACTTTACCACCTATCATGGTCATGCTTCAAAACAACTATGATTGAATTGTGGCCTAAAGTTGGTGAGAATTTAGCGACCAAAATTATTGTAGTCCATCTGGTGAAGAATCGTAAAACAGGAAGTGGGGGCCTCGGTGGCCGCCGAGTGGTGTAGGTAGTTCGTCATGACTACTAATGATCACTAGCCTGTCAACACTGGGGTCACACCTGTGGTTGGGTGTGTTCGACTCCAATCTAAATTGACAAGGATTGCCAATTTTCCTACCGAAGGTCGGTGGATCTCTCCGGGTACTCCGCCTTCCTCCACCAATAAAAAGTGGCCGCCGCGAAATAGCCAAATGTACCGAAAACGGCGTAAAACCCAAACTAAACTAAACAATAAAACAGGAAGTAGATATGCCACAGGTACAAATCGATACCCATTTTAATTACAGCTCATCATGTTCATGCTTCACACCAACTATCTTATGAATTAGCTGTGGACTATGTTTGCTGAGAATTGTGTGACCAAATATTTTCATAGTCCGTATGGTGAAAATCTGAAAGTCGGCGTCCTTGAACAGGAAGCAGATGTGCCACAGATACAAAATCAGCACCCACCTCAAACTTTATCCGGGCCATGCGTCGCACCAACTGTTAATTAGTTGTGCGTGTAGTTTCTGAAAATAGCCTAAAAGTTTTCTCGGGGAGAGGTCAGTAAAATAATGCCCTTTATCAAAAGCGCTTGAAATATTCCATATTCATGGCTTTTCTCCATAACAATCTACCATTGCAATATAAATTAGATTAGCAGTGATTGAGTGGTGCAATTTAATTTGAAAATGTCATAATCATAGCTTTTAGTGGTCACGTGGGATGAAATTGAAATTTCAGGCAGGTATGGATCTTTTTTTTTCAGTCACCTGATTAAGTGGATCTGGAGATTGGTATTCAATGTCCTGTTTAAGGTTTTAAGTTGTGTCAAAATACATTCCCGGTTTATTCTCCGAACGTCTACTCGCAAAACAGGCATCTTATTGGGTAGAAGGGATTAAGGGGCCTTCCTAGGGGATGTATTTTTACCTGAACACATATACCTGTATTGACAGGTAAATGAACAAATACATACACTTTAAATGGCCCCTTATTCCCCCTTTCTAATTATGTGTTTGTTTTGCGAGTGTTCGTGGAATACGACACATTCCTAGTCATTCAATCTGTCTATTGCGGATGACCACTATCTGAAAATTTTCTTTTCTTAATCTTCTGTCATGAAGGTATCCATTTTGCGATTAACAGCTACGTCTGCCCAAGACTGATCGTGCGAATATGATTGTTTTAATCTTAAGATTTCCGAAAAAAAGTCTTTTTAAAACCCAAAACATTACTCTTGCGATTTTTTATCGCACGGTATTTTGTTAAACGCTAGGCAGGACCCATTCAAAATCATATTTGCGGTTAAAAATATAACCTTTAAAAACAATGGTATTTTTTATGTTTTCTTGGACGACTTCTCATGGTTGATTAAAAATAACCAACAAAAGATCTTCTTAAAATTCTGGAATTTATTCTTAAATATCATACTATATATGGTAGGTAAGTATGATTTTATACCATTTTTCCATATCCAATAATTTATTATGTAATCTATAACCCCTAACCGCAACTTCGTTGAATTGTGTAGGGATAGGATAAATGACTGTCATGACTGTAGCATTCGGTTTTTTAGTTCATTTGTTCCTTTTGTTATAGCCTACAGGAAAACGTTCCAAGGTTACTACCGATGTTGACGACAAAGGCCCACTAAATGAGAAAATACGTACTGGATGACTACGTTATAAAACTTCAGAAATATGTACAGTTTGCTGTTGATAAACAGCTTGAGGCTTTCATTTTAAACATTTTGATTTATGTATATGTTCACTAATGGATGAAAAAGAAAAGAAAACACTTAATTTAATAATAGTAAGACAGGTTTCACCTATAATGTACAAGAGAAAAGGGTTTTCTCCTCGGGAAATAACCGTTCTACACAAGTAACCGGCGGTAACCAAGTAAGTTCAAAAGGTCAACGGCGATCACATGTATGGAAAGAACTCAGTTAATGTATAATTAAATGCCATCTATTATTAATTATATTGTGCATCCATATATAATTGCATTTTTATGTCATTGTCAGTGAAATAAGAAACCGATAATTTGTTACTTCAGTAGATAAAAATGGAACACATGTAATAAAATAATAAGATATCTCTTTTCATAATTACCGTATTTACATGTGAAAACTTGACATGACTTGAACAATTTCTTTGAAAAAATATTTATTCGTAACATGTTTGTTGATTACCTCTCCGGCGTCAACCGTACACCGATATTTTTTCTGTACTGAACTTCTTATTGTGACATTTAGATTAAGAACTACAATAAAAGGACGTTTCTTTTTCTAAACGCTTGTCCCGTGTTTGTGGAGATTTTCGTCGAGGACTTATCTACCGTACTTCAAATTATACTAACCTATTTGAAATTATAAACGACCGATCTGCTATTTCACTTTTTTAAGGTTTTCTCAGGCCTAATTTAAAGCAGGGATCTTCAAATCAAATTAGTCGGTACATGTGCTTCAAATGAAATCAGTCGATACGAAGAAACCAGCTTCGGTCCGTTTTGGATGGCATTGCGACTGTAATTGTCATGTTTGATAAATCTAAACCGCCGGTGTGTCGACTAGATACATTGTATTTAGTTAAATTTAGTTTAGTTTTCCGGTGGTAAAATATTAAGTTCTTTGATGATCTTTTGGCCTTTATCACGTGTATCATGTAAATACAAATAATATTACCGTATTTCAAAAAATAAACTTAATTATCACAAAAACAAAATCTTGTAAAGTTTAAGGAAAACACCATATACTTTTGAATTGTTAAGATAATGTAAGGTTGATACGGATGAAAGATGGTTAATTTGTTATAACTGTAAATCGCAAAAAAAGTGATGTACATGTTATAACGCAGTCGCCGGAGTCAGGTGATCAACCTAATTTCATTTATTTCTAACGGTAAGGTGTATACTCTTTTTTGTTTGTTTTGTATTGAAATCGTAATTTGTATTTATAATTTTTTTTATATATTACCACGAAGTAGATACATATGTACTTCTGTCGGTGGACTCCAAGTCATCGAGGACATACCAACGGTCCAATTGCTAGCCCAAAATTTATACTTAATTTACTGTTTCAAAATTTTCTGAAAACTAAGGAGTATCTCCCTTGTGCACAGCTCTAGCCTTAGATGGTCATGACTTTACCCTTTCGTTATATTTTGACATATTTTCATATATCATGATGATCAGAAATAACGTAAAACTAAGAAAAAATATGAATAAACATACTATTAGATTAAAATGAAAATAAAAATAAATGACGTAAAATGGAAGAGAAAAAATACAAACATAACACACAAAAATAAATAATCAAAAGAGAAAAAAGCCAGACAATAATTACCGATAAGAATTTTCTACATGTGTGCTACTTTGTACTTTTCTCTCCATTACAGGGTAGTGGAACATGAGGTGCACTGTAGTTAGCTATATTTGCTTGGTCTGTTTATCAGGTAAGGTATGATTTATACTCGGTTTGATTTTTATGGGTGGGATGGGAGGGGGGGGGGTTGTTGGGCTAGGATCAACTTTGAAATAAAAAGTCAGGGCCAGGATTTTGGCAAAATAAAAAGATATGGTCTGTATATCAGGTAAGGTATCATTTATACTCGGTTTAGGGAGCATCCATTTGATTTTTATAAGACATGGTCACTATAGGTTTGATAAAAATGGAGGACCTGTTTTAAGCAGGAAATTTTTGGGTTTAAGTGAAAATAATAAAAAATCCAGGACCAAAATTTCGACTACAAAAATAGGCGGGATCAAAAATTTGATCATACCCCCCCCCCCCCCCCCCTTTTCCCCCATTATAAACAAATGGTTGCTCCATTAGTCACAACATTATACATGTTTATGTCCATGTTTTTATTAGTTAAGTTTTAATTTCTAGGGTAGCATAGTATAACACATAAATAAAGCAGTCTACAAGGTAGTAAATAGAAACTGATCCACGACATTCCGTTATAAACGTTCTCGGAACAATCAGAAAACAACAACTTAGTGTAACCATGGTAACGTCATTCACTAGTGGATTTCCATCGTGAAAATCGAAAAAAAAGAAGAATAATGTCACTGTTTCTATTGTGGTCTTTAAGTTTTTGAGCCTAGATTGTTTTAAAATTATTTCATGTCTCCCTAAAAAATCGTACTTTGTTCCCTACCCCTAGCAGAGCTAATTTGCATTTCAGCTTTGATGATACAAGATGTAGAATCAGTAAAAAATGTGCGTACTTGGGGAGGTTGTCCATCAAAAAAGTTGTGTAACTTGTGTTGTAACCGACTGAATAAAGGATGCACCGCAGCAGCATGTGTACACAGAGCGAAATCGTCCGTCCATAAACTCAAGTGTGAATGTGATTGTCCATGAGAAGGTAAATATGATTATATAATAAGATTTTAAAGCCTTTTTTCTCATTTTTATGTAAAATAGAGAAAAAAAGAATATGTAATAAAATTATAGGTAAAATTACCCACCGCTAAAATCGATATTGATACACAGTTTGATTAGGTCAACGTTTTTGGTAATGATTTTGGCTTTTGATAGTCTAGACCTTGTAAATCGACGAATTTCAAACCTGCACTCCGTGTACATCAACCTTGTTTTATTTATCATGAAACCAGTTCTCGCCACGATATGACCATTTGCGTCGAAGTGGCGTAAAGCAACAATCAATCCGTGTACATCAAAACTGTTATCATACAATATATATTACCATTGAGTTGATACCTCTGCTGACATTAAGAAATAGAAGAAAAAAACTAGTAAGACATTTGTTCCGAGAACAAATGTAAGGTCTTTCCATTCGATTATGGAGAGTGTTATGACACCCTAGTAAGTCTTTTTTACCTTAAAATGTTGTAAAAAAGTCTTAAAAACCATGAACAAACTGTTTAAAAGCCAAGTTCAATATCTAGGACATGACCTTGACCTTTGACCTTTTGATCTTTTTGAAGGTCAATGGTCCCTGGTGTCATTTCAAAAGACCCTGTGCCTTTACTATATACCATTATAAAGTTGTTTATGAAAAACTATTTAATTTTATGTTCTAAGGACAATAACTCCTACAAGATGACGTCATAGGACTTTGACACTAATGGAACAAAGTTGCATCTCAATGTCCTTTACATTTTCCCCATTATATTTCATCATCTATCTTCTACCGTTTCAGAGGAATACTCATAACAAAGAAAAGTCAAAATTTAGAACTTGACCTTGACCTTTGACCTTGACATTATTTTTCTTGGAATGGCTTGTGGAAACCAACTATAAAGTTACATACTGATATCTGACCCCTAACCTTACTTTTGACCCTTAAAGTCTTCTGTCTAGATTTTGATGCAGTTATGCCCCTTGAAGGAGTCATCAAATCTCTTTGGACCAAATGTAATGAATCATCGGTCTACGTAGTTGAACATTTTCCACCCTTAAGATTTAGCGTATCTCTTACGGTTTCAGAGTTTAAATGGTAACAAAGGTTACGGTGTTCGGGGAGATAATTCTGTAATGGAAAAAAGTTCGATAACTCAGGGTTGATATCGAATAGATTTTAACACACCGATATCATATAAGAAGTTTCATAATGATACGTCATAAGCTGTTGAAACAAAAAGACTTTGAAATGTGGCAGAAAAAAAGAATAAAAATAATTTAGAACTTGACCTTGACCTTTGACCTTGACATTATTTTTCTTGGAATGGCTTGTGGAGACCAACTATAAAGTTTCATATTGATATCTGACCCCTAACCTTACTTTTGACCCTTAAAGTCTTCTGTCTAGATTTTGATGCAGTTATGCCCCTTGAAGTAGTCATCAAATCTCTTTGGACCAAATGTAATGAATCATCGGTCTACGTAGTTGAACATTTTCCACCCTTAAGTTTTAGCGTATCTGTTACGGTTTCAGAGTTTAAATCGTAACAAGGGTTACGGTGTTCGGGGAGATAACTCTGTAATGGAAAAAAGTTCGATAACTCAGGGATGATATCGAATAGATTTTAACACACCGATATCATATAAGAAGTTTCATAATGATATGTCGTAAGCTCTTAAAAACAGAAGACTTTGAAATGTGGCGGAAAAGAAAGAATAAAAATAATAATAATAACTAGTAAGACATTTGTTCCGAGAACAAATGTAAGGTCTTTCCATTTGATTATGGAGAGTGTTATGACACCCTAGTAAGTCTTTTTTACCTTAAAATGTTGTAAAAAATCTTAAAAACCATGAGAAAACTGTTTAAAAGCCAAGTTCAATATCTAGGACATGACCTTGACCTTTGACCTTTTGATCTTTGTGGAGGTCAATGGTCCCTGGTGTCATTTCAAAAGACCCGGTGCCTTTACTATATACCTTTATCAAGTTGTTTATGAAAAACTATTTAATTTTATGTTCTAAGGACAATAACTCCTACAAGATGACGTCATAGGACTTTGACACTAATGGAACAAAGTTGCGTCTCAATGTCCTTTACATTTTCCCCATTATATTTCATCATCTATCTTCTAACGTTTCAGAGGAATACTCATAACAAGGAAAAGTCAAACTTTAGAACTTGACCTTGACCTTTGACCTTGACATTATTTTTCTTGGAATGGCTTGTGGAGACCAACTATAAAGTTTCATATTGATATCTGATCCCTAACCTTACTTTTGACCCTTAAAGTCTTCTCTCTAGATTTTGATGCAGTTATGCCCCTTGAAGGAGTCATCAAATCTCTTTGGACCAAATGTAATGAATCATCGGTCTACGTAGTTGAACATTTTCCACCCTTAAGTTTTAGCGTATCTCTTATGGTTTCTGAGTTTAAATCATAACAAGGGTTACGGTGTTCGGGGAGATAACTCTGTAATGGAAAAAAGTTCGATAACTCAGGGTCGATTTCGAATAGATTTTAACACACCGATATCATATAAGAAGTTTCATAATGATACATCGTAAGCTGTTGAAACAAGAAGACTTTGAAATGTGGCGGAAAAAAAGAATAAAAATAATTTAGAACTTGACCTTGACCTTTGACCTTGACATTATTTTTCTTGGAATGGCTTGTGGAGACCATCTATAAAGTTTCATATTGATATCTGACCCCTAACCTTACTTTTGACCCTTAGAATCTTCTCTCTAGATTTTGATGCAGTTATGCCCCTTGAAGGAGTCATCAAATCTCTTTGGACCAAATGTAATGAATCATCGGTCTACGTAGTTGAACATTTTCCACCCTTAAGTTTTAGCGTATCTCTTACGGTTTCAGAGTTTAAATCATAACAAGGGTTATGGTGTTCGGGGAGATAACTCTGTAATGGAAAAAAGTTCGATAACTCAGGGTTGATATCGAATAGATTTTAACACACCGATATCATATAAGAAGTTTCATAATGATATGTCGTAAGGTCTTAAAAACAGAAGACTTTGAAATGTGGCGGAAAAGAAAGAATAAAAATAATAATAATAACTAGTAAGACATTTGTTCCGAGAACAAATGTAAGGTCTTTCCATTCGATTATAGAGAGTGTTATGACACCCTAGTAAGTCTTTTTTCCTTAAAATGTTTGTAAAAAATCTAAAAAAACATGAACAAACTGTTTAAAAGCCAAGTTCAATATCTAGGACATGACCTTGACCTTTGACCTTTTGATCTTTTTGGAGGTCAATGGTCCCTGGTATCATTTCAAAAGACCCGGTGCCTTTACTATATACCATTATCAAGTTGTTTATGAAAAACTATTTAATTTTATGTTCTAAGGACAATAACTCCTACAAGATGACGTCATAGGACTTTGACACTAATGGAACAAAGTTGCGTCTCAATGTCCTTTACATTTTCCCCATTATATTTCATCATCTATCTTCTACCGTTTCAGAGGAATACTCATAACAAGGAAAAGTCAAACTTTAGAACTTGACCTTGACCTTTGACCTTGACATTATTTTTCTTGGAATGGCTTGTGGAGACCAACTATAAAGTTTCATATTGATATCTGGTCCCTAACCTTACTTTTGACCCTTAAAGTCTTCTCTCTAGATTTTGATGCAGTTATGCCCCTTGAAGGAGTCATCAAATCTTTTTGGACCAAATGTAATGAATCATCGGTCTACATAGTTGAACATTTTCCACCCTTAAGTTTTAGCCTATCTCTTATGGTTTCAGAGTTTAAATCATAACAAGGGTTACGGTGTTCGGGGAGATAACTCTGTAATGGAAAAAAGTTCGATAACTCAGGGTCGATTTTGAATAGATTTTAACACACCGATATCATATAAGAAGTTTCATAATGATACGTCGTAAGCTGTTGAAACAAGAAGACTTTGAAATGTGGCGGAAAAAAAGAATAAAAATAATTTAGAACTTGACCTTGACCTTTGACCTTGACATTATTTTTCTTTGAATGGCTTGTGGAGACTAACTATAAAGTTTCATATTGATATCTGACCCCTAACCTTACTTTTGACCCTTAGAGTCTTCTGTCTAGATTTTGATGCAGTTATGCCCCTTGAAGGAGTCATCAAATCTCTTTGGACCAAATGTAATGAATCATCGGTCTATGTAGTTGAACATTTTCCACCCTTAAGTTTTAGCGTATCTCTTATGGTTTCAGAGTTTAAATCATAACAAGGGTTACGGTGTTCGGGGAGATAACTCTGTAATGGAAAAAAGTTCGATAACTCAGGGTTGATATCGAATAGATTTTAACACACCGATATCATATAAGAAGTTTCATAATGATATGTCGTAAGCTCTTAAAAACAGAAGACTTTGAAATGTGGCGGAAAAGAAAGAATAAAAATAATAATAATAATAATTAAAAACCAATTGTTCAGAAAACAATTGAAGGTCTTTCCACCTCAATTGCAGATTTGTTGATAAAAAAAATGAGGTTTAAAATGACGTTTAAATTAACATTCCAATATATCCAAAACGTCTAAAAACGTCTACAGAAATAATGACGTTGCCAGAAATGACGTCAGCAAAAGTAGTGCCTGAATTTCACGCTTTCAATAGCTTTAATTGCTTTAAAAATCTGAAAAAAAGTTATAAAGTGTGAAAAAATGCAAAATACGTAATATAGGTCATGACCTTGACCTTTGACCTTGTGACCTTTTTCAAGGTCATTGGTCGTTGAGGTCATTTTAGAAGACCCCATGCCATTATTAAGTACCATTGTCAAGTTATAAACGAAAAACCTTAAGTTTGAACGTTCTAGGCGCAATTACTCTCAAAAGATGACGTCATACAACTTGAACTCAAATGTAACAAAGTTGCGCATCAATGTCCTAAACATTTCCACCATTACATTTCCTTGGCTATCCACAACCATTTCAGAGGAGTAGTGATAACAAGCAAATGTCAAATAATAGAACTTGACCTTGACCTTTGACCTTGATGCCAATTTGAAGGTTATCAATCCTTGATGTCAAAACAAAAGACCCCATGCCTTTATCATGTACCATTGTTGAGAAATAAACGAAAAACCTCAAATTTAAACGTTCTAACGGCAATTACGCCTATAAAATGACGTCATACAACTTTTATGCAAATGTAACAAAGCTAGGTCTCAACGTCCTTAATATTTTCTCCATTACATTTTATCAGCTATCTTTTACCGTTTCAGAGGAGAAGCGAACACAAGCAAAAGTCAAAATTTAGAACTTGACCTTGCCCTTTGACCTTGACCTCATTTTACTTGTTAGGGGTCATGGACCCTAAATACAAAGTTTCATGTTGATATCTCAACTCTAAATAACAATTTGTATGATACACCAAAAGTGAAAGTCGTTTGAAGGGAAATAACTCCTATGAAATGTCGTCAGATCCTTTCCAACTAAATGGAACAAAGTTGCGCACAGATACACTGAAGACATTGCAAAAGATTTTAGGTCGATATCTTTTACGGTTACAGAGAAATAAAGATAACAAGAAAAGGAGGACGCGGGGAGATAACTCCTATAAAAAAAAGTGTTCGGCTACACAGGGTCAATGGTGAAATCGCAATCACTGTACGATATCATGGGCCAAAAATCCTTTCGATATGTCAAGTAACAAAAAAACATCCTAGACGGCAGAAGAAAAAAAAAAAAAATAATCAGAACAAAAGCAAAAGGTCTTTCCACGGAAAGTGGAAAGACCTAATAATAATCATAAGAATAGCTATATGTCTTTCCATTTGGAAATGGAAAGACCTAATAATAATAATAATAATAATAATAATCATAAGAATAGCTATATGTCTTTCCATTTGGAAATGGAAAGACCTAATAATAATCATAAGAATAGCTATATGTCTTTCCATTTGGAAATGGAAAGACCTAACTAGTAAGACATTTGTTCCGAGAACAAATGTAAGGTCTTTCCATTCGATTATGGAGAGTGTTATGACACCCTAGTAAGTCATTTTTACCTTAAAATGTTGTAAAAAACTCTTAAAAACCATGAACAAACTGTTTTAAAGTCAAGTTCAATATCTAGGACATGACCTTGACCTTTGACCTTTTGATCTTTTTGAAGGTCTATGGTCCCTGGTCTCATTTCAAAAGACCCGGTGCCTTTACTATATACCATTATCAAGTTGTTTATGAAAAACTTTTTAATTTTATGATCTAAGGACAATAACTCCTACAAGATGACGTCATAGGACTTTGACATTAATGGAACAAAGTTGCGTCTCAATGTCCTTTACATTTTCCCCATTATATTTCATCATCTATCTTCTACCGTTTCAGAGGAATGCTCATAACAAGGAAAAGTCAAAATTTAGAACTTGACCTTGACCTTTGACCTTGACATTATTTTTCTTGGAATGGCTTCTGGAGACCAACTATAAAGTTTCATAGTGATATCTGACCCCTAACCTTACTTTTGACCCTTAATGTCTTCTGTCTAGATTTTGATGCAGTTATGCCCCTTGAAGGAGTCATCAAATCTCTTTGGACCAAATGTAATGAATCATCGGTCTACGTAGTTGAACATTTTCCACCCTTAAGTTTTAGCGTATCTCTTACGGTTTCAGAGTTTAAATCGTAACAAGGGTTACGGTGTTCGGGGAGATAACTCTGTAATGGAAAAAAGTTCGATAACTCAGGGTTGATTTCGAATAGATTTTAACACACCGATATCATATAAGAAGTTTCATAATGATACGTCATAAGCTGTTGAAACAAGAAGACTTTAAAATGTGGCTAAAAAAAAAGAAAAAAATAATTTAGAACTTGACCTTGACCTTTGACCTTGACATTATTTTTCTTGGAATGGCTGATGGATACCAACTATAAAGTTTCATATTGATATCTGACCCCTAACCTTACTTTTGACTCTTAGAGTCTTCTCTCTAGATTTTGATGCAGTTATGCCCCTTGAAGGAGTCATCAAATCTCTTTGGACCAAATGTAATGAATCATCGGTCTATGTAGTTGAACATTTTCCACCCTTAAGTTTTAGCGTATCTCTTACGGTTTCAGAGTTTAAATCATAACAAGGGTTACGGTGTTCGGGGAGATAACTCTGTAATGGAAAAAAGTTCGATAACTCAGGGTTGATATCGAATAGATTTTAACACACCGATGTCATATAAGAAGTTTCATAATGATATGTCGTAAGCTCTTAAAAACAGAAGACTTTGAAATGTGGCGGAAAAGAAAGAATAAAAATAATAATAATAATAATTAAAAACCAATTCTTCAGAGAACAATTGAAGGTCTTTCCACCTCAATTGCAGATTTGTTGATAACAAAAATGAGGTTTAAAATGTAACTGCTTTAAAAATCTGGAAAAAAAAACCTTATAAAGTGTGAAAAAATGCAAAATACGTAATATAGGTCATGACCTTGACCTTTGACCTTGTGACCTATTTCAAGGTCATTGGTCGCTGAGGTCATTGTAGAAGACCCCATGCCATTATTATGCACCATTGTCAAGTTATAAACGAAAAACCTTAAGTTTGAACGTTCTAGGCGCAATTACTCTCAAAAGATGACGTCATACAACTTTAACTCAAATGTAACAAAGTTGCGCATCAGTGTCCTAAACATTTCCACCATTACATTTCCTTGGCTATCTACAACCATTTCAGAGGAGTAGTGATAACAAGCAAATGTCAAAAAATAGAACTTGACCTTGACCTTTGACCTTGATGCCAATTTGAAGGTCATCAATCCCTAATGTTAAAACAAAAGACCCCATGCCTTTATTATGTACCATTGTTAAGAAATAAACGAAAAACAGAAAATTTAAACGTTCTAGGGGCAATTACGCCTATAAAATGACGTCATACAACTTTTTCGCAAATGTAACAAAGCTAGGTCTCAACGTCTTTAACATTTTCTCTATTACATTTTATCAGCTATCTTTTACCGTTTCAGAGGAGAAGCGATAACAAGCAAAAGTCAAAATTTAGAACTTGACCTTGACCTTAGACCTTGACCTCATTTTACTTGTTAGGGGTCATGGACCCTACATACAAAGTTTCATGTTGATATCTCAACTCTAAATAACAATTTGTATGATACACCAAAAGTGAAAGTCGTTTGAAGGGAAATAACTCCTATGAAATGTCGTCAGATCCTTTCCGACCAATGGAACAAAGTTGCGCACAGATACACTGAAGATATTGCAAAAGATTTTAGGTCGATATCTTTTACGGTTACAGAGAAATAAAGATAACAAGAAAAGAAAGGGGCGGGGAGATAACTCCTATAAAAAAAGGTGTTCGGTTACACAGGGTCAATGGTGAAATTGTAATCACTGTACGCAATCATGGGCCAAAAATCCTTTCGATATGTCAAGTAACTAAAAAACATCCTAGACGGCAGAAGAAAAGAAAAAAAAAAAAAAAAAAATAATCAGAACAAAAGCAAAAGGTCTTTCCACGGAAAGTGGAAAGACCTAATAATAATAATAATCATAAGAATAGCTATATGTCTTTCCATTTGGAAATGGAAAGACCTAATAACAAAAAGAACAAAAATATATGTCTCTGCCGTTATTTGATTTTAGCTTTATCCATATGGTTGTTTTTGGCAATTGAATTTGCTCCTCGGCATTTAGTGTTATCATTTCAGCTTTCGACATTTTAAACTTTGAGCACAACTGACGAGTCGTAAATGGACAAAATGTGCACATCTTGTGCATCAAAATTTCTTTTATAGAATCTATTGTGATGGTTGTCCAATTTTGTAATAATGTACCCAAGGAATGAGCAAAAAGTCCGGGCAAAAAGTATTGTACAGGACGCAAGACATTTTAGCGGGTTTTCTAAAGGTGTGAATGGACATAAAAGTGGAAATTTTAGCGGAAGAAAAAATGTTTACCGGTATAAATTCAATAGACATTTTACCGAAACTTTTTTACATGTAACTTTTATTTATTGGTTTTATTTATTTGGCAAATACTTCATGTGAGTTGCACCAGAACACATAGTTTGATGAAGAACACAAGAAATGTTCAGCATCAGTGACATTAATAGAGACAATTATGTCTTCAGTAGATTGATTGATTGATTGAATAGAGTTTAACGCCGTGTGGGCGACATTTAAGCCATAACACGGCGAGATCTGATTAAATTAAGTTTGCTTAAAACAAATATATATGAAACAAACAGAATATTTACAGATAATACGTTATGAAATAATAAAACATTAAAACAAATATGAGAAAAACTTCCCATATATATATATATATATATCACAGACGAACTTTGCAAAACTATATCACAGATACGCTATTTAATATCATAACAAAAGTCTAAATCATATAAACAAATTTAAAATTATAGATCAGGACTCTTCAGTAGATCCAAATACCAAAATTATAAACAAATTAAATAGCATGCTACGCAAGATACAACTTAGTTTCCCAAAACACAGTTCTAATTGTATCACTGACAGTGAGTTTTAAAATATAACTTTCATGGAATTTATTTATTTATTTTTATTTACTAGCAAATTTACCAGTTTCACCACCATGTATATATATTTAATTTTTTTAATCTTTTTATTTTTTTACAGAACTTTAGAGTGAGGATTGGGTATTGGAAAAAAGAAACAAACTAAATTATTACCATACTTGTCATTTTTTGGATGTATTTGTTTTTAAAAATTATCTCTTAAAATGTTCTTTGATTCTGTTAGTATCACATACACACTTTGGTTAAAACCATAGGACATTGCCGAAATAGGATACACTAGAGCCTTATGTTACTACCAGAGAAGGCCACGTTGTTGTACATTTTGTGCTTCATTGCCTTAGGTTAAGTTTTACGGCCAAGTTTAGTGTAACATGGTAAGGAGATAATCTGGGACCTGATCGTGTATTACCGGAAGTAGATATTTTGACATACATTTCTTTATTCATTGGCTTAGGTTACATTTTAGTTCTAAGGTACTCTCGTATGAGAACTATAGTTTCATGTAGCTTAATATGGAATTACATCTGGGGGTCTCCCGCATTCAGTCCAAAGTACATGTAGGTCATTCCATAAACCCAGATTCATTCTGTTGTGTATTCAAACCTTCATTTGGTATTTCATACTAGAAAAACTCAATAATTGTGAGGAAATGAAATACAACAGCCATGAATTTTTCCAGGTAGCAAGGTTAAGTGATGCATTTGCTTTGGGCATGCCGGATACGCAGCCCTTTACACCGTGAAATTCTAGTGTACAACATGCACAAGTGAGACACATTAATCTTGTTATATCAGCAGTTAATACTTTTCCAAACACACACATAAATGTGTAGAAATAAGCCTGAGTGTAATACATTTAGTGGACGTACACCAAATCTTATGTACAGAGAAGGCAATCATAGATACAATACTGGGTTCACGTGAATTGTCAGTTTGCTGATAAAAAAAACAATTTTTTCCTTGAGTAATTTCAACATACATATATGAGAGTGCAATATAAAAATGAGATACATGTATTACAAAAGCAAATTTACTCCGCAAAAGAATATTGCCTCCATAATACTAAAATTAGATTCAAATGAACTATTCACAATATTCGTTCGTAAAATTTCAAAATTTCTCAATATCGTCAAAATCTTGAAAATGTTGTTTTTTCAATTTTCTTTGATTAAATTTGTTTTAACGTTATGTTTCATTGTCATGTATATACCTGTTTGACGGAAGGTTGAGCTGAGGAAGGCTTCTTGATTGAAAACAGACAGTGCATACATGTATTGTGTATTATAAGAATTAAGGATTGTCAATTCAGTCAATACATTATATATAGACCTCATTAAAAGTCAATAATTGATAAATATGTACTGTTTATTTACCTGTTTCATGTTTCTAGCATTCCATTTTCAAATCAATGAGATCTATTTTTGTGCAGTTCAAACACTGCTTTACTTTTGGTAAGTGGCCAATTAAAGACACAGAACTATAACTTTATTTTGTATCAATATGCATTTCGATACTTAAGTGACCTGCACTAAAGTTAATAAGTTTACACAAGTAATTAAGAAAATAAATTGTATAGGTAGATTTTATATCAAAACAGTTAATCGTAGTGTCCAGCACTGTGTCAATGAGGGTTAACTTAAAAAAACATATAACAGATAAAAAGTACATAGAAAAACGTTTGACACAAAGTGAATTAAAGTTCTTAAAACATAAAAAAATGCAACAACGTTTGTTTAGATTAATGATATTTACATGTAAATCAATTACTTGTACGAACGTATGTAGTATCTACGTCCCTAGTAAAACTCGAGAATTTCCTTTACATAAGAACCAATGGTTAACTAATTCTCCTATTCTTGACGTGTTTAATCGGTGGGATAAATATAAATTATATTTTTAACCACTTCCCGGTGATTAAATTTCTGCATGGGAATTCCCGCCGTTTTTCTTACGTTTATTGGAAAGATAAACTAGAGAAGTTCCGAAATGGCGTTCTTGTAAACAAAATGCGTAGCAACGGCATTTTCTTGGCGTTTTTGTTGAAAATCATACAAGAAACAGATTATCCTTCAATTCACTCGTGAGTTATAGAATGCCTCCACCCTGGATAGTTAATTTTTAGATTTTAACACGGTCGCTAAGCTCGCGTGTTGAAAATAAAAAAAAAAATAACTATCTCGGGTGGAGAAATTCCATAACTCACTCGTACCTGAAGAAAAATCTATATTTCATGCATTTAGAGATACAAATTAATCAACGAAAGTTACAAATGAATATTTAAGAAAACACAATATTTGAGAATTTTCATACATATATAGAGCTTTTAAGAGATTTTAAAATTCATTCAGGTACCATTCGAATGCATAATTCTAAAATTAATGCCAAAATGTAATATTCTTCAGATCGTGACTAGTACTACTACCGAAATGAAACCGTTAACAGTGATAAGACTGTAAAAGCATGTAAAACAATTTTAACTTGAAATTCAATAACATGTACAATGCGGCGTAGGTTTCTTAAAACGTCAGTGCTTGAGTAATTAGTTTTCAGACTTTTAACTGTTTCAAATTTTAGAACATACCACTGTCTTTATTTCTACAATAACCATGCACGATTTGCTGATATTTGATTATTGAATGCAAGTTACTACGGGCTAGTAAAATTCAACCGTCCACTGTTCGTACTATCCCCAAATAGTTCATCATCAAATACATAAATTAAGAAACATGCGAGTACCATCATACCACAAATCAGTATTGCCCAATATGGCGCTCTGTTGGAGATGAAAATAACACAAAATATCGTTGCATCAATTAGCCATACTCCAGAAAGGAGATATATGATATACTCAGGAATTTTCCACAACTTCTCCGTTCCCCAGACGTTCAACTCTACTGATCTCAAATGAAGAAAGAATACTAGGAATGCACCAGTACCTGCCAACACGATCATGTTTATTATTAGAACTATGTGGGCTGGCGTGATGCCGCGCAATTTTTTGCGTAGTTCATCTGCTATTTTAATCAGACCATCTGCAATCCTTCCTTGGTTAATATATGATCTAAATGTGGATTCTATGTCGGAGACGACACTGTCGGTTACTAAAGACGAGGCTTTATATCCAACTGATATGTGAATCTGTAAAAATTTAAAGTCATATGTCATAATGGTAGAATTGAAGATATCTTAATTACATATTCAACATTCTTCGATCGTGGTCGGGCCCTCGGTGGCCAATTGGTCTAGATAGTTCGTCATGACTACTAATGATCACTAGTCTGCCAACACCGAGGCTGTGAGTTCGAATCTCACCTGTGGTGGGGTGTGGTCGACTGCGATCTTAATTGACAAGGATTGCCAATTTTCCTTCGAAGGTCGGTGGTTCTCCCCGGGTACTCCGACTTCCTCCACCAATAAAAACTGGCCACCGCGAAAGAGCCAAATGTGCTGAAAACGGCGTAAAACACCAAGTACTAATTCACTAAACTACTCGATCGTGGTCTACTCTTACAAATCAAAACACAATCTAATCAGATTGGCATATAACTTAACAATTTTTGTATTTATAACAAATATATCAGCACTTAAATCAAAGAAATGTTTTGGAATCTAAAATGGTGAACCTCCTTTTCTTAAACATTTGTCACGTACATGCAATTATTTTAAGTCAATACACTGACTTAATATCTCATTTTACCTATTCAGAATTTTATATAATATTTCTTATCTACCAAAGAGCTTTTAAATTAAATTAGTTTATAGGATATGTTAAACATATAATAAACCGCTGCTCCCGTCCCCAGTACCAAAAAGTATACAGAACCTCAGACCAGCATTTGTAAGAATGTGTTAAAGTTTGGAGAACATCGGTCAAGGCGTACTCGAATTAGTGCGAGACATGTAAAAAAAATTGCTCATAACTCTGGAACGACAAAAGTGAAAATCGTCAAAAGTATACGGACCCTCAGACCACCATTTGTGATAATGTGTTAAGTTTGAAGAAAATCGGTAAAGGAGTACTCGAATGAGGGCGCGACATGTATATGCCGGACAGAGGAACCTTGAAAAAAAAATCATATCATATTCTGTTTTGGTTAAGTTCTTTAGTAACCATCGAAGACTATATGCGATTGATAAAGGATTGCAGAATACTTACCCTTAGCTAAATATCTAGGAACGTGGAACAAGCGTACGATATGGGTTTTGGATATCGTCCCGGCTACTTTTTTCAGTTAGCATAAGACATTGAATAACTATATGTCTTACAATAAATATATATATAGTAAACATCAATATGCGGAAAATATACCTACAACAATCATGACAATATACACAATATGACAAAGGGGAATGTCTATTGATCAATATCATAAGAAAATGCGAAATTGTGAAAACAACAACTCGGAAAACAAATACAGTCAAACCTGTATATAAAGGGCACCCAAGGGACCAGACAAAAGTGTCCTTTATGAGCAGGTGCCCTCTATATAGAGGTTGATTTTACAAGCTTTGTTCATGAATGGGACTTTTTTTACTGTGCCCTTTATAGACAGCGATTTGCTATATAGAGGTGCCCTTTAAAGCAGGTTTGACTGTACTTCAAAGATATCATCAAAAGAATAAAAGGAATTACCCTGACAAGTAGTGAACTCTCTTCTATTTCCCGACAAGACTTATTTCCCATTTTATAGTCTTCTACTAATGACTATATTCTAATTAATGGATGACTTGTTATCCCCGCACTTTCGAAGAAAGTTCGGGGATATAGCGATTGTCTCCGTCCGTCCGTCACACTTTCATGTGACATCAAATCTTCCTTCAGTTTTGGGTTTAAAAATTAATTTCTATATAGAATGGTTGCATACCACCTGTTGATGCGCAATAAGGGTTTAGAATTTTGATTTTCTAAACAAGGGGCCCACATGGGTTGAACTTCGAAAATTTGGAATTCAAGCTCGTGACCTAAACTCGTCTTTATTTTTTTATTTATGCATTTTATTTCTATACAGTATTGTCATGCACAATATGCGGATGCACAATAAGGTTTTAGAATTTTGATTTTCTAAAATTGGGGCCCACAGGGGTCGAATTTCGGAAAAATGTCAATTTAAGCTTGTGACCTAAACTCCTCTTTCATTTTACCATTTATGCCTTGTATTTCTATACAGTATTGTCATGCACCATATGCAGATGCGCAATAAGGTTTTAGAATTTTGATTTTATAAAAAGGGGCCCACATGGGTCGAATGTTGAAAAAATTATCAATTTAAGCTTGTGACATAAACTTGTCTTTTGTTTTTCAATTTATGCACTTTATTTCTATACAGCATTGTCAAACACCATATGCAGATGTGCAATAAGGTTTTAGAATTTTCTAAAATTGGACTCCACATGGGTCGAAATTTGAAATTTTTAATTCAAGCTTGTGACCTTAACTTCTCTTTCGGTTTGCTTATATTTAGTATTGTCCTACACTATGTTTTGTTGTACAATAATATCGATTTTTAAACCGGGGGCTCACTCAGGCCAAATTTCAAAAATTGACATTTTAAGCTTGTAAACTTTTTTTTCATTTTTCATTAGGTTTATTGATTTAATTTCTTTATATAATGAAAGCATACTATTTTTGGATGGGAATAAGGTATTATATTTTTGACTATAGGTAAGTGGCCCAACTACTTACATGGGTTGCGAGGATCACTGTCGATCCACAGTCCAGATTTCTAGTTCTTTCAGCATTTACTGATTTTGAAGGGAAAAAAAATATTTTAAAGTGCTCGCATGACCATAACTGATTTAATGAGCCAGCCATTCGCGGTTTCACTATGTAAAAGTATATACTTAGACATGCATGGCTTAATCTTTGAGACAAACATATGACTATTGGCAGAATCAACCAGATAGATAAAGCGACTACATCAAGCATAGGGAATAGCCGCCGTACGTCACTCTCCGGTCCAAACTTAAGATGTTGGTGTATATAGGTATTTTGTAATATTGTTTTTTTAATAAACTTCGTTTTTACTCCACACACTATTTTTTAAAAAGTTTTTATCGGATCTTTATTGCACTCTTGTAGAATAGCCATACATATGACAGCTTTAAACCGTTCAAAATCCATGTCATTGAAAACATTAAATACATACCATATCAATACTTTGGGCATACAGAATAACCACATCATTCCCACAGTTGCCAAGTCCCCAACCACTGCGTAACTGGTCGGCAAAATTTTCCATGATGGATGCTAGTTCACCGGAAGTAGCGCTTCTAGCAGTTGTGTTCAGTGTTGGTTGTATTTCGCCACAATCATTTATACATCTGTATAAAAGAATCAAGTTAGGGATGTGAATGTTCCGATGCCAAGCAGAGAACGTGTATTTTAAATGATTGTCTTTTGTGTATTGTAATTATCAAACCAGAAACTGATCTATTGTTCCCCTTTAAAATATTTAATCATGGTGATCTTTTGCGGCTGATTGTTTTTTTTTTTTTTTTTTAGATATTATGTACCTGTACTCAGTAACTATTTGCACCTTTGCGAGGTCCACAGTTTCTATTCTGCACTGGACAATGAACTTTGCTATTTTCTGCTTGCTCTGTTATTTTCAATTTTTGTGATTAAAGTTTCTATTTTTTCTGTAATTATGTCCTTAAAATATAGTTCATCAAAGTGGTATCAAAGAATATTTATTGTTTGCAAAAGTTGTCAGAATAACTCAAACGATGTGTTACTGCCTTCACATACATTTAAGGCATGAACGATTTCGTCTTCTCGCGTTTATTTAAACCTTTCTTCTAACTGCATTGACATTAAACCACGCCAGTCAGTAAAATCAGAAAGACCATCAGCTGGATTGGAACTACAACTGATTCATGTGAATGTTTGCTGAGAAAAAAATATAATTTCATTACATGACATTGTTTTTAAATTCATCTGAAAACTAAACCAAGAACTGTGTATTCGATAAATTATCCATACCAAACATTCTTATGAAACACATTGAATATACTCACGTTGAACTGTCTTGGAGATCTGGAATGCGAATTCTATCGATTAATGCTACCGCTACTATAAAACTCTGGTCTGCACCATCTGCTCCCTGACATTGTGTGGAAGTATTAGTCTGTATCATATATAAAGCTTGGTCCACAGCATCCGCTATAACAGTAAACAATTTAAAAAATTATTGCATATTAAAAAAATATCTTGTATAAGGATCATGACAAATGTTTACCTTTCTTTAATCTTTCGCTTTTTACTAGAAATCAAAGGACCACACAAATCTGGGAACTAACAGGAAAAGTTTATCCTTCAGGAGCACATGGATTAACAATACGGTTTTCTCACTAATGAGACAGCCCAGTACCTATGTTTACCAATGTGAGATTATAATAATCAGTCATGGTCTAAGATGTGATATGGGACAATTCCACCCGAGGGTTCACATTTTCCAGTCAGAAACGAGGCTTGCCGAGTTACTGATGATAGAAAATGTGAACCCGAGGGTGGAATTGTCCAGTCTCACATCTTTTACTATGACTGATTATTTTTCTCACATTTCTCGGTCGAATATTTGATATGTAATGATTTGAATGATGATTGCGATATCAAAAGACAATATCGAAGCATATGTAGAAAGGTTAATATGCTGAAACGTAAATTTAATAAGTGTTCATTCGATGTTAAAATACAGGTCTTTCAGTCTTATTGTATGAATATTTATTGTGTGTCATTATGGTCCAACTGTGGAATATCGTCTCTTACCAAAATGAAAAAAATGTATAATAATGCTTTCAGAATATTGATGGGTTTCAATTCACGATGTAGTGCTAGTGGTATGTTTGTCAGAAATGATGTAAGATGTTTTCAGGAAATGAGACGTAAAACTATCTATAGTTTGTATAAACGTTTGCAACAGTCTGATGATCAGCTTGTTCTTACTATTCTTGGTAGTGATTTATGGTATAGTTCGTCTTTACTCAGAAAATGATATACCGAAATTTATGTGAACTTTGACTGACATGTTATCAAATTAGAATTTCTAATTATATTTATTGGTATTTTAATTCTTCATTTTTCATCTTGTATATTTAAAATTTTCAACATATTTGTATATAACTATGGAAGATTTATGTCTGAAATAAATGATTATTATTATTATTATTATTATTTAAAGAAATAAACATGGCCGCCATGACACGAAAATGCGCTCTATTAAACTAGGCAACCTAGTGTAAAATAAATTACATATTTCAAAAGATCGCATGCGTTTTGGGTTTTGTACCAAAGGTACAAAACTTTAAAAAGATATCTTTTAGGTTGCGCTTCGGGGGTTTTCAAATTGAAGCAATGTTAATTTCGACGTTGTCGTACCATTTGTGCGAAGTTGTGTTTTCTGACGTTCTAGCATTGTGACATGACGTTTTTTTTTGCATTGTTACGTCAAGGTAGGTCATGTGATGTGAGATGCATGAATAATAATAATAATAATAATAATAAATTCTTTATTTAAAGAGGGTAACTCAATTAGAAGTAGTCTAATTTTCATTGAGGCCCTCAAACAAAATACATGTATACAGTTAACATTCATACATTAAAATACAATATATATTACTAGTATATACACAATTCATTCATTCAAACATACAAATGGCAATAAATGGCAACAATTGGTAAAGTTTTGATTACATTTTCTTATTCTTACAACAAAAGAAAGATGACAAATTATTCGACTTGCAAAGAATTTTCAAGAAAATGATTATAACAATGTTTCTTAAATAAATCCACATTATGAAAATTTTTTATTTTGAGTGGTAAATTATTCCATACCTTTGTTGCAGAATAATGAAAAGATTTTTTATAAAAATTTGTATTTGGTTTTGGAACAAATAGATCATTATTAGAGACAGATCGTAAGTTGTGGTGTTGCACATCATTAATATTTAGCATTGCTAAGTAATCAGGTGTTAGTCCATTTACAATTTTATACATTAGAATTGATTGTTGGTATTTTATTCTATTTGTAAAAGATAGCCATTTTAAAGATGAAAACATAAAATTAGATGGAACTGAAATATCGCATTCAAGTATAATTCTTGCTACTCTTTTTTGAAGTTTTATGATTCTATCTGAATCTTTTTGTAATAAATTTCCCCAAACTGAACTACAATAGTCTATATATGGTAGAATATATGCATTATAAAATAGTTGTCTTGAGTGTATAGGCAAATATACTTTAATTTTAAACAAAAGTGATATTTTAGATGAGATAATCTTACATATACGATCAACATGATCTTCCCAGCTTAAATTTTCATCAATGTCAATTCCAAGTAATTTGAAAGAATGGACATTTTCAATACATGTTTCATTGACGGTAATACATAATTCTGATAGTTGTGCAAGTTTTTGTTTTGAACCCAATTTCATACACTTTGTTTTTTGTGCATTAATTTTCATACTGTTATTGTTACACCAAGATTGTATAGCATTTAAATCATTTTGCAATATGCTGTTTATTTTTTCAATGTTTTTATTATGAAAATGCAATGTTGAATCATCAGCATATAAATCCATGTCGGATTGTTTAACATGAAGTGGTAAATCATTTATATAAATTAAAAATAACAAAGGACCTAAAATAGAACCTTGAGGCACTCCATATTTTACAAACGATTTATCAGATTTAATGTTAGCGTATTGAACTTCTTGTTGTCTCTCAGACAAATATGATTTTATCCAATCTATCGTATGTTCTCCGGTATTATAAAATTTTAACTTTTCTAAAAGTATGGAATGGTTAATAAGGTCAAAAGCCTTACTGAAATATAAAAACACAGTACCAACTATTTCTCCATTATCTAAATATTTTAACCATTCATCAATTAGTTTAGTCAGCGCTGTTTGACATGAATGACCTTGCATGAAACCTGACTGAGCGATATGTAACATTTTTTTATTATTTAAGAATGCATATAACTGTGTACATATATGTCTCTCAAAAATTTTAGATATGGTATTTAAAATAGAAATTGGACGATAATTGGAGGGAATATCTGTTGGTCCTCCTTTATGTATAGCAGTTACTCTTGCAAGTTTTAATTTTTTCGGAAAACGATTCGACGTTATACTTTTGTTTATTAGAAAAGTTAGTGATGGCGATATTATCTCTGCACTTAGCTTTAAAAATTTGGGACCAATTCCATCTAAACCTGCGGATTTATTAATATTAAGGTGTTTTAGTTGTGAATACACCTCTCCAACAGAAATGAGTTTTAATTTAAAATTTTCAGTTTCCTTTAATTTTTTAATAGTAAAAGTTTGCAGCTTTGAAAAATCCATATCTGAAGTATTATTTCCAATAAGTTTTTCAGCTACGGAAGAAAAATGATTATTTAGTGTATTAACAATATCTTTGGGGTTATAAAGTTTGATTTTCATACTGCATTCTAGGTGGAAAAATATTATCCATTTTTGGATTTAACTCTTTAACGTGATTCCAAAGTTCTTTACTATTTTTGGAACTAGATATAGCGTTTTGATAATATTCCTTTTTTGCATTAAATATTAACGACGTTGTTTTATTGCGCCACTTTTTAAAGTTTACCCAATCTTTTTTTGAATGATACATATTTCTGTATTGAATGGAATTTTTAATTTCTTCATTGAACCATTCGGCTTGTTTAAATGTTTTAACTCTTTTAGTTTTCATTGGTGCGTGTTTGTTAATAACTTGATTAAAAAGTTCATACCATTTGTCGACAGAAATATCAATATCTTCTTCCATTTCAACAATATGAAAAGGGGTTTGATGTAAATCTGCACAAAAGGCATCTTCATTAAAGTTTTTGAAACACCTATACTTTATTTCGATATGATTTTCTTTCTTTACCTTTATATTGATTTTTCTATTTAAGCATACAGGGTAGTGGTCACTTAAAGCATATGTAGGAGCATGACAATGAGCAATATTTTCAGGATTAGTAGTGTAAATATGATCAATAAGAGTTTCTGATTTGTCACAAATACGTGTTGCAGTGCAAATTTGTTGTTGAAGATTAAAATGGTTTATGAAATTCATCCATTTTTTATTTTCAATTTTTATCAAGTCAATATTAAAGTCCCCCATTAAAATGATCTCTTTGTTTTCTGAAAGAGCTGCATTAAATTCCTCCTCAAAAAGATCTATCCAGGACTGAGGGGAATTTGGTGGTCTATAAACAGTACAAATGAAGAAAGGTTTAGATTTTGGAAATTCTACCTCTAACCATAAAGTTTCTAAATTGTGTTTATTGATAAATCAGATCTATTTTTAACTGCAATAGAATCTTTGACATAAACCAATAGACCACCACCATCCTTAATTTGGCGATCTTTTCTGAAAATTTTGTATCCTGGCACTTTACATTGTTCATTGTTAATATCAGGTTTTAAGAATGTTTCAACTAATCCAAATAAATCTAAATATCTGTTGTTTATAGTAATCATATTCTTTAACTCGTCAAATGTAGATAAAATATGTCTAACATTAAGGCATACAGCGTTGAAACCTTTACATTTTAGATTAAGACAGTTTTTGTTATAAAGTTTGTTTCTATCACTTTTAAGTTTTGAGCTAAAGCTATTAGTGCAACTACCATTTTCTGATTTATGACAATTTTCTCTGGACTTTTTGTTTTTAAAAATCTCAGATTCAAACATAGAGTTTTGAGTACATATACATTTTGATGTATTACAATTTGGACATAAATTGAGAAGTATATCAAAATGGTTATGAAGAAGTAATGACTTACTATGATTTGAGAATTTGTCTACAAATTGAAATACATCGGTTTTATCCTAAAATGTGTGACAGTCTTTATAATGATGACCATAAAAGCCACAATTAAAGCAGATACCATTGGATGTATTTACAATGCTTTGTCTTTTACCATGCTGTTCATTATTTTCATTATTGGACTGAGAACTATTTGTGCGGATGAAGATGTTTACAACCCTGTTAATGTTTCTAAGTAGCTGTATTGTACCCTGATTAGTAAGGTGTATGCCATCACGGTGGTAGTAAGTAGACACTAGATCGCCGCCTCTGGAAACAAATGCATCCGTTTGTTTGATGATTTTAAAGTTACGTTCTGTTGAAATCCTATGTAAAATAGTATTACAAACATCTGTATTAACGTTCCGTCTTGGACAAATTTCTGATACGGCAATATAAATGCTTGTGTTTATAGATCTGAGAGTTTTTATCATAAGCTCGTAGTTCTCTCTGAAGGCTTCTGGTTGTATTCTGGACGAGGCATCGTTTCCACCAACAACTAAAATTATACTTGTATAATGTTGAATATTAGACTTTCTAATTTTTTCTGTTAAAATTGGGACTGTTGCTCCTCTATTTGTTCGTATGTGAACATCTTTTCCAACTTTGCTTGCGTCAATTCCTTTAATAATTGAACTTCCTATTATTAAAGTTTTATCTTTCCGATCGTCTGGGAATGTTTGAAAGTTTGTTATTTTTGTTCTAGGTTGATCTAATGCCTTTTGTTACGGCCGAAATCACCTTTTAAATTGTAGCCAACAAAAGACACAAATCAATAATAAAATTTAACAAGATTTATTATATACAAGTTTACAAAAAGTATTACACAAAAATAAAATGTCAACTTAACTGTTCAAAATCCTGTTTTTTCTTGATCCGGAATTCTGGTCACTGTTGCCTGGATCCAAACGGAATATTATATCCAATCAGTCACAATCTAGTATGACGTAACGAAAATAAAAGTCTGTTAAGTACGATGTGTGAAACGTAAATAAATCCAACAGCTGAGAACACAAGAATATCTGGTCCAACACGTTCTGATCTGCAAGTTTAACTTTCGTGTCCATATATATACTGTAGAACGGAAACTTCTGGAATACGGTAGAAGTTCGAATCACACCATAATTATTACGTAAGTCAAATAGAAAGTTCTAGTCATTCCATCAGTATCCATTATTGTTCCAGTGATTTCTAAACTGCGCAGTTATAACATTATTTGGTAAACAACTATAAGTATTATGTAAACACATTATACACGTCACAAGGCCACACAAAACAAACCAGGCCAAGATAAATAAATATAATAATTACAATATCATAACACCTCCCCCCTTAAAAGAAGTTTGAGTGTAACGAAAACTTCATGAACAATATATACAAAAATATATAGTATGTATACAGTGTTTTAATAAGATCTAGATAAAGCATCTGCTATTACATTATCTTTACCTTTAATATGTTTTACAATAATATCATATTCCTGTAACAATAAACTCCACCTAGTCAACCTCTGGTTCTTGTTTCTCATTTTATGTATGAAGGTGAGAGGATTATGATCAGTATAAACCAGAATAGGATGCATAGTGGGATTTAAATATACATCAAAATGTTGAAGTGCAGACAACAGTGCAAAACATTCTTTTTCAATAGTGGAATAATTTTTCTGGTGTTTATCTAATTTCTTGGAAAAATATGATATAGGTTTCTCAACATTATCATCTGTTTCTTGATATAAAACGGCTCCAACTCCTACATCACTTGCATCAACGGCAAGTTTGAATTGCTTTTTAAAGTCTGGAGTGATAAGAACGGGACTGTTAATTAAAAGTGATTTGCTTTTTTCAAAAGCGTTTTGACAATTATCACTCCAGATGAATTTAGAATCTTTCCGTAAAAGATGAGTCAATGGTTGAACAACAGTAGCAAAATTTGAACAAAATTTTCTGTAAAATCCAATCATGCCTAAATATCTCATAAGTTGTTTTTTATTTGTAGGAGGAGGAAAATTGGTAATTGCATCCACTTTAGCCATAATAGGTTTCACTTGCCCTTGGCCAACTGTGTGCCCTAAATAATCAACAGTGGCCTTACAAAATTCACTTTTAGCAAGATTAACAGTCAAATTTGATTGTGACAATCTATCAAAAGTATCATATAAATGTGTTAAATGCTCTTCCCAGCTATCACTACATACAATAAGATCATCAATATAAGCATAACAACAGTCTAAATCTTTTATAACATTATTGATCATTCTTTGAAATGTAGCTGGAGCATTTTTCATACCAAACGGCATGACAGTATATTGAAATAAGCCGTCTGGTGTGACAAAAGCTGATATTTCACGAGCTCTCGGTGTCAGGGGGACCTGCCAGTAACCTTTTAATAAATCAAATTTGCTTACGAATTTTGATTGTCCAATGTTATCAATGCAATCGTCTATCCTTGGAATCGGATAGGAGTCAGATTTTGAGACTGAGTTTACTTTTCTGAAATCAGTAACGAAACGAAAGGTTTTATCTGGTTTGGGAACAAGAAGACAAGGAGAGCTCCATTCACTGTTACTCGGCTCAATAATATCATTGTCAAGCATATATCTAATTTCTTGTCTCATAACATCAAGTTTAAGTGGATTGAGCCGGTAAGGATGTTGCTTAATTGGAGAAGCATCGCCTACATCAACATCATGACAAACAGCAGTGGTTTTGTTTGGCACATCTGGAAAAAGATTTTTAAAAGAAAATACCAAAGTTTTCAATTTTTCTCTGCGATCGAAAGTCAGATGTGCAAGTTTTGAGTCTAAATTTGACAAAATTTCTGAATTTTTCAATCTAACAGTTTGTTCTTCAGTCTTGGAATCAAAAGATGGTTCAATTATGTCTGGTTTGTCATGATCGTTCTCCAATTTAACCATGGCTAAAGTGGCAACTGGTTTACTCTCACCTTCATTAGTACGCTCAAAATATGGTTTTAACATATTAATGTGACACACTCTATTTTGTTTACGCCGACCTGGAGTTTTTACAATATAATTCAAATCATTGATTTTACTGTCAATGGTATAAGGACCACAGTATTTAGCCTGTAAAGGATGCCCAGTAATTGGCAAAAATACAAGTACCTTATCACCAGGCTCAAAAACTCTGTCCCTGGCATCTTTATCATACCATATTTTCATCTTATTCTGTACATTTTTTAAGTTTTTCTGAGCAATTTGACAAGCAGTATACAATTTTTCTTTAAATCTAGATACATAGTCTAGAAGATTCAAGTCAGTGTGTTCAGTAAGCCATTTTTCCTTAACCAATTTCAAAGGTCCCCTTACAGTATGACCAAACACTAACTCAAAGGGGCTAAAACCAAGGGATTCTTGAACAGCCTCTCGAACCGCAAAAAGTAGAAAGTGAACACCATCATCCCAGTCCCTGTCAAATTGAAGACAAAAAGTTCTAATCATGTTCTTCAATGTTTGATGAAAACGTTCTAATGCACCTTGAGATTCTGGATGATAAGCACTTGATCTATACTGAGTAATCCCTAACTGGTAAACGACCTGCTGAAATAAACCTGACATAAAATTTGAACCCTGGTCGGACTGTATAGACTTAGGAAGTCCTACTAATGTGAAAAATTTGATAAGAGCTTTGACAATAGTTGGTGTCTTGATATTCCTTAAGGGAATAGCCTCAGGAAAGCGTGTGGATGTACACATGATCGTCAGTAAATAAGCATTTCCAGTCTTGGTCTTTGGTAAAGGTCCAACGCAATCAATAAGTACTCGGCTGAAAGGTTCTTCAAAGGCTGGAATTGGCAGAAGTGGTGCTGGTGGTATTGTCTGGTTAGGCTTGCCAACAACCTGGCATATATGGCATGATTTGCAGTATTCTGTGACATCATTTCTAAGTCTGGGCCAGTAGAAATGTTGTAATATCTTAAGACAAGTCTTCCTTATACCTAAATGTCCAGCCAAGGGGGTGTCATGGGCAAGACCAATAATTTCTTGCCTATAGACTTTAGGCACCACCACTTGGTATACCACTCTCCATTCCTCCTCTGGGATAGCATCAGGGGGCCTCCACTTCCTCATCAAAATGCCGTCTTGATGGTAGTAACATTCGGCCACTTTGTCTGCTTCTTCTTGGGGTAGAGCCCTCTTGCAGAGCTGAAGAACCTCAGGGTCTTTATTCTGTTCTTCCCTAAATGTTCTTTTGTCTAATGAATGGCTGTTCACGTCTGGCCATGGCATAATTACACGTTCGTTAGTACCAGGTGGTCTGATTATGGCCTTTTTTGAGCTACCTGGACCTTCAATGTCGGCAAGGAAAGTGTCAGAAAGGTCCATATAATCATACTGGCCTTCTTGCAAATCCTCATCTTGTTGTTTTCTTGCCATTGCCCTAGTAACAACACAAGCTGGATACAGTTCAGCATCATCTTCAGGTGATTTAACATCCACCACCGGTTCACTTGTAACAATTGGTTCAGCAACCACTTTGTTCCTAGCTAGATCATTTCCTAGCAATAATGAAACACCCTCAACAGGGAGAGTAGGACGAACACCCACAACAACTGGTCCAGTAATTAAATCTGACTTCAAATAAATACGATGGAGGGGAACATCTATACAACCTAACTCCACACCTCGTAACAAAACGGAGGCACCAACGGACGTCTCCTCGGACAAAGGCAACACACCTTCTAACAACAAAGACTGAGAAGCTCCAGTGTCCCGTAAAATCTTAATAGGCTGAGGAGTAGTATTATTAACAATAGAAACAAACCCATCAGACATAAAGGGCTTATAATCCTCCATGTAATCACAAAAACTGGACTTACAAGCCTGACTCGCAGGACATTCCAACTTATTGGTAACAACGGGTGTCGTACAAGCACTGGACTTGGGCTTATTATCTCTTTCATTCTTCTTCTGGAGTCTAAAACAATCAGCCATCAGGTGACCATTTTTCTTACAATAAGCACAAGTTAGTGACTTCTTCTCAAAAGTATCAAATTTTGGACCAGACATATTATAACTAGACGGACTCTTATTCTGTGCAACAGGCTTAATATCAGTACGCTCAGTGCTTTGATTTTTGTAATTTCCGCTTGAAGTATTAAAATTTTGACCTTTGAAACTTCTTTTATGTGAAATGGTATAATTATCGGAAACAACAGCTGCATCTTGCAATGTCTCAACAGTTTTGTCATCTAAATGTGTTTTTAAGTCTAAATTAACACACTGCTTGAACTCTTCTAATAACATTAATTGTCTTAATTTATCAAAATTTTTATCTATTTTCTTTGACGTAAGCCATTTATCAAATAAATCTTTTTTTCCCCTAGCAAATTCAACATAGGTTTGTGTTTCAAACTTTTTATAAGACCTAAATTTCTGTCTATATGCTTCTGGCACTAGCTCATAAGCTTTCAAAACTTCCTGTTTAACAGTGTCATAATCAGAACTTTTTTCTGAAGAAAGTGCTGAGTAAATTTCAGCGGCCTTGCCCACAAAAACACTTTGCAACATTGTAGTCCAATAAGGCTTTGGCCATTTCAAATTTTGAGCAATTTTCTCAAATTGTGGAAAAAATTTATCCACCGTTTTTTCACAAAATTTCGGAACCAAACGTATATTTTTTGCTGCCTCAAAATGTTCTGATTTTGACTTAGTGTTGCTTTCTACTTTAGCCATTTCTATTTTTATTTTCTCCATCTCTAACCTTTCCCTCATTTCAAGTTCTGCCTGTAATTGTTTTAATTTAAATTCATCTTCTTTTTCTAATTGTTTTAATTTAACTTCGTTTTCCAATTGTTTTAATTTAAATTCATCTTCTTTTTCTAATTGTTTTAATTTAACTTCATTTTCCAATTGTTTTAATTTAAATTCGTCTTCTTTTTCTAATTGTTTTACTTTAAGTTCATGTTCTAATTCAAGCTGTTTTAATTTGAAAACATCAACATTTTCGACCTTGAGGTCAAGAGCCTCTTCACCAAAAATTTCTGAATCAACTAAATTGTCTATTACCAAATTTTTTATAATTTGTTTTCTCATAGATGTTCTAAAATCTATTTTTAGATGTTTAGCAAGCAACACTAATTCTTCTTTCTTTAATTTATCAAACCCTTCCAGGTCAGGCGTTTTCAAAAATTTACCAGCATCAAATGCCATTTTGTAGAATTTTGTTGGCTAATTCTAATAAATATACTGAAAAAATTTAATAAGATATTAACGTTCTCCCGAGACGAGCCCCCAATTTCTGTTACGGCCGAAATCACCTTTTAAATTGTAGCCAACAAAAGACACAAATCAATAATAAAATTTAACAAGATTTATTATATACAAGTTTACAAAAAGTATTACACAAAAATAAAATGTCAACTTAACTGTTCAAAATCCTGTTTTTTCTTGATCCGGAATTCTGGTCACTGTTGCCTGGATCCAAACGGAATATTATATCCAATCAGTCACAATCTAGTATGACGTAACGAAAATAAAAGTCTGTTAAGTACGATGTGTGAAACGTAAATAAATCCAACAGCTGAGAACACAAGAATATCTGGTCCAACACGTTCTGATCTGCAAGTTTAACTTTCGTGTCCATATATATACTGTAGAACGGAAACTTCTGGAATACGGTAGAAGTTCGAATCACACCATAATTATTACGTAAGTCAAATAGAAAGTTCTAGTCATTCCATCAGTATCCATTATTGTTCCAGTGATTTCTAAACTGCGCAGTTATAACATTATTTGGTAAACAACTATAAGTATTATGTAAACACATTATACACGTCACAAGGCCACACAAAACAAACCAGGCCAAGATAAATAAATATAATAATTACAATATCATAACACTTTGATGTACTGGATGTGTTGCTGTTGTTAATAATATTAACATTACGAATCTCACACCCGTGTCTCACACGGAATATAACTATCCCAAACACACAGAAATGTGAGAAATCCTTGTCTTTCCCGTGGGTGAGATAAGAATTTCACGCTTGTTTTCCCGCAAAATTTTCGCGATCCCGACAATCGTGATTATTTACTGTTTGAGCGATATTTAACTTATAGTCTGCGTTTTAATTAGTATTACCTATTCCATATTGTCCATATCGTTTTATATGTAAAGGTTTCACTCGTCGGTGGCTTGAATTATTCAAAATACAGCACATACACATCACACACAAACATAACGCAATACTTTCATGGGGAGATAACTCTGTTTGTTTACGTCGTCTGACACACTTGCTTGAGTAAATATTAGTGAGAAAAAGGATCAAAACATCGGTGTTAAAGTGCAAGACGGAAAAATCTCAGAACCCGCGTGAAAGATTTCCATTGGTCTCCAACTCGGCAGAGCCTCGTTGGAGACCAGAAATCTTTCCTTGGGTGTCTAAGATTTGTCCGTCTTGCACTTTCACCGGTGTTAGATCCTTATAATCTCAATAATTTTAACATTATAAACAAGAACAAAATTTTAACTAGTACTAGTAGTCGATTTCAAAACATTATTTTGATGTCAATCTGAATCTTTTTTTAATTGATAGAGTGTGCTAAAGCCTTGCAATAGGGAGGACGAAGGGTGATGTAAATACGTGCATTTCCCTCAAACTCCATTGATTTCCCTTCATTATCTCCCAAAAGACAAACCTTGAGAAGTAATCAGATAATCAGGATCACAGACCCAGTGATATCCAGTCGTTGGCGTCAAACCACACCTGGAGTGATCAAATTTAGGGTTTGGGAATTTGCAGTGGGACCATACTTTTTCCTGCGTTACTGCGTCCACTGTGTATGTGTAGCCCTGGAAGTCCTGTGTATGATCCGTACATGTGCTGTACTGAACAGTCACACAAGGAAACAAAGCAACAAAAACAAACAACAGTATCATGTTGAATGCTACAAAGAAACAAAGAATTTTATCAGATGACAGAAAATTTTTAATGTGATTTTAATTTTCAAGGAAAATATCACACCTTATAGGGGCAGGTTAAGAACTACAGGCAATGACAGGTATTTGATGAATTTTCTCTGCGTTTCAAAATTTTAGACTTTTCAAGACTCTCACATGTGTCTCAGTGCGTTTTCTCCATTACCAGTGTAAATCAAAGTACTGAAGTACTGAACATCAGAGGACCTCAAGTTATGTTGGATTATTGATAAATGACAGGTGTTTATATAGTACCTGCCAGACAGATGTTCACCTTACAGTATAGTACACATAATATAATTTGCTATCATATCTGAGATACTGTCTTATAGTAAGAAACTTATCTTTGTGAATTATCCATGAAATGTTGACGTGGTCAAATGAGAACTGCTAGATTGGCATTATGACCGTATAGTTGCACACTTGCAAAAATCTTTAGCTTATTACTTATGACAGAGAATCAACATAGCAAATATTTTCTTGACTAGTCACTGAATTATGAGAAAGAGGTCAAGACAATCATATTAAAACAGATAAATTGTAATATTTGGGTGAAAGATACCACATGAACAGTAAACTCATATATCTGTTACGCTGAGCTTTTTGGTCTAATTTTAGCCAGTGATGATACTGTTGTATGTGTGTGTGCTGGCTACAAGTATGGGGAACAGGTACCGAGAATTATACTCCTTGCTCAACGCAACACAACTCTCTCAACATAGTTAAGGAATTCAATCCTTCCCAGAATATGCACAAGCTGTTTTAAAGAAAAGTAAAAATCCAAAATGAGGAGGACGAATGTGTTTATTAAATACATGAAGTCAATAAACAATAAACATTAATAACATTATTTTTCTCTTTCCGCGAGTACAATAGATATCTCTCTTTTCTAATTAGTCATTTCTTATTCATTAAAAATAAAGACGAGATGCCAGTGATTATTTTTTTATTTCTAATACATATCTGCGAGGAGAAATATTATTCTTTGATTCACTTCAACTTTGCTCCACAACCTGTAACTGATGATTTATTTACAAACTAGAGGTGTGAATGACCCGTTATCAGTACACTTTAACCTCACAAAATTATGATAATTAATGGAACTGTGCTTCCCTACTCTACAATACAACAAACCGCTAACTTAGGATCATTCTAATGATATCTCTTAACAAGAAATCAAATGTCTAATAGCAGTTTTTCACAAATTAGAGCAACGAAATCCAGCATGTATAAAATATAAGAACTACTATGCTTCCCCACTCTACAAAATGCAACAAGTTGACAATCAGACCACTTTAATAGCATTTCTTAATAAGAAAAGCCACATCAAATGACCAATCATATCTTTTTGCAAATTAGAGCAACGAAATACAGCATTCCTCTACCAAAATAAAGTTTTTCTCAAGACAACCTGAACAAGAACACCTATACCAAAATCAACAAAGACAATGCTATTATTTCCATGAAGTGAATCAAGAATATTTTAATTTTGAATTATAAAATTGCCTACATAACACCCAATCATTTTAATTAATAATTAATGGTTAATTATGCCAAAACATATAAATTTCAGACAAAATTGACCAAAAATACAAATAATGTATAATTATGGGGTCATAGCTTCAAGATATTTAATAGTAGGTGCCAAAATAGTATATTTTAGTCTTAATAGAATTATCACAAGTATTTCTATTTGAAATTTGTAATCGCTTGACCAATTTAGGGCCATTCTAACCCTTCGTGAACCTCTCTTTTCCTATAATATGTAGTAAATTCATCCGCAACAACAATTTTTCGGTACGTCATTGATATTAAAGATTGTTTGATTAATATACTAATATTTCTAACGACAAAACATTTTTATATTATTAATTTGGATTAAAAAAAAAAATCTGAGTATTCATTGAAAACATGAATTTAAAAGAAGCGATAAGGAATTTTATTTTGCACTATATAATGTCCGCGGGTCTATAATTTTTTTAGGTCGGTTATCATTCCAAAACTAATTTAAATATATGCAAATAAGCGGGAAATTTAGGCGATGGCAATACACCCGAGGCCCTGACGGTCCTCTGATGTAAAAATGAAAATCTTTTATAGTATCAATAAAGCGCACAAATTTAATATTTTGCACTGTGTGAAATTTGCTTACCCCTCCGGAGCCCCTATGTCACTCTCGGTTTTTCATAGGAGTTTACATTGCTAGTGCTTTAGTTTCTGTGCTGTCTTCTTATTCTGGTTAGTTTTTACGTTTTTTTTTTCTTTTAGTTATATATGTGTACTCTTGTGTTCCATTCTAATGAGTTCGGGTTGCCCTTGGATTTGATTTTACTTTTCCCACTGTTTTTGTCGCTTTGTCGGGGTATTGTTTTGTTGATATTCTCTACATTTATCATGTTTACATGCATGTACATGTACATGGTGGGTTATGAATCCTTTATTCCAATAATCATAATCATTGTTTTTATGGTTCCATTTATGTACAAAAATGATCAAAAATACTTCCGTCCAATTCTTTTTTAAACGAATATGTCTTTTACCCGAGATTGGTGACGAATCATATGGTAAATATAAGTGAAATGTCAATAATACAAAATTGAAAGCCATCAGTAATTAATGAATATTTTACTCAAACTTTGTATTGTTGTAGATATAAAGATCTACAACCAAATTGAATATTTTAAAAGCAAAAACATCACTTCTTACCTGTTTAATATAGAATATGTCTTAGTTCATTGACGATTTAAAAAGTTGTGTATTAGGTAAAAACTAATTAAAATTTAAATATTTCGATTTGTATGCCATGGATCTGCAAAAGAAATCCTTGGTGTAAAAATGATAATTGCAAGGGCCTCACAAAGGGAAATTTAAGTAGACCACGAAAGTAAAATATCGAAACGTGTTTGAAATCGATAATTGTTACATATATATTGTGTTATAGATAAATAGTTGTAAGTTATTAAATTTAACAGGATTATGTGATCTATCGTGATTCTGATTCTTGAATTTGACATCTATTTAATTAAAAAAAAAATAGAACTTTGACGTATCTAAGATTCCTTTTATGAATGAGGGTAAAGAAGAGGACGACCGTAAAACTTATTCTTCATTGAATGGCAATATATACATACATTGATGGACGGTCAAATATCCGTTAGCAAAAGTTACCACTGGACGGTTACTCATTTAACTCATTCAACAATCAATGCACACAGATAATATATAAATGGAGTGGGACGGGACACAAAGAGCAACACAGTTTGATAATAATTGTATGGACAGTTGGGTATGGACTGATAATTAGGTCTGACTTCTGGGATCGGTCTTTTCAGAAACAGAATGGTTTTTTATAGCATGCAAGGAAAGTGCATTTTCAAAATAAATGACAACCTTAGCAATGTACATCATTGGTCATTAACAACTAAGTATTAGAATCTCACATGCTCATGACACCCCCCCCCCCCCCCTCCCTAGGGGATCTCCCCTTTATATGTCCAGCACATACGACACGCCCAATTGGTAGCTATTTGGGTTAAACATGAATGGGATGAAGCGAAATCTGCATAAAATAAACTTAAATTGATATTTGCCCGACCGTAAACCGGTCCCATTTTTACAGTGATTATATCATGTATATTGCAATCATGATATTGAAATAAATAAAGTAAAAAATATGAAATTAAATATCATTAAACATCTGCTAAGATCTTTGATATTGACATGTATAGTAGAAGTCTGGTAGTCCCAACAAAAAAGTAACTCGTCGTTTTTAACTACTAGTGCCCAATCATTCCGTAGAACAACCCTATTGTCCCTCTTCAAGATAAAACGCATAAATTAACTTCAACACCCAAGTAAACAAAATCGATGTATATCAATAAATTACAGTTAAACCCTTGCATGAATAGAGTAATATTTTAATAAAAGTTACAAACCTTTTAAATGGAAACTATTTCGTTATTTATAATAGACTTGAAGTGAAATTATATTGAGAAGAAAAAATAGTAATTTAGTGTGAAAAATATATAGAAACATGATGGAGGCCTTGCAGTTTACATCTGATTTAAATTAATTGCCGTACCAAGGCCAATTAACCTTTTGCCAGGAGATAAAGAGATGGGAAACTAATTCGTTTTACCCACACACACGATTTTCTACAATAAAAATAGCAGTGTGTAGATTAAGTACTTTAAAAGTTGTATATTGTCTTTAGATCCCACATCCGTGTCAAATGCTAACAGCCAGTGGACCAAATTTCTATAAAAAGGGGGAAATTTCAACTCCCTAAAAAGGGAACCATAAAACCATTTGAAAATATAATTGATGCTTAAACTGGCCGGGTATAAATAAATTCAAATATTTCATTGCTACATGATGCGTATGAAGACTATGAACAATTACCTTGTATTTATAATACTACATGCCCAAATAAGGTTACAAACAGAAATACAATTATATTAAATATTACACCAACAGTTCTACAGTTTGCAATGATGACGAAAGATTGCTTTAGAGTTACCTCCCATTATTGGTTGTTTGTGTAAAAAATATTGGAAAGAAATTGCAGATACATGTACCAATATCCTTAATTGTAATTGATATATATTACATGTATTATAATGCATTTAACTGTTGTTATATATATATAGTATAGATTATCGTTCAGGTACGAATGATTTATGACATTTCTCCACCCGAGATCATGGAGATAGTTAAATATTTGATAGTTCGGCGAATAAATAGATTCATTCGAGGGTTTCCACGATTAACAATTTGAAATGAAAGTGGAATATAAAGGGACTTAAATTTTTTTTCCTGGGAGGGGACTGGTCATTCTGAAAGTGATACCTACATAAATTTTTGATTCCCTTAATTGAAAGTTATGCTAAATGTTTGACCCCCCCTCCCTACTCAGAAAAAAATTCAGACCCCCATCCCTTTCATGGAAAAGGGATTAGTCATACGCATGCATACATGCTATTCACTCATGCAAAACTCACCAAAATGGAGATGATTTTTCTGTAAGAAGAGTGTGAAACTACATCAATCTGGTTAAAACGTCAGATGAAAATCAAACAGAACCAGACACCTGTGAAGCTCCTGAAATATAAAGTATAGACGATGAATGGAATAGAGGAATGGAATTTTCAGAAGATGAGTATGATCCGTTTGTCTTTGTAATTGTTAAGTTGTAGGTCCTGAGGGATAGGTTGATTTTGTGATCTGTGAACTTGATTTTATCTGTTACATACCTTCATATATACATCGTTGTACAAAAACGGTAATGAAGTAAATTGGTCCAATGAAATGTGCCTGGTAAAATATCCGTACATTTGACTGTTGTATAATGCAATTCACCTCTAAAAATATTTGATCCCCCTTCGTAATCTATTTATTTTCCTTGTGAAAAAATTGATCCCCCATACTATTAATTCACAAAGATTTTGACCCCCTTTCCATTTACAGAAAACATTTGACTCGCCCAGTTTCCCAGGTAAAAAATGCTAAATCCCCAAGTCTGCCATTTAAATTCACTGAGGACACAATCTATCTAAAATTGAGACTTTTTTATTTAGATCATTCTTTATATAGGTAATTTCAATTATTGGATAATCATATAAATAAACTGAAAGTTCTATCAATATCATTAAATCTAAAGAAAGTTTCCATCTCATATTTTTATTCAAAATTTCCGTACATTTCTTAGTTAATTGGGTGTTACTAAAAGGCGGAAACGGAACAGAAACGGAAACGGAATACGGAAACGGAAACGGAAAACTTCACGATTTTTATTTAAAAATATAATAATTACATTGTGACGTAATAACATGCTTCTTAACCAATAACATTGCGACACGTAGTTAACAAGCTGTCTTTTATGTCTAAATGAAAATCAGCAGCACGAGACACCTGTGTACTAATCAATTATATATTATTGAGCGAAATTGATTATTACCGCGTGCTTTACTTAATATTATCAGATTAAAGTATTTTTGCACTAAAATGTAATTATAAAAACTGAATGCATCTTTTTGTAGCTTCATGTGCATGTCAAAGTGTGGACCGAAGGCACCCTGATGTTTTGTATGTTCCGCGCTTCATACAAAATGTGCTTCGGTCCACACTTTTACATGCCAATGAAGCTACAAAAAGATGCATTCAATTCTTAATTAATGAATGTTACATGGTTACATGTATATACTCTTAATGCTAAGAAGCCGTGTATAATCGACATAATATGGGACTTGGTTGCATTGTCTGTTGTTACGTATAATCTGCACATTTGGTTTCTAGTAAAATTAACAGTCATATTTATGCTGTATTGTATTGAACAACTTGAATTATCATGCATATCTTTATACCACGTGGTCCTCTCATGTACTGTAATTTCATTTTTAAAGAACTGTTCCGACTTCAGCCGAAAAACTAGCTCCGCCCGCGATATCTTCTTACTACAAGCAAAGTACACGTGGTATGCTTCTAGGTATTTGCCACCGAAAGTCTTTTGATGCTTTAATATATTTTTAACAAGGATTTGCTTGCCGTGATAAATATCTGGTCTTATCTAAATGCTTTAAAGGGACTGAAGTCGAAATGTGTTAATTGAGAATCCAATAAATCATTTATATCCCCCATGGCATAACGGTCCTAAGATAATTTTAAAGGTGTCTTCCCGTTTTGCCAACTTTTGAAAATCAGGTATAATACAATATTCCCGTTTAGCCAACTTTAGATTGTAGTTAATTAGTGGGCTGTTTATTTAGTAATTATTAGGCGTCATCTTAAATTGTGACTGAAAATTTGTTCCTGTTTGGATTAACCTTATATGTAAATAGAACAGTAATATGGGGGAAATTGTTAGGATTATATATATTGGAATTATTTTAAAATTAATTGAAGCAAACGTTTGTTGAATTATAATATTATTACATTTATAAAATATTTTTGAAAGTTTAAATGTGATTTTAATGTATTTTTTTACACTTATCTTCTGTAAGATTAAATTAAAAAAAGAAAGAAAAAAAAGACATTTTTTATGAAATTGTGAGGAAACTTGAGAAAGTGTGGCTATGAGTAACTAGTATTCAGTCTTAATTATTCTTGATCATCATAATTAACAATTATTACTATTTTAATAGTTTTGATGGTGAAAATGAATGTAAAATCTGATAAACATCCAAGCCAAATTCTTCAAGTGTTCAAATGTCAAACTTTCGAACAATGTTCACTTAGTTTACCCAAGCTATAAAGTGTTGAAATCCTAAATTATTCATCATTCATTGCAAAATGGCAAACGCACAAGTCAGAGCTGAACTCATTCCACATGCACGCGGTCACTATCTAGCTGTAGCTGGCTATAGATACCGTGTCAAGACGAGAAAACAGGGAAGAGATGCAGAACTGGTATACTGGACATGCACTCAAAAGGACTGTCCTGATACCGTTAACACAAGAGACAACATTGTAACCAGCTTCCCAAAGGATCACAACCACCCGCAATCTACAGCATTTGATGCACAATTATGAAAATGAAATTGGTCACTTAACAACAAGAAATAAAAATAATTATAACAAATATGTTATCTAGTTACAATAAATGTCTGTATCAAGATAAACACTTGAAACAAAATGTATTTTTTTAAAAATCACCCAAAAATCCTAAAAAAAATACTAGAGCTACAATTCGCAAATGTCAGTAGTGCATTATATACTTATATACTTAAGAAATATGTTCCTGGAATAATTTTCAGTCCATTATTACCTTTGTCATCCAACCCAAGCCCTAATCGAGAATCTTTTGTTCCTAATTACCTTTGATCTCATCTATCCAACTTTCATTTTTTACCTGTAATACCTAAAAATTCAAAAAGTTGGCAAAACGGGAATGAACCATTTTAAACTAGAAGCGGTGTTAGAGTAAAATATAATAAATGAAGATAATCTATTAGAACTGTCAGATGACATGTATGTTTGAGAATTTTTTATCATTGTTACTCTAAAGATTTTTAAATATAACCTATCATTAGAGACATTTTTTAAATAAAATTGCCCTCCAAGACAACGGTACTTCATTCTGCTCATATCTGCCACCGACCCCATATAGGCATGTGGGAAGAACAATTTAAAAAGTTCTTCCAAGGGTTAGTGTTAAATTTTTTTTTAAAGTAGCGGCACATATCGACATACGAAGTTAGAACTCGATGGAAATTATACAAAACTTCCTATTATTTTTTGAAATCTAAGTTATTCCAAGTTATGATCGTACAACATTGTCAGTTGTCAAATTAAAAATGTATTTCACAAGTAATCATAAGATAATTACACATATATTATAGTAAGCATTCAAAAGTCAAGAGTAAAATAATAATTGTGGTTTTTATAAAAAATAAAAAGTGTGAAAATGTGGATTTTAAAACTTGGTTAAAACAATTTGTCAAAAATCTCCCCTGAAACTACTGGGCATAATTCAATGAAAGTTTACATGCGTGGTTGTTCTTTAGGTGTACCTGCAAATCAATAACAATCAATTTGATTCCCATGAAACATATATAAACAGTTTGTGACAAAGACATGTCAATGATCTGTCGACGTAGGTCAGACCCTGAAATAAATTTTTGACGTTTATCTGCCAGAGCGCAAAATATTCAATAAAGAAAATTAATTTATATATGCATGCAGCTGTTTTCAAGGTTATTGTATTTGTGGTGAGTTTGATGTTCAAGGTGAGTGATGTAGGCTCTTTCATAGCTTCTTGTTGGTTTTTTAGCTCATCTGGCCATGGATCAAGATTTAATGCCATCATAATGCATCCGTCCGCGATCACCCGTCGCCGTCGTTGTCAGTTAAGTTTTAAAAAATAAAACAAACCTTCTCTGAAACCACTGAAACTTGTTAGACATTGTCTCTCCATCATGGGGTGCTGGCTACATGTAAAATCATAGTAAAAATAGTCAACCTTTTCTGCAAATAATTTGAAAACGAAGGCAACTATCAAAGTTTTCACATAGACATTTTTAACTTTATTTTTTGGTTACGTAGATCTGTCATTGTGCAAAACTCCGTTTCAATTGGACATCCAGATTGATTTATTGCTATTGAAATAATAATTTTTGTAAATTTTAATTGCCTTAACCATTTCAATGCAAACAAATGGAGATAAATAATCAATGTAAGGATAAAAGTTGCTCAGCTAAGAAAGGGTCGTCATTGTGCAAAATTTCATTATATTGTACTAGTAGGAGACACGACTCCTCCACTTTTCAATTCTAAACTGTTTATATATGGTACTCTGGGATGAATCGTGGTTCTTATGCCCTGCCTTTAATTAAAAAACATAGCCTTCGGGTCTCTGTGTCTGTTCGTCCGTCCGTCCGTTCTTCCTTCCCAAGTCCGGTTTACCTACGGGTTTAAGTTTCGTTTCCGCAAAGAAAGTATGTTATCATCAACAAGCTTTATCATACGTGTGCATCAAGATATGAACAAATAAAAATTTTAGGGATGGCAACGAGTACCCGAATACTCGAGTATCGCTCGGAAGGTCCGAGTATCCAGTGCCAATTTTAATACTACGATCTTTCTTTTTTTAAATATTTCTTTCTGAAAACTGTTCTGAAATTTGTTACGTAACAATAAACAGATCATACTGACTTTTTATGCGTCTAATTGTCCAGATAATTAACTGTTTTACTAAGTACACATAACAAGTTAAATAAACAAAACTAATCAGTGTGCTGTTTATTCTTTATTTCATAACTAACAAACCTAGACCCTTGAAACAATTTTGAGCAATATTTAATCAAATGGTCATTAATTTCTTGTAATTCTAATTAGAATAATTTACATTTCCAACGTTATAGACCACTGATGTTTAGTCACTGTACGTTTTCATAACACATTTGTTCGAAATTAAGGCCGAAAAACAAACACAGATGCAAGTTAATATTCTGTTGGAAAAGAAAATTCTAAATATCTTTTGAACCGTTGAGAAAATTTAAAAAGGTTTTTTATATCAAATTATTAGAGTTTTATGCATTAAAAATGCTGCGGCTGCAAAGATATTATTTTGACGCACATCTACGTTCATTGAAACTGTGCAGTTTATGCAAATTATTTACCATTAAATTTTCAAAGTTAGTAAACATTGAAAGGGCAATTGTTTTCGTCACATGTAATTTCTGTTTTATGCGAGTATTCGAGTACTTGCCGAGTATTAGTTACGAGTATCCGAGTAGCATTTTTTATCTATTTTGCCATCCCTAAAAAGTTTATAATAAAATTCCACCCTTACACCAACTTCATGCGTCACTGACCTCCAAAAAAGGGGGATAATTTAAAGTTTAAAAAAAGGTTTAAATTTCTTTTTGTTCTCGGCTGCTTTTCGCTGTCGGCTTTCCTTCCGTCCGTCCGTTCGGAATTGATTTCCGGGGCATAACTTGAGAACATCTTAATGGGATTTCATGAAACTTAGATAGTAGATAGGTTATAGGGTAAGGAAGACTCCTATAGATTTTGGTGTCAGTAGGTCAAAGGTCAAGGTCACAAATACTTAATGAAATTGAAAATTGAGGCGAAAAGGGGTTTCTGGGACATAACTTTTGACCGCTTTCATAAAATTTCATGAAAATTACACGGTTGATAGCTTACGAAGATCTCTATGAATTTTGGATTCAATAGGTCAAAGTTCAAGGTCATACGAACTTAGTGAATTTTTTGCTGCGAGACAGCAGGGGACCTTGAGCACTGCTCTTGTTTGTGAAGGAAGTGTACTGTCATCACTATGCAACTTTACATACATATGCATCTGCGCTATTGAATCATCACCCAAGATAAGTAAGTCACTGTGACTATAATTTACGCTTGATTGAACCTGGTCTCACAATCTCTCTGAATGATGCAAGGGAACAACCAGGTCTTCATGTTTCTAAAGGATCTTCAATACAGGAAAATGTGAAGGCAAAATCAAGACAGTCCCTCATATCTCAGTCTACATTGATACATATATATAGATAAATAATCAAACCTTTCTTGTTGAGCAAATAAGTCTGGGATATCATTGAACATGCAAGCAAAATTTGCTACCTTCTGTCCGAGATTATAGCTTCCTTAAATGGCTGACGTAAATGCAGAAGGTAGGTTAATATTAGTTTTAAAATATGGTGGTACGTCAGCATTCGTTCTCTGAGAATTCACCAAGATCCATCATGACAATGTCGTAATCTTGTAGTGCATGATGAGTATCAATGCATTATATATTAGAGTATTACACTTCACCCAGTTAATCCTAAATAATCTACCCTAGTTTTATGTATGAGGGTGTAATTCCCTTAAGAACCGACTACTATGTAAAATCGGCTTTAAGTACCATGCAAATTTATTTTATCAGCATTTTCGATTTTCTGAGTGCCGAGTATTAAAATTTCGGCTTCTCGAGTACCATGCTACCAAGTGCTGCCTAAAATTAGCCAAAGGGTAAAGTAACAAAAAGTGGGTTTTATCCTCGAGTATCATGTATTAGTGTAAGCCCGTCAAGGTACATGTACTCATTGACTCAAGCAAGTTAGCCTGATTGATTTCAGATGAGGTGGTTTTATTTCAGTCCTTAGTTACACTCAACTACATGGGTTTACGTGTACTTTGAAACATATATATAAGACAAGTGGCGAATATATTAATTTCTCATAACACTGCAGATGTCGCCCTCGTGCATTCTAGTTTCATGTGATGTTTAATCTCGAAAGAGTATCATTGTTTACTGATTACTTCACGCCAAACAACCTTTATTCCATTTTGAAGACGTGTGGAACTTTAACACGCCTAGTTTGAAGACGTGTGGATACGAAAAATGTAGGTAAACTAAGGAAGCAAATTGCACATCATTCTGCAGTTGCAAATATTTTGCCAATCAATAGTCGAAGTTTTATAGTTTCAGCCATTCACTTTTAAATGGCGCTAATTGTATTTTCAGCAATTCAGCAGTTTTGCAAACATAGTGCACAAAAAAGTAGCAATCGAAAGTGAAAATAAAACCAAGTGACTGACACTTGAGGCTATAACCCCTCTTTTCGTACGCAGGATTCGGGGGCCTTTTTAGAGCGTATTTCGTACGCAGACATGGTACGCGGTACGCAACACATGCAGTATACCGTACGTAGATGCAAATTTTTGAATATTTGCACAAAATAACGGTTTTCAAACTGTAATTTAAAACGTACGCTGGATTCAAGCTGTAAATTTATAGCGTATTCCGGATTCAAGGGGGGAGGGGGGTTATAGCCCCACACTTCCGGGCTATGTACTAATAATCTATATGCAAATCCTTATTTTTCTATCGTCCTGACTTTTTTTATATTTCTTTCTCGCTTGCAATTCGTTGATAAATAATCTTAAAAGGTCATTTTTAATTCTCTTGTCCGACGATGATGTTCGTTAACATCGACTCACTGTCCGACTGTTGTTTGTTAATGAGCTGTTTCGCAATATACTTAGTCTTTTGTTGTTCATTAACATCGACTGTTTTTGATATATAACTACGTAGCCTTATTTTGTTATATTACAACTGAAGAACAACTGAAGGTTGCACGTTTTTTTTTATGGAAATAATGCAATTTTTCCGTTCCCGTTTCCGTTTCCGTTCCGTTTTCGCCTTTTAGTAACATCCTAGTTAATTATGCCAACACAGTTTTTCAATTTTTTTTTATTCCGTCTGATATCTGCTTTATTGTCTTTACAAGAATTAAAAGTTGGACAATGTCTTTTATTCAAAAGGGAAATGGTTTCATTTAAATTTTTATGGCATAACATAATTCAAATCCAAATTTCTCCATCTTGATACATAAATCAATAATGGAAATCCTTTTCAGAATAAACGTCAAATTATGCGCTCCATACACACGATACACAACTGAAGAACACCCAAGGTAATCACACAACTGATAATTGTTGTTCTCATCTGATCTTATTAATTAAATATATATATATATATATATATATATATATATATATATATATATATACATACCATGCATGTGTATATTTATATTGAATGAACTATGCTATCGATAATATCAAGATTTCTGTAACTTTAAGGAATGTTATCGAAATATATCACACGACCGACTTATTTGTACGATCAACAATTAGGAACAAAACATCGTATTACTAAGCTACATATTAAATGTAGTCAAAATTTCATAATTATATATCTGCTCGACCCAAGATATACTCTATAAAACTAATATGGCTTTTCCTAAAGCTCTGTTGCGTCAAAGGGCCATGTGAGCTATTGACATCACTTGGCGTCCGTCGTCCGTCGTCGTCGACTTAGTTTCCTTAAACTTCTCTACTGTGAAACCGCCGGGCCAATTGGAACGAAACTTGGCAGCAATGGTATTTAGTGGTCCTATTTCAGAATTACATCCGATGACCCCGCCCGTCATCCAAGATGGTCGCCAGATCCGAACATAGTTTAATAAAGGACCCTATGGGAAATTTACTTAAAGACCATCTTGTCTAAAACCACTGCACCAATTAGAACAAAAATTGGCAGCAATAGTACTTATTTGGTCCTCTTTCAGAATTATATACGATGACCCTGTCCACCATCCAAGATGGCTGCCAAAGCCGAATATAGTTGAGCAAAGTACCTTATGAGAAATTTTCTTAAAGATCTTCTTGTTTTAAACCACGGGGCCAATTGGAATAAAACTTGGCAGCAATGGTATTTAAGTTGTCCTCTTTCAGAATTATATCGGCTGACCCTGCATGCCATCCAAGATGGCCACCACAGTCGAACATAGTTAAACATAGTACCCTATGGGAAATTTACTAAAAGATGTTCTTGTCTAAAACCGCTGGGCCAATTGGAACAAAACTTGGCAGTAATGGTCCTTAGTTGATCCTCTTTCAGAATTATATCAGATGATCCTGTCCGCCATTGAAGCTGCCAGACCGGAACATAATTTTAACATAGGACCTAATGGTAAAAATCTCGGAAAGATCTTCTTGTTTGAAACCAGTGAGCCAGTTGTAACTTGACAGCAACGATCCACGCTGCCAGTCAAGATGTACATAGTTCAGGTGAGCGATACAGGCTCCTGGAAGCCTCTTGTTTCTAGGGGCCGTGGGATGTTAGAGCCTACTCCACATCTGAGAATATTGGCGATTTGGTTGCATTGGCGCCTTTGAGTGTTTATTTTCTACCAAGAAATCTCTTATGATTTGATTTTTTAACCATATTTATTTTTTAAGTTAAAGTTTTTAGTTATTATTCACTAATTATTGTGAACTCCTATTGGTCAAATGTTAAACACAAAATAACACAGATGCAGACTATCAATGATTTAGGAAAAAATATCTTCCATTTTGACATACTTTTATAATCAGATTTTACAATGGAAATAATTCGATAATTATTGCGGCGATATTCGACAGGCAGGCGAGTGGTTTCAAACAGTGATGTTTACTGCCACTCAGTTTCTTTTTTTAATTGCAGATTGATATAATGCCATCGGGTGTTACATGCGGACCCTGTAAGGAGGAAGAGAAGTATCCGATTGCCGTTCAGTTTTTTTCCGATTGTAAAGTATACTTGTGTAAAGAATGTCTACAACAACATAAGAGATTTAAAGCCCTAAAATCTCATCATATTATTGAATTATCAGAAGTTTCCAAATTAAAGGTAAGAACCAAGAATCTCTGCAGCCCCCATAAAGATTCTCCGATTGACAGTTACTGCACGCAACACGAGGTCACATGTTGTCCATCCTGTATACAGGAAAAGCACCAAACATGTCAAACTATATTACCAATGGATGTGGCTGCGAAAGACGTTAAGAATTCAACATTACTAATTAAGTCACTTGAAGAATTGCATCGCATCGAAGACACTGTTAAAACATTATTGAATAACCAAGATGCTAATTTGGAACAACTAGAAACAGCAGAATCGGAAATACTCACACAGATAAAAAAGATAAAATATGATTATATTAAACACGTGGATGCTTTGGAACAAACCCTTAAAACTCAGCTCTCTACCTTCAGAAAGAAGAATTCTGAACAAATAAATGAACGGAAATCTGAACTGGACCATATTCTGTCAATCGTTGCCTCAAGTAAGGGCGAATTAAATAATCTGAAAGACCAAGGATCAAACAAAGAGCTATTCATTGCATTACATCAACAAACGGACAAAATCCAAAATATAGAAGATCATTTACAGAATTTGATAACAGATTTCAAAGAACTATATGTTGGGTTTCGTGAAGAGAAAGGTATAAAGCTTGAGTCGTTTGGGGTAATTTTTGAAACATTTAAACAATGTAAAATAAATTTTCGGTCAAAGCGAGTGCGACTGGCACAAGAAGAATCAGACAGGCCAAAGGTTTTAGCTGAATTTAAACCTGAAGGTGAGGTACCTCTGCAGAGTGGAATAAATTACAACATTGTTGGAGCAGCAATAACCACAGATAACAAGTTACTTCTTTGTAATGCCAATCAAGAAATGCCTGCTATCTTTGTATACCGAGACTGCAGTATCTTCGACACACGAAAGTACTGCTGTTCTTTTCCTTATGATATTGCTGTCATCCCTGGGACGGAGAAAGTTGTTGTGACATTACCAACCTTGGATTATCTACAATTTTATGATACGACGTGCATGTTAGATATCAAAAGGGTTAATGTTGGAACCTGTTATTATGGTATAGCAGCCACCGAAGAAAGAATTATTGTCGGTGGAGTGTGCATGGTCAAGATACTTGACGTCGAGGGTGTACAGTTAAAGGACGTATGGCCACAAAGCACGCAATTTCTGGTTGGAGGAATGCAATCTATTTACTCATTGGCTTACAGAAAGGATAGCTGTGATATTGTTTGTAGACAGAATGATCAGACAAGTAGTTTGTGTAGACCTAGACGGTACTGTTGTTTTTGAATATAAAGTATCTGGGAGCGGACAGACAGGAGTAGCTGTGGATAAGGAAAACAATGTATACCTGTGTGGTTGGTGTGTAGATAATATTCAGAGGTTGTCTAGTGAAGGAACACCGTATGATATCATACTGACTAAAGAAGATGGAGTATTTAATCCAAACTCAATTACTTTTACTTATGATTTTACAAAACTGTTCGTTGTAAATGGTTGTCGTTCGGTACAGATATATTCATGTCAATGAGTAATTATAAAGTAGAATAAAATGTGTATTCAGAGTATTATCTGTTATGTTAACAGAGTCACTTTCGTTCTCTTCCCAACTGGTCCAAGGTTGTATTCGCACATGTAATAATCACGTGACCTACATCCAGATATTTTCCTCAAAGACCCCCATTTTAAAATTTGTTGGAGGCAACTTGGTGTTCAATACTGAATGATTCCAAACAAATGAAAAAAAAAACATAATACAATAGCTAACTTAAAAGCGTTATTCTTTGACGACCCCTTAAAACTGTCTAATCTGTTTCCACTATATGGATGATGCCACTTAATAATCCTTACCTTAAGGATTACCTACATCCCATCTATCTCAGTAAACTTGAAATTAAAGAGAGCACAGACACACCAACTTCTGCTTCATATCTAGATTTGTACTAGTACATACATAGATGATAATGGGCGATTGGAATCAAAACGTTATGATAAACGTGATGATTGTAATTTTCTGATTATGAAATTCCCCTTTCTTAGCAGTAAAATACCATGTTCTCCAGCCTATGCGGTATACATTTCACAGTTGATTCGGTACTGCTGCGCATGTGATTTATACAGCGAATTTCTCGGCAGAGCGAGATTGCTGTCACATAAACTTCTAAGACATGGTTATGTTCAGTCTCATTTATGGTCGTCATCACGAGTTCATGGCCGATACGAAGTTTCTATCTCGCGTATGAGACTAGATATCTTGTTAGATTTTACATTTTTGGAACTGACACCCCATTTAACTTGACCCCTCACTGTCTTGTTGTGGGAGTTTACATTGCTAGTTCTTTAGTTTTGTCTCGTCTTGTTTTATTCTTTTAGGTCTATGTTTTGCAGTGTTTGTTCTCATTGTCAGTCAATTCGTTCCAACTTGCATTGTGGCGGTTGTCGTTAAGGGGGCATTGACTTACCCTTCCGCAGCAATTGATGTCACTCTCAGTTTTGAATGGGAGTTAACATTGCTAGTGCTTTAGTTCTGTGCTGTCTTGTTCTATTTTTGTTTAGTTTATTATACGTTTTTTTATTCTCTTGGCTATAATATATGTATTCTTGTGTTCTATTCTCCTGACTTCGTCTTTTCCTTGGACTTCGAATTTGTGGACTTTTCTCCACTGTTTTGTCGCTTCGGTATTCTTTTGGCCATATTTCAAACTTCCAGCTAGCATGATACCTCGTGAGCTGGCGCGTTAGACTGTCGGTCTATAACAAAGCATGGTTCATAGTCATACCACATCACCACGTTCTCTTCTTGATTTACGTGGATGTTAACCATTCCAGATATTATCGTTCCTTGCGACGATGTCCCATATCTGTTTCATTTCCTTTGAAAAAACTATATATTTCATGCGATTCAATATGTTCAGTTTACGACTGTCAGCAAATGACATCAATCAACAAAAACATCGAACATTGGCAGACAAATGTACATGAATGAAAAAACAATTGCAGACCAAGCATTCAAGTTAACAATATATATACATTAAGATAAATGTTGATGCATGCACTACTAGTGATTATTCATCATCGGCTTTTAAAGTTATGTATGGTGATGTAAGAATGTAAAATATTCTAGTCGCAATCGTTAAAAGGCTTCCCATTCTGGCTCGTGGCTGTTTCTATACGCTGTTGATATGCAGAAAATCTGATAATCTATAATACTAAATTTACGGATTAGCCGAATAGGCGGCAAAACGCGTGGTTAAAAAAAAATTCGTAAGGGTTCCGCGGAACCCAGTGTCTCGCCTACCTTTGATGTTGTCTATATTTTCAGTGTGATAGGTGAATGCACATAATAGAATGCAATGTTAAGTCCATTTATACGTAAAAAACTGAAAAACAGAAATAAATATTTTACAAAATTTTCTCCTGGATACAATCTTTATATCATAAACAAGCTTCTGTCCAAATTTGGTAAAATTCCTGGATAGTTTAAGAAAGTTATTAAAATTTTAAAAACTTTAACCACAGAGTGAATGTAATGTTTCCTGGCAGAAAAACTAAGTCCATTTATAAGTAAAATACGGAAATTTTTTTTTTTTTTACGTAATTTACTTCTGGATACTATATTATGATCATAAACAAGCTTCTGTCCAAGTTTGGTACAAATCCAGGATAGTTTAAGAAAGTTATTAAAATTTTGAAAACTTTAACCACAGAATGAATGTAATGTTTCCTGGCAGAAAAACTAAGTCCATTTATAAGTAATATACAGAAAAACTGAAATTTTTATTTTACAAAATTTACTTCTGGATACTATCTTATGATCATAAACAAGCTTCTGTCCAAGTTTGGTAGAAATCCAGGATAGTTTAAGAAAGTTATTAAAATTTCAAAAACTTTAACCACAGGGTGAATATTTGTGGACGCCGCCGACGACGACGACGACGACGACGGAATGTAGGATCGCTATGTCTCGCTTTTTCGACAAAAGTCGAAGGCTCGACAAAAACGATGTATGGTTCAGATTATAAAGGTTATTATCGGATTTGACAATCTGCATTTATAAATTTTAAACTGCAGTTTTGTTTATGTGCAAATGGAATTTGAATGGACTTTCCCGGTATGAATTCTCCCAACATATCCTTTAGAAGGTTCTCGAATGCATCATTTTAACACATTGATTTAAATAAACAATTATGCACATATTTTAAATGTATTTTTGTTTGAAATTACGGAAGAAGAATAAAACAAATTAAAAACATTCTCCTTCGAGTGGGATGTTTCCGCTTCATGTATTCAGGATTGTTTTTTCTACCATTATGCAATTTCTCATAACTATAAACATTATGAACTTTGAAGATTATGAAGAAGTAAGGCAAAGTTCAGAGGAATTCCTAACTTAGTTGGTTTTTGGATTGCTCGGATGTTTACTTTGCACAAAGTGATAAAACCAACCATTATCCATTTTTACATTATTTGTCGTGTGACCTGTCTAAATATATCTCTACCATACAATTCCCTGTAAGCCCTAGATAAAATTATTTTTAACAAATGGGCATCTTTATCATTAATGACGAAATTTATCTCGGACATCTTTATAAACGTGGACAGCACACGCAGCCACACACTAAAAATGCTTTTATCGTCTATTGGATTTATTTGTGAAATTAAACCTCGCTTGCCCTGCCCATGATGACAATGAACAATTGGAACAATTATTTTCCAAAAATATGCTCTACTTAAATCACGGCATCTTTTGAAAAATTCATCCGTCACTAAGGAAATGTTTATTCATATTCTTTTTCATATTTATTCTGAATGAAAAAGGTAATGCATTATGAAATGTGTATTTAATGAAAGCTTTTCATCAAGTTCCAGTTCAGAATTTATTGTAACATAAACATATTGACAATTTATGTGGTTGTATTTTCGTCATAGATTTTGACTATGATGGAACTTTAAGGTCCATTGTGGTAATTCTACGTGGCATACAGTCTACTTCATCAGTGGATACATCTTCGGTAGTAACGAACAACCGTATGATAATTAGGTCACGTTGACCTACATTTCACGCTTCATTGACCTTGGTTAAAGTTTGCATTAACATCCATTTCTGGAATACTACAGCATATATAGACATGAAACTATCAGTTGATACCACCTACTTGACAGGAAAGTTTATGGGAAGCCTGCCACAACATCCACATTGAGTTCCTGTTCCACGAATGCCATGGCCGCAAAAACTTTTTAAAGTCAATATGGCCACCAAAAAAAAATTCCTAATTTTCCCGCGCTCGCGCGGGTTCAATGTCTAGTATATATTAATTTTTTGGTTAAATTTTTGTCATGTTTGTTATATCGTTTGTTCTCGATGAAATCATTGTTAGAAATTTGCTATATATTTGATTTTAATTTTGACTGATCGATTGTTTGTTGTTTGGTTAACGTCATGCAAGTGATAAATATTTCACACTTCGCCAGGACGAGAACCAGTTAAACAATTTATCAAACTTTTCAGAAATTTGCTACGTCTTTGAATTAAATTTTGTGGACCCTTCCCTGCTCCTTTGGTATTATTTTCCCTGTATTTATCAACAGGAACAACTTTGATAAATCTAACAATTGATATTAAACAGTGTCGTTTATGTATTTTATGGGGAAGATATGCAAACAAGTAAATTTAGTTACAACATAGCCCCATCTAAATACAATGTACCTATTGAGACTTATAATAAGTTACGAAAAACAAGTTTTAAAAATTGAAATGCGATGTAACGCGTCCTCGATTAAAATACTTTTTGTGCAAATTATTTTTGGTAATTAAATTCCAATCTGATGAAAAATTCCAAGATAAGCTTAGCCATATCAATACACTTAATTATAATTGTCACTTTTGGTGGAATATGAAATTCTTATCACAGACGTCGTGGAAAGAATAATACGAATACGCGAAATCACATTTAAAATTGGTTGTGGGTTTGAAAAAGAATCGGTGTCTTATATTGATGAAATTGGCTAACCAGTTAATTATCATATAATTAATATTGAAAATGACCAATTGAAACAATGTTTTTATACCCCCACAAACATAGCTTGTGGAAACGGGGGGGGGGGGGGGGTATTTGGATCAGTCTGTCTGTCTGTCTGTCCAGAATTTTATTGTACCCGCAGTTTCTCATACATGCCTTATCAGAGGTTAATGAAACTATGCATACTGTTAGATCCTAGTACGAAGATGTGGGCATGCATGCCAAGTATGTACTGGTCCAATACTTTTCCCCATAATTTTATACCCTTTTGGACTTACAAATTCTGTCTATTCCCCATTTTTTTGTACCCTCAGTTTCTCAAACATGCCTTATCAGAGGTTAATGAAACCTTGCATACTGTTAGATCCTAGTACATAGATGTGCGCATGCGAAGTATGTCCTGGTCCAGTACTTTTTTCCATATTTCTACTCTTTTGGACTTAAAATTCTGCTCTGGGACATACTTTAGCCTTTATTAGATATGCAAATAATAAGGATTTCATTGATCAATTGGCTCCTCATAGCTTTGTTAAGTAGGTCTTCAAAATTTTATAACACAGATTTGATATTTTTTTTTTGGCAAATTCATTTTTGTCGAGCCTTCGACTTTTGTCGAAAAAGCGAGACATAGCGATCCTACATTCCGTCGTCGTCGTCGTCGTCGTCGGCGGCGTCCACAAATATTCACCCTGTGGTTAAAGTTTTTGAAATTTTAATAACTTTCTTAAACTATCCTGGATTTCTACCAAACTTGGACAGAGGCTTGTTTATGATCATAAGATAGTATCCAGAAGGAAATTTTGTAAAAAAAAAATTCCAGTTTTTCCGTATTTTACTTATAAATGGACTTAGTTTTTCTGCCAGGAAACATTACATTCACTCTGTGGTTAAAGTTTTTAAAATTTTAATAACTTTCTTAAAATATCCTGGATTTGTACCAAACTTGGACAGAAGCTTGTTTATGATCATAAGATAGTATCCAGAAGTAAATTTTGTAAAATAAAAATTCCAGTTTTTCTGTATATTACTTATAAATGGACTTAGTTTTTCTGCCAGGAAACATTACATTCATTCTGTGGTTAAAGTTTTCAAAATTTTAATAACTTTCTTAAACTATCCTGGATTTGTACCAAACTTGGACAGAAGCTTGTTTATGATCATAATATAGTATCCAGAAGTAAATTTAGTAAAAAAAAAAAAATTTTTTCCGTATTTTACTTATAAATGGACTTAGTTTTTCTGCCAGGAAACATTACATTCACTCTGTGGTTAAAGTTTTTAAAATTTTAATAACTTTCTTAAACTATCCAGGAATTTTACCAAATTTGGACACAAGCTTGTTTATGATATAAAGATTGTATCCAGGAGAAAATTTTGTAAAATATTTATTTCTGTTTTTCAGTTTTTTACGTATAAATGGACTTAACATTGCATTCACTATGTTGTGAAAGTTTTTAAAAATTTTAATAACTTTATTATTTTTATTAAGTTTGCAGAGAAGTTTCTTCATTATCAAAATAGAGTATCCAGACGATAATTTTGGAATTGATTTCATTATTTCATTGCAGGAATTTATTTACTGTGTTTTAGAGCCTATATGCCAGTAGGCAACACTTGTTGTAGATGAACTTACTTATGATGGCACACAAGAATTACTGCTTATGAAAGTTTTCAGTTTATTAGTCCCCTAAGCTGAAGTGGACTTCACGTTTGCCTTATAGCTGTCAGTCCAAATCAGTTTTTCATGCTTGAAGAGGATTATTGTTTGCAGAGTTATTGTCTTTGTATTATGTGCATTCACCTATCACACTGAAAATATAGACAACATCAAAAGTAGGCGAGACACTGGGTTCCGCAAAACCCTTACGAATTTTTTTTTATGTTGGACTGGTCGACAGAGAAGTTTTTTATAAAATGGAAAAGAAGATATTATTTCATATTGTATAATAAAATATACCAAAATTATGTCTCTTTTTAAGAATTATTATGTTCAGTTATACCCAGTTGAACAGCATTATAATGTTCCTGTGCCCATTTAATTTTAAATGTCTGTCTATAATAAAATTGGCGGTTTCTTATATGACGGGAGCGGGGGTATTGATTGTGAGCTTTGCTCACAGCAAGGTTGCTATTTCCTCAGGCAACCCTAACCTCACTTGTTTTTAATTGTGTTTACATGTTTTTCCAAAATAACAAACGGGGAATCTGAGAGTTGCAATTTTCTGATATATATTTTAATTATTTTAAAAAGCTATCGTTTCATTGTCACAGATTATAAAATGAGGGTTCATATTAATAGTGCAAATGTGCCAGAATTTTCACGAATATATCCGCCATGGCCTTTGAGAAATAATGAAATTTTAAGTCTAATTTACGTCAAGGACAAACGGTAAAATTGTGTCATAAAAAGTATCGGAAAACGACCTTTTCCCCAATTTCTACACAAAAACATCATTGTTTCTCAAGTTAAATATTATGTAACGATCTACATTTTGAGTTATAATTTGTAAATTTGGTGCAAACATGATCGTTTTTATTGCACTTCGCTCGATGTTGTAACTTTTCCCGATTGTCCCACAATTAAACTTCCCAATTGTCCCACAAAATTTCACTACTTTTTTAGCTCACCTGACCCAAAGGGTCATGTGAGCTATTCTCATCACTTGGCGTCCGTCGTCCGTCGTCGTCCGTTAACTTTTACAAAAATCTTCTCCTCTGAAACTACTGGGCCAAATTGAACCAAACTTGGCCACAAGCATCATTAGGGTATCTAGTTTAAAAAATGTGTCCGATGACCCCGCCTGCCAACCAACATGGCCGACATGGTTAAAAATAGAACATAGGGGTAAACTGCAGTTTTTGTCTTATATCTCAAAAAATAAAGCAATTAGAGCAAAACTGACATGCAGTAAAAATGTTCATCAGGTCAAGATCTACCTGCCATGAAATTTTGAGACGAATCGGTCAACCCTTTGTTGAGTTATTGCCCCTGAATTTTTAATTTTAAGGAAATTTTGCAGTTTTAGGTTATTATCTTGAATATTATTATAGATAAAGACAAATTGTAAACAGCAAAGTAAGATCTACAAATAAGTCAGCATGACCAAAATCATCGATTGACCCATTATAGGAGTTTTTGCCCTTTAAAAACGGCATCCAAACCACTTGGCCAATTGAAACCAAACTTTGGTGGAATGGTCCTTGGATAGCCCCCTTCCAAAAATATGTCCAGCATCCCCGACTTCCAACCGACATGGCTGCTGTTTCTAATAATAAAAAAAGGGGGAGTGTGAATTTCAAAACTACAAGGCCAGTTGGAACCAAAGTTGGCAGTAATGGTTCTTAGGAGGTTTTCTTTCAGAAATATGTCCAATGACCCAGACTGTTAACCAAGATGGCTGCCACAGCCGAACTTAGTTTGACATAGGGCCTTATGGGAAAATTCATTGAAAAATCTTCTTGTCTTTAACCACTTGACCAATTGGAACCAAACTTGACAGCAATGGTCCTGAGATGGTCCACTTACAGAGGTGTGTCCAATGACCCGGACTGTCAACCAAGATGGCCGCCACAACCAAACTTGGTTTAGCATAGGGCCCTATAGGAAAATTCATTGAAAAATCTTCTTGTCTGAAGCTACTTGACATATTGGAGCCAGACTTGGCAGCATTGGTACTTAGGAGGTCTTTTTTCAGAAATGTGTTCGATCACCCGGATTGTCAACCAAGATGGCTGCCACACCGAACTTAGTTAAATATTGGACCCTATAGGAAAATTCATTTAAAAATCTTCTTGTCTGAAACCACTTTGCCAGTTGGAACAAGACTTAGCAGAAATGGTTCTTAGCTGGTTCTCTTTTAGAAATATATCCGTTGACCTGGACTGTCAACCAAGATGACTGCCACAGCTGAAATTAGTTTAACATAGAATCCTATAGGAAAACCAGCCAAATTGACTGCAACATTTAAAATTTTTAGGTCTGCTCAAGGTGAAAAGTTAAATCCAGGTGAGCGATACAGGCTCTTGAGAGCCTCTAGTTACCTGTAATTTAAAAAAGTGGGACAATCGGGAAGACACCCTTTTTGTTAGTCTCTATAGAATACATTTAATTTAATTGTACTTTAAAAGCGGATTCAGTAGTTTCAGGTTTAGAAATAAACAAAATAGTAAAAATAATTTGTTGAATTTTAAATCTAGGAAAAAAAAACATAATAAGGATAATATAGAAAAAACATAATGACTATACCTTGTTATGTGTTTTTTCTATATAAAATCAACACAACACTTGGAACATTTTGTTTTATAAATCTCTTAACCTGAAACTATTAATTGACCTCTCAGTAGATTAATTCCATTAATATTTACCGGTTAATAGTATTCAGTTATTGACTAGCTCCGAGGACTACAGCTGTTTTGTTTGATCAAAGGACTGAACTGTTGCCCGAAGCCGTAGGCTTTCACCATTTGCGACGCAAGTAAACATTTAAAATATATTATTAAGAAAAGAAAAAAGATCGTACCATTCAAATAGTATGTATACGTCTCGACATTAACAAAGGAGCAGTTCGATTTTTACCAAATTTAATGTATCCTTTTAATAATTCACGTTGTAAATTTGCTCTTACAAAAGCAGATGAGACCAATAGTTTTCTTCTTCAGTAAGGGGTAGTAAATTTGTTTTACATTAAAAAAAATAATTCTGATTTAAAAACCTACGCACGTGCTGAAGCGGCGCCCTTGCAACTATTTATACAAAAAATCTAAATCAGAAAACAGGTTTGAACAACTAAAAATAAAATGACTTTAATAGTAAGTTACGGTGAAAACCCATCTAACCGAAATAGAAATATATTGAAGTAAGCCACATTTTGTACTTCTGCAAAGGTCAGTTAATATTGCCAAGTTCCCGTTCATATGAAAAGGGAGAGTAAATTATCCTCTTTATAAATTATGCAGTGCGCATGTTTGATAAGATTCTTGAGTTTTCATAAAAAATTTAGCTGGCTTGCACAATGCAAAGACATCATGATACCGAATATTTCGACAAGGCTGTTTGAAATAAGAATTTCAGTTCTTCTGGCGGCCATATTTGAAGTCCGATAGGGACGAAATGAGGAAACTTTATAAAGGACCTCCCATATATGCTTCCTATCTAGTTTCGTTCAATTTGGCCAGGCAATTTCAGAGATTTTTTTATATCTGCCAATTAATCAGAAACTGGAATTGCCCATGGCGCTTATTTGTAGTAAGATCGGGACGAATGAAGAAACTTTATAAAGTACCTCCCATATATGCTTCCTGTCAAGATTTGTTCAATTTGGCCAAGCAGTTGCTCCACAATTAATGGAGGAATATACAAGAAACTGTTTCATAGATTTTTGAAAACTCAGTCAATCAGAAACAACAATTGCCAATGGCGGCCGTGTTTTTTGCCCGACTAAGGTGAAATGAGGAATATTTGTAGAAGACCTCACAAACATCATTCTTGTAAACTTTAATTTTAATTGGCCCAGTGGTTTCAGGGGAGATCTTTAAAGGAAAAGTTAACGCCTGACGACGACGGACGACGTACGCCAAGTGATGGCAATAGCTCACATAACCTTTTAAAAGGGAGTTGATTACATGGCATTGATACCCTCCATATATAAATTATGTACATTTGTAGCAAAAAATGAGTTCCAGAACATGGGAAATCAGAATAAATTCTTCAAGGAGTATCTCCCTCGTGCATAGCTGTCCTTAGATGGTTTTGGCTTACACCTTTTCGTCATTGGTATTTTTTAATTTTCTCTTCGACGTTTTGGATTGTTCTTTTGATTTTCAACATTTTAGGCCTTGAGAACAACTGATGAATCGTAAATCGACGAAATGTGCAAATCTTGCGCAGGAAAATTGGCATCAAAGAATTTTATTCAACGGAAATCATTCCTCTTCCATATGTTAATAGACATTCTGAAAAGTTTCAAAGAAACGAGTTAAAAGCTGCAGAAGGAACCAATGACAAAAAACAGGCAACATATTTTCACAAACCTGTCAGACCGCTCGACATACACCATACATCAGATATGGACTACATGCAACCCTAACAAAAATATCTTCTCAGAGATGCATCATTACTTTCTTTTTACCAGAGTTCAAAAGAAAATGTATTAAGTTAAAAGTTCTTTATTCACTCAAAACCATATTACTGTGTTACAAGAGGAATACAACAAATATTACAATGGTGGATATCAAAAGAGAATATCAAAGTGTGACAAGTAAATGGGCTACGACTAGAGAACAGATGCCAAAGTATGACAAGAAGCCACACCCATCTTTAGACCAACTGATATTAAATATATAATAAATATGGATATAAAAAGACACAAATGTATATCTCAAATAGTTTATTTATTCTAGAATATAAGCATAGCATCCTATATAATCATATTCATCTAAGGGAGCAACCATTTAATTTTTATGGGGGGCTAGGATAACATTTTAAATAAAAAGGTATGATCACTATAGGTGTGGAAAAAAATGCAGGTCCTTTGTCGATCAGGAAATTTGTGGTTTATATGAAAATAAAAAATGCAATAGTGGCTGAAAAAAAAATCCAGGACCAAAAATTTTGACGCAAAAAAATAGGAACCCCACCCAATAAACATGAAATGGTTGCTTCCTAAGACTTTCTTTTGTTAATACATCCACTCAAAACTAATTTAGCAGTACATTACTATAAAAAAAGCCCACATTTGTGTAAAGAAGATGATGAATAAAAAATATATTTTGAGTAATTTACCTAGAATTGTTAGAGTTGTCTCCCTTATAACATTCATGAAATATCTTCGTTTCTCTTAAAAACGAATTGTCATCAACAAACAAATAATATATTTATACACAATGCATAGAAAATATTTACACATATATATTGAAATAAAATTGCAGCTTATAATTTACATATGCAGATTTGTATCACTAGTCTTATCCAAAACAGTTACAGTTATATTCAATCAAATTTCAAAGAATCAAATTTTATACATAGTTTCCCATTATTCAAATTCAGAATTATTTTTAAATAGATTTCCATAATTGACAAAAAATATCATGTAATTTTTTACATATTCTTGATAAAAAGTACTGTCAAGTTGCAGTTACATCCAGTTAAAGTGGTTAAATTATCTCTCCTGGCATCTTTTTTGTTGTAATTATTTCCCTTGGCTAAATCAAAGAATTAAATGAAAAATTAGCTCAGAGATAGTATGCAAAATGGGAAAAACAGTTGTATAACTTATTAAAATCTGATATTTAATTACATGTTTTCATACATCTTTACAAAAACTAAAAATTTTTTTTACAGGCATATAGAATGTTTTTATACATAATGTGTTTAGCTTGTCGTTTGAGCTTGTCGTTGTACCCCTCTATTTACTAATGTTATGTATACATGTATAATATTATCATAATTAACATTTCCGATCTATTTGGTAAAAATACATCCAGTATTATTATGAATTAATATTTTAAAACAGATTGAATTTTGATAGACAGATTCACTAGATGAGCTGATCATAAATTTAAGCAGGTACCTACCATATCTACTGAATCTGTTTTCAAAATATATACACATAAAATTGTCTAAATAATATTACTACATGTGAATAAACAATGCATATGTACATGTACATCTAAGGAATGTCTATGTTAATTGTAATCTATCCTTCATTCAAGCAAAACATCACAAAATAACACCTTGACTTCATGAGACACAGTTTGACATCAAATCTAAATTTAAAAGGGGACTACCAAAGGGCCATTTCACTGTTCTCGGTTGATTTGTAAAATGTTTGAGGGCTGATTTTCTATTATGAACAATGTTGGATATATTGGTCTAGAGATTGAACCTCAGATATAATTTTGAAAGGATACCACTTAACAACCAAATTCACCAATATTTTTCCCCAACTGATCGAGTAATTCCAGATAAAAAAATAAAAAAATGACAAACATACAACTGATGACCATGAATTAATTAGTCAGTTGAAAAGTACAACGATATCACTATCCAAATTAATTACAAGAATCACACATATATTTTTTTCAATTTTTCAGATGTGTGATATAAATGAATAATAAAATTAATAACTTCAATGATGACTTATAAAACTATTTACATATATAATCTAAAGCCATATCTTCTCTTCAACAACAATAAAAGTAATAGATTTATACATGTATAAAATTGTATTTGCCGACAAAACAGTTTATCAACAGCCGATTTTCTTCTCTGTTGTGGTCAAATGTTTCTGGGTACAATTCATACATCAACAATATAAAAAACTGCTCTACTAAGAAGTTCTCTTCTGAAATATGTTGGACTCCAAATTATCATGAAATAGAACATCTCATTTTTCTAAAAGTAAACAAATATGAATAATAATTTTTTAATGTGACCAATAAGAAATACTATTATTATAATGGATCATATATAATTTTAGACATGGATTTTTTTAATGTCTTGCCAAAGATTACACATCAGTTTTTAAGTGTGGGATTTGTTGTCTGACATTTACATAACAAATAGATTGTAACTCCTTACAGATCTTATAACTAACTTAAATCTTTAATGTTATCATTTTTTTTTCTCGACGTCTATTTCCCGTTGTTTCATCAACATATTTCCCTATGTACATTCTCAATAAACTATTTTTCTTATTATATTCAGAAAGTAGACTAATGTTGATTAACATCCAATTCTAAATAAAAATAAAAGTACTTATCAATATTTAATAAATATTTGTATTATCTACATATTTCAAAAATATAACATTTTAACATCGAAGTTTTTTTCCATTCTCTTAAATTTTTTACCAAAATATAAAAATGAGTTTATATATTATGTATATGTAAATTAATAAGAGAATACTCATCACAGTCTTCTGTTTTCTGGGGAATATTTTACTAAATTTCTAAACTTAAATATGAAATGATTTTATGTTAACAATTATCAACAGAATACTTACCACAGCCTTCTTTTTGCTTGGGAATGTTTCCAACACCTTGGTGGCCTTGGTCGTGTGAACTATCCAATGGTAAGTCTAAAATGTACATCAATATTTTATAAAATATAAGTTAATATATTTTACATTTTATAATAAAAAAAAAAAACTACAATGTTAAAAAATTGAAAAGGAATCAACTTTCTGATAAAAGGTAATCAATATTTTATATTTTCCTTCAACTATATAACATGTGTGTAAATTAATTTACAAAAAAAACAATTCAATTATTAATGTCTGTATCATTTGACTTAACTCGTTAAGAATGATTAACTACTTTAATCTTTATAAAAACAAAAATACTTAACCAATTTTACCAAACAGATTCCATAAAAATAATTAACTTCTACATCATACATGTTGTACCACTACACCAAAAGAAAATACTAATCTATAAAGTCTTACAAATAATTTTAAATTTATCTGATATTAAAAACTATAATAAAATATATATTTTTTGTATTTCAATTTATAATGTATGTGGACTAAATTAACAAATAACTTTCATTTAACCAAAAAATTAAAAAAATATATAAGTTCAACAACAAAAATCACTTCAAATTTGAATGAATATAAATTACATAAAATAAATTAAACATTTTAATAACGTTAATATTTTATAATAGCTTACAGGTAGGCCAAATATAGATATATGTACTTCTTCATGAAATGAAATAAAATTTGTTCAATTTATCAAACATTAAATACAAATAACATGTTAAACTTTGGTACAAATACTACATGTACCTAAGTTTTAACCACTGTTCCTGAAAATAAGTTATTTATCAGTTCTTGCAACATGTGCATTATCATAAATAATAGAGAAAGTTAACAGAATACATGTACTTACCATTTGTGTTTAGATTGGATACAACATCTCCCTCACCTTTACTATCTGATGGAGAACCTATTGATAAAAATAAATTTTTGGTATTATCCTAAAATAATAATTATTATTTATATATATGTATTTAGTACTTACCATCATTTAAATAAATTATTCTCATATTAAACCAATTTTAAAATGAAAAATTATTAAAAACTTTTCAACAGAAAAAAGTGATCTCTTAAGAATATTAATTAAAAATACTACAATTTTTATTATTAAAAGCAAGTTGTTAGTATTTCCTTGAAAATACACTTAACTATATGTACAATGATTATTCTTTTCACTAAACATTGAACAAACAACATTAATACCCTTAACATATATACAATGTATATGTAAATTAACAAGAGAATACTCATCACAGTCTTCTATTTTCTTGGGAATATTTTACTAAATTTCTAAACTTAAAATAAAAAATGATTATATGTAATCGATTATTAACAGTATACTTACCACTGTCTTCTGTTTTCTTGGGAATGTTTCCAACACCTAGGTGGCCTTGGTCCTGTGAACTATCCAATGGTAAGTCTAAAATGTACATCAATATTTTATAAACATATAAGTTAATACATTTTACTAAACAATTATTGAAAAAATCAATACAGTGAAACAAGTTATATCAACATTTTATAATAGAAAAATTAGCAATGTGAAAAATTGAAAAAGAATCAACTTTCTGATAAAAGGTGATCAATGTTTTATATTTTCCTTCAACTATATAACATGTGAATAAATTAATTTACAAAAAAAAACAATTTAATTATTAATGTCAGTATCATTTACTCAATAAGAATGACCAACTACTTTAATCTTTATAAAAACAAAAATACTTGACCAATTTTACCAAACAAATAACTTCTACATCATACATGTTGTACCACTACACCAAAAGGAAATACTAATCTATAAAGTCTTACAAATAATTTTAAATCTGATATTAAAAACTATAATAAAATATATTTTTTTGTATTTCAGTTTATACTGTATGTGGACTAAATTAACAAATAACTTTCATTTAACAAAAAAATTAAAAAATATTTCAAAGTTCAACAACAAAAATAACTTTACTTCAAATTTGAATGAATATAAATCTCATAAAATAAATTAAATCATTTTAATAAAGTTACTATTTTATTATTTCTTACATGCAAGCCAAATAAATATGTACTTCTTCTTGAAATGAAATAAATTTGTTTAATTTACCCTGGTCAAGAACATTAAATATAAATAACATTTTAAACTTTGGTACAAATGATACCTAAGTTTTAACCACTGCTCCTGGAATAAATTTTAGTAAAAAAAATACATTTTATTTATTAATAAGTTATTTATCAGTTCTTGCAGCATGTGCATTATCATAAATAATAGAGAAAGCTAACAGAATACATGTACTTACCATTTGTGTTTAGATTGGATACATCTCCCTCACCTTTACTATCTGATGGAGAACCTATTTATTAAAAGAAATTTTTGGTATTATCCTAAAATAATAATAATTATTCTCATATTAAACCAATTTTAAAATGAAAAATTATTAAAAAACTTTTCAACAGGAAAAAGTGATCTCATAAGAATATTAATTGCAAATAGTACAACTTTTATTATTAAAAGCAAGTTTTTAGTATTTCCTTGAAAAATACTTAACTGTATGTAAAATGATTAATCACTAAACATTGAACAAACAACATTAATACCCTTCTACAAAAAAAAATCTTTACCCTCCTTTTTGCATATTCATGTACATTGTAAATAAAATTCATAAAACAATTTTAAACATTTTAATCAATTTAATTTGTTGTAAATTCCTAAAATCAAATCAAATCTATATAAACTTTTCAATGAAATGTAATTTTAATCAACATCAAAAACAATTAACTTTTAAAACTTTTGTTTACATAAAAAAATATCTAAATGATTATACCATACTTTTTTCTTGAAAAAAAATCATGAAATAATTTTTAAACATTTTAATAACGTTAATTTATTGTAATGTCCTAAAAGTAAACATAATAAATGTATCAATTATTTACAATAAATAATTTTTAATTAACCCAACTTTGTCAAACAATTATCTAAGTTTAAACCACTGTTCCCATCACAAATTTCATAAAAAATAAAAACATTTCATTAAAAGTTATTGTTCTTCCATTACCCTAAAACTTAAAAACAAAATGGAGATAATTATATTGATATACAGAATACTTACAGTTGTCTTCTGATGTCTTTTTTTCCTTTAGAATGTTAACAATGGCTACGTGATTTTTTTTAAGTGCACAATCTAATGGCGAATATCCGAATTTAGTATCACGAATGTTAACGTCTGCTCTTTCCCGCAACAGAACGTTAACAACTTCTAAGTGTCCTCTATAACATGCTATATATAAAGGTGTCACACCATGAAATGATGATACGTTTATATTTGCACCATGTTTTATTAATAATTCTACAATGTCTGTATATCCCTGAAGACATGCTATAAACAGAGGTGTTGCTCCGTTATCTGTACACTGGTTCACATCGGCTGTATGTTCTATCAATAGTTTCACGACATCAACATGGCCTTCCTGACATGCTACATACAGAGGTGTTGCTCCTATATCTCTACACTGGTTCACATCGGCTGTATGTTCTATCAATAGTTTCACGACATCAACATGGCCTTTCCGACAGGCCTGATACAGTGGAGAACATCCATTATCATCACAAGCATTAATGTTTCCATTGTTGGCAATTAATATCTGTACGATGTCAATAAATCCCTTCTCACACGCGATAAGTAATGGTGACGCTCCATCAGATCTACACTGATTCACATCAACATTGAGTTCTAGCAGCCATTGTGTAATACTAACATCACCAATAAAACAGCTCTCTATAAGTGGTGTGTTTTGAAATTCGCCATATTTATCTGTTTTATTTGCGAGTTCTTGTTGATCAGACGGACTGAGATTTTTCACGCGAGACATAAATTTTTGCCTAAATTTTTTGGAGTGGTTAATGTTTATATTACCAAATACATACTCTATTTTATCTTCAGTCCAATCCTTTATTAATCTGTCCAAATATTTATTGATTTCTTCATCTGGAATATTAATGGTGAAACTTAAATCACGGTCTGTAAGATCTGGTGTCCTCCATATAAATCGCTCTCGGATAAATTCACTATCGGCATGTTTAATGAAAACGGACAACATTTTTTCACCAAAGTTCTGTGCGAAGATATCAAAAAGCTTGTCATGAATAATTTTATAGTTTATATTGGCGATTTTAACGTAAGTTCCGTTTAACACTTTGAACGAATCAATTAGTCTTTCAATGGAGGTAGACCTGTTAAGTCTGCATTTATCAAATACATCTTCTATAATCTGACGAGTTTCGGTGTTAACATCCGTTAACATTTTCTCTGTTAATTTGTTGTTGAATAATGTACACAGAACTAAACAGCAATATTTCAGTTTTCCTTCCTCATCTGTCAGTAACAATTTGTTAACTTCTTGTTGTAATATATCTTTTGGATTTTTGAAGAATTGACAAATGTCTCCGTGTGTTTCCTTGTTGTATAACCGACAAAGTAACGGGAAAAAATCAAATAAATTCGCCAGGTCAATAATTTTATTCCAGTCTTCCGGCAAATACATTTTGGCCATCTTGATATTGTCGTCTTCGGTTAAACGTAATTCTGCAGATGTAACGTTACACTCTGACATGGTGAAAATCTCTTAATTCTTCAAATTGCGTATCTTGGAAAACTTGTAATCTACAGGTTGAAACGATTTTACAACAATTGTCTTTTAGTAATGTTTTTATGTGCGCCTTCATTTGACTCCAAGTGTTAAAATCTAGTTGGTTTAAAGTAAATGTTCCACAGACATCATCAACAACATATACCACTTTAAGCCCCATTTTAAAATAATTTCGGATATCCTCGGGTTTACTCACAGGAACAATTGTATATCCTTCTTTTGCCATCTGTAGAGCAACATGTCTGGTAATGTATGTTTTCCCCATTCCTGCGTTCCCTGTCACGGTTATGCTGTTTACTGTCTTTAGTTTTTTTAGCACATATTTAGTAGCTGCTGTAGGTACATACTTCTTATCTGCTGTTATCCACTCTTCTAATATAGCCTTGAATTGCTCTGAAAATAAATTTATAATAAAGTAATTGATGTTTTGAAATATTTCTGATGAGTTGTCAGTCAACGAAATGGCCATACAGTGCATAAAATTTATTCGGTATTTTGTGATACTTTTTTTTATTCTTAAATTGATGAAAATATGATGATTGATAGTCGTCACTTTCCCTCGTACAAACATTATAAGATTTTAAAATGCTTATATATATATATATATGGATGTAGGCTTTGAGCGATCTGATCATTGTTTCAGTAGATTTAAGATTAATTGTTGTATTTTTTTTAATTGTAATATACACTCTTTTCTGTTTTCTTTTTTATTTTGTTTTTTTCCACGGATATTATTGCTTCTCTTACTGCAAATTATTGATACGACCGCAACATGTCGACAAGGCTTGAAAGAATTACAGTAAAGGTGGACATATTGTTAAGCTTTACCCAATAAAGTGTTGGATAATGTAATATACATTACACAGAAATATTTGACCTACCACAAAAACCAGAATGAAAAAAAAATCAGTATTCTGGTCCCTTTAACAACTATAGGAAACAATATGTTGACATACTTCTGAAAGCATTCCAATATGAATCAAAAGAAAAAATCTCCATTGAAATTGGATCAATTGTTTTGATATGTCCTCCAAAATTGCCACCTTTGACCTTATTATCTCGGAAACTATAAAAACATAGAAAATATCTGTTGACTAATGAAAGCAGTCCTCAAGATGAAATAAAAAGAATAAATCTTTATTGGAATTGGATTAAAATTTTTTTCAAAATTAAATATCAAGCCACAATGCTTTTTGGCCCTTTTAACCCCTTATTTATCAAAAACCATAAATTATAGAATAAAGATGTTGCATATACTACTGAAAGCATCCATAAGATGAACTAAAAAAAATTCCCCATTAAAATAGGATGGAAAAAAAATTAGATGTACTGCAAAATGGCCCCTTTAATCCCCTTTATCTCTGAAACTACAAAAATGCCCGGACGAACCATTATTTTTTTTTTTATCAAAATAGGATAAGAAATAAAGTTTCGAAAATTGACACAAGCTTTTCTATTTCCATCAAGGAACAAACACCAAAAAAAATCATAAAAATCGGACGAATATTAAAAGTTACACCAAAATTATCAAAAAACCTTAATGACCCCCAGAAAAAAACGGGAGGGTCCAGATTTCCCAAAATCAATCTCAACATGTGTTAGTGTTGTGTTTCTTATGGGGGATCATTGAGGTAAAATATTTAGGGAACGGTCATTATGTATCAGCTAGGGAGTTGAAGCATTTTAGGGAAGGGGGGGGGTTTGTCACTGAAGACATTAATGTATAGGGGAAATGGGAGGTTCACAGGAATAGTTCCTCTTATATTTGAAAAAAAGTGTAAAGAAGATGGTCTATAGTGTTGTGTTTGAAGCCCTCAAAATCCTTTATAAAAGCTGTTAAAATTCAGTTCCGACAAAGTGCAAAATGTATAACAATTTCTGTAACATTTTTTCCCAGGGAAATGGTACTCCAAAAATTTTCTTGTATGTAGGCTCATACTATTTTTTTTTTTGGGGGGGGGGGTGTTAAATTTTCTTAATTTTGCTATTTGTTTTGTGTTTTTTGTGGTTAAATACCTCTGGGCTATTTTTGGGGTCGGGGAAATTATGATATTTTATTGGGTGCAAAAATTTTAAGAATAATTATAATTATGGCCATTTGAAGTACACTATATATTTCAAGTTATAAATTTATAAATTGGTATTAATATAAATTTCTGGTTTTTTAAATTTCATATGGTATTTTTGGGGGTGCTATATTACCAAATGTATTTTTGGGGGTGCTATATTACCAAAGGTATTTTTGGAGGGTTAATCTTTATCTAGATATGTTTGGGGGGTGACTTCTGTAGGCAATTTTTTTTTGGGGGGGGGAAGTAAATGTTTTTCCATGGACGAGCATATGTATAGATGATTAAAGGGGGTACCCCAAACCCTTGGGAATTTTTCAGCTTTTTAGGAGGAAAACTCTTAAAAAGAGTGCATATGAATTGTTGTGCTATTCCTTTTATTTCTTTAAAATTTCATCTTGACGATTCCATATTTTTTTTTCATTTCATAACTCAATTTCAACAGCATTTATGAATAATGAAGATTTTTTATTCAATAATTAAGCTATTTTTAAAGGTGTGCGAAGTTTTTACTTTTATTTTGATTCTTCACAATAATAAGGGAAACTAAAGAATATTATATTTATGTAATTTTTTAAACGCTCACTACTTTCGGTATTCAAAATAAAATTTGAGATGTTTAGAATTTGTTTTAATAGATGATATAAACACAAGATGAAAATAAAGCACCGATGATTCATTTTAGTTGGGAGGGTGCGGTCATGTCTTCATTTGGGTTTTTTTCAATGACAATGATCTCACGGTGCAGAAGGCAAAAGTTGCCACTGAAATTTGTTAACCTCGAAGATCTGCTCCAACCCGCTCAGCTGATAAATAATGACCCTTCCCTTAATACCTTAGTACAAAAGCAAATGAAAGGAAACCTAACTACCTACGGGCACCGACGACGACAACAGGCTCATACCATAATGCGTCCGCATATATTTGCGATGGTATAAAAAGTAGAGGCTGCGTTTACCAGGCGCGGATCCAGGATTTGACGTTAAGGGAGGGGCGCTGAAGTGTTGGTAATGATTTATACAGCGCTGAGCGTAGCGAGGCGAAAAATGTTTTGGACGATTTTTATGCTAATTCATATGAATTGTCAGAAACGTGGCTTTCTTAGGGGAGCGCGACAGATGCGCCCCGTATGAATCCGCACCTGCAACGTTTTTTTCTCGCATATATATAGAAGGCGATTATTAAATCAGTGTAAAGATTATCATAATTTTTTCCCGGCGATTTCAACATTTCCCCCTAAAATCCTTACCATTACCAAACTTCTCTAAATATGGCCAGTTTTTTGAAAGAGCAGCTTATGTTTCAGCAGATAAATGTAATCTAACGAACGCAGACACAAATTCAATCAATATTTCGCGCCTCACCTGATAATGTACTTTAACGTTAAAAATACCTGACCTTGCCACTTGATATGCACTTTTACCGACAAAAATATACATGTGTGACCTTGTAATATTAACTGTTGTGCCGTTTGAGCGAGTACAATGTACGTGTGTTAGTAGTAAATAAATATATAAAATAAAATATTGTAATATTGTTCTACTGATTTTTTTTGTATTTTTTTCCATCTACTAGCCTAAGTTGATTTATAATTATTTTCCAAACTCACAAACCTCATTTTTTTTTAAATCAGATATAATACTTTTGATTCCCGGCAATATTAAATCCTGGAAGCTTTTCCAGCACTTTTTGATGGATTCAAGATCGAGTTAGTAAGATTTCAATTCTCAGTTCGAGTTAAAGTTACACATCGGGTTCAAGTTAATCTTCGACCAAAATTCTACATGTAATTGGTTATAAAAAAATAAAATGCTCCGCTAGGCGCAGCTTGATACGACCGCAGAGGTCGAACCCTGAACAGTTGGGGCAAGTATAGACACAACATTCAAGCTTGATACAGCACTGAATTTGGATTGTGAATAAATATTTGACACAGCATAGGTTTCTGACACAGAATTAATGTGGTCTAAGAACTTAAAAATTTTTAATTTACCTATTCAAACCATATCAGTATTATTTGCTTTTATATATAAATCAGAAATAACCAATTTAAAATGGAAATTTTAAAGAAGTTTAATTTTTGGACCCTTTGGACCTTAATGTAGACCAATTTGAAAACGGGACCAAAAATTAAGAATCTAAATACACGGTTAGATTCGGCATATCAAAGAACCCCAATAGTTCAATTTTTGATGATTCAATTTTTGATGAAATCAAATAAAGTTCAATTTTGGACCCTTTAAACCTCAATGTGGACCAATTTGATAACCGGGCCCAAATATCAATTTCTTGCTATTGCGCAATACTGTACAATTGAAGATTTCTTGCTATTGCACAATACTGTGCAATTGAAGATTTCTTGCTATTGCGCAATACTGTGCAATTGAAAATTTCTTGCTATTGCACAATACTTATAATAATTTACACATCCTGTTTGGTGTGTATCTTTGGCCTTATCATTACTATTTGCTTTTATATATAAATCAGAAATTTAATAATAAAGTTTTTGGCAAATTTCCAATATACAAATCAAATAAAGTTAAATTTTGGACCCTCTAAACCTCAATGTGGACCAATTTGATAACCGGGCCAAATATCAAAAATCTAAATACATGGTTAGATTCAGCATATCGAAGAATCCCATATATTCAATTTTTGTTGAAATCAAACAAAGTTTAATTTTGGACCCCGATTTGGACCAACTTGAAAACTGGGCCCATAATAAAAAACTAAGTACATGTTTAGATTCAGCATATCAAAGAACCTCAAGAATTCAATTTTTGTTAAAATTAAACTAAGTTTAATTTTGGACCCTTTGGACCTTAATGTAGACCAATTTGATAACAGGGCCAAAAATTAAGAATCTAAATACACGGTTAGATTCGGCATATCAAGGAACCCCAATAGTTCAATTTTCGATGAAATCAAACAAAGTTTAATTTTGGACCCTTTTGGCCCCTAATTCCTAAACTGTTAGGACCAAAACTCCCAAAATCAATCCCAACCTTCCTTTTGTGGTCATAAACCTTGTGTTTAAATTTCATAGATTTCTATTTACTTATACTAAAGTTATTGTGCAAAAACCAAGAAAAATGCTTATTTCGGCCCTTTTTTAGCCCCTAATTCCTAAACTGTTGGGACCAAAACTCCCAAAAACAATTCCAACCTTCCTTTTGTGGTCATAAACCTTGTGTTAAAATTTCATAGATTTCTATTTACTTATACTAGACTTATTGTGCGAAAACCAAGAAAAATGCTTATTGGGCCTTTTTTTGGCCCCTAAACTGTTGGGACCAAAACTCCCAAAATCAATCCCAACCTTCCTTTTGTGGTCATAAACCTTGTGTTTAAATTTCATAGATTTCTATTAACTTATACTAAAGTTATAGTGCGAAAACCAAATGTCTTCGGACGACGACGCAGACGACGGACGACGACGCAGACGACGACGACAACGACGACGACGACCCCAACGTCATACCAATATACGACCGCAAAAATTTTGCGGTCGTATAAAAACCGGAACTGGTCATTAATACACGGTCTAATACAGAAAATCCTGTATTAAACCTGTATTAATGAACTGTTCTGTTTTTTAATTAACTGGACATTTTTTACTGTATTTCAACACATTAGTTAATAAAACCTCATAAATTTCTGATGTCTAACAGTCTTTAGAAAGACAATACAGATTTGAGGTTAATTAGTTAGATCTATGTTATCAATGTCATGCTGACAATCCATGAATCAGATTATTTGTGTAAATACTAACATACATGCAGTTTACTTTAACTGAACATAATTCTTCAAAAACTTTTTGCACCCTAAAAAATTTATCATACCATCATCCCCCCCCAAAAAAAAGCTCAGAATATTCAAACAAATAATAATACTTGGAATTCTCAGAACCCCCCAAACTAGCAAAAGTAATAAAATGGAACCCCAAAAGATAGTACGAGCCTACGTATAGGGAAATTTCAGAGTACACCCACCCCCGCCCCCTCTCGGGGTATTTTTCCCCTATACAATTAAATGGTTGTCCCTTATACATGTAGATTTCACAGGCACTTATTTTATGCAAAATTTCTATCACCGTTTGTTGATGGGAATTTCAGGTTTAAAAACATATCCAATTTACTGTAAAATGACAAAATCACAATAATAAATACACGCAATAATTTCTAAATTTAGAGTATTTGTTTTCGGTAAAATTAGCCAATATGGCAGAAATAGTTAATTTTAAAATTAAAATTAAAATTCATTTATTGAAACAGAGTTCAACAGTGGACTATCATCAATACAAAACAAGGAGCAAAATAATAACAATACATATACAATGAACAGATGTCACATGTACGTAATAGTTATCCCAAAAGGATGCGGTGTGTCTGTATAAGATCATCCCGAGGGCCGGATTGCATTTCGAGTTAAAATTCGAGTTACGGATTAAGTTTAGGGGGAGGGCTGTAAAAAAATTACATGTAAATATACTCGCTAAATAAAGTCCTAAATTTGTTAAAGATAAAGACTCAGAAAAAAAACTTTCATTTGACCCCATAAAACAGGCTAAAAACGCTATTATTTTGGTATTTTTGAAGTCACCCCCAAAAAATACCTACAATTTCTTGGACGCAAAAAAATAGTACTAGCCTACGTGCAGAAAAATTTGGAGCGTACGCAACCCCCCCCCCCCCCCCCCCCACCCTTGTCTCTTTATCCTTATGTCCCACCGACGAATTTGGAAGAGACATACATATAGTTTTACTCTTTTGCATTTAATTATCTTAAATATTTCCATAAAATCTCAAACTGAAAAGGAAACCTGCTCCCCCCCATATCCGAAATACGTGTATTTATATTGTTCAACCGTCCTTTAAGTATGACGTCCTCCATAAATAGAAATGCATGTGGATCCTGTATAATTAAAAAAGGTTTTTCAATCCTTCCTTAAAATAATCAGTACACTGAATCGTGAGATTTAAATTTGTGAATGAAAATGAAGGGATATGGAGTAAATGTACAAACTCCCAATTAATACCTGGCAAACAAAGCAATTGAACAACGCTTTTATTGTTGTTCTTCATCTTGAAGTCACCATTAGCTTGAATTGCTTTGATATCAATATTAATAACAACCAAAAATACAGTAGCATTTTAATACCCGCATAGTAATCAGGATGTCCTCCCGTCCGAAATAAAATCTTTCGTCAAAGTTTTCTTAGCTTGTACATATCGGAATGATTTTATAGTAGGCCTGGAGCTGGATAATGATGAGATTTACCGTTTAAGTGATTTTTAGGTCTGTCTTCCATTTTCTTCCTGTTTGCCCAAACTGAAATATTACTGTTAGGCATAATGGATGAAAATTTCAGTCAATGTTTTCTTGGCTTGTATATATGTAGGAATTGATTAATACTAGGCCACAGTACCTATATTTTTCATTTCCACGACAAATACGGCAAAACTGTAGGGAATATACTGGTATGTCTGCCTTTCTGTCTATTTCCCTGTCCATTTTTGATTGGCTTTCTTGATGTTTTCTTCATATCGTTGATGTACCGTATAAGTATTCGAAACTTAACCACGGTGTACAACCGGCGTACCCGAGACCATCGGTAACGCCGGATACGTTTAATATTGGATGGCTCGGTATGTATTTTTACGAAAAGCAAAAGCAAAAGGGACAAAGTTTAATTGTATGGCTTTTCATACAGTTAAATGTAAACTCTCAGTTTTACGGACTGTCTCGAATTCGCCGTTTGTATGGCGTGATAAATATCTCTACTATACAAAAAATCATAAAGGCACGTGAGGTTTTGCCATAACTTGGTGTCCGTCATCTGTCGTCGTAAACTTTTTAAAAATAAATCTTACACTCTGAACTTGCTGGGCTAATTAGAATCAAACCTGGCCCGAGTCATCACTAGGGTGTCTAGTAGAAAAGTGTCAAAGGATGCCGCAAGTCAAACCACATGGCCTATGTTACTAAAAATAGAGCATATAGGTGAGACAGTAGGTTTTGAAAAATATCTCAGGAGAAATGCCTTTAAGAGAAAATCTGCCAATTTAAAAACGATCAGGAGGACAAGATCTATTTGCGTGTCAATTTTCGTAGAAATCGGATTACCCGTCTTGCCCCAGAATTGTCGATTTTTAGCTTTTTTGTTTTTATTGTTTTTAATATAAAAAAAATCTGTTCCTCTGAAACTACTACGACAATTTGAACCAAACTTGGTTATAATACTTATGGGATGGTCCCCTTTAAAATGTTTATCTTGCGGGAAATACAATTTGAAGATTTCCTCTGAAACTGCTGGGCCAATTGGAATCAGACGTTGGTGGAATAGTCCTTGTGTGGTCCCCTTATAAAATTGTGTCTGTTATTCCCGACCTTCAACAAAGATAGTTCAATTATAGAATAATATACATGAAGAGCTAATTATAGAAAATGGGGAAGGAAATTTTTAAATTTTTTGCTCTGAAATTACAGAGTCAATATGAATCAAACTTTACTTTAATGATCTTTAAGATGGCCCCCTTCCAAAACGGTGTCCGGTAATTCCGACCTCCGCGACCATGATGGCCACCGCCGCCGAACTTAGTTTCACACTAGACCCTATGTGAATGCACTTTTAACACCTCCCCTAAATCCACTGAGCAATTTGGCCTAAATCATCATTAGGGGTGTCCACTTTCAAAATTGTGTCTAAGGATGCACCGAACCAATAATGTTTACAGGTGAGCTTATAATATATATATTCTCCTTGTATGAAATATTGTTTGTAGTATAGAGTTCATTTGGGCTTGTATGTCGTGTTCACATTTTTCTAAATTTGGGGCAAATATAGTGTGTATATGTTGAAGATCGTATGGTAGAGTCTGGTTGACTTGTTTAACTACACTCGGAATAAAAGAACGCTTATATTTTCATAGCCACTTTTTTAAGAAAAAAAAATATAAACAGATGAAGCACTCTAAAGGCCCACGTAGCAGCATTTTGTCATGTGAACTGTAAATTTTTTTGACACTTCTATGCTAAAAAATCATATATATCTACGCCCCCCTCTGGGTCCGCCACTGGCTGTGAAAAATGTTTGTTGAACAACACTCCCAATTCGTCACTGATTTCCGTAAAAAATTTTGTACGAATATCGGCATCGCTATTTGTACAAAAAGTTTGTTCCAGGAACAAGTGTCTTCATCTTAACCCGAACCGTAACTCTAACTCGAAATGTAACTCGATAAATGACATTAGAAATGTATCTCAGTACAACTCGAATTCGAATTATAACTCCAACTCTAACTCGAACTTCAACTGGAACTCTAACTCTAACTCGAACTATAATTTACTCTAACTTGAACTCGAACTCGAACTCGATGTTTAGTCACACCCCATTACGCACGCATCAACGGGAATTATTTCATCAAATGAACTACCATTCAGTTGCAGTTAATACTCAATACTACCATATGTATGAGACTGCCTTATTTTCACCACAATTTAGACTATTTAGAATATATTCGTTTACAAAAAGACTCTGTGAACATCAGGAAAAGAACCCTATTCTGATTTGATAATTATATCTTTATTTTCAGTTCAGTATAATAATACAGTTATGGCCTTCATAAAAGTTAATATCCCAATTATTAAATCTCGAAAAATAGTTACGGACCTCGAGGAAAATAACTCTTTTCTCGAGTTAATAATTTTGGATATTATAGGATTAAACTCATTTTTTCTAGAGGTTACCGATGGGTCGGTTAACTCACAAACTGAATGAAGGACTTTTATGTTAATAATCTAGTTTTAACACCAAAAAGGAATGAAAATTGTCATTAAATGAAAATAAATCAATTTCATCAAGTTCGCACGTTGACCTGTTGACCGGAACAGAGGACCATTAAAATGCACCCGTATATGCAATAGAATTATGTAAAGTTCTTTTTTTTTAATAACACATTTTTTAGAAAGACATTTATCATGAATATAATCAGACTGTACTAACGATTCAGTTTCTTGGCTGGTGGAGGGCGAGTTCGTCGCCATCTTGAATCCGATAAATCTTGTTTCAGGGCAGGTTTCATCGTTTCTTGAATCCGAGAAAATCCGGTTTTGGTTTCTTGTAAAATAACGTGTTGGTTTTCAAACCCGGTTCCGGATTCTTTGTAATCAACAGGGCCTTTATCTGAATCTATTGCAAGGTTGAAACAACTGGTGGAGACGTAGGACTTAATTTGCACTTGAAGATGTAGGTTTTTGCAAAAATCACCAGAAAGTTCAGCAGTGGAGATTCTTCTGGATAGCCAAGCAAAACATACTCCCTATCCACTTCTATATTGGTATAATATTTTTTCAGGCTATTAAAATATTGATTCCAAAATTCGTATGTTACTTGACAGTCAAAAAAAAAGATGTCTAATTGTTTCATCATGACTTTTACAAAAAGTGCATACTTTATTATCCTTCAAATGAATTTTGTACAAGAATACATGTGTTGGTATAATTTGATGTATAAATTTATATTGAAAATTTCTAAGATATGTATCTCTACAAGCCTTCTTTAGAATATCAAAGTAAATGTGCAAATCAGAAAGTTCACAATTTAACCATTGTTCCCATGTTTTTATCCTAATGATCGGTTCTTCGAAAAAATTGTGTACCATATAGTTATAAACAAATTTAATGCGTTTGCTAGAAAGTAGTCTGTATGTTAAAGAGTCAACTGGAACAAAACCTTGTAACTCACAGTTTTTCAAATTATTTTTAAGGAAAGACCTTAAGTTTTCTGGTATATTCAGAAGCAGACTGTAGTATCTTAAAAAATTTCCTGTGTGAAAGTTTTGTTCAATATTTTCAAAAGTGAGAAAATCATAGAAAATTAACCCTACTTGGTAAAATTACTGTGGTGAAATCATTAGCATTATCAATAAAATGCTCCGCTGGGCGCAGCTAGATACAACCGCAGGTGTCGAACCCTGAATAGTTGGGGCAATTATGAACACAACATTCAAGCTTGATACAATACTGAATTTGGATTGTGAATAAATATTTGACACAGCATAGGTTTCTGACACAGAATGAATGTTGTCTAAGAACTTAAAATTTTTTGATTTACCTATTCAAACCATATCAGTATTATTTGTTTTTATATATAAATCAGAAATAATCAATTTAAAATTTAAAATTTCAATTTTTGATGAAATCAAATAAATTTCAATTTTGGACCCTTTAAACCTCAATGTAGACCAATTTGATAACAGGGCACACATATCAATTCCTTGCTATTGCGCAATACTGTGCAATTGAAGATTTCTTGCTATTGCGCAATACTGTGCAATTGAAAATTTCTTCAAATATTTGACACATAATAGGTTTCTGACACAGAATAACTGAAATCAAAGAACTTAGAATTGGTCATATGATTTCAATTCATATTCAATTTTTTGCTTCTTGTGCAATACAATATGCTGTGGAGAATTGCCCCCCCCCCCCCCAAAAAAAAAAAATAATTTACCCCTTTTTTTTAGCTTTTGTGCAATACACTATGAAGTTGCACATTGACTCCCCCCCTCCCAAAAAAAAAAAAACCAAAAAACAATAAAATTCATTGTAACCCCCCCTTTTTTTGCTAAAAAAATTTGAAATTTTCTTTTTAATTTATGAAATATGAAATGAGAAAAAAATTGCCCCCTCCCCAATTTCTCATTTACCCCCCCCCCCCCCCCCCATTTCTTTATACTTTGCAACCATAACAGCCCATTTAAATACACCATAACGTATTATAATAGAAAATGACATCATAGTCATGGATGGCAAATTTTAAATATGCATAATTTAAAAGCAGTTTAGATGAGATAAACAAAAAAGCTTCATCAGCACATTTTATATTGGCAAATTTCCAATGAAGTTCATTAAACTAAAGTTATTGGCAAATTTCCAATGGAATCAATTTCTTGCTATTGCGCAATACTGTACAATTGAAGATTTCTTGCTATTGCACAATACTGTGCAATTGAAAATTTCTTCAAATATTTGACACATAATAGGTTTCTGACACAGAATAACTGAAATAAAAGAACTTAGAATTGGTCATATGATTTGAATTTATATTCAATTTTTTGCTTCTTGTGCAATAAAATATGCTGTGGAGAATTGCCCCCCCTCCCCCAAAAAAATAATTTACCCCGTTTTTAGCTTTAATTGTGGACTCCGATTTGGACCAACTTGAAAACTGGGCCCATAATAAAAAAACTAAGTACATGTTTAGATTCAGCATATCAAAGAACCCCAAGAATTCAATTTTTGTTAAAATCAAACAAAGTTTAATTTTGGACCCTTTGGACCTTAATGTAGACCAATTTGAAAACGGGACCAAAAATTAAGAATCTAAATCCACGGTTAGATTCGGCATATCAAAGAACCCCAATAGTTCAATTTTCGATGAAATCAAACAAAGTTTAATTTTGGACCCCGATTTGGACCAACTTGAAAACTGGGCCCATAATAAAAAACTAAGTACATGTTTAGATTCAGCATATCAAAGAACCCCAAGAATTCAATTTTTGTTAAAATCAAACAAAGTTTAATTTTGGACCCTTTGGACCTTAATGTAGACCAATTTGAAAACGGGACCAAAAATTAAGAATCTAAATCCACGGTTAGATTCGGCATATCAAAGAACCCCAATAGTTCAATTTTCGATGAAATCAAACAAAGTTTAATTTTGGACCCCGATTTGGACCAACTTGAAAACTGGGCCCATAATAAAAAACTAAGTACATGTTTAGATTCAGCATATCAAAGAACCCCAAGAATTCAATTTTTGTTAAAATCAAACAAAGTTTAATTTTGGACCCTTTGGACCTTAATGTAGACCAATTTGAAAACGGGACCAAAAATTAAGAATCTAAATACACGGTTAGATTCGGCATATCAAAGAACCCCAATAGTTCAATTTTCGATGAAATCAAACAAAGTTTAATTTTGGACCCTTTTGGCCCCTAATTCCTAAACTGTTGGAACCAAAACTCCAAAAATCAATCCCAACCTTCCTTTTGTGGTCATAAACCTTGTGTTTTAATTTCATAGATTTCTATTTACTTATACTAAAGTTATTGTGCAAAAACCAAGAAAAAATGCTTATTTGGGCCCTTTTTTAGCCCCTAATTCCTAAACTGTTAGGACCAAAACTCCCAAAAACAATCCCAACCTTTCTTTTGTGGTCATAAACCTTGTGTTAAAATTTCATAGATTTCTATTTACTTATACTAGAGTTATTGTGTGAAAACCAAGAAAAATGCTTATTGGGCCCTTTTTTGGCCCCTAGTTCTTAAACTGTTGGGACCAAAACTCCCAAAATCAATCCTAACCTTCCTTTTGTGGTCATAAACCTTGTGTTTAAATTTCATAGATTTCTATTAACTTATACTAAGGTTATAGTGCGAAAACCAAATGTCTTCGGACGACGACGACGACGACGACGACGACGACGCCAACGACATACCAATATACGACCGCAAAAATTTTGCGGTCGTATAAAAATTGTTCATCTATTGACATCCCTCCCAAATCCGAACCCTCCCATGATGCAAGATTTAAACAAAATATTTTTCAACTTTGTATGGGATAACAAACCTGGTAAAATAAAAAGAAACACTTTGATTGGTGGTTATTAAGAGGGGGGTCCAAAAAGGTTCATCTTGAATCTTTCAGTGCATATCTTAAAATAAGCTGGGTTAAGAAATATTTAGCTACTTCAACAGGTATTTGGCAAAACATTATTGGTACAGAATTTTGTAAATATGGAGGGGAGAGGTTATTTAAGTTACAGTCTGAAAAAACAAAACTGATTGCTGAAAAAATTAATAACCCTTTTTGGAAAGATGTTCTTATCAGTTTAAGAAATGCTAAACCAGATACTGTGAAGGAATTGTCAGATGTATTGTCACTAGATATCTTGGATTTTGTTGATATAAATGATTTTTCTTTTTATATGAGATGGAAAGAATTTGGAATAGAAAACTTGTGTGATCTTATAGACTCTGAAAAACTATATTTTCTCGCTATCGATTTCACGCGTCCTGGCACTACTCAGGCGAATGTGAATAGAATGTCCTTAACGACGTCGTTAGCGGCGACGTTAGTGACGTTATAATAATAGAAAAGGGGAGAAATATATTTAGTACAATATTAAAATAGGGGGTTCACAATTTTAAATTGAACTATTTAACTTAGGTTTAAACAGTTTTATAAAATGAGCCTCTTTAGCCAGTCTAAAGCTCTTATTGGTTTGTTCACTTTGTAGAATGGGAAAATTGAGTAATTTGTACCATTAGCACAAATTTCCAAATGTTCACTCAAATCTATCTGCCGTGTGTTGGGGTCCCTAATCTGTTGTCTGTGAACCGTGAACCTCTTTCGTAAACCGATGTAAAATTCTCTGCAACCATTACATAATACACAGTATACCAAGTTCTCTGTGTCTCATGCTGTATATATATATATATATATATATATATATATATATATATATATTCTAATTTAATTATTCTATTAATTATTTTTTTTTATACTAAAATTGAAAATAATTATTTTAAATGTTGTGATTTTAATTAATATTTTGAAATCCACTTGATATGTAAATATTAGAAAATTAGAGGAATTAATTAATCATCCTCCCGAAAACAACAGAGGCTAAAATCAAAAGTAATCATCATCTTATATCTATTGTTTTTAACATTTTTGGATCTTTTTTATATATTAAATAGTTCTCATATTTGTATGGCTTCTTTTCCTTAAACGTACACAAGCGAATAAATTGTCCGAAATATCCTAGGTAACCCATTCATGCCATCATACACTTCATAAAAAAAATGACCAAAACGTCCTTGTCCGAAATGTCCTGGCCGAAACTCGCAGAGGGGGGGGGGGGGGGGGGGGGGGCACACTTACTGGGTAGGGATAAGAAGCTGATATATAAAACGGGTGATAAATTCAGATTAAAGGTATCATTAGGTTAATATCCGGGGGAGGCTGATATTATCACTTGCTTGATTATATATATGTATCTAAAACTAATCAGTTGTCTGTATTTATCTTTGATGCGGTTAAACCACAGTCGTAAATGCATATTCAGCTATTTGTCAAACCAATTAATCTATCTATTTATCTTCCAATGTGGTATTTCCACTGATGCTAGTTATAGATGTATACACGAAACAATTTATCATTTATAAAAAGAAATTCTATGTCTAAAGTAGGGTAATATATCTAAAGGTCTGTTTTTTTTGTTAATTGGCATATGGCTTGGTATATACTTTCGATAATCAAAATATATGAAAAGGGTAAGGTACTTGATGTCTCAGTTGCTCACCCCTACAAAAGAAAGATTGAAGTACCACCCCCCCCCCCCCCCCCCCCCCCGGGCCGAAACGTCCTCCATTCCTGTCCCCTAGTTGTTTCAAGCTTGTAATAGATTAGATGAAGTATGCTAATTAGATATGTGCGCATAAAAAGTGCGCACAAATCTCTGTGTGTAATTTATATACGCCCGTCAATTAATCTAAAGTTCTGTATACTTTTTGGTGATGATTCTAGTTTTTTGTGAAAAAGGGGGGGGGGTTCACATGTCGCGCCGTATCTCAAAAACGATTTATGATTATTGCTTACAACTTTATACACTTCTTAGTTATATTAATCTAAAGATCTTTATACTTTTTGGTGATGATTCTTTATTTTATTTTTGAGTTATTGAATTTTAATTGAGCTTTATGGTAAAAAAGGTAGTCTTTTTTGTCACATTTCGCGCCGTATCTCTATTGCTTAAAAGTTGACACGGTTATGTTTTGCCTGGTTTCCATATACATCCCATCAGCAGCTCCACTAAATAAACGAGGATTCCAAAAACATTTATTATATTTTTTTTTCACAAGACGACGGGCGTATCCTGCGCTCGTGGCGCAGCTGTTTATTAATTCTGAAGGATCTCCCTTGTGTTTTTCAGTTCTTTCAATCTCGGTGTGTAATTTTTAATTTTCATTGTGTAATTTTTAATTCTCAGTGCGTGTTTTGGAAGTTTTTTAATCTCAGTGTGTATTTTTGAAATCTCAGTGTGTAATATTTAATTCTCAGTGTGTGTTTTTTAGGGTTTTTAATCTCAGTGTGTAAATTTTTCGAACAATGGCTTAAACATAGTTTTGACGAGAACGGCGTGCCATAGAAAATCTCAAATGTTATGCATATGGGCCCTAATTTCTTACAAATACCTTCGTTGTCTCCCATCATAACTATTAAATGTTTCTCGCTTATACATGTAAGACTCAAATCCGTGTATGGCCTCAAATCCGTGTCCTCTCCTCACATCTGTGGCCTTTAAACAATACAAAACGTCATAGTTGTTACTTAAAATCTTTATTTCATCAAATCCGTGTCCTCTTTTTCGCGGACAACGTAACGTCATAATTGCCATCAGTATCAGTAAGGATCCAAATCCAGAATCCTTTTGTATTGACATGCCATATCTGATTCAAATAACAAAAGCAAAAGAGGAAAATCCATACTGGGGAGCCAAAAAGACTTTGGAAAAGTTGCATCTCGCATACAATGAATGTACGTATTGAAGAGATGTCATTTTAGGGGAATTGGTATATATGTTACAGTAAATGTGTGTAATTAGGAATTTCATGTAATTACTAAAAAAATAGGAATTTCGTGTAATTACTAAAGGCTCTAGTAATTCATGAAATCACTAATTTTTAACAGTAATTACATGAAATTACTGAAATTTTAGGGGATTTTTACACACATTTACTAAAAGTATTTTTTTTATAATATGCATTTAAATGGGTACAAAAACTGATTATTTAGTATTGATTTCACAATTACTATTCTAATTTCCCTTAAGGTATATGTAGTTAACATTATAAAGTTTAATACTGGTACATGTACTTATGGGAGTGAGAACAAAACTCACCCTGAATGATTTATAAATCTCTCACTTTGTGGTTCATTTGTGCAAAATGGCACAAGATATAAAGGAAAGGGAATTCACAGATGAATTGTACAAGAATTATAATGAAAAAAAGGAGAAAGTTTTATTACCCAAAGATAAGATACAGGAAATCATAGACTGCCTGCAGAACATTGAAGATGATGAGAATTACAAAAAGTCAAGGGATGATTACTACTACATTGGAAGGTAAAATAATATACATGTTTACAAGACAAAAATAAATACATTATCAAGGAGCAGGGCTTTTATTCTGTTCTGCGTCTTGTTGTTGAATGTTTATTTCAAAAATGCAACTTACTCTTTTTCTTTCAGATATGACGTCTTAAAAGTTGGAGAAGTTACCAAGCTAATTCGAAAAAAGAAAACCGAGGACGATGATATCAAATACTTTGTTTCAATAGAAGAAACTTATGACATTATCAAGAGAACTCATACCGCTTTAAACCATGCTGGACGAGACAAAATGCAAAAGGAGATTAACAGGAAATATGCCAACATAACTTTAAACTGCATAAATCTTTACAAGTCTATGTGTGAAGAATGCCAGCTTAGGAGAAAAAATCCCAGCAAGGGGGTTGTTGTTAAGCCTATTGTTTCTAAGGATTTTAATGCACGGGGTCAAGTGGACTTGATGGACATGCAAAGTATGCCAGACGGCAACTACCGTTTCATTATGCATTACCAGGATCACCTGACAAAGTTTTGCATCATCGAAGCTCTTTCATCTAAGCGAGCCGCTGAGGTAGCTAATAAGTTGGTGATGAATGTGTTTTTAGTGTTTGGCGCTCCTCATATACTACAGTCCGACAATGGGAGGGAATTTACTGCCGAAATTATAAAGGAACTTAAAGTGCTATGGCCAGACCTGGTACTGGTACACGGTAAACCTCGACATCCTCAATCACAGGGGAGTGTAGAACGCTCAAATGCTGACATTCATGAAATGGTCGTAAGTTGGATGCGCGATAATGACACAACCAAATGGGCTATAGGCTTAAAATTTGTACAGTTTCAAAAAAACCGTCGCATGCATGATGGTATCAAAAGGTCACCATACGAAGCCATGTTTGGCTGTCCCCCAAAAGTAGGACTGGCAACAAGTAAGCTTCCTGACGAAATTTTAAATGTTGTTGAGCGTGAAGAGGAGCTTGTTGGTTATGCGACCGGTCAACCTTCACAGCCTTCACCCGTGTTAGAGGCAGCAGCTGTTCCGTCGTTAGAATCCGTACCGTTTCCTATGGAGTATGAACTAGAGTGCACATCTTGTTCATCTGTTTTCCAAACTGACACCCCAGATATAGACTTATGTGATGTCTGCAACCGTGGGGTTCAAATTAGCCGAGAAAGGCATCTTAGTCAGGATAATCTGGAAATTCAAGCCGACAAAATGGTGGCGCGAAGTAACCAAGTCCTTACACCCGTTGACGTTGGGTGTAATGTTACATTGCCCATTCCGAGTGTTGACAGGGGCAGGGGAGACCCCCGCAATTTGATGTGCGTTATTTCTGAATTGAACAATGAGACTCAGCAATATAAACTTGCAACAAAGTATGGGATTTTAAATGGATCCTTTTCAAGAAACCAATTCCTACCATGCTCATCTAAGACCCTACTCATTGAATCCCTGAATCTTACGGATTCATCACCTGTGATTAGTGTGCGTCAGGCAGCTAGAGAACAATCAATTGGTGATGGACAAGGATTTTTAAAGTGTTCATGCAAGTCTGGGTGTACAAAGAAAACTTGTAAATGTTTGAAAGCTGGTGTACTTTGCAATTCTAGGTGTCACAACAGTAGTACATGTAAAAACAAATAAGAACCATATAGGCAGAAAGTGTTTGTGAATTTAAATCGATTGTTTTCTATTCTGATTATTTATGTAAATATGTTTGCATTGCAGTTACATGTATTATAAATTTAGATCTACAACTTGGATTTTGTTCTTAATTTTATTTCAGTAAATGTGTGTAAAATGCGTTATTTTTTTCAGTAATTACATGTAATCACTGGAAATTTTAGGAATTACATGTAATTACTAAAAGGTCTAGTGATTACATGAAATTCCTAAAAATTTCAGTAATTACGCGTAATTACTAATTACACAAATTTACTGTAACATATATATATTATTATCGTTTATTTGGTTCAAAATATTGATCAATAATTATTTTATGTAATATGCCCTCAATGGGCCGTTGATTGGTATAATAAAATATTCGTATTCGTATTAGTATTCGCATACGGTACAAAAAAATTGTCATTATACTTTTACGATGATAATTCTAAGGCAATGTTTAGAAAATCACAAGATTTTAGTGACAACCAGAGAAAATGTTTGGATAAGGAAGCTTTGATAGAATTGATAAATCAAAATCTCAACAAAGATCATAGACAATCTGAAGCAATATACGACAGTTTAAGAAGTTCCGTATTTCCCGTTGTTAGAGAGAATATTAAGAACTTGTTCAAGATTTATGTTAAATGTAGTAGTTGTGAAAACACAGCTGAGATACCAAAAACAACTATTCAGCGGCGCCCAATTCCAGCTACGTACCCTTACAGCCGCTGGCAAATTGATCTGAAGAAAATGCCACCCGTCAGAGACTATGACTATATTTGTAATATAGTAGACTGTTATTCACGCTTATTTATATTCTCTGATTGGGATGGTGACGCATACCCCGTATCCTTTCTTTTTCATAGAAGCATTTTTTTTAAATAACCCGTGTATCTTTAACATTCTAAAGTGATCACGTTTCGGATTTTAATTTACAGTACATGTAGTTTGTTAGTGCATTTATCCCATTCATACATCGAGAATATTAACAATAATAGTGCTTAATCCTGAAATAATTTTTAAAATTTTTATCTTATTTGCTTCCAATTGAATTTAAACTTTTAGATAAACATCAACAAGTTTGACAGTTTATTTATTTTTTGTAGCTGCCACTTGTAATGTTAACGGAGGAAGAAAGAAGGTTTTTTTTTCGATTAATAAATTAATAAGTAAATCGATTTGGAATTTATTGTAACTTTTTGAATTACAGCAGAATTGTGGAACATTTTTAAACACTGGACTACATAAATATTTTGAGAGGAAACAACTAGAACTTTATCCGTTGGAAGTATTCACAGAAACCAATCAAAATGTGTATACACCAATCTTAGGAGAAAAAGTGAAATTCCGTACCAATCCAGCAATGAATAAAGGAACTGCCGTGTTTAGTTCTGGATTTTGGAGAGACGGAGTTTGCACTGAAATTAGGACAGACGTTAAAAGTGGAAAAATGTTAACCATCAAAGACACTATCACCAATTATACTTTCGAACTTAATAGGTATCAGCTACGGCCTTACCAATAAATAAAAAATATGTACTTTGTATGTGTATAGTTTTGTAGTGTGTGATGGAAAAAAGGGGGATGGGAGTAAATAAAATATTAAAATAATGTCTAAGACTTGATATTGTGAACATGACCCCGACACAAAATCGAAACATGTACATAACAAAGTTGCAACTTTTATCGCTGTTCTTCATCTTGAATAGTACAAAGAGATCTTCAACAGGGGGAATCATTCTCACTTGAATGCAAATTTCACGACGGCCCCTATAGCACCGGTTTGAGCGGAGTTCTTTGCTAAATCCGACTGCGTCACACAATGTATACTTTATTAGTTTATTCCTTAGGGAGCAATCATTTGATTTTTTTGCGGGATGGGAGGAATTTGAAATAAAAAACATGATGCAAATTTTGGTGAAAAAGGGCAGGATGGCCATATCCAAGGATTCAAATAATCTAGGCAGGATACAAAATGTTGCGAAAAAAGGGGAGGATCGGAAATTACTTCCATTGCTCCTTCATGAAAAAAAAACAGGAAACAAAGACAACCACAAACAAAGACGACATACATAAATATAAACAAAAAAAAACCGGAAATATATGACTAATACAGACCCCACCAAAAATACCGAGTGTGAAATCAGTTGATCCAGATGGGTAAGCATTTCATGTCTCTCATTAGACACCCGCTGTGTTGGCCATTGTCAAATACGGGGTTAGGTCACATCCGGGAAGGGAGATACACTACAAAACCTACGACAGATGAACAAAAAAATCAGTTTTCATCGGAGAAAATGGTGTACCATGTCGGTCCACTAGTTCGCGGTGACGACCATGGTATAAAAATAAAAATTGGACACAGATCTGAGTCTGTATTTTTTTAGAGGACATAGATTTGGCGATGACGTCACATGACACAGATCTGAATGGGGAAAACAAACATTTGAGTATGACGTAATGATAGGACACAGATCTGAGGAAAGGACACGGATTTGAGGCCGTACACGGATCTGAGTCCTACATACATATATATGTAGAAGTCACAGGCACATGTTTCACTCAAAATGTGTATTCCCCTTTTCAATGGAGATCCCTGACAATTAAAAGAAAAGTCTGGGATTTTCATTTATTTTCTTTGCGGTTCATTAAAATGCATATTTTCAAAATGGTTAAATCGGACAATATTAATTACGTCCTCTGTTAACTCGGGATTCCATTTTTTTTTAACGGAGGGCATAAATTTTAATGAACAATTACTGTTATAAGGGAGACAAATCAAACAATTCTACAAGAAAATTACTGTTTATTTCTATCAGCCACAGCAACAGGCAGAGATGCGAGGTTTACAGCATTTCTGTTTGACTACAAATAAACTGTATATTCCCTGACGATGTGCAAATGTACATGTACATGTGTTGATTTTATTTTGTAATGAAAAAATATTAGATTTTAGACAGTCATCTGATTGTTATACCCCGCCCCAAAGATCTCCAAAGGAGGGGGGAGTATACTGTTTTAGCCTTGTGGTTCCGTCTGTCCGTAACAAATTTTTTCGCCACACTTTTCTCTGCATCTGCTCATTACAGCTACTCCATATTTTGTCACGAGCCTTCTATAGGTACGCCATATCGTGGGATCCATATGATTTCGAACCAATGCGACACCATCTTCTGTTTTACGACTTTTTTTACCTTATCGCGGCGGGGGTATCACTAGTAAGCAATGACTCACGGTACATCTTGTTTTTCTTGTACAGGTTAATGTCATCCGTTTCTTATCAACCGCCAATCCGAGATATGTCAATTAATATTACCACATAAAATTACAAAAAAATAAAATGAAATAGCTTTGTAAATTCTTTTAATCATTGATGCCAGTGGTCAATAATGAAATTAAAGTAATATAAATATTTTTATCTATACTTGTATCAAATAGTTGAAAAAAAAATTTAAATGAACGATTTTCTAGTTTTGGTGAAGAAACCAATACGAAAGGAAAGGAACAAAATTGATATGTGAATACGCTAACTCAATTTAGCTTTCTTTTTCCAAAAGATGTCGGTAGCCCTGAAAAGGACTGTTTTTACAGAATCACTTGTTTTGTGCTCCTTTATGCTGTGTTCGTCTGAAATGTTGTCGATTAGCTGGCGTTAATTGTATTATTGAACTTCCGTTATCTTTTTCAATATTCATCTTTTGCAAAGTTTGGAGTCTTTGTCTTTTGAGTTTATCTTTAAGCTTTCTAGGGTATCGTTGTAGGTTTTGTGGTTATTCATTTCTTTGTAGCTAGTGTTTTGCCTTTCCTTTTCCATCACTTGTGGTCTTATAAAAAAACACATGTACCCTTCGTTTTCCGCAGAGACCTATTTGGAGTTTTAATATAGCTGCTTTAGCTCTAACTACTTCCTTTGCCACGGTAAGTTACTTTTTACCAGATGTTCACCTCTCTCATAATCTGAAGAGATCTGGATGTACCAGTTTAGACTGTTAAACACTCTTATTCTTCAAGCCAGCCTTCAGTGATAGACACATTTCATCCGAATTACCTCGCATTAACGTTGCATTTTCAAAGTAAATTCACACGAAAATGGCTTGTATAGATAAGCTTTGTAATGTTCCCTGGATACCAGACTTCAAATTTTTTTTTAATATTTAATTAAACTAAAAATATCCTATAGAAACTATACATCAGAAAGTGTGGAGGAAGTGTGTGGCTACAAAAATAATTAAATAGATTTATTGGGTCGATATTTTATTGAGATCTACATAATATATCGATTAGGGGAGGGTTGATCTTATATAAAGAAATAATAAAGTAAAGTAAAATGAAACTAGAAATACTGTGAGCAAAGCTCATTATTTGATACCCCCGCCTTATATACATACATGAAAGGAAATGTCAATATTCTATATAGGGAAACTCCAACAGCAGTGAGATGAGTTTCATCCAATTCCATTCTGTGGTTTAGGAGGAGTTGCGGATGGCATACTGGAACCCCTTATCACAATGAATGGTAAAGTCCATGTGTTGGTATGGGAAACCCCAAATGTTGGTCAGATCAAAATCTAAAATAGGAGATGCACTACAGCATCATGTAATAAAGATCCTCTGAAAGTTTCATAGAATTCCATTCAGTGGTTTAGGAGGAGTTGCGGATGGCAACATGGTACTCCTATCACAATGAATGTCAAAGTCCATGTTTTGGTATGGGTAACCCCAAAAATTCATCAGATCAAAATATAAAATAGGAGATGCACTATGGAATCATGTAATAAAGATCATCTGAAAGTTTCATCAAATTCCATACAGTGGTTTAGGAGGAGTTGCGGATGGCACAATGGTACCCCATATCACATTGAAAGTCAAAGTCCATGTTCTTCTATGGGAAACCCAAAAAATTGGTTCGATCAAATTCTAAAATAAGAGGTGCACAACGCCATCATGGGATGAAGATTTTCTGAAAGTCTCATCCAATTCAACTCAGTAGTTTATGAGGAGTTGCGGATACAAATGTCGGACGAACGGACGGACACAACGAAAACTATGTAATAAAAAATAATAATAATTACGCAATCATAATATGTCTGAATACACGCTTGATTATATATGTAATTAATAGTAAGCTTTTAAACTAAGAATTTTTGGATCAATCCAACTGAGATATTCAACACTTCGAGCGGTTTTCTTGGTATTTTTGAAAATTTCTTAAACTACCGCCAGTAATTTACCTCTCTATATGTAAAAGCTTTAATTAATGAATATCATATTTGATTTATGTTTAAAAATGTACGAAGCAGTATCGACGTTTCGGGATCATCATCTGTCGTGTTGTGTCACGGCTGCCGTCCATGTCCGTGTTGTACTTTCAAGGAATTTTCAGTCAGTAGCTCTTTTTCCATCCGAGAGATATTTGGCGGTGTTTATACTAAAACACAGTCTTCCATGTTTCGATAAAATATTAATTGTCAAAAATGGAAAACCCTAATTCTCTCCCCTTAAGATCACAGGCACTCGACCACTGGACTTAAAACCCCCCTTTCTATCCATTTAAAATGTATTTTTAGCGTTTAAATTGATTTGGCTATGGCCAAAACGTCTATAAATGAAATATCTAATGGTAATTGATATGAAACAAAGCTAGCCATTTCTGTACGGGTCGTCAGATTTGTTTCTTCCTTTACTTTTCAAAATTGTTCCCCAATAAATCTATAGGTTTAACCTACCTTTACAGACCTCTATAGAATCAAGGGAAAACTTGAAGTTGTCGATTATATACCTATTTCATTGCTTAATAAAGCAGAGGTCTGCAACTTTTTCGGATGATAACCGACATGCAATTGGTAAAATTTGTCCCGAATTTTTTTATTCGACCAATCGCATTTCATTTATCATCAGAATAAGGCGTTGAACATCGTTTTTTTCTTATGAAGCCAGTAGTATATGGGCACAGTTCAGTTAGAATTTGAGGTGCTGTGGACATCATCGGAACCGGAAATTACGTCACAGGAAGTCAAATGACAACAACAGGAAATCAACTGACCGAAACCGGAAGTGCCCGGAAGTGATTGTTTTCCGGCCATTTTTCTTTATTTGTTTACGCAAGTGAGACATTCATGTACTGGGACCCGGATGTGTCGTCTGCGCATGTAACCGAAACTGGTTTCCCGCTACTTTCTCATTATTTGTTTACTGAAGTGACGTCAGTCATGTGCTGGGACCCGGACGTGTGTTGTCTTGGCATGCTTGACCACTTTTTGGATTGGATTATATCCTCTTTCTCTACGCTTCTCGGTCGTCTCTGGGTCTTTGATCGGTCTTTAGAGGGTAAGGCGTCTCTAGGGACTGATACTCTCACTGTTATGTGGAAGTCCGAGAGTATACGAAGTACAGAGGTATTGTTTGATTATCTCCCCCTTTTTCCGTGCTTTTCCCCACGGGGAATGTTTTCCGTTCGTTCAAGGGAGGACCAAAGGTAGGATTGGATTATGTCCCCTTACCTCCCGCTGATGCTGTCACCATTAGGTCAATGAGGGGTGTCCTTAAAAACCGCATTAGCAACGGCCGGTCATTTATTGCTCTATGCTGCTCTTCGCTTCTCTTCTCTTACTCCATGTTGTTCTTCGCTGCTGATCGCTGCTCTTCTCTTACTCCATGCTGTTCTTCGCTGCTCGTCGCTGCTCTTCTCTTGTTAATTACTGCTCTTCGTTTGCCCTTCGCTGCTGTTATCTTGCTCCGCTGCTCTTCCACCTTACCTCCAGCTGATGATGCCATCGTTGGGTCAATGGAAGGGTGTCCTTAGCAATCGCCTTAGCAATGGCGGTCCATCTCATTGCTTTTTTTGCTGCTCATCGCTGCTCTTCTCTTGCTCATCAGGACCTTTCCTGCCAAGTTTTTTTCCAAATGGTCCAATGGTTTCAGACAAGATCTTTTAGTAAATTTTCCATAAGATCAATTGTTAAAATATGTTCGGCTCTGGTGGCCATCTTGGATCGCGCGCATATTCTCTGCTCTTGCTCTTCGATGTTCTTCTCTTGATCATCGCTGCTCATCTCTTGCTCCGTGCTGCTCACCGCCACTCATCTCTTGCTCTTCGCTCTTCTTTTCTTGCTTTTCGCTGCTCATTGCGGCTCATCACGGATCTGCTTCTGCTCCGCGCTACTCGTCGCTGCTATGAGCAGTTCTTCCGTTGCTCCGTGCTGCTCTTCGCTGGTCTTCACTGCTCGTGCCCATGCTCTCGTGTCCATTTCGTTTTTTGTTATGCTGCTGTCTGTCGCTTTTCGTTCTTGTTGCAGCTATGCTGAGGTGTAGGTGGGATTCGTACTGCTTCGTTATTAATCATCTCGGTCTCGTTTGTGTTACGATGAGTTCACCTAAGCAAGCGTGACTGTTTGCCTCATATTGTCACGCTTGCACCATTGAACCAACGAAGTGGGGTAATGACCGGTTAGACCTACGATAAGGGTTAGTTTTAGGACTAGGACTAGGGTTAGGGTAAGAGTTAGTTTTAGGACTAGGATTAGGGTTAGGACTCGAGTTAGAGTTAGGAGTATGACTGGAATCCGTAAATGTTAATTCCCAACCGGAAAGACTAAAATTTCTGTTTCATAAGGGTGCTCTTTTTCAGGTCCACGTTACATGGGCGCAGCCATCTTTGGTGTTCATCGTAACACAAACGAGACCAAGGGATAAATGATAACGAAGCAGTAAGAATTCCACCTAAACCTCTGCACAGGAACGAAAAGCGACAGGCAGCAGCAGCAGCAGCAAAGAAAAAACAACGAAAAGAGCACGAGAGCATGGAGCAGGGATGAGCAGCTCAGAGCAGCACGGAGGAATAGAAGAGCAGCTCAAAGCAGCAAAGAGTAGCGATGAGCAGCAATGAGAAGCGAAAAGCAAGACAAGAGTAGCGAAGAGCAAGAGTGGAACGGCGGTGACAAGCACGGAGCAAGAGATGAGCAGCGATGAGCAACAAAAGAGCAGCGACAGCAAGAGCAGACCATCTGCCCGCGATCCAAGATCGCTGCCAGAGCTGAACAAAGTTTAACATTGGATCCTCCGGAAAATTTTCTAAAAGATCTTGTCTGAAACCATTGGGCCATTTGTAACAGAACTTGGTAGCAATGGTCCTTATAAGCAAAAGAAGGGCAGCGATGAGCAGCTAACAAAGGCAATGAGAGATGGACCGCCGTTGCTAAAGCGGTTGCTAAGAACACCCCTACATTGACCTGACGTGGCAGCATCAGCTGGAGGTAAGGGGGAATAATCCAACCCTACCTTTACACTTCCCTTGAACAAACGGAAAACATCACCCGGGATGAAAAGCGGAGGAAATGGAGATAATCCAATAGTCCCTTCGACACTGAGAGAGACAGACCAAAATACGACCAAGAATGAAAGGGACAGGACAAGGGGAGATAACCCAATTGTCCCATTTTACTGTTTATACTGTAACCTTGACATTACTGGCAGGAAAGAACGGCAAGAAATGAGCAGCGAAGAGCAGTAATTTGCATGAGAATAGCAACGATGAACAGCAAGGAGCAAGAAAAGAGCATCGATGAGCAGCACGGAACAAGAGATGAGCAGCGAAGACCAGCGATGAGCAAGAGAAGAGCAGCGATCAGCAGCGATGAGTAGCGATGAGCAAGAGAAGAGAAGAGCAGTGTTGAGCAAGAGAGGAGCAGCGATGAGCAGCGATGAGCAAGAGAGGAGCAGCGATGAGCTGCGATGAGTAAGAGAAGAGCAGCGATAAGCAGCGATAAGCAGGTAAAAGCAATGAGATGGACCGCCGTTGCTAAGGCAGTTGGTAGGGACATCCCTTGATTGACGTAACGGTGACAGCACCAGCTGCAGGTAAGGGGCAATAATCCAACCCCACCACCTGTCTTCCCTTGAACAAACGGAAAACATCACCCTGGATGAAAAGCGCGGGAGCATGGGAGGTTATCCAACAGTCCCACTGTATTGACTATACTCTCGGACATAACATTGACAGTATCAGTCCCTCGAGACTCGATGCGAGACCCTAAACTATAGTCTGATGACGACCCAGAAACGGGAGGTAAACCAAAAGCACAATGTACTGCTTATACTCTTGGACTTGAACAATGCGAGTATCAATCCCTTGAGACTCCATGCGAGACACTTACAATATACAGATCGATGACACACCCAGCAAATGAAAAGGACAGGAAAAGGGAGATAACGCAATAGTGCATACTGTCGGATCTCGACATAACAGTGCAGAGCAAGAGAAGAGCAGCGATCAGCAGCACATAGCAATACAAGAGCAGCGAAGAGGAAAAGAACAGCAGCGATGAGCAGCACGGAGGACGAAAAGAGCAGCGATGAGCAGGACCGAGGAAGAGAATAGCAGCGATGAGAAGCACGGATCAAGAGATGAGCAGCGATGAGCAGGGATGAGCAAGAGAAGAGCAGCAATGAGAAACGATGAGCAAGAGAAGAGCAGCGATGAGCAACCCGGAGCAAGAGGAGAGCAGTGATGAGAAGCGATGAGCAAGAGAAGAGCAGCGATGAGCAACTCGGAGCAAGAGAAGAGCAGCGATGAGAAGCGATGAGCAAGAGAAGAGCAGCGATGAGAAGCGATGAGCGAGAGAAGAGCAGCGATGAGAAGCGATGAGCGAGAGAAGAGCAGCGATGAGCAGCAATGACCAGCACAGTACAATACAAGAGCAGCAGTGAACAGCTAGATATGAGCAGTGAGGAGTAGTGATGAACAAGAGAAGAGCAGCGATGTTCAGCACGGAGCAAGAGAAGAGCAGCAATGAGCAGCACGAAGGAAGAGGTGAACAGCGATGAGCAAGAGAAGAGCAGCGATAAGCAGCAAAGAGCAAGAGAAGAGCAGCGATGAGAATTACGGAGCACAAAAAGAGCAGCGAAGAGCATGTGAAGAGCAGTGATGAGCAAGAGAAAAGCAACGACGAGCAGCGAAGAGCAGTATAGAGCAATGAAATGGACCGCCGTTGCTAAGGCGGTTGATTAGGAAACCCTCCATTGACCTAATGGTGACAGCATCAGCTGGAGGTAAAGGGACATAATTCAATCATACTTTTTGTCCTCCCTTAAACGAACGGAAAACATCACCCGTGGGAAAAAGCGTGAGAAAAGGGGAGATAATCGAAAAGTACCTCTGTACTTCATATTTTCACGGCCTTCGAAATAACAGTAAGTGTATCAGTCCCTAGAGACTCGATGCGAGACCTGTAACCTGTATAGACCGTTGAAAGACGCAGAGACGACCGAAAAGCGCGGGAAAAGGGAAGATAATATAATCCGAAAACCGGTCATGTATGCCTGGTCCCAGCACTTCCGTAAACAAATAATGGAAAAATGGCGGGAAAAACATACTACTTCCGGTTGTGTATGTGCGGAATCCACTTTCGGTTCGGTCACACATGCATAAACGACACATCCGGGTCCCAACACGTGACTAACACCCCTTCCGTCAACAATAAAAGATAAATGGTGGGAAAACACATCACTTCCGATTGCGCATGCGTGCAAACCACTTCCGGACACTTTTCGTTCCAGTCACGTTACTTCCCGTGACGTAATTTCTGGTTCCGGTGAGCTCACATGCGACATCACCACTACTTCAAATCCTAACTTTACTATGCTCATATACTACTGATGCCTCCCCTGTTTTAATAAATTTAAAATGTCTGTTCATGCAACATGATTGTTTTTTTAGCAAATGATGATGATGAACAAATCTTTGCACAGCATTTAACAAGGTTGAGAAGGCTGACAGTAAGTGTCCGAATGCAATGTAGAAACTAAGCGTTTCGTTTCACTTCGTTGATTTTCAGAAAAAAGGTAAAAAAACACATTTTTCTCTATATGCTTTAATTTATACAGGGAAATTTTGTTTGGAAATTTTTTCTAAAGGACAAAATGGGGGTCAGATTACTTTTTCACTACAAGTGCTAGCCAAATTATTTTTTTTCACAAAAATCAGGGCCAGAAAATATTTTTCCAAACAATCCCAGTCCCCCACCTGAAAATCTGTGCCGTATTGTGTGAATGATGACGCTTGTGTACTTTGTGTATTAAGAAAATGGCAATCGTTCAGCTTTCAAACACACTGTTAATAATGACAAGAGATGGCTAAATATTTGTATTGTTCCCATGTGTCTTCTGTGGTAAAAAAATCTTAAAGAAAGCGTTTACGAGAGAACGAAAGCGTTTCTACGGATTTCATCGAAAGCAAGCGTTACGCATATAGATACATCGGGGTCATGCTTTTTCTTCAACCAGTGTTAATAAGATCGTTCAAAGGATGTTCTAGACCACCTAGGGAAAGAGACGTTTAAGAAAGGTTAGTGGTAAGCTCTTAAATGATTAAGTCTGTCCGCCAGATGCTTGTAAAAATTAAGAGAGTTTCGTGTTACCCAAACTAGTAAGTTTATTGTAAGGGGATGCAAAGAGATGTTCTTAAATCGGAATGATTTCAAGATGTTAAGAGCTGTCAATCATTCCAAGAGAAGTTTAAGATTTTTCTTGTTACACTCTTACGTGATAAGAAAGGTTTAAGATGATCTTATGTCTTAAGATTACTTCTTGTTGACGGCCCCTGTTTTGCAATGTATTTTAATTGAATTCTAACTGACTGACTAACGTATGCGATAAATATACAATATATATACGTGTACAATAGTCATTGTCTGAAATTATAAAATTTATTTGGGCCAGCTTTAGAAAGCGAGCCTTTTTCCATGTTTCCCAGCGACCCCAAATAACGTTGATTATTTCCGACAATGGATTTGTATTATATTTATTCTCCAATCATAAAATTACCCTTTTAGATCTGTAACATGCCTTAAAATGGGGCCTGGCCGACAATCTGACGCTTCTTTACTCCGACATCCCAGAAGTCCGACTGGTCTATAGTCGGACAGTTCATAGTCCGACGGTTCGATAATTCGACAGCTCATTAGGTCGACACATTATGTTAAAAATCATAGTTTATCGTATCAGGTATAGCCGAAAAAATCAAATGACAATACAAAAAGTAAAAGCCGTTTTCGGGCGGACGAGAAAAACAACAATATACAATTATGGCCCTCTGAGGAGGGAGATATATAAAATGATCAACCCTGTTGAAGGGTTATTCCCCTCGGGTTTGAGATATCCAAAATGGTCCATCCATTTTGGATATCTCCCAACTCACAGGCCCGTAACTGTTTTATTATACCGAACAAATATTTTTGTGTATGATGGGGTATTCACCTGCGGGGAATAATAGGGTTATTCATCGGACAAATGAATTTTATCGAGGTTATTCCCCTGCACCACCGATTATAATGAAATATCTGAATTATTCTATATCATGTTATCATTTATTAGCCAATAGATTTATTTAATTATACTGTAAGGTATAATAATAGTAAAATACGTAACTCCACCTGATGGGAGGCAGCTGCCTCAATCTGGTAAATGTAATGAGATGAGGTAAGTAATACTTAGGGTGTATTTTTAAATACAAATAAAACGTTATTTCTGCGAGGATTATAAACTTAAACTTCATGAGATTTTACCCAAGTATCCCTTTGGTGATATAAAAGCACTGGTGAATGACATTAAAAATATTATTGAAAATATTGTGTGGACTTCATGGGAGTTAACCCACCTAACCCCTTGGTGAAATAAAAGCTCTGGTGAAACATCTTAAATTTAAAATACAAGCAGTTAAAAACTTTCCCGGGCCTCGTACTTTCAAACATTGAGAAAATTATGTTTCCAGATCCCCTCTCAAATTATAAAAATAGGAAATTCATGGGAGTTAATCTAAATAACTCTTAAGTGAAAAAAGCGCTGGTAAATATCTTTCATTTAACCCATAAGCTGTTAAAACTTTTAAAAAATTGAGAAAATTATATGTCAATAATCTTTCCCATTTAAACGTATATGTCCGGACCCCCCTCTTCCCACTCAACTGTGAAATATCGCTCGGGCTTCATGGGAGTTAAGTCACCTAAATTCTTAAAGAAATAAAAGCTATGGTGAACATCGTACATTTAGAATACAAGATATTAAAAACTTCGCCAGGCTACATATTTTAAAAATATTGAGAACATTTTGTTTCCAGACCTCAACCCCCTCCCCACCTCAAATTTCAAAAATATGAAATTCATCGGAGTTAACCTAAATAACCACTAAGTGAAAATAACGCTGGTAAATGGCTTCCATTTAATAATAAGCAGTCACAACTGGCGGACTTCATACTTTTAAAAATAATCAGAAAATTATATGTCGATAATCCCCTAATCAAATTTAAAAATATAGTCTTGGTTTCATGGAGTTAACCCACCTAACTACTTAGTGAAGTAAAAGTTCTTCTAAATATCTTTAATTTAAACCAAAACCGGTTAAAAAATGGTGCATGACTTCATATTTTATAACTTTGAGAAAATGATACGTCCGGACTCTCCCTCCACTCGACTTTGAAAATATTTGTTTGCTTCATGGGAGTTAATCTCTTAACTACTTGATGAAATAAAAGCTCTAGTCAATATCTTGTCTTCTTATGACGTCTTGCTATTGTTAACGTCACAGTATGAAAACATACGTTCATGTGGACTTGAAAAACAAGCCTGGAGTTTTGGAAGCGTCACTCGCTGTTATGGCTGTGGCAGTGAAAGGGTTGAGAAAACAAATCTGGTTTTGAAATTGTTCATAACAGATACTGTAAGTCAATCTTAGGATTGTAGAGAACTGCATGTAACATGGCTGAAAAGTTAGAGCTTGGCAGATTTTCTTTGACATCTTTTATTAAAACCCAGACCATACTGAAATTAATCATTTGCTAAATAAGGCTTTTCAGCCTTTCAGCTGAATAAATCTTTGGATAGCCAAGGTTTATACACTTGATGTAGCTTTTCCTCAAATGTTTTTAAAGTAGCTCATTTGGATATATCAGATTTCGGTAATCAATTAAAAAGAAAATCAATTAACATCTTTTATCCTGCAATCAAACCATTTCCGGTCTAATAAAAGGGGTAGAATAAACTTTAGTCGCATTAGGTCAATGACCTAATAAAGTCTACCGGTACTTGTTTACATGAAGAGCGCGAGGAGCGTAGCGAATGTACCAGATGACGTCGTGGGGTTTCCCGCGTTTTCACTGCAGTTGAAATCCAACGTCATTTTAAGGCATTTTACGCACCTAAATGGGTATGTAGGATAAAGACAATACAAAGTCATTGTCGGAAAATATAAAATTGATTTGGGCTCGCTGTGAAACATGGGGAAAAGGCTCACTAAAGCTCGCCTTTTCTCATGTTTCTAAAGCTCGCCCAAATAAATTTTATATTTTCCGACAATGACTATGTATTGTATATTTACTGATATTTCAAAGCTATTTCTTTATAGCAAACGTAAAGCAGAATTTAAATTAGAGAATTACCTTTTGCTTAAATCAAGTTTTAAAATAAGACAACTTATAACCTAAATTTAGGGTTAGTGACCATCCCTTGGCAATTGAAACAGGTCGTTATAAACATGTTCCAAGAGAAAATAGATTATGCACTTTTTGCAATAAAATAGATGCGATGAATAGTGTCATTTTTTTATTGAATGTAAACAAAACTTACTATTGAGAGACCAACTGTTTTCTACGATATCTAATACTGTTCCATCACTTAATAGATTTCAATCAACTGACGACGCTTCTGAATCCAAATATTGAAGTTTTACCGGAAATAGGTGACTTTATAAAACAATCTATAGAACGGCGAAAATGAGGTCCGTGTCGGTCAAATTTCTCCACATCATCTAGATGTATTATGTTATTGTATTGTATGTAATATTATGTTCTTGACTTGTTTTGTGTTTGCTTGACCCATAGTGGTATAACTTTACAAATACAATTATATTATTATTAAAACGTCAAGCGGTTAAAACCATTGGCGGACTTCAAACTTTACTCGACTTACTAGTCGTCAGTTGTGCTCAAGGCCTAAAATGTTGAAAACCAAAATAACCACAACCCAAGTAGAACAAATACAAAAATCTCAACATGACTTAATGGAGTTAAGCCAAAACAATCTAAGGACAGAGCTATGCACGAAGGAGATACTCCTTAGTTTTCACTTTTACAATTTAACATTTTTTTATGGTTTTAACTTTAGAATTCTTCTTTTAAATGTGTGTATTGTTTCTGTTCTGAATTTGTAATATCGAGCTTGTTGTTATGAATTTTAATATTTTACATGAATAAAGTTTTGTGATTGTGTTAGAGTGAACATCTATGTACTGTTCCACATCCTTCCACCCCCAACTAACGAACAATGTACAATTTATCATAGTAGAACAAATATATATATATAATTTACGCGTTTACATTTTGTGTGTACCTATTGGAAACTGGTTGGAGATGCAAGTGTGTGCAAAAACTTGAAAATATAGAACACAAAGCGTGTTGTTTTTAGATAATTATTCTCTCATCGTGAATGTGGTAGTAAAATTTAAAGATGAGTGAAGTCTAACCTCTGTTTGACCATTCAATCGTGTGAATACGTTATCAAGTTTACCCATAGATCATGTAGATAAGGATAAACATATTCCAATTAAGATTTTGCTAATATACAATTATCGTGGAATAATAATACATGTATCGTGCATGCTACTTTTGGGTATGGATGTATAAATATATACCATTTTTTCTTGATTGTACAAGCAATTATATTTTTGTCGTCAATAGATAAAGGTTATTGGTTTAGTGTATTTACAAGTACAAGAATGCCCATTTAATAGCACATCTTATCCCGAAGAATAAGAATACATACACTGGTTGAGAAAAGATATACATGTATGTAATGTTTTAGGACATAATAGAACTTTTGAGTGCAATATGTTACGATATTGCATTCCATGAAATTATCGCTGTAAACATCATGAACATTGACGTCATTGATGTAGAAAATAGGTTTATGTTACATTTAAAGTATATTTCTACACTTCAATAAAATGGTTATTGCATGAGTATTGAGGACCATTGTAATTTGCAAAATAAAACATTCCTCTTTCAAACTTACTCGTCATGCTCGTGCTGTATATTCATTGTTGGTCGAGACAATTCCTTGATATCAATGCAATGTTTCTATAATATCTTTCTACTTACCTCTTATATGAAAAGGAATTACTTCATTCTGTTCATCTGACATCTCTTGAAACTTTCTCTTTATTCCTTAAATAGAGTTCCATCGAATTAATTTTTGTTTAGTCTAATAATATGTTAAAAATATTTTAGATCAATAGGAACACACGTAGACCGTCTTTGATGTTTTCATCGGAATGAATAAGATATAAAAAATGGCGTTGTCCATCATTTTAATATAAATTTTAATATGTTCTAATATAATATGGCAAGGAAATTTTCCAATAGCCACAAGTTTCACCATATCTATTCTATATACCAAATGTGTAACATAGATATGTTATCACTTATAACACATAGAATAGAGAATGCCATAAAATGATAATTATAAATTTATAGGTAGCGTATATAATAAAAAAAAAATACGGAGAGTGAAACTTGTTACTAGCGTGTACATGTAAATAAAATGATAGGATGATGATTACATTTAATTTTACACTTCTTTTCTTGTGAAACCACCGAAACACAAATCAGTTGATTCGTACGATACACGTACATGATTCGCACGTTACTAGCAAACCACAAATTAATTAATTGCATCTTACACGGTTTCCTAAACATTTTGTTTCTAAAATAAATATACAATCGGAAAATTACAAAAGAAACTATTTATATCTGTTGTGAATATCAGTAAGAAATTTTATTTAAAAAAAACATGTTCTTACCAGGTATCATTCTTAAAAATATTGAAGGTCAATTTTATGTAGTGTCACTGTAAAATTAGAATAAATGTGCTCATCCTGTAGCTAGTAAGTGTTTTACATGTACGATAAGTCTCATTGAAGCTGATTTTCTGATTAAACAAATTTGGGAAAGTTTAAAAATTGTGATGTAATGTATTTGAACAAGGGCAACGCGAAACGTGGCATCTCCACGCTGAGAAAAAATGTTACCCTGAAATTTGTACATATAAAATATTTTCTTGTCATTTGATTTTTGACCTAGAAAAACAATATTCTTTTATATCCTGAAATGTACTATCCTTATTTTTTGCAAATCATGGTAAAAATCCATTGAAGGCTGTTGATTCTAGAGTGTTCACAAGGATTTTACGAACAATTGTGACCCTGTGACCTTGACCTTTAACCTTGAAAATTAATAGCGCTTCAGAATTTAGTATACGAAGTTCGATCTAAGTATCTACCAAGTTTGGTCAAAATCCATTGAAGGATGTTGCTTCTGGGGTTTTCACAAGGGTGTTAAGAATTTACAAGTTCCACTGTGACCTTGACCTTTGTCCTATACCTTGAAAATCAATAGGACTCTAGATATTTATTCGGACTAAGTTTGTGCCAAGTTTTATCAAATCAATTGAAGGATGTTGAGTCTAGAGTGTTCACAAAGGTGCACGTGTTACGGACGGACGAACGGAAGGATGGACGGACTGTAGCGTTACTATATCCAACTTCGCTCATCTGATATTTCCATTTGTTCATTGCTAAAAAAACCTTGAAATAAATATCCATGTCATGTTGGTTTCAATCCATTCAGTAATTTTCAAGAAGGAGCTGTTTGTATGTAATCCGCATGGGGCCCTGTACTACACTAACTCCCAAGCTGGTGGCCATATTGAATGGCAGAATGGCAACACAGTAAACCACTTTGTCAAGCACCTCATAAGAAACATTCATGACATGTTTGGTATTAATCCATTCAGTAATTTTCAAGAAGGAGCTGCTTGTATGTATTTCTCATAGGGCCCTGTGATAAAAACCAATTCCCCCGCTGGTGGCCATCTGGAATGACAGATAAGCAACACAGTAAGAACACTTTGTCAAACACCTCATATGTAACATTCATGCCAGTTTGGTTTCAATCCATTCAGCGGTTTTCGAGAAGGTTTTTGTATGTATATCCATTGGATCCTATGTTAAACAAAGTCCTCCGCTGGTGGCCATCGTGGCTGACGCATCGGAAACAAAGTAACAACACTTGGTCAGCACCTCATAAAGAACATTCATGCCATATTTGGTTTCATTACACTAAGAGATTCTCTAGAAGAAGATGTTGGTACATGTATGTATTTCTCGTAGGGTCCTATGTTAATCTAAGTCCTCCCCTGGCGATCATCTTGGATGACGGATCGGCAACAAAGAGACAACACTTTGTCAGCACCTCATTAGAAACATTCACCATGTTCATGCCATGTATGGTTTCAATCCATTCAGCGGTTCTCTAGAAAAGGATTTGTGTATGTATTTCCGAAAGGGTCCTATGATAAACTAAATTCACGTTGGCGGCCATTTTGGATGACGGATCCTCAACACAGTAAGAACACTTGGTCAGCACCTCATAAAGAACATTCATCCAATGTTTGGTTTCAAACATGGCAGCGGTTCTCTAGAAGAAGATGTTTGTATGCATTTCCCATAGAATCCTATATTAAACTAAGTCCCCCGCTTGTGGCCATTTTGGATGACGCATCGGCAACAAAGTAACAACACTTGGTCAGCACCTCATTAGGAACATTCACCATGTTCATGCCATATTTGGTTTCTATCCATTCAGCGGTTCTCTAGAGAGGATTTGTGTATGTATTTCCCATAGGGTCCTATGATAAACTAAGTCTCCAGTTGGCGACCATCTTGGATGACGGATCCTCAATACATTCACAACACTTGGTCAGCACCTCATAAGGAACATGTTTGGTTTCAATCCATTCACCGGTTCGCAAGAAGAAGATGTTTGTATGCATTTCCCATAGGGTCCTATATTAAACTAAGTCCCCCGGTGTAACAACACTCGGTCACCACCTCACAAGGAACATTCATTTCATGTTTGATTTCAATCTATTCCGCGTTTCTCCAGAAGTTTAAATTGTGAAATTTGAACGGACGGACAGACGATGGACACACAGTTATGGCAATACCTCATATGTCCCTTCGGGTCAGGTGAGCTAAAAAAGAACAGTTATTGTGTGATGAAAAGTTCTTTTATCTTATGTCACAACATCTGATATTTGTATGCTTTACTGGGTTTCAATCCTAACAATTTTCAAGACGGTACATTTTGTGTAGTGCAAATGTGAAATTGTAATTTGTATCTCCTAGCAAGTGTAAATGTAAGTCTCATACATTATTTTGTGATACTGTAACAAATTTTTTGACCAAATTGATGAAACATTCAAATGAAATGAAAAAGAAATCTGCAATATGTATTTTCTGGTCCATAAAGAGTTATTGTATGATATAAAGTACTTTTGTCTCGTACCGTTACAGCTAATATAGGTTAATTAAACCAGGTTTCATCCTACAAATGACCAAGAATGGAAATACTGTGTTGTTTGACTTTTAAATTTGAATTTTTGTCTCCTAAGAAGTGTTAACATTTCATCCCTAAACATTATCAAGGAAGAACGTTGTTGTGTAGTGTCTCTATGAAATTGAAATTTTATCGTAATAAATACGTTACCATCATAGATTCTGATTATACCATTTGCGCATGTCAGCAACAGCAGGAATCTCCAAAACTAAATATAGCAACTATGGTATCACCCAAGCACCCGTGAGAACCCCAAACCTCTATACATCTATACATCCATTATATTTCCGGCTGCACACGTGGTAACACGCTTTTGAAATTATACACAGTCACAGATAAAGACACTAAATATTATTTAATTATTGATATCCCCATTTATTTACCGATACATTATATTTATCTACATTCAATTAATTTTAGATAAATATTAATTCAAATGTCGTCATTCAATGACATAAACAGTCCATTCCAGATCATCACAGGAAATGATGTGTTTCTGGATGTCTCATTACCTTTCCCTTCGCCTCCGGTGAGCTCAGGTCTGCTTCCAGTTACTACCTGCCCACTTACCGACGTTTCTACTTCGGTTGCTGGGATCGCTTTTCAGCAGACCACTGTCAGTCACACCATATCCAGACCTGTTTCCACTACAGTGTCAGTTTCTTATGCTCCAGGTAGTTCTATGAGCTTAGGCCTCCAAGGTTCTATACCCCCAGTTCATACTATGGTTTACCCCTGCCTATGTCAGCTAATGATCCTTTTTCCTGGTCTAGACCACCTTGGGCACAAGGTTTTCCTGGTGCATGTATGCCTGGTTTTTGGCCATATGGTGGATATTTTGTTCCTTCAACCTCGGTCAGTGACAATACTGCTAACCTTCCTTCTTCGGCAATACCTGCTCCTTCGGTAGCAGTACCTTCCAGTGCCGGCAACTTTTTCCAAGCCCACCTATTCTGTTGGGCCCCTGAACAACCAGACTGTTTCTGTCTCTGGTACATCTCTTGCATTTTTCAAAAGTGTACTTGATGAATTCCAAAATTCTATTATAAAGGATTTTTCCTCCTTTTCTAAAAGGCTTTCTGTCCTTGAAGGTAAAGCTGTCCAACCTTGTCCCTTGTCCAGGGGTCAGGACAGCGATAGTGAACAAGAGGTTGAGGTTGACAGAATGTCTGTTGCTCCTGGTACTCAGGAAACCCATTTTTCTGAGGATTAGAAAGATCCTTTTCCTACAGATCCTGCTCCGTCAGATCCCGCCCTTACAGGTCGAAAAATGAAAATCTTCCCAACTACTTGGAACAGCAGAACAATTTTTAGCAGCAGTGTGTTCCTGTCTTAATAGACAGGATTCTTCTGTTTCTCCAGAGATCAAGTCTTTTTTACTCCAAGTAGACAAGGCTATTTGTGCTTCCCAATTCCTAATGATGGGTTCTCTAGCTTACTGCACTCTTTCTAAGAGGTCAGAAATCTTGGATAAATCTAATGTATCTGTAAGTGTGAAAGATTCTCTTCTTCGGTCTTCACTATCGGATAAGATCTTTAACATTTCTCTTCAGGAAGTGCAAGGACAGACCAGGCAGACACCTGCCCCTGTTAAGGTTAATGTACAGGTAAACAGTGGTAAGAGATCAACTTATCTCCTAGGAATTCCTCTTTTCCTCAGAACAAGAGAAGGAAAACTGGTGGTGGTGCAGGTAAGTCCACCCCTAAGCCTGGGCCTTCTTTTATTTCTGCTTCAGGTTTTAAAGGCCCCAGGAGGCAAAAAATGTCCTCCTAGGAAGTTGCCCCCTCGTACGTTAGCGACAACACCAAACTCCATAGAAAAATTTTCAGTTCCTCTGGCTTTCATTCCAGTAGGGGGAGATTGACTCATATTATAAAACAATGGAAAAATATTACGAAAGATTGTTGGGTGTTGTCGATAATTCGAGGGAGATTAACTGTTCACTCCAAGGAGGTTCCACCTCTTTCACTACTTCCTCTGTTTTGCTCACACACCTCGGATCCTCAACGCTTTCAACTTCTCACACAGGAAGTATCTCCTCGTTTGGAGAAAGCGGCGAAAGGGGAGGGATCTCAGTCAGATCTGAACCCCGGCTTCTATGCCAGACTTTTTCTGGTACCAAAGAAGACCGGCGGAATGAGGCCAGTCATAGACCTGTCCATCGTCAACACGTATCTAGTAGTACCTCACTTCAAAATGGAGACAAATCGCTCTATCCGATCTGCTATTCTCCCTGGTATGTGGAAAACATCCTTGGACCTCTCGAATGCTTACTAACACATCCCTGTCTGTCCTTCTTACAGGAAGTACCTTCGTTTTGTTTGGGATCACAGGGTGTACCAATTTAAGACCCTTCCGTTTGGTCTTTCTATAGCCCCTCTGGTGTTTACCAAAGTCATCCATGCGGCAATCCTCAATCGTCATGCTCAGGCTATTTTGATCCATTCGTATCTAGACGATTCCCTTATCAAGGAGTTCTGTCTTCAGAAATTGAATCTTCAGGCAGAAACAGTAATTCAACTTTTTTTTATCTCTAGGATTCCTAATCGCCTGGAAAAAGTCGGAACTTACTCCCTCTCAGGACTTTATATTCCCCTGAGAACATTATCTGACTTCTAAGGACTTAGTATTGCCTCCAGAAGACAAATTTCTGTCTCTTTGCCAGAAAATTCATCTTCTAATGTCTTCTCAGTCTGTAATGGACGGTCAATTTTCACAGCTTCTGGGCTTTCTCAATGCTCTAACAGATGTAGTTCCTCTCGGCCGACTTCATATTCGTCCGCTTCAGATTTACATTGGGGCCTAATGTATCAAAACTGGGAAGCACCTATACCGTTGCTTCAGTCTTTATCCTCATCTTCTGTGGTGGACAAATCGGGAGAACATTTTGAGAGGCCTTCCTTTGTCCTCTAATGTTCCCAAACTGACTCTTTACACAGACGCCTCCTACCTAGGTTTTGGGGGAGGGCTTATCTAGAGGGTCAGTCCGTATCCGGAATCTGGTCCCAATACCTCCGGAAAGAGCATATCAACTTATTAGAAATGAGGGCGGCTCTTCTTGCACTGTCTCATTTTCAGTCTGTTCTCAAAGAAAAACCAGTAACTCTTGCTACGGACAACTCAACAGTAGTTGCTTATTTACAGAATCAGAGCGACACTCACTTCCACGATCTGTACCTCGTAGCAAGGGATATTCTGATTCTCTGCTTTCAGCTCCATATCCTACAGGTAGTCAAACACATTCCGGGCAGACTCAATATCAAGATTCTCTTTCCAGGAGTCTAACTCCTCTCAATACAGAGTGGGAACTTCTCCCCGTAGTGTTCGAGGCAATAACTCTTTAATGTGGTTCTCCTCTGGTAGATCTGTTTGTGACCAGTCTAAATCACAAACTGCCCAGCTTTGTATGTCCAGTACCAGATCCAAAAGCGTGGGCAGTAGATGCGATGGAAACATCTTGGAAGGGAATGTTTGCGTATTCCTTCCCTCCTTACAAATTTCTGTCTGCCGTCCTTCAGAAACTTGCTTCAGAAGAATGTCAGATCATACTTATTGCTCCAACTTGGTGCAGACAAGCGTGGTTCCCAGATCTACTACGTCTTTCTTGTGCGTATTCTCTGTTACTTTCGGTAAAACCAAATCTTCTCTCCCAACACAAGAATGTGCCTCAGAATCCCGAAAGTCTGAATCTTTGCGCTTGGCTTCTCTCGGGGATAGCATCGAAAAGAGAGGATTTCTGAAGGCACAGCCAAACACCTCACCAGAGCTGTTAGGCAATCAACTAATATCGTCTATGACGCTAAATGGAAGATTTTCAGTGATTGGTGTATTCCAAGGGAAATCGATCCTTTCCAAATCACTGTACAAGAGTTAGCTGATTTAATCTTGTTTTGTCCTGTTCAAATCTTATCTATCTACTTGCAGAGGACTCAGAGTTTACGTTCATCTCGTAACTCTAGACCCTTTATTCCTTTTAAAAAGGAGCTCTTGAATTCTCTGTCAAAACTATCTCTTCCTGGATTAGCAGGACTATCTCTCTAGCATATGAGGTTTCTGACGAAGCCCTTCTAGACAGTTTTAATGTCAAGGTTCATGATGTTAGAGCTATTTCTAAATCTTGGGCCCTTTTCAATCATGCCTCAATCGATGAAGTACTTTCTGCATGTTTCGGGTGGAATGAAAATTCCTTCATTACCCATTATCTGACATCTATGGCTTCCCAAACACAAAGGCTGTTATTGTTGCTGCGCAAAGAATTAATTTTCAACCTGCATCTTCGGGTTCAGGGGATTCAGCTTTGCGTTAGATTCATTTTTACTCAGAATTTATGATGGTATCATATTTATTGCGATAAAATTATACATTTTTAAAGTAAAATGAGATTTTATAAAATAATTACTTACCATCATAAATTAAAGGTCCCTCCCAGCCTCCCCTTCATCCACTTTTTTCCTACATGCTTGCTTTTTTGGAAATATAATGGATGTATAGAGGTTTGGGGTTCTTACAGGTGCTTGGGTGATACCATAGCTGCTATTTTTAGTTTTGGGGATTCCGGCTGTTGCTTACATGCGCAAATGGTATTCTCAGAATCTATGATGATAAGTATTTTTTTTATAAGATCACATTTTACTTTAAAAATGTATAATTGTGTCTCCTAGCACGAAAATTGTGTGACACTTTAACAAAACCGATGAGTAATTTAATGAAATGCGACTTTCTTAGAAATATAAAGAAGTCCGATGTGATGGATAATTTACGTAAATTCAGATGTTACGATAAGTCTCAGAATAGATTTTGTTATAGTAAAGATGCTTGCGATATCGGCCTTCTTTATTATACCTCTTAGACGTCAATACCAAGATTGATGTATTATTAGATTAGTTAGTTAAGTATAAATCCAGATAAACTCCCATTGATACAGATAACATAAAATAAAAGTGTTTTTGGTCGGAGTAATTGGGAATAATCCTGTATTAACTGGAAAAGTATAATGAATTGTATGCCACGACTTCATAGTCTGATATATGAATAAAGACTGCATATATGTGCAGGGTTAAAATGAAAATCAGTGCAATAATTATATGATGTTCGATGAAGCCACAAAAACTGATTTGGACAGTTAGTTATTTTTGTGCAGTACAGCTTGTAGTGTTGGCGGATGTAATCTATTCCCCATAAATAACAATTACAATGGATATGAAATGATAGCTGTACTCAATTTGGATTGAGAAACTTCACTGTTGTTGGTTGAATATTAATCTGTTTTAGGACGGCAAATGTCAAATGTAATTGGATGTTAAACGTTTTACGGAAATAGCCACTGTAAAACTACGGACGAGGTTCCATTCGGAAACCTGGCTTTAGATGTATTACTGTCGTAATTCAAAAGAACATAAAACAAAAAAACAAGAGAAAAATCATCCAGCTGACGATAACACCGGAGAGAACAACCAGGGGGATTTAGAATAGATATAAATTAAGATACAGCGAAATGGTCTAGATTTTTAGCGTGAAAGAGAACATTGCTGCCTTCAGCTATGAGTAAAGGGAAAGACCGATTTCATGATCTGGAATACAAATGTTTGTCTTTGAATCTATAAAATAGCAGTTTCCATAAACTTGACGTGAAGATATCAGTGGTTGCGGTAAGTGAGTCGATGTCAGTGTTTTTTTTACACCATGTAGGCGGGCGATATTCATCTCGGGAAAAATTTGTTGAAAATACTAGTAATACTAGACTAAAGGTACTACAAAACATACCACTACCAGTTACAGATTTGTTTATATAACAACTTGTTGCGGTAAACATAATGGTATTATGGTTGCACATATCAAAGAAAACAACGAAAATATCAACAAGAAAAAAGAAAAACAACAAGGATTATAAAGCAGACAGAAACGTACCTAAAAAAAAAACAGTTTGAGGCATGTGGAATTGGATACAAATTTAAACCTTAGTTAATGAACAGTGCATTACTATAAGGTCATTTGCATATATGAAAAATAATTGAGTGGGAAAATAACTTTTGTATTAATTATAGAAATTTGTATGCAATTCTGCATATTCTGTACTGATGAGATAAACCTTTTCAGGACACCGTACGTTAGTTTGTTAAAATTTGAACTAAAACATTACCTTTAATTTCTATTTCCTTGAGGTCTTTGAGCTCTGAAAAATCAAGAAGGTTAATTTGATTTGACAATCTTTGATTACAGAATTTAAACAAAGTAAACTCCAATCCCGAATTTTATGTGTATAAAAGTGAATAATAAATACAGAGCTATTGGTACTGATTTTTTCCTGCAAATTTATGTTAAAATGAGTTATCTCTGCTAAAATTAATTTTCAAAGAACATCTTACCATCATGTGCTAGTATTAGAAACTACGCTCAGCCTTTTGTCACTTCGTAGCGGATAACTATTTTTATATTGTCAAAATCATAAATGACCTCCTGTTTTCCTTTCCAAATTTGCGTCATATAATTATTTGTGGTTCCAAATATCTTTTTTTAACAACAGATATATATTTTATTCGACAATATTGCTTGTTACAATTATACTAAGGTGCCCAAGCAACACCTAAGTATCCCTGTGAACACCCTTTCGATTGTCCAGGAAAACAATCAAAAGTATAAGTATGTTCATGACTGTGGTTAAAAAGTAACATCTTCTATACATTTTTCTATGTTCAGTAATAATATATTATTTTTCATACTTAATTCTCTCAATCTCTTTTTATATTACCTAATAAATACTTGATAAATATCAATATTTTTCAGTTAATATGCTTTGTATAAGCTAAATGCTAGAATAGTTAAAAAGTAACAGAAGTGAAAATAATTTCTCTCGAACATTTTGTATCCAATAACTAGGTGCTTTAATATAATTTTTCTGTCAAAATTTACCTTCTGCAGGATATTTTCTAATTTGACCCAAAAATCAGACAAGTAGTTACAAGATATAAAGAAATGTTTGTAATCTTCTTCAACATTGCAATAATTACACATATTGTTATCGGTAATTTTCCACTTGAATAATAAAGATTTTGTAGGTACAATATATTGGAGTAACTTCCATCGAAATATTTTCAATCTATTTTCCTCCAAAAAGTTGAATAAAAAATTATATATTTCAAACCAGTCTGTATTTTCTTCAATGCAAAAATGTTTAATCCAATAGCTATTACCTATTGATCTTACAAATATATTGTCTCTGAAAGCATTGTAAAATTGCTTGTTTGTCAAGGTATTGATATTAATCTGCTTTAAAGACCAATAAAACTGAGTTCTTTGTATATAACCCAAAGTTTTCGGAGATTGTTCTGATGCTAAGCATCTGTACCATTCTGTAGGTATTGCCCTTTTTAACTTAAGAAATTCTATAATAAATTGCTCTTACATATCTGTTTTTCGAAAATAAACTTCTGTGAAAACTGTCCATTCTCATCAATAATGTCATTGACATATACAATACCACTGTCAATCAAATTATTAAAAATCAAACTTTTATTTTCAAATTTGATAAACTTGTTTCCCCATAAAACTTTGTTTTCGAATTATCCTAAAATTTGCGGGTTTTTTAGTTTGCCCCCCCCCTATTCTCTATTCAACATTCTATAATATCCCTATAAAAAAGCGGAATGTCTTTAAAATAAAATAACAATTTACAATTATCAATATTCGTTCGAAAAATCAACCAATTATTACAAAACTTGTTTAAAAACTTTTTTGGAATTACTTTCCAATTAGGAAGCCCTTTTTCAACCAGTCTGCTTACCTAAGAAGCCTTCAATGACTTGAAGTAACTGCTTACATCTATCATCTTAAACCCCCCTTTTTTCATATTCACCTACCAGAGTTTTTCTTTTAACTTTGTCTGGTTTTCCTTTCCAAATAAAGCTATAACACGGCGATTCTATCGCTTTCAAATAGCTATGTGGAACACTTGCTGAACTTGAAAAAAGTAAACTTTGGAATAATTAATGTTTTTATAACAAGAATTTTATCCAATATAGTAACATTCCATGTTTCCCACCTGGAATAATTAATGTTTTTATTTAGCAAAATTAAAAAATAATATAAATACTAAGGGTTCATTCCTTGTATTGCACATGGTAGATCTCCTTAGCTGAAATTTGGCTTCCTATTTCGGTATTTTTGGTTGAGTACTTCTTGTTTAATATAAGTTTGGTTTTTGGTCTTCCAAATGTTTCGGTTTTAATGCTGCTGATGAGAGGTAACTCCTTGAAATGCGTCGTATACAGCATAGTATAAATTTACTATATCTAATATTAGTATCTTTGGATTGTTATTTTGAAACTCCTGGGATGATGCCTCTGCTGGTGGACCCTAGGTCCCCGAGGGTATTCGCCAACCCAGTCGTCAGACTTGTCTGACATGATTATTCATTGATTTGTTACAGAAATTACCAGTATTTAGCAAAATTAAAAAATAATATAAATACTAATGGTTCATTCCTTGTATTGCACATGGTAGATCTCCTTAGCTGAAATTTGGCTTCCTATTTCGGTATTTTTGGTTGAGTACTTCTTGTTTAATATAAGTTTGGTTTTTGGTCTTCCAAATGTTTCGGTTTTAATGCTGCTGATGAGGGGTAACTCCTTGAAATGCGTCGTATACAGCATAGTATAAATTTACTATATCTAATATTAGTATCTTTGGATTTTTATTTTGAAACTCCTGGGATGATGCCTCTGCTGGTGGACCCTAGGTCCCCGAGGGTATTCGCCAACCCAGTCGTCAGACTTGTCTGACATGATTATTCATTGATTTGTTACAGAAATTACCAGTATTTAGCAAAATTAAAAAATAATATAAATACTAAGGGTTCATTCCTTGTATTGCACATGGTAGATCTCCTTAGCTGAAATTTGGCTTCCTATTTCGGTATTTTTGGTTGAGAACTTCTTGTTTAATATAAGTTTGGTTTTTGGTCTTCCAAATGTTTCGGTTTTAATGCTGCTGATGAGGGGTAACTCCTTGAAATGCGTCGTATACAGCATAGTATAAATTTACTATATCTAATATTAGTATCTTTGGATTTTTATTTTGAAACTCCTGGGATGATGCCTCTGCTGGTGGACCCTAGGTCCCCGAGGGTATTCGCCAACCCAGTCGTCAGACTTGTCTGACATGATTATTCATTGATTTGTTACAGAAATTACCAGTATTTAGCAAAATTAAAAAATAATATAAATACTAAGGGTTCATTCCTTGTATTGCACATGGTAGATCTCCTTAGCTGAAATTTGGCTTCCTATTTCGGTATTTTTGGTTGAGAACTTCTTGTTTAATATAAGTTTGGTTTTTGGTCTTCCAAATGTTTCGGTTTTAATGCTGCTGATGAGGGGTAACTCCTTGAAATGCGTCGTATACAGCATAGTATAAATTTACTATATCTAATATTAGTATCTTTGGATTTTTATTTTGAAACTCCTGGGATGATGCCTCTGCTGGTGGACCCTAGGTCCCCGAGGGTATTCGCCAACCCAGTCGTCAGACTTGTCTGACATGATTATTCATTGATTTGTTACAGAAATTACCAGTATTTAGCAAAATTAAAAAATAATATAAATACTAAGGGTTCATTCCTTGTATTGCACATGGTAGATCTCCTTAGCTGAAATTTGGCTTTCTATTTCGGTATTTTTGGTTGAGTACTTCTTGTTTAATATAAGTTTGGTTTTTGGTCTTCCAAATGTTTCGGTTTTAATGCTGCTGATGAGAGGTAACTCCTTGAAATGCGTCGTATACAGCATAGTATAAATTTACTATATCTAATATTAGTATCTTTGGATTGTTATTTTATAACAAGAATTTTATCCAAGATAGTAACATTCCATGTTTCCCACCTTCCAAATAATTGTTTCATATCTTCGATTTTCTTTTCCCAATATAATCTTTCAAATTGATCCCTGTTATGACCAAAATACATTCCCAAAACTTTAACTAGACATTCTGTCCATTTAATCCCTTCTACTTATCTTTACAATTCTTCAATTTTCCCACCCAAATGCCTTCTGTTTTGTTTCTATTCAAAATCAGACCAGAAAATGTTCCAAAGCATTTCATTTACATTCAATGCAACACTTGTCTCTGCTTTAGAACCCCCCAAAAAAAACAGTGTCGTATCATCTGCTAACCGGAAAATGTTTGTACTATGTGTGTTCCCATCTAATGTAACCTGTATTCCCTTAATATCCTTACTTCTCCTAAGCGTAAATCCATTATTGCTACAGAAATTACAAAGAAAAGGGCTGATAATGGACACCCTTGTGTAATACCTTTAGAAGTTTGAAACACTTCTGAAATCCACCCATTATTCATAACACAGGTTTGTATATTACTATATAACGTTTCCACCCAACTAATAAATGACTTGTTAAAACCAAAAGGTTTCAAAGTATTAAACATAAAATCCCATTCCAAAGAGTCAAACGCCTTACTAAAATCAACAAAAACAATTGCCCCTTCTATTTTATATAATTCCGCATAGTCTATCACATCCTGAATTTGCCTTAAATTGAACCCAATGTAACGACTCTTGATGTACCCGGTTTGATCTCCATGTATAATATTTAGCAATACTTGTTTCAGTCTTTGAGCTAAGGCATGTGAAAGTAGTTTCATGTCTACATTTAATAGAGAATTCGGCCGATAATTATCTAAGCAAAGTGGATCATTTGTCTTAAAAAGGAGAGACAGCACGCTTGTACGTGGCACCAAATATCGATTTGTCACTTTTTGAAAATGTTCCATTGGCCTCCATTTTGATGCTGTATCAAAGACATGTTTAAAACCTTTATTTTGATCGGTTTACCCCGAAGTAAAAAATGAAAGAAATGCATTTGTAATTTTTAATTTTAATTTTATTTTCAAATTGAAGTACACAAAACTTTCGATTTTGAAGGCTGCTTTATAGCTACCGTTCCGTGGTCTTCGCAAATTTCTCAATTATTCATTTGTGTACGAAAAAATAGTTTAGAATTGTTACTCTTCCAAAGCACCTGATTCTACTCCCGGTTTTTTTGGTGGGGTCCATGTTGTTCATATGTTTTCAGTTTTTAATTGTAGTGCTTGTATTGTTTTGGTCTTTTCTTCGCTTTCTCCGGAGTTTTTCACTTTTTGTGATGTTTTGAAACCAAGATATATGGTTGCTAGGGACGTTTTCATAAATTGCCACGGACTTTTTTATTACCTTGACTCATTACCTTTCTTTTTTACTTGTACTTGTCCTTAACCCAAATATATATGGTTGATAGGGATTTTTGCAATGATCTTGACCCTTAACCTCCCATTTTACTTCTACAGCTACCATTTAATTTATTTCAAGTTATGCTGAAAATATTTGCTGTTTACAGTTTGTCTTTATCTATAGTAATATTCTAGTTAATATCCTAAAACTGCAAAATTTCCTTAAAATTAACAATTCAGGGGCAATAACCCGAAAATGGGTTGACTGATTCATCTGAAAATGTCATGGCAGTTAGATCATAACCTCACCAATATTTTTAGATCATGTCAGTTACGAGCAAAAAAGTGCATTTTTCACCTATCTTCTATTTTTAGCCATGTCAATCATGTTTCTCACAGGACAAGAAAATAAAACACACAATTTATACTACAATGTAGATACCCTAAGGATTTATCAGCCAAAGTTTGGCTGAAATTTATCTGATAGGTTCAGAGGAGAACATTTTTGAAAGTTTACAAAGATGACGAAAACATGAGAAACATTGTCTTTAAAAGGCAAAAACTATAAAGGGTCAATTAACGATTTTGGTCATGTTGACTTATTTGTAGATCTTACTTTGTTGAACATTTTTGCTGTTTACAATTTGTCTTTCTTATAATATTAAAAACTGCAAAATTTTCTTAAAATTAACAATTCAGGGGCAATAACCCAACAAAGAGTTGACAGATTCGTCACAAAATTTCATGACAGGTAGATCTTGACCTGATGAACATTTTTACACCATGTCAGTTTTGCTCTAATTGCTTTAGTTTTTGAGATATAAGAGAAAAACTGCAGTTTACCCCTATGTTCTATTTTTAGCCATGTCGACCATGTTGGTTGCAGGCGGGGTCATCGGAAACATTTTTTAAACTAGATATCCTAATGATGCTTGTGGCCAAGTTTGGTTTAATTTAACCCAGTAGTTTCAGATGAGAAGATTTTTGTAAATGTTAACGGACGACGTCGGACGACGACCAACGCCAAGTGAAGAGAATAGCTCACTTGACCCTTTGGGTCAGGTGAGCTAAAAGATCATAAAATAAGATATAAATTTTATAAATTTAAATAATTACACCAAAATTATCAAAAAACCCTTAATGACCCCTCATAAAAAAGGGAGGGGTAGATTTCCAAAAATCAATTCCAATCTGTATTTCTTGTGGGGACTACTGAGGTAAATATTATAAGCTTACAAGAACTGTACTTGTTTTTATATGAAGCTAAATTTTTACAGGCAGTACTGAATCGGAAAGAAAACAAACTACCCCAGTCCAGACCTTTAATTTAAGTTTCCGCTATATAGATGATGTCGTGTCACTTAATAATCCTCATTTTAAAGGATTAACAACATCTCATCTATCCTAGTGTACTTAAAATTAAAGAGACCACAGGCACACCAACGTCTGATTCATATCTATGTTTTTACTTGTACATATATAATAATGGGTGATTGAAATCAAACATTTACGACAAACTCAACCATTTTAATTTTCCGATTGTGAACTTCTCCTTTCTCAGCAGCAACATACCAAGGTACCCAGCATATGGGTTGTACATTTTACAGTTGATTCGTTACTCCCGCGCATGCAATTTTTACGACGACTTATTCAGCAGTGCGAAATTGCTGTCACATATACTAGTACTTCTAAGAGAGGCTTATGTCCAGTCCTTTTTAATTTAATCACTCCAAAAGTGTTATACCCTCTTCACACATATGGAGTTTTCTTACGAGTCTGTACGGATCGCCAACTCGTAGTCAATTGCAAGCATCCGTACATAAGTCGTTGGTATCCTTTAATAACTTGTCACAACTCGCAGACATTCGCAGACACTCGTTAGCAGACGTGAAAGTAGAGGCAAATTTTTTGACGTCAACAATTTTTTTGGGATTGTCCACGGATTAAATTTCCTTAAATAACTTGTTACAATCCGTAAGTATCGTAAACCGGTCGCAACAACTAGTAAGCGTCCATAAACTACTCGCAAGACTCCGTAAATATCTCGTAAACAATTTGTTACGAATGACGGTTAGTTTACGAGTTTTGTACGGATTATTACGAGTGCTTAAGTGATGTTTACGATTTCTTTCACGTCGTGATACAATGGCTTAACGGATTGTTAAGAGTTATTACGAGCACTTTAGGTATAGTTACGAGTATTTTACGAATAGATACGTATATTGTACGACTTATGAATGGTATAAAAATCGTCCCTCTGGATTTCAGTTGTCGAATGATGATACATAGAGAATTGCGTAGTTTTTTGCAATAAACATAAGTATTCGTAAATACTCGTAACTAACTCGCAAGTATTCGTAACAAGTTAGACGTAAAAGTTAAGATGAATCCGTAATATACTCGTAACAATCCATAAAAAGCTCGTTAAATGTCGTTACTTGCTTTTATGTGCATTAATGACACTTAACATCCACGCATCCCTATTGTTTGTTGGACCCATATTTATCCGCGGTAACTAGGAACAAATCGTTGATGTTTGTCGTAATTATATTCTTATAACACGTACTAAACCATAAATGGCTCGTAATTGCTTAAATCACTCATAAAAGTAGCCAAATCGTAAGGATCCGTGTACTTTTACGAATTTGGGCTGTAATGATTCGTTAAGAAAATCCGTGTATACGAAGGTAGTATTACGGTCGTCATCATAAGCATGACGAATTGATTTGCCGAGATTAACTTTCTATCTCACATACACTACTGCAACGTCAACCCATTACATTCCCATTAAAATCCTGTTAAAATCCCATTAACCCATTAAAAGCCCTATCAAAATTTGTAATGAAATTTTTAATGGGTTCAGAAAAAACCCATTATAATCCTACTTAATTGCCATTAAATCAAGCCATTCTAGTTAATGATGCCATTAAATAGCCATTATTATAACTTTACCAAAACCTGTTCTTATATCATGGCCATTATTTTTTGTAATGAAAAAAATTTAATGGTAATTTAATGCCAATTAATTACTTACACATATAATATGATGGCCGTTAAAGGAATGTGCATCATGTTGGTCTCCAGCGTGAACATTTAATGGCCATTAATTGTAGATATGATTAGCTTTTAAAAAGCAACATGTATAGTAATGGCCATTAAATGTGTCCAATTCAATAAAATTTCAAACTTAAACATTTAATTGCCATTAATTCTGGAATGATGGCCATTAAATTATTTCCTGTTAATACAATTATTAATAAATGACCATCATAAATATTCCAAACCATGAATTTTAACACAATTTTATGTAGTCAGTCCTAGCTTACACCAACAATTAGGACAGCTGATTGCCGTTTATTGTTTGATGGTGGGGCCACTGTCTTGAATATGCCAATTTGTGTTGGTTTTATAAATTTCAGATTTTGTAGTTTTGTACTCTATTTAATTTGGTACCAAATATTTGGACTTGCATTGATGTACAGTATTTTAATTTATTACTTATTACTAGGAATTATTACTAGCTATTTACTTACAATTACTAGCAATTACTTAGGTTTTACTTGATATGATCATAGTTACTTGAAACAAGTAATTGTTTTACTGGAAATTTATTGTTTTTAAAAGAATTACTTAAATAAAAAAATTACTTATAAAACATTTTACTTAAGATGCTTACATGAGGAATTATATTACTTAGTCTTTACTTATTATTATCTCATTAAGTAAAATAAATACTTACTTAAAATGATCTTTATTAAAGTAAAAAAAATACTTAATCCTTTGAGAGCATATAATGTTAAAAACTCATGCATGCATGGACTGTTTTGGTAGTGTCTATATATTTATAGGATCTTGGCAGCCTTGTGATATTTCTTGTTCATCAGTTATGATATACATACCAATATACATACCAATATACAGTGAGCATTGGTCTGTCAAATATGAATGTTTTGACCCTGTTTTTGGAGTTTTTTTTAACTGCATGTAAATAATGAAATGGTTATAGTGCCAGACTGTATGGTTCCCTCTTCAAATTAAAACCTGAAGCACATACGTGATAGTGTCAATAGAAGTACCACAATGAGTTAATAAGTGCAACAATACATGCATAAATGCGTAAAATTTTACCATGTTGCTTCATTTCTTGGTGCAATGATGTGTTTGCATCATGGATATAATCTTATAACAATTTAACATCTTGCTTGAATGCAATGATAACACACTATGCTCATGAGGTACATTTTATACAGACTTTGTAAGACTAATTATATTTGTTCAATGCTGCACGTTTAAAGTTGAAACTATAGGAGGTCTTGTATATTTATTTATAGCATAAGTATATGACCTGCATGACATCTGTCATGGTTTTGTATATCAAACATGTTTTATTTCAAGCAATAATCTTTTGTTTTGAACATATAAGATCCATCAATTCATAAGTTGGAAAAAGAAACTGTCTTTGGTTTCTGCCCTGATAACAATGCAGGGGCATATTTACAAATAAATTTTCAATTTTGATTAGCTCTAGACCTTGTGCTAATTGAGGACTCCTGACCTCATAACCTTGTACAGTTTCATCATATTGCACTGTTTCAAACATTGAAAGTGACAAGTATATGTGTTGGCCATCCCCTTCACTTGAAATCCAAATTTCTGTGACATGTCCGAATGTCCATTCTTAATAAATTCTGGAGGCTGAAGGATAAGATTTGCAATTCGAATATCTTGAAGAAACTGTTCCATACTCTTTATCATTGATATGTATGAAAAATGCACATTAACAACCATTTTTTGCTTCCCTTTCACTCTTTGGAGTTGTGGCTGATACCTTATAAAAATATTTTCTGGCTCCTAAAATATATAAGAACATATTATATACTACTATGATTTACTAATGCATATCATTCTTACAATATATATAATATGAGGGAAGAACAAAAAATTTGCGAAAGCAAATTTACAGATCTAACATTGTTGGGTTGATGTTTAGACGAGTTGTATATATGTATGAACAATAATAAAAATATTTATATTAAAAAAGAGAAAAACGCGGCAAATAAACGTCATAGTAGTTATTATAACAGTATGTATCCAAGCGATGTAATTGTTGTTTCAATGTTGTAATTTATCCCAATGAAGAAGGCGGTAATGGCCAAAATTTGTGTTATAGTTTTTATTATATATATATAGTTATATTTTTATATAGTGGATGTGGTCGAGTGGTCTAGAGCGCTGGACATGAGGCTAAGCGATTGGTGCTGTAGTGTATCAAAGGTGTGATTTTGAATCCCGCTGAGGGACGGACAAAAATTTGTCAGCAGAAAATCTAACTCTAACACTGTTTGGTGTAATTTCTATACAATAAAAAAAGTGAAACAGTTTTACCCGAACATCATATGTAGAGACGCTAATAAATTAAAATATGTATATATATATATATATATATCATGTATATACTTACAATAAATGAGAAGGAATTTCTTATGAATTTATTCCTTTCATATGTTGTTATAAGTCATCAAAGGGAAGATCACTCTCTTCAAATACTTGATCAATGCAAGATTTGCTTTCGTCACTTATATTTCCACCAATTTTATGCAAAATCTTTTTCTTAATGTTATCCATTTGTTGTTTGGCAATCCTATTAGTCTGCTCTGCAATAAACTCCATTGTTGTCTGAAATGTATGATTTTTTTTTTCAAATTAATACTTGATTAGGCCTACATGCATGTTTATATAAATAGTTTAAATGTCATTTATCATGTTTATACATAAATATTCAAAATGAAAAGTTACTTGATACATTTCACAGTAATGTTTATTTGAAAAATAAAAAACAAAATAACACAATTTAAAAATAAATACATCTTTTAACTGTTAGCCCTTTCAACCTTCATATCAGCTTTTCAGACAGTTTGTGAATGCTACTATGTTGTTAGATAGCAACAGTTTGTGCATGTGCATTTTGCAAAGATAATTATATAGCTATAGGACGAACAAGATAATGCACTCTTTGATGGGGTCAGAGTACATAAACAATACATATATTTTGTGACCTTTATTGATAGTATGTGAGGTCGCATCTTCACACTTTCAATTTAGATATGAGGTTTGGCTTAAAATACGACATGCATACACTTATCACAATGTTCACTGCATGGTTTGTTTCTGACTGAAAGGGTCCTTTGATAACGTTCAAATCTGTTTGGAGAGCCATTATGAGGGCTGAAGTGCTAACCAATGAAATATGTACATGTAATTCTTTGTGTTCTTTCTTTGGTCAAATATATATATTCAAAGATGCAGCAATACATTTGTATACCTCACATATTTTGTGATTTCCCTGCAGGGTCATGGTATATATTGCCATTTTTCTTTTTCTAACAAAGTCCTCATCTTCTTCAAATTCCTTAAAAATAATAAAATAATATAAGCACATATTTCCATTAGGTTTGCTGACAATGCTGTTAAAAAATTGCTACATGTTTCATGTACATGTATATGCATGGATCCTCACACTCAACTTAATTACTCCTCGTATTATACTAACCGTAGCATACATATACGTCTTTTTTATAACATGTAGATAACAAAGTTAACATGTGTAGCCTGCCCTCCTTTGTTTTTTGCGTTTACCAATTAATTGAAAACAAATTCATTTGAACTGTTATTTTTTTGGTTGTCAATGGTTGTTGTACACAAATGTATAATTATGCTTGTATCATCCTAGTATATACATATTCATCTTAAAGCTTATATATGTACATGTTACATCAGTTTTGAAACTTTATACATTGTATATATACATTTTACAACTATATACTAAACTCATGCAACCAATAGAAAAAGGTAGGAATGCCCTTTTTTGTCAAGCGTACCCCATTTCTGCCCTCATAGAAAAAAATGCTTCAGCATTTAGATGTTGCAGTACGTTGTCAAAACATAGTTTAACAAGTGAAATAACATGCACATGTACAATAAAATGCTCCGCTGGGCGCAGCTAGATACGACCGCAGATGTCGAACACTGAATAGTTGGGGCAATTATGAACACAACATTCAAGCTTGATACAATACTGAATTTGGATTGTGAATAAATATTTGACACAGCATAGGTTTCTGACACAGAATGAATGTTGTCTAAGAACTTAAAAATTTTTAATTTACCTATTCAAACCATATCAGTATTATTTGTTTTTATATATAAATCAGAAATAACCAATTTAAAATTTAAAATTGGGCACACATATCAATTTCTTGCTATTGCGCAATACTGTGTAATTGAAAATTTCTTCAAATATTTGACACATAATAGGTTTCTGACACAGAATAACTGAAATCAAAGAACTTAAAATTGGTCATATGATTTGAATTTATATTCAATTTTTTGCTTTTGTGTAATACAATATGCTATGGAGAATTGCCCCCCCCCAAAAAAAAAAAAAAAATTTACCCCCTTTTTAGCTTTAATTTTGGACCCCGATTTGGACCAACTTGAAAACTCGGCCCATAATAAAAAAACTAAGTACATGTTTAGATTCAGCATATCAAAGAACCCCAAGAATTCAATTTTTGTTAAAATCGAACTAAGTTTAATTTTGGACCCTTTGGACCTTAATGTAGACCAATTTGAAAACGGGACCAAAAATTAAGAATCTAAATGCAAGGTTAGATTCGGCATATCAAAGAACCCCAATAGTTCAATTTTCGATGAAATCAAACAAAGTTTAATTTTGGACCCCGATTTGGACCAACTTGAAAACTGGGCCCATAATAAAAAAACTAAGTACATGTTTAGATTCAGCATATCAAAGAACCCAAAGAATTCAATTTTTGTTAAAATCAAACTAAGTTTAATTTTGGACCCTTTGGACCTTAATGTAGACCAATTTGAAAACGGGACCAAAAATTAAGATCCTAAATGCACGGTTAGATTCGGCATATCAAGGAACCCCAATAGTTAAATTTTCAATGAAATCAAACAAAGTTTAATTTTGGACCCTTTTGGCCCCTAATTCCTAAACTGTTGGGACCAAAACTCCAAAAATCAATCCCAACCTTCCTTTTGTGGTCATAAACCTTTTGTTTAAATTTCATAGATTTCTATTTACTTATACTAAAGTTATTGTGCAAAAACCAAGAAAAATGCTTATTTTGGCCCTTTTTTAGCCCCTAATTCCTAAACTGTTGGGACCAAAACTCCCAAAAACAATCCCAACTTTCCTTTTGTGGTCATAAACCTTGTGTTAAAATTTCATTGATTTCTATTTACTTATACTAGAGTTATTGTGCGAAAACCTAGAAAAATGCTTATTGGGCCCATTTTTGGCCCCTGATTCTTAAACTGTTGGGACCAAAACTCCCAAAATCAATCCCAACCTTCCTTTTGTGGTCATAAACCTTGTGTTTAAATTTCATAGATTTCTATTAACTTATACTAAAGTTATAGTGCGAAAACCAAATGTCTTCGGACGACGCCGCAGACGACGGACGACGCCGCAGACGACGGACGACGACGCAGACGACGACGACGACGTACCAACGTCATACCAATATACGACCGCAAAAATTTTGCGGTCGTATAAAAAATCATTAATACTGCATGGTAGTACGTACTTCCTCATTTTCTGGTTCTGGTGCATTGTCAACTTCATTTTCATGTTGTTGTTCATTGTTTTCTACAAGTTCTTCACCATTTTGTACTATATTGTCAACTGGATTTAAATTCCTCTCGTCGCCCTGTCCTTGAAGCGAATCCGAGTGTTCTCGGTGCAAATGTCGATAATATGAATTGTATTTATTGTATGTTCTTGGACAGCCATTAACTCCACATCTTACATTAAATCCTGGATCCTGTGAGTGGTTTGTGTAAATGTGTGACAATAATAATCGTAGCGTTGTAGCAGTAAAGAGCAAGCAAATGGTACAATTCCACATGGTGTTTGTTTTGATTTGTTCAATGTAACATATCTTTACTTATTTACAATTATCAATTGTCATTATATAAAGCGCCGGCAAGATCGTGACTTCGATGGACGATTGCGCAGATTTATTGCGCACTTCCGATTACCGCTCTTTTTTAAAAACTTTCAGCGCTTTGCCAAAATGGAACAATTGGACAGAATGAACGCTGAAGAATTAGTAAATTATTTAAAGACACAAAAGGATGTTCTTGAAGACTCTGTGTAGGCAAGCTTAAAATAAATTTTGGAATTTTTTCCTCTTTTAAAAGTCACAACTCATGTTATTAGTCAAGGTAGATGCAACACATGAACATGAATGTCGCATGTTGTGACCTTGAAACACTAAATGTCCCCCATTTCATTTTCACCCTTCTTTAAAAACTTCGAGAGCTCATCAGGTAACAACTGTCTCAGTTTTTTGAAGTATTTGTAGGCGTCATAATTATTTGTTTTACCCCCACCCCCCTTTTTCAGACTATAAAATATATCGATCACTTTAAAAAATACATAATAACCGGAAACAGCATTTTTTTTCTTTGGCCTTATAATTGTGGCTCCAACATGGTCGAATTCGACCTGCGACCTTGGGGGGTTTGGCGGGCAACCTTGCGACCTGACGTCTCATTTAAAAGGACCTGTGACTTTTAAAAATGCTCAAAACCGTGACCTGTGACCTAAGGGGGGTACCCTACTGGAGCCCCATAATTGATTACCAAAAAAATAGTCACAAATGACCAACAACATTGTAACTCACTCGAGCTCGTGTACACTCGTACATTCATGAGTTGCTGTGTTGTTTGATCATTCGTGACATATTGTTGGTAATCAATTATGAGGTCACATCCACGGAATAAAGGTCAAAACTTGTGAGTTACTATGTTGTTTGATCATTCGTGACATATTTTTGGTAATCAATTATGAGAAAGGCACATCCACAGGTTAAAGGTCAAAATATGATGGGGGAGACATCAGGATAGCTTAGCAAACATTTTGGGTTTTTTTTTGTCCAAATGAGCTCATTTTAAACTGCAATTAAATATTCAGTTGACAGTTTTGTGTCATGTCATATGGGATATTTGGTGTAATTTTCTCAGGTTTGCTACAGCTAGTAGTACTAGAACTGTATACGTAGTAAAAACAAGATTGACAATGATTATCAGCATATTTGTATTCTAATAAACTTTTATTTACACACATTGATATTAATATTTTGATACACTATACATTTTGCAAATTGCACCCTCACAAGTCAAGTTATTTGTATTCAGTTGTGTCTTAGAGTACCCATCATAGAATCATATTGCGTAGTGGCCCGTGGGAAAGTTTAATCTATCAGCCACTTGCGGAAGGTCAGTAGTGGTTTCCTCCACCAATAAACTTAAGGCTGATAGTCCTGATATAAGTGAAATACCCTTGAAAGGGACGAAAAACACCCAACAAATATAGAATCATAGGTCGTATATTGTGTGTTCTACATGCTTTACACATTTCTTCATAGTAATGTTGACACACCCCTTGCACATAAGGCTAGCTACCTAGTCGACTAATTATGGTTTTGTTACTGTTGGTATTTTTCCCAAAAAATTGCAGCCAACTTTTCCTAGTGATGTGTGTGTGTGTGTGTGTGTGTGTGTATATATATATACGAAGTCTCTAATTACATTTATAAGCAAAAACTCAAAACAGCTTGGGGCTTTCAGCCACGCTACATTAAATGTTAAATGAGAATAAAAACTTGCTGATGAAGGACGGTAGCACGACTGAAAGCTCCCAAGTTAATGAGAATAAAAACATGCTGATGAAGGCCGGTAGCACGGCTGAAAGCTCCAAGTTAATGAGAATAAAACACATCTGATGAAGGCGGGTACCCCGGCCTAAAGCTCAAAGCTGTTTAAGAGTTTTTGTTTATTTATATATAGATATAGGGTCTAAAGTAGTGCCCAACAGTGTTATTTACTTCGTCACCCCTTGACGGGCCGGGATCGAAACCCACATCATTGAGATACTTGTATACACAATGCATTGCAGTTTCAAGGATTTGAGGGTATATTATTTTCATGGTATTTTCACAGACATTATAAAAGTTTGCTAGCATCTAATTTTAATTGGAATTTAAGGAGCATTCAATTCAAGGCAATTTCATTTTAATGGGAATTTAACAGCCATTAAAAATGGCCAACAAGTTTGCTAGCATCTAATTTTAATGGGAGTTTAAGGAGCATTAAATAGAAGGCAATTTCATTTTAATGGGAATTTGACAGCCATTAAAATAAGCCATTAAACATGGCCAATACCCATTAATTTCGGTAATTTTATTTTAATGGGTCTTAATTTTGTACCTATAATGGCTATTAAGTTTTAATTTCCCATCATTTTTTTTAAATGACCATTAACCTATTGTTGCTTAATGGGCGTTAAATAGAACTGTTTTAATGGGCATTAAATTTTGGTTGTAAATTTCATGGGTTGAAACCTACAATGTAATGGCCATGAAATATATTTTAATGGGGTTTATTTTGTCAATATAATGCCCATTAAAGAGAATTTTAACGGCTTTCATTTTGTCTTTATTGATGACTATTAAATATATATTTAATGGGTTTAATACTGTCAAAATTCAAGGCCATGAACTGTAGTTTAATGGTTTTTAACTTAAAGAACACAGATTTAATGGGTCTTAATTTTGTACCTTTAACAGGTTTTTAATGTTTTTTTTAATGAGATTTTAATGTTAATTTAATGGTAGCATTTAATAGCCACTTAATGGGTGACTATGCAGTAGTGATACGAGACTAGATATCTTCAGTTATATTTCACTTCTGGAATTGACACCTCACCGGACTTGACACTTCATTGGCTTTCACTAACTGGCACTGTGAAGGGTGCGGATAACAGAGCAGGACATGCGTACCATTCCTGAGCACCTGATGTCAGTCCCGCTTATTAATGAGAGTTCAAATATTTAGTACTGTCTTGTTCTATTTACGTTTGTATCATTATACGTTTGTTTTCTTCTTTTGGGTATACATGTGTCCTTGTGGTGTTTGTTTGCTGCGTTCCATTATCCTGACTGTCTTTTCCTTGGACTTCAAGTTTGTGGACCTTTCCCACTGTTTTTTTGCTTCGATATTCTTTTGTCGATATTAAATAGAACAAAAGTAAATGACCGGAACTTAACTGCCTACGACGACAGTATCATTCCATAAACGACCACAAATATTTGCGGTCGTATAAAAGGATAAATAAAACACATTTATATTATTAGGTTGTGCAAGGAGCTTCAACAATAAAGCGAAAAGCTCATATCAAATTATAAATCTTGTATAAGGGAACCTATTTGTTTGAGAGAGAGAAAAACAAGGGCATATCCGAATAGAAATTGTTTACCTTCTACAAATGATTCACGTAGAATTGAAAGTTGGTTTTCGATATCTTTTAAAGCACTCTCCCTGACTAGTTTGATGGATTTTAGCTCATTACAGACTGCCTGATATTGATGTCCACCAAGTCGAACAATAGCCTATTGTGAAGAAAATAAAAGTGTGATGTATTTTTATTAATATCAATAAGTAATACTGGCTTTATTAACAAACATATGATGTGATTTGTATTATTCTTGTTTATCAATAAATTCTATACAATTGTTTTCTCTCAATGCGTGCGATGAACTTCGAAGGAAGAAAATATGACAGTGATAATTACATAGATATTTTCTGATTTCAATGTTGATGTTCTGATCACAAATTGAAGTTTATATTAATCTATTCTCGATAAGATTCTACTACAATTGACATCGCATTATTCTTTCCTCGTGGAATGTGACGGGTGCCGTGGAAGAAGCAAACTATTTGTATACACTTGCGGAACAGCTGATGTCTCTGTATGTTTATTTTTGCGTCCTTATTGTTCTATCATTTTTTTATTACGTCTGATTTGTGAATGAATTTTGTTTGTCTTTCAGTTATGCATTTGTGCTGTTGATTGTCGTGTTGAGTTTTACTTTTCATTAGCCATAATTGTGCTTATTTCCTATCATCCTGTCCCTTCTGTTTTCTTTTTGACTTACGTTTGTCAAATCCGTCCATTCTGTGTTAAAATCATTGGTATTTATCTTATTACTTTCAGCATGAGCCAGTTTATTTCTGAAGATTTTAATTCTGGCAAGATCGGCTCCGTCAGTGGTTTCTGAGGTTGGTGGTTGGTTGTCAAATCCGTTTATTGGACGACTGATGGATGTTAAATTTCTTATTAGGCAAATCATGAGGGTCACATCAAACTCTTTGGAGGATGCTGAGCCTGTATTTGTAAAAAAATTAAATACATTAATTTAGCAAACGATTAAACTTGTTAACCAAATAAATTACGGGGAATATTGTATTTACTTTTAAACGACGACCAGCAATACATCCTTTACAATCTGTACCATGTTATCATGAATTTTCTGCCACTACAAAACATCTTAAACACTATTTTAATTGGTTCCCTTAAGTATAAGAAATTCCAATTAGAGGTTAGAAAATTATTGTCCAACACTTATAGTAGATGTAAACTTTTTGGACAATGATAAGAATTTTCAACATAGTTTATGAAAACATTTTTATTCAGTGCTGCAATGCCGTAAAATCCAAATTTTTACCGATTTTTAGTTTTATATTATTTATTAATTTAAAGTTCTAATTTTCTGCAATTGTTTTTATATCAAATACAAAGGAATATTGCATTACCTGTTGCCGGAAAGAGGAGTGCCATTTGTTTCATGTTTAATCTTCGTTCGATGTTCAATTGTATTAACTTTTGTTTATGGTTTTGTAAGTCTGTTGCAAGAGTAGCCGGTGGGAAGAATTGATCAAACTTATTTCTAAGAGCATCTGTTCCTACTCCCGTGACTAACTTGAACATTCGTATAAAATTGTCTTCCTCCTCTCCTGTCTGACTTGAACTGTAAACCAAAGAATATTTATTGAACATGACACAGAATAACATATTAAGTGACAGCCTTAAAGCTCGATTTTAAATAAACTGAAATTTTATTAAAATAAAAACAATCTATATAAAAAAAATACTATAATAGGTATTTCGATTGTTTTTTTCCTTCTTTATCTTAACATTTTTTGTTAATGTTGAATAACAATTATAATTAATTATTATTCCAAATAAACAACAAAAAGGATAACAGGAATGGTCAACGAAGACATACATGTACCAATCAACCAAAGCAATCCAACTGAGTGAATTCCAGAAAAAACAACATAAGAGAGCAAACAATACAAACATAAACACCATAGAGTCAGAATAGTCTAACTTGATACACACAGGGGTGGGGTAAAATCCTGTTTTATGGGTATCTTACCCTCATATATCTTTTCTGGCACTATGACATATAAATAACGCTATAAAAACCAATATAGTGTGATTACCAACAAGGTGACTGCTTGCTAAAACTTCTGTATTCACGATATTACAATAGAAACTAGAACAATAAGGATGAACAGAAGCTAGAGCCATCATTTTTGCTTTAAAATTTGTCAGAAGGTCTGAATAACTGAAATTCCTTATTTATTCAGATTCTCTTTCATGTTTATTGGCTATAGAAGGTCAGAATTATAAAAAAAACCTTTTATTCTCCTGTCCAAATGGGCAAAGAAATAGTTTGTATCTAGATACCAAGTCATATTGGTATCCGAGGAAACACAGTCGTAGATAGTATAGCGAAGGATGCCTTAGATGACCAGTTACTAGTATGTCAGTGCCTTATACTTTAATAAGTTCTCGCCGTGATATGGCTTAAATGTCGCCCACACGGCGTAAATCAATTATCAATCAATCAATCATAAGGATGGAAAAACCCGCTTATGATAAGTGCTTTTCTGGAAGCCGGGTATTAAGCTAAAAGTTTTGTTTGTTTAGTTGGGGTTTTACGCCATTTTCAGCGCATTTGGCTATTTCGCGGCGGCCAGTTTTATTGGTGAAGGAAGCCGGAGTACCCAGAGAGAACCTTCGGTAGCAAAATTAACAATCCTTGTCAACTAAGGTCGAACAAACCCCGCCACAGGTGAGATTCGAACTCACAACCACAGTGTTGACACGCTAGTGATCATAAGTAGGCATGACGAACTACCTAGACCGCTCGGCCACCGAACTAAAATTTTAGAACAGTGAGAACTACTAATTCAAAGAACAATGTTTGAATAAATAGAATTTAATAAGCTAAATGTGAATACACATTACGGACAATTTTAAACATTTATTGCAATAATGCATAAAAAATAAAATGGTAAACTTTAGTACTATTTAATTCACAGTTATTGTTCATGTGATTATACTTTATGTTTTGTTTGAAATGTCCAAAAACAGACCCCTTTAAAGAAACCAGTTGGTACAAAAACTGATTTTAGTTTTCTTTTTGACTATTACTTTACCGAATTCTTCATATATCTTATTACTGGTTTCCAAATTTTCCATAAACCAAAATCTAGATAAATATGAGTAGGGAATCCAATCTGTAACTTTCAACTTGTTTTTCATTAATCTGTGAAAAAGCTACCAAATGTTTTATAAATTTTATGTAAATTTTGTTCCCCAATATTTTTGTTTATTTGATGGTCAGTTTACAATCAAGACAAAGTTATCATATTGTGTTAAAACTGATAATTGCTGCTCTCATAATTGCAGTATAGGCATGATAAAGTAAGAAATAGGATAGGAGACTAGTGTTTTACCCTGAATACATTTTATTTCGAATATATATCTAATATATATTATATTAACATTTTGAATTGGGGTTTTACGCCATTTTCAGCGCATTTGGCTATTTCGCCGCGGCCAGTTTTTATCGGTGAAGGAAGCCGGAGTACCCAGAGAGAACCTTCGGTAGCAAAATTAACAATCCTTGTCAACTAAGGTCGAACAAACCCGCCACAGGTGAGATTCGAACTCACAACCACAGTGTTGACACGCTAGTGATCATAAGTAGGCGTGACGAACTACCTAGACCGCTAAAATCTTAGAACAGTGAGAACTACTAATTCAAAAAACAATGTATGAATCAATAGAATTTAATAAGCTAAATGTGAATACAGATTACGGACAATTTTAAACATTTATTGCAATAATGCATAATAAATACAAAAGTACAAACTTTTACTATAACAACCCTCTATGCATATTCAACACATAGTTATATCTTATGCATGTATTTTGATTGAAGTTTTATGGATAGATCTTGCACTTGCTTCACTTGGCATTCGTTGGTAGGAATCTATGCCAGTACCAGAAAATTTATATATGTGTATTGTTCACTTTTTATTTATTAACCCCTCCCCTTATTAGAAAGTATATCACAAAAATAGTTTATATAGCATACATGTACACATTTTCGAACTTCAGTATTCACCTCTTTGTCAACTGGACGACAAAATTAAACAACCCACTATTCATTGATATATTTAATGTTTGTGAACAGTGGCTTTTGTGAACAATTGGCTAAGTACTTTTTAATTTGTATATAATGTTTGTATGGACATTAGAATAAAAAATCATATTTCATAGCCACATATTTACGAAATATTGACGTACTTGTAATAGTGGACACTGTAAATTTCTCACTTATTGTCAACTCAAAATTTTAATATGAGGTCAAATAAATGTAAAAATATTTTAAAATTTTACTATTTCTATATCATACTCTCAAATTTTATTTAATATTCTGAATATATTTGAAAAAAAAATTTACATTTTAGTTTATTTATTGACCTTAAACATAAAACAATGTGAAATTTTATTTAACCTTTTCAATCAGTGAAAAAAAGTTAATACTACTGTCCTGATTGTGTTTAAAATTACTTTCATTGAATTGGGGATAATAGATTTATCAGGATAATTAGCAACTATTCCTAGAACCAAGACCACACACTTGAGTGAATAAGGTTCAGTGTGAAATGTAGAATATATATTTATTTGTTTCTAAGCAAACAGAAAAATGTTTTTACTCTGTTGATTGACAATTTGCAATTTCCTCGAATATTTAATGTTAAATTTTCTTCGATTACACTTCAAAATATTAACTTGATATAAAAAAAATATAGATGATTTGATTGATTTAAATTCTTTTCATTTTTTCAGTTCATTCAGTCAGTTTCATTAATTATTAGTTTGTGTAAAGCTGTTTCAATTGATAAAATACAATTTTGGTCAACATTTTTTATTATACAAATTTTTCAAACAGAGTTAAGATTCTCGATTTTAGTACACTCTGCTGTATGTAAAAAATGGTTATTAAAACATTTTAGCCTAAGAAATTCATGGAACTTGTAAATTCCACCAATTCTGGAAAATTAAAAATATTCTAAATATTAAAATTTCTTTTTCTATAACAGATATAATTTTTAAAATCAGCCATCAAAGTGCAAAATTTAATATAAGTTTTCCCTATTCCTGTAAGTCCAAAATATCAGTAATGACCGATCAATCGACGGTAAAATATAGTTCCATCAATTCATCGTAATATATGACTTGATCAAAATCTTGAAAAAAAAATCTCACTTGAAAACTGTAATCATCATATAAACAATAATGTATTAGCTAACATTCGCTATAATAGTACAGATATTTTTCATAGTAAAATTTGGTATTTAATTTGATTAAATTTTTCAACTCTTAAAATATGTGATGTAAAAAAAAATAACAAACAGTTAACAATTACAATGGGTGTCTACCCAGTAATACATAAAATTTTACACTTATATGCAAGTGGTATAATATAAACAAACTTTTTTTTAACTAACAACATTTTTAAAATAACTATAAAATGATGTTTATCACGTTTAGTTAAACATTTCATTAATTACAGTATTTTAGTATACTGATATTATATTGAATAATCCGCAATTAAAAAAATACAGTTTCATTCAAGATCAAATCTTTGCTCTGCAAATAATCAATTAAGAAATTAAAATTTGCAAATTGTGCAAATCCTCTCTAGTTTGGTACTATATTTAGTCACATGTATGGTCTATTAAATGAATATTGGTGGATAATTGTTAAAACCAGACGGTTTATTGTATAATTCCAACATATTGCTTTCCCTTTTACATGTAAACTTAACTATTATTCATACTCTGAATAAACAAGAGTTTATTTGAATCGAAAACATGTATCTGTATACACTTATCATCATACTGAACATTGGACAATAACCATAACTTAAATACTGAAATTTTAGGAAATTATCCGTGCTTTTAATCAAAAGACATTACTGAACTTTCAGTTATTTGTAAGTGCAACTCTTAATATATGTAAGTAGACTATTATTAGTTACAATTAAAATTTAACTTTGAATAGCAACCTTCTTCATCATGCCGCCTTGTTGGCATAGATAACTATTACACATTGATTTCTGAATTTACAGAAACAAGCTATATCGTGACTTATTTTATAATGTAAATATTCTAAAAATACTTACTGCGCCATCTTGACAGCCTTTACCCTTCAACAAAACATGGAGAAAATGAGACATATACCTGTATTGGATGGTACCACAATAATAATGGTGATGTATGTGAATATCGTAAATGAAAGACTTATTACCAATTAAAAACAAGTTAGACTACGAATTTTTTTTTATTTACATGTCAATGAACATTGGTGGTCAGGAAGAATACATGACAGTATTCTGATGATTCTCCATATAGGGCATAATTTTTATGGTCCAAAAAGTATTTGACTCAATCAGCCTCAAATCTATATAATTCAATTCTTTTATTAGCCTTTTGCCATCACTCCGGTGTCAACTTTTCCCTTAAGTTGGCTCGTTTCCTATCTTTGGTGGCTTTTGAGTGAAGAGTGTAAAATAGATAAAATATTCGGATAGCATCTGCATTGTTTCTACCCAAAGCAAAAAATCATACCTTCGCGTATATTTCTTTTTGAAAAAAAGCATTGCTGAAACTTGTAGTTTCATTCAATTAAACATGTATAATAACAACGGCTTAATCATGTGATTGTACACTGTAAAAAGTTGTAAAAAATATTATTTTAGACACACCAATAAATTGAATGAGTGTACGGCGTGACTAATGTAACGTTTTAAATAATGATTTATTAATAGTTATTAAGTATTAGATTTCCAGGCGAAAACATATCTTACCTTACAATCTCTATCCGACAATACTTATCTAACCCATTTTCTACATGCTACAAAAGAAATGTTCAATTATCTTTAATGTCCCACAAGGCTTGCGCAAACATGATTAAAAAAATCTTCACGAAGTCGAAGCACCATAGACTAGCAGTATTTAAAGAACTATTTTATATCTTAGTACATGTATACTGCAGAGTATGAATTTATTTTGAAGAATACCCGCATGAGTTACAAATATATTCAACTGGAATTAAAATTTCGAATTACTTTACATTCTTAACAAACAAACGACTTCCGTTATACGGAAAATATTCCTTATGTGAAGAAAAAAAAATTTTGTTTTGATTTTAAAACCGAAAACTATAGGTCTTTAAAGAAAACAATTCAACATCAGGGATGTTTGCATTGTAATATCGTTTAGCAGCCAATCCATAAAAATCGGGTGTAATGATATTAATAATTTCCAATATACAGTGTTTTTATCCAGGATTGTACAAAACACACAGCAAGAAAACATATACTTGAGATTTATGGTTCGACGTAATATTCTAAATTTGATGCATTTGACATACAACACGTAAACAAATTTAATAGTGTGAAAACTTAAAGGTATCTACATCTTACAAAGCTTTGTCCTTCGATGGTTTTAGCTTTAATCTAAATGGCAGTTGTAATTGTAATCTTCAACTTTCTGAATATTGTTTCGATTTTCAAAATTTTAGGCCTTGAGCACAACTTTTAAACCGACGCAAATTGCGCACAAAAGGTATGTATTTATCTTATACAAGTCGACGAAAATTATTTATTATATACTTTTTTTACTTTTCCGAAATTTAACTTTTAATTCGAAAAACATTGATAAAGTGTGTATTTTTTCTGTTTTATAGATGGAAAGAGCTCTGAAGGTGTTATAGCCCCAATCAGATCTCCTCGGATAAAAAATATGTTCAAGTTTATGTAAAATATGTTTTCGTGTTGGCAATTTTTTTGCAATTAGCTGTCTGATCAAAAATTGTACTTTTTCAATTTCATTCTCCGGCCTACATTTTTATTTTCATTTACCCCCCCCCCCCCCCCCCCTCTTCCCCCCAATAAAAAAAAATCCTGATTGACACAGGTACTGTATTTTTTTTACATCTAAAGTTATCCTGTCTTTTTATTTTTCCAAAGTCCTGGTTCTGCATTTTTATTTCAAATTTGATCCTAACTCCCCTCCATAAAAACCAAATGGTTGTTCCCTCAGATTTCTTACTGTGGCATTTTAGTTTCCAAGGAGGTTAAATTGTTCGCTACGATTTTTAAAATATGACTCTTTAATAATGAACGAGTAAAAAGAAGTGTCGACAAAGATCAATGGACAAGATTTTCTAACGAATCATGCCTTTATTTTTTTTTCACACGAACTTAATACACAAAAGCCATGTAATTTTGGAGTAGTTAATAAACTTGATTATTGTAAGTCAACGTCTTCTATTTTAACGGTATGTTAAAGAAAACTATTTCGAATGAAATCATTTAAATTAGCACAAGAAACCCTTACATTCCGATATGTGTTATATTCAACACGTTTAAATAACAATTCCATTCAGAGTTAGCAATGCGTAACTATTAATGTTTTATACAGTATACTAGTGTTACATGTATTAACCCGTGTGTAAAGAAATTTCAGTTTTATTTTGCATCCAAAAAGGGGTCATCGAAGGTTTTGAATACGTTTTCTCCATGTGACCCTTTTTTTTATTTAAACTTCCCCTGCCAAGATTCGGTATTTTTTGATGGCGAAGAGTGAGCGAAGGTAGTAAAAACGTTTACGGTCATTATTTAAATCATTTAATAGTTAAATTTCAGATCTTTAAATATACATTTCAAAGAGATGGCTGGCATCGACATGATTAATGCCGAGCTATGGAACATCGATACAACAAAACAATCCGTTGAGAGGACGAGTTAAACGAAAGAAAATAGTTCATAGTTTGAAACAATTTGATTTCGTCGATTTAAAATAGATAAAAAAAACATTCTTTTTACTAGACTATCAAACACCCTGTCTGAAATTCGTTTTAGAAACTATCTTCTACTCTGAATAATTTCTACCGTCGTCTATTAAAGTATGGAATATTCTTCCATTAGAAATCCGAAATTTCGAATCTTTTAATACTTTAAAAGGCGCATTAGGCGTATGAAGCCCAATTCTAATACATGTCCTGGATATTACTATGTAGGGACAAACATAGGACGGATATTACATACTAGATTACGCATGAATAGTACATTTGTAGTTCACTAAATGAACATCTGTTTTTTAAGGAATCTACAAGATACTCCAGTCTCGTCGAATTATCATCTTATTTTTGTTGTCTTGTACTAAATATAGTATATTACACATATTCAATATCATGTACCTTTGAACAATAAATAGTCTCATTTCTGGATCAGAGAGTCTTAACTTAGAATAAAACACAGATTTATTCTTAAATATTCAGAAGTTTACTTTATAAATCCGAATCTGCCCTCAGGTCTGAAATGGGGCTGATGTGGATTTATAAAGGAATTTTAATGGAAATTCGGATTTGATCGCCAATAGACTTGTGGTCTTGTTATTTGATGCCCAGTTTGGTCATATATCAGCGATGCAAAAAAATCACTTATCAGATGAAAATATGTGATAATACTCTGTAAACCTCGCATTTCTGTTTATAAGACTCGTACGAATATTGCATATTCCATATTCGTCGATAAGAAGGTCGACACATTATTAAAAATGCTTTCCAATAAAAAGAATATAAATAAAGAGTCATGAGATAAAACAAGGAAATAGCTGTCAGCATATGATATTGCATGGACTCCGTTTACCATGTTCTAAGTAGTTTCTTATCATGACCTAATTTTTTTGTCTCAAAGGATCAATCAAACTCTCATGTAAAACGAAGACCAAATAAAAGTCCATGTTCAAGCTATCTTCACTAAAATCTTAATTAAATGCGGAAGAAAATCATCTCAATGGTTTACTGTTTATCAGATTTTAATACAAACGACTGTTGCTGTTCAACAGCATTATAATAATATATCCTGAAACAGAACCCGACTGAAGGTTTTTATTTTTGAAGGTTTAAAGTAAAACCAAGATCTAACAGTTATAATTTAGAAAGGATCTCATTAAGAAAATTACCCCCCGCCCTTAAGACGAACTGAAGTAACGTAAAGTAGTAAACATGGTATGTTTTTTTTAAATGTCCATACATTGAAATATAGTCAATATAAAATATCGTTAATTCTTGTTCGAACAAAGACATATCTCTGTTAAAATAGATTAAATTACGGATGCTTTGTTTCCAAACAATAGGTGTCTTTTTAAATCTGTGTTTGTTCATGATATAGTATATGTAGACGCCTATTTAAACTTTTTAAAAGTTGGCCATTAAGTACAAACCACTGTGATAAACTATATAAAACAAAATAATTACAAAATGTTATAACAGCCATATTTAAAATATTATCTTGTCAATAAGAGTTTTTAAAAACCTGCAATTCCAACAAATTGGAAAACCTTCCGGGCATTCTGAAAATGTCAGGTGTTGCTTTTGCACAGTTTTACGACATTCTGAAAAATCTCGGAATTTTTAAAGTCCATTATTTGAAGCGACAGTAATCCATCCCCCAAAAACGTAAATTATAAATAAACCCTTCTTGGCTAACTATAGAAAAAAAGGACAAATATACCTAAGGAGGAATCAATAAAACGTCATCCATTGGACAGACAAACCCGGGAAAATATATAGAAAATATGAAATCACTCTATTAAGAAATTAAATCATAAAACCTAATGACGACAAATTTTCCAAAACCTCATTACTTATCCACATAGAGTCTATGACAACATTTTTAAGAATAAGAATAGATAAATTGAAAAATAAAAGAGGAGTTTAGGACACAAGCTAGAATTACAGTTTTCAAAACTTCACCAATTAAGGTGGGAGCAAGGTTCATAAAGTCAAAATTATAAAGGCTTATTACGCATCTACGTGCGGTATGAAATCTTTCTATGAGGAAATTAAAACTCTCATCATATGAACGTATAGTAACTACACATGTGGGTCAACCAAAATGAAGAAAGAAAAATGGTGAAAATGAGTACCCACGCGGACAAAATCACCAAAAAATAAAACATATGTCTGTTAACTTAACGAAGTTTTGTTTATAACTGAATGTATGTCATTTTCTGTTTCAATTAATTTATCTTTTAAGGATAGACTATTTTGTAAAATAATAATTAAAATTTAAAGATTTGAATGACATGTACGTTGTACACAGGTAATATAATGATTGCTTAATATTTTGTCAAGTATTCACAAAATAATATCCCTTCTTGTTAAAGATATAGTCCTATTGATATACTCTTCCTTTCGTTTCATGTACACAAAGCAATTACACAAATATAATAAAAATGTATTAAATGGATATATAAATAATCTACTTACATTAATCCTCAGGCAAAATAAAAATGATCATTTCTGCCATATTATCTCATGCAAAGGGAAATAATAACAAGATTGGTTTACTTAAAACTAATTAAAAATAGAATAGATACATTGAAATTTAATGTCCTGAAACATGTGAAAGGTGTTACAGATATTTCATCTAACATGAAAAATATTAGTTTTTCGTATTTAATTAGGAAAGAAATTCGGCGTTTTCGTTATAAAGTGTCACGATATCTCAGATTATTATTAAAATTCCCTATTAGTTCATTTGTAGTATTGACTATTGGTTTATGTAATGTCTTTATCTATACTATGATATTATTACATAGAAGTTTCTGTATTGGCCTTGTTATTGGTCCAAGCCTTGCTGTATTGGCCTGAGGTGGAGCAGAGCTCAAATGCAGCTGGTCGAGGACCAATAACAAGCCAAATGCAGAAAAAACCATGTAATGATATCTTTATCAATTAACTAGTTTTCACAAAGCATATTCTTTATAATTTTTTTCTGAATCAACTCTTTGGAAATTCTTAAATATAGTCATTGAAGGATTGGAATGCGGGTTGTGAAAGATATTTTCAGTCAGACCTATCACTGAAGTATTTATAATCATAAATTTTGAAGCACCTTGAATCACAGACCATACATAAATTTCGATATTATGTAAAAAAATTCGGACTTTTTGGAGGTTTCGTATGTATTCAAACTAAAATCAAAAGAAAATCTAATTACCCTATATTGGCCGGGTATAATTAGTCGGCCAATACAGCAAAAAATCCGTATTGGCCGGATTGTTCGATATTGACCGAGTTAATGATTCTGTATTGAAAGGACAGATTTAGTAAAACTGAAGCCAATGATACAGTAGTTAATTAAGACGAGAGGCTCAGAGGGCGATGTTTGTAGCCTGGACAAAATGACAAAACTTTGTAAAAAACCTCCCACAGATGCTTCTTGTCAAGTATCGTTTCATTTGGCCAAGCGGTTTCAGAGAAGAAGATTTCTTTATGTCAGCCTATTACAAACAAGATTGCCCATGGCAACCATGCTTGTCTTCCAATCAGGATGAAAAAAATTGTTTCATAAGGGACTTTCCATAGATGTTTCCTGTCAAGTTTGTCTGACAGTTTTGTCCAAGTAGTTCCAGAGATTGTGTTTTAAATCAATCAATGAGAAACAAGAATTGCCCATGACAGCTATGTTTGTTGCCGGATCGGGGCGAAATGAGGAACTTTGTAAAGAACCTCCCATAGGTGTTTCCTGTCAAGAGGCTTTCAATTTTGCCAAACGACTTAAAAGGATAAAATTATTTCATATCAGCCTATCAAAAAAAGAACTGCCCATGGCATTCATATTTTATAGTCCAATCGGGACGAAATAGGATATTTTTATAAAGGACCTTCCATATATGCTTCTTGTCAAATTTCGTTCCATTTGGCCCAGTGATTTCAGAGAAGATTTTTTATATCAGTGAATCAGAAACAAGAACTGTCAATGGCAGCCAGGATTGTAGTCAGATCGGGACGAAATTTTATAAAGGACATCCCATATATGCTTCCTGAGAAGTTTTGTTCGGCATAGCAGTTTCAGAGAAGATTTTTGAAAACTCAGCCAATCAAAAACAACAATTGCCCATGGCGGCCATATTTGTTGTCCGATCGGGGTGAAATGAGGAATCTTTATAAAGGATCTTACGTAGATGCTTCCTGCCAAATTTAATTCCATTTTCCCCAGTGATTTCAGAGGAGAAGATTAAAATGTGAAAAGTTAACGGACGGACGACGGACACCAAGTGATGACAAAAGCTCACCTGGCCTTTGGCCAGGTGAGCTAACAAGGGGTTATAAATTATGACCTGCAAATAGAAAACCTTACTCTGTCAACAACAAAAAAATTAAGGAAAAACCATTACCAGTGAAAGTTAGTTTTACCGTACCTACGCCCCCTCACATTTCAAGTGTTTGTATGTTTAAAAGCCAATAAATCAAATACCCCTAACACAGTGTCTTTTTATATACTGTCATATTATGATATTATTACACGGTTGTTTCTGTATTGGCCTTGGTTTTGGTCCGAGGCTTGCAGTATTTGGCCCTAGGCGGAGTCAAAGCCCAATACAGCTGGTCGAGGACCAATAACAAGGCCATTGCAGAAATAGACATGTAATGATATCTTTATTAAATAACTAGTTATCACGATGCATGCACAATGTATGAATATTTTTCTTTGAAAATTCTTAAGTATATTCATTGAAGGATTGGAATGAGGGTCTAGATATTTTTCGTCAGAGCTATTACTGAATAATTTATAATTATCAATTTTGAAGCACCTCTAATCAACGATCATGATAAATTTAGATATAATGTGTAAACATTTTGGAGGTTTCGTATGTATTCAAACTAAAATCTAGAAAAAATCGACTCACCCGATATTGGCCGGGTACAATTAGTCGGCCAATACAGCAAAAAACCTGTATTGGCCGAGTTAATAATTCTGTACGACAGGACAGTTTTAGTCCTATTGAAGCCAATAATTTACTACTTAATTAATAAAATTGGGTATTAATAGTATGAAGGTGTTTAAAATTATTGACGTTTGGTAAAGTACAGATATAACAATAATTACTCCTTTTGAATTAATACATTTAAAATCAAGACGTATCATATTTCAACTGTATTCATTTTCAATATCTACCTTACATCATTTTATTTGTTCCGTCTTGATACATTGAACACAGTTATAATTTATAACAAAATGAAAAACTTCATAATATACCCATTATTTTTAAGATCAGCAAATTTTATACTTACAGCGTAAAAGGATTGATTGATTGTTGAAAAACGTTCAGTAGCAAATATTTCACGCTTCTTCAGCTCTATGGGATGAGCTCCCGTGATCCGTCACATGTGTCTAGTACCGCAATATGGTATTGAACTAATTTATCGAAACTCTGTAGCAGTAACCGGTAAAATTCGGACGGAACTGTAACTGGCGGGGAGTAATGTTTATATTTTGCTATTGTAATACCAATTGACTCCGAAAAATCCGAACGTAAAATTCGTTCCGTCGGATTATCAACTTTTCTCTTTTCGCAAATCAACAATTGAGATCACAGGCAACCATATGGTGATTAAACTTTAATAAAACAAAAAAGTTCAGAAAGGGTGAAATTGAAAGAAAGATAAGACAACAACAATAAACATTTAGTTTTATGTTTTGATTATTCTATAGTACATACATGTACATGTAATTTATGAGATTTTATGTTCCAGATAATGATGAAGAAACACATTAAGGAGTCATTGCTAGGAGACGCTTGAACGTATTAGAATATATAAGATCGTTTATATTTCAATCACAATATATTCCGTTAAATTACCAAATGTCCAAATAAAATGTTTTTATTTGTAAGGTATAGTTGCTGTAAATTTCAGACTTTTGTCTATTTTATGTCTCACACACTCTGGCAACTGATTTCTTGGTGAGTGAAGTTATAACAATAGACTTTACTTAGAACTACCAGTAATATTTCAACACAATATGGGCCGGGACAAATACTGCTTAAAATGTTCAATCCTGCCTAATTTTTTTTGTCGAAGTTTTGGTTCTGGATTGTTTTCGGTCTAAATTTAAAACAAAAAAAACCAAAAAAATTCCTTATTGACACAGGTTCTGTATTTTTTCACACCTAAACTGATCCTTTTTATTTTCCCAAAGTCTTGGTTCTGCCTTTTTATTTCAAATTTGATCCTAGTCCACCACCCCCCCCCCCCCCCTTCCATAAAAATCAACTGGTTGCTCCCTAAGATTTATGAAGTATTTCTTATTGTGGCATGGTAGTTTCAAAGGTGTTTTTTCACATGAATTTAATACACAAAAGTCATGTAATTTTGGAGTAGTTAATAAACTTGACCATTGTATGTCAATATCTTCTTTTTAACGGCATGTTCAAGAAAACGATTTTGAATGAAATCATTTAAATTAGCACAAAAACCTTTGCATTCGTTATATTTAACACGTTTAAATAACAATTTCATTCAGAATTAGCAATGCGTAACTATTCATGTTGTATACAGTATACTAGTGTTACATGTATTTACCCGTGTGTAAAGAAATTTCAGTAGAAAGTATTTTGAATAAAAAAATGGTTCATCGAAGTTTTTGAATACGTGTTTTCCATGTGATCCTCTTTTTTATTTAAACTTCCCCTGCCAAGATTTGGTACTGTTTTGATGGTGGAGAGTGAGCGAAGGTAATAAAATGTTCTACGGTCATTATTTAAATTCTTTTAATACTTAAACTGCAGGTCTTTAAATGTACATTTTGTAAAGAGATGGCTGGCATCGACATGATTAATGCCGAACTATGGAACATCGATACAATAAAACAATTCGTTGTCAGGACAAGTCAAACTAAAGAAGATAGTTCATAAGTGTGAAACAATTTGGTTATGATTTCGTCGATTTATAATGAATAAACAAATAAATGAAAAAAGATCTTTTTACTAGACTATCAAATAACCTATCTGAAATTCTTTTATAACTATCTTCTACTCTGATTACTGTCTACCGTCGTCTATGAAAGTATAGAATATTAATCCAAAGTTTCGAATCATTAATATGTTTAAAACATGTATGAAGCCCAGTTATAATACATGTCATGGATATTACTATGTAGGGACAAACATAGGACAGATATAACATACTAAATGAATAGTACATTTGTAGTTCATTAAATGAACATCTGCTTTTTAAGGAATCTACAGGATACTCCTGTCTTGTCGAATCATCATCTCATTTTTGTTGTCTTGTACTGAATATGCTTTATTATGCAGTGAAACTTCTACACATATTCAATATTATGTACATAATTCGTCTCATTTTTATGGAACGGAGAATCTTAACGTAGAACAAAAGAGATTTATTATTAAATATTCAGAGGCTTACTTTATAAATCCGTATCAACCCTCAGGTCCGAATGGGGCTGATATGTATTGATAAAAGAATTCTAATGAAAATTTGGATTTGATCGCAAATTAGACTTGTGGTCTTGGTATTCGAGGCCCAATTTGGTCATACATGTATCAGCTATGCAAAAAATTACTTATCAGATCAAAGAATGTGATAATACTCTGTAAACCTCGCATTTCTGTCTGTTTATAAGATTCGATAAGAAGGTCGACACATTATTAAAAATGCTATTCCAATAAAAGGATACAAATAAAGTGTCATGAGATAAAACAAGAAAATAGCTGCCAACATATGATATTGCATAGACTCCGTTTACCGTGTTCTAGTAGTTCCTTATCATGACGTAATGTTTTTCTCTCAAAGGATCAATTAAACTGTCAAGTAAAACGAAGACCAAATAACATTCAATGTTGAAGCTATCTTCACTAAAATCAATATCAAATACAGAAGAAAGTCATCTCAACGGGTTCCTGTTTATAAAATTCAATCCAAACGACTGTTGCTCTTCAACAGTATTATACTAATCTATTCTGAATCAGAACCCGACTATGTATATTATTTTTGAAGGTTTAAAGTAACACAAAGATGCAATAGTTACAATATAGAAACGATCTCATTTAAAAAAATTACACACCCCCTTTAAGACGAACTGAAGTCATGTCAAGTAGTAAATATGGTATGGTTCTTTTAAATGTTCATACATTGAAACATAGTCATTATAAAATATTGTTTAGTCTTGTTCAAACAAAGACACGTCTCTGTTAAAATAGATTAAATTACGGATGTTTTGTTTCCAAACAATAGGTGTCTTTAAATCTGTGTTTGTGAATGATATAGTATATGTAGATGCCTATTTAAACTTTTTGAAAGTTGGTTATTTAAATACAAACCACTGTGGTAAACTATATAAACAAAATAATTACAAAATGTTATAACAGCCATATTTAAAATATTATCTTGTCTATAAGAGTTTTGAAAAACCTGCAATTCCAACAAATTGGAAAACCTTTCGGAAATTCTCAAAATGTCAGATGCTGCTTTTGCAGTTTGATGACATTCAGAAAAATCTCGGAATTTTTAAAGTCCATTATTTGAAGCGACAGTGATCCCCAAAAAACGTAAATCATAAATAAACCCTTCTTGGCTAACTATAGAAAATATGCATTCATTCTATTAAGAAATTAAATCATAAAACCCAATGACGACAAAAGCAGTTTTGGTCGGAAGCCAAATTCACAATTGTAGAAAAAATCCTACACAACTAATTATTAAGATAAAAATTTCTAAAAAAATGAATGTACATCTACATATTGGGTAATGGAATGTTGTATAGAAAAGAAACGCATGAATTCAAAAATGAAAGAGAAGTTTAAGTCACAAGCTGATATTCGCATTCTTTCAATTTACTCTAGAGTCTATGACAACAGTTTTTATAATTAGAATAGATAAATTGAAAAATAAAAGAGGACTTTAGGACACAAGCTAGAATAACAGTTTTCAAAACTTCACCATTAAGGTGGGAGAAAGGTTCAGAAAGTCTAAATTATAAAGGCTGATTACGCATCTACGTGTGGTATGAAATCTTTCTATGACGAAATTAAAACTTATCATATGAACATATAGAAACTACACTTGTGGGTCAACCAAAATAAAGAAAGAAAAAGGTGAAAATAAGTGTTCAAGCGGAAAAAATCACCAAAAAGTAAAATATATGTCTGTTAACTTAAGGAAGTTTTGTTTATAAACTGAAAGTAGGTCATTTTCTATTTCAATTAATTTATTTTTTAATGATAATTTTTTTTGTAAAATAATAATTAAAATTGAAAATTTTGAATGACATGAACGTCGTACACAGGTAATATAGTGATTGATTTAATCTATTTCAAGTATTCACAAAATAATATCACTTCTTCTCAAAGATATAGTCCTATCGATATACTCTTCCTTTCGTTTCATGTACACAAAGCAATTACAAAAACATAATAAAAATGTATTAAATGGATATATAAATAATCTACTCACATTAATCCACAGACAAAATAAAAATGATCCTCTCCGCCATTTTATTTCATGTAAAGGGACATAATAACAAGATTTGTTTACTTAAAAACTATTTAAAAATAGAATATATACATTTAAATTTATTTGGCAGAAGAGTATTCAAGATATTTAATAATCCTCACAGGTTCCCATGTAATTAATAAATAAAATTAAAGATAACAGAAAAAATCACCAATAACATATACTTATCCATTAACCATGTTAACAGATTGAGAGAATCGTGCAGACCCATGGAAACTACAGCAAAATATGAAGAAGATACGAGTACATGACATACAGTCTTGGCCTTGCGAAAGTTCAACAAACGCAAGCAAATAGGTGTCATATTGATCAATAACTAGCGTTCGTTGAAAGTCTGGCTGTTAAAATGCTTTCAACAGTTGAGACTTTACCCAGTCTAAAATAATGTTGCAAGCAATCGCAGCAGCAATTGTTGAACACTTGAAATTTTTTCTTTGCCGGCTTTGTCGTGAAGAAAAATAACGTATTTGCATCTTATAATGTCCGAAAATACCTCCTTCCCACACTGCCTTAATATACAGAAAAGATAATAAGATTTTACTCGGTTAACGCACCTGTTATAAAATATTTTTTGTGAATATATTTTTTGGAAACACAATTTAAAAAAAATAGTGATTATCCAGGTTATTACAAAAAATAAATAATACATAAAATAATTTAAAAAAATGAAAACACAAAATATAAAATAAAATGTTTGTTTTTTTAATTCAATTGCATTTCATTTTATTTGTTTATTTATTTATTTACTTATATATTTATTTGTTATTGTAAAATACAAAATGAATATTTCGTTTGAAATTAAATAAAAAGAAAATATGTGGATATGGTCACATGTCGTTGAAAGGTTTGAGGTCTTCCACCATGCCTAATGCCACAAGTGGAGACGTTGATCGGTTGTTACTGGGAGTGTAGTAACTCTCTGGATTTTTGACGGAGGTGTTTGGAAATGGCATAAGAAAATGTATCCGAGCAAATACTAGTATACATGTCCATTATACATGTTTTCCGCCAACAGAGCTAAAAAATCAGTACTTTAAAGGGTATTACACGGACACTTTTTATGATTAGAATATAACAAAGTGCTCTCGACCAATGAAATTATAGGATTTGATGTTTCCTGATTGCGAAGAATGAATGTAAATCATGTTCTAAGTAAGGGATTATCCTATTGTTCTCTTACCATTCAAAACAATGAATTCCAATAAATGAGTTACAACTGCCCTGAAGCACATTAATCACAGAATTTGTGAGTGGAGCTGATTAAAAATTAAATTGGAATTTGAAAACAAAAATAATGTAACTGTTGTAGTTTTTAAGATCGATAACGTTGAACGTTATGCTGCAAAAGAAATGTTCAGTCATCTTTAATGTCCCACCAGGCTTGCTCAAACATGACTAAAACCATCGTCAAGAAGGATGCCCTATAGTAAGAGACTGTTATTGCCAGTAGTAAAATTAAAGGAACTATTTTATATCCTAGTACATGTATACTGCAGAGTACGGATTTATTGTGAAGAATACTCGCATGAGTTACAAATATGTTCAACTGGAATTAAACTTTCGAATTACTTTACATTCTTAACAAACAAATAATTTCCGTTATACGGAAAATATTCCTAATGTAAAAAAAATGTTTGTTTAGATTTAAAACCGAAAATTATCGGTTTTAAAGAAAACAATTCAACTTCAGAGATGTTTGCGTTGTAATCTCGTTTAGCAGCCATCCATACAAATCGGGTGTATTGATATTAATAATTTCCAATATACAGTGTTTTTATCCAGGATTTTACAAAACACACAGCAAGAAAACATATACTTGAGATTTATGGTTCGACGTAATTGCGAGCGGAGCGAGCGCTATAGGAGCATATGCATTTTCTACATATGAATCATTTAGAAAAGTATTTGTTTAATGGGGGCAGCCACATTGTGCTACATACTAAGGCTATAAAAAATCTTCGTTCACCGGAAACGGAAGCAAGGGAAATAATTTGCTTCAAATTATAATTTTAGAACCAGAATACCGGAAATGAGTTTCTGGAAAGGGCTATTGCTGTGCTCGCATCATTGGCCACGCCAACAGCATATTTAATCTAATTTTGATGCATTTGACATAGAATACTTAAAGAAGTTTAATAGTGTGAAAACTCTTACATAGCTTTCTCCTTAGATGGTTTTAGCTTTAATCTGAAGGTCAGTTGTAATTGTGTTCTTCAACTTTTTGTATATCGTTTCGGTTTTCAAAATTTTAGGCCTTGAGCACAACATAAACTACACACAAACGATATGTATTTATCTTATACTGGTCGACGAAAATTATTTTCATACATATTTATTCAAATGGTACAGAATTACATGCACAATTCTTTTTTTTTTCTTTTCCGAAATTTAACTTTTAATTCCAAAAACATTGATAAATTGTGTTTCGATTTTTTTCTGTTTTATATATGGATAGAGCTCTGAAGGTGCTTTAGCCCAAATCGGGTCTCCTCGGATAAAAAATATATTCAAGTTTATGTCAGAGAAATATTTTTTCGTGTTGGCAAATCGTTTGCAATTAGCTGTCTGATAAAGTATTGTACTTTGTCAATTTAATTTTTCGGCCTAAATTCTTATTTTCATTTAACCCCCCCCCCCCCCCCAAAAAAATAATCCCGATTGACACAGGCACTGTATTTTTTCACACCTAAAGTAATCCTGTCTTTCTTTTTCCAAAGTCCTGGTTCTGCCTTCTTATTTCAAATTTGATCGTACCCAATCCCCTCCATAAAAGTCATTTGGGTTGTTCCCTAAGATTAAGAAAGTATTTCTTATTGTTTCCAAGGTAGTTAAATTGTTCGTTACGATTTTCAAAATATGATTCTTTAATAATGAACGAGTGAAAAGTGGTGTCGACAAAGATCAATGGACAAGATTTTCCAACGAATCATGCCTTTATTTTTTCACACGAATTTAATACACAAAAAGTCATGTAATTTTGGAGTCGTTAATAAACTAGATTATTGTATGTCAACGTCTTGTATTTCAACGTCATGTTAAAGAAAACGATTTTGAATGAAAACATTTAAATTACCACAAAGAACCTTTATATTCGGATATGTGTTATATTTAACACGTTTAAATAAAAATTTCATTCAGAATTAGCAACGCGTAACTATTCATGTTGTATACAGTATACTAGTGTTACATGTATTTACCCGTGTGTAAAGAAATTTCAGTAGAAAGTATTTTGCATCAAAAAATGGTTCATCGAAGTTTTTGAATAGGTGTTCTCCATGTGATCCTCTTTTTTTATTTAAACTTCCCCTGCCAAGATTTGGCACTGTTTTGATGGCGGAGAGTGAGCAAAGGTAATAAAATGTTCTACGGCCATTATTTAAATCCTTTTAATACTTAAATTTCAGGTCTTTAAATGTACATTTTTTAAAGAGATGGCTGGCATCGACATGATTAATGACGAACTATGGAACATCGATACAATAAAACAATCCGTTGTCAGGACAAGTCAAACTAAAGAAGATAGTCCATAAGTGTAAAACAATTTGGTTATGATTTCGTCGATTTAAAATGAATAAACAAATAAATAAAAAAAAATCTTTTTACTAGACTATCAAATAACCTATCCTAAATTCGTTTATAACTATCTTCTACTCTGATTACTTTCTACCGTCGTCTATGAAAGTATAGAATATTAATCCAAAATTTCGAATCAGTAATATGTTCAAAACGTGTATGAAGCCCAGTTATACTACATGTCATGGATATTACTATGTAGGGACAAACATAGAACGGATATAACATACTAAATTGCGCATGAATAGTACATTTGTAGTTCATTAAATGAACATCAGTTTTTAAGAAATCTACAGGATACTCCTGTCTTGTCGAATCATCATCTCATTTTTGTTGTCTTGTACTGAATATGCTTTATTATGCAGTGAAACTATTACACATGTTCAATATCATGTACACAATTCGTCTCATTTTTATGGATCGGAGAGTCTTAACTTAGAACAAAACACAGATTTATTCTTAAATATTCAGAAGCTTACTTTATAAATCCGTATCAACCCTCAGGTCCGAAATGGGCTGATATGGATTTATAAAAGAATTCTAATGTGTTCAAAACGTGTATGAAGCCCAGTTATACTACATGTCATGGATATTACTATGTAGGGACAAACATAGAACGGATATAACATACTCAATTGCGCATGAATAGTACATTTGTAGTTCATTAAATGAACATCAGTTTTTAAGGAATCTACAGGATACTCCTGTCTTGTCGAATCATCATCTCATTTTTGTTGTCTTGTACTGAATATGCTTTATTATGCAGTGAAACTATTACACATGTTCAATATTATGTACACAATTCGTCTCATTTTTATGGATCAGAGAGTCTTAACTTAGAACAAAACACAGATTTATTCTTAAATATTCAGAAGCTTACTTTATAATTCCGTATCAACCCTCAGGTCCGAAATGGGCTGATATGGATTTATAAAAGAATTCAAATGGAAATTCGGATTTGATCGCAAATTAGACTTGTGATCTTGGTATTCGAGGCCCAATTTGGTCATACATGTATCAGCTATGCAAAAAATCACTTATCAGATCAAAGTATGTGATAATACTCTGTAAACCTCGCAATTCTGTCTGTTTATAAGATTCGATAAGAAGGTCGACACATTATTCAAAATGCTATTCCAATAAAAGGATACGAATAAAGAGTCATGAGATAAAACAAGAAAATAGCTGCCAACATATGATATTGCATAGACTCCGTTTACCGTGTTCTAGTAGTTCCTTATCATAACGTAATGTTTTTATCCCAAAGGGTCAATTAAACTGTCAAGTAAAACGAAGACCAAATAAAATTCAATGTTCAAGCTATCTTCACTAAAATCAATATTAAATACAGAAGAAAGTCATCTCAATGGTTTACTGTTGATAAAATCATACGACGGCTTCAGATTTCAATCCAAACGACTGTTGCTGTTCAACAGCATTATACTAATCTATTCTGAATCAGAACCCGACTATGATATTATTTTTGAAGGTTTAAAGTAACACAAAGATGTAACAGTTACAATGTAGAAACGATCTCATTAAGAAAATTACACCCCCCTCCCCCTTTAAGACGAACTGAAGTCATGTTAAGTAGTAAAGATGGTATGATTTTTTTTAAATGTTCATACATTGAAATATAGTCAATATAAAATATCGTTTATTCTTGTTCGAACAAAGACACATCTCTGTTAAAATAGATTAAATTACGGATGTTTTGTTTCCAAACAATAGGTGTCTTTTTAAATCTGTGTTTGTTCATGATATAGTATATGTAGACGCCTATTTAAACTTTTTGAAAGTTGGTTATTTAAATACAAATCATTGTGGTAAACTATATAAAACAAAATAATTACAAAATGTTATAACAGCCATATTTAAAATATTATCTTGTTAATAACAGTTTTTAAAAACCTGCAATTCCAACAAATTGGGAAACCTTTCGGAAATTCTCAAAATGTCAGATGCTGCTTTTCAGAAAAATCTCTGAATTTTTAAAGTCCATTATTTGAAGCGACAGTGATCCATCCCCCAAAAATGTAAATCGTAAATAAACCCTTATTGGCTAACTATAGAAAATATCCAATCATTCTATTAAGAAATTAAATCGTAAAACCCAATGACGACAAAAGCAGTTTTGGTCGGAAGCCAAATTCACAATTGTAGACAAAATCCTACACAACTAATTATTAAGATAAAAATTTCTAAAAAAAAATGAATGTACATCTACATATGGGGTAATGAAATGTTGTATAGAAAAGAAACGCATGAATTGAAAAACGAAAGAGAAGTTTAAGTCACAAGCTGAAATTCGCATTCTTTCAATTTACTCTTCTGCGCCAAATATTTGAAAATCAAATTTTCCAAAACTTCATTGTTTATCCACATAGAGTCTATGACATGTTTAATAATTAGAATAGATAAATTGAAAAATAAAAGAGGACTTTAGGACACAAGCTAGAATTACAGTTTTCAAAACTTCACCATTAAGGTGGGTGAAAATTTCAGAAAGTCAAAATTATAAAGGCTGATTACGCATCTACGTGCGGTATGAAATCTTTCTATGACGAAATTAAAACTCATCATAAGAACATATAGAGACTACACTTGTGGGTCAACCAAATTAAAGAAAGAAAAAGATGAAAATAAGTGTCCAAGCGGAAAAAATCATCACAAAGTAAAATATATGTCTGTTAACCTAAGAAAGTTTTGTTTATCAACTGAAAGTATGTCATTTTCTGTTTCAATTAATCTATCTTTTAAGGATCAACTATTTTGTAAAATAATAATTAAAATTTAAAATTTTGAATAACATGAACGTCGAACACAGGTAATATAGTGATTGATTTAATCTATTGTCAAGTATTCAAAAAATAATATCCCTTCTTGTCAAAGATATAGTCCTATCGATATACTCTTCCGTTCGTTTCATGTACACAAAACAATTACAAAAAATATAATAAAAATGTATTAAATGGATAGATAAATAATCTACTCACATTAATCCTCAGGCAAAATAAAAATGATCCTGTACGCCATTTTATTTCATGTAAAGGGACATAATTTACAAGATTTGTTTACTTAAATACTATTTAAAAATAGAATATATACATTGAAATTTAATGGGCAGAAGACTATTACAGATATTTAATAATCCCTCACGGGTTCCCATGTAATTTATAAATAATAATAGAGATAACAGCAAAGATCAGCAATGACATATACTTATCCATTAACCATGGTAACCGTGTTAACAGATTGAGAGAATCTCAGGGTGAAATAAATTTACACAAAAGAGCACCAAATACAAAGATAGAAAGAACAGAGTATCATGAAAGTCTTGCTTCGTATAGCCCCATGGAAACTACAGAAAAATATGAAGAAGATACGAGTACATGACTTACAGTCCCGGCCTCGCGAAAGTTCAACAAAAGCTAGCAAATAGGCGTGACATTGATCAATAACTAGCTTTCATTGAAAGCCTGGCTGTTAAAATTCTTTCAACAGTTGAAAGACAGACTTTACCCAGTCTACAATACTGTTCCAAGCAATCGTAGCAGCAATTGTTGAACACTTGAAAGCTTTTCTTTGCCGGCTTTGTCGTGAAGGAAAATAACGTATTTGCATCTTATAATGTCCGAAAATACCTCCTTCCCACACTGCCTTAATATACAGAAAAGATAATAAGATTTTACAAGGTTATGGCACCTGTAATCAAATATTTTTTGTGAGTATATTTTTTGGAAACACAATTTAAAAAACTGGTGATTATCCAGTTTATTACAAAAAATAAATTATACATAAAATAATCTAAAATAATGAAAACACAAAATATAAAATAAAATGTTTGTTTTTTTAATTCAATTTCATTTCATTTTATTTGTTTATTTATTTATTAACTTATATATTTATTTGTTATTGTAAAATACAACAAGAATAATTCTTTTGAAATTAAATAAAAAGAAAATATGTGGATATGGTCACATATCGTTGAAACGTTTGAGGTCCTCCACCATTCCTAATGCCACAAGTGGAGACGTTGATCGGTTGTAACTGGGGGTGTAGTAACTTTCTGGATTTTTGACGGAGGTGTGCGGAAATGGCCTAAGAAAGGGTGTCCGAGCAAATACTAGTATACATTTGCATTCTACATGTTTTGTACGACTTTACCCCAACAGAGCTATTGAAAAACAATACTTTAACGGGTGTTACAAGGACACTTTTTATGATTAGAATATAGGAAAGTGCTCTCGATCAATAAAATTATAGGATTTGATGTTTCTTAATTGTGAAGAATGAATGTAAAACAAGTTCTTAGTAAGGGATTATCCTATTGTTTTCTTACCATTCGGCAAAACAATGAATTCCTATAAATGAGTTACAACTGCCCCGAAGCACATTTATCACCTTATAGAATTTGTGAGTGGAGCTGATTAAAAATTGAATTTGAATTTGAAAAAAAAAAATAATGATGTAACTGTTGTTGTTTTTAAGATATATAACGTTGAAAGTTAAATACGATGAGACCATTACAAAAAAGAAACATCTCATTAATTAAATTTTATCTACATCTTTATCGAAAGGCATTTTTAAAGGTGAAATTAATATTATAATTTAATATATAAAAGGTTGATTTATTTTTTTTATTTGATTTGAACATTTAAATTTTAGCTTATTACTTTATATATGAAGAAGTATTTAAATTATGTATACAGGGGGCATTCCCTGTGGGAAAAATATAGTTGTAACTCATATTTTGAATTTTATTGATTTAAACTGTAAATAAACAAAAAGATAATTCCTCACTTAAATGTTACCTTTTACATTCATACTCACAAGAAGGAAACACCATTGCATCGTACTGTTGTGTTTTTGAATGTTTAAAATGCAATTAATTAAAAATTTCCCAAATTATTAGAAATCCCTTACATCACTACGACTAATTCATAAATGAAATGTCTAAAAGGAAATCATGCATTAACTATAAACCTTGCACTGACCTTGAAACAATTATACTTAATTGAAACCAATCAAGCGGTCATTTGAGTCTTGAGCACTTTACAATATTCTAAGTATGTAAGAGAATGATAATCCCTTTCTTTATGATAAGTACTCGCTAACGCTCGTACTTTATCATGAAGAAAAGGATTATCATTCTCTTACATATACATGGAATAAACATCCTATAAGTAGGTCAAAGGTATTTTAATACTTCGACCTACTTATAGTATGTGACTTAAGAACGATTCTATTCATAAAAATAATATGCGTAACATCCGTTTATTAAGTACTGTTTTTCTACGGCTCTGCCCCTTTCATCTTCAAATAGGATTTTGTCTAAATCAAATTGGGAAAGCGCAAAATCCGTTTCAACATCAAACTAACTGGCGCTCATTTCGTTGCTAAATATTAAAATTTTACCGTAAATTTGGATTTTATCAGATAAATACTTACCATCATAAATCCTGAGTGTAACCCCAATTGCGTCATAGGTCAGATGGAATATCCCGACTAAAAATAAACGTACTCTCACTGGTCTGGATATGTTTGCCCATATTCTCCAATTCAATTCCTAAAGACAGAAACGTAAGGAAAGGGGATGAAGGGGAGGGACCTATAATTTATGATGGTAAGTATTTATCTGATAAAATCCAAATGTACTTTAAAATTTAAATATTTTATAGCTATAAATACGTTACCATCATAAATTCTGAGTAACAGAATCTAACGTAAAGCTGAATCCCCTGTAACAGAAGAAACAGGAGGAAAGTTCAATCTTTGTGCTGAAACTATAGGTCTAAGAGAATATAAACCCTCGGCAAAAGTAGCCATAGATTGGAGGTAATGAGAGATAAAAGTGTTCTCATTTCTCCGGAAACCTGCAGGCAGTACCTCTTCTAAAATGCACTGTTAAATAGAGCCCAGGATGTAGAGATACCCCTAACATCATGAGCTTTAACATTAAAACTATTCAAAAGTTCTGCCTTAGAAGAACCATAAGCTAAGGATATGCATTTGCATATCCAAGTAGAAATAGTTTTAACAGAAAGATCTGAGATTCCTTTTTAAATAGGAATAAAGAGTCTTGAGTTAAAAACAGAACGTAAACTACTCGTTCTATCCAGATAAATAGAAAGGATTCTTACTGGACATAAAAGTACAGAAATAGAATCGCTAGGGAGTGTAGGAATCACGACTGGTTCTGCACCCTTATCCGGAATCTGATTCTTTGCCAAAAAAGCAGGATCAGTTAAAAGAGTAACAGAAGATTTATCCCTGTTAAATCGAAGGCAAGCATCAGAAATAGAGAAGGCATGGATTTCTCTCCTTCTCCACCCAGAAGCCAAAGCTAAAAGAAAACAGCATTTATAGGAAAGAAACCTTAAATCTATGCTATGCTAGAGCAGAAACTATGATCTTGCAATTTTCCCCTGCTATCTTCTGAAGTACTGGGGAGAGAAACCTGAAGGAAGGGAAGGCGTACCCGAACATTCCTTTCCAAGATAGGCTCATTGCGTCTACCGCAAAAGATTTTGGATCTGAAACCGGAGACACAAATGTTTGAAGTTTGTGATTGAGACTGGTCGCAAACAGATCTATCTGAGGTGACCCCCAATGAAGAGTCACAGCTTTGAAAATTACTTGAAGTAGTTCCCACTCCGTGTTTACTGGAACAAGGGATCTGAATACAGTGTCGGCTAGAATAATGAGGTGCCCCGCAATATGTCTCACCACTAGATGAACCTGGAGTTGAGAACACTAAAGGAGAATGTCTCTGGCTATCTGATAAAGAGAAGGTGAATGAGTTCCTCCCTGATTCTTGAGATAAGCTACAACTGTTGTGTTGTCCGTGGCCAGAATGACAGACTGATTCTTTAGATACAGTTGGAAATGATTCAGTGCAAGCAGAACTGCTTTCATTTCCAATACATTCATATGCTCTTCCAAAAGATCTGAATTCTAGACTCCCGAGATTGTAAGCCCTTCCAGATATGCTCCCCAACCGAGGGTGGAGGATCTGTAAATAATGTTATACTGGGAACTTGAGGGGACAGACATAGGCCCCTCATTACATTTTCCCTTACTAACCACCACTGAAGATGTGGAAATAAAGGCTGAGTGATTGGAATCAATGGTTCCCATTCTTGTGAAGCTGGAATCCATAACTTGTGCAGATAAAACTGAAGCGGACGAATGTGAAGGCGTCCCAATGGAATTACATCTGCCAGAGGATTCAGTAGACCCAGAAGTTGCAAGAATTCACGTGCTGTGACTGATTGAACCGTCAGGAATAAATGTATTTTCTGACATAGTTTTGTAAATTTTTCCTCTGGTGGGAGAACTAGGCCTAGATTTGTTAGGAAATGTTCTTCCAGGAAAACAAAGTCTTGAGAAGGAACTATCTCTGACTTTTTCCAGGAGATTAGGAAGCCTAGGGACAGAAAACAATTAATGAATAAATCTGTCTGAACCCTCAATTTGATTGGGCAAAATTCCTTGAGAAGGGAATCGTCCGGGTAGGAATGAATCTGAATAGACGGAATGTAGGTGAGCATTAGCTGCCTGCATGATTTTGGTAAAAGCCAAAGAGGCCAAAAGGAAGAGCCTTGAACTGGAAAACTTTGTTGTTCCAAACGAAGCGAAGGTATTTTCTGTAAGTATGGGAAATGGGAATGTGGAAATAAGCATCTGAAAGATCCAAAGAAGTAGTCCACATTCCTGGAAGGATTGAAGTCCTGGTTGATCTGTTGGTTTCCATTTTGAAATGGGGAACAATAAGAAAGTTGTTCAGAATAGATAGGTCTATGACCGGCCTCATTCCTCCCGTCTTCTTTGGAACCAGAAAAAGACGGGAATAAAATCACGGGGACGGAGTTAAGAGAGACACCTCCTCTATTGCAGATTTTTGTAACATTGTGTCCACTTCTAGAAGTGGATACTTGACTGGGTCTTGTGTATGAGACAAACTTATCGGAACTGCAGACAGAGGAGGTGGGTTCTTGATCTGAAGTGTTAATCCCCCTCGAATTATTGACAGCACATAACATTCTGAGGTAATTTTCTTCCACTGATTTAGGAAAACACTTAACCTCTCCCCTACTGGTATTGATTTTTGAGGAACTTGTAAATTTTCCCCTGGGGAAGCTGTCAATAACGTACGAGGGGGCAAGAATCTAGGTACTAGACCCAGGTTTCTTGGGACCCTTAAAATCACCAGAAGGCTTACTTAAGCTTTTACCAGAGTTATGGGATTTGTTCTGCGGTTTGCCGTAGTTATTCTTCCTTTTCTTAGCAAGGACCACCTGAAGCAGAAATACTAGTAGAACTAGATGTGGCATTAAACGACCTCTTGCCATTGTTAACTTGTACACTAACTTTGACTGGAGGAGGGTTTTTGCTGAGTTCCTCCTGAACCCGCTGTACGGGTAAACCAATCATCTTGTCGGTTTCAGTAAAGAATCTTTCAAAGACTCAGCAACAGAATTTTTTTCAAGAAACTCTGCTCTTTTAGATATGGTGCAATTAGCAATAGAACCCATTTAAAGCAACTGAGATGAACCTAGAGCTTTATCCAGTTGAAGTAAGAAGGATCGTACTTCTGCTGGAACAACCGAATCTTCGTTGTTAAGCAAATGTCCGGTTGCAGCTAGAAAATGTTCGGCTGTGCCAAGAACTTGAGAAGCACTTCTCAGTCTTTGACCAAACAGATTGAGCGAGGCGAAGACCATCTACTGGCTTTTTTCCCAATAAAGATGAAAGAGATTTGTTATAATTGGGAACAAGTCTACCCAGTGAAGAATCAAAGATATCAAAATCCTTGTACTTAACCTGATCAGAAAAGGAGGACATTCCAAATCCAGAGATGTTGCTATAAGCAACCTTTTCACTAGCAGAATTAGCGATACTTTCATTAATAAATTGTAAAGCAAATGCCGTATGGCCAGATTCAGGAAAAGAATTGTGAGAAGTCACAGAATCCTGAGAAATATCACAGGAAGCTTCAAAAGTTGAAGAAGGTTTCTTCGGCTTGGAAGGAGAGGCAAAAGGGATACGTGCTTCATCCCTCATCAAGATATACACCTTATCCCTAAGATCCTTCAGGGATTGAGGATCCTCAGTCTCCTTGGTGGGACGTTGTTGAGCTGACTTAGAAGAAGGCTCAGGGGCCGTCTTCGATACCTTGGGGGAAGAAAAACTTTCAACATCCTCATCAGTGAGGATAGCCCTTTCATGACTCCCAGGGGAAAGAGAAAGCTCGCCATCCTCCCTCTCATCATATTCTACAGTCTTAGCTAGAGAAGGTTGATGAGAAGAAACTCTATTCTCCAGTAGAGACATACGACTAAATTCAGCCTTGAAAGACTCACCAAAGTCCAAAAGTAACTTCTGAAAACCATCTAAAGATGATGCATGATCAGAAACATGAGTACCATGAGAAGAGCTAGAAGACTGAGCTCGAGAGTCAGGTACGATGGTAGAAGGAGCTACAGGAGGAGTCAAAGATACTGCTACGGGTGGAACAGGAGCTAAAGGTGGAGCAGTAGCTACCCCAGAAGGGGGTCCATAGAAATTTTCCCTATAAGGCCAAAAACCAGGTTGGTTTGGCATAAACCCACCATAAGGGTAAGACTGTGGCCAAGGTGGCTGAGACCATGAGGGTAACGGTTGGGTGTCCGAGTTGGGAAGCATATACCCACAATAGGATAATGAGGGTCTAGAACCTGGCAAGTTCAAATCCATAGCTGTACCTGGGACAGAACCAAAAGTACCCGATGAATTAACAGGCCTGGATAAAGTATGAGTCACCGAAGTTGACGTAGGTACCCCCCCCCCCCCACAAATGCATGACCGAACCTTGTGAAAGGGTCGGATAGGTAGCATTACCAGACACCGTTGTCGAAACTCCGGTCAATGTACTTGTAGTTTGGGGGACTTAAAGGTAGTGACCCATCCAGGAGATAGTCTGAACCAGAAATACTTACGTAAGGACTATTCAAATTAAAGTCCATAACAAAATTTACTTTAGTAAAAAAAAAACACAATTAATTTGTTTAGAAATTAAAACTAAACAAGGGAATAAATTTCCAATAATATACACAATATATGAAAAGCAATTAAGCTATTCAAAAAACTGTACAAACAACTAAACACTTCTCTGTTGAATCTGTAATAATTTACACGTGTGACCAATGTCGCAGATGGAAATTGAATGGGAGAATATGGGCAAACAGGGGTATATGTCCAGACCAGTGACAGTACGTTTATTTTTAGTCGGGATATTCCATCTGACCTATGACGCAATTGGGGTTACACTCAGAATTTATGATGGTAACGTATTTATAGTTATAAAAACGCTCTGTCGTGTAACATTTAAGGCAGTGGCCAACATGTTTTAAGACGACCTTGAACCTTGTCAAGGGTCCATTCGATTCAATTATGAGTTTAATATTTAAATGAATACGCAATCTATCATATTTAAGAAATTTGAAATTAAAACAAACAAAAATATTAAATAAGTACGAAATTTTCATTTCACCATGCACATGCACCTTTTTATAATGAATAGATAAAAAAAATATTTAGAAAATTAGAGGTAGAAGGACAATATGAAACTATAATTCAATACGTGAACAAGTGATTAGAAACTTTTTTTTTAATTTCAATTGTTTGAAATTAAAATTTAGGTATCATTTTTTCTATGAATCTTATCGATTACAAACAATGCATTCGGAGAGAAATACATGCGCATGTGTTTTTTGTTGTTGTTTTTTTTTTTTTTTTTTTTTGGTATATTTTTTATCAAAACAACACCGTTCCTCTTTTATAAAAAAAGAATGGCTAACTGATTGGACGTGTTGAAATGGGTGTGGAAAACTTTTTGGTTTCAAGTGCTTATAATGACAATTGTGTTCAACTTTTTTGAGTTGAAGCTTTCGAATACATAATATATTATTCATTGGAAATGAAAATGAGCAACATAACATGCAAGTATTTAATTGAAACTGTCCATGTATTAGGTCGTATATTTTTCTTTGTCCAAAATGGCCGAAACTCTGAATGTAAACAATACAAATGAACTCACTCATCTAATACTCCAGTTTGAAATTCTATTGCTAGTTCTCGAAAAGTATTATATGATAACACGGTGAATTATAATGTATTGAGCAATACAACAAGCCGTTGAGGAACTTGAGGAACATGTGGCTAATATAAGCACTTGCAGGACGACTGGAGCTCATTCTACTATCGAATCTCAGGAAAGAAAGACGTCTTAAATGTATACGTGTGACATATGTGGATACCAGTCCAAGCGAAACTTCAACCTAGTGCGACTCAAAAAGAATGCACACGGATTCAACAGACTATAGTGATTCAGTCTCAGATACCACCACAGAAGCCGATAACCAGGAATCGGAACAAAGTAGTGAGTCCGAAGGGCAATACGAACAGTCTCCATGGGATGTCTTTTCGAATAGAACATTTCAAGTACATCAATCGGAATACTCACAGAAAGTAAACGAACTAGTCGAAGCCGGAAAAAGACGAGGCACGCTTGACAGCATGTAGAGACATGTTTGACACATGCAGAGACGAAATGCGAAATCATCATATCGGACTGATTTCCTGGCATCAAGACATGAATAAAGACCCCGTACATAGAAAGATCAAGAAAACTGCTAAACGCTTGAGAGAAGAGGAAGACTACGAATCAAAGGAATCATGGGAATATACCATAGAAAAACGAAAATGTCTACTTAACCGTGTATTGAACAACCCACCACCAGCTGAAGACAGCAATGACTCTGTGTGACGGAGGAATTGAGACATATTACAAAGAAAAACAGAAAAAAATATAACAAAAAAGGAAAGGAGGGTAATGCAGCCAATATATGTTTATACATATATATAGCCAGTCACAAGCATGGACAAATGCAGAGTGGCCTTAAAAAATTGAGGAGGATTAATGCAGTCTATCTTATGATAGCCAGTCACAAGCCTGGATAAATGCAGAATGGCCTTTCAAATGACCTTGATGTAAGGGTGCTCTCGCACAGATCCAATCTTTGACTAACGACAATCAACCACCACTAGCAGCAGCAGCCCCAAAACCGAAATGAGCACGCGAGTAAGGTCATGATTATCGATGAGCTGCAAAGATCAAGAGAAAAATAGTGATGAGCAAGAGAAGAGCAGCGATGACGAACAGCAACACGCAGCGGGACCGAAATGAGCACGCGAGTAAGGTCATGATTATCGATGAGCAGCAAAGAGCAAGAGAAAAACAGCGATGAGCAAGAGAAGAGCAGCAATGTCGAACAGCAACAAACAGCAGGACCGAAGTGAGCACGCGAGTAAGTTCATGATTAGCGATGAGCAGCAAAGAGCAAGAGAAAAACAGCGATGGGCAAGGGAAGAGCAGCGATGTCGAACAGCAACAAGCAGCAGGACCGAAATGAGCACGCGAGTAAGGTCATGATTAGCGATGAGCAGCAAAGAGCAAGAGAAAAACAGCGAGGAGCAAGAGAAGAGCAGCGATGACGAACGTTAACAAGCAGCAGGACCGACGCGAGTAAGGTCATGATTAGCGATGAGCAGCAAAGAGCAGTGAAGAGCGGCATGGAGCAAGAGAAGAGAAAGGAAGTGCATCATAGAGCAATGAAATGGACCGCCGTTGCTAAGGGGGTTGCTAAGGACACCCCTCCATTGATCTATTGATGACAGCACCACTTGGTAAGGGGACAAAATCCAATCCTACCTTTGGTCCTCACAGAAAACATCACCCGCAGATGAAAAGAGCGGGATAAGGGGAGATAATCCAATAGTGTACTTCGTATAGTCTCGGACTTCGACATAACAGTGAGAGTATCAGTCCCTAGAGACCAATGAAAGATCCAGAGACGACTGAGAAGTGCGGGAAAAGGAAAATAATTCAATCTGAGTTCTGGTCAGGCATGGCACATCCGGGTTCCGTAAATAATAATGGAAAAATGAAGGAAAAATCCACTACTTTCGGTTGCGCATGCGCGAAAACCACTTCCGGTTCCGCTTACACATTCGCAGACCACACATCCAGGTCCTGGCACGAGACCTACGTCACTTCCGTAAACAAATGGCGGGAAAACAATCACTTCCGGTTGGGCATGCGCGCAAAAACCCACTTCCGGTTACGGTCATGTGACTTCCGGTTCCAGTAACGTCATTTTCGGCTCCGGTTGACGTCACTTTCGGTTCCGGTTGACGTCACTTCCGGCCCCACCACCTCAGCTCCACGACCTCAAATCCGACCTGAACTGTCCCCATATACTACTTACAGTCATGTTAGTGGTTAAGTTGTAAAGGTAATTATGATATACATTTAAATTGTGAACACATCTGAAAGTTACAAATCCAATATTTAGTATTTTGTAGAGTGCTTTCCCCTTTTTTACAAATATTTCACAAAAAAGGATAAAATATTATGCACTTAATTTGTAAACCCACTTAAAATTACAAATCCCATTTCAAGTTCCATTTCAAAGTATACAATCAGAAAAAAAAATGTAAAACTATATCTATTTGCTATCTTAAAATTCGTCATATGTATGTTCGTTTCAGTGCACATAAATAGATTGCATATATCATACACAAAATTACAAGCCTATAAGTACAGATGCACTCATTTTCATATAGAGTCACATGCATTGTACTTTTTTTTATATATCCACTTGTTAACATTATTTGTAACTTTGCATATGTTTTCTTTTTATACCAAGACATATCATATTGTGTGTCTCTAAATCACATGTCTATAAAACACACCTTAAAGTAATGAAAAAATTCTTATCTCCTCTTTTCACTTAAGAACTACATATTTTGATTCGAATTAAAAATCATGATACAATACCCTTTGACCAGAACATTAGAAATACATTTCTAAACTATTCTAAACTAGAGCGAAAAGTATCTAAAATAATGAAAAAAGAAGTCAAGGATAAAATAATAAATAAAATCAATAATCTTTCCTCTAATGAAAACAACGAATTTTGGAAAATTTTGAAACAAATGAACAAAAACAAAAAAGAGGAACATAATTACATGGATTTAAATCAATTTGCTAACCATTTCAAAATACATTGTACAAGGTAATCCTGAGAAAATAGATAATACTTTTACATCATATATTCTTTCTGGATTTTCAGTGAAAGAAAAGAATTTAACTGCGAAAGAAACAGATACAAGGAAAGGCGTTTCAGCTTAGGGTTACTCTGAACGCTACAAATTTACAAACAAATTGTAAACAAAGTTTCAGTGAACGCGCGAAAGTTTTAACAGAATTTCATTGACCGCATCTGTACGCGAAAACCAATCAAATAGATAGACTACAGGAGATTTCCAAATAAGGAAGTATAGCGACTGTCAATGGAATGTATAAGCAAACAAAGAATTTATTACTATATAAACTTTACTCACAGTATTTTAGACATTGAAATATCCAGTATATCTATAATATCCGTGTAAGCAATGAAAAATCAGAAAAAAAATTAGGGAAGAACCTCGAACAAACTTTTTTTCAGTCAAAATGAGAATCAGAAAAAAAATTTTCTTACATTTTGAAAAAGAAAAAAAAAACCCTCGGTCAAAAAGCCTCAGCAGAAACACCTTCGGAATCAGATTATTTTTTTCTTCAATGTTGGGAAACAGAATATTTTTTTTAGAAAAACATACCCCCCCCCCCCCACCTTTCAAGTCCGTCCCTAATATTTTATGTATTGAAATCCATATGAAAAATTATTTTATTTTGGATTTTTTTTGTTCAATTGCTAGCATGTCGTCAGTTAAGGGCATCCGATACAGTTTCGATCTACTATTGATTTTTCTTTGCGATTTTGCATATTGAGTTTTTTCACCGATCTTTCTAAAAATACAAAGAAAATTACACCTTCATATGCTATTTTTTGAGATATGTAAGGTTCAATTTCCGGGTTTTTTTACTAAAAATGTGCAAATATCGTCTTTTCACATATTTCGATAAAAATAAATTACTTTCTTGTTTTAAAAGATAAATACATCGGGTTTTTTTTCATAAAGAAAACGAATATCTCTTCTCTTCCGATAAATACACTTTAGACGATTTTGTGCTACAAGATCTTTAATTTTTTCAAAATATGTGATATATTACCAATAACTCTGAATTTAGGCACCATACATCAGTGTATTAAAAAATCTGCTATTAATAATTTAATCTAAAAATCACATAATGTTTTCCTTATAATTTGCTATCGAATGCAGTTTCGAAATTAAGGGGTCCATGGTCTCATTTTTTAGATATTTTGAAAAAACTGTCGACTTTTTAGGCATTGTACAACTGTTGATTTTAAGCGGGAAATGACGTGCCATCATAACGAAAAACAGATACTCGCGTGGTCCCGATTACCGCGTGTATGAATGAAAGGCTTGGAATCGCTCTCTTTGAAAAGAATTCCTGATCAAATTATGTTTTACAACAATTTTGCTTATTGCATATTTTGTGTTAAATGTCCTGTCACCAATGGGACATAATGCTGTGGAATGCGTTGCCTCTGTAAAAATATTTTTTATAAAAAAAATTTTTCCAATATATATCTGGAGATACTGACAATTTTCGCCGATTATTGAACTTCTGTTTCTATCCAAAGCAATACAAGTATTTAAACGTACATGACTAGCGTTTCTCAGCATATATATGTCTAATTAGTATTTGTACTCTCTTTTCACCATAAGTTAGGAAGTCCGAAAAATTAATTCTATTTTTATTAGATGATGTACAAAAATGTAAAGGTATCTGCATGATACACGGAAGTTCCTCACTATATTCATGCACCATTTGAACTAAGGGATTTTACAACTACATGAACTATAAATATAGATGTTTATAAAACTAAATCGTCCCAAATTCATGGTTTGTTTATATTATCATGCATTGTACGTTGCATATGTTTCCAGATGGAAAAGTTTAATATATACATGTTTTGTTTTCCGCCGTATTTCGCTTTCAGAATATATAAATATTTAGAAATAACATTTTAACAGTTTTAATAGCCAGTATTTTTCTATATTTGTAATTTGTTAACCAAAACTCTTAAGTTGCACTTGGTAATTCATAATAAAGTTTATGATATAGGTTCCGGGGGTTCAAACTCCCTTCGATTGTTGGAAAATGTAACCAAAATACGTTGTAAACAGTTGGGAGATGGAACACCTATTCCTAGGAATCTCTACCCTTTTATATGGCTGAATTATTTGTATTTTTTGGCCGCTCGTATGTTATTTGTTTTCCAGTAATTATTTATTATATAAAGGTTCATGTATCAACAAAATCTTGTGAATTATTATCTATTTTATTTTTAACATTCAAGAGCCAAACTTGTTTAAATCCTAGATGAAAGAATCTATTTCATCCACTTAAAACTTTAGCAGTCTTCTTTCAAATGATATTAATATTACAGAGATTTGTAAAGATAACTATTAAAAAAAATAAACAATCTCTCAAAAACTATTAAAGAAAAAATGAAAAATAATTATGAAAGAATGTTTTTTTCCAAAAATTAAACTCCATAACAAACGAAAATAAGTGTTTCCTTTATATCGAAATCGAACTGATTACAAAATAAACAAATATATCCTCAATAACAACTTTTAAAATAGAAAAAATGATTTACAAAATGAGAATTAGTGATCACTTTTTGGAAATAGAGAGGGGTAGATATAAAAATATTAAAAGGGAAAACAGAATATGCACACAATGTCATTTAAATAAAACAGAAGACGAAATTTACTTCTTTTTAGATTGTTCAAAACATGATAATTTACGAAATGAACTGAAAAATAAAATAAGTCAAAATTATTCAAATATACATCATCTTGAAAAAATGGATATTACATTAGATAAAATTATTTCATTATTGGAAATAATGTCGTTTACTGTTCCATTTATAAAAAAAAGTCACTAGAACTGATCATGAGTAAAGTGGACTCTTAACTGCATTGTTTATTTCATTTTATTTGTCTAATTGTTCTATATTGTTTGCGTATATGATAATGTACAAATGTTTGCCATCAACCCTAGGGTATAACTGTGCATCTCACGTAAAACTATAATTAATATATTTCAATTTGAAGTTAAATTATATTCGGGTAATACCATTTCGATGTTTTAACTTCAGCGATTGGTATTTCTATTAGACCTTTCTTGTGCAAAATATGAATTTTAAAACACATCACAAAAGTTTGCTTCGTGTAGTTTTCAACTCCCAACTTTCACAAATTCATGAAGTGTAACAGCTAACATTGACCACTGGGGTTTTTACAAAATTCCCAATTGGTTCAAAAGACCGTGATAACTATAGATTCACCACAGCAGGACATCTCCAACAATAGTACTGATCATAGAACGATATTTTCACGAAAGATAACTGTTACTGTCGAATCTTGTTGTGAATTTTTATGGGGATGGGGAAAATGGCTTCCAATATGTGCCAAAACATGGTATGCTAAAAATGTAGATAGTGGTATATTTTGAAAGATAACTAGTCTGCAGATAAAAAAAAATCAGGAATAGGATAACTTCCTTGACCCCCTTTTATAGGGGAAGGGTGGGGGCATGGGCGTTATTTTAAGTCCTGCCTTTTTTCAGCAAAATGTTGAGACTGAGTTATTTTTATTACCTGACGTTGTCCGTCCCATTTTTTTCTGGGTTCATGCCTCTTGTTTCAAATTCCTTAAATTCCCCCCCCCCCGCCCCCCATAAAAATCAAATACGACGAGATATGCATATCTTCTGCATCAACCTTGGTATCAAATGATTTAACATTATGAAATATTATGCATCTTTTATGTAAATGTATGCATGGGTCATATTTTGAAATGTTTTCATTGTGCGTAAAAAGGTTGATTGGGTGCGTTTGTACAACGCACGCTTATTTCGTGCGCATCGGGGCGGAAAGTTCCCAAGTATTACGACAAATTTCAGATTGTTGCCAGCTGCCTCGAGGGTAAGACGAATATTACATTTTATTATATATATTTGTGTCTAAACTTTCTCCTTTGATGGTTTACCACATACCCGTTTCAATGCACCGGAGGTTTCAGTTGCAATTTTTTAATATAAAGACAGCTATGACGGACTGAAGTAATTCCTCTCGCTTTCCATTGTAAAAATCATACAGTGTATTTATAGGATTTGTCCTCGGGTAGCTGAGTTTTAACATTTTAATAAGATATAACATTTTTTCCCTTTTTTTTAAATGATTTTCTGTTTAGCTTTAACCCAGAATTTCATTTATAGGACGGTTAAGCATGTAATATAGGACTTATTTGGTTTGATTTGTCAAAACAATTAACGAAAACCGGACAAGGTGATTCGGTTGCGGTCTGCTTGATTACGCTATTTACACCTAAATCGGAACAATGTGTATGGTGTGTTATTAGTGTGTGTGTGTGAAGTGTTTAAAAAAGGCGTGATTTATTTTCTTTAAAAAATGTTTTGAGGTTTTTAAAAACAAATAACCTTGTTAAAATTAAACAAGTTCTAGACGATAAAAAAAACTGGAATGTAAAAGAGTAATGGCATCTAAGAAACAAGTTCTATCGATATTAAAACTTGCTATAGTTCCTGGTTAAAGTTTTCTTATTCCAGTCGGTTTGATTTCCAAAAACGCTAAACAAACCTGGTTAATGATTTGAAGAAATAAAACATGCCTTAAGATTTCAATATTTCAGTGACATGCTTTATTTACAAATTACTACTTATTTTTGTTAAGCCACCCAATGAATGTTGTTTTATTCATTTGTTTTGTCTGTTATAAGACACCAAAAATACATGTATGTCCGATTGATAAAATATATTTGCTTTCTTATCAGATGTATACCAAGAAACTTTTTATGTCACTGTTCTTGTCTATTCCTTAGGCGACGAGTTCTTCCCATTGGTCCGAATTGTTCAAAAGCTTACCTCAGCATTTAACAAATATTAACACTTTAAAGAATATAATGGAAAACAAAATATTCTGGCCTGGGCGCCATAAAGAACTATTTTTGCTCAGCAAAGACAATTTCAGTCAAATTCCCGTTCTCAGCCAATCACATTCGAGTATTCCGATATTTAAGAATATTCTCAGGCTTAAGAAGATTCTTAACTTTTATGGTGCCAGGGCCAGATTTCATATTTTCGAGGTTCGTTCTTCTGATAATAACTGAGCAAGCCTTGGTCCAACTTAAAATAATTTATATGAAAATATCTGAACAATATCCTAAATTTAAAAACCTCGCCTCGACTTGCACATTAGTGCTTCAGTGTGGTAAAATCTAAATACCCATGACTAAACGTAAATAACTTTCGACAAGCAACCTACATTTGTACTTGGGTAAATCCCAAACCGGTCTGTCCGTTCCGTCACACTTTTTGTCACATCATTTTTGGGTTTAGGAATTTAATTTCTTTATAGGATGATTGCATGTAACCTGCAGATGCGCAGTAAGGTTTTAGAATTTTGATTTTCTAAAACAGGCCCACACGGCGCCCATTTCGAATATTGGCAATTTGAGCTTGTAAACTCGTTTTTCAATTTATGCATTTCCATACAGTAGTCTATAGATATGTAGATGTGCAATAAGGTTTTAGAATTTCTAAAATTGGGGCCCACAGGGGTCGGATTTCAAAAATGTCAATTTTAAGTTTTGTGATATAAACTTGTCCTTTATTTTCCAATGTATGCATTCTTGTTCTAAACAGTATTGCATGCACAATGTGTAGATTTGCAAAAAGATTTTTAAAATTGATTTCCAAAACATACGACAAATAGGGCTGAATTTAAAAAAGATTTTACAATTTTTTTTTCATTTGTAATTTGAGCTATTTAATTTCATCATATGATTGCACAACATCTTTAAATGGACATACGGTTTTATATTTTTGCATTTGGATTGTCCTAATTGCAGGAGTTTACTAGTTTTATCTTTTTCAATCTCTTCAATATCTAATCTAAATCAATTTTTCTGTGGTTTTATAAGCTAACCTGGCCTAAAAGGTGAGTTATTACCATCACCATCCGTCGTCGTCGTAAAGTTTCCTTTAAAGATCTTCTCCTCTGAATCCACTGGGCCAATTGGAACAACCTGGCAGCAATGGTCCTTAGGTGGTCCTGTTTCAGAATTGTATCCGATGACATGGCCTGTCATCCAAGATGGCCACCAGAGCCGAACCTAGTTTAACAAGGACCCTATGGGAAATTTACTTACAGATCTTGTCTGAAACTACTAAGCCAATTGGAACAAAATTAAGCAGCAATTATCCTTAGGCGGTCCTCTCTCAGAAATTTGTCAGATGACTCCGTCCACCATCCAAGATGTCCGCCAGACCCGAACAGTTTAACATAGGACTATATGGGTAATTTACTGAAAGATCTTGTCTAAAACCACTTGGCCAATTAGAACAACACATAACAGCAATGGTCCTGAAGTGGCTCTCTTTCAGAAGTGATTCTGATGATCCCACCCACCATTCAAAGTGGCCGCCTTAGCCGACATTGTTAAACATAGTACCCTATGTGAAATTTACTTGGATCTTCTTGTTTAAAAACCAGTGAGCCAGTTGGCTTGACAGCAATTTTCCAGACTGCCAGTCAGGATGAACATTGTCCAGGTGAGCAATACAGGCTCCTGGGAACCTCTAGTTACTATTCTTCATAGTGAGCCCTTTAATACAGATCAACCCCGGACCGACGACAAAACAGAATGACCTAGTACCTGTTTTAGGATAATGCTGATTTAGTTTACATGGTATTCCATGCATCGACAACACAGCTGAAAGTATAATACATAGGTGCAAGACTGATTTTTATCCCCGCACTTCGAAGAGGTTCGGGGATACTATCGCCCCTTTCCGTCTGTCCGCACGTCCATCCTTCACACTTGCCCGAACACCTCTTTATGCATTTAATTTCTATACAGAATTGTCACATGCTGTTTGCAGATGCGATATAAGATAATTTTGATGTTCAAAAATTAGGGCCGACAGGGGTCAAATTTCGAAAATTTCGAATTGAAGCTTGTGACCTAAACTCCTTTCATTTTTAGCTCACCTGACCAAAAGGGTCAAGTGAACTATTCTCATCACTTGGCGTCCGTCGTCCGTCGTCGTCTTTTAACATTTTACAAAAATATTCTCCTCTGAAACTACTGGACCTAATGGAGCCAAGCTTGGCCACAAGCATCACTAGGGTATCTAGTTTAAAAAGTGTTCCCGATGACCCCGCCTGCCAACCAACATGGCCTTTGTTGGGTTATTGCCCCTGAATTGTTAATTTTGTGGAAATTTTCCAGTTTTAGGTTATCTTGAATATTATTATAGATAGACAAACTGTAAACAGCAATGTTCACTGAACAAAGTGAGATCTACAAATAAGTCAACATGACCAAATTCGTTGATTGATCCCGTAAACTTTCCTTTAAAGATCTCTGAAACCACTGGGCCAATTGGGAAAATTATTACTAAAATAAGAAAAAAACGGGATGAATTCAAAAAATATTCTTTGAAACTACAAGGCCTGTTGGAACCAAACCTGGCAGTAATGGTCCTTAGGAGATTCTCTTTCAGAATTAGTCCGATCACCCAGACTGTAAACCAAGATGACCGCCACCGCCGAACTTAGTTTAACATAGGACCTTATGTGAAATTCACTCGTAAAATTTACTCGTCTGAAACTACTAAGCCAATTGGAACTTAGATGGTCCTCTTTCAGAATTGTGATTGTCAACCAAGATGGCTGACTCTTCACTTCGTTTATCTCGGCTAAATATTTTGAAACTTTATACAATGCTTCTTACTACAATATGCAAATTTTAGTTCGAATTTGGGTATCGTGACTTTTTACCATTCCAGAGTTAGTCCTTTATAAATGGAAAAATTGTGAAGTTTGCACTAGCGTCCTTAACCAAATGTTTTGAAACTTATGCTTACCTCAATGATAGTTTGAATGGGTATATAGTGTCTTTAACCATTCCAGAGTTATGCCCTTTTATGAATAGAAATTTTACAAATTTGTCGTTCCTGGTTAACGCCCCTTTTTGATGTGGATAATAGCCAAAATTGAGCTTTCCATTCAATAAACTTGTTTCACCAAATCATTTTGAAATGTGGAAATTGCTAGAGACAAGTACATTAAAACACAGATCTAGTTGTCATTGTTTAGATCACCTGGCCCATAGGGCCATATGAGCTATTGCCATCGTCGTCCGTTGTTTACCAGCGGAAATTTCCTTGGTGGGATGGTCCTTGGGTGGTCTCTTTCCAAAACTAACCGGCATATCCGACTTCTAGCCGACCTGGCTTTAACTACAGATAGAAAAAAGGGGGGGGGGGATTTAAAAATCTATGAAAATGCATTCAGGGACAGATGGAACCAAATTTGACAGCAATGATCCTTAGGTTGTCCTCTTTCAGATTGTCCGATGACCCCGAGTTTCAACCGGGATGGCCGCCACAGCCCGAACGTAAGTCTTGTCTGAAACTAAATTTATTTGCTAATCGGAACCAGACTTGGCAGCAGTGGTCCTTAGATTTGTCAATATTTCAGAGTTCTTTAGATAGAATTGGAACTTGAAAGACCATATCTATCATATGACCAAAAGACGTCATCTGGACAAAACTTAGGACCGGATGGGGAAATTCACTTCAAATTCTTATGTGAAACTTTATCCAGTTTAAACAAATATCGACATCAATGATATTTACATTTGGATGATCCAAAATACCCATTGATCCAATTAACAAACCAAGTTACTGCATTTATGGCAGCAGATTGGCAAATTGAATCCAGGTGAGCGATACAGGCTCCTGAGAACCTAGTTAAAAACTAATAGCCAAAATTGATCTTTCTGTTCAATTGTGTTTCACCAGATATTAAATTTGAAAATGTTTTTGGACCACTAAACTCAAGTTACTTGGAATTTTGACATTTCTCTTTGTCATTTTCGTGTTATACCCTTGTATAATATAGGCAATACTTTGTTAAAATGGATGAGTAAGTATATAATATACAATGTAGATATCTGGGACCGGGGACATCTGTGTCACACTGATACATTCTTTTATATTTCAGGAAAAGCGACCTTGTTTGAATATCAAAGTGCATTTATATATCACACCGAAAAAAATACCTTATATGCGGTTCTCTAATGATTCTTTGTCCAAAACTCTTGAATGTGTATTTCGAAAATAAAGCTTTTCACAGGTACATCAAGATACATGTATGTTCGATTAAACTGGCAGAAAGTAGGTTTGAAAAATAAGCCAATTTGAACGGAAGTAAGCAACAGTTATGTAACTAGTTTTTCAGGAGCATGTAATTTTTGCTCGGTGGTCTAAATTTAATTCAGGTGAGCTCTTCGGGCTCCTGCGAGCTTCGTTTTATTTTGCAATGAATTTTATCGCTTGTATTTCAGAAAGTAGGCTCCTGAAACATGAAGCTCGCCGTAGCCTGTATTATCTTGCTGGTGTGCTTGTCAGGTATGTTACTTAATTCTTTTATTTATTTATAGAGGATTGCCAACGGCTATAATGCCACGATTAGCTCTCCTCGGTATGTTACCTCATGGTCATTTTCAGTACCTAGATAATGGCATAAACATTACTGCTAAGGTAAACTAATTAGATATAAACGAACTGAACACATCTCGTGAATCAAAATTTGAATCAAGGAATTCATACTATAACTACGGAGTCATACCACTGCTGGCGAATTCCAAGTTTGCAAAAGTCACCAGCCCAATGTCAGGATTTCAGTACAAACCTGGAATTGGAAAAACTTTAAATTTACTGTTACAAAAATGTTACATTTGTGAAACTAACGAATACCCTCCTCTTATCGTGGATAGTTGTTCTTAGATTTTGGCTTTATCTTTTAAGTCATTTTGACATTTTTGAATTTTGCTTTTCAACTTTTTGAATTATTGATTTAGTTGTTCGACCTTTTGGACTTTGAGCACAACTAATGAGCCGTAAATCGTCGAAATGTGCATATCTTGTGAATCAAAATTGTATCAAAAATTTATTTTAGAAGTTAAATCTCTCTAATCCAGAGCTTTGAACTAAGATGTTTAGCGTATTCGTTTAGTCTCCTTGGCATGGGAATCAGCTTTTCGGCTTCATTTTTATCAGCTTTGACGTATTTAGACGATATATGTACACCCTGATCTTCCAAACTGGTGTTACAGAACATTTATTGTCCAAAATAAAAACACCAGGCTAATGGATGTCACAACTTTCAAGAATCCAAGATTATGCATCCATCCTTATCACCTATCTGTTTATGTACATTTATTTCGTAGTTATTTGTATAGACATTATTTTTGTTTCTATTGTATTTCTTTTTAGCTTACCTGTCCTACCTTCCTATGTAAACTTAAAGATCTTCTCCTGACACCATTGGGCGAATTTGGACCAAACTTTGTTGGAATGGTCCTTGGGTGGCCCCCTTCCAAATTTATGTCCGGCATCTCTGACATGGCTGCTGTTACTAAAAATTCGTAAGGGTTCCGCGGAACCCAGTGTCTCGCCTACTTTTGATGTTGTCTATATTTTCAGTGTGATAGGTGAATGCACATAATAGATTTGCAGTTAATGAAATAAAACATTTGAAATGTATGAAAAAAGATTTTGTTGTAAAAAATTAATATAGTATGCAATTATATATATATAGATTTATAAATGAGTAGAAACATAAATTTATTGAATGAACAAATGTTAAAGAAGACAAATTTTAAAGTGCTTAATGATCTAGCCTTTAATTAAAAAAGTAGAATATATGTACAAATAAGAAAATTGTGGGTTATAGGAAATTTGCATTTTTTTCTCATAAACTACATTTAGAGTGAATTAGAATAAGATGTTTAAGGCCAGGTGACATAAATATGAATATAAATTAAAAATGTATTATTGCGATAGTTTAAGAAAGTTATTAAAATTTTAAAAACTTTAACCACAGAGTGAATGTAATGTTTCCTGGCAGAAAAACTAAGTCCATTTATAAGTAAAATACGGAAATTTTTTTTTTTTTTTTACTAAATTTACTTCTGGATACTATATTATGATCATAAACAAGCTTCTGTCCAAGTTTGGTACAAATCCAGGATAGTTTAAGAAAGTTATTAAAATTTCAAAAACTTTAACCACAGGGTGAATATTTGTGGACGCCGCCGACGACGACGACGACGACGACGACGGAATGTAGGATCGCTATGTCTCGCTTTTTCGACAAAAGTCGAAGGCTCGACAAAAATGGAAAAAAGGCGGGGTGGATTTCAAAAATCTGAAACTACATGGCCAATATGAGCCAGACTTGGAAGTAATATTAGTTATACGGATGCCTCGCCCGATACGAATTTTTTTCAGGCACTCCATATATTCCCGTATCCCCCCTGTAACTGACTGTATAACGAATTCATCCTGGGAATGAAATTTTCAAATCAGGATTTTTTTTATATTATGGCCTTTAGTATGTTTTTTTTCTTTTGCTCACATTACCCAGGTCCGTTAACTTTTACAAAAAGAAAACCACTGGGTCAATTTGAACCAAACTTTGGAGTGGTCCTTGGGTGGCCCCCTTCCCAAATCATATCCGGCATCCCCGACGTCCAACCGACAAGGCTGCTGTTACAAAAATAGAAAAAAAGGGAATGGATTAAAAAAAAACTATGAAACTACAGGGCCAATTGTAACCAAACTTTGCAGTATTGGTCCTTAGGAAGTTCTTTTAGGATTATTTCCAATGACCCGGACTGAACAAAGATGGTTGCCACAGCCGAATTTAATTTAAAATAGGACCCTGAGGTAAAATTCATTGAAAAATCCTGTCTGAAACCACTTGACCAATTGGAACCAGACTTAGCAGCAATGGTCCTTAGATGGTCCTCTTTCAGAAATGTGTCAGATTTTGTGGACTGTGAACCAAGATGGCCGCCACAGCCGAACTTAGTTTAACATAGAACCCTATAGAAAAACCAGCCAAATTGGACTGCAACACTTAAATTTTCAGTCCTATCCAAGGTGAAAAGTTAAATACAGGTGAGCGATACAGGCTCTTGAGAGCCTCTAGTTTTTCTTAATTTTTGTGGGAAGGAAAAAAAGCAAAACTGATATGGGTTTAAAAAAATTTAACAGAAAATAGTGAAAGCAATCACGTGATTTCAAGGAAGGGGGGTATATATCGCGGAGACGGGATAGAAAAATAGAATTCGGGGCATGTAAGGAATCACGTGATTTCAATGAAGGGGGATACAGTACTTGATAAGGACACTTTGTAGCCGCTTGAAAGACAGTATTTTTAAGTGGGGATAATGGTCCTTAAGAGGTTTTCATAATGTCCGATGACCCGGACTGTTAACCAAGATTGCTGCAACAGGCGAACTTAGTTTTAACATAGGACCCTATGGGAAAATTCATTTAAAAATCGTTTGGTCTCAAACCAATGAGCCAATTAGATCTAGACATGGTAGCAATGGTCCTCAGATGGTATCCTATCAGAATTATGTCCGATGACCCAGAATGTCAACCAAGTTGACCGCCACAGCTGAACTTAGTTTTACATAGGATCCTAGGGGAAAATTCAATTAAAATCGTCTTGACTGAAACCACTGGCATGACTGGGGCAATTAGAACCAGACTTGCAAGCAATGGCACTTATATGGCCCCGTTTCGGAAATATGTTGGAATACCCAGACTGTCAACCAAGATGGCTGCCACAGCCGAACTTAGTACGACATAGAACCCTATGGGAACACTTTTAGCTCACCTTGCCCACAGGGCCATGTGAGCTATTGCCATCCCTTGCAATTGGCGTCCATCGTCCGTCGTCGTCACTGTCATAAACTTTCCTTTAAAGATCTTTTACTCTGAACCCACTGGGTCAATTGGAACAAAACTTGGCAGTAATGGTCCTTATGTGGTCCTCTTTCAGAATTATATCCGATGACCCCGTCCATAATCCAAGATTGCCACCAGAGGAACATAATTTAACATAGGACCCTAGATCTTCTAGTCTGAAACCACTTCGCCATTGGAACAAAACTTGGCAGGAATGGTCTTTAGGTGGTCATCTTTCATAATTATATCCGATGACCTTGTCCACCATCCAAGATGGCTGCCAGAGCGGAACTTAGTTTAACATAGGTCTAATGGGAAAGTTCACTGAAAGTTCTTATTGTTTGAAACCAGTGAGACAATTGGAACTTTTCAGCAATGTTCCAGGCTGCCAGTCAAGATGGACATAGTCCAGGTGAGCGATACAGGCTCTTGGAAGACTCTAGTTCAAATAATCTTGTCTGAAACCACCGGGACAATTGGAACCTGATTGAACAGAAATGGTCCTATGATGGTCTTCTTTCAGAATTACGTTGAATGACTTGGACTGTCAACTAAGATGGAGGCACACCCAAGTTTAATCCAACATAGGACCCTATGGAAAATTCATTTAAAAATCTGGTCTAAAACTACTTGACCAATTAGAACCAGACTTAACAGCAGTGGTCAGATTGTTCTTTCAGAATTATGTCCGATCCCGACTGCCACCATAAACAAACCGTTTAACATAGGACACTATGGGAAAACTAGCCACATTGACTGCTACACTAGAATTTAAGTCCTGCTCAAGGTGGACACTAGATACATCCAGGTGAGCGATACAGGCTATTGAGAGCATCTAGTTCAATTGTGTATTTACCCACAAGAGCATTGATGGACACCCTTTTCAACTCCCCTTATTCAATGTTGTTAAGTAAAAAAATTAAATCTGGGAAATTTTGTAACATTTGCCCCCTATATCAGCACAATGCTCTGTATTAAAAAAATTCATCTGTATTAATGATTTTTATTCTAATAGGACATTTTATTACAGGTATTCAGGAGACTGAGTCGTTTCGTGTACTCTGCGAATGGGAAAGATGTCCCGTGAATTATATGTGTCGAAAATGTTGTAAAAACCTCAGGTTTAAATGTCATCCTGTTGGTTGTATAGGGTGGTCAAAGCATAAATGCCAATGTGATTGTGTCTATTAAAAAAAGGTGAGTTTCGTCAATAATTATATAAGTAACAGATTTGTCCTTAAGGTTAAGGAAACGTTTGCATTACTTTTAAGAAAGAGGCAAGCTACGCCACTGAAAGGTTTCAGCTGACGAGCTTTCTCATAAAAAGCTTTATTTTGACCTTGTTGGGGTTCAGTATAATGCTATATCAAGTCTTATTCCTGTTTTATCCTAGTAACAGTGTAGCAATGATGTCACTGAAATAGTCAATTAACATGATCCATTACCAGGTACATGTAGATGAAAAATGAAAAGTCGACGATTTCTGTGTGATATCCATGAAACTTATCTCTGCAGAACCACATTCTCGATACATTTTTGGTAATATTTCAAATAGTTTGCGAGTAATCAATCTAATATGACCTGCTTCAACATCAGTGGTAAACTGATTTTAACAGACGTCAGACTGCTTATTTAGCGACGTCATAGTAAAGTTTAACACATTCTTTAACGAGTCGTATAATAAAACGTACAAAATGTTGTGACGTTTCAAACTGTAGATACTGTCAAATTAGAATAGAAATACTTCACAGTGGGTTTACCACGGGTAGGACCTTTATTCCGATATTTTAATACTCACTGGTGGCAAAATATTTGGCATGAAGGGTTTACCCGTTGAAATATCAGGATATATTGAAGCCAACGTGAATTATTTCTCAAATATAACAAGCATTCATAATTATTTCATCGGTATTTTAATTCCAACTGCTTGCCAAATTTAGTGCGTCACGGGGGTATATTTTTCCATCCATATGTAAAATCTCAGCGAAGCTTTCTAATTGGAATTTTGAAACCAAAAAACATAAAAAATAACCTAACGAACATAACCATAGATCTTAACAGGTATGAAGATTTTGGAATATTTTCTACAAAATATATTGATACAATAGTCGTATTTAAGATGCTTTCTTAATTTTTGAAAAGTTTAATTTTTAAATGCTTACTTCAATTCAGATACAAATATTTTCTAGGTATAGCTTAGATGGCAGATGTCACAGATCCCAAAGGCACATCGGCAACAATCAAAATTAAAAAAAAAAAACTTGCAAAATTTGTTTTACTGATTTCTTCTAGAGGCTAACTATCCTTTTGGCGTTGGTGTATTTCAGAATCATATCAGATCGAGAATGGCACCTTTTTAATAAAAGATGACCGTCCAGCCAATTTTAAACCCATTTCCAGAAGCATCGGATGATCCATCTGCCAACCAGTATGTCTGCCACTGATTACAGTTCTTAAATAAAACCCTTTGTAAATCTTTGCTTTTCACACCCCTTTTTAGTCATTTTGGTATTCTAAATTTGCTCTTAACTTTTTGGATTGTTTTGGTTTTCAACATTTTAGGCCTTGAACACAACTGATGAGTCGTAAATGGACGAAATGTGCACATCTTGTGCATCAAAATTGGTATCAAAGAATTATATTTGAGTCTATCAATTGTAAAAATTGGATTCAAAACTGACCATGTTTACAGTAATAAACCTAAAGATAAGTCTCTTTCAGAATGGTATACGTCGGTTAGAACATAGTTAAGTTCTTGCATTTTGATTACAAAACTAAAGATGGACAACACATACCCGTAGTTTATATAATACATTGAGTTGATTGTATCCGATATTTGATAAATCTGTTCTTTTACACAGAAAATATTTACAGGACTTACCAGACTTCAGTGGTTACCGTGATACTAAAATACTGTTTGTAAACACATACATGTATCATCATGATCATGATTGGTAGAATGGGGCTGTTTTCGAAAAATACTAGTCAGGAGACGATCAAATATTCCGAGCCGTCAAGCTTTTGATACTTGTCATCAAGACCAAACTTTTTGCGAATATCTCGACCGCCTTTGTTTATTACACCAAACGCTGTGATAGAGACGGTCAAGCGTGTAGCAATGCCCCCCCCCCCTTTCCGCAGAAGGTAAAGACCAATCCAAATGGCACATACCCGATTGCATACAAGGTGGCTGATGATTTGTGAAAATGGTCCAACTATCAACCAATCAGAATCTTTGATTTTATATTTAAGATGTGATTACAATTAAAATTTCATGCAAAATCATGTACACGTAAAACTATTCACAACTGAAAAATTTGAAATATGTATAGAGTATCAATGTGTATTGCAACAACTAGATGCATGCGCTTGATATCAGTACCCCAAAAGTGTAATACATTTCATTCTGACTTACCAATACTCTAGCTGACAATGGTTCATGTTCACTATCTTCTATAGTTAGCACAATCAGAACTGGTATTCACTGTCCAACTAACACCAGAAACTTTGAGCGCACTTTTATTTTAGAACAATTTCTTTAGCAAATTAAGTCATATAAATTTTCAATGATACCACTTTGGGTTATATTGGTTAACATTTCTCAGGCTTAAGCGCAACCTTCCAAGTGGCACTTAGACGAAGTATACAGATTTTTTGTGTTAATCGTTGAGAAATTTATAGGCTTTTACTTGGACGTTTTTCATTGTCAAGGGAATCTTCATTAGATTAAAACACAGGCTATTTTAGCATTGATTAGCAGCTGACCATTGAAAGATACTCGGGTTTGTTCCAAATTTTAACAAGATATATTGCTGTTCGAAGTCGACACGTTTTTATAATTTACACAAAAGTTGCTAATTTGTTATTTTATTGCAAGTTTTATGGACAAGGCGGCTTGACACCAGAACATCTGGTAACATAGGTAAAAGTATAGAGGAGCCTAAGGAAATATCAATCTAGCGAGTCTTATACCAGTTTTTTTACCAACTTCAAAACTTTAACTAAAGATCTAAAGAATTTGGCCATATTTTGTAACTATTTTTCACCATTTTAGTAACGATGATCTGTTTTTTAGAATAATTATGAAAAATTACACTGGAAACAATAAGAAATGTTTTCATGTACTTATTTATAAAGTTATATTTTTTTAAGAAGAAACCTACAAACGTATTACTCCACCGTCAACGATTTGAATATTTCCTGAATTGAAACATTCTACCTGCAGCAATTTTGGACCCAAAAATTTTTGAAAATTAAATTATAAGGATGGTTATAAATTTTGAAAAGGCTATACTTGTAAAACCGACATTAGTTCGGTATACGCTTAAACATTAACCGCTTCGCGGCTCAAGAGTAAACTGCCTCAAAGTAGGTTATTTCTTATATTTTCCAAAATTAACAATTATTTTAAAGATTTTAGTTATAAAAATTCTTAATTTTCACCTTCTGAACATGTCAGTATATTAACCAAATGTTTTTCCGAACATCAAAAATAAACATTTTAATCCAGTCAAAAAACAGAACAGATAATTGAAAACGTCCATGCTGCATCTTAAAGGTCAAAGGTCATATAACCGCGTCGGAAAAACTTGTGCACCAATATTTTCAACGATAAGAGGCGAAAAGAAAAAAAGGATAAATAAGGGCATTAATATACATATTCTGGATAGAGAAAAAATGGAAATACAAACATGTACAAATAGAATTAAAATATTGAACTAAAGGAAAACACCGTGAAAATTATGGTGCAACACTAACATTTTCTTTACATATATACGCCTTGTAAAAATTAGGAAATGATATTACGTACACAGATAAAAAATTAGTTTTGATGAAGATTCGGTATATACAAAACCTGAGTGGATCGGTTACTGTGATGAATGTAATCATCTGTAACTAATATATCTGTATTTTCGTCATAGCTACATTGTACATATAAAAGTAATAGATTACCATAACAACCAGAGGCTCTGAATAGCCTGTATCGCTCAAATGATTTATATAGGAAATAAACAGAAAAATGTGAAAATTCTAATAAGATGGTCATAGCCATCATGTGTTTCATTTCTTTTATGATTTGTATAGGAGTGTTTAAATGTGTGAAATATTTTGTGACAAGAAGCTGTTTTATGTATTTCCAATAGATCCCATGTTAAATTTATCCCTCAGTGCCAGTCATCTTGTATTTCATATTGGCATGAAAAACAAAGTTGGCTGAGGACTATGTAAGGATCATTCCTGCAACATTACAATTCAATTGCTTTTGTAGTTTCAGAGAAGAATTTTGGAATTTCAGCCAATCAGAGTGCATAAATAGGCCCACCAGCCATGTGGAATTTTGGATCAGAACCAAAAACATAAATTTTGTTAAGGACCAGTATCTGATCATTCAGGCATAATATTACAGGACAAAAACGGTCATTGCAAAATTATGATATAGATAATTTCAATTGCTCACATCATTGTGGGTCGAAGTTGACAATCTTATATACTGATAATTTCATGAGTTACTATCTATCTTGTTGAATTGTATTTGATGAAAAAGAACTATAAAAATACACCCTCTTAATAAAAAATTAAAATCAAGATAAGAATATATAATTAATTAGTGGTTTAGAGGTTTTCGGGAATAAGTGTAGTTCATTCATGTGCGGTATTGCTTTAAAATGAATGGAATGTATTTCATATGCAATTGTGGTGACAAAATGAATAATATGATATATTGCAAACTGGGGTAAAATTAATCAAATGTATTTTACTTTATTCTGTAAGCTGATCGGACTTCAACACAATAGAATATCACATAGTTCACAAACGCTGTACTATCGTCATCAACCGACAGGGCAGGTCCGGTGTCGTATTTGTTGTCGGCCTTTGACTTTTAGATTACACCCTTTTGTTTTTTCTCTGAACTCGGCTGCACTGCAACGACTTTGCCTGTGACAGAATATTGTACATTCGATGTTACTTCTTGTAGACAACGTGTCTAAGCCAAATCCAAGGTGGCTTTTTCTTGGAAATCCACATGCAATTAAAATCTTAATTCTACCTGAATATAAAACAAATTCATTTTATTTAATTTCAATTATTTTTAAAAGTACGATGATTAAAAAAAAGTTTAGTAGGATTGAGAAATAAACGCCCAAATATGCTAAACTTATCATGTTTTTTTGGCAGTAAATAACAGTGCGTTATTGAACTAATGTATTAGAAAAATTTGTTACATGCGAAAATTAACCAATTACGAATTAGTTTGATGTTTGTTTAGTTGGGGTTTTACGCCGTTTTCAGCACATTTGGCTATTTCGCGGAGGCCAGTTTTTTTTTTTTTTTTTTTTTTTTTTTTTTTTTTTTTTTTTTGTGGAGGAAGCCGGAGTACCCAGAGAGAACCACCGGCCTCGGTAGAAAAATTGGCAATCCTTGTCAGTTAAGATTGGAGTCGAACACACCCCGCCACAGATGACATTCGAACTTACAACCTCGGTGTTGACTCGCTAGTGACAACTCAACTCGGCCACCGAGGCCCACGTATTATTTTGATGTGGGTTGCGTAGACACATAGGGATAACTATATATCATCGTCATCCCTCTTAAAAATCAAATGGTTGCTCCCTTACGCAACAATATATAATGTATGGTATGATTTTATATACTTTGCAATTGGTATTCATCAAAATCAGATATCTTTATTGTCTTATAAACAAGGTTTGTGACAAAGAAAGAAAGAATATAACAAATAAGAATAAACAGATAAACTAAATAAACATTTGTAAATACATAAATAAGACATGAAAAATTAAGCCACTTCTGCCCTCAGTTCTGACTGCTTCAAAAAGAAGCCGATTAATTTTACATGTTCCTGAGACAATGGATTTAGGAATTTAGATATATTAAGATCTTCATCTTCCCAATTTAGTTTATTAAATAATTCTAATCTTATTTTTTGTATAATTTACATTTTAGGAGGAAGTGTTCTTCATTTCAATCATATGACATAATTTACATAAACGATCTTCTCTTGGATTTTGAAATATCAACCTCTCTCTATTTCTAGATTATGATCACTTAAACGTAATTTTGGAAAACACTTCCTAATAGTAACATCATGACGGGTTAAATAAAATTCTTTATCAAGACTAAGTTTTATAGTTTTATATCGAAATAATTTATTAGTTTCATCATAACAATCTTTTTTATTCTCCATATATAAGAGATCTATATTTCTCTTCAACAGATCTCTTAATTTGGTTCTTAATAAGATTTTTGCAATTTTCAATTTTATCCTGCACACTCATACCGGCACTATGCAATAACAAGGCACGTTTCTGATCAACTTTTGCGACACCTTTACCTGAAGCGTACAGTTCAAACGCTCGAAGCCATCGTTTTCAACGAGCAGCATTTCCTGTCGATTCAGAAATGTCACAATTCAGAATTCTCTGAACATCGGAAATAAAACTGTAGACATTGTGTAAATACATCTCAAATGTTATTTTCACTCGTCGCCACTTACAATGTAGTGTATTCCACTATATAACATCGGATTTAAAGGCCGACATAAAAAGACACCATTGAAGGTTCAAATTGTTTTATTACTCAACGGGAAGTATGTCGTTTTTCCATAGTAACAATATATGGGAGGTAACTCCGACATCCTTATACAATTAGATTACAATATATTGGATTTGTCTTTTTTTCGGTAGTACATGTAACTATATTGCATATACTACAGGTAGGCTATGCATGCATTGGATTGCCCGTAAGAGTATGTACTTACGATTACACCAGTCCTGCGATATATACTATTAACAAGTTATGTAAAATATGTTTAAAATTGTCCATTCAATACTATAGATGTCCAGAGCTAACAAAGATCAATAACTGGACCAATACGGAAAAACAGGCTCAATACCGCAAAACATCCTCAATACGGAAAAAAACAGACTCAGTATGGAAAAAAGGCCCAATACGGACATGCGCAATATGGATATTCTACTTCCGATAGAAGTAGGATGCTATTGATAGTCTACTAAAACATAAGATTTATTCAAAATACTTAGCTGTCGAATAAATGCCCATGAGACAATGATGGAACACAACAGCACAATACAAAATCTCATATCGAGAAATCCTAGCAGTATTTGTACACCCAGTAATAAATTTCTTATTTTATATAACTGGCTAAAAAGGGTGACATAGAATGGTTTTTTTTTTCATATTGGTCCTGCATTATGTCCTCGTGATCGGACGATTCGAATTGGGCCTCGGATAGCTGCTTTGGACCTCGGCGTTGCCTCGGCCCAATACGACTGTCCTTGGACATAATACAGGACCGATATGAAAAAAAAACATTCTATAACCCTAATTAAATCACTGTACAACATTTGAAGTACTACGGATATACAGACGCTGATCCTATATTTCCCCTAAAACTGCTTTTTGCACAAAATCTTGTAAATAGTAATACCATCTAGAAAGGAGCACTTCCGGGAATACGAAAGAAAGACAAAATAGATATATTTTCTTGGTATTGATTTAGGTGTCAAGTTACTTGAAAATATCCAACTTCTTTGTCAGTGTAGTACCTTTTGCATACAAACAAAATTTAGGATCAAGTTTGTAATATACTCGTTAGAGTGGCAAACATAAATTGAGTTATCTTTCTTACATAGTAATTTCCTGAGGGTTTTTATTTCATTCTTTTTTTCTGTCACATAATTCTTCCATTGAGATAAAAGAATTGGAATTCCTTGAGGTTGATTACACAAACCTGGTTGATATAATCAAAAAGGTACGCAATGACTTTGATGGGTAATTCTTGACAATAACTAATCATATGCACGTGACAATGCTAATCTATATATACATGTACACGTTAGTGGAAATCGTAGTATATTTGTAGTATCTTTGTTGCCTTGTTCCTAGGGGATCAGAAGTTTTTATCCATACAAAATTGTTTAAAAATCAGAATAAAAGATGGCCAGTTGACTCCTAAAAATATTTGTTAAAAGGGCATAACGTTTACTTTACCTTTGGATGGCTGTTTTTATAATTGTGTCTAAGATCTTGAACAAAAATTGTTTAAAACAGAAAAATCAGTACATAATATTAAGATAACTTCTCAACAACTACACAAGAAACACATGTATTACCATTCTTTTCCAATATTTTATTCGGGATCTTAACTAAGTATCCGCATGACCACCATTACTGTAACAAGTAAAATCATCAAATAACAGTTTAAAAGTCATTTTTGACACAACCATGACAATAAGTTCTCAGATGGACCCATTTAGCACTAGCATCATTATTGTAAACATTTTGTGAAATCACAAAAAAACCATAAAATATATGTTTTGTAATGAAAAAATAAGAAATATTGAAAATATGATATTTACTTCTTTTGAAATATGTTTTAATAATTATTTTGCAGATTCAAATTTTGATTTCATTATCAAAGCAGAAAAAAAACAATACGTCTAGTTTTGCGGGTGAATGAACGTTTTGCGTCTAAATAATTAACACGAGTTTATTAATTACTGTTCAGTGACTGGACCAAGTTAGACTAAGGGAGCAACCATTTGATTTTTATGGGGATAGGATCAAATGTTTGACCCTGCCAATTTTTTTCGTCAACGTGTTGGTCCTGGATTTTTTTTTCGGCCGCTATTGCGACCTAAATTTTTATTTTCATTTAAACCAAAAAATTTCCTGATTCACACAGGCCCCGCATTTTTTCCACACCTAAAGTGATCCTGTCTTTTTATTTTTTTCAAAATCCTGGTCCTCCCTTTTTATTTCAAATTTGATCCTAGCCCCCTCCTCAATAAAAATCAAATGGTTGCTCCCTAATTTGAATCTCTGTTGTTTCTATTTTTGTGTTTTGTGCTCTTTCATGTTATTTTTTGTCCAGATGTTTGTTGTCTAGATGTCTTTAATTGATACATATGTCATTGTTGACCTTTCCTGTTATCCATTTTGTCGTTTATCGAGATAAACTTGAAACAGCCAAAAACAAATAAGTTAATACCCAATATCCAGAGATTTCGAGGAAGAAAAGATACTAATCTCTAGCCTTTGTAAGTCTTTGTGTTTTTTTTTTAATTTTAGATCATTTGTATGTTTCGGAGTTTAGTGTTCCGTCCATTTTGCAGAACAAGTATGCATTATTGTTAAGTGATCAACGTAAGCCCGTCTCCGGGTGCGAGATTTTCTCGCTGCGTTGAAGACCCATTGGTAGCCTTATGAACTGTCCTTTTTCAGTCTATGTACAAGTGTGGACCTAAAGAAGAAATAGATATATCAGGGGTGTCGTTAATTTCAAGTTTACTGCTGCAGTAGATAATCCTTTCAGTTAGAATTAAATAAGATATTCATGTAGTATATTATCCTTAGAACAGACACTCAAGACACAGGAGTTTTTTTCTTGAGTAGCCCTTGTATAAACTTAGCTTACAAACACACAGACAAAAAACTGCTGGCACTTTTTACCCATAGTCTATAAAAAACGTGTTAATCTAAACACAACGAATTTGTTGACGACTAGAATAAAATCTGTTCACTCAATATTTTGGGGCCAATCAGTGGGAGTGCTACTCGTTGTTGAAGGCTGAATGGTGAATCTGTTGATTTTGGCAGAACATGCCCTTTTCTTGCTAATACGAGACAGGTATCCATGTACCTTTTTGTACCCTGTTCGGTCCATTGGCGGACAAGATCGATTAAAACAAACTTCAATGTACCACGTGAAATAGTAGTACTCAGTTATATAGAGAAATAAAAAGTTTTAACACCGTTGTATGTGTTTAGAATCCACATCTGATTCAGGCCACTCACAGTAAAGACTATTTTCGAAACAGATTAAGTGTTTCATTTAGAAAACCCCTATAAAAAAATGCGACTATATTTTAAGAACTTGTACCTTTTAAAGAATTAATGACTTTACATAACAGATCATATTATCACATTTTCTGGCAAAGTCCTCAATTGCATGACTTGTTCCAATTGATAACTGTTGAAGCATATCTTGCAATTTATCATTGAAACGGATGCTTAAGCCACCTTCCGAAAAACGCATAGGGGATTGAAATAGAAAAAGGAATGGCAGTCATAATTTGCAAGTTTGGATTTGAAGTAGTCATGCAGTTTAGAAATTGTGCAATAATTTTAATTTTTATAATTAACAGTGGTTGCAATAGCTAGGTTAAATGTAGGATATAACTGGTACTGATTAACCGTTAAACTGAAAACATCATATAAGTGCACAAATGGCATAGGTTTCACGTACATAGGTTTTCTTTATTCAAAAGCACCAGTGTTATCCCCGACGTGTTTACATATTATATGAGAAACAATGTCCGATTCTAATTATATTTGATAATCTTCTCTATAAACGTAAATTTTCTATGCCTTTTCGATACGCTGTATGTACGTGTATTGTATGTAAACCTTGGTCCGGGTAACAGTTTTTCGTAATTTCAGTAGCGTAGTCTCAGGAGAGAAGAAGACATCATTTAACCAATTTAGTTTGAACTCATCATATATAATCTAGTCTTTACGTTTCTAGCTAAAGGCATTGACTCTAAAACATTCTGCGACAGCCAAAATTCAGACATACCACAATTATTGAGAATCTTCTCTATTAATTGACATATCCATTTAGAATGAAAATTATTATAAGTATAAAGCTTAAACAAAATTTTGTACAATATATAACATATTTTACATGTTTACCACAAATAATACTTTTCCAGAAACCAAACGTTCTTGATCCAAGAAAAATATCCACAGCGTAAATTCCAAACTCTTTATAAAGTATGCAATTCTGTGTTGTCTTTTTGACCTTAAAAATATGCTTATAGAAATATATAGAGTATAATACATGAAAAAATCCGAGGGATGATATTGATCGAGGGGTGATACGGCATGTGATACAGATTTTGACATGTTTTATACGCATTATCATATATTTAAACAGATTTTTCTGGTCACGTGACCAATATCATTTTAAGGGGTATGATAAAGGGGTGATGATATCGATATCATCACGGTAGAAAATACAGATTCTTTGAGTACCGTATATGCAATTTTCCTTTATTTAGTACAAAGTATATGATAAATAAAAATAAAAATTTAATGATCGCATTATTCTCATGCCCCTACACGTCAGCTCCATATAATAAAATAGGAGCGACCATACTATCAAAAAGATGTAATTGTATATCCATAGGTAAATACAATTTTATACATTTCCTCAAAACACTAAACATGGCTTTTCCAGCTTGTTCTAACAATCTTAATTTTAGACTTAGTAAATTTGTCACCATTTATGAAATGTACACGTAAATAAACAAATTCATCTTCAACACTAAGATGTAAACCATTGTAAGTTCATGTAAATACAGGAATTTTCTGTTAGTTATCTTTTAATAAAAAATACAGCGTTTGTTTTCGATTCATTTACCTCTAAATTCTAACTTTTACAGTATAAAACAAGTGCATTTGACGCAGCCTGTAATTCTTCCTTTTGATTCTGATAAGACAACACGTCGTCAGCGAAGAGGAAAAAGTACAAATATTTAACATATAGTTCAAAGTTATCATTATCTAATAAAATAATGAGTAAGTCATTTAAGTCGTTCAAAAATAGTAAAAAAAACAACAGGCCTGGGCGCCATAAAAGTTGAGAATTTTCTTAAGTCTGAGAATATTCTTAAATACCGGAATACTCGAATGTGATTGGCTGAGAATGGGAATTTGAGTAAAATTTTCTTTACTCAGCAAAATAGTTCTTTATGGCGCCCAGGCCAGGTTGGAGATTTTTTCCCTAACGAACACCAACATTACCCAAAAACGAATTCTGGTATCTCCGAGCCAAGCCGAAAACATGATTTAGCAGACTAGTAATGTTATAAATTATCTCGAACATTATCCCATCAACATTATGTTATAATAACTTATACCAGAGAGGGATTCTATCAACCGAGTCAAAAGCTTTTCGGAAGTCAATAACAGCACAATAAAGTTTTTTATTACAAAAAAAAAAAAACATTAATAAGTGATTTCAAATTAAAAATATGATTCATAGTACATGTACTATAGTTCCTTATTAACCCTGCTTTTTCTTCACTTAAAAAATTCATACTCTCAAAATAAAACTCTAAACTGTTAATTAAGACAGTAGTAAAAACTTGCCAAAACAGCTTAAAATTGTGATACTTCTGTATTTGTCAGCACATGATTGGTCCCCTTTATTTTTAAATAAAAATTCTAGATATCAATTTTAATGCATCAAAGTTAGGACAAATATACTCTAGTCCAATCTTCAGGCACAGACCCATGCGCTTTGAATAATCAAATTGATTTTTTTGTTGTAAAAACTAGTACAAACTCAAAGGCTGCGTATTTGAAAAAACTCATTCAAAATCAAATTTCCACCATAAGGTTTATCATTTTGCAAATGCTACAGCGTTGTGAATACTTTGCGCCCTGTAATTCCTGAAAATTTGCCAAATCGGGGTTGTCCTCATTTTGCACTAGGTTAAGATTTTTAAAGTGTTCAATAGACTCTGCATTAGCTGTATTATTATACTTAATGCCAAGGAACAACTACACTAAGTTTGGTTGCAATTAAACCTATGGTGTAAGAGGAGTTAATGATTTTATTACAATGAATAAAGACTGCAAAAATGGTCAATTTTGACGATCTAGGGGGAATAACTCCTAAAAGGAACGAACCTACAACTTCGATCCTGTTACAAATTTTGTAGATCTTTGTGTGCCTAACAATATGAAATTTAAATTTTTCAAATTTCCTTTATAGTATCCAAGATATTGAGCTTAATAAGTGCAAAATTTGGAAAAAATGCAGAAAAAGGGCAATAACTCCTACATGGGTCGTTGGATCTTCTTCAAAATTTCAGGGCAGGTAGATCTTGAGGTGCTGAACACTTTTACCCTATGCCAGAATTTTGATATCTGTTATGGTTTTTGAGTTATTTGCAAAAATCTGCAATTTACCCCTATGTTCTATTTTTAGCCATGGCGGCCATGTTTTTTTTACGAATCAAAAATCCAAACGATAGTTTTGTAGCACATATACCAATAAACAACTGTACGAAGTTTGGTTGCAATTGGTCTTATGGTGTCAGAGGAGTTAACATTTGAAAAAGTTTACGGACGGACGACGGACGACGGACGGACGGACGACGGACGGACGACGGACGGACGACGGACGGACGACGGACGGACGACGGACGCCAAGTGATGGCAATAGCTCACATGTCTGGTGAGCTAAAAAGGAAGACATCATATCCAACTATAGAAGTCATCACGTGACTTTGGTGACGTCACACCTCACCTATACCATGCCCAAGTAAATGGTATAGAAATGCACTTGGGCGATCAGGAATCGATAAAATAAACTACTTTTAGTTCGTGTTGAAAAAATTTTGGTGCTATGTAGTAATTCCTCATATATTTAGAAATATATCTATGCTATTTGGAAACGTTTAAATTTTTGTCTTATCCCTTCCAAATGCTTTTGAAAATTTTGTCTTATTTTCCCGTTAAGTCCATATTGTTAAATCATCTAACTCTGATAAATTGGCTTTTTTGTCGTTTTTAACATAAAATTGCGATTTAACCAAAACTGATGGAAAAATTTTGGTGCTATGTGCTAATTAATACATTTATAAATTATTGAAATATCGTAAATGCAATAGTTTAATTTTTTATTCTATCCCTTCCAAATTGATTTGAAAATTAGCTATTTTCGGAAAATCTGTTATTATTTTTCAAGATGGTGACGATGACCGGAAATGGCACTAGGCGCGAAAATACAAACATTTAATGATTTTCAATTTCATATTTGCATCGAAACAAACGCTTATGTTTTAAATATAAAGTATATATATATATATAAATAGCTGACATAACTTATTAATAAGTGTATAGTTTCCAATTGCACTGCATATTAACTTATCCTCGCCAAGGGCGATATAGATTATGAAAAAAATCGCACCTTTACCAGTATTAATGAAAACTAACACAGAAGATGGATCATTTCATACAGACATCATTTCTTTTCAATCCCGGATTTTATTATATAATGTTTGTGTGATGAAGTTATAATAAAAAGGGGGAATATGCATACTATAGATACTGATATATTACTAGAGACATATTGTTTTATGTCTCGGATGTTACTAATAAAGTATATCCTTTGGTCTTCATATATCATATGTTTGAGTAAAACCTTCCTTCGAAATATCGTAATTGCAATAGATAAATTATTAATTTAAAATAAATTAAAATGTTACTTATCTGACATTTGAAATTATATTTCATCACTGTATTCTTTGTGATCCCCTCTTAAACACACACACACACACACACACCTCTTTATTAAAATGTTGCATTAATTATGTTTTTGGTCAGCAAACGGTTTACCTGTATACATACAATGTACCTGTGTACCTTAATTAACGGTTGGAACAATAAACATCCGGACAGTCAAGATACAATATACATGTCAAATCGTTAATTAGTTATAATTACCTGAAACACACAGCATGATAATTGCGCATAATAAATTTCTTCAGAACTCAAATAAATTTTACCAAAAAAAAAAAAAAATCGCTTTTCTCGCGGCTTAAAAAATTTAAAAAAAACTTGCACCATTACCCTTTATGACGTGTAATTATGTACTTTTGACAGTTTGTATAAATTGGTGATAAATTTCATACTATTAATTATTGTCACAATTTCATATATTGAAATTATAATCCATGTGAAATGTTACTACATATTTCAAATAAAAAGTTTTTTAAATTGAAGACGTGGAGAACGTGCTATAATCAATACAGAGTTATCGAAGTACGATGAATGCCTGGCATGAACGGGACCAGTAGATTCTCGATATTGGGTAACCAGTTAATAAGTCTAAACAGAGTTACCTTACATAATTATGACCGATATAGCTGCATATGTGTCCTCCATTGCGCAAGACACAGTTAGAAAAAAAGGGGTATTCCTAAAGATGGACATCCAAACTACCAAATTTGAATATTTTTTACGGCTGAATGATCCTGACCATGTCCACAAAATTTCCGATAGAGGTCCAATTTTTTCCGCTAAATTGTCCTATCAATCCGCTTAAATGTCCCGCGCCGGTTTTCCTAGTCGACTTAACGAGATTTATTAATTAACAAAAATGGTCTTATTATTCCAGCATTGATAAAAATCCACGAACCGAGGTTTATAGACAGTAAATATTGTTACGGCCGAAATCACCTTTAAAATGTAGCCAACAAAAGACACAAATCAATAATAAAATTTAACAAGATTTATTATATATACAAAGTTTACAAAAATATTACAAAAAAACTAAAATGTCAACTTAACTGTTCAAAATCCTGTTTTTTCTTGATCCGGAATTCTGGTCACTGTTGCCTGAATCCAAACGGAATATTATATCCAATCAGTCACAATCTAGTATGATGTAATGAAAATAACAGTCTGTCAAGTACGATGTATGAAACGTAAATAAATCCAACAGCTGAGAACACAAGAATGTCTATGTACGGTCCAATATGCTATGCTCCAAGTTTAACTTTCGTGTCCATATATATACTGTAGAACGGAAACTTCTGGAATACGGTAGAAGTTCGAATCACACCATAATTATTACGTAAGTCAAATAGAAAGTTCTAGTCATTCCATCAGTATCCATTATTGTTCCAGTGATTTCTAAACTGCGCAGTTATAACATTATTTGGTAAACAACTATAAATATTATGTAAACATATTATACATGTTATAAGGCTGCGCAAAACAAATCAGGCCAAGATAAATAATATAATTATTACAATACCATATCAAAATAAATATAATAATACAATATCATAACACCTCCCCCCTTAAAAGAAGTTTGAGTGTAACGAGAACTTCATGAACAATATATACAAAAATATATAGTATATATACAGTGTTTTAATAAGATCTAGATAAAGCATCTGCTATTACATTATCTTTACCTTTAATATGTTTTACAATAATATCATATTCCTGTAACAATAAACTCCACCTAGTCAACCTTTGGTTTTTGTTTCTCATTTTATGTATGAAGGTGAGAGGATTATGATCAGTATAAACCAGAATAGGATGCATAGTGGGATTTAAATATACATCAAAATGTTGAAGTGCAGACAACAGTGCAAAACATTCTTTTTCAATAGTGGAATAATTTTTCTGATGTTTATCTAATTTCTTGGAAAAATATGATATAGGTTTCTCAACATTATCATCTGTTTCTTGATATAAAACGGCCCCAACTCCTACATCACTTGCATCAACGGCAAGTTTGAATAGCTTTTTAAAGTCTGGAGTGATAAGAACGGGACTGTTAATTAAAAGTGATTTGCTTTTTTCAAAAGAGTTTTGACAATTATCACTCCAGAGGAATTTAGAATCTTTTCGTAAAAGATGAGTCAATGGTTGAACAACAGTAGCAAAATTTGAACAAAATTTTCTGTAAAATCCAATCATGCCTAAATATCTCATAAGTTGTTTTTTATTTGTAGGAGGAGGAAAATTGGTAATTGCATCCACTTTAGCCATAATAGGTTTCACTTGACCTTGGCCAACTGTGTGCCCTAAATAATCAACAGTGGCCTTACAAAATTCACTTTTACTAATATTAACAGTCAAATTTGATTGTGACAATCTATTAAAAGTATCATATAAATGTGTTAAATACTCTTTCCAGCTATCACTACATACAATAAGATCATCAATATAAGCATAACAACAGTCTAAATCTTTTATAACATTATTGATCATTCTTTGAAATGTAGCTGAAGCATTTTTCATACCAAACGGCATGACAGTATATTGAAATAAGCCGTCTGGTGTGACAAAAGCTGATATTTCACGAGCTCTCGGTGTCAGGGGGACCTGCCAGTAACCTTTTAATAAATCAAATTTGCTTACGAATTTTGATTGTCCAATGTTATCAATGCAATCCTCTATCCTTGGAATCGGATAGGAGTCAGATTTTGAAACTGAGTTGACTTTTCTGAAATCAGTAACGAAACGAAAGGTTTTATCTGGTTTGGGTACAAGAAGACAAGGAGAGCTCCATTCACTGTTACTCGGCTCAATAATATCATTGTCAAGCATATATCTAATTTCTTGTCTCATAACATCAAGTTTAAGTGGATTGAGCCGGTAAGGATGTTGCTTAATTGGAGAAGCATCGCCCACATTAACATCATGACAAACAGCAGTGGTTTTATTTGGCACATCTGGAAAAAGATTTTTAAAAGAAAATACCAAAGTTTTCAATTTTTCTCTGCGATCGAAAGTCAGATGTGCAAGTTTTGAGTCTAAATTTGACAAAATTTCAGAATTTTTCAATCTAACAGTTTGTTCTATAGTCTTGGAATCAAAAGATGGTTCAATTATGTCTGGTTTGTCATGATCGTTCTCTAATTTAACCATGGCTAAAGTGGCAACTGGTTTACTCTCACCTTCATTAGTACGCTCAAAATATGGTTTTAACATATTAATGTGACACACTCTATTTTGTTTACGCCGACCTGGAGTTTTTACAATATAATTCAAATCATTGATTTTACTGTAGATTGTATAAGGACCACAGTATTTAGCCTGTAAAGGATGCCCAGGGACTGGCAAAAATACAAGTACCTTATCACCAGGCTCAAAAACTCTGTCCCTGGCATCTTTATCATACCATATTTTCATCTTATTCTGTACAGTTTTTAAGTTTTTCTGAGCAATTTGACAAGCAGTATACAATTTTTCTTTAAATCTAGATACATAGTCTAGAAGATTCAAGTCAGTGTGTTCAGTAAGCCATTTTTCCTTAACCAATTTCAGAGGTCCCCTTACAGTATGACCAAACACTAACTCAAAGGGGCTAAAACCAAGGGATTCTTGAACAGCTTCTCTGACCGCAAAAAGTAGAAAGTGAACACCATCATCCCAGTCCCTATCAAATTGAAGACAAAAAGTCCTAATCATGTTCTTCAATGTTTGATGAAAACGTTCTAAAGCACCTTGAGATTCTGGATGATAAGCACTTGATCTATACTGAGTAATCCCTAACTGGTAAACGACCTGCTGAAATAAACCTGACATGAAATTTTAACCCTGGTCGGACTGTATAGACTTAGGAAGTCCTACTAATGTGAAAAATTTCATAAGAGCTTTGACAATAGTTGGTGTCTTGATATTCCTTAAGGGAATAGCCTCAGGAAAGCGAGTGGAAGTACACATAATCGTCAGTAAATAAGCATTTCCTGTCTTGGTCTTTGGTAAAGGTCCAACGCAATCAATAAGTACTCGGCTGAAAGGTTCTTCAAAGGCTGGAATTGGCAGAAGTGGTGCTGGTGGTATTTTCTGGTTAGGCTTGCCAACAACCTGGCATATATGGCATGATTTCCAGTATTCTGCGACATCATTTCTAAGTCTGGGCCAGTAGAAATGTTGCAAGATCTTTAGGCAAGTCTTCCTTATACCTAAATGTCCAGCCAAGGGGGTGTCATGGGCAAGACCAATAATTTCTTGCCTATAGACTTTAGGCACCACCACTTGGTATACCACTCTCCATTCCTCCTCTGGGATAGCATCAGGGGGCCTCCACTTCCTCATTAAAATGCCGTCTTGATGGTAGTAACATTCGGCCACTTTGTCTGCTTCTTCTTGGGGTAGAGCCCTCTTGCCGAGCTGAAGAACCTCAGGGTCTTTATTCTGTTCTTCCCTAAATGTTCTTTTGTCTAATGAATGGCTGTTCACGTCTGGCCATGGCATAATTACACGTTTGTTAGTACCAGGTGGTCTTATTATGGCCTTTTCTGAGCTATCGGGACCTTCAATGTCGGCAAAGAAAGAGTCAGAAAGGTCCATATAATCATACTGGCCTTCTTGTAAATCCTCATCTTTTTGTTTTCTTGCCATCGCCCTAGTAACAACACAAGCTGGATACAGTTCAGCATCATCTTCAGGTGATTTAACATCCACCACCGGTTCACTTGTAACAATTGGTTCAGCGACCACTTTGTTCCTAGCTAGATCATTTCCTAGCAATAATGAAACACCCTCAACAGGGAGTGTAGGACGAACACCCACAACAACTGGTCCAGTAATTAAATCTGACTTCAAATAAATACGATGGAGGGGAACATCTATACAACCTAACTCCACACCTCGTAACAAAACGGAGGCACCAACGGACGTCTCCTCGGACAAAGGCAACACACCTTCTAACAACAAAGACTGAGAAGCTCCAGTGTCCCGTAAAATCTTAATAGGCTGAGGAGTAGTATTATCAACAATAGAAACAAACCCATCGGACATAAAGGGCTTATAATCCTCCATGTAATCACAAAAACTGGACTTAAAAGCCTGACTCGCAGGACATTCCAACTTATTGGTAACAACGGGTGTCGTACAAGCACTGGACTTGGGCTTATGATCTCTTTCATTCTTCTTCTGGAGTCTAAAACAATCAGCCATCAGGTGACCATTTTTCTTACAATAAGCACAAGTTAGTGACTTCTTCTCAAAAGTATCAAACTTTGGACCAGACATATTATAACTAGATGGACTCTTATTCTGTGCAACAGGCTTAATATCAGTACGTTCAGTGCTTTGATTTTTGTAATTTCCACTAGAAATATTAAAATTTTGACCTTTGAAACTTCTTTTATGTGAAATGGTATAATTATCGGAAACAACAGCTGCATCTTGCAATGTCTCAACAGTTTTGTCATCTAAATGTGTTTTTAAGTCTAAATTAACACACTGCTTGAACTCTTCTAATAACATTAATTGTCTTAATTTATCAAAATTTTTATCTATTTTCTTTGACGTAAGCCATTTATCAAATAAATCTTCTTTTTCCCTAGCAAATTCAACATAGGTTTGTGTTTCAAACTTTTTATAAGACCTAAATTTCTGTCTATATGCTTCTGGCACTAGCTCATAAGCTTTCAAAACTTCCTGTTTAACAGTGTCATAATCAGAACCTTTTTCTGAAGAAAGTGCTGAGTAAATTTCAGCGGCCTTGCCCACAAAAACACTTTGCAACATTGTAGTCCAATAAGGCTTTGGCCATTTCAAATTTTGAGCAATTTTCTCAAATTGTGGAAAAAATTTATCAACTGTTTTTTCACAAAATTTAGGAACCAAACGTATATTTTTTGCTGCCCCAAAATGTTCTGATTTTGACTTAGTGTTGCTTTCTACTTTAGCCATTTCTATTTTTATTTTCTCCATCTCTAACCTTTCCCTCATTTCAAGTTCTGCCTGTAATTGTTTTAATTTAAATTCATCTTCTTTTTCTAATTGTTTTAATTTAAATTCATCTTCTTTTTCTAACTGTTTAGTTCATGTTCTAATTCAAGCTGTTTTAATTTGAAAACATCAACATTTTCGACCTTGAGGTCAAGAGCCTCTTCACCAAAAATTTCTGAATCAAATAAATTGTCTATTACCAAATTTTTTATAATTTGTTTTCTCATAGATGTTCTAAAATCTATTTTTAGATGTTTAGCAAGCAACACTAATTCTTCTTTCTTTAATTTATCAAACCCTTCCAGGTCTGGCGTTTTCAAAAATTTACCTGCATCAAATTCCATTTTGTAGACTTTTGTTGGCTAATTCTAATAAAAATACTGAAAAAATTTAATAAGATATTAACGTTCTCCCGACACGAGCCCCCAATTTCTGTTACGGCCGAAATCACCTTTAAAATGTAGCCAACAAAAGACACAAATCAATAATAAAATTTAACAAGATTTATTATATATACAAAGTTTACAAAAATATTACAAAAAAACTAAAATGTCAACTTAACTGTTCAAAATCCTGTTTTTTCTTGATCCGGAATTCTGGTCACTGTTGTCTGAATCCAAACGGAATATTATATCCAATCAGTCACAATCTAGTATGATGTAATGAAAATAACAGTCTGTCAAGTACGATGTATGAAACGTAAATAAATCCAACAGCTGAGAACACAAGAATGTCTATGTACGGTCCAATATGCTATGCTCCAAGTTTAACTTTCGTGTCCATATATATACTGTAGAACGGAAACTTCTGGAATACGGTAGAAGTTCGAATCACACCATAATTATTACGTAAGTCAAATAGAAAGTTCTAGTCATTCCATCAGTATCCATTATTGTTCCAGTGATTTCTAAACTGCGCAGTTATAACATTATTTGGTAAACAACTATAAATATTATGTAAACATATTATACATGTTATAAGGCTGCGCAAAACAAATCAGGCCAAGATAAATAATATAATTATTACAATACCATATCAAAATAAATATAATAATACAATATCATAACAATATTTCAATAATGTATGTCACATCCGTAGTGCTCAAAGCTAAAGTGTAAAACGTAAGACCAGATTATACCTTTATAGAGAGAGAGAGAGAGAGAGAGAGAGAGAGAGAGAGAGAGAGAGAGAGAGAGAGAGAGAGAGAGACCGAGAGAGACCTTAATTTATTGGCAAATAGTACAGAAGCAAAAAGACACAGAGAGATTCAATTAAAATCATAATATATATAAATAAGAGGCGAATTCGTGGGAAAACTGTGATCAGTGAAAAGATATAACTAAAAACAAGTTTATGGGGATTACTTTTGAATTCTCGCTGTTTTTGCGAGATTTTTTTTTTTGGTATTCCTTTAATACACTGTAATGACTTAGCAACAGAAAAATTAAATGAATTCATCTTTCTTTTTATCTATGTATTGTAGTTTTCAGATTTTTAGATTCTCAGTTTGGTTTGACCGTTAAATGATAAATGTTCCATGAAACTCTCCAAGTAACTTCAAATCCAAACAGATTTATTTCTTTGACTTTCATTATAATCGTTAATTAAAAGTTTTGTAATTATTTTTCAGTTTACAGCTCAATGATTTTACGGTGTATTCATCTTACATCCAATCCGCGAACAAAACCATAATATTGACACAATAATTCTTTTATATAAGTCATAAAATTGGTGATTTTCTTATTTTATTGGACCCGAAGAAGACCTACAATCGATCTGTGCCAATAAAAATCATAATTGTTTTTTTGTAGTTATCTTTTCCAAGCGGATAAGCGAGTTCGTTCGGTAATGATTCCTGATGTTATAGTAAAAAACTCTTAAAAATGGACGATGTCATATGTAATTATAGTGTTTGCTGTGGACTTAATCTAGTATTAATATCGGAAGACGGATTGATTTCCAGTTTATGACTTTAAGATGCTTTTTTAGAGTAAAGGGTTGTAATAATTGATAATTAATATTTGTGACAAGATACCGATTGATACAGAGATGCAACTATCTAACCCTTTAATGGACAACCTGATAAATAATTCTATTGAACAAGGTTTAATTGATCCGTAGTGAAAGTAGGTCCAACCTCACTATTCATTTTTTCTCCATCATGTTTTCTTTCAGTGGCCAGTATACATTCTGTCTGTTTCACTTTGTCGTTAACTTGGCATGGCATCCTAAATGTAACTGTCCAGAGCACCTTTTGTTTTTAATTCTGTGATTTGTGGAGGATTCACACTGGATGCGCTTTTTTTTCTTGTTCTATATACATGTACATCTACATTTTGTTATATGTAATTATTAATTCTCTATGCGCTGGCCTTGTCTCTATAGTTTAGTCTTGTTCTCCATTTGTGAAGCGACAAATATAATTGAAAAGATTCACTCTTAATTGTATATAAAAAAAATCTTATCGGTCGGTGGAGAATTCAGACGTTTCTGATTCACCTTCTATCGATTCATATTCTAAAACTTTTAAGTCAGACAATTCATTTCATTATGGAAGTAGGAATTACCAAAACTTCAACTGCAATTCAAAGTTCATTTATGGTGTAAAGATCTTTATCATGTTTATGGTGTATGCATTATGCATACATGTACGGAACTCGTGTCTGGTAAAAACTTAGATTCGGTAAGATGTTATTTTGTCCCAAAGTTTTGTCTTATTTTGAACAATTCCTTTGTATTCCTATTATTTGATATTTTCTACTCTAACAATTTTGAAATCTTCTTATATTTTGCCTGGTTGTCATGATTATTTAATAAACGCCCGTTGCCTAAAGGTCAAAGGTCACTAAAAGTGAACCAATTTTACATTTTGGCGCTAAATAGTTACTAACGCAGTCGGAAATAAAAAACTAATTTGTGGAAATTAATATTTTAGCAAGATACACGTTTTAGGAAATTAATTACTGTGCAGAGTTTTGCAATTCTTTTTAAAAAGTTTTATTTCCAGGATTAAAATTGGACACTTGGTCATTTTTTTTTTTACAATGGAAGGTTTTTGAAGGAGCGTTTTATTTCCGAAAATTTTACGACGTTTTCTAGCCATTTTACCTCCGAGCCGACGATCGGCAGAAATATTATATAATAATAAATAGTAAGGGCTTGCAATATACTTTCTAATTTCATATAGTAATTGCTTTAATTAACGTACATAGCTTAATTTAATAAACCCAAAAGTTCCGTGGTTGGTTCCCGTTCCGTTACGGTTTCTAAGGATGCTCAAAAGCGGTAACGGGTCCGTTCGCCCTAATTACATCATTTGTAAAAACTAAGTGGCATTTGTATTAAAATCTATATATTTATTAACTATTGGATGTAATACTGATGAAATTTTTGATAATTCTCAAACAATAGCTTGGCCTTTTTAAAATTTGCCTATTCCACTAGAAAAAGGATGGGTTGCGATAAGGCCGTTTTTAAAAAATTGTATCGCGCATGTCCGTTTACATGATGGCGTATTTTGGCTTAATATCCAATATTTATCTGCATTGAGCGGCTATTTTTGATTGCATTTAACATTTAAAATTAATTTTTAAACTAAAAATCTAATAATGATAGAGTAAGATGTTCATACTGCTATGGAGGACATAATTAAAAGGGATACAAGAAATACAGCAATTTTAAGAAGATTTTTTGTTTAAATTTAAGATGGATGATGCATTAAGTATTGTTTAACCTCCAGCATGTCCAGTGGCAGTTAATAAGTGCATATCAGGACGAGAAAATGTTGATATGATATGAATATGAATCCTGCTTTGTCCGCAGGAAACCGGAAACATTATTCTCACTTCCAGCCATTGGCAACCAGTTCTTTGTTCCTATTCCTAGGTGCCTCGTTCTTGGTGGAGAAACAGCCAATACTAATTTAAATGTCTGGTTTGACCCGGCCTGGCATTTAACTGGCGACCTTCCTCACACGAGGCAAGAAGGTTACCACGACAACACAGAGGTGGTTTTAATTTTAAGAAAATGTAAGCGGAAAATATTAGGAGCAATGCCTTGAAGGCTACTAATCCGTAAAAAATAGTTCAAGAGGTCACTGTACATAGACTACAAAAAAATTAAACCCTATGAAGAGGAAGAGTATGTTCTTGATTGCCATTTAAGTAAAATATACTAGTCATAGCGATTCGAAATACATGTAATTCAGCATCCATGGTTTTGTTGTGTGGAATTGTCCTTATTCAGGTCAGGGTCACGTCCCACGCAAATTTGGGGAGACTACGACTAGGAGAGTCTCCGCCCCCGGGCCTCCCAGCGTTCCATAGAAAGGCTTTCAGCCGCTCCCAACAGCACACATGTAGAGGTCTTCGATATCTCTTCGGCCATGCGGAAGATTTCCGTGGCGTTTTCTTCGCTATAAAAGAGCCGTAGTTTACAGGCCCAAGGTCAGCTTTATACCGAAGATATTCAGTAATAAATTCCGCAGAATAAACTTCACTCACTATCCAGATATATAACATTATCTCAGTCTATGGCTAATTCATACGGGGAATTATAGGCACCTATCACAAGTTGAGGACATTATTCCAGAACAGAACATGTCTGGGTTAGGTCAGAAACTATATAAAAAATATTTTGATTGGACAATATATATAGTAATATATAAAAGTAACAAGAATTGAGAGTAAAAATACGAAAAGCAGAATGCCTGAATAAAAAATCATCCTGAATACCACAACATTTGAATACTAAAATTAAAAAAACATACGAAATTAGCAGAATTCAAAAGTCTACGGCAAACTTTAAGAGTGTGGTCAAATAAATGAATATATCCATAAATTGTAGCCGAATATATACGAGTGTAGTGCAAAAATTTTAAAGATTTAATTTCACAATTTTTGGCGAGAAAATTTATTTTAAAGTTTGGTATATGCCTTGCACGTGGAACCAGGTTGATACTTTTTATGTACAATACTTGTGTTATATAAAATATATGATAACAATATTCAACCTGGTTCTGCGTGCAAGGTATTGAACATTATTTACGTTTTCATGACCTATGTACATATTTTTCCCATAGACCCAATGCATTCGGTCACTTAAGGGGGATCCTTTGTCTGTGATTATCTCTACTTGCTTCTACATCAAATTGATAAACTTCCACATTTTATCTAAAGTAGAATGATTTAGCTTTCCCACGGTATGTCATAATATAAGTTAAGTGGGAATTAATTCTTCGTTATAAATGGGGGCCGCTAAGCTATCTTATTCCAACCCATCCTTTGATTTGATTTATATCATTTTTTAGTAGTTTTGCATCAGAATCTACAAACAATTTTACTTTTTTTTAATCATTTTAAGATAAACTAAATTTCTTTAATGAACAGCATAAACTGTATTTGTATAAATATTTGAAATATAACGAAGAACCAGAGCCCAATCTAAAACCCAAATTTTTAATTTAGAAAAATAATAACTACAAAGTTTAGAATGTATGATCATAATTGGAACTAGAGTTACAGAGACATAAGAAAATTCCACTTCAAAACAGATTATGTAAACTCTGTAATCAAAAGTCTGATGATGAAGCACATATTTCTTTCCTAATTGTAATGAAAATTCTGACTTGCTCCAATTACTTTTGTGCGAAATATGCAAATCACAACTTAATTTCGATGAATTAAATACAATCTTAAACTTAACAAATTTTAGAGAGGTACAAAGTCTAGTAAAGTTAAATTTTCAGATGTTGGATATTGGTTATCTAAATTCTGTGGGCTTCCATTCTCTCCACATAATGAGGTTGAAGATAGCTTCGCGGAAGATGTTATTTTCGATGAACCAGACGATGACAAATGCAGTAAATTCGCTGAGCTACATTAATGAAACGTCCAGTTTTCTGCTAGATATATATGGGCATCAGTACCAGACCGAAACTGACCAAGAACAAACAACGGACCAGAGTGCTTTCATGCGCATTTCAATGCACACGTTTAGGCATCCAAATACCTTTATATTCCTTGATGTACTCAAACAGGTCCAGATATCCACTTCATTAGACACCCAAACTTTACTGAGAAGAGATAGATCAGATGAATTCCAGTGTAGAGAAATACCAGTATTATCTAACAGGAACTATCAGCACTTACATCACCTCAGTGGGACACAACTTCTCCGCCAGAATGGAAATATGAATGTGAAAAGGGTTTGTTTTACACTGTTAATTGCCCATATATAGTTTTATATATTTTTATAAGTAAAGGAGACCCAATATATACTGCAAAATATCAAATTTCCATATATACCTTCTTAAAGAATATATATAGTAAGATTTTTCTGGCGGCAAAAGTTTTTTGTTTGCTTGGTATTTTGGTACTGAAAATTGCAATTTTAGCTATGCTTACTTAGATATATTGTTTTAAATAAAAAATAAAAAAGGAAATAATAAAAGAATATTTTTTTGAAGAATCTAGCACAATATCCATTTGTCTGCTATAATACATTTGACAGATAATTATAATGTTTATATACTTACGAGAAAACTGAATTACTTGACGCCATAAATGTATTTTTTATGTTCTGACGTCAGACATTTATATGATTTATTAGGAAAATGCGTATCTATATTCACTTAAATGTATTATACAAATTGTTTCATCTTAAATTCCAGTTATTTAGACACGATGATAAACATTGATCAAGCTGTAACATTTAGTTAATGAATTAAGAGAATTCCCCTTTTTCAATAAATACCTCTTATTATTCTGATGTCAATATTGTATGTCATTCCGTCGACTTAATAATCTTTTACTGCATCGGGGAGTAAAAGGACGGAAATTGTTGACATATGTTTTGTCTATTTCGTGGCTTTTTTCCTCTTAATTTGTGATATTTATTGATTTATTTATCGTATTATTTTAAGTCCTGTAGACTTCAATTTTCCTTTTAAATTCCGTTTGATTTGTCGTTGTCATCAGTAGAAGTTGTTCTCAAGTAAAATAGTGCTAATTATTTTCAATTCTGTTTAGATCAGTATTGTGTTAGAACCTTATCTAGAATTCGATTACAATACATTTCAACCACATGTATTAATGCAGACACGGACTTACAATCAGTCAACAATCGACTGTCGATTTCTTGAAGCCTTCTATCTCAAAATGTTATTTTTTTTCTCCTGATATCTCAATATTCTTGTTTTCCATAACTTTCTGTAGGATTATTTCACTAATATTTCTTTATCTAATTAGTTTTTAGATTTCCTCAGCAGTAACAAATTTTGATTGTTATTTTAAAATATTTTCAACTTTGTTCTTCATTCTCATCTTATTATGTTTCTTAATATGTATTTGTTAAGATTCTATCCAGGGTTTTGCGTCTGCTATCAAGAAGCTTAATTAACAGTTTTACACGTAGTGTCCTGAAAAGTTTGTATAAAGTAAAATTCTGTATTACAAAATATTTTCCCTTCTGTTTTTTACTGTGTATAGGAACAAAAATTCCAATATCTACCTGGACGTACCTTACAAACTCGTAGAATAACAAATCTAATAAAGACAGTATAGATAAATGTCTATGTTTAGTAAATGTCACTAGCATCATCTTTCTTTAATGATCACGTTATATCATGTACGAAAACCAAAGGGATCCTCTTAAGAAATAAGATTTCGGGTAAATAGCAAATATATATGCTGTATTAGACGTACGAAGTACACCAAGGATTGTGCATCATATGGCTGATGGTACCTCGTTATGTCTATGTTACTTATGTACATGTTTTAATCGATGTTCATACATGGTTCGTTTGGGAAGGTGAGTACATATTTTGAGCAAGATTCCTGGATGATTTTGTCAAGTCTTATTTTGTTTTAATTCTATTCGTCAGAGGGACTGTTTTACCTCAATTTAGGAATCTCACGATTAGTTGATTCTAGGTAAAATGTATCTCTTGAAGCAAAAGACTTACAATGTAGAATAAAAACCAATTTGAACGTTATTAACAACACTCAACTATAACAGAAAGTTCTAAAAATCTATCAAGTTATCAAATGAAAATAAGTACGTCGGTATACAGATATTAAGGGACAATAATTTGTTATTAGCTATTGGGTATGGCTCCAAAGTTTCATGAAAAAATCAGAATAAAAGAGTAATGAAAATATTTACTGGAATCAAATAGTTTTATATTCAGAAAAAAATATCTAGATTCGTGGATGTTTCGAAAAAAAATAGTCAAGTTATAATATTTCCTTACTGTAGTAAAAGTCAACCAGATATAGATAAAGAAAATTATGTAAAGAATATAAGTTGTATTCTAATGCAACATAACATATAACGTCTTTTTTGATTGGATAACTTCAAGCGTAAAATCCACGGTTTACCGTCGGAACCATTGACGACAATGTTTGGCAAACGCATTTGACGTTTCCTGTTTACTTTTTATTCTATTTTTTAACGTTTAACGGAGGTTGCAGTAGAATGGGGATAACTGTAATTGCAGTAGAATGGGGATAACTGCGTCGCCAGGTAAACTCAATTTGCGACGGTAAAACCAGCGGTTTACGTCGGCAACTGATAAAATACAATACAGTTATCCCCTAATTTTATTTAGAGCAAAAATGAATGTAAAGAGCGCAATTCATTAGGTTAAAATGTAATATAGTCATGTCACTTTAAATGTGATAAAAGAAAAATAGCAATATACACGTTTACAATGTGTTCTTTAATAAAATTGTTATGATTATAAGTTATTCATGAAAACAAGAGAATCTAAATATCATTTACTCTTAAAAATGAAAATCAATGCAAAAATGCTGATAATTTACATGTACTTCAATTTTGTCATAAAAAATGATTTTTACTACGTTTTCTGTAAAACGTATTTATTATTTACAACAAAATTTAAATAGTTATTTCTGACTATTTCGTAGAATAGAGCGACAGTATCCGACCGGTAGCTATGAGAGCTTTAGCAAGACGTACAAATAAACGAGCAGGCACATTCTGACCATTCTTTCTAAATTATATACCGTCCGACCAATTAGTGCAGTTCTAGTGGTCAACTTGTGCATAATCATACTGGCTTTTATAGTATGATTTATACACCAAAGACCGGTTTAACCCGCCACTGTTCAATATGCACATTAAGTTGGACTATTCTGATTGTCTGTTCAGTTTATGTTTGTGTTTTGGGCTCTTTTGTGTTGTTTTTTGTTCGAGGTTCTGTATATTTGGTGACGTTGATTGATTGGTATGTCATTTTTGACCTTCTGTGATATCCATTTTGTTATTTGGTTAAATTTAGATAAATCAGAGATTCAGATCAACATTATAATATCATCATTTACCGACAAGAATTGTTTTGATATTGAATTGTATAATAACGCATAAGAGATGATTAAAAAGATCCCTACAATTTACACATTATATAAATTGGACAAAATATAAATAGCAGGGTAATAGAGGAGATTATTAACCCGAGGCGAAGCCGAGGTTGGCAATGTTTTGAGATGGTAACATTCTGCTCTATCACCCTGTTAGCCATTTGTTATTTAAGTTATTATACTGAATGTTTTTGTTTGTTTAGCTTTTAAAGTTCAGAACTGCATTTGCGATTTTTTGGTTCACGTGGTAGTAGTAATTCCACGAGTGCACGTGTGTTAAAATACACACACCATTAAATAGACACAGATATTTTAATTATTTTTTAATTGGTGTGTTTGCGGTATAGTAAATGGAGAAAATCTGCAATTTCTACACAAAGCACGAGAGGTTAACATTAAGAGAAAATGTTACATGCTGAGGCCTGTGTTAGATTATAATATTCAGTCATGGTCTAACATGTGAGATGGGACAATTCCACCCGAGGGTTCAGATTTTCCAGTCAGAAACGAGGCTTGTCGAGTTTCTGATGATAGAAAATGTGAACCCGAGGGTGGAATTGTCCAGTCTCACATTTTTTACCATGACTGATTATTTTTCTCACATTTCTCGGCCGAATATTTAAAGAAATAAACATGGCCGCCATGACACGAAAATGGGCTCTATTAAACTAAACAACCTAGTGCAAAATAAATTACATATTTGAAAAGATCGTATGTGTTTTGGTTTTGTACCAAAGGTACAAAACTTAAATAAGATATCTTTTAGGTTGCGCCTCAGGGGTTTTGCAAATTGAAGCGATGTTAATTTCGACGTTGCCGTACCATTTGTGCGAAGATGTGTGTTTTCTGGCGTTCTAGCAGTGTAGTCCAGTCAATCTAGCATACACTTGACCCTAACCTTAAAGTAATTGCAAAAGAAGATTTAGTTTGAGGTTAAAACTTAGTTTGACTGGACTATTGTGACATGACGTTTTTTTTACATTGTTACGTCAGTCTAGGTCATGTGATGTGAGATGCGTGAATCTCACACCGGTGTCTCACACGGAATATGACTGTCCCAAACACATAGAAATGTGAGAATAGAATGTTACCCACAAATTGACTAATAAAAAGCTTGCACTTTGACAAATAGCAATTCTAGGACTTTAATCAATTGTATATCATATGGGTTCATTTTATTACAAAATATTTTGTGCTCCTTTTCTAATGATAATTAAGCAAATGATAATATCTTAAGGATTTTCAATAATTGATGATCAGATTTGACAAGACAGAGATATCTACAATAATTATGCTTGCTATAAATTAATATTTCTGCGTTATTTATATCTTATGTTTCTTCATAACATTTCCTTTTATTGAACACTGAAAAACAAATATAGGCATAACAAATCTTCCTCGGTGCTTTTTAAATCATATATATTGATTATTCTGAACACATTCACAGTAGTAGGTTCTTTTTAATAAAGCCAAAATTGTAGCAGAGTAATAATCCGGATGTTTATGGACACGCATTTCCTCTGCATTGCCAAAGAAGATGATTCTAAAAATTGATAAATTATTAGGTGGCAGAATAAATAATTATCATAAATAAGCAGAAATTAGTTCCCACATTAAGCACACACATAATGAGGAAGAAAAGTATTAGGAGACGTCTGTATAGTCTAAATGCAAAGAATGACTTGCTCGCTTTGTTTCAGTATCACTCGCCTAGTGTCATATTAAAAATCAGATCATTGTATATTTACACAAAACTAACAAATTCGTTTACCACTGCAGTTTTAATTGAAAATTGTTTAAGTTTATTCGGCGTTTATTTTCAGATTAGACTGCAATTAACAAACTCAACACTGCTAACAAATAAAGCGTTCCCCGTTTTCTATATTTCCAAGCGTGTAGAGGGAAATCTGAAAGTACCGACCTTGATCTCGGATGAAATAGTGTTATTTCAGTGTTCATTTCAGTTTATTCGACAAGATCTGAACGGTATGTTTTTCAAGTTTATCATGTGTATGGATCTAAGTCTCCCCAAGACGGTTTCAAAAATTTATTTCAAGAGAGACGACAAACCGGTAAAAATAGGAACAGCCTTGTCTCAAAAGTGATAAGATTTGGTAGGACATAGATATCTGCAATAAGTGTGCTTGCTATAGACATGATAAATAATATTTCTGCATTACTATTTGTCATAACATTTCCTTTTATTGAACACTGAATAACAAATATTGGCACAATAAATCCTCCTCCGTGCTTTGTAAATAATGTATCTTGATCATTTTGAACACATTCACAGTAGGATGTATTTGTTTTATAAAGACCAAATTGTATTGGAGTAATAATTCAGTTTTTTATGAACACATATGTCCTCTGCATTTCCAAAGTAGATGATTCCAAAAATTGATAATTTACCCCGTTACTGTATCGTATTCCCTATTAATAACTAATATTTTTGAGTCTCCAAAAATTGACAACCCTACAAAACAGGTTGTCAAGGTCTATATACTCCTTAAATACAAAATGCATTAAAAGTTGAATATTGATAAATTCTTTGCTACCAGTTCTGATGCACAAAATGTGCACATTTCGTCGATTTAAGGCTCATCAGTTGTACAGAAGGCCTGAAATGTTGAAAAACAAAAACATAATACACAAATGTATCGAATTCAATTTTAGGTCCCCGAAAAATTAACTCCGAGTCATATTATATATTTTTTATACATGCGCGTTCTATATGACGTTGAAAAGGATAAAAAATGTGTTTCAATTCTTTTATCGAATAATAATCCCAACAAACACAAAGTTTAAGTACAGAATTACCACTTTTGTTGTAGTCATTAATCTCAGACTCACAGTGAGGTTTTCAACGCCGCATCAATTTATGATAATTGTGTAGTCAAGTAATTGAAACATCTAGGACAGTATATATTCCCCTTGCAGGAGAATAGATATACAAAAAATAAGGAATTATCGTCTCATTTTGATAATATTATATTTTTGAAAAGCCACTGTCTTTTTCAATTATTGAAACATATGTTACAGTATCAGAATTATTCAGTTATGGGAACGCATGTTATAGTATCAGAGATGACCTGCACGTTATATGCACAAGTTTTGCACGTTACACTATTTTGTTGGTGAGCGTTCAACCATCTGCTAACCAGTCCAATGAAGTCCATTTAGCGCCAAAGGAATCTTATCTAAGATTCTTCTAACACCAAACGCTGCTAGATCATTGCAAAACTCTTTACAGTCGGAAGGATCTGAATTAGTGTATTTCAAAAACATCTAAAAGTACTATTAATAACAGTAAAACTATTAAGAAAATATATTCACACGGTATTTTTCCAGTAGAAGTAGGTATATGTATGTAACGATAAAATAATCTTAAATGTTGACATATATATCTTTAAATAATTTAAAATGTAAAACAAGAAAACTGGTAGAGGATAAATATAAAAATCAACTAATGTTGAAATTATCAAGTCTTACAAGCGATTCAAAATTATATTTATATAAACAGATAAAATCTGATTTTGGATTGGAAAAATATTTAGAGTTCATATTATAATTATAAAGATTTTCTATTCAATATCCAGCTTAGTAAGTCCAGGGTACTGGCCGTCATAAATAGTAATTGCACAAAGATACATCATATTGCTATATATATATATATTGTAAGTTGTTTGTTGTATTCATGTTCTTAGTGTTAATGTCTATTGTGATATATATATATTGAGTGTTATTGTATTGTTTTGCTTTGACCCATATGGGTGTATTTTATGCAAATAAAGGATTTAAAGTGTATTGTATCAACATACTATTGCTTTTTTCTTTTTATTAAATTCGAATTTAAAAATTTCTGAGGACAAAATTTTGTCGATTAAAAACCCTAATTATAACAAGAGATGCATTTGGGATACTAAAATGTCGATTTCAATCTGTAAAAATAAAAATATTCAGCAGCATTTTAATTTATGATAATACATATAAGACGTTCTTTACACAAAAGTAAAACTAAACAGGTCAACGATCCAAATGACTGTTAATCAATTTAACGTTCAGTCATGTCAATACTGTGTTTCTAATGCTGTCGCTACCTATTCCATCACTATGAACTTGTCGTAATGTACACATCTTGTCTATTTCTATTTGTTAATTTCACTTTTCTTTAGGTTTAAGTAAATTAAAATGTCAAACTCTACGATTAGTTTTCACACTTGTAAGAGATCGTTCAAAAGAATATATGACCCGTTACACAATTTGAACAACGATGAGATGGTGGTAAACTTAATTCCAGTCTTTGGAGTTAGAAGTGAGAGAATCACACTCATGGTTCATGACAGAACTTAATTTAAGTTTTCCGTACATTTTTCTTACCGAAAACTACTTTTCAAATCTTCGAAGAGAAGGGAGATTTCGAAGCAGTTGCTGGTTGTCAGGAATATATAAAAATACGCTTTCACTTGTACATGTACATGATGGAGGGTGTGTCCCATTGATGAAAATCTCATATTATTTCATTATCATAGACAAGAATTAAGGAGTAAAACAAGGCAATGGTTTATGTTATTTACACGATACCCTGTTTCGTGGATTTATGTTAATTGGAAATTTATAACTTTTTGAAAATGATTTAGTTGGAATTTCAGTACTTTTTTTAAATGATTGACTTAGACATTCGTGACTTTGAAAATAAAAAGTAGTTCTAGGTCTCAACATATATAAATGTATATAATAGTTTTTCCCCTTAAAACAACAGAAAATGTCTCCATAGTACGCAGTATCGATTTTTTTTAACTCGCATCGATATAAAAATGTCTGGCCTTTGATAAAAGATAATTAATAAAATTAATTAATACATTCAAAGAAGCAAAATACCGAAAGAAATTCTAATTACATATATACAGTCTAGCCAACTACGACAAAATAAAAATGTTCCTGCTATCGTTGGAAACTTTCTTGTTATGTGTCAAGGTTAATCCCACAGGAAAGATATTTTAATTAAAAGAGAATCTAATAATTATGAAATGTTATCCTTAAGCTTGAAGTGAACAATTAATCCATAATTCGTTTCTTCTTAACTGCAATGGTTTTATGTAACTGGTGTAAGACATTTGTATTAACATGATCACTTAAAAAAAATACATTTGCAACATTTTACATTTGATAATAGAATTATATCAATTAACATCTTCATAATTTATTATTTCATGTGGTTGCAAGTGCTGTGTCAGTATAATTTTAGAATTCACATTTTCTTCGCAAATATGAATATTTTTTCCACAAGAACATGTACATTTTTTTTCACAAATCATGATGAGTACGTTAACACGTTACAGTCATGACAGTCAAACAATTTTCTGTATGTAACATCTGTGTGCAACCAATTACTATGATTACAGTTTAAAGAAGAAACAAAAACAGGTCGAAAGTAAAGTCGAAGAAATACCAAATGGATATTCGAAGAAGACAAGACCAAAACAATACAAAGACTACACTTAAAAACTAAAAACATATGAACAACATGGACACCACCAAAACACCGGGTGTAGACGCAGGTGTTCCAGAAGAGTAAGCAGTCTACTTATATATGTAGCTGAATGTAGTAATATCCCCTATTGTTGGATACAAATGTAACAAATGGACGGAGAAATAGACTAGGGAGGGGGGTTTACGACATACAAGTTATAATGGAACATTTACCAATATTTGTGCTATTAATATTTTATGCAGCGAAGCTGAAACTAACCAAAACATAATGTTTATAAACTGATGTCCTGCGTGTACACACATCAACAGCGAATGTCTTTTAAAAAATTCTCAAGGGTATCATAAATCAAAACATTGATGATCAGGTTCAGAAGCTAAAATGAACGAAACCCATCTTTTTGCAATGTATATTGCAATACTTATACATAGATTAATAATGGCCTATAATCGTGTCGGACCAGATATGTTCTTATGACCGTCATATATAATATCATCTTTATGATTTATTATTTTGACCCATAGCTAGCTGTCTTTTGACCAGCTTTGTGATTGGTCAATTGTGTCCATCGGGCATTAGAACTACGTTCTATTGTCCGATGTAGCGTTCTATTGCCCGCGACCTTTTGACGTTTTAAATATCTGTATCTTGTTAACTATTTGAAATTTCTTTTTTTAATTTAATTACCTTATGCTTATCCCTCTATCCCAAAACTTTGCAATTACAAAAATGTACATCCCAAAACTACTATCATGTAATAAAACAGTTATTTAATGTGTAGCCAAGCAATAGACCAGAACATGTTTCCGTCGGTACTGGGAACAGCTGAAGTGTTCTATTGCCCTCAGCCGTTGGAATCGGGCAATATAACACTAAGCTGTTCCCAGTACTTTGGGGAAAATATTATGGTCTATTGCCCAGGAACACATTAAATAACTGTATACTATTACACATGTATGCAACGTCCTAGCTTTGTTTTGACTTGTGTAACGCTTATTTGTAAAAAGTCAAACGACAAGTTGTGTCTAGAAAATCTTAGCAACATTCTGTGTATATATATTTTTTGGATAACTACAAAATTAAACATTCTTTATTTTAATCATATTTTATTTATGTATTGTAAACATGTTGGGTGTAAATTTTAATTCAAAAGATCCTATGCATTAATTTTCTGTTTAGTATATTTTCACTATAAAATTCGTTGCTGCGAGGACCTTTTTAAATTTGTGAACATTCGGTTTTTGGAAATAATGACACCATTTCCGTGATTCAAACCATTGAACTAAGGATGAAGAAACAAAACGAATTGTTTCTGTATACCATGGCACCAAGACATACAGTAGGTAGCTGAATTAATAAGAATATACAGTAGGTATCTAACGTTACACTGTATACGATTATAGACTTATTTTATCAATTTTGTTTCTAAATTGATAAGAATAAAAATAATAAAAAGAAGATAATTATATGGTATTTTATCGCAATATCGACACAAACTTTATATATTTCCCGTGGTTTGATCCAAAAAAATGACAATGACTTATGGAAATACTGAATTTTATTTAAACACTGTTAGCAATTGTAAAAAAATTCTAAAATGACCAAGACAGCAATTTACCAATGTTGAATATATACAGGTCACCAAAAAGTTAAATGCTAACCTTATTGTGTTCATGTAAAGAGTTCCTTACACGACTTGTTATTATTCTAGCGTTCTTTTAGTTTATACAACGAGTTTACACTTCAACAACTGCGTAGGACATACTTACCCTTCCGGAGCACCTACTATCAATTCATGATTAAACCCAGTTATGTTTTATGCTTGATATTTCGTTTGCATTAGTCGTAATACTGGCTTTAATATCTGTTTTTTTGCCATTTTATTTTCTTAGCACTTTATTAAATCGTGTAAATCAATTTAAAATCGACTTCATTTTCACTTTTAATTAACTAATGACCTAAATTTGTTATTATTAGCATTTAAATCTTTAAAAGACACCTAGCTATTAATAACCCCAAATGACAAGTAAAAGTAGTTAATATTGACTAAGAAGATCAACCGCTAATCCGTTTTTAAAAGAGTTTGTGAAATTATTTACAATAATGAATGCAAATTTTGTTTCTATTATAGTGATTGGTTTGCGGGGAGAAGAAGTAAATTTTTGAGCAGAAATTTTATATCTGTTGTATGTTTGAACTCATAAAATGATGAAACAATCTAAATTTATTAATACTTACTCGTTAAAAGTATACATGTAGTTATAGGCAATATAACTCTTTAAAATATAAAATGAACTCAAATTCGACTAAAAATCTAAAGTTTTCTGTTAAATATAGGATATATGTACATCCAGCAGTGTTTCCAGTTGCAAAGGTTCACTTTGAATAATAAAATAGGTTAAGCGTGTCAAGCATTTATTTTCTATGCTGTCTACATTTTGAGAAAAAAGAATCTTATTTTAAGTGTTCAATTAAAAGTATTCCTTATGATGGATTTTCATCGTCCACACCGTTTTTTTTCTCAAAAATATCGTACGGCCATTTACCATTAAGCAATAGAGTATGTATATAACGCTTTATTACAAATTATATAGAAACAGTGTATTTCTAACAATCCCGTATTGTGTGATATTGCACGGTTGGTCCCTTAAGAGTGGTATTGCATGGCTGACAATGCACTTTTAGAATCAGGTTGAATCCGAGCTGTGTTTATCTTATCAAAAATTGATCAGCCAATCATTTTCCGACCACCCTATGCCATCTCTTGCAGTATACAAATTAACAGATGTCGGCAGACGATGCTGGCGTTTGAACTAAAATGCGTTTTGCAAACCCGAAACTGGGGGCTATTGTGCATAGAAAGATGCCAAAAATGCACGTAGGCCCTCAGACAAAGCAGTGATGTTGTTTAGAAAGTATCTACAAGAGCAGCTTGACTCCGCATTTGAGAGTTATGATAAACAGACATTATAAAAAAACTAAATTCTATGCTGAGGCTAGAACCATGCACGGGGAACTTAACAAGAAATGTTCGTTAAGAACCACCAGGCATGGTCTAAATAGATATTTAGAAAACCTTTTTGATGCAGATCTGATGCACAAAATATTAAGGAATTCTTTGCTGTTTGTACAGATATGAAAAGTGAGCTTTGGAGGTTTTGAGAACTACCCACCTTGAACATGTTAGTTCTTTCCCCTTTAATTCATCGGATCAGACAATCTGTGAACAAAATGAAAAAAAATTTTAAAAAACACAAGAAAACCCTGAAGATCAAAACCCAATATCGACAACATTAACTCCTGTAAAAACCAAGATTGTAGCCAGGTTTTCCGGAAAACGGTTACTTCTCCGTTTAAGTATCGTCTAACACATTCAGTCATTTGGTATTTGCAAATCTATATAGAAACAGAATTCAGAATATCAAGAGCATCTACAATGTATGATATTTATATTGTGATAAATGTTGCAAGGCGTTTAAGCATTTTTAGGTCAAATTAAAAATCAAGACGTAAAACGATAAGTCAAAAGTCAATACAGACAACTAGATTAAAGTTTTCACTAGGATGGAGCTTAAAAACTGCATTTCCTAGAACGAATCAATTGAAGCGTCTAGTTGTTAAAAATCCTTTTACTTTAAAATGAACGACATTACCAATTAAATGTCTTGTAGTAGACGGAAAATGTGAATTTAACAAGTATTTGATGATAACGCTACGGCAGATAGATATTGTTTTACGTCTTATGGTGTAATATAAGCTTTCAATGGATTTTTCTTTACCTAATATACTATTTCAGCTGTTAACAGATTCAATATACATCATCTTGAGCACAGATATACATAACACTTGGATAGTAATATACGTTACAGAAACATTTAGCAATGTTGCTACCATGATTGTACAATTTAGAGACGGCTATTAATGTACAAATTTATACAACTGCTCATTTAGCATTGTTTAGATACCTTAAGTGTAAATTTGTGTTCTCTCTTACATCTACCGTATTTCCAGTTTATGCTATGTTTGTTCACAATTGGGTTGATCGTGAATTAACAAACACTCTCAGTTTATTTGCAAAAATTTGTATCAAAATAACTTGCTGTTCATGTTAATTAACCCCGAACTAATTAAACAATATATGGTACACTTTTGATTTATTGTTAGAACGCGTTTACTGTATGCCTCTTCGGGTGTTTTCCGAAATGAACACGAGGAACTACGATATGTTAAACAAAAAGGTTGTATGACAAAGTTAAATGCCACAAGTAGTAAACTCAAAAACCGTTCGGGACAGTTACATTAAAATGCGTCAATGAGATACTATTTCCAAAACATTAAAATTCAAAACAATAAGAGTTTGGTACCTTGTGCATGGACGGTACAGGGATACGGGCAATTAAGAAAATTATACTCAGGTTGCCCCTACTTCGTTACAAAAGCAAAGAGGTAAACATACAATTCTGTTATCTTAGTTTGGATATGATGCATATGAAATAATTCAATGTCTGTTGTGCAGCTTATATATAACCTTGCATTTTATTTCTGACCTTTGATTGTGTATATCACAACCAACTTATTTGAAAGGATTTCAGATAAATAAAAGACTCCTATCCATAACTGAATAGCAATTCAATGTCACAGGTTAACGATACACGTGAATTTCTTCACTTCAAAGCTGATGCTGTTTGTTGTATTGTCCATATTTAGTTTATAACTGCTTGAAGACATTGTCATGCGTAAATATTGATCGAGTCTGTTTTCATATCAAAAAGTTAGTTTTTTCATATCTAAAAATATCCCAATTCTTTGACCACTGAGACGATACGTCTGCTGAAAGACTCCAAGTCCAATGTGGTATCAAGACGATACCTCTGCTGAAAGACTCCAAGTCCAAGATAGTATCTAGACGATACCTCTGCTGAAAGACCCAGGTGGTATCCTCAGCTCAGCCGCTTTTATTTCCATACATTATGGGTTTTTTTTTCAGAAAGATTAACAAATTTGTAAATTATAACTGGAATTTTTTTAACGAAGTAATTTTACATGGTTTGCAATCTAGCTGCTGAAAATCAATGTGTCTGAAGACAATAGGAAATTAGTCCACAGCCCCAGCTAATTCTAAAACAAAACGTTGGACGTCAGAGGAATCTCTGGTAATTGAAAATGTTATTCAAAATATAGATGAAAGAAAGTTATCCGGTATGAATAAATCTCCAGATAAACATTCTATTATGTTATTCAAAATCTTGAAAATTACCTTGCAAAAATACTATTACTGTCATGACTGTGTCATTTGTTTCCGTTTGCTGTTACAATGTTTCCTTGCCTTATGTAAATATGTAAGCAACTTGACCTAAGCAAACAAAAACATGAATTTAATTTTTTTAATAAAAGAAAAATCTTTACAAAATGTTTTACCAGGTTGACTTTTTGGACATGCTTTATCGTTACTTGAAGTGTACAGTATGTTTGTATGCATAAATGGTTATGACATTTGAATTAAGGAATGTCTCTGAATCGTATGGGATACATAATAGAATATGAAATGAATATATTATAGTGTATATACCAAGACAATGACTTCTATGATTTTTCGCGTTTTTAAATGAAATATTTAATATGTAATTGACAATATCACCAGTCAGGCTTCGTGTGAAATTAACAGAAATTTGCATCCAAGTGCAGAAATTGGGGACAATTAAGAGAGACACAATTCCTTTGGAGTAGGACGTACGTAATCAAAATATAATAAATGTTATCTATTTCCTTTCATAATTGATAGAAACTTAATGATAAATTATCCTTAGGGCATTGCAAGACAGGAAAACTGCAAAATTGTCTATTCATCCTTAGCTTTATTTAATTAGTAATTATGAGTATAGTACCTTTGCATTGGAATTTCTTTAAAATGAAATATGCATGTACAGTGTAGTGTATGCCTCTGTTCTTGTAATAAAGGGGGCGAAAAGTACACAGCCCCGAAACATTGATTACTTTTGGTCTGTATAAATACTTATTATAAAAGTCAGTGTGTTCCCTGAACGCCAACAATTTTATAACAACATCATTAGACAGTGTTGTTTCAACAATTACCAGGGGCGGGTCCAGGTGAGGGCGTAATGGGCGTACGCCCCCTTTTAACAAAAATTAATGGAGAGAATTCGGCATAGAAAATATCAAACCTTGACACTTTAACTATAAAATATACATGCTCCAAGTCAGGAACCGTTACATTAGTGCATTTCACAATTATTTTGTGGTTTTTTTTAGCAAAAAAAAAAGGTCCAGGTTTATTATACGCCCCCTTTCAAATATCATGGAAACGCCCCTGATTACATCGGGGCCACCCAAAGGTTTCTTGCCTTTTGGTAATATGAAAAAAGTAACTGTGATTTTTAAATATGACAGCAAATGAAAAGTTATATAAAGTTAACAAGAATAAATGAACATAATAAATTCTAATAATATAAGAATGATAAGAATAAATTATAAAATAAATTTTAAAAAAAAAATGACAAAAAAACTCAATGGTGAATAAAATATATAAACAAAAATATTAACTTTTACTGAGATTATTGTGCTTTTCTGGCAAAATTAATAATTAGTTATAATACATCTCAGTTATCAATATACTGAATTATGAACACCACAAACTGACACTGATAATTGTGTGCTTTCCTTTAATCATATCAGCTAACTTTGAGTTAAGGATAAGCAATGAATACAAATATACCAGCTTAAGTCTAGTTATAGTGAACATTAGGAATTTTACAAGTGTGGGGAATTTTGGCACATAGCTAGTGACAGAAAAAGAAGAAAAGAGGGACAGGAGAACGTGGTAAAATATTTCACCTATGGGAAATATGGGCATTTTTCTAGAGATTTTCAAGAGGGTGGTGCAGTATGGGGAGGTATGGGTCAATCAGTGAGGTAGATTTTTTATACAGCAGGTAACAATTACTAGGGGACGAGATACACTGGGCAAGAAAGAAATGAAAGCAGGCTACAATTTCGAGCAGGAGGTACCCAGTGACCACGACGAAATAAGTACAGAAGAATTGACAACCGACTTACAGTAATGTAAGACAGACTCACCAGCAAAAGCCTCGAAATGATGACTTACATCGACAACGTTTCACAGCTCTTACACCTTGGTTAAATTATTCTAAAATTTGTAAATGAATAGTGTTATTAATTTGTATTATTATTTTTGTTTATAAATTTAAGTAATATATTTATATTGCCTTTCTTCTTATTTTAATACAAAATTGGCCAACCACACTGTCTAATTTACCAGTAAAGGTGAGAGAAAATGTAACCCTTTGAGTGCCTCATAATCCCTCTTAATCACTATGTTTGGATAGAACAAATTAATTAAATATTGGCGTTCAGAGATAAGTATATAGACCGAACTGGAAGTATGCTTATTCTAAACCTATTCGCCATGAACGAAGTTTTTTTTACATTTTAGACTGGAATTTTAAAGGATTCTCAGTCTGAAAATATGTTTTTCCAAACTACATTATCATGTTAATGTCTTTAGTTCAGTTATACAGTTTTTAACTCACGTAGTGAGACCAATACACGGTCAAACGTTTGGTTTGTGTTGTATTTTCCGTGTACACGGTCATTCACTCAAGTTTTGAATATGTCTTTCGACCATTTCCTTAAGGTGGTTCATTAAATGAGTATCAATAGTATGTTTCACTACCAATGTGTTAATGTTGTACCTGTTTAAACACATTGTGATTTCTTTAGAAAATAGCCATTCATGTATTATTATCTTCACCAAAACCTTTTGTGGGCAGTTAATAATTTTCAAAGGCTGAAATTAATCATGTTATTAAGCAAGCTGATGCATCGGTCAAATTAATCAATATAGAAATGAAACGAAAAACCATCAAAAAGCGATTTACACAGGTAGTAAATAAGTATACCTGATAAAAACATCATAAATATGTAGTTAATTTCGTCAGTTCCGGTTTTTAATTGAAATTTCTACTTGGAAATGCTAATTTTCCGACAACACGAATAAATTTCCACAATCCCGTCATTTTTTGTTTACAAAGTTAATATACTACATGGAGTTAAACCGACATGCATTAATACTCCTTATTAAAAACATGCTGAGAAAACTGATTTTACATGCTGTTACTTCCGTTGTGGTGAGTACACGGAAGAACGCGCTCTTTCAGAATGATAAATAGAGATTACACCTCACTGGTTTCTGTGCTTGACTTTAATCACTGCTCAAGCACAAAATAAGTTGAATACACCGCTCTTATAGAAAAAGATAATTCAAGTGAAGTTGTATTTCGTTGTCATGATTTCAAACTATCGTTTTGCGGTTTTAAATACAAAAGTATTAATTTTATGTTGCAGAAAAAGATTTATGTAATTAAAATGATGAGAATTAGAGTGAAAAAAAATCATCATCACGTAGTTCTTTTTAAAATTATGCGAATTTATTTTAAAAATATTTAAAAACCCAACGTTTGATAGGGAAATACATGTACGACGAAGTGCTATGTCCTTTCTAAACGTAATAAAATAAACAAAACCAAATATAAAATCGCAAAAACAACAACAACCAAACAGCTTTTCATTTTTTCATGCTCGTGATCAAGGCCATATTGGTCGGAAACGTTGGGTGATAACTTATTAGTTTGGTTGTTTTCTTTTTACGATTTTGTATTTGGTTTTGTTCATCTTGTGTATTTTGTACATTTAAGTCGTTTTATGCCCCTTTTGACAGCTCAACATTTCCATTTATTTTCCTTGTTTTCTAAAATATAGGTAATTCATTGTTTGGAACATAGACATTGATTTTAGTTCTTGCAGATACATGTCATTGGTCTAGCTGCTTCTTAATTGGTGGTTATGAGTTATCTTTTCATTTTTCTTCATGGAGACTACATATGGTCTATTGGCTGACGTCTGCAAAGCATGGATGTTGCAAAAACTTTGTCGATTATTCACACGCTGTTAAATAGTATAAGATCGGTTTTTTGTCCTATTCTTGAGGGTTTAATCGGTGGGATAAAAATACATAATATTGTTAACTACTTCCCGGTGATTAAATATCTACGTGGGAATTTCCGTCGTTTTTTCTACAGTTATTGGAACTAGAGAAGTCCGAAATGATGTCTATGTAAACAAACTACATAGCAACGACATTTTCTTGAGGTTTTTGTCGAAAATCATAGGACAAACATATTCAATTTACTCTTGAGTTATGGAATTTCTCCACTCTCAATAGTTAAATTTTAGATTTTAACACGCTCGCAAAAGCTCGCGTGTTGAAAATCGAAAATTTAACTATCTCGGGTTTAGAATTTTCAGAACTCACTCGTACCTGAAGGAGAATCTATATTTCTCCTATTCCTGACGTGTTTAATCGGTGGGATAAAAATACATAATATCTTTAACCACTTCCCGGTGATTAAATTTCTACGTGGGAATTACCGCCCTTTTTTCTACAGTTATTAGAACGATAAACTAGAGAAGTCCCGAAAGGTACTCGTGAGTTATGGAATTTCTCCACCCTCAATAGTTAAATTTTAGATTTTAACACGCTCGCTAAAGGCTGCGTGTTGAAAATCGAAAATTTAACTGTCTCGGGTGGAGAAATTCCATAACTCACTCGTACCTGAAGGAGAATCTATATTTCTCTTATTCTTGACATTTTTAATCGGTTGGATAAAAATATATAATATTTTTAACCAATTCCCGGTGATTAAATTTATACGTGGGAATTACCACCGTTTTTACTACAGTTATTGGAACGATAAACTAGAGAAGTTCCGAAATGACGTCTATGTAAACAAACTACATAGTAACGACATTTTGTTGAGGTTTTTGTCGAAAATCATAGTAGAAACAGATTCTCCTTCAATTTACTCTTGGGTTATGGAATTTCTTCACCCTCAATAGTTAAATTTTAGATTTTAACACGTTCGCAAAAATCGAAAAATTAACTATCTGGGGTGGAGAAATTCCATAACCCAAGAGTAAATTGAAGGAGAATCTGTTTCTGAAGGAGAATATATATTTCTCTAATTTTCAGTCAACTAACCCGTATCTCGGCCTGTTGTGTAAAGATTGATAATCTCACAAGTGACTTTTTTGTTCTCGGATATTGTGACGTCGTCGGGATTTCGGAGATTGATGACGTCGTGCACATTAATTCTATGCCCTTGATCACAAATCATAAGATTTCAAAGCGAATTGAAAATTAGAGAAACAGCGCCTTACATTATACTTGTGGGTAATCAGATTTCTCCAATCTCAATAGTTTAAATATGGAACTTTTAACGCTCACTAAAGCTCGTGCTACAAAATCTGTAATTTAACTATCTCGATTGAACAAATCTGATAATCCACTCGTAACAATGTAAGAAGCTATATATATATTTGGTAAGAATGGTTGAAATTTATTCAAAAGTATAGTTAATTATCTTTTTTAAAATCATTTTATAAACTTGTTATAATGTTAAACCCACTGAAGTTGTTTCTTAATCTTGAATTATAACTATCTCGCTAATTTCATTTCGTAAGTTTGAAAAGTTAAGAACTGCATCGATTAAATTAAAAAAACTAATGAAGAAACATACCGATGTAATTTCATTGGGCATTCCAATATTACAAGACTGCAAGCAGAAAAGATGAAAGTCGTGACTATTTTATTCATGCTTATATCCTCTGGCCAAGAAAAAATAAATTAGTTTTTGATTAATTAATAAGCTTTCGAATAATTTCAATTTATCGTACAAAAGTAATTAGCTTTAGGAAATGCTGTTCTAAATATATATAGAAATAATTTTCTCAGTGCAGTGGTCAGAAAAAATTCTGTAATGCAACTGGATTTTGAGTGATTTCTAGAACGTCTTAACTAAATTAAACGTGCACAAGTAGTTAAATGTTAATACTGTTACAATACACTGGAAGGAATTTTGCCTAATTACAATATAAATGGCGTCTTCACAAAATTTATATTAAAATGGCACGAACACTTGTGGATACCAGAGACCTTTTAGGGCGAAAGTTCGGTAATTTCACAAAAAGCGAAAACGTTTGGATTTTACTAGTAATTTGCATGAACATTTTTTTATTAGGTCACAAATGTAACCCGCTTGAACCGTGAATCCATTACAGACAAACGTTTGATTACAAAATTCAAGAACTTAAATATACGTAATGAGTATGTACTATTTTATTGCTAATTTTCTCCAGACCAGTAAATGTATAATTTTAGATAATATAATATTGGATATAACGCGTCATTTGATTGGTCAAATTTTTTCGTTTATCATATCATAGACTAAATTTCCGTTTTCACTATGATGTCATTAAAGAGAATCCCAGCGTTTTAGAGGTCAAAACATCCGTTGGAATTAAATTATAAGGATTGACTGTAATTTTATTTTCAGTCTATTCGAAATAACCTCAATGCACATGGTGCACACTTTTAAATAAACTGCTATGGGGGTTATTTAGTGTCAAACAAGTGCTTGAAGTTCGCTCTTTCGTTGCTGTATTAGTTTCGTATTTATTTTCTGGTTAACTTCGGATATATGCAAAACATTATTTTCCCCCGTCATGTCTGGATTTTGATCTTAAATCTTGTGCAGTCCTCCACTTTATTTGTCCAGTACAATTTACTGCCAGCAAGTGCTTTGATGTAGTGTGTGATTTTTCATTTCTGCGAATTTTTTGGACATTCAATGTGAAGTTTTCGGCACCTGAAATTAAAAATTTGAATAAAAGTCACATATATGTATGTTTCATGATTTATTCACATCAAAACTTTCTTAAAATTAACATTAGATTAAATATAAATTCACGTGACATCCACGTGGATATTTTTTAATGGATTACAAGTTATATGTTATATAAAAAATATTGTTGAAAAAATTGATACAAGTTCAAGGAATAAAGTAATTTTAGAAAGATATATCATGACCAGGAGGAAATTAGCAAAACATACTAGTCGAAATATGATTATTTTATATATCCCGAGCTGCCAGAAGAGTGATATTTAGACTAAACACTAGTATTTTTCGCAAATATCCAGACTGGTTATGATATATCTGTTTAATTACACCGAACATCATTTACATTAAAATGATAATAATGATAAAGACGTTACAGACATTATACTAAAGGTTTTTCCCCCCGACAATATCCCCCTGCAGTGGGTAAAAAAAGCATACTCACGTGGCATCTATACCAGCTGTAAACAATGAAGAAAATTATATGACCGTGAAAAACTCTCCTAACAATTTACAAGTCAAAATATTTGTTTCTTATATAATTACACAATGTACATTTATATAAGTTGTAATTAATATGTAAATATCCAACATGTCCAAGTTGATGTCTTGTAAATGGCTTAATTACGAGGTTGGAAATCTTACTCGACGTTATCTATGGAAAGGCTATTATCACGAACCATCTTGTAAAATATTAGCTACATGCTAGTCCAGCTATTCAGTGTACATGTGATATAAATCGTTCGGATGACAATTCATTCACAGTGCATTTTGATATTACAAGAACTTTTAATTAAAAACTTCTTATTGGTTCAAACTTTCTCACGTGCATAGTATGCTTACTTCATGTCATAATATCAATATTTACAAATCATTTATTAGTACTAACTGAAATATTAGCAAAAATATTCCCCAGGGGTAGCAGAATTCACGCAGACAGCATCCGACAATAACTTTTATTTAAAAAACTTCTTATTGGTTCAAACTTTCTCACGTGCACAGTATGCTTACATCATGTCATAATATCAAAATTTAAAAATCATTTATTAGTACTAACTGAAATATTAGCAAAAATATTTCCCAGGGGTAGCAGAATTCACGCAGACAGCATCCGACAACCTAAATATTGACATTTTTAATCTATCCAAAGTAACGCCTATGCTTTGTAGTAAACAATCCCTTATAGCACCAATCTATATGAATAAATATCATTTTTATACAGAGCTAGGGATATCATTATAAAAGTACAAGTGATTAATTCATGTCGGTTTTAGTTGTTTTACCACATTTTTATCCTATTAATGTTATTTCTTTTAATGAGATTTTTTCCCCAGAGGACAAAGAACTTTTAAAGGATGTAACTATGATCCGGTGTTGTGTAAACAATAAAACAGAGCAGCAGGATAGTAGCATATTGAATGTTTTCAAACAGGAAACAACAACTGTACAGTATAAACATGCATCAGGGTGCTCCAGAACGCAAAGCAGTGTAGGATACAAATAAACTGCTGTTTATTGCAAACAACATACTTTGAATCTGCTTAAAACCTCAAATTATCGCTTGTTAATATGTATTTATCATTGTTCATAATTGCATTGTCTTATGATTTTAACTGTCATCAATTTATTTATGGGTCAAAATCTGTGGTGCGACTACTCTCATCCTGTGAGGAAAACGTTTTGTTCTTGGTTATTGGTTTGGAAACATTCGAAAGACACTGGCATCCATTGAAATTAAATATATATTTTTTTTCATGTAGATTCGACTTCAGCTATTGCTCAATGTAACAGTAAGTACTTTTGGACTCTGCCATAATTTAAAGTTTCATCGTGATAACATCGAGTGAAATGTTACATGATTAAGGGACGAGATCAAAAGTTCAATGTAGGATAAAAAACTTAATTCACATAGTTTTTTCACTGACCCCCCACTAAATGTGCATATTTTCAAAATTGTATACACCAACCATGCTAAAATGCTGATGCCAAAACAATAATCAAATATTTGATGAACAGATACAACTCAGACATTATTAGAAAAGACGAGCTTAGTACACAGATGGTACCCTTAAGTTTTATAACAGTATAACTTCTACATTTACAACAAAATGAAAGATATACTGGGCAAGCAAGAAGGTGTGAATATAGATTCTCCTTCAGGTACGAGTGAGTTATGGAATTTCTCCACCCGAGATAGTTAAATTTGCGATTTTCAACACGCGAGCCTTTAGAGAGCGTGTTAAAATCTAAAATTTAACTATTGAGGGTGGAGAAATTTCATAACTCACGAGTAAATTGAAGGAGAATCTGTTTCTCCTATGATTTTCGACAAAAATCTCAAGAAAACGTGGTTGCTATGTAGTTTGTTTACATTGACGTCATTTCGGGACTTCTCTAGTTTATCGTTCCAATAACTGAAGAAAAAAGGGCGGTAATTCCCACGTAGAAATTTAATCACCGGGAAGTGGTTAAAGATATTATGTATTTTTATCCCACCGATTAAACACGTCAAGAATAGGAGAATAAAAATTCTACAATATCACTAAATATGCATAATTCGAGAATGTATGTCTCGTTATCAGTCCTGAAATCAGAATATACAAATCCGAGAAAATAATGCGCTATGTTTTAGATCAGATGTAAATATAAACTAAGACCAAAACCGGGTCTGGACCTGCGTCGCAGCATGCAATTCATTGATCGGCAAACATTATGTAGCTGCACGACAGATGCAAACATTGCTTACACGCTACAACTCACCATTATCAAGCTGCAGACAAAATATAAAATCATTCCCTTATGTAGAAGTCAAGAAAACGTTCACGAAATTGGTTCCAGTGTTCTGAGTATTGTTGAATTTTTAACTAACGGCAAACAGGAAGTGACTGCACGACAGATAAAAAAAATTGATTACACGCTACAACGTAACATCATGAAGCTGCAGACAAAATATAAAATTGTTCCCTTCTGACGAAAGTTTCCTACTCAAGATCTTTCATACATTGTACACATCTTTTAATGTATTGAATAGCAAAGTCTCATTAAAATATGTAAAATAACAGAACTTAATAATACTTTGTAATGAACTTATATCTATGATGCATCATATTTTTTTTTATTTTATCATTATTTTTTTATTCATTTTTTTCATTTCTTTTTAAAATCTTTTGTATCTTGGCGATCCTACAAACCTTTAGGATAATACATGCCCCATTTATACCAAAGTTATATTAGGAATATAAAGAAAAACCCCACTATTTATTGATTTAAGTCGGTCGATCGTTTGAAATTTCAGACAATATGTTTCAATCTGCTCCAAATGTTCTTAAGATATAAATAAAGTTATTGTGATACAAACAGCTATACATATCAGCCATGGATAATTATGTTTTTTTAAATAAGAGAGGTTTTGCATATTTCTCAAAGACAAGTCGTATCCATTGTCTTGTGAATTAGAACTAAAATATGAAAGTGGTTGGAAACCGGAAGCTGCAAAGTGTATATATTCATTTGTTACATTAGGAAACGAACATGTTCGATATTGCGCTTTTGTTCGTTTTATGGATTCGTATTGATGTGAATAATCGCGAAAGGATTTACCCTAGCAGGGTAAATACTATCTTGAATCATGTCCATTTTTAAAATGATCTGCGTACATGCATAAATATGCACTGTACTTGCAAGATCTTTTTAAAGGTTTGCAATTAAAAACTTAAATGTTTCAAAATGACATTTTCTTATTATTTTAATGGTGACAACCCTTAATTGAACGTCAATATTTGTCATCTCTCTGTATTAGTTGTAATCTGTGACTAGAACTAAGAACTACTTATTATACACAATATCGTGACGAAATACTTATGATGCTAACATTGTCTCGGACAAAAGGTTTTGCAAAGTCAATCTAAAAAAAACAAAAAGAAAAAGAAAAAAACCAAACAAACAAACAAAAGAAAAAACAAAAACAAAAACAAAACAAAAAATATAAAAAAAGGAGATTGTGAATTCAATTTACATGTATGTCTGCTCTTCAACATTTTGGGTGTATGTTGTGGTTTTCAAAAGTTTTGGACATGAACATTCTAAGTGACGAGTCGTAATTCGATAAAATATGCATATCTTCTCTATTGAATTTGGTTCAATAGAGTTTATATTTTGCAGCTTGTTGGCATGAAAGTGTATAAAATGGCATATCAGATTTTAATAGAATGAAAATTTTACTGCTAAATATCATCAACCTGTAGAAAACGCTACATTTTTATAGACACTTCCTAAACAAAGCCATAAAATTCCTAAGAATTGAATTTATTGACTGATTCAATAAATATCTTCAAAACAGATCGAAGTCATGAATCAAGGTAAGTTGCGTTCGACAAGATTCTAAAGGTATGGAGAATTCGAGAGAACAATAAGAAAAGGCTAGATCAAATGCTACAAAGATAGCACCAACTTAAAAATAAATATATAATAAAAGTTTTAAAAAATAAAGAACACAACCTAAAGAGAATTAGAACACGACAGCAAAAATGTGAAAAAAAGTGATGTCAGGTGCTGAGGAATGGTAAGCATGTCCTGCTCCATTAACGGCACCGCCAAATTGCATATCGGTATAATCCGCTGGTGCATGTCAAGTAAATTGAGGTTTCAATTCCGGTAAGACGTAAAGTCGAACTCGAAATATTTAGTCTCATTGTCAAGTCTTGGTGAAAACCTGTCTCACAAGTTGAATAAGTTATTCTATTCTCTCGTTAAACAAACACCAAAGTATATGTATACACATTTTGTGTATGAAATCGTGACTTTTTAATCAGTGGACTGGACAACGTTTAACTATCTGAAGGTTTGTTTGTTTAGTTGGGGTTTTACGCCGTTTTCAGCACATTTGGCTATTTCGCGGCGGCCAGTTTTTATTGGTGGAGGAACATGGAGTACCCGGAGAGAACCACCGACCTTCGGTAGAAAAGTTGGCAATCTCGGAGTCGAACACACCCCGCCACAGATGAGATTCGAACTCGCAACCTCAGTGTTGACAGGCTAGTGATTATTAGTTGTCATGACGAACTACCTAGACCACTCGGCCACCGAGGTCCCTATCTGAAGGTATAGCATTCATTATTATTGCGGGTCTTGTCATTTGTTTGTTTGTCTTTCGTTTCAGTTCATAAGTAAATGGCAAATTTTTACTGTACCGACCTCTTTTCACTAATGTGTCCCGCTACTGTTACATTTCCAAAAGCGAATGTTTTAGTAAACACTGAACTAGTTTAATTAACCCCGCCACAGTGTATGTGCATTCCAGGGGGACTCTCTGGAATTTTGACAGGGGTGTGCGGAAATGGCCTAAGAAAAAGTACCCGAGCAAATACTAGAATACATGTCAATAATACTATACCGGAAAAAATAATAGACACAAATTAATACTTAGGTTTGTGTAAATACAACCCGAATAAATATCAGTTTTTCAAAACATAGCCCGAATTAACACCAAATATCATAAAAAATCCACCTACATTTTCCGCAAACGCCCGTATAGGTTTATATAAGGAGTGAACCCCCCCCCGTATCGTCATGTCCCAAATCATGAGTTTTTGCCAGTAGTCGTATGTGCTTCTTTGTTTATATATTTTAAAACAAATTTTTATTTCGTATATTTGAAGTTTCAGTTTAATTTCTTCTTTGCAAGAGGCATTTATGGGTTTGTAGTACGGTCTTGGAACATACTGTACGAAGGTATCTTGTTCATTTTAGATTCAGTTTAGAGGTTGCTGTCTCTGCTACATTTACAATTTCTTTGGTTTCTTGACTATAGTGTGACATTTTTCTAATAGGTCTTTATATTTTTCTGACTGATATGAAAAAAAAAAAAACGAAAACAATTTTAAGGCATGGAAAAATTTATTATCCTCAAATCCAATCATCATTTTGGTATTTTCAAATAAAAGCATTTCACAGTCTGTTCACGTAAATTACACATATAATATGATCAACATACAACTGTATTTTTGGATATTTATTTCCCCAGTTTTGCAATACAGGGTATGTACTTGTAATATCAATTTGATACAATGTTCTTTGACTTGATCTTTTAAATGACAGTTTTCACTCATGCGTAAACTGAATTTGTGAAAGTCGTTATTTTACCTTAAATACCCTTGATATTATTAAGTATTTTTAGTTTTAAATTTGTATTAATTACAATTCATAAGATTATAAAAAGAAACTCATACTTCATAATTAAAGACTACGGCATGAAGTCTACTGAACATGCTAATTATATCGAGAATCAATACTATATTTATCATAAGCAGCCTTTTGTAAGTGTAAAAGTTCATTAAGGAAATATTAACTATGTAGACTGATATTTTTGATTTTTTTTCAAATAGTGTTTTTCTTTTGATGGTGTAATATTTTAGGTATGTCTGTAAGAGATTCCTATATTGACAAGATCATGAAGTATATCTAATAAGATCAAGACGGACTCAAGTTACCAGACGAAATTCCAAAACAAGACGAGAATGTACAACTAGCAAACCAAAAACCAAAAACACAAAATAAAACTAAAAGAATTATAATAGAAAACCAAGGAAAAATAAACTTTTTACCGTAAACATTAAAACACTGAAAATCCCAACTCTACCACTTTAAGACATTAAGCTAATGCAATTCTTCCATTTATAAGAAATATTGGCTTTCTTGCAAAAAGTATAGTTCGTCTAAATGAAATGTATTTAATTTCGAAATATACCAATAAATGGATGTAAACTAACACCGAATTCCAAACTGAATATCAGAGATATGCAGGTTAATTCCGTAATCGTTTTATAATTGCACAAGAAAATATCTCTTCATTCAGTTTTGCCCACTCAGGACATGATATTTTATTACACCTGTAGAATATCAAAATGTCATTGTTTGGCATAGTTTAAAGTTTATATCTTTGTAGTTTTCAAAATAATTTGAAATTCGGAACAAAAAAAATCTATACGAAAATTAAATTTTAATGATCGCTTATAATTCACCAACCAAATGGACGATATGTAACTAAACCCTTTTAAACATGATACGAAATTTGTAACTATACTATTATAAGTTTCGATTTCAAGTTTATATCATTTTTCAACAGGGATGTTGAAGATTTCGATATGTCGCAATAAAATGTTTTGAAATCTGGCACTGAATGCTGTTCGTTGAAGGCAGGTGTCACTTTCTTTCATAATTGTCTTGCGTGGCGTGAAGGTCGGGAATGCACAAGAAATATTCGCAAAAACATGCAATCACAGAAAACGAACAGTATTATTGGTAAATAAGTCAATTCATAAAACCAAAAACGGGGATACTTGTATATCAGGTGTCACAGAAGGTTTCTTATTAAGAGATATCATTTCAGATCTAATTAAAAGTCCTATCCTGTTTTTTCTCTGTGTTTTGCGTGATTCCTTTTGATCGGAAGGCACATTGTATTTGAGAAAATATCATTTTCATTGTTTATTTGACTAACAAATTGGAAAATATCCCGTTATATTCAATAACATTGATTGCATTCAACGAAACAATGACTTCTTTTTGTAAGTGTACGTCAAATGATTGCTTGATTTCCTCAAGTTCATATATCACATGGTTGAATATAATTTAGCTATCAAGGTTGTCAAAGGTTTTCATCTCATATTTATAATTCAATCGTTTCAAAGCAAGGTTAACAATTTCTTTTTGTACGTTATTTGTCCTAACACAAATGTTATACAAACATCTGTCTAACATTATGCTTCAATCTCCAAAGTTAGTGTGTTGTTTACCTTATATACTGTCCAAGACTCCTCCGACGTCAAACGGCCTTATATTGAGAATTTGCTGTTGGCATGGGACGGTGGACCTCACACGGTATATGAAACTGGAAATTTGCCGATTCGGTACTCATTAACGTATTTCACTGTCATATTTGATTTTTACATGTATCTGGAAAACCTAATGAAGTTCACTACTATAACCATATTCATCAAAATTGGTATCATTTGATATATTACCATTGAGTCGAAATCGCTGCTTGTGGGCTACAATATTTCGACAATAGCTCGAAATTGATAAGTATTTTTTTTTTATTAAACTAGGATTATCCCCCTCGTGCATAGCTCTGACCTTAGATGGTTCTGGCTTTACTATTTTGGTCATATGGTATTTGAATTCGCTTTTCATCATTTTGGGATATTGTTTCGGATTTAAAAGTTGGAGGTCTGGAGCACAACTGACGAATCGTTCATCGACGAAATATGTACATCTTAGACATCAAAACAGTTATCATGGACTATTCCTTAAAAGGTACTTAATATTTACTAACCATGTGTATTCTTAGACTGCATTGTGTTAGGGGGAAAGGCTATGGCGGATATGTTGTCGAAAAAAAAACGATGGTAGCGTGCCAGGCCTGGTCAAACCAATGACATTAATAGCGGAATTTGCTACTTCATCGCGAAGGACGTGGTATCTAGGAATACGAGTAACGGACTGGTCGTCTCGGAGTCAGTATGTGTTCAAGTGGGATGGTTTGTCTTCTTGCGGAGTGTTACCTCGTGAGCTACATTTGTGTAGCTCGTTAAAATTCTGGCTCGATGTGTCGGTCTAGTACAAAGCAGGGTTCATATTCATATCATATTAACATGTTCCCATTGTGATATGCAATAGTTAACACTGACGTTATTAATTGGAAAGGTGTGTCTTTCTGGCATACATGTATCTTTATTATCTACATCTCATACAAAATCGGTATAAAAATGAGCAAAATGAAAAATATTTTCAAAGATATATTATTTCATACTAGGTAGGGAAACTTTAAGATGTGTCCAAAAATTTTTTGTGAAAACAATTTGAATGATATTCAACCGGGCTTCGCATTTCTTAATTGGATTTTGGTCTTTCAGAATGCTTCTGTATTGTGTTGCCAGAATAAAAGACAATTCACACGTACACACATACAAATACTTCCCATTACCCAATAGAAACCAAGAAGAAATGCTATATATATAACAGTCAGGAAACAAAGGTCTACAGGGCCATTTTCAAAGTGTTACAAATTGAGCCAAATCGCATGTATACACGACCTTTGCGGATATAAAACTAACTTATTAATGATTAAGCATACTATTTTTGTTTGTTAATATAAAATGCATTGCATATAAATAGTTTACGATTAATATTAATTAGGTTAATATTTAAGATTCAAAAATCAATTGTTATGAGTGAAATAAATACAGGGGGAACTACACGTGTAGCCCTACTCTTTTACTGTACGCTTGTTATCTTGATATTTTATGGAAACCTTTGCTGGAAGATAAAGACCAAAAGGACAGGAAAATAAGGACAACGTGGTTTTGGTTACTAGTGTAAAAATCTTTGTATTTCTTTAAAGTACATGGAATCGTTTCTATATCATTAAATTTTGACACTTGAAGCAATATGTCGTCAATTGTCAATTCATTATCACATACATGACATAGATGAGTTCAAAATATCGATAGTTATTGGAAAGTAATGAAATTTTAAAATGTGCCCAAGAAGTAGGATTGTAACGATATCCCGGGTATATTATCACGAGGTGTTGCTCAAGGTAAATACGTTGAATATGGATTTTTATGAGATTTTACATGCAACAAGAATATTCGAAACTGAATATAAATATCGAATTTGTTTTATATTTAGCTTTATATATTTCATTAAGGTTAATTTAAAATAATTAAAACGAAGGTCTTTTATTGTAGATTTCATATAAAAACTACCGAAAAAATTAATAAATTTTAAATAGTTTTTTCATTTAAATGAATCACTAGAATTCTTTATAAAAATAATATGTCACTGTTGTCAACTTTTCTTCTAAGTAAATATATGGTCATCAGCTTCCTTTTCACTGTGGAAATCATTCAAGTATATGTAAAAACAATTAAAATATGTATTTACATCGCGATATTGCAACGCCGTTATGCTTGTTTTTGTCTTTTTAACGCTTGTTTTCACTTTACATATGGTAATCCATTTAATATACTAAAAACCTAATCTGGAGACCCCTTATAATTTTTTAACAACGAAAACATAATTAAATTGCAATAATATATCATTTCCAAACTTCTAGGGACAGGATTTTAAGAAACTAAAGATTTGAATTTGCAGCAATATCGACGTATTTTCGATAATCTATTCACATGTATTCGATAATCTATTTACACATTCAATTTGCCAAAACTTCATACCCCATGTATTTCGGGAAATATTAAAGTGATTTGCATTATTATTTTTGTTGCATTATTTGAGTGAGTATTTAACCCTTCTCCTTTGTATCTGTCACAGTGGCAAAACAATTGATAAAAAAAATAATGAGAAGAAAAATCAAGTAACTCAACATGTTTGACACTTGAAACGTAAAACAAATCCGTAAAAATAATCGATCTAAAAGTGGCCATTAAGTATTTTTAGTGTTCTTTATAACTGACAAAGGGCTGAAGTTTCTAAAGCAATACTCACATATTAGTTTTTTTTCTGACAGAAATGTTTGCAACCATAACCGTTTCTTTGTTCCTTGCAGATTATTGCTAAAACGTTAGTAAACAGAAATATACATGATGTAATGAATGAAGTATCCTTTAAATAAATTATGATTGTAGTTCTAGTAGTCGTTCGTAGTCATTTTGTGTTCCGTTGTGGTTTCAAGTAAAAACAAAATGGACTTTCAATGCTATTATGTTAAATCAAGTAAAATATTTATTAATTTTTTTGTGCCAAATGAGCTTAATTTTCAGATCGTTTTTTTTTATAATTTTGTAGTTACAATAACAAATTGTATATATTCACCTGGGAGTTTCAGTGTGTTTTGGACTACTCCTACACACGTACATGACGTATGTAAGTACTCTGTTGTTTTTATCTTCGTGTCATTTTAAATTCTTCGAGAGTGGTTTCGCATCTTCGAAACTCTCGTTTATAGAAACAACAAAATGGATAACAATGTTCTGTTCATGTGAAATTAATATCCGCCATTTCCTACTTCTTTGAAATGACTCATTGAGTATATAAAGATTGATCCTTGAATTCTTTTGACCTCTTCAATCCTACATCTTCATTAAGGGTTAATGCATTAAATATTAACTAATCTCATTGTTATAAATTGACTTTTATGTACCTTAATTGAAAACTTAATTGACATTGTAATTAATGACTATGACAGTAATTTAAATTGATCAAACCGGATATTGTGCTAGTAATGCCTTTCCAGGTCACGTAATGAACTACAACAATGAAAATGTTAGAACATTAAGTAAATGTTAATATTCGGAAAAAACACTAAAGTCCTTTTTAAAATTTACGGTATATTTGTTATTACAACTAGTCATTAAAAACGCCATTTTTACAGAATAAATAAGCATACGCCCCACCAGAAATAGTACGAGATTTCTTTAACATCAAATGGCCTGACTTGGGCCGTGAGATGTCAAAGCAGAATCCATATACATGTACTTATCATATTTTAACGTTCATATAAGTAGTTTTGCCCAAATTAGACAGCTGAAAGTGAACTTGCCATATTATCTCATCGTGATGATATTGATATCCATATCATCCCACTTGGAAACCCATATTGTACCACTAAATAATCAGGTGATCTCAATATACAAATGTAAAAATGGCAAGCTCTCTGGGTAATATTGGTGTCTCAGTGGGGTAGATATAGAATATTCTATTCTATATAATATGAAAATATGGAAAGTTAGTCAATTCTGAATTCTTTCTATGAAAATAAATGCACGAATCGTAACATACTAACCCAGTGACATTTACGTTAAACTATAACTAGAAGCACAATGCCCGTGATAATTTCTTTTTTGTACGGTTTATATTCCAACAACATTCACCTCATGTTTTCTTTCAATCCTAGTTGTCTGTTTATACCATTGTCTCTTGAATGTAATTAGAGTAATTCAAAGGTAACTTAATTGTACTAATGGCAATTGTTCAATTCCTTGAGTGCACGTGCACTATTAATGAATTGCCCAAAGGTTGGCCGAAGTTTATTCCACAATTAAGTTATAATTAATCAATGCTAATGGCTTCTCCATTAATTAAATCATTTTATAAGCATGACTTATTTATTTCAGACAGGTATTGAGAAAGTCTATGACAGAATCACAATGCATTCTGAAGATAATAGGCATAAAATCCATTGATGATAAACAAGTACGGTCTATTAAAGGCAATATAACTGTAGTTAAGATAGAGTGATAAACCCTCTAAATTAGACACATAATACAATTGATAGTCACGACATGGGAAAAAGATAATTGTCTCGCAATAAAAATTCCCCTATACTTTAAATTATGGTCATGCATCTATTTACAATAACGTTAGCATTTTATTATAAGACGAAATGTTAAATTTTTAAAAACTATGGATGGATGGATGAATTGTCGTTTAACGTCCATTGACAGCCAGGTGCATATCTGGGCGAGAACACGTTGATATGATAATGAATATGATCCATGCGTTGTTCTAACTAGACCGATTTTTTTAATGTGCTAGCTCACGAGGTAACTATCTGCAGGAAGAAATATCACCTCTCTCGGACACATTATACCGACTCCGAGCCGACCAGTCGATCTTTGCTCTTACTCTTAGATGCCGCGTGCTTGGCGGAGAAGTAATTTTAATGTCTTTGGTTTGACCCGGTCGGGGATCGAACCGCGACCTTCCACACACGAGGCGAGCACGCTACCACGAGACCACCGAGGCGGTTTAAAAACTGAAGTATTACCCTAGCGATATATAGGTCTTTAGACGCTTTCCTTCGTACTACAACTTATCAGTTGTCCTGAAGGCCAAAATTTTATAAAAAGCTAAATAATAACCCAAAATATTAAAGAGCAGAAACATATGCCATAATGTCCAAAATAAAAGGTCAGAACCATCCTTCACGATGAAGATTATCCTAAGTTTTCACAAATTAAATATTTTATAGCAGTATATTTTAGTGTATCATGTTCACGCTAGTATCGAAATACTGACAGCTGAGCTTTATATGACCTCGGGTTTTATAGTCCATCAGCATACTTATTTGCTGATGTCAAATGTAATGTACAAACTATATACGTTTAGTCGAGTTCCGACTAATCAGTTGTGATGAAGGAATTTTTAACCTCCCTAACCAATTTTAGCAAGAAATATTTTACACTGTTTTTAATTCATGACTCACAATATTTTTGATCTTTTTGTTTTAATTATTGTCTTTGTATATATCTGTGATTCACGGTAGGTTTGTATTTTCGGAAGTTAATTTTTATAACTTGTATAATACGTATTATAAAGCCACCTGTTTTACCCCCCAAAAATAAGCAATTAATAAATACGCCACACTAGAAATCTGTCAACATGATACATGTACATCTTCTATAACGTGAAACACAATGTAACGTGTATGCGCGTGTTCGTTCGTTACTACGTGAAAACAAAAAGAAACTAGCCCAATCCTTTAATTTCACTTTTCGTTATATAGATGATGTGTTGTCGTTAAATAACGACAAATTCCAAGACTTTCTACATCTTATCTACCCCAGTGAACTTGAAATTAAGGATACTACAGATACACCAAAGTCCGCTTCATATTTGGATTTGTTTCTTGAAATAGACTATGAGGGACGTTTGAAGACAAAACTTTATGACAAACGTGATGACTTCAACTTTCCTATTGTTAATTTTCCCTTCTTAAGTAGCAATATACCAGCATCGCCTGCATATGGCGTCTACGTTTCTCAGCTTATCCGATTTTCAAGGGCATGCGTGAGTTACCCTGACTTTCGACAAAGAGGATTACTGCTGTCACAAAAGCTTCTTAACCAGGGTTTTATCAGGGATAAGTTGATGTCATCACTTAAGAAATTTTACGGTCGTCATCATGAATTGATTGACCATTACAGTGTTCCAATATCTAAGATGATGTTGGACCTGTTCCCACTGTCGTAACCTTTCATGTGCCTCCTACGATTTGTGACTTCCACCGGATTGACTTTGTTGAACTTCACGACGGGTGCCGTATACGGAGCAGGAACTGCTTACCCTTCCGGAGCACCTGGGTTCACTCCTGGTTTTTATAGGAGTTCGTGTTGTTCATTGTTTTTAGTTTTCTGTGTTTATTTGTTGTGCTTGTGGTTGTTCGTTTGTCTTCCCGGGTTTGTCTGTCCAATGGATTACGTTTTATTGATTGCTCCTTAGGTATGTTTGTCCTTTTTTTTTTCTATAATTGTGTCAATGTTCATTAAAAAGTCCACTCCAGTAGAATATTAAAAAGGACTTCAATTTGTACAAAAAAAAATGATTAGGGTCATTTTGCTCTGGCCTATCAAAATTATTTTGTTAAAGAGTTTAGTTTAAACATATTTTATTTGCAAAGCAAAAGGGATTAGACACAAGTTATTCCAACTTATGAAGTCTTTTCCCAATATACAGTACATTAATACATTGAATTTACTTTGAGCATGCGTTACAGAATCAAAACATGTAATTGAATTAGAAAAAAAAAACATATTTAAATTGAATTTGTGTGTGTGTGAGTTGTGTGGCAATCATTTGGTAATCATCGAATTAAATCAAGTCAGAAGAAATCGCTTTGACAATTTTATATACCTGAATACGGTCCTAAATATAACGATATTTTCATCATAAGTTAACGTTGAACTCCCTTTACAAAGCAAATGCGTGTCAATATTAATACGATTTGGTAACCAATTCAGACTTTCAAAAAGCTCACGTCTGATTTCACTGTACTTTGGGCAAATACGGAAATAGTGATTTGCATTCTCAATAGATGCTCCACAATTACAGGCAGGGTCGGTTATTATATTAATACGGAACAAATCATTGTTCAGAAAAGAAGCAGAACATCGAATTTGTGTAAGAATGATATTCAGCTTTCTTGGCCCATATAAATGATATTTTGGTATCACTGGTTTCCGAGATTCTCTACGAATGGCACTTTTAAATGTAGACAAGGTGTTCACTTCACGAATAGAATTCTTCAAATTATTCCAATCTCTTATTGTTGATGGTAAAAAAGAATTGGTTGTAATAGATAGTCTGCAAAAGGGGACAATAAGGTCATCTCCATTCCGTAATGGATAGTGCGTTGTACTTTGGATAGTTGGAGGAATTAAACTTGTTAAATATTCCGGAGCATTACCATTTTTTATATTATAAAACAGTTGTAATTTTCTCCTTTTTCTTCTGTCATAAAGTGTTTCCCAACTCGTTTCATAGTACAGAAGTTCAGACTTACAAAAGGATGGTAGTCCTGTGACAATTCTTGCAGCTTCTAATTGTAATTTTTCGATTTTGTGTATATTATTAACACCGCAATTATCCCAAACTTCACATGCATATTCTAATATCGGACGAATATAAGCCAGATATATTTTTTCTAAATTTTGACGATTTAGCCTGTACTTTAATTTGCGTAAAATTGATAGATGCTTCGATACACTTTTAAATAAGTTTTCAATATGTTCATTCCATTTTCCATCGCAACTTAAGGTAACGCCCAAATGTTTGTGACTGCGGGAAATTGGAATACGTTTCCCGTTAAATGAAAAGTCTATATTTTCAGGAATACCTGAACTTGACATGATCATGATCTCGGTTTTGTCAGGATTAAATGACATCAACCAACATGATGACCATCTATCAAGTTCACCCAAATCATGAGTAATAGTTCTTTTTATTTCAGATAAATCTTCACTTGAGTGTCCAAGGGATGTATCATCAGCAAATAATCTAGCTAATGATAACAGGTTTTCCCCAATGTCATTTATATAAATTAGGAATAAAAGAGGGCCAAGCACTGAACCTTGCGGTACCCCAGCCATTACATTATCTAATGAAGATTCAAAATCTCGATACACAACTCTTTGTTTTCTGCCCTCTAAATAATTTTCAAACCAACTTAACAGATTCCCCCTAATTCCATATGTCTTTAGCTTATGAATTAACCCCCTGTGCCAAACTCTATCAAAAGCTTTTGAAAAGTCGCAGAATACGAAACAGCTATATTCTTTGTTTTCCATTGAATTTAAAATCGAGTTATAAAGTTCGAGCAGTTGATGAACTGTCGATCGTTTGGGTAAAAATCCAGATTGATATTCGTATAATAATTTGTTACCGACAAGGTGATTATACACATGCTTATACACCACCCTTTCCATTAGTTTACCAATACAGCTAATCAATGAGATCGGACTAAAGAGTTCATCTAAGCTTGGTACAAAAATGTATGTACTCTCTTAAAGATCTTATAACTACCAAATATGTTACATGTACCTACAAATACCCCATTACATGTGTCTTAATGTCTCTTATATAAATAGTCTCAACGACACTTTGTGAAGTATGCAGGACAATTGGAACCAAAGTACAAGGCAGTAGCTACCGTTGATGCAAGTGAGGCAATTGCCTCACTAAAAAAATCAATGTTTAACACTTATTTAAGAAATGAAATGTAATAGTCAAACATCGATATTATTCATTTAGGAAAAAGATAACAGAGGCGTTTATTCCACAGAAACAGTTTCGGGATGCAGTTTTTAATATCACCATATATATTACAGTATTCTCGAATTGATGTCCGGAGTGCCATCATTCTCATTCGCAATAGCTATATAGTTAAATCATAATGCAAGTAAAATCCATTCAACAAAAATTTATTACCTACAAGTGACTTTTAGTTAATCATGTTAATCTTTACTGTGCATCAACAAGTAAACTCAAATTTATATTCAAGGTAAATCTGGAAAAGTACTAAAACTATCTGAAATGTCGGTGTTGAAAAGAATGTTATTCTAACCCTAAATAGCAATGGTAGCAAACATTAGATGTGAGCTACAGCGTTACCAAAGAGCTGAATATATCTGATCATTTCTTATCTTTCCTCATCTCAAAGTTACAGTGGGATTTTTCGATAGGGAGAAAAATCACGCAATCCACTGAAAGTTCAGTTCAAGACGCCCTTAGTATGGTTTTATATTTGATCCATTCGTACATGTTCGCATAAATAAATGTGTCGAACGAGTGTGAATACAGCAATTTTAGAAGATAAATTACGATGCGTGGGCGTTAATATATTTGATATATATATTTGAGCGTCGAGAAGAGTCACGAGAGTGAAAAAAAATCATTTAAAATTTCATTAGTGATTCTAATCCTCTATCTTTATACTATATATACATTTCATACATTCAGTATTATACAATTATTATTAGCTACATGCCAATCATCTATTACAATAATAACATGGCATCATTCAATACATGGTCTCAGAATAACAATAAAATAACAATACAGTTATGTCATTAATTGCAAACAAGTTACCCTTTTATTCATAAAACATATTAAATTTGATTAAATAAATGAGAACAGGAAATTTATTAAACAATAAGGCAAATCGTTTAATATGTTTTTTTTATGTGCAAACATTTGTCAGTAATTGAGATGACTATTGTCGAGTAAAATTGTTACAACAGTCGTCAAATACAGCAATTTTGTGTTAAGTTCAATATTTAATTTCCAATTAACTACCACAGATATTATTAACCTTCTCACAAAAGAGTGTAATAAACAAGTCCAATCAATTGAATATTGGGAATCTAAAATAAATATTTGTTCTCATAGTGATATAAACTAATTATCATCAGTGTCTAATCTTTCTGTGGCTTATTTAAAGTTTGTAGTTACAAATTAATCTTGATTGTAATATCAGATGAAATAAACTGGGTGTTAATATAGTGATTGTTATAGAATTTTTATGTAACTGGGAGGGTCACGTTGAAGACACACTCGGAGGGTAAAGTCCAAAACACAAAATACTGTTTAGGGTTTATTACCTAACACACGTTTAAAAGGTGAATTTCCGGCAAGCATATATAGTTCTCTAGACATATAATAAGTTTGATTCAAAGTTCTACAATATGTAAATCATCAAAATGTAAAATATTTTTGTTGATATATTTTATTATTATAGTGTTATTATAATTATTCTTTCTTTCTTCTTTATTTATTTATTTATTTATTTTGGAAGATGCACGTCTTGAACTTTTTCCTAGTCATAATGTGAAAAAGATTGCGATGAAGAAGAGGAAGCATACGGCTTTCTATTTGTTTTCAGAATTTTATGAGTTGCCGACAAAAATTAGAAAAAAAAATTAATAATTTGTACTTTGTTGTTATTTACCTTTTTCAAAGGATTTCAAAGAATTAAGATATTTAGATATCTAGATATTAAATATGATTTTCTCGATACGTTGCCTGAAGACCCATTGGTAGCCTTGAGTTGTGTTTAGTTTGTTATCTGTTTGTTATTCCTTTAGTTATTCGCGTATTTTTTTTCAGTATTTGTTTTAGATATCGTGCATTCTCGCGAGTTTACCTTTCCATTGGGTTTCGGTCTTATGGACTTTTCCTACTATTTTGTCGCTTCGGTATTCCTTTGCCGTTATTACAGAGTAAAAGGATGTAGTAATACATGTTGAATTCGTATTTGTGGCTCTTCAAGTGATACTTTTTAGTTGGAAAAAGGTTAACACTGCAAGTTCAAGGTTATCTGCTGCTTCATATTTTTATACCGAAATGATGGATGATTTACAAAACTGTTAAGATAGCGCGACTTTAAATAACATAAACCTGTATCAAGTGAAAAATGAATTCTCAAATGCGAAATGATCTGACACGTCTGTAAAGTTGTCTCCTCCTACCACCCACAAAGACAAATTTAATGTCACGACAAATAATGAAAACTATTCGAATCGGTGAGAAATTCAATTTCCTTTGATGCTCAAAACCATGTTTATTAACCCATTTCACATCTCGGTTATAAAATAACGAACTTTTTGTCTATTTAATACAAGATAACAAGTAAAATAATTAAACGGAGAAATAGATATTTTATTTCTGTCATGTAAATATGATCAAACAGGGAAATCTTCCCAGAGTCCATAAAATGAAACATTAATAATTTACAGGGTCAAGTACGAAGTTTTCGATTAATAATCATTTGTCGATATACTTGTTTTCCTTTTACGTACAAGTATTCATATATCATGCTTTTGACTTGGGTATGATATGTAGATTAAAGCTATTGCATAATAAAAATTGGACAAGGGGAATGTGTCAAAGAGACAACAACCCGACCAAAGAGCAGAAAATAGCTCAAGGCTACCAATGGGTAGCGAGAAAATCCCGTACCCAGAGGCGGGCTTAACTGGCCCCTAAACAATAACGATTACTAGTTCAGCTAAAAAGACGGAACACTAAACTCCGAAACATACAAATGAACCAAAATTTGAAAAACATACAAGACTAATATAGGATAGAGGTTCCTCACTTCGGACAGTGGGTTAAATATTTTTTGTGATGGAGATCTCAACACCCCCCCCCCCCCCTCCCTCCCTTCAGGAATATCGTTTTAGCACGAATTATAAATGAATATGAGAATCTAGTAATTTTTGCAGTGCGTGGGATGATTCGACATTTCTGTTCCGTCTAACGACCTATTTTAGTGTTAGAATTAGTTGGGGCCGTATGAAGCACACGTAAGAGGGCATTAGATATGTAAAAATCAGAAATTTATCAATGTTTTATGCTTCACCTCTATAACAGTATTTCTCTTCAAAAAACTTTATTTTTCAAGTAAAGTCCCGTAATCATTGTTAATTATTATAAATCAAAGCAATAACGAAAAACTGTTGTATGGAAAAGATGACTAATTTGATTTTCGTTGATGAAAACCGGTAGCCACAGATTGACGAAAAAGATTTTTGGACTAAACTATTCAAAAAGTTAAAGAAGTGAATTCAATCGCAGAAAATCAATTTCGAAAAAAAAACTAAAATAAAAATAAAATTACAAATACAGATAATCACCTGTTTGTTGATGTATACATTGTGGAAATTTGTCTAGAAATGACTTCAGCATAAATTTATGAAAAAATGAAGCTTTATACGAAATTATATATATGAAAAAAAAAATTATAACGTGAAATACTTTTGGCATGTCAATCTACATGTACGATAAGTTCATACATTTAGCAGACAGTCACATATTTAGCATAACATCGAAAAACAATGAGAAACAAATGACTTCTTGAACCCCAATTAACAGTGTCAGATTTGTCGATAAACAATATTCTCTGTACGAACGATAAAAATCATCCAGCTACATTTTGTTTGTGTGTAAAAGTAGTCACTATCATGACTGTATTTTAGCAATCTTGCACAAATGTTACCATTTGAAAAAATTTAAATACAACCAATCAAATACTTTAAGAACATGCATTTAGTTTATCAGGTTATAACATTACGGTTAAAGTTAAAATTTCTTTTAACCTTATTAAATTGCTATACTGGAAATGGTATCGATATCGGCATCGTACAAATTCAACGCACTATACATTCAAAACATAAGTGTATAACATATACGCATGACATAACTGTGATACTTGAAAATAGTACAAAAAACTATGAATAGCTCTTTAGTGAATAGTCGCTGAACGGTCCGGGTGTTTCACAAACATCCTTAAATGTGGTCTTATTTCTGGTTTTCAGTGTCAGTGTTGTATGGATGTCATTGAACCAGTCTAGATCGTAGTCTTAGGAATGTTTAGGAAACAGGACCCAGATTTCCAGCGATGTGCCTTAAGCGACGGCCTAATAGGAGGACAGCCCTTAATATTGATGCACCGGATACGTAATAAGTAGACTAAAAAATTGTTTAACTTTTATTAAATTATTGGTAATCTGAAGCAAATTTATAATTTGTTAAAAAATTTGTATATATTCACTCGTCTTTTTATACCACCTTTAATTAACAACATTGCTACACGTATAAACGAAGATGGTTTTTTTTCGAACAAAGGTATTCTGCAACAAATTTGTAATCCAAATTTTAAAAATAACAAAAAATGTCTTTTATATTGAATAATTGAAAACAATTAAAATAATATTCTGTTCCAAAAAATGTCTTTTATATTGAACAAATGAAAACAAAATGTGTTTAATTATCGATTTGTAAAAGAAATTTTACATGAAAAGAGAAATGAAATATGCAGTATTAAGGACATAAAATATGATGACGGACGACGATAACTAACATTTAAAAACTAAAGCTGTTATACCATAAATTACCGTTTGATTCTACAAGATGGCCCGGATGTTCCATACAACGTAATAGCAATATCCTTCGGCAATTATCGGCAAACTTCGGAAATGTAATATACGTAACTTATTTTCATAGACGCCGTATACAGGCCCATGACTACAATTAGCAAATATAACTCGTTATACATTTTACTGTGTTTCCTCCATTTTTATTTTCTGTCTGCTAATGAAGCATTTTTAAATGTTTTTTGTTCTAAATTTTTAGTAGAATGTTCAAAGTGGATGTTTTAAAAAGTTTGAATGGGGTGTCATAAGTACAATTGCATTCGGTACAATTGGTGATTTGGTCAGATGGAAAAGGGTCAATATTTAGGATGTCGTCTGCTGTCTTCAAGAATTCTGCTACCCTAGGTGACATTTTTGCCAATATTTTGAGTAAGAAATTATGATTTTTATTTTTATTTTGATATAATGACAGGAAGTAAGTATACTTTCCACATGAGAAATATTTTCAAGATTGCAAAGTTGCGATTTTTTTTATTTCAGTTTTATTTTAGAATGAAAATGAACTATGAATTAATTGTGGTTTCGGACCATACAATCAACGAAGTGTGTTTCAAATTGATCTACATAGTCCATGCTTTAAATTCGTGTTCAAGCTATTTTTGGTAAAAAAGAAATATAATTTACCGTCAATCGTGATCTATTACAGTCCAGATGCATTAATAAATAAACTTAAGGAGAATAAATTCTGAAAACATGACGTCACAGCAAATGCCTTTCTAAAATAAGTCCGATATTCCCGAATGTCAAAAAGCTTTTTTGTTGTACAATGTTGTAGACTTAAGCTTCGTTTTCGGACGTGAGAACACATTCTCTGTACATGTACTAACTTAGAAATGGGAAAATTGTTCATATAACATTTATCACTATTTTTGAATGTTTTTTGTCAAAGTTGTATTCTTACAGCGTGCTGTATCAGCCTCTAAAGTAAAATGACTTCAAGGTAAAGGACACCCAGTGTTTTGCCGGTGTTGCAAATTGATAATTCATCAAAAATTAATTCAATATATAAATTTTCGTCGATACATATGATAATCAAAATTAATATTAATTTCTTCAAGTTGTGTTTTCACGTGTCTATGGGTCTATTCTCAATAAAAAAACAAGTGAAAATGTTTACGTATGTATGTACATATAAATCATAGCAATAAATTTTGTGGGATTTAAATGTGAATCGCAAGCATTTACACTACATAATTAACACATGTATCTAACCGCAAAAAGTACTGATAAATATTTTATAGACATAATCATCGCTTTAATACGGGGAATCATTTGGAATAATGATAGTTTTACATAAAGCTTTGTATTTGTAAATTGATTACGCAAACGTACTCGAGTCCATGCTTATACTAATATATTTTTGATGAAAATTTCCCAACGAACATCGGGTATTCCTTTAAAGTTAGAAGTTATAAAAAAAATAATTAGCTCTCTACTGCATCAATTACGAACGCTAAATCCAACGAAGTGTGAATGATGTCTGAAATTCTTCAAACGCATTTTAAAACATTAGTTGACGATGTAAATTGCTTTAAGAAGCTGACAATTCATTGTAAATGGCAATAACTTGTACATTTCCATGTTTTGCATAAATATCAAGTATATTATGGATAAAAGGCAGGGCTACCCGTTAATTGGTTGTCAACAGTTTGTGTATTGGCTTACGTCGATTAGTAAGGTATGAGAAGAAATCGATGTCGCAGGATGAAATCTTGTTTTTATTCATTATCTATTTTCTTCTTGGACTGTCGACATTGGAACACCTTTGAATTGGATATTTGATCTTTGACCACTTTAAACTATTTGTTGGAATACCACTATAAAACGTATTTGGAATAGTTTAAAGTATGAATAGAAATTTGACTTAAAAGGAAATTAAAAGCACAAATTACAAAATCTTTTAAAACTATATCAAATTAATGCGTTTTAGTAATAAAAGTACAATGCCACCGCAACCAGTATACAGCCTCAAGACAAGAGTTAGGATGTTGTTCGAAGCATTGATAGGATGTGTCTGTCGATTTTCTTGCAGGACACAAGCTAGTTGCCTTGATGATTTCAAAATGGACATCATATTTTTACTGTACAACATAGGCGACGCATTGCTGGATGCATTACTGAGACCAAATATACCTCAGATTGTTTGCTTATCAATGTACCCAGATTTTGAAGTAAGATGTCACCACATTGAAAAACACTCCGATATAGAAGATGACGTTCAGAGAGAGGCAACAGCGTATTTGATTCTCCACAAGTTGCTTACCAATTGTCCAGCGTTGGTTTTAGGCATGTTTTGCGGTGCTTGGAGTGACAAATATGGCCGAAAACTTCCGTTCGTTATGCCAAGCACAGGTACAATTTTTGCTGTTTTATTTTACATGGGAGCTAATATGTCTTCAGCTGGTGCTCTGCCGATTTTTCTCATCGGCTCATTTGTCCATGGGTGCTTTGGAAAAACAGCAATGATTACAATGGCCGCCAATAGTTACGTGACGGATGTAACTGACGCCGATAAAAGAACTAAGAAATTAGGATTCTTAGCTGCCATGCAGTTTATAGGTATGTGTATTGGTTCTTTATTAGGTGGTATGCTTTTAGACACGACTTCTATTTTAACTACATACTTGATGGTATCTCTACTAAATATCCTGGTAGTAATTCTAGCACTAGGGACTTTAAAAGAGACAATACAGCCAATTGACGATGGGGAATGTTTGCCCTGCAGCGCATTTTGTAGACTTAGCAATGTTACGGATTCAATTAAGGTGCTTACAAAAGAACGAGAAGGAAACAAACGGAAAGGTATCATTGCCTTATTTGCTGTTTTGCTTCTTCATCAAACTTGTCGAACCGGATTGACTGACGTCACACTACTTTATACCGAAAGGTCACCACTCAGCTGGCCTACATCTTGGTTTGGATATCTTTCTGCACTAGACAACGCATCCATGGGTATTGTTTTGCTAGTACTTCTTCCTATTTTCTCAAATTATTTGAAATTAAACGACGCAACCATCAGTATGATTGGAATGCTGTGTGCCTCCATTAGATTCTTAGTACTGGCGTGGAGCGAAGAATCGTGGATGGTTTGGTTTGCAGTCATTATTGGTAGTCTTGCAGGAGTAATTAATTCTCCCGTCCGATCACTCCTCAGCAAACTTGTCCACGAAGACGAAATAGGAAAGATGTTTTCTATTCTAGGAACTGGAGAAACAATTGCAAAATTTACAGCCGTAGTCTTTACTTCTATATATGGATATACTCTCAACATATTTGCAGGTATGCCTTTCGTGATTGCCGCCATTTTGTACACTGTCATGATCCTTTTAGTTCTTCTCATGCACGTAAAGTTCAGGTCAGATCGATATGAGGACTTAGACCATAAGACAAACATGAACGGTAGTGCAATGCACGCGCAATCATCCGACAATTCACAGGAGGTTAAATTAGAAATGAATAATATTGGAAATCCTTCCGACGAAGAACCAAATTATCAAACAAATCATATATCTAACCATGTGAATTATACAAGCAATCATTCGGAACATTTTGGTCTTAACAGTAAGTGAGTCTTGATAGATAATATTCCAACTGTGATCTCTTGCAGTATATCTTGATGGGGGAAGTTCTGTACAGCTTTAAATTATATAAAAAATATTTTTTGTACAAAGTTGAATTTGAATATAAATATTTTTGACACAAGTAAATGTTTTGTTTTGTAATCACTTTGTGTTTTTGTTTTAAAAAGAACAGAAATCGAATATGAACAGATTAAAAAAAACGTACACATGAATCGATGATTGCCTTTTAGAAGTTTAATTAAATCTAACAATCAAACAAGTCTAGTTTATTTGAACTTTCTCTTATGGTGGTGCGTTGCTATCTATTTCTCGCGCGATGAATTATTTGTCATAACTAATTCCCCATCATATGATATGAACAAGTGTTACGAGAAATTCTTTTATTTGATTGGCCTTGATCCAAACGTCGCTGTTTTCTGATGGGTTGAACTCTGCGCGTTCATCGTTGAAAGCCACCGTTGCATAGCAACATTTGACGTCACAGAAAAATTAACGCTAAAATTTCCTGCCGGTGGGACGCCGAATCACAAAAAAAACCAAATATTCCTGAAGATTCATAAGAGAAATAGGTTGAACAACTCGTAAAAATTAGATACCGCCAAATGCTCGTTTACTATTTTATCCAAATTAAACAACTCGATTTGATATCAAACGATATTTAAGTCTCACTCATTGTGAAACCTATAAATATCAGTTTCTTTTCCGGCTGAAACTTACAAGTCTTTATCAATTGCTGATTTTACAATATAACCAACCAAAGTTGAACAAAGTAACAAAAAATATGCATTAACTCGAACTGTTTTTTGTTGATTCTTTTTGGATACAATTTGGAATTGCAATCATTTAGTACTTAAAGTTCGGTACGGTCTTGTTTATTTTTTTCCGTCTGTTATTTTTATTTTAGTTATTCAGTTAATCTTGTGGTACAAAAATCTTACTTTTTTGTTGTGTTGCATTCTTATGAGTTATGGATTTCGGTCTTTGGACATTTCCCACATGTTTTGTCGTTTGGGTATTCTTTTTGCCAATGTTAACATGTAGATTGTGATCGGAATTTTAGTTTGTTTGATCTGGAAATTTTACCAATCCATTTCGAACTGTTTTTTTGTATCCTTTGATACAGAATCTTGTGCAATAAGTATAAAACAATTTTACTAATTGACTAAAGTTCCCTACAGTGTACACTAGCCCAGAAGCGAACGGAATTTTATATCAAGATAGTTTATTTGTTTCAGATTTTGTTGTTATGTCAGATAATATTTCAGCGTAAAATCTAACGCTATCTATAGTATCAAGCGCCTCAAGATTTAATCATTTTGATGAATTATACTTTAAAAAATTCATTTACATTTCTTCTATTCACAATTTAATGCATTCTCAATTCTCTTTCATTTGGCGGTGTTGGGGCGTGCTTTCAAGATGTTCATTTATGCTTCAGGAAGTTTTAAATTCATTTAAAAAAATCGTCCTATATATCGGCTAGACCTTTAATAACAAATGCATTGGCTATCTTCCAATATATCTATGTGTTAATATTTATAAGTTTGCACTCGGTGCATCAAGTTTTGTTTCAGTGGTTGAATACAATTCGATTCAAATCAAACTCTAACGCAGGGTAGAATGTTCACGGAAAAACCAATAAGTATCTAGCGCCTCAAGGTTTAATTATTTATAATTATTATGTTTAACAGGATAAATAACTTGGCTATGTGTTTTCTGTAATTAAACAAGTTATAATTTATGGTTGATCACATTATATTAATCCTAAACATATATTACACGGAAAATTATTGGATTTTAGAAAGCGAAATCAATAATTGAAACAATTTTATGAATATTTGTAGTTTAAAAATATGACAATCTAATACCCAAATAAATGATAACTTCTGTGATTCGTAGTAAATTAATATATCAACATATATCGTTAAAATACTTCAAATTTCGCTATAAAAATTACTAATATAGAAATGTTCTGTTTGAACTCTTCATATAAATCTTCATTTTTTTATCTCTACTCTATAATTTCTGGAATTTTCATTTGAATGTCTGACTTTAAGCAAATTAACTCTCAATAATGTTTTTCTAAAAATTCTTAACAACCTATTTTCTCACGATTATACAAAATTATGTAATGAGAAATAAATCTAGTATTCAGTAAAATTAAAAGACTTGAAATTAATTAGATATAGTGCAAGAGAATGTGAATTCGTCACCACATGGTTTTCGTGTTACAACCAGAAAATTCACAGACAAGAGGAAAGGAATCGATGTTTTTCGGATAGTGACCGTGTGGGTAGTACACCGTGGATCATAGCAACGTAAACATTAAAATGTTCGTGAGAGCTAAATGTTACAGTCGGTGAACAGATTGGTTAGATTTCACATCTTTCTGGAATTGACTTCGTACTGGACCTCAAACTACACGGATTACCCACTTAAAATTTTACGGGTACCGTTAATGAAGCAGGACATACTTACCCTTCCAGATCTTTGATTTGTTGGAGTCCTGGATGCATTCTTTGATTCAGTCAATAGAATTATTTCTTATTTTTTTATTAATATGCTTGTAACTATTTATATTACTATCGCATTATCAGTCAGTTCATTTACATAACAGCTGTTGTAAAACCACCAAAAAAAAAAAAGAAAAACGGAAATTTTGAACGTTTAATGGAACAGTTACAATAATAAGTTAATTCCAAGCTGACGGATTTGTTCCCTCTGATAATTGGGCGGTTGAAAAATTAATGAAGAGCAATTACTATATATTGAAACTATTATCATCAATAATGAACATTTTATACTTCCTTCAAATAAATTTACCTGTAACTTATGGTACATTAACACGAATTATTACAATTTCGGAAAGATCGAAAAAAGTCAAACGTTTGAAAAAAGCAAAAGCGCATTTAGGTCGTACCTTTAGGTCAGAAGGATCCTTTAAAGTTCGCTACTGAGAAGACTGCCCATAACCAACACATTCTACAGTTTGTGAAAGTATAAAAGGTATGCTTATAGCCTATCGGTTTATGTGTAAATGATGCAATACAAATCAGAGCGTATTTAGTTTTGCGGATGCCTTTCCGAATGAGTAGTTGGTTACAATGGCTGAAATAAACTCTTCGCAAGTCTTAAGGTTCAATCATGAACATTTTGTTCACTTATGAGTATCGCTGTCTGTAATTAACGCAATTTTTATAACAGTCGTAAGTATCCGTGATTGGTGTACTAGAAACTTGATGCTGAACTAACTTAAGGTTTGTTTACATCACTGCCCTTAATGTCCGTCATTGGCCTACTAAAAACCGAAGCTTCAACTAACTTAGGTCATGTTTATATCAGAGTCTCTAGTGTATGTCATTGATATACTAAAAATTGATGTCTCAACTAACTTATGAGGTGTTTATATCAAAGACTCTAGTTTGGATAATTGGTCTACTAAAGCTGATGTCCCAAATAATTTGGGACATGTTTTTATCAGAGTCCTTTATGTCCGTCATTGATATACTAAACGGTGATTTCTCAAATGATGAAAGAGTCCCTAGTGTCCGACATTTGTCCATTTAAAGTTGATTTATCAATTGATTTCAAATAAAACGTATCAAAAAATACCGAAATAAATCAAACATATTTTAATTAGACTTTCTAGCCACGGCATTGTTCTACCAAAAACCGATGCCTCATATTACGTAGGAAGGTTTTGTATCAGAGTCTCTAGAGTTTGACGGTCTGCGAAAAGGTTTTGTCTCAACTAATTCAGGTCGTGTTTATATCATAGCCCCCTGTGTACGTCATTGGCCTACTAAAAACCGATGCCTCATCAGAGTCCAAGACTACTTCATAGTTCTAGCCATTGTTTTGGTCATTGGCCTACTAATAACGGATGTCTTAAATAAGGATATGTTTATATCAGAGAGCACACAGTGACCGTCATTGATCTTCTGAAAACCAATGATTCAATAAACTAAGGTCATGTTTTTATCACAGCCCATAGTTTCCGTCATTGATCTACCAAAAAACCAGTTTCTGAACTAATGATATGATTATATCCAAGACTACGCCATAGTTCTAGCCATTGTTTCGGTTATTGGTCTACTAAAAACCGATACCTCAACTGACTGAGTATGTGTTTATACCAGCCCCTAGTTTCAATCATTGGACAAGAAAAATCCAATGCCTCAACTTACCTAGGGCAAGATATTATCAAAGCACCTTGTATTCCTCATTGGTCTACAAAAAAAACCGAGTTCGCAAATAAATTAGGACATGCTTATATCAAATATATGAATGACCATAGTTGCCATCTTTAATCTACTAAAAGCTGATGTCTCAACTAATTTATAACATGTTTATATCAGAGTCCCTAGTGTCCGACATTGTTCTACTTAAAGCTGATTTCTCATATAACTTAAAATGTATTTATATAAGACACTCCTTATCCTTCAGCGCTGGTCTATTATACACCTAGCCTCAAATAAGTTAGGACGATTTTATTTAAGAGTTCCTTGTGTCTGACATCGGTCTACGTAAAGTTTATGTCTCAACTAAAGACATGCTTAGTGACGTCATTGTTCTACTAAAAGCCGATGTCCCAACAAACTTAGGTCGTATTTTTAGTCAGTGGCCGGTATTTTTCTATTAGATTTTGGTGTCAAAGCTTACTTATGACATGTTTATAACAGAGTCTCCTGTGTCTCGTTTTGTTCTACTTCGGGTAAGTCTAAACATAGCTATCTTAGGTACTGTTTATATTCATCGTGACTGCTATTGGACTAAAATAGAAATGTGTCAAAACTAACCTAGAATATGTTTATATCAACCAGGTATCATCACTAATAAGAGTAGCCAATTCACAAAAATAGCATTATTGTTAAATTCTAATATTTTTTTACACAAGTGTAGTGTATGCTTTGTTTTCACATCTGTATATATTGTTTGATTATAAGTCAACATTATTGTCACAGTAGTCCTTGCTTTGTTTCTGACTTCAGTGTAGAGTGTTTGATTGCATGGTAACATGCTGTTATACAATAGTGAATTCCTTGATTAAATTATTCTGACTTCAATGATTTCTTGATTGCAAAGTAACATTTTGTTGTACAAAAGTGTAGTCCTTCCTTTGTTTTTTTTCTTTACTTTAGTTTCCAGTCTTTGGTTGTACGAACACATTTTGTATAGGGTGTTTGATTGCACGGTAACATGTTGTTATACAATAGTGAATTTCTTGATTTGTTTCTGACTTCAGTGCAGATTGTTTGATTGTAAAGTAACATTTTGTTGTACAATAGTGTAATCCTTTCTTTGTTTTTTTACTTTAGTTTCAAATCTTTGGTTTTACGAAAACATTTTGCTGTACATTAGTGTAGTCCTTCCTTTGTTTTGTATCTCAGTGTCCAGTATTTGGTTATAAGGTAACATTGTGTAGCCCTTGTTTTGTTTTCATTTCTGTGTCTAGTGTTTGGTTGTTTGCCTTCCCACTAATTACTGGACATAACATATTTCAGTATTTAGTTTATTTTAATTAATATCTGTGTTTTGTTTCTACAAGTACTAAAGGACAATTGATTTTCGAAATGTTTTCATAGAACATTAACTTCTTTCATTTTTATAATTTTGATGATGTTGTACATTCATCAGTGACAAAGTTTTCCTGTTCGTGTTTAATTATTTCAAACAATTATCAACCATTCATGAGATGAACTCGATAGGATGAGACAAAACACCTGAAATAGAATCTGAATGGTCCTTAAGGGTTGTTTTGATTTTTTGACAATTAATTTTATTTTCATTTAGCTCATACAAATAATGCTAAATTGACTTTGATTATTAGCATATGTGTCAGAAGGGAAATGATGAATACATTCTGATAATAAAATACTTAATGTACATGAAAAAAGTCTAAAGAAAGGAACCACGCTTTTATTGGTGCACTTTCTTTAATAATCACATTCGGGCCTTTTTTAAAATTTTTTTTGGTTATTATATTTTCTGTGTTACATGGATGATGAAATATTGTTTAACGTTCAGTGGTGGCCATTAGGTACATATCAGGACGAGAACATGCTGATATCCCTACTTTGTACTAGACCGACACTCTGAGTCGGATTTTTAACGTGTAAGCTTACGAGGTAACATTCCACAGGAAGACATATTACTTCACTCGGACACATTATACTGACTCCGAGCAGACCAGCCCTTTGCTCTTACCCCTAGATGCCGCGTGCTTGGCGGAGAAGCAGCAAATACAAAGTGTAATGTTTTCGGTTTGACCCGGCCAAGGATCGAATCCGTGACTTTCCGCACTCGAGGCGAGCATGCTACAACGAGACCACAGAGCCGGTCACTGTATTTACAAATTTGCCTCGGTTATGCTTTTGTGCACTTCTGTCATCTCTATCTTTTTGCCGATAAATCAGCGAATCAGCCTTTATTTTGTTTCTTTTAGCAAAAAGACAATTAAAAGACATTTTTAAAACTTTGCATGTTAGTTAATTGATAACTTTACAATTGTTTGGAAATCGTACTTTGTCTTAAGGGGGTACAGAACACCTAAGGAAGTTAACTCTTTAAAAATCAGCTGAACGTTTTTAATTTTTATACTTTTGTCAACAGGTCAAAGTAAATATTTCATCAAAATTTTATGAAAATTAAACAAGCCAAATCTATTTTAGTCAAAGTTTTGGGTACCCCCTTAATTGCAATTTATATTTCCATTTTATTCGTATCGACTCTAGTCTCTGAGACGTTAAATTAAAATGTCGCATGTTTGTTAACGTTCAAATGTTGTGTTAATTTAACATGCTGTAAGTTTCACAGTTTATGAAAATTTCATCTGCTGCAGGTAGATGCATTTTCACACTTTAATCTTCAATAGAATTACATTAATTTTAACTCGCTGATGGTTTAAGGATAGACTTTAAAACATCGATTTGTTCAAAGACATTGCCAGTTACAGATTAAACTCTGTGGGGATCTAATAAAGTGCAATACTAATTAGTGTTAGAAAACCGATTCGAGGCAGTCGTTGGCTTTTTTTTTATAATTAATTCATGTTAAACATAAAATGCTAATATATATTGGAATTTATTGCCTTTAATTTTTAACTATTAACGTACCAAACTGTACAAGTCATTACTGCATATACCTAATGTTTCTCTGCCTTTCATTCCATATAATGCCTTGAACATGTTACAATATCAATCATGATCAGCCAGTTGGTTAGCACTACATTACCATTAAAGATACAAGCTTTACTTAAAAATTTAATATAAATATATTAATAATATACTTTCAGAAATTTTAAAAAAATAGTTAATATACAAAATAACTCAATTAATAAAACTGCAAAATTCACATATCTATTTATCAATTAATTTTGGATCAAATTGAAATATATTTCATCATTCAAATTTGTTAGTATTCTTTCGTAAACATCTAATGAACAAAATATGTTTTGTTTTTTTCTCAAGGTCGAAAAATGTTAAAAACCAATACAGTAAAATTTGATCCTCTTTTTTCTCCAAATCGAGAAAACATGATTGTCCTCTTACAAAATGATGTTTGGATTGGATGTCTTCAAGGGATTCTGCGTCGGTAAACTCAAGTCTCCGAGGGTATCACAAACTGGGTTGCTATTTTTCCTAGTAACTATAAACTTTATTAATACAAAATTTCCGAAGCAAGGGGAACAAAATGTATCTTGCAAACAAAATCTTAAACATAAGATGAATTTTGGCTTTATCACTCGCATGCATAACAATGCATTGGAAATGTAAAATATTCCCATTGTTTTATTTAAAAACTCCAAGAATGTGATTCGCTATAATATTATTTCCCGTATAATTCCAGTTAATAAATACGAGTATAGTTGCAAAATCCGTTCTGTACTAACTTTCAATCTTTTTCATAGCCAATATTAGTTTTTCAATCATAATTGTAGGTATCTATATGGGTCATTCATTACACATCATCGAATCACATTTCTCAAATTATGAAATTATACTCTGCATGTTGTTAAACTTTGACAATAACCAATTGCTATGAGTTGGAGAGATACGTGGGAATGTTTATCTTTTTTTGTCGTTTTGATACTTTGATCTACCGTACACGATTATGTGCTATTATATCGGCTTTCCACATATTATGCTCAGAAGACTATTTGTTCTTTTGTGCATACCCAAGGCTTTAGGTAGTAATTGCTCGAAGTTATCATGCCACCATTATTTAATGCTTCGGTACTGTTTTTTTTCTTGGTACATTTACACTGTTGTTGGATACATATAGATTCTATAACGATGACCAGTTGATTATGAAATTTATCAACTCGAGATTAATTAATTTTTCATTTTTTAACTACCAGCCTTGTCCAAGGAGTTTAAAAAATTAAATTTTAAAATTTTCTAAAGTGGATAAATTTCATAAATAACGCGTGAAGAGTTTTAGAATCTTTTCCTCTAATGACAATGTAAAACTCCGAGAGGTCTTCTTTAAAGCAAGGGTTTCAGCTTCCGTCGACAAAGTTAGCCTTACCTGGATTTCGCTACTTTCTTTTGGCTTTTTCATTACGAGCGTACGTGACGAAAGCTTATCCAGAAAGACGAACTTTACTAGAGGAATCTGATCTCGTTGTTCATTTTGGCTAGAGTGTTTTCTTCTGTAGTATTCGACTTACAAAAATAATCGGGATCTTTGTTTATAAGTATAACTGCATACAACACTAGATGATTTTACAATGTTTTTCAACGTAATAAGTATAACCTAAATTATCTCATTATAGCGATATGACAATTGAGCGACTGACGTATATTTTATTGTTATGTGTAGTTAAAAACTTCCTTATGCAACAAGTGATAATTTACTTTAAAAAACACTTTTTTGTAAAAAAAAAAATAAATTTGCTTCTATATTTAAATACACAAATTGGATTCATTGTAACCATATTCGTCATTTCATTCATCATCAATACCCTTGTCATCATCAATTTTGTTTTCTGATGTTCCAGATAAAAGATATCATTTTATGTTTATCTGTATTTCTCATGGGATGTGGATTATTTTTTTTTTTGATTTTGGTAACACGAACTTACTTATTTAGTTTCGAATTGAATTATCATGGCTTAAAACCTGTATACAAGAACGTCATGATACCAACGTAATGATTAATTTCTATGAATTCACATTCATCAGATTTCTGTTAATACTTTATTTGGTGCTTGTGCGGAAGTCAACATTTCAAACACGATTTCGATCAATTTTTGTTTCTCTAAAATTTTGCCGATTTTTACAATGTATTATACGACGCAAATATTTGCGGACGTATTATGGTATGAGCCTGTCGGTCGGTTTCGTCGAACGTCCTGTTCGGCGTACGTAGATAGTTAAGTTTCCGCTTATTAACTGTCGTCTATTAAACATATCCTTTTAATATATTACCAATGCCCCCCCCCCCCCCCCCTTAAAAAATACAGATTGGGAAATCTGGCCACTCCCTGTTTTTTCTGCAGGTCGTTAAGGGTTTTTTGATAATTTGTGTGTACTAACTTTTAAAATGTTTGTGGATTTTTTATGATTATTTTATTTAAGTGTTCTTTATTGAGAATGGAAACATTTCTTAAGATTCTTTTTCAAGTTTTTTGTCTCATCCTTTCTAGAATTTTCCCATAGGGTCCTTTGTTACACTAAGGTCGGCAGTGGCAGCCATCTTGGTTGACATTCTGGGTCTTCGGACACAATTCAGAGAGGACCATTTAAGAATCATTTCTGCCAAGTTTGGTTCCTATTGGCTCTCATAAGACACTTAATTTGGTGTCCTAAATGTTAAAAGAAGTGTGGCTGTGGCAGCCAGCATGGTTGACAGTCTGGGTCATTGGACACAATTCTGAAAGAGGAACTCCTAAGGTCCATTGCTGCCAAGTCTTGTTCCGATTGGCCGAGATGTTTCATTAAAGATTTTTTAAATTTATTCCCCCTTTTTTCTATTTTTAGTCATAGCCGTCATATCCGCTGGAAGGTCATGATTTGGTGAGCAGTTTCAGAGGTTTTTGGTAACTGTGGACGGTACGACGGATGACGGATGCAAAGTGATGGCAAACGCTCATATGAGACTGGACTGATTCCACAAAAATTGCAATACACCATCTGCAGATTTGTTTTCGTCTGCAAAAAACATAAAAAACCGGTAAAGAAAGGCTAAAGTCCGTTTTCAGCAATAATTCAATAGTAAATTAATATTTTGGACTGGACAGATTATTATCGAACAAAAGTAAAATAGAATCATAAAACAACACTAAAAGACCTCTGATACACATAAAGTTTTAGACCACCACCATGTTGCCCATTGCATCTTCTGATAAAGAAATTGTAGTAAAGGTTTTATTATTAGCTGAAAATGTCGCTCGATTGAGTTAATCTGGTTTAATTAAAAAAAAATTAAACATTAAAAAAAAATGTTGCTCCCCTGATCAAAAATCTTTTTGCCGCTGTAAAAAAAATTCTGCCAAAAATATCGCTCGCTCGCACCTCATTTTTCCATCCAAAGAACAGGTAATTAATTTGGCATTTAGGACTAAGATATATCGTAAGATAGTCTTAACACCTGTCCTAGTCCTAAGACACCTTCCATAAACATGACCCAGGCTGGTAAATGACCGACCCGTGTTCAAATTGCTGGTACGTTACATTGTAGGTAGTTGTCAAATAAACAGCCAATGTATATATTTAGAAATATGTTACCACATACTAGATTTTAAAGAACGCTTTAAAGGCGATATGTATAGATTTTATATTGTACTACAATACAATTATATTTTGGGCAATAACTTTCGAATAATTTTTCAAAAACAAGAATAAATCTCTATATTGATATATAGTATTTTACGTTTTTATTGAATCAATAAATGTTTTGTATTGGAATAATTCCTGATGTTCTGTATGTAGTGTATTATTATTTTATTAGTTGTGAGATTTAAATGATAAAATCGAAATGTATCTTTACTATACAATAAAGTTGATATCTAGGTTATCGTAAAATCAAACCCTAGGTGTTGATATAAAAGGCACATTCTTTCTATATCGATTTTAATTATTTTCGCTGTACAAAAATCTAGTACAATATGCCTGGTCCTTATCGCGTACATGCATGTCGTTTTTGAATGTTGAATTCGCGAAAAATTTGTTTTAAGTCACTCTGTAATACCGAAATTTAAAATTCTGAATATGGTGTCACAGTACACTCTCGTATACGATAAAACCTTTTATATATTTGTTGTAGAATCTTGGAAGTGATTTATGTTCGAGCTAAATGACCTGTTATCAGGAATAAGAGAATTAATGATTAACACTGCAATCTGTCAATTAAACAGACAAAAGTCGTAGTTAAATCAAATAAAGGGAAGATAATGCAATAAAAATGTCGCGTTCAAACGTTACAATGACAGATGACAAAAAGAAAGAAAAGAAAACATACATACGATATTGGGTACTATTATACAGAATCGTCGCTAGATAGTCATAGGTAGGGCATTTACATTGTATAAGTTGTATTGATTAAACTCATGTGAACATATGTGCTCACAATATTTTGATATTCGGGGTTTTTTTTTTCGGTTTTGGTTATGATCGTAGCTGATGAATGTTGACCCAGAAATTTTTGATGTCAATAAAATTAGTTGTACAATAAAGTTGGTATTTAGGTTGTCGTAAAATCAAAAACTAGTATTGTGTGGATAATGCAGATACAGTAGATTCTTTAACAAATAGAAGTGATAAATTTAATCTGGGAATCAAATATAATAGTATTGGAGGTGATCCTGAAGCGATCGGGCATTGGGCGAGTAAAGGTCGAGATGATCGAGTACTGATCGGTAATCTATTTGTATCCCGATCAAACTCGATCCCCAAACTATCCTTTCCAGATCAATTCTCTGTCTTTTCTCGAGTGCTTGGCTTCTCGATCCCTACATGTAAAAAATTATCGGTTAGAAAGTCGGACCGATGCCGAGCAAGGAAGACTACCCGAACATTCTTGTCAAGCGAGTTAGACACAGTCTCCCGATTGCTTAATCTGTCTGGATCGAGCTGATCTCAACGACAGTGCGAACCTAAAGCTAGGTTCACACTGCCTATCTCAAAGTTGTAAAAATATTGTGAAACAGTAAGGCTTAGTTTGCCGTTCACCTGTCAACAATAGGAATATTACACATAACATACGATCATAAGTGCCAGCTTAACTTGGAATTGAGAAATTTGACAAAATAATGATTTGATTTTATACATCAAGTGCATGGGTATACTTTAAAAATGCATTAGATGTAACACTGAAAAAGGTTTTTGGTTGATCGTTATTAGCTATAGTTTTGACAATGTAACGATATGCGGTAAGCATCAATGAAACTTCTTATGGCATTGACTTTGAAACAAAAAAGATTGTTGCATCCATGGGTTGCTGTGTCGATGTGATACCACAAAATACTCAAGAAATAGCCATGGAGACTAATCTTTGATCACCAACAGTAACTACAAATATCAAATAAACCAGGTGATTCATGCAACAATCTTCCTATCTACATTATAGACAGTTTAACAAATGTTTGTAGTTCTAGCCAAAGGTCAGCATAGTGATAACTATATGCTTTGTACATCAGATAGTCAGGATAGATAATTGGGAGGTTTTGGTATCCATAAAAAGGGTTAACCCCACTACTGTTCAGTGCCTGTACCAAGTCAGATTTTTCTGACCTTCTGTTGCTTTCGTGTTTGTACTTTTTGCTCTTTTGTGTCATTTTTTGTTCTCGTTTCTGTCTCTTGAGCGGCGTTGATTGGTTGTTATGTCATTGATGACCTTTTCTGTCATTTATTTTGACTTTTGTTTACCCCCCCCCCCCTTTTCTACACACACACATTCACACTGCTATTTTTTTATTACAGTTTGTATTTTGTGAATATCCTTTAACATTTTGTTTTGTTTTTATTTACAATGCGCATTCTATTGATAATTTTGTTGATTATATTAAACGGGTTATTGCACGAAATTGGGAAATATTGTCCCTCGTAGAATATGATATCGCACTCACAAGCTCGTGTGATATTACATTCTACTCGGGATAACATGTCCCGATATTCGTGCAATAACCCTGTAATACTCATAACAAACTTAATAAGTTAAAGCTTATAGTGTACAGCATTAAAAAGAATTTTGCATTAACCGTTGTCATGGTAGTCATGTGTAACAGTTTTGGATATCACAGATTTTATTTTATTTATTTCATTTATATATTCATTTTTTTTTATTATTACTTTTTATTCTTTTTTGAATCAGGCATTATAAACTTGAAATCGATGGAGATGAAGTTACAGATTTATAAATTTGTAAATTTGAAATCGTTCGCCTATTTTACTACGTTTACAGTTACATAAATGGAGCTGAAGTATGAAAATTGATCATATTAAATACAATATCATAGTGTAAAAAATTCATTTGTCACAGAATTGTTTGAAATTTCAATCATTATTAGCATCTAACATTACATGGTTAAAATAACTATATATGAATAATATATACTCTCTTTTTCATTTATAAATTCAAATTTATGTTATTTCACTGTAACTACTGTTGATACACACGCACGTTCGGCATCAAATGAATACAAGAAGACAAACAGTGACGTCAATTCCCAGATGTCAGTATAATTTGCTAATACCACTTATGGAATATTACGGTTCAGGCTTGCTAACAAAATTTTGCTTTTCATCTGCAGAAAAAAATATGTGATTAATACTGCCATAAAATAGTATACGTTTGTACAAATTCTAATATGCTTCAAACGCTTTTAGTCTACATCCGTGGTAAAATATATAGTGTATGTAAATTTTGATTCCAAAGTCACAGACGTCAGACGGCTTTTTGGCAACGTCATAGTAAAGTTTCCCCACAAGCTTAAACGACGTCATAGTATAACTCGTGTTGTAAAATGGCGTCTTCGTGTCTGAATACCTATGTTGCTGCGTTTCAAAATGTCGTAGCAACTGTCCTATTAGAATAGAATAATTATTCGCGGTGGTTTGAAAATATCATGATTTTACCACGGGTAGGTTATTCATGCCGATACAAGTATTTTACCACTCGTGGCAAAATATTTGGCATAAAGAGCCTACCCGTAGTAAAATCAAGATAATTTTGAAGCCACCGTGAATTATTTCTCAAGTAACATGTCCTCTATGCTAATACAAAGATATCATGATAAAGTCTGTGTACATGCGTTAATCTATAATTCTTAAATTAAATATGTCTTCAGCAGTGACATCAACCATTTGACCAGCAGACACAATTACTATATATTACATATGAATCTAAAACTGATCAAATTGATCAAAATAACATCATCCTAAACTATACATGTATTAACATGCACATAGTAAACTTTCTGAAATATCATATTACATGATGCACTCTTTCTGAAGCTATATATTTTAATAGTTAAGAATAGATATAAAGAATATTCTAAAGGTAATACTATACATTTATTGCATTGTAGTTGGGAGAATATGAAGAATTGCTCACATCAGAAATATCATATTCCCCGAGGGCTTGCCCGCGGGGAATATGATATTGAGATGTGAAGAAATCTTCATATTTTCCCCACTACCATGCTATAATTTTTTTTTATTATACTGAATAAAACTAAGGTTAATTTGATTTTCAATGTGTAAATCACATGATTTTTTACCAATATATTTATAGGATAGTTTTCTACTTTGGAACATTTTTTATTATAACAAATGGAAATACAATAAAGGACATGCTTTTTTCAATCGAACTTGATATTTATTTTGTGTCAATTCCATTTACTGATATCAATTCTGGAAAAGTAGCGAGATTTCCGAAGGGGTGGAATATGATATTAATTTGATTGAAAATATGAAGATTTATTCATATCGATCACATGATCGCAATAACCAATGAGATTTAGATTTACATATAATAATTCAACTGAGATATAATAATATACAGTAGCAGGTGGAGGTAATGACGTGGTCAAGGGGTAAACATTGTGACGTCATAGTATATCTCAAGAGAAACTTTTATAACAAACTTACATTTTAAGTTTTTTCTTAAATATAATCATATAAACCATCACGTCTTTCTTTTGCAAATAGAAGTTTATTACTTCAAGATAATTAAAATTTACAGAGAAAATCAGTTTAGTGTTTTTTTTTCTATGTGCATCTACAGGTACAAAATGATCACCGGTATTCCTTATTTGGGTCAAATATACCAACATCAGTGTCAAATATCTGGACAAATATACCAACATCAGTGTCAAATATCTGGAAAAATAAAACAACATCAGTGTCAAATATCTGGACAAATAAACTAACATCAGTGTCAAATATATGGACAAATAAGCCGTGAAGGTATCTTTTTATTTGTATATATATTCTGATTCTAGTACATATGCTGATTCTAGTACAAACATTATAAATTTTAATTATGTTCAGAAATGTAGAAAAAAGAAACTAAGATCCAAAAGATACAGTGGAGGTATAATTGTATATTATAAATCGACCTTACATAAAGGTATGTCAGAAGTTTCAAATGTAACAAAATCTGACAACAGGCTATGGTTAAAGCTTGATAAATTTTTCTTTGGTTTAAAAAAAGATATATATGTGTGTGCATGTTATATTCCACCATTGTCATCTACATACTTTAATGATGACTTTATATTACTTGAAAATGAAATTTCAAAGCTGTCATCCAAAGGTAATATTCTTATTATTGGAGATCTTAACGCTAGAGTCAGTAATCATTTAGATTTTATTTCTGATGAAAATAATATTCATGATGATCTTTTAAATTTATTGCCAGATGACTATCTGGGTGATTCACATATATATAGAAATTCTTTAGACAAAGTATTAAATTCTCATGGAAAACAACTAATTGATTTATGTATTGCCTCCAGGCTCAGAATACTGAATGGTAGATTTGTAGGTGATCTTTTTGGTAATGTAACATGTTATAAGCATAACGGTTCAAGCACTGTTGATTATGCCTTGTCTGACATGGATTTGATGTCCTCTATCGAATATTTTTATATTGGCGAACCAACATATTTGTCAGATCATGTCCCTATATCTGTAATACTGAAATGTAATATGTGTCATACAGAACATAAAAGTCATAAAAACTTTACTCAGATAGGAGTGAAATATAGATGGGAGAATACATCAAGAGACAAAATGATTGAAGTACTAGGGGAAAGTTTTATTATACAACAAATTAGAGATTTTGAGTATTCACAGTTTGAACGAACTTTTTCAGGAATTGACAAGGCAACTTCTAATATAAAAAATATTTTTGAGACCCTAGCAAATAAATCCTGTAAAATTGTAAGATATAAAAAAATTAAACAAAAATTACTAAACAGAAAACCATGGGTAGACCATGAAATTCGTGATCTTAAAAAAACTATCAAAGCAAAAGGAGCTAAACTCCGACTAGAACCATTTAATTTAGAGCTAAAATGTATTTTTTTACACATGCTAAAAAAATTAGTCAAGAGAAAGAAACTTATATTTAAAAAGAACTTATATGAAACACTATCAAATTTGCAAGAAAAGGACCCCCCAAAAATATTGGGAACTCCTTAAAAAATTAAAAAATTAAAAAATGAAGACACTAAACAGGATGCTTGTTCAAATTTTAACTTAAATAACTATGAAGAACATTTTCAAAATCTTGGTAAAGCTGAAAAATATGATAATTCTTTTAAAGAAAAAGTTAAAAAAGATTTAAATATGCTTGAGAGTACATTAGAACATAATATTTGTACAGATTGTTCATTTTCAATATCAGAAGTAAAGAACTGTATAAAAGAATTGAAATCAGGGAAAAGCGCTGGTCCTGACTTAATATCTAATGAAATTATAAAATTTAGTAGCATTGTAACAGTTACAGCCATAGTTAAACTTTTTAATCTTATTTTATCATCTGGTATTTACCCTACCAGCTGGAGGAAAGCTTTTATTGTTTTAATCCATAAGTCTGGAGATAAAGAAGACATATGTAACTATAGAGGTATTTCTATTTTAAACTGTCTAGCAAAATTATATAGCTCTATTTTAAATAAAAGACTAATAAAGCATTATGAAAATAAGTTCTCTAGTCATCAATTTGGATTCCGTTCAAACCATAGAACGTCTGATAGCATAATTATTTTAAAAACTCTTGTCACCAAATACTTGAAAAAAAATAAGACAAAGCTGTTTGCTTGTTTTGTAGATTTGCGTAGTGCTTTTGACTCTGTTTGGCATAATGGCCTGTTGTATAAATTGATAAATGATGGTGTTGGTGAAAAATTTTATACTTCTTTGAAAAATATGTATAGCTTATCCCAGTCTGCACTGAAGATTGGTAATGAACACTCTTTGTTTTTTCCAATTATAAGAGGTGTAAGACAAGGGGACAGTTTAAGTCCCACTTTGTTTAATTGTTATATTAATGATTTACATTCAGCTTTTGATGAAACTTGTAATCCTCCAGTTCTTGACTCTTCAAGTGTCCAAACTCTCAGTTACGCAGATGATTTAGTGTTACTGTCTGAGACACACCAGGGGCTTCAAAATGCGTTAGATAAACTAAATAAATATTGCATTAAATGGCAGTTGAGTGTAAAGACTAAAATTCTAGTTTTTCAGAACATTTATAAACAATCCCCACCCCTCTTGTTCAATAATAAATTTTTGACTGAAGTTAAGGACTTTAAATTTCTAGGGAATATTATTAACTATAGGGGAAATTTTACAAAAACTACTGAAGAGCTGTCTAAAAAAAGGTATTAAAATTTTATTTTTATTGAAGAAATATATATCAAATTTCAATTTTGTTCCAACTAATTTGTCATGTAAATTATTTGATACTCTTATAAGACCTATTTTGACATACAACTCTGAAATTTGGTTTATGGATAATTTTCAGTCAACTTGTAGGGCATCTAATAGAGCTGCTGTAAATAATACTTTTTGTGATACTCTTGCATTAGCAGAAAAATATTCTTTTGAGAAGGTTCATTCTAAATTTTGTAAAGCAGTATTAGGACTGAAAAAGACAGCCACTAACATAGGTGCTAGATCAGAATTAGGTAGATTTACTTTGGACTCTTATATAAAAACTCAAACACTCATGTACTTTTATAGAATAAACTGTAATGATATTAATCCTCTGGTTAAAGAATCTCTACAAACAAACATAAATTTACATTCCGCAGGAATTTATTCTTGGTACTCATATGCAGATAAAATTTTTAAAGATATGCAAATAAACCCAGAAAATAGCTCTAATATCAATGTACCTTTTAAACAATCAAAAAACGTTATAAAATGTAATATTAAAAAGTGTATTTCAGAGGAATATGAAAAAACTACTTTAAATAAACTTTCAAAATTAGATTCCTCATCCAAACTTTGTCTCTATGGGAAATTAAAAACTAATTGTCAGTCTGAGGAATATTTAAATTGTAATAATTTTATACATAGGCAGTTACTCTCAAAATTTAGACTTAGTGATCATTCTCTAGGCATTGAATTGGGAATGTACAGAAACATCCCAAGAGCACAAAGATTATGTAAAAAATGTGGAGTCCTAGATGACGAATTTCATTTCTTGTTGTATTGTGACATTAACATATCATTGCGTTCTATTTTTTTGGCTTATATAAAAGACTATGTACCATCATTTCAACATCTTGATGAATTTAATAAACTAAAACACATTCTAAACCCCATTCCTGAACTTGTTTGTCATATTGGAGTCTTCATTAAACAGTCTTTAGAACTGAGGGGGTCAAACCCATGTCAGACAAGCTCATGATTGAAATATGTTCTATTGTATTGTATTGTATTGCATTGTATTTAAAATGTATATGTGTTTGTTTGTATTGCTTGACCCTTATGGGTGTAATTTTGCAATAAAGAATTATATATAAAGTATACATCGCAATTGAACACAATGTAAAATCACAAGAGGAATCTGAATGTACCACATTCCCTTTACAAAAAATGTTTTTTATTGTCTTTTATTGTTGCACTTTATGTTAAAATCACACTGGGAATATTTTGACAATAAATTCCAAAAGGAAGAAGGTAAATTCAACAGTCACTGAAAAACTACATTATAAATATGATATACATCTTACAATTATGAAAATATCAAATGATTTCCACTTGAATTGTTGTAATTAATCAGATCATAGTGATCCTATTAGTTTTTTTTCCCAATAAATGTGAAATGCAAAGAAGGAAAAGGAAATTAATACCTCCATCTACACACAGGAACTAATTATTAATAAGAATATGTGGCAGGAGCAGTTTAGTCAACTCGGTGAATGGCTTGCATGGTTTATATAATATTTGCAAAACTGTTGTACTTTCTTAAATGTCAATGTACAAAAATAGTTCAATATTTTATTTAAATCCTTCAAAATCATCTGGTATTTATAACATGTGTAGTATAGTAAAGCAACAATGTAAATTGGTCAGTGACATGTAAAATATTAAAATATCGCGTAATAATATATTTGATACAACGATGCTTTCAATTTCAAATCATTGGTAAAGTAAAATACTATAATAGTGGAGTAGCTATATATCAATTAAACATACCTTATCTTTCATTTATAAATTCCCAAATGTGGTATCATATGCTTAAAATTTTGATATGACATAGATCGGTGAGAAGATAAAATTGTTGATTAATGGCAGTTATCTATTGTCCATTATACCATGTAACTGTAATAACCTAATTTTGTAAAAATGTAGAAACAATGTTTTATATGGAAATAAATGAAGATGCTACACGGTACACGTCGACGACAAAAATCAAAACTGTAACAAAATTCGAAAAGTGCTGTCACAGCTCTTAACATGATCCTGATCACATTAGGCATGTGCCGAAATTCACAAGGACTTAGTGGTAGCACATGAGAACAAAAGTGGTAAAGAAATAACAAAATGCCTGATATAATACCCCCTTCACACACACGGATTTTTCTTACGAGTCCTTACGGATCGCCAACCCGTAGTTGATCCCAAGCATCCGTATATAACTTGTTGGTATCCGTTAATAACTCGTTACAACTCGCAGACATTCGCAGACACTCGTGAGGATCCGTAAAAGTAGAGGCATATTTGTTTACCTATCAAAAATTTTCTTCCGATTGTCCACGGATTAGATTTTCCGAAAATAACTGGTAGATAACTTGAAACAATCCGTAAGTATGGTAAACCGGACGCAACAAAACTAAACCCTCCGTAAATGTCTCGTCAACAATTTGTTTTACGGTTTGTTACGGTTAGTTTCCGATTTGTTTACGGATTATTACGAGTGATTAAGTGATTTTTACGATTTCATTCACGTGGTGTTACAATGGCTTTAAGGATTGTTAAGAGGTATTACGACCATTTTACGTATAAAATTATATAGTTACGAGTACTTCACGAATATATACTATACGTTACGATTTAGGAAAGATATAAACATTGTCTCGCTGGATGTCAGTTTTCGAATGATGATACATGGAGAATTGCATATTTTTTTGCCAAAAAAAAAAAAAAACAGAAGGACTCGTAAATACTCGTAACTAATTCGCAACTATTCGTAACATCACTTTAACCGGTCGTAATTTACACGTAAAAGCTTAGATGAATCGTACCAATCCGTAATATACTCGTCACAATCCATAAAAAGCTCGTAAAATGTCGTATGTGTCCGTGGTAACTCGGAATAAATCGTAGTTTTTCCCGTAAATACATCGTAATAACTCGTAATAAACCGCAAATGCAAAAGATTTTTGAATAATAATTTCTAAAGCAAATTTTCAGGTGAAAATGGAAATACCGTGCCTAAAATGGGAGTTCATATTACAGTCATTACTCGTTACCACTCGTAATTACTGTCAAATTACTATTAAATTGCTCAAAAAAGTTGCCGAATTGTAAGGATCCGTGTACTTTTAAGAATTTGTGCCATACATGAGGATTCGTAAGAAAAATCCATGTATGTGAAGGTAGCATAAGAACTACTTCAAAATGAATAACCGAATGTTGTTTTCTCCTTTTTCAAGTGGTGGAACTTCATGAACAATTTGCGCGAGAGTGTTTATCATACAAAAGAATAGTACCAAGAAAATAATAAAATAACGAATAAGATCAAAGACCAGAGGAACAAAAACAAAAAACAAAACAAACACAAAAAAAACAAAAACTAACGGTATGAAACAATAACTGAAAAAGAACAAAACAATTAAAAACAAAAGTAAAACTGAAGATAACTCAAAAACGTAGAAACTAGCAAAAATAACCAGAAGTGACGTATGGTGTTCTTGGAGAGTACGCATGTCCTGCTGCAATAGCGACTCTCACCAAACATGATAAAAGTTGATACTGAACGTTTATGTTTGGAAAAATGTTCATAGAAGTATGTAAGGTAGAATATGACGGTAATAAATTCTCCCCGTTTAGCTCGTTTTTACTCTCATCATATACACGTATACAATATGAGCTAAAATAAATAAAAATATATTTTTTCATTGCTTTGGAGCATTGTTGTTATTTTTAATTTATTTATTTCGTCCTTTGACCCGTTGATAAAACTACATTTCATCATATCTATTATTTCCTATTTTTTGCGACCGCCTCGGTGGTATCGTGGTAGCGTGCTTGTCCCGAGTGCGGAAGGTCGCGGGTTCGATCCCCGCCGGGTCAAACCAAAGACATTAAAATGGTATTCGCTGCTTCTCCGCCAAGCACGCGGCATCTAGGAGTAAGAGCAAAGACTGGTCGAATCGGAGTCAGTATAATGTGTCCGAGTGAGGTGATATGTCTTCATGCGGATAGTTACCTCGTGAGTGAGCTAGCACATAAAAAATACGACTTAGCGTGTCGGTCTAGTACAAAGCAGGGATCATATTCATCATCATATCAACATGTTCTCGTCCTGATATGCACCTGGTTGCCACTGGACGTTAAACAATAATTCATCCATCCATCCAATTTTTTTGCAATTCTTTATATACGAACTAATTAACCGATTACTTAATTTTTTTGCATTCATATAAATTAATTAACAAAGTCTGAAATTCGAAGATAGAGATAATCTATGTCATGTATGTGTTATATTGGAAAGATAATAAAATCATACTTGGACTAAATACGTTTACTTATAAGACACTACTATTGTATAAAAGTAGTCCTGTGTGACAGCATTGTTTTTCTATCTTGACTTTTATTTTTCAAAATTCAATAAACTCATTTAAATCATATTATGTTAGAATGTTATGTACGTTTTTTTTTATTAAAGACTTGTGTGTAACAGAATAACGAGCCAACAGCTAATAATAATCATATCTTCTCGTCAATCTTGTTAAATTTGGAGCAATTAAAATAGTCCACTGCAAATTATTTTCTTAGGTAAGTATTAATATTCTATTTTAGAATATATATATTTTATATATATATATATATATAATATTTTTCAAAAGAGAAGAAAAAGATTATTGGAAAAACACAAATTTATTGCAGGGATAAAAAAAAATCTTTTGATAAATAATAATTTCTAAAGCAAATTTTCAGGTGAAAATGGAAATACCGTGCCTAAAATGTGAGTTGATATTACAGTCATTTGTCGTGTCGTTTCATCTTTACAGATTGCACGGTTTGTGAAGTAAAAACTTAGAAACCGGTCAGTGGGCAGAATACAACTGTATATAGAAATTTAGTTTTGAAAGGTTATACAGTTGCGACCAGTCATAACCTCTCGTCCAAGTTAACTTGCAGAGCAGTTCTGGAAGAAGAACAGCTCTGGTCAAGAATTAGAGCAGTTCTGGTCCACGACTGCTTTTTTTAGAACAGCTCTGGTCAAGAATCAGAGCAGTCCTGGTCCGCAATTTAGAGCAGTCAGTAGAACTTTCTATCCTTAGTATTTAGCACAATATGGCTGCCCCATTAAACAAAGAGTTTTCTAAATGACCCATGTATAAAATGAATATCATCCTATAGCGCTCGCTACTAGTGTGAAATTGGTATTTTAAATTAACAGTTATAGAAATTTCAATTCTTTTGAAAACTAAGAAGTTCTCTTACTTGCATAAGCTTTGTCCCTAGAAGAGTTTGGCTTAACTCTGTTTTGGTCAGTTGACATTATAATCTACCTTTTAACGCTGTATATTATCGTTTCGGATATTCAACATTTCAAGTCTCGAACACAACTGATGAGTTGTAAATCGAATAAATTTGCACATTTTCTGCATCAAAATTTGTATCGTGGAATATATGTCAAATAAATAATATATCTTCTCTTAGATTTTTGATTTTTGTCACTGACTACACTGTCCTCCAGTGATAAGTGTTTATAATATTGCACTGATATAATCGTCCTTAATAGAACACAATCTAATCTAACAACAATAACGTATACAGTGTGTAGACGTTGAGACATGATACAGCTGTCTGTGTATTGATTGATGGCTTGAAAGTTAATTAATTTTGATCATTTCCTGTCATATTAAAACATATTACTTAAATATTTGACTCAGGAAATAGACATTACGGCTAAGAAACTAGAACATGAATAGATTTGTTTTTAGTATTTAAGACAGGAAAAGAACTGACATTATCCTGCTGAATTTTAAAAATAGATACTGCGTACATGTGTATATGTCATGTATGAAATACATGTAATCGTAACAAAAGTGTAAATTTGAAATAGAAAATGTTTTTTTTTTTTATTATTATTTTGGGATGTGGGATTTGAGGTAAAGTCATAGATAGTGACGATGACACCACTAAAAATGTAAATACTAGCAGAATAAGTCAATTAATGTATTTCCCTTTCTTCAGTTTACATGGTATATGTGAAGTCTTATTTACCACAGAAATCAAAATTTAATGAAAAATGAACGATAGCTATTATTGAAGCTGGACATAATTGACCCAGAAATGCTGTGAATAAGCTATTCTATAGCAACGCACGACGAGGTCCTATTTGAACATGTTTTCTACATTCTAAATGTTTTCTCTTTGGCGATATTTGGGCAGTTAAAGCTACAGAGGCCTAATAAATCTGTAGCTAAACCCCAAATATTCACATATAAAATTTATATTTTGTAACAGAACGTATGATGCTGGTTCCCTGGAATGAGCTAAATTAGATGCGGGAGTTAAAGATACAATAAACAGATTTTAATTATATGTTATATATATCATTACCAGATTGATTTGGTTTAATTGCAGTTTTTATTATCAATACCCACGTTACTTATGTATCTGTTGATATGTAATCATATTTGTCCCCTTGTACACTGTTTGTGTCTGAGGTTAATAAAGTGTTTTGAGTTTGAGTTGTTTGTTTGTACTGTCACTGATGCTAAGAAATGGTTGGGTGTAAATCTCGACTATTTTAACACTACAAATGATTGATGTTAAGGACCTTTAGCAAGGGTTGACTTGTTGCCTGTACATTGGTACGTGTATATACCGGTGATATTATAACAGTCTTAGGGTCGTATGCATAAAACTACTTATTAATTAGTTAAGATGTTTTATGCATACAGGCCCCATGGCAAATTTAACCACGGGGTTGGAAAGGGTGCCATCAGATCTTGCAATACAGTGAGGGCACATCATTTGTTCTGACGCCATTTCAGTATTTGGGGGTGGAGGGGGGGGGGGGGGGGGTATCGCTGTACGGTTATGTTCTCATTTCTGAAATGAAGTTTTTGCCATATGGTATTCAATAGCAATAAGGTCGATTTTAAGTGACTACGTAATCCTACTTTTCAAGTACAAAATATTCAATGTTACCAATTTTGATGCATAGGTTTGACATGTAAGATTTGCATATTTCGCCCGTTTACGACTTATTAGTTTTGCCAAAATTAAGGTATCCGGACCATAATAGATCATGATCGAAAATTGTATCTCTTTTTGGCCGTGAATGTCTGAACCAAAAATATTAAAGCAGGAATTTTATATATGAATTTACTCAAGTTGAAACACACTTTGTTGCTAATATGCAGAGTTTGTAAAAATAAGTTAGTTATATTGGCATTTCCGAAGTTTGCCGATAATTACCCAGGTCATTTCAATTGCGTTGTATGGAACATCCGGGAACTTTTGAATAATCACGTAGTCATTTATGGTCCGGATACCTTAATACGTAATATTATGATCTACATATATCCAACATGTACGTCAACAGCAACAATTTTATATGTGATTCCTCGATCAAGCAAGTACTATGTATCCTTACTCTGTGGGTTTCAATTATTGTTTTAGTTTGTGCCTTTTTGTCTCGTTATTAGTTGGTTTTATTTTCGGTTTTGTCTGACTTGTAGTATATTTTGGTAAAATCTTCGAACTTTTTTTTCTTTCTTTAAGGAAACCTTAGAATGATAACAAACAAATGTAATCATTGACTTAGATTTTATTACTTAATTTTACAAAATAACAGAAATTCATATCATAACTTCAGAAATTTAGCAGAAACCAACAAAAAGAGAATTGTATTTAAATTCTCTACAAACATCCACATTATGTGCTACAGAATTCTTCATAACTTCAAATTAAAGAGCGAAAAATTACACATTTTGGGGATGCTTTGCATTTTTAGTGTTCAATTTTAGTTTTAATTTCATCCAGAATAATTTCCTTTTTTATTGTATACTACAAAACCTTTTTCTTCTTACTATACCATGCAATCTTCTTATGGGATCAATGTTACATTGTCTTGATTGGAAAGAAATGTCGGCCACGAACACAGTCTTTTTACTTCTATTAAAAAGGTGAAAAAAGAGGTTTTTTTATACGTTTCATGATTTATTATGGATCTTTTAATTTCAATTCATTAAAAATTAATTTCAAATGGATTTACAAAGCTCAATCACCAAAGAAATATAATTCTATTTCTTGTTTTACTAATAACATATAAATCACATTATTTCTAGTACGTGCAGTAGTATCATTTTTGCAATCTGTTTTCAGTCAAACTAGGCTATGTATTTGTAGTTTCTTATGTGCAAGCATCATATGGTTATGTTTTATGAAAAATGTAAATATAACATTCATCATTTCTTCGTTATATCTAACAAGTATCATTTTTATCAGTTTTGTCCCCCCCCCAAAAAAAACCTTAGAAAAGGATCATATAATCTTCTCTTAGCAATTCAAATTATTTTGGTCTAGCTCTGGGTAGTTCGTCATGACTACTAATTATCACTAGCCTGTCAACACTGAGGTTGTGAGTTTGAATCTCACCTGTGGCGGGGTGTGTTCAACTCCGACCCTAATTTACAAGTATTGCCAAATTTACTACCGAAGGTCGGTTGTTCTCCCCGGGTACTCCGGCTTCCTCAACCAATAGAAACTAGCCAAATGTGCTGAAAACGGCATAAAACCACAACATTACTTAACAAAAACAAAAACAATATATTACGTGAACATGATGAATATACAGTATACAGTTATTTAACAGTATTGAGGATATAGCCATTATATTTGTTCCGAGACCCTGACAATTTTCCACGAGGGGAAAAGTTAATGTGTCGAGGTGACAAATAAAATGGCTTGATTTTTATATAGAAAAAACATACTGAGGTATAATAATATGTTTTATCCTGCAATCAAGTCATTTCCAGTCTAATAAAAGGGGTAGAATAAACTTTAGTCGTATTAGGTCAATGACCTAACAAAGTCTACTGGTACTTATTTACATGAAGAGTGCGAGGAGCGTAGCGAATGTACGAGATGACGTCATGGCGTTCCCCGCGTTTTCAGTGTCGTTGAATTTCAACTTCAAACGTAATTTTAAGGCATTTTACGCATCTAAAGGGGATTGCAGGATAAAGACAATACAAAGTCATTGTATATCTATTTCACAATGCAGTAGGAAATAAATTCTAAAAGTAGATTTTACGGAAATTGTAGATTAATTAATTCCCTCACAGATAATGAAATAGTATAGATTATGTTCTTGCTACTTTCTTTTCGAGCAGAAAAAAAAACCCGTTTAAAACTATAGTACACGTTTATGAAAAGAGGTAAATTAAATATTTTAGAATACTTTCGTGTGAGATTTTTTCTTTGGCACTACGATGGGGAACAAACTCAAAAATAAAAGTGAAATTGAAAGAGAAATTGCTGTATTAACTAAAAAAATCAATAATAATTTTCACTAATATAACAAGTCAAATGGATTCACACATGGTATAAATAATACAGAAAATATGTCCCAAATATCACTATATCTGTTTCCATATATCAATCAGGTTCATATGGCAAAATGCTGGGTACATTATTCATGGCAGTTGCATCACGTGACTTCAGCCCTTTTAAGCAAATTACCTCCCTTAGTTGTAGATCGAAAATGATAAAATTGTTTGAATTACGGATAATCGAGTCTTTTCCGTCTCGGCTCTTAAACTAATGTGTCTATAAAAACTTCCTTTGGCGGATATTTACAAATTGTTTGTTTAATTCTGAGGGGAAAGGCTTCATATTTGAAGGATTACGCTATGGGAGACTTGAAATTATCATGTTTTAAAAACATTTTGGTCGAAAAGTTATGAAAGCAGGTGAGATAAAACTTATTTCCTCATTAAATTCGTCGTCCAAAGTTGTTCTCTATATGCGGACAAATTATGTATGATCTCGCCTTGTATCTGTATCTATAGTTTGAATTTGCATTTTTAACTAATTTTTGTTAATTCATATAGCAGTTATACTACAGTTACGCTTCAGTTTTTTAAACTGAATTGGCCGAAAGTTTTCAATGCTGACAATGTTTATTTGCACACGAAAGGAAAGCTAATACTGTGTAGAATGTACCTATATGCGGACAAATTGCTTATGAGTTATAAGAATTTGAATATTTCCATTTTTATTTTTTGGGGCAAGTTTAATGCTTTGTAATGAGAAATCCAAAATGGCCGCTATGCAAATTACCAAAGTACCCGCAATTTTGCCATATGTTCCGACTCCGTCCATAGAAAACGTTAATTTTCTATAACTGTTTATAATAAAATATGAAACCTCGTCTTGTAGCAGGTGGCATACTGATAGAAGATCTCGCATGATTAGCCATGATTTATTCTTGAATCAAATCACAATTCAACTGTCAAGTTAAAATTCACAATATGCATTAATTATTAAGCCAGATTAATAAAAAAAAATATTTCCTAGTTTTCACTTAATTGACCATATGGCAAAATGCTGGGTACATTATTCATGGCAGTTGCATCACGTGACTTCAGCCCTTTTAAGCAAATTACCTCCCTTAGTTGTAGATCGAAAATGATAAAATTGTTTGAATTACGGATAATCGAGTCTTTTTCCGTCTCGGCTCTTAAACTAATGTGTCTATGAAAACTTCCTTTGGCGGATATTTACAAATTGTTTGTTTAATTCTGAGGGGAAAGGCTTCATATTTGAAGGATTACGCTATGGGAGACTTGAAATTATCATGTTTTAAGAACATTTTGGCCGAAAAGTTATGAAAGCAGGTGAGATAAAACTTATTTCCTCATTAAATTCATCCTCCAAAGTTGTTCTCTATATGCGGACAATTTATGTATGATCTCGCCTTGTATCTGTATCTGTAGTTTGAATTTGCATTAATTTTTTAACTAATTTTTGTTAATTCATATAGCAGTTATACTACAGTTACGCTTCAGTTTTTTAAACTGAATTGGCCGAAAGTTTTCAATGCTGACAATGTTTATTTGCACACGAAAGGAAAGCTAATACTGTGTAGAATGTACCTATATGCGGACAAATTGCTTATGAGTTATAAGAATTTGAATATTTCCATTTTTATTTTTTGGGGCAAGTTTAATGCTTTGTAATGAGAAATCCAAAATGGCCGCTATGCAAATTACCAAAGTACCCGCAATTTTGCCATATGTTCCGACTCCGTCCATAGAAAACGTTAATTTTCTATAACTGTTTATAATAAAATATGAAACCTCGTCTTGTAGCAGGTGGCATACTGATAGAAGATCTCGCATGATTAGCCATGATTTATTCTTGAATCAAATCACAATTCAACTGTCAAGTTAAAATTCACAATATGCATTAATTATTAAGCCAGATTAATAAAAAAAAATATTTCCTAGTTTTCACTTAATTGACCATATGGCAAAATGCTGGGTACATTATTCATGGCAGTTGCATCACGTGACTTCAGCCCTTTTAAGCAAATTACCTCCCTTAGTTGTAGATCGAAAATGATAAAATTGTTTGAATTACGGATAATCGAGTCTTTTTCCGTCTCGGCTCTTAAACTAATGTGTCTATGAAAACTTCCTTTGGCGGATATTTACAAATTGTTTGTTTAATTCTGAGGGGAAAGGCTTCATATTTGAAGGATTACGCTATGGGAGACTTGAAATTATCATGTTTTAAGAACATTTTGGCCGAAAAGTTATGAAAGCAGGTGAGATAAAACTTATTTCCTCATTAAATTCATCCTCCAAAGTTGTTCTCTATATGCGGACAATTTATGTATGATCTCGCCTTGTATCTGTATCTGTAGTTTGAATTTGCATTAATTTTTTAACTAATTTTTGTTAATTCATATAGCAGTTATACTACAGTTACGCTTCAGTTTTTTAAACTGAATTGGCCGAAAGTTTTCAATGCTGACAATGTTTATTTGCACACGAAAGGAAAGCTAATACTGTGTAGAATGTACCTATATGCGGACAAATTGCTTATGAGTTATAAGAATTTGAATATTTCCATTTTTATTTTTTGGGGCAAGTTTAATGCTTTGTAATGAGAAATCCAAAATGGCCGCTATGCAAATTACCAAAGTACCCGCAATTTTGCCATATGTTCCGACTCCGTCCATAGAAAACGTTAATTTTCTATAACTGTTTATAATAAAATATGAAACCTCGTCTTGTAGCAGGTGGCATACTGATAGAAGATCTCGCATGATTAGCCATGATTTATTCTTGAATCAAATCACAATTCAACTGTCAAGTTAAAATTCACAATATGCATTAATTATTAAGCCAGATTAATAAAAAAAAATATTTCCTAGTTTTCACTTAATTGACCATATGGCAAAATGCTGGGTACATTATTCATGGCAGTTGCATCACGTGACTTCAGCCCTTTTAAGCAAATTACCTCCCTTAGTTGTAGATCGAAAATGATAAAATTGTTTGAATTACGGATAATCGAGTCTTTTTCCGTCTCGGCTCTTAAACTAATGTGTCTATGAAAACTTCCTTTGGCGGATATTTACAAATTGTTTGTTTAATTCTGAGGGGAAAGGCTTCATATTTGAAGGATTACGCTATGGGAGACTTGAAATTATCATGTTTTAAGAACATTTTGGCCGAAAAGTTATGAAAGCAGGTGAGATAAAACTTATTTCCTCATTAAATTCATCCTCCAAAGTTGTTCTCTATATGCGGACAATTTATGTATGATCTCGCCTTGTATCTCTATCTGTTGTTTGAATTTGCATTTTTAACTAATTTTTGTTAATTCATATAGCAGTTATAGTACGGTTACGCTTCAGTTTTTTAAACTGAATTGGCCGAAAGTTTTCAATGCTGACAATGTTTATTTGCACACGAAAGGAAAGCTAATATTGTGTAGAATGTACCTATATGCGGACAAATTGCTTATGAGTTATAAGAATTTGAATATTTGCATTTTTATTTTTTGGGGCAAGTTTAATGCTTTATAATGAATGTCGTCAGAGAAATCCAAAATGGCCGCTATGCAAATTACCAAAGTACCCTTAATTTTGCCATATGCATGATTGATATATATGTAAAACATATAAGTCTATTTTTAGTCTACGACAATACCAATCCTGATTCACAATGTATGAAATCATTTAAACAATTGAAATTAAAATACTTCTCCTCAGCTTTGATCAAGGTTGGGTATGTTGAAATCCGAAACAAAACCAAACACGTGGTACAGAAGATTGAAATCACAACAGGAATTAAAAGTGTAAAGACAAAAAAAAAAGAACAAAACTATAAGTTAGATACTCTTTGGGGAGCAGACAATTGGATTTTTGTGGGGAAACGGCATGCAAGATCTAAAATGACCTTGTGTTTTTTTTTTATTATTTCCCAATCCCTCCTATATAAAAGCAATGGTATAGTAACTTTATTTTTCACATCGTAATCGCCGTCACACTTTCCATTATCGTTTATATCCTTTTCAAACCAACGTTTAGGGAATCTTCTTTAGTGCAGGGTATCGTGCACTTTCCTTTTCAATTTTTCATATGAATGGTTTTGAAAATTTCCCATTAATGGATTTTATAACTTTTTTCTTAGATGCCGAATAAATCTGAGCTTTCAATGAAACTTTCTGATTTTACTTACTGTTGTTTATTTTTTACTTGAACGTCTATAATTTGGAGGTTATCTCTTGGAAATGTAACGTTTGTCAAATGTTGGTTGTCACTAAACTTTTATTAATTTATGGCATTCTGTACCTCCTGCTTATTTTTTGTATATAAATGTTTGTCATTAATTCTACAAACATAGTTTTTTTTAAATACAAAACTGTTTTCCCGATTTATGTACATGTAATTATCATAAAAATTGATTGATTGGAACAGGCCACACGTTCTGTAGAACATGCAATCCTACAAAATACACATGACAAGCGATCTTGACATTCTCTTGTTTCTTTTGATGGAAATAACTATACATGAATGGATTGTCTGTGGTTTATTCATTTTTTTTAATAAAAAATGTTAACAGTATGTTTTCTTTTTTCTTCTCAATTATTTTACATTGTCTATGAACAAAACACAATCAGACAGAATTAGATTATTTGGCGTTTTACAATGTTTTACATTAAACGTCTAATTGGATTTTGAAGAAATAAATCTGTAAAGGGTGACACATCGCTACTCTTCTAAAACGATGCTTTAACAATAAAAAACATTGTGTATATACTCCTACTTACGTCCTTCATCCAGGTCAATTAGGACGAGCTAGTATATAACTGCACAGTCAGGGTTTGTGGTACATATAACCAAAATATAACGCCTACATATTGTTTTTTTCATTTTGTGTCTTACAATTGCTTGATCAAATATGAAGTCCACATCATATAATTTTAAATAAAAGTCTTTATCCCATGATTAAGTCTTTGTTTTATTCATTTAATCTAAGTTACCTTTGTCCATAGATTGTTTCGGCTTTACCCTTTTAATTATTTTGGCATTTGGAATTGTCCTTATAACTATACAGGGGCTATTGTTTGGATTTGAAACATCAACGGCCTCCTGCACAAATGATGAGTCGTAATTCAAATAAATATGCATACCTTGGTATTATAGAATATTTATTTAACGGAAGTGTGTTCCTCGGTCATTCTAATCCTATAATATGAACAAAGGTCAACCATAATATAATGGGTGTGTGGTATCCGATTATATATCTTTCTCCATCCAATAAAAATATAAGTAAAACAAAAAAGCAGTGATCTTATAATACTCTGGGGGATTTTTTTTATCTATACATTCTAGTTTTAAACAAAGAAACACTGAAAGGAAAACTTGAATGACTGAAGAGACAATGAACTAATGGTAGAGTTACTGTTTATATTTTACTTGCATTTTCCTTTCTATAGAAATTTTTCGAAATAACATATAAAATGTTTAGTATATATGCCTGTAGATGTTAAAAAAAAACACCAAAATAATATATTTCATTATTTCTAACTTAGTCATTCTGTTTATCACATTTAATTTAAGTGAATGTATTTAATGTTTCTATAATACGTTTTCAGTACCTTTGTAAATGCTGTGTTGGTACCATTAATAATTTTTTATGTGGACACCTGTATGCACCTTTTACGATAACTGCGGAGAAATCCACAGTGCGCTAAGAGGAAGTAAGCTATTTACCCGACCACAAAAACTTCCGCGCATATGGAAATGAATTTGAATTGGTTTAAAAAAAACTTTTTGAAAGAAAGCAAACTAATTTTGGATGATATTTAATACATGTTATCTGACTGCTTCTAGACGGTTTATGACTGTGACCTGTCTTCTTAAAATACGGGTACCAGATACAATGTACACAATCGATATTCCGCCCAATTCTCCACCTAGCGTTAACTGAAGATGCCAAATCGTTACTTTGTACTTGACATTGTTTCACAATCAGCTGTGAATAAGAAAGGTCAATTTTCGTTCTCCTTTTTCACTCTTAATTATTGATTTAAAACCCTAAGATATTTTAAAAGAATCTATATGCTAAACGGTGTAAATGAGATTTGAATAGTAAAAAAAACAAGATGTTGAATTGATAATAATTAAGTGTTCAATTTCTCTTATCCAAAAAAAAACTGTGAGTAGTGATGGGTTCGTTCACTTAACAAAGCATTGTAAAGAGATTTTTGAATGAGTTTACCGTACCTTTATTCTAGCAAGCTAATTTGGAATTTGTTGTCAGGATGATTTTGTTTATTTTAGGCTTTTCAAAAGTTTGGCCATGGGCGTACATTGTAGCTTATGAAGGTGAATCTACGCAGAAATGACATCTGAGCTTTCAGTATGTTAAAATTCTTTATTTTTTTTTTATTTTTATTACTTTTGGTATTTTAAGATAACGTGAAATGGAATATAACAACTGCCTTGATCTTTATTACAGTAGCTTGTCGTACAAGTTGTCGATGATAGCATAACTTGAGGAAGGAATCCAATTCTTCAGCTATTTCCATTAGAAACATACTAGTAAAAAAAAAAACTTCAGTGACAGGTGATATTGAATTAAACACATTGTTTGCCTTCAATGTTAGTAGAGGCACATTTTATTGTCAAATTTAGATATCAAGCGCTTTGCTTGTGACGTTTTATCAGTTGGTTTTGATGACTTTTGAATTACTCTTTCACGATGATATTATTAGCATTCTGGTCATTTTGAAAGAATTTTGTCAGACAGGGAAGGATCAAATGCTTACAATTTGTGTAAGTCAAAGAAAAAAATAGGATACATTTCAGAAGAAAATATCTTGCATATAAATATATGACATATTTTGTAGATTATAATATGTAGTGTAAATATTTGAACAACATGATGGAAAATACTGTAACAGTTCATCTTTAATCTGTAATAACAAATAATATCGAATTTTTCATATGACACAAACTGCAGATATTATATTCCTTACTTGAAGTTTCACTTGAAATATATGGATTTATATAAAATGAAACATCCTTTATTAGAAAACGAATCTATATACATATAATACTAAATGTAGTGAGGTCTTAAGATTTTCAATGATGAAAAAATGATCATATCTTACAGCTACTTTGAGCTTCTTTGACTTTCGGATTTTGCTAGATTCATAGGCTCCGGAATTTTTTTTACTAACGTTAGAGTTGGGTGACCTAGGTGCCTAATTATAAAGTTAGTTTGAGATGGTCTGCGTTTGGCTGTGACGGTCAGTATATTTCTAAGAGTCAAATACCGCACCGGGAAAGGAACGGAAGACAATAACAAAAATAATATGGACTAGATATATATCACGAACATTATCAAAAAGCCGTAAATCAGGTGATTCCGAAAGGTAAATAATACCCATCGTGTTGGTTAATGTCAAGATGTTTGGTGATGAAGAAATACGAAAACTACTGCAGATCAGTTTTTAATCATTATTCCATGGCGATCTATCATTATCAATGTTTCAATATTATATAGTAGATTTTAAAATATCATAGGGTGTTTTGAATTATATTTATTGTCACTGATGTCTGGTATTAGGTCAAGTTCATTCATCATACAGATTTTAACTCTTTTTTATTGTCTGTTCCTGTAATTGTTACCAAAAGATGCAGAGACATTATTGCTATTGAAATTCTTAAGGAAAAGCTTGTTTATTAATTCGTTAGGGTTGTATATATTCAAACATTGGTCTTAAACAAAGAGTGTCTTATTTCTAGGAATTCCTTGGTACTATTTCATATATTCTTTTTCAATGAACAGTCTATATGCAGTTTTCGAGTTCTTAGAAATTGGAATGTTAATTAGTTCTTATTTCTATGGATTCTAGGTGTTATAACAGTACTTATGACATAATGATTGTGAAAATAATGTCTTGTCGTATAGTTCATAGAAGTTCCTGATATTAATTTAGTTACAGACATTGATTATAACCAAATAGTTTCTGTTATTTCTTTACGATATTAATTTTTTTTACTTGAAAACGTGTGGTTTATATAAGATTTAACAATTGTTTTATTCTTTTATAATTTTTTAACGTTTCCTGCTATAGATGAATAAGACTGGATTGCACAGAAGTGTAAGAACCCCAAGACAAGTTGGTTATGTGTGTAGATGGTAAGGGAAGGCGAGCAACTTAAGAAGTATGCACTGAGGTAGTTTGACCTCAGGTAATTTTACACCTGTCAAGATCATCTTTTAGTTTTTCATATGCTGTAGTATATTTCATGTCACAACTGTAAGATTGAAGAGTAACAATTGTTTTTTTAAATTCTTAAATAACGTCTAGTGTCAGCCAGGTGGAAATCAGGACGATAACATGTTGATGTGATAGTGGTTATGATTACTGCTTTGTACTAGATCTACACGCTGATGTGCTAGCTTACGGGGTAACTGTCCAGGGAGGACATATCATCCTACTCGTACACATTATACTGACTCCAATTTGCTCTTCAACCTTTTGGTTTTGGTTTCAAAATTTTTGGCCATAAGCACAACTGATGAGTCGTAAATCGACGGGATGTGAACATCTTGTGCAGCAAAATTGGTCTGATGAAGGCAATTATATGTTCAGCCCCTTTTAACACAAATGTCACCCACTTAAATGTTTTGGTGGTGAGGTACTAGTATTCGAACAAACTAGTAGAACCGGTGTTAATTCAAGTTGTATTGTGTGACAGTATACAATTTTTACGTTTTCTCTATATTGTAAACGACTTTAAGTGTCTGGATCTGGTGTTAACAAAGAGATTTATCGAAATAATTATTATTGCAATTAGCGACTTTCTCAGTTTCCTTAAATGTACTTTACCAATTATACAGAATCGTTGCGCGCTCAAGACAAAATCCATTATCTTAATATAATTATGTCTTTTCCATTATTTCAATCATGATGACATATAGTCTTGAAGTAATCAAAGAATCCACTTATTATATGTACTATTTCATAATTAATCAGAAAACCATCGGTTGACAAACTAGCGCCATTCCAATGCAATAAACAGGAGGAAACCAATAATCCCAATTACAAGACAAATATTGCATAGCTTTCTAATAAATATTCAAAAAGAAATGTACTAATTATGATTCACACTATGTATACCGCCGAATTATATAGATCTTTCCATAATTTATAATAGTTACTGTAAAAATGGAAACTATGAATTTCATGTTGTAACAAAATGCTGACCTGGTGATACCCCTGATGCCACATACATGTATCACTAAAGCAGAACTAAAGCAACCAAAGCACTCAACAAAAAAGATGTATACATTTATACAAATATATAAAACAATATGGAGAACTGGAAAAAAAATAAAAGTACATTACTGGCCGAATCTGACCCGCACTTCTATTCTTATGTACGACGTGTCATTTTTACATAAGGTTTAATATGAAAATTCTAGGATATATAATTTTAGGTAACAATGTACATTGTATTGCAAAAATAGCATAAATTCAAAAATAAAAAGTTTTTGTTATCGGTTTAATTTTAACATCTAAGTATTTACAAGTTCATAATAAAAATAGTCATGGGATTGTCTTTTCGATTGTCCATTAACATATTTTGATACTTACAAAAAAAAAACAAAAAATCAACCATCAAATCCACTATTTATATTATCATTATGATCATTAAGGAATTCAAAAAGACACGTCAACTCCAATGATATAATTGCAAGAAGGTGAAAAAGTTCCTTAATGAAAATAGAAATGAATTGAAATTAATATAGAAAAGTCGCTCTTCTATATTGTAACGATGCATCAGATCTGGATTTAATATATATATTTAGAATGTATCGAATAAGTTAGACGTGTATTATAAAAATAAATGCCTTAATACTCTATTTAATTTAAAAAAAGTGTTACATTATTAAATTTTAATTTGTTTTCTTTTTGTAAACATTACAATAATTATTATGATAACCACCATTTCTTAATGCGGTGAATAAATGTGGGCCTAACAACACATTATAAGAATTTCTTTCCGGTTTTCTGTCTGTTCGGTTTGTTTTCCCTTTTGAGATTTGATTTTCAAAAATCCTGACCCTTTTATATTCATACATTCTGGTATCAATAATGAGCGAATAAACTTATTTATGGACAGAATCTTTACCAGTAATAATATTTCTTACTGCTGCAGCACACTATGAAAAATTGCCCTAATACAAAAGAAAAGTCAATTAAGTTGATTGGTTTACATATTCTCATATTACCCGCAGAAGGTTGATTATATAAAAGAACCTATTATGGCAGTATGGCAAACAGATAAGGGAGATCAGCCATGATATTTCATCACTCGCCAATCAGAGGGTTTTGCAGCGATGGAATTATATTTGCCTATAGTATTACATGCATCATCTATCTTAAACCTAATACATGTTTAACTGTTGTGTCTTTTTTATGTAAATACAAGTTTAAAAAAAAATCACAAACGACAAGACAACAAGAAAATAAATAACTAAAGACCCCTCAAATAAATGAAGCAAAGTTATTGAAGGAAGCATATTTGAACTTTTATACATGCATCTATTTAAGAGTTTTAGATTTGTGGCAAAATAAATTTGACTCGGATCTTCCAGTTAACAATAGTTGCCATCTTTCCAGCTAGGTTGAAGACAGACCTATAAAACTCAATCTATGATGACAGTGATTATCTCCAACATGTGTAAGACAACTTTAGTTAAACAGTAACAACTAATGGTAGGGATGACTGTGGTGACAGTTATTATCTCCAACATGTGTTAGACACCTATATTCAGACGGTCACTACGAAGGATATCGATTGCTACGGTGACAATGATTATCTTCAAGATGTGTAAGTCGCCTATTTAGTTAGTCACAACGAAGGATTGTGATGGCTGTGGTGACAGTGATTATCTCCAACATTTGTACATCTACATTCAGGCAGTCAGTAGTAAGTATAGCGGCTATAATGACAGTTATTATCGCCAACATTTGTAGGACATCTATATTTAGACATTCACAACGAGGGACAGTGATGGCTGTGGTGACAGTGTTGACCTGCAATGTGCGTAAGAGATCTATATTTAGGCAGCCACTACTAAGGTTAGTGATGGCTATGTCTCCAATATGATAAACACATCTATATGTAAACAACTAAGGGTAGTGATGGTTATGGTGACAGCCATTGTTTATCTCCATCTTTGTCGTTGTGTTGTCACTGTTTGGCTTTTTGGTTGTGTTCGAATAGCTTCGCGTTTGGCACTTTACATTTTACAGATGAATTTACTGATATCAATCCTTGACAAATGTTTTCTCCATTTTTACACACAAAATTTGTCTTTTCACTCTAATTCTTAATACACATGTAATGTGTTAGATACGAAAGCTTCGTTTCGAGTGTGCAAGGTTTGTCATTCTTTTACTTGATCATTCTATTTTAAATCTTATTTTTCCCCGTGTAAGATGAATTAATATATTTGTTATGTTATAGTTATTGTACATACATATATATATATATATATTTATTTAAAAAAATTTATTTTAAATAATTAAAAAAATGTATAGCAAATGAAAACAAAAAAATTCAAATGGCCAAAACATTTGTTTCGATGAGAGTGTTGACGAAAAAACTCTCCTTGATTATAATGTTATTTGTATTGATTTAAGCAATTATTAAGCTGTTTAGTCAGATAAAAGTCTACACTTCAAAGACGGATATAAAATGACACCTTTCAAGAAAACTGTGGGTGTAGGAGATTTTTTACAACATTGTACAGTGTTTCTGTTTCAGTAAATTGTTTGGTTTTACTTTGATGTGTAATCAGGAGTATAAACAAAGAAATCAATTCAATTAGGAATGATTGATCATTGCTATATATACTATAACTGCAGGTATGACCTTCTAAAACACCTTTGACTGACTTTGCTGTTATACGTTGATAAACAGTGGAGTATAAAGTGATAAATACCCAATAATATGGCTTAAAAGTACAAAGCAGTAAGTTAAAGAATGTTTCTAGTTAAATCCAGAGATAAGGAGCATTTGTATAGATGCTTACGATAAGTTTTGACAAATGAAACTTTTAATTTGACATAAAGTTTTAAACATTGAAATACGATGTTAAGCGTGCTCAATTCAAATGCTTTTTGTGTTAATTGTTTAAAGAAATGATTAACAATTTATCGATATACTTTTGCTAGTTTGTAGGCAAAAGTTAGACTTTTGAGTGACAAGTTTAGAAAAATGTTGTACTATAAAAGATTTATGCAATAATAGCATGGATATAAATAGTTGAAACTTTTAGTGGAATTTTAAATTTTAATCACCGAGTTTGCAGAAAGAATTCAGATAGCACCCAAAGTTACTTTTGCAAATGGGTAGATATTTTTAAAATATTTGTGTCAAATATTTCATTTGATCACCAACATTTGCGCCAACGTGCCTAAGCATTGATGTCATTGGCTACCCAGTTTGATTGTTATATAGAATGACCAATTGAAACCATGTTTTTATTATGTTTACATTGTTTACCAAGTGACAAAAAGGGAATCCGAGATGAAACAATTATCTGATAATGAATTTTTATTCTTTAAATATTTCATTGCCAAAGTTTACAAGGTATAATAGTGTAAATATGCAAGTATCAAGAAGACATCCGACTTGATCATTAAGAAATTGTGAAATCCTAATTTTACTCTAAATACAAACGGTATTGAGTGATAAAAAGTATCAGAAAACGATTTGTTCTCATTTTCTACAACAAACAATTCTTATTGAAATCTCATAATCTCAGGTTTCATATTGTATTATGATCGAAGTTTTCTGTTATTATTTGTAACGTTTCACAAACACGATCGTTTTGACGGCACTGTTGTAATTTTTGTAAGTCTCTATAGCAACAGCAAGTCCTGTAATGCAAACATATAGAAAAGGGAATAGACAAAATAAAACTTTTCATGTAAACTCCCTCGAATCTGTGTAATTGCGGCAGTATTAAAATTAATTACAATGTACTTTGTTATTTGGTTTTGGGTAATTTTGAGACAATAGTTGTATGGCCTAGTGTCACAAATACTAATTCACAATTTACTGCAGCTGTACAATAAACATGATAGAACACTTTTTTATATAATATATCGAAAAGCTTAATTCAATTATTGTCAAATTAATACAAAAAAGGTAGGAAAGTTTCATTGTCATAGTAGTGAATATATTTTACGATACATATCGATTAACTGAAGTTATATTTTTCTATAGTGGTGTCGGGCGCTTGACATAGTTCGTAGGCGAAACAGGTCTAACAGTGTTTCAACGGTTTGAGTTCCAGATAAAACGAGGGCGAACAATATTCATATTTAATTTTAACAGTCATGACAGTCTTGGGTTAATTTTCATATATATATGATACTCCACGAAATGTCCTGTTCTATAAACAACAACTGGAAATTTACAAGCCAATAAATTGCTTCCGATTTACCTTGATATGTTAGTCAAGAAATTGTAATTTGCTGTGCACTAGATCATGTATATCGAAGTTTCATACATAAAAGATAGAGATATTTGTTTTCAAATAATTTCAGTAAATAACTTCAAACAGTTTATAACACATTTAAGCTATTAATAATAGAACGATTTTCAATAAACCGTTATTGATGTACTATGATGTAGCTATCCTAGCAAGATAAAAATATCATTGTCGTGGTATACACTGTATAATTAATTTCATCTATAATAGAGTCATTACAAAGTCGATAGTATGCTGGTGAACAAAGTGAATATGTTAGACAAAGAGCTAAACGTGTGTTTATTCATTGTTAGGACATGTAAAACTGAGATAGTACAAAAAACAATTTTCTTAGTTTTTAATTCAGTGGTGTTGATTTATTTTTAAAGTAAATAAATTGAAAAGTATTCATTTATCCCCCTGCAGACCTAAGGAAAAATGGTAGTTTAACGGATCTTTTTGAAATGTAATTAAGAGTACAATTTTGATGCACAAGATATGCACATTTCGTCGATTTACGACTCATAAGTTGTGCTTAAGGCTTAAAATGTTAAACCCAAAACTACAATCCAAAACGTTAAAGAGCAAATTCAAAAATACCAAAATGACCGAAAACTGTAAAGCCACAAACATCATTTTTAAGATGAGGAACACCAATAAAAGCTCAGATCTTTTATTGGACGTATAACACTTTAATGTAGAGATTAATCCACCGTATCTCTTCTTTCATAACATATGTTACACATAAAATATACTTATTCCACACTTTCCTTTTTTTTTTAAAAAAAAAGAGAAAAAATACATTGAAATAGAATGGGATCAATCCAATTTAAAATATCTGTTCGATATAAGGAATATCGGCAAAAGAATACTAAAGTGACCAAACAGTGGGAAAAGTCCGTAAATTCAAAATCCAAGGAAACGACGACACCATCAATGGAACACACAAAAAAAAACACGAACGCTACAAGGACACACGAATAAAAAAACATACAATGAACTAACAAACATAGAACAAGACAGCACAGAAAATAATGAAATAGAAATGTTGATTCACACTAATAACCGGGATTGAAATCGGGTTCTCCGGAACGATAAGCATGCATGTACTGCTCCGTTAACAACACCAATCACATTACATGTTACAGAGAGAAATATTCAGTGAAGTGTGAGGTCCTCGGGGTGTTAATTCCAGAAGGACCTGAAATCTAACTGAAAGTATCTAGTCTCGCACGGGAGGTAGAAACTTCATATCGGTTAGTCAATTCGCGATGATGACAGTAAAATTCTTGAAGTGATGAAATTAACAAAGATTTAACCATGTCTTCGAAGTTTATGCGACGGCAATCACGCCTTGTCGAGAAAGTCGGTATAAATGTTTATTGTTTTAATAAAAAAATAATAGCAATCAAAGATTTCTTCAAAAGCTTACATTCAAAATAGTCATGGTTTCTTATCGGTTGATTTGCCTTCAAAGACATGTACAGTAATTGAAAAAAAAATCACTGATATTCACAACAAACCAAAAATAGTTTGTGTTATGATTTCCAGTTTGCATTTTAAGATTGTTTTTTTAAGAAATCGTGTAATAGATTTGTGTATTATTGTGGTTTGCATGTATGGTGTAATTTATATGCGTGTAATGTGCAAATTGTGCGCCTGTGGTTTGGTGCATTGCAGACATTCTATAATACCATTTTTAAAGGTTAAAACCGGATACATGAAGTCATCAATATACAGACTAAACTATACTAGTCAACAAAAGGAACGATATACGAATTAAGAACCAAATATATCAGTGGTAATTCCTTAAAAAAAAACTTAAGTATTAGGACAACAGTGGTTTGCTACTTCATTTCTTGATCTAATTATTCTCATTTTGAAATCTGGATAAACTTGAAATGGTGGAAAATTGAAATTTTCCGAAAGAGAGTTAAATTAAATTTTCGGAAAATCGAGAAGAAAATCGACACACATTTTGTAAAATGAAAATCCAGTGGCTGAAATCAATAGAAAAAACTCAAATCTTTTGTCACACAGACATTATGTTTCACATAATGGCGTAAAAATACCGATTTTTTAATTTTGGGTTGAAAAATGTGATTTTTGAAATCTTAAAAAAATGGAATTTTTCATTTCAAACTTTTTGCACAAAGTCCATGCCTTTGATGAGAAAACAATCTACTATGAAAATCAGACGCGTGAGTCTACTTTTCTGCTTAGTACACTATTTGAAATTATGAATATATAAAAAATGCATTACCCTGTATCGTTTCTTTCGTTGACTAGTATATATGTATTGTAAAGATTTAAACGTAACCACTGTACTGTATCAAAAACTGTAAATTGATAGATTCCATATAACAACTGAACCATATCTAATAAAGGCCATGACCAAATAAGGTTGTTCATTTTGTAACTGGACAGTTTCAAAATTACCACGGCACTATATATCTAATAAAGATTATTTAAAGATTGACTGTAATTTATTTTAAGTCTATGAAGAAACAACCTCAATCACGCGGTGGACACTAAATGTGCATTAAGATTATTTCGAAAAAACTGAAATCAAAATTACTCTCAATTCTTGTATGTTAATTTCAACGGCTGTTTTGACGTCTAAAATCGTCGGGATTTCCTATAATGACGTCATATAAGAAAAGAAAATTTAGCCTATGATATGATACACGAAATAAATCAAATTATGCGTTACATCCAAAATTAAATTATAACCAGATAGTTCAGTATAACACTGAAGTGTATATATTTCCTGTAAATATCGTTTTAATACAATCCATTTGTCATAATTTAAGTACCTTTATGTTAATTGATTTAAGTTCAATACAACTTGAATGCCAAATACAATTAGCCAAGTCGTAAGTTAAACAATTGAACTAACTTGGCCTGTTTCAACCGTGTATTCGTGTGAGGTTTTCTTAAATTAGGTATTTACATTCCTGTGTTGTAAAAATATGCAAAACATATTAGATTTTTAATAATTTTTTGCCAGTCATTTTATTGCTAATAACATTTGTTTGATATTAAACAGCAATTACAACTTCATTAAACTATATATTATTCTTTATATCATATATTCCAACAATAGACCATTGCTTTGCGTCCGAAAAACTCCGAACGGAATAAAAATGTGTTTTTCGACTATTGGTGCGATATAGGGTGGGTGATGTTATGCAGAATGCGTATTAAATGTATTTCACTCTAAATATATCATGTATATGATATAAAGTTAAATAGTTTCTATATTAATACCGTGCTGAATCTGACTAAGCTTGTACATGTAATCGGATAACCACTCTCCTATTGACTGTTTATTATTAATAAGTATGTTCCTGTATAATTTATGTAACCACTGTAGAGCATTTAATTAAAAAAAAATGTAGTTTATTTTGCAATTTTTCAAAAGATTATGCATTATTCAAGTTTAATCATTTATCAATGTTTTAAATTATTTTGTCAATCTCCGTAAATTTGTCAGCTTATCGTCTTGTTTTATACTAACTAGATTTATCTGATAATAACTTAATTGTACTTTTATTAGGATTGTGCTGACATGTGCAAATAGAAATTGTTTAATCAAAAGCGGATAACTTACAATCAAGTGTATAATGTGATAATTTTAGTTTTTAAAGGGATATAGAATCCCGATCCCGTTAGAAACAATTTTCTGGTTGACATTATAAAATTAATTTCTTTTCAAATGCCGAAATAATGGACTTGCATGCTTTCTGTGATTCTGTTTTTGCCTAGTCCGAGATTTGTCTGACGTCAGACGGTCGAGTTTAGAATATGTGTAGGTCGTGTGACATCACGGAAGTTTGCCAAACAACATTTATTCATGTTTCTTGAATTTTTTATTACAAATATTTTTTGAAGCGGTTTTTGAAACAGCAAAATAAGAGAAACGTGGTAGAATATAAATGAATAACTCGTAAAACATTGATAAGTGCGATATTTGAAGATGAAAGAATCGGAAAATTTCAAGGTGCTTCTAAAATAGTCGGTTTCATGTCAGAGGAATATCAGACGTAGTGTAATATACCGGTATGTAAGCACATTTGGATGAAACTGCGTTATGTAGATTGGATATTCTGTTCCGCTGTCTTGTTTAATGAAACCATAAACCTTTCTTGACGTCACATTCGAACCAATTAATCACATTTTTATGTACGAAAAATATAGAACGTTAAGAAAGACATTTTCTTACTTTTGCAAATATCGGAATATCTTGCATTCCACGTCTCTTGCCCTGGTGCACTATGTTTGTCCACGTAGAAGAAATCCCAAATCTTTTCTATGGACTAGTGTTTACTCGTATCCATATTTTGTCTTTATCTGCCATTCCGGTATTGTTTGTTCCTATTTTATATATATTTTCTACATCACCATATTTTCAATCAAAATCAGGTTAAAAACAAACCAAGACATGTTTTTTTTTTTTTTTTTTTTTTTGATGATCCGTCAAGACAAATTTAGATCAGTTCAGAACATATAAAGTTTTACATTTTATACGTAAGATTAACATAATTCATTTTTAACTTAACTTTCCTGAACTAGTCTTACCAGCTAGATTGGGCATATGTCAGTGAATGCCTGAAATTTCAGAAATTGCGAAAATCAAACAGCCAAAATTAAATAAACATCACAGAAATAGCAATTTAAGGTCAGAATTGTAAAAATAAGAGGATTTAACTGAAAACCATATGTACATCAATATTTTTCAGCATGTTCAGAAAACAGCTATTACAACGATCGATTACACAAAAACAACATGAAAAACAAAAATCCCTGGTAATCGTACAGTTCTTGTAGACACTAATGTATAATCTTACATTATAAAAACCAATACAATATAGTTTCCAAAACAAAAAAAAAACAAAAACAAAAAAACAAAAAATAAATGCAACAACCTCCCGGACGTGAAAATGAAGCACGGAAATTGAATTTGAAACCTTTGTCAAATGTGCCCGTTTCACTATAAAACCAGTAAACGTTAAATGGCTGGTAGTTTCATTCTTCCGTAAATGGCCATTTTTAGTATAAGATGACCTCATCTCCCACTGCACGAGATCTCATCTTCTACTGCTTTTAGACCAATCAAATCGCGCCGTTCACAAATGCACACACCTTTTGACCAATCAAGGGTAACGTTATTTAACTTCGTCGACTGTGCTCATTAAAATAGCCTCGGCATAGAAAATTTACGTTAGAAATATGTACTTCTACTCGCTCAAACGTGAAGAACTGGCCTGGGCGCCATAAAGAACTATTTTTGCTGAGTAAAGAAAATTTTACTCAAATTCCCATTCTCAGCCAATCACATTCGAGTATTCCGGTATTTAAGAAAATTCTCAGACTAAAGAATATTCTCAACTTTTATGGTGTCAGGGCCTGGAAAATCTTGAACGTTTTTAAAATTCATCGTCTTTTCCCTCGTTCCATTGCGCTCGACGCGGGAAAGACGCGATTTTTAAAAAACTCGTTGAAGATTTTCCAGTCTTCGCTTTTCGTGTAAGAACCTATTACACTCTCAAACTATTAAACAAAATTAACTGATATCAACTTTGATGCGCAAGATCTGCACGTTTCGTCGATTTACGAATCAGTTGCGCACAAAACCTAAAATGTTCAACGCCGAAATAATAAACCAAAACGTACACGTAGAAGTGCAAATAAAAATGCCAAAATATCCAAAAATGGTAAATCTTAAACCATCTAACGATAGAGTTATGCACGAGAAAAAAAAACTCCCTAGGTTTCACAAAACTTTAACAAGAATTAATTCCATATACGTTTAGTGGTATTTTGCTATATATAATTTTTGTGTTTGATATGTTCATGTCATAATTGTCAAAAGCGTAAAAATACCATATCGTTAAATTCGATTTATATTTTGATGTGTTTTACAGTTGTAAATTCACACGTTTTTCTTCATCTTCAAATAACAACAAAAAGATAATGGATATTTATAATGATATCATGTGTCTTTTCATGTGAAAATTTCCTATTGTTTTTTAGCCTATAAAGTATAAGTCCATTTAATTATTTGCTTAATGCTGTTTTATCTGCTTTTATTGAATAACTCATCTGATGCTGTCGTAAAAGTATTACTGACAGTGATAAAAAATAAAGACTTTTGACGGAACCAATTAAAAGATACTTTCAACAGTACATAATATGTTCTTTTAATTCACACTGGATTTGGATACAGGGGTAGGTAGCCCAGATCACGTAAACCATAATTCTTTTAATAATTTTACGTATTTGGACTCGCAGTAAGGATCATAACACTATACAGTAGCTTAATCACTCTTCAAAGCGTCACAGCTTATGTTATTCATAGATAACAAAACGGATAACAAGATAGGTCAACAATGACATACCAATCAGTCATACCTCCAAACAGATAGAACCCAAAGAAATAACATAAAAGAGCACAAACACAAAAAAAAACACAACATAGAGTCAGAATAGTCGATATATGAAATATTCAAATGTATAAAAAGTTGATTATATATCATTTCATAGCTAAAACTACTATTAGTAACACTCTTTAATCTTAAATGGCTATTGTTTTCTTTTTTAATTTGTTCTGCATGTATATTCTGCGACACTTTATATTCAATCAAAATCAAGACAAGTTGTCTTGCAGTCAATCAAGATCAGTCAAGACAAGTTTAGATCAGTTCAACATAGGTAAACTTTTTAAATAAATTTTATGAATAGGAAATTACCAGTCTTGATTGACAGGTTTTTTTATCTTAGGTTTTGTCTTTTTATCTTGAGTTTTTCTAAAATATCATTCATCGTCAAAATCGAGACAGACAATATTAAACAAGACAGTAATGGACGTTTAAGATTAAATGTGTATTACTAGTCTTAGTCCTTGTCATTAGTAATATGGTAAATCCTTGATATTTTCATTTCAAAGATACTAGGTCATAATTTTAGACATTTATCTATTTTATGTCCGTTTTTACTCAATGAAACTTTAAAATTAGCAAACTATTAAAAAAGATACAAAATTGCTCACTTTAATTATCGATTACAAATATCTTCTTTTTACGACACAGAAATTGTCATGCTGACCATTAAAATGTTTGATATGAAAATTATTTTACGGATGATTTATACTTCTGGAAAGCAAATTGAAAATATCCATATATTTAATATAACGGGTATTGATAAATATATTGTTCTCTTTACAAGTCCATTACAGTAATTCTGAATTCATGTTTTGGAATTTCATGAAGAAAATTAATTTTATTGATAAATGTCAATTTTCTTCAAAGGACTTTTTATTAATTCAGTTTCAAGCACAGAGTATCCAATTAGACTTATGTATCAAACATAGAAAACCATTCTTAATATTTTTTCTTTGTATATTTTTCCAAGTATTAATTGACAATATGAAAGTGGTATTTAAAATAACCTTAAGAAGTAGGAAAGAACGTCTTTTCTATGTGTCCTGATGCATATATCAAACACTCATAAGCAATGAAAACCGAAACAAAATCTAGGTAGCCTGAAGCAAAATATTGTTCAAAGACCACAAGATAATTAGTGATTAATTTCTTTTAATTAGATATTTTCATGTTTTAACCTAAGTCTTTTCAAATTTGATAAAGTGTACAGATACTCCTTGTCGTCATAATTCTCTATGTCCTTAAATCCTTAGATTTGTAAATGAAAATAAATGAAACACGGCAGCCACGCTGCATGTCCCCGCGCCACTGTTGTGCTAATATCACAAATTTAAATGCTACGAGTTCAATCAAAGGAATATTTTACAAAAGAACAATAACATTTTTTCACTGTTTCACTACCATTTCTTCTTTTTTAAATAATTCATCAAGTGCTATGAATGGCAAAACACAAATGACCAAAGAAATTATACTCAGATGTGACAATAACTTAGTTATGAATTTGACAGTTGAGATAGTAGTCATAATGTTAAATGAAGTGTGACTGATTAGGATATCATACATCGATTATGTAAATACATGTAGTGAACTGTTTTTATGATGACATATTCACTAATTAAGTGTAAATTTACCAAAGTTGGAATATCAATTTTGGAAATTAAAAGGTTAGCCTAAGTCTTATGACAATAATAGTTATTAATATGCATGGTTGCTACATACATTTCCAAAAAAATGAAGATCTTAGAGTCTTTCAGGAAATTTACCAAAATTGGAGTTATTATTTTTTTTAATCCAAATATAACCAAATATTCCTTTTAATTTTGGAAATTTAATCATTCCCCATACAGCTGATCCTTTTTTGTAAAGAAATATGTGTGGTGGCTAGGTACTTTTCCAAAAAGTTCAGATCTTAGAGTCTTTCAGGAAATTAACCAAATTTGGAATTATTAATGGTTATTAATATGCATGGTTGCTAGATACATTTCCAAGAAATGAAGGTCTTAGAGTCTTTCAGGAAATTGACCAAAGTTGGAATTTCATTTTTGGAAAATGAAGGTTACCTTAACTCTTGTGACATAAATGGTTATTAATATATATATATGGTTGCTAGATACATTTCCAAAACAAACGAAGGTCTTAGAGTCTTTAAGGAAATTTACCAAAGTTGGAATTTCATTTTTGGAAATTGAATGGTTACCTTAACTCTTGGTACATAAATTATACAATAGTTGCTTATATAAAGGGCATTATCATGATATATTGACTGCCCAAGGGACAGTGATATTGCTTGAAACATTGATAATGCCCGAGCCGCAGGCAAGGGCATTATCAATGTTGAAGGCAATATCTGTCCCGAGGGCAGTCAATTTATCATGATAATGCCCTCTATATAATCAACTATTGTGTTTATTTTCATTGAAGAATATAAATCTGGTGGGTGTGGTTTCCTTACATGTACATGTATGTTGAAGACCCCATGATGACCTCTGGATGTGTGTTTATGTTTCTGTCATTACTTTTGGTGGTATGCTGGTATATTGTACATTCATGGAGGTTCCCCATATCTATTCTTTTTTCTACTTCAAACATTAATATTACTGACAAGAATTTATTATTCGAAATATGCATACCTACTAAGAACATAAAAAACACCCTGGTATATAATATTACAATAATACTATTTGAGCAAGTATATTTTTTTTTATTTCATTGAAACCAAAATTTCATCTAGAAATGTCTAGAATTTAATTAACAACTGCTGCATCACGTTTGCGTTTTAAAAAGGGGACGTAACTCTAAATTGCAAGCAGGCATTACCGTGTGGTAATGCCCACGGGCATTATCATGATAATGCCTGCTTGGCATTTTAACGCAGAATTATAATAAATACCACATGACCATGTTTTAACCAATAAAAACAACTAAATTTTCTCTGATATGAAATAATGGTTATTAATATGCATGGTGTCTGATAGTATGGTTGATTGGTAATTTTCAAAAAAATTAATAAGTTTGGGACTCTTCCAGAAATTTTTTTCTGCCCCAAGGGCAAATTTCAAAATTCTGAAACCTTCCGCACAGACAACTTTTAAAATGCTATTAATGCTCCAATTTTTATGTTTCTACCGCTTAAGGTGTACGAGGAGTTCTGTGACAATCGATTTTGGGATTTTTCAACTTTCTTGTTGCTATGCCCCCAGGGGTTTCAGAAAAACTCTCATGCCACTTTTCATTTTCCCATATGTAATACTAGTCATGGTTTCAGTTTCAGCATTATAGTCCAAATAGCTTAGAAGATTTCACTATTTACTGGGTATCGCAAAATCCATTTTTTGCTCATAATTATGCCCTAAGGGCAAATTCCAGAATTCCCCCACCTATGGCGCAATCTCCATCAACAATGCTAACAATGATCAAAGTTTCAGTTTTCTATCTCTTATGGTTCCTGCGATAATCTTGGACATTACGTACGCACGTACGGCGAACAGCAAAACATCACCCCTGCCGTTTCGCTAGCGCGGGGGTAATAATGTACCATACCACCCGTGTTGTGATTTCTGTATTAATTAAATGTTTGTTTTCTTTTTTCAGCAATGTTTCTATTCATAACAACACCAAAGATGAACAAGAAAAAGAAGTTCTTAATTAAACTTGAAATGATTCATTTGAATATGTTTATTACAGTTTTATAAGAAAAAAAATAAGATTTAACGATAGCTAGTGCTGCAAAGAGACAATGTCACAGGTAATGTACACGTGTATTAATGGTATCTAGGGATCGTCACTTGACTGCCCATTGGTCTACAGCAAGGCGAAATATATTGATTGGACATCAGTCATCTGCAAATTGCAAAAAAACACACAATTCCATATAGAAAACATTAAGAAATATGCACAGAGGAGAAAATAAATGCGTACGACACCAGAGATATGCACAGGTTTCTATATTCATCCCAAAAGACATTAGACGTGTTGTCAATTACGACTTGAAATGTTCCATGCGTTTACTCTCCGTTATTTGATATATCTAATTTGATTCCTTTATTGTATTTCTTCTTATTTGATTTTTCTACTTAGACTAAAAGACAAGTTTCTCACTTTCATTGACAATAATTGTTGTTTCAATTGAAAAATCTTAAGACGGATATCATTTCACTTAAGTGCAGTTGTAGAAAAAATCCAAAATCAATCAAGCGTGTTATCGTCTCTTAAGATCTGTCTGATGTTATAATAGTAAATTCAAACAAAATATGAACTATTTCCGATAAAAAGTAATGAAATTGCTTGATAGCACACAAAGCTGCACTTTTTTTCTTATAACATGCTTTTTTGGTTTCGATCAAATGTTTTCTCGCGTTTGATTAATACAATCCCTTTTTGTATTCCGTTGTGGACTTCTTATTAATGAGAGAAAATGCAAGAATAATATTCTTAAAACATTTGGTTTATAATAAATTGATAAACTCCGAACAAAACAGAGGAGGCAGATCGACTCGAGCGCAGTGCCCATGTGCATTTCGGTACTGCATATCTCCACTACCAAGTGGAGGAACGGATGGGAACCGGAACTGCCCTGAAGTTTTGCAGGGGTTTTCATTAAGCGACAAGTACATGTACAAATGTACATGTTGTAAACACTGATTCGAATCTATTTGCCAGCCTTTGTTTATGTTCATGTTGAAAAAAAAAACATTCACTAACATTCACCTGCTTTTTGTGGGAAGATATAGCGCTGCCTAGGTTATATACGGATGTTTATTAACCCAAATCCATCTAATATCTTACCAAAGTATTTCTTTAATAAGGTAAAAAACAATTGATGTACAATGCCGATACATTTAGTCGTACATGTATATGATAGATTCTAATAAAATTCAGTAAAAAAAAGTTGTATTATAGAAGGTTTGTGTCAAGTATCTATTTTTAAGCTCCTTCTGATCATATGCGTATGTATAACATCATGTACGTGTAACGTTTTAACCATCGGAAGTATCTGTTTTACTATATGTAATATTAGTATCTTTGGATTGTTATTTTGAAACTCCTGGGATGATGCCTCTGCTGGTGGACCCTAGGTCCCCGAGGGTATTCGCCAACCCAGTCGTCAGATTTGTCTGACATGATTATTCATTGATTTGTTACAATAATTACCAGATTTAGCAAATTTTAAAAATAATAGAAATACTAAGGGTTCATTCCTTGTATTGCACATGGTAGATCTCCTTAGCTGAAATTTGGCTTCCTATTTCGGTAGTTTTGGTTGAGTACGTCTTGTTTAATATAAGTTTGGTTTTTGGTCTTCCAAATGTTTCGGTTTTAATGCTGCTGATGAGAGGTAACTCCTTGAAATGAGTCGTATACAGCATAGTATAAATTTACTATATGTAATATTAGTATCTTTGGATTGTTATTTTGAAACTCCTGGGATGATGCCTCTGCTGGTGGACCCTAGGTCCCCGAGGGTATTCGCCAACCCAGTCGTCAGATTTGTCTGACATGATTATTCATTGATTTGTTACAGAAATTACCAGTATTTAGCAAATTTCAAAAATAATAGAAATACTAAGGGTTCATTCCTTGTATTGCATATGGTAGATCTCCTTAGCTGAAATTTGGCTTCCTATTTCGGTAGTTTTGGTTGAGTACGTCTTGTTTAATATAAGTTTGGTTTTTGTTCTTTCAAATGTTTTAATGCTGCTGATGAGAGGTAACTCCTTGAAATGAGTCGTATACAGCATAGTATAAATTTACTATATGTAATATTAGTATCTTTGGAATGTTATTTTGAAACTCCTGGGATGATGCCTCTGCTGGTGGACCCTAGGTCCCAGAGGGTATTCGCCAACCCAGTCGTCAGACTTGTCTGACATGATTATTCATTGATTTGTTACAGAAATTACCAGTATTTAGCAAAATTCAAAAATAATAGAAATACTAAGGGTTCATTCCTTGTATTGCACATGGTAGATCTCCTTAGCTGAAATTTGGCTTCCTATTTCGGTAGTTTTGGTTGAGTACGTCTTGTTTAATATAAGTTTGGTTTTTGGTCTTCCAAATGTTTTGGTTTTAATGCTGCTGATGAGAGGTAACTCCTTGAAATGAGTCGTATACAGCATAGTATAAATTTACTATATGTAATATTAGTATCTTTGGATTGTTATTTTATATGCTAACTTGACTCTATTACCAATTATGTGCGGATTAAATGGTCAGATTCCCTGTAGGAGATCGACTTTAAGAAAACTTAAATTAGATGATCTTATTAATCAAAAGTAAGACCCAATCATATATATCATCGCTTAAAAATTATCCCAACTGACATATCCTAACTGGAAAATTCCACCCCAGTTATATTTGACAGCTGACAATATGGACCCCATCAAGCGGTGTATATAGGATGTGACCCCCCCCCCCCTTCCCCGCGCACACACACACACACACACACAAAGAAAAAGTTGTATTGACCGTGTAGCTCGAACAGACATTTCATGCGCTAAAGCTACCACTCTTGACTGCAAGGATAGAAAAACTTAAAAACTGAAAACTGACTTAAAAGTATACAGTCAAACCTGTATTTAGCAGCCACCATTGGGACCGAGAAATGGCTGCGGATGGCTCAGTCAGATTTTTAATGTGTCCATAATAAGAGAGGTGACCTTTTAATTGAGGTAGACTTTTTTTCGAAGTTTTGACTAAGTTACTAAGTACCAGGCAGCCAGATTTATCTCATATACTGCAGGGAATTTCTAGTTGAAGCTTAAACTTAGACAGATTGTGTATCAACTGCCATGTTCATTGTCAAAATGTGAAAAACCAAAGCAATCGAACAAATTTTGGACACAAGAACAAAACTCCAAACTCATGCAAAACAGTCAAAAAATTTTTAATTTATCCGTAATTGTTAAGGTATCAATTTCATACCAGCGCCGACTTCAGATGTTACTCTCACCTTTTACATGTACCAACAGTTTATTAAGGCAACGCTCTATAAAACAGGATGTGAACTTGATGCTTTTATGTGTATCTTTTTTCTTAGATTAGAGGATAAACTATTGAATAGGTCTCTTTTAAAAACATCAAAATGATAGATTACATATGTAGGATGATAAATTTTTGAAACTTGAAAAATGTCAGGAAAAAGTCATATATACTCCTTCCGAGGATATCCGAATACATTTGATTTATTGCATCATATAAAAAGTATGATTTCTGTCAATTTGTAGACTTTTCGACAAAAAGGATTACTGCTGTCACAAGAGCTTCTCAATTTAACCAGTGTTTTATCAAGGATGTCATCACTTAGGAAATGTACGGTCGTCATCACGAATTGATTGACCGTTACAGTGTTCCAATATCTAAGATGACGTTGGACCTGTTCCCACTGTCGTAACATTTAATGTACCTCCATCGATTTGTGACTATTACCGGGTTGACTTTGTTGAACTTCATGACTGGTGCCGTATACGGACCGTATACGGAGTAGAAACTGTTTACCCTTACGGAGCACCTGAGTTCACTCCTGGTTTTTACAGGACTTCGTGTTCATTGTTTTTTAGTTTCAGTTTTTATTTGTTGCATGTGCTTGTGGTTGTTCATTTGTCTTTCCGGGTTTGTCTGCCTAATGGATTGCGGTTTTTTGCTTGCTCATTAGGTATTTTTGTGCCCTTTTCGACTGAAGGATTTCATAGTATTTAAAATGATAATATTCTGCTATCGACGTATCGTTTTTTGACATTGATATGAAATATATAAATTTATTTACCACTACACTGAGGACAATTCGGTGGTGATGGACCGATGTGCGAACTGTCACTCAATTTGTATCATTTCTTCCTCGAACTAACATCTTACCGATTATGACACTTTATTAGATTATAACCATATTATATGTGACGGTGGAGTTGACTTGACAGAGCTCTAGGACTCCTAACTCTCCTTCAGCATATGATGTCACTTTTTGTATTAAATATCTGTTTTAGTCTGTCGTCTGTACTTTGTTAAATGTAATGCCATTTACAGCTTTCCGACGACTAGTACAATGTAAATACAGTCACTGGAGTTAAAAAGCGGCAACATGCTATTTAATGCACGCTTTGATTTTACGTACAGTCTGCATCTAAACAAATTATGCGACTTGAAATATGTTAGATTCAATCACGCCAACATTCTTTTCATATCATATGCTCTTTGGTTGGTTCCATCTGCAGAGCTCTTTTAAACATAATAAAGTTTCAACAATGACCCAAGATCATAAGACAGGCGTTAATTGTAGCAAAATTATTGTTAAAAATTCATCAATCGTAATTGAAAATTTGGTTTCTGTATACTTGTATTCATCCAATAATATTTAGTACTGAATCTTTCAACATGTTCAAAGGGGGATAACTGGAAGGTGAAATAATTAAGACAATTTAGCATCCGTTAGCAGGAAAGACAAACAATTGCACGCCAATCACCAAGCAATACCTAGCCTCTCCGAAAAAACTCGACCCTTTGCAACAATAGAATAAATTCGTGATTCGTCTCTGCAAAAAAAAATAATAATAGAAATTGGTTAATGGGAAATGATATTGAATTTATTCTCAGTTTTGTCATGAATTTGGTGTACGTTTTACCATATTCTTTATTATTCGTTTACTTTTCCTTTGGTGTTATACGAGTTAAAATTTTGCTATAAAACACATTTTTCATTCAATAATCATATGAGTGCACATTCTAAAATCATAATGACTATGATTCATGTGATAGTATAATTAAAATTAAGGTTTAATGTATCAGTGTGTAAGGCGTAGAATACATGTACATCTATCGCAGTGAACAGAGATGTAATATGGTTACCAGTGGGGAATAACATGAAAAATAAACAATTTTTGCATAAAATACAAAACAAGCATAAGAATTTCGTCGCTCTTGTCAACAAATGATTGTCAAATGGACAATTTTGATAACCTGCATCTTTAAAAGTATACAACTCTTTAATCAGTGAAGACATGTACATTCGTTGATCGGGTTTTGAATACCTCGGTGTCAATTCCTTTTAATTTCTTCTTTTCTCCGTAACGACTGTGTCCAATGTCACATGTGGGGACAGTGATCATGAACAACTGGGGACACTGATCTGCATGAAGCGGCGATAAAGAGGTACGTTGGGGTTTGATTGCAGATTTCTTCAAAGTATCGATTATTTGAACCGGACAGATAAATTAGCGGAAGACTGTGGTTACCCAAGCTACATCATTAGGAAACTATTGTAACGTGTAACCTGGAAAGACCCGTCAATTGTTTTAAATTTACAGGGCGTGAAAGGGGTTCGTACCGGTTTCCCGGAATTTCCCTTAAGCATACGTTTAATACTCTAAATGTGTATATTGAAATGTTCTGGCAGATTGTCACGTTTACAAACATTGTTTTATCTCGGACTTGTCTGGCCAGACCAGTTTCGCCAGACCTGTATTTCCCGAACCAGTCTCAGACCTGTTTTAACTATGATTCGCCTGTACCAAGCAAGGATACTTGCCTGAAAAATAATTCTAAAGTGCAGGACTTGAACTTTACTGAAGTTCCCGGACAGTGTCTCAAGACGCGACCAGTCTTTTTCCAGACATACAGCATAGAAACACTGCCCAAACGTGTTGAACCCTTTTATCGCGACCAACCTAAAAAAAAAAGGCATACGACACCAGGCTGAACACTTTTACCCAAAATGTCTTACTGTAGCAACCTAACCCTGTATTTACCTTTCTCTGTGAAAGTCCTTATAGGTCTTTTCAATCTAACGTATGAATGAGAACCTTCACAGGTAACGGCTTTATATATATATACACACACACACACACACACACACACACACACCAGTAACGCGGACCTGCCAGAAAGCACCCTATCTATTATTAGCACAACAGGCTACTTGTGGCTTCAGAGTTATCCCAAGACCTTCGACTGTAAAATATGACTTGTCCAACTTCTTTGACCTTCTTATTAAAGTTATGAAACTTCGTTTATTATTATAATATTATATCAGAAACTTCCACACTCCAATCCTCATAGGTTTGAATAATATTGGCACCGTAGTCATGCGTATTTTCGATAGGCCACTGTAACCGCCATGTGTGCCCCTCCCCTCCCCCTTCCCCATCAACACCAAATGAGGGATCCTTGGTATAGGTCATTCCTGTATATAAATATGATAAAGTTTGAAAAGATTTGGTATTTCAGTTTTGGAGGAAATTTGAAAGTTTGACCAATTAGAATAAAGACAATCTGACAACCACGTTTTTCATTCGGTTTGAATTCCTGCAAGGTATGGTTCAAATTGGCTTGTGGTTTTAAGGGGCAATGATGAATTGTCTAATGGGTTGGGAGACGGACGCAAAGTGATGGCATTAGCGCACATAGCCATTTCGCTGAACAAATTGTATCTTAAACATCAAGGCAAGGAAACCAAGTAAAAAATACCGGTTAACGTTTATTCTCTATTTTCAAGTGATGACAATAGCTCACATGGCACTTTTGGACCAGATGAGCTAAAAATCTGAAATAACACTTCCATAAATGGTTAAATGCTATCTCGTCATGGAGTTCAATATAAATCGGCAGAATACGTGGGAGACCAGTATGAATTTAAAGTCCTCAAGTCATTGAGTGAAAGAGCAATTTTTATGTGTCTGTTCATATCGGAGATATGATGTTGTCGTCTTGAAATTTTACTCTATATCAATTCTCCTTTTTATCATATATTTAGTACTAAATACAGTCTTTTACCATATATGATAAAGCACCAGATGCTCCATCTGTATTACATAAATTCTCAGTCAACCTTTATCACATACTCTTTATCGCATAGCTACACCTGTATCGCATGGCTCAACCTGTATCGCCCTCCAATTCGGACTTCTTTGATTTTTTCACACGGAACCTCTCGGACAGGTACTTTAATTTACTTCAGCAGACGAAATGTCGCTGCCTTTGTTGTTGGCATTGAAAAACGCATGGTTACTGTGCTATAACTTCAGTTCTAGTTATGTTCTGTTATTATTACACAACCAACAAGCATTTATTTGTTAAACACACATTAATTGCAACGAAGTATTCCTTTCAGACTAAAAATTCTTCACCACCGTTAAAATTTATGATAAATTGTATAAAACATGTCAAAATCCGTATCACATGCCGTATCACCCCTGGATCAATATCATCCCTCGGGCCAGAGGGCCTCAGGCTGATATTGAAATCTCGGGTTGATACGGCATGTCTGATACAAATTTTGCCATGTATTTTTCTATATATATTGTACTCTCAATCTGAGACTACTATAACACTATATACTAGTAGTCTCAGTCTCAATACTACAATACGTCTATAATCATTATTGTTACTCATAAGCATGTTTTTATTTTATTAAAACATTGTTATTGTTAAGTTTCAATAATTTTAATCCAGAAATATCTATAAAAGATAAAAGCTATATTTAGTTTTGATATTATGTAATTTGTCTATAAATATGTTGTTGTTTATTGTTTAATTAGACGAGTAATTGTGCAGAGAAAAATTTGAGAAATTACAAGAAAATTCTTTTCCTCCAAGAAACTGATGGGATTTTCATCCTCGATATTTTGGAAAAAGACAAAGATTACGAAGCAAACATTAATTGGAGAAGTGACGTCGGATAATTGTTAAAATTCCGGAATATTGAAAGGATTATTAACTGTTGTGAACATTCATTCTATGTAAATATTGTAAGTGCTCAATAGTTAATTGTACAATTTTCTACTTTTATTAATTTTTTTTAATAAAAATCACTGACTGATTTATTATTTCTGTTCTCACATAACAATATAAGATAAAGCCAATTCTGTTATGACAAAGTTTAATGTTAGAAATACAGAGATGGATGGATGAATACTGTTTAATGTCCAGTGGCAATCAGGTGCATATCAGGACGAGAACATGGTGATATGACAATGAATATGATCCCTGCTTTGTACTAGATTGACACCCTCAGTCAGATTTTTAATGTGGCAGCTCACGAGGTAACTGTCTGCGGGAAAAAATATCTCCCCACTCGGACACATTATACTGACTCCAATCCGACCACTCGATCCTTGCTCTTACTCCTTGATGCCGCGTGCTTGGATGACAGCAGCAAATACCAATTTTAATGTCTTTAGTTTGACCCGGCCAGGGATTGAACCCGCGACCTTCTGCACTCGAGGTGAGCACGCTACCACAAGACCACCGATGCAGTTATAAATACTGAGAATAGCTAGAATAGAGAAGATATAACTTAGGTTTGAGTGTTCCATTGAACATATTTGTCACATGCCAATCAGTCTTTCGTTGAGGAGTAGTTGCATATGATATGGAAATGGGCTTTAAGTCCATAAAATTTACAGTCTTTGGTCATACCAAAGAATGTAAATTTTATGGACTTAAAGCCCTGAAAATCCAGTAACAATAGATGATTACAGGGGTTGAACTAAAAAGTAATTTAAAACAGACTACTGGTATATTACTCTCAAAAGATACTATCACACCCGAGAACTACAGATTAATTCCTATGTAGAAATATTTACTTAGGAACATTTGAGTTCTCTTAATACATAAAATGGTATTTTCTAAATGGCAACTCCTGACCTGAAAACGAATCTTGTTTTGATATGGAAACCACAAAAATAATCCTGACCAAAAAATAAAAGATTATGTGCAAAATTCCTTATGATACTGGAGATTCCCGGAAATTTAATGGAAATCTATTCAGTAGTTTAGGAGAATTTGTAGTTTTAAAACTGTGATGTCACCAACAACGACTACATGGATAACATGTCACCAACAACAACAACCACATGGATAATAACATGTCACTAACAACAATGACCACATGGATGATAACATGTCACTAACAACAATGACCACATGGATGATAACATGTCACCAACAACAATGACCACATGGAAGATAACAGCTTCACTGTGAATCCCCATTATTATATGCAGATGACACAAAAACCACTAATTTTTACAGAATTTAATCTTTACTGAAGAAAAATCAGTAGTACATTGTGCATGTTAGTTTTTTATCAACTTTATTTCAATAATAACAAAATGGTAAAGGGCTGATGAAGAATCTTATAGTTTTAATTTAAGAAATATCCCCATTTTCTGGAATAGTCAAGATAAACTGGAAACTTAAATTTGTAAAAACAGTTGAAATTTATTCTGCGATTCAAAAACATTTTCCAAAGGAAAAATTATTACATTTTTGTTAAAATATGCAACTTGTGCCTAAATAAAATTTGTTTTCAGAGCAATATTTAAAAAAAACCAATTTCCTTAAGCCCTTTCAGGTCTATGTTTATAAATAAATTCCATTAGGGGAAGTACAATTTGTAAGGAATCTATCCTTATGAAAAAAATGTGGGTAAGAAAATGATTACATTTTTTTTCTGTAAAGCGGTCAGCAAACTCATAACAAATATATGACATGTTCATACCAATAACTGATATATCACCAAAAAAAATTTGAAACTTTAATAACGTCTTTATGTTCAAGTCTTTTATAAATAATTTTTCAACAACATGTTTCATCTATATAAATGGTCTGCTTGGAGATTTGCAGCAATTTCAGCTTCCCACATATCACCATTTTCCAATAATTTTTCTTTGTTGTATAACAATTCTTCTCTGGTTTCTGTTGAGTATTCAAAGTTGGGACCCTACAAGTAAAGCTAGATTATTAACAAAATCCCTTTTCATTGTTAAAACATATTTGTTTTCCTTGGCTTTTACCTTTGTTATTTGGGGCCTCGGTGGCCGAGTGGTCTAGGTAGTTCGTCATGACTACTAAGGATCACTAGCCTGTCAACGCTGGGGTTGTGAGTTCAAATCTCACCTGTGGCGGGGTGTGTTCGACTCCGACCTTAATTGACAAGGATTGCTAATTTTCCTACCGAAGGTCGGTGGTTCACTCCGGGTATATCGCCATCCTCCACCAATAAAAACTGGTCACTGCGAAATGGCCAAATGTGCTGAAAACGGCGTTAAACCCCAACTAAACAAAACAAACAAACCTTTGTTATTTGCATATATATATGGTTATTTTCATATGATATTTACAGGTTTTGTCTATTGTGCTGTCTGGGAGTTGTTGTGAATTTGTGCATGCCTTATGTTAATGCTATTAAATTTTGACACTTTTTGCATATTCATTCTTGGGTTAACTTCTCAGATGTGTAAAAAATGTCATGTCCCCCTTTTTGACAGAAATTGGATTTGTGTTTTTCCATTGTCAGTTTGTATGTGTAAAGTGTATTAGAATGATTCTCATTGGATAGTTACAGTCAGTTGTCTTTCATTATTTTGGTATAAGTATGTGTATTTGTGAGATATACTACATATGCAGATCTTTGTGATTGCGATAGTAAAATTTGCCTTGAAAAAAAATTTTCAATCAGGAGTCATCTATAAAACACTGTAAACTTTGTGAACATCTTTATGTGAGATGGAAATTTATTAAAGTTATTTGTCACTACCACAACCTAAAACATCCAATTGAAAAATTGATACAAGCAAAAGGCTACAAAGAACCTGTGTTCATCACCTTCATGTAGCAAAAATAAAAACACATTCTGATGTATTCTTTTGTTTCAACCAGGATATAACGTGGTGTCTGATTAAAGAACTACCGTAATAACCCTAATTATTGGACAGCCTAATTATTCGACACTTCTAAAAATTCAAGGAAAATTGAATTTTTGGTGACAGTCAGTAATTTTTATTCCTTAGGTAAGTTATTTTACTTTAAGTCCTCATCGAGTGTTTATTTCTGAACCATTTAAACTATCTATCTTAATAAATTTGACTGAAACAAGATCGATTTTTTAGAAAATTTTATTGAATTTTTCCTACTGGAAGTTTATGTTTGAAAAGAAATCCGAAACAAGTTCGGAACAGAATTGCGTATTAGTGTTTCTCAGATATATAAATTTAAAATTTTTCAAATGATATGAATATTGTTTTTACAAAACAAATCCTCTTATCATTGTTTATTAGACACTTAAATGTAATAGTTATAATATGTTCTAATAAAATGCTCCGCTGGGCGCAGCTAGATACGACCGCAGATGTCGAACCCTGAATAGTTGGGGCAATTATGAACACAACATTCAAGCTTGATACAATACTGAATTTGGATTGTGAATAATTATTTGACACAGCATAGGTTTCTGACACAGAATGAATGTTGTCTAAGAACTTAAAAATTTTTAATTTACCTATTCAAACCATATCAGTATTATTTGTTTTTATATATAAATCAGAAATAACCAATTTAAAATTGGGCACACATATCAATTTCTTGCTATTGCGCAATACTGTACAATTGAAAATTTCTTGAAATATTTGACACATAATAGGTTTCTGACACAGAATAACTGAAATCAAAGAACTTAGAATTGGTCATATGATTTCAATTTATATTCAATTTTTTGCTTCTTGTGCAATACAATATGCTTTGGAGAATTGACCCCCCCCCCAAAAAAAAAAATAAAAAAATAATTTACCCCTTTTTTTAGCTTTTGTGCAATACACTATGAAGTTGCACATTGACCCCCCCTCCCAAAAAAAAAAAAATAAAATTTATTGTAACCCCCCCCCCCCCTTTTTTTGCTAAAAAAAAATTGAAATTTTCTTTTTAATTTATGAAATATGAAATGAGAAAAAAATTGCCCCTCCCCAATTTCTCATTTACCCCCCCCCTAAATTTTGTTTTCAACCCCCCCCCCCCCCATTTCTTTATACTTTGCAACCATAACAGCCCATTTAAATACACCATAACATTAAAATAGAAAATGACATCATAGTCATGGATGGCAAATTTTAAATATACATAATTTAAAAGCAGTTTAGATGAGATAAACAAAAAAGCTTCATCAGCACATTTTATATTGGCAAATTTCCAATGGAATTTGTTAATAATAAAGTTTTGATAACAGGGCACACATATCAATTTCTTGCTATTGCGCAATACTGTGCAATTGAAAATTTCTTCAAATATTTGACACAATAGGTTTCTGACACAGAATAACTGAAATCAAAGAACTTAGAATTGGTCATATGATTTGAATTTATATTCAATTTTTTGCTTCTTGTGCAATACAATATGCTGTGGAGAATTGCCCCCCCCCCCAAAAAAAAAAAAAAATTTACCCCTTTTTTAGCTTTAATTTTGGACCCCGATTTGGACCAACTTGAAAACTGGGCCCATAATAAAAAAACTAAGTACATGTTTAGATTCAGCATATCAAAGAACCCCAAGAATTCAATTTTTGTTAAAATCAAACAAAGTTTAATTTTGGACCCTTTGGACCTAAAGGTGGACCAATTTGAAAATGGGACCAAAAATTAAGAATCTAAATGCATGGTTAGATTCGGCATATCAAAGAACCCCAATAGTTCAATTTTCAATGAAATCAAACAAAGTTTAATTTTGGACCCCGATTTGGACCAACTTGAAAACTGGGCCCATAATAAAAAAACTAAGTACATGTTTAGATTCAGCATATAAAAGAACCCAAAGAATTCAATTTTTGTTAAAATCAAACAAAGTTTAATTTTGGACCCTTTGGACCTTAATGTAGACCAATTTGAAAACGGGTCCAAAAATTAAGAATCTAAATGCACGGTTAGATTAGGCATATCAAAGAACCCCAATAGGTCAATTTTCGATGAAATCAAACAAAGTTTAATTTTGGACCCTTTTGGCCCCTAATTCCTAAACTGTTGGGACCAAAACTCCAAAAATCAATCCCAACCTTTTGTGGTCATAAACCTTGTGTTTAAATTTCATAGATTTCTATTTACTTATACTAAAGTTATTGGGCAAAAACCAAGAAAAATGCTTATTTGGGCCCTTTTTTAGCCCCTAATTCCTAAACTGTTGGGACCAAAACTCCCAAAAACAATCCCAACCTTCCTTTTGTGGTCATAAACCTTGTGTTAAAATTTCATAGATTTCTATTTACTTATACTAGAGTTATTGTGCGAAAACCAAGAAAAATGCTTATTGGGCCCTTTTTTGGCCCCCAATTCTTAAACTGTTGGGACCAAAACTTCCAAAATCAATCCCAACCTTCCTTTTGTGGTCATAAACCTTGTGTTTAAATTTCATAGATTTCTATTAACTTATACTAAAGTTATAGTGCGAAAACCAAATGTCTTCGGACGACGACGCTGACGAAGACGACGCCAACGTCATACCAATATACGACCGCAAAAATTTTGCGGTCGTATAAAAATATGATGAGACTACAAATGTAACATGCATTTTGTAAAAATTATTTGTGAGATGCTCTAAATCCAGATCGTAAAAATCATTTGTGAGATGTTAACACATTAGTCAACAACATGGCGGGTCATTTGAAGTTTGATAAATCATGAAAGCAAAATCAAATAACAATACTGCAAGTATGAACCATTATTTTGATTTCCTATTCTTAAAGTACTTTGACCAGGTCGATCATATGGAGTCAAAAATAACGACAATGTGGACGGAAAAACAAAAACGCTATTTTTTCGATGATTTTCCAATTTTTATAAAAAAATAGGTGTATTTTAGTGTCAAATTTAATTTAATAGAGTAAGTATGGTAAGAAATTTTCCACTTTTATTGCAGCCTCATTAAACCAAGTAATTTAAGGGATAATTGCTTTTAAATATTATTTCGTTGAATTTAATATTATAATGGTAGCCAGATTGGCCAATAGTATTAATTTTTTAAAGCAGACTATCGAAGGTCTATTAAAATGGGAAAAGAAATATGGATCCCAATTGATAACAACAGTTCACATGGACCTATGGTCTAGATGAGGTAAACAGTACTGTAGCAATATCATACCTCAACTATGGCATCCACTGGACATGCCTCTTGACAGAACCCACAGTAAATACATTTTGTCATGTCAATATCATATCTTGTTGTTCTTCTACTGCCATCTGCTCTCTCTTCTGCTTCAATGGTAATAGCCTAAAAAATTTAAATGAAAAAAGCCTCCACTGCATGTACTTCAATTTTTAAGACATGAAGACATCTACATCTTCAATAAAATCCAACATCAACACTGCCGCGATGGATTTCAACTGAGATGTCCAAATCCAAGATGTCATTGATATCAGATAAAGATTATTTGATTGGATATCTATCAAATTAATGTGCAAGAGAACCGAATGCAACTATGAATCACATAAAAGATGAAGCACTGTGGGAGAATTAGTAACATTTCATACTACAAGTATTAGTTTGACATAGAGATAGCTAGAATATAGATCCGGTGAATTATGAAGTCTTAAATTTTACTCAAGAACTTAACATGTAAAAATTGTTTTTATCAAATCTGACCATATATTGTAGTTTTCTTTTTTCTTTCAAACTTTGATCGATCTAACACTTAACTCTGATAAAGTCCATTTAAATTTTTGTAAATATATTCTGTGTACAAAGAAATGCTCCCCAAATATTGCAGTCAGGGCAGAATTAGGATGACCACCTTTGGAACAATTTATATTTACACAGATCATTTCCTATCTACATGTAGCAAGACTATATACTGAAAACATAAATCCTATCTTGGATTACATTCCCAAAATATTTATTCATCGTATACCGGTACATATACTGAAGACATTGTCCCAGAGAGTACTAAATCCAAATTAGAAAACGTTAATACAGTAATACAAAAGATGTTCAAAAAATTAAATTAGAAGTCAAGACCACTTTTTATGATAGTTACAATACTTTATATGAAGCCAAAATTCATAATCTAGATGAAAATAACAAATTATTTTTATATAAACAACTAAAAAGATCTATAAACAAAGAATACTATTTATCTTCGGATAATTTTGAATATCGAAAACTGATCACAAAGTTTAGAATTAGTGATCATAATTTAGAAATTGAAAAGGGCAGATTTTATAAAATTCCAAGAGAGCAACGTTTGTGTAAAACAATAGACGACGAAAAACATTTCATATTAAATTGTAAATTAAACGAAGCATTACGACAAATAAGTTTTAAAAATTTTTCTGCCGAAGATTCAAATTTCACAAATTTAACCGATGAAGAAAAACTTGTCTTTATTTTGAACCCAGCGTCCTCCCAGCAAGTAAAAAACACTGGTTCCTTTTTAAAACAGTCTTTGAAACTGAGGTCAGGGGACTAGTCACTTTTTGTTTGTTCTTTGTGTTTATAATGTTCAATATTGTGTATTTATTAATCTGATTTTTGTCAGGGGACTAGTCACTTTTTGCTTGTTCTTTGTGTTTATAATGTTCAATATTGTGTATTTGTTAATCAGTTTTTTGTTGTTGTCACAAACTATGTTGAAGGACAATAAATTAATTTGATAAAAGTCCCACAAATCAAATGTAGTTTCATTCTACTTGCCAGTTCAACTTCAACATACATATATTGACATAGTTAACATGGGACTCGTTAAAAATGCCATAATGAAAATAGAAAGACTTTGTATGGTTTGGACACAAACATTTTTAACAAAACTAATTTAAAAAAAATTCTAATGATTACACCAACCTGTGCTGGACAAATTGCTTCACATAATTTGCAAGCAATACATCTTTCTTCTCCTGATGGATACCTCCTTAAAGCATGTTCACCACGAAATCGTGGGCTTAATGGCCCTTTCTCAAATGGATAGTTAATAGTTGCTGGCTCTTTAAATACTTGTCCCAGTGTCAGAGACATACCTGAAATAATTCTTTTCCAATTAAACATAGCATGGCATTTTTTTATCAGGGAAAACATAATTATTCTTCCAAAAATCGACCATTTCCATGGCAGACAACCCATGACAGACCTGGTTGATTGAGCTATCTGTCATACATGTAGATGAATATCCAATGATATGTAGTTAATTCAACAGTACAGTTGCATTGAAGATATCAAAAAATCTATTGAATTCATAATTACAAATTGTGGAGATTTTGGTAATTTCCTCCTGCAATCTACAAATCTAGAATAAAGGGCTTCGCTAAGACTTTAAATCATTAGACTTACTTATGCATATGTAGGTCATAGTGGCCCAATTGTTACTGAACTGTGTTATAAGAGAATTGTAGTGATACAATATCATTAGGTTTCTGAGGAATGGCTCTCCTGCTTAACGCAAAAACTTATGGGGTGTACCCATTAAATCAGTTTAACACTACCACTATTCAGTATCTGTACCAAGTCAGACTATCCTGACTCTCTGCTGTTTTTATGTTTGTGTTTTGTGCTCTTTTGTGTTATTTTCTGTCTGGAGTTCTGTCAGTTGGCTTGCAGTGATTGGTTGGTATGTCATTGTTGACCTTTCCTGTTATCCATTTTGTTGTCTATATACCGGGTAAACACAAAACCTAACCAGCCACTTATTATGCAAACATAATTCCATATCCACTTTTAGCTACCTGGCATAAATTAAAGGAAGTGTTTTTTTAGGGCCCCGCCATGGCGGCACCCTACAGTAATCAGTCTGTCCGTCTGTCTGTCTGTCTGTCCATCTGTCCTTCAGCATTTCCTTTGTCATACGATAACATAAGATTGCCTTCACGCATTTTTATGATTTTTATATACAATATTGGATTTGACGAAAGGAAGGTCCCTTTCGGTTCTGAGGAAAATCATACAACAATTTTTGGGAAAAACTTAGTTTTTATATGAAAAAATGCATATTTTGAGAATTAACCTGATGTCGTATGATAACTTCAGATTGCCTTCACAGATTTTCATAAATTTTATATACAGTGGTGAACATGATCAGAGGAATGTCCCTTTTGATATTTAGGAAAATCAGAAAACAGTGTTTGGGGGAAAAACTTTAGTTTTTATATGAAAAAATGCTTATTTTTAGAATTTACACTATGTTGTATGGTACATGTAACTTAAGATTGGCTTCACAAATTTTCATAAATTTTATACAGTTTTGGACATGATCAGAGGAAGGTCCCTTTTGATTTTTAGGAAAATTGTTAAAAAAAAAATTGGGGGGAAAACCTTAGTTTTTATATGCATATTTTGAGAATTAACACTATGTTGTATGATAACTTAAGAGTGCCTTCACAGATTCTCATAAATTTTATAAACAGTGTTGGACATGATCAAAGAAAGGTCCCTTTTGAATTTAAGGAAAATTGGAAAACACTTTTTGGGGGAAAACTTAGTTTTTATATGAAAAAAATCCATATTTTGACAATTACCACTATGTTGTATGATAACTTAAGATTGGCTTCACAGATTTTCATAAATTTTATATACAGTGTTGGACATGATCAAAGGAAGGTGACTTTTGATTTTGAGGAAAATCGGAAAAAAACTTTTTGGGGAAAAACTTTGTTATATGGAAAAAGGCAAATTTTGAGAATTTAGCTTCGTGCTTTTTGATACATAAAATGAATGTATGAAATTACAACTAGATTTTGAAGTGTTTTTGATTCCCATGAGTTCAATCACTCAAGCCGGCGGGGCTCTTTCTGACATTGTCAGTATTCTAGTTTTCCTTTTTCTTTGTCTGGTGTATAATAACAGAGTGTTGTTCAAGCAGAGCTGTTCACACAAAGTGTTTAGGTTTTACTAGTATTAAATAGGTTAATTTCTTACCTTTTAGTAACTCTTCTACGAAAAAAAGTCTAAAATCACGTTCAATAATATTAGTGAAATCATCTTCAGGTCCTGCTTGTTTAATTGTGATGTCCTCTGAAAGTAAAAACCTCACATATAAATAATAGTTAAAAAACATGAACTTTAGCAGAACCAAGAATGGTCACTGCATTCATGGTTCATACAGGCTCTTAAAATTCAAATTCCATGACGTTTCCATGACATTTCAAGATCTTTTCATTGCTTTTCCATACCTCAATGAAGATGTAGTTTTAATGCTTATCTTTAACAGAGACAGTTTAAAAGTTTTGATAACTAATGCACTAAATAACAAACCAAAGAAGCAGAGATCCAGAAAACCTGAATGAACTACATTTTGTAAACCAAATGTTGGCAATATCCATAACAATTAAGAATAATTCAATCTAAAGATAACAAAAGCGCAAATTAAGATCAAAGTACACGTAGAATAGACTGGTAGAAAATAATGAAATTTAAGCACATTTCAATGATAAAACCTTAAATTCCATGACTTTAAAGCACTCTACCTGCTTCTCAATGACTTTCAAGACCAAAGTTAAATTCATATACTTTCCATGACCTGTATGGACCATGATATAATTTCTCTAATTTTTTGCAATTGTCACTCTAAACTTTTGCTGAAAAATTTATTTTTGAAAATATTATATTTTTAAGATTTGTGATCATGACAGCCATATATTATATCATATGTTCTGTCAGTAAACATCCATTTCTTCCATGTTTTTGCTTTAACATAAACAAATTTCAATAACGTACAGACTCAAAATGTAACTTTCTGTCACATATTAAATACATGTTATATAGGGTTTTCTTAAACCAGAAAATTTTAATTTGAATTTACAAAAGACTGATAATTATAAATGTCATTTGAGAGAATTTGTCAGAGGAATCTTAAAGTCACAGGCACTAAGAATCATTTTTTCTTAGTTTGCTCGTCACAGGTTTAACTTAAGGGGTAACAGGGTTAATATTTAAGTTGTTACACATTATTCTAAGCTTGTGAGAATTATATTAATCTGTTTCCTTTTAGATTAAGGTGTTGCCCCTTATTTTAATGCGTGAGTATTATTTTAAGACGTTACCAGAAATGTTAAGGATTGTGAGGATTATTTTTTACCCCCTGTGGTACTCCTGATCACTCATCCGTGCGGACCTACGATTGGTCAGTTGACTGTTGATAAATTGAATGCACGCGATTGGTCAGTTGTTTCCTAACAAGTTGTAAGATGTTATTATATCTGATATTTATCATGTATATATTGTATGTCTGTCTACTTTATGTTATATTTCATGTGTATTGTAATTTGATGATAATCCTATGTTGGATTTTAAAATAATAAAACTTTGAACTTTGAATATTGTTTACGAATAAGGCGGATTTTAAAAATGTCGGTCGCTTTAAAAAAAATACACACGTTGGTAAATACACATCTGTTTTAGGCGTAATTCTAAAACATTTCGGTAAATTAATAAGTTTACTCAATTATCAATATTGTTGATAAAACATTTAAGGAATGCATACTTGATAAAGTAAATGTGCACGAGTCGGCACACACTTAATACACGCGCTGGTCAATACACATATATATTTTAAACCGTATTGTTTTTGTCCATTTTCGATTTAAAAAATATTAGTAAATGAGAAATGCGTACTTGATAAAATAAATTGGGCACATATAACTGTATTTAACAGATAGTTTCCTAACAAAATTGTATACACGTGACCGTCAGTTGTTTTATAATATTGAACTTCTAAAAATGTACACACGCTTGTCAATACACATCCGTTTTAAGGGCAATTAAAGTTATCAATATTCTTGATGTTCGTTGTCGATTTTAAACAATAATCACAAATAAGACTTGACATACACAGGTAAAGTATTATATGGTATGTGTTGACTGTTCTACATAACTGAATAAACATGACCGACTATTATATAATACACACGCGGGTCATAACGCACACACTTCCGATAAAACGCATACAATTGTGGTTTGTACGAGTTTTAGTTCTTCCTAAATGATGTTAATTAGATTCGACGTTTATGGTCAGAATACACACGTGAATGTAAATTTATATACACACTTTTTATAAATCTATACATGTTCTCTTGATACCCATTTTCGATTTTTGTAACATTTGTTTGTTGTAGTGAATTTATTCTGATATTTTCTTTAAACAACGGACCTGAACTCCGGGAACTGGTCTCGCTGAAAAGCGAGAAATATTTTAAAATTATGTGTATCAGATTGGTTGTTTGCGCACGCAATATTGTGTATTCAATAGCGACGAATCACGTGGAGTTAATTGTATTTTTAGAATACGGGATTTACCTATCGTTTTACTTCGAATTGATACACAAAATAGCTTTTAATTGATAGATAAATTTTCACTGGATACCACGGTCTTTTGGTTTATACACCAATAATTATATTTCTCAAGAAATGTGAAATTATTTAGAAGTTGTGATTAAATACGTCTGCTTATGCATATGATTTTTTTCCTGTTTGAACTGAGTGGTGGCGTGTCCAGGCAGTTGGATGTGCTATTGTATTGATTTATTTTTATATATTGTCAATAAAAGATTTTAAATATTGAATAAGTTCTTGGATGCTTGAAAACGTTTTCAAGCGTAATAAAGTCAGCAGGAAACATAGTGCAGAATGAATTAGCCCGCTGACCTCAGTGCTTAAGACTGTTTTATAAAGGACCCACTTGGTCCTTGGATTTCATATTTATCGTAGTTTGTCCATATCAGTATAGTCATTTTCAAATATAAAAGCAAAGATATTTTGTTGATTCTTTTCCTAAATCTATGATTTAGAGTTTGTTTTTGCAAATTTCAGAATTTCTGGCTTACTATAATTCATAGAAGGCAAAGACAATAGCAGCGTTCTCCCCAGCCCCATATGGCGCTGCGGTCCCGCAGCGCCTTCCCTTTGAAGTTGTCATTCACCGCAGCGCCTTGATTAGTAACACCGCAGCGTCATCGTAATTAAAAGTCAATTTGCAATAAAGAAGTTTTCGACAACATTCAAGCGCGTGTGTTTGCATTGTAATTAATAGATATTTAAATTTACTTGTCAATAGAAATTGTAGAATCGGTAATTATCTATTATGGATAGCCGAAATATGAAAATCAAGATGTGTATTTCCACTGAAGTAAAAATAGATCGACGTTTTCTATTGGTTGGAAGTGACGACATTTGACCTTTACATTTCTATTTTTATACAGACTGTTTTAAATACAAAAAAGCATGCAAAAAACGTGTTTACTTCTAGAAAATATGGATTTTATGAAATAATTGCGGTTGTGTAAGTTTTTGGGATTAAGAAATAAAACGATCGTGAATGGCTGTTGTCAAAAATATATACAAGCGATCGGAAATGGGAAATCACCCTTTTACATGTCAAAACGATTGGAAGGACTGTAAATAAACACGCAATCGTACCTAAATATCTGCATACTGTCATCCAGAATAAAATAATTTCAAAGATTTAAACATATGTTGACATTTGACAGGAAAATCCCTGCCGTTGTTTATACGTGAACACAAGTTGAAAAAATTCACCCATCATGAAAATCCGGTTTTATCATGGAATATTTGCGAATTATTTTGTCTTGGCATTTGTGACAAGTGAGGAAAACTGGATTCTAAATACAAGACGCAGAACCATTCTTCACATTCAAAAATTTTGTAGTCGCAATGAATAAAAAACGATTTAAATGTTTAATTGGAGGGGGACAGGGATGATTTTAATAAGCAGAAGCAATAACTGAAATAGGGGGATTAGGTGTGCAAAAATTTAATTTTCTGGCAGGTTCTGTTTGACAAATTTTCAAATAAATTTTGCAACACCAAATAACGGAAATCAGTTTTAAATAACTGACTAAAATCATCCCTGGGGGGGGGGGGGGGGATTTTTCAGTTTTGCATTCAAACAAGGAGAGTTCCAAGCATTTGATAAAAGGGATTGTTCACACATTTAACCAGGATACTATCCAAAATAACAAATGCCCTGATGATAATTTCTATAAAGGGAAAATTAAAAGATAGACATGAAGATTGCAGGCACATAAAAATAGAAGAATATTTAACTGATTTATTTTATATTGTTCCCTTCCTTACCTCTATGTATACATATTGTATAATACTATTCATTTAGTTATAAACATTTCAATACACAGAAAAAATATTTTCTGTTTGTCAATACATGTTTTTTATATACACAATATTTCAATAAAAAATGTCGTTCGCGCGCTATGATTTTTGCGCCTTCAGAATTTTCTGGGGAGAACACTGATAATAGTTATATATCCACTTATAAAATTTGAAAGATGAAAGAAAAGAGCTGACAAATATGATAAGTTCACTTTATTTTCAGACTGGGTGATGATCTTAGACATAACTTAAATGAAACTACATTAGACTAAACATGCTAGTATTGAACATAATATACAGAAAACTTTGTGATTTTTATATATATTGCTATATTATAGACAAATAATTCTAAACTATATACAAAGACTTAAACAACAAGTAAGGTAAATATTCATTTTATACACATATCTCAGTCACTACACTACAGGCAACCACAAAGCATTGTCCTCGTACATGTGAATTAGTGGGGGTGATAAATCTTCTATATGAAGGATGGTTTCTGGATTTTCAACGGATTCAATGACTTTGTAACATTGACAGTCACTACACTTTTCTGTTGCACCTAACCACTGAATCGATGCCAAATTGTACTTTACATGATTAACTGCGGTAGACAAAAAAAACTGTATTTCCCCCACAAAACCTCTAAACGATATTATTGAGCCCTTTTCCCTTTTTGATTCGAACTCAATACTAGAGTCTCGGTAAACATAACTGCCCAAACGTGCAAAGTGGTAAACAGATACTGAGTCAGGTGCCTCCCCTAAAACAGTAACCAGACTTCTTCTCTCATGTTCAGTAGGTGGTCTGACAACTGTTTTATGGGAGCCACTTGACAGGACGGGCAAACTGTGTGGCACCTGGTTTTCTTGCAATGGTTCCAAAAAACCAGCACTATCCAGCATGGTAATAAGCCAATGGACCTAAAAATAGAATTAAGCCATTATCATTAAGATTTACATTTTTTGATATTCTAAGTAAGTCATATATTTACATAACTGAAGATCCCACGAGGAGGTTGTTGTAATAACTAAAGAACCAGAATTTGCATGATACATGACAATTTATATATGAAATTTCTAATACTCTTCCTTTTGATGCAGAGGTAGCCTTTAGCTGAGTTGGATTCCTGTTTGTTTTAATTGTTTCGGTTTTTGATTATTATCTTCAACAGTTTTCCAACATTTTGATCTCGATGACTGCTGATGAGTTGTTAGTAAATGAAATGTAATTTCGGTATTTTGGGATAATTTATTGTATGCAAGACAGTTTTTGACTCTCAAATTTAGGTTTCATGTTATGATAAATGCTGTTTCTCAGTATGCCAAATGCCTTAATTGATACTGAAGAATAAATAACAGTATTCAGCTTCTACCTACCTCCATTTTCTTGACGATTGACAATTCTGGATTCTGGTTACTGCTTACAGATGTAGCTAGGGTATGGTTGAACCGTTCGTAAGGGTACATCCAGAAACTTGGGGGTGGTCCATACAACTTGATGTAAGCCGGCAAATGATGCAGAAGATGAAAAACAAAGGTCTGAAATTTCAAAAGAAGAACCTTCAATAAATAACATTGTGATTCTGGTCAATTTAATATACACGTACAATAATTTAACTTTTTAATAAAAATAACTATCATATTTGTTTCTTGATGGCATGAACAGTCTAATGTTTAAATACTATAAAATTTAGTCTGTGGCTTTTATCTGGAGTAAATATTAGTAACAAGTTTATGAATTTAAAATATATTTAAAAATATAAAAAGTGTACAATTTGTAAATATTTACATAACAATAAAAAAGACTGAATACCTGCAGTGAAGCTGGGAAGTCCCTCTCCATTAATGACAGTGCCTGATGCCACTGGATTTCAAGGTCATCAATGCTTCCCATGTCAGTTTCAGAGTGAAACAGCTTTTCTAGTAGTACGAGTATGCCGAAAAGTGTTGATCTCTGTTGCTGTCCTAGCATACCCCTCAGACAGTGCCGAAATATCCCATTGGTCAAAAGCTGGAAACTAAAAAATAGTAAAATTATGTATAAGAAAACAAATATCTCTGTTGGATATTGTCTCATGATTAATTTCTACTGTCCTGTAATGTGATATTGTGAATGTTAATAATGGACAAGATGAACTTTGCAAAATTAAAAAATTTTTGGGACATTTTTTTTAATCCCATCAGAGTCACATTTATTAATATAAACAGTTGATTATTACGAAGATTCCAAATGGTAAATGCACAAATTTCAAAAGGTACAGTATTGGTTAAGAAAATTTCACACAAAAATCTACAGTAGATGTTATAAAATTCAAAATCATTTTATCTTTACCTGCAACCATGAATGCGACTTGGTTGCCCCACAGATCTTGGTGAACAACGTGTCTGGAATGACACCAAAGTTAATCGGGACTTTTGTTGCCTGTAGACGTTTGTCCGCCAAGTCTCTTTCAGCTGATGTCAATGAGAATGGTGCTGGTGGTAAGCTTGACTTTGGAAACCTACAAATGGTTAACATATTGCTAAAAAATATGCTTTTGTTCCATGAGATTGGATTTAAATAATGCATTCTAATTAAATTTACCATTCCGCCACAAATTAAATATTAAAGTAAGAAAAAAGGAAGTATCTGATTTTTAATTTGTTGTACTGATAGCTCTGAGTAATTTTTTAATCTGTTTTCTCCAACATGAATTTTTCATTGATTGGATGCGTTTCCAACTTTGCTCACACCTCAAAGCCTTGTTATTACTTACTTTTTCTGTACAGAGTCTTCACCATCAGCTGACCTCTGAGGCCTTTTCTGACCAATGGATACTTTCTGTAAATAGTGCAAAAATAGACATGAAAATTTGTAAATTTGTTCATTAGCACTGACTTTATTCAAAGCACAATATTTTATAATGTTTTTTGATTCCTGAAGAAGCATTAAGAAAGAAAATGATATAAATAATTAAATGTCAAAATATTAATTGAAGAAAAGAAAAAATTAACACAAAATACGGACATTGAAATTAGAATTATCAGCCATAATATATTTAGTGATTCTTACATGCATATTTTAATTTAAGCACTCATGGATATATTTATCTCCCTCGCGCATAGCTCTGTCCTTAAATGGTTTTAACTTTTCCCCTTTTGGTCATTTTGGTATTTTTGAATAAGCTCTTCAACCTTTCGCAAAGTTGTATTGGTTTTCAACATTTTAGACCTTGAGCACAACTGATGAGTCGTAAATCAACGAAATGTGCACATCTTTTGCATCAAAATTGGTATCAGAGAATTATAATTAAAGTAAAATGTATGACATACAAACCTCCTTCACATAGATCTTGAAAACTGAGTCAGGGCAACTGTCTGTAAATCGTCCCCTGACCCTTTCTGCTGCTCTCACTTTGGGGCCATCTTCGTCACCGTTAAGGAGTTTTACCAGATGTTCGGCAAAAACCTGCAAGAATACATATTTACCACTCTGAATAGCGACTCATATTCCAGTATGTTAAACATCATGTCTGAATGTCAGATTTATTTCTGATTTGTATATATTTGGACATCATTGACAGCAGCAAAACAGTGAAAAAGTGAACAAAAATAAAAAAATTCAGGAAAACATAGGACAAGGATACATGTATAACCAAAGAAAAAAAATCTATAATGAACTAAAAAAAAGAATGCACAGAAACTAAAGCACTAGCATCATGAACTCCCATAAAAAAACAGGGATGCAATCACGATATTTTGAATTTTGCATTGGATATTAATTTTGTACTCCAATCACAGCATATTTGACAAATGTATTTTTACCTTAATTGCATGCATTGGTTCAACTGGTGCATGTCGTTGTTGCAGATCAAGATTCAGTCTAAACCAGTGATTACTCCCATATCTTCCTGTCTGCTGAGCTACTGCTGTGATTAAGGTGGAGTTCTTCTTGCTATTAAAAAATAAGAAGACAACTTGTGTTACAAATTTCTTCTGGAATTTATTTACAGACAGATTTGACAGTATTAAAGATGAGCAAGAAAATGTGTTACAGCTTCTTTGCTGGACCAACTGTCCAGTCAAATTCAAATGACCTTTGGAATCACTGTAAATGTCATGTGGTAAATATTGATGCCTGTCGTACATTCAGTAGGAAATGCTAACCTCAAGAACACAATAAAATAAACTGAAACATTTGCTAATTTTACAATAATGAATAGTTGTGTTCACCGGTCTGTTAACTGATCTCTAAAATATTCATATATATATATTTACCCTGCCTGCAGCATTTCTCTCTGCAAACAGTCTTGGTATCTTGAATAAGCCACTTCTTCTTCAAACTGTCTTGGAAATACAGTTGCAGTTTCTGGTAGACCAGTTGGGAAGCTCAAATCCTGTCGTAATTCATGCGTGCTTGGCAGAAATCTACGGCTTCCAGAGTACACTGTTTTGTCGAGAATTCGGTTGTAGATTCCTGTTAAAATATGGACAGTTGATTAATAGGAAGTTTTGTTCATTTATTTTTTGTCTGTTTAGTTGGGATTTTTTGCACATCTGGCTATTTCGCGATGGACAATTTTTATTCGTGGATAAAGCAGGAGAACCACTGGAGGACCCCCAACCTTCAGACGGAAAATTGTCAATTAAGATTGGAGTCAAACACCCCCCCCCCCCCCCACCAGGTTAGAAAAATATTGAATTTTTGCTTGTGGAAATTCATTTTGCTGACTTAAAATCTATAACTCGTTTAACCAATAGTCTTCATATATAAATTACCTTCCATAGTACAGTGGCCACATGACGATCTGGCATTCTGTTGTACTCTGTTCTGTTCTTTAGCTAGACCTGGTACATCGCACACCATGAACATCAAACCAACTTTTATCAGCTCTCTGGTGTTTGTTGCTGCATCATAAACAGGTAGACCAACGTCCTTGAGCCTTTCAAGTTCTGATACAATTATGTTGTTGTAGATATTTAATTTCTTTGGTGCATGGGGCCCTGTAAAGACAAAGCATTCCCTGGTTAATGTCTGAGTGTTGAAAATTAAATGGAAATGGAAATATAGTGTATTACTGTATATCATATCAACAAAAGGTTAGAGAATGGTTTCCTGTAACATGTGTAGGAGAATGTTCATTTAATATTGAAGAGTAATGGAATAATAATTATTTTAAGAAATTTGAAGTGTTGAAATTCTGTATCATACATGAATAATGTATGCAAGAAGTTAGGTTTCATGTATAGTACTCCTGTAGAGGAGATTAACATAAAGTGTCGAATTTAAACTTTAAATTTACATTATGTAAACTATAAATGTAAAATTTGCAAAAAGTAATGAATATCTCCTTGAGCATAGATCAGTTCTTAGATGGTTTTGGACTGTTTTGGTTAACAACTTTTTCGGCCTTGAGCACTACTGAGTGGTCTTAAATCAACAAATTGTGCACATCTGATTATGAACAGAAATACTGAATATTTTACCTGGAATCAAACCATACAGGAGAGTTGTCCCTACTTTTGTTCGTAAGTTCTGTGGGAGATTTAACACCAAACCAGACTGTGCCCAAATGCTATAGCTGCCTTGTTTAACTATATGATGGAATGGATTGAAGCCATCTGAACAGTAGGAAAGTGCGACTGCGTTGTTTCCCATAGACTGATGAAAGGTCACCCATTCTTGCGACAGATGTAAGTCATTAACAAAGCGAGAATTCATTGGCAATGTACGGACTCTGGTTAACTTGGATAATGTGGAGACCTCTTTCAGTTGCTGAATTCTTGGTCCAATAGGGATGGTATAGTATCTGAAATTGACAAGAACAGCATTTTTATAGTATTAAAAAAAACAATTCACTTTGGGAGTCAAGGTTTCATTTCATCAATAAGGTATTATCAGTTTGTGCAGGTATTTCGATACTAGACCAAAACTGATACTCAAATTTACCACATTTACTGTTACAAAATTGTAAAATTTGTGAAAACTAAGGAGTATCTCTCATGCACAGCTCTATCGTTAGATTATTTAGGCTTATGGTTTTGGTCATTTTGGCATTTTTTTAATTGCTTTGGATTGTTGTTTTTGTTTCAACATTTTAGGCTTTGAGCACAACTGATGAGTCGATATGGACGAAATGTGCAAATTTTTTGCATCAGAGTAGCTATCAAAGAATTGTATTCTTATAAAATTTTAACATTTCTGAGGAAATTTATTAAATGTGTAATTTCTCACTTGGATGCAACATTCCTTGACCTTTTGCATATGGTACATGTCTGCTCATCTTCAAACATAAATTCTTCGCACTGACATATGACATGCTCTTTATGCTGCACTAGAAGATTACTTGTTAATTTATGCCTGAAAAGAAAACATAAAAAATATTTTTCTTGTCCAAGAAAAGTCATTATAATTCCAACTAACCTTGGTATTTGTAACTGATTTTTATGTGTACTTTCAATAATCTTGAATGAAGTGAACTATATTATAAACTAGACTTTTTGATTTTAAGGTCTTACATATTTTTATTTCTCTTGATCTAAAAAACTAATTATCCTAGGAAATAATGAATATATGAAAAGTTGTTATGGGAATATATGAAATGTTTATGAAAAGAAAGATATTATTAAAATAATAATAATAATAATTTAATTATCATTTTATAAAAAATTTCAGGTACCCAGCCCATTCACATTTAATCATTAAAAACTCTGCTTAATGTTGAGTCTATTTTGATCATATAATTGATGTTGGTTGTTTGTATTTGATTGATAATCATATGTTGGATTCTATGATCAATAAATAATTGAATTGAATTATCTAATGCATTCAGAACATTTAAAATTTGTTATGAAAGAGATGACACCTTCAGTTGAGAAACATGTAGGCAGTTGCACAATTCATATTAAGATTAAACTGTCATTTACACAAGTCCATGACAAAGCTCTTAAAAATGATTGTATACAAGCAAGAAACCGTATTTTAAGAACTTACATTTCATTTAAGGATTGTGGCAATATGTTGTCTCCCGGTGCTATCTTTTTAAACAGTGTCAACAACTCATTGGTATCTTCTTCTGACATGGAGTACTTGTTTCTTAACTAAAAAGACAATACAGTTGTACTTAAAGATAGTGGCACAAGACGTATCAACAATAAAACATTAGGGGCAATGGGAAGAAAATAGTGTCGGTTAGGGACGAGATCAAAAGTTCAATGTCGGATAAAAAACTTAATTCACATAGTTTTTTCACTGTCCCCCCCCCCCACCCCCCTCTTAACTTAATTTGGGAAAAATTGATTGACCAATACGGGCATATTCAAAAATCGATGTCGGATAACAAAACTTGCAGTGATTTTTACCCCCCCCCCCCCTCCCCACCCCCAAACTATTTGAAGTTTTTTATCCGACATTGAACTTTTGATCTCGTCCCTTATCTTTTTTTTTTATTTAGAGTCCATAAATATATCCCAGTTAAAATGGGGAAAAAATGCATTTGACACGGAAATAAAATTATTTATGACAAATATCAATTATATTACAAAAGTGTATAAATTTCAAAATTTACCTAGGATTGTATTTTGATACCGTACACATCTTGGTCAGCAATACACATCATTACACTAACTTAACCTTGACTCTCATTTCAGTAAATATAAATGTCGGCTCAACACCGGCAATGATAATAATTTATTCCGGAAGTATATATTCGTGACGTCCATAAATAGTCTTCCAAAATGGAAAAAAAATTATTATAGAACAAGAGGGAAATAGTAAAAATTTATGCAGGATTAATGGAAAATAAAAATAGAACCTTCAACTTGTACACCATAACCCCGGATCATAAACAATACCCAACAGCTTACCTTAAGAATTATAGCCATAAAGGTAATCTGTGTAAGGTTAGTTCTAGGATGAACGGTACGTCTCCTGGGATCTTCAGGATTATGTAAAAGTTGCCCCAAATCTGTTATAGGTGTTGGCTACAATAAATAATGTTTGCAATTTATTTAATTTGCCAGTGAATCGCCCGAGTTTACACATTGATAAATTCCTTCAAAATAGCCTTAACGGCACGAATTAAAAATTAAGCCGGTCCTCAGTACACATTTAGATACTATCGGGCTCTTCTTATCCAAATAATAAGGTGTATTTATTTATTGCTTAATTTATTTATAGATTTCCCCTTTTCAAAGATGAGGTTTTAAATATTTATAAATAATATTATTTTTTTTATCCCTTTTGAAAATCTAAGTCGTTTACTATAGTGAGGTTTTTATAATTTATTACAATATTATCTTTTTTATCCCTCTTGAAAATAATATTTTTAAAAAATTATCATTATAAATATTTTTGATTTAACTAATTATTATTTTTGTTATCCCTGTGTATTAGGACACTTTATTTCTATGTGTTTATAAAAATACAAGTTGAATATTAAAGAAACCCTTAATTGCATTGAATAAGAACTTAATGTTTTTATTACACCGATAAAAGTTGCGGGTGGTAAATATCTAATTAGATGAAGCTGACAATTTATTATTTGGATGTTTATTAATGCTCATAAATGGAAATATTTATGACTTATTATGACATTTTTATTAGAGGCTGTGTATATGTGTGAACACCTTTATTACTTTTATCACACCTTTCTTTCACACCTATTCAAGACGGGTCAGTAAATGAACTTATCTCAATATTCCGACCAATGAGATTTCCGTATGTCATTTAACCAATTGAAAAAAATGCAAGAAAAAATCACGTGCAGGACTAGTGTTATATTTGGTACCAGCATCTGCATCATTCTACACTGATATTTTGTTTACACTTTAATTTTGTTCGTTAACACTTATACTGCGCCATTTTCACTTATATTTTGTTCGTGTGAAATGTTTAATACTGGCACACCTATGATGGATTATATGTTTGCCGAATTGCAACAGCATCCGTATGTTAACACGCCATGCCCTGTTTCTTCTGATGTTGGATATTCAAGTGTCGGGTCAAGTGGGTACACTGTTTCCATGCCCATGAACTACAACCAGAATCACAGATCCCCGTTTTATTACCAGAGTATGCCCGTTTCAACTACTCCACATGGGCAACGTGAAGAACATTCCATCCTGCCTAGTAAGTAAAATCTATTTTTTCTCATTAACACCATTCTATGGCTGTTAAACGCGTTCCCGATTGGAAATGTCTAAATTTATTTCTTAGCCTTTAATATTTTTTACTATCAATCACAGAAATAAGTTTCAGTAAATAATTTTGAAGTTTATGGATGATTCCGATTTTTTGGATGTCATGTCATGTCGAAACCGACAAAGGTTAAATCGGGAAAATGAAGTTAAAATCATTATTTGTATTATAGTGCATTTAAATCAGCCATAACCTACTATTTCATTTTGATAACATCAAAAAATTGTGCACATTTCTCTTTCCAATAAAAAATTGTCAAAAGTATTACAATTATAAAGTTCCGAAAAATTTTTAAAAAGAAGCATTAAATTACGATTTTTTTAAAATAGAACAATAAGTAGTTTTAAAGATTATTTTGCGCAAATACGGAATAAAAATGTTTGATTAAAATGAACGGACCTAGATGTTTATCAAAAAAAAAAAAAATTACAGTTTGAATTTTCAGTGAAAAATATATAACGATTAAAGAAAAGAAATAATTCCCGAATTCACTTTTCAAAAAGGGTGGAACTAATGATAATTTCAGTTCTCCGTTAATCGATGTAATGAAAACTAAGTCCCTCAGTTTGATCGATTCGACTCTATTGAAAATTGCAAATTTTTCTTGTCTACATAAACTCTTCGTAACGGTTAAAATTTTAGCCGATACATGTACATATTCAATTCACTAATACTTTCAATACATTAAATACATTGACCTAACGGCAAGAGTAAAGATTTCATTAAAATAAGGCACCCAAAGACGCAATAAGAAAATCATCAATTTCCTGTTGAATGAAATATTGCCATAATTCAGAAATGAACATTAAAAATTGTCGGAAAAGGAATGCGACCACATTGAATTGAAGTTTATGCACTTTGTCACGGGATTTGAAAATATTTTTCTTTTTCAGGTACCACTTATACACCTACATCGAATCAGAGTCACATGCATCATTCCATGACGCCATTCCTTAGGCCCAAAGAGGTAGATCTGGACAATCTACTGACACCAAAATCACAGATTTTGTCCTTGGATCGCGAAGAAAGGGACAGTGCATTAAAACAGAGGAACTTTTTCCATGTAAGAAATACTCTTAATATATGCATTCATGAAATCTAATAAATATATGATGTAAATATCGTTATTAATGTATTAATGAAATGTAACTGAAACAAAGTAAAGATTTAAATTCATAGAGTATTAGCCACAGCTTAAGTGAAATGTGACGTATTTATTTTAAATGTAAATATTTTTTAAGTGGCGTGTCTCATAAGATGGTGTAAAATGTTTTGTAAAATAAGTCATTCAATAAGTGACACAATAAGAATCTTGATTGAGGTGTTATTTTTTTAGTAATTTATTATATATGGTAATTATTACTTTACATAATGATAACTCTTTTTTTTTTCAGGCAGTTATTCGAAAACTGGTAGATGACATGATGCTAAGATCGATGAAAGGTCACAACTACATGTTATTCGTGTCAAAGGTATAAGAAATTTATAATTGTTAAAAATCTTTTCAGAATGAAGGTCAACTGGAAATTATGGAATTATTTACTAAAGATTAAACTTGAACTTACTTTCAAATGTTATAAATATCTGGAAACACTATTTAAAAATCATAATTGAATTTCAGATCATCAGTGTTAAGGAACAAATATTTAATCAAGACTAAAATAAACTCTTTATTTAGTTGAAGGAAATGGTGCCTAACCTTTCTGAAGAAAACAGACCCTTGATGAAAGTCGTGAGGAAATTCGTGGGAAATTGCATCTCCTACAAAAAGAGAAGGGAACAGTCTCCGTAAGTTGTTATAGATTTTTTCTTCAAAACTGAAAGCTATTGCAATTATTTGTGTGTGTGGTTAATATTAATGTATTTATTTTTAATTACATTGTACAGGATCTAGCATTTTAGAAGAAATAAATTGAAATAAAACCGACTGTCTATTAATGTCTCTGATGCAATTGTTACGCCACTAAACTAGAAAGAAATACCGACTGTTTTTATCACATGCGAGTTTAGTTACCAAATATTCTCTCACTCAGATATTGCGGTAAATCAGTATGTAGTAGTCATATTATAAAGTATGATGTAAATCAACATGTTATATCTACACCGCTTTTATTAATTTTTCATGTCTATTTTTTATCCAGTGGAAAAGACAGAAGTGTACGACGTAAGATAACATACCCAACCGATTATTTGCACTACGAAGAAGAAAAGACCACTGAACTTCTTAAATTTGGGTAAGTTCAGATATAGAATATATATTATTACTTCAAAAGACCAACTTTATTTCTTTTTAATATTGGAAAAATTAGGCTTTTAGGTAGATACTTAACAATAACAGTAAATAACACTGAAGATAAAATGAAAATTCCTTTGATATCGGTTTTGATGCAGAAGACACACACATTTCGTTGATATAAAACCCATCAGTTATGCTCATGGCCTAAACTGTTGAAAGCCTAAATAGCAATCCAAACAGAAATTCCAAATGCTATAGATTACAGCCAAAAACATAAGGACGGATCTATGCACGAGAGGTACTCTTTAGTTTTAAAGAATTTTTTTTCAATTTTGTAACAGTAAATTACCATTTTTTCACCATTTAAAGGTCAATTCTTATATCATATCGCAATATATTACAGGACTGATGTTTGTCTAGTTGACAATGATTTCCCAGTTGCCAAAGCTAAGGTAATCCAGTATCCAGCAGTAGATGCAGGTATGAAATTCCAGAGGATTATTTATTAGTGTTCTTTGTCCCCCAGTGTCACATTTCATTATTTTGGACATATTAATAAGAAAGAAGAGTGTGTTCCCTGAGTGCACACATTCTTAAAATCACATAAATATTGTTGTTTTAGTAGTTATGAAGGGGTACAGTAAGGGGGCTTGATTATATGCCCTGATTAGCATGATTAGATATAATTATTAACCAAATTAGTTTATTGTAGGAAGACAAAATGTATAAATATTGTAATTAATTTTGTAAATTTTAGGGTAAAATATCAACAAAAATGATAAAAAAATGTGAAAAATATAAATTTTTGAAATTAATTTTGTAAATTTTGGGGTGAAATATGAGCAAAAAATGTGAGAAAATATAAATTTTGATAATTTATTTTGAAAATTTAGGGGTGAAATATGAACAAAAAAATGATAAAAATTTGAAAAAATATATAAATATACATTATTTTTTGGGGGTTATAAAGTGTGAAAATTTAAAAAAATTTTAAATTAAAAAAAAATAATTGTAACAAAAATCTGAAAAAAAATGTGATCTTATAGATGAAAAATTATTCAACTGTTAATAATTAGATATCCAGCTTATAAAACAGAGTAACTATTTGTGACTAAAACTAATAAGCCTAGATCTAGTGTCAGTTATTCCACCTGGGCTGAACATATAGACATTTTGTGACATTTTAAAGTTTGAACAGTGCTATTTAATGTGATTATTATTGTATTTAGTGCTTACGCTATTTTAAACCCAAATAATGTAATGCTGTTTGTTATTTTTTGTTCTTTGAATATAAGTATTATGTTATCTATAATGTAAGTTAAATATTAAAAATATTTTTTGTCCTTTTTTGATTAGCTAACAAGTTGGTATAAAATCAATTTATATTTGAATTAATTTAAAGATTCTCTTTTCACTTCTTCTTTTTTAATTTTTCAAAAAAAAAAAAAAAAAAAAAGTACTAAAATCATTTTTTTTGGGAAATGTATTTTTAAAGAACTGAAAAAAATTAACAGCTATAATTACCCTACATGAGGGCCCCATAATCCTCACTAATGAGCACCTACAGTATTCTTTGATCTTATAAAATGTTTCCACTCAGGCACACAGCCGAAAGAAGGTCCACATTCCTTTTATTATTTAAGATCGATAAATAAGGTTATTATAATTTATATAATTTATATGAACATTATATCAATTTTTTATTATAATTTATTTTTCAACAGTTTATCGGTGTATAAAGTCGCGCAGGTCACCCACAAACTTGAAGTCGTGTGGACTTTGTTCGGTTTTTGAGTCAAAAGATCTCCTTTATACACGGATAAATTGCATCAAAACAAGTCTTATTTATACTCTAATAATTTGTATTTTTAGAAATGGATAAAGAGGAAAGAAGCAGGTTTGCAACTGTTCAAATCTTGTTGAAGAAAAGAAATTCTGATGTAGCTTACCTGCCACATATGAATGATCTTCGCAATTGGAAAGAAATTGGTGTAAGCATAACATTTATTATCACATCAATATTTTATTCAGTTGTCTCATTGATACACTTGCCTTACGATTAAGAATTTATCAAGGTCATTTTATGAAAGGGAAATCTTTCTATCCTTTCTCGTACACACACAAGAGTATATGGATAATGGTCAAGCAGAGGCATATAACACGTAGCTAGGGTCACCAAATGTTCAGACATTCTAAGTCATTGCATATATGATATGTTGTGATACATAGATCTCGTCGTTCAGTTCTTCACAAAGCTATAGAACCATTGAACCCGAAAGCTACAATTTGACTACGCTTAATGTAAAACATCATATTAGTGGGAAATATATATTACTTAACGATACACATAATTCTTTACTGACCATGGCATTTTATTTCAGAAAGGAAGCAAGGTGTCTTGGAGAAAAATAGACATTAGGCCACTTGATGCATATGACCAGGTAATTAAATTCACAATAATTTATCGGTAACTATATAAAAATTGTTTGAATACCAATTTAGTTAACCTTTTATTATAATCAGTCACATATTTTATTTAGATATGCATTTTAATGAAGCATTCATTCATAGAGAAAAATAGATTAATAAGGTTAAAGTATCATTAATTGATAATATTTTTTCAGTTTATAAAGGACAGCGAAAAAGGGAAAAAGGCCGAAACCATGCGGCGTCGACGCCAGCAAATGAAAAACAACAGAGAAGGGTCTCCTGATGCATCAGGTGATGACTCCGAGCCCTCAGCAACTGATGAGACATCTTCTAATACATCTGAGGAAACTGAAACCAATGTACTGGAAGGTACAGAGGTATCAGAAGATCTAGAGGTGTTAGTTGACGTTGAAGAGGTTGAAGAGTTTGTAGCCACGGAGGTTTCAGAAAACCACCCATCATCAGAAACCACTACACCACAGTAAGCATGCTTATATCGTTTAGTTATCATTTACCTGTTTAAATTTATAAACAAAAGTTTTACTTTTCAATTCAGATCAATTTCTATATAAAAGCACATTTTCAAGGAGACAGGTTACAATTCTTTTTTGGTTAAAAATAAGACAATGAATAACAGAAAATTGTTGATTTCTGTTTCATTAACATTCCATTAATTATCGTTTTCACTTTCAGTACAGAAATATCAGAAGAGACATTTGTGGATAAGACTGCGGTTGAAGAGACTGAGGTTTCAGATGGTTCATCTGAAAACCACCCATCAGAGGAGACCACTACACCACAGTAAGCATGCTTATATCGTTTAGTTATCATTTACCTGTATATATTTTTTAAACAAAAGTTTTACTTTTCAATTCAGATCAATTTCTATATAAAAGCACATTTTTAAGGAGACAGGTTACAATTTTTTTTTGGTTAAAAATAAGACAATGGATAACAGAAAATTGTTGATTTCTCTTTCATTAACATTCCATTAATTATCGTTTTCACTTTCAGTACAGAAATATCAGAAGAGGCATTTGTGGATAAGACTGTGGTTGAAGAGACGGAGGTTTCAGATGGTTCATCTGAAAACCACCCATCAGAGGAGACCACTAAACCACAGTAAGCATGCTTATTTCGTTTGTATATTATTTACCGGTATATATTTTTTAGACTAAGGTTTTATTTTCCAATTCGGATCAATTTCTATATGTAAAGTGAAGTAAATAAAAATAAAGGGATAAAAAAGTACATTTTTAGGGAGACAGGTTTAATAATTTTTGTGGACAACATAACATTTTAGTTCATACATTAAAATTGCATTAATAATCTTTTTCAGATATGAAATCAATGACTTCGTTGAGATCCTGTTCCATGCAGAGAAGTGGTGGGCATTGGTAAGAGATAATTGTTTTATTTATTAGAAAAATAGAAAATGTGGAAATTTAAAACGTATTTCATTTATTAGCATTAGCATTTATGTTTCTATTAATTGCATATTCCAAAAACAAATTAAAGATTGCGAAAAGCTACATGCATTGAGAAACGGGTTTTCTTTTACAGATTGACCAGATGGAGCCTATAATTCGGGTGTCTTTTCTGCATAATTCCACCAAGCCAAATATGAAAGTGTGGCCTAATGTTCCCGATATTAGCGATATTTATCAAGAAGAAATATTAAGAAAACTGAGTATTCCTGACGTCGACAGCAGAGGTCGTGTTGTGTTCCCATTGAGTGACGTTCTGTAAATTTATATTTGTAAATAACTTAAATTATGATTCTGTGATATTTAAAACATGCACATGTAAATTAAAAATATACTGTTGAACACCTTCTTGTTATGCATATACGAGTGGAAGGGTTTTTATTAATAATATGTTATATGTCCTACCTTTTGTGTTATACTTTTCTTTGGAATGCAAAACTGCTGGAGCCATGCATTGTCTTCTGGTTTCACACCATCAGCTAACATTTGGTTCACATGATGCATCATAGTCTGTTGTGTGACTAACACACCACCGTAGGGTGAACACATGCGACAGAAACACGTAAACATATCTAATGAAACAGCTAAAGTGAAGAAATGATAAGAGCACAAAGCTCCTTGACACTTTTATAACCTAGGAGTAGTGGCTTCTATAACTAGAGTAGTTGTGGTTTTTACAAATAGAGTACTTGTGGCTTTTACAAATAGAGTACTGTGGCTTCTATAATTAAGAGTACTTGTGGCTTCTATTAATTAGAGTACTTGTGGCTTCTATTAATTAGAGTACTTGTGGTTTCTATAATTAGAGTACTTGTGGCTTCTATAATCTCTATTCGATAATTGAGCAGTTTTCATTTATATTTAATACCTGTGTACATAATATAGCTTTCTTCTAACTGGCTTGTATACATAATTTTAATTGGACCTCTTAGTTTGTTTAAGGAAAATATCCTGTCTCATTAATTTATTACATACCTGTATGTGTAAACCTGTTTTTGAGGTTTGATTTGATTATATTAAATCTGTAAAATGTACACAATTAGATAGTCCCCATTTATTTATTAAAAGAATGTATCGATCACTTGGTTGATAATTAATAAAAAAAATAATACAAAAGATAGAAGGATACTTTATATTTTATAATTAAATTATTATAAATCATTAAATCACAATACAAAATATGATGACTTAATATGAAGAGGTTGAAATTGGTGTAAAGATAAAAAGAGCTGCAGTTGTTAAATATCGAGACTAAAGTATAAGTTCACTGGATTACTCTGCTTTTTATTATATATCTAATCTGTTATTACGTTATGTAACTTTATGTATTTTTTTTATCTACTATAATCATTCCCTCCTTGATCCTGATAGATATCAAACAGCCGTGCGTGTTTCAATTAAGACCTAATTAATTACCTAATTTAACACTACTTGTGTATATTTTAAACCCCCTGGGCTACTTTCGAGACGAGACTTTTATACTTTACTATTTTGTCTTGCATGCATACTTATTATGCATGAAATATTAGAAGTAAAGTGCATACTGTAGATGTAGAAATATTATTGGATTTCCTTGGTATATAGGTAAAAAAAAATATTCTATATTCAATAAGAAAAACCAAACGTTCGCAAAATCCATTATTATTAACAACTACGCGAGACTGAAGTGTCTGACCTTGCGCACTGATGGCCTAACAAACGTGTGTTTTTTTTTTATTGATAGATCGTAAACCGGAACACATATTCAATTTCCTTAAATTGCATCACTTCCCCATACAAAGATAAATAAATTAATACTATCTGAAATCAAAATCGTCCCCTCTGTCAACACAACGCATAATTAATACTTACCTGAGTGTGACAATTTGCTCGCATTTATTTTCTTTAATATGCATTTCGCATTTACGATTATTTTTTTTTTAAATCAATAGGAACATCAACATAAGATTACTGGTTGTTGAGTGAAACAAGTTTAGGATTGCGTTTAAAAACGGATGTGTGTATTGACCACCGTGTGTATTAAGTCGGTCATGTGTATTCAGTCTTGTTAGGAAACAATATGTCAAATACAGACGTGTGCCGTACGTTTTTCTCATTTACTATCGGTTCTTAAAATCGACAACGGATATAAACCAATATTGATAATTGGGTAAAATAGTTTTACCGAAATCGGTTTAGGATTGCGTTTAACAAGGGATGTGTGCATTTACCAGCTTGTGTATTGTCGGTCATGTGTATTCAGTTTTGTTTGTTAACTATCTGTCAAATACAGTTGTGCGTGTCCAATTTATTTTATCAAGTACGCATTTCTCATTTACTAATATTTTTGTTAATCGAAAACGGACATAAACAATATAGATAATTGAGTAAACTTATTTTACCAAAGTGGTTTAGGATTGCATTTATAAATGGATGTGTGTACATACCAGCACGTGTATTAAGTCGGTCACGTTTAAACACACCATAATACTTACCTGTGTGTGCCGACTCGTTCACATTTACTATATCAAGTATGCATTCCTTAAATGTTTTATCAACAATATTGATAATTGAGTAAACCTATTAATTTACCGAAATGTTTTAGAATTACGCTTAAAACGGATGTGTATTGACCAACGTGTGTATTTTATTTTTAAGCGACCGACATTTTTAAAACCGCCTTATTCGTAAACAATATTCAAAGTTCAAAGTTCAAAGTTTTATTATTTTAAAATCCAACATAGGATTATCATCAAATTACAATACACATGAAATATAACATAAGTAGACAGACATACAATATATACATGATAAATATCAGATATAATAATATCTTACAACTTGTTAGGAAACAACTGACCAATCGCGTGCATTCAATTTATCAACAGTCAACTGACCAATCGTAGGTCCGCACGGATGAGTGATCAGGAGTACCACAGGGGGTAAAAAATAATCCTCACAATCCTTAACATTTCTGGTAACGTCTTAAAATAATACTCACGCATTAAAATAAGGGGCAACACCTTAATCTAAAAGGAAACAGATTAATATAATTCTCACAAGCTTAGAATAATGTGTAACAACTTAAATATTAACCCTGTTACCCCTTAAGTTAAACCTGTGACGAGCAAACTAAGAAAAAATGATTCTTAGTGAGGTTGGTCACATATCTTTAAATTTGTACATAAGCTATGGGATCTCCAGCTTTTTTCATGAAATTTCTTGTCGGAACTAATAGTAACCATGGTAACAAGGTTGACCTTTAGTTATAGGAAATCTTTCTGACTTACTATATCCTGGAGAGATGTATCTGGCTTGACTGAGGGTCACAATGCTTGGACGTAAACTGTTTCTAACTACATGATGTACTGAAAAAAAAAAAATCATATTAAATATTTGTGATCCTACAAAATGTATTCCTAATTCGTAGACTTGATACAAGTCCTTTTCTTTATTTTTTGTCAAGCCTGCAACTTTTGTCGCGATAGCGAGATATAGATATCCTACATTCTGTCAGCGGCGTCCACATTTACATTCACTCTGTGGTTAAAGTTTTTTAAACATTAATTACTTTCTTAAACCATCCTGGATTTTTACAAAATTGGACAGAAGCTTGATTATGATCAAAAGATAGTATCCAGAGGAAAATTTTTTAATAATTTTTTCCCCATTTTTCTGTATTTTACTTATAAATGGACTTAGTTTTTCTCCCAGTTAACATAACATACAGTCTGCAGTTAAAGTTTTTAAAACATTAACATTACTTTCTTAAACCATCCTGGATAAAATTATTTACCAATTTTTGACAAGCTTTTTCTTGATCAATAAATAATATGTGGAGAAAATTATGTACATTCAACTATTTTACTGACAATATAGACAACTGCGAAAGCAGACGAGAATTACAATTTTTTTGTTTTAAATGACACAGTAGCTATAAGACTAAAGGGACAATATATATGTATGTTGTAAAACTTCACAATTAACACTAACACATTGTTTCTTTAATAATTTGAATTTTATAAATTAAAAATACACTGGTGTACATGTATATATATGCAAATAAATAAATGTAAACAGATAACAGAAAATAAACAAGACAACTACTTACTGGAAAAATATACACCAGTCCTGTGCTTTATGAAATATTAATTCTTGATATTTTCTTAGCTCAAATTAAATTATCCTAGGTTTCCAGTAACATAATCCGTTTACATTTACATGAATAATGCTCATCCAAATTTTTGTTTTTACTTTAAAAACACTGTCAAAGTTTAGGAAGTGTAAGGGCTTAAGCTTGAGAGCAATTTGGTAAAGAAGTCGTCATTGAGATGAATTGTCAAAAGCAAAGCAGTAGTACTAGTTGATATGTAAATAAATGAGGTCAACCCCAAAACCTCATCTAAAAAGAAATATCTGATTCAACTGTTTTCTTTTTCAACAAAGGAAAAAATCAGGACAAAAACTGGTAAAAATCAGACCACAAGTATGTTTTTAATAAACAAAATTTAGTTATAACCATTCAGACCATTAGAAGAAACCAAACCATTTTCACTGTTAAAAATAACCACTTGCCTGACAAAGTAAAAAAAGGAAAGTAAAGTTGTAAATTGGACTCTGTCAACAGGCTAGTGAAAATTCTGCAATAATGCACAGATACTTGGGTAGAGGTTAGTGTATTGAACTTTTGTATATTTGTGTAATAAAATCGTTAAAATTTCTTGATTTGACAAAATATGATACCATAATACATATGACCGACCTAGTTTTTAGTCATTTTAACATGTTTGATACAACCCCTTGTTTGTGTATCTATATATTATTTGGACAATGATGAACTTCTTTTACATGTTGCTCTCATTGGGGTCTGAACATGATGTGGGATTTGTGAATTTTCAAAAGTGTGACACTGGAAATACAAAATATTTCAAGTGAAAACGGATTAAGAAGTGGCACGGGATCCGTGAAATTGCCAAAAAAATAAGTCATTATTCGGGAAATTCCTCATTATATTAAGCGTGAAATCATAACTGGTGTCGTAAATTCTTATATTTGGACGGTTTAGATATATATTCTATTTCAGTTTCGAGTGAATTACAAGATTTCTACACTCTCTCGAGTTAAAATTAAGATTTTAAGGATGTCTGCTGCTCAAAATCAAAATAACAAGAATCATTCAAACTATGCATTAATTGTTAGGGCTGATATGTTAGTTAAAAAAAAATAATATAAAAAAAAATTTTCGTGTCCAGTTTTTTTGCGGCAGTAACATCTTTACGTCCACAATAACATGCATTGGAAAATCAGCTGTTTTTTCAGGAAGGGGTGGCCTTGTTTGAAATACAATAAACATTTAATGTTACTACATAAATCAATTTTTATTCCAATGACAAGCAACAATATATGTTCAAGTTTAACAATGTTGGAATTTTTTTTACAATACTGATAGTGATCTATTCTATTTTTGGCAATAAATAATGTAAATAAAAAGTACGGGAAAACATTGCTGAAAACATATTTTTGATTTTTTTACTAATAAGAAATAACAAGAAAATCTTATTCCTTAACAAAATTGATGCTCCATAGTCTTTTTCAAAAAGAAAAAAAAAAAAAAATTATATGTTCGTGTGCAAATTTTGAGTTAAATCCAAAATAATTTTATTTCAAAAAAAAGTACGGGAAAATGTATGATTTTTTTGTATTTTGTACCAATAAACGAGTTATTTTTACTAAACCTCTAATAAAATTTTTAAATTTACAATTAAAAAATCCATATTGATTCATATATAAATGGTCTTGTACTGTTTACAGTTTTTTTTCACTTTTGATGGCATCTTTTCCAACTATATATCTGATCAATTTGATAACAAATTTTCAAAAAGCTAAAAAATGTGACTATGAGACACATGATATCCCTATCATATTTTCATATCAATGTCTAAGCATCTAATGTAGGCCAGATTAACTTAATTCTTTATCACCTAGGGTGTTATAACTAAGTTCTTATGATTTTTTACCAGCAAAAAAAGGGGGGGGGGGCAATCATCAACATGAAATTTTCAATCAGCAGGCCCACAAAACATCTCCTTGACCTAGATGGAAAAAAACCAAAGCGGAAAATTTTCTTCTGTCTATTTTTATAATGATTTTACATGATTCACACTTTGCCTACCCCAAAGAGATGGAATCCCCTGTCCCCGGGTCAAGGATGGTAAGTCACTATATATTGACCTTATATCAGACTGACCTTTGCATGAATACATAGACCAAATGCAATTGCCCGAAACAGACCTAATACAAAATTAACCTGGTCATTGAACCATAAAAATGAGGTCAGGGTTGGATGACAGGTGTCAGACTGACTTACCAGTACATCTTACCATGGGACGAATCCATAATCAAAATATCATTAACTTACAAGTATAGTTACAAAGAAACAAGACCTTATCCCAAAATCTAAATGTTGTCAGTGGACCATTAAAATGAGGTCAGGGTTGGGTGACAGCTAGGTGTTAGACTGACTTGAGAACCTTCCCTTTATCCCACAGACAAAATATTATTGACCTACTAAGTATAGTTACTGAGTAACAGCAGGGACAAAACTTGAAAGTAGCCTAGTCGCTCATGGCCCCTAGATTTTGAGCATGAAAAACTGACCTGATCACAAAACTTTGATAAAAGTTTACACTGCAGCCATCAGTAAAGCAATCCATGTGTCTTGCTATCTGTGACTTTCTTTACAGGTGAGACAAAAATTATCAAGTAACATTGGTTGATATGAGAGATAAAATTACAAATGATAAAATTTTCAGAAATGAATATATAAGGGACGGACCATTTAACTTGCAGGGGGGGGGGGGGGGGGAGGGGGTTGCATGGTGTTTTCGTAAATAAATATTTTGATTCTGAATTTTGAGAAAATAAATAATTTGGCCAGCAAGGGGACAAAAAAAAATATTCTGACAGAGGATATTTACCATAAAAAATAATGTTAAGTTTGCAAAAAAAATAATTTGTTGTGCTACTTCTCAAAAATAAATAAATTTGCACGAGAAGCGCGCAAAAAAAATATTCTGACCAGAAAAAAAACCCATGCCCCCCCCCCCCCCCTGCAAGTTAAATGGTCCGTCCCTAACACATAAAGCAGCTGAGGTAACAGGATTGACTTTTATGTATTTTGAAGTAAATATATATGCAGTGTACTATTTAAAAGAACAGAAAAATAAATCATCACATTATCCTCAATGTAAATTAGATAATCCTGGACTCTAGAGAAATAAAACTTGGCATAAAAGACATGTAATAAATTAATATTATTTTCTGTCCACTCTTCCATTGACTCGTCTGCAACAGATTCAATGACATCTCCAACTTCTCTTATTCTGTTGTCAATCATGCAGTGGCTGACTGTAGGGATATTAAGAATGGAAAGAAGGCCATTTATCTGGTGTTCTCCAAGTCCAAGATCAATAGCAGCTAAAATATATTTAGAAAACATATAAATCTTAATTATATGTTTTAACTATTTATTTTAATTTTTTTTAATTGATTTTGTTATTTGAAAAAATAGTATATACTAGAGATTACAGATAAGTTTTATGAAAATCAAAGTTGATTTGGAATAGTTATGGAAAATTTTAAAGGTGACCATCTGAATTTAGTTTGTACTGAACATTTTAGCTTTTTTAACTATTCATTAAATCATTATACCTATAATACCTATAGGTTTGGCATTATAACCAAAATACCAACAAACTTGGTAATTTGTAAGAACAGTATATAATAGAGATAACTGATTAGTTTTATAATTATCAAAATTGGTTTGAAAAAGTTCTTGAAAATTTTAAAGGTGACCATCTATATTTTATCAGAACTGCAACACAGACAAAATTAAAATTGAGTGCAGTCCTATTCATGTTTAAGGTCATAGAAACATTTGTACAGAAATCTTGTGTCAATGTTATAAATAAAGTGATATTAGGTCAGTGTCATAATATCACAAAAAAATATAAGGTCAATGCATTTTGACTGCTCAAATAGAACAGTTGCAGTATATAACCTTAGGCAAGTGGGGACCAAGATGGTGAACTGTGGTTTATATTTATCAATAGTACTGCTTAAGTCAACCTTAGGGGCAGTATGAACATGATGAATGATTTGTTCATTGTTGAAGACTCTACACTCTAAAATTCCTGTTCATTCATTATTCTTTTTTTTCTTCTATGTATTTTGTGAGATTTTGTCTCATGTACATTTAATCCATATTCTTTTATTTTCTATTAGACAAGACAGCATGCCGACAAGACTGTCACATTCATCATGTTCAAAGCTTATTACATACATGTATACATGTTGTTTTTTTTTTATTTTATAGTGGCTGTATAAATAAAAATATTTTTTCTAGTACCTTCTTACCCAATATGAAAATATACCAAACACTTTCATGTTGTTTCAATTAAATCTGACACCCACAGTTTAATAATGTTTTATGATCAAAAACAGATTAGGCACAGACCATTTTTGACTTTCTGGGGGGAGGGAGGGTGGCTGTTTTTTTTTTTGGAAAAAAATATCCCTACCCTAATTTTTGTCAAAATAAAATATCTGGCCAGCACTTGGATTTCAAAAAATATTCTGGCCCGCATTTTGCCAATTAAAAAAAAAGAAACTTTCCACATTGAACATATATGGAAAAAAATCATCTGGCCCACATAGCGGGTGAAACAATCGACATGAGAAGACTACCCCCCCCCCCCTAGAAAGTCAAATGCCCAACCATACAAATACTTTTTTTAAGATGGAGTTTCTCCAAATTTTCTTTAGTCCATGGATATAAAGTTTCTGATTTATAGGGGATATCGGCTGACTTCAGCTTTTTATCATTTTAGTTTCTGTATATATACTATATAGTGAACCTTACCTAAGTCTACCTTTTTTAATTCACGTCTTCAGGAAAGGGGATCTTTTCACTGTGTTTTTTCATGCAATGTTTTTTTGCAATTTTTATTTCATGTGTTTCTGTGTTCATGCCTAATTTTGTTATATTTACCTAAAGCTAACTTTGTGTTTACATCCCAAATCTTGTGGTCATGTTGTTTTCCAGTTGGGATAGCGTTGATGTTCCCACACGACTTATTTGTACACAACACTTTTAATACTGACCCCAAGCCATATGTCTTTATATTAATAGTGTTATGAAGAGACAGTGGTAGTTCACAGTGTTTACATTGTTGTAGGTGGTCAGCAATAACACCAAGTTTCACTACTCTACGACCAACGCGCCAGTCATCTGTTGGGGTCAAGTTATTTCCGTCATTGTCTAAAACTTCTTCATGAACAATATTTGAAATATCTGGAACGAATCTTTTACTTGTTACAGCATATGAGTGATCTGCATGAACTGACTTTAAAGCTAGATCCTGATGATGATCCTCTTCACAATACCGTTTTCGTTGACCCTCTCGATTGGACACGAGTTTTCTTTCTTGTTTCGATGTTCTGAAGCCATTATTGCGAAGCCGAAGTTTTCCCATGATAAATAATGTATAAAAATTTCAAAGACTATAAAAAATATAAAATACTATCAAAACGGTGTAAAATGACATCTATAAATTCTTTTAGACTCTCTGTTGAAGCTGTCAAGTGGTCGGCTGCTGCCATGTAAACAAATACCGGAAATCGCGGGATTTATTATTGTCGTATAATTATGATGTCTATGTTTATTTTTATTAATAGTAGCATACATATATGTTATAAAATGATTAATCTATAACTATTACTGTAAATTCGGAAATTTTCGTGTGCACTTATTATTGCGATTCTTCTACTCCAGGCAAAATTGCGAGGTTTAATTATTGCGATCGCCGCCGTTGTCAATTTTTTTTTATTGCGATCGGAGACTACAAGTAAAGTTTATCTACGTATATACGACTTCAAGCCTATTCACGCTAAATGGTTGTACAAAGCTTTCCACGACTTACAAGCAAAGAAAGAGCACATTCTACTTGGTTGGAAGAAATCCGGTATTACTGACTGTCTTGTGTAAAAACATTAAGAATGGATAGTTGACAATCATTGACATTATAGTGCTGATATTTTTTAATTGTGATATTTCATGTAAAATTTAGTGCTGAAAACATTGCTTTAATGATAACAATGATTTTATTTCATGAAAATTGTTATTGTCTGTGAAATAAAACATGTAATGACATCTGATTTTCTTCTTTTCTTGTAATTTATTATATTTGATAGTTTAAATCAATTTACTCAGATATTCAAAGGCTCATTACCCTTGCAGTACCCCCAGGCATTACCTTACACTTCAAGGTCACAAAATAACAAAACAATTTGACAATTCTCAAGATTATTTTATTTTATTAATTATGACAAGTTTACAATGATATATAATAGCTGTCCAAACAATAACTATACAAATAAGTATTTACTAATTAACCTGTCATTTTGCCTGTCCCCAGATGTCGGCAATCAATGACCAGAAACTTACCTGTGTAAATGTAAACAAAGGGAGACAAATCTAGAATAAATCGGACATGAAAATATGCATTAAAAATGCGAGTTTTTAATATTGCGATCCTCAACCGATCGCAATTTTCGCAATAATAAAAACGTCGCAATAATTTCCATATTTACAGTATTCATATTTCAACCATTTTATTGATTTAGTTTTGTCAAACACTGTTTACATTTATACGACTTTCATTATGAATTACGGTGCGCAAAAAGTGTCAAAAACGACACCAGCAGACATCCTTAACATGCGAGCCTTGGCAAGCATGTTAAATCTTAATTTTAACTCTCGAGAGTGTAGAAATCTTGCAATTCACGAGAAATTGAAGTAGAATTTGTTTCTCCCAATACGCTTGTACCAAAGAATCTAGGTCATCCCTAATTGTACCCCGACATTTGTTTTTGTTATCGTTTACGCTCGACAAGATATCGCTTGACAATTTGTTTAGTGCGAGGTCGCGACCTTTAGGACGGCCAATAAAATTCCATTTCCGCACGAGACTTTTTAATTGCTCTAGAGCATTAAATTATTTTCATTCAATGGGCTGAACGGTATGAAAATACGCACAGCCATGCGAGAAAAACATTTACATTCCGAAATTATTTTTTCATTACAATACACTGTATGCTGACTTTTCACTTACATTGTGATACTGTATTTCCAATTACAATTTGTGTATTTAGTCGAAGATCAAAGATCAGGAGATGACATGCGAATTTATATTTTTAGGTATAAACATGTAAATAAATACAGTATGTATTATGTATTTTAAGTGTATTAAAAACTTTAACTAAAATGCTGGACACCCAGATTTTTAAAACCCAAGGGCGGTATTTAAAATTCTTGATCTTTTCATCGTTTATGTAAACAATCATTATACACATAATTTTAGGTATCTTTGAAAACTAAGCAGTTAGCCTGTCTGAATAACAAGTTGTGACAACCAGACTTACCAGTTTCCGGTTGAGGGGGGAAATTAACAAAATGATATCCGTGATCCGGATTCAGACCCCCCCCCCCCCCCCCCCACAATAAGACCCCTTACTTAAAATCCTCAGTCCTCTAGCTACAATAATGTGACATTTAATTAGTTTGACCAAAATGTCTCACTGAAGACTGAAGCTATCGGTCTCCATGAGTATTGCACTCAAATATAACGAACTGACAAGGTTAGCAAATCTTTTTTGAAGGTGAAATCAGAGTCTAGTTAGAACCATTCATATATATCTTCGATATCGTCAACGGCAATATCAATTTTGAACTATGCCATGGGACATCATCACAATACTAAAACTACAATTCAGTCTAATACATATACTAAATTCCTATTTTACCAGATCTGCAGACTGAAAACAGTTTTGTGGTAGCCATATTCGAAGAATCTCTACAAGGGAGAGTACTTGCTAGCGTATTTCAATATCTTCCTCTCCCCTCCCTGCATTGGCTCATGATATGCCGCGCTTTTTTATTGAATTGAACTAAAGCTAACATTCTAAGTATAAACCGATGGAAAATGTCATCAGGGTTAAAGAATTTTATTAAACAGATCATAGATAATTCAGATTTAAGGTATAGAGAAATATGTGAAAATTATACCCAAAGAAAAGGTAACAAAAACAAAATGTATACTGACCCATTTTCACTTCACTTATTCAGGAACTATTAGTATTATATATATGATTCCTGACTTATTATCAGAATTTTTATGATGCCATTGATGGTGGCATGGGTATTGGATCACCTAACGTATCATTTTTATTCTGATCTTTCTTGTACGTCAATAGAATATATCTTATCTAGTCGTTTATTTCAAATCTCAAAAAAGAAATTTAGAACTAAAAACTGTCACTGGTAGCTTTTTTATTTGTACTTGCCGTTTGAACGACCTTGCTTGCTGTATTTATCATGTCTGGTCGAACTCGCAAATGCAAGTATAGCTGAACGGTGAAATTAAACTCGCTTTTGCAAGTATGACGTTATCAATTTACTCGCAAATGCGAGTTTCTTAAACAGGTTGTATATTCTTTCACTGTAATGTAAACGGGTAATCTGTCAAACCTGTAAATTAGGTATATATTCTTTACACCTTTTTGAACATTTCTACCGAGCAAATTTAAAATCTACAGTGCAATTATGGAGAAATTAAAGGTCAAAGTTGACCGGAAGTTGAGCAATCTTTTGGACATTTTTGGCATAGAAAACACACATTTCATCTATTTTTGTGACTTTACATACATGTGATATCCCGAGCATTGTGCGTGAGAGTCACACATTTTGGACCGATCTCACGCCTTCCCGCGCGAGCAACCATTTCTCACGCATACCTCAACTTCCGTGGAGAAATAAAATGTTTACAAGAGCCACACAACTTTAAATGGTACATGTAAATGGATATTTTTCTTTTAAACATCGTTCTTATTTGAAAGCTAACTTGTGTCCTTGAATAGCGATCACCATCGGTAAACTTTGTCATTATGTAAGTAAACAATGTTGAGTTATCTCCCTTGTTTAGACTAATTTCACAAAGTTGTTAATAAAAATATATTTTGCTATGCACATTGTTAAAAAATTGAATAAATTGAACATATTTCACTATTGTTTGTTTTAAAGCTTATATTTTGATGTTAATAAAATCTCACCCAAAATTAACCAATTATACATGTTATATGGACCGGTTTCTTTAATATAGACAAATAGAGAGACAAAATCTTAAAAGTATAATATAGTTAAATATAATTATGATAATTCTGTGTTTTACAGTTTGCTAACCAAACGGAAAGTTAGAGATGCATACAGTCAACACGTTGGACGTAAGCTTGAGGAATTCGAAAAGGAAAGAATTAACAAACTTGTTTATAAATTCTTGGATGAACTGAATCAGGTAATGGAAAAATTTTGTATGTCCAGTCCATGAATGTGGAAGGGGCATATAGATTAACCCTTGTCCATCTGAATGTACATACAGCATGTACGTAAGATGAGTGACTCAGTCAAGTTTTTGTGTTTAGTTCCATTTCTCAGAAACCTATTGAAACACCAATGATATTGTTATTTATTCATCTTATGTAGTACAACAAAAGTCAGCAACAATTGAGGCACCATGACCTATATTTTATGCTTGAGTGACTGATCAAATTTTAGATGTATTATTAAAGAACCTATGGTAATATAGTAATGATATTTTACAACTACAATCATCTTATATAGTACAACACAACTCAGCAAATTTGAGTCACCATGACCTACATTTTATGCTCGAGTGACTAATTATATTATTGCATTAGTGTGTTATTAAAGAACCAATGGTAATGTGTTTCAAAATTACAGTCATCTTATATAGTACAACAAAGCCTTGCTATGCTTGAGTAACTACGACTTACATTTCATGGAAGTGTGACTGATTTAATTCTTACATTTTTATTACTTCCTAAAAAAAAAGCCTGTGATGATATATACATGATATAATATCAATGATATTTTACAAATTCAATCATCTTTATTAGTTTTACCCAGGTCACCAGCATATATATCAACATGACTTACATTTCTTGCTTGAGTGACTTCATTAAATTTTAGTCTTTCGGTCCCTTACAAATGTACATGTATGTCATAAACAAAATATTACTGTGGATTCATTATTTTTAATCTGTAAAAGTTAATGTAAGCAGGATACATGTATATTATGAAACTTTCATATATTTTGAACAATTCTCAAAATTATTTCCTGGCATAAATACATATAATAAATAATGGGAATTTGATTACAGGAGGACAGGGCAATGGCATCTGTTCCTTACAGACACAAAATTTCTAGTTTTTAGCTCACCTTAAATCAAGTCATTACCAATTTATTATGAATTTCCTGTCCTAGCTTTTAACTAGTTATCATACCTAATAAATCTTTAACCCTGTTGTTGACCTGTTGACAAAGTTGTTTATATATCATTTCACATATAAAAAGGGTTTTCAGAAATTTTACAGATGAGGTAAAACAGGCATAGTCATACTTAAAAATCAGGGTAGATAATATAACACATGTTTAATTTGAATTTTGTAATTACATTATGATAGTCATAGTCCTGTCAAAAAAAATTTTGACCTCAAAATAATTGCAACAGTCACAGAAGGTATTTTGAATCTAAATTGCTAAGGTATATCCTTAATATACACAGAAAAAACTCCATGAAAAGCAGACCACGGGAAACTTCAAAATTAGACTTTCAAATCTCCCATGGGATTTTTAATGGAACAAGGGAGCTAACTCTTGCTAAAACTTGGTTTTTGTCTTTTTTTTTAAACAATTTTCTTCTTCTGCTTGTTGAGAAAGATACTTCCATGGACTAAATTGGCTTAATTTAACTTAGTTATAAATTCTGCTTTTTATGATACAAATATTCATAATTTTATTTGTGGTTTGATTTTATTGACATGTTTAATATCGCAGAAAATGATTACATGTACTTTGAACCGTGTGGTGATTTTAAAAAATAATTAAAATATTTCTTTATGATTATCCCGTTTTATTATATATTAATAATTTCTACATGGTTAAAAGATTTTTTTAAAACCACAAAAATAGTAAGTACTACTTATCATAATTTTCATCAAAATTTGACTTCATAAACTTGATATCCTAATTTATTTTTGGAAATTAGGGATCTTAGGAAGAGAAAATCAAATTCAAAACTTGAATTAAAATATCAAAACTCTGTTACAATAATTGGTTTTACCCTTTTTTAATGCTGAACATCATGTACTTTGGCAAACCAAACAGTATTTATTATTTGATTGTGGTTTTGGCCAAATTTCAAGCAGTTTTGACAGAGTTATCTCCCTTATTCAATGCAAATTCCAATAGGAAATTTCTTTTAGCTATAATTTTATCTGCTTGCATTCATTTCATGGGTATCTTTTCTTGGTTAATCCTTGTACATTTCCGGACACAAAAAACATTATTTTTGTTCTTGTTGCAATGAGTCATTATCAGTCCTAGGAGCATATAGTTAACAGTGTATGTAAGAAATACCGATCAACATAAACTGGTATTGATTAGAGTATTTTCTCTCACACAGTTACTTTATTTCTGGATTTATACTGTCTAATTTTTTTATGAAATCCATCTACTGTGTTAAAAGAAAAACAACAAAAAAAACAAGAAAAGTGTGATGGACAGACTAACTGCTGGGGGTGCTCCAAACTTCCATAAGAAAATGTGGGAATGATGAATTTCAACTTGCGGTAGATTTGCATATTCAAATTACAGTGTATAACTTTATATACTGAACCACAAAAGAGACGTCGCACAAAATGACATGTTCATATACATTTATTTCAAAGTGACATTTATATATTTTAAATAAATTTTTACAAAATTTAATGAATGATTTACAGTCTTTTGGTTACAATGTTCACAAAAACGTCACAATTGTCGCAACATCACATGTTTTCAATGCTGTGCTCCCACGTCCGTTAATAACGTGTATGTCCTCCACCGGCACCAATTACTGCGGCACATCTTCGGTACATGGAGTTGATGAGCCGATTAATAAACCCCATCGGAATACGTGCCCATACTCTCTGAAACGCTTCTGAAAGTTCAGCTGCAGTTGTCGGACTTGGCTGCTCATTATTCAACCGTCTTTGAACTTCGTCCCATAAATGTTCAATAGGGTTTAAATCTGGACTCAAAGCCGGCCAATCCATAACATTAATGTTATTCTGCTGTAGGAAGTCTCTTATGGCTCTTGCGGTATGCGCACGTGCATTGTTCTGTTGGAAAGTCTTGTTTTGATGACGTGCGAAATGGGGCTGAACATGGGGTGTCAAGACTTGGTCGATGTAACGGGCAGCTGTTACGCCATTTCCTCTGCCTGGGCCAAGGTTCTGAAAGATGACTGGACCAAGTTTAACGTTAAGGCCGATTCCACCCCATACCATGATGCTAGGTCCTCCCCACGCATCTGTTTCCAGAATGCAGCTGTCTTCGTAACGTTCCCCGCGTCTTCTCCACACTCTGGTTCTGCCATCGGCTGTTGAAATGCAGTAACGGCTTTCGTCAGAGAAGATGATGTTACGCCATTGTCGATTTCGCCAATTCTGTCGCTGAGTGGCCCACTGAAGACGAGCTTGATGGTGTCGAGGAGTAAGAATAGGTCCTCTTGCTGGACGGCGACATCTCATGTTTCTAGCAGCTAATCGCCGACGAACCGTATCATCACTTATGGGTCATCCATGTGTTCCAACAGTGTTTCTGGCAGTTTGGGCAGCTGGGGTGAACCGATTCATCAAATGGTGACGAACAATGCCTCTATTCTGTCTAGGGGTAGTGACTTGGGGTCTACCACTCCGTGGACGGTCATTTGTGCTGTTTGTTGCATTGTACCGTGTCCGTAGACGTTCAGTTGTTCGAACAGCACAGTTGAAGTCGTTGGCAATAACTCTGGCAGATTGCCCAGCATCCAATCGACCAATGGCCTGTTCTCTCTGTTGTGGAGTCAGACGTGGCATAGCTTCTGTGTCAACACTGATACTAACACTCTTTAATTTTCTCCGGCCTTTTATACCCATAAAGGAGCATGAATTTCACGAACATTTAAGATTTAAGAAAAATTACCGCCAAGTGTGTCCCACGAGCGGTTTTAGGTACGGTCGCTCTACGATATCAACTGAAAATTATTCAACCGAAAATTTAATTCACAGGTAATTTAATCTTACCTGGTGATGTAATCGTAATACTGATTATATAAAAATCATTAATTAATATTTATTTTGAATTTTGCTAACATTTTGAAAAAGTGACGTTTCTTTTGCGGTTCAGTATATAATTTGTAACATTCTTTTTTGCAGAGTAATTCCTTGTCAGAAAGTAATGTGTCTTTGACTGGTGAAAATAAGGAAAATTCCATAGAGAAAGAAAATAATCAGTTTAAAAATCAGCCAATTGAAAATAATGAACACGGTCAAGCAAGAAAGATTCCAAAAAATGGAATTAGTATAAACAAGAGCTCAGAAAAAGTTTCAGAAAAGGGAAGCCCTGAAAAGAGTTCAGGTAAAGATGGTGGTACAAAGAAATCTGACCAATTAATTAAAACAAAGGAGACGACAACCAAATCTGAAACTCAGACAAGTCCAAAGGAACTGTCAAATATTAGCCATTCAAGTTTTAGTGCTAGCGAAGTATTAAGTGCCGTTTTTAATTCAGAAGATGAAGCCATTGAAATTGATGAATCAGAAGATGAAATGGAAAGTAGCACATCAGAAGAAGACAAAGAAGATGAATTACCAAAAGAAACCCCTAATTTATATCGTGTAGAGACAAATTCAGATGACGAGACGGACTGGAAACCCTTTCCTGATGAATCCAGAACTAAAGGGGCTAATGCAAGAAGTGGAATGAGAAGGAAAAGGGTGATCGAAAGTGATTCAGATGAATCAGACTCGGGAGGCGATGAAAAGAAAATCAAGAAAAATAAAATAAAACATACAAAAAAGTATGGCCTTGATTCTGATGATGATAATGATGATGATATGTTACTAAATGAAGAAAAGGAAAGGAAAGATAAAGAAAAAGATTTGAAAGACAAAAAGAAGAGATATAAAAAGAAACATGTGTCTGATGTTGATTCGGATACGGAAGATGAGTCATCTAAACAAGATCAAAGTGAATTGACAAAAGAAAGATCAGACCAGTCTAGGTCTAGAAATTTACAGAAAGGAAAAAGAATGAAATCAAATGTAAGAAAATATTCAGAAAATGAATGCAGTGAAGCTGATGAAAGTGAATCTGACGGTGAAGCGGAAACTGTGAAAAATTCAACGAAAAGGACATCAAAGAATATTGGAAAGAAAAGAAAGCTAAGCCGGGACAGTGAAAGTGATGATAATAAAATTATGGGTGGCTCAAATTCTGATGAAGAAATGGATAAGCAGAAAGAGAATTATAAAAATAGTACAAAAAATACAGAAAACAGTAGTAAAAAGAAAGCAAAAATGGAAACTCATGATAGTAAAATAAAACAAGTAAAGAAAAGACAAAAAGTTAATAGTGCTTCAGAAGAGAATAATACTTCAAAAAGAAAGTCAAAAAATTCTGATTCAAGTTCTGATGTCAAAGAAGAGTCAAGTGTGTCTGAGAGTAAAAAAAGTATGAAAGCTTTGAATGCCAGTTCAAATAGTGATGTTCCCTCAGATACGTCTGATGAGGAAATACCATTGGTGAAATTTAAAAAGGTATTTTCTATAGAAATTAATGAAGATGTATAAAGATACACTAAGAAAATATTTATATCATGTATGTATGTCTATTAGTGGTTATAAGAAATGGTCATTGGTTGAAAGTATAATCAGAGTTTTGACATCTGGTTGTTAAGAATAAAAAGGCAAAGTTCTCTAGTCAAAATATTTTAATATGACTTCTCAGAATAGACCAAACTGAGAGCAAATCTGTTTAACAAATATACATGTGAATACATGTACTTTGTTCAAATTCAGATAAATCTTAGCCTTTTTTAAGAATACATGAATTTTCTAAATTGAAAAAATAGCAATTAATTAAAATTTCAAGTTTTAACAAACATAAAAATTCATAATAGAAATCCTAATTAATTTTAAATATTTCAATTCAAAATTTTATTGTGGATTAAAACATGTAAAGTAGAGTAATTTTGAATGCCGAAAATTTATTATCAATTAAAATTTTAGAAGAAAAAAGTTTGTTTTCTCATTTAAAAAAAAAAGAAAAAAAGTCCATTGAGAATTTGGAATGTGTCAATTTCTATAAACATACTAATGGTATTGGAATTTAGATGTGGAAGTATTTAAAAATGATTAGAAACATGGCAGCTAATAGCCTTTTTGGAATAAATCGGATTATAATTATTGTATAATGTTAGAAATCATCAAATAAAGAAGAAGAGAAGACTGAAGAGGAAGATAAGTTTGTGAAGAATCTCAAGTCACTTTGTCGACAGTGTGGGAAAATTATCAGGAATACGGTAGAACTGAAAGGTCTTAACACCAACAGGAAAAAGATACAAAAACTGAAGGAAATTCTCAAGGATTTAGGAATGGAAGGTATTGATTGAAGAAAAAACTTTGTTAAACATTTATGTAAAATTTACAATTTATGAATTATTGACCTAATTATACATGTAGATGATATTTATCAACCGGATCTATCATGGTACACTCACCTTTGTCTTTTGTCTATGTGTCCTTTTACCAATACAAAAATTTCTTGGCCAGTGGGATTCAATGTCAAACCAATATGGTTATCTAAAATTATAAATTTTGCAAAACTTTAATGAATGATCCTTTGGTGGACTCGGAGACTTTCGTTTCTGACCATTGGCATTTCATTTCAGGAGATTTTTTATTTCTTTTTTGACAATATTTCATGGAGTTTCCGATAATTATTGCATAAAAAAATACCTCTTCTTTCATTTGCATTTAAAATGAACAAGTTTCTAAAATAGTTTATTGTGTTTTATTTTATAATGTCCATGAAAACACAAGTAAATGATGTCCGTTCTGTTTTATTGTAATGGTCTTTGAGAAAATAGCAGTTTACAAATTGTAACATGGGAGATAACTCCAACAGTTCACTCAGTTTTTTTCAGGTATGGTAAATTTGTAAATTATTGTAATTGATGTTAGAGAATCATGTTCATTATTAGGGCATTTAATTTTCTTTCTTACTTACTTACTAAATTACTTTAAGGTTAGACATCCATATTTGCATCTCCTGTACACTCTTAACGAGTGCATGCAACACATGTGTAACACACATTAAGCAAACGACACTCAATCAATCTTTTTGATTTCTTGTATACTTACATTCATAAATTTCAGTTACACATCCGTATGATCATATAACACTGGTTATGTCGGTTTATTTAATTTTGGAAGAACCTACCAACCAAGTGAGCACTAAAGGACTACCTCATCTAATAAAAATGAACCAAATTTTTTCAAGCCCAATTTCTTTTAACTTATCTTTTGTTGTTTAATCATCCAGCTTCTTGGAGCTGCTCTGGCAGAAAGTTTTTCTTTTGGAACTTTCATTCTGGGCATCAATTTTAATTTTGTACTGTTTCCCAAACATGATAAAGCTATATACAGTAAAATAGTGTTTCCATGCACCACATACATGTATGCATGTAAACTGGTACATTTTTTATTACTACAAAATCCTGCAGATTCAATGTAGTTGATAATTTCGTTTTAAGTTATCTGAACCACGATAATTCATGAGAGTGCAGGGTTCCTCATAGGATTTTTTCTTGGTGAGTCCTGGACTCATCACTTTTGAAATTGGTGAGTCCCACAAATTGAGTCCAGAATAGGACGTCACCATGTACAGCATAACATTATATTTGGTGCACCAGTTTTGTTTCAAAAAGCTTGAAACATGTTTTCTTTCAGTATATGCCTGATCCTTCTTAATAATCCTATCTTGATTGTTAAGTCCTCACAAACTGTCCTCAAATCTTCTTGATATGGCTAAAACTTTGCCATTGGCAAGTTTTGTTTCCAAATTGAACAAATCCAAAGCTTTGTTAATTGTACAAATGTGTTATATATAAAGCTATTTATGACTTTTCACCTTATGATTTTTTTCAAATTGTAGAATTTTTAAAAAATTTGTAATCACCCATGTCCAAATGATGTTTGTGAGGTCCTGTTCAAAGATCCCTCATTTTCGGCCAAAAACATAGCTGCCATGGGCAATTATTTTTTCTGATTGGCTGAAATTTGAAAAATCATCTCCTCTGAAACTACAAGTGCAAATGATTTGTAACTTGATACAATGGATGTTTATGAGGTCTTCTACAACCTCATTTCAACTTGATCTGGCAAAAAATATGGCTGCCATGGGCAATTCTTTTTTCTTATTTGCCGAAATTTGAAAAATCATCTTCTCTGAAACTACAAGTGCAAATGATTTTTAAGTTGATACAAATGATGTTTGTGAGGTTTCTACAACCTCATTTCAACCTGATCCGACAAAAAACATGGCCACAATGGGCAATTCTTGTTTCTGATTGGTTGAAACTTTAAAAATCATCTCTGAAACCACAAGTGCAACTGATTTGTAACTTGGTACAAACGATGTTGATGAGGTCCTCTACAAATAGTCCTCATTGTGATTCATGAAAAAACATGGTCGCCATGGGCAGTTTTTGTTTCTGATTGGCTGTAATTTGAAAAATCATCTCCTCAGAAACAAGTGCAAATGATTTGTAAATTGATACAAGTAATTTTTTTTAGATCTTCTACCAAGATCCCTCTTTTTGACTTGATTCAGCAAAAATCATGGCTGCCATGGGCAATTCTTGTTACTGATTAAAACTTTAAAAATCTTCTGTCCTGAAACTATAAGTGCAAATGATTTCTTAATTGTAGGTAGACCAAGTCAAGATAAAGTGCAAGAGATATTGTTAAGGAAAGAAGCAGCTCAATTGGATTCAGACAATATCATCAGCACCGAGAGAGGTAAGACAAATTGAATTCACATAATAAAATCACAAAAGAGAGCTCAGAAAGACAATCTATAAATTAGAATTAGATCTCCATACTTGCTGCTTGTTTTCATGTCTCTCGAATGAAAAAATGTATCGCATGCAGAGATCTTATTTTAATTAGATTGCTTAGTAAGATTTACTCATCTCACTAATTCAGGGGCCTCGGTGGCGCAGTGGTCTAGGTAGTTCATCATGACTACTAATGATCATTAGCCTGTCAACACTGAGGTTGTGAGTTCGAATCTCACCTGTGGAGGGGTGTGTTCGACTCCGATCTTAATTGAAAGGATTGCCAATTTTCCAATGGTAGGTCGTGGTTCTCTCCGGGTACTCTGGCTTCCTCCACCAATAAAAACTGGCCACTGCGAAATGACCAAATGTGCTGAAAACTGCATAAAACCCCAACTAAATAAACACTAATTCAGAAAACATTATCAGCAACAAGTGAGATAAGACAAAATGGATTCACATAATATCAGCTCAGTAAAATGAATAGAGTTCATGTAATAATCTCAGTAAAGGGAATTGGATTCCCATATTAAATTTTATTACCAAAGAGAGAGGTAAGAAGAATTTGATTCAAACTCAGTCTTAGTTGAAGGGCTTTGACAAATCAAAGCAGGTTCAAGGCATTTGGGGTCAAGGTAAGATTTATATTTTCTGGTTGAATTTACAGAGTTTTGGTTTTTGGACTGAAAAACTTTTACCACATACAATATGCATCTGGTTATCAAAACTGTTCTGTTCAGTGAAGTTCCACGCAAAGTATACAGTACACCATATGAAGAAGTATATGAAGTAAAATAATTATGGTCAGACTTCTTTAAAGGGACATAACTTAACTTACTGTTAATCAGAATATTGTGTTAATCTTGTATGCGAAACTCCTTTTTACTACTGCTATAGAATTCAAAAGAACTCACAGTGAAAGATGAGAAAAGGTGCATATATAAAAATAATTTCAGTCTGTAGTCTTGAATGAAAGTAATTTGACTGAAATTTTTTTATTACCACCAATATGCAAAAGTTTGGATTGATTTTAAGGGGGTGGTATTATATTGTGAAGTCTAGTTGTTACCTAAAAGTTTTTCATCAGTAACTAACCTTATTACTGTGAATTCAGTTATTTTTGTTGATATTTATTTTTGTGGGTTGGATGTGAAGAACTATAAATAAATAAAAGCTATTGTTTGAAGTTTTAAGCTCAGCTGGCCTATAGGTCGTGTGAACTAATGTCATCACTTGACAGTTTGCGTCCATTGTTCATAATCTTTTCACATTTTGATCTTTTCATCTGAAACTACTTAGCAGATTGTAACCAAACTTGGTATTAATGATGTATGAAAAGACCTTTACAAACAATCTACGTTGTTTCCAGTTGGATGAACAACATGGCCACCAGGGGCTACCTTTGCTTTTTATTGGCCAATTTTCAAAAATGTTCTCTGAACAGCCTTGAGGATACATCAGCGCTTACATTTTCAAATAGGTAAATAGTAGCGAGTAGATTGATAAGGCTCAGGTGAGCCTCTAGTTATTTATTTTCATTAATATATCTGAGCCCATTTTTCACTTTCAGCAAACTAACATCAAAATGGATATTCACTCTCCCTTTTCTGATTAAATATACATACATGTATTTCCTAAAGGTCAAATAGTTGCAGCCTATTGTAACGACCCCAAAATGTTAAATATTTCTTCCTAGTAATGGCAAATGAAGATCTACTTTTCATTATGTTTTTGAATTTGTGGATTTGTTTGCGCAAGGCAATTGGTGTATCAAGAATGATAAGTGTTTGCAATATTCTGGTGACCTCTACTGCATTATGAAAAGTCAATATAGAAAATATATGGTTATTTAGCATTTTTTCAAGTTGTCTGATTTATATTTCAGTAATTGGACAGAGAGGTGCCAGAAGTAAATACTCTCACAAACCACAGCCATCAGCACCACACATTTCTCCAGTCAAATTTAATCGTATCAGAGACTTGATTGACAGCGAGGAATCAGATTAATAATTTTTTTAACACTTTTGTCTTTGTCATTCTGTACATAAACATGGACATATTTACTATATATTCATTATATCCTTTTTTTATAAATATCAAATATTTTGTTTTTTATGTAAGTTCAGTGTTCTCCCCAGAATTTTTAAATAGCATTGTGGTAAAAAATTCAGATAGGTTTATAACCAATTGATCTATGTTAATGTAATGAAAAAATTTATGCGAATTTGAATAAGATTTCTGATCATTTATGAGAAAAAATAAATTATTAAGTAGAATTTAATGGATTTTAATTATTCTGGTTTTCCCTGATGTAAACTAAGATAAAAGGGAACAGATAAGTGCATAAAAATTAGAAAATATATACATTTGGAAAATTTAATAGCACAATGCTAAGAAATTATAGCACAGTGGTTAAAATTATAGCATGGTACCACTGTGGTATATAAGCCTGGGGAGAACACTGAAGTTGTAGTTGTTGTCTCCCTTGTGAATTTAACTAGATCTCAAATATATCTGCACAATGGATAAACTGATGAAGCAAGCAAAAGCCAGCATGAATTGTGAAAAAAATTAAAAGGGCCTGTCCGTCTGTTTGTCTAGAATTTTTTTGTACCCACAGTTTCTCAAACCTGCCTTATCAGAGGTAAATGAAAATTTGCATACTGTTAGATGTGTGCATGCGAAGTATGTCCTGTCCAATACTTTTTCCCATAATTTTATACCCATTTGGACTTAGAAATGCTGTCTATCCCCCAATTATTTTTGTACACGCAGTTTCTCAAACATACCTTATCAGAGGTTAATGAAGCTTTTCATACTGTTAGATCCTAGTATGTAGATCTGTGCATGCGAGGTATGCCCTGGTCCAATATTTTTTTCCATAATTTTATATTCTTTTGGACTTAGAAATTCTATCTATCCCCCAATTTTTTTTTGTGCCCACAGTTTCTCAAACATGCCTTATCAGAGGTTAATGAAACTTTGCATACTGTTAGATCCTAGTACATAGATGTGAGCACGCGAAGTATGTCCAGGTCCAATACTTTTTCCCATAATTTTATACTCTTTTTTCCCCCTCAGTTATACCCAGTTGGACATAGAAATAGTGAGACAATTCACCATGATCAGGATGCCCTTAAATTAACAGCAAGGGGGGGGGTATAGTTAGTGAGGTCCCCTCACAGTTGTAGTTTCATCTGTTAACCAAAAAAAAGGACCTGCAAGATGCAATTTTTGATATTATATCTGACACAGCCAAATTGAACAATTCCATATTTTAGATTTCTTGAATTTCAAAAATCTTATGTGAATAAATAATCTAAACTTAGTATAATACATTTATGGAACAACATTTGATAAAAAGTTGACAAATTTCATATCTGTCAAAAAACCAATATGGCCACCATGAACAGTTTCTTACTTCTGGATGGTAGAATCTTTTAAATCTTCTCATCATACATTTATTTCACCCAGTTGATACAAGTAACATTGCTGCCGTTAACAATGCCATCATGTTTGAATTGGCTATAAGCACTCCATATATATAAAACTTGGAAATTTACAGATTCTGTCAAGAATTAACACTTATATAATTACTTATTTTGATTTTCCCTGGTCAACAAATTACATCCTTAAGTTAATAAAAATTGTTTTTGACGATAATTATAAAAATCTTAAAAAAAGTGAAGCATGGATGGTTTTCTTGGAAGAAAATTTTACATTAAAAAGGCATTGATAGATGTCATTTCCCAGTTTTATATTTTGAGTGCACTTTGATTTCCCATGGCCCCAGCCAATCGTAAACCAGAAGGTTTCATGATAGATGGATCTTGTTTTATGTGTTTGCTTAGTTGAATGAAGTAAAGTTAAGTATTCATTGTTTATAATTACATTTTTTGTCTTTGTTACTGTATGTTAATGTTGTTTTATTTATTTTATAAGATTAGATACATTTATAGTTAATCTTTCTATCCATCTGTGTTTATTTTTGCCTTTGAAAATACATGTATCTAGTTGTAGGGTAAAAAAAGGCTAGAGTAACCCCACCAAATAGTGTTTGCCCTTGTCCCATGTCGGGAATCTTTTGTCATTGTCTCTATACATTGTCTCTATACATTTTATTTGGGTTTTTTGGTTACTTCTATTATATTTTTGATACAGTTGTTTTTTGGGGACATTTGCTGCATGTGTTGTGGGTAGGTTGCTCCTTGTTGATAGCCTCATGACGACAACACTCCAAATGGAGTTAATCTTTTCTTGAAGCTTAAGTAATATCCTATATCCATATATATTTATTATTATATATATACAACATGTAAACGTACTGTTTACTCACACAGTATTTTGTAATCAATAACTGTTAACATAATTACATGTATGCATTCACATATCATTTTTTTATGAATGGCTGGGCAACAAGTTGCTTCTTCCTGACTAATATTTAATTGTATTTACCTATGTTATTATATATCAATGATCAAAGTTCAGGTCATCAGGATGGTACATGTATACAGGAATCAATTTGTTGATCCGGCTCAAATATTTTTATGTATGAACAAGCATTGGATGAACCTCTACAAAATGTATGTATTTTGTGCCGATCGGAAATTCAAGATGATCACAAAAGCTGGATTTGGTTTAACTTTGGACCCTATGGCGAATTTAGTACAAAGGTCTTTTTGTTTGAAAATACTAAACCAATTGAAATGTTTTTGTTGCATGAAGATCCTTGCTACAATAGTTATGTTTTCATGCCGATCGGAATCCAAGCTAGCTGCCACAGCTGGACTTAGTTAACATTTTTAAAATTGAGCACTGAAAAAATTCCTTAAAGATACATTGTATTATCTAGAAGTGCTTTGTAAGTTGTGATCACCTAAAATCCAGGTGAATGATTCTGGCTCTGTGGAGCCACTGGTAAATTTTAACTCTCTATCTTTGATACCAGTTTTGATGCACAAGATGTCCATATTTCGTCGATTTATGACTCATCAGTTGGGTTCAAGGCCTAAAATTTTGAAAACGAAAACAATAATGATCCTAAAAGTTAAAGCAAATTGGTTTAATGTCCAAACAATGAGTCCAGTAATCTCAGTGCACTAGAGGAATTTCGGTAGTAGCATTAGTCTCTTGGGTCAACTTTTTAGCTCACCTGACCCAAAGGGTCAAGTGAGCTTTTCTCATCACTTGGCGTCCGTCGTCCATCGTCGTCGTCCGTCGTCATCCGTTAACTTTTACAAAAATCTTCTCCTCTGAAACTACTGGACCAAATTGAACCAAACTTGGCCACAAGCATCATTAGGGTATCTAGTTTAAAAAATGTGTCCGATGACCCCGCCTGCCAACCAACATGGCCGACATTGCTAAAAATAGAACATAGGGGTAAACTGCAGTTTTTGTCTTATATCTCAAAAACTAAAGCAATTAGAGCAAAACTGACGGGGTAAAAATGTTCATCAGGTCAAGATCTACCCGTCTTGAAATTTTCAGACAAATCGGTCTACCCTTTGTTGGGTTATTGCCCCTGAATTGTTAATTTTAAGGAAATTTTGCAGTTTTAGGTTATTATCTTGAATATTATTATAGATAAAGACAAATTGTAAACAGCAAAAATGTTCAACAAAGTAAGATCTACAAATAAGTCAACATGACCAAAATCGTTGATTGACCCGTATAGGAGTTTTTGCCCTTTAAATACAGCATCCAGTGTAAACTATCCTTTAAAGATCTTTTCCTCTCAAACCACTCGGCCAAATGAGACCAAACTTTGGTGGAATGGTCCTTGGGTGGCCCCCTTCCAAAATTATTTCTGGCATCCCGGACTTCCAACCAAGATGGCTGCTGTTACTAAAAATAGAAAAAAAGGGGGTGACTTTCAAAAATCTTACATGAAACTACAAGTCCAGTTGCAACCAAAGTTGGCAGTAATGGTTTTTAGGAGGTTCTCTTTCAGAAATATGTCCAATGACCCGGACTGTTGACCAAGATGGCCGCCACAGCCGAACTTAGTTTAACAAAAGGCCCTATGGGAAAATTCATTGAAAAATCTTCTCGTCTTAAACCACTTGACCAATTGGAACCAGATTTGGCGGCAATGGTCCTTAGATGGTCCTCTTACAGAGGTGTGTCCGATGACCCGGACTGTCAATCAAGATTGCCGCCACAACCGAACTTAGTTTAACATAGGGCCCTATAGGAAAATTCATTGAAAAATCTTTTTGTCTGAAACCACTTGACATATTGGAGCCAGACTTGGCGGCATTGGTCCTTAGGAGGTCTTTTTTCAGAAATGTGTCTGATTTCGTGGACTATGAACCAAGATGGCCGCCACAGCAGAACTTAGTTTAACATAGGACTCTATGGGAAAATCACTCAAAAATCTTCTCGTTTGAAACAACTAAGCCAATTAGAATTAGACTTGGTAGCAATGGTCCTTAGATGGTCCTCTTTCAGAAATATGTCCGTTCATTCAGAATTTTGTGCGATGACCCAGACTGTCAACCAAGATGGCCGCCACACCCGAACTTAGTTTAACATAGGGTCCTATGGAAAAATTCATTGAAAAATCTTCTTGTCTGAAACCACTTGACATATTGGAGCCAGACTTGGCAGCATTGGTCCTTAGGAGGTCCTCTTTCAGAAATATGTCCGTTCATCCGGATTGTCAACCAAGATTGCTGCCACACCAACCTTTGTTAAATATTGGACCCTATAGGAAAATTCCTTTAAAAATCTTCTAGTCTGAAACTGCTTAGCCAGTTGGAACAAGACTTACCAGAAATGGTCCTTAGATGGTTCTCCTTTAGAAACTGGACAGTCAACCAAGATGACTGCCACAGCTGAAATTAGTTTAACATAGAATCCTATAGAAAAATCAGCCAAATTGACTGCAACACTTAATTTTTTAGGTCTGCTCAAGGTGAAAAGTTAAATCCAGGTGAGCGATACAGGCTCTTGAGAGCCTCTAGTTTTTATTTACTACATTTCAGCTGAGACTACTATAACATATATGTGTTATAGTAGTCTCAGATTTCAGTTTATATTTTTGTCTAACGTGAGTTTTATTGCAGGCATAACTGCAAAAATAGGTGCAAAGATGTGCATTGTACGCAAAGAAGATGGTATCCTAACTTATTTTTTTTTGCCTGGATTGTAAGATATACGACTCTTGCTTCGTTAACACCAAAACACAAAGGGGTAGGAAAATCCGGTCAATAATCGTCAAATCTAAAGAAGTTCCCCGTTTTATTTGTATGAACGGTGGTCGAGTGGTCTAAGTAGTTCGTCATGACTACTAATGATCACTAGCCTGTCAACGCTGAGGTTGTGAGTTCGAATCTCACCTGTGGCGGGGTGCGTTCGACTCCGATCTTAATTGACAAGGATTGCCAATTTTCCTACCGAAGGTCGATGGTTCTCTCTGGGTACTCCGGCTTCCTCCACCAATAAAAACTGGCCGCCGCGAAATAGCCAAATGTGCTGAAAACGGCGTAAAACCCCAACTGAAACAAAAACCAATACGGTATGAATTGTTGATTCAGATTGGTCGACAACGTGACGTCTAGATCTGAGATCTTTTTTTTCTCGATAGATGACGTTCAGCGTATGAACATATGACCCAGTAAAAGAGTGCCATTTTAAACCGCTCATTTCTTTCCTATTTTTCAGAAAGGTGTAATTATTATGGAACTATAAGTCATACCGGTAAGAGTTGTTTTCCGCAATTTATCGGTGTAAAAACTTGATTACGTCCCTCACAAACTTAACATAAAGTTCTTTGGACTTTATTCAGTTTGTGAGTGAACTGGTCTCCTTTATACCCGATAAATTGCTTCAAAATAACTGTTATGACTATAATAAACTAAATTTTTGTTCCTTTTAAATACCGTATACTAGCTGGAAAGACGGTGTTATTCTTGCGATATATATATATCGACTTCTTCACCGGATAGAAATACCTCTCAGACTCATATTTCCCTACTCTATTGAACGCTATAAATTTTTTATCTTTCAAATCACATGAACTATACTATACATCGTCTGTTAGGTTATTGTCTTGCTCTGGTGGACATCTTCCCAGGCTTGATCCTTTCCTTGGTTTTCAAATATGAAATATTGCGATTGAGGCGGAAGAAACAGATCAAAGCCCAGAACACCTGCTGTCACCCTCGCGTTTTGGAAGCTGAAACATGTTTCTTAATTTGTGTATAGGTTCCGTATAGATAAGTTTGGCATAAAGTGTTGTCGAAGTTTAAAATAACAATATGGTCATTCTGTAGTATTAAATCCTTACCTTACCATTTCGACTTGCACCCGGTTGCTTGTTTCAAATTTCAACACGCAAATCCAGTCCAAATTGATTTTTAGGTCGTTGGATTTTTTATGCCAAAAATAGGTGCGAGCGAGCGAATGTTTAATTTTTAATTATTTTTTTTAGAACTAGTTTTTTTTTCAGGCGAAGATAAAATTTATGTGCGGCGCAAATTTCAATTTTTGAAAGTCCGAAAATCGGGGCGGCGAAATCCAAAGAACTTGCATCCAATTTGATGTGGCCAAAAGAATTTTATGATGTCGAATTCATGAATAGTTATTTTTCAGATCTTCCTGCCATTTGTTATTTTAAAACTTTAGCATAATAAACCAAAGGGCTATTTCATAGTTCATCAACTATACTTACGCGTTGAAAAGGCTTAACTTAATACATGTAATAAGAGAGGTAATTCTGAAAACAACACTTGCCTACTTGCAAATGGTCCTAACATCGTCCAAAGGAAGGAGACAAACCATTTTAGAGTATGGTTGAAAAATAAACTGAAGGAGGATATTTTTTATTACTCTTTCTCAGGATAAATCTGAAAGTTATTCATTATGACCATTCCTGGCTGGGAAATGCTTCTTCGGAAAAAGTTTGGGTTTTTGACGATTGATATATAGTATCGATGCATTGGGTACTGATATTTCTGCTCACGTTGAACAAGATCTGGAATGTTGTCACAGGCTTGTTCATCGCATGTTACGCATTCCTTCGCTCTATACAAGATGAACTAAGTATCATTTAGTCCATGTTAACTTGAAATTGATCTTTTAGTTTCAGAGAAGAACATTTTTAAAAGTCTAGAAAAAGGACGAAATAAATGCGAAAATTGTCCTTTAAGGGCAATAAATCCTTGAAGGGTCAATTGACAATTTTGATTGTGTGCCTTTTATGTAGATCTTACTTGCTGAACATTTTTGCTGTTTAAAGTTTAAGTCTATCTACAAAAATATACAATACCGCTATATAACGAAAACATTACCTTTTCATCAGCAGTAACGCACCAATTAGTTAGTCAGATTTATCTGAAAACTTACGATTGGATAGATTTTGCCCTGTTGAACATTTTTGCTCCATCAATTTTGCTCTAACTGCTTTAGTTTTGGATATACAAGCCAAAAAAGCACTTTACCCCTATGTTCTATTTTTCAGCCATGGTGGCCATGTTTCTTGACAAACAAGAATACAAATCACAAACTTTATACAAGATACACATGTACCCTAAGGAGCAAAATCAGTCCAAATTAATTTGAAATTAATTTAGAACTGTCCTGAATGTGACTAATACCTCCCGCAGCAACATGTCTGCTTTGAAGCCTACACGAAGTTCAAATCATCATAAGTACTAGCCCAAACAGAGAATCCTGACAATATGCACATCTCTGTAATGTGATCTAACACTCCATTATGTTTTATGAGAATCACGCAAGTAATGTAGGAGGAGTTGCGGAAAACACATGGAACGAAGTTTTGTTAAAAAAAATGCCTATGTCCAAACAACCATCTATAATACTAAATTTAAGAATTAGCCGAATAGGCGGCAAAACGCGTGGTTCAAAATAAACGATGTATGGTTCAGATTATAAAGGTTATTATCGGATTTGACAATCTGCATTTATAAATTTCAATTGCAGTTTTGTTTATGTGCAAATGGAATTTGTATGCACTTTTCGTATATGAATTCTCTCAACATATCCCTTAGAAGGTTCTCGAATGCATCATTTTAACACATTGATTTAAATAAACAAGTATGCACATATTTTAAATGTATTTCTGTTTGAAATTACGGAAGAAGAATAAAACTAATTAAAAACATTCTCCTTCGAATGGGATGTTTCCGCTTCATGTATTCAGGATTGTTTTTCTACAATAACGCAATTTCTCCTAACTGTAAAGGCCATGAACTTTCAAGATTATATGAAGAAGTAAGATAAAGTTCAGAGGAATTCCTAACTTAGTTGTTTTTTTTTGGATTGCTCGGATGTTTACATTGCACAAAGTGATTAAACCAACAATTATCTATTTTTACATTATTTGTCATATGACCTGTCTAAATATATCTCTACCATACAATTCCCTGTAAGCCCTAGATAAAACTATTTTTAACAAATGGTCATCTTTATCATTAATGACGAAATTTATCTCGGACATCTTTGATAAATATAAACGTGGACAGCATACGCATCCACACACTAAAATGCTTTTATCGTCTGATTATTGGATATATTTGTGAAATTAAGCATCGCATGCCCTGCCCATGATGACAATGGAACAATTGGAACAATTATTTTCCAAACATATGCTCTACCTAACTCATGGCATCTTTTGAAAAATTCATCCGTCACTAAGGAAATGGTTACATCTACAATTTCATTTTCATATTTATTCTGAAGGAAAAATGTAATGCATTATGAAATGTGTATTTAATGAAAGCTTTTCATCAAGTTCCAGTTCAGAATTAATTGTAACAATAAAAATGTTGACAATTTATGTGGTTGTGTTTTCGTCATAGATTTTGACTTTGATGGAACCTTAAGGTCCATTTTGGTAATTCTACGTGGCATACAGTCTATTTCATCAGTGGATACATCTTCGGTAGTAACGAACAGCCATATGACAATTGGGTCACGTTGACCTACATTTCACGCTTCATTGACTTTGGTTAAAGTTTGCATTAACATCCATTTCTGGAATACTACAGCATATATAGACATGAAACTATCAGTTGATACCACCTACTTGACAGGAAAGTTTATGGAAAGCCTGCTACAACATCCATATTGAGTCACTGTTCCATGGATGACATGGCTGCAACAACTTTTTATAGTCAACATGGCCACCACAAAAAAAAATGCTTATTTTCCCGCGCTCGCGCGGGTTCAGTGTCTTGTATCTTTTAAATTTCTTGCCCAAACAGACGGATAGACAGACTGAAACCTATATACCCCTAGGTATAACAAAATTTTCAGTTTGAAAGTAAATGTAGTTACAGGCAGTGTATAATACAATGTAAAAATAAAGAATATTGCAACATTTAATATAAGGTTATAAGGTAAAACAGTTGATTTACTTGACGACAGCCGACCTGCTATATTTAACAAATTTTTACTGCTGTTCTTTTACAATGTACTGTATCTACAAATGTAAACTAGGGCTTCCTTATCATGGTGAATTTTGTCACAATTTCTAAGTCCAACTGGGTATAACACAGGGAAAAATAAATGGACCAAGATATCTACATATTAGGATCTTGCAGTATACAAAGTTTCTAGAGCGTCTGATGAAGCATGTTGGAGAAGTCGCCATGACAAAATGTATGGTGAATTGTTTCACAATTTCTAGGTCAAACTGGGTATAACTCAGGGAACAATACAAGGATCAGGATATCCTTCGCATGCGCAGAGCCAAATATTAGGATCTTGGAGTATACAAAGTTTCATGAGTTTCTGATGAAGCATGTTGGAGAAGGCGCGATAACAAAATGCATGGTGAATTGTCTCACAATTTCTAAGTTCAACTGAGCAGAACTCCATGGAAAATTGATGGACAACAAAATCCTTTATACAGCAGAGTTTACTTGTCATTATCTTAAGTTATAGTTATATCAAGTTTAGTTGAAATATGACAAAAGATGTGGAAGTTTGTTCGTTCAGACAGACAGACGGACAGATAGACATACGTACAGGCTGATAATTAATTTTGTAGTTTCAGAAGAATTTTAAAAGTCATGAAAAATGATGAACAAATGTAACAAATTATCCATCAAGGGCAATAACTCCTTATATTTTAACGGATTTGTCTTGTCGACTCTTTTGTAGATCTTACTTTGCTGAACAATTTTGCTGTTAAAAGTTTTTCTCTATAACTATATTCAAGATAAAAACCAAAAACTGCAAAATCATTTAAAAATTTCCATTTCAGGGGCTCTTACTGCTTTCTATTTATAGCAGACAAGTTTCTTATCTATCAAGAATAATAACACAGAGATATGTCTCGCCTGTCGGCAGAAAATTCGAAAACAAAATCTGATGGACAGCAACATTGCTAATAAATTGAAAGTCGCTGGACCATGACCTAGGGGACAGGGCCTTGAAATGTTCAATAAACTTGAGATGTACTGGTGGTAATGCAACTTCATAGAAAATATCATTGATCTATCACAAGTAGTTCCTATCAAACTAATTTAGGCAGAAAACTTAACAATTGTTAACGCCGACGCCACCGGAAAACCAACACCTATGTCGCACCTTCGAAAGTCGTAGGACAGACAAAAATCAATTTTTTATACTAGATACTCTAAGGATAATTCAGTTTAAGTTTTGTTGAAATTGGTTCAGTAGTTTCAGAGAAGATCTTTAAAAAAAGTTATGAGGGACCACAGATTGACTGATGACCATGGACTCCCAAGTGATGGCAAACGCTCACATGTCCTTTTAGGACAGGTGAGTTAAATAAAAAGTGAAACAAGAAAACACAAACAAATGACAAAAGAGGACTGTTAAGTTTAAGATATGGATTATTTGATTAAATGTTTTTAGCTTTCACGCAACAAAAATGCTTACACCAAATGTTTTCAGTCCTGTTTTCAGATATTATATTCTTTACTAAATGTCACAACTGCTTCTTTTTTGCATAAATATCCATTACACACATTTTCATAATACCCTTTCTCTGGTTTAAAAGATGTTAATGTCACCTGGAAAATAAATCAATTAGCTTTTTAAATTTTGATCATTCAGAGCTTACTATGTCCATTGCGTTCTGTCCTTTGGACTATGTCAATATTTACAAACCAGTTGTGAAACACTTTCAAAAAGAACAAATGATGTATCGTACAAAATAGTTTACTTGTCAGATAAATAATAATCTCATCAGTTGGACAACTGTTTTTTTCTTGATTGTAATGAGAGATTATTTAAGTTATTACTCCATGTCTCCCCAAAACATCAATCAATTTTTTTCCCTGTATTATGTTAAAATGGCAAACCTAAATTTGTCGTCTGCTTCAGCAATGCACACAATTAATTCATTTGTCTGGAAAAATATGCTAGTTTTGAGAGTCTTGATACAGATGACTCACTTTTGATATTTATGTAATTTGACTGAGTGTAACACACGTTTAATAGACAGTGACATTAAAAAATTACTTTTATGTTACTCCACTCAAAAATTAAAATTGTAGTTACTAAGAAAATTTCACTGACAGACTGACATAGAGGGAAAGACATACGTGACATAGGTAAAGTAATAATATCACATCTCCTTCAAAACTAGAGCCTGTATCGCGCACCTGGATTTAACTTTTCCACCTTCAGCAGGACTGATAGTTTAAGTGTAGCAGTTATCTTGGCTAGTTTTCCCATAGGTTAAATGTTAGACAAAGTTAGAGTGTGGTGGTCATCTTAGATGACATTCAAGGTTATCAAACACAATTCTGAAAGAGATCAATGCTGGTTTTAGTTTGGTGTCCAAATGGCCAAGTTTAAGGTATGGTGACTGCAAATTAAATTTTCCCATAGGGTCCTATGTTAAACTAAGTTCAGCTTTGGTGGATATTTCGGCCACTTTTGATTCCAATTGGCTTAGTGGTTTCAAACAGGAAGTTTTTATAATGAATTTTCCCTCAGGGTCCTTTGTTTAACTAAGTTCAGTTGTGGCGGCCAACTTGGTTGACATTCTGGGTCATCGGACACAATTCTCACAGAGGACCATTTAAACCAAGTTTGGTTCCAACTGCCTCTGTAGATTCAGGCATCTTAGATTTCAGATCGGCACAAAAAAAATAAACTTTATAGAGGAGCATGTAAGGATCATTCCTGCAATATACCAAATAATTCAATTGCTTTTGTAGTTTCAGAGAAGAAGATTTTTTAAATTTCAGCCACTCAGAGTGCATACATTGCCCGGCACAGCCATGTTTTTGAATTTTGGATCGGCAGCAAAAACATCAATTTTGTCAGGGACCATTATTTGATCAGGCATAATATTACTTCCATCTATCAAACGGTTTCTGACAAGAAGATGTTTCTATGTATTTCCCATTGGATCCTATGTTAAATGTGTTCCGTGGTGGTGGCCATCTTGGATTTCAGATCGGCACCAAAAAAAGGATCATTTCTGCAATATAACAATTCAATTGCTTTTGTAGTTTCAGAGAAGATTTTTTTTAACTTTCAGCCAATCAGAGTGCATAAGTGGGCCTGGCAGTCTCGTTGAATTTTGGATCAGAACCAAAAGCATAAACTTTGTAGAGGACAATCCAATGAACATCCCCACCAAGTTTGGTTTCAATTGGCCATAGGGTTTTGGAGAAGAAGATTGAAATGTGAAAAATTATTTAAAATAATCCAGAAAATGTCAGGAGTGTGACATTTTATGTGTTATGGACTATTACTGTTACAGTATAAGACGAACAGGATAATGTGATATAAGCAACCACGCACTGAGACGAGGACGCGATAAGCACACACTAAAAACACACACTTCTCAAGGGGGGCTAATTCTAGATGATATATTACGAGTTTATTGGGCGAGTAGAAAATTCTATTAAGGATTTATGAAATTATTGAACATTGCATCTATCATAGTGAATACTACATATGTAGAGTGTTTGTATCTGAGGTATTATCAATGTGCACTACAGGTACACATCACATTGTTTGTATAGGGAATACTATAATGTCCGTATCTGAGATGGTATTAATGTGTACTTCAGGTACACATCACATTGTATGTAAAGTGACTACTATAATGTTTGTATTCTAGGTATTATGAATGTGTACTTCAGGTACACATCACATTGTATGTATGGTTGATTATAAAGTGTACACATTGTATGTATGGTTGATAATATAGTGTACACATTGTATATATAATGAAACGCAGCAATCGGAGATTGCACATCCCCCCGCTCCCAGCAAAGTCGGAATGCACAAAGTCTGAACCCCTCATAATTTCAAATTGCATAAATAGAGAAAAAGTTTGACACTGATCTTTGGATATCAAGAAACAACACAGAAATATGAAATTGGACTTCTACTGCTCGGACAAAGTCGAATGCAAAAGTTTTAAGATGGATAAAATTGAAATGGCCTACATCAAATGAATGTAAGTCTTAACTTGTCATGTCCATTAAATATTGTTTAGGGGTGGGGATCTCAACTGTTTTTGAGATAACTTGTAATTTTGTAAATGAGGGGGGTGGGGCCGACCCCCGGGGATGACCATTCAACTGGTCTTGTCATGCCCACTAAGAATATATATGGTTTAGGGGTGGGGATCTCAACTGTTTTTGAGATAACTTGTAATTTTGTAAATGAGGGGGGTGGGGTCGACCCCCGGGGATGACCATTCAACTGGTCTTGTCATGCCCACTAAGAATATATATGGTTTAGGGGTGTGGATCTCAACTGTTTTTGAGATAACTTGTAATTTTGTAAATGAGGGGGGTGGGGCCGACCCCCGGGGATGACCATTCAACTGGTCTTGTCATGCCCACTAAGAATATATATGGTTTAGGGGTGGGGATCTCAACTGTTTTTGAGATAACTTGTAATTTTGTAAATGAGGGGGGTGGGGCCGACCCCCCGGGGATGACCATTCAACTGGTCTTGTCATGCCCACTAAGAATATATATGGTTTAGGGGTGGGGATTTTAACTGTTTTTGAGATATCTTGTAATTTTCCAAATGAGGGGGGTGGGGCTGACCCCCGGGGGTGACCATGTAACTCGTCTTTAAATGTGGAATAAAAATATATATGGTTAAGGGGTGGGGATATGAACTGATCTTACCATATTTTGAGATTTTACATATTAGGGTGTAGCCCCACCCCCCGGGCAAAAATCAAAATTCCGAAACCTTTGGCACAGACAACTCTTCAAGTGTTACTAGTGTACCTAATTTCATGTTTCTATCTTCTACGGTGTAGGAGGAGTTCTTGGACAATCGTTTTTAGACATTCTTTAACTCCTTAGGGCATTGCCCCTAGGGGCGGGACCAAAATTTTGATACCCTCTTTCAACTTGGGAAAGGCAATATAAGTAGTGACATAAGTTCCAATATCCTAGCTTTAACACTTTTGGAGATATCTCCATTTATTGGATATCGCGAAATTCGTTTTTCGCTCATAATTTGGCCCCAAGGGGTCGAATTCCAATTTTAAGGGGTCTATTCCCTAGTGGGTCATATACTCTTCCATGATGCCAAATTTCAAGTTTCTATCTTTTACCGTTTCAGAGATATGCCTTGCCACTACAGACGTACGTACGTACGGGCGGACTGTATTACATGATCCCCCCGCTTTCGCTAAGCGGGGGGATAATGAATATTATTGAGTTGTAGTCGAGCTATTATCAATGTCTACTACACATACACATTACATTGTATGAAATGTGATACTGTAGTGCCTGTATTTGAGGTATATTCAATGTATACTTTAGGCTCACATCCCATTGTATGTATATGGAATATTATAGTTTCCGTATCCGAGGTAGTATCAATGTGTACTTTAGGTACACTTCCCATTGCATATATAGTGAATACTATCATAGTGTCTGTATCCTAAGTATTATGAACGTATACTTCAGGTACACATCACATTGTACACATGGTTGAACGTGTAATGCACCAAACCACACTCACACGATTCACACGCTACACGCATACGATTCTCACGTTACACGCAAACCACACGATGCACGTTTCATGATTACCGATCGTGCGATTTCTAAAACTTGTGATGGTAAGATACGAAGTGAAAATAACGGAACGAAGTAATGATATTTTATGTAGGATATGAATAGCATTGAAATATTTTATATAATTGCTTTTGATTTTAAATAAATAAGCGCGAAAAAAGGAAGCCGTTGTAATGCGATCGACATTCAACTATTTTCATAAATACAAAATATTTTATTTGCATGTGCTGTTTTTTAATGTGAAATTTATCAAACTTTAATGACGGATCTGAGAAATTATATTTTCAATTCATTAAAACTCAATAAACCGTCTCATGTTACTTTTATCTAATTGACTAAAGCGTATTAACCAAACTTGATATGATAATAATAAATTTGTCAGTTAAATAAATATTACGCCACAATATTTTATGTCTCCTTTAAAACAAAGGACATTATGTCTTGGGGCTTATTTCCCGAATGATTGCTCGTCTATAAAAGCATCTAACTAAAGAGATAATCTGAAGGGGAAAATGTCTATTTATCTGAGGTGAGCTTTTTGATTTTAAAAAGGAATAATTAAGAATTCTGACAAAGTTAAATATTTTTTGATGACGTGAAACATATTTATTTTAAAATTGAAATTAAATTAAATCATTACAATGTTTTGGGTTGAATTACATTTTGAATAAATAACAAAATACAATATTTATATCAACCTATATTAACCTTTAATATCTTAAAATAAGTTTTTTAATTCTGTAAAAAAATATAACTTTTTTATAAATTAAAATTAACTTAAATGTTTAATGAATCCACATACATTGTAGTTTCTAACATAATCATATAAAATGCCGATGGTATTTTAATGCTTGACCATTATAAAAAAAGTGTATATGTAACATTCCTTAATTACAGGTAAATCTGAGGTAGAAGTATACATAAACAAATATTGGCCCTTTAGAGGAACCCCTAAACCAATGTCTAATTAGATGTGGAATTGTTTTATTCCAGTTCATATCGGGGAACACACTGTATGGGTTACATAATAACCAAACATATGCTCATATAATAAAATGTACTATGACGATATAAATTAATAAATTTCAAAAAACTAAGAACTTCGCAAGATTTCAAGAATAACTTTGGATATTTTTTAGAAACAAGTTAAAGTTCAAATATATCCTTAACTTGCAAATGTTTTTTGCACGTTTTACGAGTATTTCACGTATAATAAAAAAAAAAATTCAAACCAAATTAATTTGATAAATTACATTAATAAAAGATAAAATTATAAACCCTACATTTTCAAATAATTGACACTGATGAAAGTTCGTTCCAGTAATCTTTTAATTCGAGTTTGAAATATGCTCTGATTTGAATTCACGCGTTTTAATATTTGTCTCCACCATTGAAATCTCATTCACGTTACACGATTGAAATCGCACGTTTATAACCACACGCAAAGCACACGCACAAGATCCGCACGTTGCACGCATACGATTCACTCTTTACACGCACACAATTCACACGTTACACGCGCACGTTCGCATGTTACACGATATTTTTGTGATTTACACGCTCAACCAAGTGCATGTATCTGACACTATAGTGTCTATCTGAGGTGTTATCAATGTGTTCTATAGGTATTCATCACATTGCATGAATAGTGGATACTATATTGTCTTATTTGAGGAATGATCAATGTGTACTACAGGTACTCGTCACATTGTATATATAGTGGACACTATAGTGTCTTCCTTTGAGATACACTTGCATCACATTGGTTTCAGATAAGATCTTTAAGAGGGTTTCTTATCTGAGGTACTATTAATGTGTACGTCAGGTACACGTCATGTTGAGTGCATAGTAAATTCTGTGCTATCTGTATCTGAGATATGATCAATGTGTTCCTGTATGATAGTTGAGACTGTAGTGTTTATATCTTACGTATGTACAATGTGTATTTCAGGTAGACATCACAGTGCAGGTATAGTGAAAACTTTCGTGTCTGTATCTGAAGTATTAAGAATGTGTACTTAAGGTACACATCACATTGTACGTATAGTGAATACAATAGTGTCTGCATCTTAGGTATTATAACAGGTACACATCGCACTGTATGTATAGTTGACACTATAGCGTCTGTATTTGAGATTTCTTCCAAGTGTACTACAGATACACATCACATTGGTTTCAGATAAGATCTTTAAGAGGGTCCTATGTTAAACTATGTTCGGCTCTTTTGCAGCCATCTTGGACGGCAGACGGGCTTATCGGATACAATTCTGAAAATGGACCACCTAAGGACCATTGCTTCCCAGTTTTGTTTTAATTGGCCAAGTGGTTTCAGACAAGAAGACCTTTCAGTAAGTTTCCCATATATAGGGTTCTATGTTAAACTATGTTCGGCTCTGGCGGCCATCCTGTATGACTGGCCGGGTCATCGGATACAATTCTTAAAGAGGACCACCAAAGGATCATTGCTGCCAAAACGTTGGTCCAATTGGCGCAGTGATTTCAGTAGAGATCTTTAAAGGATAGTTTTTGACGACTACGGACGACGACGACGTTTGCCAAGTGATGTCAATATGCTCATATGATCATTTGGACCAGGTGAACTAAAATAGCTATAGGCTGCAGGAATAAGACTAAATATATTTAATAAAATAAGGTTTCTCTTATTCTCGCACTTGAGTATAATACATGCATAAATGGGCATGAAATATGATTAGGAGTTTTGAGTCTCATTCCCAACTGGGGTGTGTGTCTTCAGACTTTGCATATAGTATGTGTTCCCTATGAGCTATTTCGACTTTGTTTTCTTTTCTTTTCTTTTTTATTTTTAATGTCAACATTTAAAAGAAAATTTTCCGGATTTCAAGACAATTTATTTTCATTATAATTTTTTATGTATACCTGCTTGTCTTAAATCATACGTAAGCAACGTCTGATTTATTAATTTTTTAAGAAAGTTCATCTTTCTATGCTCACGCCTAGAAACCTGGGAATTGCCATAGCTCGAGAGATTATGACAATACAGATTATTTTATATATCCACCTCTGAACGTGTTCCAATGAACGTGGAAAAAAATAAAACTATCGACATAGTACTAAAATACTATATTTATTTATTTATTTTCAATTTCACTTTTTCAGATCTGAACGTCATTCAAATCGATCGTATCACAGCGGTAGTTGTTTTTACTTAGAAGGTTTAGGTCCCTGGTGTTTCTTCGTAGAAGGTTTGGGTTTTTGGTGTTTATTATAATAGTATGGATGTCTAGGATAATGATGTGTCTGTCCACAAGGAACAAGATCTGGAATGTTGTTGTCGCATGCTTGTTCATTGCATGTTACACATTCCTTCGGCCCCAAGCACGTCAAAGGATCTGCAGGATCTGAAATTATACAATTATCATTACAGCTTGCTCAAAGGACAATGCTATACTATATTTCATACAGGGAGATATATGATAGGGTGGAATTCCCTTACCTTACATTTCTTTGTTTGGTTTTATACTAAAGTAGTTTTCTATTTTTAAGCAATTGATTGTTTTTACAAATCTGGAAAAGTAAAGGTTTTTCTTGATACTTTCACATTATGACGTCGGCAAAATATGCTGTGACCTGAATTTTTTTGTCTAGAAATGTAGGAAAGAATAGTCCACATAAGAGAAGTATATGCTAATATGAGACAATAAAATTTTAAACAAAATACATGGAGTGTGTACTATTCTTAGGATTTGGCCATCATGGATTGTGTCTCATATTTCTGAATATAATCACATTTTCCTTAGAGTCAATGACGACTGTGGTTCCTTAATGGGATATATTATTCCTTTGAATTATTTTGTAGCGATCTTTTTTTCTTTAACTTTAATAAAACACAAAACAAATAACATGAATGGTCAACAATAACCATGATGACATACCGGTACCAATCTATCAACGCCACCCAACATACAGAATTGTGAGATTGGGGTCAGCTATATACACAAATATTAAAAACATGGATAAATTTATGCCCTGGCCCGAAATATTTAATGCCTTTTGGATATTTATAACAATTTGGGTATTCCTTGCTTATTTCGTAAAGACGTTTTGTCTTCACACGTCATTCAACAGTTCTTTATTCAATGGTAAATAAATAATATATTCTTTGATATCACTTTTGATGCACATATTCTTCGTAAAAACTAGGTAAGATACATCTAAACATAACCAAACACTTAATATGAACTAATTGTATTACAGAGAACACTTGATAGCAACAAATTGTATTCTTAAAGAACTCTTAATGGGAAAATTGTATTTCGGAGAACACTTAATAGGAAAAAAATGTATTTTGGAGAACACTTAATAGGTACAAATTGTATTTTGGAGAACGGCTAATTGGAACAAACTGTATTTCGGAGAACACTTAATAGGAACAAATTATATTATGCCTAAGTAAAATACATCGTAACATAACCAAACACTTAATAGGAACAAATTGTATTTCGGGGAACATTTAATAGGAACATTTAATAGGAACAAATCGTTTTTCGGGGAACACTTAATAGGAACAAATTGTATTTTGGATAACGCATAATTATGCTTAAGTAAGATATATCTAAACATAACAAAATATTTAATAGGAACAAAATGTTTTTTGGAGAACACTTAACAGAAAAAAAAATATTATGCCGAAGTAAGATACATCTTAACATAACCAAACACTTAATAGAGGTTTCTCAACATCTTACGAACGGACAAAACTCGACGAACGTATCGTTATGGAGCAGTCATTGTGTGCAGTAAAATATTTCTAACGCTATTGTAGCATATTTAAAGACAACAATAAACAATTATATACTCTTTTTGCAACCTTGCATTTTATTGTTGTGGTTAAAGATTAGTGTTCTGATTGATTTTCTGTTGTTGAATGTTACGTATTCATACGTTGAGATTCGTTTGTTTACATGTCGAATATATGCGTTTGATTTATCTCCCTTACCCATTAAAAAAGAACATTGTTTTTCTAATTTCGTTGTTAAAAAAACTTGCATCGTGTACCACTGTGCATTTGATTTATTGATTGTTGGATGTTTAACGCTCAGTGGCAAGAACTCAATGCATATCACGACGATATTAGCATTTAGTTTCACTTTGAAAATCAGTTGATGAAGGCTTAACTTATCAGATGGATATAAATAAAAATACTAAATCATCTGACAAAAACTAAGATATATGGTGTTAATTTTCAAGAGAGTGTAAGAGTAGCCTGACTCGGTATGAATTTTGGTGTCTTGTTTTTTCTGTAGTTAAATCTAAGTTCTATGTTCTGCTTTATTGAATAAGGAAAATGTACGTATACAGGACTGATAATGATTAACCAAACAGGATAATTGATTGCCCAGGAGGTACATTTTTTGTGACGTGAAAAAGGTTTTTATTTCAATGTTGAAGGATTTTTAAAATATACTTTTATCTTTAAAAGGGATACCAAGATTCTTTCGGAAAGTATGAGACAAAAAATATGCTTTTCAAATTTCGGTAACAATCTTTGTTTCCAAAAATGAAAAACAACACGACCATTATCACTGAACTAGCACACTTTTTGGTTTAGATGAAGCACGCATTCGGGTGTTAGATTTTCTCGCTGTGTTTAAGACCCATCGGCTGTTTTCTGCTCTTTGATCGGGTTGTTGTCTCTTTGACATATTCTCCATCTTCATTTTCAATTTTATTCGTGAAATTTTATTATAGTTTCTTGTTTTTATGGCTCGCGGCTGATAATTTGATCAATGTTCCAACTATATTATTTTATTGTAAAAGTAAGGAGCCCTGTTGGTCTCATACAGATACAGAGTTGATGTTTCCAGTGTTACAGATCTAACGTCAAGTGCTGTATATGTAATTTAAAAGTCTCGCGCAGTAGATCTAAGGTCAATCTCTGTAGATCTAACGTCTACCGCTGTAGATGTACTGTCCAGCGCTAGAAATGTAAAGTCAAGTGCTATCATAGATTTAAAGTCCCTTTTACATATTTCCTGTGCTGGACTCTTAAATACGACATCTTTATATCTGCATTAGACCAATAGGGCTCTGTATGATGAAAGGGATACAGTCTAACTATACTGTCAGTGTACACAACTTTGATAGTGACTAAGATCATAAAAAGGTATACAGATAAAAATCGGAGTAAACTATAAGTCACAGCTATGCATTTAAGGATTGTCCGTTTAAAATTGTCCATTACAGTATAAGTATGCAGGAATAGATGAAAAGGGTTTTAACACCGCTATATGTTTATTTGTTTTAAAAGATTTTTTTTTTTTTTGGGGGGGGGGTCAGTCATAGACATATAAAGGTGCACTCGATATATCGTAAATTAATAGTTTTGTGTATTCGATTTGAAAATATGAGTGATACAGCACCAACAAAAATAATAGTCATAATTATAGTTATTATTAATCGTTTACATTTATAAAAAAATACCTGCCTAAAATATATATATAGAAACAAGTAGAACATAAAAACAGAAATAAATTTTAAAAACATGTCATAAAAGCTCAACGAAAAAAAAATATATAAAAAAAACAAGTAGAAATATATTAATACTAATATGTATACGCCTTTACATTTACAAGTCAACTGGCTTTGTTTATTTAAACATTTATTTCAACATTTCCCTATATTTATCTTCTTGCAAATTTAGCTTGAAAATAAATCATTTAAGGCGAAGAAGTGCACATTTGGATTTAAGAGGTTTGCGGCAACAAAGTTATCTCGGATGCGAGGATGTTTTTTTCAATTTAAAAACCGGCTTATCCCTAGAGGCGTTAAGTCCAAGATCTATTTTACCCCTTTTTTTGCCCTGGACTTTTCACCTTTAATTTGAGCTTAAATAAGTTTTCAAAAATATTTATTGCCTCTCCTATCCCAACAAAAATACACTAAAGTACAGATCTGAGACTATTTGCAGTCAATAGAATATTTCTAAAACTCAGAATGGTTTAAAAAAAACCTGCATGTATGTTTTTGTTTTGTTTTGTTTATGCGGAAGAAATTTCTAACGGAAGTGCACAGCCGATAGTCCAAAATTAATGAATAAATAAGCGCTCCCTCTTTTTTCGTTACGGCAAGTTACGTCAAGTTAGGGCGATTTTCGTTCGTTCGTAAGATGTTGAGAAACCTCTAATAGGAACAAATTGTATTACAGAGAACACTTAATAGGAAAAAAAATGTATTTTGGAGAACACTTAATAGGTACAAATTGTATTTTGGAGGACGCCTAATTGGAACAAATTGTACTTCGGAGAACACTTAATAGGAACAAATTATATTATGCCTAAGTAAGATACATCTAAACAACAAAATACTTAATAGGAACAAATTGTATTTCGGAGAACACTTAATTGGGACAAATAATATTTCGGAGAACAAGAAAAAATTTGAATTTTCCAAATGATTGCCAACTACAATATTTAAAGTTTGATATGTTAATTCTATACAGTGATAGTTTCACTTTTTAAAGTTTAGTCCCTATTTTAAAATTGTTCCTTACTGCTCAATATGTTATTTATTTTAATATGTGTGCTCTCTTTATTGATTATTTAAATTATTTATAACAGATCTCGCTACGTTGTGACTCTAATCGTCGACATGGCGTTAAATCCCACTTATTCAATCAATCAATTAATCCAACTGACTTCCTGTTAAACTTACCATCAGCTCCATTAGCTACAGAGAAACAAATAAAACGATCAATTATTTGCATTAATCTTACAGTCCTTTCGTATTTTGTTGTCATTTAACAAGTCTGACATCACAAAAACTCTTTGTACTGTTATATGATGAAATCTTGATTAGTAGCACTAAATTTGCTGAATAATTAACTAAATGAAAAAATAACCACCCCGAAATCCAATCTACAGTATAATCCAACTTAATATTTATCTTACATATTTAAGTTAATTATTATTTCAATTGTCAATCGTTTGTTTTAATATAAGCACAAGTTAAACAATACCTCGAGCTACGAGTGGTAGTGAATTTGTTTTGTTTGCTTCGTAACAAAGATCGCAAAATTCGCCAGTCTCTAAAGTACCTGAAATATATATATACAAATTGCAATAGATATATAAATCTGCTAAGAAAGATTGGTGATACTTGATCATGCGTTTTTCATAATGGAGACAAAGTGAAATCTTGTACTAAATTTGTTGTGAAAATGCAATTTTAGCGAATATAATAAAAAGCAAAAATCAATAAGACAGAGTTGGAAGTATGAAATAGAATCAATCCGTGTTCGGCATTATAATAACACTATGACTTACACGTACATCCATTCTATTTCACACTACAAAAAGGGGTTTTACTGTGTTGGATTGAACACATCCCAAACCATGACTGTTTTTGCAGTGGCTGTCACTTGTCGCACAGTTTATAGTTTATAGTTTATATTTGTGACTTCCACCGGATTGACTATCTTGAACTTCACGACGGGTGTCGTATGCTTACCCTTCCGGAGCACCTGGGTTCACTCCTGGTGTTTATAGGAGTTCGTGTTGTTCATTGTTTTTTAGTTTTCTGTTTATTTGTTGTGCTTGTGGTTGTTCATTTGTCTTCCCGGGTTTGTCTGTCAAATAGATTACGTTTTCTTGATTGCTCCTGAGGTATATTTATCCTTTCTTATTGGTATTATGCCAGCTCAGTTTCTTGTATTTCGATACTAGCCAGAAACTGAAATTTTACATTTACTATTCCAAAAATGTTAAATTTTATGAATATCTCTATTATTAGATGGTTGTTGGCTTTCCCTTTTAGTCATTTTGGTATTTTTAAATTGTTCGTCGTCATTTTGGATTATTTTGTTGGTTTTCAACATGTTTTGGCCTTGAGCACAACTGGTGAGTCGTCCGTCAACAAAGTTTTCACATCTTGTGCATCAAAATTACTATCAGAAAATTTACTTAATACTATTTTGACTGGAGATTTTTAGCCCTAATACCCGTCTTTTGTTGGGGTTTGTTGCTCCTCATTTACGGCCACATGACGACCCGACCGTTAACTTAAAATTTGTTTATGTAAAATTTCTGTTTTGAAAGTGAAAGGCCGGGTTAGTTGATAAATTAACTACATGACTTGATTCAAGAGGGAAGAATATTCTCCGTACGATACTTGTGAGTTTATTCGCGGGAGATGATCATTGTCGGACAGATCTACATAATTTACAGAATATCGACGCAATTCGATAAAGGGGAAAAACTTACTTCTAAAAATTAATGTAAAAATATCAGGACTTATTATCTTTACGGTGAAACACCCAATCGAAAATCCAAATTCGCGATCCATAAATCTGAAATTTAAAGATAAAATCTTAAAGTTGTTACGTATGTGCAGGTTTACGAACATTTTGTAGCTATGATCGGTATCACAAATGACTAATAGATGGTATGACTTATCTACATTTATAGCTGTGAGCATTGCGATTGTATCACCGCAAACACTTCTGTGAGGTCAAGGATGGAGCCGAATGCTCTACAGTGGTGCTGTAGAACGGACCAATCTCAAAGCCCACGTCTGTAAACGTAGATAACGGATTTGTCCCAGGTTTGGCCTTTTCTGACAGTGGTAAAAATATACGACCACCAGACGAATAGCAGATATTGAACAGATAATAAATTTATGCAGAAGACGGCACATGTGGTACCAACTTCCGATCCGAATATTGTTTTTGCATTTAATTTTTATAACGAAATGGGTCGTATGGCGTTATCTCAATTTTTATGTAAAATGGTACATTTTAGGTTATAATCGCTTTGACGTTACTGGAAAGAACTTTCTGTCCTATGTCTTGAGCAAAATAATGTTATTATGTTATTATGTATGGATATTTTTTTACCAAAGCATAGAGAAATGATAAGACATTTTAATATCGTAACGGGAGTTCTTAACTACTAGACGGAGGCATTGGTTTTTACCAGCCGACTTTTATTCCAAGCCGGGGAAAAATGTAATGTCACATTAGCCTGGAAAAATGTCCTTACTCACTGGGGTTCTCGTTGAACTGATGTGAAAAAATATAAAAATACCGGATTAAATCTGTACGAATAACGATAAACCGATTCTCTCATGCATATCGAAACAGAAATGGTACAAAAAAGTTTAAATAAAGTGAATAAGTTTTTAAAGATCCTAAGGAAATTACAGGATGGTTAAAAATATTTCTAATATGATGAAATTAATATTTCAAGCTAACGTCGGCGTGTTAATATTTCTGTGTACATGCATTGGCTTTCACGATTTAAGGTCGCTTCGTACGATAACCATTTCTTATCGGTCATTTTAAACCATAATAAAACCTAACTGTTTCTTACCTACTTTTCAGTACGTCTTGGTCAAAATAAGTTCGTTACCATCCACACCAACAATATTCAAAACATCAGTTAGTATACACTGTTTTTTTTATATTCTTGGGCATAATGATGTGTTAACTAACAAAAACAATGATCTTTTTGAACATTTACTTTTTTATTATTTTAATTTTTGCCCTCACCGTTAATTTTATCCGCCGTAATTTCCATGGCACTACAGAATCTTGGTCACAACTTATACATGTGTTGTAAGACCTTATCACGCATGCCGAAATGACAAAAGGGGAAGAGTAAAAAACGTGCGGGCCATAGCTTTAGATAAGTATAAGTTTACATAGTTTAGTATCCATTTCACTAAAGTACCTAAATTACCTATTAACAAATGGTAGAATTGATGAATTTAATTCACCACAAGAAAACATCAACTCATTCGTGGTAATAAGAATCCTATTGTAAAAACATGTAGCAAAATTATAATACATATTCAACTTACTAAGAATCCTATTGTACAAACATCTAGCAAAATTATAATATATATTCAACTTACTGTATAATGAGATGACTACCAACAATCCTATCACATGCAATTGTTGCATATAAAAACGGTGATATTAATACACCTTCAGATTTGTTCTCTCGATCAAATGTGAAGTTTCCTGTAAAGTTAGGATTTGAGGGATCCAATGGATTCACATATTTAAACACTTTGCCAATCCATTCACATGGAAACTCGCACAGTCCATAGGCTGAAAAATATATCACGTTGGGTAAATCATGTAAACGTTTGCCATACCAGCTATGAAGGTAGAAAGGGGGATATACAAACTTGGCAGGGAACAAAAAGGGTCGAAAACAGGGAACTAGAAAAATACAGCAATAATGAATTTCACAGAAATCTGTTTTCACGTGATTATTGTGCATTATTTCTTTTCAGGTAAATTGTCCGTTAACGTGAATACCATATATAACCTCGAATTATATGAAATTTGCTTTCGTTTTTCACACGAAATTGTCGTCAGCGAAATTTGATATCATAGATAGAGGTGTACAAGACTTAGTATTAAATTTGTCAGCCTGAAACATTGGATATATACATGTACAATTTATATAACAAAAGATTGTTGTTTAAATTATTATTTTCTATCGACATCTTCAACAAAAACATTTCAAAACAAACAGAAAACACACCAGGAGATCCAATATGGAAATTTGTTTTTCACTAACTAATTTTCATTAGAAATTGCAATCCTACTCCTAGTACTTTTTTGACCGGATGAATGCATGAATTAATAAACATGCATGTTTTACCTTACCTAAAGTTAGAAATGCCCCTATTGTCAATGCGTTCGTCAGCAACTTCATATTCTTTCAATTTTATTGTTGTGTATGTCAAACCTTCAGAGACTATAACATAATATAAGCAGACTTTGTATTTTTTTCTCATTTTCATTAACAACTTCTCGGTTTATTATTCGACCTTCAACGAGGAAAAAATTAAAAGAAATACTAAGTGACTTAGTTCTAGTCACGCAAGTGCTGTTATTATTAATATTTTATCCTTGAGACAAAAACATTCTTATTTTTTATAACTAAATACTGTTACATACTACGGATATTTGAATATTAATTAGACAATATTGACTTGGCACAGGCATATCCTTATTTTTATTTCAGACATTTCGTATTCTCGGACAAATTTCTTAACAATATATATAACAGGAGTACTACGATCTCTTTTGCACTTTTTTTAATTCGATTTCGGGGTTGTTGACACTGACAGGGTTTAACATAACACAACGGAGGTCAATTGCTTATCGAAGGCACACAAGTCCAAATGAATAGCACAGGTATTTCAGTTTCAACTGCTTGACGATACCATTAGCAGTGGATTAAACTTAAACCTCCCATGATACAATACAAACAACATTTTGCACACTAAGGAAAATATATAATATATCTTGTAGTGCTGCACAGTGGAATAATCATGTCCATATATAATAAGCAAAAATCCATCTAAAGACAAAATTTGACAAAAGTAAAAACGTATTACATATTTTAGAAAAGATAGCTAATCAAGAAAAACCATTCATGCATAATAAAAACGAATTAATTGGCCAAATAGGTAATCTATAATTTCCATATAGCAATTAGCTACACGTGCGAGTTTGAGACCAATGGGAAATCCACCAAATTACATTTAATTTTTTATATATACTCCGTGAACTAAATCAATAGGACAACAGCACTGAAATATTTTATTATGATATTTACAAGAGATTGTTTGTAAAAGAATTCAATCATATTGATTTTCAAATAAAACATATCCTTTTTACGTTTCTAATAGTGTACTCATCACGTGAGAGCCTTGAATAGTTTTAAAGTTAAAACGAGCACATTCTGACCGTGCTATCTAAATTATGTAGCGTCCACTCTAATTTTCAGTAAATTTTGGTAAATATACTGTATTGGTTTTTATAGTGTGTTTTATACACCGAAGTGTGGGGATGGATACGTGGGAGGTTTGGGCACGCATAGTCATTGTTGACCTTTCTTGTTATCCATTTTGTTGTTTATTTGGTTATTTCCAAAATAAAACGGTTTTCTTTTCTTCTTTTAATTTTTCTTTTCCTATTTTTTTCTTTGTTTTAGGTAATAACTTCCAAGTTCGTGTAAATGCACAATTTGACTAATTGAAAAGCTAAAAATGATGATATAATAAAATATTAGCACTCCTTGACCATTAACCCATATCTTTATGTCTAGAAGAATGGTAATGGTACATATAAATCTGTTATACAGGGTTTTTTTTGGGTTAAATTTATCTTAACATTTCCCCTGAACATCTTAAAATGACATGGTATGATTTGGCGCCGCGGATTCTAAAATCAAAAAGTAATGAAGGTTACTCTCAGCTATCATTAAACACTCTTAAAATGTTGCATTTTAAGGAAAATGTTTTGTTTTCAACAAAACTTTCAGTAACATCGCCAATTTGCTGCCTAAAATGGCTATATTGTGAAGAAATCAACGAAAAATGTCGACATTTTTTTTATAAAAACACACAATTTAAGATTTCCATAAAAAATTTATTTATCTCAAGACCAGTTACGACAGTTAAGTTTATTGAATGGTCCGTGACTGGTACCTCGACCTATAAGACTACCGTTACTACTGGTCTAACTGGGGAAACACCACCTGTTAAATAATCCAAATGTTTTCCCTTTTTAAAACTGCCACGAGGTTTTCACCTATGAATATCATTTTTTAATACCAGTCATTAGACTTTAAATTTCAAAATGTTTGTTGCTCCTGACGTTACATGTATATAACGGCAGTTATTGATAGAACGTAAAATTGTTAAAGTTTGTATCAATGAGTATCTCCGTGTTGCAAATATATGTACTTACCTTGCGTGCATTTGTCACACCTCCTTGTAACGTCAAATCCTCTTTCACTTTGACTTTAGAGATTTTATTTTTATAATGATTGTATACCATCTATAGATGTATGATGTTCAAAAACCGGTGCACGGGGTGGTAGTTCAATAATTGTGAATTTAAGCTTCTGTGTTAAACTGCTCTGTAAGAGACAAAACGAACTGAAAGAAAATTAGGAAGGAGAAAATCCAGTACAATATTAATGGAAGAAAGGTAAAGATAATATAAAAAGGACGGTGGAAAAAAAGATATGTTCGGGGATAATCGATCACTGTGTCTCCCCAATTATCAATTGGTAATTAAGATTTGCTGAAAAACCATAAAAGCGCTACATAGGTTGCATTTCCACTGTTTCCATGTTAAAATTCATGGAAGAAATTGGTTTTTAATCCTTAGCTACGGTTTAATACTATCATCCATATTTTCATTCTTTATTGATTAACTAAATGTAATGAATTCAAATCAATTGAATTTGTTATTAAACATTTTTTTTTAAATGAAGAACAAATATGTGAATATATCCCATCTCCGAAATTCAATGATAAAAAGATCTAGAGATCACATACTATTATCAGCAAAGTTGAAAATACCAAAGTAAGTATCAGGGACTGAATGACAAAATACCCAAGTGGATAATTTGGTGGACACTTAGAAAGCCAAACATAACCACATTATGGTGAGCAATAGCATTAAAGGGACCTAAACAGAACAGCCTAAACACATCAGGGCAAGTCAACCTTGTCTGATATGTTTTGTATGAAGAAGTTGAAATTCAAATTTCAAATTTAAACATGTAGTAAAGAAAATAATTACTGAGGGGACAATATTAACCAACGGTAGTAGTATGGCCTCAGTGGTAGAAATTCAGATACCTTATTCCTTCAGTACAATGATCATTTCTAGTGCGATCGAGACCAAAGCTTTGAGAAAAACAAAAATTCACCACTGTATTTTGTGTTAAGATCAGACTTGAACTATCTGTGCGATCCAGGTTGAAGGCATTAGTGTAACTGTTAGAGTGAGATCAGAAAGCTTGGCCTGCGTCTTTCTAATTAATACAGTGATACCAATTTTGATGCCCCAGATGTGCACATTTCGTCGATTTATGACTCATCAGTTGTGCTGAAGGTCTATAATGTTGAAATCCTAAACAACAATCCAAAAATTTGAAGATCAAATTAAAAAATACAAAAATGATAGCCAAATCATCTAAGGACAGAGTTACTCCTTAGTTTTCAAAGAGTGTACAATCTAAATGTTATTATAAGCAAACCCCATCTTCCAAAAAAACGTAGATAAGGATTTCTTATTTGCTTTATGTCACATTTTATGACATACCTTTATGATTGATCTTTTTAGGGGGGGTCTCCTCGCACTTGAGCACAATACATGTATGAATGGGGATTTAAAATTATTGGGAGTATTGCCAGCTGGGGTGTGCGTCTTCATACTTTTTATATAGTATATGTTCGCCATGCTGTATTTTTTCCTTCGGACGATTTTCTTTTTAGCTCACCTGGCCAATGGCTATGTGAGCTCTTGTCATCACTTAGCGTCCGTCCATCCGTCCTTCTGTTAACTTTTCACATTTTAATCTCCTCTGAAACCACTGGCCCAAATTGAATTAAACTTGACAGGAAAAATGTATGGGGGGTCCTTTATCAAATTTCCTCATTTCGTTCTGATTGGACCAAAGATATGGCCGCAATGGGCAGTTCTTGTTTCTGATTGGCTGATATAAGAAAATATTCTCCTCTGAAATCGCTTAGCCAAATTGAACGAAACTTGACAGGAAGTATTTATGAAAGGTTCTTTACAAATGTTCAGATCGGACAACAAACATGGCCGCCATGAGAAATTCTTGTTTCTCATTGGTTGATTTAAAAAAACATTTCTGTGGAACTACTTGGCCAAATAGAACAAAACTTGACAGTAAGCATCTATGGGAGGATTTTTACGAACTTTCTTCATTTTGTTCCGATCGGACTACAAATATGGCCACCATGGGCAGTTCTTGTGTGTGATTGCCTGATATGAAAATCATCTCTGAAATCGCTTGGCCAAATGGAACGAAACTTGATAGGAAGCATATATTGAAGGCCTTTATCAAGTTTCCTCATTTTGTCCCGATCGGACTATAAATATAGCCGCCATGGACAGTTGTTGTTTTTGATTGGCTTTAATAAAAAAAATCATCTAACCTGAAGTCGCGTGGCCAAATGGAACGAAACTTGACAGTCCCGATCATGTGCAATTATTGGTTCTCATTTGTTGATTAAAAAACTTTTTCTCTGGAACTGCTTCTCCAAAACTGTCAGCCAAACTTGACAGGACGTAACTATGGAAAGTCTTTTATGATTGGCTGATTTAAAGAAATATTTTTCTCTGAAACTACATGGCTAAATGGAACGAATTCTGAAATGAAGCATCTGTGGGAGGTTTTTTACAAAGTTTCCTCATTTTGTCCAGATCAGGCGACAAACATGGCCGCCAATGGAAATTCTTGTTTCTGATTGGTTGATTTGTTTTTAATTTTCTGAAAATGCTTGGCAAAATAGAGCCAAACTTGACAGAAAGTGTCTATGGCATATAACAAAAATCTACAGAACCGCAGTATTGCTTGAAACCAAACATGGCCTGCCTGTTCTTCACAAGGTGCTGACCTAGCGTTGTTACTTTGGTGCCAATCTCTCATTATAGATGGCCACCAGCAGAGAACTTAGGTAAAAATAAGACCCTATTGGAAATACGTGCAAACATTTCCTAGAGAACCGCCAAATTTTAGAAAATGCTGACCTGTAAGGAGAAGGACCTTGATGAAGAAAACTTTGGTTCCAACAAGACTTATCACACTTCATAATGATAGGGAGATGTAACTTCTCTCTTTGAAGTTTATCAATACAAATGGCTTTCATGCCAGGTGAGCGCTACAGGCTCGGCCCTCTAAGCCTCTAGTTTAATTTTAATTTCAACATTTAAAAGAAACATTTCCGGATTTCAAGTCGACTTACTCTCATTATTATTTTCTATGTATACCTGCTTGTCTTAAACCATACTTACATTAAGGTTGATTTATTAAGATATTTTAAGACAGTTCATTCTTTTATGCTGATGCCTAGAAACCTGAGAATTGCGATAGTTCGAGAGAGATTTTATTATGAAAAAAACACATTATTTTAATCCACCTCTGAATGGGTTCTAATGAATGTGGAAAAAAGAAAAAACTCGACACCGTGGTAAAAATACTGGTAAGACAAATATTTATTTTTTTATTTATTTTCAATTTCCCTTTTTTTAGGGAAGATCTGAACGTTATTCAAATCGATAATACCACAGGGGTAGTTGTTTCTTCTTAGATGGTTTGGATCCCTGATGTTTTCTTTTAGACGGATTGGGTTTCTGATGTACATTATAATAGTATGGATGCCTAGGGTATTGATATTTCTGTCCACAAGGAACAAGATCTGGAATTTTGTTGTCGCAGGCTTGTTTATCGTATCTTACACATTCCTTCGGCCCCAAGCACGTCAAAGGATCAGCAGGATCTGAAATTATACAATTATCATTACAGCTTGACAAAGGGCTATACTATAACTATATTTCATACAGAGAGATATATGATAGTATGATTGGGTGGAATTCCCTTATCTTACATTTCTTTGTTTGGTTTTGTACTAAAAGTTGTTTTCTATTTTTAAGCAATTTATTGTTTTTACAATCTGGAAAAGTAAAGGTTTTCTTATACTTTCACATTATGACGTAGGCCAAATAAAATGTGGCAAGCTGACGTTTTGTGTCTAGTAATGTAGGACAAGGATAATCCACATGAAAGAGGTTAATATGAAATAATAAAATGTTAAACAAAACAAAATGCTAGTTATTGGTTTTAATTCTTTCATGTGCTAGTAGTGATTTACATAAAATAGATAATGTACTATTTGTAAGATTTGACCATCCTAGATCATGTCTCATATATATAAAATCATATTTTCTGGTAAAATAAATGACGATTGGGGTTTCTTAATTTGATATATTATTCCTTTAAATTATTTTATAGTGATCCATTTTTCAGGAAAGGTCATCAATGACATGTCAATCAATCACCCAACAGACATAATTGTGAGATGGGAGTTGACTGAATACACTAATATCAAACATATTTTCAGAGTTATGCCCTGGCCCGAAATACTTTACGTCTTTTTGGATATTAGTAACACTTAGGATATCTATTGTTTATTTCGCATAGACGTTTTGTCTTCGCGTCATTCAACAGTTATTTATTAAATATCAAGAAACTAATAAAGTCTTTGATACCAATTTTGATGCAATTATCCTTTGTAGAAACTAAGTAAGATACATCTAATCGTGACCGAACACTTAATAGAAAAAATGTATCACAGAGAACGCCTAATAGGAACAAATTATATTAGAGCAAATACTTAATAGGAACAAATTGTATTACAGAGAACACTTGGTAGGAACAAATTATATTTCGGAGAACGCCCAATAGATACAAATTGTATTTTGGAGAACGCCTAATTGGAACAAATTGTACTTCGGAGAACACTTCATAGAAACAAATTATATTTTGACTAAGTAAGATACATCTTAACATAACCAAACACTAAATAGGAACAAATTGTATTACAGAGAAAACTTAATAGGAACAAATGGTATATTGGAGAACGCCTAATAGATCCAAATTGTGTTTAGGAGAACGCCAAATTGGAACAAATTGTACTTCGGAGAACACTTCATAGAAACAAATTATATTATGACTAAGTAAGATACATCTTACCATAACCAAACACTTAAAAGGAACAAATTCTATTTCGAGGAATAGTTAAAAGGAACAAGTTGTATTACAGAGAACACTTAATAGGAATAAATTATATTTCGAAGGACAGGTAAAAATTTGAATTTTCCAAATGATTTCCAACTGTAATATTACACGTTTGAAATTTAAATTCTATACTGTGACAGTTTCACTCTTTAAAGTTTAGACACTCTGACTTATAAAATTGTTCATTACTTTTCAATTTATTATTTAATCTAATATTTGCTGTCTTAGTTGATTATGTTAAATAATTTATAACACATCTCGGCACGATGTGACTTTAATTGATATCATGGCGTTAAGTCCCACCAATGCAATAAATCAATTAATCCAACTCACTTCCTGTTAAACTTACCATCAGCTCCATTAGCTACAGAGAAACAAATAAAACGATCAATTATTTGCATTAATCCTACAGTCTTTTCGTATTTTTTTGTCATTTAACAAGTCTGACATGACAAAAACTCTTTGTACTGTTATATGATGAAATCTTGATTAGTAGCACTAAATTTGCTAAATAATTAACTAAATGAAAAAATAACCACCCCGAAATCCAATCTACAGTATAATCCAACTTAATATTTATCTTACATATTTAAGTTAATTATTTTTTCAATTGTCAATCCTTAAAATTAAGCAAATGTTGAACAATACCTCGAGCAACGAGTGGAAGTGTATTTGTTTCGTTTGCTTCGAAACAAACATCGCAAAATTCGCCAGGCTCTAACAAACCTGAAATATATATTATATATATAAATAAAATGTCATAGATATATAACACTGTTACGGATGATTGGTGTAACTTGAGCATGTCGTTTTTCATAAGGGACAAAAGTAAAACAGGGTACTTAATTTGTTGTGAAAATACAATTTTAATGAATTTAATAGGAAGCAAAAATCAATAAGACATGGTAAGCAATAAAAGCAAAAATCCGTGACACTGCAAAAAGGTATTTGTACTTTGTTGGATTGAACATATCCCAAACTATGTCTCTGTGTTTCCAGCCGCTGTCACTTGTCGCACAATGTATAGGAATTATTCCAGCTCAGTTGCTTGTATTTCGATATTAGCCAAAAATTGAAAACTTTAAATTTACTACTCCAAGAATATTGAATTTTGTGAAACGTAAGGAGCATACCTCTCTTGCATAGCTTTGTCCTTAGATGGTTTTGGCTTTACCATTTGTATCATTTTGGTAATTTTGAATTGCTCTTTATCGTTTAGGATTATTGTTCTGGTTTTCAACATTTTATGCTTTGAGCAGAACTGATGAGTCGTAGATCGACGAAATGTTCAGATCTTGTGCCCTCCAAATTTGTATCAGAGAATTTAATGAATGCTATTTTTATTGGATATTTGTATTTCTTTTTGTTTTATTCTTAATTCTATTGCTTTCGAGGCCTTAATGTCTGTCCTTTGTTGAGGTTTATTGCTCCTCGTTGACGGCGATGACACGATGACCAACCTTCAACTTAAAATTTGTTTATGTAAAATTTCTGTTTTGAAAGTGAAAAGCACGATATATTATATTCATCATCTTCATTAAGGAAGAATATTCCTGTACGATACTTGTGGGTTCGTTTGCGGGTGATTTGTTTGTCACACAGATCTACATAAGTAACAGAATTATATCGAAGCAATTGGATATAGGGGAAATGTTACCTCTAACAGTGAATGTAAAGACATCAGGACTGATGATCTTTACCGTGTAACAGTCGACAAAAAATTCTAATTCACTTGTCATAAATCTGAAATTGAAAAAATGAAATCTTGAAGATGTTATATATATTCAGGTTTAAGAACATTTTGTAGCTATCATCGGTATCTTAAAATGACTAATAGATATCATACGTTATCTATGTTTATAGCTGTTGGCATTGGGATTGTACCAACCGGAAACACTTCTGTGCAGCCTGGGGTGGTTTGACGTAACAGAAAAGCACTTTGTCTCCTATGTCTTGAGTAATATAATGTTATTATGTATAAATATGTATTTACTCAAGCACAGAGAATACAAATAATTCTTAACATTTTAAATTGGTAACCGGGGTCCTTAACGACGAGACAGAGGCATTGGTTTTTAACCGACATCAAGGTTGCCAATCAACAGCCGACTTTTATTCCAAGCCGGTGCAAAAATGTAATGTCACATTAGCCTGGACATTTTTTCATAGTCGCTGAGGTTCTCGCTTAGTTAATGACAGAAATATAAGGAAATCGGATCATATCTGTAAGAATAACCTATAAACCGATTGGCTCATGTATATCCAAACAGAAATGTTTTTAAAGAGTGTGAATAACCTTTTATAAGACCAGAATCTTAGGAAAGTACAACACTAGATAACACATTTTCTAATACAATACAATTACTGTTTTTTTAGCTAGCGTCCTTTTGTTAATAGTTTAATGATTCACAATTCCAACTAAAGAAAAAACATTTCGTACCTCCTATATTGCACAATAACTGTTTCTTACCTATTGGTCAAAATAAGTTTTGTACCATCCACACACCATATATAAATCATCAGTTAGTACACGAATACACTGCATTTTATATTATTAAATCATGTAAGTATAAAATTTGAGATTTCTTGGGCATAATGATGTTTTAACTAACAAAAACGATGATCCTTTGAACTATCAATTTTTTTTTAATTTTCTAATATTTGCCCTCACCGTACAATTTTATCCGCCGTAATGCCATGAACTACAGGGTATGGATCATAACTTATAACATTTTGTCAAAATACCACTCAATGCATGCCGAAATAAAAAAGATGAAGAGTCCAAAACGTGCGGGACATAGATAGTAAAAGCTCACACTAGTACATAAATGAATAACAACTGGACTGATGGTACAATTGGTGAATCTACTTTACCACTAGAAAGCATCAACTCAATCATGGGAATAAGAATTCTTTTGTACAAACATGTAGCAAAATTATAGCAAGCGCAGCGAGCGCTATATGAGCATATGCATTTTTACATATGGGTCATTTATTAAAGTCTTTGTTTAATGGGGACAGCCATTATGCAATCCGAAGTGAATTTATTTGTTAAAGCGAATATGGCCATAATGTGCTACATACTAAGGCTAGAAAAAGTTTCGTTCGCCGGAAACGGAAGTAAGGAACCCGAAATGGGCAGCAAATTTAATTTAAAGAAATGAAAATGAAATACGAATAAATCCATGACATGCTTAAGATTTTTTTAAATATTAATCTGGTCAGTTGTACTAGCATTTTCTAATTTCTAACATTCTTTTCAAAAGCCGGAATTTCACACCCTTTATACGCAGCTGTGACGCTGGACACAAGATTTGCGATCTTTCAAATAAAATTTCATGCAACAATTTTTGAATGTATGAACTTTCGTTCTCTAATAATGTTGTAGGTAAATTAAGTTCTTAAAGTTCAAAAATCGCAACAGAAGTGGAGCTGCTGCAGAACGATTTTTGAACTTGTTGCCGACAAAATCGTTAACATCTTTGAAAATGTTGGAATTGACGAACTGAATATTAAGCTGGTAATAGATTTTATATGTACGATCTGTGATCTCAATTATTATTTTCTAAGATTTTCTAATTAGAAAACCTCAAATCCTTTTCAATTTGAAGCGGATCAAAATTATTAAAGTTTTACATGAGTTATTCCTCTTTGCTCAGAAAACTTTTGTTTTGTTTTATTATATTTTTGAAATATATTTGTCTGCAGAAAACATTAAGTAAGAAGAAGCAGAAATAAGTATCTGCAGGCTTACATAAGCATGGTCTAAAATTTTGCATGAAATGGTGTTTCTGGGGTTGAATCCTCGGTTTTAAACAATAGATCCCTTGATAACATAACAACCATGCATGATTCACTGAAGGTTTAATGGATAAAAAGAAACACATTTTTTAAAAAAAAAAATTCATAACTTATTTAAAAAGTTATGCCTGCAAATTCAAAACTTATATTATTTATATGCAAGAAACCCTTTATCACATATATCATAGCCATGTTGATGCAATCTTAAACGACCATTGGCACCAACACAAGTAAGTAAATAATAAAAAAAAAAACATTTAAAATTTAACCATATTTTCTCCAGTGGTTTTCATCAAAACAAAGAATGCTGAAATAGAAGTATCATCTTATACTGGGTTTTATTATATTTTCCAATTCAACATCTTCACATGATCTTTATTTGTTACAAATGCTAAATTGAACTTTAAGAGCTCAAGAATATATTTTTGAATACAAAGACCCAAGCTCTGTCTGCATTATTTTCTAGGATAACTTCAACCCATAAGTTTATTTTATTTGCCTGATTTTGTATTGTATAATATATTGAACAGCATATACATGTAGAATCTACATGTAAACATTTTTCTAACCTATTTCAGTATTCAATATTTTATTATTTTTTCCATTTAATATAGGGGATCTACTGCGATAAATGGTGATTTGGTAGGGGCTTTTCTGGATTTAGATATCTCAGGGAGCAAACAGAAAAAACAACTACACATTACAATTTCAATTTTACTAACCTTTGACTTTGGTTTGGTATAAATCACTTTCCCCCATTTATTCCATAGGTACTCGTGTACAGGACCCCGTATGGTACCCCTATGATACCGTGATACCGAACCCCCCCCCCCCCCCAATGAATTTTTTTTTTTTGCCATTTTTTAGATATTTTTCTCTTGGAATTCACATGGATATTACTATAAAGCCGTATTTTCTATCCACAGCGGGTTACTTATATGATGGTCCTATGATACCGGACCCCCCCTATGAATTTTTTTTTTGGCCATTTTTTAGATATTTTTCTCTTGGAATTCACATGGATATTACTGTAAAGCCGTATTTTCTATCCACAGCGGGTTACTTATATGTAACCCGCTGTGGATAGAAAATACGGCTTGATAGTAATATCCATGTGAATTCCAAGAGAAAAATATCTAAAAAATGGCAAAAAAAATTCATAGGGGGGTCCGGTATCATAGGGGTACCATACGGGGTCCTGTACACGAGTACCTATGATTTATTCTGGAACAGTAAATGAAACAGCAATCCTGGCATTGTTATAACACCCTTTTAATATGTTTAACATGAATTTTCACTCCGAATCCCTTATAATTTTAGAACTACTGTTACGCCAAACTTTTAATAACACAGCACACTAATCACTACACATGACACTTGTGACTGACCTACTCATACCAGATGTTTAAAACTTTCAACACTGTTCTTTTTTTATCAATAGTTGTACTTCAACCCAAAATCATTCACAGTGAAGCAGTTCGGTATTACATTTTTTGTTTAGAAATTAATACATAAAATACCAAGATAACTACATAAAAACGATTCCTAAATTTAAATATTTACCACATGTTTGACTCTAACGTAACCATTCAAAGACAATGTAGTATCCAAATTAACAATTCTCAACCAATCCTTGTATTTGTATAGTTTGTTTGTATTCAATGGTATTGCTTGATTCGTATGAGTGTTATTATTGGAACTGAATAAAGTTTAATTGTATGCTACTGAAATGTGAAGATTTTTAAGAGTAACTCGTATGTAACTATAACAGTGTTTTCTACCAAGCTCGCATATGAAACATAAGGCAATATTCTCTTTTGATTTAAGACAAAGTCAAGTTTAGGTTCCCGTATTTTCTCATTTCTCATGTATGTAGTTAAGTTTATGAGTTAGTACAAACGAATCGACTGGTTTTAACATTGTTCATCTATAAAAGAAACATTTCCATTCATATATTTTAAAAAACACACACAAAAAGACTGAATATAAAGTCATAAGTCATAAAGTCATAAATTTGTATTAGCCTCTTACATCCCGAAGGGTCAATAGCTATAAAAAAAATAAACAAACAGAACAACAAATTAAAGAAACAATTATTAATATGTTTGCCTCCTGTCCTCAGTGATAGATACTGTTTCAAAAAGGAGCCCATCAATCTCACTTAGTATCGCAAGTCTGGTTTATGGACGATTATTTTTCTGTATTAAAATCAATACAAAGGTCTAGAGCTAATGAAACAGTGTGTGATAAATTGTCATTAGCAGATAAATATTCTTTTCCAAAAATGCATATTAGGTTTTCCAAATCTATATTGGGAGTTAAAAAATTGTAATTAAATTTGAAGCTAAAGCTGAACTCGGTAGACTACCGCTTGAGACAGTCATCAAAATTCAAGTAATCACCTTTTATTCTAGAATTAATACACAAAAACATTAACCCGTTAGTAAAAGTTGCATTTAATTTAAATAAGAAATTGAATGAGGAGTGCCTGTACACTTGGCACAGCTTTGCCACCTCTATTATAAATGAAATTAATTTAGATCAAAATTATCTTGAAAATATTGACATAGCTTTCCAAGAAGTAAAGAATAAATTGAAAAATAAGAGCAAAAACGCTATTAAAGACTTTTATGATGAACACTTTCCAGAGAAAATAAACAAATTTGGCAATAGTTTAAAACTATACTTATACAGTAAATTGAAAGTAGATTTAGTTCAAGCAAACTATTTCAAATTGAATAACTTTAACAGCCATAGATTATTAAAAAAATAACGTATCTGTGATCATAATGTAGAGGTAGAGCTGGGACGCTATAAAAAGATACCCCCTGAACAAAGAACATGAAAAATTTGTAATGGTCTTGATGATGATTATCATTTCTTCTTAAATTGCAAAATCAATAAGGAAATAGGAATAAAGTTTCAAAATGATATTAAAAATGTGCACCCTAATTATAACCAGCTTGGCTCTCTAGATAAATTACGAATTATTCTAAATCCAGATATGAATGTTTTGTCCAGTGTTGTTGATTGTATAAAGCAGTCTTTGGAATTGCGAAAATGAGATCCATCTTGGTCAAGTGCAAACATATTTGGAACTATAATAACTTTATGTATGTATGTCTCTTGTGTTATGTATTTTATATATTGTGTATCATATGTTAATGTTTGTATTTGCTCAACCCGTTAGTGTTTGATTCGGAATAAAGTTCACTATTGTTGCGCTCGCATCATTGGCCACGCCAACAGCATATTAATATATATTCAACTTACTGTATAATGAGATGACTACCAACAATCGTATCGCATGTAATTGTTGCAAATACAAACGGTGATATAAATACACCTTCAGATCTGTTCTCTCGATCAAATGTGAAGTTTCCTGTGATGTTAGGATTTGAAGGATCCAATGGAGTCACATATTTAAACACTTTGCCAATCCATTCACATGGAAACTCGCACAGTCCATATGCTGAAAAATATATCAGGTTGGGTAAATCATGTAAACGTTTGCCGTACTAGCTATGAAGGTAGAAAGGGGGATACACAAATTTGGCATGTAACAAAAAGATTCGAAAACAGGGAACTAGAGAAATACAGGCAATAATGAATTTCACAAAAATTTGCATTCCTACAACTTTTTGTTAGGGTTAATATATGAATTAATATACATTACCTAAAGTTAGGTATGCACCTACTGCCAATGCGTTCGTCAACAACTTCATATTCCGTTTCGATTTTATTGTTGTGTATGTCAAACTTTCAGAGATTATAACATACAAATGTTATTTACAGACTTTGTAATTTCTTTTCATATCATTAACAGCTTTCTCAGTTTATTATTCGACCTTCAACAAGGACAAAATATAAAAAAACAAGAGCAATTAGATTAAAGTGCGAGTTTGAAGTCAATGGAAATCCACTAAATTGCGTATAATTTTTTTTTTTTACACTGCGTGAACTAAATCAATAGGACAACAACATTGAAATATCGTATTATAATATTTACTAGACATTGTATGTAAAAGTATTAATTAAAAATATATGTTTTTATGTTTCGAATAGACTAGGTGTATATTTATCAAGTTTTTATTATTGCCAACCTAAAACGGTTTTCTTTTCCTTTCATTTTTAATTTTTCTTCTTGTATTTTCTTCTTATTGTTTTCGTGCATGTGGTTTTAAGGCTAATGACTTTAAAGTTCATATAAATGCGCAATTTGACTAATGAAAAAAGTAAAAAATAAAGATAATTATAATAAAATATTGATAAATTTCATTTACCCTGAACATATATCTTTACTTTTAGAAGAATACATAAATATGTTGTATAATATGTTCATACAGGACTTTTCTGGGATAAAAATATCTGAAAAATTCTTCTGAATATATTAATATGCTGTAAATATGTATATAATGCAGGACCATATTGTAAACTAGTTGATTGACTAAATATGTTATCCTGTTTAAATAAAGGAGATTATTATTATTATTAAAATTCCCATTTTCGACTGAAATTATTAAATAGTTTTTGCAACCAGTAGGCTTTTGAATACTTTGGGCAAGTTTTCTTTCTTTTTCACATATTATTTTTATGATTCTTAATTTGATGATTGTGTTTATAAGAAATTTGTTTGTACTCTATCAACTACATGCAATACGTAGGAAAAAAAAAACAAAAACAAAAAAAAAACACAGAAGTTTTACGTTTTTGTAGAAAATATGTTTGTACTCTATCAACTACAATACTTAGCAAAAAAAAACCACAGAAGTATTACGTTTTTGTAGAAAATATGTTTGTTAGCGTTTCATAGGAGGACAATTCTCTATCGACCTATAATTGTTTGGATAAAAACACACGGGCAATTTAATATTTCAATATCTAAGTTTATTGAATGGTTCTAGACTGTTATCCTTGACCTATAAGACTACCGTTAGCAATGTGACATTCAGGAAGATAGTATTTCTGCTACTACTGGTCTATTTGGGGAAAAAAATCTGTGAAACAATCCAAATGTTTGCCCTTTTTAAAACTGTCAGGGGGTTTCCCATATGAATATTTTTTAACGAATAGTCATTAGACGTTTACATTTCAATTTTTGTTTGGTCCTGACGTTAGACTTATATGACGACAATTATTTATAGAGCGTATAATTGTTATATTGCTCCGTCTTAGAAATAAAATGACATGATTAAATCTGCTCCTCAATATTTTTTGCAACCAGCCCGCCATAGAATTCTTTAGAAACGTTTTCTTTAGAACATGGTGTTTCTACAATTTGTATTTTTAATTATTTTCATAAAATTTTGTTTGTATTTTATCAACCTATACTTAGAAAACGAGTCACGAGTTTACATTTGTACGCTATCTAGAAATATTTTGTACTAAATCAATGATATTGTAAGGATAAAAGCACGAATAGAAAAAATTCTCTATCAACCTTATCGCTTAGATTAAAACATAAACAACTGTATATTTCAATAACAAATTTATTTGTACTTTATCAACTGATATATGCGCTTACCTTATGAAGAAAAAAATGTCGATATGGAGGCTCAATGGTCAAGGTCATTGAAAAAATTCATAGCAACCGATGTAAAAGTCCCTAACAGCCGGATATATTTGGGTTCAGGACTCTATAATTTACCTGTTCAAGTCAAAAAGAAAGGTCAAGAGTCAAGGTCATTGAAACTGTCTATAGCAACCGATGAAAAAGTCCCTAGCAACCATATATATTTTTATCAAATCAATTAATATACAAGGGTCAATATCTTAATAAATATCTTAAAAAACTTCGTAGTTGTGTTCAATCGATTATGTCGAGAGAGTGCAAACAACTTTTCTTCAAAACTGCAAAAAAAGAAGAAAAAAATCACTTAATTAAAAATACGTTATTAGGTGTACAATCGAGTTCTCAGTAGGAGAAATTAATATACAAATTTAATGTATCTAAGGGCAGAAAAAATTGCAAAAACATTAGATCAATTATACTTGACTTTACATATTAACCCGAACTAAGTAATATTTATCAATTTTCGTTCGTTAAAGTTGAAAACCGTACTGAGACACACGACAAAAGACTAAATAACTAATTGTAATAATCATATTTATCAATTCGAAAGATGATGAAGTTGGTAATGGACTGGCTGCTTATAACTGGATATCTTAGTTTAGGTAAAGTCGATTTAATTATGTCCCCCACGACGTGTCCAGGGAATATTGTCATCTGTTATGGTGTGCATAACAATCGATACTAGTTTGTTTTGAGTTACGCAACAAACATTCTACTAGACTGTTGTTTCATAATCTGACAGTTTTTTTAAAAAAAAAATGAAAATTATTAATTGTTTGGATATTTGTTTTGATCACACAATCGTTTTCTTATATAGACAATTTTATGGAATTATTTTAAATTCATATCACATATAGATATTTTTACATACATGTTCATGTAGCCATGCATATTTCTAAATGGGATAGGTATATAATAGGTAACAAATTCTTTGGTACCAATTTTGATGCACAAGATGTGCACATTTCGTGCACATTTCGTCGATTTACGACTCATCGGTTGTACTCAAAGTCTAAAATGTTAAAAAATAAACCAACGAATATTCCAGAAGTTGAAGAGCATTGGTCAAAAGGTATGACAAAAGAATAATTTTGAGAATTTTGATTGGATGTCATAACAATGGGCGATCGATGCACGTGTTACGATCTTCCATGCGTCATCTTCCACTGAAAACAGTTATTTACGAAAGAACAAAAAAATAAGTTTGTCGCAAGATAACAAGGAAAATAAATGGAATGGCGAGCTGTCAAAAGGGGCAAAAACGAGTTAAATGTATAAAATACATAAGTCGAAAAAAAACAAATATAAAATCGTAAAATAAACAACAGTAAAATTAAAAAGTTAAAAATATCGAACGTTTCGACCAATATGGTCGGAGTGTCCCCAGGCTAAACATTATTTTTCTGCCCAAGGCGTTGTCTGTATTGTCGTTCCCCGTTCACTGTCATTAAAATGGTTACGTGGACGTCTGACGAGCTGTGACCATAATCGAAAGTGATTGCCAACTGGTCAATCAGTTCCATTCTTTATTGAACGTAAGTGTTCCGCAAAGCACTCACCAAGGGGACGACATGTCTCTCCGATATATACCTTATCACAATTCGTATAGACGATTGCGTAAACCAAATTTATATCCGTACAGATACACCCATTTCAAATGATGTATTTGTTGTCAGGGCCCAAGATCTCTTTATAGTCTCCATGGTGTAGGAGCGGTGCCCGGACGTTTCGGCCAGCACATTTCGGAAACGGACGTTTCGGGCAATTTTTTTTATGAAGTGTACTTTGTGATACCTAGGACATTTCGGGCAATTTTTTTTTTATAAAACTGAGCTTGTGTATAGCCATACAAATATGTATTAATTTCAGTTTTAAAATATAAAAATAACAGCCAAAAACGTTAAAAACAATAGATATAAGGTTATGTTCCTTTTGATTTGCCTCTATTGTTGTTAGCCATTTTCTTAATGGATATTAAATTACCTTAATCTGCTGTTAATTAATAATAATAATTATCAGGTTTGAGAAAATGTTTAGTTAGAATAATTAATTCATTCCTCTAATTATTAATTTTTAAATAGAAAATGGATTAAAAAATAATAATTAAGATCACACATCATTTAAAATAATTGTTTTCAATTTTAGTTAAAAATTTTTAATTAAAAGATTAGGCAAAATAATAAAATATAATTGCAATACATTAAAATTACTAATTTTGATATAAGATATTTATATTATTTATTTTAAAATATAAAATTTGGCCGAAACGTCTGTTGTCCGAAATGTCGTAGTCCGAAATGACCTAATCCGCATTGTCCTAGTCCGAAATTTCCTACATTCGTAGGGACAATACAGACAACGCCTTGAGCAGAAAATATTTTTGGGGGGACATTCCGACCCCGTGGAATTAGTCTAAAAAATTCTTAATTTCAAATCATCTCTAAGTATGAACACAACTAACTTTTTCAAGTACAGTTATCTTATATATGGTACTTTTTCTATACATCATAACGTAAAAGATATTATTTTACTTATTTTTACTATCTATTTTTACTATCTATCTTGCCATCTATGAAGTACGTTTACTGATTGACGCCACGTCAAATAAATTTTCGTTTTGTTTACATTTTATGTACGGCCCCAGTCTTGTTCTGGGTTTCAAAGAGTCAACACCTTTTCATTTTTATTTTTCACATGCTCATGATCAAGACCATACTGGTTGAAACTTTTGGTATTTCCAACTTTTGGTTTGATTGTTGATTTGATTTGATTTTCTTTTTCGACTTGTATATTTTATACATTTTCGACAGCTCACCATTTCCATTTTTTTTTTTTCGCTTGTTATCTATTTACGGAAGAAATGTGTACATTAAAATTAGTTACATATGGAATTCTTAAATTTACAAAGGAGAATATACAATATAGCATGGGAGCTGATAACCTTACTTTATCTTCCAATACAGTAAAAGTAATTGCTCCTTTCTCCTAATATTTTTTCAGCTTATGGGTTATGTGAATTCCCATGTGAATGGAATGGAAAATTTTTTGATTGGGTTGATCCATCCAATGAATTAATTGATGGAAATCTCACGTTTGATCAAGAGAATAGATCTGTGGCTGTATTTCGAAGATTAAACTTTACGGTTCACCTAATATGCGAGAGAATTGTTGATAGTCATATAATTATGCAGTAAGTACATCGAAGTACACCCATTAGATATACTGATATATAAAGAATAATACATGACAAAATTCGTATCACATGTCGTCTCGTCCCGAGATTTCAATATCATCCAGAGGGCCTCTGGCCCCAGGGATGATATTGACCGAGGAGTGATATTGCATGTGATACGGATTTTGACATGTTTTATACGCTATATAAGGTAATTATGAAAAATGGATTATGTGTTTTATTAGTTCTCCTCAAAACAAATCAATGCAACAAAAACATCATATTATTCCGCGTAGAATGCAACAAACATGTAATTTTACTATTCAATATTCAACAATTATTGCACTAGTGCAATAAAAGAAATAACGAAAATGCAATTTTAAGAAGACAACATAATTTTAATGTGCAATATTCAACGATACTGCACTAGTGCGATATCTCCTTTTATTCACCGGGAATAAAAGGAGATATCAGCGATTACGAAATGCAATTTTATAGATTTGTAGTCCTTTATTATATAGAAAAATGGTGTTGTATAGATTATCGGGTTTTCTGCACATTGATATCGTAAAATATCAGCCGCGAGCCACAGTATGAAGATTGTTGGCGAGTGAGCGCAGCGAACGAGCCTAAAAGATTCATATTTTGTCGAGCGGCTGATATTTTACAACATCTTTACGCAGAAAACGTGATAATCTGTTTATTGTACAAATTCTGTACATTACTTGTCGCCCCTGTAAGACATTTTTTTTACGCTTTTTTTTGTCGTCCTGGAGGTAAGCTTGATAACGTCTGCTCTCACATTGTGACGTCGCTAATAAGTCCTGTTCTCATATTGTGACGTCGCTGATAAGTCCTGCTGTCGCGGATAATGTCTCCTATTACGTCACAAAGCCTTAATACACAGATTACAGAGAGGCTGAGCAGAGTGATATAGACGCAGGGAAGTACGATAAGTGTAGATATCGATTATTTTGCCCCTCATTCAAGTCCCAAAATTAATTCGGTCAAATTTAATAAATATTTTTGCATGAGCTTAATTTACACCGATATAGGTTTTCATACAAAGATAGTGTTTCCTTTAAATTGAATATGTGTTTGACAAACAGTAGATGAATTGTTACTTGGCCAGAAACAGTAGCATATGTTGTATAAACAGTGATACCCATTTCCGTAAAATAGTGATTTTTGGGGCAATTGTATTATTGTCCATTACATACGTGATATGTAAAAAAATCATACATTTTAGTGCATTTCATACATGTTCGCTGTAAAAGTTATAAAGTTATCTTCCATTGTTGGTTGTGGCATTGTTTATTCTAATATGTTTGTTTACAGTTGTTTTCTTGTTTCATTTTCATTATGTCACAAACATTTGATTGTTTATTGACAAATAAATACTTAAAGAATTATAATGGCCGCTTGACAAAGTCAGTCATCTTCCTCTGGGAGCTTAAATCAGTCAAATAAGACGTCTTTATACAAATGATATATGTGTGTATAACATGTTTGATTTTTCACTTGATATTTTTACAAACAATTTTACAGTTGGATTATACCAGAAGGGAGCTTTTTTGATTGTATTACGGTCGAAATCATCAGCCCAGATGTCTTTACATTTATCGGTAGAGGTAAGTCTTGTATTTCGTTCGTCATTTTCCCTGAATTATCTTGCCATGTGAAGGTTATCTCATATGGACTTCTAACTTCTTAATTTTTTTTTAAGGATTTACTTTAGAGATAATTGATATTTTCAAATCAAAATATAAAGATGAGTTAATATGTCATTCTACTCCATTAGACCGATACATTCTGTGATTATTTACTGCAGGTATCTTGAAAATCAGTGTTATACATTTATTGACTTTGAACAAGGTTGCTATTGGAATTCATCAACCCTACAAAATGGTAATATTCACAGAGCCGTATGCGAGGTGAATATTCATTTTCAGGGTTGATAAATCGACAGCAACCTAGTTCAAAGTCAATAAGTGTTTAATGGCCATACAGTGCATCAAATTTATTTCGGTATTTTGTGATACGTTTTATTATTACATGATTATGGTACAGAAAAAATAATTAACAGTGTGATTTTATTCAACAGTATTCAAGAAATGTAAATTTTAGTAATTTAACAGTACCCATTCTATTTTTAGATCATATTAGGTAACTATCAAATTTCACGTAACCTACCACTTTTTTATTTTTAGATCATAACCATGAATTCGGAATTTTTTTTATGAATGTTAGGCTGCTATCGCGGGTGCTCACAACCTCTTATGCTATTTTCGGCCAATCAGGATCAAGAAAAAAATACCATTATGTAATAATAAGCATGTGTTCCGGTTCTCTCAGCTTTGAGTTATTGAGGGTACTCTGTATACAACAATGTATGTTAAATCTGACAGTACCATACCAGTCTATCAATTTCTGGTAAAACATATGCGATGCTGACTCGGGTAATTTTATTACTGCGTTCATGAATTCAAAAAATATATTGAGGTTTCAGGCTTCGAGCAACCAAAATCAAAAACGTGCCCGTAATTTTATTTTATTTATTTTCAGATGTTGTAGAAAGTGACAAATTCTGTGATGTTTGCTTCGAAGTAAATGACACCAATTCAGTGCTTCTTGTAGCTCGAGGTATGATAAAGCTTATTTTTTTCTATAGAGAGATGAAAATCGATATAAAAAAGTATCAAGGACGTAAGGTTTTCCGTTATGAGTTCTCAGAGATTTTGAATAGCGTATTAAAATTTATTAAATGTTGAAAATGAATAATGATAACAAATTGTAAACATGTATATTTTATTACATTTATTTTTGTAGCTAACGGAGCTGATGGTGAGTTTTATTCATATTCAAAAGCAACTTTACCTTATCTTGGTAACACAGTATTGTCAGTCATATAAAACCGTAGTGTTTCGTTGATATTTCTCTGATTTGTTTTGGGATTGTCACTAAAGCTACTGAGCTTGCGATTATCTATGATTTTGTTTGGGAGTCGGGGGGGGGGGGGGTTTGCTTTCAAAATTGTGACGAGGAATCTAGACTTTAGACATGATATACCCATATCACTTGGCACCGGTGGTCGTTGATTTTTATACATTTTTATCTTCTTGAGAACACTCCACCAAAATTTAACAAAAATTTACAGAGATGTTCCTCATAAGGTCCTTCTCAAAAATTAATACTTTGATGTTGATTGGTTATGAAACACTGGGATCAGAGCCTATTCACTTTTCTGATTGAGTGAACTTTTAAAAAACTTCTTCTAACGAACCACTTTTCCGATTGAACTCAAAGTTTACAAAGATGTTTCTATAAAGGTCATTAACAAGTGTTATTTTGGTGCTGATCGGAAATTGTAGATGCCGTCAGGGTCTGATGAACAATTGAAAGATTAATACCAAATTTGGAGAATTTGATATCTATGACATGTATGAGGACACAAATAATTTGTTTCACCTTGATACCGTTCAAATGAACATGGCCGTCATGCCCCAACATGGGCTTTGCTGATTGGTTAAACTTCCGAGATCTTTCTGAAACTACTTGTCCGATGGATTTTATTTTTTTCATTATAGACCTTTATAGAAATATCAATATTATTGATCATTGCAAAGTGTGCCTTAACTATTGTTACTTTCGTGCCGATCGGAAATCCAAGATAGCCGACGATGGGGGACTTGTTAACACTGGACCCTGTGAGAAATCAATATAAACGTTTCAATAGATGGATACCAAACTTGGTGGAAGGGAAACTTATGATGATGCGAATAATTTTGAATACTTAGGTACTGTTCTGACAACAAACATGGACGCAAAGCCTACAAATAGCTTTTTCTGATTTGTTAAATTTTCCAGATTTTCTGGAATTGCTTGACCTATGGATCTGAAACTTGTAATGAATTATTACTGCAAGAATTGTTACTTTGGTTCCGATCGGGAATACAAGTTGGTCAGCATTTCAGACCAAGATAACATTCCGAACCCTATTTGAATATGATTTGAAGAACAGTTTAATACCTTTATACCAAACTTAGTGTAGTGATATACCTATGGAGCTTTAATTATTTTTTTTCTTTGTTGACATTCTGCTAAAAAGTATGGCTGCCAGACCCCAATTTGGGTTTTTTTGATTGGTTAGATTTCCAAGATCTTCTCTGAAATAATTGACACATTCATATGAAACTTGTCATTTAAGTGATTATTACAAGGTACTTATCCAAATTACATTGGTGCTGATTGGAAATCCAAGATGACATTAATTATTGTGTCCATTGAGACTAAATTCCCGGTTTCACTGATACGGGGGTATATAATTTTTAAGAATAGTATGAAGACGGCTTACCCTTCCGGATTCAGAACCTATTTTTAGTGGATTCAAGGCATAAACAGGATACATAAACAATTTCCTAGATCATTGTATTGTGCATTCCAATTGTTTCATGATAAACGTTCCGAACCTGCCTTTAATAAAGCGTACGTTTGTTTACATCATAAATGAATCACATAATTATGAACTGTGTAATGACACGACCAAAATCGAAAACATTTCGGTGTTCCATAAGGCGTTTTGGAATGTTAATTGCGAGAAAATTTTGATTTTCGGAATATATGGCGTCTCAGATAATATAACTTTACATTCCGGGTATGTCAGACTACATACCCTGTCTAAAACTAGAATTATTCCTGTTTGGATTAAACGCCACAAATAACAAAACGTTTGAAAGAAGAAAAAACCCAAGCTAGTATAAATAAATACAAAATTTAAAGGCTTATTCTTATAGAACTATTTTTGGTAAATAATTCTTATCTGCGAATACCTAAAAAATTATTACACAATTTTGAAGTTGATAAGTAGAAATGATATTGATTGTACATTATCAGTCATTAAAAAAATACTTAAATACAATGTGCACTTTGATTTCAGATGATGTATCAGTTTTGACATGTTTAGGACCAAGAAAATGTGTAACATACAAGGAGAAAGCTTGTGACAATCTTCCAGACGTAAAGCCCTGCAGACAGATACATGTATATCATTATCCAAAATACCGATACATATATACCAAATACCGGCGACGACCTGCATATCGTAATCCAAGCTGGAAATTTTTTTATGATTAATGTTTTATGATTAACAATCAGTATCTCTCCAAAAAGATATATAAAATATTCAGTTCTTCATTTAATTTTGTTCATTTTCTATCATTAAGACGATCTGATTCTAAGTAGGCGGGTAATACAAAATGCCCAATGTAAAGCACAAAAAATTAACATGCAATGTCCGTAAAACCCAGGCGTGAATCGTCCTGTTCGTTTATCGGAACATATCATGCTGTTCACAAAAGTCTACGTTCTGCTCCTTTGAACACTAGTTCTATTTACACTAGCGATTCTTAATGTATCAACCAAAGTCTCAGGAGAACTACCTATGCACCCAAATATCAGTGAATATTTTAAATCGTCGCTTTGTTTTTAAGTACAAAAATATTGTTTTTTCCTAAAATTTTAAGTGTATGATTTTCTAAGAGAATTATTTGTACAACAAAAGAATTGATGTGGATATTACGCCTATTGTTAGCTTAACATACCAATGGAAATTGCTTAAAATATACGAGAAAGTTATCGCCATTTACTGGCTTCGTAAATGAAATCAACAAATTTACTTGAACGCCTCCAAAAATGCAGTTCCACGGACAGCCGTATTTTCTGCGTTATTGTTTAGGGGCCATCTGAAGCCCGCCTTCGGGTGCTGGATTTCCTCGCTGGGTTGAAAACCCATTGGTAGCCTTAGTTTAAATATATTTATTTTAATAATCAAAGATAGATAATCACAGAAAAAATAGATAAATAACACTAGGATTCGGAAACAAGCTAATAGCTTATATAGAATTATGTTTCCTTATTAATATTCCTGCATTATCAAAAGGTGTCAACACTACGTGAACGTGTTGTGTTTTTATTTACTAGCATAAATTAACCATGTGAAAAAAGAGTGAAAATAAAAACAGAATAATAATTATGCGACGAAATGCCAGAAAAAAATCTTCATGAATTAATACATCTCTTACTTTTAATAACAAATTTTTTAACCTTATACAAAATATCACAATTTTGCTCAAAAGTTAGACTCTCTGAGCCATACCGCATAATATTCGTATTAATCGGGTCATCACATACAATTGAAAAAAATGTTTCGTGACGCAGTTGCGTATATTTTGGACAGTACAGCAGAAAGTGAGAGGTTGACTCAACATGACAACAATGGCTCGTTAAGTCCAATCCTTAAAAAATGAAACCATGACTATCTCTAGAAAGTCGGTCAAACCGATACATCCTCAACTAAAGATGAATGGCCAGAATCTTCAAGAAGTTGCATCTCATAAACACCTTGGTATTTATTTTTCTGACATTGGCTCATGGCATGACCACATTGATAAAAAAGGTCTATATAAATATCCTTAGGAAAGTAAGTTTTGTCTTAGATAGATTTACTCTGGAGAAAGTCTACTTTTCTTTCGTTCGACCAATTTTAGAATAGGGTGATGTCATTTGGGACAACCATACCTAAATCCTAGTAAATAAGTTAGAAATTGGTCAGATAGAAGCTATGAGAATTATAACAGGTGGGACTAAAATGACATCTGTTAACAAATTATATGAAGAAACGGGATGGGAAAAACTTTCGGGTAGACGAGAAAATCATAGACTTGTATTTCATACAATTATTAATAAGGAAGTTCCTATGTATTTGCAAAATTTAATACCAACCTCGGTCTCCACATTACATGGGCATTTTACACGCCAGTCTCAAAATCTCTTAGAAATTCGTTCAAGAACTAACTTCTATTCTGAATATTTTCTACCAAATTAACCAAATTAAGTTGATGAATTACAAAAGTAATAGATAAAATTTCATTTTTACACGATATTGTTGGTGATTTACACGCTCAACCAAGTGTATGTGTTAGTAATGATATAAATCAAAATGAATTTAAAAATGTTAAATAACATAAAAAAAAATAAATAATAATAATATAACTAAAATACTGAAGCAAAAACTTAAAGACAATTATGAAAAATTATTTTTTTCCAAAATGCATACAATGACAGAAGATAGTAAACTCTTCTTGTACAGCAACATCAAAAAGAAAAAATTATGAATAATTTAAGTTTTGAAAATAGAAAGAATTTGATAAAAATGAGAATAAGTGAGATATATAAAAAAAATCAAAGAAATAATAGAATATGCTAACAACTGATTTTAGAATACATGTGTTTATTTCCGATGCAAAGACCGTTTGAGTGCAAAAAGTTTCGTCTGAAAATTTCACCGCAGGTAGATCTTGATCTGATGATCACTTTTACCCCATGTCAGTTTTGCTCTAAATGACATTTGAGTGAATCAATATTAATTTCAAAAAATGCCATCTTTAATGACTTGACAATAGTATCGTAACTATATCCCTTGTGGATAAGTCTGTTTAAGGGTTTGGTTAGCTTTTGAATGACGATATTTTTGTGCTTTGTATAGAATATTACCATAAAAGATGGGATGTGAAATACCTGGACATATAAGATGTTTGCACGTTGATTTATATTTACGAATAATGTCCTTGTACCGATGATAAAATTTAGTAAAAGTTTTGAAAAGTTTGTGATATTGAAATCCCTGGTGTAATAATTTTTCAGTGATACACAGATTTCTTTCGTTAAAATCAAATACGCTGTTACAAACAAGGGAAAGTCGCCATCTAAAAAACGGATAATTAAAATAGGAAATGAAAAATCATCTCTCTCATCGTAAATTTTAGTATTAAGCTTCCCGTTAGAGATATAGATATCAAGATCCAGGAAAGGGCATTGTTCATTGTTAGTATAAGCTTTATTTAAAGTAAGTTCAACAGGATAAATCTTTTTACTGTACACACAGAAGTCGTCATAATTGACAGACATAAATATCATCCAAATATCTAAAAGTGGTATTCAATTTTTGTATCAGATGTTGTCGTTGGGTCTTTGCTGATTTTAGACATAAATTGTGATGCGTAAGAATTAGTGGTGCACAGTTAGTCCCCATTGGAATTCCGATAACTTGGCGAAATACAGAATCTCCATAGCGAACAAAAATGTTATCTAGTAAAAATTCTTAATTAGGCATGTGAATTCTTTTTTAGTGAGAAATAAGAGGCAAAATGGTTTGTAGGGTAAAAAAATCAAAACTTTCAACACAGTCGAAATTCCAATATGAGCATGCAATTTATAAAGTACTTCCGTCAAATTTTTGACACTCCAAAAGTAATTAATACAACTATGTTCGTATACTATACTATTAGGTTTTTGATTGTATGAAGGGTCGTCTTTCTTTGCTTGCTATTGTAATTCACAAAAACCAAGATTATTAACTGCATTTTAAATAATTGTTGTCTGTATACTATGAGTACTGTTTCCTTTCCTGTAAAAAAAAAAGAATGAGCTTTTTTTTCTAAAAACAAAATCAAAGAAAAGAATCTGATCTTTCTGGGTTTACCACATGTGGAAAAGCATTGGGGAGGGGGGGTGGTAGTTTGATTTTGCTCCATTTGTATGTATTTTTAAAACATTCGTGATGAAAGAGGGATTTCAAACTCCGTACTATCAAAACTGAGATAGGTTGCACGTCTGTAGAAAATTCATAAGATTTCACAATTTGATGGATTGTACGAAGATAAAATGTACATATACGGGTAATATTACTTCCCAATCACGGCTATTAAAACGGTCTGAAATGAAAGGCCTATCATGTCTAATTGTACTTTCTTTTAGTGATCTAACCACAAACTTTAAAATATACTGATGAACTTTAATAACGCAACACTAAATATACGGACCCATATTAAGCTTATTCTTTTATATTAAATGTCGATCAAATAAATATTTAAAACCGTGTGTTTATTTTTTAGACGATTTGGCAAGTCTTTTTGCATGGTCCGTTTAATGTTTTGGATACAAACTCTCTGATGAGAGGAATTAAATTTGTCTCTGGTTTTCTAATTGACTGAATATTAGACAGATTGTGCAGGAAATCTTAAAGGGGACAAGATCAAAACAAAAAAACATCGTATACTGTTCAGTGTAAAATATCAAATCCAGTACTCATTCTAATAAATTCTTGGTACATCACACTGGAAGCCATAAAGTATCTGATTTTTTTTCTTATTTTTTTTTTTTGCAGAGATGCAAGTGTGAAACCCCGCATTTGAGCGGGTAACTTTCTAGTTCTATAAAAAAAAGGATGAACATATGAAATGTCGACTGCTTTATCACTGTCCGTGTTTACTGAACCATTCCATGGTTAATCATGTTAATATAAGACAAGTCAAAGGGTTTAACTGAGGCTCACAAGGTATTTCAATGTATGGGGAATCTGTGTTAGCATGTACCCGCACAGTTACTTTTTCCGAGAATAGCAACGTTAAAATAGTTGTTGTATGGGGTGGCTTTCGGCAATTTAAGCCCTGGTCTGAGATATTCCTGAAATACATTTTTCTACAGGAATATTAATAATAATATTGATGTCTTCTGAATAAATGGTTTACAGAAAGACTAACAAAATATAGATTTAAGACAGAATTAAATTTACGCAGAAATATGTTTTTGAAAGGAAAAATGTGCATGTGATACACCTAAATAAAAAACTGCGTTTTTGTTTTAAAACTGAATTGAGGTTTAGTAAAAGTCCATATTTAAGCAAGCATAGTAGGTGTTTAAACAATCTATGAAAGAGTTCTTATTTGCTTATATATTTATATGGTAGTATGGAAGTCAAGGCTTTAAGTAAGGTTGTGATTGCAATATTCAACATGGTCATGGGGCATTAAGTTTTAATTACATGTACTTGTTTCTTACATTTTACCATCCTCCAGATTCCTGCATTTGCAGACAAATATTTGATAATAAATTTTTGAATTGTTTTTATGTGTCATCACTTAAGGCACATAAAATGTTCTTAAAGGCAACTAAATAACACAATACACTTGACTATATATATGTTTATTATTAAATTATTAAGTGATTTATTGAAAAATTGAATTTTATTTAAATGTTGACCAAATTGGTATTTTATGTATTAATTGCGTAGAAGAAGACCCAAACATAATACTGATTGAATACCAATGAGATGAAGAACAACAATCAAGAGTTGTTGTTTGCTGATATGTTTCATTTTTCCTGCCTTGACTGAATCAGACAGTGATTTAAAATTTTCAAGAGTTGCCTTTCCTTGCTTGTTATTGTAATTCACAAATACCAAGATGTATACAATGACTCAATGTGTTGAGTTTGCTCTCCTCTATTATGCATCGGTATCATTTACAACTATTACAATATAACAATAATTCAATATTAAACTTGCATTTTTATTACATAAACTTGCATTTACATTTCATGGCTAGGATGTACATTTCCCCTTTGTGGCATTAATTTGGCTACAGAGTATTCTATAATATTTTGAGGCGCCACGGAGACTACCGATTACCTACACAATGGCTATCAGCTCACCTATGTTGAAATAGTATCAAAAAAGCCCTGGTAGTTAAACACCGCTCCCTACCATGGGGGCTGACAGGGAAAAATACTCGTATTCTTCTCTGAATTTCCGCACTCCATCAATCTTGCTGACGATTATGTGCCGGGCACAGGTCTTGCTTGGATACAAAATTTGAAACTATTTACAGATTAAAATATCGGAAAATTTTAACAATGATTTTAATTTTTATTTACTTTTTTATACTATAGATATATAGGTTAAAACTAATTTGCATGTTTGCTGTTTTAGAGTTGGAGGTGCTGCTGGAGAGCAGGAGATTCCATTGTACTATTGTTCTTGGGTAAAAGGGGTATTTGTAGGTATCTTTATTGGATTATATATGTCTGAATAAAGAGCTCTGTGCGTGTTGTCTGGTTCGCTGGTCAGGGATAAGCAGATTTGTAGGGTAAATGGCTACTAGATGATGAATGACTTTGTAAAAGAATACAATAAGTGTTCTTGTTCGTCTAAGTTGTAGTACAAATGTATATAGGCCAGTTTAGTTTGTTAAGGATGTCGGTTACGGGGCTATAGTAATAACATATCATTCCTATATAAAATTCTAGGGATATATTTTCAAAAATGACGATTTCAGTAGCGATTTAATTTTTTAGATTTCTATACGTTAAATTTACAGTAAACGACCTCCATTTTGAAAATTTTCGATAGTAAGATGTGGTTTAGAATATTCTAGCTGTATGCAAAAATTCATAAAAATCCTATTAAGGTACCTCCTACCTTAAAATGGCAATTTCAGTTTCTTTATAGTTGTATATGAATTGCATCGTTGACAATGTTTTAAGCTAAATGAAATACTGTTTCGTAGTTCAATGGTGTTTATTTTTTCCATTCCATTGTCATTCACTAGGTTGTGTCCAATTCCCCACACAAATCGTATGATTTCCTTTTAGTTTCACCCAAGTCAAGTGCGGAATCATCATTTGACAAGAACCTGCATAATACTTTATTTCTTTTTTCCAGTGTTGAAAGTGTTGGAAGGAAATAAATACGTGGAATTTCACATTTTTCAAAATTCGATGAAGGTCCATAAGGTTCATTTTCGTTGTCTGCACTAGGATAATTTTTCCAACATTAGAAGATTTTTCTGCTAATTTGATTTCGTCAAATAGCCAACTACTATTATGATTTGATATAAAGAATACTATAGTCTGGTGACCCTTCGTTTTGTCTATACATGAAACCGACTCTGGAAGCAAAGTTACTGAAAAGGTTTCTTTCTTTTTGCCAATAAAATATACACCATTAAGGTGTGTTCGTCGAAGTTCTTCAGTATCAAATGACACATATAAAGGCTCAAACATTTTCATCATTTGTTTTACTATAGGACTTTTTATTCTAATAGGGTGAAGAAGGAAATCAAAGATGTAGTTTTTGGTATGACCAAATGGAACGCCCATGAAGCTATTCCATGTATGTTCATGCCAAACTAAAATACCGTTCTCTTTAATCATATTTACGGCCTTGTCTAGAATGTTTAGGCCATCATGAACATGTTCTATAACATTTATCATGACCAAAGTGTCAAATTGCCGACTGATGCTAAATTCTTCTGCTGGGAAAGACAGTACAGTAGTCGGTAAATCTTTGAAACTCCCATTTTTATAAAAACAACGTGGCACGTCTGTCATGTAATGAAAAGCCATAGGATCAAGTAGGGTAATGCTTGAGGAATGTCTACTCTTAAGAATATTCTGAGATTGTGTAAAGGGTCCACAACCGAGTTCTAAAACATGACCAAGACTTTTTGGTAAAGATGAATAGCTATCGAATGATATTTCATGACCCTCATTCCTATCATTATCCGTCTTCGAATAATCCCAGTAGAGCTGCTCTTTTTGTTGAGCTCTATGCCATTGCTCACAGGATACCCAAACAACACCTGTTTCATCATTATAAAAACACTGATTGCTTTGGTTACTACAGGGTGTAGAGTTTCGTTTGTCACATTTTCTCCCATACCAAGGAGCTTTGCAAAATGTTTTATTCAGAAATACATATGAATTAAATTTAGGGAAGCCCTGCGATGTGAATAATGAATTACAATTTCCAATGCACCATGATGAGTTGTCTAAAATGTCTTTATTGCTGCCACGTGTTGCTTCTATATACCTTATACATGGAATAATACTTGATACGTTTTGAGGACAGTTGTCTATTAGAATTAAGTTATTTTTCGACGCAAGATGGGCAAAATTGTTGATAGTTATTTGAGAAAAATCTTTAATATGTATTATATCACAATTGCCTTCAAATTTTCTATTTTCCATTTCATCTCTTGTGTAAATTCTTATATATCGATTAACAAATTTGCTTTTTATCCATTTGATTCTAAAATTCTCGTTGGCAAGTACATCTAACATATCAAACACGTTATATGTAGCATTGGTTACAAGTAGAATAGGAACGATGGTACATCCGGCTTCAAAATCAAAGTCACACACTGAATGCACATGGTGGTTCTTTTTCAATTCTTCTACAGCAGAAATATAGCTGTTAATCTTGTGTTTGTTTAGTTCGCTACATAGACAGTTTTGAGTCTTTGTTGACTTATTACTATGTGGAAGTAATTTTTCAAACTCCGTAAAATGTTCACATGTTTTCTGCAGCAGTAAATCGTTTTCCGATAAATTTTCAAATGCAGGTTCTCTTTTAATAATGAGCTGAACGATAAAAATCAAGATTATGATAATCAGGCTCAAATATACGAAAGATCTGTATTTAATATATTTACGCATTTTTATAGTCTTTACACCTCAAAACTGAATGTTTGCCTTTTTTCGGTTGATTGCAGAGATGTATGTTAACTTGTGGATAATCTGAAATTACACAAGAAAAATATTATTAGCACTAAATAGTATTTGTTTCAGTTTGCATATTTAACAACATTCTTAATTCTACTCAGTTGTTTGTGCGATGTGCTTTTTCAATGTATTGGATTGTTTTAAATATAAGAGTAAGTAAAGCAGGTTTATTTAAATTATTATGATTATAATTATAATTCATTTTATTTTATTATTATTGTATTTATTACCAATAACTCTGAATGACGTGGTTTTAAGGAAAACATGTTAATTAAACCATAAAACTTACGATACAGTTTTGGTCTACTATTGATTTTTCTTTGAAATTTTGAATATCGATAGTTTTTTCACCGATCTTTCTAAAAATGTAAAGAAAATCACACCTTCGTGTGCTACTTTTTGAGATATTTAAGGTTCAGTTTTCGGGATTTTTACTAAAATGTTGCAAATATCGACTTCTCACCTATTTCGATAAAAATCAATTACTTTTTTGTTTTGAAAGATAAATACATAAAGAAGTTTAGTATCTCTTCTCTTCCGATAAATAAATTTTAGACGATTATGTGCTACAAGATCTTTTCATTTTTTCAACATATGTGATATATGACCAAAAGATTTGAATTTAGGCACGATACATTAGTGAATTAAAAAATGTTTGCAATTAACAATTTAATTTAAAAATCACATAATGTTCTCCTTATAATTTGCTATCGAACGCAGTACGAACACACTGGTACAAGTTTTGATTTTAAGCGGTGCCATCATAACGCAAAACTGTAAATCTCCCGAGACCGATTCTGCGTGTATGAAAAAAAAGGATTGGAATCACTCTCTTTGTAAAAATTCCTGAACAAACTGTATATATTTTACAATAATTTCAACGTTGTTTTCAAAACATCAAATGCAGTAATTTCATTGACTAACAGCAACTTCCGGTAAAACGTTTATAACATGTTAAATTCCTTTCATGACGTCGTGCGTATGAATACATACGCATGCAATATAATGCATAAGGAAAATGTTAGTATAAAATGGAAAACGTCATATTTCTGCATTACTTTGGAATGATAGGTAATAAAGGCTATATTTACGGGATTTATAAATGTGTAAACTCAGGCTTGTCACTCACAAACTTTACTTTGTACATAAATCGGCTGAGTTTACACATTGATAAATTGTTTCAAAATAACCTGTATTACTATAACAAATTTTTTTATTGCATATTTTGTGTCGAGAATCAATTCTGCAATTTCATTTTTACAAGGCTAGTAAAGCTATCACCCATAATCTTAAACCGGCAAGCTGACCAACTTCCGCTAGAAACTAGGTTGGCTCAATTCGAAAGGAGAAAAACCAGTCAATTCAGATTCCTGCTCTGGGTTGTTTTTAACACGCAACTACTCTAATTTTTTATTGTGTGATTATGCTGACATTATCTAGTGAAAAATAGATTTCTTTATCAACCCATATATTTGAATCTTGCTATCAAAACAATTTCATGAACATATTTATTATGACATGTTTTTCTATATCAACATGTTTTGTACCGTGAATAAACGTGGAGGTATTCCTGACTTTTTTATACACACCAGCTTCAGAGGTTAAACGAAGAGGAAATGAGAGGTGATCAGTAACTATTTTAACACTAGAAAGGTAAATATATTATACTTGATAGAATTTAATCGTTTTAGCATTAATCATAGTATAATATAATATATATTAACGAGATATTGTCGAACGAGATATTGTCAGTAATTATTGAATCGGATACAATTTTTTTTCGGCGCCCCCTGTCGCAATCCTGGATATCAGGTGATACGTATGTCATTTGGGTTAAGGTGAGAGGTACGTAAATCAGCGCCTCCATCAGATTACGGGAAAATTCCCGCTAGTTGTTTTGAGAGTTATCTTCCTTACACCAGAATATTTTCAAGATGTCGAGAGAGGATGCACAGAGAGGATTCGCCTCGTAGAAAAAATGGGCAGCGCGGTGGAAGATTAATCAATGCAATTCAAAATTTATCAAAAAGTGAAGTACTTGTTAATGAGATTTCATGTCCAAAAATTCTTCCAACCCAAGAATATGAAAATAACTCAACATCGTCACGTGGCGTGATGGCCGGAGAGTTGTTGAGTTACTGTCTGGACATCTCATCCGTAAAATAGATTTTTCTAAATTTGAAAGAAAGAAATTCGTCTCCCAAATTCTAAATGCGACCAAGAACACAAACAGACACACTGTCGATAAAAAGTGAGAAATCACTTTAATATACTTGTTACAGGTATTTTATGCTTAATATTCAAGGTAGATTATCACTTTCAAACGTAAGTATTAACATTCAAAGTTTGTAAAGACAAAAAAATCCCTTGTTTATGGTGATTTCTATCACGTCCACAATATGTTCTATAAATAGAAGTGGAAAGCAAGTGCTGGTCATATAAATACATTTCATTTCCGGATGCATTTGATAATGATAGTGAAATTTTGGTTATAGATAAGGGTGATTTCTGTATTTAATAAAGAGGCAAAGAACTTTCAACAGGGAAGAATGAATATCAAAGGAAGTACTAGAAATGGTGAATTTTTTATAGAACAAAAATTAAAAAATAGACGCTTAACGTTATTCATGTAATTCACGTTATAATTTTTTCGTGTTTAAGAATATAGGTTGTGAGCGTGTATAAAGAACAGATATTGCTTTGTACAAAACCTACACTTTGCGCCGGATTCTTAACGTGCTATTTCATAAGGTAATAGTCCGCAATAAGACTTGTTATCCTACAAGGACACATTATTCTGATTCCAAACTGACCAGTCTAAACGCCTCGTGTTTACCGAAGGAGCAGCAATTCCTAATTTACAAATTCAGGTTTTCCGTAATTTTATTAGGTTGTTATGGCAATTCATAATTTCTACATAATTTATTCACAATTTTACTGAATTCAATACAATTTAAAACTTAAAATATTTTATAGATTCATGTCTAGTGTTGAAGACTGTATGTTACCCTTACCTCTTTATTTTTGTCGTTAAATTGCTGCTTCAATATAAATCAAACGCCGCACTGATTGAAAAAAATCAAAAAGATCCAAACGTCTCTATACTATCTTTCACGTGTCTTGCCTAAAAAGTTCAAAATGGTTAGTTATTTTGGACTTATTTAGAAGATTTATTGTATCACTGAACTTCCGAAACAACAAGACCGATTACATGTCTGGACCTGCGTCATCGTCATATGTTTGTCAAGCCAAAGTTATTATTACTCTAATATGTACGTGGTTTAGATAAAAAGATGCTTCCATTTACCTAGTATTATTCAGGTCATGATTGCGTTTATTTTTTTCAGAATGTGGACCTTATAGGGATTTCGTGTCATGAATTTATACACCATATTCCTGCTTATCTTATAACCCTGAACTTCAACACTTTAGTATACGGAAAGACACTTCTGAAAAGTTTGAATACATAATGCTATTATGTATATAAACACTATGCAAAGTTTTAAAAATATTGGGTTAATACAGTTGGCGTTACAGATTACACAAAGTATGCACCGTTCATAGCATGTACTGCTGACAAATGGCTAAGTTCAACATGCAAAACTTCATAGTAAAAATTTGTCAAATTTGTCCAAAATAGGAGGTGCCCATCTTCAATATGTATATAAACGCTAAGCAGAGTTTTAAAAATATTGGATCAATACAGTCCGAGTTGCAGATTACAAAAAGTATGTACTTCTTAGCGGGCGGTACGACAGACGGACGGAGTCGAGCGGCTACGTACCTACACCTGCTTTCACCGTTGGTAACGCAGGTAAAAATAAGGAAAAAACATTTTTTTTTACAATAGAATGAATTAAAAATAAATGGAAATAAGTTCTTCCTGCACCTGTAGGCTTTCCTGTTATCAGTAGAATGTAGTAAATGTAATTTATTTTCAGACAATATTTTAATTTCATATTGCTATAAAGTGCATTCGTGTCCAAGTATGCATCATAAAAAGATACCTCTATAACGTTGGTTTTGTTTCGACTGATTAATTATATATGTGACATTAACTTGTAAGACGATAACTCTGCAAAGAAAGACGTGACGTCGTGACATCCACTCTATTGACGTTATGCAATTTCGACCGTTTTGTAGTCGGCAACGCCTTTTCAACGGCAGTAGTATACTGGCACAGGCAAAGTCGGATTTGAGGATGTGGCGCCGGAAGTGACGTCAACCGGAAATGACGTCACCGGAAGTGACGTGCCTAGAACGGAAGTCACGTGACCGGAACCGGAAGTGACCTTACTCGCGTGCTCATTTCCTCCTGCTGCTTGTTGCTGTTCGTCATCGCTGCTCTTCTCTTGCTCATCGCTGTTTTTCTCTTGCTCTTTGCTGCTCATCGCTACTCAGGACCTAACTCGCGTCCTCATTTCCCTCCTGCTGCTTGTTGCTGTTCGTCATCGCTGCTCTTCTCTTACTCATCACTGCTCTTCTCTTGCTCTTTACTGCTCATCGCTACTCAGGACCTTACTCGCGTGTTCATTTCAGTTTTGGGGCTGCTGCTGCTAGTGGTGGTCGATTGTCGTTAGTCAAAGATTGGATCTGTGCGAAAGCACCCTTACATCCAGGTCATTTGAAACGCCACTCTGCATTTATCCAGGCTTGTGACTGGCTATCATAAGATAGGCTGCATTAATCCTCCTCATTTTTTAAGGCCCCTCTGCATTTGTTCAGGCTTGTGCCTGGCTATATATATGTATAAACATATATAGGCGGCATTACCCTCCTTCCCTTTTTGTTATATATTTTTTTTCTGTTTTTCTTTGTAATATGTTCCAATTCCTGTGTCACACAGAGTCATTGCTGTCTTCAGCTGGTGGTGGGTCGTAGTCGTTCAATACACGGTTAAGCAGATATTTTCGTTTTTCTACGGCATATTCCCTTGATTCGTTTGATTCGTAGTCTTCCTCTTCTCTCAAGCGTCTAGCAGTTTTCTTGATCTTTCTATGTACGGGGTTTTTATTCATGTCTTGATGCCAGGACATCCTAAGCAAGCGTGACTGTTTGCGTCGTGTTTGTCACGCTTGCGCCAGTGAACCACAGACGATGTGGTACTGATCGTTTAGAGCAGGACAACGAGACAGACCTACGATAAGGATAAGAGACAGGACTAGGGTAAGGGTAAGAGTTAGGGTTAGGGTTAGGATTAGAGTTAGAGTTGGGCTTAGGACTGGAGTTAGGGTTATGGTTAGGCAACATTATTTGCATTTTTTATTGGCAGAGGAATATTATTATTCCATGATATTGTGCCTGTATCGTGAAACGTTTTTCATATAATGTGTATGCCCTTTACGTACAGATTATGTTTAATAAAAAATACTAAAAGTTTAAAAATGTAGAACAGAAAAGAGTAAATTAAATTATAAACTTTGAATACCCAGATATAATTTGTATTTATAGAAAAATTCCAAATATTAGTACAAATTAGCTAACATTCTATAGCCCTTTTCAGAAACTCATTTGAAGCAAGTTATTTCCCTTGCTGGGACATAGCAGTGGTTCACTGCAATAACGAGTAAAGGGAAATAATTATAGAAGAGAAATTCGAATCACAACTAAGGTGTCGAATTCTCTCCTGTTTAAATACTAAAATGATATATACAGTGCTAAATCATATATCCAGACGCTTGTCAATCAGACGACATACCCCTTTTCATGTACGGGGGTTCACCCATTATTACACAAGTGCCATGTTTTTTTAACAACTTTCCTGTCATGTAATATTATAATAATGTGTTTACATTGTATTAACTAATTCATAATCAATTTGAAAATATTATACACGTCAATCTTCTAGTAGGCCTAAATTAAAAAATATATAAAACATTTAATATTTGGATTCAGAAGCGTTTTCAGTTGACTGAGTGGCATGTTATATTCAGTTCTCTTCAATCATAAGATTGACTTGCAGTATCTGTCATATACATATGTATACCAAAATTTGTACAAATAAATTAAATAAAAATAAAAATATAAAAGATAATCAGCCTAAGTGACTGAGATGCTGTGTCGGCATAGTCAACTGCTTCAATGAGTCCTTGTTGGTATCTCTGTTTTAGTTGTTGTAGTCTTGCTTCTATAGCTCTGTCGCGGCGCCGTCTTGATGAGCGGGTTCCTCCTGCTGTATCCTGCTGTATGATGGTACTTTTTGTGGATGCTTGTGTCTTCTGTAGGATTTCTATGATCTCGTAGATGTTAGGGTGTGCTTCATGTGTGTTGACAGTAGCGGGACATGTGGGTACTGCACACCTCCAGTATAGACTCTGTTGTTACATGTACGTTTATTCTTTACAATGTAACGATGACCTCCAAAATCCAAACTGTCCTTGCCTAACTTGCTCTGTACGAACTCTAGTGATTGAACTTGCACATTTGCCATACTTGGGTGTAAAATTTGTTAGTAACAAATTGTATATTATATTGTTTGCAAATGAAACATCCTTTAATTAATTGTTATACATGTATGCAATAAATTGTTCATAATGTGAAGTAAATAAATTGTCACACTTTTGACATAAATTTAGAAACTTATTTCGAATTACAAGAAGCTAAATATATGACACAAAAAGTCAAAATCAATCTCTAAAATAGCAAAATTAATTTAATCTAAAGAGAATTACAGGTAAAATTATACTTAATATTTATCAGAAATAAACTAGCGCTACTATCACAACATTCCCTGATTAGTTTATATATATAAGAGTTTAAAAGTAGGAGAATCAGGATGACACCGTTTACATTGTATCAATCATTTATTTTTGCGGAACATTATTAATTAAATTATAAACTTTAAATACCTAAATAATATAAGTTATAATAATATGGTATTTATAGAAAAATAAATATTATAACAGTTTCTTCTGTTCTTGACGTGTTTAATCGATGGGATAAAAATACATAATATTTTTAACCACTTTCCGGTGATTACATTTCCGCATGGGAATTCCCACCGTTTTTTTACGTTTATTGAAAAGATAAACTAGATAAGTTCCGAAATGGCGTTCATATAAACAAAATGGGTACACTTGGTTGAGCGTGTAAATCACCAAAAATATCGTGTAACGTGCGAAACGTGCACGTGTTACGTGCGAATCGTGTGCGTGTAACGTGTGAATCGTGTGCGTGCAACATGTGGTTTTAAACGTGCGATTTGAATCGTGTAATGTGTATGAGATTTCTTTGGTGGAGACAAATATTAAAACGTGTGAATACAAATCAGAGCATGTTTGGAACTCGAATTAAAAAGAGTGCAGGAACGAACTTTCATCAGTGTCAACTATTTGAAAATGTTGAATTTATAATTTTATCTATTACGAATGTTATTCATCAAATTAATTTGGTTTGAAAAAATATATATTATTATAAGTGAATTTTTTCCTAAATTAAATGATCGTATAACGTGTATACAACATTTGCAAGTTCAAGATAGATTTGAACTTTTAACTTGTTTGTTAAAATTATCTAAAATTGTTCTTGAAATGTTGAAAGGTTTTAATTTTTTGACAAATGTCATGTATTAATTTATATCGTCATAGTGCATTTTATTATATTAACAATTGTTTGGTTATTATGTAACCAACACGGTGTGTTCCCCGATATAAACTGGACTTAAACAATTCCACATATAATCAAACAACGTTCTGGAAAAGTTGGAATGTGATATTTTTGATAATTCTGATGATATTCTTTGGATTAATCTTACATGCAAATTTGACTCGGAGTTTGATATAAATTTATGCATTTGTTATTTACAACCAGAGCGCTGTTGTCGAGGAAATATTGCACAAGAATTTTATGATACTTTGCTATCTCAAGTGTATATGTATTGTAATGCATCACGAGTGATTTTATGTGGCGATTTCAACGGTAGAATTGGCGATAAACAAGATGTTGAAGACCGAATCGAATTTATTCCGAATAAAAATGTTGATACTGTAAAAAATAAATTTGGAGAGTATTTTATGGACTTTCTACAAGATGCAAAACTGTGTGTACTAAATGAAAGACTTAATGTGAATAGTGACAATTACACATAAACATTCAAATGAAAGAACTCACTCTAGACGTGTATATGATGATTCTTGTATTCCAAATGATATGTTTGCCAATGACAGATGCGTACGTGCTTTTAGTGTGGTTATTGAAACTTTGGAAAATTTTCGAAACCGTAAGAGTGAAATAGACGATATTTATAAACTGTTTGCATGACGAAATGAATAAACATTTAGTCTACAGGGAAATTCACTCAAATTTCACTAAGAAACAGAAGAAACAGTTTTATAAACCTTAACTGGAACTCAGATCTAAAAGAAATGTTGTTAAATACTAACAAATCCGAAAAAGACTACTTGCAATATACAGGAGATAAAAGGACACGAATAAATTTACGAAATATCTTCGACAAGAAACTTAGACAGGCAGAACGTCAGTACCGGGCAGCGCAATGGGATAGAATTAATTCTCTAAACACTCGGAATCCGAACGAATTTTGGAAAGAGGTAAATTAACTTGGAATTAAGAAAGAGGATAAAAACATAGACTGTGTTTTCATGGAGGACGGAAAAGTTCTTTCCATTCTGATGTGATACGGGAGCGTTGAAAAAGTGAATACTCAAAACTTTTTTACTGAAGATAAAACACTTGTTGACGAAACATTTCTAACAAACCTACAAAATTTAAATCAACGTATGGAGCATGAATTCAGTGAAAATATTCAAAATGTGGGAAATGATGAAGTTATTGATTTTACTACTTATAATTTAAACGAACAAATATCGATTGAGGAAATAAAAGTCGCAATGCAAAGTGTAAAGCTTGGGAAAGCAGTAGGTGTCGATAATATACCGAATGAAATATTGAGAAATGAAAAGCTTGTGGAAGTTCTTAATAAATTATTCAGTGTGTGTTTTCATAATGGAGTTGTTCCAAATATCTGGTGTATGAGCATAATTCATCCTATTCTAAAAAGTGGAAAGGATTATCGTGATCCGTTGGGCTACAGAAGCATCAGTCTAATGTCTACAGTGGCTGAAATGTTTAGTTATATTTTAAATAGAAGACAAGTATAATTCATGGAATATAATGATCTCTTTTGTGAGGAACAAAACGGCTTCAGACATCTTAGATCGTGTATTGATCATGTATACACTTAGTGTACCATTTTACGAAACAGGAAAACTTTAAAACTAGATACTTTTATGTGCTTTGTCGACTTTAGCAAGGCATTTGACTCGGTAAATCATTCTTTCTTGCGGAACAAAATGATGGTAGCTGGAATAAAAGGGAACATTCTAAGGACTATAAAAGGCATGTATTCTAATTTGAAAAGTTGTATCCGACTGAACGGAGTTTTAACATTGGTTTTCCGTTGATGTAGGAGTTCGTCAAGGAGATAATCTTGCCCCGACATTGTTTGCTTTGGTTCATTAACGATCTGGTACCAGACATTAACTCTCTGAATTGTGCTATTTCGATTGCTGACGACTTTTCAATCAGCACACTACTTTATGCGGACGATATAGTGCTAATGTCGCCAACAAAAGAGGGACTACAACTTCAGCTAGACGCGTTGGACGGATGGTCTTCAAAGTGGTGTTTGCGAGTAAACATGGACAAGACTAAAATCATGCACGTTCGTAAGGGTTCTGTTCCAAGAAGTAACTGTACCTTCATGATTGGCGAGTCAGCAGTGGAGTACACAGACAATTACCGTTATCTTGGATTAACTATATCAGATACTTTGGATTATACAGTCATGTTAAAGAAATATTATCTGCTGGTAGTCGTGCTCTTGGATCAATCGTTTCGAAATATTTTCATGCAGACGGTATGGACTATCACACGTATACAAAACTGTATAATGCGACTGTATCGCCCATCATGGAATACTCTGCAGGTGTCTGCGGATACAAAGTGTACGATGGACTAGAAAGATTACAATACGTGGGAAATATACGCCTTTTCCTGCTATTACCGGTGAAATGGGCTGGTCTCCCCCGCATATACGAAACAAGTGTAATATGATTCGATTGTGGTGCCGAATCGTGAACATGAATTGTAACTGGATACCGCACAAAATATGTACATGGGATATGAACTTTTCTACATCTCATAGTGACACATGGGTAAATAATGTTAAAGCAATTATGTCCAATTGCGGTCCACAAGACTTGCTCTCTTCATGCCATACAGCTTGGCTAAGTACGAAATTCATATGTTCTTTTAATGAAGGGATATTGATGCAGATACATTTTAATAGCTGGACTAACAACGTTAACGACATGCCCAAACTAAGAACTTACAAACAAATAAACTCAAGTTAAGAAGACCAGTCATACTTACTTGTGAATTTATCTCGCCAAGAAAGATCTGCTTTAGCCAGGTTACGCTGCGCAACATTCCAGTTAGAAATTGAAAGAGGTCGTTACCGTAGTATCCCTTTAGAACGACGCCTTTGCAAAGTGTGTAAAAACGGACAAGTCGAGGATGAAATGCATTTTATGCTTGACTGTGCTCACTATTCAAACGCAAGAAATGAGCTTTTTACGAATTTCCAGTTGAGAAATAGTGTAGACTTTTCTGGTTTAAGCAAAATTCAAATACTTAACTTATTACTTAACACTGACAGTAAAATTGTTTCGAAACACACCATCCGTATCGCAAATTAACGTAGACTAGCTTTAACCAATTAAATTAATTATTCTCATTGACACTTAAAGTTATTTACTTTTTCTCGTATATAAAAATGTATATTAATAATAATAGTGCATCGTAAGCCTCTGAAGTCTGGCTGATTGTTTGTACATTATGATATCGTGTAAAATAGTGTTATATCAGGTTGCACTTTAAAATAAACTCATTCAATATAATTAGACAAGGGATTAGGGGGTCCTATGAGGGGCAAATATTTGTTTATCTGTTCATCTACCTCAGATTTACCTGTAAGTAAGGAATGTTACATATAATTTTTTTTAATGGCCAAGCATTAAAATACCATCGGCTTTTTATATGATCATATGTTATACAATGTATCTGGATTCACTACACATGTAAGTTAATTTTTATTTATAAAAAGGTATTTTAAAATATTAAAGGTTAATATATATTGACTGATATAAATATTATATTTTATTATTTATTCATAATATAATTAAACCAAAAATATTGTAATGATTTTTTTTTTAATTTCAATTTTAAAATAAACATGCCTCACGTCATCAAAAAAATATTTAACTGTGTCAGATTTCTTAATTATTCTTTTTTAAAATCAAAAAGCTCACCTCAGATAAATAAACATTTTCCCCTTAAGATTATCTCTTAATCCCTTGTTTAATTAGATATTTTTAGACCAGTAATCTTTCGGGGAATAAACCCCAAGACATCATGTCCTTTGCTATAAAGAAGCCATAACATATTGTGACGTAATATTTATTTTACTGACAACTTCATTGTTATCATATCAATTTTGGTTAATACTCTTTAGTTAATTAGGTAAAACTAACACGAGACGGTTTATTGAGTTTTAATTAATTTAAAATATAATTTCACAGATCCGTCATTAAAGTTTAATACATTTCACATTAAAAAATAGCTCATGAAAATAAATAAAATGAATATTTTGCATTTATGAAGTTGAATGTCGATCGTATTACACCGGCTTCTTTTTTCGCAGTTATTTATTTAAAACCAAATGCAATTATATTAAATATTTCACTGCTATTCATATCCGACATAAAATCTCTTTATTTGGTTTCGTTATTTTCCATTCGTATCTTACAATAACAAGTTTTAGAAATCGCACGATCGGTAATCATAAAACGTGTAACGTGCATCGTGTGGTTTGCGTGTAACGTGCGAATCGTGTGCGTGTAATGTGTGAATCGTGAGTGTGGTTTGTTGCATTACACGTTCAACCATGTGTAGCAGTGGCATTTTCTTGGGGGTTTTTTGTTGAAAATTACAGGAGAAACAGATTCTCCTACAATTTACTCGTGAGTTATAGAATTTCCCCACCCTAGATAGTAAAACTTTAGATTTTAACACTCTCGCTAAAGCTCGCGTGTTGAAAATCAAAATTTAACTATCTCGGGTTATTATTTGACACTATTTCTAACTCAGTGTTATTTATAGTGAATTTTAGATCATTTGGAAGGCTTCCATTTGAAATCACGAAAACTTTAGATTTTTCAATATTAACCTTTAACTTCCATTTTTTGCAAAAAACTTCAAAAATATTTTACTGTTTTTGCATATCAGCTTTCGAAAAGTTACAAATTCTCGCCTTGTCTAACGCCATTGTCGCAATAAAATAAAATCCGACATTTTATTAATGTATACAATTCTTGATTTTATATCTTTGTATGTATTAAATATTACATTGTATATTTTCACATTTATTTTATTCATAATTGATTTACACCATAAACCCTCTCACCATACAGCATGGTCGAAAGCCTTTTCAAAATCGACAAATGTTATGAAAAATTTCTTTTTCTTATTTTTCAAAAATTCAGATTGGTTTGATATTACGTATTTGCCAACTATCAAGTATTAAACCAGAATAAAAAAAAATACAATTAAATAATCTAACATAAAAAAAGTATCAATAGATGATTTGATATATCCATTTACAATATAATCATCACGACATGCCTTTTCATTTTCTAGCTTTTTAACACACTTTAATATTTCGTCTACAGTTATTTCACCATTCATTTCTACATTCAAATCTGCATAAAGATTGCTATTAATTTCAGTTTATTCAAATAATTCACCCCCTTCATTTGAAGGAGCTTTATTCAACTCTTTGAAAAAATCATACAGGGTTTCAATACATTTGTACCAATGTTGGGTTGTTTTTTATAAGTACCCTTTCGTAACAAATTCCGATATTCTTTACTATTGTTTGATCTCATTTATTTATTTTCTTTGACATCTCTTTTCTATGCATCTTTACACTTGTATAGATTGTTTTCTTGTATTCTGTTTCTGCTATCTTCAAATCAGATATATTTTTTCCTGATTTCCAAGTATTTTACTTGGACTTCAATTTTCTATAATTTATCGACGAATTTACATGCAGTCGGCATCGAACCAAGGTTTTGAACTAACACATCGTTTTCTAGTGTTTTTATTTAATTGTGTAGGCTGACTCGCTTCAAAAGTTTGCGCTGCCGAATTCACAATTATTTCTCCTAATTTATTAACACAATTGTTGATATGAGACTTAGTAATAGTACATATATCGATATTATCCAATTTTGTTATCAAATCGGGGACATATTCAATAACTATAAACTCGGCCCGTAAACGGTCGTCCCATTTGCGTGGCTTGTCGGATGTAGATACAGTTGAATGATTCGCGTCAAAAGTGTCTGCTTTGAAACTAGACTTAAAAGAAAGAGATATCGGTGAATGTACATCAGAATATAATTTACAGAATTCAATGACACACATGTCAGTAATTACAGTGAAAAAATCAACAGGAGCAATGGTATAGTCTACAACACTGGCGTTCGTTTTTACAAGTTAATTTACCAATGCATTTGTTTTTTCTTACTCTACCATTGACAATAAACATATCATTACATTTACGGAATTCAAGTAATGTGGTTCCAAATATCTCGTTCTTAAATTCATCCTGGTTATATCTATGTAAAGTAATATCTAATCTCTCTAAAATATTAACCTTATTTTCCTCACAAAATGAAAATCATTTGGACCATCATACAAGTTAAAGTCATGAAAATCGTGGTCCTTGGCAGTTCGTCTATTAAAATCACCGCACAAAAATATATTTGTATATTTTTTTTGGAACATCAAGAACTCATTTTCAATTTCGCCGAATGCATCATTTGATCCCTCTTGGGGGAATATGAACAATACCACAACTTACATCTTCTTCCTGCAAGTTAATTATGTCCTTTGATATTTTAAACCAAAAAACATAACTACTTTCTGTGCTATTTAGTTAAAGTTATTACATTCATCCTTAAAAGCCAAAATTATCCCCCTGACTTTCTAAGACTGAGAAATTTCCTATTTTTCTTTTTAAAAAGAAAGTATGACGGTCGGATGGACGTAGATAATCCCAATATAACCGAACTTTCTTCGAAAGTGCGGGAATACCGAGTAAGTTTATTCCTAAATTGTCGTCATGTCACATTGGTAGTACGAATTGTTTTGTTGTTCTGATATTTTTAATTGATTTTTAAATGTATAATAAAGGAATAATTTAAGTTCAAACACAATATATTTGATGTCTCAAAATATTCAATTAAAAACGTTGCAAACATACTATAAAAAAATTTATTAACGTTATGAATTATAAATGTATACATTAAAATTTCATGATTCTATTTAATGTTGTATTTTTTAGATGAAATTTATTTACATTTTATTGAAATCGATTAAAAAGAAACGAGATGTGTGATGTAGATTTTACTTAAACCTGTTACATACATACAGATACATCTGTTAAACACGTTAATTGTCACATGTGTCAGTTTCCGTTGACAAAGCTGATTACAATCAAAAATCACAATTGAAAATTATGACCACCCATTAGTACACCTAATAAAGAATGAAAGTACTCTTTCTTTTTTTTGTACAATTTACAGATATTTTTTATAAATAGCATTTTTCCTGTAAATAAAGTGAATAAAAAATTAATTTTCATTGGTAATAATGAATGCATGTATTCTATGACACAACTGTAACGCTCAAATAAGATACAAAAGTATGCATAGTATTTAGTCCAATTACGACTCGTCTCTAAAGCTTTCAAATTCATAAGTTTCTCAAATGTAAATACGAATCCCAAAAGGCGATAATTTTTTTTTACAGATATGGAAAAATTGCAAGAAATGTTCTGCCATAGGCAATTCCTGTTTCTCATTGGTTGATTAAAAAAAATTTACCATGACTTTCGACAAAGAGGATTACTGCTGTCACAGAAGCTTCTTAACCAGGGTTTTATCAAGGAAAAGTTGATGTCATCACTTAGGAAATTTTACGGTCGTCATCGGGGGCCTCGGTGGCCGAGTGGTCTAGGTAGTTCGTCATGAATACTAATGATCACTAGCCTGCCAACGCTGAGGTTGCGAGTTCGAATCTCACCTGCGGCGGCCAGTTTTTATCGGTGGAGAAAGACGGAGTAACGGAGAGAACCCCGACCTTCGGTAGGAAAATTGGCAAAACTTGTCAATTAAGATCGGAGTCGAACACTCCCCGCCGCAGGTGAGATTCGAACTCGCAACCTCAGCGTTGGCAGGCTAGTGATCATAAGTAGTCATGACGAACAACATATGTACCTAGACCACACGGCCACCGAGGCCCCAGAGGTTCAAATAAGACCCTATGGGAAATACATGCAAAAATCTTCTGGAGAACTGCAAAATTTTAGAATATTCTGACCTGTAAATAGAATGACCTTGATAAAGAAAAAAATTGTTCCTACAAGCCTTATCATATTTCATAATGATAGGGAGAAGTGACTTCTCTCTTTGAGGTACATCAATAAAAATGGCTTTCATGCCAGGTTAGCGATACAGGCTCAGTCCTCTGAGCCTCGGTGAACAATTCTAAAATCTCTTTTTGTCATATATATTTTATTTGATCAAGTATAACCACATAAATCATTCTTATAAGAAAAATTTAACATCAAAAATATAATATAGTTGCATTATGTCTTTTCATAAGTTGTTTAACTTGTAATGAAGCATGTTGACTGTCAGACTAAAATAATTGTTCAATACATTTCCATTTTTTCTTATATTATCAGCCTGTCGAGCGTTACACAAATATAAAGAATTCATATCTAAGTTCTTATAAAAATTTAAAATACGTAGGCATTGTTTCCAGTTTGGTTTTTTCTCTTTAATTTTACATGTATAAATATAATATCGAACAATTATAAAACAAGTGTTCAGTATGTCACTATAAGCATCAATCAGAGTACCAAATAAGCATGTTTCTAGTGTGAATTCTAAAATCTCACTTCCAATTAATTTCATCTGATATTTAAGCTATTCCTTTTCCACACAGAAAAAACAAATCTATTTCAGAAATTTATCCATTTGGCGGCATTTAACCTAACACTCTGCATACAGTATATACTGTTTCAATGTTTCATAAGGTTTTCTCACTTCGAATAATGCCTGAGATAATCCTATCCTGAAGATTTGCCAATATTGGTAAATTATTTTCGGACCTGTAATTATGACACAAATATTCTAAATTCTGCTCAACTATTTTGGCGGATGCTGGCGTTACGTTATAATAAACTGTATCACAAAATACCGAAAAAAATTAATGCACTGTACGTCCATTTCGTTGACTGACAACTAATCAGCAGTGCTCGAGATCAAGATGTTGGAAAACCGGTTAAAGATATAATGATGAATTAATAAGCACTATCATCAAAAACTAAAACTATTAAAACAAACAGGAATCCAAACTCAACTAAGGGTTACCTTTGCATCAAAGGGAAGAGCCTTAGAAATTTCTAGAAATTTTTGTTGACTGACAACTCATCAGCAGTACTCGAGATCAAAATGTTGAAAAACCGGTTAAAGATACAATGTGTAATTATGAATTAATAAGCACAGCCATCAAAAACCAAAACAATTAAAACAAACAGGAATCCAAACTCAACTAACGGTTACCTCTGCTTTAAAAGGAAGAGCCTTAGAAATTTTCAAATTTTGAATGGAAAATGTAAAACGCCTTCAAGTAATGAATCATGCAAGGACAAAATTCTGGCTACTGGGCTGATAATGCCCTCCGGGAGTTACAGTCCACCAGCAGTGACAAAGACCCAGTGGTAGTAATAAAATGTATCACAAAATACCGGAATATATTGAATATATCAAAATCCGTTGTCAGAAAAGAAAAATTTACCGTCTTTCTATTCTTGGTATATGTCTTTTTCTTAATTTATGAGCTAAATAACTTACATCAACCCAATGATACGAATGATGTTGGTGGGTGAAGTTATAAAATCAGTTGTTAGAAAAGAAAAACTTACCGTCTTTCTATTCTTGGTATACGTCTATTTCTTTATGGAAAACTCATATGACTCATATATACGATAAACTGACTATATGTAAAAAGGTTATGATATCTGTTGTTTTAATGATAAAAATAATATTCTAATCAATACAAGCGATAACAGATTTCACTCTGCAGAAAGTTTACTGAGTGAAGGGATATCGGAGAAAAAATAGCGGAAAGGAATGTTATGCGATCGGAGAAAAATAGCGACCGGAAAGAAAGGTAACCCGTAGAAAATGTTGCATGGGCATTCCTATTGAGAGATAATATTCACGAGGTGAAAGATAACCGCTTGGATATAATCAAGCTGGGACTACTATAACACAGTAGTCTCAGAATCAAGGATGAGCTCAAGGATTACGTCCGGAGAAAATAATTTATCAAGTCTACAAATTCAGGGTAATTCAATTTAGACTTTCTACCACAACAGTTCAGTGACAACAAGTTTAACGTTTTATTGTTAATAGCATTTTTGTTCTTCTGGGCGTTTTGTACCTGTCGATGAGCTGTTTTCAGTAATACCATTGATCTTTTGTCCTCCTAGGCGATCCTAGTCATATTTACCCACTGTTGACCCAATACTTGGTCGTTTTGAAGATTGTCTAACTGCACGGGGGTCTAAAGGTGTAGAAACCACTGCAACTCGGTAGTTCATTGAATTTGGGGAATGAATCACACTCTGCTGTTGTTCTCTTGGATTGACACTTCAGTTTGTAGGTATATATTCATAATTGTTAAACTAAATATAATCTTAAACCCAACAACTTTTAGATAGGTACAAAGTCTAGGATGCTTTATTACACAATCAATACAATTGAGGACAACAGGCTGTTAACTAATTAATTGGTTGTCCGATATACATGTTTTGTTTATTATGTGTTTGTACGACAATACCCCCAGCAAAGCTATTGAAAAGTATACACTAACCCTAGTTACACTGACTCTTTTTGTGAACGATTTTAACTGCTAAAAATAAACTCGACAAATTTTTGAAATTCTTATTTTACGCAAAGTACAAACCGTAAAAATGAGCAAAAAAAAATATTTAAAAAAATGTTTTTCTCATTTTTTTTTACATGAAAACAATAATAAATGGTTTATAATCTTTTTTTTTCATTTCACATTATGTTACGATGCTCATTTTGAGTCGTAATTTGTAAAATATGTGCAAACTCGATCCTTGTACTGCCCTCTCTCTACGTTGTAACCTTTTGTAAGTTTCTACACAATCACATGAAGGCATAGTAACCAGAGGAACATTATTTTGTTGTTCATATTTATCGTAAAAAAACATTTCTACCTTATTTTGAAGCACGAATATGGGACCCGAAATGCATTGGTCTTCATAGTTATATTCTATCATATATTGACTTTATTTTGTTGGGTTGGGTGGTATTATATATCAAGAAGAAATCATCGAAATTAGTTTTCGAAAATGAGTCCTGATGCAAAATTCATGTATGTGATATGTATTTATTAGGCGTTAAACACGAAAAACATTTAGATAGTCGTTAGCACGACAGGGTATATCCTATTTATATCGTGATACTCTGAAAAGTGCAAATGACTTTTTTAGTAATTTAGAAAGGGGTCTTTCAAGAATTTTATCTTGTGCAGAAATAAACTATCATGATAAATGCAGGATATCTCAGGGGTCGCGCTGGCATTTAAAAACTTGTCGCCCAAAAAATCGCCAAAGCACCATTTTTGTCGCCTGTTTCAAAATGTGTTCGCCTTCCCCCCTTTAGAAGCATTCTGCCATAGATTGTACTTTTATTCATTACTATTTGAAATAACAAGACCTGAAAAGTATTTTTGATGAAATTGTTTAAATGACAGTAAACTTTCATCTGAAATGACCTTTATTTTGATGGCAGGCCTAATAAAACATCGAGTGTTTCCCATGTGTGTGTTGTTGTTAAACCGGAAGTAACATGGCAATGTTAGGAGATTCGAAATTTTATGATATATAATGCATATTTTCAACCATAACTGTACTAGTGCAATGAAAGGAATAACGCAAATGCAAACATTATTTTAATGTGCAACGATACTGCACTGGTGTCAGCGATTACGATATGCAATTTTATAGATTTGTAGTCCTTTGTTATATAGCAAAGTGGTGGTTGAATTGTTTAATAACAAAAATATACATAAAGAATTATACCAACCGCTTTACAAAGTCATCTTCTTCTTGGACATTGTGAGAGCTTAAATCAGTCAAATAAGATGTTTTATACAAACAATATATATGTGTATATCATGTTTGATTTTTCAGTTTTTTTGTATTACGGTCAACATCGGCAGCCCAGATGTCTTTATATTTATCGGTAGAAGTAATTCTTGTAATTCGTTCGTCATTTTTGATGAATTATCTTGCCATGTGAAAGTTATCTCATTTGGACTTCTAACTTCTTAAATTTTTCACTTTAGTAATTATCAGATAGGAGAGATAATTGATATTTTCAATTCAAAATATTAATTTGAAGATGTGTAAGTATGTCATTCTATTCCATTAGACCGATACCTTCATTGATTATTTACTGCAGGTATCTGGAAAATCAGTGTTATACATTTATTCACTTTGAACAAGGTTGCTATCGGAATTTATCAACCCGACAAAATTGTAATATTCACCGAGCCGCAGGCGTGGCGAATATCCATTTTGGCCGCAGTCGTGATTAATATTAATTTTGAGGGTTAATAAATCGACAACAACCTAGTTCAAAGTTCATAGTTTTACATGATTATGACATAGCAAAAAATAATCAACAGTGTGATTTTATTCAACAGTATTCAACAAATGTAAATTTTAGTAAAGTACTCATTCTATTTTAAGATCATATTAGGCTGCTATCAAATTCCATGTAACCTACCACTTTTAATAAATTCCCCATTCTATCTTTAGATCACACTTTTATTTTTAGATCATAACCATGAATTCGGAATGTTTTGTTATGAACTTTACTTTGCTATCGTGGTTACTCACAACCTCTTATGCTATTTTCGGCCAAGTAGAATCAAGAAAAAAATACCATCATGTAATAATAAACATTTGTTACGGTTCTCTCAGCTTTGAGTTATTCTCTGTATGTAACAATGTATGTTAAATCTGACAGTATCATACCAGTCTATCAACCTCTGGTAAAACATGTGTTGCTGACTCAGTGTAATTTTATTACTGCGTTCATGAATTCAAAAAATAAATTGCGGCTTCGGGCAAACAAAATCAATAACATGCCCGTAATTTTATTTTAATTATTTTCAGATGTTGTAGAAGGTGACAAATGCTGTGGTCAATGACATCAATTTTGTGTTTCTTGTAGCTCGAGGTATGTTGAAGCCTAAATTATTCTATAGATAGATGAAAATCGAGAAAAAAAGTATCAAGGACGTAAGGTTTTCCATTGTAAGTTCTCAAAGATTTTGAATAGCCGTATTAAAATTTATTAACATGTTGAAAATGAATAATGACAATAAATTGTATACATGTATATTTTATTACATTTATTGTTGTAGCTATCGGAGTTGATGGTGAGTAGTATTCATACTCAAAGTAACTTTATCTTATCTTGGTAATTAGTGAGAAGAGCACAGTATTTTCATCTAAAAACATAGTGTTTTGTTGATATTTTCTGATTTGTTTTGGTATTTTCCCTAAAACTGCTGAGCTTGCGATTATCTATGATTTTATATAGGAGTCGGAGGGAATATTGGGGTCGCTTTTAAAATTGTGTCGAGGAATCTAGACTAGAAATGTAATACCCATATGACTTGCCGCCCGTCGTCATTGATTTTTATACATTTTGGTCTTCTTCTTGAGAACCCTCCAACAGAATTTAACAACAACTTGCAGAAATGTTCCTTATAAGGTCCTTCTCAAGAATTATTACTTTGGTGTTGATTGGTTATTAAACACTGGCGTCACCTTGGTACCACTCAAATGAACATGGCCGCCATGCCCCAACAGTGGCTTTTCTGATTGGTTCAAACTTCCGAGGTCTTTCTGAAACTACTTGTGCGATGGATTTTAAATTTCTCATAATAGACTCTATAGAAACATCAATTATTGATCATTGCGAATTCCAAAATGGCAGACGATGGGGGACTTTGTTAACATTGGACCCTGTGAGAAATCAATGTAAAATTTAAATAGATTGATACCAAACTTGTTGGAAGTGATACGTATGATGAGGCGACTCCTGAAGTCATGATTATTAAAGTGTTATGGGCGTCATCATTACTTGGTTGACAGGTATGAAAAAACTGTTTCCCAAATGAAAATGGACCTGTTGACATTATCCCTTCGTCATACCGGATTTGACATGGGCAGCATGGCGGGTGTCCTGCAGGAAGCAGTGACTTCTTACTCTTCCGGAGCACCTGGGTCTACCCACGGTTTTTTGGTGGGGTCCATGTTATTCATATGTGTTTAGTTTTTAATTGTAGTGCATGTATTGTTTTGGTCTTGTCTTCGTTGTTCTCCGGAGTTTGTCAGTTGTTACGGTTTTTCTCTCCTTCGAATATCCCGTTGGTATTTCTTGACTACTTTTAATACTTAGGTACCGTTCTGACAACAAACATGGACGATATGCTTACAAATGGGTTTTTCTGATTGGTTAAATTTCCGACATTTTCTAGAACTGCTTGACCAATGGATTTGAAACTTGTTATGAATGATTACTCCAAGAATTGTTATTTGATTCCGATCGGGAATACAAAGTGGTCAGCATTTCAGGCTGAGATAACATTCCGAACCCTATTTGAAATGGATTTGAAATTCCTATACTGAAGAACATTTTAATAGATTTATACCAAACTTCGTGTAGTGATATACTTGTGGAGCCTTTAATTATTTGTTTTTCTTTTGTTGACATTCTTCTAAAAACAATATGGCTGCCAGACCCAAATTTGGGTTTTTATGATTGGATATATTTCTTCGATCTTCTCTGAAATACTTGACCCATGCATTTGAAACGTGTCATTTAAGTGATTATTACTAGGTACGTATCCAAATGTTGTTAACTACATTGGTGCTGATTGGAAATCCAAGATGACAGTAATTGTGTCCACTGAGACTAAATAATAACACTTTTTTTAAATATATCCTAGCTGTATAATAGCCCGTTTGGGGTCCTCCATATTGTTCAACTATTGGCCACCTTCACTAAAAGTATATAATTTAACAAATACATGGACTAAGTTTGTCTGAAATGAGAAGATTGTTCCTAGTTCCTAAACATATTGAATTTGTTACACAAAATAGTCTAATGAATCCATAACCAAAATAAAGCTGACATGTCAACTGGAGAACAAACCTGAAAATTTACCAGATAACTCAGGATGAAGATGGGAGACAGAAACCGTTACCTCCGTAATATTCTGATTTACAGAAAAACGCCAGCATTTGATTGGATAAAGAGACATGTATATATGTCAGCTTATATTCCCGGTTCCACTGAGACGGGGTATATTAATATTTTAGAACAATATGGAGACGGCTTACCCTTCACGATTTCAGAAGCTTTTTAGTGGATTCAAGGTATTAATAGGATACATAAATATTTTCCTAGATCATTGTATTGTACAAACAATTTTTTTTTTTTTATTATTTTGTTTTTATTATAAACTTTCCGAAACTGCCTTTAATAAAGCGTACGTTTGTTTACATCATAAATGATTTCACATACGAACTTCGTAATAACACGACCAAAATCGAAAACATTTCGGTGTTCCATCAGGCGTTTTGGGATGATAATTTCGAGAAAAATTTGATTTACGGAATACATGGCCTGTCTAAAACTAGAATAACATAAATTAATTATTCCTGTCTGGAAACAACAAAACGTTTGAAAGAAGGAAAAACCCAAGCTAGTATAAATAAATACAAAATTTAAAAGCTTATTCTTGTAGAATTATTTTTGGTAAATAATTCTTATCTCCGAATACCTAAAAAATGTATTACACAATTTTAAAGTTGATAAAAGAAATGATATTGATTGTACATGATCAGTCATTAAAAATACTTAAATACAATGTGTACTTTAATTTCGGATGATGTATCAGTTTTGACATGTTTAGGACCAAGAAAATGTGTAAAATGCAAAGAGCAAGCTTGTGACAATCTTCCAGACCTAAAGCCCTGTAGACAGATACATGGATATCATTATCCAAAATACCGGCAATGGCCTGAATACGTAGTCCAAGCTGGAATGTTTTATGATTAACAATCAGTAGCTCTCCAGAAAGATATATAAAATATTCAGTTCTTCATTTAGTTGTGCTCATTTTCAATCATTAAGACGATCTGATTCTAAGTAGGCGGGTAATACAAAATATCCAATTAAAGCAAAGAAAATTAACATCAACTGTCCGTAAAACCCAGGCGTGAATCGTCCTGTTCGTTTATCGGAACATATCATGCTGTTCACAAAAGTAGACGTTCTGCTCATTTGAACCCTAGTTCTATTTACACTAGCGATTCTTAATGTATCAATCAAAGGTTTCATGACAACTACCTAGGCACCCAAAATTCAGTGCATATTTTAAATCTGTGTGGCGTTGGCATCGTCGCTTTGTTTTTAAGTACAAAAATATTGTTTTTTCCTGAAATGTTAAGTGTATGATTTTCCCAAAGAATTATTTGTACAACAAAAGAATTGATGGGGATATTACGCCTATTGTTAGCATAACATACCAATGGAAATTGCTTAAAATATACGAGAGAGTTATCGCTATTTACTGGCTTCGTAAATGAATTCAACAGATTTACTTGAACGCCTCCAAAAATGCAGTTCCACGGACAGCCGTATTTTCTGACCAACTTATGTGCATTTTATTTCTTCAGTTGTCAAAATTGTCTCAAGGCATTTAATTTCTTTTATAAAGCATTGATACTCTTGAGTTTGAAACCATGTGCCTTATTTAAGGATGTCTAATCAGACGTTTATATTACCTACCCAAACCCTCCATTGCTCCTATAAACGCTTCGAATATTCCAAATCAAAATAAGAATAAGAATCCGCGTTAAACTGGAACCATGCGCATCAGTCAAAATCTAATTTAGATTAACCTACTTAAATGGGAATAACGGGGTACATAACTAGTTTGCGTTATTGTTTAGGGGCCATCTGAAGCCCGCCTTCGGGTGCTGGATTTCCTCGCTGCGTTGAAAACCCATTGGTAGCCTTAGTTTAAATATATTTATTTTAAAAATCAAAGATAGATAATTACAGAAAAAATAGATAAATAACACTAGGATTCGGAAACAAGCTAATAGCTAATATAGAATTATGTTTCCTTATTAATATTCCTGCATTATCAAAAGGTGTCAACACTACGTGAACGTGTTGTGTTTTTATTTACTAGCATAAATTAACCATGTGAAAAAAAGAGAGGAAATAAAAACAGAATAATAATTATGCGACGAAATGCCAGAAAAAAAATCTTCATAAATTAATACATCTCTTACTTTTAATAACAAATTTTTGAACCTTATACAAAATATTACAATTTTGCTCAAAAGTTAGACTCTCTGAGCCATACCGCATAATATTCGTATTAACCGGGTCATCACATACAATTGAAAAAATTGTTTCGTGACGCAGTTGCGTATATTTTGGACAGTACAACAGAAAGTGAGAGGTTGACTCAACATGACAACAATGGCTCGTTAAGTTCAATCCTTAAAAAACCGAAACCATGACTATCTCTAGAAAGTCGGTCAAACCGATACATCCTCAACTAAAGATGAATGGCCAGAATCTTCAAGAAGTTGCATCTCATAAACACCTTGGTATTTATTTTTCTGACATTGGCTCATGGCATGACCACATTGATTAAAAAGGTCTATATAAATATCCTTAGGAAAGTACGTTTTGTCTTAGATAGATTTACTCTGTAGAAAGTGTACTTTTCTTTCGTTCGACCAATTTTAGAATAAGGTGATGTCATTTGGGACAACCATACCTAAATCCTAGTAAATAAGTTAGAAATTGTTCAGATAGAAGCTATGAGAATTATAACAGGTGGGACTAAATTGACATCTGTTAACAAATTATATGAAGAAACGGAATGGGAAAAACTTTCCGGAAGACGAGAAAATCATAGACTTTTATTTCATAAAATTATTAATAAGGAAGTTCCTATGTATTTGAAAAATTGAATACCAACCTCGGTCTCCACATTACATGGGCATTTTACACGCCAGTCTCAAAATCTCTTAGAAATTCGTTCAAGAACTAACTTCTATTCTGAATATTTTCTACCAGCGTCCGTAATAAAACGTATCACAAAATACCTAAATGAATCTGACAAATCCTGGAACAGGGTATATTTACCTCACACATTACAGAACACAAATTCAGTGGAATCCTTCAGGATAAAATTACAAGGACATCGGTTTAGATGCCCCATGTTATATTACGTAGGTACTCCAACCGGACAAATTTTACATGCAAGACCGAGAATGAACAGCATTTCATTAAATGAACATCGGTTCTGCCGCAATTTGGTTGTTTCACCGAACTGTACATTGGTAGCCTTGAGCTGTCATTACATTTAAAAAATAATTTTGTGTTCAGAATATAATGTTACCTGATGAATGATTAAAAAAGTCGAAAAGCATAAAAATGAAAAATTTAATAATAAAAAAACTAATATAAAATAGAAATTAAAAAAATGTTATTACTAGAGAAATAAATGCTGAATAAATTACTAATTAACATTTAATAGAAGATAAGAACAGATAACATGACATTTTCACCTATTCTTTAATTTCTTCTGAAGAAATAGTGTAATAGTGATACAGCCTCATAATATAAATAGAAGTTAAATACTTAATTAAATAATGATAGTACATTTATTTTGGATTTTTGTTTTGTTTGTTTATTTGTTTTTTTTTTTTTTGTTGTTGTATTTTTTAGGGAAAACGCATGTCTGAAATATTGTTTGATTGGTATTAAGTACAGTCTTACACTTGTCCAAGTTTTGCAGGCGTAAAAAATGACTAGACACAACAAAACTAGAATCCTTCCTTGAATACTAAAATGTCCGCCAACCATTTTATAGAATTAAAATTTAGGTAACTCATTCCAAAATTGAATTTGATTTTACTCTTAGTATACGTAATAAGATTAATTATTACTTAGCAAAAATAACTCGCAAAAAACGCAAGTAAATATATATTTACAAGTCAGTCATCAGATTTATTACATTCACAATATATATTTAATATGGTGACCGTATAAAGCCATTTATCGTACTTCCATGCGTCTATATTTCCAAGCCACACCAAGTAATATGATTTTAGGTCCCTTAGTATCGGAGACATGAACTCGGACGTAAAACTTTACCTAAGTCAATGAAGCATAATAAGTAGGTCAGAGTGACCTAATTTTGGTGGGAGGCTGTGTTACTCCCAGAGGATCATCCTCACTACAAGAAATAAGACTGTAGGTCCCTTGGTATCGGAGAACTGAACTCGGACATAAAATATAACCTAAGTCAATGAAGCGCTAAAAGTAGGTCAGAGTGACCTTATTTTGATATTTGGCTGTGTTACCGGTTTTTCAATATTTTGATCTCGAGCCCTGCTGATGAGTTGTCAGTCAACGAAATGGCCATACAGTGCATCAAATTTATTTCGGTATTTTGTGATACGTTTTATTACTCTCCGAGATGCACCCTCACACCAAGTAATATGATTGTAGGTCCCTTGGTATCGGTGAACTGAACTCGGACCTAAAACTTAACCTAAGTCAATGAAACGCGATAACTAGGTCAGAGTGACCTTATTTTGGTATGAGACAGTGTTACTCCCCGCGATGCACCCCCACACCAAGTAATATGACGGTAGGGCCCTTGGTATCGGAGAACTGAACTCAGACGTAAAATGTAACCTAAGTCAGTGAAGTGTGATAAGTAGGTCAGAGTGACCTAATTTTTTTTTGAAGGCTGTGTTAATCCCCGAGATGCATCCTCACACCAAGTAATATGACTGTAGGTCCCTTGGTATTGGAGAACTGAACTCGGACGTAAATCGTAACCTAAGTCATAAGGAACCGCGATAAGAAGGTCAGAGTTACCTACTTTTGGCAGGAGGCTGTGTTACTCCCTGAGATGTACCTTCACACCAAGTAATTAATATGATTGTAGGTCACTTTGTATATTAAAACTGATTTTTGACATAAAACGTAAAAGCCAGTAAACCGTGTAATATGGGCCATGAGACCTTCATCTTATGTCACATGGCCAGTCTCTTCATCATGCACCTGCACACACAAATATATGACTATGTCAACTAGTAACTGAGAACTGGCTGTGGACGCGCACGCGGGTGTGGACGTGGACCCCGGGATTACTTCAATAGTCCCTAAACTTCGTTGAGGCGAACTGATTACTGAGTCTGACATAATAATTTTTCCAAGACTTTATTGTGTCAGGTCAAATTGTTTGTCTACACTAATTTTACTGTTCACCTTGTAGTTATAACATATATACTTTCATACGATGCCTTTGCTTTTACACGTTTTGTCAGAATAAATGTGTACAATGTAACGAACAAACATGTCACAACATTCCAGATTTTGATCAAGAAATATCAGTTCTCACCAAGCATAAAAGTAAAAGTTGAGGCTTTAATTTACAATATCGTAGTAAAGGAATGCTCTAATATAATGTGTTATAGTTATGACGTACTTATTCCTGAGATTACGTCTTATTTTGGTACATTATTTTTCCGATAATGAAATTTTTTTTGAAAATATTGTACAGCCAATCAGTTTTATTTGCCCAGTTTATATGTTGTTTAACGCCATTGCGTCTGCCTAAATATTTTATACTTATTGACTGAGTATGAGGATAATAGCATATTTTATTTATTTATTTAGCAAGGGTTTTACGCCGTTTTCAGCACATTTGGCTATTTCGCGGCGGCCAGTTTTTATTGGTGGAGGAAGCCGGAGTACCCGGAGAGAACCACCGACCTTCGGTCGGGAAACTGGCAATCCTTGTCAATTAAGATTGGAGTCGAACACACCCCTCCACCGATGAGATTCGAACTCACAACCTCAGCGCTGACAGGCTAGTTAGTGATCATTAGTAGTCATGACGAACTACCTAGACCACTCGGCCACCGAGGCCTCATAATAGTATATACTAAGTTTCATGAGTGGAGATAATAATCCATTGTTAAATGATACCTATAAGCTATTTATTATTAAAATCCATTTATTCAGCAGGTACTTATTCATGGTTGAACATGTAATGCACCAAACCACACTCACACGATTCACACGTTATACGCACACGATCAGCACGATACACGCACAATATTTGCACGTTACTCGCAAACCACACGGTGCACGTTACATGTTTTATGTTTTACCGATCGTGTGATTTCTATATCTTTTGATTGTAAAATACGAACGGAAAATAACGAAACGAAATAATGAGATTTTATGTCGAATAGCAGTGAAATATTTAATATAATTGCATTTGATTTTTAATAAATAAGTGCGAAAAAAGGACGCCGGTGTAATACGATCGACATTCAACTGTTTTCATAAATACAAAATATTTATTTGCTTGTGCTATTGTTTTAATGTGAAATTTATTAAACCTTAATGACTGATCATTAAAACTCAATAACCCATCTCATGTTATTTTTACCTCATTAACTAACGCGTATTAACCAACATTGATATGATAATAATAAAGTTGTCAGTAAACTAAATATTACGCTGCAATATTTTATGGCTTCTTTAAAGCAAACGGCATCATGTCTTGGGTTTATTCCCCGAATGATTACTAGTCTAAAAAGCATCTAATTAAACAAGGGATTAAGATATAATCTGACGGGGAAAGTGTCTATTTACCTGAGGCGAACTTTTTGATTTTAAAAAGGAATAATTAAGAAATCTGACAAAGTTAAATATTTTTTTGATGACGTGAAGAATATTTATTTTAAAATCGAAATTAAAAAAAATCATTACAACGTAATTATATTTTGAATAAATAATAAAATATGATATTTATATTTATATAAACCTGTATAGATTAACCTTTAATATTTTAAAATACATTTTAATAAATAAAAATTAACTTAATATATGCTTAATGAATCCACATACACTGTAGTTTATAACATATGATCATATAAAAGGCCGATGGTATTTTAATGCTTGACCATTATTATTTTTTTTATGTAACATTCCTTACTTACAGGTAAATTTGAGGTAGATAGGTACAGATACACAATTATTTGCCCTTCAGAGGACCCCCTAATCCCTTGTCTAATTAGATGTGCAATTGTTTTAGTCCAGTTCATATTGGGGAACACACCGTATTGATTACCCAAACAATTGCTAATATAAAAAAAAATGTACTATGACGATATAAATGAATATTTTACATTGTCAAAAAAAAATAAAACCTTTGCAAAATTTCAGGAATAACTTCTGTATAGTTTTTCCAAACAAGTTAAAGTTCAAATCTATCTTAAACTTACAAATATTGTATGCACGTTATACGATCATTTACATAAGAAAAAATTCACTTTTAATAATATATATTTTTCCAAACCAACTTAATTTGATGAATTACAAAAGTAATAGATAACATTATAAATTCAACATTTTCAAATAGTTGACGCTGATGAAAGTTCGTTCCAGAAATCTTTTAATTCGAGTTAAAATGCTCTGATTTGAATTCACACGTTTGAATATTTGTCTCCACCAGTGAAATCTCATACACGTGACATGATTCAAATCGCATGTTTATAACCACACGCACACGATTCGCACGTTGCACGCTCACGGTTCACACGTTACACGCGCACGATTCGCACGTTACACGCGGACGTTTCGCACGTTACACGATATTGTTGATGATTTACACGCTCAACCAAGTGTATGTGTTAGTAATGATATAAATCAAAATGAATTTAAAAATGTTAACTAACAGAAAAAAAAATAATAATAATATAACTAAAATACTGAAGCAAAAACTTAAAGGCAATTATGAAACATTATTTTTCTCCAAAATGCATACAATGACAGAAGATAGTAAACTCTTCTTGTACAGCAACATCAAAACTAAATATCAAAAAGAAAAAATTATGAATAATTTAAGTTTTGAAAATAGAAAGAATTTAATAAAAAATGAGAATAAGTGAGATATATATAAAAAAAAAAATCAAAGAAATAATAGAATATGCCAACAACTGATTTTAGAATACATGTTTTTATTTCCGATGCAAAGACCCTATGAGTGCATCAATATTAATTCCAAAAAATGCCATTTTTAATGACCTGACAACAGTATCGTAACTGTATCCCATGTGGATAAGTCTGTTTAAAGGTTTGGTTAGCTTTTCAAGTAAATGACAACATTTTAGTGCTTTGTATAGAATATTACCATAAAAGATGGGATTTAAAATACCTGAACATATAAGATGATTGCACGTTGATTTATATTTACGAATAATGTCCTTGTACCGATGATAAAATTTAGTAAAAGTTTTGACAAGTTTGTGATACACAGATTTCTTTCGTTAAAATCAAATACGCTATTTCAAACAAGGGAAAGTCGCCATCTAAAAACGGATAATTAACTATAGGAAATGAAAACTCATCTCTCTTATCGTAAATTTTAGTATTAAGCTTCCCGTTAGAGATATAGATATCAAGATCCAGGAAAGGGCATTGTTCATTGTTAGTATTAGCTTTATTTAAAGTAAGTTCAACAGGATAAATCTGTTTACTGTACATACTGAAGTCGTCATAATTGACAGACAAAAATATCATCCAAATATCTAAAAGTATTATTCAATTTTTATATCAGATGTTGTTTCGTTGGGTCTTTGCTGATATTAGACATAGATTGTGATGCGTAAGAAAGCAGATATAAATATATATATATATATATATAAATAAGTTGTGCATAGTTAGTCCCCATTGGAATTCCGATAACTTAGCGATATACAGAATCTCCTTAGCGAACAAAAATTTTATCTATTAAAAATTCTTAATTAGATATGAGAAATAAGAGGCAAAGTGGTATATAGGTTAGAAAAATCAAAACTTTGAAAAGATTCGAAATTACCAATATGAGCTTGCAATTTATAAAGTACTTCCAACGAATTTTTGACACTCCAAATGTAATTAATACAACTATTTTCTTATACTTTATTACCAGGTTTTTTATTGTACGAAGAGTCGTCTTTCTTTGTAATTCACAAAAACCAAGATTATTAACTGCATTTTAAATAATTGTTGTCTGTATACTATGACTCCTGTTTCCTTTCCTGTAAAAAAAAAGAATGAGCTTTTTTTCCCTAAAAACAAAATGAAAGAAAAAAATAATTTTGATCTTTCCGGGTGTTCCACATATGGAAAAGCATTGGGGAGGGGGGGGTGTAGTTCGATTTTGCTCCATTGTATGTGTTTTTAAAACATTCGTGATTTAAGAGGGATTTCAAACTCCGTACTGTCAAAACTGAGATAGGGTGCACGCCTGTAGAAAATTCATAAGATTTCGCAATTTGATGGATTGTACGAAGATAAAATGTACATATACGGGTAATATTACTTCCCAGGCACGGCTATTAAAAATGGTCTGAAATAAAAGGCCTATCATGTCTACATGTACTTTTTTTTAGTGATCTAACCACAAACTTTAACATTTACTGATGAACTTTAATAACGCAACAATAAATATACGGACCCATATTAAGCTTATTCTTTTATATTAAATGTCGATCTAATAATTATTTAAAAGCATGTGTTTATTTTTTAGACTATTGGGCAAGTCTTTTTTCATGGTTTATTTAATGTTTTGGATATAAACTCTCTGATGAGAGGAATCAAATTTGTCTCTGGTTTTCCAATTGACTGAAATGAGACAGATTGTGTACAGGAAATCTTAAATGGGATAAGATCAAAACAACGTATACTGTTCAGTGTAAAATATCAAATCCTGTACTCATTCTAATAAATTCTTGGTACATCACACTGGAAGCCATACAGTATCTGATTTTTTTTTCTTATTTTTTTTTTTTTTTTGCAGAGATGCAAGTGTGAAACCCCGCATTTGAGCGGGTAACTTTCTAGTTCTATAAAAAAAAAAGGATGAACATATGAAATGTCGACTGCTTTATCACTGTCCGTGTTTACTGAACCATTCCATGGTTAATCATGTTAATATAAGACAAGTCAAAAGGTTTAACTGAGGCTCACAAGGTATTTCAATGTATGGAGGAATCTGTGTTAGTATGTACCCGCAGAGTTACTTTTTCCGAGAAAAGTAACGTTAAAATAGTTGTTGTATGGGGTGGCTTTCGGCAATGTAAGCCCTGGTCTGAGATATTCCTGAAACCCCTTTTTCTGAAGGAATATTAATAATAATATTCATGACTTCTGAATAATGGTTTACTGAAAGAATAACAAAATATAAATTTAAGACAGAATTAAATTTACGCAGAAATTGTTTTTGAAATGAAAAATGTGCATGTGATGCACCTAAATAAAAAACTGCGTTTTTGTTTTAAAACTGAATTGAGGTTTAGTAAAAGTCCATATTTAAGCAACCATAGTAGGTGTTTAAACAATATATGAAAGAGTTCTTATTTGCTTATATATTAACTTGGTAGTATTGAAGTCAAGGCTTTAAGTAAGGTTGTGATTGCAATATTCAACATGGTCATGGGCATTAAGTTTTAATTACATGTACTTGTTTCTTACATTTTACCATCCTCCAGAATTCTGCATTTGCAGACAAATATTTGATAAATTTTTGAATTGTTTTTATGTGTCATCACTTAAGGCACATAAAATGTTCTTAAAGGCAACTAAATAACACAATATAATTGACTATATATATGTTTATTATTAAATTATTAAGCGATTTATTGAAAAATTGAATTTTATTTAAATGTTGACCAAATTGGTATTTTATGTATTAATTGCAATACTCATAGAAGAAGACCCAAACATAATACTGATTGAATAACAATGAGATGAAGAACAACAATCAAGAGTTGTTGTTTGCTGATATGTTTCATTCTTCCTGCCTTGACTGAATCAGACAGTGATTTAAAATTTTCAAGAGTTGCCTTTCCTTGCTTGTTATTGTAATTCACAAATACCAAGACGTATACGATGACTCAAATGTGTTGAGTGTGCTTTCCTCTATTGTGCATCGGTACCATTTACAACTATTACAGTGTATTAAACATACATTTTATTACACAAACTTGCATTTACATTTCATGACTAGAATGTACATTTTCCCTTTGTGGCATTAATTTGGCTACAGAGTATTCTATAATATTATGTTGAGGCGCCACGTAGACTACCGATATACCTACACAATGACTATCAGCTCACCTATGTTGAAATGGTGTCAAAAAAATCCCTTGTATTTAAACACCGCCACCTACCATGGGGAGTGACAGGGAAAAACCCTCGTATTCATCTCTCAATTTCCGCACTCCATCAATCTTGCTGATGATTACGTGCTGGGCACAAAATTTTGAAACTACATGACTTTTGTATTTGCAGATTAAAATATTCAATTTGAAAATTTCAAAATGATTTTACTTTTTATTTACTTTTTTACACTATAGATATATAGGTTAAAACTATTTACATGTTTGCTGTTTTAGAGTTGGAGGTGTTGCTGTAGAGCAGGAGATTCCATTGTACTATTGTTCTTGGGTAAAAGTGGTATTTGTATATTGGATTGTATATGTCCGACTGAGGAGCTTTGTGTGTGTTGTCTGGTTCGTTGGTCAGATGGGATAAGCAGATTTGTAGGGTAAATGGCTACTAGATGATGAATGACTTTGTAAAAGAATACGATAAGTGTTCTTGTTCGTCTAAGTTGTAGTATATAGGCCAGTTTAGTTCGTTAAGCATGTCGGTTACAGGGCTATAGTGTTGTGGTATCTATTACAGGTGTACCTTGCTGCATTGCGCTGGACCATTTCAAGTTGGTACTAGTATTCGTTAGATTTTGTATTACCAATGCTCCAGTTTTAAGTGCCCCGCCTGTTGGCAAGGTAAATGCCTCCCCTCTAAAAGATGAGGTGGAGGTCCAAGAGTTACATCTGTAGACCCCACCATTACCACTAACCACATTTTCCAAACCTGCAAATTGTAGAACTTGTCAGGCCCAGAGCAAGGACCGAGTGAATTAATCCCCCAATCACTACCAAATGATCTGATTTGAGTTCTCACCTCCACAAAGTTTTAAGTATTGAAGCATTATGGAAATGTTGCTTGTGTTGTGTTAAGAAAAGACTCAAACTCCCCTTGTATAAGATTTAAGAAAACCTGATTTCCAGTTTGTGACCAATGCGTTCCATCTTTTCTGTATAAAGAAATGTCCTTTGCCCTAATGTTCGCATGTAAAGTAGCTTTCCCCCATTTCCTATTACAAACGTTTTAATGACTAAATTCACTCTTTTCCTCTTCTTCTCGATGATTGGACCAGCATTTGAGGGTGCAAAATGTCAGTATCTTCGCTGTAGCATTGAAGACCATATTATCAAAAACATGTTTGGACCCTATTAACGTAAGATTGAAAACTTCAATGAAACCCTTCCCTGTCAATTCCAAATCTTTTAAATTATTAGCTCCACAGTGAATAATAATGAAATTAGGATAAGGTAAACATTTCCTTTTAGCATCAATGAGTCCAAATCTTTAAATAGTAATCGAGGTTTGCCAATCCAGTATGTTGTGACTCCTTTAGACTCCAGTCCAAGATTTGTCCTACCATATTTCTTTGCTTCTGTATTGGCCCAATGAACAATGGAACTTCAAACAATTCACAAATTCTTTGAACCTGTGAAAACGTGTAATATATGGCTTGGAGCCAAACAACCACGCAAATATTTGATTTTGAATTAAACCAGATTATCGAAAATAGAAAATTTTGCTATTATATATTAATATCAGAACAATTTATACATAATTGCCTTTTTGCACCAAACTCAGCTCAACATACATTCAGAAATCATAATAGTATTACAATCAAAAAAATAAAAATTTTAAAAATCCAATGTATTTGGTAGTAACTCCTGACAATTGTTCTATTTCAGACTTACATATATTTGAAAAGTATTATTAAATATATTATAAACACTTTTCAACACAAAAGACCAAAATTATTTCAGTGTAATTATAAACCAAAAAAGGGATTTTTGGAATTTAAAATTCTGATAAAAGGGGAATAACTCTTGTAAGATATCGATAAATTTTTTATCTGTGAAAGGCCCGCTTCAGACCGAAGAGCATTTCACGTGTTTCTATTAGAACACTTATGGGACAATACTTAAAATTACGGTTCTTACTTTTAAAATCTATTCCCAATTCTAAATTCAGACCGTCCTTTCCAATATTTTCAAAGTTATCAACGATTTAAGTGGAAACCTGATCCCAAAATCTTCTCCAACAGTCCCACTTTAGAAACATTTTTTTAAATATATAGAGATATTCTTATCTAAACAAAATTCAATGATTAAAGCTTATATTATTTTGTACATTTCGTACTTTAGATCTATACAGAAACAGTGTTTTTCAAATCGGTCCATATCATAAATTATTATACCTTAGTATGTATAATCTATAAAAAAAAAAATGAACTACAGATAAATCTGCTATTTTTTAATATTTAATCCACAAGAGATAACTATTGTCCCCAGGGACAATAGTCATCTCTTGTGAATAAATGACTATTTTCCCTAGGACAATAGTTCGAAAGTAGCGCACCTTTACCAGCGCTTTTTAGACTTCGGTAAAATAAAACACCTATTTGCTGGTTATTCGAACAATAGCAAGTTAATTGTTCCCCTTGACACCAAATTGTTGGTGTCTCGGGGGACAATAAACTTGCTATTGTCCTCATAGCCAGTAAATAGGTGTATATTATTATACCTCAGTATGTTTTTCTATATAAAAATTAAGACCCTTATTTTACTATTTTGTCTGTTTCTAAACCGGTCTTGACCGGTCGATCGTTTCCACTACTTTTGACCGGTAAAGTGTTTGTCGGTATAATAAAACACTTACTGACTGCATATTCAGGGAATAGTAAGTTTATTATTCCTCGAGACCAATTATTGCCATCGGCTACGCTTCGGGACAATAGCTAGAATATCGGGGACAATAAACTTACCATTCCCCTCATACCCACGCAATAAGTATATTATATTAGACGACAACGATGCTACTGGTAATCACGTGGTAAAAATGAAATTTCATTGGACAAGAACTATGAGAGATATAATAACATAATTTATATTTACTCCGGAATGAAAGCACACTTCGATGTATACTCTTCAATGCAACTATTATCTCATGTTTACTCTACCAGTGCTAAATGGTTTCTGAAAAAAAAATCTGTCAAAAATTCAACAAAATCACCGATATTCCAAATAAACAAACTAATCTGTATAGAAAACATGAAATAATTTTGTTTTTTTTTAGTAAGAAATAACGACTTTCCGACATTCAAAGATTTTTTTAGACTTTCTATACATTAAATTTACAGTAAACGACCTCCATTTTGAAAATCTTCGATAGTAAGATGTGGTTTAGAATATTCTAGCTGTATAAAAAAATTCATAAAAAATCTTGTTAAGGTACCTCCTACCTTAAAATGGCAATTCAGTTTCTTTATAGTTGTATACGAATTGGATCGACTGATATGATTATTCATTGATTTGTTATAGAAATTACCAGTATTTAGAAAAATTCAAAAATAGAATTACTAAGGGTTCATTCCTTGTGTTGCACAAGGTAGATCTCCTTAGCTGAAATGTGGCTTCCTATTTCGGTATTTTTGGTTATGAGTACTTGTTTTAAAATAAGTTTGGTTTTTAGTCTTCCAAATGTTTCGGTTTTAATGCTGCTGATGAGAGGTAACTCATTGAAATGCTTCGTATAAAGCATAGTATAAATTTACTATATCTAATATTAGTATCTTTGGATTGTTATTTTGACAATGTTTTAAGCTAAATGAAATATTGTTTCGTAGTTCAATGAACTTTATTTTTTTCACTGTCATTCGCTAGGTTGTGTCCAATTCCCCACACAAATCGTATGATTTCCTTTTATTTTCATCCATGTCAAGTGTGGAATCATCATTTTACAAGAACCTGCATAATAGTTTACTTCTTTTTCCCAGTGTTGAAAGTGTTGGACGGAAATAAATACGTGGATTTTCACATTTTTCAAAATTCGATGAACGTCCATGAGGTACATTTGCGTTGTCTGCACTAGGATAATCTTTCCAACATTAGAAGATATGTCTGCCATTTTAATTTCGTCAATTAACCAACTTCTATTATCATTTGATATAAAGAATACTATAGCCTGGTGACCCTTCGTTTTGTCTATACATGAAACCGGCTCTGGAAGCAAAGTTACTGAAAAGGGTTCTTTCTTTTTGCCAATAAAATATACACCATTAAGGTGTGTTCGTCGAAGCTCTTCAGTATCAAATGACACATATAAAGGTTCAAACATTTTCATCATTTGTTTTACTATAGATGTTTTTATTCTAATAGGGTGAAGAAGGAAATCAAAGATGTATTTTTTGGTATGACCAAATGGAACGCCCATGAAGCTATTCCATGTATGTTCATGCCAAACTAAAATACCGTTCTCTTTAATCATATTTACGGCCATGTCTAGAATGTTTAGGCCATCATGAACATGTTCTATAACATTTATCATGACCAAAGTGTCAAATTGCCGACTGACGCTAAATTCTTCTGCTGGGATAGACAATATAGTAGTCGGTAAATCTTTGAAACTCCCATTTTTATAAAAACAACGTGACACGTCTGTCATGTAATGAAAAGCCATAGGATCAAGCAGGGTAATGCTTGAGGAATGTCTACTCTTAAGAATGTTCTGAGATTGTGTAAAGGGTCCACAACCGAGTTCTAAAACATGACCAAGACTTTTTGGTAAAGATGAATAGCTATCGAATGATATTTCATGACCCTCATTCCTATCATTATCCGTCTTCGAATAATCCCAGTAGAGCTGCTCTTTTTGTTGAGCTCTATGCCATTGCTCACAGGATACCCAAACAACACCTGTTTCATCATTATAAAAACACTGATTGCTTTGGTTAGTACAGGGTGTAGAGTTTCGTTTGTCACATTTTCTCCCATACCAAGGAGCTTTGCAAAATGTTTTATTCAGAAATATATATGAATTAAAGTTAGGGAAGCCTTTTGATGTGAATAATGAATTACAATTTCCAATGCACCATGATACGTTGTCTAAAATGTCTTTATTGCTGTCACGTGTTGCTTCTATATACCTTATACATGGAATAATACTTGATACGTTTTGAGGACAGTTGTCTATTAGAATTAAGCTATTTTTCGACGCAAGATGGGCAAAATTGTTAATAGTTATTTGAGAAAAATCTTTAATATGTATTATATCACAATTGCCTTCAAATTTTCTATTTTCCATTTCATCTCTTGTGTAAATTCTTATATATCGATTAAAAAATTTGCTTTTTATCCATTTGATTCTAAAATTCTCGTTGGCAAGTACATCTGACATATCAAACACGTTATATGTAGCATTGGTTACAAGTAGAATAGGAACGATGGTACATCCGGCTTCAAAATCAAAGTCACACACTGAATGCACATGGTGGTTCTTTTTCAATTCTTCGTTATACGATCATTTACATAAGAAAAAATTCACTTTTAATAATATATATTTTTCCAAACCAACTTAATTTGATGAATTACAAAAGTAATAGATAACATTATAAATTCAACATTTTCAAATAGTTGACGCTGATGAAAGTTCGTTCCAGAAATCTTTTAATTCGAGTTAAAATGCTCTGATTTGAATTCACACGTTTGAATATTTGTCTCCACCAGTGAAATCTCATACACGTGACATGATTCAAATCGCATGTTTATAACCACACGCACACGATTCGCACGTTGCACGCTCACGGTTCACACGTTACACGCGCACGATTCGCACGTTACACGCGGACGTTTCGCACGTTACACGATATTGTTGATGATTTACACGCTCAACCAAGTGTATGTGTTAGTAATGATATAAATCAAAATGAATTTAAAAATGTTAACTAACAGAAAAAAAAATAATAATAATATAACTAAAATACTGAAGCAAAAACTTAAAGGCAATTATGAAACATTATTTTTCTCCAAAATGCATACAATGACAGAAGATAGTAAACTCTTCTTGTACAGCAACATCAAAACTAAATATCAAAAAGAAAAAATTATGAATAATTTAAGTTTTGAAAATAGAAAGAATTTAATAAAAAATGAGAATAAGTGAGATATATATAAAAAAAAAAATCAAAGAAATAATAGAATATGCCAACAACTGATTTTAGAATACATGTTTTTATTTCCGATGCAAAGACCCTATGAGTGCATCAATATTAATTCCAAAAAATGCCATTTTTAATGACCTGACAACAGTATCGTAACTGTATCCCATGTGGATAAGTCTGTTTAAAGGTTTGGTTAGCTTTTCAAGTAAATGACAACATTTTAGTGCTTTGTATAGAATATTACCATAAAAGATGGGATTTAAAATACCTGAACATATAAGATGATTGCACGTTGATTTATATTTACGAATAATGTCCTTGTACCGATGATAAAATTTAGTAAAAGTTTTGACAAGTTTGTGATACACAGATTTCTTTCGTTAAAATCAAATACGCTATTTCAAACAAGGGAAAGTCGCCATCTAAAAACGGATAATTAACTATAGGAAATGAAAACTCATCTCTCTTATCGTAAATTTTAGTATTAAGCTTCCCGTTAGAGATATAGATATCAAGATCCAGGAAAGGGCATTGTTCATTGTTAGTATTAGCTTTATTTAAAGTAAGTTCAACAGGATAAATCTGTTTACTGTACATACTGAAGTCGTCATAATTGACAGACAAAAATATCATCCAAATATCTAAAAGTATTATTCAATTTTTATATCAGATGTTGTTTCGTTGGGTCTTTGCTGATATTAGACATAGATTGTGATGCGTAAGAAAGCAGATATAAATATATATATATATATATATATAAATAAGTTGTGCATAGTTAGTCCCCATTGGAATTCCGATAACTTAGCGATATACAGAATCTCCTTAGCGAACAAAAATTTTATCTATTAAAAATTCTTAATTAGATATGAGAAATAAGAGGCAAAGTGGTATATAGGTTAGAAAAATCAAAACTTTGAAAAGATTCGAAATTACCAATATGAGCTTGCAATTTATAAAGTACTTCCAACGAATTTTTGACACTCCAAATGTAATTAATACAACTATTTTCTTATACTTTATTACCAGGTTTTTTATTGTACGAAGAGTCGTCTTTCTTTGTAATTCACAAAAACCAAGATTATTAACTGCATTTTAAATAATTGTTGTCTGTATACTATGACTCCTGTTTCCTTTCCTGTAAAAAAAAAGAATGAGCTTTTTTTCCCTAAAAACAAAATGAAAGAAAAAAATAATTTTGATCTTTCCGGGTGTTCCACATGTGGAAAAGCATTGGGGAGGGGGGGGGTGTAGTTCGATTTTGCTCCATTGTATGTGTTTTTAAAACATTCGTGATTTAAGAGGGATTTCAAACTCCGTACTGTCAAAACTGAGATAGGGTGCACGCCTGTAGAAAATTCATAAGATTTCGCAATTTGATGGATTGTACGAAGATAAAATGTACATATACGGGTAATATTACTTCCCAGGCACGGCTATTAAAAATGGTCTGAAATAAAAGGCCTATCATGTCTACATGTACTTTTTTTTAGTGATCTAACCACAAACTTTAACATTTACTGATGAACTTTAATAACGCAACAATAAATATACGGACCCATATTAAGCTTATTCTTTTATATTAAATGTCGATCTAATAATTATTTAAAAGCATGTGTTTATTTTTTAGACTATTGGGCAAGTCTTTTTTCATGGTTTATTTAATGTTTTGGATATAAACTCTCTGATGAGAGGAATCAAATTTGTCTCTGGTTTTCCAATTGACTGAAATGAGACAGATTGTGTACAGGAAATCTTAAATGGGATAAGATCAAAACAACGTATACTGTTCAGTGTAAAATATCAAATCCTGTACTCATTCTAATAAATTCTTGGTACATCACACTGGAAGCCATACAGTATCTGATTTTTTTTTCTTATTTTTTTTTTTTTTTGCAGAGATGCAAGTGTGAAACCCCGCATTTGAGCGGGTAACTTTCTAGTTCTATAAAAAAAAAAGGATGAACATATGAAATGTCGACTGCTTTATCACTGTCCGTGTTTACTGAACCATTCCATGGTTAATCATGTTAATATAAGACAAGTCAAAAGGTTTAACTGAGGCTCACAAGGTATTTCAATGTATGGAGGAATCTGTGTTAGTATGTACCCGCAGAGTTACTTTTTCCGAGAAAAGTAACGTTAAAATAGTTGTTGTATGGGGTGGCTTTCGGCAATGTAAGCCCTGGTCTGAGATATTCCTGAAACCCCTTTTTCTGAAGGAATATTAATAATAATATTCATGACTTCTGAATAATGGTTTACTGAAAGAATAACAAAATATAAATTTAAGACAGAATTAAATTTACGCAGAAATTGTTTTTGAAATGAAAAATGTGCATGTGATGCACCTAAATAAAAAACTGCGTTTTTGTTTTAAAACTGAATTGAGGTTTAGTAAAAGTCCATATTTAAGCAACCATAGTAGGTGTTTAAACAATATATGAAAGAGTTCTTATTTGCTTATATATTAACTTGGTAGTATTGAAGTCAAGGCTTTAAGTAAGGTTGTGATTGCAATATTCAACATGGTCATGGGCATTAAGTTTTAATTACATGTACTTGTTTCTTACATTTTACCATCCTCCAGAATTCTGCATTTGCAGACAAATATTTGATAAATTTTTGAATTGTTTTTATGTGTCATCACTTAAGGCACATAAAATGTTCTTAAAGGCAACTAAATAACACAATATAATTGACTATATATATGTTTATTATTAAATTATTAAGCGATTTATTGAAAAATTGAATTTTATTTAAATGTTGACCAAATTGGTATTTTATGTATTAATTGCAATACTCATAGAAGAAGACCCAAACATAATACTGATTGAATAACAATGAGATGAAGAACAACAATCAAGAGTTGTTGTTTGCTGATATGTTTCATTCTTCCTGCCTTGACTGAATCAGACAGTGATTTAAAATTTTCAAGAGTTGCCTTTCCTTGCTTGTTATTGTAATTCACAAATACCAAGACGTATACGATGACTCAAATGTGTTGAGTGTGCTTTCCTCTATTGTGCATCGGTACCATTTACAACTATTACAGTGTATTAAACATACATTTTATTACACAAACTTGCATTTACATTTCATGACTAGAATGTACATTTTCCCTTTGTGGCATTAATTTGGCTACAGAGTATTCTATAATATTATGTTGAGGCGCCACGTAGACTACCGATATACCTACACAATGACTATCAGCTCACCTATGTTGAAATGGTGTCAAAAAAATCCCTTGTATTTAAACACCGCCACCTACCATGGGGAGTGACAGGGAAAAACCCTCGTATTCATCTCTCAATTTCCGCACTCCATCAATCTTGCTGATGATTACGTGCTGGGCACAAAATTTTGAAACTACATGACTTTTGTATTTGCAGATTAAAATATTCAATTTGAAAATTTCAAAATGATTTTACTTTTTATTTACTTTTTTACACTATAGATATATAGGTTAAAACTATTTACATGTTTGCTGTTTTAGAGTTGGAGGTGTTGCTGTAGAGCAGGAGATTCCATTGTACTATTGTTCTTGGGTAAAAGTGGTATTTGTATATTGGATTGTATATGTCCGACTGAGGAGCTTTGTGTGTGTTGTCTGGTTCGTTGGTCAGATGGGATAAGCAGATTTGTAGGGTAAATGGCTACTAGATGATGAATGACTTTGTAAAAGAATACGATAAGTGTTCTTGTTCGTCTAAGTTGTAGTATATAGGCCAGTTTAGTTCGTTAAGCATGTCGGTTACAGGGCTATAGTGTTGTGGTATCTATTACAGGTGTACCTTGCTGCATTGCGCTGGACCATTTCAAGTTGGTACTAGTATTCGTTAGATTTTGTATTACCAATGCTCCAGTTTTAAGTGCCCCGCCTGTTGGCAAGGTAAATGCCTCCCCTCTAAAAGATGAGGTGGAGGTCCAAGAGTTACATCTGTAGACCCCACCATTACCACTAACCACATTTTCCAAACCTGCAAATTGTAGAACTTGTCAGGCCCAGAGCAAGGACCGAGTGAATTAATCCCCCAATCACTACCAAATGATCTGATTTGAGTTCTCACCTCCACAAAGTTTTAAGTATTGAAGCATTATGGAAATGTTGCTTGTGTTGTGTTAAGAAAAGACTCAAACTCCCCTTGTATAAGATTTAAGAAAACCTGATTTCCAGTTTGTGACCAATGCGTTCCATCTTTTCTGTATAAAGAAATGTCCTTTGCCCTAATGTTCGCATGTAAAGTAGCTTTCCCCCATTTCCTATTACAAACGTTTTAATGACTAAATTCACTCTTTTCCTCTTCTTCTCGATGATTGGACCAGCATTTGAGGGTGCAAAATGTCAGTATCTTCGCTGTAGCATTGAAGACCATATTATCAAAAACATGTTTGGACCCTATTAACGTAAGATTGAAAACTTCAATGAAACCCTTCCCTGTCAATTCCAAATCTTTTAAATTATTAGCTCCACAGTGAATAATAATGAAATTAGGATAAGGTAAACATTTCCTTTTAGCATCAATGAGTCCAAATCTTTAAATAGTAATCGAGGTTTGCCAATCCAGTATGTTGTGACTCCTTTAGACTCCAGTCCAAGATTTGTCCTACCATATTTCTTTGCTTCTGTATTGGCCCAATGAACAATGGAACTTCAAACAATTCACAAATTCTTTGAACCTGTGAAAACGTGTAATATATGGCTTGGAGCCAAACAACCACGCAAATATTTGATTTTGAATTAAACCAGATTATCGAAAATAGAAAATTTTGCTATTATATATTAATATCAGAACAATTTATACATAATTGCCTTTTTGCACCAAACTCAGCTCAACATACATTCAGAAATCATAATAGTATTACAATCAAAAAAATAAAAATTTTAAAAATCCAATGTATTTGGTAGTAACTCCTGACAATTGTTCTATTTCAGACTTACATATATTTGAAAAGTATTATTAAATATATTATAAACACTTTTCAACACAAAAGACCAAAATTATTTCAGTGTAATTATAAACCAAAAAAGGGATTTTTGGAATTTAAAATTCTGATAAAAGGGGAATAACTCTTGTAAGATATCGATAAATTTTTTATCTGTGAAAGGCCCGCTTCAGACCGAAGAGCATTTCACGTGTTTCTATTAGAACACTTATGGGACAATACTTAAAATTACGGTTCTTACTTTTAAAATCTATTCCCAATTCTAAATTCAGACCGTCCTTTCCAATATTTTCAAAGTTATCAACGATTTAAGTGGAAACCTGATCCCAAAATCTTCTCCAACAGTCCCACTTTAGAAACATTTTTTTAAATATATAGAGATATTCTTATCTAAACAAAATTCAATGATTAAAGCTTATATTATTTTGTACATTTCGTACTTTAGATCTATACAGAAACAGTGTTTTTCAAATCGGTCCATATCATAAATTATTATACCTTAGTATGTATAATCTATAAAAAAAAAAAATGAACTACAGATAAATCTGCTATTTTTTAATATTTAATCCACAAGAGATAACTATTGTCCCCAGGGACAATAGTCATCTCTTGTGAATAAATGACTATTTTCCCTAGGACAATAGTTCGAAAGTAGCGCACCTTTACCAGCGCTTTTTAGACTTCGGTAAAATAAAACACCTATTTGCTGGTTATTCGAACAATAGCAAGTTAATTGTTCCCCTTGACACCAAATTGTTGGTGTCTCGGGGGACAATAAACTTGCTATTGTCCTCATAGCCAGTAAATAGGTGTATATTATTATACCTCAGTATGTTTTTCTATATAAAAATTAAGACCCTTATTTTACTATTTTGTCTGTTTCTAAACCGGTCTTGACCGGTCGATCGTTTCCACTACTTTTGACCGGTAAAGTGTTTGTCGGTATAATAAAACACTTACTGACTGCATATTCAGGGAATAGTAAGTTTATTATTCCTCGAGACCAATTATTGCCATCGGCTACGCTTCGGGACAATAGCTAGAATATCGGGGACAATAAACTTACCATTCCCCTCATACCCACGCAATAAGTATATTATATTAGACGACAACGATGCTACTGGTAATCACGTGGTAAAAATGAAATTTCATTGGACAAGAACTATGAGAGATATAATAACATAATTTATATTTACTCCGGAATGAAAGCACACTTCGATGTATACTCTTCAATGCAACTATTATCTCATGTTTACTCTACCAGTGCTAAATGGTTTCTGAAAAAAAAATCTGTCAAAAATTCAACAAAATCACCGATATTCCAAATAAACAAACTAATCTGTATAGAAAACATGAAATAATTTTGTTTTTTTTTAGTAAGAAATAACGACTTTCCGACATTCAAAGATTTTTTTAGACTTTCTATACATTAAATTTACAGTAAACGACCTCCATTTTGAAAATCTTCGATAGTAAGATGTGGTTTAGAATATTCTAGCTGTATAAAAAAATTCATAAAAAATCTTGTTAAGGTACCTCCTACCTTAAAATGGCAATTCAGTTTCTTTATAGTTGTATACGAATTGGATCGACTGATATGATTATTCATTGATTTGTTATAGAAATTACCAGTATTTAGAAAAATTCAAAAATAGAATTACTAAGGGTTCATTCCTTGTGTTGCACAAGGTAGATCTCCTTAGCTGAAATGTGGCTTCCTATTTCGGTATTTTTGGTTATGAGTACTTGTTTTAAAATAAGTTTGGTTTTTAGTCTTCCAAATGTTTCGGTTTTAATGCTGCTGATGAGAGGTAACTCATTGAAATGCTTCGTATAAAGCATAGTATAAATTTACTATATCTAATATTAGTATCTTTGGATTGTTATTTTGACAATGTTTTAAGCTAAATGAAATATTGTTTCGTAGTTCAATGAACTTTATTTTTTTCACTGTCATTCGCTAGGTTGTGTCCAATTCCCCACACAAATCGTATGATTTCCTTTTATTTTCATCCATGTCAAGTGTGGAATCATCATTTTACAAGAACCTGCATAATAGTTTACTTCTTTTTCCCAGTGTTGAAAGTGTTGGACGGAAATAAATACGTGGATTTTCACATTTTTCAAAATTCGATGAACGTCCATGAGGTACATTTGCGTTGTCTGCACTAGGATAATCTTTCCAACATTAGAAGATATGTCTGCCATTTTAATTTCGTCAATTAACCAACTTCTATTATCATTTGATATAAAGAATACTATAGCCTGGTGACCCTTCGTTTTGTCTATACATGAAACCGGCTCTGGAAGCAAAGTTACTGAAAAGGGTTCTTTCTTTTTGCCAATAAAATATACACCATTAAGGTGTGTTCGTCGAAGCTCTTCAGTATCAAATGACACATATAAAGGTTCAAACATTTTCATCATTTGTTTTACTATAGATGTTTTTATTCTAATAGGGTGAAGAAGGAAATCAAAGATGTATTTTTTGGTATGACCAAATGGAACGCCCATGAAGCTATTCCATGTATGTTCATGCCAAACTAAAATACCGTTCTCTTTAATCATATTTACGGCCATGTCTAGAATGTTTAGGCCATCATGAACATGTTCTATAACATTTATCATGACCAAAGTGTCAAATTGCCGACTGACGCTAAATTCTTCTGCTGGGATAGACAATATAGTAGTCGGTAAATCTTTGAAACTCCCATTTTTATAAAAACAACGTGACACGTCTGTCATGTAATGAAAAGCCATAGGATCAAGCAGGGTAATGCTTGAGGAATGTCTACTCTTAAGAATGTTCTGAGATTGTGTAAAGGGTCCACAACCGAGTTCTAAAACATGACCAAGACTTTTTGGTAAAGATGAATAGCTATCGAATGATATTTCATGACCCTCATTCCTATCATTATCCGTCTTCGAATAATCCCAGTAGAGCTGCTCTTTTTGTTGAGCTCTATGCCATTGCTCACAGGATACCCAAACAACACCTGTTTCATCATTATAAAAACACTGATTGCTTTGGTTAGTACAGGGTGTAGAGTTTCGTTTGTCACATTTTCTCCCATACCAAGGAGCTTTGCAAAATGTTTTATTCAGAAATATATATGAATTAAAGTTAGGGAAGCCTTTTGATGTGAATAATGAATTACAATTTCCAATGCACCATGATACGTTGTCTAAAATGTCTTTATTGCTGTCACGTGTTGCTTCTATATACCTTATACATGGAATAATACTTGATACGTTTTGAGGACAGTTGTCTATTAGAATTAAGCTATTTTTCGACGCAAGATGGGCAAAATTGTTAATAGTTATTTGAGAAAAATCTTTAATATGTATTATATCACAATTGCCTTCAAATTTTCTATTTTCCATTTCATCTCTTGTGTAAATTCTTATATATCGATTAAAAAATTTGCTTTTTATCCATTTGATTCTAAAATTCTCGTTGGCAAGTACATCTGACATATCAAACACGTTATATGTAGCATTGGTTACAAGTAGAATAGGAACGATGGTACATCCGGCTTCAAAATCAAAGTCACACACTGAATGCACATGGTGGTTCTTTTTCAATTCTTCTATAGCAGAAATATAGCTGTTAATCTTTTGTTTATTTAGTTCGCTACATAGACAGTTTTGAGTCTGTTTTGACTTATTACTATGTGGAAGTAATTTTTCAAACTCCGTAAAATGTTCACATGTTTTATGCAGCAGTAAATCGTTTTCCGATAAATTTTCAAATGCGTGTTCTCTTTTAATAATTAGCTGAACGATAAAAATCAAGATTATGATAGTCAGGATAAAATATACGAAAGATCTGTATTTAATATATCTACGCATTTTTATAGTTTTTACAGCTCAAAACTGAATATTTGCCTTTTTTCGGTTGATTGCAGAGATGTATGTTAACTTGTCGATAATCTGAAATTACACAAGAAAAATTTTAATTTGTAAAATAAGTGCAAACGCGATCGTTTTACGGCCCTTTGCTCTACGTTGTAACCTTTTGTAAGTCTCTACACAATCACATGAAGGCATGTAGTAACTGGAGGAACATTATTTTGTTGTTTATATGAAACTGAGTAATTCTACTCGCCGGTTTGCCCTTTTCCTCTCCGCTTTTTAAAATATTGAATATTATTACAATTTTGTATTGGACTTCGAAAAGAGAACCCTTATGTTGGTTGGTTGACCAAAAATATTTAAATTTTCAGATTAATGAATTTTGAGGTAGTATTTGTTTTTGTAAAAAAAAAAAATAAACAATACCTTTCCAGAAAATTTTAAGATTAATGAATTTTGAGGTAGTATTTGTTTTTGTAAAAAAATTAAATAAACAATACCTTTCCAGAAAGTCACGTTCGTGTACCCGATATGTGGACCAGCGTGCACATATTTGCTATTGAGTTCGGAATTGTGTGGATTGTCGTACAAGTCACAAACAATACAATGAGAACAAAAGAAGTGTTCTTAATAAGATGAAAGTGAATACTCTTTATGCACTCGTACCCGGTCAAGGTCCTCGGCTGACGCCTCGTACGTCTTACAAAGGAAACTTCATTTCTTCTCATTGTACTGTATCTATTACATATACAGGGGGTACATCAAGATCACGTGATGGATATGCACACATCGGAAGTAACAGTCTAGCAATCCGCTTGAAGGGTAATTAGCGGTATTTACCTGTTTATATCTATTAAAATTAATTACTAAGGTAGCTCACCCAATATCGGATAACCGCTAGTTTTAAAATACACAATTTGTATTGCTAGAAAGCGTGCAGTTATTGCAAACACTTCGAAACAGTTCCAAAATAACGACAGATAACACACACACTCCATATATTTTTACAACAAAATTTCGGAAAAGTTAAAATTATAGGAGTTTTTATTGGAAAATAAATGCATGTTTTAATTCAACACCTCTACTATTGATTTAAACAACCAAATAATTTACGATAAACGCTTGTTTGACTGTCGGAAAAGCAGATTTTCAAAAATGATACCACACACACACACACCCAAAAACCCAACGGAGAACACACACACCTGATTTAAGCTGACAGCAAATGAAAGTAAAATTAAACAACCTGAATGACACGCACTTCGTACTGGTTTAATCCCGATTCTCCCTCTTTTAATTACCCCAATTAACAAATTGCTACATAAACAAAAACTTCAAGGAATCAGTGACCATGTAATACTATAGTCTGTTCCATTTAAATGACTAAAATTTCATTTAATACCTGTATAGTGGGACAGTCAGCTATAGACTTTATTTCATATTTTGTAAATACCGATATGATGGGAGAGTTTTGTGTTCTTCAACAAAATGTATATCTCCCGCTGTGGCTATAATAATATCAAGGAATGTAGTAATATTTGTCTACGTGTGTTAAAAAAACTAAATAGAAGGTGCATAATGACAATGTACATTAAAGATTCCCTAAAAGTTTCACAAAAATCCATTCATTGGTTAAGGAGTACTTGTGGACGGTGCATGCTTTCCCTTCTTACATTACCATATTGCGAAGAAATGACAAAGTCATGTTTGTGTGTTGGAAACTCCAAAAATCATTCTGATTGAAAATAAAATAGGAAATGCACAAGGCCACTTTGTATTGAAAGTTCTGTGAAAGCTTCAATGAAATCCATTCACTGGTGCAAGAGTAGTTTCAGTAAATAGGTGAGGACGGATAAACGGGCGGAAGGACAGAAGGACGAATTGAATCCCCCATCACTTAGTGAGAGCACCATAATTAATGTGCAAATCCATATGATTTCCTAAAACCAAACTGTCCTTGCCTGATTTATTCTGTATGAACTATAGTGGTTAAACTTGTGTATTTGCCATACTTGAAGTTAATGATTTGTTAGAAAATAGCTATTTATTTTGAATTAAGTAAATTTTGGCTTAAACAATCCCAAAATATTGCACACACAAAGACATTTACTTCCTCTAATGAAATATTAAGATTCAGGGCTATATTAATATTCAAATTTCTGAGAGGCCATTCCATTGTGTTATATTTTAGTCCATGAGAGTTATTGGTATTCATGATCTTTTGGGCAATAATTAAGCTCTTAAATTACATCTAGAGGCAGAAGTCAAATATAATTTGTTCATTGTGAGAATTTTAAGTAAATAATTTATTCACCCATTTCATATAAATTGTGAACCTATGATACTTATTTGTGTTTTCAAATAGTTAAAAATATGACAAAAAGTCAATATCCATCTCTTAAACGGTAAAAATGTTCATTTAATTTAAAAATAGATTTAATATTTGAAGATTTATATGAATTATCTAGTATTACTGGTAAATTGAAGGTAAACTTTATCAGAAATATACTATAACAACATACCCTAACTAGTATATTTATATAAGGGATTAAAAGTGGGAGAATCAGGATGACACCCTTCGTACTATGTTGCTGTCCTGATACCTTAAATTGTTAAAGTTTATCTCGTGTAAACATTCAAACTTTTAGAAAATGATGTATTTGTTATTTCAAATCATAAAAAGCTTGTTGATCCGTCCAAGATGTAGCGGCTCCTTTCAATAGAAAATATAAAACAGAAATCTATATTTGACCTAAAACATACAAACTTCGTAAATTGCATATTTGTAATTTTAATTAAAAAATTGCTAGGTGACACAAAATGATCAAATACTAAAATTAGAAAATTTAGAAAATGACGTGCTAGGTGCATCAATACTTAAAAGAAATTATGTTTGTTTTTTTTTTTCATTCCTAACACAGATAATCAGGTAATATATAAATACGGTGAGAGACGGAGGCTCCACTTCTTGTATCGTTTGTCTCACAATACTGGAAAAATTAATTTTCGTAAATTTTACAATATTCCAAAAAACTAGTATGTTTTTAAACGAACTCGTTCTACTAGTATTCTGGTGTATTTCTTTTGTCTAATATGAAATCTATACTGTCCTTGCTGTCTTCATGACTTAACACTATATGTTTTTTTTCTCTCACTAGATATTCAAGCATAACAGATAATTAATGGAAATTATCTGTATCACAAAATACCGAAATAAATGGATGCACTGTATGGCCATTTTGTTGACTGACAACTCATCATGATCAGCTGTACTCGAGATTAAAATTTTGGAAAACCGGTTACAGATATAATAATGAATTAATAAGCACAACCATCAAAAACAAAAACAATTAAAACAAAGAGAAATCCTAACTCAGCTAAGGGTTGCCTCTGCATCAAAAGGAAGAGCCTTACAATAAAAAGTGTAACAGTCAATTCGGCTGGAATTTCCAAAGGCTCCTATATTAAACTAAGTTCGGCTGTGGCAGTTATCTTGGTTGACAGTCCAGGTCACCGGACACAATTCTGAAAGAGGACCATCTAAGAACCATTGTTGTCGAGTCTGGTTTCAATTGCCCCGATGGTTTTAGACAAAAAAGATTTTCAATGAATTTTGAGTCCTATGTTAAACTAAGTTCAGCTGTGGTAGCCATCTTGGTTGATAGTTCAGGTCATCAGACACAATTCTGAAAGAGAACTATCTAAGGACCATTTTTGCCAATTGGGTTCTAATTGGCTCAGTGATTTCAGACAAGAAGATTTTTAAATGAATTTGCCCATAGGGATGGCGGCCATCAGACACAATTATGAAAGAGGGCCATCTAAGGACCATTGCTGCCAACTTTAGTTCTAATCGGCTCAGTGGTTTCAGGCAAGAAGATTTTAAAAATTCATGCCCCTTTTTTCTATTTTTAGTCACAGCAGCCATACTGATTCGTTGAAAGGACCATTCCACCAAAGTTTGGACCCAATTGGCCCAGGGGTTTTAGAGTAGAAGATCTTTATAGGAAACTTTATGCCAGACGCTGTCTTTAAAGTGCAAAAACTCCTATGAGGGGTCAATTAATGATTTTGGTCATGCTAGCTTATTTGAAGATCTTACTTTGTTAAACATTTTTGTTGCATACAGTTTGTCTTTATCTCTAATAATATTCAAGATAATAACCTAAAACTGCAAAATTTCCTTAAAATTAACAATTCAGGGGCAATAACCCAACAAATTGTTGACCGATTCGTCTGAAAATTTCATGGCAGGTAGATCTTGACCTAATGAACATTTCTAACTCGTCTGTTTTCCTCTAAATGCTTTTGTTTTTGAGATATAAGACAAAAACTACAGTTCGCCCCTTTATTCTGTTTTTAGCCATGTCATTTCCTAAAGGTTTGGATGTTTATTCGGAATAAACTTTAACAAGGCACGGTTTAGACTATAAACACATCAGGACAGCAACATAGTACGCATGTCATTCAGACTGTTTATTTTTACTTTCATTTGCTGTTAGCTTAAATCAGGTGTGTGTGTTATCCGTAGGGTTTTTGGTGTGTGTGGTATCATTTTTTAAAATATGGTTTTCCGACAGTCAAACAAGCAATTTTGGAACTGTTTCAAGTGTTTGCAATAACTGCACACGTTCTAGCAATACAAATTGTGTGTATTTTAAAACTATAGGTTATCCGATATTGGGTGTGCTATCTCTGCAATAAGTTTTAATTGATATAAACAGGTAATTACCCTTCAAGCGGATTGCTAGACTATTACTTACGATGTGTGTATATCCATCACGTGATCTTGATTGTAACTTCTGTTATAGTTCTCTTTTTCAAACAAAACGTTTTAGTTTCGCTACAATTTTAAACATTGAATAACGAATTAATGCCTGATAAATTTTGTGCAAAATATTTAAAGAAAGGGGCGACTTTCTGACAATTAAATTTTTATTCTGTGAAAATAGTATCATTTTATTGCCAAAATAATGGAATAACGGTTCATATTATAGTGCAAATGTGCAAGGAGTTTCACGAAGAAATCCGCCTTGGTCATCGATAAATTTTGAAACCCTAATTTTACGCTAAATACAAACCGTAAAAAAATTAGCCAAAAAAAGATGTCAAAAAAAAAATGTTTCCTAATTTTTTTTTACATACAACCAATACTAAATAGTTTTTAATTTTATTTTTTTTTTAATTTCACATTAATTTGTTACGATTTTTATTTTGAGTCATAATTTCTAAATTATGTGTAAACTCGATCGTTTTACGGCACTTTTCTCTATGATACAACCTTTTGTAAGCCTGCACACAATCACATGAATGCATATTAAGCAGAGAACATTATTTTGTTGTTTATATAACATTCAGTAATTATATTCGCCGGTGTGACCTTTTCCTCTTCATTTTTTTTTTAAATATTACAACTTTGTATTGGACTTCGAAAAAAAACGTTATTTTGGTGAGTTGATCAAAATTTTTTATAAAGTTTTACAACCTATTCATTTTCAGATTAATGCATTATAAAGAATTATTCCTTTTTGTAATGTAATTTAAATAAACAATACCTTTCCAGAAAGTCACGTTCTTCTACCCGATATGTTGGCCAGCGTGCACATATTTGCCACGTAATTCTGAATTGTGTGGATTTTCGTACAAGTCACATGCAATACAATGAGAACAAAAAAGTGTCCTTAATAAAATGAAAGTGAATACTTTTTATTTACTCGTACCAGGTCCTCGGACCTTGACCTGGATATTCGTGCATTGTATTGTATCTTTTACAGATTTGTCACAAACTGTCACTATGCTTATATGACAATAAAATGTGATTTAATTTGATTTGTAAATGAATGACATCACAAGCAACAGCTTTGGAAATACAATGTACAGAGAAGCTGACATGATAATCATGTATTTATTTCATTGTCTGATGTTATCCAACAAATTGTATAAGGCATAGAATTAAGACTCATCTACCATAATAAAATAATTTACTTTTTATGTGTTTGTATACATTATGTTGAAAGAAATATATAGGTAGTAAAATATTTAGATTGTCGTTAGCCCGACATGTGATAACTCTGAAAAGTGCAAATGATTTTTTAAGTAATTTAGAAGGGATCTTTCAAGAATTTCATTTTGTGCAGAGAAAAACTATGATAAATGCAGGATATCTGGGTTCCGTTGTTCAGCATGTCGTTATCTCTAAAAAATTAAGAAAATTTAACACCGCGTTAGAGCTAACGACATGCTGAACAACGGGACCAAGTTCAACAGACTAATTACATGATTACATTTAATGAAATGATTAAGAAAATTTCACACCACGTGAAATTTTCTTAATCATTTCATTAAATGTAATCATGTAATTAGTCTGTTGAACTTGGTCCCGTTGTTCAGCATGTCGTTAGCTCTAACGCGGTGTTAAATTTTCTTAATCATTTGATTAAATTTAATCATGTAATTAGTCTGTTGTTGAACTTATGATTTAAATTAATCATATGATTAAACCACGATTAAAGTAAAACAGTTAAGACAGAGATTTAGCTTTGGAAGGGAGAGAATAATGTACATATCTAACTTACTGAGAGATGATCTCGAGGGGTGCACCAACCGGAAAACTGCATTATATGTAGAAGTACCTGTGATGATAGCCTTACGGTTTTTTGCAAGCGGATCCCATTTACAGGTTGTTGGCGACACAATAAGTCTACGGTATCCTGGATGGTGAGGCGATGTACTGACGCTTTGATATCTAAAAAAGAACATTTTATAAAATTGCCGGTCACTGACAGCCGTGAAAAATGGCTTTTATCAAAAGGCAAGACTTTTCAATATGATTGGCTGTGTGATTGGCTCACATGTTAGGATTCAGGTCCCAGTGAAAGATGAACCAAGCTTTGTGAACAGGAAGGGGTACCACAGTGTCAATGTAAAGGAATTCCCGCTGTTATTTAGCTAATAATGTTTGTTCTTTAAACATTTCTTGCTGCACTTTCATGACCTCTGTCTGCATTTCGAATACATCTTCCTGATCAGCTTACGCTTTTTCCCGTTAGATACTGCAAAAGAGTTGACACTTCGTTGCGTACTGTGTATTAATAGTCTCAAAGCATTATCAGGTGCCTCTTAAAATTGCCTCTTCAAGCGGGATTCCTAAGCCTTAGGCAATTTCTTTGGATTTGGTTCCATTTCCATGATTTCTAGATGACAGACGACAGGAAGGCAAGGTGCTTGCCCAAATGCATTTTTGGGTAATCTCTTGCCTAATCGTTTGATTAAAGTTAAATCGAATGATTAGTTAATGCATTGATTAAAAAATTTTGAGCAACAGTTTTTAATCATTGCATTAACTAATCGCACAAACAGTATTTAACGGTGCATTAACGCTAACAAAAAAAAATAATTTAATCATCAGTTGAACAACGGACTGCTAGCTAGTTCATGACTTTTTGTGACATCATGATATAAATATTTTTACACTGCTCTGTGGCGCTAGAATGACACTATCTAATCATGAATGCATGATGATATACAATTGTTTATTTAGTCGATATTATTTTATATGTGATTGGTTATTATCTAATATGCATTTAATATACCTGTTTTCATAGTAATAATTTTTGCAGGATAAACACTAAATATTGTTTGTTTAATTGGGGTTTAAGGCCATTTCGCGGCGGCCAGTTTTTATTGATGGCGGAAGCCGGAGTACCCGGAGAGAACCACCGACTTTCGGAGCCGAACACACCCAGCCACATGTGAGATTCGAACTCACAACCCCTGCGCACTAAATATTAGACGAGTATACACATGAAATAGTAATTAGCACGTTTGTTTTCATAAATTGCAAAAACAACGAATGAATAATTAAATAAATAAATAACAAATAACAAAACACATATTAACTTTCATTGTGTAGATATATGTATAAAAATGAGAAGAAGAGGCTCCCAAGAGCCTGAATCGCTCATGATCACCTGTAATCATTTGTGTAAATCTTGCATCAATGATTATTTTTCCTTTTTAATGTATATCGTTGCATTTTTTGGCATTAATATTGACGTGCACAGCTAAAATATAGAATACTGAACCCAAATATATATGGTTGCTAGGGACTTTTTCATTGGTTTGTTTGTTTGCTTGTTTAGTTTGGCAATCCTTGTCAATTTAGATCGGAGTCGAACACACCCCGCCACAGGTGAGATTCGAACTCACATACCCAGTGTTGACAGGCTAGTGATCATTAGTAGTCATGACGAACTACCTAGACCACTCGGCCACCGAGTCACCCTTTTTCATTGGCTGCTGTGGACTTTTCCAATGGCCTTGACTCTTGCACTTCCATTTTGACTTGAACAGGTAAATTATAGGGTCCTGAATCTAAATATATATGATTGCTAGGGAGTTTTGCATCATTTGTTATGGACTTTTTCAATGACCATGACTCTTGACCTTTCTTTTTGACTTGTACAGGTAAATCATAGGGTCTTTAACACAACTATGGTTGCTTGGAATTTTTCATGGGATGCTCTGGACTTTTTCAATGACCTTGACTGTTGACCTTTCTTTTTTACTTGTACTTGTACAGGTAAATTATAATGTCCTTAATCCAAATATATTTGGTTGCTAGGTATTTTCTTTCGGTTACTTTGGACATTTTCAATGATCTTGACCTTTGACCCTTCCGTTTTGCTTGTACAGCTATCATTTAATTTATTTCAAGTTATTCTCTAAACATTTGTGACAATATGTCAGACCATTATTTTTACTAATAATTACTGTTTACGTGTGCATTATCTTTCAAGGGCAAAAACTCCTATAAGTGGTCAATTTTAGCCATGTTGTGTTATTTGAAAATTTTACTCTGCTGAATATGTTTGTTATTTAAAGTTTGTTTTTATCCATAAGAATATATTCAAGTTAATAACATAAAACTGCAAAATGTCCTTAAACTTAATAATTGAGGGGTAATAACCCCAAAATGGGTGGACTTAATATTCGTCTGAAAATTTCATGGCAGGTAGATCCTGACCTCATAAACATTTTTACTTCTATTCAGTTTTGCTCTAACTGCTTTAGTTTTTGAGATGTAAGCCAAAAACTGCATTTCACCCCTATGTTCTATTTTTAGCAATGGCAGCCATGTTTGGTGATGGAACAAATCCCCGGATACAAATTTTAAACTAGATACAGGTAAAGTTTGAAAATATTCGGCATAGTAGTTTTAGAGGAGAAGATTTTTTAAATAGTTTACGACTACGGACGCCAAGTGAGCTAAAAATGATGTAAAAAGTTTGAATAATTTAAATATTTTAAAAATATTGTTATTACCAATTGAATTATTCGCATTTAAATTAATAATTTGTGTTACATGTATTCAATAGAAGATAACGCATGTGCACACTGTGTTAAATCCACGACAGTTTCAAGATGGTCGGGCATAGAAATCTGATGGGACAAAGGCTTGTAAACCATATAGCTAGAAGGACAGCAGATGTGTTTACCACTTTCTGGTGTTTTCAGTAATGTTTTTTGTCAGTAATTAGGGCCCTTTGTCAGTATTAATTTCAAATTTCAGAATGAAAACTAGCATAGAGACCAGCCAACAAAGCATTTTATATTGTGTTAAGTATAGAAACAATCCGAGTTTTCATCATCAAACTCGTTAAAACGCTTTTCATAGCTGGAAAATCAAGCGCAATTACGAAGCATTTACACGACCAGAAATAACACATTTAATTTTGGTACAAAACCGGACAGGGTAATTGTCGGAGGTAAATCTATTTTGAGTCTAAAATCCGGGACAATTACGAAAATTCCATAATAGTAAACACCTATGGGACAGAGGTCCGGGAGTTAGACAAATGTATGCAATTCTTATTCCTCAATATTTTGCTAGCTCACCTGGCCATCGTGCGTCCTTTAATTTTTCACATTTTAATCTTCTCTGAAACCACTGGGCCAAATAGAACAAAACTTGGAAGGAAGCATCAATGGGATGTTCTTTACAAAGTTTCCTCATTTCGTCCCGTTCGGGCAACTAACATGACACTCATGGGCAATTCTTGTTTCTCATTGGTTGAAAAAAAATCTCTGAACTGCTTGGCCAAAACTGTCAGGCAAACTTGAGAGGAAGCATCTTTTATGAACGTCCTTTATGAATTTTTTTTTCATCCTGATTGGACAACAAGCATGGCTGCCATGGCCAATTCTTGTTTCTTATTGGCTGAAATAAAGAAAAGTTCTCTGGAACCGCTTGGCCAAATTGAACGAAACTTGACAGGAAGCATCCGTTGGAGGTATTTTTTACAAAGTTTCCTCATTTTGTCCAGATCAGGCGACAAACATGGCTGCCATGGGCAATTCTTGTTTCTGATTAGTTGATTTAAAAGATTTTTCTCTCTGCAACTGCTAGGCCAAATAAAGCCAAACTTGACACAAAGTGTCCTTGGTTTATAACAAAAATCTACACGCAGAATTGCGTGAAACCAAACATGGCCTGAACGTTCCTCATAAAGTGTCAATCTCTCATTCAAGATGGCCACCAGTAAAGGATTTAGGTCAACATAAGACCCTATGGGAAATTCATGCAAAAATCTTCTGGAAAGGCAAGGGATAATAAATTCAGATACATGTATATAAAACTTCGAAATATTTGGTTTAAATATATGTGAAATATGTTCCATTCCGTTCCGTTTCATTTCATTTTTTATTTTATTTTATTTTATTTTATTTTATTTTATTTTATTTTATTTTATTTTATTCAATAATTATCAAGTTACCAAAATCGAATACATAATGAAATTCATGAATAAAAAGTTGAAAATAATACACTGGCCAGGGCTGGACCGGAAGGGGGGGGGGGGGGTGCTGACTACAAGTCTTGACCGACATGGACCTCATGATCTCAATCTAGCTTTTATGGACATCTTAACTGCGCAACAAGTAAATTTAGTAACACAAACAAAACAAATAAATGCTTTAGTACTTATTGAAATTTGTTTTTCATTGAAAAACTCTACGAGAGTGACTATTAACCATCTCATATCATATATTTTATTATACACCGTGACAACACCTATTAAATGACATATACCTCGTTCCCCCCAACGTCGATAATTCTGAAAAATTTCATATACAATTAAAATCAATAGCTTTAAATCATATATTTTATTATTCTACGTAACAATACGCATTAAATGACATGTACCTCATTCTTTCAGTAGGGTGATCCTCACCCCCATAAATCAATAATGTCCAATTATCTCATAAACCGTTAAAATCCCCACCCCTCAACCATATATTTTCTTATTCCCCATGGTAAGACGCACCAAATGACACATACCACGGTTCCCAAGGGGCTATCACCACTCCCATCAAAACAAAAATATTCAATTATCTCAAAAACCGTTAAAATCCCCACCCCTAAACCATATATTTTCTTATTCCCCATGGTAAGACGCACCAAATGACACATACATAGCTTCCCAATTAAGGGGTTATCACCAATCCTATCAAATCAATAATATTCAATTATCTCATAAACCGTTAAAATCCCCACCCCTAAACCATATATTTTCATGTACCATAGTTCATTCGACTTTCTTTTGTTTAAAGCCATGTGATATCTGCACTTATTCGCCATGGTAAGACGCACCTATTAACACAAGCCTCACTTCCTTAGGGGGTTATCACCACTCCCATCAAATCAATATAATGTTTAATAATCTCATATTTACCGTTAAAATCTCCAGCCCTTAACCATATATTTTCTTATTCCACATGGTTAAAGACGCACCAAATGACACATACCTCGCTTCCCAATTAAGGGATTATCACCACTCCCATCAAATCAATAATTTTCAATTATCTCATAAATTTTCGACCGTCAAGCTCGACGTTATAATGTAGAAATGGCATTGAGAGCGATGCGTATAAACAATAGCGTTATTCCCCTTTAACAATGTTTAAACGATACATACCTCTTTACTCAATGGGCGTCATTTTCGCCCCCCTTAATCCAATTATCTTGAATTATATAAAATTAAAAATCTGTAAGAAACCCGACACCTAAACCGTATATTTTCTTATTCCCCATGACATGACGCATGAACTGATATATACCTCATTTACCTAATGGTTCATCCCATCCCCTCGATCTTTAATTATCTCGTAAAGCATTGAAATCCCTGCCCCTAAATCATATATTTTCTTTTTCCCCATGATAAGATAAACGAATTGGAAAAAAAACCTAACACCCCCACCAAAAAGGAGGGGGTCATCCTCGCCCCTCCAACCACTAAATTTTAATTATTTCAAAATCTGTAAAAATGTGTATCTTTTAAGTGTCTACTTTGGCTGTCCATGTTGGCAATATATTCCGTATCTATAACGTACTAGGACACAATATAGTATAAGAATTCCAAATGAATATGATGGAACTTGGGGAACAACTGTTGGTTCTATTGAACCCTTGAAAATGTAACTACATTTTATTATTCGATATTTCTACTTTAGCATACAATAAAGAACTGACTAAGCAAATACATAAGACATGCATGTTTGTCCAACTGTGGGAAAATCTTACAAATTCATATTTCACTTGTTAATGATAAACACATGCTAGACTTGGTTTTCACAGTAAAGACATTTGATTTATATTTGTTTTGATAACGGTTTCTACTTAGAACTATAGACTGAACTGCATCTGACCTAATGACATGAAATGTATGACCGTGACAGTATCCCTTGAGTGCGTTTTAATACGCAGCGTTCAAATCTCATAAACCATTTAACTTCACACCTCGTAACCATATACACATGTATATTTCTAATTGCCTATAACATGTATAAGGAGACGCAAAAAATGATTTTACACATTACCCGGGGAATTGGGTATTCCCTCGTAAAAAATCAACAAAAGACATTGAGATCCTTGGCCCTTAATTATAAACATTTTAATTCTTTGTAAAAGGCTCGGATATCCTCAGAGTTCATGTCCCACCCCTTTAAACACTGGATGTATTATCATCGACGTTTCTGAATAGCTTCGAAACTTCTCACCGGGATAATCATTATGAAAGACCTATAGTTAATGCACAATGGGTATTGATCGAGGGGATAATTTACTACACCCGCAAGATAATAAATTTATATATCATAAAAAATTCTGCAATAATATTTAAGGCTAAATTAAACTGTATATTGGTCTAACTTTTTTATACGACCGCAAAATTTTTGCGGTCGTATATTGGTATGACGCTGTCGTCGTCGTCGTCGTCCGAAGACATTTGGTTTTCGCACTATAACTTTAGTATAAGTTAATAGAAATCTATGAAATTTAAACACAAGGTTTATGACCACAAAAGGAAGGTTGGGATTGATTTTGGGAGTTTTGGTCCCAACAGTTTAAGAATTACCGGTAGGTTCCAAAAAGGGCCCAATAAGCATTTTTCTTGTTTGGTTATTATCTTGGTGTAAGGGAGGTAATCCAAACACATTTAAAGTAAAATGTTGTGTATGATTCAATTACCTCCCTCACACTGCTTGTAAATTATGTATAAAGAAATGTAGATTGTCTTGGGGTGATTTATAGCTGTCAGTTTATTTTTAGAAGTTACTATTAATTAATATTAATTTTGTCCATATGTCATTTTCTATTTTAAGACTTTTATGATATATTTAAATGGGTAATTATGTTTGCAAGCTCCATGAGAAATTTGAATAGGGATTATGACCATATCTTGAGGGAAAGATTTTTTTTTTTTTTTGGAAAAAGGGAAAGAGGGGGGGGGGGGTAAATAAGAAATTGTGGGTGGGGGAAATTTTTTCTCATTTCAGATTTCAGAAATTAAAAAGAAAATGTCTTCAAATTTTTATTTTGCAAAACAAAGGATGGGGAGGGGGTACAATGATTTTTTTTGGGGGGAGGGGTCAATTCGCAACAGCATATTGTATTGCACAAAAAGCAAAAAATTGAATATAAATTCAAATCATATGTCCAATTCTAAGTTCTTTGACTACAGTTATTCTGTGTCAGAAACCTATTATGTGTCAAATATTTAATGACAATCCAAATTCAGACCTGTATCAAGCGTGAATATTGTGTCCATTTTTGCCCCAACTCTTCAGGGTTGGACCTCTGCGGTCGTATCCAGCTGCGCTCAGCGAAGCAATTATTTTATTTTTTTTTTGTCTAATTTTTATGGGACTTGTTTATCCTGCTCCGTGCTGCAGAAAAGAAAAAAAATCGCTTTCGATCCGTTTTTGTCTATATCTGTTAGGGACTAGATCAAAAGTTCAATGTAAGATAAAAAACTTAATTCACATAGTTTTTTCACTGCCCCCCCCCCCCCCTTAACTTAATTTGGGAAAAATTGATTGACCAATATGGGCATATGCTTTGAGAGTATACTTTCTGTATCATGGGTTCTGTTTTAGTGTAACATGTGTAATTAAGTCTCCCAAACGAAGTGAGACTTGCGATTTTTATCGAACATTTTTTTTCCTCTCCTATTTTGTTCGTTCGAATTCTCAAAAACTGTCAGAGATATGGATATAAGATTTTCGATCATGAAAGATCAATGTTTATAGATGTGCCTAGTACTATTAATTTTTTGATGGGGGTCACTGAGACGTTTAATGAGGAGTTCAAAGAGGATAGGGGTTTACTATAGAAATTTATTTTTCACCAAAAACTCTACGAGAGTGACCAATAATCATCTCATATCATATATTTTATCATACACCGTGACAACACCTATTAAATGACATATACCTCATTCCTCTAGGGGGGTCATCCACACCCCAAAGTTGATAATTCTGAAAAATTTCATATGCAATTAAAATCTATAGCTTTGAATCATGTATTTTATTATTCTCCATAACATAACCTCTCCATTAAGTATGCATATACTTTATAGGAACAATTTCCCCATTTAATTCTCTGAAAAACAAATAATTTATTGAAAAAAATGCATTCGAGATATCAGTTACTTCGTTTTTGGAGACTTCATAACAGTTCACCATGTTCACTACAGTTATTACAAGCGTACAAATGATAAAATCCGAAATGATAATCCGACTTCGTTCTGCTTTTAATATCAAAACTTCACGGTCTTCACGCGTGCGTATTTCACCCTACAAGCGATTTCCTGTTGACATTCGCTACATTGTTTATTTTAAAAAGGGTAGCTATTTATTATTTTAATCCAAGACTGTTTTATCTTATAAAATAACATTTACGGGATAATGTCATCTGATATTTTAAGACAGATAGATATAAGTACATTAAAATTCGATAATTCTAAATGGAGAGGATCTTGTGCGGTTGCCTTGAGGGACATGAACACACTTGTCTTTTTATTTTTAAAATTTTATGTTGAATGCATGAAGTGGTCGAGTCTGACTACCATATCTGCCTCAATATACATTCAACAACAAAAAAAAACGGATGATTAACCAGGAATGGTTGAATTACGATGAAAACAAAGGGGGTAATGGCAAGTTCAATTTAATTTTTTTTTTGTTTTTTTTGGGGGGGTCCAGTGAAGTGTATAATGTAGGCCCCACCTTTTCCTTTACTGGACCAAATATCCAGTAAAAGCCGAAAGACCTTGGGAATGACTGACCGAACATCTTGTTTATATTGGAACATATGATATACTTCCACCTGTTCAATTGTGTAAACCCAATTTTGTGAGAGAGTTCTAAGCAATTAACCGGGTAAAAGACATGAACTTGCACATGGGCTGGTTTTGGTCTGCAAAGAAATCTGTAAAATAAATTTACATGTGTATTACAAATTTTGCGCAATAGGTTTGTTTCACTAAAAATTCTTGAAATACTAGTAGCAGTGTTTTCGGTAATGCACCTAGAAGCTTCCCTGATGCATGATTTTCACTTTGGACGGGAGATTTTGTTTTGTCATGCGTCCTGGGACACAAACATTTTTTCACCAGATGTATACAACAATTGTTTGGAATAGCTGTGCTCTCCATTTTAGCTCACCTTTCTAAAAGGCCATTTGAGCTTTTCTCATCACTTGGCGTCTGTCGTCTACAATTTACATTGACCCTGAATGTCAACCAAACTTGCTACAGCTGAAATTAGTAAAAGAGGACCCTATTGGAAAATTAATAAAAAATCTTTTTGTCTAAAACCATTGAGCCAATCTGAACCAAACTTGGCAGAAATGGTCTTTTGGTGGTCCTTTTTTACAATTTTGTCAGATGACCTGGAATGTGAACAAAGATGGCTGCCACAGCCGAACTTAGTTTAACATCATAGGACCCTATGGGAAAATACATTTAAAAAATCTTCTTGTCTGAAAGCACTCTTAGCCAATTAGAACCAGACTGGGCAGCCATGGTTATTAGATTTTATTCAGAATTATGTCCAATAATACTGATGTTTGTTTCTTAGGTGCTTTTATGGCTGATGATTGGCAAATTGAATCCACATGAGCGATACAGGCTCCTGGGAGCCTCTAGCTTATGTTATTGATTGATATCAAAATTGATTGATGTCTAAATCTGTTACGGTTTGACCATTTAGTTCCTTTCAAAACGATGATAATCAATGGATGGGACTGATACTGTCTGAAAAATGTGTGAAATTATTGATGGATACGCACTGATGCTAATCTTCGTGGAAATTGTAATATTTCAATTTTAACCACTTTCATTTTTGAAAAGGCCATTATTGTAACTTGTTACTGATCATTTGTGCAAATTTTAAAATTTTATGATTTTTTTTAAAAGAATGGGAAATCAAACATGTCTGATGTGGCACCTTTTGAAATGAGACCTTATAATTTAAATAAAAATATCACCGGGAATCACTTAAATGCAGTGAAACAATTGAATTCCGATAGTATATTGTTTTGTTCATTAAATGCTGATTACTTGACATTTTAAAATCAATATCTCAAAGTTGAAATGGTGGTAATGCATGATCATTTGATTATTTTCAAAGTTCATCAGTAACAGGGGTGGGAGAGTTTGGTAGATCATTGCTATAAACTTCATGAACAGGTGTCCTTACCCTGTAATTAAAGAAATTTGGTAAACAAGATAAGGAATTTAAGGTTAAGATTGTTTTATTAATGATATTGATTATTTTCTTATAAAGACTGAATATAAATAGTTTGAAATATGGATGATCATAACTGTTTAAACAATGAGCCTAAGTAAGTAGCATTTCAACACTCTTTAAGAGCATGCCTACTGAAATATCAATCCTTACAAAAACAAAAAACTCCATACAGAAAAACTTGTCAACGGAATTTGGAAGGTTTAATTATACAATATCCTTCAGTTTGGTTTTGGTTAACCTACCAATTTGTGGCATTATCTGCATCTTAATTATTTAAATTGGACTCACCAAATATTTTTTGGAATCATAATTTTCAAATCTGGTGAGTCTTAGACTCATAAAAAAAAAATCCTACCAGAAACCCTGAAATAGTTTCATTTCATTTACGATTCTGGAAGATAAGTTATTTTAAAACATAGCAGACAAAAGTTGCACGATGTTATAACAGTTCCTATTTGACAGTCAGATAATTCAAATCATCAGAAATAATTGCCACAAAACAAACCCAGCTATTTGCTTTGTTTCTTTTTGCATTTTTGAAAATAGAATTGACCCGGAAGGTGAAAAACACACCCGGTTGGGTTAGCAGACACTGACAATCAAATTTCCATGGCCTAATGCATGTATTAGATTTAGTAGCATAGTTAATTCATACAAAATAGTCAGATTAGGTCTATTCCCACGATATAGGACCAAATCCACTATTGATGGAAAGTCACTCATAAAACAAGTTCGAAGTAGTGTCACTATCAGATATGGAAATTGTTATGTAAGAAATTTTAATTGAGTTCAACTGTAAGCCAAGTGATCAAATTTTTCTTGTAAATGTATCTGCCCTTAAATTTTTTTTACATTTACTGTAAGCTTAACATACTGGTAAGACGGTATGTATTAAATCCAAAATGTCTCCCCTATCATGCCTATAGGGTATAGAAAATAGTTCAGTTTTCTTCATAAAGAATAAAGTTACACGTATTGCCGCATTGTTGACCTTATACTTTTATTGCAAATGATATTTAAGACATTAGTCAGGTATTTATATTTTTGGACTTCATAAGTTAATGTCTTCAAATCTTGTAATTCAAATTACATTGTACAGTCAACTCTTGTTATCTCAAACTCTCTTGAAATGAAATTAAGCTGATGTTTTGATAAAGATTATTTGACAAATTTTCGTTCTTTTTATAATTTGAGACTCAAAATTTAGTTCGAGATGAAAATTTGACTAAAAGGGAGTCAAAATACATATTTTTACACTTTAATACATTTGGAACCACATAAAAAATTTGTCTTTGCAGGTAAGTTTTATTTCTGGTTATTGACAATCAGGGTCTATTGATTTTTTGTGCTTTTGATTTATTTAGAAAAAACAATTTACCTTAAGTTAATCATCTTAATGATTTATTTGTAGTCTTGCTCTTGGTGCCTTCACATTACGGACAAATTTTTTTTAACTATTGTAATCAATTTTTCTTCAACTCTTTTATTATTTTTAGAAATATAAAATTTCACATATTAATTATATAAGTATTTAAACACAGATAAATGTACTGAACTCTCAATAGTATGTGTAAACTATCGTTTTACTCCAGAACCTACAAATATAGTTTAGATTTCCCTGAAGTAAATTACCTCCCCTTCGTAACTTGGAAAATTTGCCAGCTCCCTCTATCTCAAATTTTTTTGCGGTCGGAAGGACTTGAGTCTTCAAGTTAACAAGAGTTTATTACCTTATGTAAAATAACCCATTAATGTTTCAAATTTGTAATTCAAAGTATGTAGAACCCATTGCTAATACATGTTGGTGTTGATTCTCTGAGTTCAGTATGGAAAAAACTGGATGTGGATGTATAAAATTGTTTTCTGTAAAGTTATTTATAAAATTTGTAATTGTTTTATGTATTTGCAGGTAAAGTTGTTTATTGAATCAGAATGGCACTGCCTACTACCCCTCGATATTGGTCAACAAGAAAAAATATATATGAGCAAGCCATTGTGAGAAATAGGGACTATAATGAACAATTCAGGGAACGCTGGGGAAGTGCCGTCAATTACTTCCAGAAATCTGACATTGAGGCCAGAAAACAGGCTAACTGGGGTTCAGAAAAAAGCATGCGATCCAGGTAAAAGATAACTCATATAACAATGGCCTGTTTTAAATATTAATACAACCATATTTCATGTCATAATACAAGTATATATTAATGGTTGCAACCTTTTAGTGTTTTTTTTGAAACAGAATAGCATGGTTTCATTTTTATATGCCCATGGTATACCGTTGTCCGTCCATCATCCACACTTCAGACTATAACTCAAATACTCTTTCACTCTTTTCCTGAAATTTTGGTGAATTGTTTATATCTATTGACGGAAGCTCCCTTTCGATTTTTATAAATTTCTGATTTTATGTTTCTGAGTTAGGGGACTTTAGTCATAAAAAGGGGGGATTTTCCAGTTTTCAGAATCAAACTCAAAAATGCTTTGAGCAATTTTCATGAAACTTTGGTGAATTGTTCATATCTATTGAAGCAATTTCCCTTTCAATTTTTATAAATTTCCAGTTTTAGGTTTCCAAGTTAAGGGACATAAAATCATAAAAAAGGGGGATTTTCTAGTTTTCGGACTCTAAAAAATGCTTTGAGCAATTTTCATCAAACTTTGATGAATTGTTTATATCTATTGATATAAATTCCCTTTCGATTTTTAAAAAATTCTGATTTTATGTTTTGGAGTTTTTGGGACGTTATTCATAAGAAAAGGAGGGGGGGGGGAGATTTTCCAGTTTTCGGACAATAACTTAAAAACCTTTTGAGCAATTTTCATAAAACTTTGGTGACTTGATTATATCTATTGAAGCCAGCTCCCTTTTGTTTTTTATAAATTCAAATATGACATTTCGGAGTTTATTTGTTGAAAAATCATGGAAGACTGTCAATTTTTCACACTTGGGCGGTTATGGAATTTTATTCATTCAAAATTCAGAGTTATGGAACTTTCTTCATTGAAAAAGGGGGACTTTTTGACATGTCACTCTGTATCTTAAGAACGCATTGACCGATTTACTTCAAACTATACACATCCAAAAATAAGGAACAAAATCAAAGGGTCTATATGTTAATTGGTGAAATTTAATTTTCTGGACGACGGGCGTATCATGCACCCATGGCGCAGGTGTTTATTACATAAATATGCCACACTGATAGTAAAAAAAGTATTCCAAAAAAAAAAATACTACCTAATTTGATTCCTGGTGATATTTAGTCCTGCCTTTTTTCATCAAACCTTAGAGCCTGCGTTTATTTTCCAGAATTCCTTTCTTGTCCCTTAAAAATCAAATGGATGTTCCTGTAGATAAACTAAATCAATCTATTAATTCATTTATATCAATTGATACCAAGTTTTTGTTAAGTCAGTAAGATCTTCAAGATTTTGAGCATTCCTACCAGTATAGGTAAAAATGAACTTATGTACATTTAAAAATACAAACAATGATTTTATTCTGCAGTATGGATAAGTACAAAGCTCTGAATGAAAAAGAAGAAAAGGTAGAAAAATTGAAAAGGAGACGACTGAAGCTTGCACAGATGTTACGAGATGAAAGGAATGCTTGGGAGGTAATAGACAGAAAAAAGTCTTCAGGTTTAAAGTAGTAATCAAATTAAGGTTAAGGAAATAAATAAATTTACCCATAATTCTGTTTTACAAGGCATTGTAAATTTCTAGCCTTAATTAACTTCACCCATAATTCTGATTTACAAGGCAATATAAAATTCTAACCTGAGAAAGGTAATTATTATTTTTATATCTGCTAGCCCTATACAAACATATCATTAAAAGAAGAATATAAACTGTTAGCGGGGTTTAAGAATCAGAACAGAAACCGTAGCAATATTTGTAAACAATGGCAAACAAAGATTCTACTGTGGACAGTCAGCTGTAACATTATGTTAGGGAAGATTATCTGCAGATAAAGATCATAAAAATATCAGCTGCTGTCAAAATATAAAGTCTTTTCGAGGTGAGGGCGTATGGGTAGTGAATATTTTTAGCCAAAAGTCTTCATGTTGTGACTTAGGCTGGTGTTTTACAATATCTGTTTGCAACGAACCTGATAATATGTTGATTGTGATTTTCAGAGTGGATTTTCTGCTGAAAAACTAAAAGTATTCCCATGTTTTTCAATTCCTACTGTAATAACTTCAGATAAAAACAGTGTGATGTTGGTGATAACTTCGGGGCATCTTCCATTAATGTTTTTTTTCAGAACAGGGCATTGTATGGAGTTTTCTTCAGTGAAGTGTCAGGTAGGCATTGGGAAATATGATAAGGTTTACTATCCTGACATCAAGGTTTTTGGAAAACTGTCACTTCAAGACAGTACAAGTGAGACATAATAGCAGACTATGCAGTAAAGATTTTTGTCACCATTAAAAAATATTACTACCTTTTCTGTTTTGACTCAATAAAAAATTATTTTAAATCTTATAAAATGATTGTTAATGAAATCACATACAAAAGCCAAACTTAAGAATGGTACGTATAGACAAACATGACAATGGAAAGGTTCTGTAAGATGAAATATGGCAAACTTTCACCTAAAACATGTCAAATTGAAGAGAAAAATCTCCCTTTACTTCCAAATTTACTGAAAACTTGTACAGGGAAATATATGTAGCTAAGCAGGTCATTTTAATAATTGTGTTTAACATGTTAAAGTGCTAAAATTGAAATGATTAAACAGACTTCCATAAATGTTGACTGATTTAATTGATTTATTTATATGTTATACTTGTTTACCTTCCCCTTTAAGTAAAAATGTAGTGTTTACCGATATTTTTATGCCCTGCCCACGAATGTCCGTCCATATGTAGGTCCGAACCATGTGGTTAAGTTTTCTGTTTAGGTTCATTTCTTTGGAACTAAGCTTAGTGTATCAATGAAACTTCATCAGTGGATGTGCCTTGGGTAGTACTGAGCAGTCATACAATAATTGGGTTATTATGACCTATATTTTATGCTTGAGGGACTCTTGTTAAGTTTTGCGTTTAGGTTCATTTCTTTGGAACTAATCATAGTGTTTCAATGAAACTTCATTTTGATGGTTTCAGTGGATGTATCAGAACCACAAATTGAAGTATTAAGGGCAAGACATATTTTGTGTGAATTTCAAAATTGTTTTTTCGAGAAAAAAATGTTGATACCCACAAAAATAAACAAATAATGTAAGTATGAAAAATTATATTTGTAGGCTGAACTGAAAGGTCTGTCAAGAGACAATTACAGTCGTCTAGAAGATATGAAAGACAGAACAGAAAATCTGAGGAGTGCTAGAGAAGAAAAGAGGAAACAGGTACATGTATAAAACATTTCTGGTGAAAATAATTCCAATGTACTAACACTCTAGAAAATGTTTCTCAGATTCTGAAAAAAAACTTGGAAATTCATATGATTATGAAACAGGTTTGATAAGGCTTTTGAATGTCCAAGACAGCGCCTTACAGTGGTGTGTGCTTAATTCTTTGTTCGATATTAGGTCTAGTCAACAAAAAACACATACATGTAGTAGCAGACATATACATGTACCTACATGATCTGCCTGAAGTTAAAGTTTTAATTCAAAAGATTGTAAATGCTTGAACTGAGTGAATCACAGGTCTTGTCAAAATAATTTTAAATGGCTGTGTTCAGACAGAAAAAGCCAAAATGATCTTGTATTCATATTAGAGGTTATTTTGAGAAAAGAATAAATATACTTTAAATTAGTTAAAAGTGATCTAGGTAGCCAAGGATTTAGATAGGTCTTTTATTGGAGCATTAATCATGTTTGCTTGTTTTTTGCGACATAGAGAACTTCTGGACTGACTCATGAGTTTCATATGTTACACATACATGTAAACACAGGATAATTGTACTTTATAATATTAGTTTCTCCTCCATAAGAAAAAAAATGGAAAAAAATTATTCTTTATTCAGTATTTCTATGATCTGGCACTGGTATTATTTATAAAAATCAAAACAAGTTTATTTTGTTTTAAAGAAAATAAATATAGTTGTACTTTGTTGTGTATATTGTTTTTGGTATTTAGACCAGTAAACAGTCATATTATGATAAATGTAAAAACTGTACACTGTTATATTATCAGGTACACATCTGGAATTATTCAAAGATTAAATCATTATTCCCAAAACAAATTTATAATTCATTTAATATATAATTAAACTTGATTATCAGGCTGATTAATATTAAAAATTTCCACTGCCAGTTCAAGCGTCAACACCTGTTAAGTATTGTTGCCAGAGAGTTTGTTTATCAAAAGATCAGTATGTACATTGCAACTTAGAAAGTAGATAAAATAATTTTTTTAGATTTTGAAGATTTTTATGTAATTTTAATGACAAATAATGTAATGAATCTACTTTTAAAGTTTTTTTTGTCACTTTGCAAATAAATTTATCACTGATGGGCCCCAGGTTAATCCGTCATGAGGTAGCTTGTCTTAGCTGAGATTATGATGTCAAATCCAAATCATAGTGACATGTGTTTGACTCATTGAAAAGTCAGTGGTTCTAGCTATTGATTATGTTGTGAGGCCCTAAGAAACGAAATAAAACCTTTAAAAAGCCATTATTTGAGTCTTTTTTTGTTTTAGGTATAATTATCTTTTTTGAATCATTGCCAAGTTTGTTGGGTACTAACCTACATGTAGGTGAGTCCTGAACACATCATTTTGGCTTGGACTTAAATTTCATAATCTGGCCTGGGGTTAGGTCTATTGTGGGACACACCAGTATTTAGAAATGGTGATTATGGATTTACCATGTTGAAATCCTACCAGAAATTTATACATGAAATAAAATAAATCCAACTTTATATTTTCAGTTGGCAGAAGAGAAATTATACGAACACTGGAAATTAAATAATCCAGATCTGAGGAAGGTATGGTTTTTTGTGTTTTATTGTTTCGGCTTTTAATCATATTTTTATTTCTGATTTCATGTTCCTTAATTATTGAAGTATGGACATTACCATCTCAATATCTGTTATTACCTTCTTATGATTTTAAATTCAGATTATGTTATGTCTTACATTCAGAATGAATGATGTTATATGTCAAATAGACATGGGTGAAAGTACAGAAGGTAAACGGGAAATTGGGATGAATCCAATATTTTATATAGAAATATATAGAGACTGAAATGGTCAAAATCTGAAAATCCGGAAAACTTTCAGGCATGAATAGAGTATAATTATTACTTTTTTAGATTGAATCAGAGCAATTGAAAGATCATGTGGTAGAAGAATGGAGTGGGCAGTTGGAAGAAAAAGAACAGGTTAAATAATATGTTCATTTTTAATATAAATAATAGATGATTTCATATACCGTTGATTCTCGCCCTTAAGGCTACGTGTCCTATAAGACGAGGACACTTTCTTTGGGAATTTGGGCAGTACTTTTGCCTTGACCCTCATATAAGACGATGGCAAATCTTATGAATGATCTGTCAAAGGCTGATGTGAAGCTTACTCCAAAACGCAGAATACCTTGTCAGCATCGAGTCTTCCATTCCTCAAAACAAATAAGTTTATCCACCCAAAACATGAAAATAATTGTTATAAATACAAAATCTTACACAAATTTAATCGTTTTTTTTTCACCCGGAAGTTAGGTTAAGATAGTAACAAACAAAGTAAAGTTCGGTATAACTACACTTCCGATTTCACGTAAGATAACGAGAATGAAATTTGAATTAATGTTACAAAATTAAACATATTCTACTTCATAATTTCTTTTATTTAACCTATAAAATGAATTGACATTGACGAAAGAAAGAAATCAAATAATTATTCATTAGGTTCCATCCTGAATCCAGATTATGACCACCTGTTGCCCACATATCAAAACTTGGCAGGTCGTTTGAGGTTTGTGATCGTTGTTGATTTTTTATTTAAAATGGCAATATTTGTCTCGCCTGCGATGAAAAGTCGCGGAGGCAAGATATAGGTATTACTTTCCGGCAGCGGCATAAACTTTTGTAAAACTTTTATAACTTTGTACATGTAATACCTACAATTGAGATTTATGGTCCAGAAGGTATTGTATAAGGTTTGCCGCAGTATACTTGTCTTGTGACCCTGACCTCATTTTCATGGTTCACTGACTTCATAAACATGAATTTAAAATCTGCGTCCATGTTTCGTGGTTAAATCCATTTCTCAGCAACTGTAATACCTAGGCCAACCATATTTGGTCTATAGATAGTTCTTAGTGGGTGCATGCCAGTCTGACACCTGGCTTGGGACCTTGACCTCAATTTCATGCTTGAGTGACTTTTTCACTTTTTTCATTGTTAAGTCCATTTCTCAGCAACTAGAATACCTAGACCCAACATATTTGGTCAATAGATACATGTCGTTCTTGGTGGGTACATATCAGTCTGACACCTGCTTTGGGACCTTGACCTCAATTTCATGCTTAAGTGACTTTGTCACTTTTTCGTGGTTAAGTTCATTTCTCAGAAACTGTAATACCTAGACCCACTGTATTTAGTCTATTGATAGTTCTTGATGGGTACATACTTGTCTCTAGACCTTGACCTCAATTGCATGCTTGAGTGACTTTCATCCAAATTTCTTGATTAAGTCCTTTTTTAAGCAACTGTAATACCTAGACCCATCCATGTTTGGTCTATAGATAGTTCTTAGTAGGTACATGCAAGTCTGACACCTGTCTCTGGACCTTGAATTCAATTGCATGCTTGAGTGACTTTGTCACATCTTTGAGATTAGGTCCATTTCTCAGCAATTTTAATACCTAGACCCACCATATTTGGTTAAAGGATAGTTCTTAGTGGATACATGTCGGTATGACACCTGCCTTTTGACCTTGATCTCAATTTCTTTTAACACATTTTCCTTTGACTTCCAAAATGTTGGGTATTAGATAATCATTATTCTGTGTCCATGTGCATACTCAGGCGAGACATGTAGTGTGTCAACTCTTGTTATGAATATTGATGATGAATTCATGAAAAACAAATGAAGTAACAACTCGGAAAGTACAGGCTTTAATATCGTCTTTCTATATTTACCATTCATTAAACAAATCAATCTACTGCAACTCAACAACGATCCCATAGCAACAAAAAACCTATTGTTTCATCAGTTTTTCAAATTCAGTAAAAAAATATGTGTTTTTTTTAGTGACAAAAAATTAGAGAAATTACGGAATATCTTTAAATTTACCGACCTAACTTTTTAGATTTGTTCAGATTTCTTTTCCTAGGCTAGTGGGCTGTCTTATAAGATGACCCCCTTTTGAGAAAATTGAAATTTGGTACCACAAATTTGTCATATAAGCGAGTAGAAATGGTAAATGTATTAGTGCTCATATATTTTTGGCAAAATGGAACCCATAGAAAAATAAATTTGCCAGTTTATTGTAACAGCACTTTTACTAGAACCATTTAACTAGATAATGAACAAGGGACAATGGTTTTGAAAGGAAATTGTGTCATACCAAAAAGAAACATTGTTGCAGTAACATGAAATTTTTTTTTTCTAGAAGCTCCCTCATTTAAATGTATTTGTTAGAATTTAAAAAAAAAATTAAAGATGGAAGATAACATAGAAAAGAAAGGATAATTCAGGGATCACCATGACCGATTTAAGCATGGAGGTTTGCAACCCTCAAATTTTCAGTACCATGATTCATTCTTGACAACAGCAATAAGAAATCTTTAATAAACAGAGAACAACTCCAAACGTGATAGGAGAAATCATTAATAAATAGTTAGAACTGTCAGTTACACATATATTAATTATTTTGATGTTTAAAAGATCATGTCAATTATGGACAAATGCAATAACTTTTGTAAACTGACTATTTATTTTTTAAAAATGCATATGGCATTAAAGAAAATTGCAACATTGGGTTTCTATAACATAAGACCCCTACTGTTATCAGTGCACCAAAGACTTCAACCTGACTATGCCTATGGGGTACAGTGTAGTATGAGCATTATGAAATAAGTTGGAAGATAAATGATGCTAGTCTGTCGAATGGGGACAAAAAGTGGATGTCCCGTGGAGCAACACCCTTAGCATGCTAAAGACTCCTCTGTAGATGTCGAAAAAGAATAGGCTAAAATGCCGCTACAGGGGCCACTCTCACACCCACCAAGTGGAGAGGGATTAGTATAAGTTGGTATAACTTGTTTCCCAATCCACTATAAATAAATAAATTTAAACTAAACATTTATTTGACCAGTTATGGCACTTGAAAGCCTCAAACTGCTGAATACTTATCCTGTCTTGTGGAAATATGTTTACTTAGTCCTTCTTGAGTTTTTCATGGGCCATAGTAAATTTTGATAAATATACATTTCATTATTTGATTTTTTCTTTCTTTTGAACTTTTTCATAGTTAATGAGAAGATGAAATTAGTTTTACCACCACCGTTTTATGAGAAGTAAATTTCAATCTCCTCCAGTCTGGATTTTTTCTCTGTGGTGATCCCTGGTATTATAAGTTTCAATTTTTACAATTTTACAAACTGATTTGCAGTGGATTTGTTTTTCGTGTTTCAGAAACTAGAACAAGAAAGAAAAGAGAAGGAAGAATTTGAACGACAGATGGAAAAAGAGAGGTTACAAGCTATAGAATTAACAAGGCAGAAAGAAGAAGAAAAACTAATGGAAGAAAAAAGAATCAAAGATATAGTACAAGAACAGATGAGAGAATTAAAAGATAGAGAATATGAGGTACATGTATAGGTTTAGGTGTAATGAGATGATTAGTTAAGAGATCTATGCATATCTGGGCAATATTTGACTACTAGTATGTGATTATTTGAAATATAATGGATGTTTCATGCAGAGTAGGACAGTGGCCTACATAATTACTGGAAAGTCTACTGGTACTTGTAATTGTTTACATGAAGAGCACGGGTAGCATAGTAAATTTGCCAGATTACGCAATGGCCTTTCCTGTGTTTTTACTGCAGCTGGATTTCAACTTCAAATGTAATATTAAGGCATTTTACGCATGTAAAGGGGCAATTTTATGATTGCAGGATGGCGAAAATACAAAGTAATTGTCGGAAAATATATATAATTTATTTGGGCTCGCTGCGAAACATAGGAAAAATCTCGCATTTTCTCATGTTTCTAAAGCTCAACCAAATGAATTCTATATTTTCTGACAATTACTATATATACAATTTAGATTAAAAAGATAAACTCACTACACCCAAATCTGTGTATAAAGGGGATCCAAGAAATGATAAAATGGTACCCATCATGTGGAGGTTAATTTTACATCTTTTGTTCCTGACTGGGACATTTTCACAGTGCATTTTATAGCCAGTAATTTGTTACATTGAGGTACCCTTTAAAAACTAGTTTGTCTCTGTATTGTAAGTTTATGCAAAGGCAATTTTTCATTCATTTGAATACTGCTTTAAGATCTAACATTGATATGAGTGTAGACATTTTTTAGATGTGTCAAATGAACCTTATTACTTATAGGCCAGAATGTTAAAGAGAGAACAAGAGCAACTTCTGAAGGAACAGTGGGAGTTAGAAAACCTAGACGAGGAACGAAAACAAAGAGAGGCTGAAAGGAAACAGAGAGAAGTTGGGTAAGACGAAAAATTTCTAAATTCTTTTAACCCAGATAAGTAGGTAAGTATTAAAAGAATAAAGGTTACAACATACAGTAGAGTTTGATCTTATTTCGTTATAGGCATCATTTGTTATAAGAGAAAGAATGCAGAATTACCTCCCCTTTTTAATTAAATTATGAAAATTTTCTATGCAAGTGACAAAGTGTTTTCTGTTCTAATACCATGAATTCCAAATTTTATTTGTTTTCAAATGTATTTATGTTGGAAAAATATCTTTCTATTCCAATAAAATATATTTTGAAGATCATTTTCTCTTCTGAACCACAAAGGTGAATTATGCAGAAATATTCCATTTCATTGGTTGAATATTAAAATATAAAAGTGTTGATTGACGTCAAAAACAACAACAAAGATTGTTATTATTGACATTTCAAATACCAATAGCAGAATGTTTTAGTCAAATTTACCATTGTTATATGTAATTGTAGCTGTGTAATGGAAAATAGGTAAACAATTTGTTTGTTCAGGAATTTTTTTCGTTTTGACAGGTCACTTATATGTAAGTCTAATAATATTGTTGTTTGGGATTAAAATTCTTCATTAAGAGGCTGATTTCACTATAAAAAATTTGTAATAAGCCTACAAAAATACACCATTTAAATTGCAATGGGAACTGGGATTTATCTTCACTTAGTTACAATCCTGTTTTCATTATAATCCTGTATGTTATAAACGAACTCTACTGTACATGTCGATTTATATTTTAAAAATTTATCAAAATTGTAATTGATATCATATCAGGTATTGATAACAACAATATTTTGTTTTGTGATAGGAATTAAGACACTTTGTGGTTTTGATTTGACATTGAAATTATCTGTAAAAATATCTAGAAATAAATATTTTGATTTCCTCACAGTTTGGCCATAAGAGGAAGGGCAAATTTATTTCAGAAAACTACCTATTTTAGTAATTTCATTTCATATTATATATCATAAGTGTAGATTGAACCAATGTAACTAATATTATTGATGTTTTAAAGAAAACCTATGATAGTCCATAAAAACATTATACCACAACTTAAAAATGGGGGCTATACTGCATTCACCTTGTCCGTTCGGCTGTTCATCTGTTCGTCCGTCCATTCGTCCCTTCGTCTGGAAATATTTTTTTCACATTTTTCTCAGCTTCTACAAGGCAGAATTATTTCATAATTGGGATGTAGGTTTAATATGATGAGTTGTATGTTGTCTCATATTTCCGTTATGCCAGACTCCAACTTCCTGTTTCACAGGACTTTGACTTTGTAAAAATATAATGTTACACATAAAAATTTTCTCAGCTTCTACAGGGCAGAATGATTTCATATTTTGTACGTAACTTTGACATGATGAGTTGTATGTCGTATCGTATTTTCAGTTCTGAGGACCCAAACTTCCTGTTACACATAAAACTTTCTCAGCTTCTAACTTCCTGTTTGACAGGACTTTCACGAGTGAAGGTATCCTTAGCATGACATCGCGTGTAACATCTTATAATACTGGACATCATACTTTTGGTGATATGGATGTGAAAATAATTCCCACAAAAAACCTCCTGAAAGTTTTTGGTAAAAGGTCGGATTTCCAGATTTTAGCAAATTCTACATTATAAATTTCTTAAGAAAAAATAGATGATTTCCGTATTTTTGATATCATGGGTGAAAGTGCAGAAGTTGCCAAAAACTGGAAATTGGGAAGAATCCAATATTTTAAAATATTTTATATAGGAATATATAGAGACTAAAATGGTCAAAATCTGGAAATCTAGCAAATTTGGGAAAACTTTCAGACATGTGATATTGACAACATCTGTACTTTGAACGCATGCAATATAACACATTGTAATGTTTCTTGTAGGAAAATGTTACTAAGACAACATAAAACACAGATGATGGCAAAGTCTAGGAGAATTAGAGAGGAACTAGTTAGTATTATGTTTGAACATGATGTTTTGATGCACTGTTTATGCAAATACACAAAATTCATTTATCTCATTAGCAGAAATGAAAATCAGAAACTTGGAAATCTAAAATTAGAAACCAAGTTGTTGCAGAAGAGAACTAGGTTCCAGGATGATGTCACACTGTTATACATTGAAACCTCTTTTCTGTGCTCGAGTGCATCAGTTTAATAAATGATATAATCATATAAATTTTATTCATGAAACTACATGATTCAGTAATATAATAATTATAATATGGAAAAAAAGATATGTGGTATAATTACACCTTATATAAAAACCCTGGATTCTAATTTGGTGATTGCCGGTGTATTTTTTGCATATCTTTGAAATTTCCATAAACATACCATGGATACACACGCTTTTCCGCTCTACCGGGGTAAATACAAAAAGGTATATACTCTTTTTACCATGTATGTACATCTTTACCCTGGATATACATTTTTTGCCCACCTGAGCTGAATTTGGAACACTTCAATATCATCTCTTTTCGTAAGGTACATGCATGACAAAATAAGAGACAGAGGAATCTAGCATATACTGTCATAACTTGCCCAACCATCTCACAATGTTTTGCCCCAAAACAACAAACAATAAAAACTCACAGGGCACCTCAAGATACTGATATGTGTTAGATAACTTAGAAATAAAGTATGTACATAGTACATATATAAATAGAGCAGATAATATGGAGAGGATGTACCATATTTCATTAGGCCCAAAAGAAAAAGAAATTATGCTGTTTACATGTTAGGTTATCTCCAGAATAAATGCAATATATTAACTAAACATACATGTATAAGTGCAAACATCTTTCCATACAGCATAAGAGACAAACTCTGTATAATATGAGGGATATGGTGGATCAGGTTAACTCAAATGACCCGTCAAGGTTTGTTATATGGACTCATCCAATATCAAACCTGGTAAATCATTTTCAGAAAAACAAATTGCCATTATTGTTTACATCAAGCTCTTATTCACAAACCTTCACATTTTCATTGATTATAGGAACAAGACAAGAAGATATTAGAGGCTATGGCAGAACAGGAGAAAGAAGATGACAGAATACAGACAGCAAGGAAAGAAACTGCTAGAGCTGATGCTGCCTGGATGAAACAGGTCATAATTAAAATACAGTCAAATCACTGTGGTTCGAAATTAGCTCGTTATAACACAATGGATCACATGAACCATCTCAAAAGTCTAGTCATCATAGTTCAATTAGTTCTTAGTTTGTAAATTAAACCTTTTTTTTTAGCATTTGTCGCTAGTAACATCCATTTAATTTCTTGTCCCCACAACAGTATGATTTTAGTTCTCCTCTATGAAGTATTATAGCAACAGTAACAAGAAATAGAAAATTCATCAAACATTTATTTTAATCTTCTTTGACGATATGGACCATGCATGACCAGTAGGTATAAACTTTTAGTCCTTGGGTGTCCTGATTTTCAAAAGTATGTCCAAACTTTTATTATTATATTAAATTCAAGAAATTTAATTAAAGAATTTTAAAGTTATATGGCAAAATTTGACCTTGGTAATTTTTGACAGTAGCTTTGAATATTTTGATATATATTTCAGGTTATAGAAGACCAGATAAAGTTAGAGAAAGCACGAGAAGCAGAGTTGGATATGCTGTATCAGTTAGTACTTTTGTATATAAGTTTTCAGTATTGAGATTGGGTTTTCAAAGATAGGAGGGGGCCTCGGTAGCCGAGTGGTCTAAGTAGTTCGTCACAACTACTAATGATCACTAGCCTGTCAACACTGAAATTGTGAGTTCAGAATTTTTCTTCAAATACCACTTTCATCTCTGCATTAACTGGTCGGCTCTGAGTCAGTATAATGGGTCAGAGTGGGGTGATATGTCTTCCTGCGGACAGTTACCTTGTGAGCTAGCACCTTAAAAATCTGGCTCAGCGTGTCGGTCTAGTACAAAAAAGGGATATCGTTCATTATCATATCAACATGTTCTCGTCCTGATATGCACCTGGATGCCACTGGATGTTAAAAAAACAATTCATCCATTATCCATGCATCTCTGCATTAAGTAGTGCCAAACATTAGGATCTCAACTTTTATGGATCAGATGTAAAGATATTTACATTATAGGAAGCACAATGTATACAATACTTAGTCTGTTTCTTTTTATATTTAATTTTAACACAATTAGCAGGGAGTACATATTAAGTATATATTTTCCAGTAAAGTACATATGGATTTTATACCACAACAGGAAACGTACCTGTTATCAAAAAAGCCATAATACTGTGGACTCATTAAAATTTGTTGTATACTAATTTTCGTGGTTTTTTGTGGGTCCCAGTAAACCACAAATTTAAATATCCAACTAAAAATAATATTTTTACTTCAAGTTTTAAACCACAGAGTTTTGATGTACTTATTGAACAATTGCGTTTTTACAGCATGTACTTGGAAACGGTCAAATAATTTTCTTTAAAAATATTTAGACTGTGTAAATAGTCGCGGAATGCACTTCCGTTTTTTTTTAAATTCAAACAATCAAGAAAAATATTGATCCTAAGTAGGCCTAAACAATACAGACATTCTCATAAATTACAGTAATAACATCTTGTAAAAAGATAGTAAAGCAGAAATTATTGAAATTATCATAATCAGATTAAAAATATGGATGTATATGCCCAAAGGTATTTGGTGACAAGTGATTGCAATTTTGTCAATATATATTTCACACCTGATTAACCTAACAAGTAAATAATTATGGATTTTGTTAATCTTGTTAAATTCATGACAAGCTTTTTTCCCATTCAAAATTTGAAGAATCTGCTTGTTATAGACTTTTGTTTGATAAGCGCTTAAAATCAGTACTTTACTGTACAATATCAATGTCTGATCAGCACGTTTTGTCATAGTTCATGATATCTGATGTGCCAAGCCACGAATTTCAGTATTTCAACAACTTTTTATATATTTTTTTCTAAGCCAGCAATCCACAAATTTACGTATCCCACGAAATGCCCGTTTTTTCTCTATCCACGAAAATTGGTATCCACGAAAATAAATGAATCCACAGTAGACTAAATTGTAACATTTGCAGTCAAAGGAATTTTTGACATGTAATCAATACTTTGTCAACAGTCATAAGTAAAATGAACTGGAACACATTACCTACAAACTTATCACTGAAAATGAGGACAAGAAAATATTGACTGCATTTTATTTGTATGGTAAATACAATAAGCTAGTTGAAGGATAATTATACTTATCATATACTTAGTACTAAATATGATGGTTTTTGCACATGTGTAACCACATGAAGTGAACAACCCATATCTGTACACCCCAGCTAATAACGCATTATTCAAATGAACGTACCCGGGCTGATATGGCAATATCAGACCAGTTGAGTCACATGCCATGGTCAGGCTGTCATGGCTATATCAAACCAGGGGCGTTCGGAATAAGTACTTAGGTAGTATATGATAAACAGATCAATACATGACCTAATCCATATCGCACCCGGTATCATTCCTCGACCCATATCGGACCTCGGGTAAACCCTCAGTCCGATATTGGCGTATCGGGATGATACCAGGTCTGATATGTATTAGGTCAGTATTAATCTATAAATATCCAACTATGGGAATAGTATTCATGTACAAAGAATCTTGTTAAAATGATTATTTTTATTAACACATCATTAAATAATAACTTGACAGGGAAGAGGCAGCTAGAATGTGGGAGAAGAGAGAAGCAGAATGGGAAAGAGAAAGAGCAGCTCGAGCCAGGTTAATGCATGAAGTAAGTACAACATACAACAATAGCATATATTTTATATTTACGTATATAGGTTATAAAATTCTCTTGTGTAAATATGTCAGCTATATTGTGTATTTTGGGTAACGTCGGACTCTTTGTGAGCATTAGCTTGAAAGAAAAATCGTAATAAATCGAATGCTTATATGCAAATTAAAATTTACGTAACTGAAAAGATGGGCATTCATTACGTATTATCTTCTGTCTGCACTGTCAGAATAATCTTGAAATGATAGCAAAATATATTGTAATACTTAATTTTACATTTTCAAATATATTGCATATTTTAAAAAGATATTTACATTTTCTTTCTTCTTCTTATTTCACAGATATCACTGTAACAATTCTGAGGGTCCATTGTGATTTTATTTCAGCATTGTTTTCTATTAATGGAAATATACCACGTAATTCCTTTAATTTCCATACATTCTGTTTAATTCATTATTTTATGCCCTGGCTCTCATAATGAATACATGTATTTATCAAGTATGATTGTAAAATCTCTTTTAAAAAACCTAAAAAAACACTCACATGTAATATATGGAGAAAAAAATAAAGAGTATAAATTAACTTTTCAGCTCACCTGGCCTAAAATGCAATGTGAGCTATTGCCATCACTTGGCATCAGTCATTCGTCCACAATTCACATTTTAATCTTCTCCTCTGAAACCACAGGGCCAATTGGAACAAACGTTGGCAGCATTGCTCCTTAGGTGGTCCACTTTCCGAATTATATACGATGACTCCGCCCGTCATCCAAGATGGCCACCAGGGCCAAACATACTTTAACATATTTAACACATTCCTATGGGGAATTTACTTAAAGATCTTCTTGTCTGAAACCACTTGGCCAATTGGAACAAAACTTGGCAGCAATGGTCCTTAGGTGACCTCTTTCAGAAATGTATCCGATGACCCTGCCCACCATCCTAGTTGTCGTCAAGAACTGAACATAGGTTAACATAAGACCCTATGAAGAATGTACTTAAAGATCTTCTTATATGAAACCAATTGGCCAATTGGAACAAAATTTGGCAGCAATGGTTCCCATGTGGTCTTCTTTCAGAATTGTATCCAATGACCCTGCCCGCCATCCAAGATGGCCGCAAGAGCCGAACATAGTTTAACATAGGACCCTATGGTTAATTTACTTTAAAATCTTCTTGTCTGAAACCACTTGGCCACTTGGAACAAAACTTGGCAGCCATGGTCCTTAGGTGGTCCTCTTTCAGAAGTGTATCCGATGACCCTGCCCACCATCCCAGTTGTTGGCAAGAGCCAAACATAGTTGAACATAGGACCTTATGGGGAACGTACTTAAAGATCGTCTTGTCTGAAACCACTTGGCCAATTGGAAGAAAACTTTGCAGAAATGGTGTTTTAACAGAATTGTATCCGATGACCCCAACCGTCATCCCAGATGGCCGCCAGAGCCAACCACAGTTTAACATAGGACCCTATTGGAAATTTACTTAAAGGTCGTCTTGTCTGAAACCACTTGGCCAATTGGAATGAAGCTTGACAGTAATGGTCCTTAAGTGATCCTCTTTCACAAGTTTTTCCGATGACCCCACCCACCATCAAAGATGGCTGCCAGAGCTGAAAATAGTTGAAAATAGGACCGAATTGGAAATTTACTGAAATATCTTCTTGTCAGAAACCACTTGGCCAATTGGAACAAAATTTGGCAGCAATAGTCTTTAGTTGGTTTTCTTTAGGACTTACACCTGATGACCCTGTTCACCATTGAATATTGCTGCCAGAGTCAAACATAGTTTAACATAGTACATAATGGGAAAGATCTTCTTCTTTGAAACCAGTGAGCCAATTGGAACTTGACAGCAATGTTCCAGGCTGCCATTCAAGATGGACAAAGTCCAGGTGAGCGACACAGGCTCCTGGGAGCCTCCAGTTTTTGGTCATATTGTAATTTGAATTTGATATTCAGCATTTCAAGTTATTTTTTTGGCTTGCAACATTTTTGGCCTCAAGAACAACTGATGAACTGTTATTTGATGAAATTTGCTCATCATATGCATCAAAATTGAAAACATGTAATATTCATTTGAGTTACCCCCATTGAAAAAAGATCAAAAGATGAACTGTCTGTCCATAAACTTTTTTTTCCCTATTCTAAGTGTATCACATTTGAATATCTTATTAGACATTTCTGTGTTATGATATAGTCTAGAAAGAATAATGAAAGTAGAAAAGTCAATGGTCAGGGTTATAATTTAACATTTCTAATTTATGAAGTGTATTGGAGTAGATTTTGTGGGAAGCCCGGTTGATCTAATGTTTGTACATTTTAAATGTTTAACTAGGTTATGGATGATAGACAGAGACAGATAGAAGACAGAATGGAACAAAACAGAATTGAACAAGCAGAATCTCTAAAACAAAGGGAGCAATTGATACGAGAAATGGAAATAGCTCAACAAATGACCCATAGGGAGAAACAGGAAGCTGAAGCTCAAAAAGAGGCCCTGAAGTTGAATCTTAAAGAACAGGTTAGACTGGTCAAGAGATTTGAATTATTCTTTTAAATATCAATATTTTATGGGACGAACAACAAAATGTATTGCATCATAGGCAACTCAGTATTGATTAATAAGGCAATGATGCACACTCAATTAATTTGATGGTCAATTAAAACAAAAAGTTTTATTTGAAGTTTTAAAAGTTTCTTTTAGAATATAAATTTTCATTGGATTGTCAGGTGCAACAAAAATGTTTTTTATGAAGTCATTGATTTTGATTTCCATAAAAAAAAAAAAAAACTGTAATATACTGGTATAGTATATTAATTTTTTCAACAATTATACAAAAAATGTTTATTATTATTTAATTACAGCTGTCTGCTCGTCGAGAGCAAGAAAAAGTTGCTCGACAAAGAGAAGATGAAGAATTTCAAGAAGAAATTAAAGCTGATGAAGAATATGAAGATTTCTTACAACAGGAAACAGAACGAATGAGACTAAAACGATTTACACCTAGGGTGAGTAATAGTACAGTTTTTTGGCCTTATAATAGGTTTAAATGTGGTTTAATCTTTTATTTCGTAATACTTTTTTTTGGTTAGATATATCTAACGTAATTGTTTCAAGAATAGCATGTTAATGTTGGTAGTACATAGTAGATTACAGAACATTCCCTGCTTCATTGTGCAAGTGAAAAAATGATTTTATTTAATTCTCTTATTTTTTTTTATCGGAATGCTCTTTGGAATATATAATGATTTATATATATTGATAGATAAAAATTGAAATTAAAAATGTTGCAGAGCAGATTTTATAGCATATAAACAAATAACAAAGAGTCACTTAGCTGTGGAATGGCCTAAATGAACATGTAAATAAACCTAAGGGCTGTTCCAGAAAATACTATGTCCCCCATATGGGAAATAACATAGACTAATTGTTGTTCATATTCTTTACCTACATTTCCTTTCATCTATGACCACATGTATTTGACTCGAAATTTGACGAAACAAAAAGAACGATCAACTATGTAAGAGTCGATGATTCTGCTCTGCTCTTCCCTTCAAATACTGCAAATTGGTCGCGATTATTCAGTGTTTGTGATTGAAATCACCAGCAAGTAGACTTGATGTCCCAATATGCAATAAAATTTAATAAAATTTCATAGTATTTTCTGCCACAGCCCTATCCTAAAATGACAACAACAACAACAACAAAACCAACAAAAATATTAGATTTTTAACTATTGACATTTCTTTTTTCGTCTTAAATGAATGAAATATAAATCGTATGACAAAATATTGAAAAGTACATTACCAATACGAAGAATGCAAAATTAATGTTTGACAGTTGGTGAATATGTAAATTAAAACAGTTAAAGAAGAGTGAATGACCATGTAACATTGACAGGAAAAAATGTAAAAATTGCGATAGGATGGAATATGAGCTTATTAATTATCAAAAGTAAAGAAATACTTCAAACAATGTATATGGAATGTTTATAAAGGTATCCGGACCATAATAGATCATGATCGAAAATTATATCTCTTTTTGACCGTGAATGGCTGAACCAAACAATCTAAAGCTGAGATTTTATATATATGTATTTCTCAAGTTGAGACACACTTTGTTGCTTATAATCAAATTCTGTAAAAATAAGTTAGTTCTATTAGCATTTCCGAAGTTTGCCGATAATTACCGAGGTCATTTCAACTGCGTTGTATGAACATCCGGGAACTTTTGAATAATCACGTGGTCATTTATGGTCCAGATACCTTAATAGTTATTCAGTTCTATTAGAACCACCTCGGTGATCTATTGGGAGCATGCTTGCCTCGGAGTGTGTGTTCGATCCCCAGTCAGGTCAAACCAAGGTTACAAAAATTGGTATTTGCTGCTTCTTTGCCAAGCATGTGGCATATAGGAGATAGAGCAAAGGACTGGTCTGCTCGGAGTCACTATAATGTGTCTGAGTGGGATGATGTGTCTTATTGCAGACATTTACCTTGTGAGCTACATTTTAAAAATCCGGCTCAGCATGTCGGTCTAGTACAAAGTAGGGATCATATTTATATCACATCAACATGTTCTCGTCCTGATATGCACCAAATGGTTGCTTCTATACGTTAAACAATATTTCATCCATCTATCAGTTCTATTAAGGAACAATTTTGTAGTAAAGCGTTCATTTAAGATCAGATTTCTCACTATGATGTAAATCAATGTAGTTAATGAATAATTCCTATGGCTAAATGTCTCCAGCATGGACAGCAAACATTGTTTTTACGATTTGTTTTTATCAAGCTGCTAATGTTCATTGGTTAAAATAAATCAAATCTTAGACTAACGATATCGTTTGTTATACTTCAAAGTAAAACTGTTGGATTGTTTAACTTTTCACTAAAAATAAATGCTTATTATTTTATTTTTATTTATCTTTTTTAATTTAAATCCATGAATTTGTCTTTTTTTATCACAAAATCTGATGCCAACAAAAGTTATATGATGGAACACTATGGTCTTAAGTATTGTTAATCAAAATTATTTGAATAAATTGATTTTAATGATGCCATACATAAATAGCAGTGCCAGTGGATACTAAATACTAAACAGTTATATCTTGATATCTCTAAGTTTTAATGATTTTTAAGAATATGTAAAGATTGACTGTAAATAACCACAATCTGTGTGCACTAGTACTCTCAAGTCCGAAGGTCCATTAGTCCGAAATATCGTTGGTCCAAAGGTCCGTTAGTCCACTAGAATTGGTCTTATTGTGATAAAGTCAGGTGAGAACTAAGGAGAGATAATACATACATGTGTTTAATTAGGAAGTGTCAATAACAACATGAATTGGTCTTATTGTGATATAGTCAGGTGAGAACTAATGGGAGATAATATATACAAGTGTTTAATTGGGATGTGTCAACAAACAACATTGATTAGTCATATTGTAATTTGTAATACAGTCAGAGTTAGAAATAAGGGGAGATAATAAATACATGTGTTTAATTTGGAAGCGTCAATAAACAACATGGATTTTTCTAATTGTGATACAATCAGAATGAGATCTAAAAGAAGAAAATAAATAAATGTATTCAATTGTGAAGTGCCAATAAACAACATGGATTGGTCTTATTGTAATACAGTTAGATTGAGAACTAAGTGGTGATAATAATAACACCTGTTTAATTGGGAAATGTCAATAAACAACATGGATTGGTCTTATTGCAATATAGTTAGATCGAGAACTAAAGGGAGATAATAAATAAATGTGTTTAATTGGAAAGTGTCAATAAAGAACATGCATTGGTCTTATTGTGATACAGTCATGTGAGAAATAAGGAAAGATAATAAATACATGCATTTAATTGGGAAGTGTCAATTAACAACATGAATTGGTCTTATTGTGATAGTCAGGTGAGAACTAAGGGGAGATAATAAATACAAGTGTTTTATTGGGAAGTGTCAACAAACAACATTGATTGGTCTTATTGTAATTTGTAATACAGTCAGAGTTAGGAAAGGGGAGATAATAAATACATGTGTTTAATTTAAAAGTGTCAATAAACAACATTGATTGATCTTTATATTGTGATACAATCAGATTGAGATCTAAAGGGAGATAATAAATAAATGTATTTAATTGGGAAGTGTCAATAAACATCATGGATTGGTCTTATTGCAATACAGTTTGATTGAGTACTAAGGGGAGATGATAATTACCTGGTTTAATTGGAAAGTGTCAATAAACAACATTGATTGGTATTACTGTAATTTGTAATAGTCAGAGTTAGAAATAAGGGGAGGTAATAAATATATAAATAAGAGATGATTAATTGGAATTTTATTTCTCAACATGCTCAAATTCTAATAAAAACAAACATTAAATGCAACTTATATTTTCATTTCAGCAACACGGGAGGAAGCAAGCATGGTCATAGGTGTGTTCTGATGAAAGAATATTTATGTCCTGGTACAGAACCTATTATTAAAACTGGCTCATCACTGAAGATTATTATCAAACATTTGAGGCAGATCTCAAATAGAACAGGATATTAGAAAGAATATGTTCATGAACTTCTTTGAAAATATTTTGTTTAACAGGAAATAAAACACATTATAAAAATAAAATTGCTTAGAAAATTTATATTTTAATTCTGTGGGGCTTGTTTAACAGGGTTTTCGTGTTGATATATGTATATTTAGAATCCTGGGGACCATAAGTAAGATGAATTTTTAGAAACAAGAGAAGTAATTTTGTGTTGTTCCCCATTAAAGTGTTGTCAGTAAGGAATGAATGTGAGATTTTTAATGATAAATAATATTGTTTTAAAATAAAAATTGCCAGATAATTTGTTAAGATAAGATTTTTTAATACCAGTTGTTGTTTAATTTCACTTAAACATCAGTATATTAATTCTAAAATTATTAACACACAAAACTCTACAGAAAAGTAAGAAAGGTATTCTTTTACTAGGGCAATTGAAATTTATAATTTTTCATTCTCACTTGACCCTCTAAAATTGTTCTATTCCAAATTTGGTTGTTTAAAGCATGAATCCAGAAGGTTTTTAAGGCCAATTCCCCAAAAATGAAATGGTAATACACTTTTCTGTTGTAATTTATTTCTGTTTTGGTTATGTTTTAATACCCCTATATGACTACACTTGACATAGAGGCCTTGGCGGCCGTGTGGTCTAGGTAGTTCATCATGACTACTTAAGATCACTAGGCTGTCAACACAGAGGTTGTGAGTTCAAATCTCACCTGTGGCGGGGTGTGTTCGACTCCAATCTGAATTGACAATTTTTCTACCGAAGGTCCATGGTTCTCTCCGGGTACTCCGGCTTCCTTCACCAATAAAAACTGGACGCCGCGAAATAACCAAATTGTCTGATAATGGCGTAAAACCCCAACTAAACAAACAAACAAACATACCACTTGACATAAAACGATGTCAAAAATAATAAAACACCTACCAACCTTACATTTTCTTTAGTCATTAGGGATGAATACATATATATCTACATTTATGTGGATGTTAAACCGGCTTTACTATTAAGTTCCTGATAAGAAATTTTCATCATCTGGCAATGTGAGCAAGTATTGAAAAATGTGATAAATAGTGTTTTGCATGTTATTATATATATATACATGTATTATTTTACGGAGTAGAATTTTTATTATACATTGTATTCATCACAGAAGTTGTTTTTTGTGATGTTTTTATTTTTCAGTATTAAAAATCGATGCTTACATATTTTTTTATTGTGATATCCACAAAGGTATTTTGAACCTGATTTACAACTGACGAAATCCTGTTGTTAGTTTTGGTGACAAGTGGATGGTCAGGCAGCTCTAAACACTGATGAAGGAATCTCCAGTTTGCTATCAATCAGACAGAAATTTTTCCTTTTTAGCTCACCTGACCCGAAGGGTCATGTGAGCTATTCTCATCACTTTGCGTCCGTAGTTTGTTAACTTTTTCAACTCTGTAACTACTGGGCCAAATTGAATCAAACTTGACCACAAGCATCATTCCTAAAGGTATCGAGTTTAAAAAATATGTCCGATGACCCCGCTTGCCAACCAACACGGCTTAAAATAGAACTGCAGTTTTTGTCTTATAAACATGTATCTTAACTAAAGCATTTAGAGCACAACTGACATGGGGTAAAAATGTGCATCAGGTCAAGATCTACCTGTCATGAAATTTTCAGACGAATCCATCAACCCTTTGTTGGGTTATTGCCCCTGAATTGTTAATTTGAAGGTAATTTTGCAGTTTTAGGTTATTATCTTGAATATTATTATAGATAGAGACAAACTGTAAGCAGCAAAAATGTTGAATAAAGTAAGATCTACAAACAAGTCATGACCAAAATCATTGATTTGGCCTTTAAAGACCGTGTCCAGCGTAAACTTTCCTTTAAAGATCTTCTATTTTAAAACCACTGGGCCAAATGTGACCAAACTTTGGTGGAATGGTCCTTCGGTGGCCCCCCTCTAAACGTATGTTCGGCATCATTGACTGCCAACCGATATGGCTGCTGTTACTAAAAATAGAAAAAAGGAGGGGATGAATTTAAAAAATCTATGAAACTACAAGGCCAATTGGAATCAAACTTGGCAGTAATGGTCTTTAGAAGGTTCTCTTTCAGATTTTTGTCCGATGATATGGACTGTTAACCAAGATGGCAGCCACAACCGAACTTAGTTTAACATAGGACCCTATGGGAAATTAACTAAAAAATCTTCTTGTCTGAAACTACTGAGCCAATTGGAACTAAACTTGGCAGCATTGGTCATTAGGTGATCCTCTTTCAGAATTTTGTCCGATCACCTGAATGGTCAACCAAGATGGCCGCCACAGCGGGAACGTAGTTTAATATAGAATCATATGGGAAAATTCATTTAAAAATCCTCGTTTGAAACCACTTAGCTAGTTGGAACAAAACTTAGCAGTAATGGTCCTTAGATGGTTCTCTTTTAGAAATGTGTCCATTGACCTGGACGGTGAACCAAGATGGCTGCCACAGCCGAACTTAGTTTAAAATGGAACCATATAGAAAAACCAGCCAAATTGACTGCAATACTTAAATTTTAGTCCTGCTCAAGGTGAAAAGTTAAATTCAGGTGAGTGATACAGGCTCTTGAGAGCCTCTAGTTTGGAAAGGAATGCAATGGCAACAATATTAGCTATTATAGGCATTAGGTAAATTGTTGCTGATCCCAGCCAATAGTCAAAAATTCTAACAACAAAACTCTTTACTCTGTTTAAAGTTTTCCACCAGAACTAATTTTCATTTTTCTGTGGTTTTTAATGATTTTTATGCAAAATATGAGATCACAAAAAATTATTGCAATGTCTTTGGACAATTGTAATTTCAGAAAAAAAAGAAGAGGTTTTTAGCTCACCTGTCCTAAAAGGACATGTAAACTTTAGCTATCACTTGGCGTTCATCTTCCTCTAAACTTTTTCAACGATCTTCTCCTCTGAAACTACTGAACCATTTTCAGCCAAACGTAAGTGGAATGATCCTAAGGGTATCTAGTATAAAGGTTATGTTTCATTTTCATAACCATCGAGAAACATGGCCATCATTTACTTTGGTGCCGATTGATCAAGAAACATGGCAGCAATTTATGATACTGTTTTAATTTCTGATTGACTGAACATTGAAACACTTCTTCACGGAACCCGATTGAAACATCCTTAACAAGTGTTGTTACTTTGGTGATAGCGACTAACTCAGTTAACATTTGACCTTATGGGAAAATGCATTAAAATTCTTGAAGATACCAAGTGTGGTGGATTTGATAAATTGAATGACAATTCTTCTTACTTTTGGTTATGTTCTACCAACAAAAATGGTTCCAGATCACTAAAGGCACTTTTCTGATTGGTTAAATTTTGAAGAGGTCTAAATCCAATCGAATTGATTTGAAAGTTGTACCGAAGGATCATTGTAAGATACTGTGTAAGTGTTGTTACTTTGGTGCCTATCAGATTAAATCCAAGATTGCTGCTAGCATCCTACTCCGTTAACATTAGACCCTGCATGTGGTAAAATATATTTAAAATTCTTCATTTGACAAACAATTAAATAGATTGATACCAAACTTGTGGAAGTTATGCTGTTAAGGAGACAAATAATTTGTGTACAATTCTGCTATCAAACATGGCTGCAAGGCCTCAAAGGGTGGCTTTTCTGATGGGTTAAATTTCCAAGATCCACTGTTCTGCAACTACACAACCCATTGATTTGAAAATTGTCGTGAATGATCATTGCAAGATTCTATCCATGTATTGTTACTTGGTGCCCATTGTAGGTCAAAGATGGCTGCAAAGCATCTGACTGCTGGATTCTATGCGAAATTTATTTAATTTTTTTTTTCTGAAGAACAAATACATAAATTGAACGACTTGTCCCATTGGATTGAAACATTGCCAAGTCATGAGGGTTTTATCCAAGAGTTGTTACTGATTGGAAATCCAAGATGCTTGACACTGCAACTGGACTTGGTTAACATTGACCATACAATTTTGTCCATTGAGCCAAATAGCAAGAAAAAGGGCAAATAAAATCCAGGTGAGCGATACAGCCTCTTGGGAGCCTCTAGTTTAACAGATATGATGGATTAATCCCTACATATATACATGACAAAGTCCAAGCACAGTGAAGTCATCACTGAGAAAAATACTTAACCAAATGGAACATATTGTGAAATCTGCAACCATATTTTGTAATAACTTATCAAAATACTTGAAAACTTAACCTGACCATGGGAGTGTAAAAATAAGGTCAAATCTGTTTTAAATTTACATTGGCTTGTTTCCATAAATAAATGTATTCGTGGTTACTGAGGAACAAACCTAATCCTAAAAATAAAGCCTGATCACTGGAGCATAAACATGATGTAAAGGTCGTATTTCAACAATACCAAATAGTGTTTACCTATGATGAGTTACTGACATTGTATACTAGAAAACAGAGGAAATAACCTAACCCTGAAAATAAAGCATGAAACTTAGGATGAGGAGCATATAATATTAGTTGCCTCATAAGAAAACTTTCTACAAATGACATTTATGCCACTGTCAAGGTCACAAAGGTGTAAATTAAGTCTTGCATAATGGAACTTTCAAAGTTGGCAAACAATATACTGTACTGTGAACACATACCGGGTAATATGCCTATCCACAAGGCAAATTAAAATATTAAAATCTGTGTCACTATAATACAATTAAATGTTTCGCACGACAAACACCAGTTACAAGAAGGTAAAGTATAAATCAGCATTTCAAAATTAAATTCAGAAATTATTATGGGGGTATATTCACCTTTATACACATACTGAATCTATGATTACGTAAAAATTAAGCAAGAATGGGAAATAACACTTTCATTTTGACTTTGTGTCATGAACAAAATTCTATAACTGTAGGACAATCATGAAAACAGAGCTAGCCATTATTGATCCTGAGAGGATACAAAAATGTCTGCAGATTATGTGAAGGCAAACTTGAGAGTTTATATTTTAAATGCAAGGTCCAAAAACTCTGGGACGACAAAGAATTTTAAATGGAATCCTAATATTGTGTAAAACTTTGCCAAGATTTGGTATGGACAAAGTTGAGTTATTGTACAAAAGGTTGAAATGTGGACAAACAACATCAAACCATCAGACATCCTTTCTTTGACAAAATGATAAAACATGGTTGATACAGACAATTAAACTTCAAATTCCACTACATGTAGTTTCCATGACATTTCAAGACATTTTCATTTCTTTTCCATACCTAATTAAAATATTGTTTTAACATGTTTAATGCTAATCTTTAACAGAGACAGTTTAAAGCGCACTGATGCCTAATGCACTGAATAACAACTCTAAGAAGTAGAGATCCATAAATATAAAAAACCTACCCGGTAAACAAAATGTAGGAACTATCGATAACAGTGAAGAATAATTCACTTTAAAAAAAAAAAAAAAAAACAAACATGCAAATTAAGATTTTGATTTCAAAGTTCACATCGACTGGTAGAAAATAATGAAATTCAAGCATGTTTCAATGACAAAGCCTTAAATTCCATGACTTTTAAGCACTCTACCTGCTTCTGAATGATTTTCAAAGACCAAAGTTAAATTCAAAGACTTTCCATGGCCTGTGTGAACCATGTAAAATTAACTTTAGGAAATTGTTTCACTTGTGCACCGTTTAAAAGAGCTTGAGTGACTTACCCTGCACTGCCCCAATTTTAGTAGACTATTTGTTGTGTTTGCTGTAAGGATTTTTATAGGGTACTCCTTTAGAAATTTTTATACCGATGTCGTATGGTATTTTGAACCCTCAATTATATTCTGACCCCAGGGTCAATATCCTATGGAGTCAAAATACAATATGACAGCAGTACTTCTAGAGTAGTAAATAATAAGATTTTTGGTTAAACAGGGCATTGTTCAAATTTCTGAATTTTTAATGCAGGATAGAATGAAAAGAAGAAAATATAGTCAATATTTTTATTTGGCAGCATTTCTCATCATTTCACTGCTGCGGGTACATTTATTCCATCAATTTGTATTGTACAAATTCATTAACAAGATACATATGTAACAGAAATTCTCCGTCAAAAATTGTCACATCTTAAAATGAGGAATTACATCATTGCAGTTAAAATGCAAAAAATTGACAGACAAAATAATAATAATAAATAATGAAAATCAATTAAAAAAAAGAAAACTCAAAAATATATTTGAATCTTGTACCAGATAATACATTGTAAAAGAATAATCTATCAGTCTGACTGAAGTAATCAATTATTCTATGCCATATTTAAATCTGGCAAATCTTTTATTTACCAATGTAAAATTTGAGATCTGCATTGATGTTTACAAATTGCTCAGTAAAAAAAGTCAATCTTCAGTTACAATGACGTGAATAATAAAAATAGAAATTTCGGAAATTTTTTTAAACTTTCAAACTTGTCATTGTTTCAGAACATTGTATACACTGTCTTTAGACAAGATATTCCTAGATAAAATTATCATAATTTCCTATTTTGCCATAAAATCTAAAACTCTTAAATGTTAACAACATACGATTTATAAGACTTATAGTTTCTATTGGCAACAAAAATATTGTTCTAATGTTCTAATATACAGCAGTGACCTCAGCCTTTTTTATATTTTTGTAATAAAATAAATTCTTGACCATTTTGAATATTTGACTTGAATTCAGATTCTGAAAGCATCTACATATACAATAAATGTTAAAACATAACAATAGATACTCTGAATGTATGTTAGTGGAGAAAAAAAAACTTTACTGAATATTGTACTATGGCACTGTCATTGCTTGAAAGAACACTCGAAAATTTGAATGCACTAAAAATAATATAATTGTGTGGCTATAACCATGATAATTTCAAGGAAAATTTTTTCTAAATATTTTTTGGTTTTCATAGTCATCACCCACAGAACAAAACTATTGTGTGACACTAATTTTTTAAAGTATTTGAATACCAAACTTTTTTTATGTGTAACCATCAACAAATACCCAAATCCTAAAAATAGCAGTAAGATTTGTTAGCCATCATCCAAAGAATCTCTGTATAATATGTACTACATGACAGAAGCTACAAATATAATGATAGATAAAGTAGATTAAATACACAGCCATGTCAAAAATCAAATGTGTTACAGAAAATGAAAAATTATATTACGGAGTCCTGTTTACTTGTTGCATGGTCTTTTAGCTCCACCCTTGCCTGAAAGTACAGGTGAAGAATCGGGCGACTTTTGATGTACAGTACAAAAGCTACAAAACTGCTTTCTGAGCTTTTCCCGTAATTCCTCACGTTGGACCTGAAGATTTTCGTTAGCTTTAAATTGCTTTATTTCCTCTTCTGAGATGAAGTCTTCTTCATCATCTGATGAACATGGAGCCTGAAAAAAATTCGATATTTACTGAAAGTCCTTTTTTTAGTATAGACCAGGGGTAGAAGAATTTTTCCACATAAAAGACTCTGAAAGAAGTAACTTTTGATTCCATTTCTGTTTAAAAAAAAGTCCAATGAACCTCAAAACTGAAATAGAGTTGTCTCTCTTTGAATAAGTTTGTATGTACAAGTAAAGACGCATAAACTGTTTTTAATGATGTACAATGACCTCATATTGAAGTTCGGAGATATAATTCGATTTCTAGGACTTTTCTTATGCACATTTACTTATTTATAAAAACTTTCTCTCAAAATGTGGGTTCTGTCAGTCGAGTAGTGTGATTGATTGGTATGTCATTCTTGTCCTTTCCTGTTATCCATTTTGTTGTTCTTTTGTAAACAGTATAAAAGCACAACAGAGATAACAACTACCAATCCATTAGCTTCAGTGTTTTCATCAGATTTTCTGGCATGAAAAATAATTCAAAAGGAAGTCGAAATTGAGTCATACTTACTTCTAACATGTCCTGAAGACTGAGCGGTGTGTATTGTTGAGAACTTGTGTTTGCATCACAGCAGTCTTCCTGATGTTGGGGAATCACAGACATTTCACACTGTAATATAGTAAAAATTTAAAAATGGCATATTCCGTTACATCAATTCTTTTAACATTTTGCACTTAATGATGAATCAACTAAATATCAATTAATATAAACTGTTTATGTTTTTATATATGAAATAATTCCTCTGTGAAAAAATTATTTAAAAAACAACCATTCCCTCTTTCTATTTTACTAATGAATTCCATGTAGTTCGACGTACGCCAATTACAAATCAAGCGATCCAAACTTAAACTGCACACGTTTCTGATAACATACATGTAGTATTTTAGATGCTTATTAAAAACAAACGGTTACCAGAAAAACATAAAACTGACGGTCTTTTAACTTTTTATTTTAATTGAAAATGCTTTAAATAAAGATTTTTTATGATCGATTTTATCACCAAACAATTGGGAATTTTCCCCATGAAATTGGTAAAAGAAAAACCTTTTTGACATTTGGAATGGGGCTGAATTTCGGCTCCAAAAACGCAGGCAGAAAATCACTGTATATTGTATGGTAGCAAAAAATTCTTTAATAAAAGGTGTCTTTGATATCCACAATATTCAATACACACAATGATTTTTGAATTTTGAGTTTGTAAATCATGTTCATTTTTATTTTCAAAGCATCTATTTTGTCTTTCTTTTATTTACTTTTTTTGTTAAAATTTATCTCACTAACCATACAGTTAACCTGCAAGTCAAAACGCGAAAACTTACTAACGACAAGGAAAAAATACATAATGAGATATTTTTTAATTTTTTGTTCTGAGAAAATTACTGCTTTTAGGTGTGTGTTATTAAATTTTCTACACATAAAACTTTTGAACACTGATTTTATATCTTTGCATCCACATTGTAAATATATTTGGGTGAGAGAAAACCTTCTTAAAACCATCGAGTTTGTTCAGTATTGGAAATACTCAACTTTGAGATCTTTTATGAAATCTCTGTCTGAACTGAACCCTAATATTTGACAGAAGTTATCGAAGTCTGAGCTTATAATTATTTGCACAAAGATTTGACAGAAGTTACATGCATCAAAGTCTGAGCTTATAATTACTTGTACAAAGCAAGTCTTAACATGAGAAAATGATCAGTATAAGATACACGTGACCAACTGCCATCTGCATTTTACATCTAGATTCAAACAAACCTTATAGTGATTTCTTTTATGACTGGGTTTAGACGGAGAACTTTCGGAAAGACATGTTTGGCATGAATCTAACCCATCACTGGAACCACATACACTGTCACCACCTGTAAAAAAAAATATTCAGTCATCAGTACTAACTTCATGTATATAGACATGGTACAATCAAGAGTTTACAACCTTTTCCTATAAATATTTTAAATTTTACACTGTAAATCAATTTCAAGTCATATTATGGCGTCTTATTTTTTACAGGGTAAATTAATTTGAATTTACCGAATTTACCTTCTAACACATTTGTACAACTACTCATAAAAAATAAAGTAAAAATGAATATGTTTTTGGCAATATTCAAAACATTAGAAGAATAAAATCTTAAAAGAAAAATCTATTTCTTTAACTTTTAATACTCACCATCCTGACTGTTACACACATTATCCAGAGATGCGATGTCAGAATCATTGGAACTTGGCACACTGCAGTTGTCACAACCATCTGCCCCTGACGAATACCCACAATCACTGCCACCTTTTTTCTCTCCCGACTGGTTGCTACGACAACTTTCCATGGAAGCCAGAGTTGTGTTGGAATTGTGATCACCATAGATACTGCATTTGTCTTTACAGGACTTGTGTGGTGACTTGTTCTTATTCCTCTCTTTATCACACTGCATAAAAATAATCAGTAATAAATGTTTTTAATGGCAATATACTATTACACACGTATATATAAAAAAGAGGCGATTTTTTTCATAAATTCAGTAAGTAATTTCATTATTTTGATTGAACTGAGCACTTACTGAGGTGCATTTGGTATTTCTCCATCATTTATTATCACAAACAATGATTTAGGTTTAAATGACTGAGTTCTGATCAACTCTTGCAAGATTCTGAATAAAAATGTAATGGTATGGGATAACTGTCAATGACACAACATCCTACCAAACTGTTAGAATCATACACATTCACCATAGTATAAAAACTCACTTCACACTTTGACGTTTCATTGTCATTCTGGACTTCTATATTTTCTTTCTCAGCAATCTGAGAAGATTTAGCTTTCTTCTTTTTTCTTTTTTGTCTTTTCTGTTCCCGTCTTTGTTCCTTTGCTCTCTCTTCCTCCAGAAGTTCTTCATACATTAATTCTAAGTTTGACACCCCTTGTTTCTTCTCCAAGGCCATCTATAATTTTAATGGAATTTGATGACAAATTAAATACAGATGTTCCTGAGGTCATTATAAAACTTAATTTATCTCAAACTTTTCGCTTAATTAACTGGATTTTTCCAGGACAAATTTAAAAGGAAAGAAGTCAAAGACATTCAACAAAAAAAAACTGGAAAACAAGGATTTAATTTCCGAGTTGAAAATCAGTCTTGTGATTTACGAGATAAATAAAGAAAACCCTAAAACATTATTAGAAAATGGATGGATTGATTAATTATTGTTAACGTCCAGTGGCAATTATCAAATGCATATCATGTCGATATAAGAATATGAACTTTGCTTTGTACTAGACTTACATGCTAAGCCAGATTAATGTGTTACCTCACAAGGTAACAGTCTGCAGCAAGATATTATACTGACTACGAGCCAACCATTCATTTGCTCTTACTCCTAGATGCCAGGTGCTTGGCAGAAAAGCAGCAAATACCAATTTTAATGTCTTTGGTTTGACCTGGTTGGGTATTGAAGGCATGACCTTCAGCACTCAAGGTGAGCAGACTACCACGAGAGCATCGAGATGGATTCATTGGAAAAAGGAAGTAAAAACTATGGAACCCAAACTGACTGAAGATAAGCTTAAACTTCTATCTGGAATCATGTTTAAAAAGTAATTTTCTATACGAAAACGATTTTTATCTAAGGCTGTTTTTTATTAAATAATTATATTACACAAATACGGCTCACAAAAAAGTGGGTATCCAGTTGCCTCTGTATTTACCTTGTTAACCACTGACATTTTTATAAACTCTTGAATTTTATGTTAAACACAAATGCTTAATTTTCATTAGAGAAAAAAGCCTAGAACAGTAAAATATGCAATAAAATAAAAATGAACTATCTTCTCCAATTTTGAAAAGAGATATAATAGCAATTATCTGTTCATAGTCTGTAAATTTCTTAGGAATTTGGAAAATAACATTTATAACTAACATCAATGGATAAGTGATCAATATCAAAAATCCCCTTACAACTTAGCTTTACCTCAAAGCTTTTCTTAAGTGCATCAACCCCTAAGTAAAACAGTATCTGCCAGGTTTGTTCCTCCTCCTTCAGTTTTTGGCCAATACGATGAAGTCGCTCATATACATGTATACCTAGACAGGTCAATACTTCCTCCTGGGCAATGTCTAAAGTTTTGGCATGTCTGTCTCTCCTAGTCCTTAAAAATAAGATTTTCAAAGTTTAGAAAAGAGTATAGAATATACATTTACACCTTGGCATTCTTCAAAAATAAACTGATATGGTATTGAAGTCACTTTTACACTTCTTACTTGCTGAGTCGTGCATTTCTGTTAGCAAATATTGTACATAACAAAGACCAAAACCGGACCTGCGTCGCAGCATTTAATTCATTGATCGGCAAAGATGATGTGGCCTCACAACAAATCAAAAAATAACTTCTATGCTACAACTCAACATTATAAAACTGCAGACAAAATATAAAATCATTCTCTTCTGTAGAAAGGAAGAAAACTTTTGAAATTTTTCTAGCGTTTTGAGTATTGTTGAATTTTAAACTATCGGCAAACTGGATGTGGCTGCACGACAGATCCAAAAAATTGCTCACATGCTACAACTCAACATTAGCTGCAGACAAAATCATGAAAATATAAAATCATTCCCTTCTGTAGAAGCCAAGAAAAATTTGACAAAAGTTTCCTACCCAAGGTCTTTCGGACGGAAGGATGGACAAGCAGTTACTAGTCCTGCTTTCGGCATTGGTACATGTACATTTTCATTTAATTGTAATTATATCTTACCCTCCAGCTAGCTCAGGCTCTGCCCTGCCAAGGAGATGTGCTATAAAGTCAGTATCACAGAGCATATGAATGTGTCGTTCCTGTGGACAACAACGTAATCCTTCATAGAGGGCAGCACAGTATCCTTTCTCCTTAGTACAATCAAGATCGCCTACTAATATACTGTAAGCTCTTAGCACTTTTGACTTGCACTCTGAACAAAACCTACAAAAAGATGAAAATTTTCTTTGATATATTTTTACTGTTTTTATAATATACTTTTTTCTGTAGGAGTAACCATGGCCATACTGGCCCAGATCTCCACAGACATAATTTTGAAAGCAAATGACACATGGTTAATTCAATTAAAGTTGGAAGGAATTTATCCTTTTAGGTCTAGTGATACGAGGTAACTGAAATATTCAAAATTTACAAGGCATACATCATGTACATAATAATGTATTATTGCCCATTCTAATATAATGGCCTTCAAAGGCTTTGGGACCACAAGCGTTGTAAACATTAGTTACCATATGGGCTGCACGCGACTTAGTTGGCTGTTCTAGTGTTACTCCCACCTGAAATCGTTTATCCGCTCAATTTGGTTGTTATTTTTGCAATTCTGAGAACCTTTGATTAAATTTCTATATTTAGCATAGGGGTTTCTGAATGTTGTTATAAATACATTTTCATTCATTCTGGTGTAGTGCGAATGAAAGTTAAATAAATATAACAAAACATAATAAACGGACATATGTTTTATCAAAAGTTTTTAACCATTAATAAAAATTATGATTTTCCCCCTAAATCCCGTTGAGCATTGCCCTCCCCCTCCAGTGTCGTCTGCATACGAAACTACACTGTTATTAGCATTCAGGGTAAAATACAAGAGGCTTACCAGAGCCTGTATCGCTCACCTTGAGTCTGTTTTCATTGGACAATTAATTAACTATTTGACCAAGTTTGTTGCAATTGGTTCAATTGTTCAGGGAAAATTTGTTGAAGATTTATTTTTCATAAGGTTTAATGTTAAAATATGTTCACTGGTGGTGGTAGTCCTGGCAGGAAGTTGACAAAATAGACCAGGAATAAGGGTGAACCTTAAATAAATGTAACAGAACCCGACCTCAAATTACACAAACCAATAACTCCTAAATAGAATTTGGGATTCCCTTCAAAATTTCAGGGTAGGTAGATCTCAACATGGCAAACATTTTTCAATTTATATTTCACTTCTATCTCAAATAGTTTTGGAGATATTCAAAAATGTTAAAATTTTGAAAATTTGACAAAAAAAGGGCAATAACTCCTAAATGGGTTTTGGGATTTCCTTTAAAATTTCAGGGTATGTAGATCTCAACATGGCAAACATTTTTCAAATTTACATTTCACTTCTATCTCAAATAGTTTTGGAGATAAATGACGAAAAATGTTAAATTTTGAAAATTTGACAAAAAAAGGGCAATAACTCCTAAATGGGTTTTGGGATTTCCTTTAAAATTTCAGGGTATGTAGATCTCAACATGGCAAACATTTTTCAAATTTACATTTCACTTCTATCTCAAATAGTTTTGGAGATAAATGACGAAAAATGTTAAATTTTGAAAATTTGACAAAAAAAGGGCAATAACTCCTAAATGGGTTTTGGGATTTCCTTTAAAATTTCAGGGTATGTAGATCTCAACATGGCAAACATTTTTCAAATTTACATTTCACTTCTATCTCAAATAGTTTTGGAGATAAATGACGAAAAATGTTAAATTTTGAAAATTTGACAAAAAAAGGGCAATAACTCCTAAATGGGTTTTGGGATTTCCTTTAAAATTTCAGGGTATGTAGATCTCAACATGGCAAATATTTTTCAAATTTACATTTCACTTCTATCTCAAATAGTTTGGGAGATAAATGACGAAAAATGTTAAATTTTGAAAATTTGACAAAAAAAGGGCAATAACTCCTAAATGGGTTTTGGGATTTCCTTTAAAATTTCAGGGTATGTAGATCTCAATATGGCAAACATTTTTCAAATTTAGATTTCACTTCTATCTCAAATAGTTTTGGAGATAAGTGACGAAAAATGTTAAATTATGAAAATTTGACAAAAAAAGGGCAATAACTCCTAAATGGGTTTTACAATTTCCTTCAAAATTTCAGGTTAGGTAGATCTTGTCATGCTGATCAATTTTACCCCATGTCAGATTTTTGATATCTGTAACGGTTTTTAAGTTATAAGCCAAAAACAACACATGCACCCCTATATTCTATTTTTAGCTACGACAGCCATGTTTTATGTCAGATCAAAATAAATTGAGGATCGTTTGTAGAGGACATGTCATAGATCATTCCTATTAAGTTTCAAACCAATCGGCCCAGCAGTTTCAGAGAAGAAGATTTTTTAATAAAAAAATTTTGAAAATTGGACAAAAAAAGGGCAACAACTCCTAAATGGGTTTTGGGATTTCCTTTAAAATTTCAGGGTAGGTAGATCTCAACATGGCAAACATTTTTCAAATTTACATTTCACTTCTATCTCAAATAGTTTTGGAGATAAATGACGAAAAATGTTAAAATTTTGAAAATTTGATGAAAAAAGGGCAATTACTCCTAAATGGGTTTTGGAATTTCCTTCAAAATTTCAGGGCAGGTAGATCTTGTCATGCTGATCAATTTTACCCCGTCAGATTTTCGATATCTGTAATGGTTTTTGAGTTATTAGCAAAAAACACCAATTTACCCCTATGTTCTATTTTTAGTAACAGCGGCCATGTTCTTCAACGAATCAAAAATCCCCACATCAGTTCTACGCAGGGTACCCTAAGGAACATTCATACCAAGTTTGGTTCTAATTAGTCAAGTAGTTTCAGAGGAGAAGATTTTTGAAATAATAACATAAAAAAAAGCCAAAAATGTCAAAAAAGGGCAATAGCTCTAACATCAGTTGACAGATTTTCACGAAAATCAGCATACAGGTAGCTCTCATCATGCTGAACACTTTCAACCAGCCAGAATTTGCCATAACCTAATGATTTTTGAGATATTTGCGAAAAACTGTTGTCTGACCCCTATGTTCTATTTTTAGTAACAGCGGCCATGTTTTTCGACGGATCAAAAATCCCCACATCAGTTCTATGCAGGATACCCCAAAGAACATTCATACCATGTATGGTTCCAATTGGTCAAGTAGTTTCAGAGGAGAAGAGTTTTGAAAAATTGTTAACGACGACGACGGACGACGACGACGGACGCCAAGTGATGGCAATAGCTCACATGGCCTTCGGCCAGGTGAGCTAAAAAGGCATAAATAGCCAGCCCGTGGTAAAACAATGATAAACTGGAGTCTCCATGAATTATTTCTTAATTATTATTATGTTATCTTCTTTAGGTTTTATGCAATTTATTGTCCTTATTAAAAAATCGCTAGCACTGCAGACTGAACTCGTAACATGTAGATGTACAATTTGAATGACAGAATGCAGTCCAATTCATGACCTCTAACTTTTTTATTTCTTTATATCATTTTTTGTTCACTGTTTATGTGATAAGTTCAAATAAACCAACTGCCCCCATAAGGCTGTATCGCTCAACTGGAATTAGTTAGCCATTCAAATATAACAAGAGACTCCCATGAGCCTGAATTGCTCACCTATTATTTTTTTGTGTAGATCTTGTTGCATCAATGATTATTTTTGCTATTTAATGTATACATGTACTGTCACATTTTTCACCTTACTATTCACCTGTAGAGCTTTAATATAGAATCCTGAACCCAAATATATATGGTTGCTAGGGACTTTTTTAATGGCATTGACTCTTGACCTTCCATTTTGACATGAACAGGTAAATTGTAGGGTCCTGAACCCAAATATATTGGTTGCTATGGATTTTTTCAATGACACTGACTCTTAAGCCTCCATTTTGACTTGTACATGTACAGCTATATTATAGGGATCTAAATCTATGGTTGCTAGGTACTTTTTCATCAGTTGCTATTGCATAGGGTCCTTAACCCATATATATATATACAGTTGCTAAGGACTTTTTTATTGATTGTTATGTACCTTTCCTGGACCCTCCAATTTACTTAATTTTTTTGAAGTTATGCTGAACATTTTTGCTGTTTACTGTTTGTCTATATCTATAACAATATTCAAGTTAATAACCTAAAACTGCAAAATTTCTGATTTGTCTCAAAATTTCATGGCAGGTAGATCTTGACCTCATAAAGAGTTTTACTTCTTCTCAGTTTTGCTCTAAATACTTTTTTTAAAAAATGAGCCAAAAAGTGTTCAGTTGACAATTTTGGTCATGTTGACTTATTTGTAGATCTTACTTTGTTGAACATTTTGCTGCGTACAGTTTATCTTTATCTATAATAAATTTCAAGATACGTGTGATAACCTAAAACTGCAAAATTTCCTTAAAATTAACAATTCAGGGGCAATAACCCCAACAAAGAGTTGACCCATTTATCTAAAAATTTCACAGGTGAGATTCGAACTCACAACCTCAGTGTTGACATGCTAGTGATCATTTGCAGTCATGAAGAACTACCTAGACCACTCGGCCACCGAGGCCCTGATGCTATTTATAAATAGCTGACAGTACAATATATATTATATACCTGTGTTTTCTCAGATAATTTTCCAGTGTATCCAGAAGACCATCTGCATCAACAAGCACTACTTCTTCTCTACAATCCTGAGCTAACAAATCCCAGATATCAATCCAGCTCCTAAAAGAAAAAAAGCATAATAATTTGAGGTTAGGAATGCTTTATCAACATTGTACTATTTTTTTTAGAATTGGAGGCCTTGGGGACCAAGTGGTCTAAGAAGTTATCATAAGGCCAAAAAAAATATAGTCTTGTTTCCTGCTACTGGCCAGAAAAATATAGGGTATGTAGGTCGGAAAATGATTTTATTTTGTTTCTCTTTATTTTTTCAGGTATAGACTTTTGTGACATAATAATGTAACATGTGACAGTTCAATAAAGACCTTATCAAATGTCTTTTATGTGAATAATGTCTACTGAGGACAATAGCCCTACCGACACTGGAGGCGGCCATGTTGTTAGAGAAAGACCAAAATCTGAGTTTGGTGATGGCACCTAATTCTGGTAATTTGGAAAATCGATTTTTTTTCTGATTTTGTCCAAAAAAACTTTAGGGTCGGGCATGAAAAAACAGGGTCGATTGGGTAGCAGGAAACAAGACTATATTTTTTTGGCCTAGGACGAAACTACCGATGATTACTGCATGTCCAATTCTGAAACTGAATACCACTAGTGCTTCTATCTGGGTAGTTCTTCCACCAATAGACCTGATGGTGAATAGGGAAAAACATCTCACCTGACCATTTTTATGTCTTCAAAGACCCAGATAACATCGATATTAGCATCATTTCTTTTTTAAAAACTGGCAGATACAATGTATGTTTGAGAAATATTTTGTGGCTGTCAAAGTTATGCTCAGTCTAACATATCTACTCTTAGGTTTCAGAAATCAAAGCTTCATTGCTTACATATTTTTGTACATTTAAGCTATATTATTGGCATAAAAATGTGTCATAAAAAGATTTTCTCTGCAGAAAAAGTGCTGCACTTAAACAAACACAAAATTATGGTGACATGTGATGATATTATGACAGTCCTCTGTATAAGGAAAACAGTGTATATCCCATATATAAAAATACAGTAGAATTAGGGAGAAATAGTACCCATGGTTAAGTGATGAAGATGTTGGTAATGGTTTGATGAAAATAAATGTTGAATTTTTATTCAACATATTGAATGTCACAGTGTATAATCAAACAATGGTATCCAAAATACAACACATATTCAAAAGTCGGCACTAGCAGAACATAGTACAGATCATAAGGAATGTACACATAATAGAGTGATGATCAATAGTACATACATGTATTAATCTGAGTGAAAACAGCAGTCTGCCAGTCATTGTGATTTAATAAAATAAATGTTAAGATTCAATCGAGTAACACTTAAGATGAATTTTATTCTTTTGTTTTTCATTTTACTCCTTAGATCCTGCTGTTTGGAAATCAAGTACTGATCCCGCTCAAAAACTTGCCAATGCAAAAAATCATCTGGGGGCTCTGAGTCTTAAGACAGAAAACCTGACCATAGCCAATAGTGTGTGATGAGTTTGGAGGATGTCACAATCCATGGAAAGTTAAACTGTAGATTTTCGAAAACGTTTAGACCATTGGCCACTATAAAGATTGGTGAAATAATAATTAAATATAAAAATCATTATTTCAACAACTGTCAATTTACACATCGAAATCTTACCCTGGTGTTCTTGTCTTGTGAGTTTCTAAGGAATGAAGATTACATCTTTTGTTCTTCTTACTTTTGGGAATAGACTCCATCACAGATGTCAGCTTTGATCTGAAAAAAAAATTATGACGTAAATGTAACTTCAAAGAAATAAATATCACTTAAAAATTTTCAAGATAAAACAGATTTTTTTCCCATCATGAGCAATACCCATATGGCATGACTTTATGGTACCATTATAATTATCTTCTCAGGTATTTGACCACTAGATGAAGGATGATGGATGAATTATTGTTTAACGTCCAGTGGCAACAATGTGCAATCAGGACGAGAACATGTTAATATGATAATGAATATGATCCCTGCTTTCTACTTAATGTGCTAGCCCACGAGGTAACTGTCTACAGGAAGACATATCATCCCACTCAGTCACATTATAATGACTCCGAGCTGACCAGTCGATCTTTGCTCTTACTCCTAGATGCAGCGTGTTTAGCGGAGAAGCAGCATATACCAATTTTATTGTCTTTGGTTTGACTCGGCTGGGGATAGAATCCGTGACCTTCCGCACTTGAGGCGAACACACTACCACGAGACCACCAAGGTGGTGAATTATATCTTTAACAGCATTTGCTACCCTGACAATAATATTTGCAACTTTTTAATACTGAGGTACCATATCCAGGTGTATGTTCTCGAGTATTTTAGTTTTCATGTATTTTTAAAGTATTTGTTTCAGTTCTTTGCCTGTTGTTGACCGATGATGCAGCTGTGTCCATCAATAATACAGTACAGCTAATTAAATTTGTACAGCTTGTTAAATTATCAACAGTAAGCAAAGTTCTGCTTAAACTGGTGCTTAAGTTTGCATTGAGGTACTTTTTTCTGTCTTGGCCTGACTGTAGCTTTAAGATATACATGTAACAGTGTCATCCAAAACTCAAGATTTTGATATTTCTGACTGAGACAAACTAAGATACATAATTTGTCTTGTTAGGATGTCTCATTTTCATGTACGATTCATATTAAAATAAGCTTTATGAATCTTATTTGGCAAATTTTTTTTGTGTATTTTATTACACAGTACAGGAAATTATATTCAAATGTATCTTGATCTATACATGTACGTCAAGTCTGAACATCAATAATTCAAGAAAGACTCAATATGTTATTCCTATTTTTGTATACATTGTTGTACGTTCCCCAACCCCACAAAGAAAAAAAGCTAAAATCACAGAAATAACCAACCACAAAAAGTTTGTTTTTACAGGATTTGGAATTTAGCTTTTCACTTTGGTAAACACTTTCAGCAATATTAACCATAAAAAAACTTTTTTACAAGCTTAAGTCAACCTTGAACAGATTCATATCATCTACCCATCACCATTTTGCAGCATGTACATGTAAGTGGAACTACTAAACAAACACAATGTAACTTATTGACATACCCATGAATGTAGAAAAGAGCATACAAGGCCTTGGGATCAAACAGACTGTCTCGACTGACAGACAATACTCGTCTTCTTGTTACTATCAAGGGTTCCAATGCTGTATGCTGGGATTCCACCAAATCATTAAACATCCGCTCTACACTGAAAGCATAAAATAATCAGTTAATACAATTTCAAAATTGCTACAAATGCTATATCCAAAAAGTTTGCAAAGAAATCATTTCCGTGTTCTCGGCATACTAGTCGGAGAGTCAACCGTACAAAATAAAGATCCTTGTTTTACAATACAGTTTTTTCAGGGTTCATTTTTGTCACCAGCAGCATTTGGCAAATAATATATAGTAATTCTGTTGGTAAATAGCTCTATATAAGAACAAGTGTAGATTTTCAATCACTCACAAACGGCATGACCATCTTCATTTCTCCTGTTTACATAGAATCTGCTTTTAATTTTCTACTTAAATATTTTAATGAAGACTTTACCAAAGTTATGTTTGAAGTACTTATTGAAAATGAAACAACAAAATGACAAAACAAAACTTTGGTTTTACATGAACATGATGAATTGCTGCATATGAATAAGACTTCTTTCTTTCCGTTTTTAAAAATTGGAGAGCCTACACTCTTAAACAGCACATGATGATCTATGAATTACCTTCTTCTACACCCCACACAAGGAACCATGTGTGTGAGAAGATTCATTATATCTTTGCTTGTCACCATCATTTCTACTGCTACTTCATCTTTTGTCAGGCGACTGAATCTCTGTACAAAATGTTCCAGTTCCTTTTGTTTAATTCCTCGTACATGTTCACAGTCAACACAATTATCACTGAATTGGACAACCATCTGGAAAAACAATTTACAAAGGTAAAACTTATTAGAAACTCAAAATGAATACAATCAGTTAAGAAAAAAATCTAGAAATTCATATTTACCTTTCACAAAACAACCAATACCACAAACCACTATGGTGTTCTAATACATGTGTGTATTTTCAAAACTTATTCACTATGGTATGGGTTTGCCTGTTATATTTACTTACCTATGGTACAAATCAGAGTTGGACACGAGTTGAAAAGGTACAAATTGACAAAGGTTTGAATTTTCATTCCCCGCTAAATGCAGACTAATTGTTTATCATATATTCATTTATTGGGTTCCGTGAAATCATTCTATTCACATTACCGCAAAATAGTGAGCGCTAGTATATAATATGGGAGAGAAAATAATTCCTGCAAAAAATTACTAGTGACGTACTAATTTTATTTGGTGGGCAGTTCCGACTTCCATGAACATGATAAAGTAGCAATTCTAGTTAACGCTAGGTGTAGCACTGGGCGGAAACATCAATTGTAAACATTAGATCTGGTATCCAAATCGTCTATCGATAGGTTATAAATATTTTCAACCCAGTTTTTAAATAACTTCCGGAAAAACAGCTCCACCTGGCATTACGTGGAATGGCTAGATAAAGGGCTTGCTGTATTTAGCAGGTACTGTTTACTATCTATGTTATCATCAAAATTTGGTTTCTCACCTGTGTAATAGTTTACAACATGAACAAGAAGGCTTTGCTTTGTAAAGCTGAATGGAAAATAGTAAACAACATGTGCTTATAGAGACCTTTCAAACACCAATCTCCATCAATAAAGTAAATAACTTTGGTATGCAGTTTGACATTTTGCAAGATTTAATTGGCTCTTTCTTTCATTTTAACAAAATCTAATTGATATGACAACTATGCAACTTTCAACCCTGTCTGATACTGGAACTATATTAAACAATATTCGGTGATAAATGATTTTGCTTAGATTGGCCAATCGATGTCACTTTTCCAATGACAAAGTCTGACCTACTTACGGAAATGTCAAAATATTTGTAATATTTTCTATTTACTTTGTCATCACGTACGCTATACAGGCTGGTAAATGTAAAGGTTTTGTGCAAAAAATACATCGATACTTGATGGATAGAAAATACAGGCGGACACTGGGCCTCACCTTCAAATTGTCATCCACTGTCAACGGGAGCTGTCTTCGTTCAAACTGATAGTCGTCAGTTCGACACACGGCAACCAATTTCGCCATGTATTATCTATATTTATAATGAAACTGGATATTAATTTAACCTATAAAGTCATCAAAACTGTCTTAAGTGGTAAATAAAACTCCAGAGAACGTATGTTAGGGGAAATTTTTGTCACCGGGCACCTGATTTCGTTCAAGTTTTGACCAACAACACAGCCACAATGATGAAATCATTGCGACTTCCGGATGGTTTAGGAAATAGTTCATTGTTTTTCAACGTAAATTATTCAATTTTCTTTCACAATCAGGGCAAAATAAAATTTAAATATTAACAAAAATTTTCCCTAAAATATAAAATATCAACGAAATGTCTCGTCGAGTCAAACGAAATGTTTTAATGTTACTATGTACATGGCGAAGCGATAACAAGAAAATACAGTAAAGGGCAATGTAAATGTAACCATAAAACCCATGTACGGACGGTGTCCACGAACCAACACGGTGCAGCAACTCATAAAATTATGTTTTTTATAAGATTATCATCCAAATGATTGTAGTTTTTTTAAGTGTGCGATAGGAAGAGCATTAAACGCAAATACCAAATTTTATGAGTATATATATATACTGGTAAACCAGTGTATATCTTGGTACTTATTTTTCAATTCAAGATGGCGTCAAAATTACGTTGAAATAACGTTGGAAGTGTGATACAGTGAAATCCACGATACAATGAGAGCAGAGTTTCTGTTATGATTGATCCTGTAATCTATCTCTCAAATTGTCCATTGATTGATCAACGCGTGATTGTGTAGGAAAATTAGTAGATTTTGATTGGTCAAATATTTTGCTACAAAATGGCGCCATATTTGAAACCCATCGTTGCATAGCAACATTTGATGTCACAAAAAAATGAACGTTAAGATTTCCCGCGGGTCGGACGCCGAATCACAAATAAACAATTATTCCCGAGGAATCATAAGAGAAATAGGTTTAACAACTAGTAAAAATAGATATCGCTTGATATCAGCACTCGTTATTTAATTTTGACCTAATAATAAACCCGCCAAAGGCTCGTTTATTATTATATCCAAATTAAACAATTCGGTTTGATATATATAGAATAATACATGGCAAAATCCGTATCGCATGCCGTATCACCACGAGGAACAAATATCAGTCCCGAGGGCCGAAGGTCCCGAGGGCTGATATTGGTCGAGTGGTGATACAGCATGCGATACGGATTTTGCCATGTATTATTCTGTTTATCATATATTTTAATAGATCCAGATTCATGATATATAACAGGTCTGAGATTTATCGTTGTTGAGAACCGTCCGAAAATATAAGAATAAGGGTAGACAAGAATGTTATGATTTTCCTGTAGTTCTCCAGGTGACTTGGAATTGCTTTTGTTTTCATAGACTTCCTGATTTGATTATCCTGTTTCAAGATAATCATATAAAAATTCGGAATCCACATCGAAATTTCTGTAATAACCTTATGACATGCTCGATATAGAGCTATTCACAAATATACACGTATAAGAGCATTTTGAGACAATGTTTTTTTTAAATTAAAATTAAATGCATTCACTGATGATATTGTGAGTTGTTCACTCCTTAGAATAAAACACATATTTCCCTAAATATCGGTTTATGCAGCCCTGCATTGATTCAAAGTGTCAGGCTCGTATTCTCCGTCATTAGCCTTTTTAAACCTTGCAAGTAGCAAATGTAACTCGGGGGAGAACTGGTTTCCAAAGTTGGTTCATCAGTCTCTTCCCCATTTCAACTGAACGGGGACTCCGTGACAATGCAGTAATTGTCGTCTGCGACTGAAAATAATATTCGCGTACCGGTTAGTAACATATGAGAGGTTCCGAAAGGGGTGCGATACAGGGTATGCGATACGGGATTAGCTATGCGATACAGGGTAGATGGTACAGACTAGAGAAAAGAACCTTTATGAAATATACAAAATTCCAGTATTTAGTATTTAATATATGATAACAAGCGATATCTAATTCTCACTCATTGTGAAACCTATAAATACCACCAGTTTGGTCATATAATAAAAGTTGTTTTGGTCATTTTTTTATTTGTGAATTTTCATTAACGATCCAAGGTGATACTGTTTTCATAAACTTTTACACTTTTGTAAAAGAAAATGCCTTATGTGTTTTCTGAAGAGTAGTACTTGTCACAGTAAAAATAGAATACAATGTGTAATGTTATAACCATCATGACAACAGACATGACAGAAGTGCGTTTGAGATGAAATGTCGTCTTCAAGAATACCGAAGCAACAAAACAGCTAGTAGGATTAGAACCCAAGGAAAATACAAAGTCATGAGAATGGAACACAACAAATAAACGCCACAAGCATACATATATAACAAAAAGCATACATATATAACAAAATGAATAAAATACGTAATATGAAATAAACAAAAATAAAACAAGACAGCACAGAAACTAAAGCACTAGCAATGCAAACTCCAATTAAAGACCAGAAGTGACATCAAAATTATGATTTCATAGTTTATTTGTATTGCATGCTTTTATCTTTGCGGCAATATTTTATTGGTGTAGCCGGGGAACCATGCTACAACAACCGATCTAGGACTGTCACTGAACTAAAAATTGTGTCAATCAGTCAACAAGTCGAATACACCAGTATGGTTGGATTCGAACTTGTAACTTCAGTGTTGACAGAGTAGTATAATCTAAAGTACAGAATGTAGTTATATAATTACGAAAAACTAATTAGAACAATTGGCCACTATATAAGGTTCCTATGGCCAAACCTTCGGAGAAGCAAACCGCTATTGTGCGAATTAATTAAAATAGCCCAGCTAATCGGGTCGTAATACGGAAACCCTTCCGAGATTGCTCTGACGTCTGACGGCCTTTTTTGTGATATGCTGAGGCCGTGTGACTATAATAATCCGTCATGGTCTAAGATGTGAGATGGGACAATTCCACCCGAGGGTTCACATTTTCCAGTCAGAAACGATGCTTGCCGAGTTTCTGATGATAGAAAATGTGAACCCGAGGGTGGAATTGTCCAGTCTCACATTTTTTACCATGACTGATTATTTTTCTCACATTTCTCGGTCGAATATTTAAAGAAATAAACATGGCCGCCATGACACGAAAATGCGCTCTATTAAACTAGACAACCTAGTGCAAAATAAGTTACATATTTGAAAAGATCGTATGTGTTTTGGTTTTGTACCAAAGGTACAAAACTTTAAAAAGATATCTTTTAGATTGAGCTTCAGGGATTTTCGACGTTGTCGTACCATTTGTGCGAAGTTGTGTGTTTTCTGACGTTCTAGCATTGTGACGTGATGTTTTTTGAATTGTTACGTCAAGGTAGGTCATGTGATGTGAGATACATGAATCTCACACCTGTGTCTCACACGGAGTATGACTGTCTCAAACACATAGAAATGTGAGAAATTGCTCTGACGTCTGAGACGTCAGAGCAATCTCGAACTAGGAAACCCTGAGCGCGGCCCATAGTGGGTAAAGTGTGTGGAGAATGCCACAACGTGACTCTCTGCACGCTTTGTAGTTTTCGCAATAGAGTAGGCAAATGGCCGTTACAGAATGGGGGTCGAATACATGTAGATTGTCCGGGGAGGATGCATTTTCTTTCCCTATCACCCTCAAGATTGCAAAAGATTTATTAAATGATTTGAACCCGTGTGTGTACACTGCTCGGTGCTGGGTGCAGACAAAACTTCGATTACGATCTGCTCCCATCGTCAACAGATAAGAAATTAATATAGCGAAGATTACGCAAACTGGACTACTACTACATTTTTTCTATGACAGGGAATCTGATAACGTATGTTAGAAGCGTCTCAGTTTTTTTAGCACTGAGAATGAAACATTTGGTACATTTACGCAATATGAATAAATCAATTGGTATTAAATACGCTTTATTCAAATAATTGCTTTGTACTGAACGTTAAAGTTTTGGGTTTTGAAACATAGAGTAGTTTTATTTGCGTATTTACCAATTGAAAGTGATACAGTTTTTTTAGCTAATGTATCCACTTATATTTTGTAGGGCTATTTAACTGCTTACTAATTTATCCATTTATATATAGTGGAGCTATATAGCGTGGGTGAATTTCCTATTGTACTGAAGCTATATATATATGTATATTTTTGACACAATTGCCGAAAAAAATACGGGTTCAAATTTTCATATTTGCTTTCTTGCGGAAAATGGTTAAATTAAACAAATTAAGTTCCTTTTTTCGTGAGCGAGAGAGGCGCACACAAACAAAACAATTCTAACGATTAATGTTAAACAACTGCGGACTGCATAAATATACATCGTCTTTTCTAGGATCATTAAAATTCAAAGCAAAACAAAAAGCGACTTTTACTGTTCACTTCTCTTATTTCATGTATTTGTAGTAACGGAAATTCGCAACGAATATTCGATGGAGATCTATGAAAAAGTCTTCCACAGATATTTTACACATGGTTTTAATGACATTTATAATTACAGAAGTTTGGTTCCGACATTATCCGTACTTTTCGTCATGTCCTAAAAGAAAGAATAATTATTTCAGCAATGTAGAAAAAATACGTCTGACAAATAAGCTAACTTTAGAAGGAGACATATCTAAAAAAAAACAGTTAAAGAAAAACATAAATTCAAAGTCATAAATTTATAATAGTAGTTATAAATATTCAAGATTTTAATGCACAAAACTTGGTGCATATTTCGTCGAATTTCGCTCACGATCAAAAAGGGTCCTACTTAAATATGCCTGCATGTACAAAATACGCCTTTATTTTTAAGTAGTGTTATATTTTTTTCAGTAAATATTATTTTAAGTGTATATATCATGTTTTTATGAAGTTTATCGGGTTATTTTGAAAGTTAAATGACAATAAAACTTATCGTTTGCAGACGTTTGTTAATCACGATTGAGCATGCGCATATAACGATGGAACTAATAACTTTTTTATTGTGTTATTACATTATCGGTAATTAACGATAGTTTATTAAATGATATAACACATATGAGATGATATCTGCAGGTGATACTTTAATTAACGGTCGTTTTTTGGGTAATATCCCACTTAGTCTACACCCATTTGGTCTATTCACATTACGTCTACTGTGGAATATGAAACAAGAGGCTCAGAGGGCTGAGCCTGTATGGCTCACCTGTATCGCTACCGTGTGAGTCACAAACTCTTGATTTGATTTGATGGACTAGATTGTTTTCTGGAAACTTTGTAAATGACCTTCCATACATGCTTCATATACCAAGTATAAGTTCATTTGGCCAAATTGTTACAGAGGAGAAGAATTTAAAAATTTGACCGATGAGAAGATATAAAGGCTTCTGGTGGCCATTTTGTTTCACCGACCATGATGATTTATGCAAACTTTGTAAAGGACCTTCCATAGATGCTCCATACCAAAAATCAGTTCATTTGGCTTTACGGTTTCAGAGGAGAAGAAGTTTTAAATTTCGACCAATCAGAACATGTAAATGCTCATGGCGGCCAATTTGTTTGACGGACCGGGATGAGTTATGCAAACTTTGTAAAGGACCTTCCATAGAAGCTTCAGGCCAAGTTTCAGTTGAATAGGTCCAGGGGTTTCAGATGAGAAGATGAAAATGTAAAAGTTTACAGACGGACGATGTACGACGGACGCCAAGTGATGCTAAAATATCACGTCCTTTTAGGACAGGTGAGCTAAAAAAATCCCATTTGGTCTACTTGTTTAAATTTAGTGTGTTCACTAGGGAACAAGAGGCAATTCCCATTTTGTCTACTCAATTAAAATAAGAGTGTATTTACTAGGGAACCAGAGGCATTTCCCATTTCGTCTACTTGTTTAAATTTAGTGTGTTTACTAGGGAACAAGAGGAATTTCTCAATTTCGTCTACTTGTTTAAAATAAATGTGTTTACTATGGAACCAGGGGATTTCCATTTTGTCGACACTTTTTCATGATGAATTTCCAATTCCGTCTACTAGTATTAAATAAGAGGTGTTTACTAACGAATAAGAAGCATTTCCCATTTTGTCTACACTTCTTATGATTATATTAAACTTCAATTAGTGCTTTCGTGAGAAGTTAATAAAATAAATAAATATTTTATATCATTGTTGTGTATAATTAAATTTTCGGGAGATAACTTAAATTCCATTGATTTATGTCTTTTGGTCTATTCCCAATTGGTCTACAATAACAAATAATAAAACTACAAAAATAAGAGGCTCCCAAGAGCTTGAATCGCTCACCTGTTATCTTTTGTGTACCAGTAGATCTTGCATCAATGATTATTTTTGCTATTTAATGTATACCGTCAATATTTTCTTCTTAATATTTACCTGTATAGATAAAATATAGAATCCTGAACCCAAATAGATATGGTTGCTATGGACTTTTTCATCGGTTACTATGGACTTTGTCAATGGCATTGACTCTTGACCTTCCATTTTGACTTGAACAGGTAAATTGTAGGGTCCTGAACCAAAATATATATGGTTGCTAGGGACTTTTTCATTGGTTGCTATGGACTTTTTTAATGGCATTGACTCTTGACCTTCCATTTTGACTTGAACAGGTAAATTGTAGGGTCCTGAACCCAAATATATGTGGTTGCTAGGGACTTTTTCATCGGTTGCTATGAACTTTTACAATGACCTTGACCGTTGACCTTTCTTTTTGACTTGTGCAGGTAAATTATTTGGTCCTTAATCCAAATATATATGGTTGCTAGGGACGTTTTCATCTGTTGCTAGGGACTTTTAAATCAGTTGCTATGGAATTTTTCAATGACCTTGACCCTTGATGCTCCATTTTACTTGTACTGCTACCTTTTTATTTATTTCAAGTAACGCCCTAAACATCTGTGACTATGTCAGACCATTATTCATGTAAATAATCTTTCAAGGGTCAATTGACGATTTTGGTCATGTTGACTTATTTGTAGATCTTACTTTGCTGAACATATTTGTTGTTTACAGTATGTCTATCTATTATTATATTCAAGATAACAACCTAAAACTGCAAAATTTCCTTAAAATTAACAATTCAGGGGCAATAACCCAATAAAGGGTTGTCCGATTCATCTGAAAATTTCATGGCTAGTAGATCTTGACCCGTTGAACATTTTTACCCCATGTCAGTTTTGCTCTAAATGCTTTGGTTTTTGAGATATAAGCCAAAAACTGCATTTGACCCCATTGTTCTATTTTAAGCAATGGCGGCCATGTTTGTTGATGGATCAAAACTTCGGATACAATTTATAAACTAGATATACCCCAAGGAAAATTCAGTTAAAGTTTGAAGGTATTTTGCCCAGTAGTTTCAGAGAATATTCTTGAAATAGTTTACTAAGACGAAGATGACAACAGACGACGACGGACGTCAAGTGATAACATAAGCTCACATGGCCTTTTGGGCCAGGTGAGCTAAAGATTAGACTTAATGGGAAATGCCTCTTTTCCCTAGTAGAGACTCTTTATTTAAAAGAGTAGACAACATGGGAAATGACTCTTGTTCTCTAGTACATGTAGTAGAAACACTCTTATTTTAAGCAAGTATACGAAATGGGAATTCCTCACAAAAAAAAGTGTAGACAAAATGGGAAATGCCTCTGGTTCCCTAGTAAACACACTCTTATTGTAATTGAGTAGACGAAATGGGAAATGCCTCTTCTTTCCTAGTAAACACACTAAATTTAAACAAGTAGACGAAATGGAATTTTTTCATATACCACAGTAGACAAAACGAGAATACACCTAATGGGAATGGTACAATCATAGACCAAATGGGAGTAGACCAAGTGGCAATAAACCATTTATTGTATCATTGCAGACAAACTTCCTGGTCTCCAAAAAACATCTAAAACTCTTTTATAGTGTGATTTAGGTATTCATTTTATATAAATATTCATCCATATTTATTATTTTTATCCTTTTTTATTACATTTTTAAAATAGACATAGTCTTTTTTCTTCTGCGTCTGTACGATCGGTATACTGACAAAAAAGAACGGAGGACTATTCTGACTCCACATCTTTATAACCACATATAAAGGTGAAAAATGTATTTATTTAACTTATATCTATTCACTTTTTTTTTATTTTATTGTTAAAGTCAACCATTTAAGGGAAGAAATCAAAAGTTCAATGTAGGATAAAAAACTTAATTCAAATAGTTTGGTGGTGGGGGAGTAAAAATCGCTGCAAGTTTTGTTATCCGACATCGATTTTCGGACTGAAAAATACTGATTCAAGTGATGTCAGTGAAAAAACTATGTGAATTAAGTTTTTTATCCTACATTGAACTTTTGATCTCGTCCCTAAACCGGCAGGCGCATTTTGTACTTGCAGGTGTATTTAAGTAGGACTGATAAAAAAATATAACATTACCCAAAATGTTGAAGATTCAAAATGACCAAAAGGTTTTCACCCCTTTCTTTAAGAGCTGAAACCATGTTTTCTTCCATATTTAACAATGGCGGAAAATGGTATTGAGGGTGAAGAAAAATGGAAAACATAAAAAAAATGCATTCCATTTCATTTTAAAACTAGATTCTATCGGGAGCATGTATCTATCACCTGGATTTATATCTTCAGTCAAAATTTGACTGTTAATCATACTGTTGGTGGTTGATGAGAGTTACTGCAGATGCCAGCTAATTAACATTGGTTTCATTTGGGGATTATGGTGTCAGGCAAAAAGTCTTAAGCGAATTTTCCCGTAAGGATCTACAATTCCTAACAAACTAAGGTTGGCTTTTGCAGCTGTCAGGGTTATCATAAATACTTTTGCTAAGGAATTCTACCACAGTTTAGTCTCCCTTGGTTTCAGAGGAAAAGACTTAAAAAATATTTTTCCATAATGTCCTGTGTTAAACTAAGATGGCTATCTTTTTTCAGCATAAAGTGTGTTTTAATTTTTCCTTTCGACTTCTGTTAAAATTGATTCAGAATAGGCAGTTTATCATGATAAATGTACACATTGTCTCAGTTCCCAGGAAAATGGAATTGACAGGGAGGCTTTGGCTACACCTTGATTATGCAAATGCTTTTGTAAACCTTATGATTTGGATTTTGAAATGCATAGACTGAAATATATACACTTAGCTTATCTGAGCATTGGTTACCATAGCGATTTGTCAAATTAATTTTTTTAAATTTATGTGTGTAGGAAGCAACTATGAAAAGCTGAAAAATATCAATAATTCCTAAACCTGATAAGCATATTCCAGATAAAGCCAACAAATACTAAAATTGTACAACTTAAGCAAACAACACTTATAATTTACTTACAGTATGCTCTACACAAATGTCAAGGTCATAAAGTCTTTGTGAAATAAGCTTTTTCTTTCATTTAATCTTTTTGTCGAATATACACTGGCAAAGATAAGATGCATGACAGTGTTTCAAAGAAAAAATTATTAAAAATAATGAAATCTTCACTTTCCCTGCATTCTAAATGATTAAAATTTTTGTGTATCCCCATCTGATTCAAACTTAAGCTCCAACAGACTATCTCTCTGGGTAACAACATGCTCTGTTATCCTATCAGATAGATTGCTTTATGTTTCAAGGCTACTGAAAAAACCCATTACCACATATCAAAGTTTAACTGAAATAACTTCCAGCCGCTGGAATAATCACTTTTTCGAAGAATCCAAATATGAAGAATAGACAAACAACAAACTCCCTTTTTGGCTCCTTTATTTCTGAGTCCTTAAACAAATTTCATTTTCTTTTTTATATACATGTATTACACATGTACACATGTACATAAATATAGCAGACATCACTCCTACACGGCAATGCATATTTACTAGCTGCCATAAAATTTGAATCCACATTGTTGGTCATAAGGCAGCAGAAAGTCATGATAACTGATATATATATATATAAGAAGCAACAAGACCTTTGTGCCAAATTAATCAATATCCATACAATAATGATTTCTTTGAAATATGTTAACTTAACATCTCTCAACACAGATGTACTCCTGGGCCTTTACCTCGAGCACCTGCAAAATATAATAAATAACAACTGTAAATGCCATTTAAACATTGTAATTTCTCTAAATGTATAAATAATACGAAGCTTAGATGAGCTGTGAGCCGATTAGATCAAACACAGTAACTGGCAATCTCCGTAGCTGGGACTTATCAGTAATCAATTATTACGCCACTGGGAAATGACTCTTGGACAAAAGAACATACACATTTAGACCAAAACGTTGAGTGATGCAGGAGGAAGATGGACAAAGACAATGAGAAAAGGTATAAATCTTAAGGTTAAACTCCATCTGTTGGTCCATTGAGCGGATCCGGCAGAAAACTGAGATTAAGTTTTCATAAACAACAATATCGTTGTTGTAATAGCTATAGATCTTTCGTTTAATGGTTACTGCAAGATTAAGATGCATCCACAAAGGGACATTAACCGTCATCCCCGTTTTATGTCAGTCCGTCCGTCATCACTTGTTTTTAATTGTAGATGGCACATTTTACAACAGTTTACAGCTTTTAATCATATTTTCGTATTGAAATATATACATGTAAATTTATTTTAGAATCATCTGCTTCAAAAGAAAACGCAAAAGACTTTGGCTTTACAAACCAAAGAAAATTGGCAATCAAGACAACCCATACAGAAGCTGAAACATCTAGCAATTATGCAGTGTCAACTCCTACAAACTCTAATGCAAATCTTCTACCATCAAGTGCTGAGTTTACAAGGGCCCCTTTAAATGCTGTAAGACGTCACAATGGAGTCAGTGGAAGAATATTTTTTCTTTTGGTAGCTGAAAGTATGCACTGACGGTATTTGAATTGGTGCGTTACAAAATCTTTCCTGTTACAGGCTGAAAAGCTAATCAGGAAAGATACAACTAACAGAATAACATAAGAAATATTCCAATTTCTGATTCACATACATGTTCATCTTCCTGACACCCATTGTAATGTAAACAAACACTGTTCATGTTGCTATCAAAACTTTTGGACATGGAAATGTATCTTGTCTTTCGTGAATAACCAATTATCTGAAGAAAGGTATCGTGTAATACATAATATTCGACCGTTTGATCAGCGTGTATTATGTGATCCGAAAGTGTACGTTGTCGTGTCTGAAATTATTCAAATAACGTGATTTTCATCTGAAAGGTCGCATTTTGAATATACAACAGGATATAGCACATGTTCTTTACTTATCCATGCTTTCGTGAAGATTTGGTTACTAACCTTCTACATGTAATGTTTTTCACATCACACTACCTTGAAATTTTAAATTTCGGGTAGATTTACAGATCAGAATTGAATAGAGCTCAAGGTCAGGAGATATCTGTCCAACTGAATTACATCTTTTATGTGCTATATTGTAACCAAGTTTGATTGTCCTACGCCAAAAATATTTCAAAGTTTCAAAACAGTTGCATAATATAATCCTTACCAAGTATACTACTGAAAAATGAGGCATAGGTAGCACTCCCTGTGACAGCACCCACTTTTGCTGGATTCCTTCTGACAGTTTTTACATGGAATGCAGTATTATTTTCTATAGATCCCGGTCCCCATGTTTCTACTTCTACAATATGCCAATCCGTCAAACTGAAATAAATTATTCTGTCGTTACTTAAATGTTTTAACTTATGTATTTAAAGCAGATGTTGAAAACAGTTATGATGATACCAACATTTACACTAATTATCTCAACCTGTAATCTAATTCTCATCAGTATAAATAGATTTAGCTCAAACTTCAGGGGACCATCAAAATTTGTTAAAGTTATCAGTATTTTATTAAGAGTTACTGAAGTTTGTTCAAGTATGGAAAATATCTATTGCCATACCATATATGTTTACATGTATTTACAAATTAATATACACCAAATTGAATGTGTAGTATTTTTGTCACTGACATTTTGTGTTTGTTTTTACTCTTGAGTCATAAAACTATTGTACAATACTTGCTTTTACATGTATTACTGTTTTCTGTATTTAAATAAAATAGAAATTTTAAAAATAGCTAGCTTTCCTTTGTTTACCAAATTGTGAAATGGATATTGTTCATCTATATATTACTATGTTGATACAAGAATACTTTTTTAACACATTGACTTCGTCAGAAGTTTAAACCAAAAAATAGATGTCATTTCAACTGAGAAATATAGTTGCAGAAATGTTGATGTAAAACAGTTAGAGTTGCCTCCCTTATCACAATAAATAATATTTTCTAAAATAATGGATTCAGATGATGGATGGTGTCTGCAATCCCTGGATGTGCATGTCACACATCAGATGTTTTTTTTATTCAAATCAAAAAACTGATACCATAACATATGGGAAAAAGTTTTATTCTAAACTTCATTATTTTGTAAATTATACCGATCAGACACTTAAATTTAAAAGAAACTTTGTTTTGAAAGCAAATTAGATTATAATCAGTAAATATACTTACTTGAAAAGTATGAGAAATTTTTGTATCACCAATATATGACAATATGGATTGGCATTATGATTGATCTACTGATCTTTATTACTTTGGTGGATGATGTTATGTGGATTTTAATTTGACTTTTTATGTGGGTGGGGGGGGGGGAGGAGGCAATAAATCAGGGTTTTACTGTTCAAACAAGTATTATCTGGTAAAAGAAGTGATCATAGTTCTAATGGATGTAAATTCCTGTTTCAACTATATTAGTTGTGAAATACACCTCTCCTTAGGCAAAATTCTCAATGTTTCATATCTAGGTCAGGAAAGGTTAAAAAAAAAAGGATAATTTGCATATGATAAATCTTTTTTCTTGACTCCTATTAATGATTAACAAACAAACTTACATAAAATATTCTGCATCCATAAATATAGACATACGTAAAGTCATTACCTTGGATCTGAGACAATTGACCCTTGAACTCTATCAAAGCCAAGATTATGTGCTGCTAATGCTGCTGCTGCCATTGTGTTTACATTGTTAGGGGCTAAAGGGCAAAGATTACGAACTGGACCTGAAAATGTAACACTTACTTTACACATGTAGGTAGGTAAACTGAAGGTAGATCAATACTAATATTTTCAGCATATAGATTTTCCTAATTTTTTTCCAGGCAGGATGTTGGATGGATATACTTTGAAATTTCAATTTAAAAAACATAGGTCACCGTTCATGATTTTGAAATAAATGAGTCTTAATGTTGGTAAATTTTATGTAGATTATATAGAGGAAATCCAACTTTCTCGTACAATAAAAAAAACAGGAAAATAGAATTTTTTATAAAATTGTGAAAAGAACACTTATCTGACATGCTTTCATATTCAAAAAAGAAAATTTGGGGTTGCCGATAATTTTTCTTGCTACATGTATTTCCAAAAAACAAAAAATTTCCTTTTCATTTCATTAGATAACAGTCTGCAGGAAGACATATAACATCACCCTGATACAATGTACAGACTACGAGCTGACCAGTCCTTTGCTCTTACACCTTGATAACACGTCCTTGGCAGAGAAGTACCAAATACCAATTTTGATGTCTTAGGTCTGACCCAGCCAGGGATCAAACCTGCGACTTTTTGTACTCGAGTGAGCATGCTACCATGAGATAACCGAGACGGTTGTGGCCATTTAGGTTTTAAACAGTACTGAAGATCGTGTGGTGACCTCCAGATATCTTTTTTGGTCCGTTCACTTTGAATATGAGATGTTATATCCTTATCCATACTTTTCCATAAATAATTTTTATTACCATCATACAGAACAACAGGCTTGTCCATGACCTCATCATTTTTACTTTTCAAGTCTCCTTCCAATTTAAAACTAGTTGGATGCTTTTTCATTGTCACTTTCAGTGCCTATAAAAATATTGAAATATATCATTGTTAAGAATATTTTTGTAATACATAAAGAATTTATAATGTATTCTAAGGGTACAATGTATATCACAGTATGAACAAGATCTTATTAAATCATGTAAATTTGGAAACAGGAACCCAATGAGTTCTGAATCTACAGAAATAATTTTTATATTGCACAGATTTCAAAAGTAAGAGACTAACTTGTAAGGTACCTCTGTCTGCCATCTTTTTTATATCTTCTCCACCCCAAAATGCACCACTGGGAACATATAAGCCATGTTTGTCTGCTGCTTTCCGCAATTCTTTCTCCAAAGATAAGTCACTTAATGCTGTAGGTGATCCAATCTAAAATGTACATGTACAATATAAATATGTAGTGTTACATCTGGCTATAGTACCTTCCTGTGCACACCTCTGCCATTTTAGTGCTCCTCTCTGCTCACTGAATTAAGTTTGATATAGTTTTTTGTTTGCTTAGTTGTGGTTTAACGCTGTTTTCAGCACATTTTGGCTATATCGCGGCGGCCAGTTTTTATTGGTGGAGGAAGCCGGAGTACCCGGAGAACCACCGACCTTCGGTAGGAAAATTGGCAATCCTTGTCAATTAAGATCGGAGTCGAACACACCCCACCACAGGTGAGATACGAACTCACAACATCAGCATTGACAGGCTAGTGATCATTAGTAGTCATGACGAACTATCTAGACCACTCGGCCACCGAGGCCCCCAGTTTGATATAAAACAAACAAAACTAAATTAAATAAAATGCATTAAAGAGATGAAAGAAACTAAGCCCTTCTGTTCTTAAATGCTGGCTCAAACATTGATAATGCATTAAAAATGAGTTCTCCATTATATTTTCATTTCATGATGCACATAACAAAGTATTTGTGTTTCAGAATTTTTGTTTGAAGATAACAAAATGACTTGTTAAAGTTCCTGCAATCAAAAATTGTGAATTTGACATGACAAAGTTATAACACATGGGTATTAATATATTGTAACAGTTGATGTCGCCTTAGTCCGAAAATGTATCCCACAATATGGCGTACCTATAGAAGGCTTGCGACAAATTGAAATATCAAGTGACTGTGATGAGTAGTTCCAGAAAAAAGTGTGACGAAAAATTTTGTAACAGACTGACAGACAGATGCATGCACGGACAGATGAAACCACAAGGGTAAAAGAGAAATCCCCCCTCCTTTGGACCATTGGTATAATTAATGAATGTGTTAAGCTATACACAGTTAAAAAAAATATTCAGTAATTTTTTTAATTAACCTGATGATTACTTACCATATAATCTGAATACTGCAGGAATTTTGGACCCCATTCTTTTGTAATTTTAGGATGTGCAACTTCAACAATAAGGTCTGCATTTCTACAAAGGCATTAGAAAACCTTTATACTTATATATAAAAAAATTTTCACTGTAAGAAATGTACTTTATTCATAACAAAATCTCATACAAGTTGTAGAAATTCTCAATAATTTTACTTTCGACAGTAATAACAAATTAGTTAACTGCTGTGGGATTTCTAAAAGATACGAATACATGTACCCTGGTACATTAATATCTCTTTTAACTGCACAGGGCAATTATAAACTTCAAACTGCAGTTTGATACAGCGATTTGCTACCATTTCAAAACTACCGGTATGTTTATGTTTATTTGCATTCCTGTCATGGGAGGCACACTGGTCAAACGTCCTCAAATCGATGTCATTATCTTACAATGCTGGGACAATAGAGGTCAAGCGACCTTTAGTCCAGGTGAGCTAAAAATAAAAGTCCCAATATTGCCTCGACCACAAGCACACATTCAAAAAAAAGATGTGAATGATTCATAATCCCATCGATAACTTAATCTGAGCAGTAAGAGTGATTAAGAGATTGAGCAGACTGTCTAGTTAAAATAAAATTCGTAAGGGTTCCGCGGAACCCAGTGTCTCGCCTACTTTTGATGTTGTCTATATTTTCAGTGTGATAGGTGAATGCACATAATAGATTTGCAGTTAATGAAATAAAACATTTGAAATGTATGAAAAAAGATTTTGTTGTAAAAAATTAATATAGTATGCAATTATATATATATAGATTTATAAATGAGTAGAAACATAAATTTATTGAATGAACAAATGTTAAAGAAGACAAATTTTAAAGTGCTTAATGATCTAGCCTTTAATTAAAAAAGTAGAATATATGTACAAATAAGAAAATTGTGGGTTATAGGAAATTTGCATTTTTTTCTCATAAACTACATTTAGAGTGAATTAGAATAAGATGTTTAAGGCCAGGTGACATAAATATGAATATAAATTTATAAGTAAAATACGGAAAATTTTTTTTTTTTTTTTACTAAATTTACTTCTGGATACTATATTATGATCATAAACAAGCTTCTGTCCAAGTTTGGTACAAATCCAGGATAGTTTAAGAAAGTTATGAAAATTTTGAAAACTTTAACCACAGAATGAATGTAATGTTTCCTGGCAGAAAAACTAAGTCCATTTATAAGTAATATACAGAAAAACTGGAATTTTTATTTTACAAAATTTACTTCTGGATACTATCTTATGATCATAAACAAGCTTCTGTCGAAGTTTGGTACAAATCCAGGATATTTTAAGAAAAGTTATTAAAATTTTGAAAACTTTAACCACAGAGTGAATGTAATGTTTCCTGGCAGAAAAACTAAGTCCATTTATAAGTAAAATACGGAAAAACTGGAATTTTTTTTTTACAAAATTTCCTTCTGGATACTATCTTATGATCATAAACAAGCCTCTGTCCAAGTTTGGTAGAAATCCAGGATAGTTTAAGAAAGTTATTAAAATTTCAAAAACTTTAACCACAGGGTGAATATTTGTGGACGCCGCCGACGACGACGACGACGACGACGACGACGGAATGTAGGATCGCTATGTCTCGCTTTTTCGACAAAAGTCGAAGGCTCGACAAAAATATAGACTGTGATGAAAGTATGGAAAATCTCATTTCATCCAAAGATCTGTCAAATTTATAATAATTTATTATTACAATTTATTTATTATTATGAATAGTTGAGAAAATTCATTTCACTTTATGTATTTCAAATTTTTTTAATTTTCAATCATTTTTTCCAATAAAAAACAAAGCTTTTCAAAAGGTAAAAAAAAAACCACTGTTATGCTTAAGAGTTGTATGTTTTGATATTTTCCACATATATCTTCAAAATGTATCTACTTACAGGTAATCTGTATTTAACTGATAGAAAATCATTAACCCCTTCTACAAAATAATGGACATGAAGGAGGGTATTATTTTTCATTTTTTATTCTCCTGTGTTTGGCAGGTCCAAATTGCAAACAAAATTCTAGCTGTCAGCAGGTCTGGGATAGGGATTTGTGGTTGATTTGGCCACTCAAAAAGTCACTGCATATTTGAATAATTAGAATTCTATGGGTTTATTCCCTTCATTTCATGTTAACAAAAACAATAACAGAATAAGTGCGATAGCGAAACCATTCAGAAATAAACTCATGAAATAATCGATGATTTTACTAGAAATGGACATTTAAAAAATGTCTGAAAATTGAGCATTCTAGAAAAATAAAAAAACTTTCGAGGGATGGGGAATGGGGGCTGGGATGATAATCTATCAATTAATATGAATTGTCCTTAGGCCAAATAAAAGTATATGTGTGGTTCCAGTTACCCGACCAACCCCAGGCTGTACCCCCTAACCCTAAACTTTTTTTTTCTTATTTCAAAAATATACTTATTGACCGACCGTAATTATACGTACATGCGTCCTGGAAGCGTCATCCTTTAAATTCCAAAAGAAAGAAAAAGACCCTATTTTCATTTTCAGGACGTAACAGGAACCACATATATATTTCTAATTGTCCTTAGTGGCATTAATTATTTATTGGTAACAAACCTATTTGGAAATTCCTTCAACTCTTCAAGAATCAATTCTTTGTGATTAAACTCATCTAAAGCTGACAGCGTTCTGTTCCATACAAAAGCTAATTCTAATCTACGATCCTCTAATATTTTCTCTACCAAATATTTACCTTTAACATGTTTAATGAAAAAATATAAAAGGTCATATAAATTTAAAAATGAAAAAATTAATAAGTAAACATTGGTAGCACTCCAATACTTAGCTCCTTTGACATATTTTGATCTTCTTGGAGCTGCTCTCAGGTCCAATTTTACTTCCTTGTTATTTAATGTAACATTCTCGGACTAGTAGACATGAAGTCTATCTTAATATTTGTGTTCAAATATTAAAGTAGTGGCTATCGTTAACAAACGAGATGACAATATCAGCACAATGTACATTTGTACATAGTTATGTCCTATTCTGGATTCACAGAAATAATTAGGGACTCATGAAAATGTTGTGGGACTCACCAAATTCAATAGTGATGGGAAGAAAAAATCCTATGTCAGGGGAACCTTGTGTAATAGCAACAAAGCTGTATAATAACAGCAAAAATTTGTTAACACAAGTAGTTGTCGTCAGGATTCCTCATAGGATTTTTTTATTGAAGAGTCCCGGACTCATCACTTGCGAAAATCAGGTGAGTTTCAAATTATTTCAGTGAGTCCAGTCAGAAAATAATTTATAGATTTATATTTATTGAAACGAGAGTAGATGTTCCATTGTCAGTGTACAGTTCATGTTTTTTTCCATTAATTAGGACATCAACATGTACAGATGTGATTTTGTTGTTTCATATAGTTTGAATTATGTTGACGTCCAGGATATGCCTGATCTTTATTTAGCAGTGATGGAAATTGGTACTCGTATTGTCATCCATGGCCAGTTTAAATTACCATGTGCTCAAAGATTTTTATTCTTATAGGTAGTCCAGGCGGCAAGTGGGCCACTTGCACCGATGTTCTTGACTCTCGTGTATTTACATAACAAGAATCTGGTCTCCTGATATCACACCAGGTGGGCGAAATGGCAATTACTTACCGGTAACCAATATTTCAGAATTGGTCGGATTTAGTAAACATTAGTCATTATATGATTTTTTTCTAGCTGGAGCATCAAAATTATGCTCTAACATTAATTTTTATGAAGTGATTTTTCTATAGTTTAAATTAACACAATGAAACACATGCGAGTCTAGACTAATAAAATCTGGGATTGGAAACTGTTTCTGACTGGTAGCGATCCAGCAGTTAAAGTTACAATTTACTTTGGAAATGTGGAAATATGTAACAAGGAGGCTGGCCACTCCTTGTCACGGAGTCAAAGTTTTATGCGTAAAACAGTTATAAAAACGCTGCAGTCAGTTGATGACACAGAAGGCGTAAACTTAGCTCTGGCACTGAACTAATACAAAACTCAGTCACGTTAAATAATTTAATAATCCAGCATGTAATAACTATTTTAATAATAGATGGGTAATGTCAGTATAACAGTCTGACTCCAACTGCTGATCCAAAAATGAAATACAATATTTATAATTTTATACCCTAAGTCAAACAATGCTCAAATTGAGTTGACACTTGAAATGACCTGATAAAATATACAAAGTTAATTAACACAACTGCTATAAATTGAATCAATATAATTACAGGTAACATGTGTCACTAATTAATAGCACTAAGATGAAACAATTAAAGACCCTATATGAGAACCAGATAATTAACTAAAATGTGAAATTTAACAAAATATGTAAAAATGTCCAAAAAGATGTCCAAAGTGATTTTCAATAATTTTTTATCAAAAAGTTCAAAATATTGTGACAAGCTAATTTTTGCTTGGTCACAGATATCTTGCTTAGGGACATTCTGTATAAACGGAAGGCCATAACGAACTGTACTAGAAAGATAACAAAAGAACAAACGATTAAGGCACTATCTAAAAGAATGGCAAACATTTAATGAAATGAATTAAAAGAAGTCATTAGGTCAACTGGAGCTGAATGTTAGGGTAGTAGAATTGATATTCTACTACATGTGTATAAGAGTCAATACTGTTGGTGCCATTGGCGACCAAGTCAGAACTCCAGACATAGAAATTCCCAAGATCAAGTAAATTATGTATCTACGGTCTGGACACCTCAGTTCATAATGGATTTTTCGCATTTTGAAAGACTAAACGTTAGAATTATTAGACAATCTTTTGTTGGTCACGTTGGTTATAAATTAAACCTTACTGAGTATGTTGAGTCGTCCTAGAAAACATAAATAATATAAAGGTTATATATGTATACCTCACAAATGAATCTAAATGAGGAATTTCCAATAGAAGGATTAATGCACTTGAAAATTTTAAAAAACTAGAAATTGGTGACATCATAAATGATGTCCATTCCTGCGCAGTGCAAAGTCAAAAAACAATTAACAGTGAAAAATTGCAATTTCACAATTTCAGTCTAAAAATTGGAACCCTGAATCAAATTTCAAATTGAAAATCTTATTGCACATCTACACATAGTGAGGAACAATATTATAAACAAATAAAACCACTGAAACAAAAAATGAATGAGTATTTCCAGAGACAAGGCAAAATTAGCAATTACACCATTTTCAGTCCCAATATTGGAACCCATAATCAATTTTCAAAATTAAAAACCTTTTTGCACATCTACAGATAATAAGGAATAATATTATATACGAATAAATTTGCTAAATCTAAACGAAAAATGAAAGAGGAATATTGTATAGAAATTAAAAGCATAAAATAAAAAATGAACTAGAAATCTGGACTGTCGGAACCGACAGTGATCCCAGCACCCACTGTAAGTAGTTGGGCCACTTACCTATAGTTAAAAATATAATACCTTATTCCATCCAAAAATAGTATGCAGATATTCTATAAAGAAATTAAATCAATAAACCTAATGAAAAATGAAACAAGAGTGGACACACTACATGTCTCGCCTGAGTATGGACATGGACACAGAATAATGATTATCTGATACCCGACATTGCAAGTTAAAGGAAAATACATTAAAAGAAATAGTAATGGTCAGGCGATAATTTGTCTGAAAAAATCTCATGCATGTCATTCAAGCCTAAAACTGTGTCCAAGGTGAGCTGACAGGTCTCAGACTGGTATGTACCCACCGACAACTATCTATAGGCCAAAAATGGTGGGTCTATATAATACATTTATAACATTTGTTGAGAAATGGACTTATTTGTAAAAATGGAACAAGAGTCACTCAAGCCTAAAATTGACGTCAATTTGGATAAGGTATTACAGCTACAGGAAAATGGACTTAATTATGAAAATGTGACTCAATCCTGAAATTCAAGTCTCAAACAGCCATGTACCCACCAAACACCATCTATAGACCAAATATGGTTGGTTTATGTATTGCAGTTGCTGAGAAATGGATATTATCCAAAACATGAAACAAGTCAGCCAAGCATGAAATAGAGGTAAAAAGGTAAGGTGACAGATGTTTGAGCGGTACATGTATAAGGGCAATAATTTGGTATTCGAATTGTTTCCTGTAACTATAAAAAAGTATCAAAATTGCATATTTCTTTGAAATGTACTATAATTAAGTTGCAAAATAATTGGTTGTGTGTTCCTTTTATAACTGTGATCAATATTTTCTCTAAAAAAAAAATATTTTATTGCCCATATTTGTGTTTTTATCCTTGGTTTCTTACCGTTACTTTTGGCTTCCTAAGTGCCTAACACCATGGTATTATATCACATCTATTTCTTACAAAACTTTGAGGTCTCTTTTAAAGTTTTAAGAAACATTTATAATGTAGAATGTAAAAAAGAAAATGTTGGAAAATGTATGTATTTCTTTCATAGATGCCCTAAAATATGTTACATTTGGTTTCCTATTTGTCACGGTATTTTAAAGTTTAAAAATTGACTGTGTTGAAAAAGTTTCCAAAACAGTGATTAGGATTATTGAACTATTGCATGATGTTATAAACAATGAGACAAAGATATTCATATTTGAGCTTTTTCTTGAGTCCCACATAACCATTATGCATTACATATCACACAAAAAGAAAAAGTTATTTCAAGAAGTATATAAATATGAATAATTAACAAGAGGCTCACCAGAGCCTGTATCGCTCACCTGGAGTCTGGTTTTCATTGGACAATTAATCAACTATTTGACCAAGTTTGTTGCAATTGGTTGAATTGTTCAGGGAAAATTTGTTGAAGATTTATTGTTCATAAGGTTTAATGTTAAAATATGTTCCCTGGTGGTGGTAGTCCTGGCAGGAAGTTGACAAAATTGACCAGGAATAAGGGTGAACCTTAAATAAATGTAACAGAACCCGACCTCAAATTACACAAACCAATAACTCCTAAATAGAATTTGGGATTCCCTTCAAAATTTCAGGGTAGGCAGATCTCAACATGGCAAACATTTTTCAATTTATATTTCACTTCTATCTCAAATAGGTTTGGAGATGAATGCAAAAATGTTAAAATTTTGAAAATTTGACAAAAAAAGGGCAATAACTCCTAAATGGGTTTTGGGATTTCCTTTAAAATTTCAGGGTATGTAGATTTCAACATGGCAAACATTTTTCAAATTTACATTTCACTTCCATCTCAAATAGTTTTGGAGATAAATGATGAAAAATGTTAAATTATGATAATTTGACGAGAAAAGGGCAATAACTCCTAAATGGGTTTTAGGATTTCCTTCGAAATTTCAGGTTAGGTAGATCTTGTCATGCTGATCAATTTTACCCTTGTCAGATTTTTGATATCTGTAAGGGTTTTTAAGTTATAAGCCAAAAACAACACATGCACCCCTATATTCTATTTTTAGCTACGACAGCCGCCATGTTTTATGTCAGATCAAAATAAATTGAGGATCGTTTGTAGAGGACATGTTATAGACCATTCCTATTAAGTTTCAAACCAATCGGCCTAGCGGTTTCAGAGGAGATTTTTGATAAAAAAATTTTGAAAATTTGAAAAAAAAGGGCAACAACTCCTAAATGGGTTTTGGGATTTCCTTTAAAATTTCAGGGTAGGTAGATCTCAACATGGCAAACATTTTTCAAATTTACATTTCACTTCTACCTCAAATAGTTTTGGAGATAAATGACGAAAAATGTTAAAATTTTGAAAATTTGACGAAAAAAGGGCAGTAACTCCTAAATGGGTTTTGAAATTTCCTTCAAAACTTCAGGGTAGGTAGATCTTGTCATGCTGATCAATTTTACCCCATGTCAGATTTTCGATATCTGTAACGGTTTTTGAGTTATTAGCAAAAAACAGCAATTTACCCCTATGTTCTATTTTTAGTAACAGCGGCCATGTTTTTCGACGAATCAAAAATCCCCACATCAGTTCTATGCAGGGTACCCCAGGGAACATTCATACCAAGTTTGTTTCTAATTAGTCCAGTAGTTTCAGAGAAGAAGATTTTTGAAATAATAACATAAAAAAAGCCAAAAATGTCAAACAAGAGGCTCTCAAGAGCCTGAATCGCTCACCTGGCAAACAATGCACTATAAACTAAATCTCATCATCACCATTCACTAAGGATACCATGTTTACTTTAAAAACGAAATATTGTTGAAATCCGAGCAAGTGTAAAAAATGGCGGGAAAGTGGCAGCCATTTTAAAAATGGCCGTCCAAAACAAACTTTCATCATCACCATTCAACTTGGGATACCATGTTTACCTTGAAAGTAGCTTTCGTCTTCATTTTCTTTCTATAATTCAGGAAAAAATAAGCAAAAACAGCATTTTGACCCCTATGTTCTATTTTTAGTAAGGGCGGACATGTTTTTCGACTAATCAAAAATCCAAGCATTAACTTTTTGCAGGATACCCTAAGGAACAATCTTACCAAGTTTCATTTGATTTCGAATAGTAGTTTCAGAGAAGAAGATTTTTGAAATAATAACATAAAAAAAGCCAAAAAATGTCAAAAAAGGGCAATAACTCTAACATCAGTTGACAGATTTTCACGCAAATCAGCACACAGGTAGCTCTCATCATGCTGAACACTTTCAACTTGCCAGAATTTGCCGTAACCTAATGATTTTTGAGATATTTGCGAAGAACTGTTGTTTGACCCCTATGTTCTATTTTTAGCAACAGTGGCCATGTTTTTCGACGGATCAAAAATCGAAGCATAAACTTTTTGCATGATACCCTAAGGAACAATCTTACCAAGTTTCATTTGATTTTGAATAGCAGTTTCAGAGAAGAAGATTTTTGAAATAATAACATAAAAAAAACTGTTGTTTGACCCCTATGTTCTATTTTTAGCAACAGTGGCCATGTTTTTCGACGGATCAAAAATCGAAGCATAAACTTTGTGCAGGATACCCTAAGGAACAATCATGCTAAGTTTTATCCAAATCCATTCAGTAGTTTCAGAGGAGAAGATTTTTTAAATAATAACATAAAAAAAAGCCAAAAATGTCAAAAAAAGGGCAATAACTCCTACATGGGTCGTTGGATCTTCTTCAAAATTTCAGGGCAGGTAGATCTTGAGGTGCTGAACACTTTTACCCTATGCCAGAATTTTGATATCTGTGACCGTTTCTGACTTATTTGCAAAAAACTGCGATTTACCCCTATGTTCTATTTTTAGCCATGACGGCCATGTTTTTATACGAATCAAAAATCCAAACAACAGATTTGCAGCACCCATACCAATTAATAACTGTACCAAGTTTGGTTGCAGTTGGACTTATGGTGTTGGAGGAGTTAACGTTTGAAAAAGTTAACGGACGACGGACGGACGGACGACGGACGGACGACGGACGCCAAGTGATGGCAATAGCTCACATGACCCTTCGGGTCAGGTGAGCTAAAAACTCCAACCACATGGAAGTCCCATCAACAGTTAAACAGCCTTGTTATAGGCACTTTGTGAATTTGAAGTTGCTTTGTAGGTAATAACGTCATTTTTGTTTCCTAAACTAAGAAAAAAATCATTTTCTTCAGGAATTTTTGTCATGTTAAGAAACAAGATAGACTGTTTAAGCTTAAACAATTGAAGTAATAGTTATTTTTGTCTGTATACTACAACATACAAGCGATCGAAATTCAAAATTTGGCCCCTAACATTATTTACAGCAGTTTCAAATGCTTTGTTTGTTATATTACACTTGGTTTCCAAATAATGCTAACCAGATTTATTTTGAGAAATGCATTGCTAACAGGAAGAGCAAAAGCACAATACAAGAACCCAAAATGGTAATCTGAATTTGGTGAAATATAATTAAATTTTGAAATATGAGAAATAGTTTGAAGAAGCAACATTCATGGTTTATTTTGTAACACCATTTTTTTGTCCTTTAATTTGCTATATATTACAACAGTTCAAAGAAAAAAGTTTTTTTTCTTGTTGCTCAATAGTTTGAGAAAATGATCTATGGTCCAACAACTTGCAAGTAATCACACATAATAGGTAAATTATAGATCATACTTGTTTAGTTTCTTTTGGTTTCCTGTCACAACTTTTATAATACTCAAAGAGCCAAAAAAAAATGGACAAAAGGGCTTATATATACCTTTTTTTTTTAATGTTTTTAATTAGGAAACAACAGACATTGTTTCTTCAGTTACGATGTCTTTTTAAATATAAATATTTGCAGTCCAGAAATTGAGCAGGGAAAAAACTGACAACTGCATCATGTAGTTTGTAATTTATCTTGCATTTGCCATAAATTCATGGCATTTTTACAAACAAAAAAGTTATTTTAAAAGCTCTGTTTCTTTTTGTTTCCTGTCACCCTTATAAATAAAAATAGAATGTTTGGCTTTATTAATCCTTAATCTGATAATTAAAAAAAATGTTTCATCAATAAGTACATTTTGACCATCTATTAGAGTATACAAAACATGATAGAATGCAAATAATATTGTTTCTTTTGAGGAGAAATATCTTGACATCTTTCATTGTGGTGTCTTTTGGTTTGCTGTCGAAAATTTAAAGTATGAATTCAGCATTTACAAATGCATCATGCATTCATAAAAAGACAAAATGGGTCTTGGATAATGCTATTATAAACACTAAATTACACAATTTTCTAATTTTAATTTCGGTATCTCATGGTATCTTAATGTCACGAAAACGATGTTGAGCAAAGAGGGTTTAAAGAAAATCTTTTGTCCATCTGATTCTCTTATAAAATGTTTTTTTATACATATTCCAAAGATCAAACATTCATATTCAAGTGATTAAAAATTTGGAAACCAAAGAAACCAAAGGTACGAATACCAGATTGTGGTTCATATACTAAGAACTTCTATCAACCAAATACTGTGAGTCTAGTTACAAATGTAGTACAGTTGCTGAGAAATAGACTAAATCATGAAAATTTATATTCAGTCACTCAAGCATGAAATTCAGGTCACATTCAGCTGACAGGTGTTAGACTGGCATGTATCAATTAAGAACTATCTACAGACCAAATATGATCGGACTAGGTAATACAGTTGCTGAGAAATGGACTTAATCTAAAAAGTTTGTGAGCATGTCTCGCCTGTGGACGTCAATTTTTACAAAATTTTAAAAATTTTCTAAAAATGAAATATATATGCACACCTGTGCATTAAGGTTAATGCACAGAGAAAGTTTCATCAAATTCCTTTGAGCGGTTATTGAGTAGTTGAGGATAGAAGTTTTGACCCCCCCCCCCCCCTTTTTTTGCAAAAATGTCAATTTTTACCCCAAAAAATTTTAAATTTTCTAAAAATGAAATATATATATGCACATCTGTGCATTAAGGTTAATGCACAGAGAAAGTTTTATTAAATTCCTTTGAGCAGTTTAAGAGTAGTTGAGGATAGAAGAAAAGTGTGACGATGCAAGACATGCTTAAGGATGATCGCCGGTCTAATAGAAAATAAATAGGAATTGAAATAGGTGTTTTTGTTTGAGAGAACATATGAATAGTAAATAAATAAGCAAGAAAAAAATATAGGTTCATGTGCTCATTTTAGAGTTACAAGGCCTTGAAAATTTGCAGGAAATAGGTTTTCTCTGGATTTTTCATTGTCTTTGCATTGGCAACTTCAGTCTCTAATTAATGTATGAAAAAATAAAAAGTATATCATAAAATTTTGTCAAATACCATTTTAAGGCATATATGATTGAATTATAAAAGAAAAAGTGGGGGTTCATGGGCAAAAAATTTAATGTTTAAGAAATGGATAAAACCCGAGGATGCCGAAAATCTGATAAAAAGACCAAAACATGACCAGCGAGCATCCTTAAGAATGAAATTAAGGTCAGAAACGAAAGTCCAGAGAGATTTCAGACTGGCATGTACCCAATAAGAACTATCTATTGACCAGATATAGTTGGCTTAGGTATTACAGTTGCTAAGAAATTGACTTAAATGTGAAAATGTGACACAGGTCACTCACCCATGAAATTGAGGTCAAAGTCCAAAGGCAGGTGTCATACCGACATGTACCCACTAAAAACTATCTAGGCCTAAAAAAAATATAGTTGTGTTTAGGGTAACCCGACCCTACCTAATTTTTAGTGCCTAACCTAAATTTTTTATAACCTTTCTTCAACAAGCACTGTTAAAGTCAAGGTGACTCCAGTATACAACCTAACTAAAAAAATTAATGTAAAAAAAAAATTTCCCTACCTACCCTACCCAACTTTTTTCAGTGTGTTACCCTTAACACATGTATTTTTTTATTTGGCCCTATTGACCAAATATGGTGGGTCTAAGTATTAAAATTGCTGAGAAATGGACCTAATCTTGAAAATGTGACAAAGTCACTCAAGCATAAATTTGACGTCAAAGTCTAGAGACAGGAGTCAGACTTGCATGTACCCATTACGAACGTTCCTGAACAATGGACTTAATCAAGAAACTTGGATGAAAGTCACTCAACTATGAAAATGTGGTCAAGGTCCAGAGACAAGTGTCAGACTGGCATGCACCTATCAAGAACTATCAATAGACCAAATATGGTGGGTCTAGGTTATACAGTTTCTAAGAAATGGACTTAATCATGAAAATGTGACACAGGTCACTCAAGCATGAAACCTAGGTCAAGGTCAAAAGGCAGGTATCAGACTGACATGTACCCACCAAGAACTATCTATTTACCAAATATAGTGGGTCTAGGTATTCTAGTTGATGAGAATATGGACTTCACAAAAATGTAACAAAGTCACTGAAGCATGAAATTGAGGTCAAGGTCCCAAGCCAGGTGTAAGTTCAATTGTTTCAGTTACGACTTAGCTCATAGCATCTTTCACCTAAGTGATTAAACGATTCACATTCTAAGACCAAGGTATTCAAATTCTGAAAAATCTATTTTACGAACTGAAGACGTGAAGTGTCCAGACAGTAGGAAGGACACATTTTTTTTACAAAAAGGTGAATTCAAGAGTATTCCATCAATAATTTTTACCCAAATGACCATATCCAACAACTCCAATTCGTTGTGTCGGGGAAGGTAGGTCGCACATTCCTCTAAGGATTTGACGGGAGAGGGGAGAGAAACGGAAGATTAATATGACTTAAGTAAGTAAGTAAATTTTATTTAGAGTCGGGTTAAAAACATTTAACAATAAACATAAGTTCTCATGAGCGTTTATACCGACTTACATATATAATAGACATAAGACACAAGTACATATATTTAAAACAGCAAGACATTTGAACATGCAGACAATTACATACAGATACAGAGCACACTATATAAATAGCAAGCAGAAAGATAAATAAGTTAGAGCAAAACTTAAAATAAAACAATATATCATACAAGGCGTAAAAAACAGTACACAGCAGAAAGCACTATAATTGAAAAAAAAAATAAAATAAAAGCATGCAAGAGGAACGACAAAGAAAAAAAAATCCATATAGATATTCAGCACCTAATATTTACAGATAATACATGAAGAAGAAGGTCCTGTTCATGTATTAATGAGAGTCTTGAACTGGTTGAGATTTGATTGATTCCGAAGTTCGAGTGGCAGACTGTTCAAGATCTTAGGGGCTGAATATCTAAACGATTTGAGGCCATACTTGTTGGTTTAAATTTACTCTGGGTATTTATGCTGTGTTCGTATACCTGGTTATAACAGTTATTTTTAATGGCTACAAGATCTTGTAAAAATACAGGGTTATCCTTATTAATAATTTTAAATGTTTCAATTGCTAATTTTCTCATGCGCCTAATTTTCAGAGATGGTAACAAAGATTTTTCTAGCAATTTTTCATATGTGGTGTTTTATCTTGGTATATAAAACGCAATGCTCTCTCTTGATTTTTTTCTATTTTTGAAGTATTTGCCTTTGAGTAGAAATGCCAGGTGAGCGGATAGTAACTGAAATTGGACATTATAAAAGAATAATAAATTGTTATTTTGTTCAGACGGTTAAGATGGTGACCAATGCGCTTGAGAACATTTAGTTGTCTAGGGGCTTTTCTACATATATTTGCAATTTGGCTATTAAAGTCTAACATAAAGTCCATTGTTACACCGAGGAGTTTAACTTCCTTTTCACATCTGATAATAGTGCCGCCAAGATCAAAATTTCAAATTTAGATTATTTGTTTTTTTTTACCCAGAGCTATAGCCTGAAACTTGTCAGGATTTGCCTTCATTTTATTAATATGAAATCAATTGATAAGTGATTTACTGTCACTTTCAAGTACAGACTTCAAAATTGTTGGATCATAATCAGCATAAGATACAGTGTTATCATCGGCATAGTTATACAATGTGGAACGATTAACATGCTAAAAATGGATTAAATATTTGATCAAAATGTTCCGTTAACTGAACATGTATTGCACGTTCAAATAATTTTGAAACTGTCATGACTGTAGGCAAAACACTTACAGGTCGATAATTACCGTTTATGAGTAAACTGTTTTTCTTATAGATTGGGCAAACTTTAGGTTATCTGGGAAAACAGAAGATGATATTTACATATTTATGTGCTTGGTTATTGGCTTAACAGTAACTGGCAATGAGCACTTAAGTAGAAGTGGAGATATATTATCAACTCCAGTAGCTTTCTTAACACTGGACAGTGGTGTTATTTATTTGTTTGGTTACAAAATCTTCATTAAAATATCAAAAGTGTAAATCATCAATATTTCTATCTTCCATTTATATCTTATAAATTTGTAAAATATTACTAGGATGTTTACTATCTATAACAATGTATGGATCACCAATGTCTCTAGCTACATTTACAAAGTAGTCATTGAAAATTTCGCATACTTGTTTTTGATCTGTGACCAAGTTACACATTGATAATAAACGCAGAATATTCGTTGTTCAATGTTGTTATGGTAAATATATATTTATGCGAAAATTTAGGACTATTTGCTGTAACTAACGAAATTACCATTGATTGCTTTAGAATATAAATAAAATATTACCATGAAGATTTTTCGCCACCACAATATGTATATGAATATATTGTACGACCTGGATGTTTATTAAAATGCATTGTTCCTATAAAGCTTTTTCAAATGATAAAACCAACAGAAACACAGAAAAATGTTGCTTTGTTCCTTTTTTTCAAGAAACTATCGGAATTCCCACTTTTGCCCGATCTGTTCCAATTTTTGTAATCATGCTGTTAATTGGCGTGGCCAATGATGCGAACGCAGCAGTAGCCCTTTCTAGAAACCCATTTCCAGTATCACGATTCTGACTCTATAATCACAATTTGAAGCAAGTTATTTCCCTTATTTTACTTTCTTCCGTTTCCTGCCAACGAAAATTTTTCTAACCTTAGTATGTAGCATAATATGGCCATATATTCGCTTTAACAAATAAATTCACTTCTTATTGCATAATGGCTGCCCCCTTTTCTAAATGACCCATATGTTAAAAATGCATAATTGTTATGCTCCTATAGCGCTCGCTGCGCTCGCTATATTAACTAATTAATAAACGGGTGCTCCGGATGAGTAAAAAGATACTTGACCAGCTGTATAGGTGTTCTATCTCTCAAAAACCTAACTTAAGGACTATTTGCCCCGATGGTACACCAGTAAACTCGAAATTAAGATACAAAAGATATAAAAACCACTAAACACACCCACATGACATATAATGTATGTTTTCAACATGTTCTCGTCCTGATATGTATGTAATAATATAGCCACTGGACCTTAGCCAGTAATTATGCATAGACCAAAATGAGCGATCGAAAATGCTTGAAACCAAAAACAAAACTGCATGGTGCCGATGTTTGTTATGGGCGCATATGTAGGGTCAGAAAGAATTTCGTAATATAAATAGTTATGACCATGCAACCAAAGAATAAGAAAACAATGTGGCTACATTTCTCAGTTCAAGTATACACATCTACTTTGGAATGAAGTCGGTTTACAATTCTAACATGGTAACGACTTCTAAAGACTATTATAATTTTTCGCTGTCGTTTTCGTCGAAAGAGAATACAAGGCCATTTTTACACGTGTCTGTGTGATCTGTTTGTTGTAGTTGCTATACAATAAGGTACTATATGTTTCACATTAGTTTTGTAAAATTGGGGAAACTAAGGAGTACTATCTTTCTTATTCACAACACTGTCCTTAGATGTATTTCTGGCTTTAACCGTTTTGGTCTACTACATGTACAATTATTTTTCATGACCAAATTCTAAAGCCAGCACGATTAATCTAGCGATTCGTGCTATTTTTGTCATCACCTATATCACCGTAACTAGCAATTAAGAGACACAGAAGCCTTATTTAAATAATTGTGGTGAGTGTTTTTTATTAGAACAAACATTCACAGTCCTGAAATGTTTTTCAACAAACACATTACCGTTGATCGAAAAAAAATTATCTCGATTTACTATCTGGATTACACTATGATCTTCAAATTTTAAGAGAAAAACACATATTTCAAGCAGAATTTAATAGATTTTGTTATGACAATATAGTAAATATTGATGTTTGGTTTAGGGTTTTCTTTCAGAAAATTAGTCAAATAAATTAATAGTATATTTCAATTGCCGTTTATATTTACAAAATTATTCGTGCAATCTTTACTATTTACAACATTGTACAACTTCCTCATAAAAATATTTAAACGGATACATATTGTGCGTTATTGAAATTTTACTTAACATCCCAAATAACAGTAAATTTCCATAAATAACATTTTCATCGTCAAAATCCAGTATTGGTCGTCAAAAACATGTAATTTATCAAATCGCATACGTGTATTGTGTTTTTAACTCTTTTTTATCATTATTTGGCGTTTATTCATAACATTTTATTGTGTACACACTATTGTATTGACTGTAGTATTAAATTGTAAAACAGGAAGCTAGAAGTGGCTTAAGTATTTAAATATAGGTCTCATCCGGTTCAATAAGTAGACTAAGAAGTTGACATATATGTAAACAACAACGAATATGTGAGTTTTCTTTTTATCCTTATTATCAAAATAGCTTGGTATTGTTTGATTATAATAACATCAAATCCACGTTCTTCGTGTTTCGAGGGAGTCCTTCAGATATGTTTTAAAGATAAATTTTACTAGACTTGGGTAGGAATGTTATATATTTCTGCTGAATAGGTGGAACAGTTTCAAGAGAAACAGGGATGGAGCTCACAAAGCCTCATATAGAAATTTCAACTAAAGTAAATGTTACTTTTCCCACGTAATCTTACCAAGTTTGGACTTCCACACCATGATTTAGTGGAAAATGGAACCTCGAGCCACAGGAGCTTGAAATCTTATCAATAAATGTCTGTAAATAGTAAAACAAAATGTCTGTACACTCACAGACAAGAGCTTTTTTAAAAGTAAAATATGTCTACTAATGGAGAATGACCTGTTTTTTGACTGCCAGATGAAATTCAAAACGTACCGAGTGTCGGAATGAGAGTGAGGTTCCACTTTTGATTTTCCCGAATAGAGTTATTAGTGATTGATAAGGGATTCAGTGGGCGGCCAAGTCAGAAAAATAGCTCCGGACACAGCACAGACCAAAAACCAAACTTATATTAAACAAGAAGTACTCAACCAAAAATACCGAAATAGGAAACCAAATTTCAGCTAAGGAGATCTACCATGTGCAATACAAGGAATGAACCCTTAGTATTTCTATTATTTTTTAATTTTGCTAAATACTGGTAATTTCTGTAACAAATCAATGAATAATCATGTCAGACAAGTCTGACGACTGGGTTGGCGAATACCCTCGGGGACCAAGGGTCCACCAGCAGAGGCATCATCCCAGGAGTTTCAAAATAACAATCCAAAAATACATATATTAGATATAGTAAATTTATACTATGCTGTATACGACGCATTTCAAGGAGTTACCTCTCATCGGCAGCATTAAAACCGAAACATTTGGAAGACCAAAAACAAAACTTATATTAAACAAGAAGTACTCAACCCCCCCAAAAAAAAAGAAATAGGAAGCCAAATTTCAGCTAAGGAGATCTACCATGTGCAATACAAGGAATGAACCCTTAGTATTTCTAATTTTTTTTAATTTTACTAAATACTGGTAATTTCTGTAACAAATGATAACATAGATAAATAGAGTAGTAGAAATGTAAAAGTATAATATTATAAATTAATACATAGAATGAATGAGCAGAAACATATGTCTGAAATTATCCTACAGGAACATACAGCCCTACCTGGACCAACACAAACAAGCTAGCATTGCTGGTAACTTGTAAGCAGTAGACAACAGGGGACGGTGCCTACACATGACTGATATTTCACCAAAGTTACTCTAGATGTGTTTTATATAAAACTATAAATTAATACACAAAATGAATGAGCAGAAACATAAATATGAATTTATCCGACATGAACATGCAGTCCTACCCATGTCCAAAGCAAACAAGCTGACATTGCTGGTAACTTGCAAGCAGCAGGCATCAGGGGATTGTGCCTAAATAGGACTGATAATGTCACCCCAGGAACTCGAGATGTGTAATATATGTACATATAATATTAAATTCAAACATCATATATAAAGCATCAGTTTGATGGTCTCTTTGAGGTTTGATCATTTAATCTCAAACTTAACTGCAGTTGTCAATATTTGTTTCTAATTGGTCATTATCTAAAAACAACTCCTCTGAAACTGCTTTCCAAATGAACTTACAATTTGGACAAATCTCCTCTGAAACTGCTTTGTCACATAAACTTAAGATTTTACATGAATCAACAGTAGGAAGGGTCCATTGATATTTGCCTATTTGCTAAATATCCGATCTCGAGTGCTTAAACGTTGATCCTATTGCCATTAATACAGGTTCTTGTCGATAAAACAAGAATTCATAAAAATTATTTTCCCGTGACATTGCTATGGCAAATTATCTGAAACTTGGTTGGCAGCATTTATAGAAGGGTCTGTATGAAATTTTCTCACTTTAACTCGGACAGAAAACTAACATATTAGATACTATAGTCAATATTCGTTTTTGAAAATTTTCTTCCTTTGAATCTGTTACGCCAAAATTAATTAAAAACTTATGTAAAGTAGAGGCCTTTATATACATATACATTCGGTGATCTCTGCACATGCAGTTTATGCTTTATTATGTCCCAACTAGAATGCTGATATGACCGAAATTGCCAGTTCTTGTTTCTGGTTGGTCAGAATTTGTAATATCTTCTCTAAAACTGTTCGGCCAAATGAAGCAATAGCTCATATGAAAAACCTTTTGGATGATCTAGAAACAACGAATGTTGTTACTGTACATAGTAATTTTATAATGGGCTAACTAGCACGTAGATCAAAGACTACAACTTCGTATTCAAATAAATTTTCTATTATAACAAAACTGCATTAAATTAAAACAAAATAACATAAAATGCTTGTTCAAAGTTCACTAGGTAATCCTGGATAATTTGGAAAATCCATAAAGTCACTGGTTAGTTTATCGTACGTGATACGCACTTATTCAGTCGGTTCTCTGATTTGTCAAATTTTTTATATAAAAATACATTTGAGATATAATATGTCATTGACCGTGTTGACATGTTTGGCAATTATTGCTCATTTGTGACATTTACAATTAGCAAACTAAAATTACAGTATAGAACTATAGTAAGATCTTGTCGTTGTCACCATCTTCTGCCAGTAAGAAGTTCTGTCCTGAAAATGGAAAATGAAAACAATTATTATAAATTATAACATGAATTTCAATATTTTCATAAAATTTTGAATATTTGAATTAAATCCTAACAATTTCCCCCATATTACTGTTCTATTTACATATAATGTTAATCCAAACAGGAACAAATTTTCAGTTACAATTTGAGATGACACCTAATAATTACTAAATAAACAGCCCACTAATTAACTACAATCTAAAGTTGGCTAAACGGGAATATTGTATTATACCTGATTTTTAAAAGTTGGCGAAGACACCGAAATAACCAAATAATCCCAATCCAAATTAATTCGAATTAATTTAATCTTTACATTCAATTATGGTCACAGTTTTTAACATACAAGTTCTGTATTGTCAAAGAAAATATAACTTTATAATTATGAATATAATAGACAAATTTAACCCTACGACAGTAAGATTTATATGAAGTTTTCAGGTGAGCGATACAGGCTGTAATGATCCTCTATAGTTTAATAGATTAGTTATAAAGCATATTTTGAAAATTCCCCCTTTTCCTCTCCTAAACAAGGAAACTATTAGGAATCTTCTTTTTAAATTACTGAAATGTGACGCAACTGTTATCTTTTCGAACTGATTCTTTCACAGCAATAACAGATACTACTTCAAGTCAGGTTAGCTGTTCTAATCGAGACAGCTCTTTTCACTGGTACTGGGCAAGAATTTAATTGAACAGTTCATGCAGTTAAGACATCATGATAACGGCAGGCTTATTTTTATTTCGAGTCGACGCAGTCGACTGTATAGATTTGAATTTTGCCCTTTTACTTCTAAGAAACAGCATTTGTTCTGTTCTGTGATTGGACGAAAATGATGTTATTTCCGATATTCGAAAAAAAAAATCTTCGGTTGATATTTTGATATCGACCAGTAGGTGAAATTATATATAAGTAAAATCCGATATTATAACAATACAACTATTGTTATAAGTGTAGCTTTTTATGAAAGATATTTCCTATAACTAAAATACATTGTGTTTACTTACATCTTTTGCGGGGGTTTTATTAAATACAACTATCGTAAAAAGTATAGTGGTTTATGATAGATATATCTTATAACTAAAATACACTGTATATACTTACATCTTTTGTGGGGTTTTATTAAACAAACAAATAAACAAACGAGAAGATATGCATTGAAAATTGCGTCGGATATAGTTTTAAAATGTACTGCAGCTATTATTATTTTCATATTTTTTTGTAGAATGAAGGTCCTAATAACAGGGGGAAGTGGTTGTGTGGGACAACACATCATAAAACATTTCCAGGAACACTTAGATCACATAGAAGAAATAAGAGTCCTTGATTTACAGACCTTTGAACAAAAATTAGGTCAGCAAACATCTTTGTACATAATATCTCAGTTATTTATTTCTTACACTTATTTTCTTTTTTTCTAACACTTTCACTAAAATTAATTTGGCTCGTTTAATTTTCATAAAATTTTGACAAAGTATTTACTTTGACCCATTAACAAAAATTTTAAAATTTCAAAACATTTGAACCAACCAATTCATCAGAAAAATTACACTGATTGTATAGCAGTTTGACAAACCCTAATATTGATCATTGAAAAGCTTAATATTCCATTAACAACACAAAGTTATTAAAACGTTTAGCTGATTTTACAGAGTTATCTCCTTGTAGTGTTAGGTACCACCTTAAGGAGCTAGAGGATATTTCAGTTTTAATTCCAACTTAACACAATTTTGTTAAATTAGTTTTAAAGGGGGTATTTCCAAATAGAAATGGCAAACACATTACAGACAATCAAAATGTTACTCAGCTGGCCCTATGGTCAGAGGGAAAACAGTAACTCAAATTAGAGGTTTATTGTTTCCCAGTTTTTAGTTAAGAGACATACATGTAAATATAATTTTTCCCTATTAAAAACTTGTGCTATCATAAATCATTCATGTCATGTTAATACTGGACATATAAATTCTGATCTGTAATATTATGTTCTATAATCATAAGTGTTTGCTTGTTTGTTAAATTTTGCCTAACCCACTTGGCTTTATAATGCAAAATATCGTAATTTCCGCTCAAACACATGACTAAGTGGAAATTAAGTTTATTGCCAATAAAGAGTTTGTTTTAAAACTAGATACGTTTTAGTCGCTTTTAATGTTCTTTATGTGGCCATTTTTATTTTGACTATGTAGTTAGAAATATATATATTTATCATTATTTAGATAATTTTAGAGATAATATTTATTTATTTATTTATTTATTCAATACATGCACAGTTATTACATCAATAAGTCGTATAAATAATTAAGCAATCAATCAAGAACAATAAATAAGACTGATTAATTGATGTAATATAAACTATGCAGTAGCAGGGCCCATTCTCCTCAGTATTAAAGATTTTCTAACGAAAGGAGCTGTAATTAAGTTGCATAATTTGATATGAAGAAAGAAGTGTTTCTGTTTTTTTTTGTTTTTATCAAAGTTTTTAAATTTTTGACATATTTTGTCGATTTCAGTTTCTAAATTTTTCCGAAGAGATTTATATTTAGGACAAGTTAGGGAAAAATGAATCTCAACTTCTTATTCTAAATTACGTTATTTGCATATTAACTTTAAAAATTTGGATAAAAAAACTTTCATAAATTATTAACTCCATCTTCATTCAGACATGTAAGAATTATTGGCTTCTTTTTAAAACGGTCATTAGAACTGAGGTAGAAGTCTCTTAATCCGAACATGTAATACATTTTGTATTCCAACAGTTTTTACTTTTATGTGTTTGTATATATATATGTTTTATATTGTGCTTGTCACAAATATTATTAATATGTTTAAGGACAATAAAGTTATATATATTATTATACTTTATAGAGTATGAAGGCAAGTTCCCAGTAATTTATTTTACTGGAAGTGTCACAGATAAGAAACTTCTACAGGAAGCAACCAAAGGCGTGCAGAGTGTCATTCACACAGCCGCTTACGTCGATGTAAAATTATTTCCAGACAAGAAAAGACTAGATCTTGTCAACAATAAAGGTAAATGCATAGAAGAAGAAAGCAACCATAATTCGGTTTGAAGAGGGATGATGTGATGAATTAAAAATGTTAATCAGAAAAAATATAATGTAAATTATCTCGCGGCTAAAATCTTTTATTCTACGTTAGCATTTATATAGCTATAGAATTGATTGCTTTGATTTGTTCAAATCCTTAAAATGTTTTATCATCAGTATTAAAAAATACATATCCTGCTTAAAATCCTACTTCCACCATACCGTGGTGAACAGGGAACAGACGTTGCCAAACGGAAATTTTGAAGTGATGATAATTTGGCCCGAACGAATATTTTTGTTAGCCTGAAGTAATACGCATTTTGAACCACATGTTATATATGGGAATCGTTTTAGGCCCAAAAGTAAAACGCTGGTCAATACTTCGGTTGCAAGGCGTTCCGTTATATCAATTGTAGTTGCACCATTTACCATTCTAGTCATAAAGGATGACGAGGGCAATAACTATCGTAAAGATGTCTTGTTTGAATACAATTGTTTGACTACTTTTTCGATTTGACTTCTGATATTGTGTAATGGTAGTTTTCCTCTCGATTGAACAGGAACAAATCTACTGCTAGAAACATGTTATGAGAACAACGTTGAGCTGTTTATATACTGTAGCACGGTTGATGTGATGCAAGGATTTAATGATATATCCAATGGGAAGGAAGAGGACACGAAACCAGAAAAATTGCTGTTTGGGGAGTATGCTCGAACCAAACAAATCGCTGAAAAAGCCGTCTTGCAGATGAATGGACGAGCACTTCCTAACGGTATGGTGTTATTCATGTTATTTTAACTACTTAACTGCAATGTGGCTAGAATCTTTTTTGCTTGTAAATTTGTAATTGCAACCTAATATGACATTTTGTGCTAGCACCAAATGTGTTGGGAACATCTAGTTTTACTTATTCATCTTCCCAGAAATTGAATTCCGTTCAAACCTAAAAGGCTGCATTATCAAATAAACTGAAATTATGAACTGTTTCTATGGCAGTTGGGATTTCAAAAGACAGATCTATTTCGAAATAATGTCACTTTGTAATAAACTGGAATAAAATAATTTATAAGTAAAACACGGAAAAATGGGGAAAAAAATATTACAAAATTTTAATCTGGATAACTTTTGATCACGAACAAGCTTCTTTCCGTCCAAGTTTGGCAAAAATCCAGGATGGTTTAAGAAAGTTATTAATGTTTAAAAAAAACTTTAACCAGAAGGTGAATGTAAATGTTGACGACGCCGACGACGGAAAGTAGGATCTCTATGTCTCGCTTCCGCGAAAAAAGTCGCAGGCTCGACAAAAAAACTGTACGCTATCTAAAGCTGCAAACATTGGTTGGATGGTAGATCATTTAGATAGCAGAGTTACAGGCGCTTGTCTCATAAAAAATTACTATATGCCAAGAGAAATTTTACGCGCTTGCTTCGATTTCCAAAGAATTATCGCTTTCACCTTTCGGTCTCGCTCAAAACTTTTGGATCAATAAAAAAAATATGGACAGTTAACCATTAGTGACGATACTGTATTGTTAAAACTAACTTTATTGTTTTGAATTTTTATCATTTTAATATAGAACAATTTAAACTTTCGTTTGACTTCAGTTTTATTCGCTAGTTCCCCAGCGTAGTGACGAAGAAAAATCTTACTACGTCGTCACTTTCAAACTTAGGTATTAACATTCAAAGTTTGTAATGACAGAAAATCCGTTGTTTATGGCGCTTTCTATCACGTCCGCCAAATGTTCTATAAATAGAAGTGGAAAACAAGTACGTGCTAGTCATATAGGTACATTTTTATTTCCGGATGCATTTCATAATGATAGTGAAATTTTGTTGATAGATTCGGGGTGATTTGGCCTATACAAAAATGGCTGGCATCCACAGATAGCGTGTATCAAATTATTTTTTGATCCCTGATGAATACCTTATTGAATTGATCAATAAAACACACCAAAACTTTATTATGTAGGGGTAATGTTTATAATATGTTTTGGAAATTTTCCCTAGAACATAGACTAAGCTTTCTAGTTTAGTTGTGAAGGACAATATTTTGTAGTTTGAGACGTAACATTTTATCAATAACTTCTTTATCCCTAACAATATCAATGTCACAAGCAACAATACGCCCACAGGAGTATACTATTAGGTGTACGGCGTAAAGTTACAAACATGCTTGGGTAAATATCTTCTTTTTGAGGGTACGATTTATTTCTTCGGGTTTTGTGTACAATAGAATGAAATTATAGGTAGTCTAGTATTGTCAAATAGCATGAATAAGCCGGTACATGTATCAATTTTTTAACCTCTATTTTAACGTGGTTTAAACATAATCAAATGGACTCAAAATTAGTAATTGGTATGTAAACTGACAATTCTTTTTAGATCACCTGGCCTAAGAGGACAAGTGAGCTATTTGCATCACTTTGCACCCGTCGTCGTCGTCGTAAACCTTTCACATTTTCATCAACTCCTCTGAAAGCGCTGAGCCAATTTAAACCAAACTTTTGCAAATTCCAAAAATAATAGAAATACTAAGGGTTCATTCCTTGTATTGCACATGGTAGATCTCCTTAGCTGAAATTTGGCTTCCTATTTCGGTATTTTTGGTTATGAATACTTCTTGTTTAAAATAAGTTTGGTTTTCCAAATGTTTCGGTTTTAATGCTGCTGATGAGAGGTAACTCCTTGAAATGGGTCGTATACAGCATAGTATAAACTTACTATATCTAATATTAGTATCTTTGGATTGTTATTTTAGTTGAATGGTCGTTGGATGGTCCCCTTTAAAATATATGCTCGGTTTTCCGGGGCGCCATCCAATATGGACCCTATGGGAATTTCAACATTTTCGATATCTTCTCTGAGACTATTAATCCAATTTGAAACAAACTTTAATGGAATGGTCCTTGGGTTGCCCCTTTTAAATATTGTGTTCGGTTTCCCCGAAAACCATCCAACATGGCTGCCATGGCCGAACTTAGTTTAACATTGAGCCTATGGGAGTTTGACTTTTTCGTCAACTTCTCTGAAACCACTGAACCAATTTAAACCAAACTTTAGTAGAATAATCCTTGGAGGGTCCTCTTCCAAAATTATGTCCGGCATCCCCGACTTCCAACCGACATGGCTGCTGTTACTAAATATAGAAAAAAGGGGGTATGAATTTCAAAAATCTTCTTATATGTAACTACATGGCCAGTTGGAACCAGACTTGGCAGCAATGGTCCTTAGATGGTCCTCTTTAAAATATATGTTCGGTTTTCCGGGACGCCATCCAATATGGACCCTATGGGAATTTTAACATTTTCGTTATCTTCCCTGAGACTATTAGGCCAATTTGAAACAAACTTTAGTGGAATGGTCCTTGGTTGTTCCCTTTTAAATATTGTGTTCGATTTCCCCGAAAACCATCCAACATGGCTGCCATGGCCGAACTTAGTTTAACATTGAGCCTATGGGAGTTTGACTTTTTCGTCAACTTCTCTGAAACCACTGAACCATTTTAAACCAAACTTTAGTAGAATGGTCCTTGGAGGGTCCCCTTCCAAAATTATGTCCGGCATCCCCGTCTTCCAACCGACCTGGCTGCTGTTACTAAATATAGAAAAAATGGGGTATGAATTTCATAAATCTTCTTATATGTAACTACATGACCAGTTGGAACCAGACTTGGCAGTAATGGTCCTTAGATGGTCCTCTTTCAGAAATATGTTCGATGACCCAAATGATCAACCAAGATGGCCTCCACAACCGAACTTATTTTTACATAGGACCCTATGGGAAATTCATTTAAACATCTGAAATCACTTACCCAATCGGAACAAGACTTGGCAGCAATGGTCCTTAAATGTAGAAGGTCTTCTTTCAGAATTGTGTCTGATGACTCGGACTGTTAACCAAGATGTCCGCCACAGCCGAACATGGTTTAAAATAGGACCCTATGGCAAAATTCATTTAAAAAATCTTCTTGTCTGAAACTACAGATCCAGTTGGAACCAGACTTGGCAGAAATAGTCCTTAAATGGTCCTCACAGATTTGTGTCCGATGGCTGTGAATGTCAACTAAGATGGCCACCACAGCCGAACTTAGTTTAACATAGGACCCTATGCGAAAATTCATTAAAATATCTTCTGGTCTAGAACCGCTAAGCCAATTGAAACCAAACTTGGCGGAAATGGTCCTTAGGTGGTTCTTATTCAGAAAAATGTCCGATCACAAGGAATGTCAACAAAGATGGCCGCCACAGCCAAACTTAGATAAACATAGGACACTATGGGAAAATTAATTAAATAATCTTGTTGTCTGAAACTACAGAGCCAATTGGAACCAAAAATGACAGAAATGGTCCTTAGATGGTCCTCAGAATTATGTCAGATGATCCTGAATGTCAACTTAGATGGCCACCAGAGTCGAACTTAGTTTAACATAGGACCATGTGAGAAAATTAATAAAAAAAATCTTCTTGTCTGAAACCATTGAGCCGATTGGAACGTAACTTGGCAGAAATTGTCCTTTGGTAGTCCTCTTTCAGAATTTTGTCAGATGATCTAGACTGTCAACAAAGATCACCACCACAGCCAAACTTAGTCTAACACAGGACATTAAAAATAGTCTCACCGGTCTGAAAGCACTTGGCCAATTGGAACCAGACTTGACAGCCATGGCTATTAGATTGTCTTCTTTCAAAATTACGTAGGTGCTTTTATGCTGTTGATTGGCAAATTGAATCCAGGTGAGCGATACAGGCTCCTGGGAGCCTCTAGTTGGTCAACCAGGCATAATCCATTTTCTACACCAGGAAATGCCTGTACCAAGTCGGTAATATGACAGTTGTTTTCCATTCATGAGATTTTTTTGAGCTTTTGATTTTGCCATTTTATAAAGGACTTTCTGTTTTGAATTTTCCTTGGAGTTCGCTATTTTTGATATTTTACTTTTTACACGTGGAGCTGCTATTTATTGTAACCAATCACAATAAGGCCATCGGTCAACACATCAGACCCGGTCCAACAGTTCAAAACTGATTTAATTTGCGCATTGTTTTAAAACAGTCAAAATGTTGATTATAATTTCTAGCTAAGGAAAGTAATTCAAATATAGATCTTTTCTTGATAATAAATCATGTAGAAAAAATTCACCTAAACTTTATTAAACATACATTAGGCACAAAGAAAACATCGACAAATGTAATTGTTCGAAAAGAACTCGGCATTTTACCAATAGAAACCTTTATAAAAACACAAAGTTTAATGTATTTTTCGAGATTAAATAACGATACTCTGAATCCCCTACTTTGTGAAGCATATGGATTGACAAAATTATTAGATGCAGGTGGAACTTACTCATGGTATACATATGTCAAAAGTTTATCTGCTAAAACTAATTCAATACTGTAAAAATTTAAAACAAGCACACAATCTTAAACCTGTTTTTAAAACATGTGCTTCAAATTATTATGAAAACATAGTCAATGAGAAAATTAATAGTCTAAATGAAAATGATAAAAATTTCCTTTACAAGTTTCTAACAGTTAAAGACAATTCACAAGAATGTTATTTGTCTCATCCTTATAAAGAGACAAGAAAAATATTAACAAAATTTAGAGTTAGTGACCTTGATTTGCTTATAGAAACTGGTAGATACAAAAAAATACCAAGAGAACAAAGAAAATGTAAAGACTGCAATAATTTGGATGATGAATTTCATTTCTTTTTCAATTGTAAACTAAATTTGCAAAAATATAGACCATTTTTGAAATATTTCGAAGAAACATATACAAAATTTAAGTACTTTTGCTTCAGAGACAAACTAATAATAATATTAAACCCATCAACGCCTGAAGATATTAAAACAGTAGTTTCTTTTATTAACCAGTCATTAGGGCTGAGGAAAGGAGACTCATAGCTCTTTTGAATATACTGAATTTTCTATGTACTGTTAATGAACATTTGCTGATACATGTATATGTATTTTGTATTGTATAACCATAATGGAATTTGTCTACCATAAATAAAGTTATTAAATCTATATAGGAAAAAAATCAAACAACACCATTTATTGTAGGTTGCACAATGAGAACAGCTTCTTTACGACCGGTTGTAATTTATGGCGATCTTGATCAACATTTTGTATCTCAGGCTATAAAATCTGCAGAGGAAAGTAACAACATAATGGTGGACTTCTGCGGAAATGGGAAGTGTTGTGTAGTTTATGCTGGCAACGTGGGATGGGCATTTACATGTGCACACAAAGCAATGATGTCGGACAAATCAATTGGTGGTGAAGCTTTTCTAGTGAAAGACAATACCCCGTATAAATCAATGATTCAGTTTTGCAAGCCATACTTTGACTCCTTCGGTATCACTGTTTATCGATCGTTCTTTCCTTATTGGGTATTGTATTTCATAATTTGGTTTATTCAGATTATTTTGCGCATGTTATCGCCATTGAAAAAAGTACAATTTCCTATCACCTTGGCAACGTTCATATATACAAATTTAGTGGTAAGTTTTGATGGTACAAAAGCACAAAAGATGCTAAAATACAAACCTTTGTATGACCCAGATGTAAGTTTTAAGCGTTCAATAGATTATTACAAGTCTTTAGATATGTTGAATAAAAAAGATAGCTGAAAACTACAAGGTATTTATGAAGATATTTCTCAGTTACTTTTTATTCGTTGTATACCAATTTTTGTGGTTTTCGTGGGTCCCTGTAAGCCACGAATTTAAATATCCAACGAAAAATAATTTATCTTAAATGCAATGAAGTTTGAAACCACGGAGTTTTGATGTACAGAGTACCTATGTGAGACAACCTTGAAGAATTGCGTTTTTACAGTATGTACTTTGATACTCACATATGATAAGCCAGCTATACACCCAGAGGATAAAGTGTTTCATGTAATTTTGTCTTTTGCAACATACTGAAACGCTAAATCAAATTTTCAAGAAAAATATTTATCCTAAGTAAGCCTAAACAATACAGAGACTTTCTCATAGATTACTGTAAAACATCTTGTAAAAAGATAATAAAGCAGACATTAATTAAAGATGTGTATGTTTATGCCCGAGGTACTAGTATTTGGTGACAAGTGATTGCAATTTTTCTAATACATATTTCACATATGATTATCCTAACAAGTAAGTTTTGTTTTTTTGTTAAATTCATGACAAGCTTTGTTCAACAGCCTTTAAAAAAAAATTCTAAATATAACAATCCAAAGATACTAATATTAGATATAGTATTTATACTATGCTGTATACGACGCATTTCAAGGAGTTACCTCTCATCAGCAGCATTAAAACCGAAACATTTGGAAGACCAAAAACCAAAATTATATTAAACAAGAAGTACTCAACCAAAAATATCGAAATAGGAAGCCAAATTTCAGCTAGCAATCCACGAATTTACGTATCCTACGAAATGCTTTTATTTCTCTACCCACGAAAATTGGTATCCACGAAAATAAATGAATCTACAGTATTAAAAAACACACATGTATATTGAAAAACTACAACAGTAGATGACAATGTTAAAAGGATAAAATATGATAAACTTATACTTGTACTTCTACATCTGATTTTTTGTACAATATTAGTATTAAATAAAGCCTTATAGCACTTATGCATCGAATTAGTTGGATTAAAGTTCTGCTTTTGTCTCTACTAATTTGACCTCCGATTTAAGTGGATTTATTTTTCCTTGGTCTCTGTAACAGCTTTTAAATTTACTTTCGATGCCGATACTGTACTTTCAGGCGAAAGTGTTGACAGATCTGGCTGCGTATTTTCATTTCTTTCCAAACTTTCATTTTTGTCCTTTTGAGGTATGTTTACACCAGATTTGGTCGAAAGAACAATTTCCTTGCATCTTTTCGTAACATATTCATCGTCTGATTTTACTATTTTTTTCTTTTTTGATTCCTCATAAGTTTGTTTTATGCTTTCTGGATTTTTCTTTCTTTTCATGTGAGAAACAGCTTTGCATTTCACGGTAATTTCCTCGTCTCTGAATTTTCTCCTAAACTTTGTGATTTTTTGCGATTGTTCTTGTACCTGATCTTTCTCTGCGTTGTGACCTACAGTTTCATGATGAGATACCGTTCTGGTCGATATGCGGTTTGAAATGTCTGTTGCGTTTTCTACAAACTTCGAATTTTCTTTTTTGTGTGTGTCTGTTTTGAACGGAGTCAAAATATAGTTAACTGAAGGTTCAGCCCCATTGTTTAAAGCACCGAGTTCTCCAGATAACCAGTAATCGTAATTGGTGGTTTTCATGTCTTTTACAATGCTAACTGGGCTTTGGATTATTTTATCTGCGTCTTCGCTGGGTTTATTCTTTTCTTTATTTCTCCTTTGGATATAAATAAATAGGAGAAACAGATATATTCCCCCAATACAAGAGAGCATCATAGCCGTGATACGCAATGGTTCCGAAGGAGATCCGAAGAAAATATTTTGAATTTGTACAACGGATGATACTGCCCACTGCCCGAAATACGCTAAAGAGAAAAATGGAATCATATTTGCTAGTTCATTGAATTCAACGTCCAATTTTTCCTGGTTTTCTTGGCGAACGCTATCAAAAAGGATTTTACTAGAACTAAACGACGGGTGTACTGTGTTTTTCCAAATGAATCCTTCAGAATGTCTATTTTCGACGTAAAAGTGCCTGGGTTTGTCATCCAGACTGTTTTCTCTCGCAACATTTAATTCGTTATTGTTAATACTGCAAGATTTTATTGTTGTTGAATTTCTGTTAGATCCAGACATGTGTGACTCCCTTGTTCCGTCACTTTGATGATCTATTCCATTTTCAGGATAAGACTGTAGAAGAACTAAGATACAAAATTAAAATAGATTAGAATCAACAGGAAGTCGGGTAATTGTTTCATCGTCTAAGACATAACTACCTCTTAAAAATTATCACCTTTCTTTTGTTTTTTGATTGTCTAAAACAGTGATATCCAAAAACGAATTAAAGACAGAGGAAGTATAATTAGTAAGTTGGGCGAGTACCAGGTGGGAGGCGAGTTGTCATGCTTCCATCTGTTAATAAAAACAGATGACAGGAAAACTCTAATTATGTACCAATCAATTATTGGCATCAAATCAACAATCCATCAGACGAAAACGACACAACAAAGAATACAAAATACAAACATAAAATCAAAAGATAATAATTAGGTTACACTGACTTAAATAAATATAAAATTCAGATCTCAGCACATTAGAGCTGAGCCAAATAAAATCTGAATTTTTATTTTACAGCCTGTCAGCAATTTCGATTAATTCAAATATACAGATTTACTAGGTGGTCCCTATTTCATAGTTATCCAAAAAGAATTTAATTTAATTTAATTTATCACAGCACAGCCCATTGACTCCACATACTATTCTGTACACACATACGAATGTTCCTTTTCAACTGTAAAAGTCTTTTCTTGTATATCTTTTGCGCATGCTTAGTGGATAAGAGACTCTTACACAAATACTTATCCCATGTAAATAAGCCCCACTTAAATCACAAAGTGATGTGTTCCTAAACAACAGAAGGAAGTTACACAAAAGAAGAAGAACCTTAAAAATAATAATCAAAACCATAACAGAACGGGAACCAACCACGGAAGTAGGATCACGGATATTTTGAGTTTATTATATTAAGATACGTTAATTAAAGCAATTACTATATGAAATTAGAAAGAATATATATGCATCAAATGTTTATTATTATATAATATTTCTGACCATCGTCGGCTCAGAGGTAAAACGGCTAGAAAATTTCAGTCCGCAAATTTAATAGTATAGATGTACACATATTAGAAAAATAATACAGAAGCAATAAGACAGAATGTCAAAACCTGAGAACAGTACGATAAGAAAAAAAAACAAAAACACTTTACAAACATATAAAAAAAACGAGATAACAAAGGTAATTAAAGCATATCATGCTCCGTTAACAACACCCGTTACATTTCAAGTATCTCACGTATAAACCCTGGGACGGTCTTTTAAATTCGTGTAAGACTTGAAACCCATGTTAAGATTCTTACTGTTATTTTTGTTTTGTTTTGTTATTCTGCTTCTTTATTTCTTTATTTTGTTTATTTCAATTTTTAGCTCACCTGTCCTAAAAGGAGATGTGAGCTTTTGCCATCACTTGACGACTGTCGTCCGTCCGTGCGTCGTCTGTCCGCCATAAACGTTTTCAAAGATCTCCTCCTCTGAAACCACTGAACCAATTACAACCATACTTAGAACGATCCTTAGGGTATCTAGAATAAAGTTTATGTTTTATTTTCTTGTCCGTCAAGAAACATGGCCGCCATGGCTAAAAATAGAACATAGGGACTAAACTTCGGTTTTTGGCTTATATCTCAAAAACTCAAGCATTTAGAGCAAAACTGACAGGGTGAAAATGGTCATCAGGTCAAGATCTACCTGCTCTGAAATTTTCATTTGAATCCGTCAACCCTTTGTTGGGTTATTGCCCCTGAATTCTTACATTTAAGGAAATTTTGTAGTTTCAGGATGTTATATTCAATATTATTATAGATAAAGACAAACAGCAAAAATGTTCAGCAAAGTAAGATCTAAAAATACGTCAATATGACCCAAATCGTCCCTTATATGAATTTTTTCCCTTTTAAGACAATTTTTATACGACCGCAAAATTTTTGCGGTCGTATATTGGTATGACGTTGGCGTCGTCGTCGTCGTCGTCGTCGTCGTCGTCGTCGTCCGTCGTCCGTCGGAGTCTGTAGACATTTGGTTTTCGCACTATAACTTTAGTATAAGTTAATAGAGATCTATGAAATTTAAACACAAGGTTTATGACCACAAAAGGAAGGTTGGGATTGATTTTGGGAGTTTTGGTCCCAACAGTTTAAGAATCAGGGGCCAAAAAAGGGCCCAATAAGCATTTTTCTTGGTTTTCGCACAATAACTCTAGTATAAGTAAATAGAAATCTGAAATTTTAACACAAGGTTTATGACCACAAAAGGAAGGTTGGGATTGTTTTTGGGAGTTTTGGTCCCAACAGTTTAGGAATTAGGGGCTAAAAAAGGCCCAAATAAGCATTTGTCTTGGTTTTTGCACAATAACTTTAGTATAAGTAAATAGAAATCTATGAAATTTAAACACAAGGTTTATGACCACAAAAGGAAGGTTGGGATTGATTTTTGGAGTTTTGGTCCCAACAGTTTAGGAATTAGGGGCCAAAAGGGTCCAAAATTAAACTTTGTTTGATTTGGTCGAAAATTGAACTATTGGGGTTCTTTGATATGCCGAATCTAACCGTGCATTTAGATTCTTAATTTTTGGTCCCGTTTTCAAATTGGTCTACATTAAGGTCCAAAGGGTCCAAAATTAAACTTAGTTTGATTTTAACAAAAATTGAATTCTTGGGGTTCTTTGATATGCTGAATCTAAACATGTACTTAGTTTTTTTTATTATGGGCCCAGTTTTCAAGTTGGTCCAAATCGGGGTCCAAAATTAAACTTTGTTTGATTTCATCGAAAATTGAACTATTGGGGTTCTTTGATATGCCGAATCTAACCGTGCATTTAGATTCTTAATTTTTGGTCCCGTTTTCAAATTGGTCTACACTAAGGTCCAAAGGGTCCAAAATTAAACTTAGTTTGATTTTAACAAAAATTGAATTCTTGGGGTTCTTTGATATGCTGAATCTAAACATGTACTTAGTTTTTTTATTATGGGCCCAGTTTTCAAGTTGGTCCAAATCGGGGTCCAAAATTAAAGCTAAAAAAGGGGTAAATTATTTTTTTGGGGGGTGGGGGCAATTCTCCACAGCATATTGTATCGCACAAGAATTCAAAAATTGAATATAAATTCAAATCATATGACCAATTCTAAGTTCTTTATTTCAGTTATTCTGTTTTAGAAACCTATTATGTGTCAAATATTTCAAGAAATTTTCAATTACACAGTATTGTGCAATAGCAAGAATCAGTATAATTTAAACCAATTTACATTATTTACATTACAATTAAAGGATAACTTCAGTAACACCCAACAATGACTTCAATCCAAACATATATATTGAATAAACTTACAAATCAGAAATTTTAAAATTATATGATACTAACATACATACTACTGCTAACAATTAAATATGACTTAGAGCAAATATGACAACATGATTATTAAAATATGTACAAAGAGGGATAACTCTTTTTTTTATCTCAAATTTTGAATATGTGCTGATGAAGCTTTTTTGTTTATCTCATCTAAACTGCTTTTAAATTATGCATATTTAAAATTTGCCATCCATGACTATGATGTCATTTTCTATTTTAATACGTTATGGTGTATTTAAATGGGCTGTTATGGTTGCAAAGTATCAAGAGAAATGGGGGGGGGGGGGGGGTGAAAACAAAATTTAGGGGGGGGGGGGGGAATGAGAAATTGGGGAGGGGGCAATTTTTTTCTCATTTCATAATTCATAAATTAAAAAGGAAATTTCAAATTTTTTTTAGCAAAAAAAGGGGGGTTACAATAAATTTTATTGTTTTTTGTTGTTTTTTTTTTTTTTGGGAGGGGGAGTCAATGTGCAACTTCATAGTGTATTGCACAAAAGCTAAAAAATGGGTAAATTTTTTTTTTTTTTTTTTTTTTGGGGGGGGGCAATTCTCCACAGCATATTGTATTGCACAAGAAGCAAAAAATTGAATATAAATTGAAATCATATGACCAATTCTAAGTTCTTTGGTTTCAGTTATTCTGTGTCAGAAACCTATTATGTGTCAAATATTTGAAGAAATTTTCAATTGCACAGTATTGCGCAATAGCAAGAAATTGATATGTGTGCCCAATTTTAAATTGGTTATTTCTGATTTATATATAAAAACAAAAAATACTGATATGGTTTGAATAGGTAAATTAAAAATTTTTAAGTTCTTAGACAACATTCATTCTGTGTCAGAAACCTATGCTGTGTCAAATATTTATTCACAATCCAAATTCAGTATTGTATCAAGCTTGAATGTTGTGTTCATAATTGCCCCAACTATTCAGGGTTCGACATCTGCGGTCGTATCTAGCTGCGCCCAGCGGAGCATTTTATTCACATTTGTTTCGTCATATTTGTGAACTTTTAAAAATCTTCTTCTCTGAAACTACAGAATTAATTTCAGCCAAACTTAGGCTGACGATCCTTAGGGTATCTAGTCTAAATTTTGTGTTTTATTTTCTTGTCCATCGAGAAACATGGCTGCCATGGCTGAAAATAGAACAAAGGTGAAAATGCACTTTTTGGCTCATATCTCAAACACTAGAGCAGTTAGAGCAAAACTGACAAGCAGTAAAAATGTTTATGAGGTCAAAGTCTACATGCCATGAAATTTTCAGACGAATCGGTCATCCCATTTTTGGGTTATTGCCCCTGAATTGTTAATTTTAAGGAAATTTCGCAGTTTTGTGTTATTAACTTGTAATGAATATTATTATAGATAAAGACAAACTGTAAACAGCAAAACTGTTCAGCAAAGTAAGATCTGCAAATAAGTCAGCATGGCCAAAATCGTCAATTGAACCCTTATAGGAGTTTTTGCCTTGAAAGATTATTTACATGTAAACAGAAAATAATGGTCTGACATATTGTCATAGATGTTTAGAGCATACCTTGAAATAACTGAAGTAAAATGGGCGGTCAAAAGTCAAGGTCACTGAAAAGGTCCATAGCAACCGAAGAAAACGTCCCTAGGAACGGATGAAAAGGTCCCTAGCAACCATATATATTTGGGTTAAAGACCTTATAATGTACCTGTGCAAGTCAAATAGAAAGGTCAAGAATCAAGGTCATTGAAAAAGTCCATAGCAACCGATAAAAAAGTCCCTAGCTACCGTATATATTTGGGTTCAGGACCCTAAAATTTACCTGTTAAAGTTAAAATGGAAGGTCAAGAGTCAATGCCATTGAAAAAGTCCATAGCAACTGATGAAAAAGTCCCTAGCAACAATATCTTTTTGGGTTCAGGATTCTATATTTTAGCTGTACAGGTCAATATTAAGGAGAAAATTGCGACATTATACATTAAATATCAAAAATAATCATTGATGCAAGATCTACACAAAATATAACAGGTGAGCGATTCAGGCTCTTGGGAGCCTCTTGTTTTATTTAGTTTTCTTAGTTGGAACCTTCGTATTGATCTATCAAATCGTAACGACAACCGTAAAATTTTAGTCATCGGATGGTATTAGTAAATAATACCTTCGTTTATGGCATGCATTGTTACATTAAATCCAAACAGAAGTATTTTTCTCTTCAGAACCGAAAATTCCTGTTAATAAACCTTAATTAAACTGTGACGTGACGTTACGATTTAATGGCAATATCCTTATCTTTTAGTGGGTTAATCTGGATTCGGGCTACTGTATTTAAGTTTTAGGGATAATCTAGAAATGCAAAAGAATTTTTATCTATTTTTTTTACACATTTTGACTGCGTTTTCACAACATTCTAAGATGTTGGAATATTTAATGTTTACTTTTTTGTATTTTTTTTAAATGAGAGATACAAAAGAATTAATTCTTGACCCTGTTTCTCATTTCCACTCGGATCTGAGCCTATCTAATAATGAGGTATCAGTGAAGACGCTTTATCACCAATAAAATATAAAATAATGTAAAATTACGTCATTCAATATGATATTTTCATGTATTTACATCAACAGTTTTACAACAATGCATTATTAATAATATTATATTTAAACTATGTAATAAATTTAAGCATACGTTACTCACATTTCTCCCTACGTCTGCGTTTTATAATGTCGCCATATTGTTTTGCCTTTATAAGAATAACCAACACTGGTACCACAACGGAAGTTATGAGCATTGGTACGCCAACAAATGTTACAGAGTCTGGCTTACCGTTTGCGTCATCAAAACCACAGCTGTAACATAAATTAAGTTATTCTTTTTGGCTATCATAAGTATCTGCATGTAAATTACCATTGCATCATAAGGGGTGCTTATAAAATGTTAGATTTTTTGAAAATGCATTAGTGAATATTTGCTTCTTAGTGATCATAAAAAATTCCTGCTTTTATTGCTGAAAAACTTTGGTCTCAACAGATCATCAAACCCTTCATACCAATACAGTTATAAAAATAAATATACCGAGCTTACAGAAAATAGGATATGTGTATGCCCGAAAAGCAAATAATTATATCAACCATTTCGGAAGAGGGGTAGGAAACAAATCGTCAGTGATTCCTTCACGTAAACACATACTGCCTTAGTTTACGGAGCGTAAGCATATTTTTCACAGCATCCATAAGTATGACGCACATACCGCGTCATACATAAGCCTGGAATTTTCCGTACCGGATTTTCTCACTTTTGAGGAAGGCAGTTCCGATTTCCTTTTGTTTTTGTCATTACAGATCATTACAAGGGATTAAAGACAATGACAATGGTTACGACTGTAAGAATTCCCTGCAATATCCTTGTCTTACATCACTTGACACAAAAGGTCAATTTGCAAAAAATCGACTTCCACAGATTTTGGAAAAAGAAAATTGCAAATAAATAGAAAAATCCGAGACGATTGCCTTTAAGTTTTATAGTTTTAGTATAAAACCAAATTACGCATGATTTTTCGGATTTTCGTGTTTGATTTTCGCTATAATCCTTCGATTTGTAGAAATTTTTTTTTGCCATGGTGGCCATTTTCAATTCCAATTTCTTCAAATTTTATTGGTCTGTTTAGATAGAATTTTATCATTCATACAAAAAGTATACGCTAATTTCACACTTGGGGTCATCCTCTTTATCGATACATTATACACAATATATATATATAACGTTGTATAATGTACCAGTCGACCCGCATTGTCAGTAATACCCACATCATTCCAATTTAAAATAAATTTCATTTGTTTCCTAACTTTTCACCTCCCATAGAGGTCTACACTATAAGGGGCACGGCGGGGGATCCGGTACGTCGGCTAACGTCTCACCTTACAACTTATTTTTCGCCGTCTAAATTTCCATGGTACTACAGTCATTGAGTATATATGTTGAAATTTATATAAATTACATGTAAAAAGAATGTTTATCAGCTCTTAGAACGAAGTAAATACACCAGTAAACCAAAAAAAAAAAAAAATGCCTATACTTGTACATGTACAATAAACATGATAAAATGTAGTTCGGAGAATAAATTTCAGTTTTGAGCAGTTTGACAAAATATGCATATCTCGATCATGCATAAATATCGACAAAGGATATCTACTATACCTTATTCCATCTGGACCAAATTTTCGTCGCATTGCTATTATTACCATTGCAAACGCTGGCACTCCAAACACGTATAAAAGAAATCGAGAGTCGTATCTGCCAAAAGCTGCTGGTTTCCTGAAAACGACTTGCAAAAAACAATTAACAACGGCAAAATCTGTTAACATCAGCTGACTCATCGCAGAAAAATTTGACAAAAACCCGTAACATTTACATAAAACGTTAGGTTTTGAAAAGTTCTGAGTTGCCACAATTTGTAGATGGTCCAAATATTTTACTAGCGTAAAAAGTAAACCCAAAACTGTCAAATATCCTAGAAAACGGTGGTAGCATGGACGATGAAAAAAGCCTTTTATGTCCTGAACCAATTTGTATGCCACAAAACTGTAAGCTAGTATACTAATTCCAAGACAGGTTACTGAAGTTACGTATGTAGCGTAAAATTTGTTAGTGTACAATCCGACCGGATGCGAGTCTTGACTGGCGTTCGACATTTTCCACTTGTTTGAATTATAATTTCTGTTATAAGACGTTTTAAGTCATAACACTTTTTTTCCGAAAATAGAAATAAAGTTTGAATTATTAACGAAGAAATGTGTTTGTGTAAAACCCAATGTATATCAAATTGCGATTGAAACTTTAAAATCAATTATATGTCGTCTTTTTAGTAAGTGATGTTAAGACTGCAGGCATTTGAAATCCAGCACCAATTACATTTTTATATTTTTGTCCCGCTGTGGTTAGTTTAAAACAGATTTTAATTCCATTATTTTATTAAATTTTATTTTCAGCTTTTTTTTTAACACCAAAACATAAACATAACTTGAACAGTTAGGAAATTATATTCCTCTCAAAAAGTCTGACTAATATGTCACAAACTTGATTTTCTTGAAATAACGACCAAATATAACGTCGTCAACATCGTACAAGTTTATTAAAAATCCCTTTGTTTTAACAAATCGTAAGAAATGAAAAACCAAAAAATGAAAAGACAAACAATAATCCTTTTTATATATTTTTTCAAATTCATGCGGCATTGAGACTCTCCATTTCATAATAATATTACTTTGTACAAACCGTTTTCAAGTTATTTTTGAACGCATTTAATTCGATGAATTCTCTGCTTCATCTAAATAATTTTGCATATTTAATCAACTAAATAGAAGATTAACTAAGTAAAAAAAAATCTCTAAGGGAGCAAACATTTTTAGGGGGGGAAGTGGGCTAGGATCAAATTTGAAATAAAAAAGGCAGGACCGGGATTTTGGCAAAATAGCAAAATGCAGGACGTGCGTCAAACAGGAATTTTTGGGGTTTATTTAGGCCGCAATAGCGTCTGAAAAAAAGTCCAGGGCCATAATTTGGTTTACCGGCAATAAATTTTGAAAGAGATTTGTCAACGTGCAATTTATTGAATAAATTTTAAATCACCTCGAAGGAACTTGCGGGATGTTTTAATTGTTGTATATGGTGAAACGGAATGAAAGATATAGGAAAGATGCATTCTTTAGAAATTTTGATAAATTAAAACACAAACACACACATAAACAAAAATTGTTTGAAAGTGTCCAGTTATATATTTTTATGGCAACCGCTCATTGCAAAACGTTACTTCATAAATAAAATATAAGAATCCAAATATCTTTAGATAACAACTAAAATGCTGCAGAAAATCAATATATAACCAAAGAAGCTAAGATTATACAACTCGATTCCGGTAGTAAGCCAATTTAAAAATTGTGCATGTGACCGACAGGCACGGATTCAGGCGGGTGAGGGGGGACACAGCGCCCCCTAAAAAAGCATAAACTCGACCAAAACATTTTTTGTCTCGCTCCACTCGGCGCTATATCAATCATCACCAAGCCCCCCTCCCCTAAACGTCAAATCCTGGATCCGCGCCTCACTGGAGCATGTTGCACTGCATTTGAATATCAAAACACTTATCTAAGTTGAAGAAATACTTCCAGGAATACTGTGTATCAAGATTTGGAGATAAACATCCAAATATATAGTTGTAACAGTTGATAAAGTTTAAAAAAAAGAAACATTTTTATGCCTTAAATTATGATATCTTAAATTAGGTGTTTTTTTTTAATCCATACATTATTGCCACTGCAATTGTGTTAATTAATTTTTATCAGGTGTATGCAAAAAAAATCATGAAAATCGTAAATAGTAAATACTTATTTATTAAACATTATTTGCTTTCCAAGGACTATTTTAACGTGTTTATGTAATGGTTATTTAAGGTGGTACCCAACATCTTGACTAAAATAAATTTGACTCGTTTAATTTTCATAATTTTTTTTAGGAAATATTTACTTTGACCTGTTGACATAAATGTTTGATTTTTCTTTTTTTTTTTAGTGAATAGAATTTCACACTTCACGGGAATAATTTCATTGAATATATAGCAGTTTCGCAAACATTAATTTTGATCATAGAGAAGCTTTTATTTATTAAGTTTGATTAAAACCCTCTGGTGATTTTTAAGAGTTATCTCCCTGTAGTGTTGGGTACCACCTTAAAAACCTTCATTGTCGATAAGCACATAAATAAATATTAAATTTTATCTATTAGTAATTGAAGTTTCTAATTCTCAAACTTTTTGTTTCTTTTGACTTTTCCAAGAAAAAACAATAATGATTTTAAATTACATTACTTTCAGAGACACCATCTAGAAAAAAAAATAAGAGTGTTTAAAATATAATCATTTTCGTTTCCGTATACAAAATGTTATGAATATATTCCTGGGATGATGCCTCTGCTGGTGGACCCTAGGTCCCCGAGGGTATTCGCCAACCCAGTCGTCAGACTTGTCTGACATGATTATTCATTGATTTGTTACAGAAATTTCCAGTATTTAGCAAAATTCAAAAATATTAGAAATACTAAGGGTTCATTCCTTGTATTGCACATGGTAGATCTCCTTAGCTGAAATTTGGCTTCCTATTTCGGTATTTTTTGGTTGAGTACTTCTTGTTTAATATAAGTTTGGTTTTTGGTCTTCCAAATGTTTTGGTTTTAATGCTGCTGATGAGAGGTAACTCCTTGAGATGCGTCGTATACAGCATAGCATAAATTTACAATATCTAATATAAGTATCTTTGGATTGTTATTTTTCCATTGGAATTCTTTAATTTTATTATCAATATTAATTGTTTTTAAAACAAACCATACTCGCTTCCATTCCATTCGATGTTATATTCACCCCCAACATAATTATCCCATGTAGCAACGCACTTCGGTTTCAGAAGGCACACCACTAAACCGATCTCCCGTTTACTTCAAAGTTAAATTCGTCATTTTCAGACATTTGGGAAAAATATAAAATGAATTTTCCCAATTCGGGCACTATGTTGACATGTTTTTTTTTTTCAAATAAAAGCGGTCTTAGAAAATTGCACTTGAAAAGTACATTGCTTACCAAATAAGAAATGTTTTCTCATTTCAAATTTCCCGGTGAAAATTTCCTCACTTCAAACTGAATACCGAAAATTACAGGCGCATTAATATGTCCAGTTCTCGAAACCTTTAAGGGTTATTGACATGCCGTGAAGTGCATTTCGTAGGGTATTCATTCCTTTCCATAATAAATTCACTTGTTTATGCTTTAGATTGTGGCATTAGTTGTGACAGATCGACGCCGAAACCCATAGGAATTATTTTGTACTACTTTCCTTTGTCGAAATTTGCCCAGCTATTTACCGAAGTGCCCCTTCATATCTCTGTCTTGCTGGAGAATGCGTTTTATTTCTATCAGTTTAAACTTATTAGAATCTAAAATTTTGTCTTCTTTTGAGATTTCCAAATTTCGACTTATTTTATATACAATGGTGATAAAACATTTTCGTCAGCACTTGTTCTTAATTATATGGCGAATTTTGTTAAAATAGCTTTTTTATTTTTGAAAATTCTGAAATACAGTTTCTTTTATGAGTTAATATTCCATATATTAAAGAACAGGACTTAAAATCATTTTCTTCTTCATTCCAAACATCTTTAATTAATCTTATTCGATGCACATTTGTAAAAAGTTCAAAAGAAAAGCGAACTACTCTGAAATTTAGTGTGTTATTAGATTATGCCAATATGTGTGAAATGATTTATTTATCATGTTTAGAGACAGTCTTTGATTACGTTTTTGTACTTCAACAAATAGTTGTTTAAGAGATCTGTAAAACAATACCTTCTTTATCAATATGAATGGCACATGACATGTACTCTTCATTTATTAGCTCACCTGGCCCAAAGGGCCAAGTGAGCTTTTCTCATCACTTGGCGTCCGTCGTCCGTCGTCCGTCGTCCAAACATGGCATGAATGTTCCTTATGAGGTGCTGACCAAGTGTTGTTACTTTGTAGCCGATCCATAATCCAAGATGGCCGCCAGCGGGGACTTAGTTTAACATAGAACCCTATGGGAAATGCATACAAATGACTTCTTTTAGTGACCCACTTAATGGAATGAAACCAAACATGGCATGAATGTTCCTTATGAGGTGCTGACCAAGTGTTGTTACTTTGTAGCCGATCCATTATCCAAGATGGCCGCCAGAGGGGGACTTAGTTTAACATAGAACCCTATGGGAAATGCATACAAATGACTTCTTTTAGAGAACCGTTGAATGGAATGAAACCAAACATGGCATGAATGTTCCTTATGAGGTGCTGACCAAGTGTTGTTACTTTTTAGCCGATCCATAATCCAAGATGGCCGCCAGCGGGGACTTAGTTTAACATAGAACCCTATGGGAAATGCATGCAAATGACTTCTTTTAGTGACCCACTTAATGGAATGAAACCAAACATGGCATGAATATTCCTTATGAAGTGCTGACCAAGTGTTGTTACTTTGTAGCTGATCCATCATCCAAGATGGCCGCCAGCGGGGAACTTAGTTTAACATGGGACCCTATGGGAAATGCATACAAATGCATTCTTTTAGAGAACCACTGAATGGAATGAAACTAAATCTGGCATGAATGTTCCTGATGAGGTGCTGACCAAGTGTTGTTACTTTGTAGCCGATCCATTATCCAAGATGGCCGCCAGAGGGGGACTTAGTTTAACATAGAACCCTATGGGAAATGCATACAAATGACTTCTTTTAGAGAACCGTTGAATGGAATGAAACCAAACATGGCATGAATGTTCCTTATGAGGTGCTGACCAAGTGTTGTTACTTTGTAGCCGATCCATAATCCAAGATGGCCGCCAGCGGGGACTTAGTTTAACACAGAACCCTATGGGAAATGCATACAAATGACTTCTTTTAGTGACCCACTTAATGGAATGAAACCAAACGTGGCATGAATATTCCTTATGAAGTGCTGACCAAGTGTTGTTACTTTGTAGCTGATCCATCATCCAAGATGGCCGCCAGCGGGGAACTTAGTTTAACATGGGACCCTATGGGAAATGCATACAAATGTCTTCTTTAGAGAACCACTGAATGGAATGAAACTAAATCTGGCATGAATGTTCCTTATTAGGTGCTGACCAAGTGTTGTTACTTTGTAGCCGATCCATTATCCAAGATGGCCGCCAGAGGGGGACTTAGTTTAACATAGAACCCTATGGGAAATGCATACAAATGACTTCTTTTAGAGAACCGTTGAATGGAATGAAACCAAACATGGCATGAATGTTCCTTATGAAGTGCTGACCAAGTGTTGTTACTTTGTAGCTGATCCATCATCCAAGATGGCCGCCAGCGGGGGACTAAATTTAACATTGGACCCTATGGGAAATGCATACAAATGACTTCTTTTAGAGAACCACTGAGTGGAAAGTAACAAAACATAGCATGAATGTTCCTTATGAGGTGCTGACCAAGTGTTGTTACTTTGTTGCTGATCCATCATCCAAGATGTTTAGAAGTCTATCAGAAAATTGTAAAAAAAAATCTGAATGGTCACAATTTGACCACATATTCGAAAATAATAATAAGATGTCTTCAGTAGCTATTGTAAGACTGCACTAAGATGACCTGTTTTTAATTTTAAATACTGTCAAATTAAACCAATCTTGGTCTCAATCATTATATAATTTTACATAATTTCCAAAATCACATTAGATACAGGTGAGCGACACAGGCTCTTGAGATCCTCTAGTTATAGTTATTATTTCATTTTTCAGCTGTATTTGTAACATTGGTATACTTGTGTATAAAACATCAGATTTGTTAAGTATTACGTTTTTGTCTATGACCTTTGGCCATGAAGAGCAAAGAATCTTAATGAAATATTTGAATGAAAATCCTTACACAGAATGCAATATGTCGGAAAGCGTACATTAAAAAAGTTAATATTTAATGTGTGCGTTGAGAATTTTTTAATCATCTGGGGTTCTTTGCAGGAAAATATTTAGTGGAATCCAGTGTTGCTTTACAGAAATAGTACTACTTAGAATGTGTATCAGTATTATGGTTGGCCATGCCACTTGACCATGAAAATTATTGTCAAACAGACCTTACATCTGCCAGACTGAATCCAATGCATATACACACCAAATAATTTAAACTTATTGAGAAAAATAAGTCACTGGACCGTGAAAATAAAGTCAAAGTCAAGTAACACCTGCCAGAATGACATGTACACAGTGTATCGATATGCACACACAAAATATAATTAACACATTCCTTATAGTTACTGCTGAGAAACTGACATGCATAAACACGAAAATTTTTCATAAATTTGTCAAAGTCAGCCAAAGGTGAAATTGAGGTCAATGTCAAGTGATAACTGTTTCAGACATGTGAGACTGCGTCAGACTCGCGAGTTATGGAATTTCTCCACCCTCAATAGTTAAATTTTAGATTTTAACACGCTCGCAAAAGCTCTCGTATTGAAAATCCAAAATTTAACTGTCTAGGGTGGCGAAATTCCATATAACTCACTCGTACCTGAAGGAGAATCTATATTTATCTATCCATTATAGTTATTGAGAAACAATGTTTTTTAAAGTCACATGACCATGAAAACTACGGTTGAAATCAGTAGTATATGGGCACAAATCAGGTCGCATTTGTGATGGTGCCGGAAGTGACGTAACAGGAACCTAAAATGACGCCACGGAAAGTGCTCATGCGTAACCGGAAGTATGGGTTCCCGCCATTTGTTTATGGAAGTCACGTAAGTCACGTGCCAGGACCGCGCATGTGCGACCGTAACCGGAACCGGAAGTACCCAGAAGTGGTTTGCGCGCACGCGCAACTAGAAGTAATGTGTTTTCGCCATTTTCCCATTATTTGTTTACGGAAGTGACGCAAATCACGAATTGGGACCCGAATGTGTCGATTGCGCATGTGTGACTTGACCCGGAAGTGGATTCCGCGCACGCGTAACCTGAAGTAGTTGAATTTTCCGCCATATCCCATTGTTTACGGAAGTGACGTAAGTAACTAGCTGGGATCCGGAAGTGCCATGATTGACCCCAATTTTGATTGGATTATCTCCCTTTTCATGCACTTCTATGACATGGCCAGACAATAGGGCTCTACCCCAAGAAGAAGCAGACAAAGTGGCCGAATGTTACTACCATCAAGACGGCATTTTGATGAGAAAGTGGAGGCCCCCTGATGCTATCCCAGAGGAGGAATGGAGAGTGGTATGCCAAGTGGTGGTGCCTAAAGTTTATAGGCAAGAAATTATTGGTCTTGCCAATGACATCCCCTTGGCTGGACATTTAGGTATAAGGAAGACTTGCCTTAAGATCTTACAACATTTCTATCGGCCCAGACTTAGAAATGATGTTACAGAATACTGCAAATGATGCCATATATGCCAGGTTGTTGGCAAGCCTAACCAGAAAATACCACCAGCACCACTTCTGCCAATTCCAGCCTTTGAAGACCCTTTCAGCCGAGTACTTATTGATTGCATTGGACCTTTACCAAAGACCAAGACTGGAAATGCGTATTTATTGACGATCATTTGTACACCCACTCGCTTTCCTCAGGCTATTCCCTTCAGGAATATCAAGACACTAACTATTGTCAAAGATCTTATCAAATTTTTCACATTAGTAGGACTTCCTAAGTCTATACAGTCCGACCAGGATTCAAATTTCATGTCAGGTTTATTTCAGCAGGTCGTTTACCAGTAAGGGATTACTCAGTATAGATCAAGTGCTTATCATCCAGAATCTCAAGGTGCCTTAGGACGTTTTCATCAAACATTGAAGAACATGATTAGATCTTTTTGTCTTCAATTTGACAGGGACGGGGATGATGGTGTTCACTTTCTACTTTTTGCGGTCCGAGAGGTTGTTCAAGAATCCCTTGGTTTAGCACCTTTGAGTTGGTGTTTGGTCATACTGTAAGGGGATCTTTGAAATTGGTTAAGGAAAAATGGCTTACTGAACACACTGACTTGAATCTTCTAGACTATGTATCTAGATTTAAAGAAAAATTGTATACTGCTTGTCAAATTGCTCAGAAAAACTTAAGAACTGTACAGAATAAGATGAAAATATGGTATGATAAAGATGCCAGGGGCAGAGTTTTGGAGCCTGGTGATAAGGTACTTGTACTTTTGCCAGTCCCTGGGCAACCTTTACAGTCTAAATACTGTGGTCCTTATATAATCGACAGTAAAATCAATGATTTGAATTATATTGTAAAAACTCCAGGTCGGCGTAAACAAAATAGACTGTGTCACATTAATATGTTAAAACCATATTTTGAGCGAACTAATGAAGGTGAGAGTAAACCAGTTGTCACTTTAGCCATGGTTAAATTGGAGAACGATCATGACAAACCAGATATAATTGAACCATCTTTTGATTCCAAGACTATGGAACAAACTGTTAGATTGAAAAATTCAGAAATTTTGTCAAATTTAGACTCAAAACTTGCACATCTGACTTTCGATCGCAGAGAAAAATTGAAAACTGGTATTTTCTTTTAAAAATCTTTTTCCAGATTTGCCAAACAAAACCACTGCTGTTTGTCATGATGTTGATGTAGGCGATGCTTCTCCAATTAAACAACATCCTTACGGCTCAATCCACTAAAACTTGATGTTATGAGACAATAAATTAGATATATGCTTGACAATGATATTATTGAGCCGAGTAACAGTGAATGGAGCTCTCCTTTTCTCTTTGTGCCGAAACCAGATAAAACCTTTCGTTTCGTTACTGATTTCAGAAAAGTAAATTCAGTTTCAAAATCTGACTCCTATCCGATTCCAAGGATAGACGATCGCATGATAACATTGGACAAGCAAAATTCATAAGCAAATTTGATTTATTGAAAGGTTACTGGCAGGTCCCCTTGATACCGAGAGCTCGTGAAATATCAGCTTTTGTCACACCAGACGGCTTATTTCAGTATACTGTCATGCCGTTTGGTATGAAAAATGCTCCAGCTACATTTCAAAGAATGATCAATAATGTTATAAAAGATTTAAATTTTTGTTACCCTTATATTGATGATCTTATTGTATGTAGTGATAGCTGGGAAGAGCATTTAACACATTTATATGATACTTTTGATAGATTGTCACAATCAAATTTGACTGTTAATCTTGCTAAAAGTGAATTTTGTAAGGCCACTGTTGATTATTTAGGGCACACAGTTGGCCAAGGTCAAGTTTCCGTCAATGCTATATATACGGAAAAGAAAGTTAGACTTTCTGAACAGTTCAGACCAGACATTGTGTTCTCAGATTTTGGATTGACACACTTTTATTTACGTTACACACATCATACTAGATTGTGACGTATTGGACATAGTATTCTGTTTGATTCCCGCAAAGTGACGAGAAGAATTCCGGATAAAGAAAAGACAAAAGGATCGGACTTAACGTTTCAGTTGTATAATATTTTCTGTTAACTTGTATATAATAAATCTTGTTAAATTTTATTATTGATTTGTGCCTTTTGTTGGCTACAATTCAACGGTGATACATTTCCGGCGTAACACATTTAATTATGAAACATCAACATAAAAAATAAATTGTAAAATAGATTAAATTATATACCCCTGGAAGTGTAATTTCTTACCGAATATTTTATTAATCATTTTATTTTACGTGAAATAAGAATCACCCCCCCCCCCTTTTCTGTGTTAAATTTATTTAAAGTATCTGCTAAAGTCAACTCTGAATATATTATTATACATACACATGAAATATACAGGTAAAACCTAACCAAAATATACCATGTATACGGTAACAGAAATTATAGACAGAACCAAATGTAAAGTCTGCTGTTCAGAACATGTTTTACAAGAGTCAAATTAAATTAAAAAAAAACATGTAATCCAACTCCCACTTCCCCGTATTAACCGGAAACCTTGTGGTAATTATTATGTCTAGGTGGTTAACTTTATTGATAGAACAAACTAATATTATATCACCATGATGATATGAATTGATTTTAGTGAACAATTAGCATTGATTACCTGCATACAATCAATCTAAAACAGTGAATAAACGCAGACCATTTAAAAAAAAGGCAAGAGAATAAATTTACGTTTTTTATAGACACTGAGAATGCAAAGCATGTTTGTGAAGATCGTAAGTATTACATGTTTTGGTACCGCGTTCGCGCACGGTCCTTTCCAATCTGGACATTCTTAAGTCGTAATATAATAATTTATATCTTGAATACCTGAATATTTTTTCACCATTTTAGCATTTTTTTGATATAGATAGACAAGTATGTGCATATATAGACAAAGTATGTGCATATAGACACGTCCTGTTATTTCTACTTTATATTATGTGCAAAGGCCTTTATTTCCTGACACTTCGTCTCTGTGTTATGTCAAATATACTATTCGTTTTTTCAATCAGTTGTATGTTATGTTATGGAACGCCATAGCTGCCTTATATGTACTTATTTCTATATTTGCACATACTTTTTCTATATATGCACATACTTTGTCTATATATGCACATACTTTTTCTTTATTCTATTTCTATATATGCACATACTATTTCTTTATACTTTTTCTATATATGCACATACTTTTTTTTAATGATTTTTTCCAACCACTGGATGCATATTTTACTTTTAAAATTACTATATATATATATCATGTATATCCGGGGAAAGATCTATTGTTATGCTTCTGATTTTTATCTTTATTATTTGTATTATTATTATCATTCCGCCAACCGTACCAACAGAGTTTTCAAGATATTTGGTACATGATATGTTTCCGACATTCAGCTTGCTAGTCTGGGCCACGTAAAATTAAAGTTATTGTCTCTGGTAAAAAAAATAACTGTTCATCTATTTTGTCTAACGCTTAAAGTTATGAAAACGAAATTTTATTGAATGGCTTGATGAAGCTCAATGCGTCGTGTTAAGGCAACTTTTCGTATCTGGGAGTTATTGCCCTGACTTATAAGAATACATTCTGAAACCCCTAAAATTTTCACACAATTATATTCTATTGGACTTCACCGTTCCAAAAAAGTACATTGTTTTGACGGTTTTCGTAAAATATTGCAAATTTGAGAAATCCCGGTCTCCCTTTTCTCGGTTTCCGTCAAAGCCGGAAAAAAGGGCCAAACGACCTAAAACTTATATGAATAGCTAGCGAGGCTTTTAGTCTTTATGATTCAATCCAACATATCCCGCAAAAAGTCGGAATTTTCAAAAGATTATGAAATCGACGAAAATAGCCTATTTTTTTTAACAAATAGAGATGAATAGAATTTATATTTCGAAATCTTTAAATCAGATATTCATATCAGTAGCATTCCTTGAAATATACATGAGCAGGGGGGATATAGCAACTTTGAAAAAAAGAAGGGGAACAGGGGGTCAGTGTTCGAAGATTCGCGGGCGGTTTTGAAAGATCAAAGGGACAAGTTTGGATCCTCGCTTGCTATGCAGTTTTTTCCGCATGGTTTTGATTTCAAGCTTGTTTTTACATGGTGACACCTTTTTTTTATTTAGATTTTTACTAGTGTTTTTTTTTTATTTCAATTTAGTATTGATTCTGGTGAGTAAAAAATGTTTTTTTTTAAAAGATATCTTATATGATACTTTATTATTTTGTGAAACTGTAAATTTTGGTACATTTATACTAATTTGGACGGGACAAAAATCGTTTGTTGGACTATAAATCATATATAGTTACACAATTAATTCTAAATCACATTTATATTATTTCAAAAAATATATGTTAGTATTTTAATGGTATGTACTTTACACGGCGTACGGAAACAAACAGTAATATGTTGGAAAAAAACCCCATCTATATGATCGCTTATTTGGTAGCGATTGCTGATGCATAATATTATATGGAAATAAATATATCAGTCTTATATTTGTGTTTGTTATCTCTGATAAATTGAAGTATATGGTCAAAATTCACACAAATTTGGTATGGTGAGTTTATCTTCAACAAATTAGCTAAATTATGTGTAAAGGAAGTCTTTATGAAACCTCGCCATGTTTCCAAGATACCATTTATTCGTAAAATAACTCGTACTGCCTTCAGATGAGGAGAATAGTTGGCCATGAAGAGTAAGCAGTCTCTGCTTCCTGCTGGACACAGGCCATGCTGCCCATGTCATACCCGGTATGAGGAAGGGATAACAGGTCCATTTTCATTTGGGAAACGGTTTTTTCATACCTGTCAACCAAGTCATGATGACGTCCATAAAACTTTAATAAGGATGACTCCAACTTAGGAGCAACATACCCGTGTCTGAGTAACTTTTCTGTCAGGGCCGGGCTCTGTCCAGGAAGTCAATGTATATGTCAGAAGCTCTGGAATATCTGGAATATCTGAAATATATACTCCATACCCTGCGCTCAAAAATGGGAAGTTGACGATTGGAAAGTCAAAGTCATCCCGTTTGTCGTAAAGTTTTGTATTCAACCTTTCTCTGGTGTCAATTTCGAGGTTACGGTCAAGATAAGATGCAGACTTGGCAATGTCTGTCGTATGTTTAAAGTATTTGATGTCCAGACTAACTCGACCAATACCCGATCTCTACTCGACCACACTCGATCACTTTTCGATCTCTATTCGACTATACACGAGTACTGATGACCGCTACAAGATTCTATAAAAGGGTGTGCAGATCTGATAAACTCTGGCGCTCTAACCACCATGCCAAAAACTGTAACTGCTCTATCTCTATTTAGATATTTTAGATATTTGTATATGGTTTTACTCAGAGCTTCTGTGATCTTCTGAGTGCTAGCCAAAAAGCTCAGACGTTTTTATACTGAAATTGTCCATATCCGACCAATTCCCGGCTATCCCTACGACCCCTATATCGATCTGGTCGGGTTGAGATCGAGCAAACGTTGATTCGGTCTAGCTAGTTGAGTAAAGATCGTGTGAAGATAGTGCATTGGTCGGGATAATCGAATAGATATCCTATTAGTGGAAGAAGTCGTAAATGGTCGAGTTGGGGTCGTGTACGGTCGGGTACAAGTTGAAAAAGGCCTGATCAAGAACTAATAGGTCTCCAAACTTTGTTGCTACATCTTATTTGTTGTATCATTATAAAGTTGATTGCGCAATCCAAAGATTAGTATAGTAATAATAAAATTAATAATAGAAATAATATAAAAATAAATAAAAATAATAATGATAATAATAATAATAATTAAAGAAGAAAACTAGAGGCTCTAAAGAGCCTGTATCGGTCACCTGCATTGAACTTTTCATCTTGAGCGGGACTAAAGATTTGGCTGGTTTTTCTATAGGGTTCTATGTTCAATTAAGTTCGGCTGTGGCAGCCAAGATGGTTGACAGTCTAGGTCAATGGACACATTTCTAAAAGAGAACCATTTAAGGACCATTGCTACCAGGTCTAGTTCTAATTGGCTGAGTGGTTTCAGACCAGAAGATTTTTGAGTGAATTTCCCATAGGGTCCTATGTTAAACTAAGTTTGGCTCTGTCGGCCATCTTGGTTCACAGTCCAAAAAATCAGACAATTCTGAAATAGGACGTCCTAAGGAACATTGCTGCAAAATCTGGTTCCAATTGGTCAAGTGGTTTCAGACAAGAAGATTTTTCAATGAATTTTCCCATGGGGCCTTATGTTAAACTAAGTTCGGTTGTAGCAGCCATCTCGGTTGACAGTCCAGGTCATCGGACATCCTTCTAAAAGAGAACCTCCTAAGGACTACTACTGCCAAGTTTGGTTGCAAGTGGCCTTGTAGTTTCATAGAAGATTTTGGAAATTAATCCCCCCTTTTTCTATTTTCAGTAACAGCAGCCATGTCGGTTGGAAGTCGGGGATGCCAGACATAAGTTTGGAAAGGGGCCACCCAAGAACCATTACACCAAAGTTTGGTTCAAATTGGCTCCGTGGTTTCAGGGGAGTTGACGAAAAAGTAAAATTCCCACAGGGTCCAAGGTTAAATTATGTCCAACCATGGCAGCCATATTGGATGGTGCCCCGGAAAACCAAACACAAATTTTAAAGGGGACCATCTAAGGACCATTCCACTTAAGTTTGGTTTAAATTGGTTCAGTGGTTTCGGAGGAGTTGATAAAAATGTGAAAAGTTTACGATGACGACATACGACGACGACGACGACGACGACGGACGCAAAGTGATGAGAATAGCTCACATGGCCTTTTAGGCCAGGTGAGCTAAAAATAGAGAACCGAGAACCACCATAGTTATATTTTTCAGAAATCAAAAATCAGATAATGATTTTCGATATTAGCCCGAAATTGATACTTAAAACCTTTAATCAATATTGTAAAATTTGTTAAAATTTAAGAGTATTTCCCTCGTTCATAACTCTGTCCTTAGATGGTTTTTGCTTTACCCATTTTGGTCATTTTGGTATATTAAATTTAATCTTCAACCTTTTGGATTGCTATTATGGTTACAACATTTTAGGCCTTGCCCACAACTGATGAGGCGTAAATCGACGAAATGGGCACATCTTGTGCATCAAAATTGGTATCAATAATTATTTATTAAATATGTGACATACAAAGTCATGCTCCGTTTGTGTTATTTTAGATGTTGATTGAATGGTTTAAATATTGCAACAACACAAAAGAAAACCACAATAATTACATCTTCAGAATATAAGAATCAGAAAACATGTAAAATATGTTATATACAAGCTTATTCTATTGTTTTAAGTTGTTAATTACTACAAACGGTAGTACATTGTACATGAAAAAAAAACTGTAACATGTGTTGGTTGAACAATTTAAATGAGAGTATTACGGTAAAAAAATTAAATCATACTTTTATTTCACATTTCTCCCCTCCTATTTCAGATTTACAAATTCACGGAAAAGATTGGCTTAAAATCGATACTGGTTTGACATAATTTGTTGAACTTTTTCATACTAACTCTGCTGTCATTTCCAAGTTTTAGTTTGATTTCATTCAATTGTCGGTGTCGTATTTATATGTAATTTTTTTAAACATAATTATGTACTGTTAACTCTTAAAATTCCATTATGTTTATATTTCCAGTGTAGCAACGACTGGACATTCAGCCATCGCACACTGCTGGTGAGAGGTCTTTTGTTGGTAATGCTGATTTACATTTGTTATCTACAGTTTGATTTTTCTAAATCAATTCTAAACTGGAATATTGGAAACAACACCTTCATAAATAAAGATCAAACTGTAGGAGAGGATAGTAAAATTCCACACCAGATCACTAATATTTCCTGCCCATGGCCACCTAAATATTTACGTAAGTATGTAAAACTCAATAAAATCTGTTAAAAGTCACAGACATGTTTTTTCCCATAAATTGTATTCAACCACCTGTCTTTGCTACATTTTGTTCTCATCTCCTACACTGTCCTATAGAAGGAAGAAATTAATATTAACACATTAGTCATGTTAGTATTAATTTTAATGTACTTATAGATTGCTTTGTTTTTTTTAGCTCACCAAAGATCCAGGCAAACTTTTTTTTTATCTTCTATGAAACCACTGAGCCAATTGGAAAAAAAATGGCAGTTTGGTTCTTAGATGGTTCCGTTTCAGAATCATATCCGATGAACCGAAACGCCATCCAAGTTTGACCCCACAGGAAAACTTTTATTAACATATTACCCTATGTTAAAGTGTACTAAAATAACTTCTTACTTGGAAATACCTAATCAGTTAGAACCAAACATGGCAGCAATGGTCTTTCAGAACTGTAATCGATGAACAAGATTCCCATTCAAGATGGCTGCCACAGGCAAACTTAGTTTAACATAGGACCCCGAGTGAAAATTCAGTTAAACTCTTCTTTTCTGTAACCATTGAGACAATTGAAACCAAAATTAGAAGCAATAGTCCTTAAGTGGTTCTCTATTAGAATCATATAAGATGACCCGGACCGCCATCTAAGATGGCCGCCACAGGAGATCTACGTTTAACTTAGGATCAAATGGGAAAAATTCAATTAAAAAGCTTCTTGTCAGAGACCCCTGATCCAATTGGCAGCATCGGCTTTTATTGGTTATTGGATAATAAAAACAGTGGAAAGAATTTTTCGACACAAATCTGAATAAAAATATTAAGTATTCTGGTATTACATTAATTGTTTTTTTTTTATATAATCAGTAACTTAACTAGGTTGGGTATTACCGTAACAGTAACCTCAATAAGAACCGTATGTTAAAGCTTTTAAATACTTCTATTTTTTTTCAATGCACCCGTTTTTGTTGTAAATCAATTGCAGTTTCATTAATAAGAATGATAAGAATACAACATTTCATTGTTGGAGAAAAAAGACCGATTTATGAATATATATATAGTTTTCTAGTGAAAATATAACTGGAAAAACAGCCGGGTTTGGTTAAATTTAATTCATGTTTGAGTCAGAAAAAAATATTTATATTAAAAAAACAGATAAAAAAAATTTAATCATTCTATTTCAATTGCTAGAATTATTCGGTGAAAACACAGTTACAAGGAGGGAGGGGCTCTTTTGAATTAAGTGTCAACATTTTTCCTGGTTATTTATTTTTCCCAGGAGTTGTATATATTTTTGAGAATGCTATTTTAGGGTAAACACTATTTTCAATGACAGGATTAAATTCGTGATCACGAATTTCTGGAATTAGTTATAACAGATTTTGTAATTCGTAATAACAGATTCAATTCGTTATCACATTTTTTTTTGTAATTCGTGATAACGGATTGAAAACGTGATTACGAATTACAAAAACTGTTATAACTAATTCCAGAAATTCGTGATAACGAATTTAATTTGTGACAACGAATTTAACAATTCGTGATTTAGATTTTAATTCGTGATATCGGATTCAAATTATATTTTTGGGAGGTCCTTAATGGGTTTCCGTATGAATTGGATAAAGATAACAAGCAATAAGAAATCTTTATTACCCTACTCTGACAAGTGCCACAAATGATTCCACCTGTAAAAATTATCACTAAAATGACGAATATATAAAATAAATTAAAAAAAACATTAAAAAAATTAAAATAAGAATAGTGCATTATAACAGAAAAGAGGATGGAAACGGGGAATGTGTCAAAGAGACAAGAAACCCGACCAAAGAGCAGAAAACATCCCAAGGCCATCAATGGGTCTTCAACGCAATGAGAAAATCCCGAAACCGGAGGTAGGCTTCAGCTGGCCCCTAAACAATAATGCATACTAGTTCAGCGAAATAGACGCCGAAGTAAACTTTGAAACATACAAATGAACCAAAATAAAAAAAAATACAGTCAATCCTACTTTAAAGGGCACCTCTATATAGCAAATCAATGTCTATAAAGGGCACAGTGAAAAAGTCCAATGTATGAACAAAACATGTCAAATTAACCTCTGTATAGAGGGAACTTGCTCATAAAGGGCACTTTTTTCTGGTCCCTTGGGTGCTCTTTAGAGACAGGTTTGGCTGTATACAAATTTATTTTAATGAATTATATTTTTTAAACTATATCATTCTTCATTCTTCTCAACTCATTTATATAATATAATGATATAAAAATAATAAAATAATAATCTTTATTCTGTATAAACATGAATTTGAGTATTCGTTAACTTCTTGACGTTTTTCTTAACATCTTTGATATGAATTGACCAGATAGGTTTTACTTCTTTGTGGGCGGGGCCTAAAGCTGTATTTGTATAGTATCCGAATGGAGCTTTGATTCATCAGAGACACTGATTGAAGGATAAATTAATTTATTTTTGCAGAGTGAGCACGAAAAAATATTTAATTACCAAATAAACTTACAAATATCTTTCAAAGGTGCTGTAAAACTTTTTTTCAGATGGCCGAGAGCCGCTCAACAGATCTGTTTTTGAACTTGAAGTGCTGAACGGCGTTTACACCTTTATGAGAGGCGGACATTATAAACCAACCAACTGTACAGCGATACGGAAAGTTGCCATAATTGTTCCATATAGACAAAGAAAAACTCAGCTGAAAATATTCTTAAATAATGTGACACCAAGACTTTACAGACAACAATTGGAATTCGGGATATATGTGGTTGAGCAGGTAGCATAATCCAGTATCATTTACTTTTCTAGTTTTGGTTCCACAATGTTTGTATTGTTTTGTTTTTTTTCTCCAGGTATTTGAGTTACTGGTAGTTGAAAATAACTTTTGACGTGCTATATTTTGAAATCCACGTCCTTTTGTTAATTTATGCTGACAACTTAAGATGCAACTATTTAAAAGAATAGAGAATGGAAACGGGGAATATGTCAAAGAGACAACAACCCGACCAAAGAGCAGAAAACAGCTTAAGGCTACCAATGGGTCTTCAACGCAACGAGAAAATGCCGCACACGGAGGCGGGCTTCAGCCGGCCCCTAAACAATAATTCATGCTAGTTCAGCGAAATGGACTCCACACTAAACTCCAAAACATACAAATGACTCAAAAATTAAAAAAACACACAAGACTAACAAAGGCTAGAGGTTCCTGACTTGGGACAGGCGCAAAAAAGCAAGGCGTTAAACATGTTTTGTGAGATCTCAACCGTCCCCCTATACCTCTAGCCAATGTGGAATACGCATTACTTTGTTAACACTAAACCTTATATGGAATTTGTTTAAAATTCTACATGGATTAAAAAAAAACTTCATGTCAGACCAAACAAGTATTTAAATGTTAGTGTCGTTCCGCAAACAAATGTGGCCACCAGTTCGCAGAAGTGGCTTTTGAAAATCTGACCAGTACCGCAGTAGTCCTGAAACTTGTCTTGAATGGTGTATTGTAAGGCTTGGAAGTGTAAGAAATATGATTCAAATCGAAGTAAAAAGTGTCCAGCGGAGTTTGACCTAATTAACAGCATGAAATTTATTTAAAAAACTTCTTTTCACAGAATATTGAACACATTGCAACCAAACTTAAAACTTTAAAGAACAATGTTCTAAAATGTTATATTTGTCAAACACGATACTCTTAATAAATGTATCCAGTTACATCCTCTCCCAAACCCTTACCATGATGGGATCACATAGTTTTGCAAATCAACACATGGAAAATAAAACCAGAAAATAAAAAAATATTTATTTCGTGACGTAATCTATCCAATCCTCCCTTAGGTTATTTACAGTCCTGACATAAATTTGTTCGTCGCGCCATAGCATTTTATTAGGATTGTGTATATCAATAAGGTTATAGAATAATCTAATTAAGTATTTGATGAAACAAAACATTGTGGTCAAGCAGACGACATTTTTTTGATTCGGACAAAAAACCATAACCCCCCCCCCCCCCCTAGGTTAAATGGTCGGTCCCTTAGGAGAAAAGGAAATGATCTCGTATTTTTCACAGCATCCAATGGTCTTGAAATTGAATTTTCTGTCGTAAAATTGGGTACATTTTTAGGGTATACTTTGCCAAAATCAGTCTTCCTCCATCCGCCATCTTTGCCATATCTATACTACTAAATCTAAAGACCGTTTTTTTGTTCACCTAATAAACGTATAACCGAAGAAAGGTACAAGTCAAACTTATATAAGGGTATATATACTTGATAGGGTATACTGAAAATTTCACCCTTTTTCATCGATTACTGTTTGAAACAATAAGCAATTAGACAAATTAATAAGTTCCGGAACTTATAATCCGATGCGATTTCCTTTTAGTCATGTCATTATATTTCCGGTCTAATGTAAGCAGTTTAACATGTTAAAGAACAAGTAGTATAGATATCATCATTCATAATGAAACAAAGTACTTGCCCCATTATACACTAATCATGCTGTACCGAACTTGAAACAATCTACTCCCGGCCCCGATATTTATACACTGCACATGACTCCCTGTCATGTAAAAACGTTAAGGGCATACAATACAGTAATGATCCCACGATTAGAATTTTTTGAAATTTTGAATGAAGGTCAATTTCAATGTACACGTTTGGAATATGCAGAGAAATTTATTCCTTCATGATTTACTTTTCGAGATATTTCCGGTTGAAATTTTCAAATTTTGTGTAAAAAGATAAAATTTCATATTTTAATACTTTTCGAAAAATTCACATAACTTTCAAACGGCAAGAGATATTTTCATACAGTTTTTTGCAATTTGTTCTCAAGTATATAAGTCTGCCATTGCGAAAACAACACGCAAATTTTGGATGCATTATTATCTCCACTGTAACTGTATCGTATGCCCTTAAGAGGTTAAAGCCAAAGGCAGTTTAGAGAAGATATCATGTTGTCTTATCAAGTAGCATAGATATCATTCATAATGAAACAAAGTACTTGCCCCATTATACACTATTCAACACATAATCATGCTGTACCGAACTTGAAACAAACTACTCCCGGCCCCGATATTTATAAACTGTACGTGTACTCCCTGTCATGTAAAAACATTGTTAAGAGGTTAAAGGCGGTTTGGAGAAGATATCATGTTGTCATATAACAAATTTATATATATTGAACTTCCGATGTGTTCCATAAGAAGGACTTTCAAAATGGCGATAATGAAATTCCAATTCCGGTCAAGTTTTGGTTCCGTCATGTTTTATCGTATGAAAAAACTATTACTTTAAACAAAAGGAAATACACATTAAGAAATATCTGCAATTTACAGACGGAAAAATGAGGTCTACGCCTCTGCAGCCCCCATAGTTGAAGTTCCCCCTATTGCAGATGATTTGTTCAAGTCCGACTTTGATCGCTCGGTAAATGATTCAGTTACGTGTGGGAACAGCCTATTAACCTCTATTCTATAATACGCAAATCAAATAAACACATCTTTCATTGGTCAATTTTAGCTCAAACATCACCTAAATGCACACTTGCCACAAGAGTGTAAATGCGGACAGCAGGAGGGAAATTGTGGACTGGACATAAGAATTTGTTGTAAAAAATCAGTTTAATGGTAAAAAAAAATTAAGAATAATCTTGAGATATAAAACTATGACCACAACCAGGCAATATAAATGACTTTAAAGTAAAAAAAATCCTGGACCTACACATAGTTGGAAAGTGCTGTGAGCATTTGGGCACAACATTTTATAGTTTACAAAAAATTACAGACAGTGCTCAACAAACATGTTCTTTTACATAACATTCAACCAAAAATACACAGGCATACGAACATACGTTGATCTAATTTTAGAAATAGTTCAACTGGGAACAATTATTTCTACGTTAGACTCAATAATTTTTTGACATGACGTGTCCGCAATTACCTGATGTCCGCATTAACCTGAATTTCCCCTATACTCTGTACTCCCTGACAATGTATTAACCATTGCGACCCCAGCAAAGCCTGTCCCAATCTGTTTTATATTTTTTTTATTTCTTGCATAGACCTTATTATTCTCTGCCCTTTCAAAATTGCAATATACAATCATGAATGTAGTAGAAATACTTCAAATAGGCCAGCAATGCCTTTGAAGAAAAAAATCCTAAGCACACAGACGCCAGTATAAACATAAAAAAATAATTGTAAATTTAAGTGCACAAAATCATACTTTGTAGAATTAATGTGTTTAAAGATATTTCTTACTTTAACTAACATAACACATGCATAAAGCATATTTCAACTTTAAATTGCAACAAAGAATTATTTGACACTTATTGGCATGCAGGGGTTAAAGCTAACTATACACGTGACTGACAATTTTCCACGGTTTTTTTCCTAGTAATTTAAAGAATTAACCATTTGATTATTATGGGAGTTCAAGGAAGATTTTTTTTTAAAAGGGTAAGGATAAAACATTTGGTGTAAAAACTAAGAGGGACTCGAAAATGTGACAAAATGGTAAGATTGAATATAACTTAAAATCAAATATATAATGGTATTTTTTTAAAAAAAAAGATGGGTGCACTTGACAATGCGCTCCGAAATAGGGGGACTACTATTTCAAAGGGTAATTGTCTATGGGAAATTTCTAAAATAAGAAACGAAACGGTTTCGTTTCGTTTCGTTTCTTGAAATAGTAGTCCCCCCGAAATAGTGCAGGTTCATAAATGCCGAGAAAAAATATCTAAGTTTCCAAGATCACCTCTTTCCAAAATAAAATAAATACTTGATCCCTTTTAGACACCTGATTCAAGTTTCAACCGAGGAATGCTTGCAAATATTGGCTTCAAAGAGGCAATGTTGGATATGAACTACGACTGCGTAGTAATACATGATGTGGATATATTACCGGAAGACGACAGAAATTTTTACATATGTTTGGATAATCCTGTTCATCTGGCAACAAAAGTGGAACAGTATGATAATAGGTATTAAAGTACACAATAACATATATCTAAAAAATAATCCGTTTTTTTTTTAAATTAAAAAAAAATATGTTTTACGTGAACAATAATACAATTTGACACTAAATTACTAGCTTACAGTTCACATCTCGTCATTTTTTTTATTTTATTGAAAAAATGGACAATATTTAAAGCCAAAATATGATGGATTTTGTATTTTTATGTGACTATGCGTCGACGTTTTCGATGTTTTCGATGTTTGGTGTAAGGATGAAATAGAGATGACCAGGATATTGACGAACGAACGTTCGAAAGCGTAACTTGATGAATCGTACGAAACGGGGAGCTGTTGTTTACATAGTAATGCATAAAGTAAAGTTGAAGTAAAGTAATTCGCAATCTAATTAAAAACCGATCTCTCATCGCTCCCGTTTTCTGATATGTCGCGTGGGAGATCTAACGAAACCCGCTTTGAGGTCACATGTGAGTGACCTCGTAGGTGTGTCCTGTTCGACCAATGAAATTGCGGCTTACGCGATCTTGTAAGTTGATTACGAAGAAATCGTCAGTCCCCAGAATTCATAAACTTTTTTGATTGGCTTACTGATAGGAAGTCAACTCATTTGCATGTCATTATAAATTCATAAGTTCCAGTTCACTCACATGTGACCTCAAAGCGGATTTCGTTACATCTCCCACGCGACATATCAGAAAACGGGAGCGATGAGAGATCGGTTTTTAATTAGATTGAGTAATTCGCATCGTCTACATGTAGTTAAAAAAAGATTTTAACTGTCTCTGTAGCTACATGTAACTCCTCGCATTAACAATTAAATGTTTTCTACAATAGCAAAAGGTACACTCGATTTACAAGCCTCTGCGTTGAAAATTGAGGTTCCAAAGGGCGTTTTAATGACTTTTGGGGGTAAAAAAAGGGTGATAGCACAAATATTAACTTCAGTGGGGGGGGAGGGGGTATGGTTTTTCGTGAAAAAATATTCTGATTCCAGAAGGAAGGAAACAAAATAATCTGCAGTAAGGGCAAAACAAAAATTAGTCTGTTTTACAAAACCTGACTTGATCTATTCCGAACAATAAAATATTTTCCTTAGTTTTTCAGTCATACCTTTCAGTGATTAACCATCAAGATGAAGAGCAACAATCTTGAAAATAAAAAGAATTGTTCCTTTTTAGCTCACCTGGCCAAAGGCCATGTGAGCTTTTGTCATCACTAGGCGTCCGTCGTCTGTCCGTCCATCTGTTATCCTTTTACATTTTAATCTTCTCATCTGAAACCACTGGGCCAAATGGAATAAAACCTGACAGGAAGCATCTATATGTAAGGTCCTTTATAAAGTTTGCTCATGTCGTCTCGATCGGACAACAAACATGGCCGCCATGGGCAATTGTTGTTTCTGATTGGGGGAGCTTTCAAAAATCTTCTCCTCTGAAACTGCTGGGCCAAATGAAACAAAACTTGACAGGAAGCATATATGGGGGGTTCTAGAGTTGGCCAAATAGAGCCAAACTTTAAAAAGTCTATGGTGTATAACACAAATCTACAGAATTGCAGTATTGCTTGAAACCAAACATGGCCTGAATGTTCCTCATAAGGTGCTGACCAAGTGTTGTTACTTTGATGCCAATCCCTAATTCAAGATGGCCACCAGCAGAGGACTTAAGTTAACACAAGACCCTATGGGAAATACATGCACAAATCTTCTGGAGAACCACCAAAGTTTAGAATATGTTGACCTGTAGGTAGAAGGACCTTGATGAAGAAAAATTTTGTTCCTACAAGGCTTACCATATTTCACAATAATAGGGAGACGTGACTTCTCTCTTGGAGGTACATCAATAAAAACGGCTTTCATGCCAGGTGAGCAATACAGGCTCAGCCGTCTAAGCCTCTAGTTTAAATATTCATACATGTACAGTATACCCAATGTGTGTCTACTCAGTACTGTGTGGAATTATGATTATTATAATAAAATACAAAGTAAAGAGAAAATGATGTTATATTCCATTTATTAAGGAATTAATATAAAATAAAAATTAACATATCAGAACAAAATTTACAAATGAAAAGTACATGTATATGCAAATGTTTTATTATAAAAACAAATTCATAGTATATACCAGTTTTAATTTGGTTTGATTGTACTAAGTCGAAAAAAAATAAAATTGTGTCCATACCTTGAAAAAAAAAATTCAAACCAATATAAAAAACCATAATCCCCCCCTTCCCCCTTTGAAGTTAAATGGTTGTTCCCTTACTATATTGATATTTTTGATGATCAACTTCACATCTTTTTTCCTTTAAGCAATTTTAGTTAGCTTATGCCCTCAGATCAGCCGGATTAGGCTGGGTACAGAGAACCCCTGCCAAATTTAAAAACATTGGGTTCTGAAAGGGGTTTTATGAATTTTTTGGGATAAAGGGTGATGCCATTAAAGATATTGAAGTTTATTATATTGATACATTTGATTATTAAATTATGTGAAAATCGAATTGGAGTTGCAACTCGGCTTTTGCATCTTTGATGCTCATTACATTTTTTTCTGCTCATTGTGTTAGTTTATACATTGTAATCGCGACTTTATAAGGATATCAATGAGTTTACAGACTGAAAACAACAACAGACCCATGTATAAACGTTCATGTTATCCAATAAACCATGTCAGAGGAGTTGCATACTGGATAGGGTCCAACCTTGTAAGTAAAAAGGGCCATAACTCCAGGAAAGTTGGACCAGAATATCCTACCCAGGTGCACAGATGGATCTGGGGTACGTTCCTAGCTGAGTCTCACATTATGGAATTTCTTAAAAAATCAGATAATATAAAGAGAATGTCATATTGATATTGTGACATGTTTCCATCTGCTATGGCTTGTTCTGTACCCATGTGGAAATCGACAAAAAAAAACAAAAAAAAAAAAAAAAACAACAAAACTTGGGGAAAAAGCTTAAGTTTTTGATAGGTATAAAATACATGTAAGTTATTTTCCAGTGATTTCATGTCAACACTATATCAGTAAGTACAAAAAATATATATAACTAAACTAAATTGTTTCCACGTTTCAAAATATTAAAATACTGACCTATAGGACCAAAAAGGTTTATAATGGGGAAGGACAGAACTACCCTGTGTTTCCACACGGGCAGGCAATATATAAAAAATCCGAAATATATAGAAGTTGACGTACCATCATCTAAATAATATTTCTTATCAATAATATTATTTGGTTTCTTCAAAGTATTTTGTGAAATCAATGAAATTTGAGAGACTTGAGAGACTCAGATCGGTGAAACGTTCTTTAACAATCTACAAAATTGCATGTGTATCAAACAAACCATGTCAGAGGAGGTATAATGATTAAGTACGTACTGGATAGGATTAAAATTTATAAAGTTCAAAGATCCGTAACTTTGGGAAAATTTATGGACCGCAACAACCTACCAACTTTCATGCATATCTGAAAACCATGTCAGAGGAGTTTCAACTACCAGGTTCATATTGGAAAGAGTCAATTTCAAAGTCCAAAGGGCCCTAACTCTGGGTAAAATCAATGGACCGGAACATCCTACCTTCATGCTCAACTTTATATGAGGATCTAACAATATCCTAACTTTCATTGGTATCCAACAAACCATGACAGGGGAGTTTCGATGACAATGTGCATACCATGTACAGTCAATTTTTTCAAGTCCAAAGGGACATAACTCTGGGAAATCTCAATGAACCGGAACATCCAATCTACAGTCATTCTTGTGATGTTAAACACATCATTGTCAGGGACTGTATAAAGTTTCACGAAGTTTAGACAAAGGACACAGGACGTTGGTAGGGAGAGACAGACAATGTGATTCCTATCCTATATACCCCAAACTTCGTTTGCAGGGAGGAATGGGGTATAAAATTTACGAATGACATACACATGTACTCCGTGTCTCAACTGCATTTAAGAGTTTGATTCGTTTACAAGGAAGTGCGTTTCAGCTTTACAAACAAATGGTAAACAAAGTTTCAGAAAACGCGCGAAAGTTGTAACGTGGAATTTCATTGGCCGCAGTCTTTACGAAAATAAATCAAATGGACAAACTACATGAGATTTCCATATAAGGAAGTAGCGATTGTGTCAATGGAATGTATAAACAAACGAAGAATTTATTATTACTATATAAACTTTACTCACTGTATTTTAGACATTGAAATATCCAGTATATCTATAATATCCGTGTAAATCAGTTTAATTAATTCCCGAAATTGCCCTTATAATGTCGAATTTTAGATCGCGGGAGGGACTCGTACACTTATATAATAAGTGACATGGACGTACCGCTGGAATTAGGTAGCATTTTTCTGCTTCATAAGGACTCGACCATTTAACTTAAAGTGGGGGAGGCTATGGTTTTTACCTCTGTCAAAATGACTCACCAGAAACACCTTCGGGATCAGATTATAATTTTTTCTTCAATGTTTGGAAACACTACAATATTTGTTTTAGAAACCCCCCCCCCTTTTTTTTTAAGTTAAATGGTCAGTCCCTAATATGTTAGTATTGAACTCCATATAAAAAATTATGACAAGGTTTTTAAGAGATAACACTGACTTGGATTATTTGTTCAGTTGTTAGCCTGTCGTCAGTTAAGATAAACACGTGTATTTTATCTACTTAAAAGAATCCGTTCATAGTATATTCGAATATTGTTCGACAACAGAATAAATATGGCTACATATGCAATATGGGAATGGGTCATTGTTTACTCACAAAACAATATATAAAAAAAGAAAGTATACAATTTTAAGATCATAAATATATGATACGGATGGGGTGTACACTGCCTCAGCTGCACAACCGTTCAACAAAACATTAAGTGCCCCTTCCTTTTCCGAGTTAGAAATGAGGCTACAGTGCCGTTAAAATAAGACAAATGAGAAACCTTGGACTTAAGAATTTTCTTAAATATACGGCTGCAACGGGGCAAGATCTCGAACAACTTGGAAAATAATCAGTGATTCAATACAAATCTCAGACTGCTGTATAGATACCCCTTCAGGACTTTGCTTACTCTGAGACATGCAAATTGAGAATGGCAGATATGGAATACAGTATCAGCACCATGGTTTCTGAAGAATGTTCAAGGATTTTATATGTAACTAGATCGTTGGTCTGTTAGTCTGTCTGTCCGTTAGAAATACTTCTCACTGAACTTGTCATCCAGTTTCTGCATGGGTGTTCTATTTTTGTAAGTTATTGCTAAGAAATATATGCAGATGTGCAGAAAGATCTCGATCGGCCACCTTGTCTTATGTTGATTTTTTTATTAATTAATTGTTTCGTGCATATTGATGCATGTGTATATGAACATTTGTCGTCCACCAGTTCGGTAATCCTCTTGCTGTGGTTTTGCTCTAGATATTTTATTTCCGTATTTTCAGGATTTATCTTTCTTCACTTGAAACTGTTTTGTATTCTTAAAGTGTTACAATATCCCTTAGCATGTGTACATACAGCTGTATGCTCGAAGAAGTCTTGTTTGCCGGTCCGTGTACGTCCATCTATCACTTTTTTTTTTTAAAGAATACACGTAACTTAAAAATAATGCAGTACAGCATAAGAAAATTCAAGAGAGGAAGTCGGTAATTATTAGTACTTTATACATGTATCTTTTTTTTAAAGACTTTATAAAACTAAATTGTCCCAAATCCATTGTTTGTTTATATTATCACGCATTGTTGCATGTTGCCAGATGGAAAAGTTGGTGTGTGTGTGTGTGTGGGGGGGGGGGGAATCTGCATTATTGTTATTTTATTGGCCGTTCGTATGTTATTGGTTTTCCAGTAATTGTTCATTATATAAAGGATCATGTCTCAACAAAATCTTGTGAATTATTATCTATTTTACTTTTAATATTCAAGAGCCGAACTTATTTAAATTCTAGACGAAAGAATCTATTTCTTTCATTTAAAACTTCAGCAGTCAACTCTGTTATTTTTAGCAAAGGTATTTATTTACTTACCTGCGATTACGCCCCGCCTTTTGAATTTGATTAGTCTGTGTAAACCAATGAAAACTTACGTTAGGGTATTGTTGTCGGGATGCCAACTTCATGGGTGTCCAGGGTCATCACAACAATTTTTAAAGGGAATTTCCTTCCATGAGGACCAGTCCAACAAGAATTTTGAAATGATTTTGGCTGAATTTTCTAATTTTAGTAACAGCGGTCCGGAGTATCGGACAATGGTGAAAAGAGACCATTCCAGCAAAGCTTAATCACAATTGGGCTTGCAATTTCAGGAGACAAATATAAGTTGTTTTTTGGTATAAATATTAATATTTTCTGATAAAAGCAGCCATATTAATTTGGGGGGGGGGGGGGGGGTTCAAGGTCATCCAACATGTACAGAGTTCATTGCAAAAATCCAAGGACCATTCCACCAATGTTGATTGTCTCAGTTGTTTCAGAGGAATTGATTAAAATGTGAAAAGTTAACAGACGGACGAACAACGGACAAATGAACAAACGACAGACGCCCAGTGGTTTTGTCAGTGTCGTGTGCGCTAAAACAAGCTCACGTTTAAAAGGAATAGACATTTGTATTGTAGTGCTGTCGTACTAACTTGATTTATACTTGTGAAAGAAAAAATAAAACACAGTTTTATGTGTACTACATTTTTTAAAAATGACAGAAACTTGTCCATACAGCGATCAAGTTTTTCTTCCAGCTTTTTGGATCTTTCAATACTATCAGCATATTTTATGTCAGCCTTCCTTGCCAGGTCTGACGTCTTTTTCTTTGGTGGGGTGGAACGAATGACCAGTTTTTCCACCGTCAGAGGTTGATAGATATGATAAAAATTTCTTTGAACAGAAATCAGGTTTTTTGTAGCTGGTTCAAAATAATTGTTTTTCGTTTTTTATTATAAACTAATAGATTTGTTTGTCTGAAACTAAAAACTCAGAGCAAGCATACGATCCGAAAACAATATTTTTTCCAAATCATCAAAAATTCTGCATTCATATTTGTTTGAGCATTTTTGATGATTTTCCCATTTTTCATCAATTTCTACCCATTTTGGGCTATTATCATGAAAAAAAATCACAGTTCGACTATTAAACTTTTTTTCATACTTTCCCTAAAGATGAAGTGTACCAATCTGAATAAATTTAACTTACAAAAACTATAGGTACGTGTTAATTTAAGAGAGTTTTATAAAATGTTGTTGTTTTTTCGTGTCAATTTAGTAAATTTGGGGCTTTTCTCATTTTTTTAGAACAAAGCATATATAATTTCAATTTATTTGTTATAAATACATATTAAAGAATTTTAAAAAGAAAATATTGATATGGCATGTACATATTTTTGGTAAAATCATTTCTTTGTATCCCTCAACCATTTTCACAACATTTTGGCTGATGACACTGACCAGATTGGTTATAAAATTTGAAAATATTATTACTCAAAAACTACTTATTGTAAGTTCAGAACACAGAGTTTATTTGGATTATAATATTTTTTGAATTCATTAATATTTTCCACTTGTATCACATGTTTTGGAAATAATTCCAGAACGAGATTTCAACGAGACAGAAAAATCAGAAGAATACATCCTTAAGTTGTATGTTGTGACTTTTATGGAAAAAATGAGATACTTTTATAATAATATTACAGAGTGCCATACACCAACTATGCCGGTGGAATAACCACATTTACAATAGATCAGTATAAAAAGATAAATGGATTTCCAAATCAGTTTTTTGGATGGGGTTCAGAAGATGATGATGTATATTTGAGGTAAAATATATTGTTTTGTATGCTTTATGCCTTGTATGTCAACGAGCGCCAAATTTGCGAGTTACTAGAAAAATAGAACAGAAAAAACAGGAGGGTTTCCTTGTTACGGTAAAAAACTTCTTTAGACCCCTGATAAGTATTATGCTGTAATAATATAATAAGGTATTTTAAAAATAAATTATACAAAGGAAATTCTTCTAACACACTTTCTGGGGCTTTTTCTTGATCGAATCATGTAAAGATCACTATTAACAATATGAAATTGAAAATTTATGGTACGGAATGACAAATTGTGGTACAAAATGGTTATAGAACAAAATGACCGACTTCGACCACAGTCGCAGACAGAAGCCACTAATAATTAGGTTAGGCAAAATAGTATGTTGTAAAAAATAAAATAATTTCGGTGTATGGCGAATGCGTCTTACATATATAATAATCGAAACATGGTACTTTTTCTATTTGTACGGCAACTTGGAGGTAAAATAGAAACTTCTGAGCATTATCTTGCTCCAAAGCTGCATGTAATATATAGACCCAATAGCATAAAATGTTGATAGAATGTCCTTGGCCATCCTCACAAGTCAGGGTTTTGTATCCATGTTCGTTCCTACAAACCTCTGACAACATTCATTAATATTTTACGGGTCGGATGTGAACGATTTTCATTGGTTGCTTTTCTGGGCCAAAAGAGAATCTATTTGCGTCGTAGGTAGAAATTTTTGGGTCACACGCCAGACGGCGACATGTTCAACTCGCTAAATATAAATGAGTGTTGTCAGGGATTTGTAGGAACGAACGTGGATACAAAACCCTGAAATGGGAGGATTGTCCTTGGAACGTTCAAAAAATTAAATGTTGCGATTCCTTCGACCATCTGACGGTAACAAAATTAGGAAATTTCAGACAATACAGTCGAAACTCTGTTGGAAAGCTCCTTGAGTGTCCCTTTTAAAACCTGCATGTGCCCAACATGTGCAAGGGCAACATTTATTACCTTCAAACCATTCATATATATATTTCATATAGGTACAATGTTTAACTTTATTTATTCAAGCAACTTCGAATTATACAGTTTAGAAGAGTTTTCAATGTTTGGTTATATTGCTCCTACATGTATGTAAGTAATCCGACTCAGGCCATATGCGAACATTTAATTGAACCCTTCAATAAATAAAATTATCAAAGAAGTAGGGGAAATTTGCCCCTGCATTTATATCACTTATAGGGTCACTTTCAAAAAGTCGCCTAAACTCTTTCAAAATCTAGGGGCATAGCAGTACATGTATGTGGGTCTGTAAAGATTTGCAAATTATAACTAATAAACCAGTTAAACATACCTGAATATCGTTTTTGAGAACACCTTTAACCCAAAATTTGCCAAATCAACATGAAAGGCACTTAGAATCAAAACAATTTTTTCCTGTAAGAGAATTTTTCTATCTACTTTCATATGACAGCAAAATTGTTTTGGTTCTGAATGTCCTTCTCGGTAATATTCCAAAAAGTGACACAAATTAACCGAAATCGTTTACTCGCATATAAAATAAAGTTCTTTAAATTACGGGTAGAAAACTTGGAACTTATTAATAATTATGCATAAAATTTATGTTTGTTCACATAAAAATGTATTGCATTTAATCGTTTATGATAAAAAAATATTTAAGGTTAAACAATCAATGTTTATGAATGAAACAAATATGAAATTTTGGTTTATTTGATAAAGCTGTTTTTAGAAAATTGTTCAATCGGCAAGAAGTATTGGTTCATGTTGTTAGTTAGCACAAAATTAGGAAAATGAGAGACCATTAGATGTTAATTTTAATTAATTTGATTTCGCAGTTTCAGAGAAGATTTTTAATAATTTTGGCAGTCATAAGCAAGTATTGGGTAATGTCACCACGTTAGTTGTCCAATCGGGAAAAGCGTCTACGCACACCTTGCCCAGTAGTTTATAGATCAACGGTGACCGACAAAATGACGGACGCAAAATATTAGTGATACTAAAAAAGAGGATAAATATACCTAAGGAGCAAACCAAATAAAAAAAAAACGCATTAATCCATTAGACAAACCCGGAAAGACCAACCACAAGCACAACAAATAAACACCGAAAACTAAAAAAAAAAACAATGAACAACTGAAAAACTCTAACTCCTATAAAAGCCAGGAGTGAACTCAGATGCCCCGGAAGGGTACGCAGTTTTCTGCTCCGTATACGGCAATCCAGTGGCAGTCACAAATCGGTTGAGGGGCATGAAATGTTACGACAATGGGAAACAGGTCCTACATCATCTTAGATATTGGAACACTGTAAGGGGCGACGTAAAATTTCCTAAGTGACGAAATCAACTTATGCTCGATAAAACCCTGGTGAAGAAGCTTTTGTGAAAGCAGTAGTTCTCTTTTGTCGAAAGTCATGGTAAGAATAGAAATTTAATTCGTATTCCCCAATCCTTGAATCAACGCGAGTAGTATTTCAAGCCGTTTTAATATTTATTCTAACTTCAAGATATATAATAATTTTATAAGATATCTCATATAGTTTATAAGATGTCTTATATAGTTTATAATATATATCATCAGTTTATTAATTAAATTGATCGTACATGTCGTATTGATGTTTAATTTACATGTACTTGTCAACGGTCTTCAGTCATGTCTTCAGTAGTGTTAAAAATTTGTCCTACTAAAACTTTTATGTATTCTTGTACACAAAAATGTATATTTATTGAATGTGTTGATATGGACTTTGAATATAATCTTAATCCAGATGGGTATACAACTGACATGACTGAAGACCGTTGAAAAGCACATGTAAATTAAACATCCATACGATCAATTTAATTTTAGTTTTCAACAATCATGACAACTGGCAAAAGACTGCAAATTATTCTAAATACTTTTAATGGTACCACAAAAACTGAGATCTTAATTTCAAAGTTTTCCAAAGTACCTGTCCCAAATTGCGTAGGTCGTAGGTTGTAAACAAAATTCTGTCGAAGTTTTAAGATAGAGGAGATCCACTGCATATCGGCTTCTTTTAAAAGTCAGAATAAAAATTGAAACCCTCTATTATTTTATATCTTAAGGGCGTGAATTACTTTTTGCATTCAACTTTTCAGGATTAAAGATAATAAATATAATTTAACAAGACCCTTTTTGAAATATGGACATTGCGGAAGTATACCTCACAAGAGATCGCCTGAAAATTACAACAGGTATGAGTTGGTTACCTGTAGACCTACTAATGATGACGAAACACTATGTTTACTATAAAAGCAGTATTCTTTTATTAATTGATTTTAAAAATGACAATAAAATAATGATACACAATGATGTGCAATAACATCTAAATGTGTCAGGTGAATAAATATATGTAATTAACAAAGAGAAGACAGGTCATAGAGGTGTGTACGTATATACTATATGCTGATCGTTATTAGAGCTACACTTTAGAAATATATGTACATTGTATTAAGAAGAAAACAACCAGTCACCAAACACTAGATAAAAACAAGCAACCACAACTGTCACCAAACACTAGATAAAAACAAGCAACCACAACTGTCACCAAACACTAGATAAAAACAAGCAACCACAACTGCCGATGGTGTTTCAATTTATTTCTATACTAATATATGTAATTATAAAGTTGACTAAGCGTCGGAACTGTAATTTTTTTCATTTCGACACTGCAATGATATTTGAAACTTGCTATCCTTAGACCTAATAGGTCTTAAAATAAAGTATATATTCTTATATGGATACAAGTGGATTATCTAATTTATCTAATCGAGATAGTTAAATGTTAACGAATTTCAAAGGTCCGAAGGCAAAGAATTTAAACTTCGATAATTTATTAACTATGTTAATCAAGATTTGATTAATCCGATAATCCTCGAGTATCGATGTAAGAATCTGTTTTTTATCCTGCAATCAAGCCATTTCCGGTCTAATAACGGGTAAAATGAACTTTAGTCGTATTAGGTCAATGACCTTATAAAGCCTACTGGTACTTGTTACACGCCCACTTTGTAAAGTGGAGGTATATAGTGATGGGGGTTCCGTCCGTTCGTCTGTTGTACCGTTCGTCCGTCCGCCCGCCCGGTAACGTTTGTATCCGTAACTTCTCCTTAACCACTTATTATAATTTAATGACATTTTCTCAGATTCTTTATCATATAATGCCATTGTGCATCTCCTATTTTTTATTTGGTAAAATTCATTTTGGGGTTTTTATTTTCCCAAAACATGGAGTTTCCATTGCCTTATATCTGGGGTTTCCATTTTGTATCCGCAACTCCTCCTAAACCACATGCTATAATTCAATGAAACTTTCTCAGATTCTTAACTATACAATACACAATGCCATTGTGCATCTCCTATTCTGTTTTTTTTTGTCAAATTGATTTTTGGGGTTTCTTTTACCAAAGCATGAATGCTACCAGTGCTTTATATGGAGGTTATGGGAATACATATTTTGTATCCGCAACTCCCCCTTAACCATTAATAATAATTTAACGAAACTTTCTCAGATTCTTAACCATATAATGCCATTGTGCACCTCCTATTTTGTTTATTGGTCAAAATCATTTTTGGGGTTTCTTTGTCCAAAACATGGACGTTGCAAGCGGGGGTATCAATTTATTTATTTGGGCTCGCTGCAAAACAGATCTCTAGAGATCGCCTTTTTTCATGTTTCTAAAGCTCGCAGAAATAAATTATATATTTTCCGACAATGACTATGTATTGTATATATATTTTTTAAACCAAAACCCCCCTCGCGAGAACCTCCAAATTCCTGATTATTACGCCATACACTTGAGCAATATGTTTACACATTGCTATGGTCTTATTGATAGATCCTATAAATTCGAAACGTACAAGTCATTCGTTTGGGTTATGTATGACCTATGGTCTTAACAAATCATCGACTGAAGTCGTCAACAACCACATGTTGATTAAAGTTTTGATAAACAACGGGTTCAGAAAGAGTTAAATTGACAAAGACTTAGAGAAACAGATTTAGAAAGTCGATGGTATCTGATCATAAATCTGAAGTTACTATATATGTTAATTATTTAAACAACCAATCCAACGAAAGGTTATTAAGTTCTCTCAGTTAACTGTAAAAGCTATGCATGCTCCGGGCTGAGTAAAAAATTATGAATCTGTACCACTGTTACATTAACGTTTTATACATAGCATACATATAACATTATTATACCTTAGTATATATAATTTATATAAAAATGAACTACAGATAAATTTGCTATTTTTTTTATTTCTTTATTCACAAGAGATGTCTATTGTCCCTAGGGACAATTGTTCGAAAGAAGCGCACATTTTCCCGCGCTTTTTATACTTTGGATGCCTTTGTTTCAATAAAACTCCTATTTACTGGCTATTCGACCAGTAGCAAGTTTATTGTCCCCTTTGACATCAACTATTTCCCTCGGCGTTGCCTCGGGAAATAGTTTGTTTCTCGGGGGACAATAAACTTGCTACTGTTCAGTGTTCGAATAGTGGATGCCTTCGTTTCAATAAAACTCCTATTTACTGACTGTTCGAACAGTAGCAAGTTTATTGTCGTCATAGAATAGATTCATTGTTACCAATTTTAATGCAGAGGATGTGCACATTTCGTCGACTTTTGACAAATCATTGGTGCTCAAGACCGAAAATGTTGAATCGAAAACGACGAAAGAAACTTCAAAACTGCTATAATGACCTAAATGGTGAAGCCAAAACCATCTTAAGACAGAGCTATGCACCACGGAGACACTCCTTAGTTTTCACAAAATTAAAAATTTTTGTAACAGTAAATTTAAAGTATCAATTTCAAGATAGTATGGAAATACTAGCTACTAAGATGACGATACCCTGGGGGACATGGAGTCCACGCACCAGCAGCTGTATCGAGTTCTATATATATAGTATTCTATTACATCCAGATTTGGAGCAGTTATAGTAATAAAGGTTATTTTGAAGGAATTTATCAATGTGTAAACTCGGGCGATTCACTCACAAACTAAATAAAGTCCAAAGGACTTTATGCAAAGTTTGTGAGTAATAAGCCCGATCGAGTTTACACATTGATAAATTCCATAAAAATAACCTTTATTACTTATAATTCCAAAGTAATGCAGAAATATGACGTTTTCCATTTGAAATTAACATTTTTCTCATGCACTTTATTGCATGCGTACGTATTCATACGCATGACGTCATGAAAGGAATTTATCAAGTTATAAACTTTTTACCGGAAGTTGCTGTTAGCCAATGAAATTACTACATTTGATGTTTAGAAAACAACATTGGAAATATTGCTTAAGAATTTATTATATGAAATTTATCAACTCGAGATAATTGAATTTTCATTTTTAAATTGCGAGGCTTGTTCGAGCAGTTTAAAAAAAAATGAAAATTTAATTATCGAGAGAGGATACGTGTCAACGGTTTTAGAATCTTTTTATCTAATGACAATGTAAAACTCCGAGAGGTCTAGCTTACGAAGGCTTTTTTTGGCGGGAAATTTCACGAGCATTTAACGAACGTGTGATGATATCAGAATTTATGATGTATTACTGCGCACAGAATTACAGAAATTACCATTATGCAACAACCACTGGCTTTCATGTCGGTCAATGCTCAATTCTTTTACATTGATACTGTATATTAGTTTTGATATTTGTATAATTATGATCTGTGTTTGACCGTTGTGTGTATATGCAATTTGATAATTAAAAACATATTTTTTTAATACTGTTGATTACTAGATAAATTCTTTAACGTATGGTAATTTATTTTATTCCTAGGAAGAGAATCATTCGGCATTCGCACAAAATTTGGCATAAAATCGGTCTCAATAGTCTAGAATATGAAATGATAGAAAAAAGAAAATATCAGTTGTATACTTGGATTTATGCTAGTGTAAATATGCAGAAAGTCCAGAAGGTAATTATCTTTAGAGAGAAGCTAACAGAAAAAGTTCACAATGAAATATCAATGAAATACATTAGGGAGCAACCATTTGATTTTTATGGGGGGAGGGAGGGGGTTGGCTTATAGCCAAATTTGAAATAAAAAGGCAGGACCAGGATTTTGGCAAAATAAAAAGACAGGATCACCATTGTTGTGAAAAAAATGCAGGTCCTGTGTCAATCAGGATTTTTTTTGGTTTAAATGAAAATAAAAATTTAGGTCGCAATAGCAGCCGGAGAAAAAATCCAGGACCAAAATTTCGAAGAAAAGAATAGACCGGATCAAATATTTTATCCTAGCCACCCCATAAAAATCAAATGGTTGCTCCCTTACAAAGAAGGAAACTATCTATTATGACACATCAATAAGTAAACACATCTTAACAGGAAAGGTCTGTAATGACACATCATAAAAAGGAAAGGACCACAATGATACAACAGTCAATAAACATATCATAACAGGAAAGGTCCACAATGATGCTCCAAAATAAACCACCTATTTCGAAAGTTGATTTCTCGTACGTTGTACTCGTGTAAAAATACTCGAAATAGAAATATTTCCAAGTCAACCATTAAGACAAATCAATTGCTGGACCTACCTTTGCCGGGTTTAAATAAGGACCAAAAATACAGTTTAATCCTGAAATATATAAAATTTTGCATTGAAGGAATTCGTTGAATTGTTGATTTATTATTTTTATTGTATTTTCAGGAGGTTGAAGCAGTATTGGGAATGAAATTGTACTACACCGATAGATATTACAAACCAAAAAACCTTGTCCAAAGAGTAATACCTTAATATATTATAGTTGCATAACATACCGTGTTAGAGAGGTAAACGGCGAATGCTCTCTAGCAAGCTGATATGAAAGGTGTGGTATTTTCACAATGGTTTAGATCGTTCATGTAATAGCAAAGACTGATTTAACACCAAGGAAACATGTTTACACTATTGTAAAAATTATCGGTGGAAAGTGTCAATAAAAATATAAATAGGATTATTCTTACAACTATTCCTACCGTGACGTGTGCTCTCTGTAAGGAGAAGAAGCGTTGAAGCAGTTTCAGAGAATTATTTAATTTGAACCTACCTCAGTTTACAATATGATACATTCAAGTTGTAGTTTTAGGGTATTTTACTTTAACAGTTTTCCTACACTTTACTTCTAGTGATAGAGTGATATATGCATGGTAAAAATCAAAAAGTTAATAAATATTTTATATTTTATGTCATAAAATATTTTTCTAAATTGGCAGATCGAGCTAACTTTCAGGTTGTAGGAATGGTTTAAAAATCAAAATGTTTCGATATGTTAAGCCACTTAATTCTAGGATCCGCATCAACTGTATAGTAATAAAAAACATTACATGTATAAGCTTTTCGTAAAGCTTGTCTGAGTTCAGTACTCAATGACTGAATAAATACTGAAAGGTGTCAGCTGTTTCATTTTCAGAATTAAATCAAATTTACTATATCTAATATTAGTATCTTTGGATTGTTATTTTGAACCTCCTGGGATGATGCCTCTGCTGGTGGATCCTAGGTCCCCGAGGGTATTCGCCAACCCAGTCGTCAGACTTGTCTGACATGATTATTCATTGATTTGTTACAGAAATTACCAGTATTTAGAAAAACTAAGGGTTCATTCCTTGTGTTGCACATGGTAGATCTCCTTAGCTGAAATTTGGCTTCCTATTTCGGTATTTTTGGTTGAGTACTTCAAGTTTAACATAAGTTTGGTTTTTGGTCTTCCAAATGTTTCGGTTTTATTGCTGCTGATAAGAGGTAACTCCTTGAAATGCGTCGTATACAGCATAGTATAAATTTACTATATCTAATATTAGTATCTTTGGTTTTTTTTTTAAAGTAAAGCAAAAAAACTGAAAAAAGCTTGATATGATCTTTTAATGTATATGACTCAAACTGAGATGTCCGCTGTGTAATGGTTCATGGAATGTGTCCATTTTCGAAATTGAGCTCTGCTGTTCACAATCCCCAGTTGATTAATAATCCCATCTTCACTAAAATTGGAACTGTCAACAGAAATATGGGCCTAATATGACAACTGAAAGGAATTTTTCTTGGTTTCGTAAGCTTTTTACTTGGAGTCGATTACTTGGCCAGGTTTTGCATTAATGTTCCAGATGAGTGGTACAGCCTCCCTGAAGCCTCGTATATTTATATTATTAACCGGATTTTCATAAAAAAATATCGGTTATTAATTTGGTGATGTACGGCGGGCGGGCGGGCGGGCGGACGGGCGGGCGGCTGCCAAACAGTGTCCGTGCAATAACTTATGAACTGTTCAACCAAAGCTTTTCAAATTTTAATATGTTGTTACTGATGACAAAATGGAGGTCAAGTTCGATATTGACGATTTTCACTTTCACCGTTCAAGAGTTATGGTTCTTGAAAGATTGAAAAATGGCTTTTCCAGTGGTGTCCGTGTGATAACTTATGAATTGTTCAACCAAAGCTTTTCAAATTTTAATATGTTGTTACTGATGACAAAATGAGGGTCAAGTTCGATATTGACGATTTCCACTTTCACCGTTCCGATATTGACGATTTTCAGTCACCGTTCAGGAGTTATGGTTCTAAAAAATTGAAAAAAGGCAGTTCAAGTCGTCGTTTCCATGCAAAGGTCATTTGTTGTCAAGTTACAACATTTGTGATACAATACGTTCTGTCGTGACACCCGGTTATTCCACAGTTCTTCTTGGAGATATCAATATTGACCAGTTCAAACAAAATGAGCAGTTGAAAAAACTTGAAAATACAATGCATGCACTTGATTTAGGCCAAGCTCATTACGATGAAACCAGAGACTATCATTCTTCCATCGACCATACATATATTACAAGACAACAACTGTTTGAAAGTGGGAATCTGGAAAGTTATTGGAGTTACCACAAGATTCTTTGGATTCATATAAAATAATGTTATAATCTCATTGGCGTATTTCTTTCATTATTGACTTCATGATTTCTGCCTACCAACCCCTGCTTAACAAATGTGTGTGTACTTATATACTCTCAAAAATTCCAATATTTGTCACTTACTATAAATAGGAGGTCAAGATTGATTTTTGCCTTTCCATTTCTGAACCCTACAAAACCCTACAAAAATTCATTTATATTTCTTTACTTCGTCCTGTTTGGGAATCCAGATTTGCAAACATCATTTCCATACAGGAAAATCCGGTTTGCTGTCATTCGACAGCCTCTTGTTTTAGTATGTATGACAGAATTACGTCGGGAATATTTGCAAAACTATCTTTTTGTAATAAAAAATACATGTAATTCTATATGTCTAATTCTCAGACTATTTGGTCTGAATATGTTTCTTTTAATGCTTTCAGGAATATATTTAAATTTCTTATCTTGATTCGTGTGTGTGTGTGTGTGAGTAAAAGTGGTTGTCGTAAAGGCGGTTCTTCAGAAACTATTATTCGAATTAAAATAGATTACACATGTGTTCGATTTGCAAGCACTTGGGACATACATTGTAGATTTAGTTTATTACTTCTTTTCCTCTGCAAAATCCGCCACATAAAAAAACAATTTTATGAAAAATCAAAATATGTACACAGGACTTTTCAGCTATATTTATTTGAAAGTTTGAGTCAGTCTCCTTCAAAAAACAATCACAGTTTTTGAAGCTTTTGCAGGGTATGTTGCATTTAAACAGAGGGACACAGGTGCCTTTGATTTGAACCTGAGAATTTGTTTACACTTAGTCCTAAACATATATAGATAACTCAAGTGCTTGTTATTATTATATATTTATATATCCTATAAAAAGAAAATACTGGCGAAACGAGCTGATTTAGGTCAGCTCTATATATTTCACAATTTGGCTAAATTAAGGTCAGCCACGGTATCACTGACCTCCGTATCTTTCTGCAATAGGCATGTCCAACTGTTATTGGCTAAATTATTTTATTTCACAATTCCCATTGGCTAAATTAAGGTCAGTCTTGGTATCAAGTCGACTGTTTTCACGCTGTAATAGTAATGCCCAACTGTTATTGGCTAAAATATTTTCTCCGGGCGTAATCCGTGAGCTCATCCTTGATTCTGAGACTACTGTGTTATAGTAGTCCCAGTTTGATTATATCCCCGCGGTTATCTTTCACTTCGTGAAGATTATCTCTCAATAGGAATGCCCATGCAACATTTTCAACGCGTTACCTTTCTTTCCGATTGGTTATTTTTCTCCGATCGCGTTACATTCCTTTCCGCTATTTTGTCTCCGATATCTCTCGAGTCAGTAAACTGTCTGCAGAGTAAAACCTGTTATCGCTTGTATTGATTAGAACATTATTTTTTTTCATTAAAACAACAGATTTTATAAACTTTTTTACATATAGTCAGTTAATCGTTTATTGGATTCATTCATACAAGTTTTCCATAAAAAAAATAGACGTATACCAAGAATAGAAATAAATAAGTTTTTATTTTCTGACAACTGATTTTATAACTTCACCCACCAGCATCATTCGTACATTGGGTTGATGTAAGTTATTTTGCTCATGCATTAGGAAAAATACCTATAGCAAGAGTAGAAAGACGGTAAGTTTTTCTTTTCTGACAACCAAATGGCCATACAATGCATCAATTTATTTCGGTATTTTGTGATACAGTTTATTACTACCACTGAGTCTATGTCATTGCTGGTGGACTGTAAGTCCCCAATATCATTATATGCCAAATGGCCAGAATTTTTGTCCTGGCATGATTCATTACTTAAATGCCTTTTTTGCCATTCAAAATTTGACAAAAATTTCTAGAAATTTCTAAGACTCTTCCTTTTGATGCAGAAGTAACCCTTAGTTGAGTTTGGATACCCGTTTGTTATAATTGTTTTGGTTTTTGATGCTTGTGCTTATTAATTCATCATTATATCTTTAACCGGTTTTCCAACATTTTGATCTCGAACATTGCTGATGATTTTTCAGTCAACGAAATGGACGTACAGTGCATCAGAATATTTCGGTATTTTGTGATACAGTTTATTATAACTTCTGACGCCAGCATCAGCCAAAATAGTTAAGCAGAATATAGAATATTTGTCAAAATAACAGGTCGAAGTGAGAAGACCTTATGACTCATTGAAACAGTATATACTGTATGCAGAATGTTACGTAAAATGCCGCCAAATTGAGAAATTTCTGAAAAAGATTTGTTTTCCTGTATGGAAAGGGAGGAAATTAAATATCAGATGAAATATATTTGAGTGAGATTTTAGAATTGTTCGCAAAAAATTAGATCAAAAGGTAAATGTAAAAATTACATTTAAATTTTAAAATTTACACTGGAAATAAAAATTAACACAGTCAAATAATGATCGCAATCTTATTTGTGCATTACAGTTGTGTCATAGAATACATGTACAGTTGTGTCATAGAATACATGTACAGTTGTGTCATAGAATACATGTACAGTTGTGTCATAGAATACATGTACAGTTGTGTCATAGAATACTTGTATTCGTTATTACCAATGAGTGGATGCCTCTGCTGCTTAACTCTATACTGTAATTGTTCAAATGTAACAAATTTAGTCAACATACATGACGTATAAGATTGAAACAAAATAAATTAAAATAAAGCAAAAAAGAAAAAAAAAGTAAAATTAATTTTTTATTCACTTTATTTACTGGAAAAATATTATATATAAGGAAATCTGTGAATTGTACAAAAAAGAAAAGTACCTTCATTCTTTATTAGTGTACTAATCGGTGGTCACAATTTTCAATTCAATTTTTTTTTATTGTAATGAGTTTTATCAACGGATACTTACCCATGTGACAGTTGACCTGTTTCACAGATATATCTGTATGTATGTAACATGTTTTAGTAAAAATGTACATCACACATCTCGTTGCTTTTTAATCAGTTTCATTAAAATGTAAATAAATTTCATCTAAAAAAAACAAATTCCATAGAATAATGAAAATTTGAATGTATACATTTATAATTTAAAACGTTAATAATGTTTTTATAGTATGTTTACAATTTTTTTAATTGAATATTTACATGTAATTGAATATTATGAGACGTCAAATATATTGTGTTTGAACTCAAATTATTCCACCGTTATCCACTAAAAAATCAATTAAAAGTATCAAAACAACAAATCAATTCGTACTACTTATTCTACTTACTATAGTACACTTTGGTACAATCAAAAACCTGGTAATCAATTTTTCAAATAAGGTATACGAAAATAGTGGTATTGATTACTTTTGGAGTGTGAAAAATTCGTTGGAAGTACTTGATAAATTACATACGTGATTTCGAATCTGTTCAAAGTTTTGATTTTTCTACCCTATATACCACTTTGCCTCATAATCTCATTCAGAAAAAAATCAGAAAAATGGGCATTTAAAAAGTCAGAATGTGAATATATATATGTTCAAACTCTTTTATGTCATTTTTTAGTAACGACAAACAAAAGAACTAAGTCGTTTGGACCTGCTTGAATTTTTACTAGATAACATTTTTTTTCCGCTATGGAGATTCCGTATATTGCCAAGTTATCGGAATTCCAATTGGGACTAGCTGTGCGCCATGTATTGCAGATACGAATCACAATTTATATCTAAAACCAGTAAAGACCCAACGAAACAACATTTGATACAAAAATTTAATAATTTTATAATTAGATATTTGGATGATATTTTGGCTGTCAATAATGACTACTTCAAATAAAGCTAATACTAAACACTGCACTTTCCTGGATCTTGATATCTATATCTCTAACGGGAAGCTTAATACTAAAATTTACGATAAGATGTTTATATATCTCAACTTGTATAATAAGAATAACTTTATTGTACCAAATCAGGGCCCCAGGAGGGCATGGATGGTGCCACATTTATAATTGTTCATGAACATAATCACACAATAACATACATACAGACACTACGTCTACTAAATACATCAACATTAAAAAGAATAAAATAAATAAATAAATACCCCCCCCCCCCACCCCGTAACAAAAAATATATATGAATGGCATATCAGGTCAGGAAGAGTGATTCCCCTTCGTATACACAGCCATAAAAGTTCAACAAAATTAAAAGTGAGTCCAAATGAGATTTCGTGTATTATTATGTCACTCTTATAGCTCATTTGGGGAAAAAATACCTTCATGCATATATATTTGGATAAATCAATCTTATGTTCAATGCAGTCCATTCGAAATAAAGTATATGTATATATGTAAAAACATACGTATGTGATTTTGTAAGGAAAAAAGGTAATGTTATAGTTTACATTCCACCTTTTGAGAGATAAGAACAAAGAGATTTAAGTATATTGGGGTCTTCATTATTGACCAGCCACGTTAATTTAGCTTTGTTACTCAAGCCCCTGATCCGTGAAGGCAAGTCCCCGAACAGATCCTATTTATGAACAATGACACAGAAAGTGGATTTCGTTCTCAACCTCCGCATTTTCCCCAAAACCCAGGGCAAATATATAAAATAAATAATATTAATTGATGGATATGTGGCAGTTAAAAAGAGGGACAGAGGTGGTGCCTGTGATTGGAATCTGAGAAAATGTTTACACTTAGTCCTAAATATACACAAAGAGCGATAACTCAATACCTAAAAGTGCTTGTATATATGCATTTCCCCCAAAAGTCAGGGAAAATATATAAAATAAATAATATGTCTTCATTTTTCGGCGAAGAATGAGCTGATGACATTTTCTGGGGGAAGTACAGTATAATTTTTATCTAGAATGTAGACAATGTATCGCCTCCATTCCAAATATTGTGAGAAAATTAATACTACGCTATACAGTACGTAATTAGTACACTTTCGAGTATCTGTAATTCTAGAAGATACTAGAAAATATGGATTCCAGTTTTGTCACCTTTTGTCACAGTTATGGGAAGACACTACGAAACACTGGTAGATACGGAAAGACACTGGCAATCTAAGAGTTACAGGCACTTAAAGATATCGAGATTGATAGATGTATTGTATATTGTACATGTTGTACACCGTATATGTAATATGCAAACTTTTTGCTTGACCCAGTGTTATATTCTGGTTAAGTACATGTACATTTGTACATGTATATATTTCTTCTCGTTTATGTTAAAACTGATCAATGCATAAGCGATGCATAAGCGAGCGTAGTTTGAGGTTCATCTGATTAAAATTAATTAAGTTTTTAAAGTAATGACAGATGTCTCTAGAACTATTCCAGTAAGAATACATAAACTGTAATTTTATTATTTCTACTTCCTATTTTGTAATCTAGGTGCTGATAAATTTTAAGCTAGCTACAACTATCATCGGAAATGTATGTTGCAACACTGTCAAAATACACCACATACGTAAAAAATACTTTATCGCTTATTAATAAAAGCACAATATACGTAAGATGGGTTGAAGTCTTTTAAACTAAAATTTTACATAAATAATACACACAAAAGAAAAATAATTTACATGCTAAACAAACTGAAACAGACATAGTCATCGTATGCAGCGCAGCTTCTTACTCCGCTTTCCTCGGTAACCAAGGGACCAATATAGTACATTAGATCTTGGTCTGTTATCATCAAGTGTTTGAAAATCTTGATAATATTTTTCAATTCCGAAACAAATTTTCTTTTAACACAGAATGTTTTTAACCACCTACTTTGGACTGACATTAAAGTTTATTTCCTTAGATGTTTTTTAAATTAAAAATCTTTCCGAGCACCCCCCCCCCCCCCTCCCCTCCCTCCCTTAATTATTCTCTCAAAGGCTAATGTATACGTATGTTGAAGTTTAGTGTTAATTTCACGTTAACTTGTATAAAACAGTCCCGTTCACATGTCTCGTGGTCAAGTATTCGCATGCCTAGCTACATCTATAATCTTATCTCGGCAGTGAAATTGATAGTATATTATCCATTCCACCACCGTTGGTCTTCTTTTGTTACCAAGATTTATAACCGAATTTGCACATTTTGCTCATAATGAAAACAAGAAAAGGACGAAACCAACCGTCCAAAATTTAGTTAACCACACCTTAACATACCCGAAATAACTGCTTTATTGAATTAAGAAATACCTGTATTGCAGGTTGAGAAATTATTAACGCCTCAAAATAAAATCATCCAATCAAGTAAAGGACTATAATTAAACAGATTTATAATCATATTTCAGACACAATTTGTAATTGTACTGCCATTGTTTACCCCATACAATGAGTTCAACATTGTACCTCTCCACCCATCCCGTCACATCACCTTTGTGCGTTTAGCCATATACCGGAAAGTTCAACCAAGAATCCTGTGTATTGCATATTTACAAACATATTAAAGCAAGCCAACCACCCGTTTCTAAAAGGATTTAAACTTCTAACCATCAGTGCATGACGCACACGAACATTTTTCAATAAAAAAATAAATTTGCATATGAATTTTCAGGTGTTTACCGTACGTCCTATAAAGTGAACATTCTTTTAAGGAAATAAAACAGATTTGGATCATTTTACTGATACAAATGTAAGTAAATGAGATATTATGAGTCTATTTTGTTTGTAATTTCGTTTCTATGGCTTTTTCTGTCAGGATCTTTGCGAGTCGATACTGGGAGTGATCGGAATACTGAAGACATAATTAAACATGGAAGGCAAAATGGTGTCTTTATTGGAATCTCGGGTAGTTTTAATGTTTCAATTAAGAAACATATTCTTTAAGTAGATACCTTTAAGGTGTTAAAGAAGCCAGATTTTTCAATGTCCGACTAAGTTAAATTAAATTAAATAAAAATGATAATAGATTTTGCATTGTGAGGTTAGATAAGGGTACATATCCGGGTCTTGAAATTCTTGACACAAAGTCCACAAATGCACAAAACAGATGGTCAAGAAAAGGAAGGGTACTTATATGGTTGTTATTCGTCTTCTATTCACATCAATCGGTTCCTTCGAACGGTTTTAATATTGGCTGAAAGTTTTGGCTCATCTACATATTACAAGACATAGTCATTGCGAAGGGTGAATGAATGTGTGTAAAATAAACTGGCGACGATATGAAAAGTTTGTCAAAGCAAAATGATACCAGGATAACTCAAAATTCTGTAGGTCAAACTGAAAGGCAAATGATTGGAAAAAACTAAAGCCATAGACAGTTTAAGCACAGACTAAGCGTTTAGGTGCTTACTCTTCCGGAGCACCTGATGTCACTCCCGGTTCTTTATGGGTGTACTTTAGTTCCTGTGCTGTCTTGTTCTAGTTTTGTTGAATTTATTATACGTTTTCAGTTATACATGCATCCTTGTCGGGTTTGTTTGTTGTGTTCCATTCTCCTGGCTGTCTTTTCCTTGGACTTCGAATTTGTGGACTTTTCGCACTGCTTTGTCGCTTCGGTATTCCTTTGCCAATATTTAGGAGTGTTATCTTGATGGCAGCTAAAAAATAATAACCGAAATACATGTATTTTATTTATAGTTTTACTATTTTGATACTTGTTAAGTGTAAACCACAGCTTTTAATAAGGAGTATGGCCACTTTCCCCATTATTTGTTGCACTCGTAACTATTGAATTTTTAATCTAAAAAAAGGTTTAGGTTTTGAGTGTCCGTCACGTTTAAAAGAAGGAAAATACAGGAATTTGGCATATTTGTGTTAAACCTGTCTCCCAAAGCGATATTCAGGTAAGAAGAACAATTTTAGTACTAGTAACTTATTTGTTAGTTTTTAGCAAATCTTCAGAGGCAACATACCAGGCTATGCCAAGAGATTTGATAGCGTCATTTTGCTTAGTTTCTTCTATTACCTTTTTAAATATCGGAATCGGACATCTTTTGAACTGAGTTTTACTGTGTGTATCGCTGTGTGTTTGTTTATTCCACATTGGCTAGAGATATAAAAAACGGGGGGTGGGGGTTGAGATCTCACAAAAAGTCAGGAACCTCTAGCCTTTGTTAGTCTTGTGTGTTTTTTTCATTTTGGTTCATTTTTATGTTTTGATATTTAGTGTGCCGTCCATTTTGCTGAACTAGTATACATTATTGTATAGGGGCCAGCTGAAGGCCGCCTCCGGGTGCGAGATGAAGACCCATTGGAAGCCTTGAACTGCTTTCTGCTTTTTGGTCAGGTTGTTGTCTCTTTGACTCATTCCCCGTTTCCATTCTCTATTCTATTTTGTGACTTTTTGAAAATGGCCCTTGAAGTTTAATAAATGCATGGGAAAATGGCCCTAATTCTTTTGAAGGGGACTTTTTTTAATAGACATTTCACCTGACGCAATGATAAGGCTTAATAAAAACATGATATCCGGTTACCTATTATAAATTACATCATTAAAACTGGAGTCATAAAAATTATATATACCACTTCGTGAAATCATAAAACTGCAATAAATTGCTAGTCTAGACGGGGTATAAGCAAATGACAAATTTTTAGTTTAGGGAGCAACCATTTGATTTTTTGTTGGGGGGTGTGGTGGTGGCTAGGATGAAATGTATGATTCTGCCTATTTTTTTCGTCGAAATTTTTGTCCTGGATTTTTTGTCATTTATACCAAATATGTCATGATTGACACAGGTCCTGCATTTTTTTTGCACACCTACTGGAACCTGTCTTTTTATTTTGCCAGAAATCCTGGTCTTGCCTTTTTATTTCAAATTTGATCCAATCACCAAACCCCCCCCCCCCCCCACCCCCACCCTCACCCCCTAAAATTCAAATGGTTGCTCCCTTAGCTCTTATTGAATTTTTTTTTTTACAAATATAAGATTGCATATTGAAATTTGGAGCGTGGTTGAAAATATATTATATACTTATGACCATTTTATACATGATGTATAGGATTATGAATATATACATAAATCATTAAAAACATATACAATGTTACATGCCCACCCTATGAAACGTTAAAACAATATTTCACTTAATCAAGTGTAGAATATAACATGTTTATAAAACTTTATTTTTGACAAGAATGAGAGGTTGATTAAAATCCACATGATCATTTTTGTAAATATGTGCAGTCACCCAAAAATTAAATTCTGACACCGTTTAGATTTACCATCAATGAATATACTGCGATCCCCTACATAGAATAGTGTATACATTAACGTGAAACAGACATTTAAATTTAAGTTCAATTTTACTGAAGCTTTGTACGAAAATGTTATTGGAAACGTTGACAAATACGAGGATTCAGGGAGGTTTAATTTAAAGTCACGTATTAACGATTTAAGTGCGTTGTAAATTAAAAAAGAAATAATTTTAACAATAAATATCATATAAAATGTTTATGGATTTTTAAAACATAAAAATTGGGAGAAATCTATAAAATTGGACACTGTTTAACATTTTTATTTGTATTTGTCATATATGTCCGGTGAATGCCTTTTCTATAGTCGATTACTTTTAATCATATTATCTTATTTCGCTCGTTTTCTTACCCAATTTTACCAAATTTCCTATATTTTCCTTCATTTTTTTTTATTTCTAACATTTTTAAATTGATTTTTCCATTTTCCAAATTTCTTTCACTGGCGCGGTCCCGAAAATCCCTTTCTTTTCTCTTTCCGCTATTCCTCATATTTACTTCTAAATATGAGTTAATATTTACAGAGGCTAACACATAAATTAATTTTCTTAATTCCATTATTGATTAACACTGTTAATTTTAACTGAATACTGCTTAAACTTACATTTTTTTCTTTCGCAAACTATAGTGAAAATTATCATACTAAAATTTAATGAAAAAAAAATCAGCATAGAATTTTTTTCTACATGCATCGAAAATACAGCCAATTAATCATCCATATTCTCCATTTCGTCAAAATTTGCATCAAGTTACGAAATAATGCAAAGAAGAAATTTGTCACAATATACAATTTACATATCATAACAAATTTTACAGTTACATGTGCAATGTGTATTTTCAGTCATATATATAAAACAAAGGAGCAAACTGTTGTAAATAAATAAAAAAAAAAATAAATAAATGTGCCACCTTATTAGACCTGTACCAAAAGCCATATAAATAACAGATTATTGCATATTGTTCATTATTTATACAATGTACAATGCACAAAGAAATATATCGATTATTTTTTAGTGGAGAAGTTCAATTGTGTTGTTAAATTTCCTAACAATCAGTGTTATAAATATTCCATGATAACTGCAATTTTTATTGCCATTGTACATGTAATGTGTGTAATAAAATACATAATACAGGAGAAAAACATAACTACAGGAGTCAAGCAAGGTATATATATTTATATTTCTCAAATTACAGTATATGCGCCAAAAAAAAAACAAAAACAAAAACAGACAAAAAAAAAAAAACAAAACAAAAAAAAAAAAAACAAAACAAAAAAACAAAAAAAACAAAAAACGAAAACAATTTTATGGGTCCTGATAAAAGGATAAGATTTGAATATCACCAGCAATCAAATAGTTGTATGTTTAAAATAACGTTATGTGGCTCATGGTTGCCACAAATCATATTTCCAAAATCCAAGCCTACTACTCCACTCCACCCAAGAAAAATGAATTGTTTATGGAAACAATGGTATCAACAATTTAACAAAAGTAAAGTATAGATAATTTTCAATACTCGGAACTGTTCATAATGACAGTTATTCTAGAGTATTATTAGTTTTGGGTTCGAAAATGTGATGCGATTATTGAGAAGATTACTGCGCAAAGAGAGTGCGTTTTTTGGTGAAAATACTAATAATAACAGCATTTTCGTTACAGTTTAGGTGTAAAACCATGAATGAAGTATCATCTTAAGTTAACTATAACGAGATTTGTTTTGATTTTCGCAAATGAATAATCTGCGGAATGCGTATGAATTCATATTCCCCTTGTGGCTGAATTAGATCTACAGCAACTCATGAAAAAGAAACCTTGAAAGTGTCTATGTTTAAAATTATTATTTTAACACATATATGAACTTGAATTATTATGACACTTTTATTATACAGTTACGATTTACTTAACTATCAATAAATATAAGATATATTTTGACTATTAAACTCAAGTTGTTTCATGCCGGTCTGTGTAACACTTAACAATTTAATATTTTAAAAAGTTTTCAAATTTTATATTTTGAATTTTTAATCAAAGTTCTAAAATATCAACATTCAAACTGAATGTACAATTTCGCTTTTTGAAAATGGACGAAAAGGGTCATCTGTATCATTAGGCAGCGACCATTTTATTCCTGAGGGGTGGGGAGAGGGGGAGCTGCCTCCCTCACAAAAATAAAACAAACAAAAAAAACAAACAAAAAAACAAACAAAAATATGTCCAGCTTGGTCTGATTTTTTTTTTCCTACTATATTGAAAAAATAAAAGAATAAGCCTAAATATTGAACACACAAAATGTGCTCCATGGCATAAATTAAAAAAAAAGTTTGTAGTTTAACCTTCAAGATGTGTGTAGAAAGTACATATAGAACACGAAGAAGGACGTTGAAGAAATTGTCAAGTATATATTAAAGAAGTATTGAATATTTTTCACATATCTTAAACTCCTGCTGTATTTCCCTTTCGGCTTAACTGCGTGGTATTGGTCGGGAGATTGGATAGCAGGCGACTGAGGAAGACAGAATGACATCGTCACAATTTTATCTTAATTTGAGGTTTTTTTCTTAAATATGTCCGTGATAAGCACATCGAGTTGTCCATTACTTCAATGTATTAATACTAAAATTTGAAGAAAAATTCAATGTTGGGTTTTTTCCAATTTCTCAGAAACTATAATACCTAGCCTCACCGTATTTATTCTACTGATAGTTCTTTGTGGGTACATGCCAGTATGACACTTGTCTCTGGACCTTGACCTCAATTTCACCTATGGGTGACTTGCTTCCAAGTTTCATGATTAAGTCCATTTTTCAGCAACTGTAATACCTAGACTCACCGTATTTATTCTATTGATAGTTCTTTGTGGGTACATGCCAGTCTAACACTTGCCTCCTGACCTTGACCTCAATTTCATGCTTGGGTGACTTGCATCAAAGTTTCATGATTAAGCCAATCTTTCAGCAACTTTAATACCTAGACCCACCGTATTTATTCTGTTGATAGTTCTTTGTGGGTACCTGCCAGTCTAACACTTGCCTCCTGACCTTGACCTCAATTTCATGCTTGAGTGACTTGTGTTACATTTTCTAGATTAAGTCCACATCTCATCAACTGTAATACCTAGGCCCAGGATATTTGGTCTGTAGATAGTTCTTAGTGGATAAGTACTTAGTGGATATGCAAGTCTAACACCTGTCAACTGAACTTCACCTGAATTTCATTCCTGAGTGACTTAATGTACATTTTCATGATTTGGTCTATTTCTCAGCAACTGTAATAACAACACCCACAGTATTTTGTTGATAGAAATTCTTAGTGGGTATATATCACTTTAACATCTGAAACCTTACATTTGACCTCTATTTCCTGCTTGAGTGACATGTTTTATGTTTAGGATAATTTCCATTTCTCAGCAACTGCAATACATAGGCCAACCACATTTGGTCTACAGATAGTCCTTGGTGGGTACTTGGCTGTCCGAGACCTTCACCTGAATTTTTATTCAAGGTAAAAGTTCATTTGATTAATGATTAATATATTGTAATGAAAAAGATAGAAGTATTTTGTCGCTTCGCGTATGACAAAATTTTTTTTGACCAAGAACAAAACTCAACCCCCCCCCCCCCCCAATTTTCAAATGGTCGCTCCCTTATCTTCATATGATTATAAACTATAAGTTAGGACTGTGATTCATTCGTGTAGGTGGAACTTGTGTACACTAAACCCATTCTTCAAATCCGCATTTTTTTCTTCAAAATAAAAAACAAAAATTAACCATAAAATTTCATTGTCTACCTTCAAATCGCGCTTAAAAAATGAAAATTGTATAAGGTTAACTGTATAAGGTTATTTTGGAGCTGAATTCAAAAGCATATATCTCTTGTTTATTATCAATATGGGCTTAACTGTCAAAGTGTCAAACGCAATAATGGTCCCAATGACTCTTTTTGGTTCATTTTTTAGCTCACCTGACCTCAAAGGTCAAGTGAACTTTTCTCATCACTTGGCGTCCGTCGTCCGTCGTCGTCTGTTAACTTTTACAAAAATCTTCTCCTCTGAAACTACTGGGCCAAATGTAACCAAACTTGGCCACAATCATCATTGGGGTATCTAGTTTAAAAAATGTGTTCGACCATCCCGCCTGCCAATCAACATGGCCGCCATGGCTAAAAATAGAACATAGGGGGGTAAGTGCAGTTTTTGGCTTGTATCGCTGAAATTAAAGTATTTAGAGTAAAAATGTTCATCAGGTTAAAATCTATCTGCCCTGAAAATTTCAGACGAATCAGACAACCCGTTGTTGGGTTGCTGTCCCTGAATTGGTAAATTTTAGTAAATTTTGCAGTTTTTGGTTATTATCTTGGTGTGAGGGAGGTAATCCAAACACATTTAAAGTAAAGTGTTGTGTGTAATTCGATTGCCTCCCTTACACTGCTTGTAAATTATGTATAAAGATGTTTAGATTGTCTTGGGGTGATTTATAGCTGTCAATTTAATTTTAGAAGTTACTATTAATTAATATTAATTTTAGCCATATGTCATTTTCTATTTTAAGACTTTTATGATGTATTTAAATGGGTATTTATGTTTTCAAACTCCTGAGAAATTTGAATAGGGATTATGACCATATCTTGAGGGAAAGAATTTTTTTTTGGAAAAAAAGGGGGGGGGGTGAAAAAAAAATTATTGGGGCGGGTAAATAAGAAATTATGGGGCTGTAATTTTTTCTCATTTCAGATTTCAGAAATTAAAAAGAAAATTTCTTCAAATATTTTTTTTTGAAAAAACAAGGGTGGGGTGGGGGGTACAATATTTTTTTTCTTAATTTTTTTTTTTTTGGGGGGGGGGGTCAATACGCGACAGCATAGTGTATTGCACACAAGCAGAAAAAAGGGGTAAAATTTTATTTTGTTTTTTTTTTTTTTTTTTTTTTTTTTTTTGGGGGGGGGGGGGGGGGGTTTCAATTCCCAACAGCATATTGTATTGCACAAAAAGCAAAAAATTGAATATAAATTCAAATCATATAACCAATTCTTAGTTCTTTGACTACAGTTATTCTGTGTCAGAAACCTATTATGTGTCAAATATTTAATTACAATCCAAATTCAGACCTGTATCAAGTGCGAATATTGTGTCCATTTTTGCCCCAACTGTTCAGGGTTGGACCTCTGGGGTCGTATCCAGCTGCGCTCAGCGAAGCAATTCATTAATGCTTTTCATTATGATTTTAACCTTATTTTACATGATTTCAAAAACCACAGTAGATACAGGTGAGCGACACAGGTTCTTGAGAGCCTCTAGTTATTCTTGATTTTTAATGAAAAAAAAAAAAAAATCATGATCAACAAATTTTAAAAAAGTGAAATAATCAAAATGACAATCAGTTAAGTTTAAATTTTAAAACGAGTTTTAGAATTTTAAAATTTTAATTATTTGGTGAAAAGTCAAAATTATGGACCAACTATCCAATTTTTGCGCAACATGGTTTGTGTGAATATATGTATTTCGACAACAAGTTTATACTAGAAATATCTACATTCTTTACAAAGGCCAAACATTTTGCTCTAATGACGATAACCCTACCTACCATAATTTTGTGCCTACCCTATAGTTTTTTCTTTTTTTTTTGCTAATTTTGAACAAACACATTAAAGTCAGAATGTGTCTCCTGAAGCCCGCCCCCGGATGCAGGATTTTCTCGCTGCATTGAAGACCCATTGGTAGCCTTGAGCTGTTTTCTGCCCTTTGGTCGGGTTGTCGTGTCTTTGACACATTCCCCGTTTCCATTCTCTATTCTGTCACTTGTATAAACCAGCCAAAAACATTTGAAAAAAATACTTACGCCCACCTACCAACCCTAATTTATAAGAGCATTCTAGCGGGTTTTTTCTTAGTCTAATCCAAGCTCCACACAGCAGCAGACGTTTTTTCCCTATCTTACTAGAGTGAGTTTCGAACGTCAGACGCTGTTTGGAGCTTGGGCCAAAACCTTAAGATTTCTACGAAATTATTGAATGTTGAAGCTGGTTATGAATCATGATAGAAATATAAGATATTTGATTTTTATATAATATAATCTTCCCTGTTACTTAAATTATCTTAACCGAGTATACAGTGAAATGGGTTTACCCATATCTTTTCTTATTTATGCAGAAAATTAGGAAATGTGGGTGCTCCTTTGAGACTGCCAAATACAGAATTTGGAGTGGGTTTCAAACTATATATAGTTTATGGGATTCATACATGCTAGGTCAGTGTTTAAATACGAACCCAAAGTAGACAATTCAATTTTGTTTTTTTAGAAGAAATATTTGGCAGATAGTTTTCCTTCTTCTTTTAATGATAAAAGGATGTTCAAGCTATGGTTTTAAAGATTTGTTGGTCAGTATTTTTAAAATATTGAAATATTTTTTACATGAAGTAACTGTTGTATACATGCACCTGTATTTCGAGATTGTTTTGATCTAAATAAACCAAAGAAATCAATACACAGATCTGAAATCAACACGTAGAAATGAAATATGATCCCGAGGATTGATCGCAGGACACATCTCTATTGTTGCCAATACTTGAATCTCATTTAACATGTTTAAAATACACACGCAACTTTGTTTGACTCCCTTAATGTACTTACATTGGACTGATATTTATTTTACCAATTTTTAATTGTTTTTATCTAAACATACTTTCCATGTCTAATGAAAGATGCACCATAATTCAAAGGTATAATAAAAACTATAGTTTACTACTTAATTTATTTATTTTAAGATTTATTCGAGATTTTCCTCAAACTGTTAAGCTTTTTATTAACATTTTTAGATTACTGACTATCCGAGTGGTCGTTGAGGAAATTCTCAAACTTAAAGTGTTTTATGAAACCCAAACCTGAAATATTATATGTAGCATAATATTTCGGGAAGGGGGACTCAAATAACACATTCAGTTAAAACTTGCGAAGAAAGAGATTTAAAAAAAAAGAGCAAAATTCATTAAAAAATTCATGATTCTTTCCCTAAAATAAATTCTTTGGCCTTTACTTGTTTTTTTTTTTTTTTTTTATCTTAGAACGATTTTACTTTATTCGCATTTCTCGTCTCATTTTTAACTTGTTTAAAATAAATTTAAAATAATCAATTAACACACGATTGATCATTGTCTATGAAGATTGTATTTTGTATACTACTGGAACCGGTCAAATAGCTTAACTAAGTAACGGATGTAAAATTAATGCGATCATTTTCATATATCCTAATACGTAAATAACAGTATCCACTCATCCGTACAAACATACTGTACAAAAACCATTGGTACATGCATATACATTGCTTATGGGGACAATAATATCAACAAAGATTTTAACGTGTTTGGTATATTGTGACTTATTCAAATCACACTTTAATAATTGCATTTTCCTGTATGTTACCCTGGTAACGTAATATTACAAAGGGGTGCATGAAAAGAGATTGAAATAGGCTTTTGCTTCAATAATTCTGATTTGTGTAATTCATTGTATATGGAAATGTCATCACAATCGGGGTGAGTGTTATTTTGTTTATTCTCATTATCACAAACTGAAAGATATAAGATATACAGGCAGGGAAATACACAATAAAGTTACTTTTTATGGTAAGATATATGTTTTTTTTTAAAAGAAAAACGGTTATGAATTAATATTTTATCACGTAACAGTTACGTAATAAAAATTTTCAAACCAACGTACACGCTCAATTGAACAACCATAATATTTTGAAGGAATGGGGTGGGTTAATTCTTTGGTAAAAGGGTAATATCTAGGGATACAAGAAACGACATTTTTTACTCCTTAATGTACTTAAACTCCAGGGTTGAAAACTTCTTGGGAGAAAGGGTTGTGAACATTGGGAGACAAAAGTCAAAATCCAGATTCATGAATAGAACAGAGAAATCGGATCCAAACTTGCACCCTTTCGACCAAAATGTCCAATGGTAGAACCATTCGCTAAAAGTTATGCTTTAAATTAATGTAGACAGAACGGTGAGAATGATTTCCTAAATAATTCATTATTATTTAATATATTCATATTATTTGTGTACTGTCTTAAAATATATCTAAAAGATATAAGGGAATTACTGTTAACATAAAAGTATTATTTTGTAAATCATCCTTTCTAACAAAATCAATAAAAATCTACACACCTCATCACGGATACACTCCCACAAATAGAAAGAGTTATGATGGATTAATCCTTGACACAATATCTCTCTAAATATGCATGTACATAACAAACGTTTGAACAAAGTACCAGCGATTTTATTGTTGCTCTATGTCTGAAAGCACAGCCAGGCGATCAAAGAAGAGACAATACGCACCACACTACAAGGTCAAGACTACGAAACTTGTTTGAGATGAATTATTTGCTGTGTACTGGTTCCATTTAGATGGATGATGGATGAATTATTGGTTAAAGTCCAGTGGCAACCAGTAGGTGCATATCAGGACGAGAACATGTTGATATGATATTATTATAATCACTGTTTAGTAATAGACCGATACGCTGGGCCGGATTTTTAACGCGCTAGCTCACGAGGTAACTGTCGGCATGAAGACATATCACCGCACTCGGACACATGAGTCGACCAGTCCTTTCCACTTACTACTAGATGCCGCGTGCTCGACGGAGAAGCAGCAAATACCAATTTTAATGTCCTTGGTTTGACCCGGCTTGGGGTCGAACCCGCGACCTTCCGCATTCCAGGCGAGCATGCTACCACGAGACCACCGAGGCGGTTAATCGCATTTACATCACATCTTGATTATGGTAGGCCTGTATTGTGCATTACGGTATTCAGTTATTAAACACTATTTCAAGTTAGAAGGTAAAACAGATAATTTGAAAAATTTGAAAATTGTACAAGTTTTTGTCAGGATTACCGTTAAATCTCTAATCTTCTTCCCAAGGAATAAAAACTCACCTCTTCATCAAAAGGTCATTATCTTGATTACAGTTACTGAGGACAAATGACTGTCAGTTATTTCACTTATAATTTTAACTATTTTCTTCTTCTTGTAATTTGTTTTGTAATCTTGTACTAACTACTTTCGGTTTACAAAATAATTTACATGACAAACTCAAGTTAAATATTCAGAATGTGTAGGGAAACATACCTTCCAATTTATAATTAAAGTCCCAAATCTATCATTTACTTGTAATGTCAAAACCCGACACGGATTTTTGTTGCACTATTTCAGCCAGTTATGATTGAAGTTATAACAATCGGACTTGAAATAGATTACTGAATCCGTTGATATCAATTTTGATGCACACGATTTGCACGTTTTGTCGATTTTACGACTCATCAGCTGTGCCATGGCCTAATATGTTTGAAAACCAAAACAATAAGCCTAAACGTTGAAGAGCAAATTAACAAAAATGCCAAAAATACCTAAAGGCTAAAGGCAAAACCATATACAGCAATGTACACATAGAGCTATGCACGAGGGAGATACTCCTTAACTTTCACAATTTAAATGGCAGTAAATTTAATGTATCAATTTCGGGCTAAGATAACTAAATTACGAGCGTTTCCAGAAAAGCACGTTGTATGAAATATAGCATTAAATTCATTCTATCGTATTTATTTAAACCAGTGACAATATATATTATAACGGTCTAATTCATACAAAAGGCAAATAATGCTAAAACAACTTTATCTTGTATTTGTCCGGTAAATACAGCTTAAAGTTTTTAAAGCAATAAATGTCATTTTAGATTTTAAATGAATGTAACATTAAAATTTTTGTTTTAATATTTATCCTGTTTTATGTGCTCGAGCAGTCGTATTGGGTAACGTATAGCTGATTTGGCCCTTGGCTTCGCCTCGAGACAATACCATTCATCTGACCCAATACAACCCTTTGGACAGTATGACTAATATGAAAACACCCATCTAACATGACTTTTATTTAACAATAGTGTTAAATATCACTATATGAAGATACTAGTATATGCTAAGGGGTAGTCAATAATTGTCAATAGTTTTCATGAGTTTACAAAACGCACGCTAGAGGCAGGGGGTTTCAGACAAAATTTGTAACGTACGCTTTTTAAAAATCAGTATTTATCTTCCGAAAAATAGTGAAAACATACTGGTGATATTGATAAAATTCATGATGCTGACAAAGTTCTGAACCGTATATAAGGTGACAAAACACCGACAAACGGCAAATCACTTGATCATTAGTACATGCATTTTCAATGGATGGAACGATGTCTGTAGATCATCTGTCCGAGTAAGGAGTGATACCGTTTCACAGCCAAAAATGTTGATGTAAAGAAAAGAAGGAAAGAAGAGGTTTCCAAAAAGAGTGCTCTTTTTAAAATCGTGAAAAATGTTGACAATTATGGACGACCCCTAACTGAATTTGATTTATATATATATTGATTTATTTTATATATTGCCTGAACAATCAGATCAGTATTATTATTCGAAATCTCTTTTGGGCTGATAACATTGGAAACAAGTCATGCAAGTAGGAACATTCTTTAAAGCACCGTATCTAGGTGTCCCTTGTGATCAGTCCACTTTAAGATGATGCTGAACTTTTCTAAGGGGCATCACTCTGCCTGACCATCTGTGTCATTCAGATGAATATATATATATATATATATTTGCTATTATCATTGTTTATTTTTTTTAGTAGCTATATTGACTATGAGTATATGTATGATCATGTTCATGAACGGTTATAAATGCTATACCATGAATGCCCTCTTGAGGCCGTGATTTGGTTCAATAAAGTTTTTCTATATAGCCAGGTGTTATTATAATGGAAAGATACGTTTCTATTCAGTGAAAAATAGATACACATTTTCAATTACATTTTCTATTTAATGTCATAATGTACTTTCTTTACGAAAGATATTCATATTGTGAATTTTTTTTTATAGACTGGTAATGAACATATATAAGATGGTCACAATATAAGCTATTATATGGTAAGTATTATTATATGATTTTATTAATATTTGAATGTTTTTACAAAAAAAAGAAGAAAAGTTTGAATGGTAATTAGTACATATTCCCCGAAAGAATTTTAAGAAATCTTAATATATTACTGATATACACGTAATAGCCGTGAACATTCATTATTACCTTAAATATTGCCCCGCCGGGTAAAGTTCAAGTCACTAACCCACATGTTGGAGTACAGCAAACGAACTTTTGCCATTAGAAAAGCAGACTTCTGTCGACGGCCCTGACAAAGTTTATCTGTTTGTATATCGTTTTGCCGCATCAGACTTTACTAGGAACTGGAATGTTTTCGCATAGGGCAATGTAGGGTGTAATGTTAACTTTTGACAACTCTCAAAATTAATAAATGACTGATTATACCAAATTACTTATTTATACAGAATTGATATGCTTTTTCATGTTATGATTATTAGTTTAGAAAATATATTAATTAAACTATGAGCTTGATAATGGTCCTATAAAAAGCGGTAAATGTATTTTGATGTAAATTTTGCTGATGTCTTTCATTTAACAAGGAGGTATAATGGGGAGATTTGTGTGTGTGGGAGTGTGTGTGTGTAAAACCTCTGACGTTACTAAAAATTGAAAGTAAAAAAACAGCAAAAATTATTTTTAAAAGTCCCCACTCTTACACTACAAGGACAATTGAGACCAGACCTTTGATGGGATGGTCCTTAGGTGGATTTATTTCAAACCTGCGTTCTGGGGTCTTAACCTCTGACCTATTTATGGGTGCCGTTACTAAAAATAGAAAATCAGCAAAAAAGAAATATATTAAAAAATCTTCTTCTCTGAAACCTACCTATACATTCTATAATCTACAATGTGTATTAAAAATATACAAATTTTATCACAGCCATAATCGCTTGTTGTTCTTTGTGTTTTAGTACCAATTATATATACAATTGTTACACTGTTATATAGATTCTACAACGATGAGCAGTTGATTATGAGATAATTAAGTTTTATACAGATACATCATACTCGGGAGGGGTATTTGCGAAAAATACCGGTCGAGAGACGTGAAAAGGCCCGAGCCCAACGAGCGAGGGAAATTTTGTCTCGAGACTGGTATTTTTCGCAAATAACCCCTCCCGAGCATGATGGTATTTGTTTCATTACACCGAATGTCAAAATAAAATGTTTCATCTACAAACGCTTAAAAACACTAAAACGCAGTGATGATGTAGACATTTCAAGCGTTCATTCGGATAAGAGAATGTTTCACAAATATACCGGTAGAGGATAAAAAGTGCAAATACATTTTGGCAAATAAATTGCTGCCTCTGAAATCGTTTGTAATGCATAATATTTGTGAAAAATACTCCTTTAATAAACTATCAGATTATAACATTCTTATATAAAATATAATTATCATTTTTAAACTGCGAGGTTTGTCCGAGCAGTTTAAAAAACTAAAATTTAATTTTATTTTGTGTGGGAAATTTCATGAGCATTTATTATCCAACGCGTGGTGTTATCAGAACTTATCAAACGGGTCAAGAGATGTATAAATACGCACAGAATTAGAGAAAAAGAAATATCTCTGTCAGCCAAACAGTCCTTAGATGGCTTTTTGTCATATTAAGTTTGCAACATTCTAGTTTTTTATTTCGTCTTTAAACATGTTGTTGTTCAACTTTGCTGATATATTATGATTTGTTTTGGTATGAAATCTAGTGTAGGGTTTTCAGAACTGAAATAAAAGCGAGAGAAGGCCATCCCTAGAAATTCTAATAAATTAAAAAAGCTCTTGACTTGCTGTGTATGGAGAAGATTACCCTTTGAATTAACTTCTTGGATCCACGACCGATTCATTTAGACTTTCCGCTTATACATTGAAACTCTTTATAGCACTCATATTTCTTAATAAAGCATGTTTTAAATTTAAATTGATTATGATATTTCCAGATCTAAAAAGAAATAACAATGAATCCCAAAACAGCTTCAACAAAGGTAAGTAAATTATCATTTGTGCCGTATTATTACTTAGATATATAATAAGTATACATACATCGAAATATCTGTAGAGTAAATTAGCGAAATTGTTGTAATTTGTCTGCGTACGAACGAATTAAGAAACAGAATGGGTGTTGTAGAATGTAGACAAAACTTCGTCCTGTAGCGTCCATTGCCTTTAGCCATTGCCGTTGAAAATATGCACACACAAAATATACAGAAGATAGACGTTATTTTGTTCAAAGGGAAGTAACTCCAAGCATTTACATGTACAACATTTAACTATGTGTTTGTCAAAGAATATTAAGAAATTCTATTCTGAATGTTTTTTAGAATCGTGGAAAGCTCAAGTACTTAATTCACCTAAATGTATTAATTATAGAATTTATAAGACAGAATTTGGTTTGGAAAAATATCTTACATTGTTACCCAATGATTTAATGTATAATTTATGTAAGTTTAGATGTAGTAGTCATAAATTGCCACGTGAAGCTGGTAGAGTTTATAGCATCGATAGATCTGAAAGAATCTGTGATTTATGTAATTTAAATGAATTAGGCGATGAATTTCACTACTTGTTTAATTGTACTTTTTTCGATTCTGAAAGACAAAAATTTTTCCCTGATGCTGTAATTAACGTTAAAAATGTTGTTAGTTTAAATGAATTGATGAAAAGTGAAGATAAATATACACTTATTGGAATTTCAAACTTCAGCCGCATGTCAATTTTCAATGCAAAATGATTGTCAATAGCCATCTTAAATTGTTAATATTCTATACTCTGTATTACCTTCCCTATCATACTTAGTAATACCATAATGTGTTACTATATTCAGTATATATGTTATTGTGGTCATGCATTCATATTTGAATTTATTTGTTGTACTTTTGTACTTTCATGCCTCATGTGAGGCCTTAAGTGAAATAAAAAGTCTTTAAGTCTTCAAGTCTTCTGAGCATCATCAGAATATATTTCTAACAATAAAAAAATAAAGTATTGCATAATTAAGGTGGTACCCAACACTACAGGGTGATAACTCTTCTAAATCACCAGAGCGTTTTAATCAAATTTAATAAGTAAAGAGACATTAAGCTTCTCTATGATCAAAATTGATGTTTGCCAAACTGCTATATATTCAATGAAATTATTCCCGCGAAGTTTGAAATTCTATTTATTAAAATAAATCAACATTTATGTCAACAGGTCAAAGTAAATATTTCCTAAAAATTTTATGAAAATTAAAAGAGACAATTTTATTTTAGTCAAGGTGTTGGGTACCACCGTAAGTATTCTAGGCAAGGGGAAAACATTATGTCAAAACTACAAAAATGAGTTTATAACAATATATGAGATAGCGGTGAGAAAATATAATCGAACAATCAACCGAAATACGTGTATACTATATGATCTTTCTTTTTACAGTCTAGTTACTGCAACACGATTTACCACACACTTCTTATCGGATTACTCGTATCGGCGACTGTTATCTACGCACTTAATCTACAGTTCTACGCATCTATATCCAAAATACACTGGAATATGAAAAATCTTTCCCTAATTCTGAGAAACTTTAATTTTTCCAAGTGGAAAGGTGAAAGTGAAATCTTGTTAAATGGAAATAAAACTATAAATATTAATAGTTTTGCCCGTAAAAGTACTATTTTAACAACTCTACCACAACAGAATACTTCTTGTCCGTGGCCACCACTTTATTTACGTAAGTAGATTTATGTGCTACTATTTCCATTGATACTAAGGATAATTGTTTCGTTTCCTTGATTACGTCATTATTTCGGGGGTTAGGAACACCTAAGTGAGTTAACTCTTTAAAAATCAGCTGAACGTTTTAATCACATACTATTAGTAAAGAGAAATCAAGCTTCTAATTGATCAGACTTAGTGTTTGTAAAACTGCTATATATCCAATGAAATTATTCCTGTAAATTGGGTGGTTCAATTTCTTGAAATTTTTATATTTTTGTCAACAGGTCAAAGTAAATATTTCGTCAATATTTTATGAAAATTAAACGAACCAAATCTATTTTAGTCAAAGTGTTGGGTACCCCCTTAAGTACTAAAAAAATCAATAATAATTTAACAGAATACATTTTGTATCATTTCTTCTCGACTTTCAAGATAAAGACCAGCAATAATAGCCCTGTTAACTTACTTCATTTTATGTATCCAGGTCCATGGTTTTATGATATCTTAAACTTTTTATAAATTGCAGTAATCTACTTTCTTAATGTTTTTTTTTGGTAATACGGATCGACTAGCTATAAATATGTTTAAGAAGTACAAAAATTTATATATATTTAAAAGAATATGCAATGATGCTGGTAATGAATTTGTTTCATCACTATCTCAAGGGGAAAATTTATTTTACATCACAAGCCACTGCTTGTCATGTTTCATAACTGACATGTCGTGTTTTCACTAGAGAAATGTCAGGTGTTGTTTCACTCGGACATCTGAGTTTTTCACCAATGATAAACAGCGAATCTTTATTATTGAATGTTTATTAACTATACTTACGTACAATTGATATAAATATTTTAAAATTTTCCAGGTGGACGAGAGCCACTGAATAGAACTGTATATGACATTGAAGTTTTAAATACAATCCACACCTTCATGAAAGACGGACATTATAAACCGTCTAACTGTACACCGATAAGGAAAGTTGCCATAGTAGTTCCTTACAGAGACAGGGAACCCCAAATGAAAATATTCCTTAATAATGTAATACCAAGAATTTATCGACAACAGTTAGAATTTGGTGTATACGTAGTTGAACAGGTATAAATATCTTTAATGTTGAAGAAATAACAATATCGAAAATATAATGTATTGACCAACACTTTAAGAAACATCATCCTTTATTCCTCTCTCAGTAGATAATTGTCCCCGTCAGGTAATGCGACAAAGAGGTATTCAAATGAAATGATTAAACAAAAAGAAATTTATTGACATACAGCCCAAAAGCATATTGGCTGTGAAAAGTCTCATTTTTTTTTATATCTAATCGATCATCCTAAATTATGGGAAAAAACGAGGTACTGTTGTAGGTTCTGTAATTTTTCGACCTTACGCTACATATATATTCTAATATAAAACCCTCTTTATCCGTTTTCCAGGAACATTGAGGACTACGTTAACACGTGTCTAGGTAACGAAATTTGAAAATGCATGTCTATCATCGGAAAACTTTTCTTCAGAAAAAAGAGAAAAGCAAACAAGGACATCTAAAGCATTATGTTCATCAGAATTAAAGAGAAGAAGTATCGGTATATGGGTATAATTTGAAAATGAATACCCAAATAAATATACAGAAGTGATTAACTTCTGTACACTATTGATCATGTTCATTACATTATAAATGGGTTATCATGGCATCTAGTTTATAACAGATGTGGAGCCAATTTTTTTTTTCAAAATTTTAATTCATGTTTCCTCGGATTTATTTCACTGACAGTCATGACGGTTTGAACCGTTCTCTCGCTCCGCATTACTTTTCGATAGAAAATGAAAAAATGCTAAAATAAACATTAGAACATAAAGATAAGATAAATAGAAAGGATATAGGCAAAGGGTAAATGAGAAAACATCCCTTAATTGGAAAAGATTTATAGTTACATCTAAAGGTCGCTGCGAGTCCTATAACAAGAAACAAGACAAAGGAAGCCTTAAGTGTCCTCGGAATAATGATGTCATTCCAACAATCGCAAATAAACACTGAAATATTCCATACAATAAAAAACATAACAATATATATACAAGAAATACAGGTTCGCACTGATAGAATATCATAAATATGGCACGGTGAAACACGTTTGTACGTACCAAATTCTGCATGTACTGATGCAATAAATCTCGTTTGTACACATACTTTGCGTAATTTTCCGATAACATATATTTCTCTTTATACAGAAATTGAATTGATTATTTGAATTATTAGTATGGTTATTAGTATTAGAATTCTTCAAAGACAAATCTCATTGTACTGTAACAGTATCTGTAAAAAGAAAAAAAAAAAACATACTACGTAACGATTTAAGACACTAGCCATTTTCAATAAGGAATGTCAACGTAGTGATTATAGTTCTCAGCTGGAGTGTACAGCTAGTAAAGTAACAAAAAAAAAAAAAAAAAAAAAAAAAAACGTCCGTCCTCCGTTTAGGCATGCATCCATTTCGCCGACACCTACAGTGTGTGAATGTATAGTTTACACTTAACAGTTATGCTTAAGCGCGTGTGTCATGTTGTGTAACAAGTTCCGTGATATTTCCCAAGGAGCCATTTGAACCTATTATAATGCTCTGATCATGATGCTCTGTCCTTAGATACAAATATCTTCGAACAGTAATGTTTTTATTTCCGAATAGTTTAAATAAAAAGTTGTAAAAATCATTGATTTAACAGAAGTTAATTGTACCGAATATAGATCATAATATAGAAAACACTGTTTTAAAATTTTAGTAGTGTTATTTTAAAAGAGACATACATGTATGGTTTTATTGAGTTCTTATTACACTCCAGTATGTATAATCACTGTCTATATTCAAATAAATTTCCTGAGGAAAAAATTCTTGTTACAAATGAAGTTCAAAATATATGTATATGATATTCTTTTTAAAAACTGCCTTTCAGATTTCAATGTTTCTTATCCTTGCTTTAAAATATCAAAAATTGTAAATTTCAGACACCTGGAGTCCCTTTTAATCGAGGAATGCTATCTAATATCGGATTTAAGGAAGCCATGTTGGATATGGATTACGATTGCATCGTAATACATGACCTCGATATATTACCGGAAGACGACAGGAACTTTTACATATGTACAGATAATCCGATTCACATGGCAGTCAAAGTACAACAGTTTAATTATGGGTATTTGAAAATAATTTTGTTTTGGCCCACAGCGTTATAAAGACTGAACTTTCCGAGTTTTGCGTCTATAAGTTTGTTTATTGCGCAATTGGGTATTTAGGTTTTAGTGGCGGAAGTAGCTATAGTACCCGGATAGAATCTGGGAATTTTCCCGGGGACATTCGGGAGGAAAACTTACAATCATTGTCTTATCGGAGTCGAGCGCAGCTTTCCACGAGATGGGTTTAAACTCACTCAATAGGTCTTGGCACCCACAAATTGCATGGACAATTAACTATTTATAGTTATGACGAACCATCTATAACACTTAGCCGCAGAAATCTACATTGGGCTTTAATGTGCAGGGGTGTCTAAAAAATATATTTTGATTAACAATTCTATGAAAAGTAACTTGTTTCTTTTCACGCGATATATTGCAAAATATACACGTTTACATGTGAAATAAATTGATTGCTCTAATTGAAAAATTTTCATACCCCCCGCTTAGCGAAGCGGGCGATATAAAGTGATGGGGGATTCCGTTCTTACGTCTGTCCGCAGATATTTACTGCAACTACTCCTACGCCAGTGCATAGATATCCGTGAAACTTTCAGGAAATCTTCAGTGTACATTGCCATTGTGCACCAACTAATAGTATTTATTTTTGATCAGAATGATATTTGGGGTTTTCAATAGACAGACGTGGACTTTGCCAAAGCTTCATAATATGGTAATGTAAGGGAGAATAGGCATGTCTCGTCCGCAACTCCTCCTAAACCAGCGAATGGATTTCTGTGAAATATTAAGGGAATCTACGATGTATATTGTCATTGTCCACGTATTATTTTGTTTTTTCTATCAAAATGATTTTGGGGTTGTCCATAGAAAACATGGACCTATACATGTCTTTATATTATTGTAGCCATAGCGGGGGTGTAAAGTTGTGAGCTTTTCTCACAGTCATGACAGTAATTATAGTTTAAAAAAAATTGAATGAAGAAATATAACTATTGATAACAACCAAATTCAATTAAAAACTAAACTGAAACTGAAAATTATATATAAAATTAGTGGTTTTCTTTTGTGAATCTAGTTTTGTTTAAACCTCACTAGATCTTTTAGTTATTTATTTGTTTCGGAACTTTGCATATTATGTCCCTTAAAATAGGACTTTTATGCTCTGATGTTTTTATCAAATACATGCTAAAACTTATAACAAACTTGTTTCTTTTCTGTTCATTAGGTTCATCCTTAATTAACATTGCCATTGTGAGCATTATATCTCAGATGAAATATATTTAATATTACAGTTTGATATACGAGAGCTTTGCAGGTGGTGTAACAACATTTTCCAAAGAACAGTTTTTAAAAATAAATGGATTTCCAAATCAGTATTTTGGATGGGGAGGGGAAGATGACGATTTATATAAAAGGTATAGTAACTATAGAAACGTAATTGATTTATGTAATGTTTATTTTTTTTCTAATGCATGTATTGTACAGAAACCAGGGTCGTTTCCAGGATATTTGAAAAGGGGGGGGGGTATAATATAACTTTCGCCGAGCGGAGCTATGCGAAAATTTTTTTGGACCTTTTTTTTTCTAAAAACATAAAATAATTGTGAAATGCACTAATGTAAAGGTTCCTGACTTGGAGCATGTATATATGCCGAATTCTCTCCATTAATTGGTTTTTTTCTGAAAAAGGTGGGGGGGGGGGGGGGGGGGGCGTACGCCCATTACGTCCTCACCTGGACCCGCCCCTGGAAATCCAACAGAGACAGGAAGTTGTATCTATTTTGAGTTGCTCAACGGAGGTCCGTTTAAACCATTTCCTGTTTTGCACTTTGTCTAGACTATAGCGTATTTGTTCAGTTGACTAATTGTTAGAATGATGTTATAATTTTCGTATTATGCATTGAGTTTTAATTAAGCAACACCGTACGTGTATCAGTATCAATTGTGCAGCAGAAAAAAGATGTTCTAGAGGTATATTTATGTCTTTTGTACGAAAGCTTATTTGGGTCAAAATGTATGGTTTACTTACCCGTGGCCACTTATTTATTACTAAGATAATAAATCGTGGCAACACGTTGTATTTTTTTTTCTTCACCGTGAATTTGGACCCAAATAAGCATCCGTACTTTTGCCATATCTCGTACAAGCAATGAAAAAGAATACCGAGGCGGTAAGACGATATGGGGAATGTCCATTATACCTAAACACAAAGCAAGGCCAATCGTGAGAACGGAGATAGACCATAGAAATATTACAAATATATCACACACACAAACACATTCACAAAAGAATCAAACTCCAAGAAATCCTACTTTTGATAGAAATTCAAAATTTATATCCTAACACAAAGCGTTTGCTCTAATTACCTTCTAATGTTGCCTGACCGTTTAGATTAAACATATTTTAAGCAAAAGGATCCGACACAAGTAAATCATAATTCTGAAGTCTTCTCCCCATATATTAACATTCATAACAATAGTTGAGCATGCATTACATATGTACACACATATATATAAATATACTAATATAATCTGCTTATTATAACAAAATTACAATGGTTTACAATGATTGGACGGGATGAGGAGCAGAGGTATAGAGAAAGAGAAACTGACAGAGAAGAGGAGAGGGAGAGGGAGAGAAAGAGAGAGATGAGTGTGGAATCAGATGTTAATTAGACGAACAGGAATCTGTTTGATTTTCTAATATAATCATACACATTTTTAAAAATGATTTCATTTTGTTCGATGGAGAGTTCATTACTGCCTCTGGTTAAAAGATCAGTATTTATACTGCAAGTATCTGGTACAATATAACCAGCTCAGGTTATTAAACAATACTGCTCTGCTTTTTTAATATTTATTACACTTAAAAAAGAAGTGATGTGCCTTTTCAATCGCAGCGCCGGAGGTACAGGACGGACTGGCCACAATGTTTACTCTAAAGAGATCGTGATTTAGAAAAGAAGCAGAAACACCTTATTTGAGTTAAAATAACATTTAGTTTTCTAGGTCCAAATGCGAAGTAGGATGGTATTGGATTAGCCTGATTAACGGTTTTCAGTTTTCTCTTACATGCTGATATAGAATTGACCTTTCTTAAATCCAAATTATTCCATTGCCTCATAGTTGCAGGGATATATGAACCGCTAGTAAGAGAGAGCCTACAAAAAGGTATAATGATATCGTCTCCGTTACGGAGGGGTGTGTAGTTGTGCTCTGAATTGTTGGAGGAATAACTTTACAAAGATAATCAGGGGCAGAATTATTTTTTATATTATAAAACATTTGTAACTTTCTTCTGTTTCGTCTCGTTTCGAGTTTTCCTAGCCAATTTCTTGATAAATAATTTCGGACTTCGTGAATGACGGCAAGCCGGTTATTATTCGTGCTGCTTCAAGTTGCAAACACTCCAATTTTGTTGCATTTATGATCCCACAATTATCCCGAACCTCGCTTGCATATTCAAATAATGCTCTTATATAAACTAAATACAGCTTTTCTAAATTTCCACGATTTATTTGATACTTTAATTTATATAAATATGTTTAGTAACACTTCTAATAATATTTTCAACATGGTTATTCCATTTCGCATCACTGCTAAAAGTAACCCCCAAATGTTTATGAGTTGTAACTATTGGAATATCTTGCCCGTTCAACGAAAAGATCAGATTAGGGGTATATGAGTTCGAGAAGATCATGATTTCTGTTTTGTTTGGATTAAAGCTCATTAACCATTTGTTCGACCACCCGTCCAACAGCTCCTGACCGTGGAGGAGACATCGACCAGAAGATGCAATCTCCAGTTACAGGATTTTGTTTCTTTAATTCAAAAGAGAAATATCCTCATTCAGGAACAAAAACCATCATAAAAAAGAGTGGAGAATGAAAATAAAAGCATGCTCACCAAAAAGACTTTTAAATAGTGTACATAACATTGTGCATTATAAGGGGACAGTTTAAGAAAGAATTTTTTTGCTACATGTAAAGCATGATTTAAGTCATCGCTTTTACAATCTAAATATATATTAACATACTAGTGACTGCAAATAATAGGGAATAACAAGTAACATAAATTGCTTTTTGTTTTGGTACTTAATATATAGCTAGAATATATTAATCAAAATTTGAATAGTTAAGAACTGGGAGCTAAACGAGTGTATTCATTAATCCCAATAATATATGTTTTAAAAAATAAAAATGGTCTAATACGACAAAATGGTTTAGTTCGAAAAAAATCTGTATGCTGTAAAGTGCAGACTTTTTGACAATAATCAAGATGGGGACTTCAAAGCAATTTTTCCTATTTTTTAAAATTCATTATCATTATTTATGTTCTGAATGATAATCAGACACTCAGCAACTTATACTGTTTTTTCAGGATTAAAATAAATAAATACAAGTTAACACGACCATTTGCACAATATGGTCACTGTGGAAGTGTCAAGCATGCCGCAGCAAACAAGAAGAATAACAGGTGCTTACTTTAAGTTTTTGATGAGATTTGAAATTATTTGTCCATGCAAGCAAAATCAAGTACGTAGGGAATGTCTATTATGAAGGTTAACTGTGGTATACATGTAGCACCAAAGCAATGCAAACCACCTCGGTGGTCTCGTAGAAGCGTGCTCGCATCGAGTGCGGAAGGTCGCGGGTTCGATCCCCGGGTGGGTCAAACCAAAGACATTAAAATTGGCATTTGCTGCTTCTCCGCCAAGCACGCGGCATCTAGGAATACGAGCAAATATCTACTGTCCGCTCGGAGTCACAGTTATCTCGGGAGCTAGCACATTAAAAATCCGGCTCATCGTGTCGGTCTAGTACAAAGCAGAGATCATATTCATTATCATTATCATAAATACATGTTCTCGTCTTGATATGCACCTGGCTGCCACTGGAAGTTAAACAACAATTCATCCATCCATACATCCAAAGTAGTGCATGAAAACAGCAACAATGAGCACAAAACACTATATACAAACATGATAGTCTTTTTTGGGACATCTGAAAAAATAATAACTCATGACAAAAGTTTTTTAGGATGGCGAGTGAACCCCGAGAAAAATTGCTAAGTAAACAAAGTGTTAGGAATAGACCAAAATAAAACAATTATGTGTCTTTATCAGATATTTGGTTGTTAAGGTCGTGGGTCGGAGGGGTAGACAAAATTATTAGCATGCAGTGAGAGTTCTACTCATTCTTGAAGGCTAAATGGTCCTTTTTATGATTTTTTGTATCCTCTTATATTTGTTTTGACTTTTGTCTCATGGGTGTGTACCCCACGTCCGTTCTGCACAAAATATAAACGTGGGTTCATTTTATTAACCGAGTTTTCCTCTGGAAAAATCCGGTTATTGAATTGATGAATACGGGTGGACGGTCGGGCGGCTGCCAATCGTGTCCGGCCTACAACTTTCTTGTCTTAAGACCTAGATTTTAGATCTGTGGTATGTGGATATGTCACCTCAGGACGATGTGTCATGTTTCAAAAATGTTGACCTATGACCTTGACCCTTGACCTTAGAGTGAATAAATAGGTCATTTTAGATCATCTTGGTGTCCGGCCTGTAACATTTTTGTCTAGGACTTTGATTTTTGGTGCGTAGGTAGGTTATCTCAAGATGATGTGTCGCGTACCAAGAATATTGACATTGACCGTTGACCTGAAGGTCAATAAATAGGTCATTTTTGGGCGGCTGCCAATCGTGTCCGGCCTATAACTTTCTTGTCTTAAGACCTAGACCTTAGATCTATGATATGTGAATATGTCACCTCAAGACAATATGTAATGTTTCAAAACTGTTGACCTATAACATTGACCCTTAACCTTAGGGTGAATAAATAGGTCATTTTAGATCATCTTGGTGTCATTTTTGTAACTTTTTTGCCTTAAGACCTAGGCCTTGGATATTTGTTGTGTACGTAGGTTTCCTCAAGATGATGTGTCGCATATTAAGGATGTTGACCTTGAACTTTGACCTCAAGGTCAATAAATTGCTAATCATGTCCAGCCTGTAACATTTTTGTCTTAAAACCTAGATCTTAAATCTTTGATGTGTGGGTAGTGTACCTCAAGATGATGTGTCGTGTACTAAAGATGTTAACATCTGACCTTGACCCTTGACTTCTTTGTTGGAGAAAAGTTACTCAGTAAAAATGAAATAGAAGGAAAACCCGGTTTGCTGTCACTCAGAGAGCTCTCTTGTGCTGAGGTTCAAATAAAAATCTGATTCTGATCATCTTATCCCCATCTGCATACCATTTGTAGCCGTATACTGCATTTACTAGAATAGAACTATTCAATTTTGTTTTCGGAGAGGGTTATGTTCAAACTTTTGTTTAATATAAAATAATGTGTAATTTTTTTTATATTTTGCATAGGATGGAAATTCTAAGATTTGCAAAGAAAATCTGGTCTAAAGATGGACTGAATAATTTGGATTATGAGTTAGTGACAAAAAAGAAAAAGCAACTTTATACATGGATTTTTGCCAAAATAGACATGGAAAAAGTCAGAAAGGTAAAACGCATTGTGTTAAACACTGAATTTTATATTTTATAAGGCCATTCATTTTTAAGAATTTATTTCTTATTACAATTTATATATTTTTTAAAGTCAGTCTTATTAATGTTATGTTTTTTCTTTGACACGTTTCAATAATACATCCTGAAGTGAAATTTCATGCAAGGATTATGACCAGTGTTCCTAAATGTGCAATAATAATATTTTAGAACGCAGCTGTCAATCGGACCTCCAAAAAAACCAAAGAAAAGGTTAAATGCAAAATAAAATGTAAGATAACTGCAATAAAAGTTAACGGAGATCTAATATTACATTGTACCATGGTTACTTCTGAATAGCCTTGATCAGAGTTTAAAAAGTCGGGACCTTGAAATCAAAAACCGTACCACAGACACAAGGTTACTTCCAATAGTCAGTTATTACCTGTTTTACAATGTTTTGTACGTTATAGTGCCTTTAAGAGGAAATAAACTCAAATATCATAGTTCATTCATACACATTGAATGCACTTTTATGGATAAATGTCATCGGGTACGCTCGTACTAAAAGCTTTTGATAATAATTTTTTCCAAAACGTTTCAAGTCAGTATAACAAAATTGGCCTAAACAAGGTACTAGCCAAATTCAGTTAAGGTCAGCTTTGACTGATAGAGTCGAAATCCCTTTTTTTTGACACAGTTTCATAATTCATAAACTGAAAATTATTTCAACAAATATGTATAAAAACTAGTGCCAAAGTCAAGGCACAATATACAAATAGAAATCCACTAACAGAGGTATATTAAATAAACTTAAAACACCAAAATTTTCATTTCAAACATATAAGAATACTGAAGCGAATCTCCATTCTAATGCAATTATAATATTTAAATATATAATTATTTTTTCATTTTTATTTTCAGCAATTAGAGGGTTTTGTCGGGAGAAAAGTTCTTTAAACAGAAAATATTGACTTTCAAGTAACAGTAGAACATTAAACACCAGCTTAATTATTCTGCTGACCAGCTGTAGTTCTGCTCCGTCATAAGCAAACCAGACGACTGGAAGCTAGTATTACACAGTCAATCCTGTCTTAGGACGATGTCAAATGTAGCCTGTTCAGTTAATGCTTGATGTGATATTTTTTTTAAAATTAAGAACCTTAATTTGTATTTATTGTGCCAAGGGAAACAAACAATTAAGATCACAAACAAAATATACAGTATACACCTGCTTCTAAAAAGGCTCACCCCAGCGTTAACTGAACGCTATTGTGCAAGAACTATGTTTGTAGTCTACATGTTCAATCAGAAAATTTAATTTTATTCTGTGCAATAAAAAAAAAATTTAAATGTGTTTGACAATATTCTATTTTTTTTTCCGAGTAAATATTTCATACAATTTTATCAAATCGGCCTGAAGGAGACGAATTTCAACTATTTCTAATTTCTTGTATGAGGGGTCACTTTCGGATTATTGTTTTGTTTTTTCTAAATCTTAGGCCTTGAGCACAACTGATGAGTTGTAAATCGACAAAACGGCATCAAAAGTCGAAGAATTGATAGCGAGCGCAGCGAAAGCTATAGGAGCATATGCATTTTCTACATATGGGTCATTAGAAAAGTCTTTGTTTAATGGGGGCAGCCATATTGTGCTACATACTAAGGCTAGAAAAAGTTTCATTCGCTGGAAACGAAAGTAAGTAAAGTGAGGGAAATAACTTGCTTCAAATTATAATTTTTAGAGTCAGAATTGTGATACCGGAAATGAGTTTCTGGAAAGGGCTATTACGGTGCTCTCAACATTGGCCACGCCAACAGCATATTATTTTACTGTTGTTACAATGTAAATGTAACATGAAATCATCATATGATGTAGCCGTATGATGAACATCACCATGAAAGTAGGAATGAAAACTATCCTTTGTCTCAGATTTTAGTAACACAGAGTCACCATTCAAGTCATGTTTAGTTTCATCTCAACTTCCATTGGCAACTTACAAATAACGCTACTACATGTATGTGAAAAACAAAAACAAAAACAAAAACAAAAACAGAAAAAAAGAATTAAAAACAAATCAAAACAAGGATAAATAACACTGTATAGCTATATTTCTAAAATTGTAATGCTCAAGCAAACATATGTATGAGTCGGTCCCTGTCTTGAGCTCTAAGAAATTCTTCGAAAAGGTGCTTATGGTTCTCATGATGAGGATGACCACTGCAATCGAAAAGGTGCTTATTGTTCTCGTGATGAGGATGGCCACTGCAATCTGCAACATTACCTATACATTGCTAAACTAACTAACCATTGCTAACTGTGATATTAAAACACATTTTGATTAGCAATATGAACAAAATCACATTGAAAGCGGACATTCACAAAGGCAATTGGGAATTAAAAAAATCCTTTGTCCGACATGTTTACAATAACACACTGTCAACATACACGTCATGTAAAGTTTCCGTTGTTTGTTCTTGATGTTTATAAGTGAGTGTAATTAATAATAGGCAATGTGATGTTGATTACATACAATTTCTCTTATTCTTGACGTGTTTACATATACATAACCACTTTCCGGTTATTAAATTTCTGCATGGGAATTCCAACCGTTATTTCTACGGTTAACATCGAAACGATAAATTAGAGAAGTTCCTAAGTAACGTCCATGTAAACAAACTACATGTACGTAGAAACGACATTTTCCTGAGGTTTTTGTCAAAAATCAAAGAAGAAACAGTTTCTCCTTCAATTTACTCGAGAGTTATGGAATTTCTCCACCTTCGATTGTTACAGTTTAGCTTTCAAAGCGCCCGCTAAAGCTCGCGTGTTGAAAATCGAAAATTTAACTATCTCGGACGGAGAAATTCCATAGCTCACTCGTACCTGAAGGAAAATATATATATATATACATATATGCATGATGTGCAATGATCAAAATCGAATGCACGTAGTGAATCGTATATAGATCATCGAAAATGCGTCGATGTTTACTTCATATTTATAACATCTGATCATTACCTCGGATATATATACAATATAATATCATGAATATGTTATCCTTTAACCTCGCATTTCTATCCATTTCTAAGTCTCGTACAAATAAACTTTATATTTTCTGACAAAGTACACATATTGTATATTTTCTGAGCTGCCCGTCGTAAATTTTTTAAAGTGAACGCCTGCGTAATGTGCATTTACATTTGGGAAAGTTTCAAAGAAGATAACACTTTAAGTTACCCTTTAAAGCAGTGCATTGTAAAACTCCAAATTCTGCCTGCAAGGTGTGAGTTAGCCAGACAACCCTGTAGAACAAAAAATATTATGGCATTCATTAAATATTTAGATCACGTCATTTCTTATATTTTACATGAGAGATAGTAATTCCTACATGTATAAAGATTCAAGATACATTGTAGCTTAAACATGGTAAGGTTGCTATTTGAAAAAATGAACAGTTTTCACAATTTATGTCGTCAGCCATTTTTAGGAATGAAAAACTACAAAAGATATCAGCTTCTCGTAATCAATACTGGATCAGTTTCCTCATCCAAAGCATGAAATATGCGCTCTTGCCTAGATGTGAAAGACTCTGTAAACACTGCTCTCTTAACGTAATAGACAATGAATTGCATTTTACTCCAAAGTGAGGGTCAATTAAAAATTTTATGTTTTTTTTTTCAAAATAAATGAACTACATGTATTAAATGACAAAATTTGCTATTTCCCTTACATTTTCCGTTCACACATACAGGAACATCCTTTCAAAGGAAATAAATGTATAACAAATCAGAAATATTCAGGTAATTATTCTGTTTAAGGTCATTCTGTATATTACACATTTCAAATTAAAATAAAGTATATATATATTGCAAGACCTCTCATACGACAAATTGTAATCGGTCCTTGATATACATGACATGGGTTGATCCAGGATATTTTAATGGGAGGGACGTAATGTATTTTATGCTAAGAAATCGATCAAAAAATGTTTTCTTTACGAAATATTAATCCGCCCTTGATATACAGGTAAATGACATGGGCTGATCCAGGATATTAGGACATTGTATTAGACATGATGACACCTAATCTTAATTAGGTTAATTTTTCGACATATTAACCTCAGACTTTTTGTAACTAATACCATGTTCACACTATAAACATTGCCTCGGGTCGAGCCCGGTTTTCATACTTCACACTTCCCCGTTATTGGTTTTTCCTCTGTTTAAATATAGTTTTTGCATGACGTAATAAAAGGTATATATATACACCAATGACGTAATTCTGATGACTGCCGTGTAGAATTTTAAAATGTTTTTCTGAAGCTGTATTTTCTAGTAATATTTTATTCTAATGCTTACAAGTTTGACCGTTTATATAAATATACGACGTGAATTATTGTATTTTTCTATAAAAAAAAATTCTTTTAATAAATTATATTTTTTCCATGGAAGATGTTGACTAGTTGCTATTCTGGACTGTAATTTATAAATAATAGTACAATAGTACAACCAAACTTCATTTTAAAAAAAATAGGAAATTGAAGTGAAAATTGAATTCAAATTAAATTTGTTAAGATTGTGTTAAAATAGAATATTTTTTTTCCTGGATTTCTAACATAGACGAAAATAACAATAAATACAATTCAAAGCGAAATTTTGAATTTGTAAAGTTTTCGCTTTCTGTAGCCAAGAAATTCATTTAGTTAAGATCAACAAAAAAGTATTTGAAAAAAATTAAGGATTTTTGATCATGAATACTGCTTGAACTGCATTCATATTAAAAAATATTTTGTAATTAAAAATAATCCATTTTTTATAGCTTTTACTGCAGTTTCTTATGGCATATGATCTATAAATAGAAATATAAATGTACATTAGTTTTGTCTCGGACGTAAATAATCCACACTGTGTTAAACCACATCTTTGAAATGCCGATTCTTTAAATCACAGCAGTATTTAATAACTAATTAGAATGGTCGACCCTTTGACTATCGTTTTTTTTTTCAAGTTTAAAAAAAAAATGAATAAAGTAAAATTGTGAAAACTAAGCAGAGGTTCGGGCACATTTGGCCGATATTAGAACATTCGCGTCAAATGAAGAATGATATTCGAACATCACCATTTTCCTCAATTTTATCCAATCACACGGCTGCAAATTTATCACATGCGGTCTGTTGTATTTCTTTAGTTAAATAGGTCAAAAGCAAGCTTATACGATTCCACATCCGCGGTACCACATTCGCATGTTTCCGGAATCAGAATGAGTGCCAACTGGCTATGCCTTTCGTTTACATAATGTCGTATGACATTATTGAAATGTTCGGAGAACTTCAATGTGTGAGCAGGTTTTTTTTCAACAAGAGCTTCTTATAGTACAAAAATAATAAAATCAAAACAATCGATTATTGCTTTTCATCTTAGGGTCGTTATGAACTATGAATTATGTATCATACCTTCTATTTAGAGGCCCACATTTGAAGTTTCTAAAATCCATTTATTTATTTGTATATTTATGAAATGAGGGATGAGTAGTGAAAAATAAATGAAAACGGAACGACTCTGATTCTAAAAACGGATGGTAGATATACTGTATATTTGGGTTCATATAAATATATACGATGTTATACTTTTGTCCAGTTTTAAATAATAAATGAGAAGGTATTTACCTTACATATTCATTTTCCGGCGATGCTGACATGTATAAATGATATAAAAGAAGATATAAGCGACTTTGACCTACTTTATATCTTCATTTGGATACTTGCGGATATCTTCTTAAAGTTCAACGGGGATATTAGAAAAGAAGATAACAAGAAAAGATCAAAAGGGGCGTAAAAAGACTAAAATGTATGAAAAACACAAGTCGAACAAAACCAAATATAAAATAGTGAAAAACAACAAACTAAAAAGTTAAAAATACTCAAGTTTCGACCAATATGGTCTTGATCACGAGTATGTAAAAAATAAAAATAAAAAGGTGTTGACTCTTTGAAACCCAGAGCAAGAAATTAGAAAAGAACCTGGATAGAACCAAGAACCCGGATAGAACCAAGAACTTGGGTTACTATAACCAAACAACTCGGATGTTGAACCAGTTACCATGGTTTCGAACCAAAGAACCCGGATAGAACCAAGGTTTAGAACCAAGAGAACCGAAGGAAAAAGAGGTTTTGAACCAGAGTGACCGGATAGAACCTAATTGCAATCGGAAATCTCATGACTTTTTATATCTTCAACGTATTTTCCAAATCATTTTTTTTATTTAGTATATTTATATATAATTAAGAAGAATAAAACATGTCTTAATGCGTTTTCCTCAATTTTAATACTGAAATTATATTTTCTCGTAGATCCTAGCCCCCTTCCCCCTCCCCAATAAAAATCAAATGGTTGATCCCTAATCAGGATTCGCCCAACATTAACTCCACCTAAATTTAGGGGTAATTTTAACCCGGATTAGGTCGTTCACACTACCTAAAAACTAATCTGGATTAATTAATTCTTGTCAAACCCGGATTAAATGATATAGAGTGTACGGGGTATAACTTGATTATAGTGTACCTGTATAACATGTATTTTTCGTTATACATGATATTTATAATTAAGTTTGTATTTTTAATGTAAATAGGATACAGACAGCTTAAAAAGGGATATTGTTCCGGTCTTAGCTTAGCTCTGTGACAAATTTTGACTCGGTGGAGCTACAGAGCGGTCCCATTACTCGTAATGGAGCAGCTGGGTGCGATTCACACCCGGTGATTTTAGGCATATTTTCCGCCTGTTTTGGTTCAAATACTAAATATATTATATTTACATTATTATCAGTAAAAACTAAAGGGAAAAACTTCCAAATGGCACATCTTAAGAATAAGTATACAAATGTACTAATGGAGGTGCCAAATGGAACTCCCGCCAAATAAAGCAACATACCATCACCTTACGGAAGATTTCTAATCCAGAAATCAGGCATTCAAAATTTCATCCGTGTTTTGAATTTTCTTTTCTTTTCAGGTCCTGGTGAGATTCTCGCTAAAGCCACGTTCCAAATAAGGAGTTACCTTTGACAAAATACTAATTCCCGCGATATTATCAGTAGTAGTAAGGATATCCATATAAGTTCAGGGGATCTCGCAATATCTGTCATGGCGGAAAGAAAAGAATTTTGAAACCGACAAAATGACAAGACAGAACAACGCCTTCAACATTAATAATGAAGTAATTTCACATTTAATATGCTGGAAATTATACAGTTCAATGACATTTCAGATAAAAACGACCTCTTATTGCCATACGTTTTGCTCCATTCAAAAGTTGTCACAGGAGCTACATTATTGTAGCTATCTAGCTTTGGAAATTATTAAACATTGTATCTGTTTTATATATTATATGAGTTGAAACAACACAGACGAATGCCGAAATGAACAATAAGGGTACAACCAAACGCGATCTTATGTATAAGAGATATGTTTTTTTACAAAATTTCCTGAAATTGATATATCTTAGAATATCAGTTTTATGGATATTAATTAATAATAATACCTTAACAAACGCATCTACAACATTGCCTTTAAAATGTCCGCAATTTTTAATACGTTTACTATAGTATTATATGAAACTATTTTGAGTTTAAACAAGATGCTATTTACGTTTATTCTACCTAAATTAATAGAATGTGCACTTTATTGGGGGGGGGGGGGGGGGGGGGGTCACAGACTTTTTAATTTCGATACGGCTTCCAGGTTATAGATATAAGTATCACTAACATTTTTTACTCTGCTTTTACAACGAATGACATGGCGGTCCTCTGTCAAAAATATATTCGATCACCTCAACTATCATCTGAAAGATGGCCACCGCAGTCATGGCAGTTCTTTAAAATTATTCTTGTCCAAAACAAGTGAACCAACTGAAAATCAACTTGGCAGCAATGGTCCTGTTTCAGAAATACATCCGATGACTCTTCCCTCCATCAGAACAGGACATAGTTTAACATAGTTTAGCATTGAACCCTATTGAAATATTCACCTAAAGAATTTTCTTCTCTGAAACATGAAGAAAGCAAAATTCGAACCGAATTTGGGAAAATCAAAGAGTCAATGAGAACCCAACTTGCTAGCACTATATCAGACTCACAACAGAAATGGGACAAAGTTAAATAATCTAATCTTCTTCAAATCTGCAGAAGATATCTATGTGCACGACACAGGCTCCTGGGAACCTCTAGTCTGTAATATTATTTGAGAAAATATTATTCACCTGTATATGATAGACAACTGTAGGCAAAGAAGTGATCTTGGAATCTTTAAATTTTTCCACTGTGCGCCCACTATTAGTCAATGAATACAAGACTAAAGAAGTTAAAACGCGGTCAAAGAAAAGAACTATACCACCAGCTCAAACCTGCGTAGATCTGTTTTTGCAGGGTTTCTGTCATTTTTTTTCCTTTTTTAATCTTCTCTTCTGAAAATGTTTTTGGTAATTGTATTGTTTTTCAACAGTTAAAGCTTTAAGCACAACTGATGACTCGTATGTCGACAGAATTTGCATATCTTGAGTATAGAAATGGTGTTTAATTTATTATAACCGCTGAGTGGATACTTAGCCTTGGGGAATACAAGTCCTGAGGGTAGATCAGTTGCTATAGTATTTAGATACTATACTGAACTTGATTTTTAATTTTGTTTTCAAATTTTGTGAAAAATAATGAGTATTTCCTTCGTGTTATCTACGTTTATGCCATCTGAACCTACATAATGTATTATATTCCCGTTTTAAGGACGATTTAAATGTTCAAAGGAAAAAGAATTCTCATTATTGTTTCCCTTTCCAGGAAATACTTTACACTGTAGTACTTCAGAAATTATATGTGTTATTCTGATCAAGGAGAAATGTGCGTATATTGATTTATCATTATTTTTTTTTTATTTTATAAATTTTGTTTCCTTATAGTTTTTGTAAATGATGTAGTGTGTCACTAGTGCTATATTATGGTACAGGTGTGCGGCCAACATGTTCGTATCCAACCCTATTCACATAGTTGAGATACCAAGAAAGTCCAACCAAATCATATATAGACCACTCCTTTCCTGACCCTTTCAAATTTTCTAACCTTGTATTTTCACATATGGTTAATCAGAACAAAATATGTTTGCACGCAGAGGGAAAAATAGAGCATGATTTTTTTAATCAGAAAATATGACCTTTAGTATACCTTTTTGCATGTTTTAAGTGAGACAAAATGGACCCTTTTGGGCCGCACATATGTAGTAACCATTATATAGGCAGTTACCTTCCCCCTCCCTTTCCCCATGATTTATGAAAGTACAATGTATATTTTGTCTCTTCAATGACAAATCACTGTTCCATAATTCTGGGGACCGCCTCGGTTGTCCCGTGGTAGCGTGCTCGCCCCGACTGCGGAAGGTATCGGGTTCGATCCCCGACCGGGTCAAACCAAAGACATTAAAATTGGTATTTGCTGCTTCTCCGCCAAGCACGCGGCATCTAGGAGTAAGAGCAAAGACTGGTCGGCTCGGAGTCAGTATAATGTGTCCGAGTGAGGTGGTATGTCTTCCTGTGGACAGTTACCTCGTGAGCTAGCACATTAAAAATCCGACATAGCGTGTCTGTCTAGTACAAAGCAGGAATCATATTTATTATCATATCAACATGTTCTCGTCCTGATATGCACCTGGTTGCCATTGGACGTTAAACAATAGTTCATCCATCCATCCATCCATAATTATGGAATTTCTTTAATTTACTATAATTGTATTCTTTTATCAGTAATCTGCTACCCTTCATCCCCCATCCCCCCACTAGCCAAAATTTAAAAGGAAAAACTTCCTTGTTTAAGGAAGGATTTCTTAAAAGTGTACACAAAATTGGTGTTATTGCGTACAAGTTTCATACCTCTTATTAAAGGGAAGTATATCAAAACCAAACATAAATAGATATCGAACGAGCATGATTAAACAAATACATTGATAATATATCTGAGATAATACTATATCATCTGAGTTTTCGTTACTTTCGTGTGCCATAGATACCTTATGGCATAAACTTTGCCGCAGTATACTTATCGCGTGACCCTGACATCGTTTTCATGGTTCATTGACATCATAAACATAAATGTAAATATTCATCCAACTTTCGTGGTTAAATCCATTTCTCAGATACTGTAATATTACCTAGGCCAACCATATTTGGTCTATGAGAGTTCTTAGTGGGTACATCGCAGTCTGACATCTGGTTTTGGACGTTGGCCTCCATTTCATGCTATTTTCTGCTCTTTGGTCGGGTTGTTGTCTCTTTGACACATTCCCCATTTCAATTCTCTATTTTATTCAGAGACTTTGTCATATTTTCGTGGCTAAGTGCGTTTCTCAGAAACTGTAATCCCTAGTCCCACAATATGTGGTTAATTGTTAGTTCTTAGTGGGTACATTTCAGTCTGACTCATGCCGTTTAACTTTGACCTCTATTTCATACTTGAATAACCTGCGTCACATTTCCGTGAGGCCATTATAATACCTAAACCCACCATATTGTGTCAATAGAACGTCCTTTACACCTGCCGTTTTAACTTGACCTCAATTTCATGGCTTATTGTCTTTTTAAATGATCAGAATTAAAATGACAAATTCATCGGTACATGTAATTATTCCCCTTTAAAGGAAAAACTTTACACTAACTAATACTGCGGAAATGACACTCTTCATTCTGTTGAAGGATAAATTTATGTAAGTTTATTTACTACGATAAGTTTTATTTAATTTTATAAATGTTGTTTACTTATAATTTTTGTAAGTGGTGTGTAAACCTTAATCTTATGTTAACATGACAATAGCCGAGTAAGAATATTTGGATACGGCTTTCAGGTTATAGATATAAGTATCACTGACATTTGTTACTCTGCTTTTACAATGAATGATATGGCGGTCCTCTGTCAAAAATATATTCGATGACCTCAACCATCATCCGAAAGATTGCCACCGCGGTCATTTAATATTCTTCTTGTCCAAAACAAGTGAATCAACAGAAAATCAACTTGGCAGGAATGGTTCTGTCTCAGAAATACATCCGATGACCCTTCCCTCCATCAGAACAGAACACAGTTTAACATAGTTTAGCATTGAACCCTATTGAAGAATTCACCTAAAGAATTTTCTTTTCTGAAACAAGTACAGGAGGTAAGCAGAATTCAAACTGAATTTGGCAATTTTCATTGAGAACCAAACTTGCTAGCAATATATCAGAATCACAACAGAAATGGGACAAAGTTATATAATCTAATCTAATTCAAATCTGCAAAAGATATCCATGTGCACGATACAAGCTCCTGAGAACCTCTAGTTTATAATAGTATTTGAGAAAATATAATTCACCTTATATGACAGACAACTGTAGGCAAAGAAGTGATCTTGGAATCGTTAATTTTTTTCACTGTACGCCCACTCTGAGTCAATGAATACAAGACTAAAGAAGTTAAAACGCAGTCAAAGAAAATAACCATACCACCGGCTGAAACCTGCATAGGTCTGTTTTTGCAGGGTTTCTGTCATTTCTTTCCCTTTTTTAATCTTCTCTTCTGAAAATGGTTTTGGTAATTGTATTGTTTTTCAAAATTTAAAGCTTTAAGCACAACAGATGACTAATATATCGACAGATCTTGCATATCTTGAGTATAGAAATGGTATTTAATTTATTATGACCACTGAGTCGATTCTTAGCTTGGGGGACTACAAGTCCCGAGGGTAGATCAGTTGCTATAGTATTTAGATACTATACTTAACTTGATTTTTAATTTCGTTTTCAAATTTTGTGAAAAATAATGAGTATTTCCTTCGTGCTATCTACGTTTATGCCATCTAAACCTACATAATGTATTATATTCCCGTTTTAACGATGATTCAGATGGTCAATAGAAAAAAGAATTATCATTATTGTCTCCCTTTCCAGGAAATAATTTACACTGTTGCACTTCAGAAATTATACGTGTTATTCTGATCAAGGAGAAATATGCGTATATTGATTCATCATTAGTTTTGTTTTATTTTATAAATTCTGTTTGCTTATAGTTTTTGTAAATGATATAGTGTGTCACTAGTGCTATATTATGGTACAGGTGTGCGGCCAACATTTTCGAATCCCACCCTATTCACATAGTTGAGATACCAAGAAAGTCCAACCAAATCATATATAGACCACTCCTTTCCTGACCCTTTCATATTTTCTAACCTTGTATTTTCACAAATGGTTAATCAGAACAAAAAATGTTTGCACGCAGAGGGAAAAATAGAGCATGCTTTTGTATTATTCAGAAAATATGACCTATAGTATACCTTTTCCCATGTTTTAAGTGAGACAAAATAGACCCTTTTGGGCCGCACATCATGTAGTAACCATTATATAGGCAGTTAGCCCCCCCCCCCCCCTTTTCCCCGTGATTTGTGAAAGTACAATGTATATTTTGTCTCTTCAATGACAAATCACTGTTCAATAATTTTGGGATTTCCTTCATTTACTATAATTGTATTCGTTTATCAGTAATCTGCCACCCGCATCCAAAATCCCCCCCCCCCCTACCAGCCAAAATTTAAAAGGAAAAACTTCCTTGTTTAAGGAAGGACTTCTTAAAAGTGTACACAATATTGGTGTTATTGCGTGCAAGTTTCATACCTCTTATTAAAGGGAAGTATATCAAAACCAAACATAAATAGATATCGAACGAGAATGATTAAACAAATACATTGGTAATATATCTGAGATAATACTATATTATCTGAGTTTTCGTTCCTTTCGTGTGCCATAGATACCTTATTGTATAAACTTTTCCGCAGAATACTTATCGCGTGACCCTGGCATCGTTTTCATGGTTCATTGACATCACAAACATAAATGTAAATCTTCATCCAAGTTTCGTTGTTAAATCCATTTCTCAGATACTGTAATATTACCTAGACCAACCATATTTGGTCTATGGGGAGTTCTTAGTGGGTACATCGCAATCTGACATCTGTTTTTGGACTTTGGCCTTCATTTCGTGCTATTTCCTCTCTTTGTTTGGGTTGTTGTCTGACCATTTCACAGCAACTATAATACCTAAACCCACCATATTGTGTCAATAGATAGTCCTTTACACCTGCCGTTTTAATTTGACTTCAATTTCATGGTTTATTGACTTTTTAAATGATCAGAAGTAAAATAACAAATTTATCAATACATGTAATTATTCCCCTTTATAGGAAAAACTTTTCCACTAACTAATATTGCGGAAATGACAGTCTTCATTCTGTTGAAGGATAAATGTAAGTAAGTTTATTTACTACGATAAGTTTTATTTAATTTTATAAATGTTGTTTTCTTATAATTTTTGTAAGTGGTGTAAACCTTTACCTTATGTACAAACATGACAATAGCCGAGTAAGAATATTTGGATACGGCTTCCAGGTTATAGATATAAGTATCACTGACATTTGTTACTCTGCTTTTACAATGAATGATATGGCGGTCCTCTGTCAAAAATATATTCGATGACCTCAACCATCGTCCGAAAGATTGCCACCGCGGTCATTTAAAATTCTTCTTGTCCAAAACAAGTGAACCAACTGAAAATCAACTTGTCAGCAGTGGTCCTTGTTTCAGAAATACATCCGATGACCCATCCCTCCGTCAGAACAGAACACAGTTTAACATAGTTTAGCATTGAACCCTATTGAAGTATTCACCTAAAGAATTTTCTTGTCTGAATCAAGTACATGAGATAAGCACAATTCGAACCGAATTTGGCAATTTTCATTGAGAACCCAACTTGCTAGAAATATTTTAGACTCACAACAGAAATGGGACAAAGTTATATAATCTAATCTAATTCAAATCTGCAAAAGATATCCATGTGCACGATACAGGCTCCTGGGAACCTCTGGTCTATAATAGTATTTAAGAAAATATTATTCATCTGTATATGACAGACAACTGTATGCAAAGATGTGATCTTGGAATCTTTAAATTGTTTCACTGTGCGCCCACTCTGAGTCAATGAATACAAGACTAAAGAAGTTAAAACGCAGTCAAAGAAAAGAACCATACCACCAGCTCAAACCTGCATAGATCTGAATTTGGAGGGTTTCTGTCATTTTTATTTTCCATTTTAATCTTCTCTTCTGAAAATGTATTTGGTAATTGTATTGTTTTTCAACAGTTAAAGCTTTAAGCACAACTGATGACTCGTATATCGACAAAATTTGCACATCTTGAGTATAGAAATGGTATTTAATTTATTATAACCACTGAGTCGATACTTAGCCTGGGGGACTACAAGTCCCGAGGGTAGTTTAGTTGCTATAGTATTAAGATACTATACTGAACTTGATTTTTTAATTTTGTTTTCAAATTTTGTGAAAAATAATGAGTATTTCCTTCGTGTTATCTACGTTTATGCCACCTAAACCTACATAATGTATTATATTCCCGTTTTAAGGATGATTCAAATGGTCAATATAAAAAATAATTATCATTATTGTCTCCCTTTCCAGGAAATACTTTACACTGTAGTACTTCAGAAATTATACGTGTTATTCTGATCAAGGAGAAATGTGCGTATATTGATTTATCATTATCTTTGTTTTATTTTATAAATTCTGTTTGCTTATAGTTTTTGTAAATAAGGGAGTGTGTCACTAGTGCTATATTATAGTATATTTTCGAATCCCACCCTATTCACATAGTTGAGATACCAAGAAGGTCCAACCAAAACATATATAGACCAATCCTTTCCTGACCCTTTCATATTTTCTAACCTTGTATTTTCACAAATGGTTAATCAGAACAAAACATGTTTCCACGCAGAGGAAAAAATAGATCATGATTTTTTTTTTAATCAGAAAATATGACCTATAGTATACATATTCCCGTGTTTTAAGTGAGACAAAATAGACCCTTTTGGGCCTCACATATGTAGTAACCATTATTTAGGCAGTCACCTCCCTCCTTTCCCCTTGATTTGTCAAAATACATTGTATATTTTGTCTCTTCAATGACAAATCACTGTTCCATAATTCTGGGATTTCTTTAATTTACTATTTTTGTATTCTTTTATCAGTAATCTGCCACCCCTTATCCCCATTCCCCCCCCCCCCCCCACTAGCCAAAATTTAAAAGGAAAAACTTCCTTGTTTAAGGAAGGATTTCTGAAAAGTGTACACAAAATTGGTGTTATTGCGTACAAGTTTCATACCTCTTATTAAAGGGAAGTATATCAAAACCAAACATAAATAGATATCGAACGAGCATGATTAAACAAATACATTGATAATATATCTGACTTAATACTATATTTTCTGAGTTTTTGTTACTTTTGTGTGCCATAGATACCTTATGGTATAAACTTTGCCGCAGTATACTTATCGCGTGACCCTGACATCGTTTTCATGGTTCATTGACATCATGAACATAAATGTAAATATTCATCCAAGTTTCGTGGTTAAATCCATTTCTCAGATACTGTAATATTACCTAGGCCAACCATACATGGTCTATGGGGTGTTCTAAATGGGTAAATCGCAGTCTGACATCTGGTGTTGGACTTTGGCCCCCATTTCATGCTATTTTCTGCTCTTTGGTCGGGTTGTTGTCTCTTTGACACATTCCTTCTATTCTCTATTCTATTCAGAGACTTTGTCATATTTTCTTGGTTAATTGCGTTTCTCAGAAACTGTAATACCAAGTCCCACAATATGTGGTTAATAGTTAGTTCTTAGTGGGTACATTTCAGTCTGACTCATGTCGTTTGACTATGACCTCAATTTCATACTTGAATAAGCTGCATCACATTGTCGTGGTTAAGGCCATTTCACAGCAACTTTAATACCTAAACCCACCATATTGTGTCAATAGAAAGTCCTTTACACCTGCCGTTTTAACTTGACCTCAATTTCATGGTTTATTGACTTTTAAAATGAACAGAATTAAAATGACAAATTCATCGGTACATGTAATTATTCCCCTTTAAAGGAAAAACTTTACACTAACTAATACTGCGGAAATGACACTCTTCATTCTGTTGAAGGATAAATTTATGTAACTTTATTTACTACGATAAGTTTAATTTAATTTTATAAATGTTGTTTACTTATAATTTTTGTAAGTGGTGTGTAAACCTTAATCTTATGTTAACATGACAATAGCCGAGTAAGAATATTTGGATACTGCTTCCAGGTTATAGATATAAGTATCACTGACATTTGTTACTCTGCTTTTACAATGAATGATTGCCACCGCGGTCATTTAAAATTCTTCTTGTCCAAAACAAGTGAATCAACTGAAAATCAACTTGGCAGGAATGGTTCTGTCTCAGAAATACATCCGATGACCCTTCCCTCCACTCCAGCAGAACAGAACACAGTTTAACATAGTTTAGCATTGAACCCTATTGAAGTATTCACTTAAAGAATTTTCTTGTCTGAAACAAGTACATGAGGTAAGCACAATTCGAACTGAATTTGGCAATTTTCATTGAGAACCCAACTTGCTAGCAATATATCAGAATCACAACAGAAATGGGACAAAGTTATATAATCTAATCTAATTCAAATCTTCAAAAGATATCCATGTGCACGATACAGGCTCCTGGGAACATCTAGTCTATAATAGTATTTGAGAAAATATTATTCACCTGTATATGACAGACAACTGTAGGCATAGAAGTGATCTTGGAATCTTTACATTTTTTCACTGTGCGCCCACTCTGAATCAATGAATACAAGACTAAAGATGTTAAAACGCAGTCAAAGAAAAGAACCATACCACCAGCTCAAACCTGCATAGATCTGTTTTTGCAGGGTTTCTGTCATTTTTTTCCTTTTTTAAGCTTCTCTTCTGAAAATGTTTTTGGTAATTGTATTGTTTTTCAACAGTTAAAGCTTTAAGCGCAACTGATGACTCGTATGTCGACAGAATTTGCATATCTTGAGTATAGAAATGGTATTTAATTTATTATAACCGCTGAGTGGATACTTAGACTTGGGGACTACAAGTCCCGAGGGTAGATCAGTTGCTATAGTATTTAGATACTATACTGAACTTGATTTTTAATTATGTTTTCAAATTTTGTGAAAAATAATGAGTATTTCCTTCGTGTTATCTACGTTTATGCCATCTGAACCTACATAATGTATTATATTCCCGTTTTAAGGACGATTTAAATGTTCAAAGGAAAAAAGAATTCTCATTATTCTCTCCCTTTCCAGGAAATACTTTACACGGTAGTACTTCAGAAATTATATGTGTTATTCTGATCAAGGAGAAATGTGCGTATATTGATTTATCATTATTTTTGTTTTATTTTATAAATTCTGTTTCCTTATAGTTTTTGTAAATGATATAGTGTGTCACTAGTGCTATATTATGGTACAGGTGTGCGGCCAACATTTTCGTATCCCACCCTATTCACATAGTTGAGATACCAAGAAAATCCAACCAAATCATATATAGACCACTCCTTTCCTGACCCTTTCAAATTTTTTAACCTTGTATTTTCACATACATGACATATGGTTAATCAGAACAAAATATGTTTGCACGCAGAGGGAAAAATAGAGCATGATTTTTTTAATCAGAAAATATGACCTTTAGTATACCTTTTTGCATGTTTTAAGTGAGACAAAATGGACCCTTTTGGGCCGCACATATGTAGTAACCATTATATAGGCAGTTACCTTCCCCCTCCCTTTCCCCGTGATTTATGAAAGTACAATGTATATTTTGTCTCTTCAATGACAAATCACTGTTCCATAATTCTGGGGACCGCCTCGGTTGTCCCGTGGTAGCGTGCTCGCCCCGAATGCGGTCGATCCCCGGCCGGGTCAAACCAAAGACATTAAAATTGGTATTTGCTGCTTCTCCGCCAAGCACGCGGCATCTAGGAGTAAGAGCAAAGACTGGTCGGCTAGGAGTCAGTATAATGTGTCCGAGTGAGGTAGTATGTCTTCCTGCGGACAGTTACCTCGTGAGCTAGCACATTAAAAATCCGACTTAGCGTGTCGGTCTAGTACAAAGCAGGAATCATATTCATTATCATATCACATGTCAACATGTTCTCGTCCTGATATGCACCTGGTTGCCATTCGACGTTAAACAATAGTTCATCCATCCATCCATCCATCCATAATTCTGGAATTTCTTTAATTTACTATAATTGTATTCTTTTATTAGTAATCTGCCACCCCTAATCCCCCACCCCCCCCCCCCCCCCCACTAGCCAAAATTTAAAAGGAAAAACTTCCTTGTTTAAGGAAGGATTTCTTAAAAGTGTACACAAAATTGGTGTTATTGCATACAAGTTTCAAACCTCTTATTAAAGGGAAGTATATCAAAACCAAACATAAATAGATATCGAACGAGCAAGATTAAACAAATACATTGGTAATATATCTGAGATAATACTATATTATCTGAGTTTTCGTTCCTTTCGTGTGCCATAGATACCTTATTGTATAAACTTTGCCACAGAATACTTATCGCGTGACCCTGACATCGTTTTCATGGTTCATTGACATCATAAACATAAATGTAAATCTTCATCCAAGTTTCGTGGTTAAATCCATTTCTCAAATACTGTAATATTACCTAGACCAACCATATTTGGTCTATGGGGAGTTCTTAGTGGGTACATCGCAGTCTGACATCTGTTTTTGGATTTTGGCCTTCATTTCATGCTATTTCCTCTCTTTGGCCGGGTTGTTGTCTGACCATTTCACAGCAACTATAATACCTAAACCCACCATATTATGTCGTTTTAATTTGACCTCAATTTCATGGTTTATTGACTTTTTAAATAATCAGAAGTAAAATAACAAATTTATCGGTACATGTAATTACACTAACTAATATTGCGGAAATGAGACTCTTCATTCTGTTGAAGGATAAATGTAAGTAAGTTTATTTACTACGATAAGTTTTATTTAATTTTATAAATGTTGTTTACTTATAATTTTTGTAAGTGGTGTGTAAACCTTTACCTTATGTACAAACATGACAATAGCCGAGTAAGAATATTTCTATACGGCTTCCAGGTTATAGATAAAAGTATCACTGACATTTGTTACTCTGCTTTTATAATGAATGATATGGCGGTCCTCTGTCAAAAATATATTCGATGACCTCAACCATCATCCGAAAGATTGCCACCGCGGTCATTTAAAATTATTCTTGTCCAAAACAAGTGAACCAACTGAAAATCAACTTGGCAGCAGTGGACCTGTTTCAGAAATACATCCGATGACCCTTCCCTCCGTCAGAACAGAACACAGTTTAACATAGTTTAGCATTGAACCCTATTGAAGTATTCACCTAAAGAATTTTCTTGTCTGAATCAAGTACATGAGATAAGCACAATTCAAACCGAATTTTGCAATTTTCATTGAGAACCCAACTTGCTAGCAATATTTCAGACTCACAACAGAAATGGGACAAAGTTATATAATCTAATCTAATTCAAATCTGCAAAAGATATCCATTTGCACGATACAGGCTCCTGAGAACCTCTGGTCTATAATAGTATTTGAAAAAAATATTATTCACCTGTATATGACAGGCAAAGAAGTGATCTTGGAATGTTTAAATTGTTTCACTGTGCGCCCACTCTGAGTTAATGAATACAAGACTAAAGAAGTTAAAACGCGGTCAAAGAAAATAACCATACCACCAGCTCAAACCTGCATAGATCTGAATTTTGAAGGTTTCTGTCATTTTTCTTTTCTATTTTAATCTTCTCTTCTGAAAATGTATTTGGTAATTGTATTGTTTTTCAACAGTTAAAGCTTTAAGCACAACTGATGACTCGTATATCGACAAAATTTGCACATCTTGAGTATAGAAATGGTATTTAATTTATTATAACCACTGAAACGATACTTAGCCTGGGGGACTACAAGTCCCGAGGGTAGTTTAGTTGCTATAGTATTAAGATACTATACTGAACTTGATTTTTATTTTTTTTCAAATTTTGTGAAACATATTAATTAGTATTTCCTTAGTGCTATCTACGTTTATGCCATCTAAATCTACACAATGTATTGTATTCCCGTTTTAAGGATGATTTAAATGGTCAAAAGAAAAAAGAATTCTCATTATTGTCTGCCTTTCCAGGAAATACTTTACACTGTAGTACTTCAGAAATTACACGTGTTATTCTGATCAAGGATAAGTCTCAGTATATTGATTTATCATTATTTTTTTTATTTTATAAATTATGTTTGCTTATAGTTTCTGTAAATGATTTATATAGCTAAGCTTTATGTATAATGTACAAAACATGCAAAAGGCCAGTAAGATTAAGTCGATACAGTGGAAGCTTTGGGATAAGGGGAATAAAATTACAGATATTATTATCACTTCCATTTGTTTCTTGAAGGGATAATATGAATTAATGAATATTATGAAAAAAAAGTTTAATTCGCATTCCTCTCGTTTTCTGACAATTTTGCCCTCTTTCTGTAAAAACAGACTATTTTGTTGAAATACTAATACTTTTCCATATTTGTGAAACAAAATACGATAAGCTGTTGTAAATTGCCTCCAAATTTAGTCGAAAATACAGTTGGAATAATATAGAACTTTTGTCATTATTTTGGTAGATAAATACTTGCCCTTACAGAAAATGAACAATAATATTCTGCTAGGATCGGTTTTGAAATTAATAAAGGTTCGTCTAGTGAGCCGAATCGGCATTTTCAAGAACACACGGTGGTTTTTTTCATGCGTTGACGGATAATTTTCTATGAGCGAGCACGTGAACCACCTACATATTAAGACAAGAGAGTCTCTTAGTATCATATTTCCAATGTTTAAAATATTTTTGTGGTTCACGTGCTCGCTCATGTCAAAATATTAAAAAGTTGATTGAAAACAAATCGATTTTTGTGCTGATGAGCGAAATGTACAAATCGGTAACGGACCGTCATAGACCTTTCCGTATATTCACCACCCAGAACAAAGAAAATGTCGGTAAGTTATTTTTTGTAGGAGAGCACATCTATGAACTTTGATGATTTATATAAGAGAACATCTTATGAAAGGTATGACTTGTAACCTAAATTAAATTTTCTTTTGCTAGTGAAAAAAGAACATATTGCGGTGTATGCAGTTTGAGAAAGGTACCAAAGTTCTACCAACCTCACGGGTCTATTTTTTTTCGGCAAAAGTACTCCATATATAATAGGATATTATATTTTCACATTTGGTATAAAAATCTAAAATTGAACAATGTAACATTGGAAATGTTAGTCCCATAACTCTGGAATGACATATATAAGGTATACATACTCTTGAACCGCCATTAATAATAATAGGGTAAAGTTTGAAGAAAATCGCTTTATTTTTTACTCACAACTCTAGAAAGCGAAAACCGTCAAAAAAGTATGCAGACCCTGAGACCACCTAGAGTAAAGTTGAAAGAAAAATCAGTCAAGACATATTCTCAAAATTTTAAATAGAATGTTTATACCTGGCGAACGGACAGTCGGACGTAGGTCCAACGGTATACCATAATTCATACGTCATACGTCCGCCGCAGTGGTGATTACAAGCCAGTAATAAAATACTATTATCCGCATACTATATAACATTAGAGACACAATTAAACTGCTACAAGTAAGACGTAAGTGTGCAAATGCTTTCAATGTTGCATTGGAAACGACGGTAACAGTAGTTAAAGTAGACAAACGGTACTCGAATTCATTTTGTCTAAATGTTACGGGGTTCAATACATTTTTCTACAATTCACCTTTCTTACGCAAGTACGATATATATTTTAATATATCCAAAGTCAGGTGGTTTAAAAATGACAGCATACTGATTAATTCAAAATAGATTATTTTATAAATTATATATTACATTTTGCTTTCAGAGATATTCGGGATAATGGGTTAGAGACGAAATATCATCTAGGTAAGAAATAATATTAGTAACCATATTTCTTTACTGGCTGGAACAATGCCAGTCGTTTTTTTATACGTGCTTTGTAAATCGGAGGTAGATAGTGACGGGGGAGTCGTCCGTCTGTCTGTCCGTCCGTCTGTCCGTCCGGTATCAATATGTCCCATTTTTGTATCCGCAGCTCGTCCTAAACCACTTATCATAATTTAACGAAACTTTCTCAGATTCTTTAGCATATAATGCCATTGTACACTTCCTATTTTTTATTTGGTAAAAATCAATTTTGGGGTTTCTTTTCCTAAGACATGGAGTTTGCCATTGCCTTATATGGCGGTTATGGAGGTATCTAATTTGTATCCGCAACTCCGCCTAAACCACTTGTTACAAATTACTGGAACTTTCTCAGATTCTGTATCATATAATGCCATTGTGCACCTCCTATTTTTTTGCGACCAAAATCATCAAAATCATCTTTGGGAACTGTTATGTTTGGAAAGGAGGGTATCCATTTTGTATCCGCAACTGTCATTAAAATTATCATAATTTAATGAAAATTTCTCAGATTCATCACCATATAATGCCATTGTATAACTCCTATTTTTTTTATTAGCCAAAATCATTTTGGGGTTTCATTTTCCAATTCAAGGACTACCAAAACATGGATTTCTTCCGTCTGACTACCAATTTTGTATCTGCAACTCTTCCGAAACCACTTATCATTTAATGAGAGTGGCCAAAATCATCAAAATATTTTCGGAAACTATATTTCTTTTGGAAAGGGTGGAGGGGGGTATGCATTTTGTATACGCAACTCCGGATTAATCACATATCATAATTTAATGAAACTTTCTCTTAACAAAAGAATGCCATTTTGCACCTCCTATTTTGTTTATTAGTCAAAATAATTTTTGGGGTTTCTTTTTCCAAAACAAGGACTTACCAAAATACCAACAGACATATAATTAATAATGTGATTTCATAATGTACAGGTAATTATTAAAATATCCTTTTCACATGTTTATCTTCTCCTCTGAAACAACAGGGCGCATTGTAACCAAACTTGGTAGGAATGATGTATAGAAGGACCCCTACAAACGATCCACCATTGGTCCCGGTTACATCAACAACATGACCGCCAGATTCCAATTTTCAAAAATCTTTTTCTTTGAAACTACTGTATGAAATGTTTTGAAACTTTATAGCATTGATAAAAAAACTACCCTCTACAAATTATTTAGTTTTGGTTGAGATTCATTTGCACAACCCATGATATTGATTGGCCAATTTTCAAAAATCTTCTCTGAAACGACTGTATGAAATGTTTTGAAACTTTGCAGGATTAATGACGACAATAACATCTACAAACGATCAACTTTTGGTTGAGATTCATTTGCTCAACCGATGGCTGCGGATTTTCAAAATTTCTATTGAAACCATATGGGAAAAGATTTGTTGCCAATTCCTTAGGAAATAATGCGCAGATTGTAACCACAGTTCGCAGGAATGATGTATGAACGGATTCATCTTCGGTTTCGGATGGATGAACAACATTGCCGCAAGAGGGTAGACTTTAACCAAAGTTGGCTAGTATCTCGTGTGGATGGACGGATGCAAATGATCCACATTTTTTAGGTCAAAGGTCAAAATTTGGCATTTTGTTTCTTTAAAAGCCTTGTGGATACAAAAGAACTGAAATTTTATAATAACCTAATAAAATCCAAGTGAGCGATAAAGGCTCAAGTGGGTCTCTAGTTTAATTTGTAGTAAAGTCGGTAATATTTAGTGATCGGAGTTTGATAGGAGTGTCTGTCCATCTGTTCATTTGTCATTCCTATTTTGATGTTTGGTCCATATTGTTTCTGTGGGTTCCAAACAATAGACGTTGCAAGGAGTATCATTTCGTGAAATTTGATTACAGTACCTCTAGTTTCCTTTGCATTGTCGTTTTCCATAAGTTTGACCATACATGTATTTCCCAAACTTTTTGCCACAATAGTGCGCTGGAAATTTAATACAAATAACTGCATGCACCGATACATGAAATATCCCCATGAATATATCATAACAAATGTACGGCATTGTCCAGGATTGATACCAAACAACCTTACATTCCTCAAGTTTACTAGACTTGGTTGACAGGTATGAAAAAACTGTTTCCCAAATGAAAATGGACCTGTTCCATTGATGCTGACCCTTCCTTATACCGGATTTGAAATGGGCAGCATGGCGGTATGGCGGGTGTCCTGCAGAAAGCAGAGACTGCTTACTCTTATCTTCGTTGTTCTCCGGAGTTTGTGGATTTTCTCCTTTGGTATTTCTTGACTTTACTTATTAAGGAACTCGCAGAAAGTTTATCGAAAGTGCCCTTTCTGTATATTGTAAGAAGGTGGTCAAATAAGTAATACTAAACACAGGAAAGTGTTTTTTGCGTTGATGCTGTTATAAATAATTATTAATCTATCACATCTATTTCTATAAAAAAAAAGCTGCAACATTGTTGCATACAATTTATATTCGTTACAAGTATTCTTACTTTGATCATAAACTTATAATGAAGTCTATTATTTTCCAAAAATATTGGAATAATGATCTGCGTGGATTCGAATCTTACTAGTGAGAATAAACAGCCAAAGGTTTATGTGTGATCTGATACATCATTATTATTGATCCAATTGTTTGAAAGTAAAGTTTCAATTGTTTTTTCCATGTTGGTTTTCTTTTTAAAACAAACCTTTGAATATTATTGATTTCAGACATGTATATTGAGCACAAAACAAAATAGACATGTAACACATAATCCATTGAAAGTCAGCAAATTCTAAAGATTCCAGCAGATTCCATTCTACAGACTCAAATATGTTCGCGACATTAATGCAGTATTACAAGTAATTATTAAAAGAAATTGATTTGCAGATATTTGAATCCCAAACTGTTAATTATTGTTTAAATGGCTGAAATTCAAATTGGAGATCGTGTATTGGTGAAGGGTAAAATATATGGAGTAGTGGCTTACGTAGGGGAGACTCGATTTAAAGCTGGGGAATGGATAGGCATTGTACTAGACAATCCAGACGGCAAACATGACGGAGAGGTTGAAGGAGTTAGATATTTCAAATGTCACACGAACCGAGGTTTATTTACAAGACGAAATAAAGTAAAGAGAATCCACGAAGAAAAAGGGAAAAGAGATACGCCTGTTAAGGGGAAAATAAAAAAATCGGAATCACCTCTGGAGACCAAAGGCAAACCGGAAACATTCTCGATAGGTGACGCAGTAACCTTGATAGATGGTCGGACAGGAACATTAAGATATGTTGGAAAAACCGGCTTCGCCAGGGGAGATTGGGTAGGCATTGAACTTAATGAAGGTTCAGGAAAGAATGATGGATCCGTAAAAGGAAAAAGGTAATTAGGTTTTATTGCCAAACGTATCGGATATTGACTAGGAATAACTTTTACGAGAAACGCAAATAAACAAGATATAAGTACCATTATTGCTTTAATCCTGTAAATTATCTATATTACCTACGAAACTACGTCATAAACAGTCACTCTGCAAGAATACTTGTAAAACAGCAGACAGAATACTGAAAGCATATAAAATAATCTCTATGTTGCATGTACCAATTCTAATCCAAAACAAGCATGTTATCTATTAAAGTCAAATTTCAAAAGCTTACAAAATAACAAAAATTATGTTTGGGCTTACATGTCTTATTTTTATATAACAATTTACTCAGTAATAATGTGAATGATGCATATTTGGATTCAAACGAGACGAATTTGTACAGACTTTAAAACTTAAATACGTAATTAAAAAGAATCTCTCTCAAAACAAAGACGAATCGGATGTTATCTGTGTCTGTCCAGCAGATCTTTGGTCTGAGGGGATCATTATACATATTTGAAACAGGGTTATAAAATAAACATCGACCAAAAAGGGAACACGAGACTGTTAGAATGTAATATCTTTGCACATTAAATAAATTTATTTTTTATAAGAGATTCCGTCTATTGAGTGGGTTCATTGATTGTTATGTTATTGTTTACCTTTACTGTTATCTATTTTGTTGTTTATTCCAAATTTTACACAGAAACCCGAACATTTGCTCATGCACTTTATTTAGCTAGAATTGATTGTTAAAATGTAGACAAAAGAAATGTGATATTCTCTTGTGATGTTTTGTTATCATATATTTTTCTTTCCTGCTCACATGCTTCATTTCTAACATATTTTTTTTCTACTTACTATATATGTCATGTGTATGTCTGAACTTCAGTAAAAAGTATTTTATACGATATTTACAATCCTTCATATGCATTACTTACAGATATTTTCAATGTAAAGACCTGCATGGATTATTTGTCAAATGGGACCAACTGAGGTCATCGGATGAGAACCAGTCATGTTCTTCAACTACACTTTCCACAGAAAAGAGAGATGATTTCTCACAAATTCAAATGGTAATAAAATTGGAATTCAATTTAGACCAAAATTTGTGAATTAAAAGGATGTGGACTGAAGAACATAAGAAAGTTAACATGAAATCTCATTAACCCAATTTGTATTTCCTAGTTATAAGTTGATTTTTTTTCACCTGATCGGGCGGAGCTTATAACGGTTGAATAACAATGGAACTGTCAATTTCATTGGGGTTGTCAGATATATGTCCGATTATAATCAATGACCCATTTGTATGGATATTTACGTGTATCATTAACAATTATTTGTATACTCACTGTAAGAAATATTCATTGTGAAAACTAATCACTGAAATTCAATATTATGCAAGTCTCGTATAATACACCTATTCTATACAACTATATGACAGCATTGCCCCACATGAATACAGTTCAATAATATAACGAGAGAATCACTGAACATACACAACATACAATTGACTAGCAGTGTGCAAATTATCTACATCCGATTAGTTCAATACAATAGAAAAAGACAGCTTGAATCATATACAAGTATTTGCTATTGATAAGGATATTTACAGTCCTATATAAGGACAGAAAAGAAAATAATCTTTACGTTCTGGTATGTACTATAGCTATAACAACCGAATCAGCAATTTGGTGTGCCAGTTCAGAAGAGACATTGCTTTTTCAGAATTAGTATAAATATCTGAAACATGCTAAGAAAATTATAATTTGCTTACACAACAAATAAATATTAATCTATAAGAGCGTATTCAACTGGATACATCTTTGTAGATAAATTAATCTTATTGCTCGTTTGTTTACATTTTAAAATATCCCAAAAATACAAAACATCTACAAAACGCTGATCAAAGATAAAAAAACTCAAAAATATTTCAAACCAACATTTACCGATTACTAAATAGAATAGAGAATGAAAACGGGGAATGTGTCAAAGAGACAACAACCCGACCAAAGAGCACAAAACAGTCCAAGGGTACCAATGGGTCTTCAACGCAGCGAGAAATTCCGCACGCGGATGCTGGCTTCAATTGGCCTCAGCTGGTCCGTTAACAATAATGCATACTAGTTCAGCGAAATGGACGTCACACTAAAATCCGAAACATACAAATGAACCAAAATTTAAAAAAACACACAAGATTAACAAAGGCTAAAATTTCCTGAATTGGAACAGGCGCAAAAATGCGGCGGGGTTAAACATGTTTTGCGAGATTTCAACTCTCCCCATACACCACGTTATAATACACTGAGAATAAAAATGAGTGCATAGCAGTTCTCTGTAAAAATAACTAAAATCCAAATCCAAACCAAGGAAAACACCACATATATAGAACCAAAAACATCAATACTATGATATTAACGTACGTCAATTCATAGCACATCTTTGTATTATTTAATTATTACCAGTGAAAAATTGAATCACAGTAGTTCTGAAAGATAATACATGTAGGAAAGATAAAACAGATTGACAGAGGGTATTTAAAAAAAAAAGAATGTCTTTCCTTCATATTCATTTAATTGGCATAGACAAAATTTCAAGCCAAACTTAGTACTTCAGTAAAGTCAAACCATTCAAATTTATAAAAATCGCAACGAAAAAGAGAGTACGAAAAAATACGTATAGAATTATGGGTATACATATACACCATTAAACCTAAGCAATAAGGTACTTTTTGACGAAATCAATACCGTATACTCTCCATTCACTCAGTACATGTGTATACACGAAGTACATAGAGTAACATCAAATAATATATAATATTTATTGATCATATAATATAAAAAATAATTGATTAAAAAACATAATATCACAAAAACCTATACCTTTGTGTCAGGATAATGTATGGAAATAAATTTATTTTACAGTTAAGAATATGTTGTCCCCTATAAGGCTGGGATCCTTTAACATATATTACTACGCACTGAATGTTTGATTTTCAAAGTTAGGTGACATTTTAGGCTTGTTCGACTGCAAGAAGAGATGAAGAACAAATGAGAGGATCAGTTGAAAGTGAACCGTTTCCTAACATATCAGCAATACAACCGAATAATGTATCAGTACCTTCAAACCTAACTTCCGCAGAATCACCCGACACTATGTCACGTACAGGTGACAGGTAATTATTCCTTTGCCTAAGAGATATCTAGATTTGTTGGTACATAGTTGACATTATAAAAATTTACAAGAATTGCTATCATAGAATATCTTTATTTATCACTTTGTTTTCTGAACATAGAAATAATCTGTTTTGTTTTATTACATTGGTATTTCTGATCCACGTACAAAACTTACATTATGTATAGACCTGAAGGACAACTAATCAAATATTCTCAGACACATTTTAGAAATTTCTTGAGATATACACTTTTATCAAGTACTCTCTAAAACAAAACTTCAAAAAACCAAATATTTCTCAAAATACGATGAGCAATAAAATTTAAAGGGCATAAATAGGCTTATTTGAGGTAAACTATTTACGATTATCATACCAATTTTTGTTAACTCTGCAAAGTAGACGACAAAAGCTAAAATAACTTATGAAAACTTTTTTTGTTATCATTTTCCTGCTCGTATCGATATACATGGAGTGTCTCAGTGATCACTTCAAAATATATTTCTATCGTATGGTTTTAAAGACTTCATTTTTTTTCAGAGAAAATACTAATAACACATCCACAACACAAAGTAAGTTAGTACTGCTAACATATCTACGATAGAAACATTTGAAGATTAACTGTGTTCACATGGAAATGCTCCCGCATTTGAAACAAATGCTATCAAGATCGGCTGCTTAAACCCTTTCTAGAACAATTTTGAATTCGATTCATACATGATTTTCACAAATTAAACCATCAATACATATCCGACTTACGTCTACATTTGTACGTTAACGGAGCAAACTTAATTACTATATCTGAAATATTAGATACTTTCAGTTACACGCGATGTAGGAAAATATCAATAATTCCATATAATAAACGCCGGTACAATGATGAAGTCGAATACACATGTAATAGGCGAAAAACCACTAAAACGTATAAACGACATAAATCTAACAAAACTACATGTAAACAATATCAAACCGATAAAAAAAAAGTTGAAATGGCCTAACGGAAATAACATTAATTGGATCTTAGATGAACATTTTTACAATATTTGCTCTTCACATCTGAAAATTCATATTAGCTCAAAGAATTTGACAGTCCTTTAATGATGTTTAACTGGCATAGTTTTTCTTTCATATACAGTTCAAAACCAAAACATATGGACTCATCTCTATGACAACATAGAAAATATAATACTAGACAAGAACATATTAGACAGATTGATTTCTATATGTGTGTTAACGCTGTATGATAGAGAGGAGATAGATAGACTTTCTACACAGTCAGAACGCAACAAACTGATATTAGACATTACAAAAGATAGACCATTTAATGCACTCTATATACTCGTGCAGCTTTTAAAGGAAGACGAAAGCTACAGCAGTCTTCTGACAGGAATAAATGAGCTCGATCTTGAAGGATATTCAGAAGATCCAAATCCTGATCCGACGATTGGTGAGAATAATGCACACAGTTTATAAAGAGAATGTGTCGTCATGTTTAAATCTAAGGAGTTGTGATTTAATAGTGTTCTACGGGTTTAAGCCATGTTTGACCAACTAAATACCGATAAAAATGAATTCTCAGATACCAATTTTGATGCACAAGGTGTGCACATTTCGTTGATTTATGATTCATCTTGAAAATCTTGAAAACCAAAACTTTAATCCAAAAGTTTTCAGAGCAAATTCAAAAATAACTAAGTGACCAAAAGGGGTTATGCCAAAACCATCAACGGACAGAGCTTTGCATGAGGGAGAAACTCCTTAGTTTTTGCAAGTTTTACTTTTTTGTAGCATTAGATTTAAGTATTAATGTTGGGCTACTATCGAAATACTAGCAACTGAGCTTGGGATACCCTCTAGGACTTGAAGTGCACCGACAGCGGAATCGAATCTGTTGTTAAAAATGAATTCTTTGATACCAATTTTGATGCACAATATGTGCAAATTTTGTCAATTTACCATTCGCCAATTGAGCTCAAGGCCTAAAATCTTGAAATCCAAAACAATAATCCAGAAGGTCTAAGAGCAAATTCAAAAATACCGAAAGGGGATATCTCAAAACCGTCAAATGACAGAGCTATGCACGAGGGAGATACTCCAGAGTTTTTGCAGATTTTACATTTTTGTAGCAGTAAATTTAAAGTATAAAATTCGGGGTAGTATCGAAATACTAGCAACTGAGCTGGAGATACCCTCAGGGACGTGGAGTACATCGGTAGCGGTATTGACTCACTGGTTAAAAATGAATTCTTTGATACCGATTTTGATGCCCAAGATATGCACATGTCGTCCATTTACGACTCATCAGTTGTGCTCAAGGCCTAAAATCTTGAAAAAAAAAACAATAACCCAAAATGTTGAAGAGAAATTTAAAAAAAATTTCGAAAAAAAGGGTTATGCACCTTTTCCAAACAAAATTCATTTTGATGAAAAACAATATACTCTATAAGTAATTGGACGATTTGCTGTCAGAATTTGATGACCTGTTTCACCTTGACAAATCTGAATATGATTGCTTGATGAGCTACATCGATAAATATTTTATAAATACACACTACATTTTGATCACTATATTGATACATTTATGTCATAATATTTGAAATTATTGGACATTTTATTCAAAACTTCTCTAAAACAGACAATTGACGGGACCCCATGCACATTACGAATTGTTGAAGTTGGATCGCCGATAGCAAATGCTATAATAAAACTATATTTCAGATAGACATCTTGTCCGTTGACTATTTTTCCAAAAATTATAAGTAATAGATCTGAAGATGCGAGTCAATTAATTGATCATAGTCACGTGTCGTGTATTTTTCTACTTTATTTATTACATTCAAATGAATTCAGGCTTTATATAGTTGCAGAAGTACCTGACTATATTGGGAAACTACATAAGAACTACAACAACCTTGTACACAGTTTGTCATCAACTGAGGCAATATGTGATCATTTGATTGAAGAAGATATTTTCAGTGCAGAGGATAGAGAAGAGCTATTTGCAACCGGTCTCACAACTACAGAGAGAATCAGACATCTCCTGAATAAACTACTATACAGACAACGACCTGGCTATGATAAGTTTCTCGAGGCTTTGAGGGAGGATACATGTAATAAGGAGCATGCCAATGTGTTGGAGAAAACTGAAGTAACAGTACGAGACATCAACTGGATAAACATTGGTAAGATGTTGTGACTATATTGTTCACAAATAAGGTCATATATTTTCACATTTGCTCGTTTCTTTTAAGACTTTGGAAGCGACTGTTTGCTTTGTAATACTTTCGTTGATACCACTTTCATAGAGACTTTTGATGCAATAGATATGCACTTTTCGTCATCAGTTATGCTCAAGGTCAAACGCGTTATGATACAGTTTTTGGTCACTCCAAATGATCCAAAATTTCTTTCTCTGCATTGACATGCTAAAATTCATATTTACTTTAAATGATATAAATTTGTTTCACTAAGTCGAAATGTATAGTGTATGTTGAATAATTTTACAGGAAAACAAAAGCAGATTGAGAGGCAAGAACAGAGGACAGAAAACAGTGAGTAATTTTTCCAATGAAGCAAAGCACTATAGTGTCTTCTTAAATTTCTAACTTTTCAATTCAAGTTCTCCAGGCGCCGTGGTGTAGTGGTTAGCGCATCGGACTACGACGCCAGAGGTCGCTGGTTCGATTCCCGTGCGGGATGAAAATTTCAGGGATCAAATTTGCGACGCCCTATCGACACCAGTTGCGAGAATGGGCTCGATAAACGATGCTAGTCCGTCGGATGGGGACGAAAAATGGCTCATGTTAGGGGGAGCAACACTAAAGACTCCTCTGTAGATGTCGAAAAAAAGTAAGCTAAAACACCGCTACAGGGGCCGCTCTCGCACCCGCCATGTGGAGAGGGATTAGTATAAGTTGGCATAACTTGTTTCCAAATCCACTATAAATAAATAAGTTTAAACTAAGTTCTCGAGGTGGTAAACTGCTATTATTCTGATCTATATAGTCTACCAACCTTCTGCATTAAACAATTTTGGATAATATGTATATCAATAAAAAATCATTTCAATTTTATTTTATTTGAAGTTTATTAGCATTATTTGTTATTATTATTACTTTTATAAAGCACGTATTAACACTTACTTCGGGTCGATCGGGAGGAGAGAAACAATTATTCGGAAAACATGACATTACAGTTATAACAGAATACGGAATAACACCTTTTGGTAGATTTTTGAGTTTGTTTGAAATTAACAGTTTCAGTGACTTTTGTCGAATGATAATGTAACAGCAGAGTTTCTGGACCAAGGGTCATTGGTACATTGTAATTAATGGTGTTGGTTGGTTTTATGTTTTGCCATTTATCTATTATATATGATAATACAATTACTGTAGTATGTTTTCTAAACATTACCAATGTCAAATATGATCTGATGCGATTGAATCGGAACCACTTTGCTTACATTTCGTGATATTTTCAACAGGATACTAGATACTATTTAAAGGACCCAATAAGACATTTATTCCGATAAAAAACGCATAATATTAAAAAGTCAACATATATATAAACCATTTTTAAATACGGTGATTGAATGAATCCAAAGCTTGGACTGTCATGTCTTAAATTTCCCCATATAAAGTCTTTAGTAGATGTTATGTTTTAATAGAAATTCACTGTGGGACAAACTATAATATCTGTTTTTTCCCGTTGTCAGATTTCAAAGAGCTGACAGAAAAATTAAAGATTTTAATGGATGAAATGGATGAGAGCATTCCTAAAAACATTCGAGGTAAAGTATTTATTTTTCATATTTTATTGCATATTTTTGTATTATATAAATTAATCAAATTTACTAACAGTCGTGTACCTAAATAATATAACAAGATTCAGATGTAAGTCTTAATTTAAGTTTGTGCTTTCCAATTGATTTTACTATTATGACCATGATGAGATAGAAATCATTACAACTTTAATTGTTGTTCTTCTACGATCTCAAATTTAAATTTATATAAGAGACGATAGCGACTGATATATTATGTATTTAAACATGACAATTTAATTTTTAAAGATTGATAAACCACACAATAAAGTCAAACTTTCTTGTAAAAACAAATTTAACGAAAGTGTTCCAGACAAATTTAACAGGTTTATTAAAGAAAAAATAATCACATGTACAAGTAATTAAAACTATATCTCTATAGTAATTTGATATGAACTAAGCCTTTGTGATTATTTATTAGCGATAGAAACCGATAGATATAAACAAATTCCAAGATATCAAAGATTATGTGAAACATGCAATATTATTTAAGATCAAACCCTCTTCCTTTTATATTTTAAAATTAATGAGAAAGACAGAAAAGATTGAAAAATACAAGTCTATTTTTCAGTTGCAGTCTTCTTAATCCTAGTTTGATCTTTTCATCCGACATATGTACCTTTCTAAAAGATTCATTAGTATTAAAGCACGGCCACTGAGAGGGTCATAAAAAAGTATAAAATCTCGAACCTATTTGTTTTAATGTTTGTTTGTGTAATACATATCATGTTGTAGGGCATATGACTTTTGCGCCACTTTTTAAAACTTCCATTAATCCTTTAGTGCCAGTTTGACATTTGAGCCACAAAATGGTGCTTACTTTTCCGCCATTTTACAGATAAATTAATGAAATAAAAAAAAAATAAATTTATAAATTTGAAAAAACCTATTTGATAATGGTAATAATGAATAAGAAAGATTGATAGTATTCTTATTTTGTAACCCAAGAATTTACTTTACCAAGAATATCCGGGGATAAAATAAGTATTTTTTTAAATGTATTGCATACAAATATTCTGCTAGGACCGACCTGAAAGGCATTCTTTGGTCATGATTTTAATGTCTTCTTTTAAGATCTAGAATCTGATGTTTTAGTACTGATATTTATTGTCTGGTCACCTTAGTTCATAAAATGCAGTTTTCGTATGTTGAAAGTGTAAAGGTTAGAATTATTAGACAATTTGTTGTTGGCTAATTTACCTAATTGCGTCGTCCAAGAAAACATTAAAATTTTAAATTATGTGAGTATCCCTCATAAATGATTCTAAATTGAGAATGTCCAAAATAAATAAAAAAAAATTAATGCACTTACAAATTAAAAAAAAAATTAGAATTTGAATTTATCAACTAAGACCTGTCCTAAAATTTGTAAAACTGTTATTTTAAATGTTTTAATGAACGTTGTGCATATTTCATAGATCACGTGGTTGTGATTCTTAATTTTATAAAATCTCACAGGAATAGTTATCTCCCTTTTACATTGAAAATTCCATAGGCGGAGTTTCCTTGTTTCTGTGGAAGACACGATTAAACAAAATTAGATACCCCTCAGTTACGACGTGGCTCATTGCATCGCTTGAACAAAATTTAATCTTCTAATGAGTCGTAAGAATGTTATCAAGTACTCTCCTACGCTTACTTGTAAAGTGGCGCAACAAAAAAATAAAATTAGAACAAAAGGTAAAAAAAGAGTGGCGCAAATCAGCTGAATAGCCACCTTGACAGGAGAGTTCCATGTTAATGTCATGCTGGAAAAGAGAGATAACCCAATGTAGCCATTTTATGTCACTGCTGTGTCAAGTGACCTATATTTTTTAGTCCAAGAAAACTCGTTAAATACACATTTTACCTTCCCCAAGATATGTTTTATGATAATAAATTTAAAATAGAACAATGGTTTTACCAGATTCATCCAAAAATTGATATCAGCTGCCATACGTAAACAGAATAGAGCGAGTTAAAAAAAGGGGATGGAAGTTGACCGGGAACCCCCTTGCATATAATAAACTGACACGCTGGTATCCTAAAGCATTTCATTGGTCAAAAATGTTAGAACTTTGCAGGGAATTCCACAAGGAATCTATTAATACCAAATATTACCCATCGATCCTTGCATTATTTACACAAAATAAGTCGACATCAAAGCGAAAATCAATGTTGTTGCAATGTTATTTTAAGTTATAGAAATGATTTGAAAGATAGATATTATTGATGGAAAGTATGATAAATTCCTGGTTTTACATTTCTTGTCACAAAACATGTTTCTGATAGATATTTCCATGAAGATCTTTATTTTAATTTAACCAAATGTGTTCACAACATGGCTTTTCACTGTTCGAAGATGAGATATTTAGATCCAAATACGAAAGCTTCGTATGGTCTAATTAGTACTCGACCATCTTAATATATATTAAAGGAGAAATATAGCAATCATGTAGGAAAGGTCGGTATTCCCAATTCATCCAAAAAGAGATATTTTCTCCAATTATTAAAAACAAATGCCCCCTTTTCTTCCCATTCCAAAATACATTCCCAATGTATTACATATTTCTTTACACTTTTTATTTTTTTTACTCCATTTTCAAACTCTCTTGGCATATATAGTAATTTTTTTCCTGGGACAAGAGCCTGTGCTCTCAATATAGGGTCTGTAGTGTTTTTTCTACATATATTCATTGAATAAAGACAAAAAATGACCTTTTATAATTATTTTTCCTAGCGTGGACTCTAAATCCATAGCTTAGTCACTAAGGAAGCCAGTACGGTTGCATCAGGGGCAGCATCCCCCAAATGATGAAAAAGATGAATTTTTTCCTTGAATGTTTTTGTAAATTTACCTCCTAAATTTTTGGTCTGATCGGCAGAAAATTTGTTATATCTCCCCCTGCCCCTTTCCCTTACCTTTAATCCTGGTCAGTGAGGTTTATTGCTATTTGCTTCTTGCGGTCATTGAGGTGTTACAAAATTAATGGACTTTTATTTCTGTTTGTCTCAATATTAAATCCTATTTAACCTGTAATCACTTTGAAATGTGAAGGTCCTTGCAAAATTTTACACTTTTGATGGGCATATACAGTACAGAAAGACACATACCATGAGGAATCACCAACATTGTGGTGTCCCACTCTTAGAGTGGTACTTAATATCTGCATTCAAAGTGGTACAATTCACCACTTTCAACACCATTCTAAGAGTGGGAAACCACTATGACGGTGATATGTCATGCGTCTCTTTCTGTACTGTATATCAAAAGGCCTATGGGAAGATGATAAATGTGCAAGGAGGGGTTCCTCGGTAGATGATTTGTCCAACTCAGGAGATGTTTCTATGAAGGATAGATTTCGTGTAGATTCTACAGTCTTCTTCATGCGATCAAGGTATGTCTCAATAAATTCCTTTTCTTAATGCATTGGATGTCTACTGGGTAGACAATGGATGTAAATTGATCGTGAAACAGTCTTCTTCATGCGATCAAGGTATGTCTCAATAAATTCCTTTCTTAATGCATTGAATGTCTACTGGGTAGACAATGGATGTAAATTGATCGTATAACAAATCATATTATCCTTTTCGTCAGGTGAGCTAAATGTAATTAGTACTAATCATGCTAATTAACAACAAAAGTGGGAGGCGGCAGCTGTACCCAAAGCAACAAGAAAGTTTGTGATCTTGAAAAAGATTGTTGGACATTCATAGCTCTGAGGATGGCACAAGTAACTAAGATTTTGACCATAATCTTAGATATGCATCTTTTTTTATTGTACACATACTAAGACCTTATAGTAGTGTCAGAATAATCCTGCAAAGTTTGATTGCTGAACTCTAAAAAAGACCAAACTATAAAATGGAACCAAAGTGATTTGTGAACATGTGTACCTCAGCGGTGGGGTCATAAAAGTTGAAGTAAGCTTTTAACCATACTTTTGACATACACCATAGACTATGGTTTTCTTTCTTGTACACGAAACACCTTTTACTAAAAGGTTATAGTCATGCAGTTCCAAATTTAAACTTATAGTTATATGGACACGATTTGTGCTGGACGGACAGACAGACATGATTCTGGGTGAATTAATTTTAAAATAAACATAAGAATTAATTTAACCCAACTTTATCCATACACAGGTTACTGGTAGATCTCGGAACATTCCATGCCTAAAAATAGCCTGATTTTTAAATATAAATCTCAAAATTAAGCAGACACTTTATGTCAGAACGAAACAAAGCAAAGCAAGCCAATGAGCTTGCATGTATTATCTATACCCTGTTTCTAATAAATATCTTGAAAGGTTTCTTCATAAGATTTTGATTGGAATTGCATTTACTGGTAAAAAATAGAAATCAAAGAGACAAAATGACCAGAATTTACATGTACATACATGTATACAAGTACATGGGTTGCAATAACTCTTTCCATGGGACAGAACAAAATAACCAGCATTTACATATAGAGGTACTCGGGTTGCAATAACTCTTTCCATGGGAAAACACAAACTGACAAGCATTTACATAAGGTTCAATACCGACTTCCCCCCAGGACAAAACTCTCTTTACCAGTAAATTCTGAAATTATTGGACATAAATCATAAAATAACTATGAATATGTTTAAATTTGCTGTATTAATTGCATGTTTGTAAAGCTACTATTAACAGCTTTAGCCTCACCACGATATAGCTGACATATTGCTGATGTGGCGTAAACCAAACATCATCCCTTCATTAACAGCTTTAGCCAAGTATCTTGCACACATTTGAAAAGTCTGTTATAAGCCGTGGCCACTATTAGAAAAAAGGAAAATATCAAATTGATCTGTGTCTGCTGAGTGATTTATAAAGCAAAACTAAATTAAATAAATATGACACTGCTGGAAAAATAATTTTTTATATAAATAAAATTGTTTAAAAAGAAGAAAATAATATATAAATACAAAAGTTCAAAATAAATAATAAAACAAAATTTATGGAGAAGCAAACAAAATAAATAATTAACTTAAAATAAAAGGCAGCTTCATTCACATTTGGACAGTTCATTCATTAATTATAAAAATTAAAGTCCTTAAATATCCAGCGACCATCACTTTTCATCAGGACTATTCAGTTAGTGTATTCAAACTTCCTTGAGTTTGTACGTTTAAAGTTAAGTTAACGGTATGCAGACACTATTACTGGTAATTGTAACTTTTCTGTCTTTGTAATATCTTGAAAAAGTGTGTTTAATCAAATCCAAAGTGACAGCAAAAATTAAAATGTCCATGAAACAGTTTATAGGTCCATTATTCACTGATCTTATTTTACAGGTTTTCTTTTTTTCATAGGCATATCATCCTCAAGGACCTGTTTAATACGTAACCACATTAGATCCATATTTTTGGCTATAGCAGAGGTGTTTATCTTTACAGTATCTATGTAGTTTTTATTAACATTGACTACAAATTACGCTCATCAGATTGTGAATCATTCCATTGCACAAATATTCGAAATCACAAAGTTCAGGATTTAACGAATAATTTTCATAAATACAGCCAAAAATATGGACTGATATAATTAGTTTAAACATGTCTGCATTAGTTTTTTCCAATCAAAATCTCGGAAGGAACAGGTGAACGTCTTGATTTATTATTGAGTGGTCATCAGCATTTCTGGAAAAGATAAACAATCACTAAAAATGTAGTTTTCATGAATGTGCTCATAGTTTTTGGTAGAATTAGAGGTTGTTCATTGTAAATTTTAATTTTACAGTTTTTTTAGTTTTTTTTTATTTGTTTCAGGTTGTCCATGTCCATAATTTCTTTGCTTTGTTTATGTCACTTTATTTTGAAATTTGACAAATTGCTTTAAAACTTGTTACCCTTCACACTACTGTCTCACATCGAATATATTGATTAGATGATTGTGTTTTAAGCCTTTTCAGAAACCAAAGACATTTCACAGCAAGAAACACTGGATAGAAATTTTATACCCCTAACTTAAAGTAAAAGGGGCATATAGATTAACCCTTGTCTGCCTGGGTATTTGTTAAGTGTTTGCTTTTTATTATCCCCTCGCCCAACGAAGTTGGGAAGGGGATATAGCGTTTCGCCCGTTCGTCGGTCCGTCACACCTCAGGTTAAGTTTTTGGTTAAGGTCCAGATCTAGGATACTACATGTCATACCTCAATCATATTTGGTCAGTAGATGCATCTTGCAGAGTAATACAGCTTCCATGGACAATTGCGTCAGTTTGACCTACATTTTCCGCATGACTGACTCAGGTTAGGTTTTTGGTTAAGGTCCAGATCTTGGATACTGTATGTCATACATGTACCTCAATGATAAGGGGGGCGAGGGGATTAGCTGTCGTTTTCGACTGCTCCGTCGGTTTATTTTGTCTGTTTCTCAGTTTCTACACAAGTACAGTATATGGTATAGCAATGATACATGTATCTGATCTGTATTAAGATAAATATTTGGTAGTTCATTTTTAATAATTAGTCACTTTGACCTACATTTTTTGGCGTGGTTGACTTGGTTAAGTGTTTGGCTTGAGGTCCATTTCCTTGTTATATTGAGGTTAAATTATTATCTAAGAATGAAAAAACAATAACATTTATATCAATCTTTAGTAAAACTGAAATATTAATAATATAATTATAAATGTGCACATTCAAGCCAATCAAGGATTTAATTTCTAAATGACAACCATACCAAAATCATCATCTAAAATCAGGGTTCTGAATCAAATTATTCCTCAAACTCATGTTAACACTCAGTAATAAGTTATTTATATGTATAAAACAACTATATTTGGTTTTTTTTGTACATGTATGTCAAAATAAAAAATACACACGGACATATACGAAAAGTGGGAGTGTGTTCTCAAACACAATTACAAAAATTTTTTTTTAAATGTATGCTTTGGTTAATATATAACCCCCAAAATCTTATTAGACCAATGTTTATATATTGTAAACTAAATAGAATGAATATAAGTAAAATTAGTAAAATTAGTTTGAATATATGTCTTCTCTGATTGATGACCAGTGCTGATTAGAAAATGGCTGGAAAGGGAAAGCCATGTGTCCCAGCCTCGGTTGCAAAAGTTGCAAAGACCGATTGGTAATTAGGCTAAATTTTGAAAATTTTGGACATATTTCTTACTATTTTTGGCTAGACATTGACAAAGGAACCAATAGGATGGAAGTGTATCAGTTATTTTCGGCATTTGTGGATTTGTATTTTTACATGCAAACTAAAGTCAACTTACACACCTTCTTATCTACAAATTCAATTGTTAGAAGACGTATAAATAGCTCAGTCACGTTGGAATTTCATTAAATATTTGCTTCATCTGTATTATTTGCAGATAAAACTAATCCACGGCGAAAATTTTTTGCAAATGCCCGTGCTTCAATTGTTAACAATCTTTGACGACATGCAATGACAGCGACATGGCGCTCAAACTAGAGTTACTCCCCTTGAAATTTTGACATTGGATATACGGGTGGAGGCGGGAAACTTTAATGCGGCGATTCAGCTGAATGTCGTGCTGATTAGCTCAAAAGGAAAAAGCTGATATTGTTAGCGTTAATCATGTTTACTTTGTTTTGTTTGTTGTTTTTACACCTTGATTGACCTATAGGGGTATATTTCGCAAAAACATAGTGTTTATAAAATTCTATGATTTTCCTTTACGTAAAAATAGTTTATGTTAGTATATTCAACTCAACTGTTTGGAGTAACCAAAGATGATTTCACAAGATACTATTCGAAACCCTATAAACTATACGGTCTGATGACAGACCAAGATATGGGAGGTAATCCAATAGTCCCATTGTACAGCGTATACTCTCGGACTTAAACAGTGAGAGTATCAGATCCTTACCCTATACAGACCGATGACAGACCCAGAGATTGAAAAATACGAAGAAAGGGAGATAACCCAATAGTCCCATTGTACTGTGGATACTGTCGGACCTCGACATAACAGCTTAGAGCAACAGAACAGCAGCGAACAGCAGCACAGAGCAAAACAAGAATAGCGATTAGCAGCTAGGAGCAAGAGATGAGCAGCGAAGAGCAGTGATGGGCAAGCGAAGAGCAGCGAAAAGCCGTGATGAGCAAGCGAAAAGCAAGAGAAGAGCAGCGATGAGCAGCACGGAGCAGGAGAAGAGCAGCAATTAGCAAGAGAAGAGCAGCGATCAGCAGCGAAGAGCAAGAGAAGAGCAGCGATGAGCTGCAATAAGCAATGAAATAGACCACCTTTGGTAAGGCGATTACTAAGGACAACCCTTCATTGACCTAACGGTAACTGCATCAGCTGCAGGTTAGGGGACATAATCCACCCCTACCATTGGACTTCTCTTGAATAGATGGAAAACATCACCTCGATGAAAAGAGCGGATAAGGGGAGATATCCCAACAGTCCCTCTGTATTGAGTATAATCTCGGACTTCGACATAACATTGAGAGTAATAGCCTTTAGAGACTCGATGCGAAAACCTATACTGTAGTTAGGTGACAGACCCATGCACAAACCCTATACAGTCCAGTGACAGACCGAGAGACGACCGAGAATTAAAAAGGACAGAAAAAGGGGCGATAACCCAATAGTCCAATTATATTGCGTATACTGTCGGACCTCGACATAAGTGGCAGGAAAGAACAGCGCAGACCAAGAGAAGAGCACCGATGAGCAACGATGAGTAGCACGGAACAATAGATGAGCGGCAAAGAGCAGTGATGAGCAAGAGAAGAGCAGCGATGAGCATAACGGAGCCAGAGATGATCATGAGCAGCGATGAGCAGCACGGAGCAAGAGAAGAGCAGCGATGAGCATCACGGAGCAAGAGATGATCATGAGCAGCAAAGAGCAGCGGTGAACAAGAGAAGAGCAAGAGAAGAGCAGCGGTGAACAAGAGAAGAGCAAGAGAATAGCAGCGAAGAGTAGTGATGAGCAAGAGAAGAGCAGCAACGAGCAGCAAAGAGCAAGAGAGGAGCAGCAATTAGCAGGAATGAGCATCGAAGAGCAGCTATATGCAGCACGGAGAAAGCTTCAAGGAAGAAAATAGCAGTGATGAGCAGCGATGAGCAGCGAAGAACGACACGCAGCAAGTGATGAGCAGCAATGAGCAGCGAAGAGCGACGATGAGCAGTGAAGAGCGACGATGAGCAGTGAAGAGCGACGATGAGCAGCGATGAGCAGCAATGAGCAGCACAGAGCAAGACAAGAGCAGCGATTAGCGGTGATGAGCAGCACGGAGGAAAGGAAGAGCAGCAATGAGCAGTATGAAGCAAGAGAAGAGCAGTGATGAGCAGCACGGAGGAAGAGATGAGCAGCGATGAGCAAGAGAAGAGCAGCGATGAGCAAGAGAAGAGCAGCGATGAGTAGTGATGGGCAGCGATGAACAGTGAAGAACAAGAGAAGAGCAGCGATCAGCAGTAAAGAGCAGCGATGAGCAAGAGAAGAGAAAAGGGCAACGAGTTGGACCATCGTTGCTAAGGACACTCCTTCCTGGTACTTCCAGTTCCGGTCCCTTATGCACAGACGACACATCCGGGTCCTAGCATGTTACTGACGTCACTTCCGTAAACAAATAATAAAACAATGGCGGGAAAACACACCACTTGCGGTTGCTCATGCGCACGAACCTGTGATTTCGTGTTGCGGGTCACGTGACTTCCTGTGACGTCCTTTCCGGACCCACCCATGATCCACCACCTCACTACCACCTCAAATGCTAATTTGGAACACATATATACTACTTCCCATAACACCGCTGATTTTCTTACCGATCGATAATGAAATCTCTGACAATTTGCACTGTACAGATAATGTTGCTTCTCGTCTCGTGTAAACATTCGCTTGTGAACAAAGTTTCCCCAAACTATTAATAAATTATTATAGTAATAAGAGTTGTTTTGGAGCGATTTATCGGTGAATAAAGAAGACCGGGTCACTCACAAACTGAAAAAAGACTTTATGTTTAGTTTGTGAGTGACCTGGTCGAGTTTATACATCGATGAACTGCGGGGAAAAAACTCCTTATAATTCCAGAATAATTACAAAATTTCGGCAAAATAAGAAAGGAGTGAGTGGATTAAAATGACATTTTCTGGGACACATATTCATACACTGAATGTCATTTATCGAAAATAAAATTATCCCAGACGTCACGTTGTCGACCAATCAGAATCAATCAGAATCAACAATACATACCGTATTGATATTAAATAGAATAAAAAAATATAATTTAAAATTGTTATGAATCGCAATTTACGCCATTTTATTCTAAATTGACGTTTACTTAATGCCGTTATTATCATAATTTCGTTATTGATTCCGTAATAGTTATTCCCCGAGGACGCGGTGTGTCTGTACAAGATCATGCCGAGGGCCAGAGGATGATCTTTATAGACACACCAAGTCCGTGTGGTATAACTATTTTGCATAGATACACTTTTATATATATAAGTAAAGATGTCAGTACTATTATACGTTATAGATTTACTTTTATATATTTTATATAATGTATACCCCACTGGAAACCATAACATAATGTTTATATACAGTGTAGGTAAAATTAACACTTCCTCGGTGTGAGCTTCCGTATTCTACTGGTTAAGGCGTCTGGACAATATACTAAGGATCGCAGGTTCGAATCTCACTAGATTCTTTCAAAAATGTTAATCTTAATTTTTAAATGTAATTTATGTTTAAGTTTTAATCGTGAGTAAATTGTTCCCGCCAATTTTAAACGTAACAAAGGATTCTGTTGGGTTGATCTGGCAGGCGTGATCCGCCTCACATCACACCTGTAAGAACAAAGGAGCTGGGATATTACTTATTGGAAATTTATCCTTTTTAACATTATAACTTAAATGTGTGCCCCCTTTATAATTTAAAGTTCAAAATGTTGTACCCAGTTGATGTAATATAATAGAATGAAACGGGAGAAACTATAAGCTGCGATTTGAATGGAAATAGACAATAACAGCGTACTGATTTGACGTAATGAAATGCTATTAAAAAAGTACTTTTAAAAAATGGCCGATCAAAAAACCAAGTATAGACAACGGGGACTTGAGGAAATGGTACATGACTTGTTATTAGAAATCAAGAAGTATGCGAATAAACTTGAAAAACGTAAATGTTGGAGTAAAATTGTATCGGGTGTGCTCACTTGTTGTACCACATTAAATGTTTTGACCACAATTTAAGTATTACAGTAGGGACAGCATTTACAGGCATAGGAAGGATTGCTTGTATTCCTTTGAGTTCTCTGGACGTGGAAAATTCTGTTGTAGTTTTGGTTTTAAATGTGGTTTACAAGCGAAGGAAAAAGAAACAAAAACAATTGAAAAAAAGCTCGCTTTAGCTAGAACGTATAAATTTAAGATTGAAAATGGAATAAGTAAGGCATTAGAAGACGTACAAATTACAGATGAGGAATTTGGAAGGATTCTCAATTTTATGTCTACTTTTTACGACGAACGTCAAAAACTAGATGATGTTACAGTTCCTTTATGTCAGGATTTAAACGAAATTAAGTATTCTGATACAGTATAAAAATAAAAAATTACAAGGAAGGGAGGGACGAAATAGCCATGTGGTTATTTTGGGGTGGATTTTAAACATGCCCTTGGAACTTGAATTAAAAAAGTACAATTCTAAGGCAGTGGTGATACACCAACTTTGGTAAAAAAAATAAAAAGAAATCACAAGGAAAGGGAGCAAAATAGTTATATGACTATTTTGAGGAGGGTTTCAAACATGCCGTCGGAACTTTGATTAAAACAAGTACACTTTTTAGGGTTCTTAACTACATGCACTGTTATTGTCTTTATACTGCAAATCTTTGATGACATTAGTAGACATTACTACCAATTTACAAATTATTGAAAACGTATGTTACCCTCGAGAGGCCCCAATTGGTTTGTCGGGGGAACTCACTTTTCTCAAAAATCAATGAGCAGGTATACCATTGATAGTCGCGTAAGATTATTTAAAATAAAGGAGAGCCTTTTTTTTTTAACAATAAAAAATAAATTACAAGAGAATAATTATTGAAATGTTGTTCTAAAGATTAAAGTCAGTAACTTTGGTACTAAAGATTAAAGTCAGTAACTTTGGTCATTTCAGTCCCGGGATTAAGGGGGTTATTCCCTATATAAACTGGGATGTGCGGAACATTTGGGTGGGTTATTTCAAGGGTGTCCTCAAGTGTGTCTTCAGGGAATGCCAACATTTTAAAAAAAATATTATATCTATTTTTCAAATGTTGGCATAGGTTGAATGAACCATTTCAAGAAATGTTATATAATGTATAATGTTTTTATGTTCAATTCAATTGTACATTATACACATTAATCATCTGGTGTCAAGTTACAAATTGAGTGCTATTTAATTCCTCAGATATTTGTATATAAACATTAATATTAGTTCGCGTGTGCTGTTTAGATATGGCTGTTTTTCGGGTAGGCATTTTCATCAAAATTAATTGTTGCGGTTTATTATTGACATGTATTCTAGTATTTCCTCTGGTACCCTTCTTAGCCCAATATGTGTCTATTGCCTTTGGAAAAACATACTCTTTTGGACAGGCAGCAATTACCACATATATATTTTTTCAAAACAGACAATTCCAACAAGAGTGGACACATTAAATGTCTCGCCTGAGTATGCACACGGACACAGAATAATGATTATCTGATACCCAACATTGCAAGTCAGGAAAATGGGTTAAAAGAAATAGTAATGGTCAAGCTATAATATGTCTGAAAATTTTAAAAAAAATGCATGTCATTCAAACTTAAAACTGTGTTCAAGGCGAGCTGTCAGGTCTCGGACTGGTATGTACCCACTAAAAACAAAATGCATTAATAAGTTTTGTTGAGAAATAGACTTATTTGGAAAAATGGGACAAGAGTCACTCAAGCCTAAAATTGAGGTCAATTTAGATATAGGTATTATACAGCTACAGAAAAATGGACTTAATCATGAAAACGTGACTAAAGTCTGAAATTTAAGTCAAGGTCTCGGACTGCTATGTACCCACCAAGCACTATCTATAGGCCAAATATGGTTGGTCTATATATTGCAATTGCTGGGAAATGGCTATTATCACAAAATGTGAAAAAAGTCAGTCAAGCATGAAATAGAGGTCCAAGGTAAAGTGTTAGATGTTAAAGTGGTATACCCACTAAGAACTCCTATCAACCAAATACTGTGGGTCTAGTTACACATGTAGTACAGCTGCGGAAAAATATACTAAATCATGAAAATGTATATTAAGTCACTCAAGCATGAAATTCAGGTCACGTTCAGATCACAGGTGTTAGACTGAAAACTATCCACAGACCAAATATGATGGGCCAAGGTAATACAGTTGCTGAGAAATGGACTTAATCTCAAACAATGTAACACAAGTCAATCATGCATGAAAATGAGATCAACGTCCAGACAAAGGTGCCAGACTGGCATGTACCCACTAAGAACTACACGTATCTATTGACCAGATATGGTTGGCTTAGATATTACAGTTGCTAAGAAATGGACTTAATCACGAAAATGTGAAGCAGGTGACTCGCCCATGAAATTGAGGTCAAGGTTAAAAGGCAGGTGTCATATCGACATGTACCCAGTAAAAATTATTTATTAACAAATTATGGTGGGTCTATGTATTAAAGTTGCTGAGAAATGGACCTAATATCGAAAAAATGTGACAAAGTCACTCAAGTATGAAATTGAGGTAAAAGTCCAGAAAAGGGTATCAGACTTGCATGTACCCACTGAGAACTTTCTATAGACCAAACGCGGTGTGTCTAGGTATTAAATTTTCTGAAAAATAGACTTAATCAAGAAACTTGGATGAAAGTCGCTCATCCATGAATTGAGGTCAAGGTCCAGAGACAAGTGTCAGACTGGCATGTACCCACCAAGAACTATCAATAGACCAAATACGGTAGGTCTAGGTATTACAGTTGCTGAAAAGTAGACTTTATCGTCGCCGCCGGAAAGTAATACGTATATCTCGCCTTCGCGACGTTTCGTCGCAAGCGAAACAAAAAACACACTGTGTTCAACTTTATTGTATATATCTTTTTTTTTAAATTATATACTTCTACCCAAGTCAGTGCAACAAAACACAATTAGGAAAGATTTAAAGAATACTAGAAATGAAAAAAAGTTTGGTATTTTAAGAATAACAATACACCACTGTTCATTGTCTGTACCAATTCATACTATCCTGACTCTCTGTTGTGTTTATATTTCTATTTTCTTCTCTTTTTCTTATTTTTGTCCGGGGTTGTGTCCGTTTGGTGGTGTTTGTATGCCGTATGTACAAAATTGGTGCAAATTTGTGACCCTCTTCTACACAGCGAAATCGTGAAAATATGGCCCGGCCCTTTACCTCCGCCGCACACTCATACTACCTGTACTATGATGAATAGAATCCCCCACCCTGGAAATTTGGAAGCCTTTAGTGTAACATCTGTAGAATACGCATTTGTCGCCGGGATACACGCCCTTTCCATGTACTTAAAAACAATAATTTGCAGTTTTGATTCAATTCCAATATCGGAAATTCTATGTACTGTCCGAGTCCGATCACATTGCCATACTGTGGATTCATCTATTTTCATAGCTACAAATTTTTCGTGGATTGAGGAAAGAGGTATTTCGTGAGATACATAAATTCGTGGTATGTCATTTCTGAAAAAAAGTAATTGTTGATCCTGCGTTCTGTATCCCAGCTCCCTCTAAACATTCAAATGTTTTTCCCACAGTTTGCATGGGAATTCGGAAATATCTGCATGATCGTTCATGTTCGTAGAAAACGTAGACGTGGTCATTGATGAAGACATACTTTAGTGGATCAGGAATTACTTTATTTATTGTTTTAAACAAATCTGTGTTATTAAATGAAAAAAGTTCTAGAATTATAACATTATTATGTAAATATTATTCCATAAATACATGAAATATTTGTTCCAGAAAAAATCTCGAGCCTTCTTAAAAAGAAAGTGAAGTCAAAATATCGTGTTGTTTTTTTTCAAATAAGTTAGATTTTTTTTTAAACTATTGACTTTACCAATAAATAAATGAACAATACTGCAAAAAATATGAAAAGAAAAGGCACATAGGTATCTCATGAGGATCGCTTGCCAATTTTTTTCTCCTCTGAAACTACTGAACCATTTTAAGCCAAATTTAAGTGGAATGATCTTTAGGGTATCTAGCATGAAATTAGTGTATTTTTTCTTAACCGTCGGGAAAAATGGCAACCATACCTAAAAATAGAAAACAGTGGGTAACGTGTAGTTTTTGGCTTGTATTTAAAAACTAAAGCATTTAGAGCAAAGCGGAGAGGGGAGGAAATGTTCATCAGGCCAAGATCTACCTGTCATAAATTTGTCAGACGAATCGGTCAATCTCTTGGGAGCCTTTTGTTCTTAACGCTGATCATTTTCTAGGAAATGGATGGCGGAAACTTCATGGAAATGTGCAGGGCCCTATGTTTAACCAAGTTTGGTTTAAGTGGCAGTCAGGGTCACCGGACATCATTCTGAAAGAGAACAATCTAAGGAGCATTGCTGCCAAGTCAGGTTCAAATTGCTCAAGTGATTTCAGACAAAAAGATTTTTACATGAATTTTCCCATTGGGTTCTATATTGAACTACGTTCGGATGTGGCATGCATTTTGGTTCACTGTCCGGGTCATTAGACATATTTCTGAAAGAGGGCTATTTAAGGACCATCGCTGCAAAGTCTGGTTCCAATTGATCAAGTGGTTTCAGAAAAAAAAGGTTTTTAAATGAATTTTCCCATAGGGTCCTATGTTAAACTAATTTCCGCTGTGGCGGCCATCTTAGTTGACAGTCCAAGTGATCAGACATATTTCTGTTAGAAGACAATCTAAGGACCAGTGCTGTTAAGTCAGGTTCCAATTTCCCCTGTGGTTTCAGAGAAGAATTAAGATTTTTTTTCCATAGGGAGCTATGTTAAACTAAGTTCGGCTTTGGCAGCCATCTTGGTTGACAGTCTGGGTATTTGGACACATTCCTTAAGCTGGACCATATAAGGGCCATTGCTGTTTAGTTCCAATTGCCCCAATGGTTTCAGACAAGAAGATGTTTAAATGAATTTTCTCATTGTGTCCGTTGTTAAACTAAGTTCAGCTGTGGCGGCCATCTTGGTTGACACTCCTGGTCGTCTGACATATTCTTTAAAAGGACCATCTAAGGACCATTGCTGCCAAGACTGGTTCCAATTGGTCAAGTGGTTTCAGACAAGAACATTTTGCAATGGATTTTCTCATAGGGGCCTAATATGTTAAACTAAGTTCGGCTGTGGCAGCCATCTTTGTTGATACTCCAGGTCATCCGACATAACTCTTAAAGCAGACCATCGAAGGACCATTGTTGCCAAGTCTGGTACACCAGATTGTCAGGATGGATAAGTGGGAGGTTTTGGTACCCATAAAACCGGTTAAACCCCCATCACTATTCGGTATCCGTACCAAGTTAAACTATTCTGACTCTCTATTGTGTTCATTTTTGTGTTTTGTACTCTTTTATGTTCTTTTTTGTCCGGCGTTCTGTCAGTTGGGTTGCTTTGATTGTTTCGTATGTCATTGCTGACCTTTCCTATTATCCATTTTAATCCAATTTTCTTATTTGTTTCAGACAAGACATTTTTTTAAAAAGTATTCCCATAAGGTCTTATGTTAAGCTAAATTCAGCCGTGGCGGATATCTTGGTGAACATAGGAATTTTTGAATTCATCCCCCCTTTTTCTATTTTTAGTAACAGCAGCCATGTCGGATAGAAGTCGGAGATGCCGGACATAATTTTAAAATGGGGCAACCAAAGGACCATTCCACCAAAATTCGTCCCTATTGGCACAGTGGTTTTAGAGGAGATGACTTAAAAAATATTCCCATAAGGTGCTATGTTAAACTAAGTTCAGCTGTGGCGGCCATCTTGGTTGACATTCCTGGTCATCGGAAATAATTCTAATCTTAAAGAGAACAATCTAAGGACCATTGCTGCCAAGTCTGGTTCCAATTGGTCAGGTTATTTCAGACGAGAAAATTTTTCAATAAATTTTCATATAGTTCCCTATGCTACACTACATGTAATTTCGGCTGTTTCAGCCAGCTTGATTAACAGTCCGGGTCATCGGACTCTTTCTGAAAGAAAACGTCCTAAGGACCATTACTGCAAAGTCTGGTTCCAATTATCCATGTAGTTTCATAGAAGAGGATTTTTTTAAATTCACCGCGCTTTTTTCTATCTTTAGTAACACCAGCTGTGTAGGTTAGAAGTCGAGGATGCAGGACTTTGAAGGGGGCCACCCAAGGACCATTCCACTAAAATTCCCGAATGGCCCAGTTGTTAACTAAGAGATTTTTTTTAATATTCCTATAAGGTCCTATGTTTAACCAAGTTCAGCTGTGGTGGCCATCTTGGTTGACAGTCCGGATCATCATGCCTATTGGACCAGTGGTTTCAGGGATATCTTTAAATGTAAGTTTACGCTGGACGACGGACGACGGACACCAAGTGATTGCAATAGCTCACCTGGACTTAGAGAAAAAAATACCCAGAAATTGAAATGCCTTCAAACGTTCTGAAACTTCATATGATGGTTGTGTGATGACTTGAAATGCACTTTGTTCTTCAAATTTGAGAATTTAGAACACGGTTGCAATTGAAACAGGAGAAATATTTTGACACAATCTTGTTCTTGTTGAACACGGAGGAAGGCAAGGAGTTTTCTAGTAGCAGTATAATCTCCTGGTAACCTTAGTTTGTAATGAAGGTTTGAGTGTTCAATTTTTTATGACGTCATCATGATGCTGTTGCGCCAAAAAACAACTTCTTAACATGTTCTTTGCCACGGGATCAATAAGTTCATCCCCGCCGTAAAATTCAATAAGAGCTTCAGATGGCATTGACAGGAACCAAGCTACAGGATCATCAGCCCAAAGTCATACTCCTATGACTAACGTATTACAGGGCTATAAAACGTTTAAAAGAGTGAAAGACAAAATGAAAAATTACGTTAATGAGCTTAATGATAAAATTGTGTCATTGTCCATTTCGACTTAGCTTTGCTTTTGATCTTATTTAGTCCGTGGTTTCGGGTATATCTAACTGAAAACAGATAGCAAATACTGGACCTAAATTTATATATCGTTGGGAAATTTTTAATCCGCGTTGATCTGATGATAAAATTTGTCTTGGAAATAAAAAGATTTGAAATCTATCTGCGTTTAAAACCTAAATATAACAGGAAATCAGTACTAGAAAGATCGACTATCAGAATCGACAGTGACCCACGCACCCTTGAAATTAGTCGGGACACTTACCCAAATGCGAAATTCTAAAACCGTATGCCCATTTAAAGACGTTATCCAATCACCCTATGAAGAAATTAAATCAATTGCTCCAATTTCAAATAAAAAAAAGTTTAGGTCAAAAGCTTAATTTTACCTCTATCGGCCCCGAATTTTGAAAATCAAAATTTTATTGCAAATCTATATACCGTGTATAACAATACTGAATAGAAATAAAATGCATAAATTGAAAAATGAAACAAGCTTAAATTGTTTTATTCGAAATTAAGACCTCTGTGGGTCTCAATTTTAGAAAATTAGAATTTCTAAAACCTTATTCTACTCTACTCTTTGTGCACGACAATACTGTATAGAAAAAAATAGTAGTATATGGGAACAGGCAAATGAGTATTTGAAGTGGTGCCGGATATTTGCCGTCACCGGAAGCGGAAGTGACGTCAAAGGAAGTTACGTGACCAGTAGCGGAAGTCCCGGATCCGGAATGACCCGGAGGTGTTAAGCGCGCATGCGCAACCGGAAGTAGTGGGTTTTCCAGCCATTTGTTTATGTATTGTTTACGGAAGTGACGTAAGCCAGGTACCTGGACCTCGAAGTTTGTTCTGCACACGCGTTTGAAAGTGGATATAATGTCCCCCTTTACTTTATTTTTATTTATTCTTTGCTTTTTAGCACCTGTTCTCAAGCATTTAATGGCTTTTCTGAAGTATTCGTTTTGCCCATCAGTCGGAATAGTGCATACATAGTCGAAACCTTTTTGCACTCTTCGTAAACGTTCGCTTGTTTCCGGAATCGGAGGGTGCTCTCTTACAGGTCCGTGTTCATGAAGGCATCCATGTTGTGCTGTCATTGAAATTTTTATGGAAATTTCTGGTAAAAAAAAGATTCAAACATGTCGGCGAACGCGGCCGTAGGTGATGATACCGGATGCTCTTTTTTACGACCATATTCAGGCTATCAAGAAGTTTCCAATAGGAACTCTTAGAGGTACTTGTTAAGTACTTGTTAACGTATTTCTAGAAACTATAACAATAATTGTATTAGAGAAAAATATCGTGTCAGCGAGACCATTCAAGGTTTGAAGCTTGCAATAAATGAATGAATAAATAAATAAATAAAATAAAACACAAAAAGCTACAGATTAATTTTATTTTGTAAAAAGCGTCTTTGCAAAGAGAAACGACACGGGGACTCCACCGTACCTCCACGGCTGGAGCATTGAGGGCCTCCACGGAGGAGCAAAGCGTGGAGAGAGCGTGTCGTACCGATTTTCCACCACCGTGGAGAGTGGGGAAATTTAAAAATGCGTTGACGGTACTGTACAGTGCACGACCTCTCACTTCGTCTTGAACCTTTAAAAATGTAACATGGGTAGGGACCATGATCTCTTGCGAGAACTGCGATAAGACCTTTACCGAGAAGATGTGCCTGCATGCTTCGAAACCAGAAGACACATGCTGCTTCCTCCCAGACCTGTTCCTGCCAAATATATGATAAAGAATTTGCCGGACCAGATCCCGATACCAGCGTTTTTTATCTGAGACACTGCCAGTCCATCGGGGGTTCAGCTATATGTTGAACGATATTACGTCCGCCACCTTTCCTGACATTGTTCGCCATATTTTCAACCTACAAACCACGGCCTTCAAGATAAACGTGTCGTTTGGATATACACTGAGGAACGTGGAGACCGGCGAACGAAGATACTTCCATTCCAGACAAAACAACGCACCTAATTGACAAAGTACAGATTATTAGAAACGAAGAAGACCGTGTGGAGTTTTTGGACAAATTGAGCCGTCACGCGCCAGCAGAGACCTGATACCAAGTTCGTGGTGCATTTACTGACAAATGCTACATTTTATGTTAATAAGTTGGTGGAACACCCGATAGAAGCCAGAGTCGTGTTACCAGACCTCTTCCTACAAAACAAAGCCTTGGTGTGCTTGATGCTGGGTCCAATGGGCCACATAATGACAACATGTGTTTTTCCCGGTGTTTAGCCGTCCAACTTGGGTTTACCGATCATTACCTCATCGTCGGTGGTTCACACGTGCAAGCGTGACAAACTTAAGGTGAACAGTCACGCTTGCTTACGTGAACCACGGACGATGGGGTAATGATCGGTTGGAGTAAGAGTACAAAGATCTACGGTAAGGGTTAAAGCTGAAGGAAGGACTTGGTCTTGTTAGGACTACGGTTGGGGTTAGGGTTAGGACTTCAGTTAGGATAAGGCTTAGGACTTGAAATCGAAAACGTTCGTTCCCGTCCGGAAAGACTCTATCATTTCTGTTTCATAAGGGTGCTCTCCTTTAGGTCCGCGTTACATGGCCCCGGCCATCCATGATATCCGCCGAGAAAATCAACGAGACCAAGAGATGATTTATAACAAAACAGTAAAAATCCAACCTCCTCATCAACAGTACAATAGCAGCAGCAGTAGCAGTAATCCCTCTTCTTCTTCCTCCTCATTCCACCTCCTACTCCAAAACCGAAATGAGCAGTCATCAGCAGCAATCTCTCTTCCTCCTCCTCCTCTCTGCTTCACCACCTCCTCCTCCGCAGCAGCAGCAGCAGCATTTCTTTCACACAGAACAGCAGCAGCAGCACTTTACTCGAAAGCTAAATATCAGAAAGTGTAATGAGTGTAAATTTAGTTAACAACACAAAAAAAATACTATTTTTGTCTCTCTAGCGTGGTGAAAGCCATGCATTTTCCAATCACGTTACCCATTATGGTCTGCAGTCAGGCTTTCTGTATTATGACCTGAAAACCCCCAACGAGAGGATATCCCCCTATCCGCCACCTGGAGACGCGCTAAGCTGTGGGTTGAGCTCCTGTGTTCCATCATAGAAAGGCTACTCTGCATTGACAGGCCTTTAACTGTCTACACAAATGTATATATATATATATATATATATATAAATAAAAACTATAAATCGTAATTCCGGACGTTTCAGCCGGTCGCTTTTTAACGTTTAAACATTTATAATTCTAGGGCAATTTTTTCCATTCTGAAACTCTAGAACTGTAACGGAAGTAATTTTCTATTGTAACGTAATTCATTCTCTCTATTGTTACGCAAAACGTCATCTATTGTTACATGGTTACATGTACGCATCTATGTTACCAAGAGTTACTCTCATAATAAATTCCGCTGAGGAAAGCCGGCGACCGGCTGAAACGTCCGGAATTACGATTTATAGTTTTTATTTATATTAACACTGAATCGACATGGAATATATATATATATATATATATATATATATATATATATATATATATATATATATATATATATATATATATATAATTGAAAATAAAAGTTCCTTGGTACAGTAAATATATTCGAACAAGTAATAACGGAAATATATATAAATATATATAAGCTAAATTAATCTTTGTTTTGTTTTTTTATTTTTTATAATAAAGTTAAGAAAATGTCGGTAAAACCTACTGTTCCCGGTTGCGCATACATAATAAATATTTCCAGTCACGTTCAGTTCCCTTTACGTATGCGCACAACACGGTTCTGGGTCCGGGTACGTGACTGATGTCACTTCCATAAACAATACATGGAAAAATGGCTGAAACACCCACTACATGCTCAACTGGAAATCTGCGATTACAAAGTTCGCCTTGTTCCCCCCCTTTAATTTGGTATGTGGCTTTGTAGCTCCCCGAGATGCACCTTTACAGCAAGTTATATGATTGAAGGTCGCTTTTTATCAGAGAACTGAACCTTGACTTAAAACTTAAGTCAATGAAGCACGATACGTAGGTCAGACTGACCTAATTTTTGTAGGAGGCTGTGTTGCCTCTTTAGATGCATTCTCACACCAAGTAATATAATTGTATGTCGCTTGGTATCGGAGAACTGAACTCGGACGTAAAACTTAACATAAGGTAATGAAGCACGATACGTAGGTCAGACTGACCTAATTTTGGTAGGAGGCTGTGTTGCCTCCTTAGATGCATCCTCACACCAAGAAATTTAATTGCACGACGCTTGGTATCGGAGAACTGAACTCAGACGTAAAACTTCGTTGAGGCGAACTAAAAACCACTTCCGGGTCCTTACGGTTCCGGCATTGCCTACTCACAACTTCTGGGTTCGGATACGTGGCTAATGTTACTTCCGTAGGAAAAGGGCAGGAAACCAACTACTGCGGGTAGTGCATGAGCGCTAAACACTTCCGGATACTTACTGTTCCGGCCACGTGATTTCTGTTTCCGGTGACTCACTTCCTGTGACGTCATCTCTGCTTCCGTTAACGACATATTCGGCATTACCTCAGTACCACCTCAAAACTTAATTTGCCTGTCCCTATATACCACTAAAAATACATATTTTGGAACATGAAAAACAAGTTTGTGTCATCAGCTTAAATTGACATTTTTTGCATATCTACACATTGTCCATGACACTGCTTTAAAGAATTGAAAAATTAAGAGTTTACGTCATAATTTTGAATTTAGAATTTAGAAAATTTAGAATTTTAGAAAATAAAAATTTGAAAACCTTATGGCGCATCTAAATTTGGTGCATAAAACTATTGTATAGAAATAAAATACATAAATTGAAAAATTAAAGAGGAGTTTACGTTACAAGCTAAAATTGACATTTTGTTTCAAAATTCGACCCCTGTGTGCCCCAATTTTTCAAAATTAAAATTCTTATCCTTATTGTGCATCTGCATATGGTGCATGACACTACTCTATAGAAATAAAATGCATAGATTGAAAAATGAATGACGAGAAGTTAGGGTCACAATCTTGAATTCAAAATTTTCGAAGTTCGACCCCCTGTGGACCCCCTGTTTAGAAAACCAAAATTCTAAAATCTGATTGCGCATCTACAAGTGGTATGTGACCATCCTATATAGAAATTAAATTCCTAAACTAAAAAAGTGAGGGAGGAGTTGATGTCAAAAGAAAATGTGACGGACGGAGACAATCGCTGTATCTCCGAACTCTTTGAAAGCGCGGGGCTAAAAAAATCATACACTTTGAAAAACTCAGTAAATGTTTGAAAAAACAATTCTTATTCTGTTCAACTGGGGTGTGACTAAACATCGAGTTCGAGTTCGAGTTCAAGTTAGAGTTAGAGTTCGAGTTAGAGATCGATTTAAAGTTAGAGTTCGAATTGAAGTTCGAGTTAGAGTTCGAGTTATAATTCGAGTTCGAGTTGTACTTCGAGTGAACTCGAGATATTAATTTCTAATGTCATTTATCGAGTTACATTTCGAGTTAGAGTTACGGTTCGAGTTAAAGTTCGAGTTAGGGGCAACCATTTGATTTTTTTTGGGGTGGAGGGGGGAGGGGGGGAGGGTAGGATAAAATTAAGTATAAGTATAAAGAAAGGATCACTTTAGATGTGAAAAAAATGCAGGACCTGTGTCGATCAGGAAATTTTTGGTTTACATGAAAAGTTTAGGGTCATAAAAAAAAAATCCGGGACCAAAATTTCGGCGAAACATATAGGCAGGATCAAACATTTGATCGTAGCCCCCCTTCCCCGAAAAAATTAAATGGCTACTCCCTTAAGATAAAGGGACTTGTTCCTGGTACAAACTTTTTTTGTAAAAATAGCGATGTTTTATTCACAGTTCACATGATGAAATCCTGCTACGTGGGCCTTTAGAGTGCTTCATCTGCTAATAATTTCAGATTTTAAATTTTTTAATAAAATGTCAATGAGAATGTAAGCGCTCTTTTATTCCGGGTGCAGACCATCAGTCCTAGCAAAACAAGCCAACCAAACTCTACCATACGAACACTATATTTCCTCAATTTTGGCTAGAGGTATAGAGGAGGGTTGATATCTCATAAAACATGTTTAACCCCGCCGCACTTTTGCACCTGTCCCAAGTCAGGAACCTCTAGCCGTGTTCGGTGCATCCTTAGTAGTATATGGGCACAGGCAAATTATGATTTGAGGTGGTGCTGAGGTGGTGCTACCGGAAGTGACGTCAACCGGAAATGACGTCACCGGAAGTGACATGACCGGAACCGGAAGTCAGGTGACCGGAACCAAAAGTGATTTTTGCGCGCATGCGCAACCGGAAGTGGGTAGTTTTCCCGCCCTTTGTTGCCGGAAGTGACGTAAGTCACGTGGTAGGACCCGGATGTGTGTTCTGCGCATGTTCAGGAACCGGAAGTACCGGAAGTGGTTTGCGCGCATGCGCAACCGGAAGTAGTGGTTTTTCCCGCCATTTGTTGACGGAAGTGACGTAAGTCACGTGGTAGGACCCGGATGTGTGGTCTGCGCATGTTCGGGCGGAACCGGAAGTGGTTGGTGCAACCGGAAGTAGTGGGTTTTCTCCATTGACGGAAGTGACGCAAGTCACGGACCCGGATGTGCCATGCTTGACCAGATCGAATTATCTCCCTTTTCCCGCACTTCTCGGTCGTCTCTGGCTCTTTCGTCGGTCTCTAGGTTCTGATACTCTCACTGTTATGTCGAAGTCCGAGAGTATACGAAGTACACTATTGGATTATCTCCCCTTATCTCGCTCTTTTCATCTGCAGGTGATGTTTTCTGTGAGGACCAAAGGTAGGATTGGATTATCTCCCCTTATCCCGCTCTTTTCATTTGGGGGTATTTTCTGTGAGGACCAACGGTAGGATTGGATTATGTCCCGTTACCTCCAAGTGATGCTTGTCACCAATGGAGGGGTGTCCTTAGCAACGGCGGTCCATTTCATTGCTCTATGCTTAGTTTCTCTTCTCTTTCTCCATCCCGCTCTTTGCTACTCCTTGCTGCTCATCGCTACTCAGGCTTCAGTAGTATGTATAATATAGCTGTTCGTCATCGCTGCTCTTCTCTTGCTCTTTGCTGCTCAACGCTGCTCTGCACTGTACTCAGACCTGAAAGCACCCTAAAGACAATCGTTTACCCTAACACTAGTACCACTTCAAATTCATAAGGGATTGAGCCAGATTGAATTATCTCCCTTTTCCCGCTCTTCTCGGTCGTCTCTGGATCTTTGATTGAATTATCTCCCCTTATCCCGCTCTTTTCATCTGTGAGTGATGTTTTCTGTGAGGACTAGGATTGGATTATGTCCCCTTACCTCAAGTTGATGCTTGTCACCGCTCAATGGAGGGGTGTCCTTAGCAACGGCGGTCTATTTCATTGCTCTATGCTTCGCTTCTCTTCGCTTGCTCTTCGCTGCTCCATGCTGCTCATCGCTAATAATGACTATATTCACCTGCTGATTTAAGATTCTTGGGGTTACTTCTCGGTGTTTTCGCTGCTGCTTCCGCTCCTGCTGCTTGTTGGTGTTCGTCATTGCTGCTCTTATCTTGTTCATCGCTGTTTTTCTCGTGCTCTTTGCTGCTCATCGCTGTTTTTCTCTTGTTCTTTGTTGCTCATCACTGTTTTTCTCTTGGTCTTTACTGCTCATCACTGTTTTTCTCTTGTTCTTTACGGCTCATCACTGTTTTTCTCTTGGTCGTTACTACTTATCGCTGTTTTTCTCTTGGTTTTTGTAGCTCGTCGCTGTTTTTCTCTTGGTTTTTGTAGCTCGTCGCTGTTTTTCTCGTGCTCTTTGCTGCTCGTCGCTGTTTTTCTCTTGTTCTTTGTTGCTCATCACTGTTTTTCTCTTGCTCTTTACTGCTTATGGCTGTTTTTCTCTCGCTCTTTGTTGATCATCACTGTTTTTCTCTTGTTCTTTGCTGCTCATCGCTGTTTTTCTCTTGTTCTTTGTTGCTCATCACTGTTTTTCTCTTGTTCTTTACTGCTCGTCGCTGTTTTTCTCTCGTTCTTTACTGCTCATCGCTGTTTTTCTCTTGCTCTTTACTGCTTATGGCTGTTTTTCTCTCGCTCTTTGTTGATCATCACTGTTTTTCTCGTACTCTTTGCTGCTCATCGCTGTTTTTCTCGTACTCTTTGCTGCTCATCGCTGTTTTTCTCTTGTTCTTTGTTGCTCATCACTGTTTTTCTCTTGTTCTTTACTGCTCGTCGCTGTTTTTCTCTCGTTCTTTACTGCTCATCACTGTTTTTCTCTTGCTCTTTACTGCTTATGGCTGTTTTTCTCTCGCTCTTTGTTGATCATCACTGTTTTTCTCGTACTCTTTGCTGCTCATCGCTGTTTTTCTCGTACTCTTTGCTGCTCATCGCTGTTTTTCTCGTACTCTTTGCTGCTCATCGCTGTTTTTCTCTTGTTCTTTACTGCTCATCACTGTTTTTCTCTTGTTCTTTACTGCTCGTCGCTGTTTTTCTCTCGTTCTTTACTGCTCATCGCTGTTTTTCTCTTGCTCTTTACTGCTTATCGCTGTTTTTCTCTTGCTCTTTGTTGATCATCACTGTTTTTCTCGTACTCTTTGCTGCTCATCGCTGTTTTTCTTTTGGTTTTTGTAGCTCATCGCTGTTTTTCTTTTGGTTTTTGTAGCTCATCGCTGTTTTTTTTTTTGCTCTTTACTGCTCATCACTGTTTTTCTCTTGGTTTTTGTAGCTCGTCGCTGTTTTTCTCGTGCTCTTTGCTGCTCGTCGCTGTTTTTCTCTTGTTCTTTGCTGCTCGTCGCTGTTTTTCTCTTGTTCTTTGCTGCTCATCGCTGTTTTTCTGCTCGTCGCTGTTTTTCTCTTGTTCTTTGCTGCTCGTCGCTGTTTTTCTCTTGTTCTTTGCTGCTCATCGCTGTTTTTCTCTTGGTTTTTGTAGCTCATCGCTGTTTTCCACGTGCTCTTTGCTGCTCATCGCTGTTTTTCTCTCGTTCTTTACTGCTCATCGCTGTTTTTCTCTTGCTCTTTACTGCTTATGGCTGTTTTTCTCTCGCTCTTTGTTGATCATCACTGTTTTTCTCGTACTCTTTGCTGCTCGTCACTGTTTTTTCTCTTGTTCTTTGCTGCTCATCACTGTTTTTCTCTTGCTCTTTACTGCTCATCACTGTTTTTCTCTTGTTCTTTACTGCTCGTCGCTGTTTTTCTCTCGTTCTTTACTGCTCATCGCTGTTTTTCTCTTGCTCTTTACTGCTTATGGCTGTTTTTCTCTCGCTCTTTGTTGCTCACCGCTGTTTTTCTCTTGGTTTTTGTTGCTCGTCACTGTTTTTCTCGTGCTGTTTACTGCTCGTCGCTGTTTTTCTCTTGCTCTTTACTGCTCATCACTGTTTTTCTCATGTTCTTTACGTCTCATCGCTGTTTTTCTCTTGCTCGTTACTGCTTATCGCTGTTTTTCTCTTGGTTTTTGTAGCTCATCGCTGTTTTTCTCGTGCTCTTTACTGCTCATCGCTGTTTTTCTCTTGCTCTATGCTTCTCATCGCTGTTTTTCTCTTGTTCTTTGTTGCTCATCACTGTTTTTCTCTTGCTCTTTACTGCTCATCACTGTTTTTCTCTTGTTCTTTACTGGTCATCGCTGTTTTTCTCTTGCTCTTTACTGCTCATCGCTATTTTTCTCTTGCTCTATGCTTCTCATCGCTGTTTTTCTCTTGTTCTTTGTTGCTCATCACTGTTTTTCTCTTGCTCTTTACTGCTCATCAATGTTTTTCTCTTGTTCTTTACTGCTCGTCGCTGTTTTTCTCTCGTTCTTTACTGCTCATCGCTGTTTTTCTCTTGCTCTTTACTGCTTATGGCTGTTTTTCTCTCGCTCTTTGTTGCTCATCACTGTTTTTCTCTTGTCCTTTGTTGTTCATCGCTACTCCTTACCTTACTCGCGTGCTTATTTCGTTTTTTGGGGCTACTTGTCTCTGTTTTCGCTGCCACTACTGCTCCTACTGCTTTTTGCTGTTCGTTATCGCTGCTCTTCTCTTGCTCATCGCTGTTTTTTCTCTTGCTAATCGCTGATCCTTTCTTGTTCTTTGCTGCTCATCCCTACTCAGGGCCTTACTCGCGTGCTCATTTCGCTCCTGCTGCTTGTTGCTGTTCGTCATCCCTGTTCGTCATCGCTGCTCTTCTCTTGCTCATCACTGCTCTTCTCTTGCTCATCGCTGCTCTTCTCTTGTTCTTTGCTGTTCATCGCTACTCATGATCTTACTCGCGTGCTCATTTCAGTTTTTGGTGCTATTTGTCACTTTTAATCGCTGCTGCTGCTACTGCTGAAGGAATGTAGTTTACTGCTGATGATCGGAAGGCCACTCGGTACTCATGTTGTCGGTTTGATTGGTAGATCAAGACTGATCGATGTGATTGTATACTGGGATATTTATCGACGACAAACACAAATGAAACAGTTTCATATTTTATTTTACAAAATCTACATCAGTCAATGTTTTAAGTTCTGGTTCTTTCTCTTCAAACAAAGGTATGATCTTCTTCAGTTCTTTCCATTCGAAGGTGTCCAAGCCGATTCCTCTCTTTGTTGGACGATAGGTCCAGTCTCCCCGGGGTATAAAGTGCTTTCTTATCCAAATAGTGGGGTATGGGGATTTGACGGTAACGAATACATTGTCCCCAATGTGATATCTCCAGTCGACTAGTTCTTTATCCTGTACTCTACCGATCAAATCATCCAGAACATCAGTAGTCTCGCATAAAGCTTTCCATTGTATCAAAGATAAGCTCACTCCGGTCTTGGTGGGCACCGTTTCACTTTCCCAAAATCTGAGATCTACTCTTTTACTGCCATTCCATTCTGTCAGCTCTGCATACGTTCCTCCACCAAGTAGTACTTTCAAAGGAATATCGGAATCTGTCATGGCGTCTTGGACGATATCGCTCTCGGTCTGGTCTTTGGTTTTCTTTTCTTTACGTGGCATGTCGGCTGACTGATTCTTCTTCTTGCTGGTCTATTTATATATATATATTTGTAAAGATGAACTGGATTGGTTCTTATATTATGAAACTTGAAACATGATTGGCTATCTTTCCGACATCTTGATTGGTTAACTTCTCCCGTTCCGATTGGTCGAAAATCTGGCATTTTCATTGGTCAATTCCAACCGTTTCGATAGATCAACACGATGATACATTGTCCAAATATGCGGCGCCCAATCCGGAAACTGCTCACAATAGGTACGAGTAAACGCCGACAATACGACCAGTCTTCCTTGGTTCACCACACCGTCTTCGAACATGGCTGTGACGATTCTCTCGTATACTTGGAAGGGGTCCATCGTACGAATGACTTCTCTGACTATCTTCACTTCCTTTTATACATTTATGACATGAGACTACTCTGCATTGACAAACTTGTAACTGTCTACATATATACATGTATATATAGTGTTGACAGAAGATCCCGATACAGGGGTTTTGTATCTGAGGCACTGGCAGTCCACCCGGACAGAGGAAAATACCGACAATCGTGTTCAGGATGAACGAGATTACATCCGCCACCTTTCCTGATATGGTTCGCCACACATTCAACCTACAAAATACGACCTTCAAGATCAACGTGTCGTTTGGATTTATACTGAGAAACGCAGAGACCGGAGAACTAAGATACTTCCATTCCAGGACGGGGACGAATGTTCTCTGTCTCGATGATGTTAGATGGACATCAAAGATGGCTGCACCCATTCTCTTGCTTTTTGCTGCTCATCGCTGTTTTTCTCTTGCTCTGCTAATGATGACCTTACCTCATTTCAGTTTTGGGGCAACTTGTCTCTGTTTTCGCCGCTGTTGCTAGTGGTGGTCGATTGTCGTTAGTCAAAGATTGGATCTGTGCGAGAGCACCCTTAGATCCGGGTTATTTAAAAGTCCACTCTGCATTTATCCAGGCTTGTGACTGGCTATCATAAGATAGGCTGCATTAATCCTGCTCAATTTTTTAAGGGCACTCTGCATTTGTCCAGGCTTGTGACTGGCTATATATATGTATAAACATATATAGGCTGCATTATCCTCCTTCCCTTTTTTTGTTATATTTTTTTCTGTTTTTCTTTGTAATATGTTCCATTTCCTCCGTCACATAGAGTCATTGCTGTCTTCAGCTGGAGGTGGGTCGTAGTCGTTCAATACACGGTTAAGCAGATATTTTCGTTTTTCTACGGCCTAATCCCATGATTCTTTTGATTCGTAGTCTTCCTATTCTCTCCAGCGTTTAGCCGTTTTTCTTGATCTCTCTATGTACGGGGTCTTTATTTATGTCTTGATGCCAGGACACCAGTCCGAGGTAATGCTTTCGTATTTCGTCTCTGTATGAGTCAAACATGTCTCTATATGCTGCCAAGCGTGCCTTGTCTTCTTCCATTCCGGCTTCCACTACTTCGTTTACTGTCTGTGAGTATTCCGATTGATGTACTTGAAATGTTATGTTCAAAACGACTTCACATAGGGACTGTTCGCAAAGCTCTTCGGAGTCTTCGTTGGATCCATGGTCACTACTTTGTTTCGATTCATCGTTATCGGCTTCTGTGGTGGTGTCTGAAGCTGAATCACTATAGTCTGTTGAATCCTCTTCAATAGCATGTGCATTCTTTTTGTGTCGCACTAGGTTAAAGTTTTGCTTGGATTGGTATCCACAGGTATACATTTAAGACGTCTTTATTTCCTGGTAGTCGATAGCAGAATGAGTTCCGGTCGTCCTGCAAGTGCTTATATTAGATACAGGTTCCTCAGCGGCTTGTTGATTCATACACAAGCGTTTGGCAAAGTATTCGTTTCGACATTGTTGCAGTTCAGATTTCACTTTTCTGATGAGGTCTCTTTTAAGTCTTTTCCACTCGTTGTCAATCCTTCTACATCCCTTGCAGATATTCATGTTTTTGTAGAAGTCCGCAAAGCTCTTGTTCGTTTGACACTTTTTACATTTCTTGTTTGGATCCACTTTGTTGGGTCCTCCACTTGTGTTATCCAGCCGTTTGGTTCTCTTCACTTTGGTTAGAAGTAATTTCCTTTTCCTTTGTGGTTTTGCTTTGGTGTTAGAAAGATCCACAGGTATTAAATATCTAGCAGGAACCACTAAATCAACGAGAGGCGTTTTCGATGCCATTGATACGTGTGTGTTGTTTGACGGTCTTCAAACAACTGACGAAATTAAACAAAACCTCTGATTATATTTTCGTTAAAAGCTTTTCATTGGTGTCATAGAGACGAAGATTACCCCACACAGTTCGCTGTTCGTTGTTGCTATTGCTGCTGAGGAGGTGAAGGTGGGATTCTCACTGTTTCGTTATAAGTCACCTCTTAGTCTCGTTGATGTTACGATGGATACAAAAGATGGCTGCGTTCATGTAACGCGGACCTGAAAGAGAACACCCTTATGAAACAGAAATTTTAGAGTCTTTCCGGACGGGAACGAATGTTCTCGGTCTCGTTTGATGCTACGACGGACATCAAAAATGGCTGCCCCCAAGTAACGCGGACCTGAAAGGGAACACCCTAATGAAACGAAAATTTCAGAGTCTTTCCGGACGGGAACGAACGTTTACGGATTTCAGTCCTAACCCTAACTCTAATCCTAACTCTAGTTCTAACCCTAACCCTAACTCTAACCCTAACCTTAGTCCTGCTTCTAACCCTTATCGTAGGTCTGTCTCGTACTCCTACTCTACCCGGTCAATACCTCACGTCGTTGGATCACCTAAGCAAGCGTGACTGTTTGCCTCGTGTTTGTCACGCTTGCACCAGTGAACCACCGGCGTGGGGTATTGACCGGGTAGAGTAGGAGTACGAGACAGACCTACGATAAGGGTTAGAAGCAGGACTAAGGTTAGGGTTAGAGTTAGGGTTAGGGTTAGAACTAGGGTTAGGATTAGAGTTAGGGTTAGGACTGAAATCCGTAAACGTTCGTTCCCGTCCGGAAAGACTCTGAAATTTTCGTTTCATTAGGGTGTTCCCTTTCAGGTCCGCGTTACTTGGGGGCAGCCATTTTTGATGTCCGTCGTAGCATCAAACGAGACCGAGAACATTCGTTCCCGTCCGGAAAGACTCTAAAATTTCTGTTTCATAAGGGTGTTCTCTTTCAGGTCCGCGTTACATGAACGCAGCCATCTTTTGTATCCATCGTAACATCAACGAGACTAAGAGGTGACTTATAACGAAACAGTGAGAATCCCACCTTCACCTCCTCAGCAGCAATAGCAACAACGAACAGCGAACTGTGTGGGGTAATCTTCGTCTCTATGACACCAATGAAAAGCTTTTAACGAAAATATAATCAGAGGTTTTGTTTAATTTCGTCAGTTGTTTGAAGACCGTCAAACAACACACACGTATCAATGGCATCGAAAACGCCTCTCGTTGATTTAGTGGTTCCTGCTAGATATTTAATACCTGTGGATCTTTCTAACACCAAAGCAAAACCACAAAGGAAAAGGAAATTACTTCTAACCAAAGTGAAGAGAACCAAACGGCTGGATAACACAAGTGGAGGACCCAACAAAGTGGATCCAAACAAGAAATGTAAAAAGTGTCAAACGAACAAGAGCTTTGCGGACTTCTACAAAAACATGAATATCTGCAAGGGATGTAGAAGGATTGACAACGAGTGGAAAAGACTTAAAAGAGACCTCATCAGAAAAGTGAAATCTGAACTGCAACAATGTCGAAACGAATACTTTGCCAAACGCTTGTGTATGAATCAACAAGCCGCTGAGGAACCTGTATCTAATATAAGCACTTGCAGGACGACCGGAACTCATTCTGCTATCGACTACCAGGAAATAAAGACGTCTTAAATGTATACCTGTGGATACCAATCCAAGCAAAACTTTAACCTAGTGCGACACAAAAAGAATGCACATGCTATTGAAGAGGATTCAACAGACTATAGTGATTCAGCTTCAGACACCACCACAGAAGCCGATAACGATGAATCGAAACAAAGTAGTGACCATGGATCCAACGAAGACTCCGAAGAGCTTTGCGAACAGTCCCTATGTGAAGTCGTTTTGAACATAACATTTCAAGTACATCAATCGGAATACTCACAGACAGTAAACGAAGTAGTGGAAGCCGGAATGGAAGAAGACAAGGCACGCTTGGCAGCATATAGAGACATGTTTGACTCATACAGAGACGAAATACGAAAGCATTACCTCGGACTGGTGTCCTGGCATCAAGACATAAATAAAGACCCCGTACATAGAGAGATCAAGAAAAACGGCTAAACGCTGAAGAGAATAGGAAGACTACGAATCAAAAGAATCATGGGATTAGGCCGTAGAAAAACGAAAATATCTGCTTAACCGTGTATTGAACGACTACGACCCACCTCCAGCTGAAGACAGCAATGACTCTATGTGACGGAGGAAATGGAACATATTACAAAGAAAAACAGAAAAAAATATAACAAAAAAAGGGAAGGAGGATAATGCAGCCTATATATGTTTATACATATATATAGCCAGTCACAAGCCTGGACAAATGCAGAGTGCCCTTAAAAAATTGAGCAGGATTAATGCAGCCTATCTTATGATAGCCAGTCACAAGCCTGGATAAATGCAGAGTGGACTTTTAAATAACCCGGATCTAAGGGTGCTCTCGCACAGATCCAATCTTTGACTAACGACAATCGACCACCACTAGCAACAGCGGCGAAAACAGAGACAAGTTGCCCCAAAACTGAAATGAGGTAAGGTCATCATTAGCAGAGCAAGAGAAAAACAGCGATGAGCAGCAAAAAGCAAGAGAATGGGTGCAGCCATCTTTGATGTCCATCTAACATCATCGAGACAGAGAACATTCGTCCCCGTCCTGGAATGGAAGTATCTTAGTTCTCCGGTCTCTGCGTTTCTCAGTATAAATCCAAACGACACGTTGATCTTGAAGGTCGTATTTTGTAGGTTGAATGTGTGGCGAACCATATCAGGAAAGGTGGCGGATGTAATCTCGTTCATCCTGAACACGATTGTCGGTATTTTCCTCTGTCCGGGTGGACTGCCAGTGCCTCAGATACAAAACCCCTGTATCGGGATCTTCTGTCAACACTATATATACATGTATATATGTAGACAGTTACAAGTTTGTCAATGCAGAGTAGTCTCATGTCATAAATGTATAAAAGGAAGTGAAGATAGTCAGAGAAGTCATTCGTACGATGGACCCCTTCCAAGTATACGAGAGAATCGTCACAGCCATGTTCGAAGACGGTGTGGTGAACCAAGGAAGACTGGTCGTATTGTCGGCGTTTACTCGTACCTATTGTGAGCAGTTTCCGGATTGGGCGCCGCATATTTGGACAATGTATCATCGTGTTGATCTATCGAAACGGTTGGAATTGACCAATGAAAATGCCAGATTTTCGACCAATCGGAACGGGAGAAGTTAACCAATCAAGATGTCGGAAAGATAGCCAATCATGTTTCAAGTTTCATAATATAAGAACCAATCCAGTTCATCTTTACAAATATATATATATAAATAGACCAGCAAGAAGAAGAATCAGTCAGCCGACATGCCACGTAAAGAAAAGAAAACCAAAGACCAGACCGAGAGCGATATCGTCCAAGACGCCATGACAGATTCCGATATTCCTTTGAAAGTACTACTTGGTGGAGGAACGTATGCAGAGCTGACAGAATGGAATGGCAGTAAAAGAGTAGATCTCAGATTTTGGGAAAGTGAAACGGTGCCCACCAAGACCGGAGTGAGCTTATCTTTGATACAATGGAAAGCTTTATGCGAGACTACTGATGTTCTGGATGATTTGATCGGTAGAGTACAGGATAAAGAACTAGTCGACTGGAGATATCACATTGGGGACAATGTATTCGTTACCGTCAAATCCCCATACCCCACTATTTGGATAAGAAAGCACTTTATACCCCGGGGAGACTGGACCTATCGTCCAACAAAGAGAGGAATCGGCTTGGACACCTTCGAATGGAAAGAACTGAAGAAGATCATACCTTTGTTTGAAGAGAAAGAACCAGAACTTAAAACATTGACTGATGTAGATTTTGTAAAATAAAATATGAAACTGTTTCATTTGTGTTTGTCGTCGATAAATATCCCAGTATACAATCACATCGATCAGTCTTGATCTACCAATCAAACCGACAACATGAGTACCGAGTGGCCTTCCGATCATCAGCAGTAAACTACATTCCTTCAGCAGTAGCAGCAGCAGCGATTAAAAGTGACAAATAGCACCAAAAACTGAAATGAGCACGCGAGTAAGATCATGAGTAGCGATGAACAGCAAAGAACAAGAGAAGAGCAGCGATGAGCAAGAGAAGAGCAGTGATGAGCAAGAGAAGAGCAGCGATGACGAACAGGGATGACGAACAGCAACAAGCAGCAGGAGCGAAATGAGCACGCGAGTAAGGCCCTGAGTAGGGATGAGCAGCAAAGAACAAGAAAGGATCAGCGATTAGCAAGAGAAAAAACAGCGATGAGCAAGAGAAGAGCAGCGATAACGAACAGCAAAAAGCAGTAGGAGCAGTAGTGGCAGCGAAAACAGAGACAAGTAGCCCCAAAAAACGAAATAAGCACGCGAGTAAGGTAAGGAGTAGCGATGAACAACAAAGGACAAGAGAAAAACAGTGATGAGCAACAAAGAGCGAGAGAAAAACAGCCATAAGCAGTAAAGAGCAAGAGAAAAACAGCGATGAGCAGTAAAGAACGAGAGAAAAACAGCGACGAGCAGTAAAGAACAAGAGAAAAACATTGATGAGCAGTAAAGAGCAAGAGAAAAACAGTGATGAGCAACAAAGAACAAGAGAAAAACAGCGATGAGAAGCATAGAGCAAGAGAAAAATAGCGATGAGCAGTAAAGAGCAAGAGAAAAACAGCGATGACCAGTAAAGAACAAGAGAAAAACAGTGATGAGCAGTAAAGAGCAAGAGAAAAACAGTGATGAGCAACAAAGAACAAGAGAAAAACAGCGATGAGAAGCATAGAGCAAGAGAAAAACAGCGATGAGCAGTAAAGAGCACGAGAAAAACAGCGATGAGCTACAAAAACCAAGAGAAAAACAGCGATAAGCAGTAACGAGCAAGAGAAAAACAGCGATGAGACGTAAAGAACATGAGAAAAACAGTGATGAGCAGTAAAGAGCAAGAGAAAAACAGCGACGAGCAGTAAACAGCACGAGAAAAACAGTGACGAGCAACAAAAACCAAGAGAAAAACAGCGGTGAGCAACAAAGAGCGAGAGAAAAACAGCCATAAGCAGTAAAGAGCAAGAGAAAAACAGCGATGAGCAGTAAAGAACGAGAGAAAAACAGCGACGAGCAGTAAAGAACAAGAGAAAAACAGTGATGCGCAGTAAAGAGCAAGAGAAAAACAGTGATGAGCAGCAAAGAACAAGAGAAAAAACAGTGACGAGCAGCAAAGAGTACGAGAAAAACAGTGATGATCAACAAAGAGCGAGAGAAAAACAGCCATAAGCAGTAAAGAGCAAGAGAAAAACAGCGATGAGCAGTAAAGAACGAGAGAAAAACAGCGATGAGCAGCAAAGAGCACGTGGAAAACAGCGATGAGCTACAAAAACCAAGAGAAAAACAGCGATGAGCAGCAAAGAACAAGAGAAAAACAGCGACGAGCAGCAAAGAACAAGAGAAAAACAGCGACGAGCAGCAAAGAGCACGAGAAAAACAGCGACGAGCTACAAAAACCAAGAGAAAAACAGTGATGAGCAGTAAAGAGCAAAAAAAAAACAGCGATGAGCTACAAAAACCAAAAGAAAAACAGCGATGAGCAGCAAAGAGTACGAGAAAAACAGTGATGATCAACAAAGAGCAAGAGAAAAACAGCGATAAGCAGTAAAGAGCAAGAGAAAAACAGCGATGAGCAGTAAAGAACGAGAGAAAAACAGCGACGAGCAGTAAAGAACAAGAGAAAAACAGTGATGAGCAGTAAAGAACAAGAGAAAAACAGCGATGAGCAGCAAAGAGTACGAGAAAAACAGCGATGAGCAGCAAAGAGTACGAGAAAAACAGCGATGAGCAGCAAAGAGTACGAGAAAAACAGTGATGATCAACAAAGAGCGAGAGAAAAACAGCCATAAGCAGTAAAGAGCAAGAGAAAAACAGTGATGAGCAGTAAAGAACGAGAGAAAAACAGCGACGAGCAGTAAAGAACAAGAGAAAAACAGTGATGAGCAACAAAGAACAAGAGAAAAACAGCGATGAGCAGCAAAGAGTACGAGAAAAACAGCGATGAGCAGCAAAGAGTACGAGAAAAACAGTGATGATCAACAAAGAGCGAGAGAAAAACAGCCATAAGCAGTAAAGAGCAAGAGAAAAACAGCGATGAGCAGTAAAGAACGAGAGAAAAACAGCGACGAGCAGTAAAGAACAAGAGAAAAACAGTGATGAGCAACAAAGAACAAGAGAAAAACAGCGATGAGCAGCAAAGAACAAGAGAAAAACAGTGATGATCAACAAAGAGCGAGAGAAAAACAGCCATAAGCAGTAAAGAGCAAGAGAAAAACAGTGATGAGCAACAAAGAACAAGAGAAAAACAGCGACGAGCAGCAAAGAGCACGAGAAAAACAGCGACGAGCTACAAAAACCAAGAGAAAAACAGCGACGAGCTACAAAAACCAAGAGAAAAACAGCGATAAGTAGTAACGACCAAGAGAAAAACAGTGATGAGCCGTAAAGAACAAGAGAAAAACAGTGATGAGCAGTAAAGACCAAGAGAAAAACAGTGATGAGCAACAAAGAACAAGAGAAAAACAGCGATGAGCAGCAAAGAGCACGAGAAAAACAGCGATGAACAAGATAAGAGCAGCAATGACGAACACCAACAAGCAGCAGGAGCGGAAGCAGCAGCGAAAACACCGAGAAGTAACCCCAAGAATCTTAAATCAGCAGGTGAATATAGTCATTATTAGCGATGAGCAGCATGGAGCAGCGAAGAGCAAGCGAAGAGAAGCGAAGCATAGAGCAATGAAATAGACCGCCGTTGCTAAGGACACCCCTCCATTGAGCGGTGACAAGCATCAACTTGAGGTAAGGGGACATAATCCAATCCTAGTCCTCACAGAAAACATCACTCACAGATGAAAAGAGCGGGATAAGGGGAGATAATTCAATCAAAGATCCAGAGACGACCGAGAAGAGCGGGAAAAGGGAGATAATTCAATCTGGCTCAATCCCTTATGAATTTGAAGTGGTACTAGTGTTAGGGTAAACGATTGTCTTTAGGGTGCTTTCAGGTCTGAGTACAGTGCAGAGCAGCGTTGAGCAGCAAAGAGCAAGAGAAGAGCAGCGATGACGAACAGCTATATTATACATACTACTGAAGCCTGAGTAGCGATGAGCAGCAAGGAGTAGCAAAGAGCGGGATGGAGAAAGAGAAGAGAAACTAAGCATAGAGCAATGAAATGGACCGCCGTTGCTAAGGACACCCCTCCATTGGTGACAAGCATCACTTGGAGGTAACGGGACATAATCCAATCCTACCGTTGGTCCTCACAGAAAATACCCCCAAATGAAAAGAGCGGGATAAGGGGAGATAATCCAATCCTACCTTTGGTCCTCACAGAAAACATCACCTGCAGATGAAAAGAGCGAGATAAGGGGAGATAATCCAATAGTGTACTTCGTATACTCTCGGACTTCGACATAACAGTGAGAGTATCAGAACCTAGAGACCGACGAAAGAGCCAGAGACGACCGAGAAGTGCGGGAAAAGGGAGATAATTCGATCTGGTCAAGCATGGCACATCCGGGTCCGTGACTTGCGTCACTTCCGTCAATGGAGAAAACCCACTACTTCCGGTTGCACCAACCACTTCCGGTTCCGCCCGAACATGCGCAGACCACACATCCGGGTCCTACCACGTGACTTACGTCACTTCCGTCAACAAATGGCGGGAAAAACCACTACTTCCGGTTGCGCATGCGCGCAAACCACTTCCGGTACTTCCGGTTCCTGAACATGCGCAGAACACACATCCGGGTCCTACCACGTGACTTACGTCACTTCCGGCAACAAAGGGCGGGAAAACTACCCACTTCCGGTTGCGCATGCGCGCAAAAATCACTTTTGGTTCCGGTCACCTGACTTCCGGTTCCGGTCATGTCACTTCCGGTGACGTCATTTCCGGTTGACGTCACTTCCGGTAGCACCACCTCAGCACCACCTCAAATCATAATTTGCCTGTGCCCATATACTACTATCCTTCGACACAATTTTGAAACTGGACACCCCTAATGATGATTTAGGCCAAATTGCCCGGTGGATTTAGAGGAGGTGTTAAACGTGCATTGTGAAACTAAGTTCGGTGCCGGTGGCCTTCAGGGTCGCAGAGGTCGGAATTACCAAATACCGTTTTGGAAGGGTATTAAAGTAAAGTTTGGTTGATATTGACTTTGTAGTTTCAGAGAAAAGACTTAAAAAATTTCCTTCCCCCTTTTCTATAATTAGCTCCGGTAACAATATTGGTTGAAAGGGGACCACCCGAGGAATATTCCACCAAAGTTTGGTTCCCATTGGCCCATTAGTTTTAGAGGAGAAGATTTTTATATTAATAAAACAAAAACTACAAAGCTAAAAATCGACAATTCATGGGCAATAACTCCAAGACGGGTAATCCGATTTCTACGAAATTTAAAACGCAAGTAGATCTTGTCCTCCTCATCGTTTGTACATTGCCAGATTTTCTCTAAAAGGCATTTCTTCTAATATAATTTTCAAAAACTAATGTCTGACCCATATGTTCTGTATTTAGTAACATAGACCATGTGGTTTGACTTGCGGCATCCTTTTTTCCACTAGACATCCTAGAGTGTAAGATTTTTTCAAAAAATCTTTACGACGGCAGATGACGGACAGGAAGTGATGGCAAAAGCTCACATGACCTTTATGATTTTTTGTTAACATGGTATGCAATCTGCTCATCTGAGACAATCAGTAAAACTATTCACATCTTTTATATTAATTTGAAGGATATAGTTTTGTATCACAACTTTAAATCTCACAATTCAGTGGATTACATTAAGGAAGGTTTTAAAAACTTTTTTAAATTATACAGAATCCACATTTCGCTTTAGGGAGGGCGTCATACTTAAAGGGGTGTTGAATAAAATAAATACACGTATTTCGGACATCGGGGGAGCAGGTTTCGTTTTCAGTTTGTGATTTTAAATAATTAACAGAATTAAATTGACAAGAGTAAAACTATATGTATATCTCTTCCACAGTCGTTGATGGGACATATGGAGAAAGAGAAAAGGAAAACGGGTGAGGAAATGAAGTTGGATACGTTTCATGTGCAATGCACGAGGAGACGGCCAATCTAGATTCATTGATACCTATATCCGGTGTCCAGATGATTAAACGGCGAAGAATAAAAATCAACGCACAATAACTTAATCCCAAAAGAGGGGAGGGGTTGTACTGTCCAAAATTTTCTGCACGTACGCAAGTACTATTTTTTAGGGTCAAATTTCTCGATTTTTCTATATAAAAATTAGCATTTTTAACCTGTTTTATGGGGTAAAATGAAAGATGTTTCTGGGTCTGAAAAAATCAGAGATATCTTTATGGGGGTGTCAACAAATTCGTGTATTTTTTTTACGAGCCTATGTACAGGTAATTTTTTTACCTACCTCCCCCTAAACTTAATCCGTAACTCGAATTTCAACTCGAAATGCAACTCGATAAATGACAGTAGAAATAAATATCTCGAGTTAACTCGAAGATTAACTTGAACTCGAATTATAACTCGAACGCTAACTCGAACTTTAACTCGAACTCGAACTCTAACTCGAACTGTAACTCGAACTCTAACTCGAACTTTAACTCTTACTCGAACTCGAACTCAATGTTTAGTCACACCCGTTCAACTGATAGTAGACTTCACTGATTCTAAATAGAGAACCCTTATGTAAAATCTTTATTCTAAATGACCCAAGACCACAATTTATGAGTATCAACTCGGATATAGCTCCCTATATTTTATAGCGTTTTTTTTTTTTTTTTTCTTTTTTTTTTAATTTTAATATTCCCACTTTCTGTTTGCCGTTTAAAGCACAAGGGTCATAGTACTTAATTTTAAACAGTTTTTAATCATAAATATGTAAACGTTGTAATTTGGTCACTGTCAATATGGACCAATTTCAGGATGTTAGGGACTAATTGAGTGGTAACTTTATCCCTTAAAGACATATTGTGGATTTTCTTAAATTAGCAATGGTAGAATTTTCTATAATCGATATTCATATATTTTCCAGTTATGAGCGTACACTGAATAAAAGAATGATTTTAAAGTTTAAGCTGGTGGATTTTGTTTTAAATTTGACCTCATGCTAATATGAAATTGCACTATAAAATCATTGTGGTCTCTGGCCTTAGAGGTGAATATGACAAACGTGAAAACATTTTTTATGAGCCATAACTCGTTTTGCTCCGAGTATGTCATAAAAAGCTTGTTTTATTAATACCTATTCATTTTCCTATTAGTTTAACAAACTCTATTTTCAGTGCAAATAGTTGGGACTAGGATTGACTTTATGTTACATGTAGGTGAAATCTAGAAATATTGTACAGGCTTGTTGTATTGTGCGAACTTTTATTCCCGAAGAATCCAGTAGAAACACATATTGTCTTTACAGAAATTTGTTGTTGTGAGGGAATTTTCATTTAACTATAAAATTATGCATTTTTCGAATTATTTGACATTATTTCTAATATTTCTGGTTTTTCTTTTTGTTAACTATTAAATATTCCAATCCACTATATATATCTATTTTTTTGAACGCAAGATCCGATAGCGTTCGTCAAAACTATATTAGAAGATGTAGAATGCATACTTACATATTTAAACGATGAATTTAGATGAATAAATGTTATATGCAAACATGTGTTGCATGTTTCTGGTAGATTTTTTAACATATATACCATAATGTCGAAGTTGTCTTTTATAAAGTACATTGATCCGTATTTGTCGCTTTTCATGAATAAATAATTGCGTATAGATCATGTGTCTGTGCAGGTGGTTAAGGGTCCTCTAAATAGATCTGAGATTTTATCCTTCTAAAGCTTTAAAATATAAGTATTTTTTGTTTGAGTGATAAAGTATTTTAAATGGTATGACATATACAGTATTGGTGTTCGCCAAGGCCCTGCTTTATTTAAAATCTTGCCTGTGCAGATGCTGTCACACTTCATTTAGAAAAACTAAGTTGTCTGATGTACGCAGATGACATTGTCATTTTTTCTACTTCATCTCATGGTCTTCAAGACAGATTAAAATAGTTAAAATTGCGGTGACTGCATTGTGTCTGAAGGTAAATAAAAAAACCAAAAATCATGATTTTTAATAAAGATGGAAGAAAAATCCAACAGAAGTTTATATTTCAAAATACACAATTAAAATGTGTATAAATCTATAGATATCTGGGAGTTTATTTCACCGCATCGGAGTTTTCATTTAATGACGCGGAACTATATTAAAAAGCACTTAAAGCATTCTTCACTTGAGAAGTAATTTTCTTAGTCTTAATCCGAGCATAAGGTCATGTTTATATATTTTTGACCACACATTGAAGCCTATCCTATTATACAATTCCGAAATATGGGGCATTTCTAGCACATTTAGTACAAATATGCATTCTTTTAATTATGAAAATATATTAAAGAATCTGCCTTGTGACAAACTCCATATCAAATTTGAAAAGTGTATACTTGGTTTTCATAAGAAAAGTTTTAATTTCCGCCGTATTGTCAGAACTAGGGCGTTTTCCTTTATACTATGATATAATTAAGTCTATAATTGTTAAATATTGGTATAGATTTGAGACCATAACATCCAATTTCAAACTATTGAAAGATGCTTATTTGTGTATATAGTCAGGAAATAAACAATGAAAAAATATTCATGGTATTCATTTTTTACTAGGTTACTTGAAGATGTGGACATCAAAAAAACTTTTTAAAACTACAGTAAATTTAAATTTAATAAACTGATTGAGAAATAATTGCTGGATAGACTTGCATCTGATTGGTATGAAATTTAAAAAAAACAATAATTAGATGGAGATCTATGCACACATTTGAAGATTAAAGATCACTTTGGTTTGGAGAATTATCACACTTGTATGAACTTTTCTGATCAAAGGCGAGCCGTGTGTAAATTAAGAATTTCAGCACACAGGTTGCAAATTGAAGTTGGCCGTTTTTCTAAATCATTAAGGTCTTCAAGATTATGTAGGAATTATTCCAGTGGTTTAGGTGAAGATGAAACCCATTTTGTATATGTGTGTTCAAAATTTGAATCTCAAATAAATTACTTATTTAGTAAATAAATATCCAAATTTCTTGAGTCTTAGTAATGAACAAAAACTTATCTATTTACTTACTAATGAAGTTAGGCAGGTCTTGTCAGCTGTTGCAAAGTTTATTATCAGCTAATTGAAATTTAGTTGTGATTGTTATGCTCTGTGTATACTTGTATGATATATATCAATCATTGTTCGTTTCTCCATATGTACTGCTCTTTTGCTCTTTGTGGGACTTTTTTTCCGCCTCGTTCCGCTCGGCAAATAAGCATCCCCTTCTGGAAAACCTGGATCCGCCACTGATTACATGTTTCTGAAACCGTTTTTTTTTCTTGTAGATTTGTTTGATTTGTCTCCCTTATAACACTGTTGACTAGTTCTGCCATACCGGACAATTTTACCGAAAACAAATAAATTAGATATTTTTTTTAAACCTGGAATCCCCATCAACAAACGGGAATAGCAATTTTGCATAAAATAAGTGCCTGTGAAATCTACATGTAGAAGGAACAACCCTTTAATTGTATGGGGGAAAAGACCTCGGGAGGGGAGTGTACTCTGAAAATTTTCCTATACGTAGGTTCGTACTGTATTTTGGTTTTCAAGTTTATTAATTTTTCTTTTTTGGGGGGTTCTGAGAATTCCAAGTATTATCATTTGGTTAATTTTTTTTCTTTTTTTTTTGGAGGGGGAGGGGGGAGTCGGAAAATGACGAAATGAGAAATATATAAGTATTTACACAAATAATTCGATTCATGGATTGTCAGCATGACATTGATTACATAGATCTAACTAATTAACCTCAAAACTGTATTGTCTTTCTAAAGACATCAGAAAGTTATAAGGTTATATCACATCATGATGCAAAATTGTTTTCCAAATTTCGAATTTATAAATTTGTATTAATATAAATTTCTGGTTTTCAAAATTACATTAGGTATTTTTTCAATGTGATATTTCCACAGCTTTTTTTTGGGGTGTAGCATTTTTCTAGATATTTTTTGGGGGGTCACTTACACATGTACTTAGACAACTATTTTTGGGGGCGTTTTGAAAAAAGGTGCTTATTTGGGTGTTTAATTTTTTCCCCCGGACGAGCCTATGTACAGACAATTAAGGGTAGTACCGCCCCACCTCCCATTTTCCTCCTTTGGGGAAAAAGAAAACAAAATCAGACTCCTAATTTTGTGTGGAAAAAAATCATGTTAACTAATAAATCATGAAAGAAAAGGGTTGTAAAAATGTTGAGTTAATGTTCGAGATTTTTTTTTCATAACCAACTACATGTAGAATTTTGGTCGAAGATTAACTTGAACCCGATGTGTAACTTTAACTCGAACTGAGAATTGGAATCTCGATCTTTGGCTCGAACATTTTAAAAACTTGATTCCATAAAAAAAGTGCTGGAAAAGCTTCCAGGATTTAGTATTTCCGGGAATCAAAAGTATTCTATCTGATTTAAAAAAAAGAATGAAGTTTGTGAGTTTGGAAAATAATTATAAATCAAGTTAGGCTAGTAGATGAAAAAAATCCCCAAAAAATCAGTAGAACAATATTACAATCTTTTATTTTATTTAGTTTTTTACTACTACCATACGTACTCGCTCAAACGGCACAACGGATAATATTACAAGGTCACACACGTATATTTTTGTCGGTAAAAGTGCATATAAAGTGGCAAGGTCAGGTATTTTTATCGTTAAAGTACATTATCAGGTGAGGCGCGAAATATTGAGTGAATTTGTGTCTGCGTTCTTTAGATTACATTTATCTGCTGAAACATAAGCTGCTCTTTCAAAAAACTGGCCATATTTAGAGAAGTTTGGTAATGGTAAGGATTTAGGGGAAAACGTTGAATTCGCCGGGAAAAAATTATGATAATCTTTACACTGATTTAAAAATCGCCTTTTGTATATATGCGAGAAAAAACATTGCAGGTGCGGATTCATACGGGGCGCATCCGGCGCGCTCCCCTAAGAAAGCCACGTTTCTGACAATTCATATGAATTAGCATAAAATCGTCCAAAACATTTTTCGCCCCACTCCGCTCGGCGCTATATAAATCATTACCAACACTTAGCGCCCCCTCCCTTAACGTCAAATCCTGGATTCGCGCCTGGTAAACGCAGCCTCTACTTTTTGTACCATCGCAAATATTTGCGGACGCATTATGGTATGAGCCTGTTGTCGTCGGTGCCCGTAGATAGATAGGTTTCCCTTCATTTGCTTTTGTACTGAACGTATTAAGGGAAGGGTAATTATTTATCAGCTGAGCGGGTTGGAGCAGATCTTCTGGGTTATCAAATTTCAGTGGCAACCTTCCCCTTCAGTACCGTGAGAACTTTGTCATTGAAAAAAACCCTAATGAAGACATGACCGCACCCCCCCCCCCCCCCACCAACTAAAATGAATCATCGATGCCTTATTTTCCTCTTGTGTTTATATCATCTATTAAAACAAATTCTAAACATCTCAAATTTTATTTTGAATACCGAAAGTAGTGAGCGTTTAAAAAATTACATGAAATATGACAATATTCTTTACAGTTTCCGTTATTATTGTGAAGAATCAAAATAAAAACTTCCGCACACCTTTAGAAATAGCTTAATTATTGAATAAAAAATCTTCATTATTCATAAATGCTGTTGAAATTGAGTTATGAAATGAAAAAAAAATATGGAATCGTCAAGATGAAATTTTAAAGAAATAAAAGGAATAGCACAACAATTCATATGCACTGTTTTTAAGAGTTTTCCTCATAAAAAGCTGGAAAATGCCCTAGGGTTTGGGGTACCCCCTTTAATCATCTATACATATGTTCGTCCTTGGAATAAATCCCCCCCCCCCAAAAAAAAAAAAAAATAATGTTGCCTACATAACTCACCCCCCAAACATATCTTGATAAAGATTAACCCTCCAAAAATACCTTTGGTAATATATCACCCCAAAAAATACCCTATGAAATTTAAAAAACCAGAAATTTATATTAATACCAATTTATGAATTTATAACTTAGAATATATAGTGTACTTCAAATGGGCATAATTATTCTTAAAATTTTTGCACCCAATGAAATATATCACAATTTCCCCGACCCCAAAAAATAGCCAAGAGGTATTTAACCACAAAAAAAACCCAATACAAATAGCAAAATTAAGAAAATTTAACACCCCCCAAAAACAGTATGAGCCTACATACAGGAAAGTTTTTAGAGTACCCTTTCCCTGGGGAAAAATGTTACAGAAATTTTTATCCATTTTGCACTTTGTCGGAACTGAATTTTAACAGCCTTTATAAAGAATTTTGAGTGCTTGAACACTTCACTATAGGCACATCTTTTTTCAAATATAAGAGGAACCATTCCTGAAAATCTCCCATTTCCCCTATTCATTAATGTCTTCAGTGACAACCCCCCCTAAAATGCTTCAACTCCCTAGCTGATAATGACCGTTCCCTAAATATTTTACCTCAATGATCCCAGATAAGAAACACAAAAGTTTATTTGCAAATAAATCACACAAAGGGGTCAAGAAAATACAAAAACAATGTTTTGCTTCTTTCTTATAACAACTAATTTGGCTGTGCAGAGATTGAAATGAATATTTAGGTACCACCACATTTGATGAATCAGAATCAAATGGTGACAAGAGCTGCTCATGTTACAAAAAGACATTTGCAATAAGAGAAACAATAAAATCCATAGAAAAATAAAACAACAATCAATCTTAAGTCTACCGAAACAATGATCAGATCGCTCAAAGCCTACATCCGTTTACATGTATATATATATAAGTATTTTAAAATCTTATAATTTTTGTATGAGGGGAAATTGACGACTATCATTCATCATAGTTTCATCAATTTAAGTGTAAGAATAAAAAAAAGTATCACAAAATACCGATAAATTTTATGCACTGTCTGGCGATTTCGTTAACTGACAACTCATCAGATATATTTCAAAACATCAAATTTAGGAGTTGAAAATGTTTCAAAACATCAAATTACTTTATTATAAATTTATTTTCAGAGCAATTCCAGGCTATATTAGAAGAGTGGATAACAGCAGATAAGAAGTATGTACCTACAGCATCTACTAAATATGTGATAGAAAAATTAAAGACAGTAAACAGCATAACCGTGACAGGGAACGCAGGAATGGGGAAAACATACCTTACCAGACATGTCGCTCTACAAATGGTAAAAGAAGGATATACAATTGTTCCTGTAAGTAAACCTGAGGATATCCGAAATTATTTTAAAATGGGGCTTAAAGTGGTATATGTTGTTGATGATGTCTGTGGAAGATTTACTTTAAACCAAAATTATTTAGACTCCTGGAATCAAATGAAAGAGCATATAAAAAGATTACTAAAAGACAATCGTTGTAAAATCATTTCAACCTGTAGATTACAAGTTTTCCAAGATACGAAATTTGAAGAATTAAAAGAGATTTTCACCATGCCAGAGTGTAACGTTACATCTGCAGAATTACGTTTAACCGAAGACGACAAGATCAAGATGGCCAAAATGTATTTTCCTGAAGACTGGAATAAAATTATTGACCTGGCGAAGTTATTTGATTTTTTCCCGTTACTTTGTCGGTTATACAACAAGGAAACACACGGAGACATTTGTCAATTCTTCAAAAATCCAACAGATGTATTACAAGAAGAAGTTAACAAATTGTTACTGACAGATGAGGAAGGAAAACTGAAATATTGCTGTTTGGTTCTGTGTACGTTATTCAACAACACATTAACAGAGAAAATGTTAACGGATGTTAACACCGAAACACGTCAGATTATAGAAGATGTATTTGAGAAATGCAGACTTAACAGGTCTACCTCCATTGAAAGACTAATTGATTCGTTCAAAGTGTTAAACGGAACTTACGTTAAAATCGCCAATATAAACTATAAAATTATTCATGACAAGCTTTTTGATATCTTCGCACAGAACTTTGGTGAAAAACTGTTGTCCGTTTTCATTAAACACGCCGACAGTGAATTTATCCGAGAGAGATTTATATGGAGGACATTAGATGTTACAGACCGTGATTTAAGTTTCACCATTAATATTCCAGATGAAGAAATCAATAAATATATGGACAGATTAATAAAGGATTGGACTCGAGATAAAATACGGTATGTATTCTGTAATATAAACATTCACAACTCCAAACAATTCAGGCAAACATTTATGTCTCACGTGAAAAATCTCAGTCCGTCTGATCAACAAGAACTCGCAAATAAAACAGATAAATATGGCGGATTTAAAGACACACCACTTACATACAGCTGTTTTATTGGTGATGTTAGTATTACACAATGGCTGCTAGATCTCAATGTTGATGTGAATCAGTGTAGATCTGATGGAGTGTCACCATTACTTATCGCGTGTCAGGAGGGATTTATTGACATCGTACAGATATTAATTGCCAACAATGGAAACATTAATGCTTGTGCTGATGATGGATGTTCTCCACTGTATCAGGCCTGTCTGGCCGGCCATACAGATATAGTGGAACTATTGATAGAACATACAGCCGATGTGAACCAGTGTGAGGATGACGGAATAACACCTCTGTTAGTATCATGTCATCAGGGATATACAGCCATTGTAGAATTATTATTAAAACATGGTGCAAATATAAACGTATCATCATATCATGGTGTGACACCTTTATATATGGCCTGTGAAGTAGGACACTTAGAAGTTGTTAACATTCTGTTGCGGGAAAGAGCAGATGTTAACATTCGTGATACTAAAAATGGATATTCGCCATTAGATTGTGCACTTAAACAAAATCACGTAGCCATTGTTAACATTCTGAAGGAATATATAACATCAGAAGACAACTGTAAGTATTCTGTATATCAATATAATTATCTCCATTTTGTTTTTAAGTTTTAGGGTAATGGAAGAACAATAACTTTTAATGAAATGTTTTTATTTTTTATGAAATTTGTGACGGGAACAGTGGTTAAAACTTAGATAATTGTTTGACAAAGTTGGGTTAATTAAAAATTATTTATTGTAAATAATTGATACATTTATTATGTTTACTTTTAGGACATTACAATAAATTAACGTTATTAAAATGTTTAAACATTATTTAATGATTTTTTTTCAAGAAAAAAGTTTGATATAAACATTTAGATTTTTTTAATGTAAACAAAAGTTTAAAAAGTTAATTGTTTTTGATGTTGATTAAAATTACATTTCATTGAAAAGTTTATATAGATTTGATTTGATTTTAGGAATTTACAACAAATTAAAATGATTAAAATGTTTAAAATTGTTTTATGAATTTTATTTACAATGTACATGAATATGCAAAAAGATTTTTTTTTTTAGAAGGGTATTAATGTTGTTTGTTCAATGTTTAGTGATTAATCATTTTACATACAGTTTAGTGTATTTCAAGGAAATACTAACAACTTGCTTTTAATAATAAAGGTTGTAGTATTTGTAATTAATATTTTTATGAGATCACTTTTTTCTGTTGAAAAGTTTTTTAATAATTTTTCATTTTAAACTTGGTTTAATATGAGAATAATTATTATTATTTTAGGATAATACAACAATTTCTTTTAATAAATAGGTTCTCCATCAGATAGTAAAGGTGAGGGAGATGTTGTATCCAATCTAAACACAAATGGTAAGTACATGTCTTCTGTTAACCTTCTCTATTTTTTATGATAATTCACATGTTGCAAGAACTGATAAATAACTTATTTTCAGGAACAGTGGTTAAAACTTAGGTACATGTAGTATTTGTACCAAAGTTTAAAATGTTATTTATATTTAATGTTCTTGACCAGGGTAAATTAAACAAATTTTATTTCATTTCATGAAGAAGTACATATTTATTTGGCTTACATGTAAGGTATTATAAAATAGTAACTTTATTAAAATGATTTAATTTATTTTATGAAATTTATATTCATTCAAATTTGAAGTAAAGTTATTTTTGTTGTTGAACTTTTAAGTATTTTTTTTAACTTTTTGTTAAATGAAAGTTATTTGTTAATTTAGTCCACATACATTATAATTTCAAATACAAAAAATATATATTTTACTATAGTTTTTAATATCAGATTTAGAATTATATGTAAGACTTCATAGATTAGTCATGTGTTAGTATTTCCTTTTGGTGTAGTGGTACAACATGTATGATGTAGAAGTTAATTATTTTTATGGAATTTGTGTGGTAAAATTGGTCAAGTATTTTTGTTTTTATAAAGATTAAAGTAGTTAATCGTTCTTATTGAGTTTAGTCAAATGATACTGACATTAATAATTAAATTGTGTTTTTTTTTGCAAATTAATTTACACACATGTTATATAGTTGAAGGAAAATATAAAACATTGATTACCTTTTATCAGAAAGTTGATTCTTTTTCAATTTTTTCACACTTCTATTTTTTATTATAAAATTTTATATAACTTCTTTTACTGTATTGGTTTTTCAATAATTGTTTAGTAAAATATATTAACTTATATTTTTATAAAATATTGATGTACATTTTAGACTTACCATTAGATAGTTTACAGGACCAAGGCCACCAAGGTGTTGGAAACATTCCCAAGAAAAAAGAAGGCCGTGGTAAGTATTCTGTTGATAATTGATAACATAAAATCATTTCATATTTAAGTTTAGAAATTTAGTAAAATATTCCCAAGAAAACAGAAGACTGTGATGACTACTCTCTTATTAATTTACATATACATTGTACATATACTCTTTTTTATATTTTGGTAAAAAAAATTAAGAGAATGAAAAAAAAACTTTCAATTTTTATTGAAATTTGTATGGAAACAGTGCTTGGATATTAAAATGTTATATTTTTGAAATATGTAGATAATACAAATATTTATTAAATATTGTTAAGTACTTTTATCGTATAAAATTTGAAAATGTCATTTCTTTAAATGTTTGCCTTATTTAGAATTATATGTTAATCTATATTAGTCAAACACATTCTGAATGTAATAAGAAAAACAGTTTATTCAGAACGTACATAGGGATATGGGAAATATGTTGATGAGACAACGGGAAATAGAAGTCGAGAAAAAAAAATTGATAACATTAAAGATTTAATTTAGTTATAAGATCTGTAAGGAGCTACAATCTATTATGTAAATGTCAGACAACAAATCCCACACTTAAAAACTGATGTGTAATCCTTGGCAAGACATTAAAAAAATCCATGTCTAAAATTATATGTGATCCATTATAATAATAGTATTTCTTATTGGTCACATTAAAAAAATCAATATTCATATTTGTTTACTTTTTACAGGCAACAAGAGAATGAGATGTTCTATTTTATGATAATTTGGAGTCCAACATATTTCAGAAGAGAACTTCTTAGTAGAGCAGTTTTTTATATTGTTGATGTATGAATTGTACCCAGAAACATTTGACCACAAGACAAGAAAATCGGCTGTTGATCAACTGTTTTGTCGACATATACAATTTTATACATGTATAAATCTATTACTTTTATTGTTGTTGAATAGAAGATATGGCTTTAGATTATATATGTAAATAGTTTTATAAGTCATCATTGAAGTTATTAATTTTATTATTCATTTATATTACACATCTGAAAAATTGAGCAAAAAAAGTAATACATGTGTGATCCTTGTAATTAATTTGGATACTGATATCATTGTAATTTTCAACTGACCAATTAATTCATGGTCATCAGTTGTATGTCTGTCATTTTTTTATTTTTTTTATCTGGAATTACTCGGTCAGTTGGGAAAAAATATTGGTGAATTTGGTTGTTAAGTTGTATCCCTTCAAAATTATATCTGAGGTTCAATCTCTACACCAATATATCCAACATTGTTCATAATAGAAAATTAGCCCTCAAACATTTTACATATCAATCGAGAACAGTGAAATGGCCTTTTGGTAGTCCCCTTTTAAATTTAGATTTGATGTCAGACGGTCTGATGAGGTCAAGGTGTTATTTTGTGATGTTTTGTTTTGTATTTGCTTGAATGAAGAATAGCTTACAATCATGACAATTAACATAGACATTCCTTAGATGTACATGTACATATGCATTGTTTATTCACATGTAGTAATATTATTTAGACAATTTTATGTGTATATATTTTGAAAACAGATTCAGTAGATATGGTAGGTACATGCTTAAATTTATGATCATCTTATCTAGTGAATCTGTCTATCAAAATTCAATCTGTTTTAAAATATTAATTCATAATAATTCTGTATGTATTTTTACCAATTAGATCAGAAAATGTTAATTATGATAATATTATACATGTATACATAACATTAGTAAATAGAGGGGTAGACTGACAAGTTCAAACGACAAGCTAAAGTACATAATCTATAAAAATATTCTATATGTCTGTAAAAAAATGTTTTTAGTTTTTGTAAAGATATATGAAAACAGGTAATTAAATATCAGATTTTGATAAGTTATACAACTGTTTTTCCTATTTTGCATACTATCTCTGAGCTAATTTTTCATTTAATTCTTTAATTTAGCCAAGGGAAATAATTACAATAAAAACGATACCAAAGATACAGGAGAGATAATTTAACCACTTTAACTGGATGTATCTGCAACTTGACAGTACTTTTTATCAAGAATATGTAAAAAATTACATGTGATATTTTTTTTCAATTATGGAAATCTATTTAAAAATAATTCTGAATTTGAATAATGGGAAACTATGTATAAAATTTGATTCTTTGAAATTTGATTGAATATAACTGTAACTGTTTTGGATAAGACTAGTGATACAAATCTGCAGATGTAAATTATAAGCTGAAATTTTATTTCAATTTATATGTGTAAACATTTTTTATGCATTGTGTATAAATATATTGTTTGTTTGTTGATGACAATTCGTTTTTATGAGAAACAAAGATATTTCATGAATGTTATAAGGGAGACAACTCCAACAATTCTAGATAAATTGTGTCATGGGTTTTTGTTTATTAGGTAAGAGACAAAATCTTTAAATTTTAGGTTGAAAAAAATGTTGCCCAATCTCTTGTCTAAAAGAAAATTTTTGGTAATTTTGTTAAAATGCCCACAATTTGAAGTATAAATCAGCTATCCAGAGCATTATGTAATTAATATTTTTTTACTCAAAATATATATTTTTATTCATCACCTTCCTTACACAAATGTGGGCTTTTTTTATAGTAATGTACTGTTAAATTAGTTTTGAGTGGATGTATTAACAAAAGAAAGTCTTAGGGAGCAACCATTTGATTATTATTGGGGGGGGGGGTTCCTATTTGTTTGCGTCAAAATTTTTGGTCCTGGATTTTTTTTTCAACCACTATTGCAGCCTAAATTTTTTATTTTCATATAAACCACAAATTTCCTGATCGACACAGGACCTGAACTTTTTTCCACACCTAAAGTGATCCTGCCTTTTTATTTTTCCAAAAATCCTGGTCCTACTTTCTTATTTCAAATTTTATCCTAGCCCCCCCACCCCCCCATACAAATCAAATGGTTGCTCCCTTAGATGAATATTATTATACAGGATGCTATGCTTATATTCTAGAATAAATAAACTATTTGAGATATAAATTTGTGTCTTTTTATATCCATATTGATTATATATTTAATATCTGACAGGTGATCTAAAGATGGGCGTGGCTTCTTGTCATACTTTGGCATCTGTTCTGTAGCCATTGCCCATTTACTTGTCACACTTTGATATTCTCTTTTGATATCCACCATTGTAATATTTGTTGTATTCCTCTTGTAACACAGTAATATGGTTTTGAGTGAATAAAGAACTTGGACTTAATACATTCTCTTTTGAACTCTGGTAAAGAGAAAGTAATAATGCATCTGTGAGAAGATATTTTTGTCAGGGTTGCATGTAGTTCATATGTGATGTATGGTGAATGTCGAGCGGTCTGGCAGGTTTGTGAAAATATGTTACCTGTTTTTTGTCATTGGTTCCTTCTGCAGCTTTCAACTAGTTTCTTTGAAACTTTTCAGAATGTCTATTAACATATGGAAGATGTTCATGAAGGGGAATGGTGTCCGTTGAATAAAATTCTTTGATGCCAATTTTCCTGCGCAAGATGTGCACATTTCGTCGATTTACGATTCATCAGTTGTTCTCAAGGCCTGTTGACAACCAAAAGAACAATCCAAAACGTCGAAGAGAAAATTCAAAAATACCAATGACGAAAAGGTGTAAGCCAAAAACCGTCCAAAGACAGAGCTGTGCACGAGGGAGATACCCCTCGAAGAATTTATTCTGATTTTCCATGTTCTGGAACTCATTTTTTGCTACAAATGCACATATGTATGGAGGGTATCAATGTCATGTAATCAACTCCTTTTTTAAAAAAAAGTTATGTGAGCTATTGCCATCACTTGGCGTACGTCGTCCGTCGTCGTCAGGCGTAAACTTTTCCTTTAAAGATCTTCTCTGAAACCACTGGGCCAATTGAAATTAACGTTTGCAGGAATGATGTGAGGTCTTCTACAAATATTCCTCATTTCACCTTGGTCGGGCAAAAAACATGGCCACCATTGGTAATTGTTGTTTCTGTTTGACTGAGTTTTCAAAAATCTATGAAACTGCTTGACCAAATGGAACAAAACTTGACAGGAAGCATATATGAGAGGTCCTTTATAAAGTTTCCTCATTCGTCCCGATCTCACTACAAATGATCGCCATGGGCATTTCTAGTTTCTGAATAATTCGCTGATATAAAAAAAAATCTCTGAAATTGCAATGCTTGGCCAAATTGAACGAAACCGAAGCAAGACATCTCGGCACATGTCAACTCGGCGTAGTGCAAACTCGGCATATTACAAACTCGGCCCACTAATAATAATAATATATATATTTAGGATTTAAACATTTATTAAGTATTCAACAAAGAATTAATGAACAATATCTTCAAAATTAAACCTTCAAAGCTTAAGTTCGACAATTTATTTATAACTATAGCCTTGCATTTGAGAGCAAAGATAAATTCTATTGGAGATGCATTGTGCACTGGGTGATTGGAAAAAAAGTCACAAATTTGGTAGGAAAAAAAGTCACAAGAAAAAACATCACAGGAAAAAAGTCACAAAAGGGTAGGGAAAAAAGTCACAGGAAATAAAGTCGCAGGAAAAAAGTCACAAAAGGGTAGGAAAAAAAGTCACAGAAAATAAAGTCACATGTATATGTTCTTTCATATCATCTACTATTTCTCAGTCAAAAATTCATTGCATTGCGAGAAAGGCAAGAACATAAATAAAAAGTATATAAATTTTTTACATTTAATAAATATTAAATAATTAAGCACATCACATAAACATAAACATGAACTAAGCAACAATACATATAATAATTTTGACAAAGTCTATTGTTCATAGCACTAAGAAACAGTCAGTATCAATCTTATTAATCTTATCAATCAAATTAACGCTGGCGAGTCAGTCTAATGTTGAAACCAACACCACGTAGGAACTCAGCGATGGACTTCTGTCCAGACGTAAGGTCAGTGCACAAGAGCTGCAGTCGTTGCTGTAGTTGAATGTGTTTGTTCTTGACGCGCTTGATAGGTGGGTTACCAACTGCATCCTGTTGCACCATGACGCGGAAGGTTGACTCTTCTTTCTGGCACCATTCGATCACTCTCCATAGCCAACTAGGTTGAAGAACTTGTTATTCCACCCCTCACACACGTTGTTGGTCCTGGCATTACCATATACTGTCGTGTCGTGGACGTTCCGGATCTCTGGTGGAAACATGGGTGGGTTACGGCGGAATACCAGTCTAGGAGCTTGGTTATTGGTCACATCTGCTGACGTAGTACACCACTGACGTAGGTTGAGTAGTCTAGAAGTTTTGCTGCTTCTGGTGGGTCATCAGGGCACAGGGTACGGAGCAGGTGAACACCGTTGGTCAGGTCTGGAATCGCCAGGAAGGCAAGACCGTCAATAATACCAAAAAAACAGTCTGAAGTCGTCGTCCTGGTTTTAGAGTGGTACCAAACCAAGGTTCTGTTTCTTCCGCCAAGTGGCTTGTGTAAGGTAGTAGAAGCATCCCTCGTGGTTGATGTGTCGACCAAAGACGGCTGAAACGGATCGAAGAACTGATCCTCAAAGTCAGTGATGATGGTATTGACACTGAGTTGTAGGTTACTGGCATTACAATTGTCAAGGATGGACTGGAAGAGTTCTGCGTAGGTTTCCTGGCGCTTCTTTGGTAAGAAGGCGTATACTGCTGTCACGGACACGTCTTTGAATGGTACACGGATGGTGTATAACTTCTTGAATGGGTGTGGTGCTACGGAGGAGGTCCCATCCATGTAGAAGGTCTCTGCGTCTGCTAGACTTTTTATGCTGCCTGGTGAGTAGAATACCAGCATTCTGTTCTGCGCATCTCTACAATTGTCGTACTGTAGGAATGTGTTGTTGTCTGTGGTACAGGTATACTCTTCTGGCAATTGGACATCTGCTAAAGTTGCTGGTACTCGGGGTGCTGGTCGTTGGTATCTCATGGTTCTCTTGCGGTGCTCTTCTTTAGGTAGTAGTGCTTAGACGTCTGCTTCACACTGGGACACCACCTGGGCGAAGATCTGGCTTGGCTTATCTCTGGTGTTGGTGGCTTGCTCTTTCATGCTGTTTCTTGCTTTGGCATACTTGATGTGGGTGTTGTCTGGTGCATGGTTGTGTGGTTGGACTGGAACTGGATTCTCGTTCTGCAGTGATGTGGATAAGGAACCTCTGCAACGGGTACTGGAACGCTTGACACACTTCCACCACTGGCTAGTCTTTCTGGTAGCATATCTCCGGATATAGAGGATGAAAATTATTGTGCCAATAAAATAATTTTTATTTTTATTTGTATATAACTTTTGTTTAATTTTTTAATGTTGTCTTCTATTATAATTTTTGCTTGTATTTATCTTATTTATTGATTTTTATGAATTTAAATTTAAATTTTATTTTCCTCTATGCATAGTTAAATAAACATCACCATAATATTCTACTTCAATGCATCTGATAAACTGTGGTTACAATAGTAATAAATATTTAACATTGTCAATGAAATTGTTATTGTTTCCTGTTTGAATTCTGTATTTTATTACTAGTATTATAACGATTCTATGATTTTCTTTAATTAAATGCAATAAAACAATAGGACGGTAACCTTTATCCTTTTAATTAGAGCCTTTTTAGGAAACAGGTGTTGATTATATATTGCATATATTTCATAAGAATGATATTATATGTATGTTACACGAATTTCTGACGTGCTTCCGTCTATTTATATGTATGTGTTATGCTATATAACTGATATAATTTGTTATTATGTACTGATGAACTGTATTGTTCAAAGTAATAAAGAATTGAATAGTATAGCAGCTTGAGTTAGTGCAATGATGGAAAGAAAAATCACAAGAGAAATTTCACTACTTGTTACTCCAATTAAAATACGCTGATGAGTCCTTTCAGGTGATTACCCATCATACAATATCGAACAGTTCTCAGTACGGTTAATTTTTTTTTCATAAGTTATAATATAATAAACACCAGGCACAAATATGTTTATGATTTTTTTCTCATAATAATCATAATATAATATTGCTTTTCCAATAAATATAAAATACATAAATAAGAACCATTTCCATTAATGGGCCGAGTTTGTACTGTGCCGAGTTTGACATGTCCCGAGTTTGTAATGTGCCGAGATGTCCTGTATTCAACGAAACTTTATAGGAAGCATATATGGGAGATCCTTTATAAATTGTCCTCATTTCGACCCTATCTGACTGTAAATATGGCCGCCAGTGGGCAGTTCTTGTTTCTGATAGCCTGATATATAAAATAATCTTCTCTGAACATGCTGAAGTCGCTTGGCCAAATGGAACGATACTTGACAGATCGAAGCATCTATGGGAGATCCTTTACACAGTTTTCTCATTTCGTCCCGATCGGGCAACAAACACGGTCGTCATGGGCAATTCATTTTATCATTTGTTGATTTAAAACATTTTTATATAGAATTGCTTGGCCAAATGAAACGAAACTTGATAGGAAGCATCTACGGGGGGTTCTGTACAAACATTCCTCGTTTCGTCTCGATCGGTCTTGAAATAATTACTGATCGCTGATTGGTTACTTTATGACAGCAACAGCCATTGGTTGAGATAAAGAATTACAGACTTTACTCGTTCAGGATAAGCCATCAAAAGCCGGAAAATTAAATATGTGTATATCAGTTCCGATCTACTGTCATTACATGTTTTTGTAATATTCATATATTCTGAAATTCATTATTGAAATCAATTATTAATACGTGTATATTTGCTTTGTTAATCTGCAATACACACGGTCATGACGGTTTGTTTGGCTTATTCGTATACACTATAATCCTATGTTTACAACAAAAAATGCATGATCTCTACTTTATAACTTCTGCCAATCTAGGCACACCTCCAGAGTCGTGTCTATTTGTTGTTTTCGATCGGAAAATTTTACTGGTCAACAGAACGCTTTAAGATATACTGGGTTTGCAGATATACACAAATTCATATTTGCAAGTCTAAGACACATTTCATATCAATCGATATCTAAGAATACCACAATTCCAATATTAAATCAACAACCACATGCTCACATATTACCATAGATTTAGGATGCTCGCTGGTCATGTTTTGGTCTTTTTGTCAGATTTTCGGAATCATCGGGTTTTAGCCATTTCTTAAACATGAAATATTTTGCCTATGAACCCCCATTTTCTTTTTATAATTCAATCATATATACCTTAAAATGGTATTTGACAAAATTTATGAAATCCTTTTTATTTTTTCGTACATTTTTGAGAGACTGAAGTTGTTAATGCAAAGACCATGAAAAATCCAGAGAAAACCCATTTCCTGCATATTTTCAAGGCCTTATAGCTCTAAAATGAGCACATGAACCTATATTTTTTTCTTGCTTATTTGTTTACTATTCATATGTTCTCTCAAACTAAAACACCTATTTCAAATCCTATTTATTTCCTATTAGACACGCAATCATCCTTAAGATACAGCGAAGCAGTCCACAGCTTTTTAGAAAGCTAAAACTTGTAAATATTTAAGTGCAATTCACAGTATATTCACAGAAACATGAGATGCGCAGGGTAGTTAAGGCAGTGCCCCTTACTAAAAATGCGCAAAAAACCACATTTTACCCCAATACCAAATTAAAGCCAACATTCAAACACCTTCACAAATACTTTTATGACCAGCTTATAGATATCTTTATTCCGATTCGAAATCACTTATTATCGACTAAATAATGTATGCAAATTAGGTCACGTGATATCAAAAGTGAAAGTAAACACGAGTCATATACAATGCGGAATTGCAAGGGATAAAACACCATATTTTTTTTTTATAACTGACCATTTTAGAATCGTCAGATATTAGAGATATAAAAAACAACTGCTCATTTTTATGATAAAGTCGTTTGATTTTTCTACCTTTAAATTTTCACCCTCCCGCAAGTGAAAAGGTCAATTTTTCGAGTTTAATCAATATTTATTTCCGTATTCCATTTTTTTATCTATAATGAGCAGCACTTTCCATAAAGCTTGTTCACAAATGCATCTGCCATTTAAATTTCTACTCGATCCATAAAGTTTTAGCCCTTGCAATTTGCATTTTTTATACAGATATTATTAAAAATCGAGAAATCAGCAATTTGTAAAACACTTCAGTGATCAGTAGTAAAATCGGGACGAAACCGGTCACACGTTATTCCGTATATATTTAAAGAAAGACAACTCTGTCGTGGCAATGAAAAAAACTTTTCAAAGCGGCAAATTCGTTTTTTATTGTATAAAAATGTTAATGGAGAGTCTACTTTTGCTAAAATATTAATAATATATAAATATATTTATTTATTTGAATTATTTTGCAGGTTCCATGTTCAGCAAGAGGCACCAATAAGGGAAATGTTTCTTCCAACAAAGATTGACCTTTTTAAATCACAAAAATTTGTTTTATATGTATTCATGTGTATTGCTCTATAGTTCTGTTAATAAATTAAAATACCTTATATCTGTTTCACTTCTGTTTATCAACAAATCATACAAACTTGATGTATCTACTGGCCCCTCTCTTCCATTTAGGAATCCAAATATTTTTATTTTTTGTTGCTGCTGATGCTGTAAACATTCTTTTTTTATTTTGAGGTAAAAAAAAACTCTATATGATAAATAATATTTTTAAACTGTGAACTTCCTTTAAACTTCCTTCCAAATCAACATTACCACCAGGTGGCACCTGAACAGACATATTGGAAATGGAAAATATCAGAAATATATAACTTCAAGAAAATGCCATAAAAAGCAAGATGAATGTGTGCAATTTTGCAAAAACAATAATAGCTCGAGCTACTAAAGACCTGACTGCAATTAACTATTGGGAAGAATACAATAACAAACCAAATGAAATCCCAAAAAACAGTCCTAAAAAACTGGTGCCAAAATATAATACAAATTTCAGTGTATCAAAAAGATTTATTTTCTATGAAAATGTAATGACAAAATACAGTAAAATGAAAATTGAGCAAGAAAAGTTCAGGCTTCTTCTACCCAGAATACAATCATATGTTACTGAAAATACAAAGTGGAAAAATGGCAATAACAATGGCCAAAAACAAATGTTTCTTGACACATTTTCTATATACAAGTGGATAAAACTACCGGACACTGAGAAGGCTAAACATACATTTAGGGACTGTGAGCAGTGCATGGTTTTTGATGTCTCTCAATTTCACAAGTCATCAGATGGGGGTAAAAGAGACACACTTGTTGGTGCATGTCAGAATGTTGCAAATATAATTCTGGAAAAGTCGCCTCCAAACTCTAAAGCAGCTGAACAAAAGGTTGAAAATTTTGTTAAAGTATTCTCACCAATAGCAAATCAGAAACTTGGTGTTGATATGAGAAAAACTGTGTCTAAGGTGATGAAACTCACACCAAAGAAAACTAAAACGCAAAAGATGAAAACTGCCAAAAAAATTCTGAAAAGAAACAATGTCAACATAAAAGATAAATTATCCTCCAATGGACAGGATGTACGCCACTTTTTGGCTTCTGGAAAATCTTTCCGAAAACATGACAATGACAGAATGTCCATGTATTATGTGTCAAAAGCTGAAGCTCAGCAAAAGTTAAAAGAAAAGGTTGAAAAACAAAAAATGACTAAACTAAAGCCAAAAAACATCATGGTAACTTTGACCATTACTCATTCAAAAAAGAGGAATTTTTGTCAGCAATGAGACAATTTCCCTATGGTGCAAGGGTTAATTAGAAAAAACTAGCCGAAAAATTTAATGTTATAAACAAAAAGGGGGAAAGACCGGCAAATGCAGGTCAGATATTGTTGGGGTTTGCAAAAGCAAACAACATTAATACTGACAAATTCAACATCTACATGAGGATTAGTCAGAGAGACTATATTCAACGAGTGAGACGGGCCAAAAAAAAGTTGTCCAAGGGCTTGACTATGCCATCAACAAGGTCAGCAAAAATTATGCGACAAGAGATACAACATAAAATAGAAAGTGGAGAGATAGATCTAGGGGAAAAAATTGCCCCCTCCCAGATATCATCGAATTATATTGATACAACTGGTAGGTTAATATAAAAGTGGTAATTTATACAAATAATTTACCATTTTAGAATCAATTGCATAATGGGTAAAATTCCAAAGCATACACCAAAACAGGATTGATAAAATATAAACTGAAGATTCAAATGGCCAGGTTGCACAGGGAGAATTTGTCTATCATGAACTTTAAATTCATTAACATATAACATTTAAAAAATATTAGAAATATAGATTCTCCTTCAGGTACGAGTGAGTTATGGAATTTCTCCACCCGAAATAGTTAATTTTCGATTTTCAACACGCGAGCCTATAGCGAGCGTGTTAAAATCTAAAATTTAACTATAAAGAGTCTAGGAATTCCATAACTCGCGCGTAAATTGAAGCTAAAAAATAACTAAATTCCCAGTCTGGAAAATGAATAAAATTCCTTAAGACCGTACACACCTTCATTAGGTCTGCAATATTTATGTGAAATTTTCAAGGATATGGATTGAAACTGTTGATGACATAAAACAGGAAGCCATTTCCCCCATCAGCCCAATATAAGTTGGTTTTGTTTGGCAACCTGGACAAAAACCTATACCCTGAATTTTCTGCAAGTAGAATAGCTTTGTTTTCATTTGGTTGTACATACATCCAATTTGACCATAGTATATTTGATTCTGAAATGATAACATATATAAACACTGTACACAAAAACACTGAATTATCTCCCATTTTTGTTCATAAAGAAGCATTATTACATTGAAAACATTCTGGTGATATTTCACCAAATATTTATTTCAAACTTGGGAATTTAATTGCCCTTATAAAAATGTATCATTTATTGTTAAAACAGAAAAAGAAAATTTGTAAGAACTCTAATCAAAACAGCAAAATCAGGATAAATTTTAATTTTCCACCATTAATTTTTAGGACCAGCAAATTTTAGTGTGTACATATAGAAAATAATCTGTTTTTACAAAAAATTTGTTGTAACAAGTTGAATATTTAGTTTGTCTTCCCCATCCATCTTTGCTTCCTAGGCCTAAATATTGTTGAAATCCAAAACATTTTGACATCTTGCACAAAATCTAAAAAAAAGGATAATTACCTCCCCTTGAAAATATTTGAATGCCCCTTGAGACTGAAATTCCTTGTAAGAGTTAAGTAAGGCTTTGAAAATTTATTTGAGAGTGGGTTGTATAGGAAGTTTATATAAATGTAGGAAACAAGTCAAATGGTTTCCAATTCTGAATTTATCAAAACAAAAAAGGTCTATAACTCTAGAAAGATGTAGAGTTCCTGCTTGATACTGTAAATTCAGAAGTTTATAATTGCAATGTTTTTGTTTATGTGAAAAATAAAATTGGTTATTTTGACAATTAAAAACACTTCCAGTTGAATTAAGTGTTATTTCTGGGCAGCATTTATTGTTATCACATTAATCTATATTCCATGGGTATTGGTTGATTATTACATCAATGTAAGCACTAACGTCTAGGCCTAAAAAAATATAGTTGTGTTTAGGGTAACCCGACCCTACCTAATTTTTAGTGCCCGACCCTAAATTTTTTATAACCTTTCTTCAACAAGCACTGTTAAAGTCAAGGTGACTCCAGTATACAACCTAACTAAAAAAATTAATGTAAAAAAAAAACATAAAATAATTGGCATTCCAGCCTATCCTTAGAAATAAATATTTGTCTGTTTAAAATTAATGTCTTTTGTGCATCTTTAGGATAAAAATTTATAGATTTAATTAGAGAATCTATGGGACTAAAAATTTTGAAAAATCATTTTCATGCAAAACAGATGGTATAAAAATATTTGACAATTGTTCACCTTGCTTAAAATCTAATATCGTTTAATTCTACAAAAATACAATATAAATTTCACATATAAGGGTTTTTATACTTCAATTACCCAAGTTTCACAAATACAGAATACAAATAAACTAATATTTCACTCGTCAGTGTTTGCGATGTCATATCAACCCCTTGAATTCATCAAGAAATACAATACACTTATATTGAATATACAATCCTAATTTGTTTATAGCAAACAATTGTGCATTGTCTATATAATTTTTTAAAGAAAAAAGCAGTTTCATATCTTATATACAGAATAAGTAATCTTAATTTCCATGCATGAGGCTAAGAAACAGGCAAATTAAAATATCTTGCAGAAAGAATGCATAAATTCCTTGACCCAACGCTCTTTCATTACATATAGTTAACAGAAACAATATCTTAAAATATTATACTTTTACATCTTTACTACTCCATTTATCTATGTTATCTAAGCCGGTCCATATAATGTTATATGGACCGGCTGTACGTTATATGGACCGCCTCGTTCTGGTGAGATCGATTAAATTCGATTAAATCTCAGAGAAGTATAATATAACAAATAGTTCATGACACTTCGGATCAAATGTCAGTATATGGACCGGTTGGTCACCCTCCAAAAATTATATGGACCTCATGTTCGCTTCGGTCCATATAATTTTTGGAGGGCAACCAACCGGTCCATACACTGCCATATGACCCGAAGTGTCATGAACAATTTGTTAAATAATAATCATTCGTAACTACGACCATCAAACATACCAACAATTATATGATAAATGTAATATAAAATTACCAATAGTTGAAAATGTGCAAAATTTTGTTTTAATACAAGTATTTTCATTGATTGCAAATCAGAAACTTTGGTGTAAATATAAGAAAAACTGTTTCTAAGGTGATGAAACTCACACAAAAAAAACAAAAAAACAAAATAAAAGACAAAATATGAAAACAGCAAAAAAGAAATAACAAAGATTAAAAATTGTTTTAATAAATTGTTGACACATAGATATGTCTCACCTTTATTTAATTTTCATAGTATATATATTGCAAATGTAGAAATTAAAATGGCAATATACAAACATGCAAAACACAAGTCAATGAACCATGACTGAAGGGGCAGGGCCAAGTACCCTTCACAGAAACGAGATATGACAATGCTTGTAAGACTGCATATCAAATACCATTGGCTTATCATAAGTGGTTCCCTTTAAACTTACCTAAGCACAAACTTTAACATGTAAACTATGCAAAAGTTTCAAAGTCAATGAACTATGACAAAGGGGCAGAGCCATATAATCTTCAGATATAATTTATAAACTAGATAAAAGGAACATTCAACTAAAGTTTGAAGGTATTTTGCTCAGTAGTTTCAGAGCAGATTATTCTTGAAATAGTTTGCGACGACGGACGCCAATTGATGGCATAAGCTCACATGGCCCTTTGGGCCAGGTGAGCTAAAAATTCATAAAAACATCAGAAATTATACAGTTGTAGGGGGAAAGTTCCCCTTTTAAAATTAAGTCAATGGCAATTCGATAAAAAAATGTACAGATTTGGGTGGAAGACATTTTTTCAAGAACCCACCACCAATACAAAAATTTTGAATAGTAGACTTACGAAGTCTGCTGATTTAGTAGATATGATTCCAGATTCACAAGCAGGATTTAGAAAAGGTTACTCAACTGTAGATAACCTATTTTGTCTCCACATGCTAATTGAACTTTGTCTTTTGGAAGAAAATTGTATTGTACATTTATTGATTTTAAAAAGGCGTTTGATACGGTATGGAGGTTGGGATTGTGGCAAAAACTGATAAAAAATAACGTGATTGGGAAAATTCTCAAAGTAATTTATAACATATACCAAAACATTAAGTCTTGCGTGAAGCAAGACAGTTGTATTTCAGGGTTTTTCTCTTGCGAAATTGGGGTACGACAGGGGAAAAACTTATTTCCCTTTCTATTTTCTGAGTTTTTAGCGGACTTACATGATTTTTTCATTCAAAACCATGTCTCAGGTTTAAAAAATATTGCAAATACCTGTCAAGAAAAGTTAAGAATGTATTTAATGATTTTTGTGTTACTGTATGCAGACGATACAATTATTCTTGCAGAAATTGCAACTGATCTTCAAACTTCATTGAATTCATTTGAATCATATTGTTCATTGTGGAAATTGACTGTAAATGTTGACAAAACTAAAGCACTTATTTTCCGAAAGCGTAAGGAAAGAATTGAGAATGAATTTAAATTATACGGCTCAATTATCGAAATTGTAGAATCTTATACATATTATAGACCTTAGCATTGCCAAATTTAGTACATTTGTTAACATCTTTACCAAATATTTCACACTCAAAATTACAGGAGATCAACACACTATTTTTCAAATTTATTTGGGATGGTAAAACAGAAAAAATTAAACGTAACACTCTTATTGGAGATTTTTCACAGGGAGGGTTGAAAATGATACATCTTGAGTCTTTCAATATGTATTTAAAAATTAGTTGGATAAAGCGCTATATAACAAATCCAAATGGGGAATGGCAAAAAATTCTTCTTTCATACATTGAAAAGTATGGCAGTGATCGAATCTTCTAATTTTAGAAGGAAAAACTTAAAGATATATCTTTAAAATTAACAAATCCTTTTTGGAAAGATGTTTTTAATAGTTTGAATTTCGCAAAACCTTGTACAAAAAATGATATTCAGGAATTGTTATCGCTCGATATTCTTAATTTTATACCAATTGAGAATTTCAGTTACTACATTAACTGGAAAAATTTTGGCATTCAGTATCTGAAGGACATTTTTGATGTTGTCAGAAAAGACTTTTTTACATTTAACCAATTAAAACAAAATATTTTAGCTTGCTTTCCAGAATCCCAAAGACAAAAATTGTGCAACTATTGATTTCAATTATTCCCATTTGGAAGATATTACCACAAAATAATGTCAAATAAAAAAATAAAATTTGTGTATAAAAATCTTGTAGACAACATAGTGCAATTGCCCCCGGACAAATTTTTAGAATGGGAAAATTTATTAGAAAGAGATATAGATTTTTGTTCAAAGTATTTCATTTTGTTGAAAAAATCATGTAATAGTACACAGCTTATAAATTTTCATTATAAGCTATTACAAAGAATTATCCTTACAAATTCTTTTTTGTTTAAAATAAAGCTCAAGGACACAAATTTATGTACTTTTTGTAAGAATCATGATGAAACTATAGAACATTTGTTTTTTGAGTGTCCAATAGTGTACAATTTTTGGATAACAATCAGTGAACATTTGAAGTTATTTTATGTAAATTTTCAACTTGATAAGAAAGATATCCTGCTTGGTTACAACCAGGAAAGTTTGTTTTTGAATTTTTTAATAGACATTGTAAAAAAATATATTTATAGATGTAAGTTAAAGGAACAGATGCCACATTTCATAGAAGTTAAAAATATTATTAAATGTAATTATAGATCTGAATTATATACTGCGACAAAAAAACGGTAAAATAATTACATTTGAACGTTTTTGGGCTCCTTTACAACAGACATTTCCATAATTATCAAAAGAAAAGAAAATATAGTCTGTTTTTCTTCATAGAAATATTATAAAGTGGCCTTTTGTTTATAATGGACTGTTATAATTTTTTTCTTTTTTGTTTTGTTTTTTTTCTTAAATATTGTAATAATTATTAAACTTTTTCTTCCTTAAATTTTTGCAACAAAGTTGATAGTGTATGAAAGTGTGAGTGAGTAAAGATTTTATTCATAATTATTTTTTCTCTCTTTTGTCTTCTTGTAAGATTAAAAATTTCCATGTATAATTCATATTTAAGCTAATAAAAATAAGCCCTGTCATACACTGGTCAGGTGATAATGTAAGGGCTTTTGTAAAAAAAAAAAAAAAAAAAAAAAAAAAAAAAACGAAAAAATAAAAAAAAGAATCTTATACATATTTGGGATTAAACTTTAACGGGAAATTTTTATCAGCGAGAAAGAAATTAGCAAATCAAGCACAAAAAGGGTTATATGCACTTTATGGGAAAATAAGAAATATACATATCCCAGTTGACTTACAGTTAAAACTATTTGATTCTCTTATTGAGCCAATTTTGTTATATTCGTGCGAAATATGGGGTTTTGAATATATCGATATACTTGAAAAAGTTCATCTTCAATTTTGGAAAAAAATACTATCAGTTAGAACTAGTACTCCTAATTTCATGGTATATGGTGAAACCAGTAGATTTCCTATTGAAATTAGTTTAAAAATAAGAATATTAAATTTTTGGACAAACTTGTTGATGAATAAGAATAAGTTATCAGGAGAATTATATCAGTTATTATTGAATATGCACAACTCAGATGATTGTACGTCAAAATGTTATTGTTATTGTTAAGTTGGGGTTTTACGCCGTTTTCAGCACATTTGGCTATTTCGCGGCGGCCAGTTTTTATTGGTGGAGGAAGCCGGAGTACCCAGAGAAAACCACTGACCTTCGGTAGGAAAATTGGCAATCCTTGTCAATTAAGATTAAAGTCGAACACACCCCGCCATGGTGAGATTCGAACTCACAACCTCAGCGTTGACAGGCTAGTGATCTTTAGTAGTCATGACGAACTACGTAGACCACTTGGCCACCGAGGCCCCTACGTCAAAATGGATAATGTTTGTGAAATCATTACTCGATAATACTGGTCTAAGTTATGTGTGGAATAATCAAATTATATTAAGTAAATTAGATATGATGGATGGATGGATGAATTATTGTTTAACGTCCAGTGGCAACCAGGTGCATATCAGGACGAGAACATGTTGATATGACAATGAATATGATCCCTGCTTTGTACTAGACCGACACGCTAAGTCGGATTTTTAATGTGCTAGCTCACGAGGTAACTGTCCGTAGGACGACATATCACCTCACTCGGACACATTATACTGACTCCGAGCTGATCAGTCTTTGCTCTTACCCCTAGATCCCGCGTTCTTGGCAGAGAAGCAGCAAATACCAATTTTAATGTCTTTGGTTTGACCCGGCCGGGGATCGAACCCGCGACCTTCCGCACTCGGGGCGAGCACGCTACCACGAGACCACCGAGGCGGTCAAATTAGATATGAAAGTGTATATTAAACAAATTCTGCAAGATCAATTCAAACAGAAATGGTATAGTGATATTGAGAATTCCGCAAGGGGACAGTTGTATATGTTGTTTAAAAAAGATTTCAGATTCAAAAAATATTTGAAAATTTTGAAGAAAAATCGTAGAATACAACTATCTTTATTGCATTGCTCCAACGTCAAGTTTCCTATAGAAACTGAACGCTGGAACAACACTCCTCGAATGGAGAGATACTGTACTTTTTGCAAAAACAGACAAATTGGAGATGAATTCCACTATCTATTTCTGTGTCAAAACGAACACATACAGCGTATTGGTACAAAATTTATTCCATCATATTACATAGCTGACGCAAGAGCAGATAAACTGAAGGGCATTTTATCTCTGTGTAATAAAACAGTTTTGAATAATTTGGCAATTTTCATCCAGAAAATTAATAAATTGTTTTAATATGTATTTACTTATAGAGTTTCATTGCGACACAGTAATCTAAAATTATACTAGATCTAGATTTGATCATGGAGCTCTTAATTCTTTTGATACAATACTATGTAAATGTTCGGTTCTTCGTTAAACATTTCATATATGTATAGTATTATAGCTAATTATTGGGTTAGTTTATCACCGTGCCTTGTCCATCATTATATTAATGTTGTATATTTTCGTTGCCTCTTGTAACAGTGTAATGCTGTCTGAGTGTATAATAAAATCTTGAATCTTTATATAAATCAGTTAAGAGTTGGAGTCAATATGGTGGTTATAAATTTGGCAGTTAATTAAAATGTGTATGAGAAAGTCACAATGTATGACTTAAGAAACTTTGAAATGCAATTATTAAATTTTTGTACACGTCTCATACATTTTTGGTACAATAATATTTTATAATAAGAGCACTTTAAACTGATTTATTTGATACAATCACGAGACTGTCCTAATTGATCGTTGTAGAATAAACATGTAGATTAAGAGTTCATGTTTTTCTTTTGTCACACAGGGTGCAAATGGCCATACTGGCATATGTGATAAGTGTCACTACTTCATGACAGCATTGCCAACACTTTAATAATGTTATGCTGGAAATCCCTCTAACTTGGCCCAGGATGTGTGCAGCATTCTGGATGTATTATATTATAGAAATATCAATGAAATTATCAAAAGGCTACACAAACATCAATGCCAATGGTTTCAGATGAGGATAATGATGGGTTGAACAAATTATATCAGCCTCATGTCTACAAATTTAGGTGCAACATGTGATAATACATGCTGTCTGCATGAACAAACACAATTTGTCAGGATCGTGGACAGCGGCAATTATTGCAGCACGTGGTAAATTTTGTAAATGCTGGTTAATATGAAGTTATCAGTTTGGATAATGCGGAGATGAGAAAATAATGGAATTTAACGACTTCTGTGTCTCGTATCTCTAAAACTGTATGTATATACCTGGCATAATATTGTGTAATGAGCGCAGACTGGATCAATTGTATCATCATAATTGATAGCGGCAAGCACGTGGTTGAATTTGCGTTGTTATAGTTATATATTCATTTTTAAACATTATTTGGAATAAAATGTAGCAATACCCGTGTCTGTGTGTTACCTTTTGTCCGTTATCTAGAGAGTGACATTGCTTAAATCCTCGCTCATCTCATAACTTTGGTACATTAATTTGCTTTGCAGGTGCTTTTCGCCCGCGCCATCCAAGCTTCCACTTGACAGTGATTAGCCTCCGATTGGTTGAACTGTCATAGTAGGCGTGGCTAAATAGCAGACGATTGCGAAGCAAAAACACTGCTATCCTAACCATCTAATTTACAATTCATATAATTTATTGTATTTAATTTATTCAGTAACTAAGCTGGCGTCATATGGATAATGTTTTTCAATTCCAATATCCGTGTGTAAATTGAAATCCGCTATACTGTCAACAGACGCGCTCAATTGTCAAGCCGCCATTGCGTGAATATATGAATATATAATAAGTTATCCTGGAGTTACTTCCCCCTTAGAAAAAAAATCGGGAGCACTGCCTTAACCACCCTGCGTGTCATTGGTCATTTTAATCACATAACAATACATTTAACCAATTGAAACTATTTTCAGCAATTTCATTTTCCAATTTGAGTTTTGGCTCTCACTTTAGATTTTGACGGGAAATTGTTGAAATATTTTTGTGTTTTCTCTATGAATTTGACTTCTTCGTAGTAAGGACAGTTTTTAATGTGTTACATGTTGCATGTGAATAAAGAAACATTCTCAATTTTGTATATTTGGACAAGCTAAAAGAATTATTGTATAAAAATGCTGCTTTTTCTGATATATGGATGTAATTCTGGTATGTTACCTTTATAGCATTGAATTTGTATTATTAAGTTGAAAGTGCTTCAAAGAGAGGAAATAGAAAGTTCTTCGTAAATTATCTGACACTTTTAAAAAACATTTCGTTTGAAAAAATATTTTGCCATATCCATACATGTATGCATTCATTTTAATCTTACACATACATTTTTTATTACATTATTGGACTAGAGCTGTTACTGGTATGTACGGAAGCCCTGGAGTGCCATGCAAAAAAAAACTACAACTTGCGCGCACAAGTTACTAACTTGTACGCACGAGTTACACAACTTGTGCGCACGAGTTACTAACTTGTACGCACGAATTACTATCTTGTGCGCACGAGTTACACAACTTGTGCGCACGAGTAACTAACTTGTGCGCACGAGTTACTATATTGTGTGCACTAGTGACACGTGTTCTAATTGGCATGGGCACATTATGCTTTATAGAAGGCCAATACAATCCTGCTGGACAAACATGCTATAGGAAATTAAGGTAATTTTTGAACATAGGTAAAATTTTATTGACTCTTAATAATTCAGAGAAAAGTAATTAGGAACAGTGGTCAAACCGAAGTTACTATTCAATTAGTGGCTTGTATTTCTTATTCCTTTTTTATGAATTCCAATGAAAATGAACCGTAAATGGGTTATATGTTCGTAAGAGGGGTACATTAAGTTTGTTTTAATGCACTGAAACTCAAGTGATGTTTTCTTCTGTCGTGTAAAGTTATGGTGTTGTAACTGGGCTACGGGGATTTTATTACACAGTTCCTCATTTGTTGTTTTACTTGATACATATAAACATTTGACGTTTTTTTTTGGTACTAGATAGACGTTATATCTTATTATCATCGACGTCACTGAAAGGATAATTGGAAACAATGTTCATCGAGTACCAAACATAGTCAATAATATGTTTATGGCCTTAGTTATGGCCGTATAAACTAGCCATAATTTATCGATCATTCACACCCGTAACATATAGATTATTACTATGACGTCACATCAAAGGTGAAAACCGTACTTTCATTTCTGTAGCGATACTTATCGCCAGTGATTAGTCACTGTGATTAATTTTACTAATTTAAGATTAACACTCGACCCACGATGCTCGATGGTTATACTAGTTCACAAATCTCTTCAATGAAGTAGTCACATTTTAAATTAGTTTATTTTATTACAGGTTTCAGATCGAATAATCATGACCCCAAATGATTTAGCTATCATTATTTCAACCTAGTTTAGCCTAGGACTGCAATATGAAGAAATTCTTGGTTTGTTAGCTCAAAGGCATAGGGTTATTTTATCAATGAGACTTTGAAAAAATGCTTAGCTTCGTATGGATTGTACAGACGAAAGAATTTTTCTGATGTTTTTCAAGTTGCAATGTTTATCTTCGAACAACTAACGTCATCTAGTTGTCTCCATGGATACTTTTGGATGCATTCGAGATGCTTACAGAATGGTTTTGTTGTCCAAAAGGAGATGGTAAGAATTCTATTAAGCATATTGGATCCTTCTGGCGTTGCTGCGAGAGTTAAGCGCAAACTAAAAAGAAGGCACTATAGATCGAAGGGTCCTAACTACATATGGCACCTTGACTCATATGATAAGTTAAAACCGTATGGAGTTTGTGTCAACGGATGTATAGATGGGTTTTCAAGGTTTATAATTTGGTTACGTGTTGGTAGAAGCAATAATAACCCAAGAATTGTAGCCGGATTTTATGTAGAGGCTTTGACTTCTTTAGAAAGGGTACCACATTCAATACGATCAGACACGGGAACCGAAAACAGATATATTGCTGAAATGCAGTCTTAAGGAGGAATGGTCCTGGAAGCAGAACAGCTTTTCTCTATGGAACAAGTCAACACAATCAACGTATAGAGAGCTGGTGGGGAATACTTAGAAAAGAATGTGTACAGTTTTGGATGGAATTCTTTGAACAGATGAAGCAAGACGGCTACTTCACTGGCGACTTTATCGACAAAGGTCTGATACAATATTTTTTCATGGATATTATCAGAGTAAGATAGAATATGATATATAAGTATCATCTTTAATCAAAAAGAATCAACGAAGAACTATTCCAAACGCTTAATTTGATATAGTTTAACATGTTATGTTTCAGTATAAAAACCTACTACAAAAAAAGACATTTTATAGAAAAAAATCATTCCTTTAAGACTATTAAACTAGCAATTTTTTTCCAAACATTTGCAAGCACTGGCCCTTGTAAAATATCTTTTGACCCTTTTATCTCTGAAACAAAATAAGCTATGTTAGAACGGTTAAATATCATTTAAACAGGAATTTCATAAGGATTCTTATAGCAAAATAAAAATTCCCATCTAAATCGGACATAAAGTATAAGTTCTCTAATTATAGGCAACATTGTTCTAATTTACCCCAGTCCCCTTTTTATCTCGCAAAAAAGTTATATGGCGAGCTTAAATTTACTGGCATTAACGTTATTGTGAAAGAAATAAAAAAAAAGGCAAACGGAAATTGCATGAAAAATAAAGGTTCCATGCCAGTAAAATCACATATCTAAGACAGTCTTTGGCGTTTGTGTGTTACTTGTTGCAAACAAATTAAGGAATGATTGTAATTTTAGATGGCCTTGAAATTTATCCAAGAAGCACGTGACGCGTCATAACAACAGAGAAATCTACTTATTAGAAAATAATCTTACTAATTTCATCAATCAAAAAAACGTCATACAAACCAAATTGAATCATTATGATATAATTTCAGGTAGGTCCGTGAAGAAGAAATACAGTTATTGCACGGTGCCATGTAGACAAAAACGCCTTAACATAATACAAGACGACCACACATTTTTTGGCGATCATAAAAACCGCAATTGCTATTTCTATTATTTATATCTTTTTCATCAAGTTACATCCAGAAGTGTCTCTGTTAATTGCACGTGTCTTCATAAAACAAATTAGATTTTAATCGAAGAGAATGTATTTTAACACCCCTTTTATCAAGTTATTTCTGTTTCAGAGAGAGCTTGAAAATGTCGTTGAAACATGGGATGCACACCGAATTCGCAAATCGAAGCATTGCGACATAAATGGGCGTCCAATGGTCTTATATCAGGCACCTGTTTTGAAAGGCACCGAGGAAAACAGCTAGACAAAAACAAGGGATCCCTATGACAGAGCCACACTTTGTTTACAAATGAGGGATATAATAAGACAAAATTTATAATTTAATATGCGGTAATCTATTATCACTGGAAATGCTCAGATTTACGGGATACATATTATAGCTTTAACGTGTACTAATTGTAGTAATATTTGTGTACTTTTACAACATGTTTTATTTATTAGTTTACTACAATAAATCTCTACAAATACATACAACATATACAACTTGAAAAATGTTTTAATATGAAAAGACAGCCGGAATATTTGGCATGCGTCAATGAGGCAACATCCCAATAACATAGAACATGAACAAAAATGGGATCATCTGGTGACACTGTTTTGCCTTTAACAGTGAGGAAGAGCATATACCACATCACATTAACTACCCGACACCGAAACAAATGTCAAACATTCAATTAAAAGTTTTAGCAAATTCCAAAATCAACAGTATTATAATTTCACTTTATATGAACTACTGAATTTGGATTGACTACAAGCTTTCGATTTCGTTTTCTCAAAAGTATTTTTAGACATCTCGTGATATTTGTCAATTGAAATTACAAGAAGCTGGAATTGTACTTTTATTAAAATAAGACCCGTTATTTTGTGTGTGTATATCTTTCATCAATGATGCTGTGATATATGATACCTAAAGTACATTTAATTTACTAGTAATACATGTCTTAACATGCCGTTTTATGATTACATTCATCACAGTTTCTGCCAAAAAAAAACTAAGAAATTCGGTAAACATCATCTGTTAAGGACAATTACTCCAATAAGGGATGAATTTACAATTTTAGTCATTAATTGACTTATTTGAAATACTTACTTTGCTGAAAATTTGTTCTGTTTACAGTTTGTTCTCTCTATTTACACTATAACCAAAACCTGAAATTTCCCTAAAAAAAACCCAGTAGACTCAGGACAGTAACCTTACAATAGGTTGCCCAACTGGTCATATGGAATACACTTAGGATATGCAATAGGTTTGTTTTATACGATTTTGTTTTGCGGCCGTATAATGTAACGACCTTGTCGTCATCGTCATCCCAAGACATATGGTTGTCTATAACTTGATAAATTGAGAATAGAAATGGGGAACGTTCCAAAGAGACAACAACCGGACCAAAGAGCAGAAAACAACCGAAGGTCACCAGTGGGTCTTCGACACTGCGAGAACACCCGGAGGCGTGCTTCAGCTGGCCCCTAAACAAACATGTGTAACAGTTCAGTGATAATGGACGACATACTCTGAAATATATAAATGAACTCTATAAATGAACTAAAATTAAAAATCATACAAGACTAACAAAGGTCCGAGGCTCCTGACTTAAAGATCTCAACTCTCCCCTATACCTCTAGCCAATGTAGATAACAAAAACACACACCAATACGCACAGTGAAACTCAGTTTAAAAGAAATCCGACTCCGATGTCAGAATAGTAACAAAAGAAACTAAACAAAATGACATAAATTAACAAATGACTACTAGCAGTTACTGACATGCCAGCTCCAGACCTCAGTTAAAACGATTGAAAGATTATGTCTGCATCATATGAATATCAAGCACAGTTCCTCCCGTTTTGGGTTTAGTATCATACCATCATAAAATATATGAGAAGAACATAACCCGTATCATGTCAACAACTGGCTTTAGAACAAAGGCGTTTATTTCCGATGCAAAGACCCCATAAGTGAATCAATATCAAAGCCAAAATATGCCATCTGTAATTACCTGACAACAGTATCGTAACTGAACTTCTATGTAAAAAGTCTGTTTAAAGGTTTTGATAGCTTTTGAGGTTAATGCCGATATTTTTGTGCTTTGTAAAGAATATTACCATAAAAGATTGGATGTGAAATACCTGAGGACCTATTTCACATAGTAATTCCATGCAGTAGTTTCAGAGAAAAGTGTAACGGTAATATTTGTGTAGCGAACGGACGGAGAAGGTGAATGCAATGTAGCCAAACTTTGAGTATATAAGTGTATGGATTTGTATCAAATTGTATCACAAGTTCGGCAATACTCACCAGATGGGATTGAATTTGGAGGTTATGGTCCAAACAGTTTAGGAAATAGGGGCGAACAACAAGGATTTTCTGGTTCCCGGGCAATAACTTGAGTATAAGCCTATGAATCCCTATGATATTGTACTACAAGGTTCCATATTAAAAAAAACGAAGGTTGTGATTGATTTTGGGGTTAATCATTAATTGCCAGACCATTAAACGAAATTGGGTACTTCGTTTTTAATTTGTCAGTGGAAATTTATTATTTTCGAATTTCGGTTCTATTTGTAATGGTTTATTTTACCCCCTATCTCAATGTGTGGCTATATTACATTCACCTTCTCCGTCCGTTCGCCACACAAATATTACCGTTGCACTTTTCTCTGTAACTTCTGCATGGAATTACTTTAAATTTGGTCACCAGCTCAACAAGCCTGTTTGCCGATACTTTGTCAGCAATTTGGCAATGATTAGTAGTAACGTGCATGCACTTTTTCTACTTTTTGATTATACTATAAATTACGAGTGGGTGTATTCTTAGCATGCGTGCATAGCTCGACGTGTTTTTTTAACTAGGGATTTGATGTGTCGTTGCTTATGAAAACTACTTATTCATTTAAGGCGGTTGTTTTGGTTTAACGGTTATAAAATTCTTGGTTTCTGCTTTTTCCACCATTGTATTATTTTTTATAATGTTTGACAACGATTAAAGATAAATTGTTGACACAGAGATATGTTTCGAAAAAAAAAAACCAATCTGATGAACAGGAACATTGCTTATTAATTCAAAGTCGCTAGACCATAATCTCATCGGAAGGGCCTCAAACTGGTTGAAAAATTGAGTTGTACAAACAGTAATGTAACCTTATAGAAAATATCAATAGTTTCTATCAAACTAACTAACAGCAAAAAGCCACGAGTGTGTAGGTATAAAGGTAATATACTAGTATTAGCTAGCTGAACCGTGAAGTCATCATTAAGTTGGGTATACTACCCTCCTATAAGAGTAGACTAGTCCAACAAGTAACCAATTTATCTGTCTGTAGGACTAGACTACTCAGAAAGGAAGATGATATACCTAACCTAATGACTTCACGGTTCAGCTAGCAAGCAAGCAAGCCAAACATATTACCTTTACCTTTACTGTAAGCAGAAAACGTAACTTGAAAGTTGCTAGTTAATTCAAAGTCACTGGACCATGACCTAGGAGCAGGGCCTCAAAATAGTCGTCAAAATACAACTTTATATTAAACAGCAATGATATATTACAAGAAATTCCTATTAAACTTGCAGATATCTTAGAAAAAGTAACAACGGACGACGACACATACTAAAGTGATAGCAAAGCTCTCTGGACCTTTTAAGCCAGGTGCCCTTACCAAAGGGGTAATCTTTTTAACCTTTTCTGTGTTGTGCTGTAAATACATAATTTTTAGTACTAGTATTTGATGTCGTTTCTGCAACTAAAGCCATGTGTCTTTGTTGTCTGATAAAGCGAAAAGCTCGATGCCGAAGATTTTTTTGGGACTTGTAACAGATATTGTAAAGAAGTACGCAAAAACCAAAGTGTCAAAAGTAAATCGGGGGACAAAAACACAACTGGTAACAAGAAAACAAGACACCCAAACAAAGGACAGTACTACGCAAATAAGCTAAAAATCAAAATCAAGCAACACGGACCTCGTAAAAAAAGAAATGGGTCAAATTTAGGTTGCCTCTAACAAGACACCCGCCGTGTTAATTGTTACAGGCCAAGTATTGGAAAGAAGGAAGAAATATATGACAGACGAAGGTCCCCCTTCATACCCCCTAAACAAGAGACATATATACTACCATACATGTCTCTGTCTAAACCAACCTAAACAAGAGGCTCTCAAGAGCCTGAATCGCTCTCCTGGCAAACAATGCACTATAAACTAAATTAATATATTAATGTTTGTTGTAAATTAAACTGAGTAATAAAGGTCATGTAAAATGCTGAAAATACCTTTAATAGCCTTTCAAGAACCTCTGGAAAGAAATGGACATGAGTTCTCCCTACGCTTGATTAAGATACAGTCATGGTCAATCTGATGATTCACAATACAAAATACAAGCTTTAATTCATCTTCAAATACAAGTATTAATCTTTTGGTCTATATGTTGTCTTCGTTTTTAAAATGTTTGAAATAAGTTATGTAAAAATTGTGGGTTAAGGCTTTTTATTGTACTTGAAAAGGAAATATTGCAGGAACAATCATGCTAAGTTTCATCCAAATCCCCCTAGTACATGTAGTTTCAGAGCAGAAGATGTTTGAAAATTTGTTAACAACGACGATGACGGACACCAAGTGATGGCAATTAAAAGCTCACATATTATGAAGTTTAATCATTGTTATACAACATTCTCATCATCACCATTCACTAAGGATACCATGTTTACTTTAAAAAACAAATATTGTTGAAATCCGAGCAAGTGTAAAAAGTGGCGGGAAAATGGCAGCCATTTTAAAAATGGCCGTCCAAAACAAACTTTCATCATCACCATTCAACTCGGGATACCATGTTTACCTTGAAAGAAGCTTTCATCTTCATTTTCTTTCTATAATTTAGTAAAAAATAGCAAAAACCAGCATTTTGACCCCTATGTTCTATTTTTAGTAAGGGCGGAAATGTTTTTCGACCAATCAAAAATCCAAGAATTAACTTTTTGCAGGATACCCTAAGGAACAATCTTACCAAGTTTCATTTGATTTTGAATAGTAGCTTCAGAGAAGAAGATTTTTGAAATAATAACAAAAAAAAATCCAAAAATGTCAAAAAGGGCAATAACTCTAACATCAGTTGACAGATTTTCACGAAAATCAGCACACATGTAGCTCTCATCATGCTGAACACTTTCAACCTGCCAGAATTTGCCATAACCTAATGATTTCTGAGATAGTTGTGTAACTTGTGCGCACAAGATAGTAACTCGTGCGCACAAGTTGTGTAACTCGTGCGCACAAGATAGTAACTCGTGCGCACAAGATAGTAACTCGTGCGCACAAGTTGTGTAACTCGTGCGCACAAGATAGTAACTTGTGCGCACAAGATAGTCACTCGTGCGCACAAGTTAGTAACTTGTGCGCGCAAGTTGTAATTGTTTTTTTGCATGGCACTCCAGGGCTTCCGTAGGTATGCCCAAATTCTTGAAACAAAATGTAAAGACCAAAATAAAAAGTAACAATATGCGATCCTAGTTGTTTTTTATATAAAAAATATATGCATTTGTTATACACTTATATAATAATAATGTGAATAGTAAATATTGTAAAAAAAAGTAAAATATTGATTTACAGTAATTCGCAGTGTATTTGCAGCTTGTTCGCCATATATTCACTGCAAGTATGCAAATCAGGTTTGTGGTGAATATGCAGGGAATAGTCCCTAATCGCAGTGTATTCGCATCAGGCTAGTCGCCGCAAAACCAATTTGCAGGTGAAATGTGAATGCTTGGCGAATACTCTGTGAATGCAGATTTTAGCTGAAAATCCCTATTCGCAAGATAATCGCGGAATATTCGCTGAGTATTTGCAACAAGTATTCGCCGCAGAGCCAAATTGTTCGTAAGGGTTATTAAATCGCTTTCCTCATAATGGCTCATTTGTCCCTATCGGACTACACATATGGCCACCATAGGATGTCCTTTTTTCTGATTGGCTGATATAAAAAAATCTTCTCATCTGATTTCGCAATCGCTTGGCCTAATTTAACGAAAATTGACAGGAAACATCTATGGGAGGTTCTTAACAAAGTCTCCACATTTCGTCCCGATCGAACAACAGACATGGCCGTCATGGGCAATTCTTGTCTCTCATTGGTTGATTAACAAAATTGGCCAATTGGGACCAAACTCTGGTGGAATGGTACTTGGATGCCCCCCCCCCCCTTTCCGAAATTGTGTCCGGCATTCCCGACCTCCAACCGACATGATTGCTGTTACTAAAAATAGAAATAAGGGGTGGGGTGAATTTCAAATATCTTCTATGTAACTATATGTATGGCCAATTGGAACCAGACATGGCTGCAATGGTCTTTAGATGGCCCTCTTTACGAAATGTGTTCGATGGTCCGGACTACCAAACAAGATGGCCGTCACAGCCTACCTTACTTTAATATAGGACCCTCTGTAAAATTCGTTTAAAAATCTTCTTGAATGTCTGAAACTAATTGGAACCAAATTTAGCAGCAATGGTCCTTAGATGGTTCTCTTTCAGAATTGTGTCTGACGACCCGGACGATCAACAAAGATGACCGCCACAGCCGAACTTAGTTTAACATATGACCCTACGGGAAAATCCAATTTAAAAATCTTACCTGAGAGCACTCAGCCAATTGGAACCAGACATTGCAGCCGTGGTTATTAGATTTCCTCTTTCAGAATTATATGTCCAGTTATACAGACGTGTGTTTCTTTGGTGCTTTTATGGTTGTTGATTGGCAAATTGAATCCAAGTGAGAGATAGAGGCTCCTGGGGTCCGTGTAATACTTAACAATTCAATATTTCAAAACCTTTTCAAATTTTAATCAAAGTTTTTCAATTTTTAATTCCAACGGGAACCAACAGTGCTCCTCTCCTCGCCGATCTGTTTCTGTACTCATATGAAACGGACTTCATTCAAGGGCTTCTACGTGTAAACAAAAAGAAACTAGCCCAATCCTTTAATTTCACTTTTCGTTATATAGATGACGTGTTGTCGTTAAATAACGATAGATTGCAAGACTTTCTACATCTTAGCTACCCCAATTAACTTGAAATTAAGGATACCATAGATACATCGAAGTCTGCTTCATATTTGGATTTGTTTCTTAAAATAGACAATGAGGGCATCTGAAGACAAACGTGTTGATGTCGACTTTCCTATTGTTAACTTTCCCTTCTTCAGTATAAATATACCAGCATCGCCTGCATATGACGTCTACGTTTCTCAGCTTGTCCGATATTCAAGGGCATGCGTGAGTTACCATGATTTTTGACAAAGAGGATTACTACTGTCACAAAAGCTTCTTAACCAGGGTTTTATCAGGGATACGTTGATGTCATCACTTAGGATATTTTACGGTCGTCATCACGAATTGATTTTCCGTGACCATACTGTCGTAACATTTCCTGTACCTCCACCGATTTGTGACTACCACCGGATTGACTTTTTTGTACTTCACGACGGGTGCCATATACGGAGCACGAACTGTTTACCCGTTGGAGCAACTGATTTCAATCCTGGTTTTCATAGGAGTTCGTGTTGTTCATTGTTTTTAGTTTTTAGTGTTTATTTGTTGTGCTTGTGGTTGTTCATTTGTCTTCCCGGGTTCTGTCTGTCTAATGGATTGCGTTTTTTTAATTCCTCCTTAGGTTTATTTGTCCTCTTTTTATCTCACCTGTCCTAAAAAGACATGTGAGCTTTTGCCATCACTTGACGTCCGTCGTCCGTCCGTCGCCCGTCGTAAACTTTTTCCCAGACCTTCTCTAAAAAAACTGAACCAATTCCAACCGTACTTAGTCTGAATGGTCCTTAGGGTATCTAGAATAAATATCGCCGCCATGGCTAAAAATAGAACATAGGGGGTAAACTGCAGTTTTTGGCTTATATCTCATTAAGAGCAAAAGTAGCATTAGGTTGCTATTGTTGGAGTGTGAAAACGAACAACAACAACAAAAACAAAAAAAACAAAAAACAAAAAAACGGACAATACAACGTATTTTGGACTTTACATTTTATTAGATCTTTTCGGAACAATAATTAATTTTTTGGACTTTAATATTCTATACTTGTTTTTTTAACAGCTATTTTGAATGTTTTAGAGTTAATCCCGTCATATTGTTATGTAATGTAAATTCCTTTTCATGTTTTGAGATGTTTGTTCAATAGCGATTTCATTCACTATAGTCTGTCTAATTATGTCCCTCTTTTCACGTATTATACATTTATTGACTTTGATATAGGTTAATACCTGGTTTTATCAACACTGAAAAAATTATATCCACCGAGCCAACGGCGAGTGTGGATATTATTTTTGAGGGTTGATAAAACCTGGTATTAACCTATACCAAAGTCGATGAATGTTTTATTATATGACTGTTTTTACTTTTACTCTGCAAGTTTCTAATAAAAAAAAAGAATAACAGTAACAATTTATTTCAACAATAACAAGTTAACAGTGAAATTTTATTTGTTGATTTAGAATCTTTCTCTCTTAAAATCCTTTGAAGTTCCTGATCATCAACAGTTGCAAACCTTGTCTGCTGCTGCTCTTCCGCCATTTTGAAACAATGTCAACAAACAGAATGCTTTAAAAGAACGATTTTGATTGGCTGATATTTTAAATTCAACCAATCAAATTAATGCTTGTTTCATAATGTTGAATTCTATTTTTAACGACTGGAAAGTGATAATTTTTTTCTATTTTTAGCTACTCAAAAGTCAAAACCTTTATATCACTCTATTTTTAACTACTTTAAAGTTAACATATCCTTTGCATTATACTTTTCATGGTATCCTGGGCCAATCAAAATCAAGATAAATATTTGTCATATAATAATGTTATTTGTTGTTACACCTTGTGGTAAATTATCCATAATGTGTTAATTGAATTTATTCCCCTTTCAAATCAAACATTTGTCATGTCAACGCGAGTAGTTTAATTTCGTGTAAATACTTTGTATACTTTTTTTATAAATCAGATTGGATTTCGGTATTGAACTGCACGTACGTCATCTCTGTTTAGTAAAAGTTATAATATTTATTGCTGGACTTATTAAAACACATTTCGCGGTAACCAAAATCTTTGTTGCTGGAGTTAGTGCCCATAGATTGTGGTCCTATTTGGACACTTTATGCATCATTGTTTTGTCCGCGGGTGCAGACCTGCACCCATCTCATTGTCACAGGAGATCCAGAACATCTCGCTGTGTCAACACATCATCAACACTAAAAACCTAGTTGTGTCACTATCTTGAATATTGTTATAGATAAAGACAAACTGTTACAGTAAAAATGTTCAGCAAAGTAAGATCTACAAATAAGTCAACATGACGTAAATCGTCAATTGACCCCTTTATGGGAGTTTTTGCCCTTTAAAGACAAGTTTTCACATTTTTTTGTCATCTTTTTAAACTTTAAAAAATCTTCTCCTCTGAAACTACAGAATCAATTTCAGCCAAACTTTGGCTTACAGATCCTAAGAATTTGTAGTATAAATTTTGTGCTTTGTTTTCTTTTCCATCTAGAAACATGGCTGTAGTGGCTAAAAATAGATGAAAATGCACTTTTCCTCTCATATCTAAAAAACTAAAGTAGTTAGAGCAAATATTTACAAGTTTCCTTATACATGTTATAGGAGTCTTTGCCCTTGAAAGAAAATAATGGTCTGACATATAGTCGCAGATGTTTAGAGCATAACTTGATATAAATTAAATGGTAGCTGTACAAGTAAAAATCGAGGATCAAGGGTCAAGGTTATTGTAAAAGTCCATAACAACCGAAGGAAAATTTCCTGGCAACGGACAAAAAAGTCTCTAGCAACCATATATATTTGGGTTAAGGACCTTATAATTTACTCATACAAGTCAAAAAGAAAGGTCAAGAGTGAAAGTTATTGAAAAAGTTCATAGCAACCAATAAAAACGTCCCTAGAAACAATATATATTTGGGTTCAGTGCCCTACAATTTACCTATTTCAGTCAAAATGGAAGTCAAGAGTCAATGTCTTTGAAAAAGTCCATAGCAACTGACAAGAAAGTCCCTAGCCACCATATATTTGGGTTAAGGATTTTATATTTTAGCTGTAGGCCTACAGGTCAATATCAAGGAGAACATTGTGATGGTGTACATTAAATAGCAAAAATAATCATTGATGCAAGATCTACACAAAATATAACAGGTGAGCGATTCAGCCTCTTGGGACCCTCTTGTTTTAAAACATCAACATTCCAAAATTTAAAAAATTTAAAAATTTCACCAAATATTTTTTTTTGTTGGTCAAACAATTGTTTCTCACACGCGAAGGAACAAAATTCGTATATATTTTTAAACACAATGCATTAATCATTATTTAAATGACCAATTACCTTGAATCAAACTTTTTTTTCTAACCTTGACTCAAGTATGAAATTCAGTTCAAGGTCTCAGACAGGGATTATCTACAGACCAAATAGGGTTGGTCTATGTATTGCAGTTGCTGAGAAATGCAAATTATCCTAAAAATAAAACAAGTCACTCAAAAAATAAATAGAGGTCAAAGGTAAGGTTTCAGATGTTAAAGTGGTATATACCAACTAACATGACAAAGAAATTCTATCAACCAAATATTGTGGTTCAAGTTAGTAAAGTTGCTGAGAAATAAACTATATCATAAAAATGTATTAAGTCACTCGGGTATGAAATTCAGGTTAAGTTCAGGTGACAGATGTTAGACTGGCATGTATCCAGTGACACCTACATGTATCAACAGACCAAATATGGTGGGCGTAGGTATTACAGTTGATGGGATATGGACTTTATCTCGGAAATGTAACACAAGCATGAAATTGAGGTCAAGGTCCGGAGACAGGTGTCAGACTGACGTGCACCCACTAAGAACTATCTATAGACCAAACACGGTGGGTCCAGGTGTTACAGTTGCTGAAAACTGGACTTAATCACGAAACTTTGATGCAAGTCACTCAACCAGGAAATTGAGGTCAGACTTCATGTACCCACTAAAAACACCATGAAATTGAGGTCAGACTTCATGTACCCACTAAAAACACCATGAAATTGAGGTCAGACTTCATGTAACCACCAAAAACTATCAATATACTAAATATGGTGGATCTAGGTACTAGTATTACAGTTTCTGAGAATTTGGAAAAAACTGAACATTGAATTTTTCTTAAATTTTAGTATTATTATATTGAAGTAATGGACATCTGTTTGCAAAAGAAAGAAGTTGGGGTCCATATGCTTATCACGGGCGTATTTAAGAAAAACACTAATTGTAGGATATTTATAAGGCCGATAAAGTGCTTTTCTTGAGAGATACTACGATGTCTTAATGCATATCTCCGGGGTACGTCATTACTTCTCCCTGCTACTGTATCGTATTTTCTTAACTATGGAACTACACAATTTGGCGAGAAGGGGAGAGACACCACACACTTTGATGTAAAAATGTGACGTCGTCATTTTGTCTTCCTCAGTCGGCTGCTACGCAAGCTAAGCCGAAAGCAGGAGTGTAAAATATGTGAAAAAATCTTCAATGGTTCTTTAATATATAGTTAACAATTTCTTCAACGTCCTTCTACATTTTCTAGATCTACTCCGTACTCACATCTTGAATGTTCAACCAGAAATTTATACCATGGAGCATATTTGTTTGTTTCAATATTCATGCTTATTTTATTTATTTTTTCAGTATAGTGGGAAATAAAAAAATATTCAGACCAAGTGGACACATATTTTTTGTGGAAAAAATCCCAGCAAAGTTTTAAAATGTTTAAAATGTTGATATTTGAAAAATTTGATTAAGAATTGAAAAAATTAAAAATTGAGAACTGTTTTTAAAATACTGAATTTGATACACGGGCCTCCTGGGTGCCTCTAGTTAATAGAATGTTTATGGACATATATAAAAAATGTGCATGAAGGTGCAAGATGTCATGTGAAAGTTTTTTCTAGATTGTACATCATGTTGTGAAACTTAGTCAAACAAATGTGTATGGATGGTAGCAGTTTTGTGTAATCAACTGATCCTACAGCTTTTAATCCACATCTTTGAAATTTTGCTTAAGGAGAAGTAGTATGCCATTTAAAGAAAATTTTCCAAATATTTCATATTTAGAATTTTTGTAATTTTTCACAAATTTTCATTATACATAACATGTTTGGTCTTGCATGTCACATTGTTTATGTCCCCCATCGCAACTCGACGGAGGGACTTGGTAACGGTCTGCTTATGTCTGTGTGTCTGTCTGTCCGTCCATCCCAATAACTTTATGTCTGCAACTCGTCTGACAATACTGGGCAGAGGTGGTTTATATTTTGCAGGAATGTTACCTATGACATGAAGGTGATCACACTTTACCACCATTTTAACTCAGTGATTTTTACAGCAGTTATGGGATTTAGTTGTATTTCTTCACATAATACATATGCATACCTTGAGGGTGCAAATCCTCTGGAACTACTCAACAGATTTGGTTTATATCTTGCTGAACTTATCACACTGCCATTTTGATATAGATATTTTTTCAAGAGTTACGGGACTTTGTTTTATTTTATATCTTGTATCATATGCATAAATTATGGACAGTCCTCTGAAACCACTAAACATATTTAGTTTATTTTTTGCAGAATTGTTACCTTTGATATGACTTTGATATGAAAAATCATACTCTACCGCTATTTTGATTTACCGATCGTTACCGGAGTTATGGGACTTATTTTATTATAACTGTGTATCATATGCATACGGGACAGTACATATACTCCGACAACCTGCGGCAGCCCATGCCAATACTCCGACAGCCTATTTCTACAACAGATATAATCACCCGAAATTATGTAACCACACAGTAATTGTTGGAATTAGTTTATCAGCAAAAAAATATTAAATGCTTAGTGTTTCCTAATAGCATTGAAGTAACACGAAGTATATGGACGTGAATTAAATTTTAACACCGAATACAACTGTTTTAATCATGGTCGTAGCACAATGCATGCAAAAGCCTCACCTTTGAATTTTCTATTATGCCTGACAAGTCGTCAAAATTTGGGTGAAAAATTCAAATTTTAGGTGTCTTGCAAAATGGCTAATTTTGGCCCTTTTAATCCCTTTTATCTCTGCAACGACAAAAGTAACACAAAAACTGGTTAGAGCTAACTATTTGTATGTCTTATAAGAACCATTTTAAAAAATACCATAACAATCGGACAAGAAATAAGAAAGTTTCAAAAATTAAGGCGTATCCCTTTTCAGCCCCTTATATCTCTAAAACAGCAAGAGAAAGGGGAAAACGGATAAGACAGATTTTTATAGTTTTATCAAGGAAATTTTAAACCAAAAATCATAAAAATCGGATAAAATTTTTAAGTCACTCAAAAGTTATTAAAAAAACCTTAATGACACCCAGTAAATAGACGAGAGGAACCTGATTTCTCAAAATCAATCCCAACCTGTATTGGAGTAAGCGTCTTCTGCTTGTCATGAATCATCAACCGAGCCATGGGTCAGGAAGACACTCTTAGTTTCAAATGAATTTTAGCAATTTATACCAGAAAAGTTGGCTACACGTCGAAAGTCCGACAATCATTTGTTCAACAGCTCTTTGCTTCGGCGGTCATTGGTCCGACAACACATTAGTTCGACAGCTCAAATCTCCGACATTCATTTGTCTGACAATACATTAGTTCGACATTTGCTAGTCCGACAATCATTCCTTCGACAGTTATTGATCCGACAACTATTTTATCCGACACTCGTTGATCCGACAACTTATTTGTCCGACACGTTCCTGTCTGAAGGCTCCTGATCAATCAAGTTGAAAATGGTCTCACCTATTGCAGATTCTTCACATGAATTGCTAACAACTAACGGACACTGTTTGCTTGTGGTATCATTGATGTATCATCTGTACTCACGCCGAATGGAGCGGACTTCAGTCTTTATCTGAGACTTCCTTGAGTCATTCTTGCCAAGTCTAATATTATTGCTGTTGCTTTGTTCTTTGTTATTTAAGGAGCCAGTTATTTGATGTTCAAGCAGTGCAAAGCATTGCTGCCCTGAAACATGAAGCTGATATGAAGCAGATGCAAAAATGACTTACAAATTACTCTTTAATATGACAGTCATAGATCCGATGGTGAATTTTATTTCACGACTGCATTTTTAGATACTATCAATAGTGTCTTGTACTGAGACTCAAAGTCTGCAAAGAAAGGAAAACCATCAATATAATTATATATCATGACTGCTTATCTATTCCATGCGTGGCAATCGATAATGGTAACATATTGTTATTCATTTGTTTTATTAAAATACAGGAATACACTTTGCGACCACAGTATGGGCATTAAGGGTCATATTTGGCCGAACCTCAAAAGTCTATATTTTGTGACATTCTTATATATTACCTTATTATTACATATAATTTCATGCTCTGACATTCCTTTTAACAATTTTCTTTCATTTTCATATTTTTAGGGGACACAGTGGACCAGGTGAGCTTAATAAAATTATAAGGGCATATAAAAATCAACAATCTCCCACAAAGACGCCCCCCCCAAAAAAAAAACAACAAAAAAACAAAACAAAAAACAAAACAAAAAACAAATCAAAACAAAACAAAAAACAAAACAAAAAAAAAACCAAAAAAAACAAAACAAAACAAAAATAAAATATCAGACAACACATATTTGCAAATACAGCTAGCGCCAAATGCGGAAACTGTTTTATTTACAATTTAGAGGATAGAAAAAAACTGCCTCTCGACAACCCTTTTCATTTAAGAACATTATTTGGGACAAACCGTGCAACCTTAATTTGACGTAGTATCGGAGTATTTGTCAATAAAAAGAAGCTTTCGTCAAACACGTTTTTATGACTAGAAGATAGTGGTGTATTGCCTTAATTTCATTATATGATTAAATTGGCTTAGGAAGGATCTTTGGCACGTGCTTGTAGAGGGTAAAAACGAAGCCAGACATTTTCACACATCCTGACTTTTTCGGGACACAACTGTGATTTTTCCTGACCACAGCTAGTGAATATTTTAAAGAAAACTGTTAAAGACTGGATAACTTTTTAAATGAAAATTGTGGCCGTTTTTTCCACTCTGAACAAATTTTTAATCTATTTCATTGCCAATATTTTTTTCTAACTAGATTTTTCAACCATAATTGTGATGGGAATAGTGAGTATATAAAATATACACATAAATCAAACGGGAACTACTTAACCGAATCATATTCCAAATTTTTGAAGAAAGAAAAAAAAACGCTCAGTACCTCGTATAGAATTAACCATACCAATTATTATCAATTAAATATATACATGTAAGCGTTTTTTTAAGGAAGAAAAAAAAGAAAGCTGTAGCAAAATCAGATGTAAGTATCCATATTGTGGCCGTGACTGTAATCTAACGATGCTGTAATATTACTTCTGACTTTTATAATAATGTGGGATTGATATCAAAACTTTATGACAAAAGTGATGATTATATTTTTTTCTGATTATGAACTTGTCCTTTCTAGCGGTAACATACCGGTCACGAGTCTATGGGGTGTACATTTCACAGTAGATGCGTTACTGCAGCTGATTTTATTTATACGACGACTTTCTCGGAAGACGACATTGCTGTCCAAGAATTGTTTATGTTCAGCCTCTGTTAATTTAATCAATCAAAAAGTTTAATGGCCGCCATCATGAATTGATTGTCCGATATGAAGTTTCTGTCTCGCGAACAGTGTATCAGACTAGATATTCCAACTTTAACACACTACAGTAGTGAAAGGATACCAGAAAGTAACGTGATCTAGAAAGCTACTGTCGGAATCGACAGTGACTACCAATAACTTAATTATACAAATTAAGTCACTAAATAAAATTGAAAATGAAAAAAGTTAATGACTTAAATTCAAGGCCCAAATTTTTGAAAATCAAAATAAAATTCTAAGACCTTACTGCAGATCTACATATGGGGTATGACAATAATATAAACAAACAGACTGCATTCATTGAAACATGAAAGGGGTTTGAATTCTACATTTTAGAAATTTAACTCCAGTGAGCAAATAGTTTTAAGATAAAACCCTAAAACCTGAAACCTTATTGCATAATTATGTACATAAAGTGTATGACAATAATGTTTATGAAACAGAACGCACACATTTGTGTCGAGACTGAGACTGTTGTCGCGGAAGCGAGACATAGCTCATTTCGTCCTGGCCGGACTAAAATTATGACCACAATGCGTAGTTATTGTTTCTGATAGGCTGATATAAACAATCTTCTCTGAAATCTCTTGTCAGAATGGAATTAAACTTGACAGGAAGCATCTATATATATGCAAAATCTTTTATGAAATAATAGTTTTCATCCTCATTGAACGACATGAACGGCAAGCATGGGCAATTCTTGTTTCTGATTGGCTGATACATGTATAAAGAAATCTTCTTTGAAACCGCTTGGCCAATTGGAACGAAAAGTCACATGAATCATTTGTTAGAGGTTTTTATAAAGTTTGTCCAGATAAGGCGACAAACATAGCCGCCATAACCGATTCTTGTTTCTGAATGGTTGATTTAAAAAATAGCTTTTTCTCTGAAACTGCCCGGTCAAATAAAGCCAAACGTCACAAAAAATGTCTATGGAAGACTTTTATCCCTCATTTTATTCCAATTGAATAACAAACATGGCTGCCACAGACAATTCTTTTGATTGGCCGATTTACAACAAATTCTGTTCCTTTGAAACCGCTGGGCCAAATGAACCGAAACTTCACAGAAAGCAGCTGTGGAAGGTCCTCTGAGGATTCCTCATTTCCTCTCAATTGGGAAAAATTGGTCTCTGCAAGGCTTGCCATATTTCATAATGAAAGGGAGCACTTCTCTGAAGTCGTCAATAAAAAGGGCTTTCATGCCAGGTGGGCGATACAGGCTCAGCCCTCTGAGCCTCTATTTATTCTATGTATTGGGATTTCAAAATCTAGCCGAGGCATAATCAGAGTACGGCAAAATACCAAATTTCATGATTTATAAAGGGGCATAACTCTGGAGCAATGAAAGGCACACCATCAAAAATTAATATGTGTATTGATAAAATATTTTTGGCAAGTCAAACTCTCTACTTACTTTAACCCTGTTTGTCACTTAAGCAGAAATAATGCTAACTTTCTGTCCTGTCTATCATAAGGACTCGATTACTTAGAATTTGTTAATGATGTTTTAAATATTACTTTTAAGAAATAAAACTATATTCACTAAAATTTACGCCTTTACTATAAATGTGCAAAATACTATCCAATTTCTTATACATATTTTAGAAGGACTTGCAATAAAGGGCGTCAATCTTAGTGGTTATGGTAGATATTTATTAACAGTAATGTTTTTAAATGGGGAAGAAAAAAGGAAAATTTAATTGAACCCCCTTCGCTGTAACCTGAAACCGGAAACGATAGCACGTTGAAGCAACTTCAAGATTGCGACAGTATTGATAGAATTAGTTAATTCTTAAAACCTGTTGGGACCATTTAGTACTTGTACATGTTGTAATGCGATCAGTTGCCACTTGTTATGGATGGATGTTATGAATATTTCGCATTATTCAATCATTCGGGATGATGTCTCAATGACGCATACTCTATTTTCACGCTGCACTCTAGACCCATTGGTAGCCTTGTGCTGTTTTCTGCTCTTTGACATATTCCCCGTTTCCATTCTCTATCCTATTTTCTTTACTGTTCGTCATAAATGTAGCCGACAAAAATCACAAATTCAATTTTTTTCCTTTTATACAAGGACATAGCTATTAAATGTTAAAAAAAATGACAATCTGTAAATTCGAAACTGATCTGTGCATTTTTGTGTATGATAGTAATAAGCATAGAGCATTTGCCCAAGGAAATTTTAGATACAGCATGGAAACGATAAAAAAGTTAATTGTTCCATTCATAAAAGGACGTAATCAAGAAATATTCAATTCCATCTTTTTCATAACGTAATAAATTTTTGGATACTAATTTTTTTTATCATATTTTGGAGCCAGCCATTTATATTTCAAATCATCCTCCAATGATGTCTGCTGAGGGTATTTTTCAATGTTTATTTTTATGGATCCGTCATTGTAGGAACGCGTCGAGCATAACAATAACAAATAGTCTTCCAAGGCGGCATAAGGATTTGGACTATGAAGTTTTAGAACACTTTTGGGAGAAGTATACAAATAAGATGAATAAGAACAAGCACCCTGAGGGTATTACTAAGTAATACAATGTCCCTTACCGGCTTGCGAAAACACACCAACTACGCTTTAACTAATATGTGAATCGGATGAACACGTATGGACAGAGTGGTTCATAAAAATCCTAGAACTATGTTTGCAAGGGGTACACAATACTTACCCGATCAGCCCGAAACTCAAACTTGATCTGTAGCTCATCAATATAAGCTCACATACCAAAACCAGATCACTTGGTAAAGGGGTTTGCAAAAAAAGTCCAGAAAACTAATATTTTTACAATAATTCCTATATCCAAGAGCAATAACACTCCGAATGATCCGATCAAAATCAAACACGATCTGTAGGTCATCCTTATAAGCTTACATACATGTACCAAAAATAAGTTTATTTGGTAGAATGGTTTGCAAAAAAGTTCAGAAAACTACATTGTATTATTCTGGCAATAATTCTATTTCCAAGGGCAACAATTCTCATTGTTATACTATATGCAAATTTCTGATCTAACCCAGTTATTTCATTGGTTTTTCAAAATGCGGTATTTTTTGTTTTATAACGCCTACCCCTAGCAACGAAAATATTACATTCCGGGATCGAACATTACCGAACTGGAAAAATATCAGCCTTTCCAGTCGAGTTTTACCGACTAGTATTCCACTTCTTGTTTTGTCTCTTCAGACACTCCTGCAAATGTCATACCATAAGAATAATGGAAACATGTTATAAATCTTGAAAATCAAGACAACCAACTTGTCGTCTGATGTTTGTCAGCTTGGGCGAAAGTGAAATATTTCGGAGTATATGTAGGCTGATATAAGTGATGTATTCTATATATAAATTGACCAACAGTTAATGATTGCTTTATCTCAACACTAAGTTCATTCCAAGGTTTAATAGTCATGATAGTGGAAGGCACATAACTTATGTAATATGATACAGTTCTTCATTGAGGCAGTACATAGTTTTTAGTTTTATTTCATTCTATTTAAAATATCATTGTTGTAGGTTTTCTGTCAGGTGAGGTTGAAAAATCCGGGTAAGGTAAAGGTAAAGACAGGAATGAGCTACTGGCAAGCATGTAGGTGTGGTAGTGGGAAAACAATAATTGTTGCGTTGCATATGACGTATCCTATTTAAATCGTTAACTCCGAGAGCGATGATAATTGAACAATCATGGAAGGCCATGTAATACCTATATAAAGTAACTGGGTTTTGTCCAAAAGGCCTACTCGCTTAACTTAGTTGTACGTTCTGATTGTATAATGTCAAAAAACGGTCTTAGAAATGATAAAATGTAATGTAATTTTTGTCTAAACATTTTTTTCTCCAACAAGTCTTTAGAAAAAATAGAAAACGTGTTCAATGAATTTACATTTTTATCATAACACTATATGAAAATGGATAAAAAAAACCTACGAACGACTTATCTGATCTTTTTTGTTCAAAAAGAAACACGTAGATTAAGATATCTTTAAGAACAATACACAGGCGAAAGATTAATGTTTTTAAAGAATATAGTATTAATGCGTAAGGTTTTCCATATTGACTTAGACATTGGTCGGAGGCAAGCCATATTGAACTGGGGCCGTATGCATCAAACAACTCGTTTCAAAACCGATTAAATCATTTATCTGTGCGACTTAATGAACTGCGAAAACTTAAATACTTTCAATACAAGCAAGTCATATGAATTTTTTAATATTTTGAAGAAAAAAATATCCTTTTAACCCCATCTTCTCTTGGTGTCTGGCATGTTTTTGGTTTATTCATATACTACATACATGTACATGTATTTAAATTTTATTAAAATCTTCTCTCTTAATATTTGTTTTAGATATTTACACACGTGCTGTCTAATGGTGCTTACTATTATGACACGCACGAAATTAATGCGTTTAATGAATGATAGTTGTTGGTCATAAGTTACTTCGTTTAAAAAGCAGTAATACTGAATATTGTTCGATACCGTATAAGACTAAAGAAAGAAAGGAACGGATTTTTAGAGATTGCACAAATCCCATAGATATCTATCACGATTGTGAGGTAAAGAGACTAACAAAAAGTTACAAAACAGAGAAACGTGCCTTAAAAAATCGCGTCCACACAAAATATAAAAATTATAACTCAACATGAAGATCGTTATATCATGTAAACCTTAGGAATATAAGAATGCAAACATTGTTACATTTGTGTAGAAACTATTAAAAGGTCCTTTTCCGATACCCTTTATGGCTCATTTTTACGGTTTGTATTTGGATTAGAATTTCACTATTTCTCAATGATCAAGGCAGATTTCTCCGTGAAACGTCTTGTACATTTGCAGTAAAATATGAACCTTTATTTCGTCAACTTTTGCAATAAAGGGATATCTTTTTACAGAACTAAAATAAAATTATCGGAAATTTACTCCATCTCGGATCCCACGTTTGTCACAAATAAAAACATGGTTTAAAATAAGTCATCTTCAATTAAATTCACCATTAAATACATGTAGGTAAGTAGGGACACGTGTAAGCAATCCAAATAGATGTTTGATAAATAACTTTCAAAAATCTCTAGTGATATTTGTTTATACTTCTTAGAGTTTCATATTCCGCCAAAAGTGACAATTATTTCACTGCTTATATTAGAGAAATCTTTTATAGTACGCTTCCTAAACGTTTAACTCAAAATTCAAACTTTAAAATTAATATTTGTAGATATAAATAAACATCTATGATTTTTTCATACGATATATCAATATCAGACATTGCAAAAAATGATTTGCGCGAAAACCGTTTCAATCGAGCTCTAAATAAATTTGGTTGTCGTAAGTAATTGTTATAAGGCTCTAAAATATTGACCAGTTTTTACTGGATTAGTGCTATTCAAACACTCCCGGACTCCCTTTTAACCCGTTAACAAAAAGTCATTCGTATGAGAGTAATTTAAGAAACAATGGCTAATTGGCGTGGATTGATATGATAAAAAGTGAGGGTTTCCGATGTAATATTACTTAATTTTTTCTTAGTTAAGTAAAAACTTAAGTCGTTTTATGCATATGACTTAAGTAAATTGCTTATCTAAGTAAATTCTTAGTTTAAGAAATACTTAAGTTTATTTGTTTTATGCATACGGGCCCTGAGGCGAAGCCGAAGTCCATCATGGCTAGCCAAAGACCAATAACTGAGCTAATATGGGAAACTTTGGGCAATTATACCTTTATTGACTAACCAGTCCAATATGTCATATTGACTAGTCAATACGGCTTATTGGATGGATATGTGTCATATTGGCATACTTTAAGTTTTTTATTGTATTGGTTTTATCATATTTAGGCTTATATTCTATTATTCATTACTAAATTATGTTTTCATGTTAATCCTGTATTATGTCTGAAGCAGTAGTGTTGCCTCGACCAAGGCCCAATATGATTGGATTAGGAGACCCTAGAGGGTATGCCCCTCCCCCTCAAAATAGGAATTTTTAACCTTTGAGATCCTCACCCTTTAACCGTATAAATTCTTACCCCTTATGGGAAGATGCATTCTTTAAAGAGTATTGGGGAGGGGGTATACCCTGTCCCATAAAAACAGTAACGTTTAAACCTTTGAGATCCCCACCCTATATCCATAAATATTCTTGCTCCTTATGGAAAGATGCATTCATTTGTGTACATTGTAAATTGGGGTTCCTAGGTGTACGCCCCATCACTTCAAAATAGATCTTTTTAAATGGGAAAACGTACAGATCCCCGTCGTATAATCATATATATTCTTTCTCCTTATGGTAAGATGCTTTCATAGATATAATGTTTTTTTTTTATTTATTTATTTATTTATTTATTTATTTTTTGGTTTGTTTTTTTTTCTTTTGGGGGGGGGGGATGTTCCTTGACGAATTGATTGTTCAGTAGCATGGGTAGTAAGTATTGGCCTCCAAACACAATTCTTGTTCTTTTTGCTATGACTCTTTAGTAATACGTTAGTATTTCAAAAAAGGTTTACTACCATTAGCCAGGAAAATATGAGACTGTAAAATTTACTTCATATTTGCCTCTATTACGATCTTGGCGTGGGGGGATGGCAGGGTATGAACATGCTTTTCGTACATGTAGCTAGAGGATTTAGAATAGAATAAAATGTATTGCTTTAAGTTAACATCATAAAGTCAGTGTTAAAAACATGGTCAAGTTGCGATTTTTATAGTTATGGATAACCTTCTTACATGTCTTAAGGAACTTCTCCACAATTCAGTTTGTACATCACAATGTAGGAGGAGGGTAAAATCGATAGATATTCCCAATATCTTCTTTGCTTTACCTAATCCCAGGTGGGTCAATTCCTGTAAAGTCAGCTAGGCCACACTCGAAAATAGTCAAGTTGCGATTTTCACAGTTCTTTTTTTTTCTATTCTGTCGGCACAAGCCCCATTCGACGCTATATATGTTCTCAAAAATTGATGTTCATAATTTTTTCTCCTGTCTTAAATATTTTTTTCCAGGTCATATGACACTGAGTCTCCTAAAAGTAAAACAAATTTCATTGGCAATTCTTACCTTTTTTTCTTTTTCTTATTATTAATGTTACTTTGATCACAGAGAAAAGTACCACAGCGTGAGGAGGAAATGCGATATACGAATCAAAGAAGGGAACTATAATTATGAAAAACGAGAACAAAATTTAAGGGAAAAAACTCTGATTTAGTACTTATTAAGTTTTCTGTGTTGAAATACAATTTCGTATGTTTTGGAACAGGGATGGGGTCAATTACATAGGAAAGAAATTAATTAATTAAAGTACAATATTTTGCCCAAAACCTTTAATTAAATTACCATTACCATTACAAGGATATTGAAATGTAATTAATTAAATTACAAATTACAAATTTTCAATTTGCGTTAAATTTTGGTCAAGCTTAACCAAAAAAAAATGTCCATCATGTTCATAGTGCGTCAACAATTCGGACCAACTCAACGCAATTTGAAAAAAGAATTTTTTATTTCAAAGTGCGTCAAACAGAATAATCTTGACTCTCTTTGAAATAATTATTCGAACACTTTTTCGTGATTATTTTGGAGAATTTGTGGTTGTATGAGCTTATCTGCTTTCTCCAGCCCTAATTACTCAGGGAGGGGAGGGTGATCTGAGTGCTCTATTACGATGCTAAGTCTGAATCGCAAGGAATAATCATTTAAATTTTATTGTTTTCAAAGTCACACACACAAAAATAAAATCATTTTTTACCGTTTTGATACCTAATTAAAGAATTGTATCTCCCCGTACATCTTTTCATTGCTTCGCATCACGGTGCGGAGCTATTAGTTTCAGTAGACATACACGCCATGTTGAAATATTACTGATCGCAGATTGGTTACTTTATGATGCGGCTGAGATACAGCAACAGCCATTGGTTTAAATGAGATAAAGAATTACAGACTTTACTCGTTCAGGATAAGTCATCAAAAGCCGGAAAATTAACTATGTGTATATCAGTTCCGATCAACTGTCATTACATGTTTTTGTAATATTCATACATTCTGAAATTCATTATTGAAATCAATTATTAATACATGTATATTTGCTTTGTTAGTCGGCAATACACACGATCGTATACACTATAATTCTATGTTTACAACAAAAAATGCATGATCTCTACTTTATAACTTCTGCCAATCTAGGCACACCTCCAGAGTCGTGTCTATTTGTTGTTTTCGCGCGGACAATTTTACTGGTCAACAGAACGCTTAAAGATATACTGGGTTTGCATGCATAATTCCAAAACTAAATCAACAACTACATGCTCACATATTACCATAAATTAAGATACAGCTTTGTTTTTTTTACGTTAAACCCATATATCTAGCTACAATTTCTTTTCGGAATAGATATTGATTGTACAAGTATAACTGAATGGTTTTGGATGTTCACAATGTGAAAGGTCTACCATGCAATAATAATACTATACCAATGTTACATAATTACAATTACATGTTCAAAGTTCTAGGTAAATAAATGCGAAAGTTTTGTTTTTAAAAACACGTTCATGTTTACTGATATTGTTTTTCAATCATCCCAATATGAATTTGCACAGTCTTTCATCCAATATGATTCCCACTAATTAGCAATAATTGTTCCACATTTTTATCATTTGCAAAGTCTATCGTCCAATAGGAATCACTTATTAGCAATGTTCCTTCAATCTTTCACAGAAAAACTATATATAAGTAGCAATAATCAACACCAGAACAATTCTTTAATTAGGTAAATATGTACTACAGATTGATAGAAACTCTACCGTACATGTAATAACTACTAACAACCTAAGTGTCTAAATTTTTGTCAGATAAATCTTGTTTTTCCACCATTTTGTAGTTTTTTCGGTGAAATATTTATTCAAGCACTCTTAGACAGGATATTATCGTTATCAACGTACATGAACTTGCGTGCATCCGTCGTATTTTCTTGTGACATCAAATCTATCACTTTGGGCATAGGGATTTAAATTCTTTATAGAATGCTTGTATATCACCTGTAGATGTATGATTTGCAAAAATCACCCACAAGATTGGAATAACGGTATATGGGAATTCACGTTTAAAATGACCCACAAGATTGGATTTACGGTATTTGGGAATTCACGTTTTTTGTGTTAAACTCCTCTTTCATTTTTCATTGTACATTGTATAAAGTTTTAACAGTATAGTCGTAAACTGAAGAATATTGTTTTAGTAAAATCTAAGAGAGGGATAAAATTGGTGTTTGAAATTGAAGAAAAACCGGAATGAAACAGATCGGGAGGGGAAAAACTAGTATAGTATTAAAGGAGAAAATAAATTATGTAAAGGACAAACTATTTTTGTGAAATTGAGCCCCGTGTCTTCCAAATTATCAGTTTGGAGTTTTGATTTCCTGAAAACTTCTTAAGGCGTTTCTCAAATATTATTTAAGATATGACGAATGTGCCAAAGTTTTAGAAATTTTGGAATTCGCCTTGACACGATGTATTTCGACCTATCCAGTAACTAGCAAAATCTTTTGTGGTAGTAGCTATTTGAATCATCCGATCTCTATCAATAGGAATTTCGATGTGATATGTGACCCCTGTGATCCTAAGGGGGACCAAAAAGGAAAAAGTGATTGCATCGAACTCTTCTTACAATAATGTAGATAGAAACATGAAAATTGGTGGGACATGGACACAGAGTTATCTGTACTTAAAGGTTTGGAATTCTGATATTTGCCCCAAAGCCATAAATACAGTGAAAATGCATTTCAGGTTATCAAGTAGTGCGTCCAAAGTCGAGACCAACTTAACAGGTTTGGAATTTTTTTTTCGAAGTGCGTCAAAAATAAGGACCAACGTTACGCGATTGAAAAATTTAGTGTGTCAAAACTTAGGACCAATTTAAGGCGATTTGAAAAATGTTTTCAAAATGTGTCAAAATTTTGGACCAACTTATTGCGATTGGAAAAATTTTTTCAAAGTAGGCCAAAATTTAGCATCAACTTAACGCGGTTTAAAAAAAAAATCACAGTGCGTTAAAAAAAAAGGACCAACTTAACGCGATTTGAATTTGTTTTAAAGTGCTCAAAAATTGGGACCAACTTAATACGAGTTGAAAAATAAACAAAATCAAAGTACTTCAAAATTGGGACCAAATTAATGCGATTTGAACAAAAAAATTCAAAGTGAATCAATAATTGAGACTAATTAAAATAACGCGATTTGAAAAACTTTAGCACAAAAATGGGCTGGAAAGGAGGGGGGGTCAGTAGGGAAGTTTACTTACAGATCATCTGGTGTTACAAGTACCAATATGGGAATTGTGTATTGTTGTTGGCAAATAAGTTCTTCCCTTTGCTTGTTTATTTCATCAGCATACCTGCAGTGTTTTTAATTCAAATTGTTCTATCTTGTTTCTGTTTTTTGTTGAAGCTATAAATATATGCTTTTTTACTATTTTTCAATATACAGGTATTAGAGCCTCCCGAAAATCTACCTAATTCAAAATCAATGATAACACATGTATAAATATCTGTTTCATCACACCACAAAATGTGAAAAGAAGTTATTTAATAATTTCAGAAGCCAACAATACAGCTTAATTAAACTTTTCTTCCATTTTCTTTTACCAAGGTTTTGATATTCCAGACCAGAATCCAAATTTTAAAAGCTAATGTGCATCAACACATTATCTTGACACTAAGCTAAAAGCTGCATGTTGAATTCAAGTCAAGTACGACCCTTTTGGCCCCCTTTTTGATAAAAATTCAAAAGCTATTGAGCATCCACAGATTATCTACAATTATTCCATAACAAGATTTAAACATTAACTAAATATATTTTCTAAGAGTATTACAGGCATTAATCCTTTTGGGCCCCTTGCACGGTTACTCAAGAAAAATTATGACTTTGTTTCCATAACAAAAATAAAACCCTAAACTAACGTATATGTTGAATAGTTCAAGTCAATCCGTTTGGGTCCAGTAATTTGACATCCTTTCGGAGCTTGATTAAAATTCTTTCACTCTACAATTTTTAATACATCTAGAACTGTCCTGAAAGTGACCGCCCCCCCCCCCCCCCCCCCCCCAGCAACATGTCTGTTGCAAAACCTACACAAAGTTCGAATCATCATATTTTTCCAAATACTCTCCCAAACAGAGAATCCTGACAATATGTACATCTCCATAATGTGATTTATCACTCCATAAAGTTTCATGAGAATCATGCAAGTAATGTAGGAGGAGTTGCGGACAACGCATGGAATGAAGTTTTGTTAAAAAGTGCCTAAAGTCAAACAGCCATATCTTTTATATTTAGTGTCCAAACAGAAATTCCTCATAATATACACATCTTCATAGAGTGATCTAACACTCCATAAAGTTTCATGAGAATCATGCAAGTAATACAGGAGGAGTTCCGGACGGACAGACAGACAGACAGACGGACGGACAGACTGAAACCTATATACCACCCAAACTTCGTTTGCGGGGGGGGGGGGTATAATTAAAACAGCCATCCAAAACCATCTTTGAAAAGTTCAAATCAAATGCAAAAACAGTCTGAGATTACCTATTAAGTAAATTAGAAGTCAGTGAAATGGAACAAATAGAAACAAATTTGATAGACAATGGTGAAGTAAATGTAACTATTAACAGCCATTCAAACTGACATCAGATACCGTAAATTGGGGTATTGTGTCTGTGGTTATATTTTAGTTCATTTGGCGTTTGTTTCCAATCCGTCAAAATTAAACAAACCGAAATAAAAATAATCCAAAAAAATAAACTTCCAAAATATTTCAGATTCTAGTTCATGTAGTTATATGTAAAAATCATTAACTATGATTATAGTTGCAATATTTTGATTAATTGTAATAAATTACTGTAATCATATTTGTAAAATCAAAATAAAGGAATGATTTGATTTTATCAGTTGTCAATCATGACAGCATGTAGTGACAACATTATTAGCATTTAATCATGCAGATCAGAAAATCTTACCATAATTTCATTCAATTTCAATTTTTATTTATTGTTTAAATTTTTCCCGAGAGTGCCAAAATTAATCACAGTACTGTCGCAAAGTACCAAATTGTAACACACAAAAATTTAACGACCATGTTTTTAGCAAAAACCGCCAAAATATCACTACACCAAAATATCCTGATTTACGGTATGTTGACTGTCAAACGATTCCAGCAAAAAATGCATGTGGAGGAGATAGTTCCGTCCGTAAATGAACCTTCCTTTGGCGTCGGTAGAGTTATGTATGCGATATCTGAACACAATTTTTAAATGGGAGAATATGATGAACAAAGAACATATCTGTCACTGCCAGCCCAGATATCTGCTTATAAATGCTGTCTTGGCTCTGAGTGGTAACCAAGAACTTCAACCTTTAGTAAAGGAATTGTCCAAGTCTTTGACATTACATGACATATCACATAATGTTGATAACTGCAGTGTTTCTATTGGCCGACGTTATGCCAGGACAGATCAGATTGCTGTACCCTATGGTATAACAGTAGATTTTGACAGTCTGAAGTTTCCACATACAGCTACACTCAGAAAACGAAAACGAAGTTAGAGCAAATATGGAAGAGTTACCTAAAATTGTTCAAGATCTGGCCAATGGCAGGAGGACATGGGAAGACATTTTGAATAATTATCCTTTATTTGAACAACAAGATGCTACTAAGGACAAGTGATAAACATAGATATGATGCCAGTACTTATTGACCAGTTTTTGAAACATTGTCTTTCTTTAGATGCAATACTGATAGCAAATGCTACTCGCAATAAAAGATATAATAGATGGAGTATACCGGAAAAAATCAAAATCTGACTTTTATACTGTTAAACACTAAAACCCTAAACTAAACACAAATGTTGTAAAATTTCAAGTTAAACGGATATTCAGAGGCACTTATACTTTTGGGCCCACTATTTGGGGCCCTTGGAGCAAAATCAAATTCTGACAGTTTAATTGCACACCCTTATACAATATACAACAATCCAAAAACATATATATCTGCATCAATTGGAATCGCTACATATACCAATCCGTAAACAAGTATCGGTACAATATATTTAAATCATTTATTAACTAATGTTATAAGCCGCCAATTCTAAAGAAAAAAATTCGTCAAAGGGAAGCTATTGTGTTTCTTTAAAATTTTGGGGTAAAGATTCGTGAGTCTAATTTATGCTTGGATTCATTGTTCACAGAATAAGAGCTGATTATGCCTTGTTTTGGCCACAATTCGGAGTTTGGTCTCTTTCAAAATGGCATTACACAAAATGAAAAATATTATGCATACTGTTAATGCATTTTGAAAAATATTTTCAAACTGTGTGAAAGTGGTCTCAATTTTAACGCAGTTTGAAAATCTATTTCAATCCGCGTTGAGGTGGTCCAAATTTTTTACGCACTTTGAAAAAAATTATCAAAGCGGGTTAAGCTTGACCGAAATTTGATGTGCTTTGAAAAAAAAATTCAAAGTGCGTTAATTTTTCAAAGTGGGTTGTTACACACAATCATTCTCAGTTAAAAAGTACCTTATATGGCTCATTACATTACACTTATGATTTCCTTTTTTTAATTATATGCTCAATATTCTGGGGTTAAGATGTTGACTTGTTCGTAACTTTACGGTAACCTTCGTAACGCATGCAAAAATAAAACAATGTTTTATCATTCGTGAGACGCTTCGACAATAAGAGCTGTTATTCCACATGTCTTTTCTGATAGTCTGAGATAAAAAAAAATCATAAAAATTGTATTTCGCAATTCCACTATTTTGCTGTTGATAAATTTCTTACAATCATCAATCACCCATAAATTGTACTATGGTCTTTTAACAATAGTTTATCTATTCTTAGTGGATTTACCTGTATTATCAATGCGTGATTTGGTCAAGGTCTAGGTATTCATACCCTCAATACCTCACGGAAGTTCCTGTACTGTTTAGGTACAAGGTAAGCATAATTTTCTGATTGCTTTAGGAATTTAATTAAATGCCATATAGAACATTATTTTCACAAATATTTTCAATATACATGTTTTGGATTTTGTGAATCATAACCACAGGTACCATTTCCCATCATGTTTGACGAGTGGGTGTTGCCGGGAAACTCCAATATATGACGCAATCGTATATTTGACAGTAAGGAAAACACCCCACCATCGCCGCTTATATATATATATATAGCACAACGAAAGCTTGCGTTTGTCATGTTTGTAAGTAGAAATTGTTAAATTTCTCAAAATAAACCATGAAATTAAACTTCATACTAGTTACAAGACATAAGCAATTAGAATATATAAATTTTTAATTTGGAAGAAGAATAATCCTTTTGCATAGGGGTTTTCACGGACTTACCTACACTACCAACCTTTCCTCTGTAACTAGTTATGACATACATGACATCATTACACAGTCATTACAGTCTTTACTTCATTTCAACCACTTTGAAAAGTCATGTCACGACTTTCACTTTCAACTTTTCCAAAGAGGCACCTGTGATGGAGAACAGGAGCTCAACCCACAGAGCTCCCTAGCACGTTTACATTTTCAGGTGGCGGATAGGTGATATATGTACCCTCTCGTTGGGGTTGTCAGGTCATTATACGGGTAGCCTGACCTCGGACCATATTGAGTAACGTGTTGTGGGAACAGGTGCTGAAAAGCAAAGAATAAATAGAAATAAAGGGGGATATTATCTCCAATTCCAAACACGTGCGCATAACAAACCTCCGGATCCATATACGAGGTTTACGTCACTTCCGTAAACAATACATGAAACAATGGCTGGAAAACCCACTACAGTGGAACTCCCTTAAACCGACCCCTCTGAAAACCGGATTATTCCGCAAATTGAACCTGTTATTCTGGTCCGGAATTCTCACCTATAATTTCAAGTAAAAAAATCCTCCAAAAACCGGCCCCTATGAATTCCGAATACCAGGGATAATTTGCGGTCCTAAACTTATATATTCCTGTCCAATTCACCTCTAAATACCGGCCGAACTTTCGTTCTCTTCATTTAGAGGCGTATTTTAAACAAAGCCTCATTGGTATGTACTGGAAGACTCCGTTAGAATAACAGTTCTTAACTTCTGTTTCTACCAAAAAACATCGAACCTAAAAGACTACGATGTAGTAACATTTAAAGAAAAAACACTACTAATGTACTAATATTCAATTTCTTTACTTCCGGTCGGATTTCAGTAAAGTCCGGAACCTCTCAAAACCAGCACCTCCGAAACCGGCAAATTTTTACGGTCCGATAGCTGTTCGGTCTTGTTTACACTTTCGTTTTTTGGAAATATAGTGGTTGCAAAATATTTTCCCCAAACATGACATTATTCCGAGAATCCTCTGCTGTCCAACGCGTTTTTTAGACTTTCCGGACAGCAAAGTCTAAAAAAAGCGTTGCAGGGCAGAGGATTCTCGAACTAACATGAGATATAATTATCTGTTGAATGGACATGAAAAGAGGCATTTAAGAAAGTCCCAATATATATTAATTGTTTGATATTAAATGCATTATTGTTTTTTTTTTTTTTTTTCAAACATAAATAATTTATTGCACCAAATAAGCTGTGAACAATCACAATGCATTATTGTATTAAAACTATGACTAAAACATTTTGATAAGTAATGTCCTAGATCTTCACATTACCTAGCTATAGGACGACCCCAAATATCATATCTATCGCGTTTATCTGTATTGGCATATCAATTGGCAAATTCAGAAATATTTATTCTCTAAATGTATAAACAACGTATTTGACAAACGCTTATTTCTATACTACAATTAACTTTGCGTATATCCACCTACATTTAGCTCTTCTGGACCGTTACAGTAACTTTCACTATACACTTATCCTAACTTCGCACTGAAGATGTCCACCGGTAATACGCGTAGGTACACGTGGAACTAATTTTTATTAGTGGTGAATGGCAGTTACCCCTCACATAAGCTTTTAGCGTCGTGCTCTCGGAACCGGAATGACCCGAAAGTGTCAAGTGCGCATGCGCAACCGGAAGTTCAGTGGAAGCTTCGTGCGCACCACCTCAAATTTTCATTTGACTGTCCCCATATACACATCCTGTAACATAAAGTTAACAGATCTAACGTCCGTCCGTCCGTCACACTTTCTTGTGACATCAACTCCTCCTTCACTTTTGGGTTTAGGAATTAAATTTCTATATAGAATGGTTGCACACCTGGGCAGTGACGTTTTAGAATTTTGATTTTCTAAACAAGGGGCCCACATGGGTTGAACTTCGAAAATTTGGAATTCAAGCTTGTGACCTGAACTTCTCTTTCATTTTTCAATTTTCTAAAATTGGGGCCCACAGGGGTCGAATTTCGAAAAACTGTCAATTTAAGCTTTTGACCCAATCTCGTCTTTGATTTTACAATTTATGCATATTATGTCTATATGGTATTGTCATACACTATATGCTGATGCGCAATAAGGTTTTATAATTTTGATTTTCTAAAATTGATGTCCGCATGGGTCGAAATCTCAAAATTTTAATTTAAGCTTGTGACCTTTGCTTCTTTTTCAGTTGGCTTATATAAACAGTATTGTCCTACACTATATTTAGTTGCACAATAATGATTTAGAATATCGATTTGATCCGGGGCTCACACAGGCCAAATTTGAAAAATTATCGGTTTAAGCTTGTGAACTAAGTTTTTTGCATTTTCCATTAGGTTTATTGATTTAATTTCTTTATATAATGACTGCATACTATTTTTGGTTGGGAATAAGGTATTATATTTTTTACTATAGGTAAGTGGCCCAACTACTTACAGGGGGTGCGGGGTTCACTCTCGATTCCGACAGTCCAGATTTCTAGTTTTCTATGTAACGCTATTATTTTTTTTCTCTCACAAGTGTTCTTTTTGTTACTCTTAACAACCCAATTACTGTGAGTTCAGTTATTTTCGTTGACATCAATGTTCCTGGATTGAGGCAAAACGACAAATTCGTGTGTTCTTATTTTTATGGATTTAAAATTCCAAAACAAAAACAAAAAACAAAAGTCAAATGAGGCCAGTTATAATAGGTGAAAAAGTTTAAAATCGAATTTTAAATAGTAATAAATATATAAATGACAGATTTACTCAATTTTAATTCAATTGTCATATTTTGCATCAGATTATTATTTTTTTTGTAGTACAATGCTGCTAAATGTATATGATAGCAGTGCAAGTTTGTTATATTTATCCCTGCACTTTGGATGAAGTTCGGGGATATTTGTAATCGGTCGGTCCGTCCGTCCGTCTTTCTGTCCGTCTGTCCGTTTGTCCATTTGTCCGTCTGTCCGTTTGTCCTTCTGTCCGTTTGTCCGTCTGTCCGTCCGTTAGGTAATCTTGTCTCCAGAACTCCTCGTTCATTTTTAACTTCATGCATTTAATTTCTGTACAGTATTGTCACAAACTGTATGTTGATTCGCAATAAGGTTTTATAATTTTGATTTTCAAAACTAGAGGCATAAAGGGGTCGAATTTCGAAAATTGGAAATTTAAACATGTGACCTAAGTTCCTCATTCATTTCTCATTTTATGCTTTTAATTTCTATACAGTATTATCACATGCTGTATGTAGATGCACAATAAGGTTTTCAAATTTTGATTTTTAAAAATTGGGATCCAGATGGGTCGAATTTAAAAAAATTGGAAGTTTAAGCTTGTGACCTAAACTCCTCATACATTTTTCGTTTTATGCTTTAATTTCTATACAGTATTGTCACATACTGTATGTAGATACGCAATAAGGTTTTGAAATTTTGATTTTTAAAAATTGGCGCCCACAGGGATCGAATTTCGAAAATTGGAATTTAAGCTTGTGACCTAAACTCCTCAATCATTTTTCATGTCATGTATTTAATTTCCATACCACATTGTCACATACTATATTTAGATGCGTAATAAGGTTTTAGAATTTTGATTTTGACAACTTGAGGCCCACAGGGGTTGTATTTCGGAAATGGTGAATTTAAGCTTGTGCATTAAACTCGTCTTTCATTTTTCATTTAGATTTAACAAATTTATTTGTATTTATATAATATTGTTCTTTATTTTCTGTAGATATGCAAAAAGGTTTTTAATTTTGAGAATGTATTAAGGGAACAAATTTTGGGACCGAAAATGGTGAAACTGCTAATTTTGCTTTGTCTCTGGAAATACTCATTCTTTGTTTCAGTGGTTTCATTTGTGTATAATATTGTTTTTTTTCACTATGTGTAGATGTGCAATAAGGTTGTCAATTTTGAAATTTTATTCAGGGTTCCAATTTTCAGACTGAAATTGTTAAATTGCTAATTTTTCACTGTTAATTGTATTTTTCAGTGCGGGGATTGACATCGTTTCTGATGGTACCAATTTCTACTTTTGTTATATTCCACCATTCTTGAGTAAATATCACAAATCTCTCATTGTAGTCACATTATACAAAATATGAAATACTTTTTTTTGTCTTTATTGATACCTATTATTCCGCTCCATATTCTTCATTTGTTTCTTGTTCTCATTTATATTTTTGTGTTTCTGGTTAATAGATCCTTAACTTTTTCCTTTAAAATATTTTTATATTATTTAAAAAAAAAAAACGTGATTTCTTTTACAGATGGCAACACATTTTCTTAGAATACAACAATTTATAAATATCCTATTAAAGTTCTAATTCATATAACATGTATAACATAAAACTATTTCGAGTCCAACCAATCATTACTTTGTTTTTATCATATTGTATCTTGTTTTTTAAATTTTCTTCTTGATAATTTTCTGATGTCATGCTTCACTTTTATTGCGCTTGTATTAAAGATAAAACGATGAAAATTGCAATCTTTAAAAGGACCTCGACCTTCTTTATTTACTTTTGATTAAAAGGATTGAATATATATATTTAGTTGGTTGTTTTAATTCGTGGATCGCGTTGTCCACGAAATTGACGAAATTTGGTGTACATGTACCACGAATATTAAGTGTTTCACAGTATGTAATGCACTGATGAAACGAATTGTCTGATTTAGTTTTCTGTAATGTTAGGGAGAAGACCTCGTAAGATAATAACTTATATTATATACTCATATAGAAATCTTTGATCTGATTTGTTAAAACAGTGTCACGTGATATTTGCCCATTCGTTGGGTCAACCGAAAATCGTTGGGTCGCATAGTAAGGTCAACCGCTCGCGAGAAGACCCCATAGAAATCCCCTCGTGAGCCTCACGTGTTTCCATTTATAGTTACTTCCCTTGATTCAGTAAACAAAAAACATGGCGTCCGACAACAGGTTGCTTGCGGTGGATGAGGCAGAAATGCAACCCCTGCTGTCTGATAAGGACTCCAAGAATACTAAACGGAAAATTTAAACTGTCAAAAGTTGAATATTCGATATAATATAACAGTGATCACCCTTGTTGGTGTGTGACCCGACGGTTTGTCTCCCCTCGGAAAGTAAGTAAGGTCACCCTCGGGCAAGCCCTCGGGTGACCTTACTTTCCTCTGGGAGACAAACCGTCGGGTCACACACCAACAAGGGTGATAATTGTATAGTGTCTAATCCATTGTCAGTGTTGTTACTTTTGACAATAAAATGTGTTTAAAATAATGTAAAGTAAATACAAAAGGCTCAGTACATACATGACATATATTAATTCATTTTTTCCCAATATTCTGCTTTAAATTATATTTTTTGTAATAGAATTAAAGCATTAAAATATTCAGATTACAGCTATTGGACATGCGATGATATGATCAAGGCCCTTCCCTTCTTGATGGATATCAATTTTGTTCGTTTTGGAAATACTGTGTATCAACAGGTCATTTGGATTCCTATTAGTACAAAATATGCTCCTCATATTGCCGAATTTTTAGCTCACCTGACCTAAAAGGCCATTTGAGGTATTGCCATCACTTGGCGTCCGTTGTCCTGCGTCCGGCGTAAACATTCCTTTAAAAATCTTCTCAAAAACCACTTGGCCAATCGAGAGCAAACTTTGGTGGCATGGTCCTTGGCTGGCCTGTTTTCAAATTTATTTTTGGCATCCCCGACTTCAAACCGACATGGATTCTGTTACTAAAAATAGAAAAAAGGGGTGGGTTAAAAAAATATTCTTCTATGAAACTATATGGCCAATACGAACCCGACTTGGCAGTAATGATCCTTAGGAGGTTCTCTTTCAAAATTATGTCCGGTGATCTGGACTGTTAACCACGATGGCCGCCACAGCCGAACTTAGTTTAACATAGGGCCCTATGGGAATAATAATTGAAAAATCTTATCCGCTGAAACCACTTGGCCAATTGGGCGGAAACTTTGGTGGATTTGTCCTTGGGTGCCCCCTTCCAAAATTATTTCGGGATCCCAGACTTCTAACCGACATGGCTGCTGTTACTGAAATTAGAAAAAAATCTAGGGGAATGAATTTGACCAATTGGAACCAGACTTGACTACAATGGTCCTTAAATTGTCCTCTTTAAGAATTATGTCCGATAATCCGGACTGTCAACCAAGATGGCCGACACAGCTGAACTTAGTTTAACATAAGACATAATGGAAATATTGTTTTTAAATCCTCTTGTCTGAAACCAATGAGCCAATTAAAACCAGACTTGGCAGCAATGGTCCTTAGGTGGTGCTCTTTACGAATTATATCCGATGATACGGACTGTCAACTAAATTGGCCGACACAGCTGAATTCAGTTTAACAAAGGATTCTACGGGAAAATTAATTCTATAAACTTGTACGAAACCACTGGCATGAACGATTCAATTGGAACCAGACTTTAAAGCAATGGCCATTATGTAGTCCTGTTTCAGAAATGTGTTCGAATACCAAGACTGCCAACCGAGATGGCTGTCACAGTCGAATTTAGTTTAAAAGAGGGAATGGGAAAATTATTAAAATAATCTTGTCTGAAACCAGTGGGGCAATTGGAACCTGATCTTACAGCAATGGGCCTTGGATGTTTTTTTCAGAATTATTTCGGATGACTTGGACTGTCAACTAAGATGGAGGCACAGCCAAACATCATCTAACACAGGACGCTAGGTAAAATTCATATAAAAACCTTCTTGTATAAAACTACGTGACAAATTAACACCAGACTTTGCAGCAATGGTCCTTAGATTGCTCTCTTTCAAAGTTATGGCGGATGACACCGACTGCCACCACAAACAAACTTAGACCCTATGGAAAAACAAGCCACATTGACTGCTACAATTGCTCAAGGCGGACAAGATAAATCCAAGTGAGCGATACAGTTTCTTGAGAGGCTCTAGTTTATATTGTTATGAATAGCCTTTCATTAAAAAACTCCTTAAAGTTGAAATACATAATCATGCTAAATTAATTGATATTTCTAATAACAATTGCAGGTATCTTGATGAATATACTTACTGTTAATAACCCCGAGTTTCTTAAATTTGCAAAATGCATTTTTCCAAAAGAGCCCCATTTGAACAAAGCCACTAGGAATAGTAAATACTGTTCCATTTTAGGTCATACTATACATATCGAAAATTTAGAGATACTTACTGAAATTTGTGATAAAAGGGACGATTTTAATTTTCCAATTACTAACTTTCATTTTCTTGACAGAGACGTGCTTATGGCACAATTGTATCGAATGTACATATCACAGCTTGTACGTTTTACACGAATTTGCCCAAGGTTAAACGATTTTAACTAGCTTAACTATACAATTACTAAGAAACCGTTCTTACAGGGTTATAGATATATTTCACGAGCTGCTTAATACATAACTAGATCAGACTAACATGATTTTATGTTGTGTTCATGTTTGTGTTTTGTACACGTTTATGTTGTTTTTGTCCGGAGTTCTGTCAGTTTGGTTGCTTTGATTGATTATCAGAATTTGTCTAGTTCTGACTGTTGATTTGGACGATTTTCTGCATATTGCATGGTTTTCTGGCAGATTGGCTCTTAAATATAACATATATCCGAAAGTAAAGGTTTGTTTGCGCTAATTTAAATGCATTTTACTTAACATACCGTTAAAATAGAAGACGTTGACATGCAGTAGTCGAGTTTATTAACTACTACAGAATAACATGACTTTTGTGTATTAATTCGTGTCAAAAAATAAAGGCATGATTCGTAAGAAAACCTTGTCCTTTGATCAGACTATGAACCATCTTCTTTAGTTTAACTTGTTCTCTGAACTATTGTTTTGTTGTATCGATGTTCCATAGTTCGGCATTAACCATGTCGATGGCAGCCGTCTCTTTAAAATGTACATTTAAAGACCCGCAATTTAAGTATTAAAATGATTTATATAATGACCGTCGAAAATTTTATTACCTTCGTTCACTCTCCACCATCAAAACAATACCAAACTTGGCATCGGAAGTTTAAATAAAAAAGGATAACATGGGGAACATGTATTCAAAACCTTTTTTTATGCAAAATACTTTCTACTGAAATGTCTTTACACACGGGTTAATACATATAATACTAGTATACTGTATACAACATGAATAGTTGCGCATTGATAATTCTGAATGAAATTGTTATATTTAAACGTGTTAAATATAACACATATCCGAAAATAAAGATTTGTTTGTGCTAATTTAAATGCGTTTTCTTTAACATACCGTTACAATAGAAGACGTTGACATGCAATAGTCGACTTTATTAACTACTCCAGAATTACTTTTGTGTATTAAATTCGTGTGAAAAAATAAAGGCACGATTCGTTAGAAAATCTTGTCCATTGATCTTTGTCGATACTTCTTTTTACTCGTTCATTATTAAAGAATCATATTTTAAAATCGTAGCGAACAATTTAACTACCTTGGAAACTAACATCCCACAATAAGAAATACTTTCTATATCTTAGGGAACAACCGTTTGATTTTTATGGAGGGGGAGCTAGGATCAAATTTGAAATAAAAAGGCAGAACCAGGAGTTTGGAAAAATAAAAAGATAGGATCACTTTAGGTGTTAAAAAAATACAGTACCTGTGTCAATCAGGAATTTTTTTTTTTTTTTTTTGGGGGGGGGGGGTTAAATGAAAATAAAAATTTAGGCCGAAAAATTAACTTGACAAAGTATTTTATCAGACAGCTAATTCCAAACGATTTGCCAACAGGAAAACATTTCTCTAACATAAACTTGAACATATTTTATATCCGAGGAGACCCGATTGGGGCTATAGCATTTTCAGAGCTCTATCCATATATAAAACAGAAAAATACTGCAAACACAATTTATCAATGTTTTCGAATTAAAAAGTTAAATTTTGGAAAAAGAAAAGTATTGTGCATGTGTTTTTGCAATTCTGTAGCCATTTGAATAAATATGTACGGAAATAATTTTCGTCGACTAATATAAGATAAATACATGCAGTTTGTGCGCAGTTTTCGTCGATTTAAAAGTTGTGCTCAAGGTCTAAAATTTTGAAAACCGAAACAATATTCAAAAAGGTGAAGAACACAATTACAACTGACCTTCAGATTAAAGCTACAACCATCTAAAGACAAAGCTATGTAAGATGGAGATACCTTTAAGTTTTCACACTATTAAACTTGTTTAAGTGTTGTATGTCAAGTGAATCAAATTTAGAATATTACGTCGAACCATAAATCTCAAGTATATGTTTTCTTGCTGTGTGTTTTGTAACATCCTGGATCAAAACACAGAATATTGCAAATTATTAATATCAATACACCCGATTTTTATGGATTGGCTGCTAAACGAGGTTAAAACGCAGACATTTCTGATGTTGAATTGTTTTCTTTAAAGATCTATAATGTTAAGTTTTGAAATCTAAACAAACATTTTTTTTCTTCACATAAGGCGTATTTTCCGTATAACGGAAGTCGTTTGTTTGTTAAGAATGTAAAGTAATTCGAAAGTTTAATTCCTTGCGAGTATTCTTCATAATAAATCTATATTCTCCAGTATACATGTACTAAGATATAAAATAGTTCCTTGAATTCTGCTACTGGCAATGACAGTCTCTTACTATGGTGCTTCCTTCGTGAAGATCGTTTAATTATGTTTCTGCAAGCCTTGTGAGTCATTAAAGATAATTGAACATTTCTTTTGTAGCATGTAGAAAATGGGTTAGATAAGTATTATCGGATAGAGATTGTAAGGTAGGTCATTTTTAGCCTAGAAATCTAATACTAAATTATTATTAATAAATCATTATCTAAAACGTTACAATAGCTACACGTACACTGGTTCAATTTATTGGTGTGTCTAAAATATTTTTTTACAACTTGTTACAGTGTACAATCACATGATTAAGCCGTTATTATTAAACATGTTTAATTGTAATTTTAAATGAAACTACAAGTTTCAGCAATGCTTTTTTTCAAAAAGAAATATACGCGAAGGTATGATGTTTTGCCTTTGGTAGAAAAAATGCAGATGCTATCCGAATATCTGATCTATTTTACACTCTTCACTCAAAAGCCACCAAAGATAGGAAACCAGCCAACTCGGTCATTTAACTTTTATTACATAATACTGAAGAACTAGGTTTTCCCATCCTAGTATCTACTGTCAAATCGTGCATAAATGCAAAAGTTTTGCTAGTAACTCACAGAAACCTGGTAGTTACTTACGGTCTTTCACAGTAACGGCTAGAAATATCAAATTATATGCAATTCTGTAAAAATTGTTCTTTCTCACAATGACTTGAATACTATAAATTCATACTGGCCTCTCACAGGTGCTGCCCATTTCTAATGAACGCTATGTGAGATAGAATTTAATTCTTTATGGAAGTGGTATTACAGAGTTTTTCGTTTAGTAGAATGACAGTCTCCGAACTGCACATATGCGAGCCTTAGATAGTTTTACAGTAAAAACGAGCACATTCTGACCACTCTTTCTAAATTATGCACGGTCCACTCTCATGTTGCGGTTTTAACAAACGTTCACCTTGATGATAATCGTACGCTATTGGTTTGTATAGTTTGTTTTATATACATCAGAGTGTCAGGATAGGTAAGGAAAGGGGGGGGGGGGGGGGTAGCCGTGAAATCGGTTTTACCCAACAACTGTCAGTGTCTCTACCAAGTCAGACTATCCCAACTCTTTGTTGTATTCATGTTTGTGTTTCGTACTCTTTAATTTTGTCCAGCATTCTATCGGTTTGGTTGCTTTAATTGATTGGTATGTCATTGTTCACCTTTCGTGTTGTCCATTTGTTGTTTATTTGAATAAGAGATCACTTCACCTCGTGCATTACATCCTAATTTTTTACAACAAACGTTTTAAATTTATATTCTTATTTCTGCTGTCTTGGTTTGAAAAAATTTAGCATTGCGTTAAATTGATTATCAAATAATCACAAATTTATATATATATGTTACTATTAATTCCAAGAAAAATGACTATCATTGTCCCAAAAGCTACTCAGCTAATAATAGATTGTAATCTTCACTTTTGGGTTTTATTTTTAACTAGAGGCTCTCAAGAGCCTGTATCTCCCACCTGGATTTAACACCTTCAGCAGGACTACAAATTTACGTGTAGCAGTTAGCTTGGCTGGTTTTCCCACAGATACAATGTTAAAAAAGTAAGGCTGTGGTGGCCTCCTTATCTCAAATTCAAGGTTTTCAGACACATTTCTAAAAGAGGACTATTGCTGCCATGAGTATGGTTCCAAATGGCCAAGTTTAAGGTATGGTGGTCTGAAATTAAATTTTTCCATAAAGTCCTATGATAAACTAGGTTAAGCTTTGGTGGCCATGTTGATTGACAGACCAGATCAGCGGCTACAATTCCGAAAGAGGACCATCTAAGGACCATTGCAGCTAAGTTTGGTAAAAAGATTTTGTAATAAATTTTCCATAGGGTACATCGTTAAACTATGTGTGGCTCTTGTGGTCAACTTGGTTGACAGTCCAGGTCATCGGACATAATTCTGAAAGAGGACCATCTAAGGACCATTCGTGCCAAGTCTGGTTACAATTGGCTCAGTGGTTTCAGACAAGAACATTTTTAAATGAATTTCCCTTTGGGTCCTTTGTTAAACTTAGTTGGGCTGTGGCGGCCACGGACATAATTCTGAAAGAGGACCATCTAAGGACCATTCGTGCCAAGTGTGGGTACAATTGGCTCACTGATTTTAGACAAGAAGATTATTTAATGAATTTTCCAATAGTGTCCTATGTTAAACTAAGTTCAGCCGTGGCAGCCATCTTTGTTGACATTCTGGACCATCGGACACATTTCTCAAAGAAAACCACCTATGAACCATTTCTGTCAAGTTTTGTTCCAATTGGCTCAGCGGTTTCAGACCAGACGAGGGGCCTGCGTAGCCGAGTGGTCTAGGTAGTTCGTCATTACTACTTATTATCACTAGCCTGTCAACACTGAGGTTGTGAGTTCGAATCTCACATGTGGCGGGGTGTGTTCGACTCAGATCTAAATTGACAAGGATTGCCAATTTTCCTACCGAAGATCGTGGTTTCTCCGGGTACTCCGGCTTCCTCCACCAAAAAAACTGGCCGCCGCGAAATAGCAAAATGTGCTGAAAACGGCGTAAAACCCCAACTAAACAAACTGAACATCAGACCAGACGATATTTTAATGAATTTTCGCACATTGTCCTATGTTGAACTAAGTTTGGCCGTGGCGGCTATCTTGGTTGACATTTTGGGTCATCGGACATGATAATCAAAGAGGACTATCTTAGGACCATTGCTGGCTATTCTGGTTCTAATTGGTTCAGTTGTTTCAGACAAGAATATTTGTTAATGAATTTTCCCATAGGGTCCTATTTTAAACTATGTACGGCAGTAGCAGGCATCTTGGTTGACAGTCCGGGTCATCGGACACAATTCGGAGAGAGAATCATCTGAGGACCATTTCTGCCACGTTTGCTTCCAATTGGTTCAGTAGTTTCAGAAAGAAAGATATTTAAATGAATTTCCCATAGGGTCCCATGTTAAACATCTTGGTTGATCGTCCGGGTCATCGGACACAATTCTGAAAGAGGACCACCTCAAGACCATTGCTCCCAAGGCTGGTTCCAATTGGCCATGTAGTTACATAGAAGAAGATTTTTTAAATTCTTCCCCCTTTTATCTATTTTTAGTCACAACAGCCATGTCGGCTGGTAGTCGGGGAGGCCAAACATAGTTTTGGAAAGGGGCACCCAAAGACCATTCCACCAATGTTTGGTCCCAACTGGCCCAGTAATTTCGGAGAAGTTCTTTTAAGGGACGAGTTGACACCGGACGACGGATGAGGAACACCAAGTGATGGCAGAAGGCTAAAAAAGAATTGAAGTATACCAATGTCAGAAATCATTTTGTCACATGTAAAGTTTTGAGGCTGATTGAGTCAAATACTTTTTTGACCATAAATATCATGCCCTATATGGAGAATAATTAGAATACAATCATGTATTCGTCCTGGCCACCAATGTTCATTAACATGTAAATAACATATTTTTCGCAGTCTAACTTGCCTTTAATTGGTAATAAGTCTTTCATTTACGATATTCACATACATCGCCATTATTATTGTGGTACCATCCAATACAGGTATATGTCTCATTTTCTCCATGTTTCGTTGAAGGTTAAAGGCTGTCAAGATGGCGCAGTAAGTATTTTTTTTCATTTTGTTTTCATTCAGAATATTTACATTATAAAATAAGTCACAATATAGCTTTGCTTACTGTAAATTCAGAAATCAATGTGTAATAAATATCTATCCAACAAGGCCGCATGATGAAGAACATTGCAATTCAAAGTTAAAATTGTAACTAATAATATTCTACTTACATGTATTATGACTTGCACTTACAAATAATTGAAAGTTCATTAATGTCTTTTGATTAAAATCACGGATTAATTTCCTTAATTTCCTTAAATTTCAGTATTTATTGTCCAATGTTCAGTGTGATGATAAGTGTATACAGATACATTCTTTCGATTTAAAATAAACTCTTGATTATTCAGAGTATGAATAATAGTTAAGTTTACATGTAAAAGGGAAAGCAATATGTTGGAAATTATACAATGAACCGTCTTGTTTCAACAATTATCCACCAATATACATTTAATACACCATACATGTGACTAAATATAACACCAAACTAGAGAGGATTTGCACAATTTGCAAATTTTAATTTCTTAATTGATTATTTGCAGAGCAAGGATTTTAACTAAAAACGCGATAAACATCATTTTATAGTTACTCTAACAATTTTGTTACTTAAAAAAAAGTTTGTTTATATTATACCACTTGTATAAAAAATGATGTATTACTGGGTAGACACCCATTGTAATTGTTAGCTGTTTGTTAATTTTTTTGTGATATCACATATTTTAAGAGTTGAAAAATTTAATTAATTTAAATACCCAACTTTACTATGAAAAATATCTGTACTATTATAGCTAATTGAAGTAAATACATTAGTGTTTAAAAGATGATTACAGTTTTCGAGTGAGAGTTTTGAGATATCTATTTTTTTAAGATTTTGATCAATGTCGTATATTACGACGAAATTGTCGAAATTATATTATACCGTCGATTGATCGGTCATTACAGATATTTTTGACTTAAGGAATAGGTAAAACAGCAAGTAAAAATTAATATTTTGAAGTGTAATCGACAAAATTAAACATTTGATATTCGGTGAAATTGCAAATCTTCAATCAACAGAGTAAAACCATTTTTCTCCTTGCTTAGAAACAAATAAATATATATTCGACATTGCACACTATACAATTAAACCACATTCTTAAATCAAGAAATGTCTTCCTGAAAGTATAGATATTATTAAAATTACATAAAATCAAAGGTTTTAACTGTGATTTATTACTGGAAAAAATACATTTCAATAACCATTGAAACTGACCGAAAAATATACAAAACATTTAGGTTTGATGTCTACGTTTGTTAGCTTTCTAAAGTCATTGCTTTTTTAACAAAGACAAACACGTCGACTAAAAAAATGTTTTCATTTTAATTAGCAGAAATTATAACATGAAAATGTATTTCAAACTGAGGTTTAATGTGAAAATGTAAAATAATGAAATAAGTAACACATGCAATAATTGTGGTAACCAACTAAACATAACATTAATACTCCTAATTAAATTTTACAATTAAAAGATATTAAATCTATTCCCTCATAAGTAAATCATTTTTTGTATTAATTCATTTATTGTACGACACATTTGGAAGAATTTTAATATTACAATTATTTAAAGTAATATTATAATTTTCTTCTCTTGAAAATATGCAAATACAATAATTGATATATACATGATATATTTAAATTTCCGATGTGTAAAACAGATGAAAAGTTCTATTTAGAAACGAAATTTATTTTTTTTAAATCGGCCATCAAAGTGCAAAAAAAGTGTTGCGAAGATATTGTCACGTATTACTGCTTTCTGATCTTTCTCCTGTTTTCCACCGATGAAAAGGCAATTTTCCAATGCCGATTTTCATTGGCTTGTCAGAATTATCAGGCTAAATGAAACGTGTTACAATGAACCTTATTCACTCACGTGTGTGGTCTAGGTTCTAGGAATAGTTGTTAATTATCCTGATAAATCTATTATCCCAAATTCAAACAAAGTAACTTTCAACACAATCATGACAATAATATTAACTTTTTCACTGATTGAAAAGGTTAAATAAAATTTCACATTGTCTTATGTTTCTGAAGGTCAATAAATAAACTAAAATGTAAAATAGTTAATTTTTTTTCAAATATATTCAGAATATTAAAATAAATATTTGAGAGTGTGATATAGAAATAGTGAAATTTTAAAATATTTGACAATACAAACTTTTACCACAACCGTTCACTTACCTCACTAAGCTTTATCCCAAAGTTTATTTTGAATCTTTATCTACAAGAATAAAACATTAATGAACGAACATAAACTAAAATAAAGACATCAAATATATTTTGTTCATTAAGTGAGAAATTTACAGTGTCCACGTTTACATGTATGTCAATATTTTGTAAATATGTGGCTATAAAATATGACATTTATTCTAATGTCAATATAAACATTATACACATATTAAAAAGTACTAAACCAATTGTTCATAAAAGCCACTATTTACAAACATTAAACATATCAATGAATAGTGGGTTGTTTAATTTTGTCGTCAAGTTGACAAAGAGGTGAATACTGTAGTTTGCAAATGTGCAAGTACATGTATGCTATATAAACAATTTGTGTGACATACTTTCTAATAAGTGGAGGGGTTAATAAATAATAAGTAAACAATACACATGTATATTTTATGATACTGGCATAGATTCCTACCAACAAATGCGAAGTGAAGCAAGTGCAAGATCTATCCATAAAACTTCAATCAAAATACATGCATGTACTGGCAATTCAAAATTTTAATATAACATATATTAGATATAAATTCGAAATAAAAAGTATTCAGGGTAAAAAACCAGGGTACTTTATCATGCCTATACTGAAATTATGAGAACAGCAATTATCAGTTTTAAGACAATATGATAACTTTGTTTTGATTGTAAACTGACCATCAAATAAACAAAAATATTGGGCAACAAAATTTATATAAAATTTATAAAACATTTGGTACCTCACAGATTAATGAAAAACAAGTTGAAAGTTACAGATTGGATTCCCTACTCATATGAATCTAGATTTGGTTAATGGAAAATTTGAAATTCAGTAATAGGATAAATGAAGAATTCGGTAAAGAAATAGTCAAAAAGAAAACTGAAATCAGTTTTTCTACCAACTGGTTTCTTTAAAGGGGTCTGATTTTTAACATTTCAAACAAAACATAAAATATAATCACATGAAAAATAAATGTGAATTTAATAGTACTAAAGTTTACCATTTTATTTATTATGCATTATTGCAATAAATATTAAACATTGTGTATTCACATTCAGCTTATTAAATTTTATTGATTCATACATTGTTTTTTATCTCTAATTAGTAGTTCTCACTGTTCTCAAATTTTATTTGGGTGGTGGAGTGGTCTAGGTAGTTCGTCATGACTACTTATGATCACTAGCCTGTCAACACTGAGGTTGTGAGTTCGAATCTCACCTGTGGCGGGGTTTGTTCGACTCCGATCTTAGTTGACAAGGATTGTCAATTTTTGCTTCCGAAGGTCGGTGGTTCTCTCCGGGTACTCCGGCTTCCTTCACCGATAACAACTGGCTTAATACCCGGCTTCCAGAAAAGCACTGATGACGAGCAGGTTTTTTCATCCCTATGATTGATTGATTGATTATTGTTTTACGCCGTGTGGGCGACATTTATGCCATATCACGACGAAAACTAATTATAGTATAAAGCACTGACATATTAGTAACTGGTCATCTAAAGCATCCTTCGCTATACTATCTACGACTGTGATTCCTCAGATACTAATATGATTTGGTATCCAGATAAAAACTTTCTCTTTGCCCATTTGGACAATTCTTTTATAGAATTCAATAATATGGACAATTAAAGGGGTTTTCATATTTCTGACCTTCTACAGTCAATAAACATGAAAGAGAATCTGATCTGGGCAAATAAGGAATTTCAGTTTATCAGACCTTCTGACAAATTTTAAAACAAACATGATGGCTCTAGCTTCTGTCCATCCTTATGATTCTAATTTCTATTATAATATCGTGAATATAAAAGTTTTAGCAAGCAGTCACCTTGTTAGTAATCATACTATATTGGTTTTTATAGTGTGTTTTATATGCCAGACTGTCAGGAAAGATATATGAGGGTTGGATACCCATAAACCCGGATTTTACCCCACCACTGTGTGTATCAAGTTAGACTGTCCTGACTATATTGTGTTTATGTTTGTGTTTTGTGATCTCTTATGTTGTTTTTTGTCTGGAATTCATTCAGTTGGGTTGCTTCGGTTGATTGGTACATGTATGTCTTCGTTGACCATTCCTGTTATCCATTTGTTGTTTATTTGGAATAAGAATTATAATTGTTATTCAACATTAACAAGAAATGTTAAGATAAAGAAGGTAAAAATCAAACGAAATACCTAATGTAGTATCTTTTTATATAGATTATTTTTATTTTAATGAAATAGAATTCAGTTTATTTAAAATCGATCTTTAAGTCTGTCACTTAATATGTTATTCTGTGTCATGTTCAATGCATATTCTTTGGTTTACAGTTCAAGTCAGACAGGAGAGGAGGAGGACAATTTTATACGAATGTTCAAGTTAGTCACGGAAATAGGAACAGATGCTGTTAGACATAAGTTTGATCAATTCTTCCCAGTGGCTACTCTTGCATCAGACTTAAAGACGCATGAACTAAAGCTAAAAAAATTGAACATAGAAGGAAGATTAACCAAGAAACAAATGACACTCCTCTTCCCGGCAACAGGTAATACAATATTCCTTTGTATTTGATACAAAAACAATCGAAGAAAATTAGATCTTAAATTAATAAATAATATTTTTTTTTTTAATTTTGTGCTTTTTTTTATATATTTGGTCTAAAACTTGAAATCGGTGAAATTATGATTTTACGGCATTGCAGCGCTGAATAAAAATGTTTTCATAAAATATGTTGAACATTCTTATCATCGTCCAAAAATTTTAAATGTTCTAGAAGTGTTGGACAATAATTTTCTAACGTCTTATTGGAATTTCATTTACTTGAAGGGGACCAATTAAAATATTGTTTAAGTTGTTTTGTAATGGCAGAAAATTCATGATAACGTGGTATAGACTGTAAAGGATGTATTGCTGGTGGTCGTTTAAAAGTAAATACAATATTCCCCGTAATTTATTTTGTTAACAAGTTTAATCGTTTGCTAAATTAATGTATTTAATTTTTTTACAAATACAGGCTCAGCATCCTCCAAAGACTTTGATGTGACCATCATGATTTGCCTAATAAGAAATTTAACATCCATCAAACATCCAATATACGGATTTTACAAGCAACCACCAACTTCAGAAACCATTGAAGGAGCCGATCTTGCCAGAATTTTATTCTTCAGAAATAAACTGGCTCATGCTATAAATAATAAGATAAATACCAATGAGTTTAACACTGAATGGACGGATTTGACAAACGTAAGTCAAAAAGAATAAAGAAGAGACAAGATGATAGGAAATAAGCACAATTATGGCTAATGAAAAAGTAAACATCAACACGACAATCAACAGCACAAATGCATAACAGAAAGACAAACAAAATTCATACCAAATCAGACGTAATTAAAAAATGATAGCACAAAAGGACGCAAAAATAAGCATACAGAGACACCAGCTGTTCCGCAAGTGTATACATGCAAATAGTCTGCATCTTCAACGCACCCGTCACATTCCACGAAGAAAGAATGATGCGATGTTATATCTTATCGAGAATAGATTAATATAAACTTCATGTACATGTAGGCCATTCAATTTGTGATCAGAAAATTCAGTTTTAAACATTAACATTGAAGTCAGAAAATTGCTATGTAATTATCACTGTCATATTGTCTTACTTCGAAGTTCATCACACGCATTGCTGTGAAAACAATATTGTATAGAATTTATTGATAACAAACATAATACAAATCAGATCATATGTTCGTTAATAAAGCCAGTATTACTTATTGATATTAATATAAATACATCACACTTTTATTTTCTTCACAATAGGCTATTGTTCGACTGTGTGGACGGCAATATCAGACAGTCTGTAATGAGCTAAAATCCATCAAACTAGTCAGAGAGAGTGCTTTAAAAGATATCGAAAACCAACTTTCAATTCTACGGGAATCATTTTCAGAAGGTAAACAAGTTGTATTCGGATATGCCCTTGTTTTTTCTCTCTCAAACAAATAGGTTTCTGTATACTTGTACATTAAGTTTAGTTAATTGTTGATGCCGTACGGAATCGATCAAATGTTTCCCTTATACAAGATGTATCAGCTTTTAGCTTTATTGCTGAAGCTCCTTCCACAACCTAATAATATAAAGAACAATAAATGTGTTTTATTTCTCTTTTTATACGACCACAAATATGTGTGGTCGTATTATGGTATGTTTCTGTCGTCGTCATTGCGTCGGCGTCCGTACTGCTAGGTTCCGGTCATTTACTTTTGTTCTATTGAATATCAACAAAAGAATATCGAAGCAACAAAACAGTGGGAAAGGTCCACAAACTCGAAGTCCAAGGAAAAGACAGTCAGGATAATGGTACGCAACAAACAATAAGGACACATGTATACCCAAAAGAACAGAAAACGTATAATGATCCAAACGTAAATAGAACAAGACAGTACAGAAACTAAAACACTAAAAATTTGAACTTTCATTAAAAAAGGGGACTGACATCAGGTGCTCAGGGAGGGTAAGCATGTCCTGCTCTGTTATCCGTACCCTTCACAGTGCCAGTTAGTAAAAGCCATTGAAGTGTCAAGTCCGGTGAGGTAATAATGGCCACTTTTATGAGTAATTTAAATAATTACGTGCCATTTACGGTTTAATACGTGTTATTAGAATGTAATTACGGCAAACATCCACGAACAGGAGGTCATTAATGATTTTGACAACATAAAAATAGTTATCCGCTACGAAGTGACAAAAGGCTGAGCGTAGTTTCTAATACTAGCACATGTTCGTAAGATATTCTTTGAAAATATATTTTTAGCAGAGATAACTCATGTTAACTTAAATTAGCAGGAACAAAGCAGTACCAATAGCTCTGTATGTTTTATCTAGTTTGTCATTACAATTGTATTAAAGAATTTATTATTCATTTTTATACACATAAAATTGGGGATCTGAGTTTATTTTGTTTAATTCTGTACTCAACGATTGTCAAAACAGATTTACCTTCTTGATTTTTCAGAGCTCAGAGACCTCAAGGAAATAGAAATTAAAGGTAATGTTTTAGTTCACATTTTAACAAAGTAACGTACGCTGTCATGGAAAGGTGTATATAATCAGTACAGAACATGTAGAATTGCATGTAAATTTCTATAATTAATAAAAATTACTTTTATTTTCTCACTCAATTTTTTTCATATATGTAAATGACCTTATAGTAATACCGTGTATGTTAACTGAGATTTAAATCTGTATCCAATTCCACATGCCTCAAACTCATTTTTATGACAACACACACATTTTTGTAATAAATTATTAATAGCGTTAGATACGCTTCTGCCTGCTTTATAATCCTTGTTGTATTTCTTTTTTCTTTTTGATATTTTCGTTTTTTTTTTCTTTGATATGTACAACCGTAATACCAGTATGTTTACCACAACAAGTTGATAAACAAGAATAAACCAATCTGTATCTTATTGTAATATATATTGTAGTACCTTTTATCAAGAATTTCTAGTATTTAAAACGACTTTTCTCCCAGATGAATATCGGCCGCTTACATGGTGTATAAAAACACTGACATCGACTCACTTATGGCAACTACTGATACCTTCACGCCAGGTTTATGCCAACTGATATTTTATAGATTCAAAGACAAACATTTGATCATAAGATCGGTCTTTTCCTTCCACGCTAAAAATCTAGATCATTTCGCTATACCTTAATGTTTATCTATTCCAGATCCCTCTGGTTGTTCTGCCCGATGTTATCGTCAACTAGATGATTTTTCTCTTGTTTTTTTTTTGTATTACGAAAGTAATACATCTAATGCCAGGTTTCCGGGTGGAACCTCGTCCGTAGTTTTACAGTGCTTATTTCCGTAAAATGTTTAACATCCAATTACATTTGACATTTGCTGTCCTAAAACAAATTAAAATTCAAACAACAATGAAGTTTTTCAATCCCAATTGAGTACAGCTCAACAAGAACCAGCTGTCCAAATCAGTTTTTGAATAGCTAGTATTTGTGGCTTCATTGAACATCATATAATTATTGCACTCAATCCCAAATGAGTACAGCTCTTCTTAAAGCATTTAATATCCATTGTAATTGTTATCTATGGGGGAATAGTTTACATCCATCATCACTACAAGCTGTATTGCACAAAAAAAACTAACTGTCCAAATCAGTTTTTGAATTCTAGTATTTGTGGCTTCATATAATTATTGGACTGATTTTTATTTTCACCCTGCACATATATGCAGTCTTTATTCATATTTCAGATTATGAAGTCGTGGCATACAACTCATTAGACTTTTCCAGTTAATACAGGATTATTCCCAATTACTCCGACCAAAAACACTTTTATTTTATGTTATTTCTGTATCAGTGGAAGTTTAACTCGATTTATACTTAACTAACTAATCTAATAATACATCAATATCATCTTTTGATTCCATAATCTTGGTATTGACGTCAAAGAGGTATAATAAACAAAGCCGATATCACATACATCTTTATTATAACAAAATCTATTCTGAGACCTATCGTGACATTTAAATTTACGTAATTCATCCATCTTTATATTTCTAAGAACGTCGCATGTCATTAAATTACTCATAGGTTTTGTGTCACAAAATGTCGTGTTAGGAGACAAAATTTCAATTTCATAGAGACACTACACAACAACGTCCTTCCTTGATAATTTTTAGGGATGAAATGTTAACAGTTATTAGGAGGCAAAAATTCCAATTTAAAAGTCAAACAACTCAGCATTTCCCTTCTTGGTCAATTGTAGGATGAAACCTGGTTTAATTAACTATATCAGCTGTAACGATACAAGACAAAAGTACTTTATATCATACACTAACTCTTTATTGACCAAAAAATAAATATTGCAGATTTTTTAATTTTTTTTCATTTGAATGTTTCATCAATTTGGTCATAAAATTTGTTACAGTATCACAAAAAATTTATGGGACTTACCTTTATACTTGCTAGGAGATACAAATTACAATTTCACATTTACACTACACACAATTTACCGTCTTAAAAATGTTAGGATTGAAACCTGGTAAAGCTTAGAAATATCAGATGTTGTAATATAAGATAAAAGAACTTTTCATCACACAATTACTGTTCTTTTTTAGCTCACCTGATCCTAAGGGTCATGTGAACTATTGCCATAACTTTGCGTCCGTCGTCCGTCCGTCCGTCCGTTCACATTTCACATTTTAAACCTCTAGAGAAACGCTGAATGGATTGAAACCAAACATGGAATGAATGTTCCTTGTGAGGTGGTGACCGAGTGTTGTTACTTTGTTGGCGTTCCGTAATCCAAAATGGCAACCAGCGGGGGACTTAGTTTAATATAGGCCCATATGGGAAATGCATTCAAACATCTTCTAAAGAACCGCTGAATGAATTAAAAACAAACACGGCATGAATGTTCCTTATGAGGTGCTGGCCAAGTGTTGTTCCTGTGTTGAGGATCCACCATCCAAGATGGCCTCCAGCGGGAGATTTAGTTTATCATAGGACCCTATGGGAAATACATACACAAATCCTCTCTAGAGAACCACTGAATAGATTGAAACCAAACATTGCATAAACACGGTGAATGTTCCTAATAAGGTGTTGACCAAGAGTTGTTACTTTGTTGACGATCCGTCATTCAACATGGCCACCAGCGAGGGACTTAGTTTAATATAGTACCCTATGGGAAATGCATACAAACATTTTCGTCTAGAGAACCGCTGAATGGATTGAAACCAAACATTGCATGAACGTTCCTTATAAGGTGCTGACCACGTGTTGTTACTGTGTTGAGGATCCGTCATCCAAGATGGCTGCCAGCGGTAGACTTAATTTAACATAGGACCCTATGGGAAATACATACATGTATCAACATCTTCTTCTAGAGAACCTCTTAGTGGAATGAAACCAAACATGGCATGAATGTTCCTTATGAGGTGCTGACCAGGTGTTGTTACATTGTTGCCGATCCGTCATCCAAGATAATCGCCAGCAGAAGACTTAGTTTAACATAGGACCCTATAGGAAATACATACAAAAATCTTCTAGAGAACCGCTGAATGGATTGAAACCAAACTGGCATGAATGTAACTTATGAGGTGCTTGACAAAGTGTTCTTACTGTGTTGCCAATCTGTCATTCAAGATGGCCACCAGCGGGGAAATGGTTTAGCACAGGGCCCTATGAGGAATACATACAAGCAGCTCCTTCTTGAAAATGACTAAATGGATTTAAACCAAACATGGCACGAATGTTCCTTATGATGTGCTTGACAAAGGGTTGTTAGTGTGTTGCCAGTCTGTCATTCAGATGGCCACCAGCTGGTGAGCTAGTTTAGCACAGGGGCCTATGCGGATTCCATACAAACAATACCAATGAACAAATGGAAATATCTGATGAGCGAAGTTGCGAAAGGATATAGTAACACTGCTATCCGTCCATCCTTCCGTGCTTCCGTCCGTAACACGTGCATCTTTGTGAACACTCTAGACTCAACATCCTTCAATGGATTTGACAAAACATGGCACACACTTAGTCCGAATAAATATCTAGAGCCCTATTGATTTTTAAGGTCATAGGACAAAGGTCAAGGTCACAGTGGAACTTGTTAATTCTTTACACTCTTGTGAAAACTCCAGAAGCAACATCCTTCAATTGATTTTGACCAAACTTGGTAGATACTTAGATCCAACTACGTACACTAAATTCTGAAGAGCTATTAATTTTCAAGGTTAAAGGTCAACGTCATAGGGTCACAATTTTTCGTAACATCCTTATGAACACTCTAGAAGCAACAGCCTTCAAAATTTTTACCATGATTTGCAAAAAATAAGGATAGTACATATCAAAATCTATAAGAATATTGTTTTTCTAGGTCAAAAATCAAATGAGAAGAAAATATTTATACATGTACAAATTTCAATGTCACATATGTTAACGGAGAGGAGATGCCATGCTTCGCGTTGCCTTTGTGTAAATACATTACGTCACAATTTCTAAACTTTCTCAAATTTGTTTAATCAGAAAATCGGCTTCAATGAGACTTATCGTACATGTAAAATACTTACTAGCTACAGGATAAACACATTAATTCTAATTTTACAGTGACACTAAATTGACCTTGAATTTTTAAGAATGATACCTGGTAAGAACTTGGTTTTTTTAATGCAATTTCTTACTGATATTCACAACAGATATAAATAGTTTCTTTTGTAATTTTCCGATTGTATATTTATTTAAGAAACAAAGTGAAGAATTAAATGTAGTCAGACTCCTATCATTTTATTTACATGTGCACACTAGTAACCGTTTTTTTTTATATATATATAATATATGCAAAAGCTACGTAACGTATAAATGTATAATTATCATGTTTATGGCATTCTCTATTCTATGTGTTATAAGTGATAACATATATGTTATATATTTGGTATATATAGAATAGATGTGGTGAAACTTATGGTTATTGGAGAATTTCGTTTTCATATTATATTAGAATATATTATTTATATTAAAATGATGGACATCGCCATTTTTTTATATCTTATTTATTCCGATGAAAACATCAAAGACGGTCTACGTGTTTTCCTATTGATCTAAAATATTTTTAACATGTTATTAGATGTTTGTTTGTTTAGTGGGTGTTTAACGCCGTTTTCAGCACATCTGGCCATTTCGCGGTGGCCAGTTTTTATTGGTGGAGGAAGCCGGAGTACTCGGAGAGAACCACCGACTTTCGGTAGGAAAATTGGCAATCCTTGTCAATTAAGATCGGAGTCGAACACACCCCGTCATAGGTGAGATTCGAACCCACAACCCCAGCGTTGACAGGCTAGTGATCAGTAGTAGTCATGATGAACTACCTAGACCACTCGGCCACCGAGGCCCCTCATGTTATTAGACTAAACAAATATTAATTCGATGGAACTCTATTCAAGGAATAAAGAAAAAGCTTCAAGAGCTGTTCGATGAACAGAGTGAAGTTATTCCTCTTCATATAAGAGGTAAGTAGAAAGATATTATAGAAACATTGCATTGATATCAAGGAATTGTCTCACCAAAAATAAATATACAGCACGAGCATGACGAGTGAGTTTGAAGGTGGAATGTTTTATTTTGAAAATTACAATGTTCCTCAATACTCATGCAATAACCATTTTATTGACGTGTAGAAAGATATTTTAAATATAAAATAAACCTATTTTCTACATCAGTGACGTCAATGTTCATGATGTTTAAAGCGATAATTTCATGGAATGCAATATCGTAATATATTGCACTCAAAAGTTCTATTATGTCCTAAAAATTAAATACATGTATATCTTTTCTCTACTAGTGTATGTAGTATTATTCTTCGGGATAAGATGTGCTATTAAACGGGCATTCTTGTACTTGTAAATACACTAAACCAATAACCTTTATCTATTGACGACAAAAAAAACAATTGCTTGTACAATCAAGAGAAAATCGTATATATCTATACATCCATACCCAAAAGTAGCATGCACTATACATGTATTATAATTTCAAGATAATTTTATATTAGCAAAATCTTAATTGGACTATGTTTAACTTTATCCACATGATCTATGGGTAAACTTGATAACGTATTCACAAGATTGAATTGTCAAACTTCACTCATCTTTAATCTTTACTACCGCATTCACGATGAGAGAATAATTATGTAAAAAAAAAAACATGCTTTGTGTCCTATATTTTCAAGTTTTTGCACACACTTGCATCTCCAACCAGTTCCCTATAGCTACACACAAAATGTAAACGCGTAAATTATATACTAGTATTAATCACAAAACTTTATACATATAAAATATTAAAATTCATACAACAAGATCGATATTAGAAATTCAGAACAGAAATCCAAAGGAGATATATACTAGTCAACAACAGAAACAATACAAACATTTAAAAAAAGAATTCTAAAATTAAAACCATAAAAAATGTTAAATTGTAAACATGGTAGAAGTGAAAACTAAGGAATATCTCCCTCGTGCATAGCTCTGTCCTTAGATGGTTTCGGCTTAACCCCTGTACGTCATTTTGAGATTTTTGTATTTGCTCTTTTTCGATTGTGGTTTATTTTGCATGTTTTGGTTTTAAACATTTTAGGCCATGAACACTTGAACTGACGACTCCTAAATCGAATATGAGTATGAAGAAGTCAGAAAAAGGTTTTAACCGCTTGACGTTTTAATAATGATATAATTATATTTGTAAAGTGATACCCATATGGGTCAAGCAAACACAAAACAAAACACATAAGTCAAGAAAATAATATTACATACAATACAATAACATAATACATCTAGATGTGGAGAAATTTGACCAACACAGACCTGATTTTCGCAGTTCTATAGATTGCTTTATAAAGTCACCTATTTCCGGTAAAAGTTCAATATTTGGATTCAGAAATGTGTTGAGTTGATTGAAGGACTGGTTTCTATTAAATGATGGGACAGAATTAGATATCGTAGAAAACAGTTGGTCTCTCAATAGTAAGTTTTGTTTACATTCAATGAAAAAATGAAATTCTTCATCGATTTTATTGCAAAAAGTGCATATTTTTTTAATCTATTTTCTCTTGGAACATTTTTATAATGACCTGATCCAATTGCCAAGGGATGGTCACTAACCCTTAATTTGGTTATAAGTTGTCTTATTTTAAAACATGATTTAAGCAAAAGGCAAGCCCTCGGGGAAATAACCCTTCAACCAAATTGACCATTTTGGATATCTCCCTCCTCAGAGGGCCGTAATTGTATATTGTTGTTTTTCTCGTCCCCCCGAAAACGGCTTTTACTTTTTGTATTGTCATTTGATTTTTTCGGCTATACCTGACATGCCTGATACGATTAACTATGATTTTTAACATAATGTGTCGACCTAACGAGCTGTCGAATTATCGAACCTTCGGACTATGAAATGTCCGACTATAGACTATATGAGATGTCGGAGTAAAGAAGCGTCAGATTATCGGTCAGGCCCTATTTTAAGGCATGTTACAGATCTAAAGGGGTAATTTTATGATTGGAGTATAAAGATAATACAAATCCATTGTCGGAAATGATAAAATTTATTTGGTGTCGCTGGGAAACATGGAAAAAGGCTCGCTTCTAAAGCTCACCCTATTAGATTTTATAATTTCCGACAATGACTATTGTACATGTATATATATATTGTATATTTATTGCATACGTTAGTAAGTCAGTTAGAATTCAATTAAAATGCAAAACAGGGGCAGTCAACAAGAACCAATCTTAAGACATAAGATCATCTTAAAACCTTTCTTATCACGTAAGAGTGTAACAAGAAAAAATCTTACACTTCTCTTGGAATGATTGACAGCCCTTAACATCTTGAAATCATTCCGATTTAAGAACATCTCTTTGCATCCCTTTACAATAAACTTAGTAGTTTGGGTAACACGAAACCCTCTTAATTTTTTTCAAGTATTTGTTGGACACACTTAATCGTTGAAGAGCGTACCACTAATGTTTCTTAAAGGTCTCTTTCCTAAGGGTGGTCTAGAGCATCCTTTGAACGATCTTAGTAACACTGGTTGAAGAAAAGGCATGCCCCGATGTATCTATATGCGTAACGCTTCCTTTTGATGGAATCCGTAGAAACGTTTGCGTTCTCTCGTAAACACTTTTTTACGATTTTTATTTACCACAGAATTGCAGACACTTGGGAAAAATACAAATATTTAGGCATCTCTTGTCATTGTTAACAGTGAATTTGAAAGCTGAACGATTGCCATTTTCTTAATACAAAAAGTACACAAGCGTCATCATGCACAAAATACAGCACGGATTTTCAGGTGGGGGGACTGGGATTTTTTGGAAAAACATTTTCTGGCCCTGATTTCTGTGGAAAAAAAATAATTTGGCCAGCACTTGTAGTGAAAAAAATAATCTGACCCCCATTTTGGCCATTAGAAAAAAAATAATTTCCCAACAAAATTTCCCTGTATAAATTGAAGCATATAGAAAAAAATGGGTTTTTTACCTTTTTTTCTGAAAATCGGTAGTGAAACAAAACTTTTAGTTTCTACATTGCATTTAGAAACACTTACTGTCAGCCTTGTTAGATTTTTTCATCATCATCATTTGCTTTAAAAAATGCATATCCGAACAATCATGTTGCATGAACAGACATTTTAAATTAAAAAGGGGGAGGCATCAGTAGTATATGAGCATAGTTCAGCTTGGATTTGAAGTGGTGGTGGTGCCGCATGTGACCTCACAGGAACCAGAATTACATCACAGGAAGTCACGTGACCGGAAGGAAAAGTGCCCGGAAGTGGTTTGCACGCATTTGCAATCGGAAGTGATGTGTTTTCCCATCATTTTTCTCTATTTGTTGACGGAAGTGGCGCCAGTCACTCGATGGGACCCGGATGTGTCGTCTGCGCATGTGTGACTGAACCGAAAGTGGATTCCGCACATGCACAACCGGAAGTAGTGGGTTTTTCCGCCATTTTCCCATTATTTGTTTACGGAAGTGCTGGGATCCGGATATGTCGTCTCGGCATGCATGACCGGTTTTCGGATTAGATTAGCTTCCCTTTTCCCTGCGTCTTTCATCGGTCTGTATAGGGTACGGGTCTTGCATCGAGTCTATAAAGACTGATACTCTTACTGTTATGTCGAAGGCCGAGAGAATACGAAGTACAGAGGTACCGTTCGATTATCGCCCCCTTTTCACGCGCTTTTCCCCAACAGATGATGTTTTCCGTTCGTTCAAGGGAGGACCACAATAAGGATTGGATTGTGTCCCGTAACCTCCAGCTGATGCTGTCACCATTAGGTAAATGGAGGCTGTCCTTAGCAACCGCCTTATCAACGGCGGTACATTTCATTGCTCTGTGCTGCTCTTAGCTTCTCTTCTCTTACGCCATGCTGCTTTTTGCTGCTCGTCGCTGCTATTCTCTTGCCCATTACTGCTCTTCACTTGCTCTTCGCTGCTCTTCTCGTTCTCCGTGCTGCTCATTGCTGCTTTTATCTTGCTCTGTGCTGCTCTTCTCGTGCTCCGTGCTGCTCATCGCTACTCTTCTCTTGCCCTTCGCTGCTTATCGCTGCTCTTCTCCTGCCCTTCGCTGCTCATCGATGCTCGTCTCTTGCTCATCATTGCTCTTCGCTGCTCATCGCTGCTCTTCTCTTGCTCATCGCTGCTTTTCTCTTGCTTATCGCTGCTCTTCTCTTGTTCTTCGATGCTCTTCTCGTCTTCCATGCTGTTCATCGCTGCTTTTTTCTTGCTCATCACTGCTCTTCACTTGCTCACCGCTGCTCTTTTCTTGCTTATCGCTGCTCATCGCTGCTCTTCTTTCGCTCATCCCTGCTCATCGCTGCTCATCTCCTGCTCCGTACTGCTCATCTCTTGCTCCGTGCTTCTCATAGCTGCTCTTCTCTTGCTCCGCACTGCTCATCGCTGCTCTTCTCTTCCTCCGCGCTGCTCATCGCTGCTCTTCTCTTCCTCTTCGCTGCTATTCTCTTGCTCCGTGCTACTAATCGCTGCTCTTCTCTTGCTCCGTGCTGCTCATCGCTGCTCTTCTCTTGCTTATGACTGCTGTTTGCTGCTCATATCTTGCTCCTAGCTGCTGATCGTTGCTCTGGTATTGCTCTGTGCTGCTGATCGCTGCTCTGGTATTGCTCTGTGCTGCTGATCGCTGCCCCTCTCTTGCTCTGCACTGTTTTGTCGAGATCCGACAGTATGCACGGTACAATGGGACTATTGGGTTATATTCCTTTTTCCTGTTCTTTTCATTTTCTGGGTCTGTCATCGATCTGTATATTGTAAGGGTCTTGCATGGAGTCTCGAGGGGTTGATACTCTCATTGTTCATGTCCAAGAGTATAAGTAGTACAATGGACTATTGGTTTACATCCCGTTTCTGGGTCCGTCATCAGACTATAGTTTAGGATCTCGCATCGAGTCTCGAGGGACTGATACTCCCACTGTTACGTCCGAGAGTAAACTCAATACAGAGTAACTGTTGTATTATCTCCCATTTTCCCGCGCTTTTCATCCCGGGTGATGTTTTCCGTTTGTTCAAGGGAATTCAGGTGGTGGGATTGGATTATGGCCCCTTACATGCAGCTGGTAGTTTCACCGTTACGTCAAGCAAGGGATGTCCCTACCAACCGCCTTAGCAACGGCGGTACATCTCATTGCTTTTTGTGCTTATCGCTGCTCATCCCTGCTCATCGCTGCTCCTCTCTTGCTCATCGCTGCTCGTCGCTGCTCCTCTTGCTCACAACTGCTCATCGCTGCTCTTCTCTTGTTCATCGCTGCTCATCACCGCTCTTCTTTTGCTCATCGGGGCACATTGCTGCTCATCACATGCTCATCGCTGCTCTTCTCTGCTCATCTCTTGCACCTAGCTGCTCATCGCTGCTCTGCTCTTGTTCGTCGTTGCTCATCGCTGCTCTTCTCTTGTTCATCGCTGCTTATCGCTGCTCATCGCTGCTCATCGCTGCTCATCGCTGCTCATCGCTGCCCATCTCTTGCTCCTAGCTGCTCATCGCTACTCTTCATTTGTTCTGCGCCGTTCTTTCCTGTCAGTAATGTCAAGGTTCGACAGTATACACAGTAAAATGGGACTATTGGGTTATCTCCCCTTTTCCTGTCCCTTTCATTCTCGGTCGTATCTGGGTCTTTCTCTCTCAGTATTGAAGTCCGCGCGTATACTCAATACGGAGGGACTATTGGATAATCTCCCTTTCTTCTGCTTTTCACCCCGGGTGATGTTTTCCGTTTGTTCAAGGGAAGTCTAAAGGTAGAGTTTGATTATTCCCCCTTACGTCTAGCTGATGCGGCCACCGTTAGGTCAATGGAGAGGTGTTCTTAGCAACCGCTTTAGCAACGGCGGTCGATCTCATTGCTTTTTTCAGCTGGTCGTCGCTGCCCTTCTCATGCTCATAAGGACCATTGCTGCCAAGTTTTGTTCCAAATGGCCCAGTGGTTTCAGACAAGATGTTTTAGTGAATTTTCCATAGGATCCAGTGTAAAATTATGTTCGACTCTGGCGGTCATCTTGGATCGCAAGCAGATGGTCTGTTCTTGCTCTCTCTGCTCTTGTCTTGCTTTTCGCTGCTCATTGCTGCTCATCGCTGCTCTTCTCTTGCTCCGCGCTACTCTTCGCAGCTCTGAGCTGCTCTTCTACTCCTCCGTGCTGCTCTTCGCTGTTCATCGCTGCTCGGTACCATGCTCTCGTGCTCTTTTCGTTGTTGTTTTTTTTTTTTTTTGTTGCTGCTGCCGCTGCTGCCTGTCGCTTTTCGTTCCTGCTGAGGAGGTTTAGGTGGAATTCTTACTGCTTCGTTATCATTCATCCCTTGGTCTCATTTGTGTTACGATGTACACCAAAGATGGCTGCGACCATATTACGTGGACCTGATAGAGAGCACTCTTATGAAACTGAAATTTTAGTCTCCGGTCGGGAATAACATTTACGGATCCCAGTCATACTCTTAACTCTAACTCGAGTCCTAACCCTAACCAAAACTCTAACCAGAACGCTAGTCCTAAAACTAACTCTAACCCTAACCCTAGTCCTGACTCTAACCCTTATCGTAGGTCTAACCGGTCATTACCCCACTTCGGTGGTTCAATGGTGCAAGCGTGACAACATGAGGCAAACAGTCACGCTTGCTTAGGTGAACTCATCGTAACACAAACGAGACCGAGATGATTAATAACGAAGCAGTAAGAATCCCATCTACACCTCAGCACTCCCGCAACAGGTACAAAAGCGACAGCCAGCAGCATAACAAAAAACGAAATGAGTACAAGAGCATGGGCACGAGCAGTACGGAGAAATAGAAGAGCAGCGATGAGCAGCAAAAAAAGCAATGAGATGGACCGTCATTACTAAGGCGGTTGCTAAGGACACCCTTCCATTGCCCTAACGGTGGCAACATCAGCTGGAGGTAAGGGGAAAGAGCAGCGATGAACAGAACGGAGCCAGAGATGAGCAGCAATGATCAGCGATGAGCAGAACGGAGCCAGAGAAGAGCAGCAATGAGCAACGATGAGCAAGAGAATAGCGGCCATGAGCAAGAGATAACTAGCGATGAGCAGCGATGAGCAGCGATGAGCACGATAAGACCAGCGATGAACAGCGATGAGCAAGAGAAGAGCAGCAATGAGCAGCGATGAGCAAGAGAATATCGGCGATGAGCAAGAGAATAGCAGCGATGAACAGCGATGAGCAAGAGAACAGCTGCAATGAGCAGCGATGAGCACCATGGAGCACGAGAAGAGCAGTGATGAGCAGCACGGAGCACGAGAAGAGCAGCGAAGGGCAAGTGAAGAGTAGTAATTAGCAAGAGAAGAGCAGCGACGAGCAGCGAAGAACAGCATGGAGTAAGAGAAGAGCAGCGATCAGCAGCGAAGAACATGGAGTAAGAGAAGAGAAGCGAAGAGCAACATAGAATAATGAAATGGACCGCCGTTGACCCTCACTTGACCTAATGGTGACAGCATCAGCTGGAGGTTAGGGGACATAATTCAATCCTACCTTTGGTCCTCCCTTGAACGAACGGAAAACATCACCCGTGGGGAAAAGCACGGAAAAAAGGGAGATAATCAAACAGTACCTCTGTACTTCGTATACTCTCGGACTTCCACATAACAGTGAGAGTATCAGTCCCTAGAGACTCCATACCCTGTAAAGACCGATGAAAGGCCCAGAGACGACCGAGAAGCGTGGAAAAAGAGGAGATAATCCAATTCAAAAACCAGGTCAGGCATGCCGTGACAACACACGTACGGGTCCCAACACGTGACTGACGTTACTTCAGTAAACAAATAATGAGAAAGTAGCCGGGAAAACCGGTTCCGGTTACATGCGCAGACGACACATCCGGGTTTCTGTACGTGAATGACGCCACTTCCGTAAACAAATAAAGAAAAATGGGGGAAAACACATCACTGCCGGGTACTTTCGGTTCCGGTCACGTTACTTCCTGTTATTGTCATGTGACTTCCTGTGATGTAATTTCCGGTTCCGGTAATGTCCACAACACCTCAAATTCTAACTGAACTGTGTCCATATACTACTGTCATCATAAAAAAAAAAGATGTCCAACGCCTTATTCGGATGATAAATGAAATGCAATTATTCGAATAAAAAGTTTCGGGACAAGTTTTACCAATCGCATGTTGGTTATCATCAGAAAAAGTTGCAGACCTCTGCTTTATTAAGCTATGAAATAGGTATATAATCGACCATTTCCAGTTTTCCTTTTATTCTATTGAGGTCTGTAAAGGTATGTTAAACCGATAGATTTATTGGGGAACAAGTTTGTAAAAGTAAAGGAAGAAACAAATCTGACGACCCATACAAAAATGGCTAGCTTTGTTTCACATCAGTTACCATTAGATATTTTATTTATGGACGTATTTGACCATAGCCGCAAAAATTTATTCCAAATCAATTTAAACGCTAAAAATACAATTTAAATGGATAGAAAGGGGGATTTTATGTCCAGTGGTCGAGTGCCTGTGATTTTAAGGGGAGAGAATAGAACACAATGACAACCCTGACAGTGCGGGAAATTAGTAAGACTTCTTAAGAGATGTAGTGTTAAGACAACCTTAGGGAAATTAAAGGGCAAGATAAGCTACTTTCTTGTTACACCCATAGCTTAACCTTAGCTCTTCCTTATCTTCCTCGGATGGAAAAAGAGTTACTGACTGAAAATTCCTTGAAAGTACAACACGGATATGGACGGCAGCCGTGACACAACACGACAGATGATGATCCCTATACTTCTATACTGCTTCGTACATTTTTAAACATGAATCAAATATGATATTCATTAAGTAAAGCTTTTATATACAGAGAGGTAAATTACTGGCGGTAGGTTAAGAAATTTTTTTAAAAATAACAAGAAAACCGCTCGAAGTGTTGAATATCTCAGTTGGATTGATAAAAAAATCCTTAGTTTAAAAGCTTACTATTAATTACATTTATAATCAATCGTGTATTCAGACATATTATGATTACTTTATTATTATTTTTTATTATTATTATACACCCGCTTTTGAAAAAAGCGGGGTATATAGTATTCGTTGTGTCCGTTTGTCCGACATTTGTATCCGCAACTCCTCCTAAACTACAGAATGGAATTTGATGAAACTTTCAGAGAATCTTCATCCCATGATAGCATTGTGCACCTTCTATTTTGGAATTTGATCGGACCAATTTGTGGGGTTTCCCATAGAAAAAAATGGATTTTGACTTTCAATGTGATTAGGGGTACCATGATGCCATCCGCAACTCCTCCTAAACCACTGTATGGAATTTGATGAAACTTTCAGATGATCTTTATTACATGATGCCATAGTGCACCTCTTATTTTAGATTTTGATTTGAAGAATATTTGGGGTTACTCATACCAAAACATGGACTTTGACATTCATTGTGATATCGGTACCATGATGCCATCCGCAACTCCTCCTAAAACATTGAATGGAATTTGATGAAACTTTCAGAGGATCTTTATTACATGATGCTGTAGTGCACCTCCTATTTTAGATTTTGGTCTGACCAACATTTGGGGTTTCCCATACCAACACATGGACTTTGCCATTCATTGTGATAGGGGTACCATGATGCTATCCGCAACTCCTCCTAAACCATTGAATGGAATTTTAAGAAACTTTCAGAGGATCTTTTTTACATGATGCCATAGTGCACCTCCTATTTTAGATTTTGATCTGATGAATATTTGAGGTTACCCATACCTAAACATGGACTTTGACATTCATTGTGATAGGGGTACCATGATACCATCCGCAACTCCTCGTAAACGACTGAATGGTATTTGATGAAACTTTCAAAGGATCTTTATTACATGATGCTGTAGTGCACCTACTATTTTAGATTTTTATCTGACCAACATTTGGGGTTTCCCATATCAACACATGGACTTTGCCATTCATTGTGATAAGGGGTTCCAGTATGCCATCCGCAACTCCTCCTAAACCACTGAATGGAATTTGATGAAACTCATCTCACTGCTGTTGGAGTTTTCCTATCCAAAATATTGACATTTCATTTCATGTATATATTTAAGGCGGGGGTATCAAGGAGTGAGCTTTGCTCACAGTATTTCTAGTTTCATTTTACTTTACTTTATTATTTCTTTATATAAGATCAACCCTCCCCTAATCGACGTATTATGAAGATCTCAATGAAATATCAACCCAATAAATCTAATTAATTATTTTTGTAGCCACCCACTTCATCCACACTTTCTGATATATAGTTTCTATTTTCAGTTTAATTAAATATTAAAAAAAACCTTGAAGTCTGATATCCAGGGAACATTACAAAGCTTATCTATAAGTAGTATATGGGGACAGTTCAGTTATGATTTGAGGGGGTGGTGGTGGTGCTGTGGTGCTGTGGTGGTGCCAGAAGAGACGTCACCGGAACCGGAAATGACGTCATAGGAAGTGAGGTAACCGGAACCGGCAGTACCGGAAGTGGTTTTTCGGAAGTAGGGGATTTTCGCGCCATTTGTCTACGAAGTCACGTGTTAGGACCCGGACGTGTGGTCTGCGCATGTCTTGAAACCGAAAGTACCCGGAAGTGGTTTTTGCACGCATGCGCAACCGGAAGTATGGAGTTTTCCTGCCATGTTTCCATGATTTGTTTACGGAAGTGACGCAAGTCACGGACCCGAATGTGCCATGCTTGACCAGAACTCAGGTTGAATTATCTCCATTTTCCCGCACTTCTCGGTCGTCTCTGGATCTTTCATCGGTCTGATACCCTCACTGTTATGTCGAAGTCCGAGAGTATACGAAGTACACTATTGGATTATCTCCCCTTATCCCGCTCTTTTCATCTGCAGGTGATGTTTTCTGTGAGAACCAAAGGTAGGATTGGATTATGCCCCCTTACCTGCAAGTGATGCTGTCACCAATAGATCAATGGAGGGGTGTCCTTAGCAACCGCCTTACCAACGGCGGTCCATTTCTATGATGCACTTCGTTTCTCTTCTCTTGCTCCATCCCGCTGCTCGCTGCTCTTCTCTTGCTCCGTGCTGCTCATCGCTGCTCTTCTCTTGCTCATCGCTGCTCATCACTGCTCATTGCTGCTCATCTCTTGCTCATCACTGCTCATTGCTGCTCATCTCTTGCTCATCGTTGCTCATTGCTGCTCATCTCTTGCTCATCGCTGCTCATTGCTGCTCTTCTCTTGCTCATCGCTGCTCATTGCTGCTCTTTTCTTGCTCATCGCTGCTCATTGCTGCTCATCTCTTGCTCCGTGCTGCTCATCGCTACTCAGGACCTTACTCGCGTGCTCATTTCGCTCCTGCTGCTTGTCACTGTTCGTCATCGCTGTTCATCTCTTGATCCACCCTTTTCCCGCACTTCTCGGTCGTCTCTGGATCTTTCATCGGTGTCTAGGGTCTGATACTCTCACTGTTATGTCGAAGTCCGAGAGTATACGAAGTACACTATTGGATTATCTCCCCTTATACCGCTCTTTTCATCTGTGGATGATGTTTTCTGTGAGGACCAACGGTAGGATTGGATTATGTCCCCCTACCTCCAAGTGATGCTGTCACCAATAGATCAATGGAGGGGTGTCCTTAGCAACTGCCTTAGCAACGGCGGTCCATTTCATTGCACATCGCTGCTCATTGCTGCTCTTCTCTTCCTCATCGCTGTTCATTGCTGCCCATCTCTTGCTCATCGCTGCTCATTGCTGCTCATCTCTTGATCATCGCTGCTCATTTCTGCTCATCTCTTGCTCATCGCTGCTCACCACTGCTCTTCTCTTGCTCATCGCTGCTCATCTCTTGCTCCGTGCTGCTCATTGCTGCTCATCTCTTGCTCTTTGCTGCTGATCGCTACTCAGGACCTTACTCGCGTGCTCATTTCGCTCCTGCTGTTTGTTGCTGTTCGTCATCGCTTATCTTCTCTTGCTCTTTGCTGCTCATTGCTACTCAGGACCTTACTCGAGTGCTCATTTCACTCCTGTTGCTTGTTGCTGTTCGTCATCGCTTATCTTCTCTTGGTCTTTGCTGTTCATGTCTACTCATGACCTTACTGGGGTGCCCATTTCGCTCCTGCTGCTTGTTGCTGTTCGTCTTCGCTGCTGTTCTCTTGCTCTTTGCTGCTCATCGCTACTCAGGACCTTACTCGCGTGCTCATTTCGCTCCTGCTACATGTTGATGTTCGTCATCGCTGCTATTCTCTTGCTCTTTGCTGCTCATCTCTACTCAGGACCTTACTCGCGTGCTCATTTCAGTTTTTGGGCTTCTGCTGCTAGTGGTGGTCGATTGTCGTTATTCAAAGATTGGATCTGTGCGAAAGCACCCTTACATTCAGGTCATTTCAAAGGCCACTCTGCATTTATCCAGGCTTGTGACTGGCTATCATAAGATAGGCTGCATCAATCCTTCTCAATTTTTTAAGGCCACTCTGCATTTGTCCAGGCTTGTGACTGGCTATATATTTGTTTAAACATATATAGGCTGCATTACCCTCCTTCCTTTTTTTTTATTTTTAAATTTTTTTTATATATATTTTTTCTGTTTTTTTTGTAATATGTTCCAATTCCTCCGTCACATAGAGTCATTGCTGTCTTCAGCTGGTGGTGGGTCGTAGTCGTTCAATACACGGTTAAGCAGATTTTTTCGTTTTTCTACGGCATATTCCAATGATTCTTTTGATTCGTAGTCTTCCTCTTCTCTCAGGCGTTTAGCCGTTTTCTTGATCTTTCTATGTACGGGGTCTTTATTCATGTCTTGATGCCAGGACAGACAGTCTGAGGTAATGCTTTCGTATTTCGTCTCTGTATGTGTCAAACAAATGAAAACTTCAGAGTCTTTCCGGACGGAAACGAACGAATCAAAAGAATCATTGGAATATGCCGTAGAAAAACGAAAATATCTGCTTAACCGTGTATTGAACGACTACGACCCACCACCAGCTGAAGACAGCAATGCTCTATGTGACGGACAGATACAATCTTTGAATAACGACAATCGACCACCACTAGCAGCAGAAGCCCCAAAACTGAAATGAGCACGCGAGTAAGGTCCTGAGTAGAGATGAGCAGCAAAGAGCAAGAGAATAGCAGCGATGACGAACATCAACAAGTAGCAGGAGCGAAATGAGCACGCGAGTAAGGTCCTGAGTAGCGATGAGCAGCAAAGAGCAAGAGAACAGCAGCGATGACGAACATCAACAAGCAGCAGGAGCGAAATGAGCACGCGAGTAAGGTCCTGAGTAGAGATGAACAGCAAAGAGCAAGAGAAGATAAGCGATGACGAACAGCAAAAAGCAACAGGAGCGAAATGAGCACGCGAGTAAGGTCCTGAGTAGCGATGAGCAGCAAAGACCAAGAGAAGATAAGCGATGACGAACAGCAACAAACAGCAGGAGCGAAATGAGCACGCGAGTAAGGTCCTGAGTAGCGATCAGCAGCAAAGAGCAAGAGATGAGCAGCAATGAGCAGCACGGAGCAAGAGATGAGCAGCGATGAGCAAGAGAAGAGATGTGGTGAGCAGCGATGAGCAAGAGATGAGCAACAATGAGCAGCGATGAGCAAGAGATGAGCAGCAATGAGCAGCGATGAGCAAGAGATGAGCAGCAATGAACAGCGATGAGCAAGAGAAGAGCAGCAATGAGCAGCGATGTGCAATGAAATGGACCGCCGTTGCTAAGGCAGTTGCTAAGGACACCCCTCCATTGATCTATTGGTGTCAGCATCACTTGGAGGTAAGGGGGACATAATCCAATCCTACCGTTGGTCCTCACAGAAAACATCATCCACAGATGAAAAGAGCGGGATAAGGGGAGATAATCCAATAGTGTACTTCGTATACTCTCGGACTTCGACATAACAGTGAGAGTATCAGACCCTAGAGACCGATGAAAGATCCAGAGAAGTGCGGGAAAAGGGTGGATCAAGAGATGAACAGCGATGACGAACAGTGACAAGCAGCAGGAGCGAGTAGCGATGAGCAGCAAAGAGCAAGAGATGAGCAGCAATGAGCAGCGATGAGCAAGAGATGAGCAGCGATAAGCAGCGATGAGCAAGAGATGAGCAGCAATGAGCAGTGATGAGCAAGAGATGAGCAGCAATGAGCAGTGATGAGCAGCGATGAGCAAGAGAAGAGCAGCGATGAGCAGCACGGAGCAAGAGAAGAGCAGCGAGGAGCGGGATGGAGCAAGAGAAGAGAAACGAAGTGCATCATAGAAATGGACCGCCGTTGGTAAGGCGGTTGCTAAGGACACCCCTCCATTGATCTATTGGTGACAGCATCACTTGCAGGTAAGGGGGCATAATCCAATCCTACCTTTGGTCCTCACAGAAAACATCACCCGCAGATGAAAAGAGCGGGATAAGGGGAGATAATCCAATAGTGTACTTCGTATACTCTCGGACTTCGACATAACAGTGAGAGTATCAGACCCTAGAGACCGCTGAAAGATCCAGAGACGACCGAGAAGTGCGGGAAAAGGGTGGATCAAGAGATGAACAGCGATGACGAACAGTGACAAGCAGCAGGAGCGAAAGGAGCACGCGAGTAAGGTCCTGAGTAGCGATGAGCAGCACGGAGCAAGAGATGAGCAGCAATGAGCAGCGATGAGCAAGAGAAGAGCAGCAATGAGCAGCGATGAGCAAGAGATGAGCAGCAATGAGCAGCGATGAGCAAGAGATGAGCAGCAATGAGCAGTGATTAGCAAGAGATGAGCAGCAATGAGCAGTGATGAGCAGCGATGAGCAAGAGAAGAGCAGCGATGAGCAGCACGGAGCAAGAGAAGAGCAGCGAGGAGCGGGATGGAGCAAGAGAAGAGAAACGAAGTGCATCATAGAAATGGACCGCCGTTGCTAAGGCGGTTGCTAAGGACACCCCTCCATTGATCTATTGGTGACAGCATCACTTGCAGGTAAGGGGGCATAATCCAATCCTACCATTGGTCCTCACAGAAAACATCACCCGCAGATGAAAAGAGTGGGATAAGGGGAGATAATCCAATAATGTACTTCGTATACTCTCGGACTTCGACATAACAGTGAGGGTATCAGACCGATAAAAGATCCAGAGACAACCGAGAAGTGCGGGAAAATGGAGATAATTCAACCTGAGTTCTGGTCAAGCATGGCACATCCGGGTCCGTGACTTGCGTCACTTCCGTAAACAAATCATGGAAAAATGGCGGGAAAACTCCATACTTCCGGTTGCGCATGCGCGCAAAAACCACTTCCGGGTACTTCCGGTTTCAAGACATGCGCAGACCACACATCCGGGTCCTAACACGTGACTTCGTTGAGAAATGGCGCGAAAATCCCCTATTTCCGGTTGCGCATGCGTGCAAAAACCACTTCCGGTACTTCCGGTTCCGGTGACGTCACTTCCGGCACCACCACAGCACCACCGCACCACCACCATCCCCTCCACCACCCCTCAAATCATAACTGAACTGTCCCCATATAGTACTTCTATACAAGCCATATTCGTGCAAATTATCTTTGAAAATGCAATGTTAATGCGACGTAATGCGGATAAAATGTTACTAGCACTGAAGGCTGGCTTGAAGAATAAGAGTGTTTAACAGTCTAAACTGGTACATCCAGATCTCTTCAGATTATTAGAGAGGTGAAAATCTGCTAAAAAGTAACTTACCGTGGTAAAGGAAGTAGCTAAAGCAGCTATATTAAAACTCCAAAGAGGTCTCTGCGGAAAACGAAGGGTACATGTGCTTTTTTATAAGAAGACCACAAGTGATGGAAAAGGAAATGCAAAACACTAGCTACAAAGAAATGAATAACCACAAAACCTACAAAGGGAGCAGCAACGATACCCAAGAAAGATTTTAAGATAAACTCAAACGACAAAGACGCCAAACTTTGCAAAAGATGAACATTAAAAAAGATAACGGAAGTTCAATAATACAATTCAATTAACGCCAGCTAATCGACAACATTTCAGACGAACACAGCATAAAAGAACACAAAACAAGTGATTCTGCAAAAACAGTCCTTTTCAGCGCTACCAACATCTTTTGGAAAAAGAAAGCTAAATTGAGTTGTTGAAAAGTAAGCGTATTCACATATCCATTTTGTTCCTTTCCTTTCGTGTTGGTTTCTTCACCAAAACTAGAAAATCGTTCATTTAAATTTTTTTAACTAATTGATACAAGTATAGATAAAAATATTTATATTACTTTAATTTCATTAATGACCACTGGCATCAATGATTAAAAGAATTTACAAAGCTATTTTAATATTAATTGACATATCTCGGATTAGCGGTTGATAAGAAACGGATGACATTAACCTGTACAAGAAAAACAAGATGTACCGTGAGTCATTGCTTACTAGTGATACCCCCGCCGCGATAAGGTAAAAACAAAGTCGTAAAACAGAAGATGGTGTCGCATTGGTTCGAAATCATATGGATCCCACGATATGGCGTACCTATAGAAGGCTCGTGACAAAATATCGAGTAGCTGTAATGAGCAGTTGCAGAGAAAAGTATGACGACAAATTTTGTTACGGACAGACGGTCGGACGGAACCACAAGGCTAAAACAGTATACCCCCCCCCCCCTCCTTTGGAGATCTTTGGGGTATAACAATCGGATGACTGTCTAAAATCTAATACTTTTTCATTACAAAATAAAATTATCACATGTACATGTACATTTCTACATCGTCAGGGAATATACAGTTTATTTGTAGTCAAACAGGTGAGAAATACTGTAAACCTCGCATCTCTGCCTGTTGCTGTGGCTCGTAGAAATAAACAGTAATTTTCTTGTAGAATTGTTTGATTTATCTCCCTTTAACAGTAGTTGTTCATTAAAATTTATGCCCTCCATAACTGAGGCATCAAGTTACTTACCCTTTTCATATATTTTGTTTATCGAAAGTATATACCCTGTCATATACCAATTAACAAAAAAACAGACCTATAGATATATTACCCTACTTTAGACACGATGGAATTTCTTTTTATAAATGTTAACTTGTTTCGTGTCTACAAACCTTTCAATGTTAGTTAAGTGTAAATGTCAAAATGATCGGATTAATGGCATCTATAACTATACATAGAGAGATTAATTGGTTTGACAAATAGCTGAATATGCATTTACGACTGTGGTTTAACCGCATCAAAAATAAATACTGACAACTGATTAGTTTTAGATACTTATATATAATCAAGCAAGTGATGATATCAGCCTCCCTCGGATATTATCCTAATGATACCTTTAATCTAAATTTCTCGCCCGTTTTATATATCAGCTGCTTATCCCTACCCAGTAAGTGTGTCCCCTCCCCCTCCACGCGTTTAGGCCAGGACATTTCGGACAAGGACGTTTTGGTCATATGAAGTGTATGATGGCATCAATGAGTTACCTAGGATTTTTCGGACAATTTATTAGCTTGTGTATGTTTAAGGAAAAGGAAATAGCCATACAAATATGGGAACTGTTTAATATATAAAAAAGATCCAAAAATGTTAAAAACAATAGATATAAGATGATGATTTCTTTCGATTTTAGCCTCTGTTGTTTTTGGGAGGATGATTAATTAATTCCTCTAATTATCCAATACTTACATATCAAGTGGATTCCAAAATATTAATTAAAATCACAACATTTAAAATAATTATTTTCAATTTTAGTATAAAAAAATTAATTAAAAGAATAATTAAATTAGAATATGTATATATATATATATATATATATATATATATATATATATATATATATATAAGGATTGTAAGGTGTACATGTCCAAACTGGCAAGTGTCATCTGACCTTGACCTCATTTTCATGGTTCAATGGTTATAGTTAAGTTTTTGTGTTTTGGCCTGTTTTTCGAATACTGTATGCGATAGGTCTACTATATTTGGTGTATGGAAGGATTGTAAGGTGTAGATGTCCAACTGGCAGGTGTCATCTGACCTTGACCTCATTTTCATGGTTCAGTGGTTATAGTTAAGTTTTTGTGTTTTGGCCTGTTTTTTCGAATACTGTATGCAATATGTCTGATAGCATTTACTTTCATTAGAAATACACGACAGGCGAGAAATTTTTGTGTGTCCACTCTTGTTAATTTTCAGTGTGTCATTTTTAATTCTCTGTGTTTTTTAAGTTTCATATTCTCAGTGTGTATTTTTGAAATCTCAGTGTGTAATTTTTAATATTCAGTGTGTGTTTTTAAGTTTTTTAATCTCGGTGTGTTTTTTTTAAATCCCAGTGTGTAATTTTTTTTTCGAAAAATGGCTCAACCAAAGTTTTGACGAGAACGGCTTGCCATAATTTTCCTAAGGAAAAACTTGAAATAAGTAAACTCCGCCCATTTTTCCTAGAGTGGTTTGCATAAAAAATCCAACAATACTTAAGGAGTATGCATAGAAGTTCTTAAAGTAAAAAACAGTCAAATTTTCTCTAAAGTTTAATGTAAGTAGAACGGGGGGGGTATAATTTTAAATAAGTTTTGCTCCAAATTTTGGTGAAAATAAGGCAGGCTCATACATATGGTAGTATTGAGTATTCACTGCAACTGAATGGTAGTTCATTTGATGAAATAATTCCCGTTGATGCGTGCGTATTGGGGTGTGACTAAACATCAAGTTCGAGTTCGAGTTCGAGTTCAAGTTAGAGTTAATTATAGTTCGAGTTAGAGTTAGAGTTCCAGTTGAAGTTCGAGTTAGAGTTCGAGTTATAATTCGAGTTCGAGTTGAAGTTTGAGTGAACTGAGATACATTTCTAAAGTCATTGATCGAGTTACATTTCGAGTTAGAGTTACGGTTCGAGTTAAGATGAAGACACTTGTTCCTGGTACAAACTTTTTGTACAAATAGCGATGCCGATATTCGTACAAATTTTTTTACGGAAATCAGTGACGAATTGGGAGTGTTGTTCAACAGACATTTTTTCACAGCCAGTGGGGGACCCAGAAGGGGGCGTAGATATATATGATTTTTTAGCATAAAAGTGTCAAAAAAATTTACAGTTCACATGACAAAATGCTGCTACATGGGCCTTTAGAGTGCTTCATCTGCCTATAATTTAGATTTTTATTTTTTTTTTAATAAAGTGGCTATGAGAATATAAGCATTCTTTTATTCCGAGTGTAGTTAAACAAGTCAACCAGACTCTACCATACGATCTTCAACATATGCACACTATATTTGCCCCAAAATTTAGAAAAATGTGAACACGACATACAAGCCCACACGAACTCTATACTACAAACAATATTTCATAAAAGGAGCATATATATATCATAAGCTCAACTGTAAACATTATTGGTTCGGGACATCCTTAGACACAATTTTGAAACTGCACAACCCTAATGATGATTTAGGCCAAATTGCTCAGTGGCTTTAGAGGAAGTGTTAAAAGTGCATTCACATAGGGTCTAGTGTGAAACTGAGCTCGGCGGCAGTGGCCATCATGGTCGCGGAGGTCGGAATTACCGGACACCGTTTTGGAAGGGGACCATCTTAAAGATCATTAAAGTAAAGTTTGATTGATATTGACTTTGTAATTTCAGAGGAAAAGATTTAAAAATTTCCTTCCCCATTTTCTATAATTAGCTCTTCATGTATATTATTCTATAATTCAACTATCTTTGTTGAAGGTCGGGGACAACAGACACAATTTTAGAAGGGGACCACACAAGGACTATTCCACCAAAGTCTGATTCCAATTGGCCCAGCAGTTTCAGAGGAAATCTTCAAATTGTATTTCCCGTAGGGTCTTAAGTTTAATTATGTCGGACCGTAACGACAATCTTGGATGACGGACGAACACGCAAGATAAACATTTTAAAGGGGACCATCCCATAAGTATTATAACCAAGTTTGGTTCAAATTGTCTTACATGATGTAGTAGTTTCAGAGGAGAAGATTCTCTTAAAGGCATTTCTTCTGAGATATTTTTCAAAACCTACTGTTTGACCTATATGCTCTATTTTTAGTAACATAGGCCATGTGGTTTGACTTGCGGCATCCTTTGACACTTTTCTACTAGACACCCTAGTGATGACTCGGGCCAGGTTTGATTCAAATTAGCCCAGCTAGTTCAGAGTGTAAGATTTATTTTTAAAAAGTTTACGTAGACAGATGACGGACACCAAGTGATGGCAAAAGCTCGCGTGCCTTTATGATTATTTGTATAGTAGAGATATTTATCACGCTATACAAACGGCGAATTCGAGACAGTCCGTAAAACTGAGAGTTTACATTTAACTGTATGAAAAGCCATACAATTAAACTTTGTCCCTTTTGCTTTTGCTTTTCGTAAAAAGACATACCGAGCCATCTTATTTTAAACGTATCCGGCGTTAACGAGTGTCTCGGGTACGCCGGTTGTACACCGTGGTTAAGTTTCGTCTACTTATGCGGCACATCATTTGTTTGCCATGTAATAATTGGGATTTTGTCTAATGTACATTTACTCCATATCCCTTCATTTTCATTCACAACTTTAAATCTCACAATTCAGTGTACGGATTATTTTAAGGAAGGATTGAAAAAACTTTAGGGAGGATGTCATACTTAAAGGAGGGTTGAACAATATAAATACACGTATTTCGGATATTGGGGGAGCAGGTTTCCTTTTCAGTTTGTGATTTTATGGAAATAATCAAAATAATTAAATGGAAAAGAGTAAAACTATATGTATGTCTCTTCCACATTCGTTGGTGGGACATTAGGAGAAAGAGACAAGGTAAACGCGCGAGGAAACGAAGTCGGAAACATTTCATGTGCCCTGCATAAGATGCAGTCAATCTAGATTCACTGATGCCATTTCCCGTTTTCAAGATGATTAAGCGGGGAAGAATAAAAATCAACGCATAATGACTTAGTGTCAAGGCGGGTGGGGTGGGGGGGGGGGGGGGGGGGTGGGGAGTTGCGTACTCTCCAAATTTTTCTGCACGTAGACTAGTACTATTTTTTGGGGTCCAAGAAATTGTAGGTATATTTTGGGGGTGACTTTAAAAAGACCAAAATAATAGCGTTTTAAGCCTGTTTTATGGGGTAAAATGAAAGTTTTTTTTCTGAGTCTGTATCTTTAACAAATTTAGGAATTTATTTAGCGAGTCTATGTACAGGTAATTTTTTACATCCCTCCCCCTAAACTTAATCCGTAACTCGAATTTTAACTCGAAATGCAACTCGATAAATGACATTAGAAATCAATATAATCAGATTAACTTGAACTCGAATGATAACTCGAACTGTAACTCAAACTTTAACTCTTACTTGAACTCGAACTCGATGTTTAGTCACGCCCCCCTAATTAGATATCTGATAGTGTATGCTTTGATAGAAACACACAAATTCACCAGCATACTATTAATGGTTATGGTAAATCCATTTTGGACCTTTGTAATAGTAGCAAATTGAGAATACTTAATGGGAGGACATTAGGCTGTGTTCAGCTGGGAAACTCCATTTAACTCGGGTCTTGCCGCTTACAACATTCTGTTACCCTTGGTGGAGAAAGAGCTGAACTCGAGTAACTTAAGTGAGGTCACACCAATCACGTATCGTTTCCATAACGATACTACTCTCGGGTAGGTACTCGGATTTGCAACTCTTACTGTTCATTTGAAACTAGAGTTAATTTAGTTTCAACTGAACGGAGAGCTATAAACTCTGGAGTAGAGAAAGAGATTGACGTGAACACAGTGAAAGGGACTCCAAATGAAAAATGACATTTTATAACTGTAATGGGGTATCAAATATTGTTTATGTAGCGCCACCTGTATTAAAAATATCTTTAGTTTTCAGGTGAAGGAGTTTATCCCAAACTTGTCAGATTACAATGTAAATTTTGCTATACCAAGTATACATGATAAAAATATGATACAACTGAGACCTAAACCTGCAAATTTCAAATGGTCTAAGCTTGGAGAAGAAAATGTTATTTTCAATAATGGCATATTTGGAATATATAATATGCATGAACTTATCTTTGAAGGTATATATACTAAGGGGAATAATCCAATTTTATTCTGATTCATCAGCTGTGGTATTACTACATTTACATTCCAGCTCCTTTGTTCTTACAGGAGCGATCTGAGGCGGATCACCTTTGCCAGAACACCACAACAAGTGTTCTTTGTTACGTTTAAAGTTGGCGGGAACAATGTACTCAGGATTAGAACTTAGACAATTTATGTAGAAACATAAATCACATTTAAAAATTAACATTCAAAGGAGAAGGTTCACGAAGGGGTGAAAATGGCCCTGTCTCCGAAAACAATCAATTAAACCAAAACATGTTGCATAGTACCTGACAGATACTAAAACACCTTTTAAAAGTCAATTTCTGCAATTTTCATTGTTTTAGGGCCAAAAACAGTAAAAATGGAAAAAAAAACTCAAATTTCTGGATTTCTAAAAAAATATATTTTTTCATTGGAAAGAATTTCTTTTCATTTAAATTTCCTCTTAAGAAGTGACCATAGATCAAAAGTTTGGTCATTTAATTGACTTTTATGTAAAATATACGATTTTTGGAGTAAAAACGTCAAAATTGAAAAAAAAATCACATATTTTTGGAAATTCTTATTTTTCAATTTTTTTGGTTTGTAAACAGCGAAACAGCGAAACAGTTTGACATTCACAACAAAAGAATCAAATTAACAGATACAAAAACACATATTAAAGTCAATTTCTGCAATATTCGTTGCTTTGGGGCCAAAAATAGTAAAAATTTAAAAAACTCAAATTTCTGGAATTTTTTAAAAATTATTTTTTCATTGGAAAGAATTTCTTTTCATTTGAATGTCCACTCAAGAAGTGACCATAGATCAAAAGTTTGGTCGTTTAATTGACTTTTATGTAAAATATACGATTTTTCGAAAAAAAAATCACATATTATTGGAAATTCTTATTTTTCTATTTTTTCGCTTGTCGATTGAAACATTCACAACAAACGAATCAAATTGTGGTTTGTAATATGAATATTTCAAGAATTGAAAACTCTATATTTATTTCTCTGTTGCATCTTATATATCATTATTAAAATCAATTATTAGTTAGTCACTGTTCATTTCCTGTTTAATGGCAGTTGCAGCATATTATCATCGTCATCATCACTGTCAGAAGCATCTATCGGAATGTAAGCAGCAGCGTCACAAACACTAGCAAACCAATTTCTTGCTCCATACGAAGTGAGGTTCTGATGCCTTGCAAAACCCGAATACCACAAAATGGATGCTAAATGCGAGCACACACCAACAACTCTGACTCCTGCTCGACATTTACAGTACATTTGATTCTGTGTATCGAATCCACATAAGGTAAGACCTAGAAGCAACATGTCTACTTCTAAGTCTTACACGAAGAAGGTGATCTTCGTGCTAATGTACAGTTGAGATCAGTTCTAACCTCTCAACTATTGTCAGAGAGGACGGTTCTAGAACCATTCTAGAACGGTTCTAGGGTAGAACCAACCCTGTCATAAATGGTTCTAAGGTAGAACTGTCATAAATGGTTCTAGTGTAGAACTATCATAAATGGTTCTATGTCAGTACACACCCTGTCATAAACGGTTCCAAAGGTGTCATGATGACAATTCTAGAACAGTTCTTCTGACAGTTTAGGACAGTTCTAAAGAGAGGTTAGAACTGAGCTCAACTGTACCTGGATGTCACAGTCACCTTCTAGGTCCTCTTGTATATAACTTGTGCTAACCTTGAGCTGGTATGTTCCACATGTTATAAAGTTTAGTTGGTCTTCATCTAAAACAAATTTTGGTGGAAGGCTGTGTTACTCCCCGAGATGCATACTTACATCAAGTAATATGACTGTAGGTGCCTTGGTATCGTAGAATTGAACTTGGACGTAAAACTTAACCCAAGTCAATGAAGCACAATAAGTAGGTCAGAGTGACCTAATTTTGGTGGGAGGCTGTGTTACTCCCCGAGATGACCCGCACACCAATTAATATGATTGTAGGTCACTTTGTATGTTAAAACTAATTTTTGACATAATACTTAAAAGCGAGTCAACCGTGTAATATGGGTCATGTGATCTTCATCTTATATCACATGGTCAGTCTCTTCAACGTGCACCTACAAACAAAAATATATGACCCTATGTCAACTAGTAACTGAGAACTGGCTGTGGATGCGCACGCGGACGTGGACGCCGGGGATACTCCATTAGTTCCCCTCAACTTCGTTGAGGCGAACTAAAAATTAAATATGTATCCATAGGATACTATAATCCGCTCACACTTTCATGTTCGTGTTTTGTTAACCATTATCATAACACTCGTTATAAACAAAAAAGTTCATCTGATACAGGAAGTAATGGACAAACAGACGGACACACAGTCCAGAAAATGCCCCTAAAAACCAAAGGAGGAGAATACAAAAAACGACCAAATTTCAATTATGTTCGTGTTCCAGGGTTTGGTTTTGCCAGTTTTTTTAAGACTTTCCCTTCTGAATTTTCTTGAACTGGAGTTCGGTATTTTTTATATTTAACTTTTTTTTAACGTTCCAACACTTCGTTGATGTCGGTCAAGACTTTTTTAGGCGCGAAGTTACTGATAAAAAAAAACTGACATGGACGACGCGAACGCAAGACAATAGACTGAGGTGATCATCCCTATTTGTTTCCGTGCTAGAAGCTGTCATTTTTATGTAGATGGTGTAAGCAGATTTTGGGTGTGAATATCAATGCACAGCTTGTCTGTTTAATATACGATGAATTATTTATAATTTTGTGTAATTCTTTAATCTTAAATCATTTGTAGAATTCCAATTATTAAAAAAACATTTACAGAGCTATCGCGGCATTACTAAACATTTTGTAAATGTTATTTGACATATCAAAGTTTTTACATGTTCGTTATTGAGAGTCTGTTAACAGGAATGAAAAGGCCTTAGGAAGCAAAAATTTGTAGTAGAATCTTTGCCTGATTCATTGATCGTATTCGGATGATTGGAAAAAAAACTCTGGGGAGGGGTTGGGTTATTGGTAACTCAATGATATTTAGATTCGGGACGTGCGGCAAATTCGGCTCAAGATTTTACAAAGCCGGCGGAGATTTTGGATCAGGATTTTTTGACACACTAGAGAATTCCGGTCAGGATTAAAAAAATTTCTACATATTTTTATAAAGCACTGAGGAGAATTTTTGATATCATAACAATTAAATGTTTCAATATATAAATGTAAAATGTTTAAATATGTCTCATAATGATAACCGCCTTATTTTATTTTTGGATAATTTCGGGTATGTGATTTTGGCTTTCCTTGATATTTTCGGGTCACAAATTCGATATAACATAGGGGTTTCAAGTTCATCGATGCACCCCCCACCATAAAATGTTCAAGTTAACCCTCCGAGGAAAAAAACTAACTTAGAATCAAGTACTTTATTTGAAAATGCATTTAAAGATTATCTAGTATCCATACAGAAAAAGAAAAGTTATTTCAATTCAATGCCTACATCATTCCACCGCCGGAGATAAACAGATTATTTGTGTGAATTCATTTCAAGAATCACCTTTTCTGATATTTTGAAGTTTTATATTGAGTCCTGTAATATTTTTTATAATTTGTACTTACTTTAAATTTCTTAAAAACTATGTTCCTTGCAATATTGGCCACCTGGACAATCTTAGTAGCTATGCTAGCTGCTATGCCCTATATATATCTATCTATGTTGAACGATATTCTATGTAGTAAGCCTAGTTAAATTATGTCAATATCAATAAAATATCAAGAGAAAAAATCAGTTTCTATGGAAATACTCCTATTACTGCTATAGCATCGCGCCAGACTTTGTGCAAATCTCGTACGCTTACTAAAATCATATATATCATTTGTTTTATACGTTTTTATTAATTTAGATAAATATGACGTCATTTTGATTTCTTTGACGCCATACTAGATTTACTAGCTAGCATGAATTTTTAGGGATATCTAGCCCTACGTGGCAGCTAGGCTAGCTATGCGTTCAATGGTGAAAAGCTACGATATTGAACGCGTCCATGTTGATCCCATCGGATTGCATAGTTACAGTTACCATTGACTGGATGGCTTGTCGTCTGCAACTTTCATTTTTCTGACTTATTTGTACTTACACATCAAACCGTATATGCTGTATGAATTTGTTCTTTCTTTTTTTTCGTTTAGTTTTATCAATTTGTATGCGATTCTTTTAATGTTAAAGAATAAAAATTAATTATAATTTCTAGCAATAAAATAAATACTCGCGTTTTCCGGATACCGGCATTTTCTATAAACTCGATTTTAACAAAGGCCGCCCTCTACGATCCATTGTTTCTTTATGAATTTGAAAAGACAATTACATGCAGATTGATAAAAAATCAGAATATTTTGGATCATGATTGGCGGCCCACGTAAAAATTGCTAATATGTACGGAAAATTGCTGAAAAATCGATGTTTTCCGTAACTGTACCCGAATTTAGACGGCTATTTGGCTTTGTTATGTAAGTAATATATGGAAAAAACATCATATCAATAAAAGAAACATGTCTAACTATCTTCTGGCGAGAAATGAAAATCCATGGTTGAATTTCAAAATCTGACAAAAAACAGGGCCGTTTTGGATACTTCGTGAACCTTCTCCTTTTTGAAAGAATCTACTGAGATTCGAACCTGGGACCCTAAGTATATTGTCCGGACGCCTTAACCACAAGACTACGAAGAGTTAATGTTACCTATATATAAACATTATGTGATGGTTTTCAATGGGGTATTCAATATACTAGTATAATAAAAATAAAGTAAATTTGTAACGTATAATAGTACTAACATCTTTACTTTAAGTTTATCATTATTTACCCCGAATGAGCTGGGATGTAAAATAGTTATCCCATTCTGACTTGGTGTCTCTGTATAAGATCACGCCTCGGGCCTCCGGCCCTCGGGATGATCTTATACAGACACACCGTGTCCTCGTGGAATAACTATTACGTACATGTGGCATATGTTCATTGTATATGTATTGTTATTATTTTGCTCCTTGTTATGTATTGATGATAGTCCACTGTTGAACTCTGTTTCAATAAATACATTTTAATTTTAATTTTAAAATTAACAATTTCTGGCATATTGGCCAATTTTACCGAAAACAAATACTGTAAATTCAGAAATTATTGTGTGTATTTATTATTGTGATTTTGTCATTTTACAGTAAGTTAGATATTTTTTTAAACCTAAATTCCCCATCAATAAACGGTGATAGAAATTTTGGATAAAATAAGTGCTGTGAAATCTACATGTCAGATAAGGGGCAGCCATTTAATTTAGGGGGAAAGACCGCGGGAGGGGACGGGGGTGGGTGTACTCTGACATTTTCCTATACGTAGTCTCGTACTATCTTTTGGGGTTCCATTTTATTACTTTTGCTAGTTTGGGGGTTCTGAGAATTTCGAGTATTATTATTTGGTTGAATATTCTGAGCTTTTTTTGCATGTATGTTAGTATTTACACAAATAATCTGATTCATGGATTGTCAGCATGACATTGATAACATAGATCTAACTAATTAACCTCAAATCTGTATGGTCTTTCTAAGGATATCAGAAATTTATGACGTTTTATTAACTAATGTGTTGAAATACAGTAAAAAATGTCCAGTTAATTAAAAAACGGAACTGGTCATTTATACAGGTCTAATACAGGATTTTCTGTATTAGACCGTGTATTAATGACCAGTCCCGGTTTTTCTGTATAAAACTTGTATTAATGACCCGTTTCAGACACATGGGATTGTATTAAATAGACAATTGATAACGTATTTTAAGTCATTGGTTAATAAAAGTACAATAATTTTAAGTTAATAAAGGTGTCATAAAATGGGTATTTTTATATAAAGCCTGTATTATGTCCTCGTACAGTTGTATTGGTCAACTCATTTAACCGAGGGTTAAATTTAATCACAGGTTAAACGTAATGATTTTCTATATGATTTAACCCTCAGTTAAATTTAACTTTGAGTTAAATAAGTTGAACAACTGGGCCCAGCTGATATGTTGACCTCGACCCAATATGACTGACTCGAACATAATACATGCTTTATACGAAAATAAGTGTTTAATAACACTATTATATCACATCATGATGCAAAATGTTCTTCCACATTTCGATATTAAAAAATCATATCAGAGAAAATTTAGTTGTTTTTATTGGTCAAAACATGGTCATGTGGTATTTATTAATCTGCGTTAAAATGCCAAGCAAGGCATTATCATGCCTGCTTGTAATTTAAAACGCAAACGTTAATTAAATTCTAGACATTTCTAAATGAAATGTTGGTTTCAATGAAATAAAAACAATACTTGCTCAAATACTATTGTTGTAATACTATATAACAGGGTGCCCTTTTTATGTAATTAGTAGGTATGCATATTTCGAATAATAAATTATTGTCAGTAATGCTTGAAGTAGAAAAACGAATATATATTGGGAACTTCCACGAATGTACAATATACCAGCATAGCACCAAAATTATGAGAGAAACATAAACACACATCCAGAGGCCATGAGGTATTCAACATACATGTACATGTAAGGAACCCACAACCAGCAAATTTATATTCTTCAATGAAATAAACACAATAAATGCTTATATAGAGGGCATTATCATGATAAATTGACTGCCCTCGGGACAGATATTGTCTTCAACGTTGATAATGCCCTCGCCTGCGGCTCGGGCATTATCAATGTTTCAGGCAATATCACTGTCCCTTGGGCAGTCACTATATCATGATAATGCCCTCAATATAAGCAACTATTGTATAATTAATATACATTTCTGGTTTTCAAAAATTCATTAGGTATTTTTTGGATTTGATATTACCACAGGTATATTTTTGGGTGTAACATTTTTCTCGATAATTTTTGGGGTGTTTTAAAAAAGGGGGCTTATTTGGGAGTTTAACTTTTTCACGGACGAGACCCAAACACCCCCCGCCCCCTTTTTTTTCTTCCTCTGGGGAAAAAAACACAAAATCATGCTCCTGAATTGTTTGGAAAAAAATCATGTTAAAAAATCATGAAAGAAAAGGGTTTATTAATACGTTGAGTTAAGGTTCGATTTTTTTTTTCATAACCAATTACCTGTAGAATTTTGGTCGAAGATTAACTTGAACCCGACTGGAATTGAGAATTGAAATCTTACTAACTCGATCTTTGACTCGAACTTTTTTAAAAATTGATTCCATCAAAAAGTGCTGGAAAAGCTTCCAGGATTTAATATTGCCGGGAATCAAAAGTATTATATCTGATTTAAAAATAATTATAAATCAAGTTAGGCTAGTAGATGGAAAAAAATACAAAAAAAATCAGTAGAACAATATTACAATATTTTATTTTATATATTTATTTACTACTAACACACGTATATTGTACTCGCTCAAAAAGCACAACGGATAATATTACAAGGTCACACATGTATATTTTTGCCGGTAAAAGTGCATATCAAGTGGCAAGGTCAGGTAATTTTAACGTTAAAGTACATTATCAGGTGAGGCGCGAAATATTGATCGAATTAGTGTCTGCGTTCGTTAGTTTACATTTATCTGCTGAAACGTAAGCTGCTCTTTTAAAAAACTGGCCATATTTAGAGAAGTTTGGTAATGGTAAGGATTTTAGGGGAAAATGTTGAATTTGCCCGGAAAAAAATATGATAATCTTTACACTGATTTAATAATCGCCTCTATATATATGCGAGAAAAAAAACGTTGCAGTTGCGGATTCATACGGAGCGCATCTGTCGCGCTCCCCTAAGAAAGCCACGTTTCTGACAATTCATATGAATTAGCATAAAATCGTCCAAAACATTTTTCGCCTCGCTTCGCTCGGCGCTATATAAATCATTTACAACACTTCAGCGCCCCCTCCCTAAACGTCAAATCCTGGATCCGCGCCTGGTAAACGCAGCCTCTACTTTTTACACCATCGCAAATATTTGCGGACGTATTATGGTATGAGCCTGTTGTCGTCGGTGCACGTAGATAGTTCAGTTTCCCTTCATTTGCTTTTGTACTGAACGTATTAAGGGAAGGGTCATTATTTATCAGCTGAACGGGTTGGAGCAGATCTTTTGGGTTAACAAATTTCAGTGGCAACCTTTCCCTTCTGCACCATGAGACCATTGTCATTGAAAAAAACCCTAATGAAGACATGACCACACCCTCCCAACTAAAATGAATCATCGATGCTTTATTTTCCTCTTGTGTTTATATCATCAATTAAAACAAATTCTAAACATCTCACATTTTATTTTGAATACCGAAAGTAGTGAGCGTTTAAAAAATTAAATAAAATATGACAATATTCTTTACAGTTTCCCTTATTATTGTGAAGAATCAAAATAAAAGTAAAATTTCCGCACACCTTTAAAAAATAGCTTAATTATTGAATAAAACATCTTCATTATTCATAAATGCTGTTGAAATTGAGTTGTAAAATGAAAAAAAATATGGAATCGTCAAAATTAAATTTTAAAGAAATAAAAGGAATAGCACAACAATTCATATGCACCGTTTTAAACAGTTTTCCTCCTAAAAAGCTGAAAAATGCCCAAGGGTTTGGGGTAACCCCCATTAATCATCTATGCATATGCTCGTCCTTGGAAAAAAATTCCCCCCGCAAAAAAAATGTTGCCTACATAACTCACCCCCCAAACATATCTTGATAAAGATTAACCCTCCAAAAATACCTTTGGTAATATATCACCCCAAAAATACCCTATGAAATTTAAAAAACCAGAAATTTATATTAATACCAATTTATAAATTTATAACTTAAAATATATACTGTACTTCAAATGGGCATAATTATTCTTAAAATTTTTGCACCCAATAAAATATCACAATTTCCCCGACCCCAAAAAATAGCCAAGAGGTATTTAACCACAAAAAACCCAATACAAATAGCAAAATTAAGAAAATTTAACACCCCCCAAAAACAGTATGAGCCTACATACAGGAAAATTTTCAGAGTATCCTTTCCCTGGGGAAAAATGTTACAGAAATTTTTATCCATTTTGCACTTTGTCAGAACTGAATTTTAACAGCCTTTATAAAGAATTTTGAGTGCTTGAACACTACACTATAGGCACATCTTTTTTCAAATATAAGAGGAACTATTCCTGTGAAGCTCCAGTTTTCCCTGTGCATTAATGTCTTCAGTGACAACCCCTCCCCTAAAATGCTTCAACTCCCTAGCTGATAAATAACCGTTCCCTAAATATTTTACCTCAATGATCCACCATAAAAAACACAAAAGTTTATTTGCAAATAAATCACACATAGGGGTCAATAAAATACAAACACAATGTTTTGCTTCTTTCTTATAACAACTAATTTGGCTGTGCAGAGATTGAAATGAATATTTAGATACCATCATATTTGATGAATCAGAATCAAATGGTGACAAGAGCTGCTCATGTTACAAAAAGACATTTGCAATAAGAGAAACAATAAAATCAATAGAAAAAAAATACAACAATCAATCTTAATTCTACTGAAACAATGATCAGATCGCTGAAAGCCTACATCAGTTTACATGTATATATATAAGTATTTTAAAATCTTATAATTTTTGTATGAGGGGAAAGTGACGACTATCGTTCATCATAGTTTCATCAATTTAAGTGTAAGAATAAAAAAAAGTATCACAAAATACTGATAAATTTTATGCACTGTCTGGCGATTTCGTTAACCGACAACTCATCAGAAATATTTCAAAACATCAAATTTAGGAGTTGAAAATGTTTCAAAACATCAATTACTTTATTATAAATTTATTTTCAGAGCAATTCCAGGCTATATTAGAAGAGTGGATAACAGCAGATACGAAGTATGTACCTACAGCAGCTACTAAATATGTGCTAAAAAAAATAAACACAGTAAACAGCATAACCGTGACAGGGAACGCAGGAATGGGGAAAACATACCTTACCAGACATGTCGCTCTAGAGATGGTAAAAGAAGGATATACAATTGTTCCTGTGAGTAAACCCGAGGATATCAGAGATTATTATAAAATGGGGCAAAAAATGGTATATGTTGTTGATGATGTCTGTGGAAAATTTACTTTAAACCAACTAGATTTTAACACTTGGAGTCAAATGAAGGCGCACATAAAAACATTACTGAAAGACAATTGTTGTAAAATCATTTCAACCTGTAGATTACAAGTTTTCCAAGATACGAAATTTGAAGAATTAAAAGAGATTTTCACCATGTCAGAGTGTAATGTTACATCTGCAAAATTACGTTTAACCGAAGATGACCAGATCAAGATGGCCAAAATGTATTTTCCGGAAGACTGGAATAAAATTATTGACTTGGCGAAGTTATTTGATTTTTTCCCGTTACTTTGTCGGTTATACAACAAGGAAACACACGGAGACATTTGTCAATTCTTCAAAAATCCTACCGAGGTATTACAAGAAGAAGTTAACAAATTGTTACTGACAGATGAGGAAGGAAAACTGAAATATTGCTGTTTGGTTCTGTGTACTTTATTCAACAACAAATTAACAGAGAAAATGTTAACGGATGTTAACACCGAAACACGTCAGATTATAGAAGATGTATTTGATCAATGCAGACTTAACAGGTCTACCTCCATTGAAAGACTAATTGATTCGTTCAAAGTGTTAAACGGAACTTACGTTAAAATCGCCAATATAAACTATAAAATTATTCATGACAAGCTTTTTGATATCTTCGCACAGAACTTTGGTGAAAAAATGTTGTCCGTTTTCATTAAACATGCCGACAGTGGATTTATCCGAGAACGATTTATATGGAGGACACTAGATCTTACAGACAGTGATTTAAGTTTCACCATTAATATTCCTGATGAAGAAATCAATAAATATTTGGACAGATTAATAAAGGATTGGACTCAGGATAAAATCTGGTATGTATTTCATAATATAAACATTGACAACTCCAAACAATTCAGGGAAAAATTTATGTCTCACGTGAAAAATCTCAGTCCGTCTGATCAACAAGAACTCGCTAATAGAACAGATAAATATGGCGGATTTAAAGAAACACCACTTACAGCGAGCTGTTTTATTGGTGATGTTAGTATTATACAATGGCTGCTAGATCTCAATGTTGATGTGAATCAGTGTAGATCTGATGGAACGTCACCATTATTTATCGCGTGTGAGAAGGGATTTATTGACATCGTACAGATATTAATTGCCAACAATGGAAACATTAATGCTTGTGATGATGATGGATGTTCTCCACTGTATCGGGCCTGTTGGCACGGCCATACAGATATAGTGGAACTATTGATAGAACATACAGCCGATGTGAACCAGTGTAGAGATACAGGAGAAACACCTCTGTATGTAGCATGTCAGGAAGGCCATGTTGATGTCGTGAAACTATTGATAGAACATACAGCCGATGTGAACCAGTGTAGACATACAGGAGAAACATCTCTGTATATAGCATGTGAGAAAGGCCATGTTGATGTCGTGAAACTACTGATAGAACATACAGCCGATGTGAACCAGTGTAGAGATACAGGAGAAACACCTCTGTTTATGTCATGTCAGCAGGGACATACAGACATTGTAGAATTATTAATAAAACATGGTGCAAATATAAACGTATCATCATTTCATGGTAGGACACCTTTATATATAGCCTGTGCTGTAGGACACTTAGAAGTTGTTAACGTTCTGTTGCGGGGAAGAGCAGACGTTAACATTCGTGATGTTATATTCGGATATTCGCCATTAGATTGGGCACTTAAACAAAATCACACAGCCATTGTTAACATTCTGTTGGAATATATAACATCAGAAGACAACTGTAAGTATTCTGTATATCAATATAATTATCTCCATTTTGTTTTAAGTTTTAGGGTAATGGAAGAACAATAACTTAATGAAATGTTTTTATTTTTTATGAAATTTGTGACGGGAACAGTGGTTAAAACTTAGGAACTTTTTTGAGAAAAGTTTGAAATGTTAATTGTGTTTAATTTTGGGTTAATTGAAAATTAATTGTTACATTTATTCTGTTTACTTTTAGGACAATACAATTAATTAACTTTATTAAAATGTTTTAAGATTATCTTATGAATGTTTTGACAAGAACAGTGTTTTATATAAACACTTAGATTTTTTTAACAAAAGTTTAAAATTTAAATTGTTTTTAATTTTGGAAAAATTTACATTTCCTTAAATTTTGTACATATATATATACTAGTATATATACTGTATATTTGGTTTTATTTTAGGGCTTTACAACGGATTAACTTTTTTGAAATTATATTTCAATATTTTTATGAATTTATTTACAATGTATATACAAATGGGGGTAAAGTTATACATTGTAAATAAAATTCATAAAAATATTGAAATATAATTTCAAAAAAGTTTTTTTCTGTAAAAAAGTTTTAATGAGTGTTCAATGTTTCGTGAAAGGAATGATTATTTTACATAAATTTATAGTATATTTTAAGAGATATACAAACAGCTAGCTTTTAATAAAAAAAAGTTATTGTATTTTTACTTATCATGCTTATGAGATTATTTATTCTTTTTGAATAGTTAAATCTTTAAACATTGGTTTAATTGAGAATGATTTATTAAATAGTGATATGTATTTAAATGATTAATATGATTTTAGCATAATTCAAAAACTAGATTTTAATAAATAGGTCCACCATTGGATAGTAAAGGTGAGGATGTTATTGCAGCCAATCTAAACACATATGGTAAGTATTATGTTTACTGTAATACATAGATTGTATCTAGTTTTTGGAGAATCACATGTTGAAAGAACTTTTAGTATAATTTTTATAAAATGTTGTGATTTAAAAAAAAATTGTTCTATCAACAGTGGACAAAAAAAAATTAAGTAATTTTTGTCCAAAAGTTTAAATGTCAATTGTATTCAATGTTGGGTAAATTAAAAATTGAGCAGTTTATATAGGTTAAAGTTTGTTTACTTTAAAGAAATAATAAAATATTAGCTTTATTAAAATGTTTTAATTTACTTTATCAAATGTGTAATGCAAATTGATGACAAGTTACTTTTTGTTGTTAAGATTTAATTTTTTTAACCATTTGGTTAAATGAAAATTATTTCATTATAAATTTATTTCGCATACATTTGAGTATATGTAACATGTTTAAAATGAAATACAAACAAATTATCTTTTAATAAAAAAGTTGTAAAATGTTTTCAGAAAACTGTGTTCTCAGATTATTTTTTTTATATATTTTTTGAATATTAAGGTTAAGTATTTTTCATAACAATTTAAAATTTAACAATTATTTTTAATGAAAGCAAAACATATTTACACAATTTTTTATGTATTTTTATTTTATTAAAGATTAAAGTATTTAAATGTTCTTAATCTTGAGTTAAGTGAAAAAATACTTGTTATAAAGTTAAAAACAACTTATTTGCTTGTAGATTTATTATATAATTAATAGAAAGTGAAAATAATTATTTTTATTTCTTCAAAAAATTGTGATCGGCCTAAATATAGCCATCAACTACATAACTCACTTTGCATTATTTTTATTATAGAAATAATCTATGAAAGGAAATAGAAAAAATACACTACAGATTACTATGGTTGACATTTACTGTAAGTTAATTTTATATGAGTCAAACACATACTATACTAAGTGTAATAGGAGAAATAGTTTATTGAAAATATAAGGATATGGGGAATGTGTTAATCCGACAACGTACGATAGAAGTCGAGAAAAAAAATGTATAACATAACAAATTTGTTTATATACATCCTATAAGGAGGTACACTCTACTCGATAATAATGAACAATGTACGGGATGCTAGGAGAGTTCACTGAGAAATTTTATGTCATACTCCTAAGTCAGGATTTTGTATCTACATCGGTAGGAACGAATGTGGATACAAAACCCTGACTTGGGAGGATACTTTTATGTATTTGTCAGACAACAAATCCCACTATGAACTGATGTGTAATCCAAATCAAGACAACAACACTTGTCTGTTTAAAATGATATATGATCAATAGCAAGATAACAACAAATGACTGTCGTAAATGATAGTTAATCATAAGACAACAATTGACATGTCTCTCTAAAATGATGTATACACCATCCGACTTGACTTAAGATTTACAATATTTATATTTGGTCACTTTAAAATATCAATATTCAGTTTATTTCTTTTTTTATTTTTAAAGGCATCAAGATAATCCGATGTTGTACTTTTTAATAAATTGGAGTCTGACGTACTTAAAAAGAGAATTTCCAAGCAAGTCAGTTTTTCATATTGTACAAATATGAATCGTACATTTGATGATATCAGAGAAGGAATATGACTGTTGATAAACTATTCAAGTTGAGTGTTATGTCAGCATATGTAATTTCATATACATTAATAAATGGAAACTCTCATTCTTTGGAAAAGAAGATTTACATTCCAATTACATGTATATAGTTGTGAAATTCATCATAAAAAATAATAATTTTATTATTAATTCAAATTACAAGATGTCTGTAAATGCTGATCTCAGGTTAACATAGAATTATATGTGGGAAAGGGGGGGGGGGATATTTCCTTATTTGGTATTTTTTCAAAGTTGTTGCCCATCTTTCAAACTTATATTTAATTATCTTGACTGTAAAACAAGATGGCCACCATTGCCAAATTTAATTTTTCAATTCATTTTTTTCTGACACCATTGAATCAGTTGAACAAACTTTGCAGCAATGGTTCTTTGGTAGTCCTGCTTCAGATGTTGACCCATAAAGTTAACCAAGGTGGCTGCTAAAGGTGTTCTTTGTTACACAGGGTAGGACCAATGGAAAAATCCACAAAAAGATCTTTTTCTCTTAAACTATTGGACCAGGTTTAGTAGTTCTAGGTGGTCCTGAAAAAGCTGTATCAATTGAAACCACAACACAATAAAAATGTCTGTGACAATCAGTATTTGTTTTATATAAGGCAAAATACAGATACCAGCTTTACAGACTTCTTGGGGCCATCATTTTCATTTAGTTAAAATTTGAATTTTTAGATTTTTAATTGTAAATATCCAATATTAGACAAGTAACTATTCATTAAAAAAAATAATTTGATGATTTAATGTTTTAATGTTTTATGGACAATAGCATCTATTTTGGGGTGTGTTATTTTGTATTTTGTATTTTGTCAAAAAGAATAGCTTTATATTATTGTCATGTATAATTATGTTTGTCACTGGAATATTGTTAAATTTACAAAGGTATACATTTTTTTTATTCTTTCGTCATAGGTGCGAGCCCATTTAAGTGTGACCTATGTATGTCCGTCTGTCACATTTTTGGTTCCATATTCTAATCTGAGTTTGCCTTGGACAAATGTTTTGAAACATAGTAGTCACTCATGAAGCTTATTATTACAACAATCCACAAATGAAGTTGTGGGTTTTGTGGTTTTTATAATACCGTTCGAGAATTATGCCCATTTTAGCCAGAAGAATTTAGAATTTTGTACTTTCTGCAACTTGAGTTTGCTTTGTCCAAATGTTTTGAAACTTGAATTTGGGAATTGTCTTCTAAAGTTCCAGAATTATGACTTTTGTTGTTTATAAATGGACAAATTGTGAATTTATAACCTTTGTTTCATTTCATAAAATCATAAAACATTTTACTAGTATTCTCCCGATGAGATACAGAGATTTAGATTAAATTTTGGGAAGAGGCTTGTAAATGTTTCTTTTGTTTAGGTTTTCCAAAGCAAAACTTAGATTTTAAACTTGGGCGTGTAAAGAGTGGAAAATAGGTCTTGTTTCTACTTCTGAAATTGTATTTATTGACAAAATACAAACATTTTACTGCATAACGTTTCAGACCATTCAGGGCACAAATTAATGTAAATGAATTTGTTTGTTATGCTATGGAGAGCAGTCAAAACAACATAGTACACTATTGTGTTTACTATCTGGTCGTTTTGGTATCGGTGCCCTGGTAGTTTCAAAGTCCACTGTATTGGTCCTATGTCACACTCTGGATGATGATAGATCGTGGTTGGAATTTACAACAAAAATAACAGCAACACCAATTTTGACTAAAATATGTGGGACAAATTCACTGGTATTAAGTTTTGTTTTCAAAATTGGTATCAAAGAATTTGTTTTATTTTTTTACTCAAAATATATAAAGATTTTTGTATTCAAAACCTTCAACATGTTCAAACAGGTTAAAGATTTTTATATTTAAGTATATTTTAAATTGTTGTGTGAAGTCAATATATTAAAAATATGGATATGATTGTATAGTTATAGCTGGTGTTTTTATAATATATTTTTATATTCTACCAAAATAAAATGTCTAACATCTATATTTGTGTCTTATATATGATTATATTTTTAGATCGTTAGACGTAAAGATCCTTTTGGCTTATTGACACACGTTCAATTGGCATCTGTCCTCTTACCATCGTCCATTTAAGTTTCAATTTTGGATATTTTATGTCAAAACTTTGGTCCAAAGAAAGTTGTTATGATGCATCTGTGAGAGGATGTTTACAAAACTTTACATCTCGTTCGTTAAACGAAGGTAGGCACAGGGAATAAAATATCAACAACAGTTTCTTAATTTACACGTGTAAAAGCAAAACACATGAGAAACTTTGAATAAAGCAACAAGTTACAAATGTGTATCTGGTTTTTATATGAGTTCCTGTTGTTCATTGTTTTTTTAGTTTTCAGTGTTTATTTGTTGTGCTTGTGGTTGTTCATTTGTCTTCCCGGCTTTGTCTGTCCAATGGATTGAGTTTTTTTATTTGCTCCTTATGTTTATTTGTCCTTTTTTACGACTTTTACAAATATTGCATGCACGTCCATGTGTTTCATGCATACATAAATCGGAGTAGCAAATTTCTAAAATCTATGAAACTCTCTGACCCAAAGTTGTCATGTATTATGATTATTGCAAGTGGTTTTTCGGGATTTTCTCAAACGTTTCTTTAAAATGGAAGTAAAAAATATAATGCCACTTTCTGTTAGCTCACCTGGCCAAAGGTCATCACTTTGGCGTCCGTCCGTCTGTGAATTTTCACAATTTTATCTTCTCTGAAACCACTAGGCCAAATGAAATTAAACTTGGCAGGAAGCATCTATGTAAATTTTCCTCATTTCATCTCGATCGGACTACACATGGCTGCCGTGGGCAATTTTTGTTTCTGATTTACTGAGTTGTCAAAAATCTTCTCTGAAACTGCTTGGCCAAATGCAACAAAACTTGAAAGGGAACATATATTGGGGGAGGGGGGGGGTCCTTTATAAAGTTTCCTCATTTCGTTCGGATCGGACTACAAATATGGCCGCAATGAAGCGCAATTATATAAGTAAACTGATGATACCAAGAGATTCGATCGATCGAATTGAATAATTTTTTATTTGGTTCAGTCCTGTTAACAAACATCGCCTCCAGGCCTTTGGTATAAAATGGTCTTTTTAGCTCACCAAAACCAAATGTCCAAGTAGGCTATTGCAATCAGCTGTTGCCTTTTGTTCGTCCATAAAGTTTTGTCTTCAAACGTCCCTCATAGTCTATTTCAAGAAACAAATCCAAATATGAAGCAGCAGACTTTGGTGTAGTTGTAGTATCCTTAATTTCAAGCTCACTGGGGTAGATAAGATGTAGAAAGTCTTGGAATTTGTCGTTATTTAACGACAAAACATCATCTATAATAGCAAATGCAGCAAAATATATTGGGGCAAATGATACTAAACCTTTATGGAATGTTAGTTAGGTAGTCCTCTTCTAAAACCGGACAGGGGCCCGGACCTGCAAACAGATAGCCACTCAGGCAAAAAAAGTGTTTTAAAATATTCTATAAAACAACTGATGCTATTTATACCAAACTTTGATTGAATGTTCTTTAGGTATTCCCCTTTAAAATTGTTTTCGGAGACTATTATGGTCTCTGTTACCATGGTTACTGATAATAGAAAAAATCAGCATTAAAATTCTTTCCTCTGATACTTCACGGCCTATTATTGATGCTTCACTTTTGTCGAATGGTCCATAAGTGATCTCCATTCAAATTATGTCGGGGGTCTTGACCTTTAAACAACATGTATTATACACTTTATCATATATTTAAACAGAGGACTTCTAATTTTCCAAATTAAAGGCTACTGCCATAAATGAAATTAATTGGGGAAAATATTTTGTGAAAAAAGTTAAAAAATAGGGGGCGTGGATTTGAAAAAAAGACAAATAATCGGAAAAAATTGAACATTTGCTTTTTTTTAAATTTGACACCCCCCCCTAAAAAAAATACATAAAATACAAAAAAAAAATAAAATCGAAAAAAAAAATTGAAAAAAGTTATGTGATAAAGGGTAAGCAATGCGATAAAGGGTATGACCTCATAGACGTCATATACGGACCAACATCATGGGCTTTATCGTATATTCAAAACTCCTGTATTTAGTACCAAATATATGATAAAGCGTATAATACATGTCAAAATCCATATCACATGCCGTATCACCCCTCGATCAATATCGGAGGCTTTTGGGCTGATATTGAAATCTTGGGGTGATACGGCTAGTGATACGGATTTTGTCATGTATATCTTTGTAGCACGTTTTATAACTTCAAGACATTGCGTTTTTATACAAGTCGTTCCTTAGACGCCGTTGCTCTTGTTTACCTGTTCTTTTGTTGATTTTTTTGTCTGGAACTTGTTTAAGTTTAAAGCTTAACAATGTCTTTGATATTTAAAACCCTCATACGTGTCTGAAGAAAATAAAATACACCTTATGTTACTGTGTTTAGTACACGTAGGTAAAAATTAAGATTTATTTACAATGTACAACTAAAATAATATTACAATAGTATTAGGGATGAGATCAAAAGTTCAATGTAGGATAAAAAAAAACTTAATTCACATAGTTTTTTCCCTGACCCCCCCCCCCCCCCCCCCCCCACCAGCCCTCTTAACTTAATTTGGGAAAAATTGATTGACCAATATGGGCATATGCTTTAAGAGTATACTTTTTGTATCATGGGTCTTGTTTTTCCTCAACAACGTATGTTTGTTCTGTATATTGACTTGGACATCACTTGAATCCGTATTTTTCAATCCGAAAATCGGTGTCGGATAAAAAAAACTTGCAGCGATTTTTACCCCCCCCCCCCTCCCCCCTCCCTCACCCCCAAACTATTTGAATTAAGATTTTTATCCTACATTGAACGTTTGATCTCGTCCCTTACATGCAGCTGTTTGACGAATATCTATTTCTTAAAACTAACATTCTTATTACATGTAGACAATTATAATTGTGAGATTTATGCTCGATTGGACTGGGTTAATTATCCACAAATGATGGAGAAGATTTACATAATCCAAGACCAATTAAAACCGGACCTATAGCTGCGTCATTGATCGACAAATCATTCACTTCTGTAGAAGCCTATAAAGTTTTCACGAAAATTTTTCTATTGTTTTGAATATTGTTGAATATTAAACTTTCGGCAAACAGGATGTGGCTGCACGACACATCCAAACATTGCATACACGCTACAATTCATCATTACCAAGCTTCAGACAAAATATAAAATCATCCCCTTTTGTAGAAGCCAAGAAAACTTTCACGAAAATGTTTCTTTTGTTTTGAGTATCGGAAACAGGAAGTGGTTGCACGATAGATCCACAAATTGGTAACTCAACATTATGAAGCTGCAAACGAAATATAAAATCATTTCCTTCTGTAGAAGCCAAGAAAACTTTAACGAAAGTATTAGACTTCTCGTCGGACGCAAGGACGGAGTCAATCGGTATAGACCTGCTTTCGCCGTTGGCGACGCAGGTAAAAATGGGAAGGATATCTTTTTCAAAGACAGTTAACTTGTTTACGCGGCTTGCTAATAGAGAAAAATGTCTCTCGATAAAATTGATATTTGTTTTTGGTTTAATCTGACAGTTTTTGTTCGTTAAAATATTTCTTGAACTATCAGGCACTACAAATTTCGGCTAGGTTTACACCTTCCCTGTTTTAAAAACGTTTTGAACTACACCATGCAAATTTCCAGCAATAAAATTCCGTATTTTTTATGTTTATTATCCCCGCACTTCGAAGAAGTTCGGGGATATTGTTGTCTGTCCTTCTGTCCGTCCATCCGCCCGTCACACTTTCTTGTGACCTAAACTCCTCTTTAATTTTTAACTTCATACATTTAATTTCTATACAGTATTGTCACATACTGTATGTAGATGCGCAATAAGGTTTTATAATTTTCATTTTCAAAAATTGGGGCCCACGGGGACGATTTTTGAAAATTAGGAATTTAAGCTTGTGACCTAAACTCCTTTTTTATTTTTCATTTTATGCATTTAATTTTTATACAGTGTTATCATAAACTGTATGTAGATGTGCAATAAGGTTTTAGAATTTTGATTTTCAAAAATTGGGGCCCACAGGGGTCGATTTTCGAAAATTGTGAATTTAAGTTTGTGACCTAAACTCCTCTTTCATTTTTCATTTTATTATTTAATTTTTAACGGTATGGTTCACACTGTATATAAATGTGCAATAAGGTTTTAGAATTGTGATTTTCAAAAACTGGGGCTTTTAGGGGTCGAATTTAAAAAATTGGGTATTATAAGTTCATTTTATACATTTTATTTCTATACAGTATTGTCATACACTGTATGCAGATGTGCAATAAGGATTTAGAAGTTTAATTTTTCAAAATGTGGGCCTGTATTCAAAGGTATAATTGTGAAAAAGGTGCACAGGGATACAAATGTGGGGAGTGCGGGGATAGATGTCGTTTCCGACTGCCTCAGTCTAGTTTATTTTTGTCAGAGTAAATATCTTTAAATTTAAGAAATGAATGGTGTAAAATATCCAATAATGATATTAAAATCAATGGAAAAATGGACACAGAATATGTTACACATACAAACGTATAACATGTATAATGCTCGCCAAGTATACCTATATAGCACATTTTTCACATATTAAAACTAATTTCTTATATCAAATCAAAATATTTATTATAGACAAAAAACCCATTTGTGTTGTTCAATACATATCGAACATACACAATGACAATAAGACAGCTTTACATAAGACATATTAAGAAATGATATAAAAGAGTTAAGAGCCTCCCTTCCTCAGTTCTAATGACTGGTTAATAAAAGACACAACTGCCTTAATATCATCGGGTTTTGATGGGATTAGTAATAACGTTAACATTTAAAAAAAAAACATCTTTTTAAAGTCAGTATAAATATTTTCGAAATGGTTGAATAAGAGCTCTCTTAATTTATAGTTAATTTTACAATTGAAAAAGAAATGCTGTTCATGATCTATTTGATTACAGATATTGCAAACTCTCTGGGTATTTTTTGTATCTATAACTATCTCTTGTCATTAACTCGAAATTTTGAAATAATTTTTAAATAGGCTCTTGTTTTACGTTTCTCTCTTGTATCCAATTCGTTTTATGCTGAATAATAGATTTAATTTCGACATATTTTATTCAGACAAATAACTCCTCTCCACACATATATAATTAAATTATTACATTCAAAGGGAATTCACCCTTACTATTTGTTTTTCAATACATTAAGAAAATGTGCCAATCAAAATGAAATACATTGAAATAAAAACTAAATCATTTTGTTCATGAAACTCCATGTGAGACATAGCCGATAAATTAAAATAAAATAAGAAGTAAACAATTGTTTTACCTTTATAAGATGTAACAGATAATTGTATTAAATATCGTGAACAAAATTTTAGAAAGTATAAGATAAACCACAGGGTCAGAACTTATTTCACTTAGGGATCGACCATTTAACTTTAAGGGGGGGGGGGGGGTTCCTAAAAAAATATTCTGATCTCCAATTTGATGAAAAAAAGTATTGTGGTCAAGCAAATGTCAAAGCGAAATATTCTGAATCCAGATTTTCCCCATAGCGTAGTGCTTTTTTTTTTAAATAATTTGATGACAGCGCTGAAAAAAAAATAGAAAATTTTTGACTCGGACAAAAAACCATAACCCCCTGCTCCCCCGTTTGAAGTTAAATGGTCGGTCCCTTTATAAATATTTACGATAAACACGAATATTCGTGCGGTTACAATATGCTATATACAATCCACGTACTTAAAAGTCATGACCACTGCGATGATGATACCCCCTTGGGACTAAAGGTCAAGTAGCGGTGGTTTCGACTCAGTTGTAGTCAGGTACATACATTTCTTTGGTACTATGCCCCTTTCTATAGTAACCGTCATCAGATATGGTCTTGAGTAAAATTCTGGAAAGCCTGTATATACTTATATATTTATAAATATAATTGAATAAAAACCTAAACATTAATGAATACAACTAATCATGTATAAACAGTTTAACCGAAATTAAGAAAAATGATTGGTCCAAGACTATCTTTGTGAACTATATGATAGACATTAGGGAAAAAAGTGGTGAACATCTTAATCTCATATGGAGAGTCCGGATTATCAGAGAATTTAAGACGAACCAACCCAGTTGACAAAGAATTTACAGTGTATATTTGAAAATTTAAAACAAAACTTTGAAATAATTTAAATTCTTTGTATTTTAAAGTGTTTGGAATTTGATAAAATTGCATGTTATTGTTGACATCTCCTGTTTTCTGGTTTGTTGTTTAATTATTTTGTCGATCGTCGGTACTCCCCAATATGTTGTAATATACTCATAATATTCGTAAATGTGCACACGTGTTAAATATGCCATATTCTAATTATTCTCAATTTTCAGTAAACAATTCTTTTATCAAAACTTCTACCATTTTCCCTCTCAAATAACAATATCATTGGAAAATGGAAAATGGCGGACTATTCGGACGTGAGTTGTGGGCTCCGAAATTTTCTATGTGTTTATAGTGTTTTTGGAATTTACATGGCTATATATTAGTGTAGAACTGACTTATATTGAATACGGATTGTAATGTTATTCTTGGATTAATGATACACTAAAGGTAGTAGAAGTTATTTATATTTAATCGGACTCTATTTTGTTTTCTTTGTCCAAAATGGCTGAGCACAATTTAGTAAACAATAAAACAAAGGACGTCAACTTTAATACACCTATTGGAAACTCGATAGAGAGTGCCCGGAGAGTTTTATATGACAATACACAATATACACAATATAATGTACCATATAATACACCCGCAGTAAACCAAATACCGATTTCACAACGCCTGATATTCTCGGATCAACCCTCCCACCAAAATGTCAACACAAACAGTCTACCATTAGAAGCAGTTCTTAGTGACATATATACGAAATTAAATAAAATGGATTCTATCCCTGCTCTTTTGGGTAATCTTGAAGCCTTACCGTCTATAGACAGAAGACTCGGTGCAATAGAAAACAGATTTTCAAATATTGAGAATGAAATCCTGCAAGTAAAACATGACATAAGACAATTAGAAAACAGGGTATCTGGATCAGAAATAAACACTACGAATATAACACAAAGGCTTTACATGGTCGAGCGGGAACGAGATCAAATGTAATTTGAAAATGATGAGTTGAGGGAAAGACTTGTTGATGTTCACTTTATTGTTTGTTTACTTATGTATATATCATGTTTGCCTCTTGCTACAGTGTATACTGTCTCTTGAGTGAATAAAATCTTGAATCTCTTCAATCTCGTTCAATGAGGGAAAATCTTTTGTTTGGGGAAGTCGAGGAGCACGAGAGTGAAAGGAATGTTCCAGACAACATCAAACACTGAAATAGTATTAAAAACATTTATTAGGGAAAAGTTGGGTATTGAAGATGAAATCAGGTTTCATGTTGTACATAGGCTCAGACCAAGACGTGATCGTAAGCCTCGTACCATTGTTGCAAAATTCGAAAGGCGCAAGGATAGGGACCGGGTTTTGAAAGCAGCCCCTGGTAAACTTAAAGACTCTCCATACTGTGTTTACGAGCAATTTCCCAACGAAATTATGGGGAGACGCACATCCTTTGGCCAGTATTTAAAAGGGAACAAAGAATGGGAAAAAACGTTAAATTTAAGGAAGATAAACTTTATGTAAATGGACAGAGAATTTATCCTGAGGATGTGCAGCAAATGCGAACACAAGGACATCAGTACAACAGGGGTACATATAACGGTAGACGTGTGAACAATCAAAACATGCAAGTTCCGATGGACCACTTTCCAATACATCCGCAAGACAGAGATGTTCAAAACGGTTCCACATAGGACAGGCCAACAAGGGGACAGTTTGTTTTCTATCAATCTTTTGATAATCTTAAAATCTCATGTCTCAATGTCTGTGGTATAAAGAACAAATTGTTGACCAAAGAATTTAATGAATTTATAATAAATTATGACATTTTTATGTGTACTGAATCAAAAATAGATAATTTTGATGTGTTGAATGCACCAGAAGGGTATAGTAGTTTTTCAAAGTGTAGAAAACAATTTGCTAAAATATCAGGTGGTATCACTGTTATTTTCAAAAAAGAGTTAAAAGATATGCTGAATTTTCAAAATACTGATTGTGAATTTGTGTTATGGGTTAAAATTGAAAATATTATTGAACAAAAACATTTACTTTTGGGGTGTATTTATATTCCCCCAGAAAACTCTAAATACTCTTCACAAGAGTCTTTTGATCAAATAGAAGGAGAACTTTTGTCATTTAAAAAACTGAAAGTACTGTTACAGCACTGATTGGTGATTTTAACGCCAGATCTAGTACACTGACTGATTATGTTGTACCTGATGATAATTTGATGAGATTTTTTAATATTGATGAAATAAATGATGTGCATAAGTATTTGTATGAATTTCAAAAATTGCAAGATAAAAATATACCTGTAGAAAGAAGTAGTGAAGACAGAGGTCGATGTAATAATTATGGTTATAAAATGCTAAATTTTTGCAAAAATAACAGTATTTTTATTGCAAATGGAAGAATTTCCAACCTGTCCGTTGGATTAGTGACAAGAAAAACCAGTTTGTTGACAAAGTCGAAAATAGCTTATTATTAGATGTAGATGAACTAACTAATCGAACAGACGAATTTGATGTTAACAGTATTTCGTTTCAGACCGATTTAGATACTTTTGTAGAAGATTTGAATAAATTGTACCTAGATTCAACTATAGATACGTTTGGTACTAGGACTGTTTATTCAAATACTCAGAGAAAAGCTGATCAACCGTGGTTTGACGATCAATGTCATGAAAAACATAATGCATTTCACAAAGCGAAGAAAAAATATGATTGCTTGAAAAACGATGATAATCGCCGAAAATTACAAAGCGCTGCGAAATCGTATAGATTCCAAATGAATAAATGTTTTCAAGAGTACCAATTTAAGCTTGAAAACGATTTGCGTGCAACGTCCGAATCAGAACCGAAAGAGTTATGGAAAATACTTAACAAGCTAAATAGATCAGCCGATAGACAATCAAAAATATCTATTGATGAGTTATATGATTATTTTAAAAATCTTAATATTGCGGCCGAATATGTCGAATCCGATAATGATTTTGACATTCCAGATTGTAACGATGATTTAATAAATGAAATACTGAACGGCAACGTTACGGTAGATGAAATTATGAAAGCTGTAAAAGATATGAAAAACGGGAAAGCGCCCGGATACGATATGATTGTGAATGAGTATATTAAGTCTACGATACATTTATTTTTACCCTTGTATGTAAAGCTTTTCAACAAAATACTAGATACCGGTGTTGTCCCTAAAATTTGGACTTTGGGAATCATTTTACCTATTTATAAAAATAAGGGTGATCCCTTGAATCCAGATTCATATAGAGGTATAACCCTGGTATCATCTATGGGCAAACTTTTTACTGCTGTTTTAAATAAAAGATTGTCAAAGTATGCTTATTTATTTGAAATTATTCCTGAAGCACAAGCGGGCTTTAGGAAGGGCTATTCGACTCTTGATAACATTTTCTGTTTGCATGTTTTGACTGAGCTATATATGTCATTTGGTAAAAAATTATACTGTGCCTTTACAGATTTCAAAAAGGCATTCGATACGGTATGGAGACTTGGGTTATGGTAAAAACTGGTACAAAAGGGTGTTAGTGGTAAAATTCTTAATGTTATTTATAGTATGTACAATAGCATTAAGTTTTGTGTTAAGCAAGGGAGTGGTATATCTGGATTTTTTTCGTGTGATCTTGGAGTAAGACAAGGCGAAAATTTATCCCCTTTCTTATTCTCTATTTTTCTCTCAGATTTAGAAGACATTTTGAGTGCCAATAATATTACAGGTCTTCAAAAAGTTTCAGAAAAATGCCAGGACCATTTAAGAGTCTTCATATCAATTTTTGTATTACTTTACGCGGACGATACTATACTGTTAGCTCAATCTGCGGAGGAATTACAAATTTGTCTTAAGGTTTTTGAAGATTATTGTTCTCAATGGAAATTGTCGGTTAATACTGACAAATCAAAAGTATTGATATTCTCGAAAAGGAAAAATAGAAATGCTGTTAATTTTGAATTATATGGTTCAAATTTAGAAATAGTCAATTCTTATTCATATCTTGGTGTACTAATTAATTATAATGGCAGATTTACATTAGCAAAAAAGAAACTAGTTGAACAAGCACAAAAAGCTCTTTTTGCTCTTTACAGAAAAATTAGAAACTTTCGATACCTATTGATCTGCAACTTAAATTATTTGATTCATTAATTACACCGATCTTATTATATTCATGTGAGATTTGGGGTTTTGAAAATATAGATATTTTGGAAAAAGTTCAACTTGGTTTTATTAAAAGAATATTGTCTGTCAGATCGAGTACACCCAACTTTATGACATACGGTGAAACAGGGAGATTCCCTTTAGAAATTTTTATTAAGTTACGAATGTTGAATTTTTGGTCAAAACTACTGACAAATGAAACAAAATTATCAAGTATTATGTATCAATTGTTGTATTATATGCACCAAACAGACATGTGTACCTCAAAATGGATCAGTTATCTAAAGTCAGTATTAGATGATACAGGTTTGAGCTATGTATGGAATAGTCAATGTGTAGTGAGTAGTTTTGATGTTAAAATGTGTGTAAAACACATATTATGTGATCAGTTTATCCAGAGGTGGCATAGTGACATTAACAACTCATCTAGAGGGCAATTTTATGCATTATTTAAAATTGGTTTTTGTCTGGAAAAATATTTATTAAAATTGAACAAAAACAGAAGAATTTTTATAAGTAAAATAAGATGTTCAAATGTCAAATTTCCAATCGAGAATGGTATTCCAAAAGAAAATCGTTTGTGTAATCTGTGTGAAAATGAATCAATTGGAAATGAATTTCATTATCTTTTTGTTTGTCCTCATGTAGAAATTAAACAGTTAAGAATAAAATATATACCTAATTACTTTACAACAAATCCAAGTTATGAAAAAATGAAAGGTATGCTTTCACTTTGTAATGTTAGAGTTTTGAATAATTTGGCTATTTTCATACGAAAAATTATTACATATTTATAAGTTATTTAAATGAAAAAAAGTTTATTGTGTACCTACATGTATATATGTTTATTTATTATATGTTACTTTGTATGTTCGCCATTGTACTGTATTTATTATACATGTATGCCTCTTGTTACAGTGTAATCTGTCTAGAGTGAAATAAAAACTTGAAACTTGGAAAATAACTTCATTAAACTTGTACATGCCAAATAATTCCGGAAACATTCATTAATTAATTGATCGTGGATTGCTTGGAAGCAGGAGACATTCCTCAGTAGCTTTTAACCTGTATTTGTCCCCATTATTTTCAAATAAACACGTTTATTCAAGTTGAAATGTAGTATTAACCTTGACGATTATTATTCTCGCATTTTCAAAGAAATTTCGCGGATATTGCTTTTGTCTCCGTCCGTCCATCTGTCACACTTTCTTGGCCGTCACAATTCAACTTAGTTGAACATACATGTCATCCTGACATTTTTAGAACCGTTTATGACAGGGTGTGTTCTGACCTATAACCTTTCTGGAGAGTTCTAACCTAGAATCGTTTTGGAAAGTTCTACATAAAGAACCGTTTAAAGTTCAAAGTTTTATTGATATAAAATCCAACATAGGATTATCATCAAATACACATGAAATATAACATTGCATATAAAACTAGAAATCTGTACTGTCGGAATCGACAGTGATCCCCAAACCCCCCCCCTCCCCACACCCCCCTCCCCCGGGCAAGTAGTTGGGCCACTTTCCTACAGTCAAAAATATAAAACCTTATTCCCATCCACAAATAATATGCAGTTATTCTATAAATAAATTAAATCAATAAACCTAATTAAAAATGAACAAACCTTAGCTTAAACTGACAATTTTTGAAATTTGACCTGAGTGAGTTCCCGGATTAAAAATAGATATTAAAAATCCTTCTTGTGCAACTAAATATAGTGTGGAACTTTACTTTATAAGCAAAATTAATAAATTGCAAAATGAAAGAGAAGCTAAGGTCACAAGCTTAGATTGAAAATTTCAAATTTCGACCAATGTGGACCCCAATTTTAGAAAATTAAAATTCTAAAACCTTATTGCACATCTGCATATGATGTTTGACAATACTGTATAGAAATTAAATGCATAAATTAAAAAATGAAAGACGAGTTTAGGCCACAAGCTTAAATTCCATATTTTTCAAAGTCAACCCCCTGTGGGCCTCTTGTTTAGAATATCAATATTCTAAAACCTTATTGCACATCTTAGGTGGAATGAACCATTCTATATAGAAATTAAATTCCTAAACCCAAAAGTGAAGGAGGAGTTGATGTCACAAGAAAGTGAGATGGACGGACGGACGGACGGAGATAATCGCTATATTAACAATAAATAGACAAACATATAATACATATATTAGGCTCAGGAATGATGTTTCAATTGATATTAGTATACTATGGTTGTTTATAAATATTCGAAATTGTTTCCTAGATAATTGTATCAAATGGAAAGGAGAAGTAAAGAAATATATAAAATAAATTAAACCATTTTACTTTCATATTTTAGCTATCTGTTAATTAACCTTCTTTCTAAAATCATATATTTCACTAACTTTTTCAATACAAAGTTCTGTGAATCATAATCGTTACTTGTAAGTATAAATAGAAATGTATCCTTCTCGGACATTTTGTCGAAAGAGGGCACAATGGAGGTTAACTCGAAAAAAAAATTGTTTATGATTGGATTTAATTCCACACATTTCAAAACATGGCGGAGCCCATACGTGAAAAATTCCACGAGGCATAAATGGTGAAAAACAACTTAAGTCCATAAAAAAGGTTTATTATATAAATGCATGTGACTGAAACAAACATTATACAATATACACCAGTAATCATAAATTCAATCTAATTAAAAACCGATCTCTCATCGCTCCCGTTTTCTGATATGTCGCGTGGGAGATCTAACGAAATCCGCCTTGAGGTCACATGTGAGTGAACTGGAACTTATGAATTTATAATGACATGCAAATGAGTTGACTTCCTATCAGTAAGCCAATCAAAAAAGTTTATGAATTCTGGGGACTGACGATTTCTTCGTTAATAAAAATGAGTTACATCCCTTTACCGCACGATCAACTTACAAGATCGCCTAAGCCGCAATTTCATTGGGCGAACAGGACACACCTACGAGGTCACTCACATGTGACCTCAAAGCGGGTTTCGTTAGATCTCCCACGCGACATATCAGAAAACGGGAGCGATGAGAGATCGGTTTTTAATTAGATTATCATAAATTAAAATGCCGTTAAACTCTCCCGTGGCATCAAGTGCAAACGACCAGATCTCCATCAAGCTCGACAAGCTTTTCTGTCTTGGTATGGAGGAGGGTTCTCTTACTAAGATATTTCGATAAACTTGGTGAATATCCAAATTGCAGGATAACTTGGAAAGACTATGATATTAAATCAAAAACAATAACAATTAATGATGAGAAAGCCCGGTTTGAGTGGAAATCACCTTCCTCAAGTTTGATGAAATCGACCACAGAAATATCAATAAACAATGTGAAATTTTGTGTTATCAATATGTACTACACGACCCAGTCCATGTTAATACAAGAAAAAAGTTCAAATAAATGGCATAGTTTGGAATTTGATGTACTAAAAGATATTGTATCTCAAATGGTACGGGCAAAGGGACATAATTCATGTTCAGATATAGACCGCATGATAAAAGGAATTAAATTACCTGTTGAGTTTATAGGTGACAACACAGATAAATCCTTAGAATTAGATTACTCGGTACAAGATTTTATTTTAGTAGAAGCAGTCGACGTCAATGACAATAATATAATGCAGGCATTAAACAAGGTAAAAGAGTCGGGCCCCAAAGATATCGTAAAAGAGGTAAACAAAAACCCTCAAACAGAAAAAACATTAAAGAACACAACTCCTGTAAAATGGCTAAAGAATGTTTCATTTCGGAAATTAAAACAATGAAAGAGTGTTTGCATAAAATAGAAGTCAAACTGTCTGAAAAAGACGAAATAATAAATGAAACTATGAACATTTGTAAAAATAAAATGGTTGACCACTGTAATAAAAGTCCTGAAATGGCAACAGACATTGGCAAAATGAAGATTATTTTAAATAAAATGAATCGAGATGAAAATCAGTCATATAGAATCTTAGAAAAAACCAAACACATAGAAAAACAAGTTGGTGAAAACTTCAGGCTTATGAAGAAATGTTCTGAAAATGCATTAGATATCAAAGATAAACTTGATAAACAGAATTTTGATCTAGAACAATCCAGAAAATTTGAACAAAGAGAAACAGCTAGTGATGATCAGTTATGCGAAACAAAAGTAGACCAGAGAAAACTTGCACACACAGAAAAATATGAAGGATCTCATAGGAACCTACAAGATACTCATACACATGCAGATTCCAAGGAGAAGGAAAATTTAAAGGTATTGGTTGTTGGCTCATCAGTGCTGAAAGATTAAGATGGGAGGAAAATATATAGAAATCTTCCGACAAGGATAATGACTTTGGTGCGATAGATTATGTCAAATCAGGTAGAATTAAAGATGATATTATAGTATTTCAAATTGGTTCTAACGACATTGAAAACAAGGATTTAGATGATGTCATGGAAGAGTTTGAAAATCTTATTGGAACTACAAGGAGAAAATACCAAACCACTAAAATCATAATAGGAGAGATTTTACCTCGGTATTATGAAGATTTTAGTGCTTGTAAAGAATATGATACAAAGAGACAACAATTTAATTTGCTGTTAAAAGATTTGTGTGATGACAACAACATAGAAATGATTCAATATAAAGATATGCGTCTGTCTGACTTCTACGATGGAATACATCTTAATGTAGATGGAATCAAAAAAATTGTAAGACACTTAAAGGAAATTGTTAACCCACTTGTGAATGTTAAATTAACATACAAATAATCAGAATACAAAGCAACGTCAGGAACAACTTTATCTTGGTTCAAACAGGCATTATCCGAATTACCGTAATTTCCAGAATCAAAATGTCAACTTTCAAAATAATGGTTACAGGGGTAAAAGTCCTAGACCTATTTATAATTCACGTTTACAAGGAGGACACACAAGATATTCTAATGGTTGGAGACAACAAAGTGAAAACAATGGATTCAGTAGAGAAAAAGACATTTATGGCCTATTAAATCTTCTTTTGCGTGAAAAGAATAACTAGCCTGGGTATAATGAAGTCCATTACTTATGTGCATTAAATAAAATTTGGGCAAATGTTTTGCATTTATATCTGATGACAGATGTTTGTTTGTGAGTTTGGTGTTTTTGGTTTTATTTTCTTAAACTTTTAACTTGAATAGATTCAAAGTGTTTGAAAGAAATGTTACATGTATATACATTCAGGAACTTGAAATTATTTCTTGTGAGTTATCTGATGTAAGTTGGTTACTGAAAGTTAAAATAACATTCATGACATTAGGCACAATTTATAGTATATATTTCAAAATAATTAGTCCATTTAACAGTCATTTTATATAGTTAACAAAATGATAAATTAACTATTTTTATAGTATAGTAAGAAGAAAGGGGTAGTTATAAAGTAAAGTACTAGATTAGACATCCTTGTCTTAAATAATTTTCTTCATTAGACTATAATAAAAGACAAATTAATGTGTGAAAAATATTTATATTTAATTAAAATAAAACCCAAAATGATATTACATATTCAGCAGTTAAAATTTATTTTTAGATCCAAACTGTTTGATTTAAGTCACATAGAATTTAAATCATTAATGCGTGAAAAATATATATATAATATGGAATTAAAATTAGAGGGTACTATATGTATCAAATTACCAAGATTGAAAGAGATATAAAAATTGAATTGGAGTTATCTGCCTTCATACAGTAATATCTTGTAATATGGATTTTGGTTGTATTTTTTTTCATCATTGTATGATAATAATGGTACCAACAAATACTTCAAAAATGTATATGAATCAGCTATCCATATCCGCCTGGAATATCCATGGTTTAGGCGATAAGTTAAAGGATGCATTTTGCAGGGAAAAACTAAATAGTGAAATAAATATTTTATTGGAAACATGGACAGGGGTAGGTAAAGATATAAATCTTCCCGATTATTTGTCCATATCAAAATGTAGAAAGAAAATAAAAAAATTCTAAGAGACATAGTGGAGGTATAATAATTAATTACAAGAAAACAATTTCGCATGGTTTATCATATCTAGAGAGTGGGTCAAAGTCGGAGAACAGACTTTGGATAAAATTAGAAAAAGATGTATTTGACTTTGATTTTGACTAGTTGATTTGTCACAGTGACTAATTAAAATTATCAGTGTAGGATTTTGATATAAATGACTGACTATTACACGTGTCGATAAAGAGTCTATATCACTTCTCATTTCGGTCATTTTATAATCTATACTGCTGACTGAACGTTTGATTTCATCGATCGAGTTCGTCTTTACCGATATGGCCTCAACATGGACATTAACTCAGTGGCCGATTGGAAGGGGTTTGTTAAGGCATATTCTGGCCCCCATATTGCAATTGTTGCATTTGTTGTGTCGGTGGGAACACTAAAGAAGATGTCATCATAGGCATAGACATGTTTTGATAGCTACTGTTCATATTATTCATTAAATGTTGGCAATTTTTGTTCATATTGTTCATTAAATGTTGGATATTTGTGATAAAATTCATCGGACTGGTTACAGTAATGGCGGACAAATCAAACACACCCTGAATTGACTCGTCTTTGGTTTTACTCTTAGCACGTTTTTTTTTTCTTCTTTTTGGATTGAGTTGACCCATCCGGTGATGCCATTTGCCTTGAACATACCTCGGTAACATTACTCGGCAGCTGAAAACTGCATTGCTTCACTATAATCACTACATTAGCCGAGCCGATGTAAACATCCTGCCATACAACTCAAGGGAGACAACAACTTAAACATGGTGATTTAACATGATTTATGTTTACTAATGATATACCTGTCACTCACCTCAATTTTGCCATAAATTAATTAAACTGATAATAACTGTCGATAATAAACAAGCCAACAGGTGATACATGGTTTGGTTTGGCAGGTAATACAAAAAGAGGAAGGTTATACATTGTTAAAATACGCATTTTTATGTATAACTCGTAGTCTTTATTCTCTCCTTTTTTGTAGAAAAAACTTTAATACGCACTGGCATCAGTCTTGGAGAACAAACTGAAACCTCGAGGTTAGATCGATATACCGAGTATCTGCATTTTTGTTAAAAACTTACTTCCACAGAGTATGCAGACTTGACACATTTTTGTAATACTATTGAGAAAAATGAAATAAAATGCAACAAAATCGACTTCCTTCTAGAACTCGTAACGAAAACTTTAATTTTATTTCTCAATTTATTACTATGTTGTTGATATTTAGGAAAGAGAACACAAAAGAAATATCGAATATCAGGTAGTTTTAAGATTTAAAAATAATAATAATACTTATAAGTGATGAAGAAAATTCAAAATTTACTATTTAATTCTGCTCAAAACACAAATCTTCGAAATGGTCCTCGCAAACTACTTGATTCTTGTGCACATACTCAGCAACCGAAATCCTTAAACTGAGAAGCAATTTTGCACATAACTCTGATTTCTTTTCTGGGTTTGGACTGCTAAAAATACTTTTTCTATTCCCGAATCGCTTCAAGTCATTTTGAAAATGTATGCCCATTAAGGACTGTGGGCCCAACCATACAAAATTCCTGGCCTCCACAGATCGCTCATGTCAAATTATTTTTTGATCCCTTATGAATACCTTATTAAATTGACGAATAAATCACACCAAAACCTTCTCATCTGGGGGTAACGTTTACAATATGTTTTGGAATTTTTCCCTAGAACTTGGGCTTAAGTAATATTGTTGACTACCACCAGAGTTTGTGCGATGAAAAAAGTTTGATTATCTAACTTCAAGGTCAAGGTCAAAACTACAACCAGAGTTTGTGCGATGAAAAAAGTTTGATTATCGACCTTCAAGGTCAAGGTCAAAAACTTAATTAACTTTATAAACCTCATATCCAAATAGTGCCTTTCAAATGCCTGGAAGGATTTTTGTTGATAGCGTTTGTAACGATCCCCAAGATGGACTGTCCTACCTTCATGACAATTGGCTGACAAAATTCCAAACAACATCGTTTTTTTTTTCTCGCAAAAGACACTTAATTAAGACCTGATTAGATAAATGGTTATTGTCAATTCACTTGGCAATCCCACTTGCATGCACACTACGATACCAAAGAAAGATATCAATAATCACAAATCACATTTCTGTTTTAATCTCCCTTCCTTTTAGTGGATACCCAAATTTTATAACCGTCCATATAAAAAAAATGTACATAGCAGGTTCTGCCAAGTGCACTACTAAACCTCTTTCAAAACCCCTTACTTCTTTACTCACAGCAATTAAGGGCTGTCTCAAGAGTTACTGTGATAAGGCCTTCTCAACTAGTGTTGTGTATCAGATGTGGAATCATAAAAATTCTAAAAGTCTTGTAGTGTTTTTACCTATTAGTATAGCATAAAAGATTTTTCTACACTGTATACGACCCTCCCAATTGATAAACTAAAATCTGTTTTTGGTGAGCTAAGTCACCAATGTTACTCAACTAATCAAGGTAAGATCAAGACTTATTTTGTCAAAAACCACTGATTCTCATAAAACGAGTTTGATAACATGCTTCAATTTCTCATTGAAAGCTTCTTTGTTGGGTTTGTCAACAGACGATCCAATGGGAAAAAACTGTGCACAGCTTTTGGCCGACATGTTCTTGTTTTCATTTGACGCTAAATTTTCACAGGGGCTACAGAATCGGAAAGAAAAACAGCCCTTTAATTTCAGTTTCTGCTATATAGATGATGATCTGTCACTTAATATCCTAACTTTAAGAATTACCTAGATGTCAGCTGTCCCAGCGGACATGAAATTATAAAGACCACAGACAAACCCACTTCTGCGTCATATATAGATTTGTACTTGTGCCTAGATAATAACGGGTGATTGAATCAAAACTTTATTACAATCGTGATTTAATTTTCATATTGTGAACTCCCTCTTTCTTAGCAGCAACAGCCTATGGGGTGTACATTTCACAGTTGATTTGATACTGTCGTGCATGTGATTTCTACGGCAATATTCTCGGCAGGGCGAGATTGCTGTCACATAAACTTCCATTCATTGGCCGATACGAAGTTTTTATCTCATATATGAGATTAGATATCTTCAGCCAGATTTCATGCCCTCTTGAAATTGACACCTCACTGGACTTGACACTTCACTGGCAATGTTACAGGTGCCTTTAACGGAGCAGGACATTATGATCTTTCCGGAGCATTTTAATTTATCTCCTGAGCACCTGATGTCACACCCGGTTTTAAGTGAGAGTTCGCATTGCTACTTGTTGAGTTTTGTTCCTTTTTTTGTTTAGTCTATTTTATGTTTTTATCCCTTTAGTTATACATCTATCATTGTGGTGTTTGTGTGTTGTGTTCCATTCTCATGGCATTGTATTTTTCTTGACTTCGAATTTATTGACTTTTTCTACTAATTTGTCGCTTCAGTATTCTTTTGCCGGTATTTGATACTTGGAGAAACTACAAGAGGAGGTTTCATTAAAAAGCTTTAGTCATCTACCATCAAGGTCAAGGTCGAAAACTATGTTCAACGTTAACTACCTATATCCAAATAAAGTGTGCAACTCCTTTTTAATATCTGGCAGGACATTGGTGATATTGTTGACAACTACCAAATATAAGGTTTAATCATCTACTAACAAGGTAAGAGTGAAATACTTAAAATTGATATTCTCTATATTCAAATAAACAAAGTCGTACGAAGTCGTTTCAAGCTCACAATGTTTTAATTTCTTAAAAGAGTGAAATGATATTGGATGAGACTATTGACCTCCACTAGAGTGTGTGGCACTAGACAGGGAATAGCAACTTGCAGGTCAGCATTTGTCATACTTTGTCCGATAAAATGAACTAGAGGCTCAACTGAGCCTGTATCGCTCACCTGGCTTTTATTAAGCCATTACAGAATTAAAAGTTATTTTGTATCCACAGGGCTTTTAATGAAACGCAAAATGTCAAAGTAACCTTGATATTTACCTAAAAAGGTAGATCATTTGCATTTGTCATTCCATATGAGATTCCTGTCAACTTTGGGTACAATCTGCCAATTAGTTCCTGACAATAAAGTCTTTTCCCATATTGATTCAATTGAAACTTTGAACAGCCGCAGCGATCGGTTGATCAGGTGAATCTCAACCGAAAGTTGACTGTTTGTAGAGAGTACTGTCGTCATCAATCCTGCAAAGCTTTTCATAACGTGGTTTCAGATGAGAAGATTTTTGAAAAATGGCCAATCAAAATCAAAGACGGCCCCATGGCAGCCATGCTGATCATTTAACCGGAACCAAAGTTAGAAAGTTGGTAGAGGTCCTTCCATAAATCATTCCTCCAAACTTTTGTTACAATCTGCCCATTAATTCCTGAGCGAATGACAAAATAAACACTTTCCCTTATGGATTCAATGGAACCTTTGAAACGCCGCAGCCGTATGGTGAGTAGATGTCTCTCAACAAAAAGTGGATCGTTTGTAGAGGGTATATTTGTCATCAATCCTGCAAAGTTAAAGAAAAGTTCATAATGTAGATTTAGAGAGATTTTTTTTTAATTGGACAATGAAAATCAATGATGGCCGATATGTTGTTCATTCAACTAGAACCTAGGGTTGAAAGTTGGTAGACGTCCTTCCATAAATAATGCTTACGAACTTTGGTTACAATCTGCCCATTAATTCCTGAGCAAATGACAAAACAAACTCTTTCCCATATAAATTAATTGAAACTTTGAAAATCCGCATCCGAATGGTGAGTTGATGTCTCTCAACAAAAAGTGGATCGTTTGTAGAAAGTATATTTGTCATCAATCCTGCAAAGTTCCAAAACATTTCATACTGTAGTTTCAGAGGAGAAGAGTTTTGAAAATCGGCCAATAAAAATCAAAGATTGCATTCTGGCGGCCATGTTGTTCATACATCCGGAACCAAAGGTAAAAATAAAATAGAGGTCCTTCCATACATCCTGCCTACCATTTTTGGTTAAAATCTGCCCATTAGTTCCTAAGCAATTGAAAAAAGTCTTTTCCCATATCGTTTCAAAGCAAATTTTGAACAGTCGCAGCCGTCGGTTGAACGGATAAATCACAACCAAAAGTGGATCGTTTGTAGAGGGTTTTGTATTAATCAATCCAGCAAAGTTTCAAAATTCCATATACTGTAGTTTCAGAGGAAAAGATTTTTTAAAATCGGCCAATAGAAATCAAAGATTGCCTCTGGCGGCCATGTTGTTCATGCATCTTTTGTAGAGGTCCTTCCATACATCATTGCTACCAAGTTTGGTTACAATCCGCCAAGAAGTTTCATGGAAATCAAAATAAATACAGACAGATGACGGACGCAAAGTAATGACATAACCTTACATGGCCTATGGGCAAGGTAAGCTAATAAGGCAGATTGGGAGGGGAAAATATCGTGATAATCTTTAATCACAGCATCTCTAGTTTTTCTCATTATGTTTTCATATTGCACACTAGTAAAACAAAAGGACAAACCACAAAAACTTAAGCAACCAATGTGCTCTGATCTAAAATGGGCATTTTTGCGCGATAGACGTTCATAGCAACAGCAACAGGTGTATAGCTAACCTCGGTTGGTTGAGTTGTGCACTGCCATATAATAGACTCATGTTCAAACCTTACCAATAGCGACAAAAATTCATGATAAGTAAGATTCCTTGGTCCATGCAGTTTTCTTTTGTGATGGTCACAGTTTGGTCAGAATTTGTTCATTTAAAAAGATTGGGTATTCAGTTCAGAATTTTGAATTTTTATCCATATGTGCCAAAATGTTATGCTAATAGAAAGGTTAAAGAATTTTAATTGTTTCCTTCAAAAGTTTTCATTGAATGAAAGTCAATAAACAACTTTCAATTCAATCCCTGAATTTGATAGAATATTGTTTCAGAATAAAGTGTTATCTATCAAATAACACAAAACACTGCGTAGTTATAAGAACATTAACATCACATTTTTCTTTAATGCTTAATGCAATTGGCTTTATCACTTGAACGGATGAAATAAGTCACCGTGACACTGCAAATGCAACATTAAAGATAATATTTTATTGTGATATATTATAAATTTATATGTGTAAAACTAAAGCAAATCAGTTGAAATGCAGACTACTTGATCACTCATCCGGCATATGATAACTTTCTATTGATCAACGAATTTTATTAAGTTGTAATTGATTTTTTCTTGTGACGGGATTTACTAACAGTCCTTAGTACCTTTTTCTATTCGATGTACTATATTTTACCAACAATATTTTGTAGAACTCTCGATTTTGGCAAATCGTTTATACTTGCATTCGAAATTCGGTGTTGTTTTCAACATGGAGTCGCACAACGGGAAAAGTTCAAAATCATGACAAACTGGTTTGCTTCTCTTTTAGACGAATTACATATTGCTTACTGGACAACTTTGATTGATTACTCGTGTTCGTCCTGTATTTCCAACTCAATTTTACTAGATTTGTTTTCTGTATATTAGAGCACGTACTGACTGGATATTGGAGACTTACAATTATTATTATTTAAGTCCCTCCGAGAATAGTATATACTTATTGACGGGGTATGAGGGGAATAGTAAGTTTATTGTCCCCGAGATACCAACTATTGCCCCGAGGCGTAGCCAATGGGAAATAGTTGGTATCGAGGGGAAAATAAACTTACTATTCTCCGAATATGCAGTCAATAAGTGTTTTATTATACCGAAACACTTTACCGGTCAATAGTTTACAGTACTAATCATCGGACTCTTTGACACATTACCCGTTTCCATTCTCTATTTTGGTGTCTTTATATCATGTTTGTACCTTATAGAAAAGGTATATTTGGAGGTGAATACACTTGTCAGTTGGTAGCCATCCCTTATAAGATGTTCGAACTTTTAGGAAACTAAGGAATATAACTCTGCCCTTCGATCATAGTTTTTGACTTTACCGTTTTTAGTTTACATTTGGTTTGAATCAACTGTATTACAACATTTGATACATACCTTTTTAAAATATGCATAATATTGGTATCACTGAATATTTAAATAATTACTACTAATAATGAAGACTGTATTGCGCAAACGTCAATAGGACATTAACCCAACAAAGACATGTTTTAACATAGCCACATACCAAGATTTGGAACAAAAATAAAACGTATCACGAAATAAATTTGATGCACTGTATGGCCATTTCGTTGACCGACAACTCATTAGCAGTGCTCGAGATCAAAATATTGTATGGATGATGGATGAATTGTTGTTTAACGTCCAGTGGCAGCCAGGTGCATTCTGGACGAGAACATGTATGATAATGAATATTATCCCTGCTTTGTACTAGACCAACACGCTGAACCGGATTTTTAATGAGCCGACCGGAAGTTCTTTGCTCTTACTCCTAGATGCCGAGTGCTTGGCTGAGAAGCAGCAAATACCAGCTGCATCAATTTATTATAGGATTACTTGTCAATTTTTTCTGTTTTGGGAAAGTTGTTGGCAACCTTTTTATGGTTTTTATATGAATATTGTTCAAGCAATCTGGTCAAATGAAAGAGAGAGAAATAAGTATTTCCAGACAACTGTTCATTCTTGAAAACACTGAAAAGCACTTAGCATCCAATTTCACTCAATTATTGCGACTTAACGTTTCCTTTACATTCATAAGAACTTTCTATTATAAAGGATCGATAATTGATAAGTTCTTTGTAATTAACATATTGATTATTGATTCATTAATATCATAAATGCATTTACACGGACACCTATCTAAGAATGATGATTATAAGTTCGATTAAACCCCGTAGCCGTTATCGTTTCCACACCGACATATTTTCATACAATTGGTAGGAAAGGAATTTTTTAATAAATACGCTATAATAGATATCCTGTGTAATTCTGAATAAATAAGGAATTACTTTGTTTTTTTAAATTAGATTTAAATTGGACTTGTGAATGATATTTGGATATAAAAGTAAATTCCTCTGGAGAAGAAAGTAAACTTCCAGTTTGAAGTATATGCAAATTTCCCGAGGAACTTGCCAGAACTTTACAAAATAAAAATGTCGTCGAATAAAACTTTACACAGTGGCTATGATTTACCAGTCAAAGGACTCGACAATGGATTTTTCTACCCTATACATATTGTAGCACTACTGTGTATTTCCATGAGTTTCTCTTCCGCCTTGGCAATACTTATTATTTCATGCCGCAAAACAAAGCCGTTTTTCTCAAGACCAAAAAATGAGAGATTTGTTGTGTACCTTGCGATCTGTGATGGCGGTTTCAACGTATTCCATTCCATGGACCATTTACAATACGTCATAACAAAGTCACATCCCGGACCTCCTGCAGTGTGTTCGTTTTATTCTTACATGATGTTTACTTTTGTTATGTCGCAGATGCTTTGTGTTAATATTATAGCAATTAATGCTTTCTTCTTGATGTACTTTAGTAAAAAGATGAACTTTGGAAAATATGACTATCGATTGTTACTCTTTATGTTTGGTGTCCCGTTGACTATTTTGACAGTATCTGCCATCATGGAAAAACTAGGACCCAATGGATATTTGTAAGTAGAACTTAAATGATTCACTTGAAACCTTTATGACTAAAATGTTTTCTTACATTTGTAACTAATATGGCGTACACAAAAAATTAGTTAATATTGTTAACGTACGACTGCGCGAGATTTTCTTACAATTTCGCGCATTCGTTTCACAGGTAACGCTAGTAAAATATACAGATAATTGATAATAAATATAAAAAGTTCTTTTATAATTATTCCATGCTCACTATGATGTGAAATTTTATTCAACACGTCCATTCTATTTTGGGTTTTTTTCATCCGGATTTCAAGCACCTAAGACGGCTTAGCACTTAACATGAAATTGCTCTAAACTTACTAAAACTTCTCATGATGGTTAGCTGTGATGCCTGAATATGCACTTTGGACAAAAAATCCAAAGAAAATGAAAAACGAATCTTTACGAAACTTCATGTAAGGGTTAGTTACCAAACCTTTAGTTGCACTTCGGTTTCATAATTTTCAAAATTTCCACCGTTACCATGGAAAGGGACAAAAGAATAAAAAAATGAAATTGATCAATCCTTGACGAAACTTTCAGTAAGGGTTTTATATTAATATTAGTAGCTCAGTCCCTATACCTCCCCATGCATGTAAAACTATTGCAGAACGGTTGCTGCATGAGAAATCTATACAGCAAAACTCCCATATAACGAGTAAGTATATAATGAAACTAGGTTAACTTTGTTTCCCCAAAACAAAAACACTATATAACAAAATCGTGTAAATAAATTCGGATGTTTTCGCACAGTAAATGATAGATCCAAATTTACTGCATCTGTGGGTAAGATTGTGCTATACACGATGGATATATATAAATCGTGTTTTATTTTACTTTCAGCTGTGCATTTGATGGTCTGAACGGGAGAGTGCTTCTCACGGTATTTACTACAGCCCCATCTGTTTTAATCGTAACTGCCAACAGTCTTCTTTACGTTTTAATATGGCGAAAAATTCACATTGAGGCAAAGAGAATTCAGGGAACGATTGGGAAAACAGCAACGTCAATAAGAGCAACTCATCGGGCTGCAAAAACTATGATGCTTTTTATAGTCATGTTTATTATACAATGGACTGCATCGTCAATAATGGGTGTCTGGGATTTGATTGATGACACTCCTCCACTCGTCGTGTTATTCACCGTGATGCTTGCAAATGCGGGTGGAATATTAAACGGGATTGTTTTTGTTGTTATTTATAGGAAGCCGACTCAGCCAGAAAATGAACACACAAGTGTTGGTCGTCCAAAACAAACGCAGGTGACTGACTGTTAAATATATGTGACTCTAACCAGTTTTATAAAGTTATTTTGGAACTAGCAATTGGTGTGTATATATATATATATATATATATATATATATATATATATATATATATATATATTCAGGTTCTCCCTGCATATTTTGAAATTAATATAGGTATTATCATGATTTCTTTTCTTTATTTTTCCCTCATACTTTTCGAACTTGATTTAGTGTTTTTGTGAATTTGAATTAATTTCTGTTTAATGGCAAGCATTGCTTGAATCTTTAAGTTCTTAAAGTTTTATCAATATATAAGATGCTAATGTTGTACATTAAATTTGTTTGGTATCTTGTGACCTATTGTATTACTTTACTTTTATGAAATAAAATTCAATTTGTTGTGTTCAATGCATATTTCGGAATTACCATTTGACAAAACCTAACACACCAAACATACCACCGAGGAGCAAGAATCAACTGAGCCTAAAATTGGTAGTCAAAGTCCAGGTAAGGTCAACGTTGCTGGACCTTAAGACAGTAGTAAATATCGGAGTAACGTCAGCTTTACTGGGTCTAAAAATCAAGCAAGATCAAATTATTCACCCTAAAAATAGTACTGAGTATAAACCAGTTAGTCCAAATTTAGGAAAGGTCAAATATGGCCGGAAATGACGTCTTAACATATGACCTAACAGGAATTGAAATCACTGAAAATTAATTGTGTACAAGCTCATCCGGAAATGAGGATTTCTTTCCGCCAATTTTTGAAAAGGATTTTAAAGGGAGCTAATTTCGTGCAGCTTTATAACCCGAAGTGCAAGGGAGATATCTTTATGCCGTTTGTACGGAAATAAATTTTGGCCCAGTTCTGTAGTGTATCGTCGTAGATTTCTATTGTTCTACCTGAATTGTGCGCTTTTCATTTCGGATTTTTTATTTGGTCTTTTGTTGGATTGTATAGGTTAGACTCTACAACCAGATATGAAATTGTTCGGTTTAACTGCCCTCACTGATTTCTTGATCATGGGAAGTTTCAATGTTAATAATATTGATGTACATGTATATATATATTCAGACATGGCAAGATACATACATCGCTTCAGTCACGAAACAAAGAAGTGGAAATTGAGCATAGAAACAGAGTTGTCATAGAAAAATTTCAAACCTTTTGTGAAAAATGGTAAACAAATATGCAAATTTACCAATGTTCAACTGAAAATTCCATTGTCTCAATTGAATTATTTCCCCTTTTTCGAACGCTTGTCTTTAATGCATGGTTTCTCGGTTTTCCATGTCAGTAGATAGGGGTAGAGTCTGTCTTCTAGTGGAAAAATTATTCACTATCGGTTGAGCACGCTCACAGACCATTCCCGATGATGTCCTTTCGTGTTGCGTCATTTTCCGGTCAAACGTCTTCCGATGACGTCATTTCCGGTAAATTAATTTCCCATTCCACCTCGTCAACTGATAATTCAGAACCTACCCTGTACTACTTGTAATATTTTTTTTAATGCTTCTATTTGAATTTTATATTTCTTGTATTTCTTAATTGGCCATCTTATCTAAAAGGTTTTTTTATCGATAAATGTTGCCTGATGACTCGTTCGCCAAAAAAAATACATGTACTACGTGTAAGTGACGTCACACATTTTAATACAATGTTCAATTATTTCGTGAACGTATCTGAATTTCTAGCATTATCATCTTTTTCGAATTGTGTAAATTCAATCTTTCGCATAAAAACTAAATTAAAATACCTTGGACATGTAATCTATCAATCATTGTACAAAATTCCTTCCCATGATGCAACAGCTACGTCATAAACGTCTGCTAAATCAAGACTTTGAAGAAAATTGAGCGTTTTAACAGCAGATTTTGGTTAAAACAGCTATGATCAACAACCTTGCCCAAAAAGATTTTTTAACAATTTTTGTTTTACATAAAGACCCATTTCAGTGAAATATCTTTTTGGGCAAATTTTCATATCAAAATGTTAATTCAAATATCCAAAAACGACTGCAATTTGGTGTTTTTCATTCATTTCTTCACGATCAGCCATCTTTGGAAGCATAGGGCCGCTGTTGACATTGTTATTCTACTGTTTCTTTGATACTTTTAAGACGACTAAACCAAAGGTTTGGAGACTTTTTGTTTTTACACCGTTTTTTATTTCTATTATTAATTCCCACAAACCGAAAGTTTTTATCTTATTTTTTCTTTCTTATTTGACTTAAATCTAAATTTATTCGACATTGATGCACGAAACTTCATGAAACTGTGTAAAATGGTATAGCATCATAACAAAATGTGCAATAAAGTCTTTAATTTCCCTGCAAGTCTGGTTTCCATGGGAACAGAGCAAATTTTAAAATTTATACGTTAAATTAGAGTTAGTCAATTTGGTTTGCATACTACCTGCATATGTATAAAAAAAGTTTTAGATGTTTTTAGAATTTTGATTTTCTAAACTTGAGGCCCACAGGGATCAACCTGTAAATTGTAAATGTAACCTTATACATTAACGTTAACTCCTCTTTCACTTTTCAATTAGCGCATATCATTTCTTTAAAGTCATAAGGCCATGGTTACAATATTTGCAGTTTAATCCCACATTCATAATAGTGAAAGTTATAGGAATAAGTCTTCTAATATTTTTAAGATTTGAATAAATATTCTGACTGAAGATTGATTAAGAAACATGTAAATTACCTAAATGTATTCACATACCTTAATGACATATGTAAATAAGGATAAGAAAAGACGCATAAAGCATAAAGAATAGTTCCTAAGACATGTTATGTTTGCAAAATGAAAGACCAAAAACTGAACTAGATATTCCAGTACAGAAATTATCCAGCCACCCTTAACAAAACATGAATGGGATACAAATTCAAATTAAAACCTTCCGCAAATAAAAAAGCACAAACCAAAAACAAGGAAGGGAGAAAGCAGGGGTTTAAAGATGCTCGCTGGTCATGTTTTGGTCTTTTTGTCAGATTTTCGGAATCCTCGGAGTTTATCCATTTCTTAACCATTAAATTTTTGGCCTATGAACCCCGACTTTTTCTTTTATAATTCAATCATATATACCTTAAAATGCTATTTGACAAAATTTTATGAAATCCTTTTTATTTTTTCATACATTTTTGAGAGACTGAAGTTGCCAATACAACGACAATGGAAAATCCAGAGAAAACCCATTTCCTGCAAATTTTCAAGGCTTTAGAGCTCTAAAATAAGCACATGAACCTATATTTTTTTCTTGCTTATTTGTTTACTATTCATATGTTCTCTCAAACTAAAACACCTATTTCAAATCCTATTTATTTCCTATTAGACCAGCGATCATCCTTAAATTGTAACATTTGTTATTCCATGTTTATTTTTAAAACAACATTAATTAAACAAATAGTAATGTTGCTTTAAACAATCATAACCAAGAGTAATTGCATTCTAATTATAATAAGCAGTCCATTATTAGTATGATTTTCTTTAATTTTTCTTTAAACAAATTATGGAAAATAGACATCATCAATAAACATTTTAAATAATTATGTAATTAACGGTGTTAAATGTTGGAGTACCTGATTAGTTGGAGTGTAAGTGCTGCTTAATATGATGATGCTCCATCAAGTAGAGGACATAAAGTTAAACATTATTGCCCTTTCTCATTCGTAACGTAATATTTAATATAACCCTAATTCGTTCACTTGAAGTGGTTCAAATTATATTCACGCTTCTTACAAATACTACAAATTTAAGTTAACTTCCTGACAATAAATTATTAAACCCTACATACATGACATATATTTCTGATTAGTCATATTATGAAATAGTTATGAAGAACGTTCAGTCTATATTTTTATGCTTGCTAGCGATCATCTTCTTGATAATTGTTCCCTTCCATGTTAGTTATTTTTTCAATTATTTATGTATTCCAAAAGTTTTAAATGCTAATTTCTCTAAAATTCTTGTTATTAAAGGTTCCTTCAACATGGTCGAAGATCTTCAAGGGTTCCGATTCGTCTTCGTATCAAATTCTTGTCGGGCAACAATGACAGTGTTTGCAGGAATTATTATACAGCGTAATTTGGTGATATATTTCTGTACATTTAAAATATGAAAAATATGAACTTATGTAGCGAGAAATAACAGCAGTACCGCTTAGTTTTCACTAATTCTTTGCAATTTCCGTCTTGTCTTTAATTGCTGTTTTATTTTGTCTGTTTTATGGTCGAAAACTAGTATTGACGTCTTTGTTTATTGCGCTTCTGGGTGGTTTAGATTTTTCAAGGGGGTGAAAGATTTTTCTTTGTGTTGAGGACCTTACATTGGTTTGAGATAAAGAAAAGCAATGGAACAGCTATTCGTTTGCGTAAACTTTTGTCAGATATAAGTAGGGGTTTAATGTCCAGAATTTATATATTCTTTTTTATTTTCAGGTATGTCAATATTGAAGATTTATAGCATTTGTCTTAACATAAAGCAGTTTCTCGGGTCATGTAGAGCATTATTGAAGTGCTTTGTAATAAGTTTTTCTCTCAAATTGACAAAGATTTTTTTTCTTGGCAAATGGTAAAAAATCGCTACAGTGGAATGACATTTCGTCGATAGAAAAATGGTTTACTTGTAGATTAATTAATAAACACATTTAGCTACAAGTTGGTCAATAAAGAAGATAGATAGATAGATAGTTTATTAACGTCTCACCATCAATATATACATGAATAAAAATACAATAACATTAAAACTGATAAAAATATAGTGATGCCATTCTAAAAAGAATTATGAGAGACGATTAAAATTACAACTAACCATAAAAAAAAAACTATTACTTAAGAGAAAATTATTTAAAACTTTACCGGATATACAAACTATTTACAATAAAAAATAATAAATTAACGGTATAAAAAACGTCTTCGTCTATCTAAAATTGCTTTGCAGGTTTTGGCACAACTATGGATAACATTAACGTTATGGCAACCTAACATGAAACAAAGTTTCTGTTGATTTGATAAAGAGTTAAAACTTTCATGTTCATCGTCTAACACATCAAACAGTTCTTGTCGGAGGTCGTCGTATAAGGGGCATTCTAGTAGCACATGTTCCTCTGATTCAACCCTGTCATTGCACACGAAACAAGTCCGTTGATCGATCGACAATCGTTCATATCGTCCGGTTTCTATTCGTAGCGGAGCCACCCCACATCGGAAAAGTGCATATGATCGACGTTGTCCAGGTGATAATAGCGTTTTTAAGTAAAGTTCACCTTCAATTTCAGTCTTAAAGTTTCGATAGGTTCGCAATTTATTCCCTCCTGTATTTCCGTGCCTTGCAGAGTCACGAGCAAGATCTTCAGTCCATTTAGTTTTAAAGTCCAGTAACAATTTATCCTCAACTTTTTGGAAGACCGTTAGCTTATGGATCTCGGTGTTATCGTACCAATTTTCAATGTCACAATCAACAAATTGTCGAAAAAGTCTGTAGTTTGAGTTCTTGCAAGACTTTATGCGTTTAAAATTATCATCAGCCCAGTTGTGGATTCTTCTATTTAATCGCTCACTTTTCATGTTTCTTATTCGACTCCAGTAATTTATTACAGTTCGCCATTGTCTTACATAAGGTGGTTTCCATCCCGAATCGCCACTTATCGCAACATTTGGTGTATATCGGCCGACACCCATGAAGAAGCGAATTGCTCTGTTCTGAATCGTATTAATACACGAGAATGTTCTATCTCCCCATATCGCAGCTCCGTAACTGATAGTACTCCAGACAATGGAATCATATAGTTTCGTGTACGTATTGAACGGCAGTCCTCCAAATGTCTTGTACTTGGCTATAAGTAAGCTTAAGGCCCTGTTCGCTGATGCTGCGACGTATTTCGCCATAATTTGATAGTCTAAATGCTCTGTGAACACTAATCCTAAATAAGTGTATCTATTTGCCACTGTGATATCCAGATCTCCACATTTAAAAACATTTATTGTCCGTTCGGTTGAGTTTGGTCGAAAATGCACTATATTTGATTTAGAAGCATTGATAGTCATTTTATTCTCCGAACACCAAATATGAAGTCCGTCTAGTAGTATCTGTAAGTCTGATTCGGATTCCGCTAACAAGACCAAATCATCGGCGTACAGTAATATTGAAACTTTTTCTCCGCCAATATCTATGCCAACATTTAAGGAGCATATATACGAAGCCAGTCCGTTAACATATAGATTGAATAGTAAAGGCGATAGCAGACAGCCCTGCTTAAGTCCGCATTTGACATCAAACCACTCCGTTAACTGTCCGTTTATACGCACACACCATTCCACTGACTTGTATAGCGATACGATTGCATTGTACATATGTCCTTGTATTCCATAATCTAATAATTTTTGACACAACATATTTCGATCTATCCCATCATATGCTTGACGAAAGTCAATAAAAGCTGCAAATGTAGATTGACGTTTTAACTTTCTCGTTTCTATGATTGATGACAATGATTTCACTTGATCTATCGTGCTTCGGCCTTTTCTAAAACCATTTTGACTGTCATGTACAACATCATTATTCTCTTCCCAGTCAACTAAGCGGGTATTCAAAATGTTACAATATAGTTTATAGCAAACCGGTACGAGCGTTATTCCTCTGTAGCTCATGGGATCCAACGGATCGGACGTTGATGATTTAGGTATGGGATTAATAATTCCTTTTTTCCAAATTCCTGGTATTCTTCCGCTAAAGAAACACTTATTGAAAAATTGACAGAGAAAGTTCAGAAGACGTGGACTCTTTAGGATTTCAGCTGGTATTTCGTCGACGCCGACAGCTTTATTAATTTTCAATTTTTTAACTGCATGTTTGACCTCATCCAAAGAAATATCTGTATTCAGAGGGTCATTATCTATCGCACTTGAGGCTAAAGGAAGATCGCAATTTGCACTTGTCGGGTTTAGCAAAGAACTGAACGAAATTTGCCATTCCTTTAAAAATGACTGTTTATCATGCGAGATACTACCATCTTGTTGTTTAACTGACATCGGTATTGTTTTTCGCCTATCTTCACCGACACCTACTCGTCCGATCTTTTTCCAAAAATCTGTCTGATTTGTTGATTCTAAATTGTCTATTTCAATCAGTTGATCTCGCCAATATTTCCGTTTTGCTCTTTGTGATTCACGATCGAACATTTTACGTTTCTGAATGAAAGTTTGTCTGTATAACCGTTTTTGCGCTTCAGATCGACATTTAAGCATATCATTTTCTGCATCACATAAATCGTTCCATAAATTTGTAAGATGGTAAGTCCACCAAGGTTTTTTCGAGCGACGTTTCTTATTATTCCCTCGTGATGAAACCTTAACAACTTTATGGTCTAGTTTATCAGTCATTTCGTTTTTTAACAGTTTCGTGAATTCTTCGTACACTAAGTCTAAATTACTTTGATTCTTTTGATCTAGCTCAAGAGTCAGAATTAAGTCCTCAATATCTCGCAGATGGCTTTCCAAGAATGAGGCTGGAATGTTTTTCAAGTTATACTTCGTAAATTCGCATTGATTGTCATTGACAACAGACGATTCCAGTAAAAGTTCGGTAGTAGTCATATTCCACACTAATATCGAATGGTCTGGTTTAGTTACCAGCGGGTCGACAAAATCAAAAAGTTTGTGTTTTTCCACTAATTCAGACATTGTGATTACTTCGAATTTTTCAAAGTTATCAATAAGCTCATATGGAATTAAACAGTAATCCACCACTGATAGTCCTAGTTGTGACACATATGTATAATTGTTTTTGACACACTTTCTTCCGTTCAATATACAACAGTTTGAGTTTATTAAGTGTTCGCATAGTAACTCGCCATGTGCGTTGGTTTTAAAGTCTATAACGTTTCGTTCTGGTAAATTGTCTACTCCCGGGATAAAATCTTCCAAATCTCCGCATCGACCATTGAAATCCCCACATAAGTAGAAAACCGATTCTTTACCATAGGTATGTACTTGGCTTAGGAGTGAATCATAAAAGTCATTTGCATCTATGTTTCGTGTCGATTCTCCCGGAGGTAGGTAACAAACGCACGCTTTAACGCAATCCTGTTTATCGTATCTCGTTAACTGAATCCATAAAATTCCTTCATATGTCTTATCTATTATCTCTACATTATAGCGTGATAAAATGTCTTGATGCACTAAAAATCCAACGCCTCCCGAACCTTTTTTCGCTCTATAATGTAGTTCTGTCCGGTTATGACCAAACCATTCATAGCCTTCAATGTTGATTTCATTGTTACCAGTTAGATGTGTTTCGGCGATTCCTATAATATCTAGTTTCTCGTTATGAATACACATTTGTCGTAAAACATGTCTATCGTCATTGTTCGAGCAAGACCACCCTCTAACATTCCAAAACCCGCAACGCCATTATCGACGTCCATTTCTTGCATTTCTATCATAACCGGAAACCCGATATGTATCGTAACCTCTATAATTTCGGTAATTATTGTCTCTTGACGTTTGCTCCTCGGGCCTGTTATGCCTGTCATTTCTATTATTTCTATATCCGTACGAGTCAGTATTTGTTTCCTCTCTCCTTTCGTTAATCCCACTTTCAGTTCTTTTATTGTGAATTCTACTTCCCCGGATTTCTAACTTATCCTTTCCAATTGTTCTAACAATACGTCTCAAATTTGCGTTCATCATACGTTCTGCTTTAGGTAAGTCATTTTCAATGAATACGTCTCGGAAGTTTCTTGTGTCGCGGAGATTTCTCTTAGATTCCATGACCTTTCGCTTGTCTTCCGATTCCTTAAACTTGACGAGAACTAGACCCGGTTTTCCTTCTCGGTTGCTTTTCTTTCTTTCTACTGAATGAATTCCGATATTACGCAATCGCAAACCATCCTTAAGTAAACCACAGACTTTATTCATAAGGTTTTCATTGTCAGTTTCAGGAAGGTTACGAATAATTGCATTGTTTCGTTTGTCGGATTCAGGTGTTATTTCAGTTCTCGGTATCTGGTTGTCGGTTGAAACTTTTATATTTGTTATATCAGTTTTAATGTGATCAAAGTCTTTCTTTATATCTTTTTTCAAACGCTCTATGTCAGTGTTGACTTTTATTTCTAAGGTTTTAATGTCTTTTTGTACGTTGTTTCTTTCCTTTTTCATTGCCGTTTCGATTTTACTATCAACGACTTTCTCTATTGTTTTCGTGAAATTACTCTCAAGACAGTCTATTCTTGCTGACAAATGATCCCTGAGATTGTTCATTGATTGTGTTAAATTCCGGACCATGGTCTTTAAATCATTAAGATCACTATTGCCTGATTGTTTACTAATAGCCGTGATTTCGTCCTCGTCCTTTGTGTTTTTGTCAATACAATCGGTATCCACTGGAGCGTGACGAATTTTCTCGGTGAGAGTCCCTGGACTACATGTATTTCTCTGTTTTTTAATATTATCTTTATTATTACTTTCACCAGATCTTCTACGTTTAGAAGTTTTCCTTGGTGTTATTGCAAAAGAGTTAAAGTTACTCACTGGTCTTTCTGCATGTACTTCCACCGGCACTGTTATAATGTTATTAGCCATTACAGAACGAACATAGTTATCCGCCGATTGTTTATTCATAGGATCTGCCTCTGCGCTCACTAAATCCGTCATTCTATATCACAAGCTTTGAGTTCTAGAGAGTTCAAACACTAATATCAACGTATGTTTAATCCAAAGTTCGTATTAATCTCCAGAAATCCGACAAATATCATAAATATTGGAGCAACAAAATTCACATGTATTTGTTTATATCACGTGATTAATTATAATAGAAAGAATAGATACTAATGTGTCGTTGACGTTTTGTTAATGAATAGATCAACAGAAAATCTGCCTTGATGATACACATTTGATGTGATTAATTAAAAAGTGACCAAAGCGAAGAAAAAACAGAAGTTAAAACCATGTTCTGTTTATTTTACTGAATGAGGTGGCAGTGAGTACCTACTTTGTTAAACTTTTTAAAAATTATAAACATATTAAAATTGTGTTTTTGTTGGCATAATAAAAACAAACTTAAAAATAAACATTGAAGTGTATAGTAATTTTTAGTTAAAAATCAAATGAAACACAAGAAAAAATCAAAACGGCCAAGTATCATTGTGTTATTTTTGCTATAAAAATAGATAATTACCATGCGGTTCACCAGTGTTTACATTCTTTCGGAAGTTAGTGTTCCGAATTCATTTCATTCATCCGATTGGTCGATTTGACATTCATTTTTATGATTGGATAACTTGTTGCTATGTTACAGGAAGCTCATATAAATAGCTTTGTTTACCTTTTCGCGGCACATTTGAAATTTTTCTTGAGAATTTTTTCTCCCACCCACCCGCCCCTAACAACTGTGTTTATGTTTTATTTATTTTTGTATATTCTAATGTGGCTAGCTGAGGTATTTTCTTTGAGATATTATTTTATTTAGAGATGATTCATGATGCAGCTGTCGCTGTTATTTTATGAATTTGATTAAAATATTATTATTTATTCATTGATGATGATTCACACTATTTATGTGAGTTTTTTGTACATATTCTATGCCAGAATAAAATTGAGTACTAGTCTTGTTTTGTGATAAGCCTGGTAATTTACACTATAACCTTAACGAGTTATAACATATTTAAACAAACGAGCGCTACGCGTGTTGTAAATGATTTGTAACAGAAATGACTGACTGACTGACACGTATAAAACGAATACTCAAAACCAAAACTGGTTTGTTTCTTTTTTTATATCTTTCAAAATAAAGTGATTTGGTAAGGTTTAATTCTTATATTAAGATTAATCATTAAGGTATCCGGACCATAATTGATCATGATAGAAAATTTAATCTCTTTTTGACCGTGAATCGCTGAACCAAACAATTTAAAGCTGGAATTTTGTATATATTTTTTTCTCAAGTTGAAACACACTGTGTTGCTTATATGCAGAATCTGTAAAAATAAGTTATATTGGCATTTCCGAAGTTTGCCGATACTTACCGAGGTAATTTCAATTGCGTTGTATGAAACATCCGGGAACTTTTGAATAATCACGTGGTCATTTATGGTCCGGATACCTTAAAAGGCCTTGTATGCAGTCCGTTATAATCTTTATATAATTGGGTTTATATTTGATTGTCTGAATATGAGGACTTTTAATGGCGTGATTTTTTAAATGAATTGTTTCTTTTCATTGATTAGCATGTTTCACAAAACCAAGGATCACAAATATCTAAATCATAAATTAGAAATTTATCTTTGGGATCAGATCAGGTTTTGCATGCTATTCATTGGCTTTGCTACCCAAACTCCATTAAGATGTACATGGAAATTTTCACATGTTCTCAAAACCATGTAATAATATTTTATTAACCAGTAGAGTAAAATACGTTGAAAATGCCTTATCTTTATGAGCAAAATGAATGCATTACAGCAGGGCCATTACAGCCTTTTGTTCATAATAACCGGGCCATTACAGAATTTTGTTCATAATAACCGGTTATTACGGCTTTTTCAAAATGGCTGCTTTTTTCAATACTCCACTTGGAAACTTCAGAAAGAGCAAACTAGAACATTTTAAAACATATTTTTGAAAAAAAACTGTCCGAAATTAATCTTTAAAACTGTTCTCACAAGTTTGCTCACTTACCATTATATTTGTGCTATTCGCATTAATGCAAATGCTATATACAAATTGGTTAATAAAAGTATTAAGAAATGGGTGTTTTCATAATGGCCCTGTTATATGTCCTCGGTCTGTAATAATGGCCTTCGGATGCTGTAATGGCCCTCGGCGTTGCCTCGGGCCATTACAGCAATCCTCGGGCCATTATTACAGACCTTGGACATATAACAGGGCCATTATGAAAACACCCATTTATTAATACTATAATAATATGCATATTGCACCATGACTTACGACCCTCCTAACCGTAAAGGATGTTCGCTGGTCATGATTTTGAATTTTTGTCAGATGTTCAGAATCATCTGGATTTATCCATTTGAAAGCCATAAATTATTTTTTCTGCTAACACCCATTTTCTTTTCATAAATATTTTGCATGCAGAATAATAAGCCATTTGTAAAATTCTTATTAAATCCTTGTTATTATTTAATGGCTTTTGAGAAATAAAACTAAGTAAGTAAAATCAAGAGAGCATATTTTCCCGCCAAATTTTCAATGGTTTATATCTCGAAAACAAGCACACGGACTTATATCTTTTTCGCTCTTTTAGTCCCTTTATTAATCCACTATAAATAGATACCAGTGTTATGAAAAGCTTGTTATTTTGAAACTGAACAGCGAACATCCTTAAGTTAACTATTGCAGAAGAAGATATAAGAACGAAATTGTCATTTATGTTAGAAGAAAAAATATTTGATATATTCTATGATGCCAATGATCCATTTAATTAAAAAATCAAGATTAAGACCAAAAATGACAAGTCAAACCAATAACCCACGATCATGTAGAATACATTACGAAATACTGTACATAAAAATCTTTAACTAATAGGATGTTTATGTACTCATCTATTGTGGTATACCTAACACACTTCATTCTGCAAATGATTTCTGATTGAAAACTTCAGGCTTTATTACAATTTTGTATAGTTCAAATAAGGAAAAGGTATGTCCCAAATGTAAAATAACAATCCAAAGATACTTATACTAGATATAGTAAATTTATTATGCTGTATACGACGCATTTCAAGGAGTTACCTCTCATCAGCAGCATTAAAACCGAAACATTTGGAAGACCAAAAACCAAACTTGTATTAAACAAGAAGTACTCAACCAAAAATACCGAAATAGGAAGCCAAATTTCAGCTAAGGAGATCTACCATGTGCAATACAAGGAATGAACCCTTAGTATTTCTATTAGTTTTGAATTTTGCTAAATACTGGTAATTTCTGTAACAAATCAATGAATAATCATGTCAGACAAGTCTGACGACTGGGTTAGCGAATACCCTCGGGGACCTTATGGTCCACCAGCAGAGGCATCATCCCAGGAGTTTCAAAATAACAATCCAAAGATACTTATACTAGATATAGTAAATTTATTATGCTGTATACGACGCATTTCAAGGAGTTACCTCTCATCAGCAGCATTAAAACCGAAACATTTGGAAGACCAAAAACCAAACTTGTATTAAACAAGAAGTACTCAACCAAAAATACCGAAATAGGAAGCCAAATTCAAATTTACAGAACACACCTTTTAAATATTACTCAAAATTGTTTGGGTTGACGTCATTGTTCACACAAAATAAATCGAACGAATAAAAAAAGGAATTTATTTATATTTGAGACATTATAGCGAAAAGGGGCAATAATTAATTACGACTATAATAACAGAGGGTAGATAAAGATTTTATTTATATTTTAAAGAAATTCTATAGAATTCCCGAAAAACAATGGTAGACAAATGAACATTCCGTAACCAAACTGAGCTTCAAGTCTGATCTTTTTCATTGTTTATTACTTTGACTTGACGATCTAATCAATTATCATCAACAAGTTAATTTCTTCAAAGCATCCGGGAAATGCTGTTAGTGGTGAAATGATTTCTAGAAAGTATCTTAAATACCACAAAGAACCGGAACCTGCTTTAATGTTACTTTTGATGGAAGTATTTCACTAATATTGTTATTTCGTACGTTTTTACACGGTATTATCAGATTGACATTTCCCTAGTTTTACGTAGAAGAGACTATATTGTATGACAAGAGAACTGACAATAACCATTAAAGCGAATTTGTCATTTGTTTTCTTCAGAACAAGCTACAGTGTACACACATTATAAAGGTTTTTTACTGTAATTTACGAGTGCATTTGTAGACGTCATGAAATATTTGTTCTTTTATCGTAATTTATTTAACACATGACAACATTGCGAGTTTGCGATGTTTCGCAATATATGAATGAAGGATTTATTTTTGACACCAATTTTTATAAGGGATAAAACTCGTTCTTCATCTGAAATTCACAGTAGGGCCTTGGAAAATTTCATTCACTACAGATCAATACTGCCCTTGTTACATATGTATCGTCTTGGGCAGAGGTCTTTCCTAAATATTTAAGAATACAGAAAGCTCAATTACACATTTCAAAAAGGCATAGAAATCTTTAAAAAAAAATATCCACGTGAATATTAAAAATATATATACATGTGTATACACCTGACACATCAAGACATGTACATTCATTGGAATAGACTTGTGTTTATTGTGCCGCCTGTGTTACGCAGACGCAACATACAGGGATCACTATCCGTCCTCTTGCGTCGTCTGGCGTCGTTGTCGTCGTCGGCGTCACAAAATAATTTCTGTCACATTTTTCTGAAAACTAACTATATTGCAAAATTTAGAATTATATAATTTTCATCATGGTGATGGTTCTAATGATGAAGTAATTTTTCCAAAAAAATGAGCACCGTCAGGCGAAACATGTCTTCCCTGGAAGATTTACCAAGTTTTCAGAATCAAACCTAACTGCTCCATGATTCACAGAAGGCAAAGAAATAAATTCATTTATTACCTAATAAAGTGTATTTGAGGCACCGACCCCAGTTGATATTTGAACGCGATTTCTGATTGGCTTTCAGTTATGCCTATTGGCCAATCAAATAATTGGTTGTTTAATTAACTCGAAATATGTCGTCTACGGCATCCGACTATCAATATTTCAATTTATATGTGATTTATATAACAGGAAAAACAATTGAAATTGCATATTAGTGAAATCTAGATATTGTATTTGCAGATGGACTTTTTAAATGAAACATAAACTCTTGTGTTTCTCACTTTCAATAAGAATAAAACAATACTAGATATCGATGCGTTTTGCCTTCTGAGGTCATAGGTCTGGAACCATCAGCTCCACAGAAATCTCCATCGTGTCAAGGTGGTTTGGAGACTCTTTATATGAGTGATTGCTCTTTAAAGGTAAAAATGGTCATTTTCGCAGTTTTTGTCTTATAACATGAACGCTTAGTAATGTTTTACTGACGTAAAGAAAACACTTTTTTGGTACGGTATTAGGTAATAAATCAGTTATTCAATGGTTTCAGGTGCAATAGACTGGAACATTTGCCATAAGGTCCTGGGAATGACCGAAAGATTCTTTGGCAATCGGCCAATGCACTCGTGCAATAGATCGTTTAGTCATTCCCTGGACCACAGGGAAAATATCCAATCTATTGCACCCACAACCATTCAATAACTGAATACTATACCTGTATTCGTTGCTTTTTATATATATAGGAAAAAATAATGTTGTGCGTTAAAGAACGACATATATGGATAAAAAGACTCCCTACCATATTAAGAAAAAATTAAACACAGCATTCTGTACAGAAAAATTAATCATTCTAACCTAGTCTATAATTCATGCATTGTAAGGTTTGAAATTTCTATCATAAATAGGTTTGGGTTTCCAAAAACTGAGACATGCATAAACAAATTTATCTACTGAAGATTGGTCTAGAAATATAATTGTACGTAACTAACTTTTATATGAATAAAACAAAAATAGCTTCTGAGTAACCTCAAAGATATAATTCATATCTATCTTTGATACCAATTTTGATGTAGAAGTGTGCACATTTCGTCGATTTATGACTTATCAGTTGTGCTTAAGGTGGTACCTAACACTACAGGGAGATAACTCTGTAAAATCAGCTAAACGTTTTAATAACGTTGTGTTGTTAATGGAATATTAAGCTTTTCAATGATCAATATTAGTGTTTGTCAAACTGCTATACAATCAGTGTAATTTTTCTGATGAATTGGTTGGTTCAAATGTTTCGAAATTTTAAAATTTTTGTCAATGGGTCAAAGTAAATACTTTGTCAAAATTTTATGAAAATTAAACGAGCCAAATTAATTTTAGTGAAAGTGTTGGGTACCACCTTAAGGCCTAAATATTGAAAACCAAAACAGTAATCTAAAAGGTTGAACGGCCAAAATGGTAAAGATTAAATCATCTGAGTGCAGTTATGCAGGAGGGAGATACATCAGACCTTAGTTTGCACAAAATATAACATTTAAGTAACCGTATATTTAAATTAAAGTCAGTGGACATAATTATTTTTTCCATAGGTTTCTATACAAATTCACAATTAAAAAACAAAAATATTATGAAGTCATTTCGCAACCAATTTAACGAAACTTTAACTGTCAGAAAGAGAAATGTTTGAAATTTAATTGTTTATTTGTGTATGTATTTTCGATTCCTGGTTTATATTAAGTGACAACGATTAAGTTACAAAAAAAATTGTGACGTCATATTTTCCCTATATATTCAACACAATATTTTGGCGTCATAAATCTTTTTTGTGATTAAATCATTACAACTCTGAAGTAGGGAATCGCAAAAATATACTGGATTTAAACTGAACAATTACAAATGAAAATTCAGAAACAATGAAAATTGAAAAACTGTAAACAATACTAACCCTATAAATCTCAGAGGTAAACCCTTATGCTTCGGAAAGGTAATAGTTCCTGCAGCACAAGTCGTGTGGCCAAACAAAAATCCGATAGTAGTCTGAGATAATTTTTTATCACACCTTTCGCTCATAAATTGCATATTTTTCATATTTTTTTAATTTGTGTGTGCCCTTTATATGCATGAGCATTTAGCAACCATTCAAATTGATTTGGTAAAATAATAATATTAATTTCAATATAAATTAGCGGGAAAAACACCCGGTTCATTATTTTATTTTCTTTCCGGATAAGGCTGTTAAACTTATACTCACATATTATTGTTCATATAAAAGAGAGCAAAATTTCATTTAATGTGTAAATGTTTCTCAATTAACACACTGATGTTGTACAGGGTTTTAACACGCGCCCAACATGTTAACCTTAATTGATTATTATCAACTTTAAAAATAAAATTACGTTTAGTCCTCATAAATCAAGAAAATAATCGTTTTACTAGATTAATCACTTTTAACATTTTCCGGTGGTTTCGGAAATCGATAAGTGTGGTTGTAATGTAACGATGTTGAAACACAATATTGGGTACAAAAGTTTACCAAGTACTATATTGTAAATAAAGGAATATGGCATCATTCCGGCTGTCATAATTATGTCGGCCCATTTAAAAATACTTTTTAAAAGTTTACATGTAATTTGACAAAATGTTCAAAGACAAACACCAAGTCCATGCTTTTACATTTAACCGGACAGTATTAAAAGAGTTGATTCTAAGTTGATTTGAAATTTGATTTTTTTTTAATCGCATTGATATTCAGGGATTTGTAGAAATTAAGAATTTATGCCTTTTTTACAATCAAGGACAGAATTCCGGTTTGTACTCACAACTCTCAGAGTTTGATGCATTAAAATTAGTTAATCAGAGTATAGCATTTTGATTGTTTTAATGTAGTTCAAGGGTAAAAAAACGTTCTTAGATACCATAAAAATTTCAAAAATTAACTGCGAAGAAAGACAGCAATAGAGACGACGTTGAATATAGGTTCAGGTCTTGTTCAACTCGTTTAACTAAGAGTTAATTTAACCACTAGTAAAACTGTTCAAATTCTACATCTGGCCATTGATTTAAAAAGTTGGATTGTTTCTTAATTTTTGCAGACTTGCATTCGAACAAAAATAACAGTTTTGTATTATCGATTTTGTCGTCACCATTTTATGTCTTAATAATAGCAAAATATCCGTTTATTGTTTCCTCCAAAGACTCATACATGTAAGTATTCTCAAAACCTTCAAATCTTCAACTAATCGGGCGTTACTTTTTGTTTATTAACAGCATTGCATATATCTAGCTATTTATAAAAGGAATATAATTGGAAATAATGACCCGTTAAAACGTATCAAAGACAGAAGCAGAAAAAACTTTCACTATTGCTCTGAATTTAAGAGTCAACATCTTTGTTATTTCTTCCTGCTCGTGAAAAAGGCTATATTGCCCGAAACGTTGGGCAATTTTAACTTTTAACATTTTTTTGTTTTTTGTGTTGCATTCGGTTTTGTTCGGCTTTTGTCTTTTCTACGTTTTAGTGGTTCTATGCCCTTTGGCTCACCATTTCCATTTATATTTCATATATTATATTGTCGTGTGAGCAGTTTCGTAATATATAATGTTTATTTGTATTTGTGTATAATATATAATGTTTATTTGTATTGTGTATAATATATAATGTTTATTTGTATGTGCGTATGATATATAATGTTTATTTGTATTTGTGCATAATATATAATGTTTATTTGTATTTGTGTATAATTTATGTTTATTTGCATTGTGTATAATATATAATATTTATTTGTATGTGCGTATAATATATGTTTATTTGTATTTGGTCATAATATATAATGTTTATTTGTATTGTGTATAATATATAATGTTTATTTGTATGTGCGTATAATATATAATGTTTATTTGTATTTGTGCATAATATATGTTTATTTGTATTGTGTATAATATATTATGTTTATTTGTGTGTGTTTATAATATATAATGTTTATTTGTATTTGTGCATAATATATAATGTTTATTTGTATTTGTGTATAATATATAATGTTTATTTGTATTTGTGCATAATATATAATGTTTATTTGTATTTGTGTATAATATATCATGTTTATTTGTATTTGTGTATAAAATGGAATCTGAGATTCCGGGGCAACAATAGTCGTTTATAAAAATTTACATTCACGCATTTATATTTAGTTGTTCCTAAAAGGACTAAGTAAAAACAATGAAACACACCAAAATTTATTGCATGTACCAAGTTAGAAGTTTTTAAAGATATACCCTTACTCATTTATCTTTATATGTTTTCTGAATAGGCAACATAAACCACTGAAACACTGTACCAAATCAGACTATACTGACTCAATGTATTCACGTTTTTGCATTCACTGGTGTATTTTGCAGTGTGATTGATGATGTTTATTGATTGGTGTTTTTCCTGTTGATCTAACCTGCATTCCCTGCTATTTTCTATGTTTGATTAAATTGCACATAAAAAATTCATCGATTAAACCAACATTTTAACGTGAAACTTGCCAATGCGCAGATAATTTTTCTGAAGGTAGATTAATGCTCTCTCTTCATGGGATCAACAGAAATCGAATGTACATAAAACATATATGTTTAGCCGTTACTGTGAAAAGGTCTAAGTAACTCCCTGAGTTTCTCGGAGTTATTGGCAAGACATTTGTATTTATTCACGATATTACAATAAAAACTAGGGTGAGAAATTCCGTTCGTAATAAGTGGTTTTCTCGAAGAAGGTATTTATCTGAAAGATGTTAGCAATTATAAAACTTTTTAATTATGAAATCTATAACCTTGTTATGAAATCTATAACCTTGTTATAGAGGTACGAGTTAAAATGTTCCTTAAAAAGCTGTTATATGTACGCACCCACCACACGATAGTACTACAAGCACGACTCCTGTGAGCAACGGGAAATTAGTAATTGGAAAATTAATTTGATTCCTCTTTTCATAAACTTTCATATAAATCTTGACAAATTCGATATTTATGGTATGTAGTTTGCAGACAAGTGCTAGAATTATCCAATTCATCTCTTAATACATCGACGTTATACTGTTCAAAGATGATCACTACCTTATTAGATGTCATATCTTCTATTACAAAGACAGTTTTTGTTTTATCTTTAGCATTTCCTAATGCATTTAGTTTGGGTTATTTCTCGGCAAAAGACTATGCGAACATAGTTTGTCTTCTGTTGCTGCGTCTCTAGACATAATTATGTAATAACATTATTATTTGCAGTGTCTCTAACAGACAAGGCCAGTTCAATTTGAAATTAAAATATTATAGACACAAATGGACACAAATCAATGCGTCTCTTTTTGTCATAAATTTATAGAACAGGAAATAAATATTTTCTATAGAACAGAAGGAAGAAACTATAAATCCCTTTTTAATAATCAATATCATCAATTCAAAAATCAAATAGTTAATAAACTGTAAATTTTGTAATCCATTTTAATCCGGAAACTGACGTAATTTGACGTGATAGAGTTAATGTCACCTAGATGAAAGTGGTTAATACTGTCTACCTTACGGGATTAAGTAAATTTCTTTATAGGAGTTTATATTTATAAAAGAAGAAATGCCGTGCAAAAGATTAATGTATTATTGATTTATATTATTTTCCAAATACCAGATTCAAGATCAGTTTGCTTTGCGTTTGAAATGAACTATGATAAATAATTTATATTACATGTGTATATCTTTGATGTTGAATGGTAAAGACGTTCATTTAGACTTATACCATTTAATAAACCATTTTTAACAGTTTTAAAACCAGAAAAATAGAATTGTCGGGTTTGGATACCCGTTTGTTTTAATTTTTTTATTTTTTATGGTTGTGCTTATTAACTCATCATTATATCTTTAACCGGTTTTCCAATAATTTGATCTCGAGTTGTCAGTCAACGAAATGGCCATACACTGCATCAAATTTGTTCCGGTATTTTGTGGTACGTTTTATTACTACCACTGGGGCTATGTCACTGCTAGTGGACTGTTAGTCCCCGAGGGCATTATCAGCCCAGTAGCCAGAACTTTTGTCCTGGACGATGATTCAGTGGATATATTATTGATCTACAAATTGATCATAATATGGGATATTATGTTTTGGCTTTCCAAAGGTTTTGGTCAAGAGCATCCAGCTGATGAAGGGTTATACGGAGATACATTGTAAATTTGACATATGAGTTTAATTTAACACCTATAGATCGAAAGACTTTAAGAATTTTGAGTATCATCGTACCCTCTTCGGTATTTGAATATATTAAAATCTTCGTATGTAGATAACTTGCATGTATATTGTAAGTGGAACTTCATCCACTGACGACGACGATACTCTTTCTCGGATCAGTGTTGCTTAAAAATGTATTTCTATATGCAAACCTACATGTATAATACGTTCTCACACTCAAAATGAAGACGAGTTTTTAAAATTCACATCTTTCCCGAGTGGAGCGCAGCGGAACGAGGACAAAGACGCTGAATTTTTAAAACGAGTTGACGATTTTTCCAGTTCTTCATTTTTGAACGAGTGTAAGTATCTATTTCTTCCGTAAAAATATGGTTTTTAGGCCTCGCACACCTATATATTTTCAGTATGAACAACCGAAAAGGTGTAGTAACGTTACGTTTGATTGGTCAAGAGTCACAATAAACAAATGTATTAAGGATTCTCGTACCGCAAACCGAGTGGAGACGAGCGCGCGTCAAGTCGTCTTCATTCGGTCGTCTCGTACTCGAAAACTGCCATTTACGGAAGAATGAACATGTTCGCTTATTCTATTATTTGCATGTGTATGAATTAACTGCTTCGCCTTTTAAATATTCTGACATAGTATTTCACTTATCTATAAATCAGAAAGATTAAAGAAAGGATGCCGGCTTTCATTAATATATAAATAAACGGAAAAGTTCAATAAACATTTCTATTTTAAATCTCACTTCTAAGGATAGGATTAAAAGATATGTTGTTTTCCACATGCTAAGGGATTACGGTACTTTAAAAGTCAAACTTAAAATCGGTATAATTACGGTGATAGAAAGATTTTTTATTTGTTAATTCACGGTTCGTTGATTTATTAATTATATAAATGAATATAGCATATTAAGACATTTTTGACTGAAGTTCATTTATAAGTAGAAAGTGTAATGGATGCATGCTTAAAAGGGTAAACATGGCAACTAAATATTATACTTTTTATCATCACTGAATTTGCGTGAAGACCTGTTTGTGTCATATATCTCCTCATGTTTCATCATTGGTGGCTGAATGTTATACAATAAATTTGTAAGCTTCAAACCTGTAAATACATGAATTTGCGAAAAAATACCAAAGCGACAAGACAGTGGAAAAAGTCCATTATACCGAAATCCTAAGGAAAGACAAACTCGCGAGAATACAACACAACAAATAATACCACAAAAATATATGTATAACCAAAAAAAAACCAACAGACAACAAAACAAGAACAAGACGGCACAGACCAATGAGTCGTAGGACGCCTCTGTCACAAGAATACATGCATAACTAAAAAAAGACAGACCATAAAACAAGAAAAAGACGGCGGCACAGACCGTCGTAAAACGCCTCTGTCATCTCATATATAGTGTGCAGTATACAGTTGATTCTAAACTGCCATGCATGTTACATGTACGTATCGCAATTTTTAAGCAAAATTACATCTACATAAATCTCTTCGACGGAGTAATGTTATGTCTTTGTTTAAATTCATTCAAAAGTTTTATGTTGATATCGTTGAAAGTCATACGACCTTTCCCCATGTTCAATGTAAAAGGGTGTTGTCTCATTAACGCTTATCCCAAATCCTTTCATTGTCATATGTTTTATGATTAAACCATAACTTTAGATTTTTTATTGTAGGTGATTAAAAATATGAAACCTTTCGTAAACCCGTAAAATTGACCATTTGAGGGAAGAGGTTCGTAAAAGAACGCCGCCTATCGGCAATGTCGGCAACGGAAGTTAATTTAAAAAAAACGCGCGTAAATCGAATTGAATATTTGTTTCTACTGATTATATATCATGTAACTTCATAGAAATTTGACTTTATTTTTTCCCAAAATTTTGAAGTTTCCACACCATATTTTATTTATAAGCTTTGAATTAACAAAAAGAATAGTTTCAAGAATTAATTATAAGGTTCATTTTACGCATTTTCGTGGTGATTAATGAAAATTGGCGACAGGGTCGTCGAGTTGTGGAGTTGGGTGTTTTGGCAGATCAGCTGAAAGGTTGCATAAATTGTCAACCACCCCTATAATTAGCGGAGAACTGTACTGACGAAAGGAGATATGGTCTAGGGAGCATACTTTATATTCCTTGCACAAAATGTCCTTACATAAATGCCTTTTCAACTGGTAAATGTTGCATCAAGCTATGCTTAGGAAAATTCCAATTCTGTTTTGGAGTTTAAACATATGAAAATTTGAATGAGGTGCTGAAGGGGTTAAAAACCTTCTCTCAGAACAATTTTACGGCAGACCTAGAGTGACAAAAATTAAAACCACTGTCGCAAATTTTATACAATTGAAAGTTGTATTAATATAGGAATCGATATGAAAAATGAAAATTTAGTAAAGAGATGTATGTCCGTCCGACCGACATTGTAAGCGCTCTCACGCCTACATTTCTCAATGACTTTTTATAAAATTCATATCGTAGTTGTGATTTAGTATTATTTCGGTGAAGCCGTATCATTATTTTTGTCGGAGTTATTGCCCTTTGAACTGAAACTTTTTTCAATATTTCTTATAAGCGCTCTCACGCCTACAATCCTTAATGCATTTTATTTAAATTTATATCATAGTTGTGATTTAGTATTATCTCGGCCAAGTCCGAATTTCAGTGCTGTACCATTATTTTTTTTTTTTTTTTTTTTTTTTTTTTGTTGGAGTTATTGCCGCGTGGCGGGGGACATTGGAACGCTGTTCTTTTATTGTTTCATTTTTTTTTGGAATTGTTGCTCAAGCAAAATGACAAAAAATACAAGCTTGAACAACGATTCATACCATAACTATCACCTGTTTTGCTCATGTTTTATGAAAAATAAAACAACTGAACTTGAGAACTAAGTAAACGTTATTTGTCTTTACATGGGGTGTGACTAAACATCGAGTTCGAGTTCGAGTTCGAGTTCGAGTTAGAGTTCGAGTTACAGTTCGAGTTCGAGTTAAAGTTCGAGTTAGCGTTCGAGTTATCATTCGAGTTAAGTTAATCTTCGAGTTAACTCGAGACATTGATTTCTAATGTCATTTATCGAGTTGCATTTCGAGTTAAAATTCGAGTTACGGATTAAGTTTAGGGGGAGGTAGGTAAACAATTACCTCTACATAGGCTCGTAAAAAAAAATACCTAAATTTGGTGACTCCCCCATAAAGATATCTCTGAATTTTTCAGACCCCGAAAAATCTTTCATTCTACCACATAAAACATGTTAAAAACGCTATTTTTTCGTCTTTTTGAACGCACCCCAAAGATACCTGCAATTTTTGGGACCCCCAAAATATATAGCAAAATCAAGAAATTTGACCACAATAAATAGTACTTGCGTACGTGGAGAAAATTTTGGACAGTACCACCCCCCCCCCCCCCCCCCCCCCCCCGTTTTGGGATTAAGTTATATTCTTCGCCGTTTAATCATCTGGGCACCGGAATATAGATCTCCTTATGCAGGGCAAATGAAACGTGTCCGACTTCGTTTCCTCACGCGTTTTCCTTTTCTCTTTCTCCATATGTCCCACCAACGAATGTGGAAGAGACATACATATAGTTTTACTCTTGTCCATTTTATTATGTTAATATTTCAATAAAATCACAACCTGAAAACGAAACCTGCTCTCTCCCCCCCCCCCCCCCCCCACCCCAGTGTCCGAAATACGAGTATTTATTTTGTTCAACCCCCTTTAAGTATGACGTCCTCCCTAAATCGAAATGCATGTGGATTCTATATAATTAAAAAAAGTTTTTAAAACCTTCCTTCATCTGTACACTGAATTGTGAGATTTAAAGTTGTGATACAAAACTATATCCTTCAAAATAATATAAAAGATGTGAATAGTTTACTGATTGTCTCAGATGGGCCGATTGCATATCATGTTAACAAAAAACCATAAAGGCCATGTGAGCTTTTGCCATCACTTGGTGTCCGTCATCTGCCGTCGTAATTTTTTTGGAAAAAATCTTACACTCTGAACTTGCTGGGCTAATTGGAATCAAACCTGGCCCGAGTCATCACTAAGGTGTCTAGTAGAAAAAAGTGTCAAAGGATGCCGCAAGTCAAATCACATGGCCTATGGTACTAAATATAGAGCATATAGGTCAGAGAGTAGTTTCTGAAAATTATATTAGAAGAAATGCCTTTTAGAGAAAATCGGATTACCCGTCTTGGAGTTATTGCCCATGAATTGTCGATTTTTAGCTTTGTATTTTTTTTTTTTTTAATATAAAAATCTTCTCCTCTAAAACGACTGGGCCAATTGGAACCAAATTTTGGTGGAATAGTCCTTGGGTGGTCCCCTTTCAACCAAGATAGTTGCAGGAGCTAATTATAGAAAAGGTGGAAGGAAATTTTAAAAATATTTTCCTCTGAAACTACAAAGTCAATATCAACCAAACTTTACTTTAATGCCCTTCCAAAACGGTATCCGGTAATTCCGACCTCCGCGACCATAATTGCCTCCGCCGCCGAACTGAGTTTCACACTAGACCCTATGTGAATGCACGTTTAACACCTCCTCTAAATCCACCGGACAATTTGACCTAAATCATCATAAGAGATGTCCAGTTTCAAAATTGTGTCGAAGGATGCACCGAACCGGCTAGAGGTTCCTGACTTGGGACAGGCGCAAAAGTGCGGCGGGGTTAAACAGTTTTTGTGAGATATCAACCCTCCCCTATACCTCTAGCCAAAATTGGGGCAAATATAGTGTGTATATACCTCCGTCCACATGTTGAAGATCGGATGGTAGAGTCTGGTTGGCTTGTTTTGCTAGGACTGATTGTCTACACCAGGAATAAAAGAACGCTTATATTCTAATTGACATTTTATTGAAAAAATTATAATCTGAAATTATTAGCAGATGAAGCACTCTAAAGGGCCACGTAGCAGAATTTTATCATGTGAACTGTAAATAAGGAAGCAACCATTTGATTTTTTGGGGGATTTTGTTTTGTTTTTTTTGGGGGGGGGGTCAAATGTTTGATCCTGCCTATTTGTTTCGTCGAAATTTTGGTCCTGGATTTTTTTTCGGCCGCCATTTTTTTCACATCTAAAGTGATCCTGTCTTTTTCTTTGTCATACCTTTTTATTTCAAATTTTATCCCCCCCCCCCCATAAAAATCCAATGGTTGCTCCCTAACTCGAACTTTAACTCGAACCGTAACTCTAACTCGAAATGTAACTCGATAAATGACATTATAAATTAATATCTCGAGTTCACTCGAACTACAACTCGAACTCGAATTATAACTCGAACTCTAACTCGAACTTCAACTCGAACTCTAACTTTAACTCGAACTCTAACTTTAACTCGAACTCGAACTCGATGTTTAGTCACACCCCTTTACATGCAGATAGCGACGGCGTCAGTAAAATATGGCCGTTTTGGTGTTTTTTTGCAAGGTAGACACGCCGTTCAAGTGCTTATACAGAAAAAAACTAAGTCGGTAAGGTATGGTGAATAATTAATCATTCGACGGGAAATTTCAACAGCTAGAACTTATCATTTTTATAGCGAATTCCTTGGACGGATTTTTTTTTGAAACCTCCATTTGAAGTATATTTACGGGGTGTTTTTGTATAGTTTTACGCAGTGTATATGTTATTTCTGTTAGTTTACCCTATTCTTCAAAAGGCTGTATCTCCGAAACTTTCTCGGTGAGGTATATATATATATTTTTATTTTCTGAAAGAGTTTGTCAAGTTAAATGTGTTTGCAAAATTTTAATAAATTCCTTGGAGTAGTCATTTACGAACCTGTTACCTTAATTCAATGGTTTGGAACACTGTAATGATCTAACCTCTCACAAATACTGATGCTACATCATTTAAACCTTTCTTGGAGTGATAAAACAGAAAGAATTAAAATAGGATCAAACTTTTAATTCGTCCTTATTAACGACGTTTTCAGAATGGTCGTTTAGGATTCTTCGGCTTGGTGATTTTCCTGTCACATGGAATCAGATCTGGAATATTGTCACAGACTTGTGGTTTAGGTACGCATGGCTCCGGTCCCGTGCATGTTAAACTAACAGCATCATCTGAAAATGAAATTGTTATATGAGAAGGTCTATGAGTAAAAGAGGAACATCAGTCTTGATGCTGCCAAGACATTGTCCGCCATTCATGACAAATACATGGTTGTTCCTGCAGATAAGGCCCCTAATAACATCGTTTTTTGTATGTAAAAGCTACTATATTCAATGCTTGCTTAATAAACTAGGGATTTCTAGTTCACTTGGCAATCCTAAAAATAAAGCTACTACACTTTCAAAGGAAGAAATAACCGACAATCATCGATCGGTTTTATCGTTATTTGGATTTCCATCAATGATGATGATTGTGATTATCCTACCTTGTACTGGATACCCAAGTTACATAAGTGTCCATATAAATAATGCTTTATAGCTGGATCTGCCAAGTGTTCCACCAAACAATTGTCTCAATTTCTAAATTCTATTTTAACAGCTGTCAAAACGGGCCTCCAAAGTTATTGAGAAAGGCTATACAAGAAGTCATCAAATGTGGATATTAATGAACTTCAAACAGTCAAAGGATATTTTACGATCTCGATCCATTTTCATCTGTAACAGCATAAAAACATTTGATTTATCTACCCTCTATACCACCATTCCTTATTGAAAACTGAAGGAGAAGTTGAAAGATATAATACATCAATGTTTTCAAAATAAAAATGGCAAAAGCAAAAACACATACCTTGTCGTTGGTAGAGATAAATCATACTTTGTTAAAAAACAATCTAAATCTAACAAAAATATACCGAGGACGAAATTGTCCTGATTGAAGTTTTGATCGACAACATATTTGTTCAATTTGGCGGACGTGTTTTCCATCAGACTATTGGCATTCCTATGGGAACTAATTTTGCGCCACTCCTGGCCGACTTGTTTCTTTACTAATATGAATCAGACTTCCTTGATGGGCTTCTTAAGGAAAAACAGAAGAAGTTAGCCCGTACCTTTGATTTCAGCTTCCGCTACATAGATGATGTTTTAGGTACGCATGACTAAACAATTCACGTTTTGGGAATTTCTTACATCTCATCTATCCCAATGAGCTCCAAATTAAAGATACCACAGACACTGCCAAGTCTGCATCATTATCTTGACCTTCACCTCGAAATTGACACCAGAGGAAGGCTAAATACAAGACTTTACGACAAACGGGATGCCTTTAACTTTCCAATCGTCAACTTCCCATTTCTGAGTGGCAACATTCCAGAAGTGCCGGCGTATGGAGTGTATATTCACAACTTATACGTTATTCCAGAGTTTGTGACAAATACATTGACTTCCTGGACAGAAAAGTTCAGATAGGGTTATGTTGCTCCTAAGTCGCAGTCATCTTTATTAAAGTTTTATGGACGTCATTATGACTTGGTTGACAGGTATGAAAAAACCGTTTCCCAAATAAAGATGGACCTGTTTCATTGATGTTGTCCATTTCTAATACCGGGTTTGACATTGGCAGCATGGCGGATGTCCTTCACCCGAGTCTACCCCGGTTTTTTGGAAGGGTCCCTGTTGTTCATATGTTTTTAGTTTTTAATTGTAGTGCTTGTATTGTTTTGGTCTTGTCTTCGTTGTTCTCCGAAGTTTTGCAGTTGTTTCGATTTCCCCCCTCTTTCGAATATCCCTGTGGTATTTCGTGACTTAAAAATTTACTGCTATATATTTGTTACAGGAAATCAGTATAATTAAGGATTACATGTATTCCCTGGTACATTTATACAAAAATTCCTGGTATTTTTAGTGATTTCGTTAAATCCTTTAAGACTTAGTTATTACATGTAAGTCCTGAAAATTTTAATCATTCTTACACAGATTACTCTGTTTTTAAATGATAAACGATATTCAACATGTTCAAAATAAAGACAATTTTTTTTTAATCCTGAACCAAATAAATGCATTATGAATACATATCACAATGTGCAATATAGCGATTTTTTGTTTTATTGCTAGGCTTAATGGTAGACTCTTTATTTAGATTTTTTTTGTCTATGTTGACATTTTTCACAGAGAGAATTGTAAAGTTTTTATATAATTTTCAGTAATAATTTGCATATTTTTTACTCAACTTTGAGCATTTTGTTTCAATCAGCATGATTTATAGCACTTTAGGATTTAAATTTTAAGTCATACATTTTCACAATAGTCACAGAATATTAAATCATCCACAGATTCCTGTTTTTTGGTTAATTTTGAAACATCCGCTTCAGAACATCATACCCAAAGATCAAAATAAATGTGTTACTGTTTTGTGCAGTGCCGAACAAATTAGTTCATGACTTTCAGGCATATTATACCAGTTATGATCAAAGTCAATATGGACAAGTGGTAAAAATAAACATCCTTATAGGAAGGATTATTAAGATAGAAACCATCATGAATATAGCGGAAACTGAAATTAAAGGAATGGGCTAGATTCTTTTCTTTCCAATTTAGTAGCCCCTGTAAAAATTTAGCTTCAAATGAAAACAAGAACAGATCGAACAAAAGCGGTACATAGTTTGCCCCCATTGAGATGCGACGTTTTTTCATTTTACAGTTGTCTATTAATTATAATGTTGTGAATAAGTTTTTTTATTTTTTTGATAGGGAAACTGCCGTTAGTTTTGTGTTTTTAATTATTTTATCTTTGGAGTATGTAGTAGTCACCACTAGTTCTTTTTCAGTGATTTATCTGAACTTGATATCACAACTTCCACATTTTCTTTTGGAATATTTCAATGTAGTAGTTTATCAAATTTCTCACTATACCATTAGAACAGTTCTTGTGTAAAAAAAATAACAATCCAAAGATACTAATAATAGATACAGTAAATTTATACTATGCTGTATACGACGCATTTCAAGGAGTTACCTCTCATCAGCAGCATTAAAACCGAAACATTTGGAAGACCAAAAACCATACTTATTTTAAAAAAAGAAGTACTTATGACCAAAAAAAAGTCAGTTATTTGTAATTCACGTTCATTTTTACACTTCTGGCAATCTTTTAAAGTAATTTTTTTCCGCACTTGCTCCTTGTTTTCGTTCGGTTGTTTATATTTTGCGCGTGGGAGATCATACTAAGACGCTTCAGGGTAATGTCTAGGGTCAAATTTGCTGAATTTTGACCAATCAATCACCGTCTAGAAAGTCATTTAGACTTATTCAATAAAAAAAAACAATCAACGAGGCTCTCTCATACCCTGTCGGGATTCAACTTCAGTTTTTGTTTGAAGAGTTTTTTTACTACCCGCTCTCCCTTTGCCAAAATTTCAATGTTTGTGGACGAGAATCCACACAATACACAACTGTTTGTTCTCATACATATTTTTCTCGGTGTTAATAATTCACCTGATGCCATTGAAATTCGTTGGTAGACTTAAAAACAATAACTTTTACGTTTCAGATTATGAAATAAAAATAGGATGGAGGCTGCCGTATTTGTTATTTTACATTAGATGCTACAATAACTTTTATGTCCTTTCAATACCCTAAGAATTTATAGCCGCATCGCTGATTGACTACAGCAAATTTGATCCTAGACATGATCCTCAAGCGGCTGTAGTTAGATCTTCCACCAACCGAACTAAAATAAGGAGCTAGTGCGGAGAACTGGCTTCCTATTTCGGTATTTTTGGTTGAGTACTTCTTGTTTAAGATAAGTTTGGTTTTTGGTCTTCCAAATGTTTCGGTTTTAATGCTGCTGATGAGAGGTAACTCCTTGAAATGCATCGTATACAGCATAGTATAAATTTACTGTATCTAATATTAGTATCTTTGGATTGTTATTTTCAATTAGATTGCACTTCTGGTTACTTCAAAATTTTTTAACCAAAATGATACCCTCTGAACTATACTCGTACATACTTAAGGTACAATTTTATGGTGATATTTATTCACTAGCCAGTAAATTTATCAATCAGCATTAAGTTATAAATGTCCCTATTTAAATGCGACAAAAAGAGGTACCCGGTACATGTACCTTTGGAGTAAATGAGAAAGTGTTACAACCTTAAATCACTTTTACCTATACAGTTCTGTAACTGTTTCTTTTCATTCTTATTATACAGAACTTAACAGATAACATTAACCTAACCTTACTTTTTATACGATTATTGGTCAGAGAATCGTTGAAATTTTGGCCAATAAAATCAATTATTACATGAAATTCCTAAAGTATTATAGGGATTTTCATGTAATTCCTAAGAGTAACAATGTACATTGTTGAAAATTGTTTCTTTTTGGGGTTCACGTTATTGGTAATCTCGACATTTAAATTTCCAATACAACACGTTTTATTTATTGTATTTATTTTCAATACAATCAGCCTTAAAGAACTGAATTTTAAATTCATTTATTTTTTTTTCATTTAATAGACGACAAAAGTTGGCCCTTTTGCACCTCATTACCTGCAAATTGTAGCATTTGCCTTGTTTGTGCAGTAAAAGAAAAAATGAAAATTATTTTCTACATAAAATAACAATCCAAAGATAATATTAGATATAGTAAATTTATACTATGCTGTATACGACGCATTTCAAGGAGTTACCTGTCATCAGCAGCATTAAAACCGAAACATTTGGAAGAACAAAAACCAATCTTATTTTATACAAGAAATACTAATAACCAAAAATACCGAAATAGGAAGCCAAATTTCAGCTAAGGAGATCTACCATGTCCAATACAAGGAATGAACCCTTAGTATTTCTATTATTTTTGAATTTTGCTAAATACTGGTAATTTCTGTAACAAATCAAAGAATAATCATTCACACTCAATCAAAAGGGCAACTTCATCAATTTGACACATTATCGAAAGACGTACTCTGGAAGATGAACTTGAGTTGGTCATAAAAAAATTCGATCAAGGTGTAATGTTTCTTTACACGTGTTTACAAGATATTTTGATTGAAAGATACTCATCTAATATATCCATTTTGGAATTACTGCTAAAGATAATCGACTAGAAAGCCCATTTGATATATAAATGTATCAACATTTATAGCTAATATATCTATAACTTACCATCAGCTCCGTTAGCTTCAAAATAAAGGAATATTTTATTTGTTAATAAAGTCTTCCGTTTACAAAATCTAAATTAAAATATTGCAGAAAAGCATCCGTTTAAGTGGCATGCCTCTGAAATATCTATCAATGTCGAAATATTTAGAAAATGGTCAAAACAAATATTAATCCAACAATTCTTTGAAGAACTTTAACAAAGCTCAACTCTCTTTGAGTAATTTTAGCTAAATATCACTTGAGACATTCAAATATTTCGTCCATTATTCAACTCTGTATGTCGGAATTCTTCGATTTCGTTGGATCCGTTAAGATGTCCAAAGCCATATATAGCCATATGGTGTCTAATTTCATGACAATAGAAGGTTTATAGTAAATGTTCACAGGTAATAGACAGGTTGGTGAGGTTCATGCGACAACTGCACTTCAAGAAGAACTCAACATCATAGAAAAATTGAGATCTATAGTCCATAACTTTATATTTTCCTCACCTCTGAACCACATAGTTTCTCATTTATCATGACCAAATATTGTTACGAGATCATCGAAGCGACAAAACAGTAGGAAGAGTCCTAAGATCGAAATCCAAAGGTAAGAAAAACTGATCAGACAAAGTAAAACCATATAGTTACCCGTGTACAAAAGACATAAGCAAAGGAGTAAAAACATAGAGCAAATAAAAGAGAATCAGAACAAGACAACACAAAAATAAAGCACTAAAAACTAAACCAAATCATATTATACTAAATCTCTTGGATCATCAAGAAGCACAAAATTTTAGAAAAAAGTTAAACTCCAAATCTAAACCTTATATTATATTTTCTTATTTTTCTTGACAACACAAGTATATTGTAGTAATTCTCCAGTGTCATCCTCATTCGTCCATTTAAGAATCCCCGTATTTCCCGGGATAAGTAAAGAACCCTTTCTCTAATTTTAACTATTTTCTACCTCTAATGAAAAAATTATCATTCATACAGTAGTCTCCCAAAATATCTTTTTTTTTTTATTTTTAGTCTTTCTATAATTAATACCTTAAAAACGGTTGCTAACCCTCTATTGGGCCCTACATTTGCTTACAACTGAAAACAAAATGAGTTTAATATATTTTTCCATTACTCTTGAGAAGATTCATCATTAGTTAATCTGTAGAGTGAGCGCCCAATATATAAGAAATGGTTGGAAAAAACATTCGGTAGCAAGGGGATCTACAAACATTTAAATGCAAATAAAGTGAAATGTGTCACTTTAATCCTGTTAATAAACATACTTTTATTATAAAATGAAATTTTTAACATAATTCTCAAGTTATTCTTTTCTATTTAAATACGTTTTAAATTACCTCTGGCTATCAGTATGAAAGAATTTCTCTTCGTTGCTTTGAAACAAACATCGCAAAATTCAGAACTTTCTACTTCATCTGAAAAAATGAAAAGCAAGATTACTTTTTTCTTAGGTGTGTCGCAAATTACAAATGCTGAAAAATTAATTACTTAATAACTTATTGAATGGAAGAAGTTTATATATATAATAATTGCAGACAATTCGGCCCAATTCGCCAAATGCTATTACGCCCTACTCTCAGAACGCCTCCATCCATTTTCCGTACGCCCAAATCTATTCTTATTACGCCTCAACCAATTTTCATTACGCCCTTATCTATTTTTAGCACGACCCAATCCATTTCCATTACTTCCCAGCCAATTTCAGGTATAATAACGAAATCGACATTGAATCCCGGTAGCGATTTTATATATATATATATATATAGATAGATAGATAGATAGATAGATAGATAGATAGATAGATGATTAGGTATCAAAGCGATTTTATAGATAGATAGATAGATAGATAGATAGATAGATAGATAGATAGATAGATAGATAGATGATTAGGTATCAAAGCACACCGTTTTTGTTTCGTATGTTTAGACTTAAGGGAGAATTAAACGAAATAAGCCAGGCCATTGTACCAAGACAAACATGCTAAGTACATAGAATGTGATATAAATGGATCCAGCAGAGGATGCGACTCGTTATTCACGGTTTGTGATTTTTTTTTGTTTTTTTTTTTTTTTTTTTGTGGAATTCTCTACTTTTTGTCAATGTATCCTTATTTGTGGTATTTTATGTTTCAAATGCAAATTATCTAATATAGAGTCAAAATATAAAAAAAATATATTGTTAATTAGTATTAAATAGTTTCGTTTTGTATTTCCCAGCTAACATATGTTGGACCTACCAGCTGGGCACGGCAACATAATTTGCTCATCAGTCCTCCATTAATTGAACATTTTAATTCATTTATAATTTAATTTTGAATTAGAAAATGTAATATAAACGATATGTTTAGAAACCGGACAAAACCGTTGTTTTAAAAGGTTCACATCATATATACTAGTATTTTATAGAACATCAAACCCGACAGATCAAATTATTACTGCTTTGTGCAGTGCCGAAAAAATTAGTTCCAAGATTTTCAGTCATATTAGGGGTGCCGTATACGGAGCATGAACTGATTACACTTCCAAAGCACCAGGGGCCGGTTTCACGAAGCTATCCTAAGACCTGTCATAAGATATATCTTAGGACATATCTTAGGATCCTCCTATGACTCTCTTAGGACATATCTAGGAAAACGCCTTAGGATGATCTTAGCAAAGATGTCCTAAACGTGTCAAAAGTTAAATATTTATGAAAAAAACTAATATAAATTTAGTATGTGTTTCCCAAATATTTTGCTGAACGTAAATGATTTATGTTCTTCTATATACGATCAACGTAAAGTATATCTTACAAGATACTATCTAAAATGCTATAATACGTTCAAGGTTTCTGAACTTATGTCCAGTAAAAAACAATCGTTGTTAAAGAAATTGTTTAAATTTATTAAACGTGTTAACGACTGTGTTTGTACTCCTGGCTTGTCTGTTGATAATCTGTAACCTTGTTTTGTCCGATGTTTGTACATATTGTATATAGTTTGTTGTATTTGTTTTTTGTATTTGTTACATTTCTCTGTACCAATGTGGCAGTATGAGAATAAAGATCATTAATACTAAAAGAACAGACCGTTTTTTCTGAAACCACAAAAGTTTGGAAATGTTTGAGATATAACATATGATAGTGACATTCAGTGGTTCCCAAGTTTGCCCTCAGAAGAATTTCTTTTTCTTAGAAAACTGAGTTATGTGTGAAAATGTTCTAAAAAACGCCCGTCATTGGAAAGAGTATTATTCACGTGATTAATATTTTATTATCTCCCCTTTTGAAATAACATTTTTGCTAAAGTTAATTTCATTTTTGTGATAGTATCTATTTTGGTAAAATTTAAATTATTATGACTAGATATTCGGTTTAACTTAAATATTTTGCAAAAGATATAGTTATATGGTACCATAATTTATTATTAGTATATTTGATTTAAAGGCTATTGTTCATGTTGTTCAAACTTATGTGCTTCAGATAAGTATAAAATCTGTTAACAATCACACTTTCTCCATTTCTTTTCGAGCTTGCTTATTTGAATACTTTATGAAAGCGAAGCCAAGTTCCCTTCCTAGAAGGTTTGGTTTTAAATTTTTGAAGTTTAACCGAAGATTTCAGTTTCTGAATTAAAATGGAAACTACGTTAAAAATTTCCGCTTAATGTCTTTACAACCAAGTATACATAAAAGGTTAGTCCAGATAATTAATCCGTCTTGGAAAATTTTACTTGGACGTATATTCCATCGGTGAGGGATCCAAAAAAATAAATAAAAAATAATTATACCCTTGAGACGCCATGATTATCTTGACTAATAAATAAATAATAGGTCCCGTGTGTACAATGAACATTTACAATATGTTAGTTTGTCATTTAAATAATAAAAAAATGATCACAGGCTGAACACCTACATGTACAGTGTGTCTGGTCTTCACGTGGCGTGTACATGATAAAAACTCAGAATGGAATGGTTGTCCCCCGGGTTGTCCCCTAAGTATTAAAAGACTAAAGTACCGTAAATGCAAACAGGCTGCAATTAATGGTACACAAGCGACAATTGACGATACACTTCTATTGTTGAGATAATGCATTTGTTACCACTAAACAGCAATATCTAGTGTTCGGGGATACACAATGAACACGCATCCATAAAAATCAGCTGTACCAGCAAAGTATAAGTCTTCTCCTCCTTAAAGACACCCGCCGAGATTGTCGCATAAAATTGAAATTGTGCTATCGATGATATAGGTTTTTGTTCTTAATCTCAATCTTAACAATATGTATAATCTGCAGCATCAGTATTGTTAACAGACTTCAGCTCCCCACTTTTTTTACCTCTCAAATATAGACTCCCTTCTAGTATATATAATATTTCCTAATTAGATCATTTGAAAATTGACTTTTCCAAGAAAAAAAATGTAATTATAAAATAATCTATTAATTAGACACCAATATACATATGAAAATTAAAATACAAAATGGAGAGAAAAAAGAAAGAAATAATAACTATTTTTTTCTACAAGTGAATTGGGTTCAATTTGTCACTGTATCGGTTATACAAAGGTCACTGGATAAAATCGTGCATAATTGCTATAAATACATTGAATGTTCATTGTTGTTAAATCATTTTAAATATTCCGCCAACCTGTTATGATCCTAAGACCATCATTAGACATCTTCCGTGTAGTCCTAACTTTATGACCAACTTTGAGAGATATCCTAAGTTAATAGGACCACTTTGTGAAACAGAATTAGGACTAAGATATGTCGTAAGACAATCCTTAGACATGTCTTAGTCCTAAGACAGCTTTGTGAAACTGGCCCCTGAGTTCACTCCTGGCTTTTATAGGAGTTCGTGTTGTTCATTGTTTTTAAGTTTTCATGGATTATTTGTTGTGCTTGTGGTTCTTCATTTGTCTTCCCGGGTTTGTCGGTCTAATGGATTGCATTTTTTGCCCTTAGGTATACGGAGAATAACATGAATAAGACAACATGGATACGTGCTAAGAGTAAAATATCCTTATGGTAAGGATTACCAAGATATAAAACATCATCTATATAGCGGAAACTGAAATTAAAGGAATGGAATAGTTTCTTTTATTTCCGATTCAGTAGAACCTGTAATTCGGCCAAAAACAGTGCACAGATTGTCTGTATTGGGATGGAAATTTTCAAATTTTACAGTAGTCTATCATAATGGTGTGAATACGTTCATGCTTTTCTAGGGAATCTGCTTTTAGTTTTGTAGTACAGGGGAACATAAATGAGAGTTTTCACTTATTTAACCTTTGGAATATATAATAGTTTTTTCGACGATTTATCTGAACTTGATATCACAGTTTCTATATTTTCCTTTGGGAGTAGTAGTTTATCAAATTTCTCACTATACCATTTGAATAGTTCTTGTGTAAATGTCACTTTTGTAATTCACATTCATTTTTACACTTCTGGGATACTTTCAAATTTTTGAACCAAAATGATACCCTCTTGACTATACTCGTACATACTTAAGGTACAATTTTATGGTGATATCTACTTAGCATGCAGTAAATTGATAAATCAGTATAATTCAAAAATGTCCCTATTTAAATGCAACTAAAAGAGGTACCCGGTACATGTACCTTTGGAGTTAAATTAGAAACCTCTTCTTAGTGTAACAACCTGAAATCTCTTTTACCTATAAAGTTCTGTAACTGTTTCTTTTCATTTATATTATACACAACTCAACAGATACCTTACTTTGTATACGATTATTGGTCAGAGAATCTGAATTTTTTGCCAAAAAAATCAGTTATTACATGAAATCCCTAAAATTTAGGGATTACGTGTAATTCTTAATTACACTCATTTCCTGAAACATATACATGCATATACATATGTCAGAAAACATGGGGGATAGAGAATGATCAAAGGTAATGTAAAAACACATTTCAAGGGAACAATTTGACAATATTTTTCAAGAAAAGGGATACAATTCAATTAACAATTGAAGAAAATACCAGACATGTTAAACACTACAATAAAATAATTTAGAATATATTTGTTTCTCATGGTAATAATTCACCACCAATATGACGTGTATCGAAATCTGTTCTGAATTATGTTAAAAACACCCTAAAATATAGCTATAAACTAATAAGATACGGTTCGAATAGAAAATCATTTTTGAAAATAAAATAAAAAAATGAACTTTCGAGGTAATTTCTCCACTTTTGAAAAAACTGATCCTGTAATTGTTGTCTTATGTGAATCTTAATCGAGTCTGGATTCACATGTAGTTGCTCAGAAAAAATAAAACTCATTCCAATGCTCTCAAAAATAGATTTTATTAAGCATGTTTAGCAGATACATTTTAAATTCCGATCAAGATTATACATAAGTCTTTTAAACTTAGAAGACAATTTGTTTGATTATAAAAGTAAATTCAAAAAGCACAACTTTCCACATTTTTTTTAATTTCATAGCCTACAATACAGCAAAATTGGACTCACCAAGGAGTATAAATTTTTTAACCTGAAGTCAGAAGGTATTTTTAAATCTCGTATTGTATAGTTGTTGCATAAAGAGCTTTTGAGACAGCTCAACCAATCGTTTTTAAACCAAAAAGAAAACTACTAACGTTAAAATACATTTATAAGATTCTCTTGTAGACAGTAATTATATATAAATAAAACTATAAAACATACATATGACTATTTTCTTGCAAAATGTATATTGTGACTTTTTACCCACATATATACAATTATGTGAGAATATCTTATATATTATGACAATTTTTCCTGTATATATGTGGCAATTTTCTTACAAAATATATATTGGGACTTTTTTATATACATATATGTGCCCATATTCGTACAAAATATATTTTTCCTACATATATCTGGCAATATTCTTACAAAATATATATTGTGGCTTTTTTCCTACATATATCTGGCAATATTCTTACAAAATAAATATTGTGGCTTTTTTTCCTACATTTATCTGGCAATATTCTTACAAAATATATATTGTGGTTTTGTTTTCTACATATATGTAACAATTTTCTCTCAAAATATATATTGTGACTTTTTTCTTATGACTATTTTTCCTTCGACTTTATATACAACATGACTTTTTTCCATGACTTCTTTCATGTGACTTTTTTCCTTACAATCTTATATTTTAGGGTTATAATCATTTAATGTTTATTTACAAAAAAATAATTTTATTTTTATTCACAATGTTTAAATATTAATAATCAAATTAATTTACTCCTAAATAAATGATTAGAACTGTTAAAATTGTATCAATTTACTAGGCATTGTATTATCATACGTAACTTTCACATTGCATATATGAAAACTAATAAAATGTATATTAGAACATGTTTTCTGTTATAGATCTTTATTTTCTAAATATTTCTTTTTAAAACTTTACAGCTTTTTCCCTCATTTTTAAAAATATTCAAGTGGCCTGATATCTTTGAAACTTGTCAAAGGATTGCATTAAAAAACTTTCATTTAAACGCTGGAAAAGGACATTATATTTTGCATTAAAAAACGAGTCTGGAACAAATTCTTATACATATTGGTATCGACCCTATAAAAGTTTAGAATTTATTGTTTATTTATTTTATTTCGCTGCGATCCTAGACTTTTCATGATTTTATAAAGAAAATAAAAATGTATGACCTAGTCTTCCTGTTTTTTTCAATCGACACAATAAAACACACTTACCTCTACCAATGAACATGAAGACATCAGGACTTATTATCTGTACCGTTATACAATCATGGAAGCTTTGTGAATCTTGAATCCAACTAAAATTGAAAGCAAAACCCTGTAAATATATCAATGGCAAGACAATGGGGAATTAACTAAGGATGCTTTATGTGTTTTCATTTGTCATGTTAAGGATTATCGCTGGTCTAATAGGAAATAAATAGGATTTGAAATAGGTGTTTTAGTGTGAGAAAACATATGAATAGTAAACAAAAAGCAAGAACACAATATAGCTTCATTTGCTCGTTTTTAGAGCTATAAGGCCTTGAAAATTTGCAGGAAATGGGTTTTCTCTTGATTTTTCATTGTCTTTGCATTGACAACTTCAGTCTCACAAAAATGTATGAAAAAATAAAAAGGATTTAATAAAATTTTGTCCAATACCATTTTAAGATATATATGATTGAATTATAAAAGAAAAAGTGGGGGTTCATGAGCAAAACATTTAATGTTTAAGAAATGGATAAAACCCGGGGATTCCGAAAATCTGACAAAAAGACCAAAACATGACCAGCGAGCATCCTTAAACATTACAAATATGATTTCCTGTTATACATTTTGTTGTTTAGCCTTGGAACAAAGTCCTATGTAGGGGTTAATGTCAAAAGGTTGGTGTCCTAGCATTTGAACATCGATGAAGACGGCATAGCCATTTCAACACAGACATGTTTTATATCAATGTAAAATGACTGAAAATTGTTGAATGGACTCCGCTAATTGTCAGAATTTAAAGAGAGGGGTGAGAGTTCTTCGAATTATGAAAACTTAATATTTTGCATTGAAATGTACCGAATTTTTTGTTGTGATGATTGTATCAAACGTCTACAAATTTACCCTAAATATTGAAAAAAATATTTATTATCAAATAAAAATTTATCAACCACAATTTTATTTTTCCCAAGATCATATCTCTTGAAAAATCGTGTATGTACAATATATTCGGAATATGTGATTTTCATGTTTTTTCACATGCACTTCATACAATTGATTAACGAATCACATCGAGCTCATTTCATGTCTGGATTGTTTACTACAGCCCCTGATGTTCTTCATGTGCAGCACATTTTCCCCGAAGTGTGTACCATGAACTTACCGCGTAATGAGATGACTATCAACGATCCTCTCGCATATTAGCTTTACTGTACCCAATGGGGTTATTAAATCAGATTCAGATTGATTCTTTCGATCGAACGTGAAACGTCCTTGAACATTTGGGTTCGTTGGAAGCAACGGATCTGAATATTCGAACACTTTACCGATCCAGTCACATGGAAAATTACACAGTCCATAAGCTGAAGATAAAAATATCATACAACAAGTTCCATCAATATCAAAAACGAGTAAATACGTGAATGGTTGAACGCTAAGGAACACATTTTTTTTTAAATAAATTCTTTCATAGCAATTGTGATGCACAGAATGTGCACATTTTATCTATCAGTTGTGCTCAAGGCCTAAAATGTTAAAAACCATAAAAAGTTGACGAGCAAATTCTAAAATGAAAAAAATATACCAAAAGGGTACCCCCAAAACCATATAAAGACAGAGCTATATACTCCTTAGTTTTTACCAAATTTAACATTTTTATTACAATTTCAAATGTTTATTGTCATATAAACATATAAAATTACAGTTGAGTATCAATCTCATTCTAATATCGAAATACTAATAGAAACCATCAGTGAAGAATTAGAAAATGAGTTGGGTATATAATTAAAATTTTTTGTTCTGTTGTATGCTGGTGACACTTTAGATATGCCAATTAAACTATTTTTGCAGTTATTTTAAAAAGTGGAAACTGAAAATTGACTTTGAAAAGTCAACGGTTTTAGTTTTCTCCAACGAAAGATTACCACAGAATTTGAGAATACACTAAATATGTATTTAGTTATTTATGTATATTTATCGATCTCTGTACATTCGTTGATTGGTTATGAGAAATAAAGCATTTGAATTTGAAAGCAAATGAGCTGGTAATAACCTCCATATTACCACGAAGGGGCCTCGGTGGCCGAGTGGTCTAAGTAGTTCGTCATGAGTACTAATGATCACTAGCCTGTCAACACTGGGGTTGTGAGTTCGAATCTCACCTGTGGGGGTGTCTTAAGTCGTTTCAAAGCCGATTAAATCATTTATCTGTGCGACTTAAGGAATTGCAAAAACTTAAATACTTACAATACAAGCAAGTCATATGAATTTTGTAATATTTTGAAAAAAGAAATATCCTTTTAACCCCCTTTTCTGTTAGTGTCAGGCATATTTTTGGCTTATTCATATACTACATACATGTACATGTATTTAAATTTTGTTAAATCTACTCGCTCAATATTTTTTTTATATATTTACACATGTGCTGTCTAATGATACAGTGCTTACTATAATGACACGCACGAAATTACTGCGTTTCATGAATGATAGTTGTTGCTCATCAGTTACTTCGTTTAAAAAGCAGTAATATGATATTATTAATTAACAATTTCCGTATTGGCTTAGTTATTGGTCCGATGCTTGCTGTATTGGCCTGAGGCGAAGCCGAAGGCCAATACAGCAGGCCGAGGACCAATAACTCAGCCAATACGCAAATTGTCAATTAATAATATCTTTATTAATTAACTTTTCATAAACATTACATAGAATTATCTTTTAAATATACTCTGTGAAATTGAACCACAATTCTATAAGAGCTCAAGGGAATCTTATGCACGAACGTGAAATTACGAAAGTATACTTTTTGTAAAGAATGAAAAAAAATCATCTATTTTCTAGTTAAACTTTTTGAGACAAGTAAAGTGAATGGTCACAAGTGGGGTAAAAAATGAATTGTTAAAAAATTTAAGTAGCTTTTGCACAGTCGTCCAACAGTGCGACGTCCCTATAGATTTGCATGTGTGAAAATCCCCGGATGTTGGCCAATACGGGAAAACTCGGCCAATACAGACCGGAAGTTCGTATTGGCCGAGTTTTTCTGTATTGGCCTTGTTCGATTATCTGTATTGTATAGACAGATTAACTGTTATTTAAGCAAATAACACAGTAGTTAATTAATAATACTGAATATTGTTCGATACCGTATAAGACTAAAGAAAGAAAAGAACGGATTTTTAGAGATTGCACAAATCCCATAGATATCTATCACGATTGTGAGGTAAAGAGACTAACAAAAAGTTACAAAACAGAGAAATGTGCCTTAAAAAAATCGCGTCCACACACAATATAAAAATTATAACTCAACATGAAGATCGTTATATAATGTGAACCTTAGGAATATAAGAATGTAAAAATTATTACATTTGTGTAGAAAGTATTAAAAAGTCCTTTTCTGATACTTTTTATGACTCATTTTTACATGTACGGATGGTATTTGGATTAGAATTAAAAATTTCACTATTTTCCAACGATCAAGGCAGATTTCTTCGTGAAACTTCTTGCACATTTGCAATATAATATGAACCTTTATTTCGTAAACTTTTGCAATAAAGCGATACCTTTTTACAGAACTAAAATAAAATTATCGGAAATTTACTCCATCTCGGATTCCCAGTTTGTCACTTAATCATGTTAATTTGTGAAAAATATAAACACAATAAAAACATGGTTTAAAATAAGTCATCTTCAATGGTAATATATAACAATTAAATTCATCAATGAATACATGTAGGTAAGAAGGGACACATGTAAGCGATCCAAATAGATGTTTGATAAAGAACTTTCAAAAATCCCTAGTGATATTCGTTTATACTTCTTAGAGTTTCATATTAAGTCCCAATTATTTCATTGCTTATATTATAGAAATCTTTTATAGTACGCTTCCTAAACGTTTTACTCACAATTCAAACTTTAAAATTAATATTTGTAGATATAAATAAACATCTATGATTTTTTTCATACGATATATCAATATCAGACATTGCAAAAAATGATTTGCGCGAAAACCGTTTCAATCGAGCTCTAAATAAATTTGGTTGTCGTAAGTAATTGTTATAAGGCTCTAACATATTGAAAAAAATATTTTACTGGATTAGTGCTATTCAAACACTCCCGGACTCCTTTTTAACCCATTAACAAAAAGTTATTCGCATGAGAGTTATTTAAGAAACAACGGCTAATTGGCGTGGATTGATATGATAAAAAGTGAGGGTTTCCGATGTAATATTACTTAATTTTTCCTTAGTTAAGTAGAAACTTAAGTCGTTTTATGCATATGACTTAAGTAAATTGCTTAGCTAAGTAAATTCTTAGCAAAATCTTAGTTTAAGAAATACTTAAGTTAATTTGTTTTATGCATACGGGCCCAGATTCATTTTAAATTGTCAAACGGGAAGTAGAAGTCAGTCATTAAAAGAAGTATCGCATCCGCATCCGAAACGTCAACGTACAAATAATGAGAGTTACATAACTGCACACGGCATGCATTCAATATAAATTCTTTGTATTCTCGCCTTAAACTAATATGCAGTTGACAATATTTACCTGAAAATCATGACAACTTTAAACAGGAGGGGACACTATACATGTGTCGTCCGAGTATGCACATGGACATAGAACAATGATTATCTGATGTCCGACATTTTGAAAGTCAAAGGAAAATGTGTTAAACGAAATTGAGGTCAAGGTCAAAAGGCAGGCGTCATACCGATATGTATCCACTAAGAACTATCTATTAACCAAATATGGTGGGTCTAGGTATTAAATTTGCTGAGAAATGGACATAATCTCGAAAAAGTGACAAAGCCACTCAAGCATGCAATTGAGGTCAAGCTCAAGATAGACAGGTGTCAGACTTGCATGTACCCACTACGAACTATCTATAGACCAAACACGGATGGGTCTAGGTATTACAGTTCCTTAAAAAATCACTTAATCAAGAAATCTGGATGAAATTCTCTCAAGCATGCAATTCGGGTCAAGGTCCAGAGACAAGTTTCAGACTGGCATGTACCCACCAAGAACTATCAATAGACCAAATGCAGTAGGTCTAGGTATTACAGTTGTTGAAAAATGGGCTAAATCAAGAAACTTGGATGAAAGTCACTCAACCATGAAATTGAGGTCAAGGTCAACAGACAAATGTCAGACTGTCATGTACCCATCAATAACTATCAATAGACCAAATGCAGTGGATCTAGGTATAACAGTTTCTGGGAAATGGACTTAACCACGAAAAAGTGACAAAGTGACTCAAGCATGAAATTGAGGTCAAGGTCCCAAGCCAGGTGTCAGACTGGCAGGTACCCACCAAGAACTATCTATTGACCAAATATGTTGGATCTATGTATTCTAGTTGCTGAGAAATGGACTTAACCATGAAAAAGTGACCAGGTCATTCAAGCATGAAATTGAGGTCAAGGTCTCAAGCCATGTGTCAGACTGGCATGTACCCACCAAGAACTATCTATAGACCAAATATGGTTGGCCTAGGTATTACAGTTGCTGAGAAATGGATTTAACCACGAAACTTTCACGATTTTAAATTCATGTTTATGAAGTCAGTGAACAATGAAAATGAGGTCGGGATCACTTGACAAGTATACTGCGGCAAACCTTATACGATAGGTATTACATGTGCAAAGTTATTAAAGTTTTACAAAAGTTTACGCCGCCGCCGAAGGAAAGTAATATCTATATCTCGCCTCCGCGACTTTTCGTCTCAGGCTAGACAAAAACGGTCCACTCGAATAGACTTACTTCCGATGTCGAAAACAAGTATAGAAGGAAATAAACAGCTGCGCCACGTGCGCATGATACGCCCGTCGTCTTGTGAAAAAAACATAATAAATGTTTTTGGAATCCTCCTTTATTTAGTTGAGCTGCTGGTGGGATGTATATGGAAACCCGGCAAAACATAAGCGTGTTTAAGCAATAGAGATACGGCGCGAAATATGACCAAAAAAGACTACCTTTTTTACCAAAAAGCTCAATAAAAATAACTCAAAAAATAAAATATAGAATCATCACGAAAAAGTATATAGATCTTCAGATTAATATAACTAAGAAGTGTGTAAAGTTTTATGCAATAGTCATAAATCGTTTTTGAGATACGGCGCGCCATGTGGACCCCCCACCCCTTTTTTTTTACAAAAAACTCAATAACTCTAAAATAAAATTTGGAATCATCACCAAAAAGTATATAGATCTTTAGATTAATATAACTAAGAAGTGTGTAAAGTTTTAAGCAATAGTCATAAATCGTTTTTGAGATACGGCGCGACATGTGAACCCCCCCCCCCCCCCCTCCCGCTTTTTACAAAAAAAAACTCAAAAACTCTAAAATAAAATATAGAATCAACACGAAAAAGTATACAGATCTTTAGATTAATATAACTGAGAAGTGTGTAAAGTTTTAAGCAATAATCATCAATCGTTTTTGAGATACGGTGCGGCGACATGTGAACCCCCCCCCCCCCCCCCCCCCGCTTTTTACAAAAAAAACTCAAAAACTCTAAAATAAAATATAGAATCATCACAAAAAAGTATACAGATCTTTAGATTTATATAACTAAGAAGTGTGTAAAGTTTAAAGCAATAATCATCAATCGTTTTTTAGATACGCGCGACATGTGAAAAAAAACACAGTTCTCTTTTAGTTACAAAGTCCCGTAACTCAAAAAGTTTTAATCTTATTTTCACCAAAAAGTATACAGATCGTTTCACCATCATAAGAAACAACTATGTTAAGTTTCGTGAAATTTGGATGAGTCGTTCTCAAGTTACGCGCGACATGTTTACGACGGACAGACGGACGCCAGACATTTGTATACCATAATACGTCCCGTCAAAATTTTGACGGGCGTATAAAAAGAAACTGTAGTTTTTAACTTTTACTGTTTTTTCTGAATATGTTACTAGGTGTAATTCGTCGTTTAAATACTACCCGCAGCTGTTAAGATGATGAACATAAATAAAATCACTATTAATCTTGCTTTTGCGAGTTAGACCAGATTATTAATTGTTTAAAATTTCTTTCAACCCATCCTTTTATCCCAGCGAAACTAATGGGTGTGCAGCACAAATAACTGAAGTGTGTCTAACAAAAAGATGCAAAATGTATTAAATATGGAGGCCAGTCTAATCGTCAGGATATAGGGTTGAATGAATATAAACCAAGTGTCCATGAAATCAAATATATAAAAAGCAAGTTTAACAGCGATTTTATTGAAGTTCATCATCTTAACAGCTGTTGGGAGCTTCTAAATGACGAACAAGAGCTAGTAACATATCAGAAAAAAACAGTAAAGGTTAAAAACTACAGTATATTTTTCTTTCTATACTTCGTTTCGACATCAGAAATAAGTGTATTCGAGTGGACCGTTTTGTAAAGTTGTCATAATCTTCAGGTAAATATTGTCAATTGTACATTATTTAAAGGCTAGAATAAAAAGTTTGATATGGAATGCATGTCATGTGCAGTTTTGTTAAAAACATTGGATTTACATGTACATTGTAACTCTTATTTTTGTGTACATATACGTTGACGTATCGGATGCGGATGCGATACGTCTTTAAATAACTGATTTCTAGTGAAACTATAAAGCGACAAGCGAACCGACGGCTTTGCTTAAGGAACAACCATTAAATCTATGGGTTCCCAAAGTGGGGGAAAACAGGATTGGAAATATGTTCTTCCTCATACGCACGCACACACACACACACAAACACATATTCAAACAAAATAGTTGCTTCCATTTGCTGTATGTAAAATGACTTCTTTTGAATGTTTCTTACACAAAATATTCAAATAAATTTTACCTTACCCGAACATAAATAGGCACCAATAAGCAGCGATTGTGTAACCAACTTCATCTCCTTCCTCAATGAAATATATTGCGACGAAATAAATTAAATAGACAAATGTTATATTACGTTGTATTTTTTGCATGTTTTTCAGTCTTGGCCATCTGTTGCAATATATTTCTTACAAGGAAATGTACGTTGGGAAAAAAACAATGTTAATTAGTTCGAACAAAAATGTTTTCAGTGGTATATATTTAGTTTGAATTTCTTATTTAAATAAAGACCTTGATTTGTGCTACTGCAATTGAACAGAAATTAAAAGAAATTTTGTTTTTAATTTTTCAATATCAAAAAATTAGCATTAAGTTATCTTGATTTTTTGTATTGTACTTGAAAATAGTGAGAAAATCCTATTCAACCATAAAACAAAAACGAATGAATTTGTACATGCAAGTAAAACTGGACGGAAGTTCTTTTAAAATAATTGAAAGTAGGATACACAGCTAAGCAATAACATTCGAAAATTCTACTTGCTTTTTCGTTACAAAGTGTATGGGATGATAATGTTGTCCAGTAGGTCGATATGATACGCGGTGATACTGGATATTGGCTTTTGTTGAGTGAAATATGTAAATTTATATAAAAGGAAATATGCATATTTATTAACTGACGCTATTTGACCAATATGAAACTAAAATATATTGGATAAGTATGGAAATATCTATCATATAATGCAATTCACCAAATTCATGGAAAACGTATAGTATTACTAGAAATCAAAGCAATGTTTATAAAATAATTTAAAAATACAAGCCCTCCTGAATTTATCCGTACTGTTGAAAATTGTCACACCAGTCTAGTAAGATCAATTTCCAAGCACTATACATACCAAATTATTATATTGTTAGTCCTTGAAAATTACAATTTATCAACTCCTGTACTGAGTGAAAACCTAAGGACAATTTTGCGGTTAGTACAAACTTAGCCAACATTTTGAAAAATCATAATCTCACTTTGCCAACATGTCAAAATGGACAAATTCTTACCTGGCCAAGATTTAAAGTCATAATTGAATGTTTATCAGCTATAGTTTATTTCAAAAATTAAAATATAAATTCGTGATACCCGCACTTTCGAATGAAAGTTCGGGTATATTGTCGCTGCGGTCGTCCGTCCGTCCGTCCGTCACACTTTCTTGTGACGCAAACTCCTCCTTCACTTTTGAACTTTTATCAATTTTTCTTTTGTGCCATATTGTTGCTTACTAATTTTAGAAGCGCAATAAGGTTTTGGAATTCCAATTTTTTAAAAGAGGGCCTTGGAGGGACCAAAAAGGACAAAATTATACAAAGAGCCACATGACGTGAACTCCTCTTTCATTTTTGAATTTAAACCATATTTATTGTTGCCATATTGTTGCTTACCAACTGTAGATACGCAATAAGGTTTTGGAAATCCAAATTTTTTAAAAGGGGGGAGCACCAAAAAAGGGCCAAAACAGAAAAAAAACATAATTACTATAATAACTATGTCATATTGTTGCTTGGTAACTGCAGATACGCATACGGTTTTGGAATTCCAAATTTATTAAAGCGGGGCCTGGGAGGGACCAAAAAAGGCCCAAAATAGGCAAGGAGCCTTGTCACGCGAACTCTTATTTCATTTTTGAATTTGAATTATTTTTATTGTTGCCATATTGTTGCTAACCAACTGTAGATGCTCAATAAGGTTTTGGAATTCCAATTTTTTTAAAAGGGGGGTGGGAGGTACCAAAAAGGGCCAAAACAGAAAAAAAACATAATTACTAAAATGACTATGTCTTATTGCTGCTTGCTAACTGCCGATGCGCAGACAGTTTTGGAATTCCAAATTTCTTAAAGGGGACCTGGGAGGGACCAAAAAGGACCAAAATAGACAAAGAGCTTTGTGACGCGAACTCTTATTTCATTTTTTAATTTAAATTTTTTTTATTGTTGCTACATTGTTGCTTACCAACTGTAGATGCGCAATAAGGTTTTGGAAATCCAAATTTTTTAAAGGGGTGGGAGGGACCAAAAAGGGCCGAAGCAGAAAAAGACCATAATTACTAAAATTTTATCTAAAGAAAAAAATTAAAGAAATTTGTGAATTCCAGTTTAAGGGGTTATAGGTCCCTAAAAGGGTCCAAATAGTTAAATTATAGTAAAAGTGGGCTGTCATATATTTGTGGAAATGTTATTTGTTACAGATGCAAACTGTTATGCTAAGCATGCTTTTATTTTGCATTTTGAGGATTTTATGGGCCAAAAAGGGAAAAGAGGCCAAAAAGTTAGATTACAGTAAAAGTTGGTTGTGATATATCTCTGCAAAGGTTATTTGTTATAGATGCAAACTGTAATGCAATGGAAACTGAAAATGTTAAGAATGTTTGTTTACAAATAAATGTGGGGTGTGGGTATACTGTCGTTCTGACAGCCTATCCTCTAGTTTCAGTATGTTTTTTTTCAGAGATATTTAATATATTAATAAAAATGTTTAAAAGAAATATATACTACAATGTACTCAATTTATATGTTTTTTTGATTCATTGATTTAAAATATAATATTTCACTCAAAGTAGCTTGGGATGATTATACAGTAATTAAGGGCATGGGTACAAGACTTTAAAAATGATAATTCTTCAGAAGATTCATTTGATTTCAATATGGCAAATCCACAAATATTGTTTCCTTCACGGCAGTGTAAATGGAACTATTTCTCCGTTATTTTTTGCTTTGTTACCTAATAATAAAACTGAACTAATTTACAGTTATCGGACTCTTTTCCTTAATAAACGATTCTGTGACACAGGAAAACTTTACACTTTCACCCGCAAAAAGTTATTTTATATTTAAATAAAGATTTACTATCAATGAGCTCTCATTGGTGGACTATTCTGACGCAGCTTTTAGAGTAAGTTTAGTGTTTTCATCAACTTTTGTGCTTTAATACATTGACTATTATTTGTATGTTTTTTAAAGGACTCCTAAAAACATCTGATTTTTTTTTTATTATACCTATTTTGAATTCAGATCCTTCATGCTACAGAGGTGTGACGCTGAATTCGTTTTTTCAGCCATATTAAATAATAGATTGAATGACTTTGCAGAAGAATTTGAACTAATTTCCAATGCTCAAGCAGGATTTAGTAAAGGGTTTTCGACCATTGATAACATTTTAGTTTTACATTCTCTTATATCATTATATTTTTCACTTGGAAAAAAGTTAATTTGTTCACTTGTTAATTTTAAGAGTGCATTTGACATAGTATGGAGAGTAGGTCTATGGCAAACATACAGGGAAAGATATTTTAAGTTATTCATAACATGTACAAAAATCTTAAATCCTACGTCCGAAAAAGGGATGCATGTTCAGATTTTTTTAGCTGTGACATTGGAGTAAAACAGGGAGAAAATTTATCGCCTTTCCTATTGTCCCTTTACCTCAATGACTTGGAAACATTTTTTACAGAAAATGATGTCAGTTGCCTCAATAACTTATCTGCTACATGTATAGATCAATTATGAGTATTTATTAAATTGTCTATTATATTGTATGCAGATGATACTGTTATTATATCAGAAACTGTAAAAGGGATAATATATGCTTTGGAGAAATTTGAAGAATATTGTTATATTTTGAAACTGAAGGTCAATACACAAAAAAAAAAAATAAAAATTGTAATATTTAGTAAGAGTAAACTGTATAAACTGTATGGCAGTGATATAGATATTGTTGACTCACAAGCTTACTTAGGTGTCTTATTTAATTATAATGGTAGCTTTATTGTGGCAAAAAGAAGTTAATGGATCAAGCTAATAAGGCTTTTTATGAAATGTATAGAAAATTACAAAATTTATCTCTTCCGATCGATTTACAATTAAAGTTATTCGATTCTATAAGTCAGTCGTATTCTCGTTTATTCTCGTGAGGTTTGGGGTTTTGAAAATAAGAAGGGAATAGAGAAGATTCATCTTCAGTTTTGCAAAAAATCCTTAACATAAGGAACAACATCCCAAATTATATGGTATACGGAGAACTAGGTGGTTTTCGAATGGAAATTAATATTATATTGAGAATGGTTAACTTTTGGAATTCTCTTTTAGAGGGAAGAGATAAGTTGTCTAGCATCTTATAAAAAATTATGCTAAAACTGCGACAGAATAACCAGCTTTCTTTCAAATGGATGTTATGTTAAATCCATATTTGATGATACTGTTTTGAGTTATATTTGGAATTGACAAATGAATGTAAAAAAGAATGTGTTAAAATCCATTGTAAAACAACAGTTAGTTGATCAATTTTTCTCAATTAGGTAATTCCCCACGGGGCAAATTTTATGGTTCTTCTAAGAATGAATTTAAGTTAGAATCTTATTTCTCAGATTGAATATTTACATGGCCAAATGTAGATGCTCTAACATAACGTTTCCTATAGAGACGGGAAGGTGGGCCAAAATACCGAAATATGAAAGGATTTGTAAATTCTGTAAAACTTTGGGATCTGTTATTTGTAGTTTTTTATGTTATAGGTAAAAACAATATCATTTTGTTTAAAATAGAAACAGACTATAGCAGATTGTGTCAATCAATTACCTGCATTAAATGCTAAATTAAAAACAAAAAAACACAGTAAATCTCATTTAGAATGATTTAATCCTGATTCTCCCACTTTTAATTACCCAATTAACAATTAAATTGTGAGCTAAACAAAAATTTCAAAGAAATCATTGACCATGCAATGTTATATGTAATGGTCGGAGTCAGCTAGACTATGTTTCATATTTTGTAAATACCTTTATGATTGGTGAGTCATAATAATTTATGTTCTTCAAAAAATTTGGAGTTTTGTGCGCTTGCACATTTGACATTCTTTGGTATAATGATTTGTTAGTTAGATAGTTATTATTTATATTGTCGGACAAGAGGAAGAAGAATTCTAATTCAGTAAATTTTGGCTTAAATGAGTTCGGTATATATTTAAAACTTATTGATCTGTTGTATGCGGATGACACTTTAGATATGCAAAACCAATTAAACTATTTTTGCAGTTATTGTAAAAAGTGGAAAATGAAAATTGATATTGAAAAGTCACCGTTTTGAGTTTTCTCCAACGAAAGATTACCACAGAATTTGAGAATACACTAAATATGTATTAAGTTATTTATGTATATTTATCGATCTTTGTACCTTCGTTGATTGGTTATGAGAAATAAAGAATTTGCATGTGAAAGCAAATGAGCTCCATATTACCACGAAGAGCCGGGTCAATTATATCATATACATGTTGTTGATAAAATTTAAGAAAAAAAGAACAACGATTTTATTTATGTTCTAAGGATGAAAGTGGTGCGTGTAACATATTATAGATTGTTTTATTAGGAGCCCAAAGCAACTGCTCAATCAAAATAAATCGAATAGAAATGTCCATAAATCAGTAAGCAGTCAGATTAATTTTAAATTGTCAAACGGGAAGTAGAAGTCAGTCATTAAAATAAGTATCCCATCCGCATCTGATACGTCAACGTATCTGTACAAAAAGTGAGAGTTACTTATGCTTTTAACACGGCATGCATTCAATATAAAATCTTTTTATTCTCGCCTTAAATTAATATGCAGTTGAAAATATTTACCTGAAGGTCACGACAAATTTAACCAGGAATGGACACACTACATGTCTCGTCTGAGTATGCACATGGACACCGTGAGAATAATGATTATCTGATACCCGACATTTTGCAAGTCAAAGGAAAATGTGTTAAACGAAATTGAGGTCAAGGTCAAAAGGCAGGTGTCATACCGACATGTATCCACTAAGAAGTAAAGTCAAGAAATACCAAAGGGATATTCGAAGGAGAGAAAAATCGTAACAACTGACAAACTCCGGAGAACAACGAAGACAAGACCAAAACAATACATGCACTACAATTAAAAACTAAAAACATATGAACAACATGGACCCCACCAAAAAACCGGGGTAGACTCAGGTGCTCCGGAAGAGTAAGCAGTCTCTGTCCAGGAAGTCAGTGTATATATCACAAGCTATAGAATGACGTATGAGTTGTGAAATATATACTCCGGCGCTTCTGGAATATTGAACTATCTATTAACCAAATATGGTGAGTCTAGGTATTAAAGTTGCTGACAAATTGACCTAATCTCGAAAATATTACAAAGTCACTCAAGCATACAATTGAGGTCAAGGTCAAGATAGACAGGTGTCAGACTTGCATGTAACCAATAAGAACTATCTATAGACCAAACACGGATGGGTCTAGGTATTACAGTTGCTTAAAAAATTACTTAATCAAGAAATTTGGATGAAAGTCACTCAAGCATGCAATTGAGGTCTAGATCCAGGGATTCAGACTGGCATGTATCCACCAAGAATTACCAATAGACCAAATACAGTAGGTCTAGGTATTACAATTGTTGAAAAATGGACTCAATCAAGAAACTTGGATGAAAGTCACTTAACCATGAATTGAGGTCAAGGTCCAGAGACAAGTGTCAGACTGTCATGTACCCATCAAGAACTATCAATAGACCAAATACAGTGGGTCTAGGTATTACAGAGAAATGCACTTAACCACGAAAAAGTGACAAAGTCACTCAATTATGAAATTGAGGTCAAGGTCCCAAACAAGATGTCAGACTGGTATGTACCCACCAAGAACTATCTATTGACCAAATATGTCGGGTCTATGCATTCTAGTTTCTGAGAAATGGACTTAACCATGAAAAAGTGAAAATGTCATTCAAGCATGAAATTGAGGTCAAGGTCCCAAGCCAGGTGTCAGACTTGCATGTACCCACCAAGTATCTATAGACCAAATATGGTTGGCCTAGGTATTACAGTTGCTGAGAAATGGATTTAACAAAGAAACGTGGACGCAGATTTTAAATTCATGTTTATGAAGTCAGTGAACCATGAAAATGACTTTTCGTCGCAGGCGAGGCAAAAATGGTCCACTCGAATAGACTTATTTCTGATGTCGAAAACAAGCATAGAAAGAACAAAGAAACTGTAGTTTTTAACCTTTACTGTTCTTTCTGAATATGTTACTATGTCTACTTCGTCGTTTAAAAGCAGCTGTTTAGATGATGAACATAAATAAAATCGCTGTTAAACTTGCTTTTTGCGAGTTAGACCAGATTTTTAATTGTTTAAAATCTCTTTCAACCCATCCTTTTATCCCAGCGAAACGAATGAGTGTGCAGCACAAATAACTGAAGTTTGTCTAACAAAAAGATGCAAAAGGTATTAAATATGGAGGCCAGTCTAATCGTCAGGATATAGGGTTGAATGAATATAAAACAAGTGTCCATGAAATCAAATATATAAAAAGCAAGTTTAACAGCGATTTTATTGAAGTTCATCATCTTATCAGCTGCTGGGAGCTTCTAAATGACGAACAAGAGCTAGTAACATATCAGAAAAAACAGTAAAGGTTAAAAACTACAGTATATTTTCTATACTTCGTTTCGACATCAGAAATAAGTGTATTCGAGTGGACCGTTTTGTAAAGTTGTCATAATCTTCAGGTAAATATTGTCAATTGCACATTATTTTAAGGCGAGAATAAAAAGTTTGATATGGAATGCATGTCATGTGCAGTTTTGTTAAAAGCATTTGATTTACATGTAACTCTCATTTTTTGTGTACAGATACGTTATCGTATCGGATGCGGATGCGATACGTCTTTAAATGACTGATTTCTAGTGAAACTATAAAGCGACAAGCATACCGACGGCTTTGCTTAAGGAACAACCATTAAATCTATGGGTTCCCAAAGTGGGGGAAAACAGGATTGGAAATATGTTGTAAAAAGCCGGCTTAAAAACTTGCGAAAAGGCAAAAAGAACTGAATAACAATTACTGTAACAATAAATATATCACGAATAACATAAAAAGCACTGGATAGAATATTAGGCTCATGGATGCACGTAAAAAACATTTTCTGGATCCAAACCACTTTCTAGTCACCTGCTCACACCCCATCCCCCCTCTCTCCGTCTTCCTCATACGCACGCACACACACACACAATCACACACCATAACACACATGCACACAAAATAGTTGCTTCAATATACTGTATGTAAAATGACTTCTTTTGAATGTTTCTTACACAAAATATTCAAATAAATTTTACCTTACCCGAACATAAATAGGCACCAATAAGCAGCGATTGTGTAACCAACTTCATCTTCTTCCTCAATGAAATATATTGCGACGAAATAAATTAAACAGACAAATGGTATATTACGTTGTATTTTTTGCATGTTTTTCAGTCTTGGCCATCTGTTGCAATATATTTCTTACAAGGAAATGTACGTTGGGAAAAAAACAATGTTAATTAGTTCGAACAAAAATGTTTTCAGTGGTATATATCTAGTTTGAAATTCTTATTTAAATAAAGACTTTGATTTGTGCTACTGCGTAAATTGACCAGAAACTAAAAGAAATTTTGTTTTCAATATTTCAATATCAAAAAATTAGCTTTAAGTTATCTTGACTTTTTATATTGTACTTGAAAATAGTGAGAAAATCCTATTCAAAGATAAAACAAACGAATGAATTTGTACATCCAAGTAAAACTGGACCGAAGTTCTTTAAAATAATTGAAAGTAGGATACACAGCTAAGCAATAACATTCGAAAATTCTACTTGCATTTTCGTTACAAAGTGTATGGGATGATAATGTTGTCCAGTAGGTCGATATGATACGCGGTGATACTGGATATTGGCTTTTGTTGAGTGAAATATGTAAATTTATATAAAAGGAAATATGCATATTTATTAACTGACGCTATTTGACCAATCTAGTAATACCAATTTCCAAGCACTATACATACAAAATTATTCATATTGTTAGTCCTTGAAAATTACAATTTATCAAGTCCCATTTTTTAACCAGAAATCAGTGTATCGAGTGAAAACCCAAGAACAATTTTGCGGTTAGTACAAGTACAAACTTAGCCAACATTTTGAAAAATCATAATCTCACTTAGCCAACATGTCAAAATTTACAAATTCTCACCTGGCCAAAATTTAATGTCATAACTGAATGATTATCAGCTATAGTTTATTTCAAAAATTAAAATATATATTAATTATACCCGCACTTTCGAATGATATAACTCATGTTAAAAATGTAACTAATACCCAATTGAAAAGTACAGCATCGTAAAATATTTCTGCTAATCAAGAAAAATAGCACTTTTACACCATAAGCACGGGGAAATGTTTAAAGCACTGGTGAGTCGAAAATGCTAACCGCACACCTGTACCCGATAATAGAATATAACTTTATCGTCATTAAACAAATTAATAATAATGTTTGTTGCAAACACAATACAGAATATAGATACACAAACATATAAAAGTACAATCTGTAGTACATGTTTGGATTAAGAGACTTCTAATCTCAGTTCTAATGACCGTTTTAAAAAGAAGCCAATAATTCTCACACGTCTGAATGAAGATGGATTTAATAAATATGATTTTTCCATTTTGATCCAAATGTTTAAAGTTCATATTATCTGCAAGATTATCTTAATTAGCAAAGAGGTCCTTTCGCAAATTTTGTTTTATTTTACAATCTAATAGGAGGTGGTTCTCGTCCTCAATAACTTTGCAAATTTTGCATAATCTTTTTCTTATATCGACCGCTTTCAATTTTTCAATCAGTGATGCGGATTTGTGTGAAAATCATTAAAGGCTAAAAATATGTTCATTATCAGTGGAAAGTTTGACTTTTTTTAAATAAATACAATCTATTATTTTCGTTAAAACCATCAATTTCATACTGATATTTTTTTATAACGATCTTGTATTTCCTCTTTTACTATAGATTTTAGACTATTGATGTCTTTTATTGTCTGAACATGTGATAATTTCTCTTTTAAAGATGGGCCTAATATATTATCTTTAATATATGTATATATGTATATCAAGAATAAACTCCGTTGTTATCAAGATCTTTGGAGAGTCTAAAAGTTAATATCTTTTAGTAAAGGGTTGATATTTTCTGTGTGAAGTCTGGCATAGTATATATAGTAAAGATTGTGATATAATAAAATGTTCTACCGGCAGTGTTCCAGGTTGTAATCTCACTCCAATCTTTAATGACGTCTTTTTAGTTCCTAAATTATATTTCCAAAAATTCCACTGGTGGTCTGTCTATAAAATTAAATTGATCAATATCCTGGTTTTTTTCAGGTTAGCTTTCATTTTGGCCATGTAATGTGGCAAGTAAGCAAATAGTACTTTTTTTTTTTTGGCTTTCTGGGCTAGGTCTTCAAGACTGTAATTAAGACTGCCATTACTTTTTATCACTGTAACAAGAAATTTCTATTCTGTTACATTTTGTAAACTGTTACCAATAAACATAATAAATGGTGAGGAATTACATATATATGGGGTTGTACCATAGTTTTAGATTGTTTAGTATTGAAACTGAGTTGTCAATTTTCACAAAAATTGCTTAATTTATCCATACTATTATGTAACCCGATATTCGAAGGAGGAAAAAATCAACAACTGACAAACTCCGGAGAACAACGAAGACAAGACCAAAACAATAAATGCACTACAATTAAAAACTAAAAACATATGAACAACATGGACCCCTACCAAAAAAAACCGGGGGTAGACTCGGGTGCTCCCGAAGAGTAAGCAGTCTCTGCTTGCTTCAGGACACCCGCCAGGCTGCCCATGTCAAATCCGGTATGAGAAAGGGATAATATCAATGGAACAGGTCCATTTTCATTTGTGAAACGGTTTTTTTCATACCTGTCAACCAAGTCATGATGACGCCCATAAAACTTTAATAAGGATGACTTCAACTTAATAGCAACTAATCCCTGTCTGAGCAACTTTTCTGTCAGGAGCCAGGAAGTCAATGTAGATATGTCACTTTCTGATATAATAAGAAGATCATATGCGAATGAGAGAAATCCAACAGTTGACTCTTAAAGTTTGGGGAATAGTTTCTATCGGATTAAACAGTGAACTTAAATCATTTATGAAAACGTTAAAGAGTGTGGGACTAATTAATTGAGTCACCTTGTTTTACCCCTCTGTTTATTGCAAAATAGTTTGATTGATAATTTTTATATTTGAGAGCAGTGTCTGTGTTTGACAACATATTTTTTACAACAGAAGAAACTAGAATGGACTTGGATGAAATAAATAATTGTAAAACTTTAAAACTTTAAAAGAGACAAAACTGAAAAGACAAAACATAAAAACTATTCTAGTTTCTTCTGTTGTAAAAAATATTAACACTTATTATTTCAATTTGATTAAAAGTAAAAAAGATGACTTGAATGATAAAAACAAAATTTACTTGTATAAATTTATAAAAACCACATGATACTCTATGCAAAATTATTTGTCTCATCCAAACAAAGAAACTAGAAGATATCTAACGAAATTTAGACTAAGTGACCATGACCTACTTATAGAAATTCGAAGATACAAATAAATACCAAGAGAAGATAGATTATGCAAGACATGTAACAAAACACCATTTCTTTTTTGACTGTATTATTAATGACACACAAAGAAAAAATGTCTGGAACACTTTATAACATATGATGAAAATTTCAAAAAAATAAAGTCATTTGAAAAATTAAACACAATTTTGAACACATAAACAAAGGCATTAAAAACGTACTGTCAAGAATAAAATTCACTATATCTGACAAATCTAATACGGAAATTCCTTTCCGGCTAAAATCCAAGATTAGTGTCACCCCGGAACAGGGTTTTGGAAGGGAGAGTCTTTTTACCACAGAACACCACAGAACACCGCAGAACACCACAGAACACCTAAAAACTAGGGAATAAGTTGAAATTAAGTATATATTTGGCTGAATAATTATAAATTATTAATTAAAAATTTTTTTAAAATGATGTGCAAAAATGTTGTGAATTGTGACTTTTTGTTCAAAATAATAGGTCAAATTATGAATTAAGACTTTTTGTCCTAAATAATATGTCAAAATGACAAATCATGAATTGTAACTTTTTGTCCTAAATACATGCAATTGACTTCCTAATTTAGTGTAATTGAAAAAAAATGTACATTTTTTGCCCTATATGTTCTATCAATATATAAATCTGTTTTGTCCCTGAATTATATTAAATCCAAAAAAAGACTCGCGGCAAATACATCCTTTTTAAAACAGTCAGTTGAAGTGTGTAACACATTGTCGTAATTTTGTTAGTACTTAAATTATTATTTTATCATAATTATCTTTTTGTGTTTAAAATTTGTCACAAGCTGTTCATTTTAGCATATATGACAATAAACTATTACTATTATTGAAAGAATTTATAACATTATAACACACATATGTGTGAATTAATCAAATAAACGAGAAGTCGCCTTTCAAAAATATTTACTTCAGATGTTACTTCTTGTTTTAGAATTTCCAAAATTTTCAGTGTGCAAATCGTGGAACGAAAGTTAATAAGTTCTTTTCGCCTAACACTCTGGATATTTGAAATAAAAAATATATTTTGTTCTAAATTGCTTTGATGATCAGGACAAACATTAAAGGATCACCGACATTCTTCAATCTTAACTCTAAGTTGGGTTGTGAAGACTGTCGATAAGTACAATGTACATTCTTAATATAAAAATATTGATAATTTATAATTATCAAAGCAAAAATATACTTTATTTCTACAATTTTGCTAGAAATTAGGTGTTCTGTGGTGTACTGTGGTGTACTGTGGTGTTCTGTGGTATTCTGCGGTGTTCTGTGGTGTTCTGCGGTGTTCTGTGGTAAAAAGACGCACCGGTTTTGGAAAATGTAAACAAACCACCACGTGTGACGTTGGTTTGTTAACAAATGATTTCAAGAAATGTCATCAGCCACAGAATTTTCGTTGAAGGTAGCCAAACACTGCCTTTTAAAGCTGCATTACGAAGAACATTTCACAAGGAACGGTTTAAAAATAAAAGAAAAATGACCGACGGATATCTTCAGATTGGAAAGTTTTCAGTCTATCCTTGGTCGATTTCGGGTTTAGAAACCTGCGTTGTAGTTAAATTTGATGATGTAGCAGTTACCTTTGATTTAGGATATTCGTGTAGGGAAAGCATATCTAGTAAATTTGTTTTCTTGAGGTAATGCATAATTTTAATAGGCATTAAATAGTAACTATATATTGTCACTGTCCTCATGATCATTATATAGAAATTACCACAGACACAGGCACTTGTTTCTATGCAATTGGCATCTGCACTCCTTATCTGCTTATATGTATGCAATTAGCATCCACACTCCTTATATGGGTATAATGAGTGCAGATGCCAATTGCATAGAAACAAGTGCCTGTGGAAATTACGGATAAAATCACTATTTTCTCAACAATACCAATATATACATGTAGCCAGCAGTGAATAGTTTTGCGGCTATAATCCATAGGGAAAAGTTCTTCCCAAACTATTAATATGACTTCTAGGGGCAAATATACATGCAATATAACATCATTCTTTTTTTTAAAGTTGGGACATATACCCCTTATACCCCTACCTGGATGAATCCGGGTCCGTTTGCCTGAAATCACATTTGCTCCCATTCACGTTTACCCTCTTTCACGTTCGCACCCTACACATTCACACCCTTTTTAATGGTTTTTTGTTGAATAATTCTTTAATCGTATTGCTAGAAATGTTTTTTTTTATTGTTTCAAAATAAAGTCACATTCAAAAAATGTAAACAGGTTTCCTTTAGTGCTGTTCTGACAGGATGTAACGGCGATGGACATCTTTCTCTAGGTCGTCTGAAGGCACACTTACGTCATCTACTTCTGCTTCTTTCAAGTCTGGAAACAGGGTGTAGAAGGGGACAGCTTCTTATATATCATACTTGTCCAAACACACATGAGATCAAAGGGGCCAAGCTGTTAAAAACACTTATCTTTCATGTTTTTCATTTAAATCTTCATTGTTTTTACTCGTACAAAGCTAACTACGTGCAGTTTACATCAAATCTAGATATAACAACAATCATGATTTTCAAACACATTACACTAATACCAAATTTAGCTTTGTAAATACCAATTAACAGTTATCATACATAATTAACATTTAATAATTAATCATCAAATCACTAAAAAAATATTTCATTTAAAAAATTCACGAATTTCTATTTATGAAAATATAAATATTTTGATATATATACATCTAAAAAACATCTAATAATTCAACCGGTATTTAAATAAAAATTGGGTGCAAACAAACCAGGGGGCGAATGTGTGGGGTGCCAATGTGTAGTGTACGAATGTGTAATCAGAGCGAATGGACCCGATACCTACCTGGATCTGGCACTTCTTGCTTAACAGGTATATACATTAATACTTTCATTAGGGAATTTGAAAAAGTGACAAACAATTATGGCATCCTAGCATCTATCTCAGCTACTTGCATCAGTAAAATATAGTTTATTAGTCCTCTACATTTTATATTTAAATTTTAAAAATATAATGTAGAGGACTAATAACATGTGGAACCAGGAAGTACTTATGTTTACATTACACAGGCATATTCTGCCTGTAGTAATATGTGCAGATTTCACAGGTTTTTTGGGTTTTTTTGACTCAGCAGATGATAGAACCATATACATGATATATGATAACATGTGTTACCTTAAAGTATGATTATTTATCTACAAAATTATTTTTATCCTGCAACTACAGCTTTTCGATATTGGGTCAGTACCCAGATATAGTAAACTGGTACCCCTGTCCTCATATTCAACAATAGTTTGTATTGCATTCATCTTCACAGTGTTTATGACATAATGTTCCTCTGTATTTTGCGCCAAAAATGTCCCTTCAAATTAGCAATATAAGCTCCATTTTCATGCCTTTCAGTTAAAACAGATAACAGTTTATAGTGATGCAGTATAAACAGAATATATGTACATAACCAGAAAAATATAAAGTTTATTTGTACTTGTTGTGAAATAGGCGAGAAATCCTCGGTATATCTGGCATTTCTATCCGTTTCTAAGGCTCGTACTACTAAACTTGGTTCATTTGTATGTTTCAGAGTTAAGTGTGCCATCCATTTCACAGAACTAGTATGCATTATTGTTTAGGGGCCAGCTGAAGCCCACCTCTGGGTGTGGGATTTTCTGGCTGTGTTGAAGACTCATTGGTAGCCTTGAGCTGTTTTCTGCTCTTTGGTCAGATTGTTGTCTCTTTACACATTCCCCCGTTTCCATTCTCTATTCTATTTCTTTTTTCTGACAATGTACATATATTGTTGTATTATATATATAACACACCTACCTTAGGAAGACTCATTTAAAAATCTTGTCAGAAACCACATAGTCAGTTCTATTAATTTTTTTAGATCCTCAAAGCTCAGCAGCAGTCTCAGTAATTATATTAGCTACTTTTTTTTGTATGTAAATTTTATATATATTTTATCATAAAAAATTGTCTTAATTACTTTTACAGTCATGGTCACATGGACCACATATCTGGTGTTCCACAACATGTAACAAAGAGAGGACTATATGGAATGAAACCTGCTAAATATTACACACCAGTTCATTTAGTCAAACCACTAATCCAGGTTTGTAAGTTGTATGCCAGAATGGCAGAAAATGTGCCTGTCCTGGAAAATGAAGACAATATTATAGCTGCTCCATTAGGTGAAGACATTAAGGTCAGTAAAAGAATGTATAAAGAAAAATATATGTAATAAAATGAATTTATATGTGACACCAGACTTAAAATATTCCTTGACCCATACTCAGGAAGTAGGCATATTTTTTTCTTTTTTTTTTTGAAATCATATTGATGATTAAATTATGAACTCATTTGAACAAAAATAATTTATGAGGCTCTACTGAAATTGGAAATTAAAAAAAGTTGTCTCTTGCAAGGTCAATATAATTTTTTGGGGGTCGGGCCAATTTTGGTGAGGTTGGAAGGCAACAGCAAACAAACTAAATTTGATTTAGGCCTGATATATATCAAAGAATGAATAAATATTTCTTTAACAACTAAGTTTTGAGCAATTGTATAGAATTTAATAGAAGGATTTTGCATGAGGAATTAATCCACCATAATTAACTTCTTTCAAATGGGATACATGCCAGTAGGCAACATTCCATCTCTGATGTGGACTTTCCAAAAATAGACATCCAGCTGTCAACTCATTATCTTCAATGATCTGGGAAACCTCACTATATCATCAATGAAACCTGACGCTTAAACAACCCCAATTAAAAAATCAAGTAGATAAATCGGCACACAATATGTACATGTACTGGTATTATATCCAGTCATCAAGTATGGTCAAGTATGTTGCCGTTGGGGGAGTACAAAATTTAAATAACATGACTGTGACCAATCTTTATTTCCTATTTAATACTCATTTTCAGCATTTAAAAGAATTATATTTGAGGATTCATAGCAACTTTTCCTTAGCTTTGATATTTTTCAGTTGCCAGGTAATTACATTGTAAGACCATTCCCAACAGTACACAGGGTGTTTAGTCAAGGATATATAATTTACAAACAAGTCAAGAAACTGAAGGAAGAATTTCAAGGAAAATCTAGCCAAGAGATTGCTGAAAAGGTCAAAGAAGGTCAAAATGTTAATGACATATATAATGTTCCAGAAATAGCATACACAGGTATGTAAGCTGTATGATAAAGTGATGATACTTACAAGACTAATTACAGGTATACCCCTGCTCCAAAGGATAGGGGGTATATTGTTTTACCCTTGTGGTTCCATTCGTCCGTAACAAAATTTTTCGTCACACTTTTGTCTGCAACTACTCATCACACAGCCGCTTGATATTTTTCCACAAGCCTTCTATAAGTATGCCGACATAGGCGACATCAATGTCTGATTGACAATTTTTTTTATTTTTCTACCTTATGGTTTTGAATACAAAAAGGCATTTGCTCACAGTACATCTTGTTTTTCTCATGGAACATTTACGTTACAAAATACAAAATGTACAGATTCAGTTTAACATTAATTGTCTCCCTTGGTATATATTTCTTACAATAGATTTGTAAAGAAAGCAAAATATTGGTCATAAATTTAAGAATGAAATTCTCCCTTATACTATGCAAGTTAAAAATGTTTTTTTTTTTTTTTGTTTGCTTTTTTCCTAACTCCATATGTCATAAAGGAGACAATTTGTGTAGCAAAAAAGTTCTGTTCTAGAAAGTTAATTTAGGTTTAATTTACACAATATCATGATTGTTGCCTATGGAGCTGTATTTTAATATTGTATATGCTTATATTATTATACTTTTTTAACAAGACTATCAAGTATGCAAACTTTAAATATATAACTTTTGAACAAACATCTACACATTCATCTGTAGAAGACATTTTCCTCTAGTCAGTATATTTAGATGTAGCAGAAGTTTTTAGTTTAGACTTATAATTGTGAAAAAGAACCCTGGACACTTTTAATCATTCATTAACATATAGTTAACCAAAATAGCATTACCAATCCGAACATGTTTTACAGGTGATACCATGGTTGATGTTTTCATGAATCCACCAACAGAGGATCTACTAAAGGTCAAACTACTCATAACAGAGGCCACATATATTGATCAGGAAGGCGGCAAAGATGTTGTTCAAAAAGCTCGTGATCGTGGGCACATCCATTTACAAGAATTATCAGATAATGCAGACTTATTCAAAAATATTGAATCTATTTTGTTAATACATTTTTCTGATAAATACTCACCTAAGTACATAAAAGATGTTGTTATAAGAACTTTACCAGAATCACTATCCAGTAAAGTTTATATTGGAACTTCTGCAAAAGAGAAATACGGGTAATTTTTATTATTTTTTGTCAGCTTAATACATAATAAATTTTTATAAATTTATACAAATGTTAATTATATTGGTTTTGTAATGTAAAGAAGTTTTTACTCCTTTAATCAAATTATAAGATACATAATCTTACTGTCTGTAAACCTCAGTTTGTGGAATGGATTTGTGGCATTTTAAATTTAAAATCTAAATGTTAGAATTATAAGGTAATTTTGTCATTGGTTAATTAACATTGTTGAGACGTCCAAGAAAACATAAAAAATTTACAATTTTTATATATGTTATATTTGTACACCTTATAAATGATTCTTAATGGAGAATTTTAATTAGAAAAGTTACTGTACTTGAAAATTTTTAAAAAATTAAAAATTTGAATTCACTAACCTATCCTAAAATTTGTAAAAACATTATTTTAAATATTTTTAATGCACTTTGTGCATATTTCATTCAACACTTAATTAATAAATCTCCCTTTTACATTGAAAATTCCATAAGCAAAATTCTTTTTGTTTCTCTAGGAGGCATTATTGAACAAAATCAGGTAAGTTTAGTTACAACCTTTCAGTCAGTGATTACACAATGCAAATTGATTAAGGCATAAGGTACTCAAATTATGAAATATCCATTCTGCAGACTTAGGGTCAGAGTCAGTATGTTCAACAAAGACAGAGCACAATACAGATTGTTTGAATAATTTACAATTTTGGGAATATTATCATGAAGGACACTCAGAACCAAGATCATTTTACAGTCACAAGAAAAGGGTACTGGTATATGAACTTATTTACTAAAAAAATTATTTGGAATCTGAAACCTTCAAGTTGAAGACCCATTCTTTGCAAATATGTGTGAAAACTGGCTCCAAAATTGATATTCAGATACATTACATTGTATGAAGGTCTGTTCCTTCATAATTATCCATGACAGGTCAAAATAATTGGGTCTGTAGACTTGGTATAAATGTACATGTACATTGATATATATGATATGGCTTGACCAAAGTTTATTGTCCAACAGAAAGGTAAAGTTTCAGGATTAGGTCTTTAGCTCAGTAATTATACATGAAAGGTCAGCAATACATATATTTGGCTCCAGAGGCCAAAAATTAACAATTTTCCTTTATAACTGTGTATGGTAGGTGACCAAGTTATATAGCTTTGTTGCAAGGAGTACATGTCATTCTGCAATATATCATGGTGCCTTGGGGTCATTTTTATGCTTCTGTGTTAAGATTACATCTTCTAAATGAGATCTATTTCTGATTAACTATTGGGGGAGCAGTTTTGTGTATTCCTTGTAAGGAGGATTAACGATGTGACATTATGGTAAATGTAAGTGTCGCGGGTAGTTGAAAATAGGGTACCTTTTTGTGTAACAAACTCCGCCAACTGCTTTACAACCACATCCTTGGAAATATTGCAGTGTTTCTGAACATATTAAAGATGTGCCTATAGGATTATGATGTCACTTTAAGATTGTGGAACTTAGTCATTTTTGCAACAATTGTGTTTGTAGGGTACCAATTCCTTCTACAATATTTAACCCAGATCTTTGAAACTTTGAAAAATGTTTATTGAAATATTGAATATGTGCATGAAGAAGTATGATGCTATTTGAAGAATTTTTCCCAGATTTTCTCTGTTCTGGAACTTAGTCATTTTCACAAAAAATTTAAATGGAAATTACTCATTTTCATACACCGTTTAACCAAGTTTGCAGACAATTTATGGACATATGGAAGATGTATATGATACAGATTCACATTCTTTATTGGTTTTAAACTTTTACAGTTCTTCACCATAAATTGTGATTATAATAAATTTGTATAAATATTTACATAATAAACATTGAGACGAAGACTCTTAAATAATATATATATATATATAAAAATGAGCATATTTGAAATATAGTCATTAAGTGTATTTTAATTTTTAAATATATATCTATATAAATATATATAATAGCAAGTCATTATAAACATGAAATATTAATATAGAGACCTGTTTGTTATATTAATATACAGAACTGTTAGTCTCTACAAATTCAAATACAACCAGAAACTATAAATAACAGTTCATTATAGTTAACTGGGTAGACGAGAATAAGCTTGTTGTCTCAATTTTGAAGCACAATCAATATGAAGGACTGTGATGCTATTTGAAGAATAAAATAGAAAGATCTTTCATATTGTTACTCTTTGTCATTTTTCATTTTTTTGTATGTTCAACTGTTTTTTTTTTACATCTTTACACAGAATTTTGGTAGGACTGATAATTGCTGACTTTTCTGGTTTGATAGGTGTACATTTTTTCTAGTTTTCATTCTCATTTTATATACAAAGTTTGGTGTTAAATTGAATGTGTTACTGGTCATCATAAACCTATCAGTGGTATGGGCTGAATACTGCCAATTGAGTCTTACACCCATTTTTACATTCCTGTATTTGGTGAAGTTAAAATATCCAGGATTATTTCTTTTCTTCAGTAACTACTATGACTGGTGTACAGCAGTTGATATTTTGATACATGTATAATCTTCAATACGTTAATCTTATCTTCTCGTGCAATTTTGGGAGCAACAGTTTGATATACCTGAATCTTTAATCCTGGAATTTTTTTAGTGTCTTCCATGAGCCCGTGTCTTTTGAAAATGTACCATGATTTGATTTCAGATAATATAATTTCCCTTGAAAAAAAGTTTGTAAAACTGTTTGATCACCAAATTATTTCTGACAACATACATGTATTTCACAGTTCAAAGAGAGATAACTAAAAATGCCAAATTATTCGTTGTCATGATTGATTGCATAAATCTGCATTGTAATATCTACGTGCTATCACATCATTTCGACAGAAAAAAAGAGAATACTAAATAAGTAAAAAGATTTTTTTTACTTAAGTCCTTTTCTAAAAATTGACGTCAGACAAAACTGGAGCTGTGCGGTTGACAGAAAACAGGATTTTTATGTTTAACCACTGTTTGCAACAATGTTTGGAGAGATTTGTCCAAATATCACGATATTTTCTGTGAATAAAACTGAAGTACATGTGACCACGGAGCAGATGATAAGACGATAGAAAAGTAACGAAAATAATTTAATTCTAAACATTTGTAATATTCCCCCTTTCTGACCATTCGTTTGGCGAGATTCAAAAGAATGGAGTTCAAATATGACTGCATGTGCGTACGTCACTAGTAAATCAATTTCGATCTTAAACGGTCATTCTGGTCTTGTTTAATCTTGTTTAGTCTTGTTTTTCTGCATGTCCGTAGTTTTCAACGAAGTAAAGACAACAAGATCAAATCAAGATATCTTGCCTTGCAGTCAATCCGGTTTAGATCAGTTCAGCACAGGTATTGTTAAACATTGAATAATTCATTCTTAACTTTTATGAACTGGTCTTAACCAGTGTTGATTGACTGCAAGGCATTATATCTTATTTTGGTCTTGTTTTCTTGATTTTGTTTGAAATCTGAAATACTAAAAATCAAAACGGTCAAGATTAGACAAGACTGAAATGGCCGTTTAAGATCAAACTGGTGTTACCTAAAATAAACATGATAAATCGAAAATTTTGATATCTTTATTTTCAAAGCGAAGGCAGTATATATATATATATATATATATATATATATATATATATATATATATATATGCCTTATTAGAATCTATATTAATCCAATCCAAATTAAGGCGTTTGTCAAGTTTTTTTTGTACGGCAGTACATGTATACGCTTGGGATGCTGTCCACGAGACCTGCATTTGGAACTAAATGTGGAAACACAAGGCAGATAGTCAGGTGTGCATTAATTAAAAACAACCGGGGTTTTCCGACGGAAAGTTTGGTGATGTATTAGACTCCAGGAATTTTCCATACAATAATTTAAGAGTCACCGACTCAACATACACTTTTTGTCAAATTTGGTATGGAGTCAATAGTGACAAAATCGAAGGCAACATAAATTTTGAAAATTATCATATTATGAAAATGATTTTGAATTCTGTAATAGGCCGTTTCATCTTGCTAAAACTACTTTTAAAAAAAATATTTTAAAAAGCTGTTTATGAACATTATGAAAAGCAGCTATTGTAAAAACTTTCTAATGACCAGATAAGCCCCTTACTTAATGGTGCATTTTTATTATCAAAATCTCTTTTCTAAAAAAGCTAGCCGTCTCTTAGCTTTATATTATTAAAGAGTATTATTTTTCATGTATTATTAAATGTTCGTAATGTCATCACATTAAACTTTCGCTTATTATACCTATCAATAGATATATTACTACACATTTTTTAAAGTCTGTGTTTTGATGGCTTCTTTTGTGCTGCCTTTTTTTTACTAAAGGATATTCAAAGATTTTAATTTTTTATACTTGATTTTTTTAATTGCCATACAGATATATGTAATAGCCTTTATCTTTAAAGTTAACTTCCGAAACGTAAGGGGTGACATTTGACGATATCTATGACAATATTTATGTTGTGAAATGTATGATTGTGGTAAAATTTGTAAAATTTAACAATCATACATGTAAATACAATAAGGCTATTAATAAAAAGTACAAAGACAAGTATACATGTACTGAGTTAAATCAAGTTTTCAGATCTTTCATATGAAAGACAAATCAGTGATCTTCCCCTCGTTGGGTTAGCCAATCAGATCTATAGTTTTTCTTATCCCAAATGAATGAATATATTATTGGTCTAGAAATAATGAAATCGTGTTAATTGAGTCAAGTTTTGTGGAAATGAAGAAAGTACTAAAATAAAGAGTCCAAATCCGATACCTTGCGGGAATAGAAGACATTTACAAGGTTTCAATTTTCTAAACCAATCAACGTACTTGATTCATCTTCAGTCAGTATTATCTTCCAATCAGGTAGAAGATAGCATTCATTATGCAGACTGTCCACCATTCAACTCTTAATACTGTAATGAATTATCGGGTCATTGAAACGGTCGAAGAAACGCCGGGCCAGATATGAATTTTATTGACCAGATAATCCCGTATGGTATAGGAAAATTGTACACTGTGTAACGAATTAATCCTAATTTGCCTTACTCAATATGAATATTATTGACCCGATAATAACGTATTGTATAGGACAATAGTACACTGTGTAACGAATTTATCCTAATTTGCATTGCCCAGTATAAATTTTATTGACCAGATAATCCCGTATTGTATAGGAAAATTGCAATTGTACACTGTGTAACGAATTTATCTTAATTGGCCTTGCCCAGTATGAATTTTATTGACCAGACAATCCCGTATTGTAATTGTACACTGTGTAACGAATTTATCCTAATTTGCCTTGCCCATTATGAATTTTATTTATCTGATAATACCGTATTAGGCCAAAACAACGCGTGTATTGCAGGGGAGATAATTCAAATTGACTTAATAAGAAATTGAACTGAAATTTAATCTTTCCACAATAATTAGTACAATTGTCATGCGTTTATGTTCGTTCCATAAATTTATCGGACCTAGTGCTTTTTTTAAATTAAAAAGATTATTGATTTATTTTTTTCACTCCCGAGTGTATTCCTTGGAGAGAGAAATAGGGATCATCGTGAAAATATTGCTCAGGTGACAAAATCATCGGAAGGAAAACGGTTTGCTCCCAATTTGACAACTCTTGTTTTGCATGGCCCTAAAACATACCTGTTGATCTTCCATGTGTTATTTAAAGCAATTTCACTATTGAAATATGTCGAATAAACCACGCTGTCAAGCGAATGAGAATTGAGAAATATTCGAACTAAATGTCTTGTTTTTAAGCTTATTAATAATTACATATGCCAATTTGGCGACATATGAATAGATATCTTTGATTGGTTTTAAATATGTTTTTAAAACGTAAATTAATTCACGTTTGTATTTTCTCCATGCTAAAATCGTGTTAATGTAGCTCAAAATATATTTTCTATATTACGTTTTTTGACATGCCATCACGAAGTGTAAACACGTGGTATTTATTTACAAACAAAATGGGTCGTGTTTTCATTTTACACCTGGGTGATATTGAACTTTGTGGTGAGTCAATATAACTTTAAACTTTATTTTGAGACGGTTAGTATATGTAGTATAAAGGACGACAAAATTGTCTCAAACTACAAAATATTTAAGTTGCTTTCCGTTATATCAAATTAATAACCTCAGTCTCAGAAATTCTTCTATCATATTTATTTTGCCCTTTATCAAAGCATTTTAGATTGTCTTTAACTTTTCGCCATTAACTTTTAGATATATTTTTTTTTGTTCTATTAAGGTTCAATGTAGTATATACAAAGTTTTTGTTTCACATGTTATACATGGAAGTTTGAATCAGCTACCACATTTCTGTAACAGTATATTTTCAGCTGCTTTCTGCATTCATGAAATCTGCTGCCGAAAGATATTTTTGCCAACATTTTACAAACCTTACTCAAATTTTTATTTTTAACGTCTATTACAGAAACTAATAGAATAGAGAATGGAAACGGTGGGTGTGTCAAAGAGACAACAACCCGACCAAAGAGAAGAAAACAGCCCAAGGCCACCAATGGGTCTTCAACGCAGCGCGAAAATCCTGCACCCGAAGGTGGGCTTCAGCTGGCCCCTAAAAATAATGCATACTAGTTCAGCGAAATAGACGCCACACTAAACTCCGAAACATACAAATGAACCAAAATTAAAATAACACACAATACTAACTAAGGCTAGAGGTTCCTGGCTCTGGACAGGCGCAAAAATGCGGCGGGGTTAATCATGTTGTGAGATCTCAACCCTCCCATACCTCTTAACCAATGTGGAATAAACAAATACACAGCGATACGCACAGTAAAACTCAGTTCAAAAGAAGTCCGAGTCCGGTGTTAGAAAAGGTAACAGAAGAATATCGAAACTAAGCAAAATGGCAATGATCACTATGATATAAATTAACAAAGGACTACTAGCAGTTACTGACAAGCAAACTCCAGACCTCAATTAAACTGATCGAAAGATTATGTGATATATATATAAAATTGAATCTGATCTAGAAAATCAGCCACAATCCCTCCCGTTTAGTATGATGTCATCATAAATTATACGAGAAGAACATAACACGTATCATGCCAACAACTGGTTTTAGAATAAATGAGTTTATTTCCAGTGCAAAGACCCTATGAGTGAATCAATATAAATTCCAAAAATACCATCTTTAATGACTTGACAACAGTATCGTAACTATATCCCTTGTGGATAAGTCTGTTTAAAGGTTTGGTTAGCTTTTCAGGTGAATGTCGATATCTTAGTGCTTTGTATAGATTATTACATGTTGTACAATAAAATATGGGATGTGAAATACCTGAACATTTAAGATGTCTGCACGTTGATTTATATTTACGATGATGGTAAAATTTAGTTTTTTGACAATTTTGTGATATCGGAAGTGTAATTTGCACATGAGAAAGATTTTCAAGTTTTGGCTGGTGAAATTTTTTTAATTCAATGTTGGTTTAATATTTAAATGTACGGTGTTGGACTCGAAAGCGTAGGAACATACATTCTACCTCCATTTCTCTTTCTTGTCCTTTAAAAGTAAGACACAATTATTAAATGGGTTATGTACTATTCCAGTTCCCTTATATTTCAAAAAGGACGATACCAAAAATTAATAGCAAGAAAATTGAGGCAGTTTAACTGCTTGTAAAGAATGGATGAAAAGAGAAAATGCTGATGAAAAAATCCATGGGTAAAAACTGAGCCCCCGCACGTAACCTATGTATTTGTCAAAATTGTTTTGAGACATCTGCATTCGCATGATTCATAACTGTCACAAAGACCTTTCATAACATGACTTAGTTGATCACTTTATTCACACTTTTAAATTTTGTTTTAAATACTCCTGACTTTTCTAAATTGTAGATGGAATCTATCCTAAAAACCCATACTAAGGAAGAAAAATAGTGTTCACTCTCCTTTTGCTTAACTTGAAAACACTACTGAACATAAAATTGTGTTATGTAATATTATGTATCAATCTTTAGCTTTCCCAGTACACTGGGGTGGTGTTTAATTATTCTGTCACCTTCATAAGAATGAAATAAAATTAGACTTTGTATTTCAAATTCTCATCAAAGTTAGTTGATCTTTGTACATGTATATGTAAGTAAGTATTTAAAGGGCTCATATCTCAGCTTATCTCAGCTATACAATCAAATTTAATTCGCATTATTTATAGTAAAATATTTACTAAATGTATTTATATCTACAACAGGAACAAGTTTGTTTATCATGCAGGGATATAAACGTGATATTCGTTACGCAGTTAACTTATATAGCATCCATGTACATCTAATTATGTAACAGTTAACGTTGAATTTATCAGATATTTATACCCCCGCAAACAAAGTTTTGAGGGGTATATAGGAATCACACTGTCCGTCCGTCTCTGTCCGTCATTCCATGTACCTTGTAAGCGCAACTCCTTAACCGTCTAATGAAACTTTATAGGAAGGTTGGGCATCATATGTAGATATGCACGAAGCAAGATACTTATCGCCTTATCGCCGGATGCTTGCAAAGGGAGATCATCCAACTTAAGGGTTTTACATGTTAAAAGCTTGTAAGCTCAACTCCTCCTAAACCGTTCAATGGATTTTGATGAAAATTTATATGAAGGTTGGGCATCATATGTAGATTTGCATGAAGCAAGATAATTATCACTTGATGCTTGCAAAGGGAGATAATCCAACTTAAGGGTTTTACATGTTTAAAGCTTGTAAGCGCAACTCTTCCTATAAACCGTTCACTGGATTTTGATGAAACTTTATATGAAGGCTGGGCATCATATGTAGATGGGTATAAAGCAAGATAATTATCGCCGGATGCTTGCAAAGGGAGATAATCCAACTTACGGGTTTTACATGTTTAAAGATTATAAGCGCAACTCCTCCTAAACCGTTCAATGGATTTTGATGAAACTTTATATGAAGGGTGGGCATCATATGAAGATGCGCATGAAGCAAGATAATCATCGCCGGATGCTTGCAAAGGGCATCAACGTAACTCACAAGTCTACGACTAAAACGTCTAATAAAAGACAGAGAATGATGAAAAGAGAGAGAGAAAAAAAAACTATCGCACAAATTCCACAAAGGTGGAAATTATGGGGAAAAAATCATTTTGGGTGAGAGTTCTGACTGCTTTTACTGCTTTTAGAATTTCTCCTATTTTCTTTCGAATTTTACTGTATATACGAAACAATAGATATGTGTTCCACAACAGCAAAAAATATCGCTTTCAACTGACGGGGCTCACGGGTGAAAACACAGAACATTGGAAAAATGGTTTGTTCCCCGAATGACTACTATCCTAAGAAACATCTAATTAGACAAGGGATGCATAATACGAAAAAAAATTTAAAACGGACTACAAACAAATTAGTAAGCGTCATCGATCACACTTTTAAGGATTGCATAACTCCACAAGGAACAGAGCGGTACATATTAACATTAATTAATGTGGTTTCACCTGTACTTTTATTCTTAACTTTATTCATAGTAAGGCCACACCAAATTCATTTTTCGGTCTTTTGATTTTTTATGGCAAAAATAGATGCGAGCGAGCGAAAATTTATTTTATTCTTTTTACTTGAGGACTGGATTTTTTTCAGGCGAAGATCAAATTTGCGTGCGGCACAATTTTTTTTTAACCATGTAATGCGGAAAATCAAGCTTTATAAAGGATAACAAATAAGACCAGAGTGGCTGTTTAAGACAAACGATGTATTAAACGTTTCTTGTGTGTTGATTTATATTGTTAAAGTGTGGTAATTTGTCTTTTATTGCAAGATGTACTTCAGGAGTCAGCCCATGCTTGGTTTATCTATAGTCCATATCGCGATATGACGGTGAAATGTATCACCATCAGATTATTATAGCTCTTTCTAAAGATGTCTTGTCTTGTTTCGGACAGCAACACTGCTCAGTGATGTGATTAACATGATTGGGCATTTATATTATTTATTATTTTTCTTTCTTTCTTTTATGTCACTTTGGATATAGATTTAGATTGAGATTTTGGATATAGATTTAGATTTAGATTGAGATTTTGGATATATATTTAGATTGAGATTTTGGATATAGATTTAGATTTAGATTGAGATTTTGGATATATGTTTAGATTTAGATTGAGATTTTGGATATAGATTTAGATTGAGATTTTGGATATAGATTTAGATTGAGATTTAGGATATAGATTTAGATTGAGATACGTAGGAACTACGGATTACTTTTGATTAACATTATTTTCCTGATCATTATAATTTTCAATGAATTACACAATATCCCGAACCTAGTATTTAATATTTATCTTTTTTTTATTATCACTGAGTCAATACCGCTGCTGGTGGACTCCCTTACTCCCCGAGTTTATCACCCGCTCAGATAATATTATTTCGATAGAGGCCCCGTCGAAATTGATGCTTTAAATTTACTGAAACAAAATGTTAAATTTCGTAACAACTAAGGAGTAAATCTCCACCGTTCTCTGTCCTTAGGTTTTTGCTTTACACTTTTGGTATTTTGACAGTTTTTAACTTGCCCTTCAACGTTCTGGATTATTGTTTTGGCTTTCAATGTTTCAGGCCTCGAGCAAAACTAGGAGTCGTAAATCGACGAAATTTCCACATCTTAGCATCAAATTTATTACGTGACAAAACTTAATTTTCAAGATGCACACATCGTACATAAAAATGTACAGTTTATTAGTTTTGAATTAAATAACACTTTGAAAGACATGTATTTGGGTTAACAGGTTTTATTACTAATAATTGAAATAAAACATGTCTTCAAAAGACGTTTATAGCAATTTCATTCATAACTTCTGAATGACAATACTACGAATCATTTCTAAAATGAACCTATTTTAAATTTATTATTTCTGCATGCATTTCGAATGCATTTCTTCATGGAAAGGCGGATTATATTCCAACTAAATTAGTGAAAGCTTCGAATTTAGTATTCTAATGATAACAGTATACGAATTTTCCGTTTTGACGAATGATTCTGCTTTTCCAATGGAAACGGAGAAAATCGGTATAGAACGAACACAATGCGATTAATAACACCGACCCTAGCTTCCATGATTAGGACAATTTATGTACAAACTAGTTAACAATATACACATTCAAAGGCAAAACTCATGGACTACAACATCCTACCCACATACACATCTACACATGAGGATCTAACAATGCAGCAAGTTTCATACGCATATGACAAACCATGTCTGAGGTGTCGCAATGACAAGATGTATACCATACAATGTCAAAAATTTGTCCAAAGAGCTATGACTTCTGAGGGGAACGGGGCTCAGTTTCTACGATTGGGACCATAATCGTAGTGACTATATACACATTATTCATCAGAGTTCAAAGGCAAAACTCAATGGACTAGTGCATCCTACCTACATACACATCTGCATAGTAGGATCTAACAATGTTTCAATTAAGTTTCATATTTGTTAATAAACCATAACAGAGGCTGACTTGCGATGACATGGTGTGTACCATATACGTCAAAGTTTCCAAATCTTAAGGGCCATAACTCAATGGACCGTAACGTGCTTATGAATTTCAAGTAGGCACATCATGGTCAATTAATATGTCAAGTTTCATGATTATTGACCAAAGTTGATACGGACAAACCAATGGACAGGTTCCATGACCCACCCACGCTCCGGAAAAATTAGTTTGCTGGTAAATAAATGCTCTCACCTACAAAAGGTTAAACAGCAAAATAAACTGAGCTTTTTTATGTAAATCGTATTAAACATAGCTTATGCTATATTTCTGTCATTACGTAAAACCTGTGATGCTTCATTAGCTTAATCTAATATGCTGTTGGCCTGGACAATGATGCGAGCACAGCAATAGCCCTTTCCAGAAACTCATTTCCGGTATCACGATTCTGACTCTAAAATTATAATTCGAAGCAAGTTATTTCCCTTATTTTACTTACTTCCGTTTCCGGCGAACGAAACTTTTTCTAGCATTAGTATATGTAACACAATGTAGCCATATTCGCTTTAACAATAAATTCACTTCGGACTGCATAATTGCTGTCCCCATTAAACAAAGACTTTTTTCAATAACACATATATGCTACCATAGCACTCGCTTTAATATCAGGACTGCATATCAGATTTAGGATATAATGGAAGCTTAGCCAGTTTTTCTATAGCATTTCTCTTAATATTCGGAAATAGCAAATGCTACACAGTACGAGAAACTCTGATGAAGGAAGGTATATTGTGGATTAATTCTTGGCACACAAAAAATTAAGAACAAGATGAAAGCTTTTATTGTTGCCCATTCTCTTAAAACTTAGATTGATGTCTTTAATACAGAAAAAGTCTTGCACCTCACTTCAAATTCAAACAAATTCTGTGTCATCAGTTTTAGTGGAATTCAATTAAATATTGTCACAACTGTATACAATTTGAAATAAACCTGTTGAAAAAAACCCTTAAAGCAATTATATGTATTGGAAATAGAATATGAAAAACCCATGTTTGGTAAGAAAAAATTAAAAACGTAGATCAGCAAGACGATTTGGTATATATACAGTTGTTTAAAAACAAGTTTCCAGGTACTTTGTTGTTCTGTGTATTTTATACTGACATATAACAACTTATCATTCAATAAACAATTTGATAACATGTAATTCAAGACATAAAAATCATGTAACCTCATGTTATATATATTGTCATTAGATCCTAATCATGTTTAACTACATTTTTGGCCTAAATATAAAAATGCTGACAAAGGTAAAACATCTTGCTTTTTATCGTGAAAATGGAAGAACTGTTATGGGGACAAGGCTCCAAATTAGGATTTTGGGTGTGGAAAAACAATTGTTCTTCAAAATTCAGACAGCATGGTCAGAATGCCTTAATTACCTTTACCTTTATTAGTGAAAGCACTGTTATAAACATGCAAATGCAAGATGGGTCGAAGGCTTTTAAACATAAAAATAAATTGTGCAAATAATACGGAGAAAAGTATAGACTAGCCAGTGTTTGCGGGATTTAGTAGCATTATTAAACTGATTGATCCGAAATACTCCTCGTGATGTCAGTATACGCATTTTAAAATGGTTTAATGCGCGGCTATCAACTTGCGTTATGAGTAATATCATATAAAAACAAGTTTCAGATGACAAATAAGGCACCAGACTGTAAAACCACAGAATTTAAAACGAAAATAAAAAATAACGTCTTTCCCAATTTGTACTAGTTAATCAACCTATTTTGTCACTTGTCTATATAATTGTTGTTATTATTTAAACAACTTACAAAATAGATTTAAACTAAACGACCGTAGCTTGTATACCGGTGAGCTGTTTATAACGGAAATAAGTTAGGTAAATAATATGTAAACTTAATAATCCATTTATTACTTTCTGGCACGTCATATTTCAATTGCATCAAACCTAATAAGTTCACTTATATTTCAAGTTCTGTGTCTGTTAAAATTTCAGTTGAAATTATCAAAGTAACTTCATGACAGGAAATATTCGAAACGTGAACGATCAGAGCCGGGTAGGAGTCGAACATAGGCGAATGTATTAAAACACAATCGAGTTAGTGAAAAGCAAATGAAGCCTAAAATACTCACAACGTGAAATTGAAAATTTGGGATTTATATTAGGTTAACTAATACTTACTAAGTTGTAATCTCTAATTTAAATTGCAAACGCGATTAATGCCCGATAAAAGGATTTGTATTTTTCCTGGAAAAAAAAGATTAAAAGATTAATAGTTAAGGAAGGGCAAAAAAAAAGAATTTGAAAAAGGGGCTCCAGCTTTTGATGAGAATTTGTGAAAAAAAAATATTGGTGGATTTGGTGAAAAATTTAACACGAAAACATACCTGAAGAAAACACCCAGGGTGTTGAATGTTGTGGAAATTTTCGAGATTACTTTCGTATCCCACACCCTAACATAAAAAAGTTACTTACCGATATGTTTTGAGGATTTTTGGGGGCGCCTCTTTTAATTTTTTTCAAAGATATTTCGTTCTGTTGTTAAAGTAAAACAAATCTAAATCTAGTATACACATGTATATCATAACAAAATTGAAATCTTGCGAACACAGCTTATTAATATAGTCCAAAAAAGTGTTGAGGACAATATAGGGTAGGTAGGGTAACTGGATCGTATCGAACAGCACTTAGAATCTTATTTTTTTATTTTGCCTATACTGTATATTATAGACATGCTAAGCTTAATTTATTCCCATTTATACAACATATGTATATTTCAACAAGTCATATATCATCAGCTGTCCAAACGACAGTATTTTCCTGCATCACTGCTTAGAGCTGCTCGCCCGCCCGACTGCCTGCCTTATCGTACTCACTAGATCAATATATGTACTATAAAGCTTATTTTACCATTGGAAAACCTGTTAACAAACTAATAATCAGATCCAATATGATAACGTATGGATAACCTTCTAATCTTCTTACACATGTTAAAGTCGGAAATCCAACTTTATCTTTCTATTTATCAGTGATGATCTAATATTTGACCAAGATATGATATGATTTAATAATATTATTGAAAGCTTGTAAACAAAAGCAGTATCACGGATGTAAACAAAGTTCATAAAGTCATGTCATCTATTGTTTGATATACATGTAGAAGGTTAAAACAGTCTTCCAATTACTCATCAAGCCTTCGATATTTCTAAACATGTAGTCGGTAAATAAACTAATATTAAGACTATGCATCTTTTTAAACCCAACTGTCCCAAGAGAGCATTCCAATTTAAATAGCTGTGTCTTCTTTACTTATTGTTAAATTTATATACATATTTTAGGGACATAGAGGTACCTTATCCTGAGGGCTCAGTGTTACTCAACGTTAAAACTCCCTCTCCCAACCACCACCATGCCCCCTGAAATGATATCAATTTTTTTTTGTAAGATGTATAATTAAAATGTTTATCAGATATTCAAGTCACTTGTTAAAAGAGGCACACATTTTGAAGTGCATTATTCTTAATCTCAAAATCTAACTTATATCGGATGGGATAACGTGACTGCTGGTAAAAATATATTTTTTATATTTATTTATTTATTCAATAAATGCACAATTATACCCGTAGGGGTTGACGGCATCAATAAGTGATATAGAAAATAAACAAACAATGATCTATCGAGTTAGTTGATGTAATATAAACTATGTAGTAGCAGGATACACTCGGTCCGTGTAACACTTAACAATTCAATATTTTAAAAAGTTTTTAAATTTTATATTTTTCAATTTTTAATCAAAGTTTTAAAATATCAACATTCCAAAATTTTGAAAATTTGAAATTTTCACCAAATAATTAAAATTTTAAATTATAAAACTCGTTTTAAAATTTAATATTTTATATTTTGAATTAAACTTTTAAAATATTAAACTGAATGTACAGTTTTGATAATTTCGCTTTTTGAAAACTTGAATTTTTAATGTTTTGATTAAAAATTAAAGAATCGAAAATGACCCAAAAGGGTCATTGGGACCATTATTGCGTTTCACACTTTGACAGTTGAGCCCATATTGATAATAAACAAGAGACATGTGATTTTTTATTCAGCTCCAAAAATAACCTTATACAGTTTTCATTTTTTAAGCGCGATTTCAAGGTAGGCAATGAAATTCTATGGTTAAATTTTGAAGAGAAAATGCAGATTTGAAGAATGCGTTTTGAGAACACAAATTCCACCTACATGAATGAATCACAGTTGTAACTTATAGTTAATAATAATATGAAGATAAGGGAGCGACCAATTGAAAATTGAGGGGGGGGGTGCGGGGTTGAGTTTTGTTCTTGGTAAAACAATTGTTTCTCATATGCGAAGCAACAATATACTTATATCTTAACAAGTCACTCAAGCATAAAATAAAGGTCAAAGGTAAAGTTTCAGATGTTAAAGTGGTATATACCAACTAAGAACTTCTATCAACCAAATACTGTGGGTCTAGTTAGTACAGTAGTACAATATTCACTAAGAACTATCTACAGACCAAATATGCTGGGCTTAGGTATTACAGTTGATGAGATATGGACATAATCTCCAAAATGTAACACAAGTCATTCAAGCATGAAATTGAGGTCAAGGTCCGGAGGCAGGTGTCAGACTGGCATGTATCCACTAAGAACCATCTATAGACCAAATACGGTTGGTCTAGGTATTACAGTTGCTGAAAAATGGACTTAATCACGGAACTTGGATGCCAGTCACTCATAGGCGAAATTGAGGTCAAGGTCCGGACACAAGTATCAGACTGGCATGTACCCACTAAGAACTATCAATAGAATAAATACGGTGGGTCTAGGTATTAAAGTTTCTGAGAAATTGGAAAAAACTCAACATTGAATTTTTCTTCAGATTTTAGTATTATTATATTGAAGTAATGGGCATCTCCATGTGCTTATCACGGACATATTTAAGAAAAAACCTCAAATTTTAAGATATTATGAGGCCAGTAAAGTGCTTTTCTTGCTACGGACTACAATATTCTGGTGGGAAGGGGGGAAGAAGACAAACAAACACTTTCATGTAAAATTGTGACGTCATTTTGCCTTCCTCAGTCACATGCTATTCAAGCTCGCGACCAATACCACACAGTTAAGCCGAAACGGAAATACAGCAGGACTTTAAAATTTGTGAAAAATATTCAATAGTTCTTTAATATATAGTTGAAAATTTCTTCAACGTCCTTCTACTTGCTCTAGGTCTACTCTTTATACAGATCTTGAAGGTTCAACTACAAACTTTATTTTGGAATTTATGCCACGGAGCATATTTTTTTGTGTTCAATATTCAGGCTTATTTGATTTTTTTTTTCAATATAGGGGAAATAATAAAAAAAAAAATCAGACCAAACTGGACATATTATTGGGGGAACCCAGCCTCCCTACCCTCCCCTCAGGAATAATATGGTCGGTGCCTAATGATACAGATGACCCTTTTGGTCCATTTTCGATTCTTTAATTTTTAATCAAAAAATTAAAAATTCAAATTTTCAAAAACCAAAATTATCAAAACTGTACATTCAATTTAGTATTTTCAAAGTTTGACTAAAAATGTAAAATATTAAATTCTCATATGAGTTTTAGAATCTTAAAATTTTGATTATTTGGTGAAATTTTCAAATTTTCAAAATTTTGAAATGTTGATATTTTAAAACTTTGATCAAAAATTGAAAAATGTAAAATTTGAAAACTTTTTAAAATATTAAATTGTTAAGTGATACACGGACCCCACTCTCCTCAGTATTAAAGACTTTCTAAAAATGGAGATGCAAATTGCATAGTTTGATATGAAGAAAGAACATATTTTATCGATTTCAGTTTCTAAATTTTGCCGTAAAGATTTATATTTAGGACAAGTTAGGAAAAAATTATTCTCATCTTCTAATCCCATCCTCCCAAGTCAGTGTTTTGTATCCACGTTCCTGATATCACACATTCATATTTTACGGGTCGGAAGTGAACGATTTTTATTGGTTGCTTCTCAAAGTGAAAAGAGAATTCTAGGTCACACACCAGACGGCGATATGTTCGATCCGCAAAATATGAATGTGTGATGTCAGGGGTTTGTAGGAACGAACGTGGATACAAAACCCTGACTTGGGAGGATGTCTAAATCTAAATTACATTGTTTGAATATATGGTTTTCTAGTTTTAATCTTGCGTATATTCCTCTTTCAATTTCTAGGAAGTAGTCGCTAATTTTCAATTCGCACATTAGTTTCCTAGTCTCAAAATTACTCTCCAGAATATGACTCACGTGTTAAGAAGTGTCGAAACTTTATATAATCATTACAATGGAAATTCTACATATTTAAAGTTCGGAAATTATTTCCGCACACAGTATTTGTCACTTTTAAAGTATGTCACGATATTTAATCAAAAATAGCAATATATATTATATAAGTAAAAATATTTTATAATAGAAAATGTCGGATGGGTATACTTTATGTACGGTTTAGGTTATTTGAAGGTTTAATAACTATTATGCATGAGAGCTATCTATAGGCAAGTTTAATTTTTTAATCGTCAAGTCATAGAAATATATATGAATAAGAAAAAGATTGAGAGATCGGTCTACAGAACAGATAAGTGTATTGCACTTAGGGTGAACTAAAATAAGTGACAATTCAATATATGAGAAATTTATATTCATCAATTGCAATTTCCAAACAAACGTATAGACTCTTTTCAGGGACTCGTGGGCAATATGGGTTTCCTCTGTAAGAAACTAACTACCACACAAGGGTATACATGTATGTTTTTTACGCTTAAAGTCGACCTTTCAAAAACATCCTAATTAGTGGCCAAACGATCCGTTTCACAAATAAAATCAACTCCTTCCTTTTTGTTATAATCTTTGTATCATCCATAATAAATTCTTGGATATCAATTTTGATGCACAAATGTTGCATATTTCGACGACTTACTATTCATCAGTTGTGTGCAAGGCCTAAAGTATTGAAAACCAACACAAGAAACTCAAAATTGTTGACGATCAAATTGAAATATGCCAAAATGACCAAAAAACGGTAACAGAGCTTTGGACGAGGAAGATACTTTTTACTTTTTAACAAAAAATCAACATTTCTATAAGAGCAAATTTAAGATAGCAATTTACCACTCACCAGTTGTTCTCCAGGTCTAAAATGTTGAAAAACCAAAACAATAACAAACAAAAAAAGACCACAAAAATAAGGCCAACACCATGTGAACGGCTTTTACCAGATCAACTTGTACTTGATTATTTTGAAGAGAAACAAATTGTTTCTTTTTTTCCAACTTTTTTTGTTTTTTGTAATTTTGATCTCTGCAGTTTTTTCTATAAACTGCTTATTACAATTCAGATCTTGATAAATTAAGAATCCTATAGCGCCATATTTAGGTGTTAATAATTTTTAATCTGACGAAATCAGAAGCCGACCACCCACCACACCCTCAAGCAATATACTTGGAACTTCTGTATGTCTATATAAATCAGGATTGGGACTTTATAATTGCTGTTTATAACTTCGGCAGTAACTCAAAAGTGTTATATGTGTACCGGATCAATGAAGGCAGCATGTGGGTGTCTTACTTTGTATTAAGAAGTATCTTAATTGTGTACACGTGTGTTGTTTGTTCACTGATAGTCCTATGTTGAACTTTAATTTTAATAGAATATTTGATTTGATATCAAGTTATTATCAGCCACCAAGAATGTATTAAATTACAAATACAGTTCTTTGATACCAATTTTGATGCAAAGATGTGCACATTTCGGCGATTTAAGACTCATGCGTTGTGCTCAAGGCCTAAAATGTTGAAAACCAAAACAACAATTCGAAAAGTTGAAGAACAAATTCAAAAATCCAAAACCATCTAAGGACAGAGCTATGCACGAGGAGATACTCCTTATAGTTTATGAAAGATATGAAATACGATATACGAGCATGTCAATTTCCTTCTTCTTCTGTCCTCTGTTCAAATGAACAGCCGTACTTAGATCTAGACTTCAATTAATGATATTAGTAATAATTAATAAAAATGATATGTGTTGATAAATTCTTTACTTCTACTCTTCAGTTTTAACATTATTTTTGTTTTCATAGCTTTACACTACTATCTTACCCTAATTAACATAACACTTGAGCCAGGAATATTTAGTATCTTACGTTATCTTGGATATCCCCATGGCAAAATCGTTGTTAAGCGTAACATGAGTGATGTTGATATTTATTGATTTTTGCGAAATGGGGTTTTCGAAATTCATATTTACAATAGTTATTAATGAAAAATAAATGAAAATCCATTACCCGAATTAGTCTCTGAAAAAATATGTTCATTCTAACAAAGAACTAGAAAACTGGCAACATTTGTTGACATGAAACAGCTGATTGGGATCACATGGCTTTGTTTACGTTGCGAATGGAAAAGTCACGTGGTGCATTTCGTCATAACATTTCCGTAAAAACATAGGACGACCTCAAAATCGGAGCAGACGAAGTGCCCGATATTCTGGGATATTTTCCAAAATAACAGGCGACGAAACAAAGAGATTCTCAGCAGAATTGTTGTTGGATGTTTAAGGTATGCAAAACATCTTGTCATTTTCTTAGACACACAAACTACATATAGAAAATCAACTTCATTCGAAGGTGAATATTTGTTTTGGTCGCCATTCTCAGTAATGTGTATTGCATCTTGGCTCATAAACAAAAGGGCGCTAAATTATTTACCATTTTGGATTGACATGACAATTCGTTCACATTACAGGAATGATGACATATTAGTGAATTAAATTTATGATTTGACTCCGCTACTGAATTGTTGTCAAATCATAAAATTTTACTCAAATGTGAAACTGGGTCATCTGTTGAACAAAGAAAAACAAAGAACCTTGTTTTGACTGGTCTGACACATGGTGACTCAGGTTAAACAAAGACATTCGCTTAAATATTCCCATCTGAACTGTTTTTAAAAAATAATTATCTTTTCCTTTTTAAATTGTAGGATTTCTTTATAAATCTGATATACCAATGATATTGATTAAATTGGGGGGGGGGGGGGGGGGGGTAGGCAGGGGGGTTAAGATGAACAACAATTTGTTAAAATTGATTGTCAGCTGCAAAATGTAATACTTGAATTCAAATTTTAGTTGTTGATTTATTTTACTTGGTAGCCGGATTAATGTTAAGCTCAGTATATGGGAAATTAACCAAATGTTGAGATTCATGTGTAACAGTAGAGCATGATTTATCTCTGAAAATTACCTACCACACCAACCGGGAATCGAATCCTGAACCTTTGGTTCAGTACTTCAACGCTCGACCAACTGAGCTTAAGGAATACTCCACTAACGCAGCTAATGGAGTGTGGTTATAAACCTGTTATGTTTCTATAACTTCTATTGTACTCAAGGGAAGCCCAGCACTTGAAAGAGTTTTAATAATTAGCAATTATTGCTCTGTGATTAATAAAGCCAGGTTCTACAGGTCGTACAGATAACTAGATCTGTTTAACAGAATTTGAAACTGTTAGAATAATGTAGTGTTCAATGATCTTGTAGTTTTTACCAGTGATTTTTAAATAATCAATTTTTGGTCCAGACTTCTTAGCTAACATAAGTTGTTATCATGGGATTTGTGCCTATCATTCAACTGTGTCATCATCATGTAATAAACGTTTGTCCAGGTGTTATTGTTAGAGGGGGTCTTATGTCATGTTATGAACACCTGCTGGTTATGCATGTATAACAGAAGAGTAATTAATATCCTAATATTGTTGGTTTAGAATTTATGCAGATTATTGTTGTAAAGAAGCAATAAAAATGCAGAGCGATAATTTATATACCAATTATATTTATATTATATTATACATGTGTATTGATCATTTATTAACATGTATATATGCTAACCATTGGAAGGTCATACATGTTCTTTAATGATTTGTATTTATCATACATTGTGTTTATTTGTTATATTGCTTGACCCTTATGATTGTAATTTTACAATAAAGCTCAGTATAAATGTGATTGATATAATATATTAGGCTTGAAAATCGTAGTGTGTGTTTTTAATTATTGTGGTTCTAATCCTGTCACATTTTATGCAGTCAAAATATTTTATTAATTTACAAATTTTTTGTATAAAGAGATCACCAAAGAAAAGGAACAAAATTTGTGTGGGTATCAATGAGGAACATGTAACCTAAGTAAATAATAAAATTACCCAAACAGAAATAGATTATTGTCAGTGTAGAAGTACTTCCTGCATTTGTTTGTACAACCAATTATTACAGACTTGGACTGTAGATTTAAACAGTGCACCTTGATCAATAATTGTCTCTCAGGATTTAGATATCCTATGGACTTTGATCAAAAAGAATTTAAAACAATCCTGCTCATATGGATATATAAAATAAAAGAATTAATGAAAAATATCATTACTTTTTATGATTTTTATTTTCATTTTAGTCAATGTTATAATGCAATGTTTTAGGAAGACAGAAATAAAAAAATCCAGATAAGATCATTAGCCATCTAATACAGCAGATGGATATGACCAGTCTAATTTCCAATTTGTTTTAGTATATATAATTTAGATTTTAAAATGTGTGTGTGTAATTTTCTTTTTTTTGGGGGGGTGGGGGGGGGGGGGGTGGGACTAGGGGTTGATCATGCATTTTGGAGTTATTTTTTTCTGAAACATTTAGGTCTTCCATATACAGGATTTAGTCTGTTGTATCTACACCCCCTTTTTTTCCCTCTGCCTTCCCCATTTTTCTTCACAAAACCTCTACCCCCATTGTCAAAAATTGTTTTATTTTTTTTGTTCATTAAATGAAATAAATAAACCCAATATCATGATTATAGCAAAAATCAAGTGTCCAAATTTTGTCAACTAAACACTAAGAGAAAAAGTAATTGCAACTAGACGATTCCTTTATCCTTCACCTTTCTGTGAAATATCAGTTTATATTCTTTTTCATTACATATAAAAATGATTTTCTTTGTTTAAACAATAAGACTTCAGTCTCAGCATAAGGGGAAATAATTGTCAACTCTGATTCCCTTAAAAGGCTGAACACTATTTATATATATAATTGTTTACAAAGATTCTTTAAGTTACATAAAAAGGAACCCAATTTTGAACACATGGATTAATTTGACAGACAGGTTACTAGTAGGATTGTTTATATCTATCTTGTGGTTTATTACAAGGTAGCATAAAGGTCATTGAATTACAGGTTATTGATTTAGGTCATATTTATTTCCTGTAGGACACTGGTCAATATCCAGAAGCCAAAAACCTGAGTAACATGTCAAATAAATTAATTTTTCACAAAATATTCACAGTTGTCTCCCTTTTTTTAGCTCACGTGGCCTAATTCATAAATGGCCATCTTTTGTCATCACTTTGCGTCCGTCTGTCTGTCCACAATTACAAAAAAATCTTCTCCTCTGAAACTGCTTGGCCAATTTGGACAAACTTTGGTGGAATGGTCCTTGGGTGGTCCCTTCTAAATTGTGTCCGGTGTCCCCAACTTCCAACAAAGTTATCTGCTAAAAATAGAAAAAAGGGGGTAGGAATTGTAAAAATCTTCCATGTAACTGCTTGGCCAATTGGAACCAGACTAATGGCAGCAATGGTTCTTAGATGGTCTTCTTTCAGAATTATGTCCCATAACCCGGACGATAAACCAAGATGGCCGCCACAGCTGAACTTAGTTTAACAATAACATGTAGACCCTATATGAGAAATTCATTGAAAAATCTTCTTATCTCAAACTACCGGGCCAATTGGAACCAAAATTAGTAGCAGTGGTCCTTAGATGGCCCTCTTTCAGAATTGTGTCCCATGACCCGGACAATCAACCAAGATGGCCACCACAGCCCAACTTCATTTAACATAGGACCCTGTGGGAAATTCATTTAAAAATCTTGTCTGAAACTAATGAGCCAATTGGAACAAGACCTGGCAGCAATAGTCCTGAGATGGTCCTCTTTCAGAATTGTGTCCAATGTCCCAGATGATCAACCAAGATGGCCACCACAGCCGAACTAAGTTTAACAAAGGACTCTATGGGAAATTCATTTAAAGATCTTGTCTGAAACTACTGAGCCAATTGGAACCAAACTTAGCATCAATGGCCCTTACATGGTCCTCCTTCAGAATTGTGTCTGAGGACCCGGACGATTAACCAAGATGCCACCACAGCCCTGACTTAGTTTAACATAGGACCCTATGAAAATCTTGTCTGTAACCAGTGAGCCAATTTAAACAAAACTTGGCAGCAATGGTTGTCTTTCAGAATTGTGTGCGATGACACAGACGATCAACCAGGATGGCTGCCACAGCCAAACATAGTTTAACATAGGACCCTATAGGAAAATTCATTTAAAAAATCTTCTTGCCTGAAACTACAAATCCGGTTGGGACCAGACTTGGCAGAAATGGTCCATAAATGGTTGTCTTTCAGGATTGTGTCCGATTACTCAGAAAGTCAACCAAACTGGCCACTACAGCCAAACTTAGTTTAACATAGGACCCTATGGGAAAATTCATTCAAAAATCTTCTTGTTTAAAACCAAAAGCCTATGGGAATCAAACTTGGCAGAAGTGGTCCTCTTTCAGAATGATGTCAGACTACCATGAATGTCAACCAAGAAGGCAGCCACGACCGAACTTAGTTTGAAGGTAGGACCTTAATGGGAAAATTGTTAAAAAATCTTGAGCCAATTGGAACCAAACTTGGCAAATATGGTCCTTTGGTGATCCTGTTTCAGAATTTTGTCAGATGACCCAGACTGTCAACAAAGATGACCATTACAGCCAAACTTACTTAAACGTAGGACCCTATGGGACAATTCATTTAAAAAATCTTCTTGTCTGAAAGCACTGACAGCCAATTGGAACCAGAATTGTTAGTTAGGATTATTAGATTGTCCTTTCAGAATTATGTCCAATTATACAAACTTTTGTTTCTTAGGTGCTTTTATGGCTGTTGGATTGGCAAATTTAATCCAAATGAGCGATACAAGCTCCTGGGATCCTCTAGTTAAATTTGTGTTTGAAATCTTTGGATAAAATGGTATTTGACAAAAATTTAAGGGTTTAATTAACAAATTCAGAGATATCACATGAATAATGTTCAAGGACCCCCTACAACCCCAAAAAGTAGGGGTCAGTCCAGATAATGCAGCAAAAGAGTATGACCTAGAATTGAATAGTAGTTATAAACACTTGACAATTTGTTTTTGTATTTTATTGGGTGTACTTGAATTAAGATTTTGTATATATATTTTATAATACAGAAACATGTACAAATTACCTGGGTTTGTGAATGCTGCCAAAAAAGATCACTTCATTTTTGCCCCCTCTTATTGGTAGGCAGTTTATAATGTATCAAATGAGAATGACGGAACAAATCTTGTATCAGTTATTGAAGCAATCAGTCTGCCAAACAAATTCCCTGTCAGTTATTATGAGATTAAGCATGCTTAATCACTTAAAACATTCCTGTATTAAATGTACATTTATGTAATTGCATGACCTACTGACTGTAAGTCACATTAGTAGATTTGTATTCTAATAGCATTGACTGTTCCATCAACAATGATTAAAGGAAAAGATAACTTTTGTTGATAGAGGTTAACTGAAATAAGAATTAGAAATTATTGAAATGGTTATTGTAATTAAAAACTTTGAATTATCTTCCTTTATCACAATGAAAATGCCAAAGTGGTTAAAAATTGTTTGTGGTAAATGATGTTCTTTTGCTTTGTTTTTAGGTTTGCTCTAAGTTGTCAAAAAATATTTAAGGGTTACGTTGGTAGGAATGGGTAGTTAATTTAATATGGTTCCTATGCTTAAGCAAAATGCCAACAACCGTAATTAGATCACAGAGAATTGTTTTTTGTACATTAAAGTTAAAATGCCTTAAAGTTGAATGAATTTGAATTTAGGATTTCGTAACGAGTACCAAAATGCAACATTATAATAGGGTAAATGTCACTGAGACTACAACCAAGGGAATAGATTCCTGATTTGTTGACAGAAATACAGAAGAAACCTTTATAAATGACAGTTTAAAACATTAGTAGGCAACTGGGATAAATCTTTAAACATGCATACACCCTATTAGTGTTACCATTTTGATTCCTTTTTCTTTTCATCTGAATTTAATTCTACAATTAGACCACTCTTATTGCACATAAGAACCATTGGAAAAAAATCATTTCGCAAGGATATAAGCATAATACTAGATAATAGTCAATATGATTCTGAACACCTGCTATGAATTCCCTCAGGTTTTACAAAGGCGCGCAATCAACATCATTTACAGGTTGTCAGTGACCACCAGAATTGTCATTATCAATTGTTTCCAGAATCTATTATTCACTACAATAACAATTAACAGTCAGTTGTCATCAGCTTGGTCTGTGTCTTGATGATTTTCTAAATTTTATTTTTCAGCACCTTAGTCCCTCCATAACATCATCTTTATGGAGACAGAATTCAATTAATTTTAAAAACAAGTTGAATATTTTTCCAGTTTTTCATTTATGAATGAGTATAATTACCTATTTGTGCCAGAAATGCTGGATTTGTACCTAGGTAAATTCATTGAGCACAGTCGACGGTTTTGGTCAAAAGGTATGACAAAAGAACTCTGATTGCTCAAAAATAACCCATGACAGACATGGTCGTGTGCACCTGTCAGAAGAAACACATTTTGGTTACAGCAATTAATATTTACTAAACAATTATTACATGTACATGTATGTACTTTAGTCACAAAACAATGCAACTGAAGGTTTACATTCTAAATATATGATATTAAATCCTTCTCAGTTTTTTTTATTATAGAAGAATTTACTATGCTATCTTTTGGTGTTCATGGTTGGTTAGGGAGCAAACATTTGATTTTTATGAGGGGGGGGGGCTAGGATCAAATGTCTGATCCTGCCTATTTTTTGGGTGAAATTTTGGTCCTGTATATATATATTTTTTTGGCCTAATTTTTTATTTTCATTTAAACCAAAAAATTTTCGATTAACGCAAGTCCTGCATTTTTTTTATACGACCGAAAAATTTTTGCGGTCGTATATTGGTATGACGTTGGCGTCGTCGTCATTGTCATCGTCCGAAGACATTTGGTTTTGGCACTATAACTTTAGTATAAGTTAATAGAAATCTATGAAATTTAAACACAAGGTTTATGACCACAAAAGAAAGGTTGGGACTGATTTTGGGAGTTTTGGTCCCAATAGTTTAAGAATTAGGTTCCAAAAAAGGGCCCAATAAGCATTTTTCTTGGTTTTTGCACAATAACTCTAGTATAAGTAAATAGAAATCTATGAAATTTTAACACAAGGTTTATGACCACAAAAGGAAGGTTGGGATTGTTTTTGGGAGCTTTGGTCCCAGCAGTTTAGGAATTAGGGGCTAAAAAGGGGCCCAAATAAGCATTTTTCTTGGTTTTTGCACAATAACTTTAGTATAAGTAAATATAAATCTATGAAATTTAAACACAAGGTTTATGACCACAAAAGGAAGGTTGGGATTGATTTTGGGAGTTTTGGTCCCAACAATTCAGGAATTAGGGGCCAAAAGGGTCCAAAATTAAACTTTGTTTGATTTCATCGAAAATTGAACTGTTGGGGTTCTTTGATATGCCGAATCTAACCGTGTATTTAGATTTTTAATTTTTGGTCCTGTTTTCAAATTGGTCTACATTAAGGTCCAAAGGGTCCAAAATTAAACTTAGTTTGATTTTAACAAAAATTGAATTCTTGAGGTTCTTTGATATGCTGAATCTAAACATGTACTTAGTTTTTTTTATTATGGGCCCAGTTTTCAAGTTGGTCCAAATCGGGGTCCAAAATTAAACTTTGTTTGATTTCAACAAAAATTGAATATATGGGGTTCTTCGATATGCTGAATCTAACCATGTATTTAGATTTTGCATATTGGAATACCACAAATGGATGGTAAGAATTATCTTTGGTTGTTATGGCTCAAACCGTTAAAGAATAAGGTGCAAAAAGAGGGGAAAAGGGTTTCCAGGTTAATGGACAATTACTTAAGTACAAAACATAATTTAAAAGGCAGTGTAAGGTTGGTAATTGAAACTCATTTGAATATCTCACCTAAACTGCTTTCAAATTATTTATATTGGAAATTTGCCAAAAACTTTATTATTAATAAATTCCATTGGAAATTTGCCAATAACTTTAGTTTAATGAACTTCATTGGAAATTTGCCAATATAAAATGTTGCTGATGAAGCTTTTTTGTTTATCTCACCTAAACTGCTTTTAAATTATGTATATTGGAAATTTGCCAAAAACTTTATTATTAAATTTCTGATTTATATATATAAAAGCAAATAATAATGATAAGGCCAGAGATACACACCAAAAACAGGATGTGTAAATTATTATAATAAGTATTGTGCAATAGCAAGAAATTTTCAATTGCACAGTATTGCACAATAGCAAGAAATCTTCAATTGCACAGTATTGCGCAATAGCAAGAAATTGATATTTGGGCCCTGCTATCAAATTGGTCCACATTGAGGTTTAAAGGGTCCAAAATTGAACTTTATTTGATTTCATCAAAAATTGAATCATCAAAAATTGAACTATTGGGGTTCTTTGATATGCCGAATCTAACCGTGTATTTAGATTCTTAATTTTTGGTCCCGTTTTCAAATTGGTCTACATTAAGGTCCAAAGGGTCCAAAATTAAACTTCTTTAAAATTTTCCATTTTAAATTGGTTATTTCTGATTTATATATAAAAGCAAATAATACTGATATGGTTTGAATAGGTAAATTAAAAATTTTTAAGTTCTTAGACCACATTAATTCTGTGTCAGAAACCTATGCTGTGTCAAATATTTATTCACAATCCAAATTCAGTGCTGTATCAAGCTTGAATCTTGTGTCCATACCTGCCCCAACTGTTCAGGGTTCGACCTCTGCGGTCGTATCAAGCTGGGCCCAGCAGAGCATTTTATTACACCTACTGTGAGCCTGTCTTTTTATTTTGCCTGAAATCATGATTCTTCCTTTTTATTTCAAATTTGGTCTGAGCCCCCCATAAAAATCAAATGGTTGCCCTTTTATCCAGGGGAGATAAGGTGTCAAAATCAATGAATATTTAGAAGGTCTATTCTACATTCAGAAATGTATTTTGTCGTCATTGGTGTAAGAGTTTTAAATTTTACACAGTATCATTAATTATAATGTAGAATCATAATCAGAACAAATAAATTTAAACATTATTGTTTTTTGAGTTTATAATCCATTCATATATATATATATATATATATATATATATATATACATTTACATATAATATCATACTGGGGTTTTCCAGTTACAAAACAGATTATTTGTGCTCAGGGAAAAAGATGAAGGTTTATGGTACATTGTAAGTAGTCAGGAGGGAAATTAATTTTTGAGTGGACTTGCTTTTCCTTTGAAGGCCATAGAACTAGATCTATAAATGATTAATCCATTCATAGTTGGAAAAGAACAAGAGAGATAACTTGAAAATTATTTTAAGTGAAAATTTCCAACATTAAACAATTTTAAAAATAGATTTTCCATGTAAATGTATTTATTATCTCAACTTAAATTGACTCCATTTTTACTTAATTGTATACCTTAGATATGAATTCGCTGAATTTCAGCCAGACTACTTGACCTCCTTTTTGAAAGAAGGAAAGATTAATTCGAAAAGTTTAATAGAAAAAAACATGTAAATTAATACAATGCAGATCTATAATTATGTATCTAGTGCAGATCATAGGTATATATCATATTTTGAAGGAAATAATGAGTGTTATATATATATATATATATTACTGGTTTAAAGTTCAGATAAACAAATTTTTCCTGAATTATAATCCCTACACATTCCATTCGATTTATGCATCCTACATTTTCTGCTGCAAGAACATTGTTTATAGAAAAAAATATATTGTAAGACAAGAGCTAGTTCTCACTGAGGTTGCGAGTTAAAATCCTGCTCATTGCAAGGTGTGACTCCAATCTTAATGTTTTGTTTGTTTAGTTTGGGTTTTATGCCATTTTCAGCACATTTGGCTATTTCGCAATAAAACATATCCTGGTCCACCAATAAAAACTGACTGCCATAGTAAAGCCAGTCGTGCTAAAAATGACATAAAACATATCCTGGTCCATTAATAAAAACTGGCTGCGACAGTAAAACCAGTTGTACTTTAAATTTAGTTTATTAATTCCTATCAAGAGGTAAAACTGCTAGTAACTAAAATTGTGTTGTAGGATCGACGTACATGTATGGGAGTCCTTGGAGACCAAAAGTGCAAAATTTTTTTTTTTAAATATTTCACACACACTGTGGTATTAAATGACCGTTACTGTTTCTGTACAGCTCATAACTAAAATTTTCCCAACCCACGATATTCCATTTGGGGCTCAAAGGGCAGCCCACCCTCCTTCTCAATTCACCCTTTGTGACAAATGAGAGCTCCAAGGCTATTCTGCATGGTACTATTCATACATGTGAATTTGGTTCCCAAATGTTACTGTTTCTATAACTATAATGTTTCTCTTGCAATCAAGATAAAAAAAGTGTATTCAAATATCAGTGGAGAGGATAACGGGCATACAAATGGCTGGAAAGGGCTAGAGTGGCATAAAACATATGCTGGTCCACCAATACAAACAGGCTGCCACAGTAGAGCCAGTTGTGCTTAAAGTGGCATAAAACATATCCTGGTCCACCAACTAAAACTGGCTGCCACAGTAAAGCCAGTTGTATTTGAAGTGACATAAAACATATCCTGGTCCACCAACTAAAACTGGCTGCCACAGTAAAGCCAGTTGTATTTGAAGTGGCATAAAACATATACTGGTCCACCAATTAAACCTGGCTGCCACAGTAAAGCCAGTTGTATTTGAAGTGACATAAAACATATCCAGGTCCACCAACTAAAACTGGCTGCCACAGTAAAGCCAGTTGTATTTGAAGTGGCATAAAACATATACTGGTCCACCAATTAAACCTGGCTGCCACAGTAAAGCCAGTTGTATTTGAAGTGGCATAAAACATATCCGGGTCCACCAATTAAACCTGGCTGCCACAGTAAAGCCAGTTGTATGTGAAGTGGCATAAAACATATCCTAGTCCACCAATTAAAACTGGCTGCCACAGTAAAGACAGTTGTACTTAAAGGGGTATACAACATATCCTGGTGCACCAATAAAAACATGTGCGTTTTGGATTGCTGTTTATGTCTGCATTCATTTTTAGCTCACCTGGCCATAGGCCATGTGAGCTATTGCCATCACTTGGCGTCCGTCGTCGTCGTCGTCTGTCGTCGTCGTCGTCGTCGTCTGTAAACTTTTTCAAACGTTAACTCGTCCTAAACTACTGGACCGACTTCAACCTAACTTTGCAGAATTGTTCTTTAGGGCATCTGGAAAATTTCTATCGTTTAAAATTTTTGAAATGTCGAAAAACATGGCTGTCGTTACTATAAATAGAACATAGGGGTAAATTGCTGTTTTTTGCTAATAACTCAAAAACCGTTACAGATATCGAAAATCTGACTATGGGTAAAATTGATCAGCATGACAAGATCTACCTACCCTGAAATTTTGAAGGAAATTCCAAAACCCATTTAGGAGTTATTGCCCTTTTTTCACATTTTTGGCTTTTTTTTATGTTATTATTTCAAAAATCTTCTTCTCTGAAACTACTATTCAAAATCATATATAACTTGGTAAGATTGTTGCTTAGGGTACCCTGCATAGAACTGATGTGGGGATTTTTGATTCGTCGAAAAACATGGCCGCTGTTACTAAAAATAGAACATAGGGGTAAATTGCTGTTTTTTGCTAATAACTCAAAAACCGTTACAGATATCGAAAATCTGACATGGGGTAAATTTGATCAGCATGACAAGATCTACCTACCCTGAAATTTTGAAGGAAATTCCAAAACCCATTTAGGAGTTATTGTCCTTTTTTCGTCAAATTTTCATAATTTAACATCTTTCGTCATTTATCTCCAAAACTATTTGAGATAGAAGTGAAATGTAAATTTGAAAAATGTTTGCCATGTTGAGATCTACATACCCTGAAATTTTAAAGGAAATCCCAAAACCAATTTAGGAGTTATTGCCCTTTTTTGTCAAATTTTTAAAATTTTAACATTTTTGCATTTATCTCCAAAACTATTTGAGATAGAAGTGAAATGTAAATTGAAAAATGTTTACCATGTTGAGATCTACCTACCCTGAAATTTTGAAGGGAATCCCAAATTCTGTTTAGGAGTTATTGGTTTGTGTAATTTGAGGTCGGGTTCTGTTACATTTATTTAAGGTTCACCCTTATTCCTGGTCAATTTTGTCAACTTCCTGCCAGGACTACCACCATCAGGGAACATATTTTAACATTAAACCTTATGAAAAATAAATCTTCAACAAATTTTCCCTGAACAATTGAACCAATTGCAACAAACTTGGTCAAATAGTTGATTAATTGTCCAATGAAAACCAGACTCCAGGTGAGCGATACAGGCTCTGGTGAGCCTCTTGTTAGTGTAGTGTAGAAAATGGGGTCAAAAGGGTGAAAACAAGTTTTTTTTTTCACACAAATGACAATTTAGTATTTCGAAGGAATACAAAGTTCAGAGGATATATTGTTAATATTCGGTAGTACAAGATGAGCAGCACCAGGTTTGTGTATGTTCACAGAAATCTGCAAAAGATTTAAAGATTCATTAAAAACATGCTTTATACATAAATATAACTAACTCTCCATGCCCATCCCCCGAAATAAAAATCATGCTTTAGCACCTGAATCATAACTGGAAAAATTACATTCTAATACATCTGTTCCAAGATACTTGTTACATTTGATCATTGTTTTGGCATATTTGGTAAGCATTTGTGTTAACCTCAGAAATTATTGATTTTAATTGCATGGGTATGTGCATTAATTTCATTTCAAAATTTAAATATTTACCTAATAATTTTGGCATAAGAGTTTTGGTGACTAAAGGTTCATAAAATTTTTAGATTCTAGAACCAGAATTTTACTTGACATTTTTTTTTATGGTAATACCTGTAAGAAAAGTTGCCTGGTACAAAGTTTATGCTCCTGGTCAATTATTTATGTTTTATTTATTTCAAGTCACAGTGAAGCGTAGGAATCATTGATCTATGACTTGATTGTAAATGATGCCAACAGGATTTAGTTACATCGGCAATTATTTTGACTTGATTTCTGCCCTTCCCCTTTGAGCAACTTGCCAGTCTAGTAGATTTTCTCATTTACAGAAGAACCGTTTGATTTTTATGGAGTGGGGGGGGGGGGGGGGATGAACTATCACGGACTATAGACTTTTATTCCTATTTAAACATAAAACTAAAAAAACATGCATTTTTTCCCACACCTAAAGTGATCTTGGCTTTTTATTTTGTTTATTTAAAACTTTGTCCCCACCCCTCCCCCCCAATAACAGTATAAAAAAGGTTGCTCCCTTAGACACATCAGGTATGTGACCATATTATACTTTCACTTGTCGTAGGTACGTTTTGTATGTGCTGTAATGTTGGAATCAAATTTCTGGAATACCTAAAAATAAAAATAAAAATATCTCTGCCAATAACAACATACCCTAAATTTTGAAAACATTAAAACCCTAAACACATAGATTTTTTGTATTACCTTAGAATATATGAGGTATCATGAACCCATTGATACACAATGTCATAATCAATACAATAAAGCTAGGCTCTACTTCGCACCAACTTCTTTCAAGTGTTTTTATCCTTGGCTAATAGACATGATGGATCAAAGGTTGTATTTGTTGTCAGTACCAAAACAAATAAACATGTATTTATGTATATTGTTGTTTTTGTTATGAAGAGCACAGGTAAATACATAGGTAAAAATCAGTACAATGTTCAATCAGTCTATTTCAGTCTAAAATTTCACCATTTTAAAAATAAACAGTCTTATTAAAATGTCAGTTTTGTATAGATTGATAAAAGTGTTTTGCATAACAACATTTCACGGTGCCAACTTTTCAGGGTTTTATTTTTTGACATCATCAGTCTATGTAATATGAATTTATTTTGACTGGACATTTGTTCTGGTGTAATGACTAACTTTGAGTGGATGAAAAAAGGGTTTTCTGACCTGAAATTTTTTATGTAGTACTTGTGTATATTGTCAGAGGACCCAAGTATGATATATTTAATATGTCACTCCCAGATTATAGTTGGACTTCACATTCCTTTTTTAGCTCACCTGACCCGAAGGGTCAAGTGAGCTTTTCTCATCACTTGGCGTCCGTCGTCGTCGTCTGTTAACTTTTACAAAAATCTTCTCCTCTGAAACTACTGGGCCAAATTGAACCAAACTTGGCCACAAGCATCATTAGGGTATTTAGTTTAAAAAATGTGTCCGATTAACCCGCCTGCCAACCAACATGGCCGACATGGCTAAAAATAGAACATAGGGGTAAACTGCAGTTTTTGTCTTATATCTCAAAAACTAAAGCAATTAGAGCAAAACTGACATGGGGTAAAAATGTTCATCAGAATTAAGGACTATATAACCTGGAAAAAATGTGTAGAACATGTAGCCACGTCAATGAATTTTCAGTTTTGCTCCCATAGGTCGGTGGTTCTTTCCAGATACTCCTCCATCAATAAAAACCGGCCGCCATGATATACCAGATTGTCCTGAAAGTGACATTAAATGCCAATGTACCAAACCATAGAGCACCAAAAAATGGAATCTAGCTTCTTTCATGAAAATAAGATATTCTACTACTGTTCAGCCTCTTGTATCTTTGTTAGTTATTCATACATTACAGCTCAGGGTAGCACTTAAGAAAATGGAAAGTGTAATGCATGTATAAGGACCAGAAGACCTTAGAGGCCCGTTTCTGCTTAATTTTGGTTTGTGTTTCTACATAGACCCTCTCTCATCAAAGAACTGTTATTCATGGTAAAACCAACATCAAGCAGAATATCCCATACAGCTATTTGGATTAGGGATCGTCATAAAGTTGAATGAGTTTACAGATAATATCACTGATCTATTAAACAAAAAGATAAAATTGGAACTGCCATTTAGCAATACACCTGTAAACTGAAACAGTGCAGTACTTTAATGATAGGTTAATTTAGTCAAACATGTGCACAATGTATAAAGTTAAATGTACTGAAAGCATTATAATATAACCTAGGAAGTTTAAAACAAACACAGTTCCATTCTTGTAAACATTGTTATATGTTGATTTTAAAATTCTGATTTATAAAGTTCAGAAAATCAATAGGTTTGTTTTGAACCAGACAACAGTGACTGATGAAATTAAAGGTAAATGTTAAATTTTTTTTTAATGTAAAATAATTGATCTATTTTTCTAAAACAATTGAAAACATTTTGTTAAGTGCTTTAAACATGGCTGTCTTTGTACCTGTTCTATATATGTACATTTGTACAAATGTACAATATATATAAGGGGGGCCTCGGTGGCCGAGTGGTCTAGGTAGTTCGTCATGACTACTAAAGATCACTAGCCTGTCAACACTGAGGTTGTGAGTTTGACAAGGATTGCCAATTTTTCTACCGAAGGTCGGTGGTTTTCTCTGGGCACTCCGGCTTCCTCCACCAATAAAAACTGGCCGCCGGGAAATAGCCAAATGTGCTGAAAACAGCATAAAACCCCAACTAAACAAAACAAACTAAACAAACAATATATTTATGCTTAGTAAAACACTATAGACTGATGTAAATTTGGAGAAAATTTGCCTGTTAATTCTACTTTAGTACATGTTAAACAGTACTTTGAATTTTCTCAATTTCTAAGAATGTTTGCTGCCAAATGTTGTAACTATATGCAAGCATGTTTTGTAAATGTTGACATAATTTCCAAATACATGTATTTTAGAATCAGATGAAACTTATATAATATTTACTTATGCAGAGGGTATTATCATGAAATATGGACTGGTCAAGAGACAGTAGTATTGTCTGAAACACCGATAAAGACTGAGCCACAGACTAGGGCCCTCTGCATAAGTAACTATAATATAAGTATCATCTGATTCTAGAATACATGTATTTTCAAATTAGAATTTTCCTTAAGCTAATTACACAAAGACAAAAATTTCCATAAAGAATGTTTGGTGTTATTTGAATCTTTTTTTCATATAAATTTTGAAGAAAAATGAGATTGTTCTGTGTTTATGGAGCAGTTAAGTTCTCTATTTATGAATTACCTCCTTGATACTAATATTCTTACAATAACTTCTTAACTGGAAAGTTTTCTGTACTTTTGACTGTTTTCAGAATATTCTTGTGTTTTTCTCATTTTGAATTTTTCCTTATTCACAAATTTACTGTAGTTTTCTCATCTCATAATATACAAGTGTTTTTCATGAAAATATACCCTCCCAAAACATACAAACACAAAGAAATAAATATTAAAACTCAGTTTTATTTGACCTTCAGCATGATAACAATAACATTATTTATCATTCAAATTTTTATTTTGATCCCATTTTTAGTACAGCAATATTGTAGCTTTAAATTACGTTATTCTACACAAGGCACACAAGGACGAGGTTATCTATAAATACTTATGTTTGTAAATATCTCATCTGTTAAAAGGTTAATACATTCACCTAGATTTGTATTATGTAACGGAAAAGTAAATATTTATTTGTTATTTTATATAACATGTATTATGCATAATTTCAAAACCAAAGGAGAACATTCTTGATCAGCAAAGTGTTTAGTATTTTAGGATAGTTACAAAATTGTAGTTAAACTGTGTAACACAGGTAATGAATTTAATTTTAGGTTGGTAATCAACATAAAAAAATGAACTATATTTAACAGTTCTGTGGTGGTTAATCAATTTGATTTTGACAAAACCATAAGTTATTGATAACATATTAGACTTGTACATTTTATGAAGTGATATATAATTGAAATTCAACTAAAAATGGTCAAAAAGAAATTGTCAAGCTCAAAAATCAATTTCTAATACAGTTTGTACTTTCTTTTTAATTTTTCAGAAGAATGGAAACATACATTTTGTTTGATTTATGTGCTAAACCTGTCAAAACCAAACCTTGTGTAAACTTGAAACCTGTTAAATATGAACTGTATGAGAACCTTTACTCTAACCTGTGTAAAACAAACACCTGTCTGAAATTGTCAATTTACACCTCAGATATTGGGTATTTACCAGTGAGACAACATTATACTACATTTAAACATCAAAAATATCAATATACATTTCAGATACATGTATATTTTATAAATACCGGTACATTTAATTATGGTTTGAATCACTTGAAAGTAAAGAAGTATTTTTATTTTCATCTTGAAGATTAATTATAATAACTTTAACATATTCAAAAATAATTTGCTAAACTGCGTGGATATATTAGTTTAGTTAGGGTTTTACGCCGTTTTCAGCCCATTTGGCTATTTCGCGGCAGCCAGTTTTTATTGACGAAGGAAGCAGGAGTACCAGGAGAGAACCACCGACCTTTGATAGGAAAATTGCCCCCTGCTTAGATATGATATTTTTTAATCAAGATGCACTTTAATATAAATATATACAACCAAATACAAGTATTTTTTTCTTTTTCAGATATTGGTTGGAAGAGAAATCAAGTCTGAAATCAAGTGAACACATCCCTAGTTAAAAGTTTTGGTCAAGTTTGGAGATTTTGGGGACGTGGAATTAATGTTACAGATTTTAATGTCTAAGAAGAGCAAAAATGGTGAAAACCTTTCAAGCGTATTTGCCAATCAAGTGTCACCGCACCTATAGCTGTGTACATTGTCGAGCTCATCTAGCTAATCACGATGAATTGATATCTAAGGTAAATTATCTACACCTCTATCTGTCCTAGCAGTTACAATCTAGTTCAGAGTTACTTCCCCTTTTGAAAATACAATTACTTTTGTTTCATCATCATAGAGGAGTAATTCTGTAAAAGTTTTCCCATAAGACTACATAGCCAAATGAAATATATGTGTTTAAAACATTTCACCTCTGCAACTACATAACTAAACAAATTGAAACTTTGTAATATACCGGTAGGTGAAAGGAATTTTATGAAGTTTGGATATTTATTCTGGACAGGTTAGTCAGATATGTCATATTTCAAGAATATTCTCGACTGAGGTGGAAGGTTCATGATTACTTGCACCATGAACAGTTCCTCTCTTTGCTTGATCGAATTTTAAGATTTCAACTGAAACCACATGACCTAATGTAATAAAATTTGAAATGACAATTTATAAAACAGTTGTATGGATGTTTTGTCCCAATCTTAGAGTTATCTATAATAGCCATCAGGAATAATTCTTAATTTTTGATTTGTCAAATTTAATTATATAAATATACTTGATTTAAAGTGCTCAGCTAAATGAACTTGAACTTGATAACCAGGGTCGGTGTAAAGTTTGTGTAAGTCCTTCCAGTTAAACATAGAACATGACTGCCAAAGGGAAAATTTACTAGTTTCTTACGAGTCAGAATGAAAAATGGATAGATTTTTATGAATTCCATGTTAGCAATACATATATAGGAGTTTCTTTAAGAGATGTCATTATGCTCTGAAGTTCAAATTAGACATGTTAGAAGTATAAGTAAGGCCAAATTCTAGTTGTGCCATATAATAAGAAGTACGTATTTTAACCGAATTACTCGTGTTTTCTATCAAAACTGTTGTTGTTAAGGAAGTTAACATCTGTATCACAGGAAGTAACAACACGAAAAATAAGTCATTACGATAATGGTCTTTTGAAAATATATGTCATCTCGGTTATTATATTAAGACTTTATTAACGAAATCAATAACAACATTTCTGGACGTTATAGGAGCTTAAATTATAACTGTGACTATCGACCTTTCATTGTAAAACTCCGATAATAATTTTTGTAGAGAAGTTTTGACGTCAGGAAGGAACATTTTTATTCTGGTTTAGGTTAACACTTCTGTTGTGTTTTGATTGATTATTAGGTCCTCTATCTCACCTTCAACACTTTATTTATGGCATAAAGTTCTTTTAATGGATGATTGTTTCTATAATTGGCAGGGAGCATCTAAGAAGAGTAAAAATAGAAGTGAAATTTAATATTGCTTTCTGAAGAAGGATTGACTGTTTTCTGGTTGAAGTCTTCCAAGATCCTTCAGTTTCCTTAGACAATATATACCGGGCAAAGATGCATTTGTCTAAGTGCCATGTAATGGCTTTAAAATTCCCTTACAGTTTTTAATGAATTTTCGTGAAATTTATATTAAATGTTTCATCAAAAATATCCTGATGTCCTGATGACATTTGAAATGTATGCCGATAGAAAAGTTTTGTAGCTGTTATGGCTGTTGGGAATCATGCAAAATTGTTCTAATAATGTCGGATAAATAGATATGGTGGTGCATCAGTCTGTTGATTACATGAGACTTAGAATGTGAAATTAAACTAAGGAGAGTTAATCAGTTTTGTAGTCAGTCGGGTAAAGTGACAGAATCACGCTGAAATATTTGAACATTTTATCTATTTTGTTAAATTCACTCACTCTCACTTATCTTGCCTATTCGTTTCAATTGATAATGCTAAATATTCTCATTATTCTTTGTTATTTCAAGATTCGCTTTAATATTAATTCCTTGGTTTGTTTATTTTTAAATTCTAGTTTTAGTATACATATGTAGGTGCAAAATCTGCTCTGAACTAATTTTCAATCATTTTCATAGCCAATATTACTTCAGAACAAATTTTTCAACAATAATTGTATGTATCTAAATGTTGAAATACACACGCATCAAATTGGAATTATTTCATTGAATTTAACTCAGCGTTTTGCTAAATTAAACCATAACCAATTGTTATGAAAAAGATGTCACTACCCGACAGAAATTTTTCACACTTTTTGTAATGACAGTGAAAACCAAAGGTAAATATTGACAACCCTTTACAAATCATATCCATCAATAACGATTAAGCTGCCAATGATAATTAAGACCTTTTAGAAAAACTGTGACAATTCCAGATTTAGAACTTCATAATCATTCACTAGAAAAGACATATGTGACTAATGTAGATCAGAATGAACTAGTCACCGATATTGATTAGAAAATCATCTGGAATGGAAACCCAGATTTATCACGTTGATTGTAATTACATCTTTTCCTTATAAAGATGTAAATTTTAATGGAGACTTTATGTGCATTGCTGAGAGTCATGTTAATACTGTAGTTTTAATGGATATGACCAAGGAAGTTATCGGAGTTGAAAAAATAATTTCTAGGAAGAATACAAGTTCTAAATGAATGAAAAATGAGCATTTGGAAATAACTGATTTTCAACACTGATGACAGCCAATTTTGGTGTCTTTGAATTAAGACACTATGGTGCACATAGCAGGCACTTTGATGGTTTCAGTACTATTCAATGATGTTTTGGATTTCAACATTTTTGGCTTTCTATCATTGTCAGCATTGTTCATGAGTCATAAATCGACAGAAAATTCACATACATGTACATGTTAATAATGTGTAATCACTGTTAACATTACTTTCAGAAGAAGAACTGCAATAAAAATATATCTTTTCTTGGACTGTCAAAATTAATCCAACATAGCCATCTTTCATCTTTTTATATCATAAATATGGAAAGTTAATTACAATACCTATGCTGTTTTATTCCATGCAAGATATATATATATATATATGTTCATATTTCATCATAGTTTGATATCAGTAAAATAAACTGTTTCTTTAATTTTATGATACTTAATTGTTAGATTTAAGTACAGCATACTGAATTTTAACTTAAAATGTACGGTGAAATTTATATTTTCCCTTAAACTCGGATAGTTTGCAGTGTTAAAAACAATTACATGTACTTAGATGTATTTTATAGGAACTTTTATGATATTACATCTGAATCTTATGTGATTTGTAAGAAAATCAGTACCAAATTTTTGTTTATGTAAAAGTAGAGCATGATTTTGCAACTAAAATTCCTGTTACCATGTTGCATAACAATCTACCACTCTACCAGCTAGGCTTTAAAGAGTAGTCCAAATTGCTTTTCTTTAATAATTTATAAAAAAAAAATGACACAACAGAATTTTGTAGATTTACTCACTGTATAGGTACATTCAAATATTTATAGGGATTAAATTATGAATTGATAAGTTCAAGTATGATTGAGAAACCAGGAACCACTTATACATGATTTAAATTTGGTCATAGAAGATTATAAGTTTATGTCAAGGAAAGCAGATTATGAAAGCTTTTTGTGAATATTGTTTGATACAGTATTTGATTGTATATGCTATAATCATTGTAATTGTTTTCAGCCTTTGGTAACTCCAAAATATATATTTTCTGGAACAAGTACTGGTATACCAAGTGTTGACACATTTAGATATAATCCAGAAAAGTGTCCAATAAAACTTTCCTGTTTGAAATATTTCCTTTTTTTTTCTTTTCAGTCTTTTCAGGGAAGTCAAGGCAGAGCATATCTGTTTAATTCTGTGTAAGTATTTAGATATATGATACAGGAAAATGAAAGTTAGGGTAATTAAACAAAATCTTTAATTTTCAGGAAAACATCCTTGAAAGGTCTTAAGAGAACATTTATCAAACAGGTACAGGAGTCATTTGAACGTTGTTTAAAGTGGCTTATACACTCAAATTTAGAGTGTTATTTAAGCTATGTTATACATGAAATAAAACTTGCAAAGAGTTTATTTCTTTTTAAAACATTTCAACTGAGAGATGTACAATTGAATAAAATGTTGGTCTCTTAATTCATGAAAATTTGAATTATAGCACAAACAAACAAGCCATTCCAAATTTCTATTTCAAATCATTTTATCATGACGACCACAACTTGAACTTTGATACCAAAATGTCTCTGCTTATTATAGATTAGAACAAAGCTTTTTTCCTCAATTAGAGCTTGAAAGGGGTGCATATAATCTACAATGTGAATTTTCTACAACAAAATACAGAATATTTAACAGATAAAAACTTTTTAAAAAGTTTAAAAATGCCTATTTTTTATCGCCGGTTTTTGAAAGGATGAATTTCATCTAATGCAGAGGACAGAATATTGGCAGGCATACATTTAAAAACTTAATTACATTATTTGTTTCACAGAGACTGTCACTGTCTTCAGAGATCACTGACCTTACAAGGAAAACTTGAAATTAATGACATCAACTATATTCATTTGGGTAATGGAAACCTTGAAATTTATATGACTGCACAATAGTCTTGTTAGAAAAGAGGATTTTTGTTAAGACATTGAACCTATTTGCATTTCAGGCAAATAATTTTATTGACTTGTGTTTCGAAATGTGATGAATGGTATGGTTAATAATTTGTTTATATATCAGGGTGATAAAATATTGTTTAGGGACATGTATAAAAGGTGATTATAGTCAGAAACACTTAAATTTATAATTATGTAGGTTTTGATGGCTTAAGAACAAAAAGTTGTGCCAACAGTTCTGAAAAAAATTTGCATGTGCATGCATGAAGTTTATTGCTTTATAAGATCCATTCTTATATCAACTGTACTAAGTGTACAGGTGAGCCACTTGTCTGCAAACTGTAACATTTAATTTTCTCTTCAGAAACAACTAGGCCGATTTGAGTCAAAGTTGGCAGCAATTGTCCTTAGGTGATCTAGAATTATAACTGATGTCCCATCTCCTGACTAGATTTGCTTAACATGTTTAATCTAGGACACTATGGGAAAAATATTTAAACATCTTTTTGTTTGAAACCACAGAGTATTTTGAAACCAATCAATTTTAAAGCAGTAGTTCTTAAGATGTTCTTAACTTTTAAATGTTCCTGATGTTTCCACTGGTCAAACAAGATAGCTTACTACTGCTAGACATATTAAAATTGTGCCTGGTGTTAAAAGTCATTTAAATATCTTGTGGACTGGAACTTTATGGACCATAGAGTTCCAGGCAATAAGATGTTGAGCCAGTGAAAACCAATTCACACATGAAAGCAATGGTCTTTTCCCTGCCTAACTTAGCATTTTAACATTGGACCTTACAAAGTAATGACACAATCAGTAACCAAATTATAACCAAACTTCACAGCAGTACTACGTCCATAGGTGGTCCAATAGAACAATATCCAGAGACCCAGCATACAACCACCAATCCGGGCATCACAGCAGAACTTATAAGATATTATTGCAAAATTTGCATAAGGATCTTATTTTCTGAAACAACTTAGTCAGTTAGAAAAGAACTTGATGGAAATCTTAGCAGGGTGTGGTCCTTTGATAGCATATGACTAACATTCAAGACTGAAACAGGAGTTAAATCTGAGGTCAAGATGTTTAAGTCACTAGAGTTAGCGTCAGACTTAAATTTTAATATATTTTAAAGATTTCAAGTGATGGTAAACCTATTACAAAAAGACATGTAGCTAGACTGCAAGTTCAGTGACATTTTATGCCGAGTAATAAAATTCCTATTTTTCAGACAGGGATAATTTCTTTATAGATTTCAGCATTGATTGGAGCGAAGTGTTAAATATTTTTATGATTTTCCAACAATCAAAACATGTCTATTACCATGAAGAATATTCCTTCAGGAAATTAACACTCAAACTGAGTTTTATTGTCCAGAAATGATTTATCGTCATGACTATATTGGGTTTTTATTTTGGATGAAAATTCGGTTAAAATGCGATTTGCTGAAAGACATCTATTTAATGTCATTTTCCAATTCCATAAAGAGCGCTGATAGGATTACGGCCATATATTGATAAAGTTCTGTTGTAAACTGCATTTATATTAATTGATATTAGTCAAATAAATCAAACTCAAAGAAAACTAGTTTTCTGGTTCTTCCACCTCAGGAGCGAAAAATTCAATTAGAATTTAACTTCTAAGTGGCACAAAACTTAAATAATATTAATATGAATATTCTTTTTATGAAGATTTCTCAAATACAAACCAAACATTCTAATCAATAGAAAAAAAATATGATAGTTAATGAAAAGTAAACATAATTTGATCAAATCATACTATTATTGTTCTGTACAATTCAAGATAAATCCCAGAAAAAATTGATAAGTTCTAATTGTTTTATTAGACATGTTAGAGAAGTAAACAAAATGTACGACTATAAAATTGTTTTCAATAATTTGTTTTGTTCAGACTGAAAATAATCTTAATTGTTTTAGGCATGTCTTTGTACCAGTAAACTATATCGATTTTGACTCAGAAATGATAAATCGGCAGCTGTATTTGTACGAATTAGGCCATTTGACCTTTTTCTGAAGACACTAGATCACTGCTTGATATTGAATTGTATAATGCTAATTACACAGAGAAATATGGGGACAGATCCATATATAGATTAATGATTGGTTAAATTTGAAGGTTAATCTCACAGTTGGTCTTTTCTTAGTGTAGATATATGCATATGGTTTCGCCTTTGATTTGGACTTCAATTACTTATTTACCAACAGAATAGTAATTATTTGATTACAGACATCTGATGTAAGCCAGCATTTGTTTGCTCTTTATATTTGTGCAGCAATTTACATATTTTTTTTTACCATATTTGAAATTCTCATAACATAAGAAATTTTAAAATCAGAAATAATGTGAAGTAAAAGAAATTCCATATAAAATCTAGAGTTTACATTTGTTTTGAAAAATGTTATTCCTTTGATAGCATATGACTAACAGTCAAGACTGAAATAAGGAGTTAAATCTGAAGTCAAGATGTTTGAGTCACTAGAGTTAGCATCAGACTTAAATTTTAATATATTTTAAAGATTTCAAGTGATGGTAAAACTTAATTGAAATATATCTGTTGACCAATTTTATTGCCAATCAAAGGCACCTGTGATTAGGCAGAGTAATTAACAGAAATTTAATACAATTGATTACATTGATTGATATTGACCAAATGGGGAAAATGCATTGAAAAATCTTGTAGTTTAAAATCACTTGGTCAATTTGAATTAAATTTGGAGCATTTGTTATATACTGTTTACTTATGAAACTTGGTGCAGTTAATATAACGTATACATGGTATATCTTGTGTGCAGATGACCATGTGCATGTGGGTAGGATGTTTCAGTCAATTTTTTTCTGGAGTTACAGCCTCAGTCAGCCCTTTGGATTTAGAAATTTTCAATTTGTAGGCTATACAAAGCAATTTGTCACCACAACTCCTTTAACATATTTTGTTTATATTCATATAAAACTTAGATCAATGTTACATCCCCGGTGCAAACATGCATGTCTTTAGGATGTTCTTGTCCAGTACTTTAGTTTTACCTTTGAACTTTAGTTAATGGTTTGTGTATTGTCAAACATAGTTCGAACACAAATAGAAGTTGCTTCAATCGTAGAATCTCTTGCAGGCATCCATTTCAACTTAACAGGCTACTTTCAAGTCTACTGGAGATTGAATTTCCCTTGGTCAGGGAGTTACTAGTATTAAGTGCCACTCTGGAGACAGTTTTTAGTTTGTTTAAATGCAGATAACTAGCCCTTGATTTGAGACCTGTCCTCAATGGTTTAGGGAAAACCAAGTATCAACAATTTTGACCGATAAGTATCTAGATACAAACAAGAAACCGAAATAAACATCAAAGGTTACATGCATTGTCATGGAGAGAGGAAACTGTTTATTTAACACTTCCTGTCAAAAATTATGTATGTCAGTCATGATATGGGTTAATTATCTTATCATACAGAGTATAACTCTTTATTGGAAGATTTTCACACAGAAAAATGGGTTGTTTACATTCTGGTGTATCTGTTGACCAATATTTTTATGACATTTTTCATTGTGTCATTGACATTTGAGTACAAATAAATTTTGGATTTAAATTTTATGCCCCCTTAACCTCATAAAATGTGAACTCATATATTTTAGCTGATATTAATTTTGCTTAAAAATATCAATAAAAATGGAAATTTCTGTTTTACTTTATTAATAAAATGAGGCAAATGCCAATTTTACTATCCTATAGACTTGTGCAAAAATGGTAAAATTATCCTTCACTTTTTCACGAAAGTTATCAGAATTAAAAGCTACATGTATGGGAGAGAGGGGGGGGGGGGGGGGATAGAATTGAAAGTCATATTATTACTGAATTCATACTGCAAAGTGGAAAATATTTATTTATGCAAAATATGCATCCACAGCTTTCAGGTAAGCATGTTAAGGCTGTATGAATAAATAAATAACAGTTACCCTATCTACCATATTTTTTGGTAGCTACCCTACAAGTTTCTTTTTTATATTTTTTAATAAGTACTGTTAAAGTGTCTCTCACCTAGAATCAAAGTAAAAAAAAGTTTAAGAATAAAAAAATCCCTATCTAATTACCCTATTTTTTATCATGATGTAACCAGAAATACACTTATTTTTTTTACTAAGCCTACGTTTGTAAACCCTGGAATTTTAACTCTTAAAAAAAGTTTTTCACATTGCAAATTATTTTGGGAACTACACATGTATTACCCATTTACCTTTGGACTGTACAAGGATACCTATTATATATAATTTGTGACCTTTTCCCTTACAATGTGGAACATGTAATTAAAAGTTACAAAAAGTTACTGTGTAAGGTTTTTCTTTCCATAAGAAACCTTGCATTCAAATAAGGCCAATTAAAGTTAATTACAAAATATGTATTAGATTATCATCTCAACCCTTTGAAAAACGGTCCTGCCCCATATTTTTTTTATTTTAATGCAATGCAAGTTTCAGAAATTTCTCAAGTATGTTTCCAATAAATCATTGATTTGTCATTTGTAATGACTTTTTGAGTAGCCAAATCCACCACAAGTATTACCTATTGTAGACCTGCAGAGAGCAATAATTTACCTTGTTACACATTAGTTGACAACAGAATTTGATTCATGGTATAAAAAATAAATGATAAAATCTTCCAAACCACCCCATATCTTATTTGAGGGGTGGATGATTTTCCATCAGTTAGCTTGAATTGGCGTAAAATTTGAATATGTGTTGTTATGTTTAAACAATATGTTGTTACATTTCAGGGTAAATGTAGGCTGTGGACCTGCAGAAGAAAGAGTACTATTAACAGGACTCCACGCTGTTGCAGATATCTTCTGTGAGTGCTGTAAAACTACTCTCGGTTGGAAATATGTAAGTACTGAAGATAGCCAATAGAATAGATGATTAATTTGAAACATTTTTTAAAGCTTAAATTATACATGTATTTAGAAATTATTTTTTGATAATTTGACAAAATACTTGTTTTTATTTTATAATTTTATACCAGAATACAAGCAAAACAGATTTTTTAAATATCCATTCATAATAAAAAAAAATTAGATGGTGGGGTATTATTTTATGAGGTTATGGTACGTCTAGTTTGTATCTTACTCATATTAAATGAAAACTGCCACTGAAAAAATATTTATATAATAATGATCTTGGATTAACCTTTTGTGAAACAAACTTTAAACTCAAACCCATTTCATTATTTGTATCATAGAATGTTTATTCATTTAAAAGAAAGAAAAATTATGTGGTACTGGTAATATCAAATATTAGTTGATGAATAGGTTACGTACTGCTTGCAATTTCAAACCAGTTGATGTGTTAATATATAACTAATATCGAAATTTGAATACGCATGGTATATAACAGTGACTGATAGACACATTAAAGACGAATGCATAGTTCATAAATGAAATGATAGTGTTATAGATGCTTGGTATTAAAATTTAAAGATAATTTATTTAGCTCAACTTCTAGTCATGTTAAAAAGATTGAGTACAAAAATACAAGCTACTACTTGTTGATCATAGTAGGAAATACTGAAACATCACTGGATATAAAAACCTGATATCAGACCTGGGCAGTCGGTTAGTTTAAACATATATTAGTGTTCAAAATACAAAAGGATCAGGCACAAGTTTTGCGACTAATAATGCCTTTTGCTAGAAGTCATCAACCATGCAAAAACATCCATATCATTAGTAAACATAGAGAATAATACATGGCAAAATCCAAATCAGAAGAAGTATCAGCCCTAGTTATAAACCAATATCAGCCAGAGAGTAGAAGGCCTGAGAGCTGATATTGGATGATACGACGTGATGTATTGTTTACTTTACATGTATGTATACAGGTATCAGCTAAGCGTCTGTATCAGACATTCAAAATGTAAGTAATAATTACTATAAAATATATGATAAAAAGCATTACATTTTTTTTTATCTTTTTAGGAACATGCCTTTGAATCTAGTCAAAAATACAAGGAAGGAAAATTTATAATAGAACTTGCACACATGATAAAAGACAATGGATGGGACTGACACACGGATAACAGTGTGACCATCATTTGATTGTTTGTGAATCTTGTTTGTTGCAACATAAAAACTGGACTCTTTATGAACTTTGGTGTTGCATTATCTGATTGTGCTTTTCATGGAATAGACCACACAGTTGATATCATACTAAGGACAGTGTTTCATAAAAGCACTGTGTTCATCATGAACAGATTTGAAGTACTGACAGTTGATGTTATCAGCTGATGACCATGTGATCACAGAGGAGTGATTTGATTGGATGTAGATGTATTTTCAATAGATGTTGTAGAATTCATATTGGGCAAAGCTTATTCACACCAACCTGTAATTGATTTTTTTTTCTTTGTCGTAAGGGAGATAAGTCTAGTTGCTTTAAGATTTTTCAATGGAAAACCAAACATTTTGAAAGGAAACAAATATAAATTCATTGTGATTTCTAAATACTGTAACTCATTGAATCCAATATTTATACAGTAAGAGTTATTCAAGTTTACAATATAAATTATGGTAGTTGTTTCAGCTAAAAATGCAAAAGTTTTATTAAATTTTGTCTTGAAATGTCATTCTATCTGAGGTAATCATAAGGCAGAGGTGTTTACTATTACAGAATTTCCTTAATTGTCCTGCAGAAATTACGCTTTCTGGTTTTGTACCAAAAATTTTTTTTTATTCCCGGTCGTGTAAATGCTTTGTAATTGTGCTTGATTTTCCAGTTATGAAAAGTGTTTTAACAACATTGATGATGAATACTCGGATTGTTTCTAGACTTAACACAATATAAGATGCGGGTCATCATGTTTCTCTATGGTAGTTTTTATGCGAAAATTTGAGATTACCGACAAAAATTATTAACATTACTGAAAACACCAGAAAGCGGTAAACACCTCTGCATAAGGTAGAAAAATTTTGGAAAAATCTTAAATGATGAATTATTTCTTGAGTAAACACCTCAAAGTTGATGGAAATAGTTGACAAGAATGTATGGTTGAGTTTATTTAGAATCATCAGCAAGATCTCGCACTCCCTTTTTATCTCAGGAATATGGTATATCTTAAATACAAAATGTTGATGTTATTATTAATAATTTTCACAAAAAAAAAAAAGAATTTTCTTTCTTTACAAAGAGGGAATAATTTGTTTGAGATTGCAATTTGAGAGTTTTTTCCAATAACACAAAAACTTGCTTTCCGCTACAAATAGGTTACAAAAACATTTCAAATCCCATCATGTTGGACATTATCAGCCATATAACTTGAATATAATATTGTATAAGTACAGTTATCTGCCCTCAAACATTTTGTGAGAATATCACATGTGGCAAATGAGTAGAATAAATCTTATTCAGTAAATGTTTTAATTTGAAAAGGGAAATAACTCTTAAATTGAAATAAATTTGTATAGCTTGAAGCAACATTGAATTTAGAAATATGTATAAATGATGCTTTCTGTGTAATAAAAGTGACCATAACATCACAAATTACCACAGCTTATGATATTTTATGTGAGCATCATTTTTACTGGTTTTGTTAGGTTGAAAATTACACAATAAATTCTGTTGCTGTCAAGTTTGAAAATGTTTGACAAAATGATATGTTTACAAAATATTAGGCAGTGTAGATATATAAGAAAAAAGAAATTTTACTTGAGGTTGTAAAACCTGGTTCTGCATGAGAAGTTATCAACTGAAGTTTTCCTGCAGAGATTTCATATTTAGCAAATATTTAACATAAAGTGTTTAGTGTAAATTTGTGAATTTTTTATTGAGCAAATTTGAGATATTTTTTTTCCTAATTTTAATTGAATACAAGAACTGGACAGTGGGAAAATAAATCTAAAATGTATCATTTTGTCAATTTCCAGCGAAAGGTAGTTGCTGGTACCAGTATTGTATATCTTGAAAAAGGTTCAAGGAAACTGAAATATATTTTTATATAATTGTGATATATCCTGCAGATGCTTTTATTAACCGACATGATAAAAGTTATCGATAAAGTCTTTCAATTTTATAAGCACAGTTGGCTGATATTTTTTTTCCACGAGTTGATGTGTAATGTAGATTAACATGAGCTTATAGAATCTCAAAAAATTCATCCTGCATAACATTCACCTCATACAGATAACATTCATATTATTAGCCTTCATTACATGTGTACACTTGGCATGTTTGTTCATATTGCATGGAAAGAAAAACATATGCGAAAAGATTTAAAGTGGGAAATTTGGAAAATAAGATGTTTAAAAACACATACTGATAATAGAGTTGTATACTGTATTTATTTTTTTATCAATGTGCCATTATGGAATCTAATGCATTATGGGAAATTTTAATTGATACATCTTGACTAAAATGCTGAAATTCATTGCCCTTGGCAGATTTTTGGTGTTTAAAATGTTTTCCACAATGCAATAAGATTCTGAAGCCATGAATTTGAATAGATATGACAGTTTTCAGCTGTACTGTTGGTAAAAATAATTTATACATTGTAAGTTGGATTTAAGTAAAGAAGTATTGCAGTAAGGCCAAATGAAAAAAAATGCTGTGTTTCTAGTAACTTTCCCAACCATAATTTTAATTTTTTGGTTATTTTTTAATAAGCAGTCAAAAAAATGTCAAGAAGAGTTCAATTTATAAGCTATATGAAAAAAAAACTGAATAAATTTTAATAAATTGCGTATAGCTACATACCACCAGAAACACAGGAATTTCTTTTAAATATTGGCCAAAATGTACAGAATGATATCCGATCTGTTTTACCAACTCATTTATATAGTATTTTAGTATTTTTCATGTGTTCATGGTAATTGGGTTAGATAGAGTAGATACAGATTGTTCAGATTGTATTGTGAAGAATTCATTTTCTGTAATTTTGCTGTAGTGGCTTTCATTTTTCATTGTACAAACATCATATGATCATCATGGGACTAGATCTATTTATAGTGCTGTGTATGAGTCTGTTTTTCATGTCTTTCATTACCACATGTCTCATGTTGTGTGCTTTAAGTTTATAGTGCTATATATCTTTTGCTTGAAATTACTGTAAACCTCATAAATGCTCTTTCCTCTGTGGCCAGTTATTTTTTGGCAGTTTTGTGTGTGAAGGTTTGTTGCAACTTCTGATGATCACTAACCAATTTTTAGTTTATGAGTTTAGACTAGACTTGTTGAGAAAATCTTTAGTTTAAACTTTTTTATATAGTGGATTGGGAAACAAATTAATACCAACTTATGCTAATCTCTGAGGGTTCTAGAGCAGCCATGTAGTGGCATTTTAGCCTATTCTTTTTCCACCTCTACAAGGGAGTCTTTAACATCCTACTGGCATTCAGCTCTTCCTTAAATATTTGTCCCAACTGACAGACGGGTATGTTACAGAGACCATCCTTGGAAATGGTATTGATAAAATTTTATCTTTGAAATTTTCATTCCAGATTGGAATTCAACCAGGCACTTTTGGTTTCATAGTCTGATGCCCTTACCACTACACCATGATGCCCTACAATCTTCACTGACACGTATTCATTCAGATACAATGTAGTAAAAACAGGTCATCATTTATAGTCTGTTGTGTAGAAAATGGAGTTACAACAACAAATCAAATTAAACTCTTTTATATTTGGACATCATGGTGAAGCTGGAATACTGTATTCTGGTATTCAGTCACATTTGGATAAGACAGAATGGGAAATTTTAGGTGTAAGCCAGCCAATGATCTTCTATTTAGAGAAAGCCCAAAATGGCAACAATTTTATACTGTCAACCAGTCCTCCTTTCCTTTTGTATTACCTATTTTATTATTGTGTTTAGTAAAAGAAACATGTTCTCACACTTAAGTTCCAAAATGTACATGTATTAAGGTAAGCTTTCAACTGTTAAGAAATTCTGTGTCTCGCTAAAGAAAAGACATGAATTAATCATGTTAACAATTTTCTTAATTTTCATATATAACTGGTGTAAGTGCTTATTGAGATTATTATCACACATGCACATGTCTAGCACACACCACTTTTAAATTTAATAGCCACAGCCACAAAATTATCCCTACATTTATTTATATTTTTAAGCCTTTTTTCACAATAGCTGAAGATACAACTTCAAGTTGACAACATATGACAGTCTTGTAAAATTATAATTCATTTACATTACAAAAGAGTAATGAGTCTTTCACCTATTCACAAAGGTTCAGTGTTTATTAAAATGAAATATATAGTAAAAATTGACAGATTTTATTTTACTGGATAAAATATAGAAAGTTCATTATTGAACCCTTTTCTTTTATAAATGTGATGACTGTTGTGTTTATATCTTGTATAAATGTGATCAGTTATATATTTGTTATAATTGTTATTTGTTTTGTTGTAACCATCCATACCATCAGTGTTTGATGTGTTATTTGGTATTTAATATATTAGTTGTGCTTTTCAGGAGTGCATGATTTTGTTGATTTTCGATGATAGAAAAAATGTGAAAATGTTAATTTTTTTTCAATACTATACTGTTTATTTATTTAATATTATTCTTTTTATTGTTTATTGTTCTTAATTTGAAAATTAAAATAAAAATACGTCAAATACACATGCATGTTAACAATTGTGAAAAGAAACTGATTACTAAAATCATAGAAATTCAAGAATTTCAGGGTTTAAATTATACATGTGGTTTTTATTTCAAATGGTCTTATGGGTTTTTTTCAGCATTTATTATTCAGTATTAACTTGATTATAGTTTATACAAAAACAAACCCACTATATTTTTGCTACTGAACATTTTAATTATTCAACCATCTTTAAATTCCTAGGTGAAATTTTCTTTTAATGTTAATTGTGTTATTACCTTTATAAATTTAAATTAGAGCACACTAAAAAAAACCAAATTCATTTTAGTTCAGTTTTATTTTAGAATAAATTCTGTTAGTTTGAATATGATCATTTTTTTCCCTCACTTTTACATGGTTAAAACTGTAATTAATTTTATTTGACCAATTTTATATGTTGCAGCTGTTCACTATTCTAAAGCTTGTACCAACTACTCAGAATTCCAAAATAAGACATAAGCGTCTTTTTTTCCCCTCAAAAAATTCTTTGGCAGATATGAAGACTTGTTAGAAAAATATTCAGTTTCTATTTCAAAATTTATAAAGGATAGTCTTGATGAAATTCCTCGAGATATGTTGACCACTGTTTACTGATGTGAGGTATGAGTTTGTTGTTTTGGCAAATAAATTCAGTAAAAAACTCAGAATTAAAGCAACTCTCATATAAGTGGGAGGTTTGCCATGCCGTAAAACCTGGTTTAACCCACCATTTTCATTTGAAAATGCCTGTACCAAGTCAGGAGTATGACTGTTGCTTCCCAGCTGTTCTGGATTTTTGCATATCTCCCGGCTTTGCCAGTTTGTCTGATTTTGACTATGAAATTTCCCTTGGAGTTCTAAGTTTGTTATGAAACTTTATTTAGTAATCTGTAATCTTATTTTTTCATAGAATTTGTCTTCTAGTACATCCTCAGAAGTTAGGGTTCCTGTGGCAAATGTGGAGCAGTATACTTGATATTTACTGGGCAGTCAAAACCTATTTTGATTGGATGCATAAACTCCACTTATGTGACCAGTCAGAAATCATGATTTATGATACCCATTGACCTCGATAACAAGAACACCAGACCCTTGACTTGTGAGGATGCGATTGGCATTGTTCTATAAAAATCTTACATGTACATATAAATAACAATTGATAATAATGGTGAGAAATCCTCATTGACAACTGTTTCATTTGCACAATTGGTTTTTTGTGTGACTAGTTCTCTCATCTTCAAGTTTGTAAGAAAGATAGGCTGAACGGCTTTGCAATAAATATTGAATATTGTAAAATTCTTGATGTCTTGATCTTTTTTGCCAGCTATATATCAGTATTAATTTTCTCTCAAATTTTATTCTTTTTGTGTATTTCGAAGAGAAATATATATAATGGATAAAATCTTCACACAAATTTCCTTGATACAGGGAAAGGTTTTAATGATATTCTTCATCATGAAGTCACATTTATGCTTTAAACAGAGAGAAAAATCCTGCATCTCAAGTTCAAGACTACCTTTAGCACCATTGAACAGAATTATTTGCTAAATTTCAATCACATCACAATTGTATTATGAAGGAAGCAGATGCATGCCTGGATTTTGAATGTTTTCAGAACAGTGAATTCCTCCTGATAATGACACCTATACAGATAAGATAGTATAAAAAGATTTATACCATAATAGTACATTTTTCAGCCCCCTACACCAAAGAGGACTATAGGTTTGCACTCAGTCCACCTATCTGTCAGTCACACTACAATTTTCTAGACTATTTTTCCATTAATTTTTTAACCAAAAAATCTGATTTTTGGTATGTGAGCTTATAATGATGAGCTACAAATCAAGTTTGAGTTTCAAGCTAATCAGATATATAAATATAATTGCCAAAACAAGCACATTGTGTTTTCTCAGCTCTAGCCGGTAGTGGGGACTTTGTTTTGGTCAGCAATACTCTCAGAATGCTTGTTTTACTACATTTTTACAACAGTTTAAGCAAAGGATTAACGTTTTATTGTTGTTCTTCATCTTAAATTCTCAGGGAGATCTTCAACATTAAAAAAAATCTTGCAGGTTACTGAAAGATGAAGATGCTTGCCAATCCAATTGACCAGAATGCTGCATTTTTAGCTCACCTGGCATAAAAGGCCATGTTAGCTTTTGCCATCACTTTGCGTCCGTTGTCCGTCCACATTTCACATTTTCATCTTCTCTGAAACCACCAGACTAAATAGAACCAAACTTGGCAGGAATGTTAATAAATGGTTCTGTACAAAATTTGTTTTTTTTTTTTGTGCTGATTGGATATTCAACATGGCTACCAGGGCAGATAATTCGTTCTGATTGGACTTATCTTTAAAGCGCTTCTTGTCAGAAACTACTGAGCCAATTGAATTGATTTGTTGCATGAATGATCCTTGGATGAACCTCTATAAAATTTATTTTTTGTGCCGATCGGAAATTCAAGATGGTCGCCACTGCCAGACTTAGTTTAAATTGGACCCTGTGGGGAAATTTGTACAAAGGTCCTCCTGTCAGAGAATAAAATGTCAATTGAAATATTTGTATGTATGAACAAGCATTGGATAAACCTCTACAAAGTTATGTTTTTTGTGCCGATCGGAAATTCAAGATGGTCGCCACAGCCGGAGTAAGTTTAACATTGGACCCTATAGGACATTTTGTACAAAGATCTCCTTGTCAGAAACTACCAAGTCAACTGAAATGTTTTTGATGTGTGAATGATCATTTCATAGACAACTACAAAAGATATGTTTTATGTGCCGATTGGAAATTCAAGATGGTCGCTACACTCATATTTAGTTTAACATTGGACTCTAAGGGGAAATTTGTAAAAAAGTCTTCTTGTCAGAAAATACTAAGCCAAATGAAATGTTGCATGAAGATCCTTAGCTAAATGTCTGCTACAACAGTTATGTTTTCGTGCCGATCGGAATGCAAGCTAGCTGCCACAGCTGGACTAACATTTTTTACATTGGACATTTGAAGAATTCTTTACATATTTTATCTAGAAGCGCTGGACAGTGTGGAACAATTCCTTATACAGATATTATCTAGAAGCTTTTTGTCAGTTGTGGTGACCTAAAATCCATGTGAGCGATTCAGGCTCCGTGGAGCCTTTGGCTTCAATTTAAGCCAGTACAGCAAATGAAAAAAAATTAATTTATCATTTGAATGGAACATGTTTACTTGAAACGTAAGGATATAATAGTCAACGTCTAGGAATAATTCTACTCATTCAGATAACTGGACATAAAAATGAGAAATTGCTTTGGATAGTTGATTTTAACGGCAGTGTTAGTATTAAAACGTTAAAAAGATTCAGTCTGCGTTAAAGATGTCTCAATTTTAGCGCAATTCGATTTTTTTTTCAATTTTCGTAGACTTCTTCAAAAAGAATCACGCACTTTGAAAACGTGACACACATCTAAAGTTTTTTTCACGGTTCGTATTTTTTTCAAATTGGGTTGTAGCACAACACAGAAATTAAGGCTATATTTTTTTTTTAAACAAACAATATTGAAAATAATGCAAAATAATATAAATTATGGTATTATTATCTAATAAGTTCCCACTACACTAGATATGATAACCAAAAAAATGTTACAACACAGTTTAAAAACAGTAACGCTAAAAATCTCCTTAGTTACACTAATATTAAATATGTCATGTAGATATCAATTTCACCCTAGTATTTTGTTACCATGTGATTTGTCCAAAAATGAAGATTCTTATTTCATGAAGTCAGTTTGTTTGGTCCCAGTTACTCATCTCAAGTCAGTTTCATTTCTTATCTATTTAAATCAGATTCGAAAATACCAAGCTGAAAGTCATACATCTGGAGATTCTTAATGGATTAAGTCAGTTTGTTCGGTCTCATTTAAATTGTGCGCACTGATTTTCTCAATTCGGTTTCGTTTATTTTCTTTTAAATCAGATTGAAAGTAAAGTCAAGAAATACCAAAGGAACATTCGAAGGAGGGGAAAATGGAAAACAACCGACAAACTCCAGAGAACACCGAAGACAAGACCAAAACAATACAAAAACTACACTTAAAACCTAAAAACATATGAACAACATGGACCTCACCAAAAAATCGGGGGTAGTCTCTCAATTTTGCAGCGATGTCAGTTTGTTACTTTCTCATATTCTCATGTAAAGTTATCCTTCATAAAATATACTAGTCAGAGTTTCCTCTCACGTCAGATGACCCTATTTCTCAATTGACTAGCGTCAGAGATCACTCTATAAACAAAACTGGGAAATTTGTCGACTCTGTCCAGATATTGTTAATCAGGGATTTTATTTCTTGTAAATGAACTTGAGTTGAGTGCTTTTTTATGTCAGCTAATTACCCCTATCTTTTACAGTTTTTGTCATCACTACAGTGGTAAGAAAGAAGTCATGAAATATTTTTTTATCTTTTAATTGAGTAGAATTTTAACATAATTTATATAACCTATTGTTCTGTAGATTAAACGGTCTAGATATTATATATTACTATGCTTTATTGAGCCAAGCATAATAGTGCTCAGCTGTCAATATGAAGCTATCGTATTTAAATACTGTCCGGAGCATCCCTTGTGTGAAGATTACTGTGGTCCTTCTGCAGAAATTTTTCATCTTACCTTTTTCGCAAAATGTATCTCCGTGACCAATTCATATACCCGCTGTTCCTTGTCAGTTAACGTTGGGGTATGTAAGTAGGATTTTGAGAAGGATTTTTTGTTAGAGAATGCTATTTTTATCACACAATCCTTTAAAATTATATTAATATTCACAGCAGAATACAAAAAAACCATTTTTATACCATTTTTATGGTAAATCTTTTATCCATCATTTATGGTAAGATTTCCTTTGTTTAATGTGTTAAAAGGTGACCGAATTGTTTCAATGAACTCCCAAATTGATCAGCGAATGTATAGATAACACGGGATCTTTAAATCATAAATTACACTTTTTGACCTGTATTTTACAATATTATTCCTGAAATTGTATAAAATTACAATTTTCGGAAAAGGCTAAAGGCAGTTTTCGAAAATGAACAATAAGAAATTAAAAAAAAAATCGGAAATTTCCAAAGAAGAAAAGATGTATTTTATTATTACCCGGCTCCTTTACTTTTTTTATTTAGCACGTTTATGCGCACATCATTTTCTGACTGTAACAAGTAAGTTAAGAGCAACGAGAAGGGAAGTTACTCTTAGTCAAAAAATGTCTTGAATTGGATCAAGAAGAAAAATCTTAACTTGAACAAACTTACTTGTACAAGTCAGAATAATATACCATTAACTGAAGAGAGATAACTCTTCCCGGATTTTTTTCTGACTGTTAAGAGTAAGAAACATTCTGACTTAAATATGTAGATCCCCTGACTGTTGATTGATATGTTTCAAATTTCCAAGTACTTTGTGTTATTATTTTGATTGACATTGTAAAGTGCAACCGGAAGACCATACACTAAGTATACTTCCGGGGAAACTTTGTTATATGACGGAATTGACAGATATGCCTCTCAATTTTACTAATTCCTGTAACATATTTAAATATAATAAAAAGTATTTTTACATTATAACATTTATTACATTATATACAGGAATCAGTTTTATATAAATTTATTGGGTTGGTTACTTCTTAGCGACAGTAAAAAGTATATTTCCTATGGACAGTTGCTCTGTTTACAGCTGCCATCAGCTGGATTGTATTTACAGTTGAATCCACACAAGTATCGCCCTGCGCAATTCCCACCATACCTACCAAAATTATTCGCTTTCCTGTCGTCTTTACAGTCGGTATCAGTACAGTTAGGATCGTCTCTACAATCACTAAAAGTGCAGTAAAAGTAGAAATCATACATTTGTAACAATTATTATCGAATAAATGAACATGTAGAACACTAGAAATGTCTGAGTTTATATATTATGTTTTAATGACGCAAGGAACCCTGATATTAACGGCTAAAAACCACCTTGATAGGCCTATATATAGACATGTGTACTAATATTCGTGGTTTGAGGAAGAATTCAATACGACCTTTACATAAACCATATAAACTGAAACCGTTTTCTTTTCATACAAGTGCATTTTTCACATTATGCAATGTAGTTAATATACATGTATTATTTCGCAAAAAAAATCTCAGATACCTAAATTTATTTGCGTTCGATGCACATTTTTGGATTAATCTTAACCAGGAACCCTCGTGACCAAAACTTTGGGAAGTCAACGTGAAAAAAGAAAACCAAAATATTGTGCCAATAGAATCTTACGGATCCAAACAGTAGCGAAATTCCAGGTACGTTCATGCAACTTTGAAGTTGAATCCGTACTTTTAACAAGGTTTCAAAATTGTATCAACTGGAAAAAAGTAGGGCCATTTTCCCCTGCTTTATTTCACTTCTAGTGCAATTTCCAAAAAATCGTCTAAAACCATTCAAAATCATCTCTGGAGGAATAGCCTGTTATGTGGTCTCTAAAGATTTCCTAATAATAACTAACAGGTACATGCATGTAAGTAACTAAAAAAATTTCTACTTACCTGAATATCGCTTTTAGAACTAGTTTTAACACAGATTTGCCACATTAACCTCTTTAAAACAGTTTTTTTCAACGCGAAGGAAACTCAGAACCAAAAAGAATTTTTGGCAGTAAGTGTGATTATATATCTCCTTTCATAACAGTGGTTTTGGTTCTGGATGTCCTTCTTGGCAATACACATGTATTTCAAAAAGTGATGCAAACTGCCTATATACACTAGCTTTGACGGTAGAAAATTAATGATTAAACATAGAATTTTTGTTTGCTAACTTAAAAATGCATTGCATACAATTGTTTACGATAAAAAGTAGGTAAATATTTAAGATTAAAACATCAATGGTTATAAGTGAAAACATACAGGGGAAAGTGGTCCTACACCTTTCAATAAAAGTATCAAAAAATCATGTCTTAGCCGAAGCAATTCCTACAGAGAGAATGATACCCTCAGGAACTAACTGTCCACCAGCAGCAACATCGCTTCAGTTAAAAATGATAACAAAATTTATGGGTATTGCCATCTAGTACGGACATGTTTGGACGTGAGCAAAATACATGCCTTTGTATACTATTTTCTTTCCGAATGTTTAGCCTTATTTTTTGAATTACTGATTTCACCTAATTAACGAAACAATATGATCATCTGAACTAAGGAAAATCCTTTGCCGCTTTCATTCGCAAGAGAAAGCATGAAAATAAGCGAAAGGCAACAAAAACGACATCAGCAGTGTTCACGTAATTTCTTTTTAACTTTAAAAGACACTACTGCTCACAGCTAGAAGTTCGTTGCAAATATACTGTAATAAGAACTAAAAGGCGATGGAATATTATTTAGAAAAGATAATTTCATGTAGTCACTACCTTATTAGTCTGGCAGTCTTTTCCCGGTAACTGCCAGTACAGGAAAATACTGCCTGGTAATTTGCCATGCAGTGAAAATATTTGTCACAATTCTTGCAATTTGCCTTCTTCAATTCGTCAAAGTTGTCTTCAAATTTATCGGCTGAGCAGCCGTTCCAGCTAAACAGATTCGCAAGTCTTTCCTTTATTATACAAGCGGCAATAGAGATATCCCCATTACATACTTCCGTCGACAGCCAAACAAACATCAAAGCGAGACAAAACGTATAACGCACCATATTGTCTGAATCTTCAAAGTACAAATGTAAATACTATAACCAGTGCAAATATTTCACACAAAATTACATTAAAATAGCATCCTCCCAAGTCAGGGTTTTGTATCCCTGACATCACACATTCATATTTTGCGGGTCACGCCGAACATATCGCCACATGGTGTGTGACATAGAAAATTCTACATACGACGCAAAGGGATTCTCTTGTGACTTTGAGAAGAACCAATGAAAATCGTTCACTTCCGACTCGCAAAATATGAATGTATGATGTCAGGGGTTGGTAGGAACGAACGTGGTTACAAAACCCAGACTTGGAAGGATGATTTAATAATAATTTAGTACTGATGCTAAAATATGACGGAACAATGAGATATGGTAGTTAATTTCAATGGTGAGGTATTGGAAGTCTAAATTCTTCCATTTCATCAGGGATCATATAATACTATACTTCATATACAGTTCCTGATTTCATAAATTTGTGCAAACCATGTTCAGAGTTATTTTTTTTTGCAGCTCACTTTTAATCTACTCGATGAATGCACTACATACAAATACAATATTTTTTTTGCAATTGTTTATGAACTTAATTTTGAAAACAATTTAAAGAGATAACGAGTCATGACTTGCATATGAAAAGGTTTAATGAAATGGTTTTCAGCTGTTCCTTTTTTGAGGGACGATCGGAAATGATCGAGAAACCAAATTATATAATTATTAAAATTTGAAAGATTTCTGTATTTCATTTATATTTTAACGTGTAAATATTTAAAGCAGAACATTATGGAAAGCCGTTTTACTATTTATTCTAACTCCAAGATATCTCATATAATATATAAGATATCTCATATAGTTTATAAGATATCTTATATAGTTTATAAGATATCTTATATACTTTATAAGATATCTTATATACTTTATAAGATATCTTATATAATTTATAAGATATCTCATATAATTTTCTTTATAAGATATCTTATAAACTATATAAGATATCTTATAAACTATATAAGATATCTTATAAACTATATGAGATATCTTATATAAAAAGTATTTATAAGATATCTTATAAACTTTATAAGATATCTTATATACTTTATAAGATATCTTCTAAAGTTTATAAGATATCTTATAAAGTATATAAGATATCTTATAAAGTTTATAAGATATCTTATAAAGTATATAAGATATCTTCTAAAGTTTATAAGATATCTTATAAAAACTGGATTATATAAGATATCTTATATATTATATGAGATATCTCATATAATATATAAGATATCTCATATAGTTTATAAGATATCTTATATACTTTATAAGATATCTTATATAGTTTATAAGATATCTCATATAATTTATAAGATATCTCATATAATTTTCTTTATAAGATATCTTATAAACTATATAAGATATCTTATAAACTATATGAGATATCTTATAAAGTATATAAGATATCTTATATAAAAAATATTTATAAGATATCTTATAAACTTTATAAGATATCTTATATACTTTATAAGATATCTTCTAAAGTTTATAAGATATCTTATAAAGTATATAAGATATCTTATAAAGTTTATAAGATATCTTATAAAGTATATAAGATATCTTCTAAAGTTTATAAGATATCTTATAAAAACTGGATTATATAAGATATCTTATATATTATATGAGATATCTCATATAATATATAAGATATCTCATATAGTTTATAAGATATCTTATATACTTTATAAGATATCTTAAATAGTTTATAAGATATCTCATATAATTTATAAGATACCTCATATAATTTTCTTTATAAGATATCTTATAAACTATATAAGATATCTTATAAACTATATGAGATATCTTATAAAGTATATAAGATATCTTATATAAAAAATATTTATAAGATATCTTATAAACTTTATAAGATATCTTCTAAAGTTTATAAGATATCTTATAAACTATATAAGATATCTTATAAAGTTTATAAGATATCTTATATACTTTATAAGATATCTTCTAAAGTTTATAAGATATCTTATAAAGTATATAAGATATCTTATAAAGTTTATAAGATATCTTATAAAGTATATAAGATATCTTCTAAAGTTTATAAGATATCTTATAAAAACTGGATTATATAAGATATCTTATATATTATATGAGATATCTCATATAATATATAAGGTATCTCATATAGTTTATAAGATATCTTATATACTTTATAAGATATCTTATATAGTTTATAAGATATCTCATATAATTTATAAGATATCTCATATAATTTATAAGATATCTCATATAATTTTCTTTATAAGATATCTTATAAACTATATAAGATATCTTATAAACTATATGAGATATCTTATAAAGTATATAAGATATCTTATATAAAAAATATTTATAAGATATCTTATAAACTTTATAAGATATCTTCTAAAGTTTATAAGATATCTTCTAAAGTTTATAAGATATCTTATAAACTATATAAGATATCTTATAAAGTTTATAAGATATCTTATAAAAACTGGATTATATAAGATATCTTATATATTATATTAGATATCTTATATATTATATGAGATATCTTGAAGTTAGAATAAATAGTAAAACGGCTTGCCATAGAACATATTAAACTTCCAACATTAAAAGCGTCCTTCTGTTATATGGCACGCCGTTGTTATATTTATTCAATTTCGAGATATCTTATTTAGTTAAATAAGATATCTTATAAACTAATTGAGATACCTTATAAATTAATAGAGATATCTTATAAACAAATAGAGATATTTTATAAACTTATAGAGATATCTTATTAACTTATAGAGATATCTTATTTACTTTCAAATTAAATAAGATATCTTATAAAAATTAAAGATATCTTAATACTTAATAAGATATCTTGTTAAATAAATAAGATATCTTGGAATTTGAATAAATATAAAAACGGCGTGCCATACTGTTACCATAATGTGTAAGAAAATCGCGCTTTGAAATAAAAGAATATTCATAAAAAGAAGAGAAATTGGTTAAAGAAATAAAATATATTAAGTTTCCTTTGCAAAAAATAAATCTTTTAGAAGTACTGAAAGTACAAGTGATAATTCCAAACATATCCAACAACCTTTTTCACATTTTTTTTTACTTTATATTGATTTGATGAACTACAAAAATTGAAATATGAATTCCCTAAGTTAAAACATACCAATCTATATACTTCAAACTATATCTTCCATATACTGAATCTACCAAGCAACTATATTTAGTATTTGAAAAGATTTTATTTAACAACGCATGGAGAACATATGTTTCACAAAGTAACTATCGATATGTTAAATTTCTATTTTTTTTTCTTCATTTTTTCATTGACATGAAAGGAAAACAAAATACGTATTGATGTTTAAAATCTGTATATATATATATGGCTCGTACTTCTGCATTACAAATCATTCAAATAAATATTAGCTGAATAATATCTTGTGTTTTTTAAAGTACACCTGTCACTTCTATATTTATGAAAGTATTTAAACAAAACAAAACGGATTTGTATATTTGCATACACCTTAAGCCTCCATGGTGCATTATTGTGTTAATATGCAATTTACATGATTTTTGTGTAAAACATTACTACCGTCAAGTTAGGGACTTATCATTTTTTTATCTTGGAGAGAGGCTGGACATTCTAAAAGTGATAATCAAATAAATTTTTGACCCCCCCCCCCCAGTTAAAATTTATGCTAAATATTTGATACCCCCTGCTCACCCAGAAAAAAATTCGGACACCCGCTTTCCCTTTTCATGGAAAGGGAATAATCACATATATGCATACCATGTTATTCACTCATGCAGAACTCACCGAACCTGAGATAATTTTCAAAAATAAGAGCGTGAAACTGTTTATTCTAATATGATGTGCTGCTTTCCCTTTGCAGGCATTAAACTTTCCGATCTATTATGGGTTGCATGCACGTGTCATAGTTAAAACAACAACTGAACAGAGGAACTGTCAGAACATGTAAATACTACAATTGTTTGGCATTTTGTTTTTGTTCCAAAGTACAATAAAATCAAATGAAAAGTTAGTTTTTTTCCCGGGTTTTTATTGTTATTAAATATATTGGGTTTACTTTTATACCGTTTTCGATTTCTTTTTCAGAAGTTCAAAATCATAATTTCTGTCATATGAAATACCTTGCTTTATCACTTCGTTTACTTAATTACTGTTTATGTCATATTAGAATCGAAATAATTCATGGGAGCCATATATTTAAGTCTCCCAAACGAAGTGGGAGACTTATAGATATTGATTTGAGATTTTTATCAAACATTTTTTTTTCTTCCTCTTCGATTTTGTTCGTTCGAGTTCTCAATAACCGTCAGAGATATGGATCTGAGATTTTCCATAATGAAAGATCAGTGTTTCTAGATGTGCCTAATACTAGTTTTTTTTTACGGGGGTCACTGAGACGTATATGAGCAGTTCAAAGAGGCTAGGGGTCTATTATAGGACCCTATGGGGAAATTTTATTTTCATCGAAAAACTCTACGAGGGTGACCAATAACCATTTCATATCATATATTTTATTATACACCGTACCAACACCTGTTTAATGACATATACTTCGTTCTTCTAGGGCGCCATCCCTGAATACTAGATCCGAAACTGCTGGCCGGGATTTTCATTATGCCCATGACAAGACCTAGTGAATGCACAATTGGTATTGTTCGCAGAGATAATTTACTATTCCCGGAAGATAATATTGTTATATGTATACAAAACATAAAAAATTCGCCAATAATATTTTATGCTAAACTGTATTAATCTAACTTTTTTATTTTTTGTCTGATTCGTATGGTGCTTGTTTATTATGTTCCTTGCTGGAAAAGAAAAAAAAAATCACTTTCGATCCGTTTTTGTCTATATATGTATATCTGTTATCGTTTTTTTGAGATATAAGGTGAAGCGCTAATTTTTGAAATATTTTAATTCTTCATCGGAATTGATGAATTTTTTAAAAATAAAAGTTACTGCAGATTTTTTTTTTTTTTTGGTATCTTTCACCGTTTCCAAAAGCGTCCATTGATGCTTACCCCAATTCCTTACATTTTTATATGTATATTGAATTTTGCTTCGACCTTACGCAAATGAATGAAAATGAAAGAAAAATCCTGCTGTTATTGACTCCAGTGGGTAAAAGGTCGACAAGGTCACTTACTAAGAGAAGAAATTTTGTTTCAGGATGATATATATCAAAAGATGACACTGATTTCGTCCTGCGATTTCGCGGATGTGTTATAGCTCAATTTTTAAATTCTGTAAACCCGTCCATCTCAATTTTTAATGTAAATAAATGTATATTTTTGTTAACCCGTTCGATGCATTTTTGCAGGGTATTGAAACTGAGCAGCGAACATCCTTAAACTGAAACGGTGACTCTTTTTTCAAAAGACAATATTAAGTATATGTCGTATAATACAGGATTATTCTAACAGTGATTTTCACATCGTATCAGGGTTAAATTCCATATCTGCTACGGTATTCTATATATAGTTTTCGCTTATCGTGCCAACGAAGAGTGTGTATTCCATATATGAGATACATTTTACTATCTCGGGGATGTTGAAAATATTATTTTTCAGTTGTTATTTAATTACAACATATGCAAAAGATGAATTTTTGTTAGGACAATTTCCAGAAGATTTTGGATGGGGAGCATGTAGTTCGGCATATCAAACGGAAGGTGCTTGGAATGAAGATGGTAAGTCGTTTTCTCCAACGACATACTACAATAGAATTATCAGTGTTTCCATTTTTTTTTCAGTTTGCTATATAAAGATAAAATTTTAAATAATAATTTATGCTTCAGCAACACAACCTGAATTATCCTTAGAATTTCTTACGCAATGACAAGACAATAATGCATTCCACCAACACTCCCCTCTCAATAATTAAGGTTAAGATCTGAAAAGCTGTACGTGAAAAAAGGACAGGTTAAAATATCAGAAGACTGAACCAAAGGAGCATATTCTCAATGACTTTTGTATTTTGAATTTCGATCACCTACGAGTATTTTTTTTAAATCCTCTTTACGATTGTCTAGATATACTCCCAATAACCGGAACCTAAAATAATCTATTTATGTATTTGTTTGCTAAAATTACGAAGTGAGAACTGTAAACTATCAATATACTCTTTCTAACTTTCTTTTGCACTTTTCACAAAAATTCTTAAAATGACTCTAAAATCCTACAGATTTTAGTTTTACTTACGAGTAATTTTACTCTTAAGATATTTTGTGAAATAGACTCCTGTTCTGTATGGAATATACACAATGTATCTATTAAAGAAATGGAGCTGAAACTGACGAAGGCCACAATTTAATTTAAACTCGCCATATAGATTGTTATTCTGGGTTTACAATCATTGTTTTATTAAGAATAAAAAAAAATTACATCTTAGGTAAAGTTATTATTATATTGGTTTCATATTGTTATATTTTGTTCACCCACATTGGCAAAATGTAATCTTGTATAAACAATTGGGCGTCCATCACTTGTTTTTTTTTTAAATCTAAAATTGTCTTTAAATATCATTTGTATGCTATCAATTCTATTTAGTAAACTTTCAATTAATTGTATCAATAGAGATAGTAGGGATATCATCCAGACATGAAAACAACAAGGTATACATTCTTATTTGTTCAGATGTATATAAATCTTACATAAAAAGCATTATCATATTTTTGTTTCTATGTAGTATTGATATTTTATAACAACAAAATCGGTGGATCGAACCTTAACCAGAAATGTGCATCGTGGACAAGTAATTTTGTATTTGAGTTTATTATTTTATTAAAAATAAGCAAGGATAAGACAATATAAGAATAGAGGATAAGAGTCAAGGAAACGTCCCGAGGGATTAAACAAGAAAAAAATCTATACTACTAAAATTAAGCGCTCTATTTCTTTGGGCCGCCATCACGTAACAACTGCAATTTATAGACATAATTCAAATCAGAATTTGAATGATTGATGATGAATGTTGTCTGAAAATTTCACACAGTAATTATATTGCAGATATCATTCATGTATCTCTTTCTGATACCCGTACTTTCACGGGTAGTTTAATAGTATTAATTACTTCTAGAGGTAATAGTATAGGGGAAGTTTTCAGTTTGAAAAGGTGGTGCATGTGGTGCCGTTACAGAAAATGACTTTAAATGAGGGTCATCTGAAGGGAAATGACGTTACAGGAATTGACATCACCGGAAACAGTTTGTGCACATGCATTTGCTCAACCGGAAGTGATGGATTTCTTGCAATTTTTTGAAAGTAGGTTAAAGGGAATTATTTATACCAGTAGTCTTAGGGAGATAATTTTTGGCTATTTTAGGAGTCGTCCTATACGACGATTGTCTCCCCTTTTATCTCTTTCTTTGAACTTCCATTGGACTGTATCGGGATAAAGATTCTGTTCGAGGTGTTTCGGATTCTCAAGCAATGAAGGAAGTCCATTGTCTGGATTTAATTATTTCCCTTTTTCCTGTAGTCTTCTTTCTTGATGGTCTGTTGATTTTTCATGTCAATATATACGGATAAAGTCTCTCTTCGAGGTGTATATGCTTGAATATTTCACCGTAAGGCCAAGGGCCGACAGGTTGTAATTGTTGGAATATCTCCTCTTTCCTATGGTTGTGAACTGCTAATGATGTTTATGGGGATAAACCTGTTACTGCTAAATCAGTGACCGAAAGCGTGCGAATATTAAGGGTTAGGGTAAGAGTAAGAGTTAGGTATAGGGTTAGGGGCTAGAGTTTAAGTTAAGGTAAGGGTTAGGGTTGGAGATAAGATTAGGGTTAGAGTTAAGAAAAGGGTTAGGGTTTAAGTTGAAGCTAGTTAAGATTAGGGTTCAGGTAAGAATTGAAATTAGAGTTAGAGTTGGGTTAGGGTTATAGTTGTGTTAGGGTTAGAGTTAGGGTTAGGGCTAGATTTACGATTAATGTTAGGGTTAGGGTTAGGGCTAGAGTTACGATTAATGTTAGGGTAAGGATTACGGCTAGAGTTAGGGTTTGGGTATATAGGGGTTAGAGTAACTGTTAGGTTTAGAGTTAGCGTTAGGCTTAAGTTAGGGCTAGAGTTAAGATAAGGGTAAGGGTTAGGGTTAGAGTTAGGAGTAGAGATAGTGTTATAGTTAGTGTTAGGGTAGGGGTAAGAGTTAGGTTTAGGGTAAGAGATAGCGCTAAGGTTGGGATCAGGGCTAGAGTTAAAGTTAGGGTTAAGGTTAGAGTTAGTGTTATGGTTAGAGTTAGGATTATGCTTAGAGTTAGGGTTAGGCTTAGGCTTAGGCATAGGCTTAGGCTTAGATTAGGGTGAGGTTAAGTGTTAGAGTTGGGTAAGGGTAAGGGATAGAGCTAAGGTTAGGGTCAGGGCTAGAGTTAATGTTAGGGTTAAGCTTAGCGTTAGCGATATGGTTAGAGTTCGGATTATGGTTAGAGTTAGGGTTAAGGTTAGGCCTAGGCTTAGAGTTAGGATGAGGGTCAGTGTTAGAGTTGGGTTAGGGTTAGGGTTAGGGTAAAGGATAGAGCTAATGTTAGGGTCAGGGCTAGAGATAGGGTTAAGGTTAGAGTTAGCGTTATGGTTAGAGTTAGGGTTAGGGTTAGGCTTAGGCTTAGAGTTAGGGTGAGGGTCAGTGTTTGAGTTAAAGATAGGGTTAGAGTAAGGGTTATGGTTTTGGTTACGGTTATGGTAAGGGTTTGATTGAAAGATGGGGTTAAGGTTAATGTTAAAGTAAGGGTTCGAGTTATAGTTAGGTAAAGGGTTAGGGCCTAGAGTTAAGGTTAGGGTTAAGGTAAGAGTAAGCGTTAGGGTTAGAGATAGGATTAGGGTTAGAGTTAGGGTTAGGGTTAGGGTTAAGAAAAGGGTTAGGGTTAGAGTTAGAGTTACCGTTAGAGTTAAGAAAAGGGTTAGGGTTAGATTTAACGTTAGGGTTAGTGTTAAGAAAAGGGTAAGGGTTAGGGTTAGAGTTAAGATAAGGGTTAGTGTTTGATTAGGGTTAGCGTTGCGGTTAGGGTTGGAATAGTGTTAGATTTAGGATTAGGTTAGGGTTAGGGTAAGGGGTTAGTGTTAGGGTTTGATTTGGAGTTAGGGTTAGGGTTAGGGTTTGATTCGGGTTAGAGTTGCGGTTAGGGTTGGGATAGTGTTAGATTTAGGACTAGGTTAGGGTCTCATGTGTATGAGATCCTCATGTCGAACTGGTAGAATATAGTCAAAGTGCAGTGATGAGCAGCGATGAGTAGGAAAGAGCATTCTGGGGAGCAAAGAGCAGCGCCTTAAACAGTGATGAGTAGCAATGGACAATATGAGCGAAGTCAGAGAACCAACGAGCAATGACCAACGTCCAGAAGCAGCAGCAAAAAACCGAAATGGGCATGCGAGTATAGTTATGAGCAAAAAAGTGCTATGATGAGCAGCGAGGAGCAGCGTCTTGAACAGAGATTAGTAGCAAAGAGCAATGATGAGTAGCGAAGAACAATTTTATCAGCGAAAAGCAACCTATTGAGCAGTGATGAGAAGCAAAAAGCAGCGAGGAGTATCGAAGATCAGCAGTGATGAGTAGCATAGAGCTATATGAGCAAAGTAGGAAGATAAACGAAGAGCAGCGTCTTGAGCAGTGATGAGCAGCAAAGAGCAGTGTGACCATAGTGTACAGTAGTGACTTCCGTATACGAGAAGGACACAAAACGGTGAGCTAAGATTTCAAACATAACACAGATTTGAACGAAACGAAAACCACACAGTGTTTGAGTCGACAAGAACTGTGTGGTCTTATGAACAGACAAAAGCAGTCCACTTAACTATGGCGTCACAGTCAAATCAGAAAATGAAAAGCTTTTAACGAAAATATAATCCGAGGTTTTGTTTAATTTCGTCAGTTGTTTGAAGACCGTCAAACCACACACAAACACGGATCGATTGAATCGAAAACGCCCCTCGATTATTTATAGGTTCCTACTAGATATTTAGAACCATTGGATGCTTCAACGTCGAAGCAAAACCAGAAAGGAGAAAAGGAAAATACTTCCAACCAGGGTGAGGAGAACCAAACGCCTCGAAATAACTACTGGATGACCTGACAATGCGAGACATAAGAATAAATTTACAAAATGTCTGATGGAAAAGAAAGCTCTGGACCTCTACATAAATTTGAAAATCTCCAAAGGGATTAGAAATGAGTGGCGACTACTCAACCATCAGAAAATTGAACTCTGCAAAACAACAATCTCGAAAAGAATATTTTGCCAGACTCTTAGTCCAACAAATTGTGGAGAAACCCGTAGCAAATCAAAGCACCTGCACAACGGATGCAGCTAATTTGAACATCGAATCTGGAGGAGTAAAGACGTCTTAAAAATGTATACATATTACAGTCCCGGCGGTCCTTCAACCTAGTGCGTCACAAAAAAAAATACATGGTATTGAAGACGATTCAACAGAGTAGAGTGAATCTGATTCATCCTCAGACACCACGAAAGCCGATAACGAGGAATTGGAACATAGCAGTGACCATGAATCCAAGGAAGACTCCGATGAGGAATGCGAACAGTCTCCATGGGACGTAATTATGAACAGGACATTTTAAGTACATCACCCAGAGTACAAACAGAAATTAAACGAACGGATGGATGATGACAAGGCACGCGTGACAGCATATAGGGACATGTTTGAACCCTATAAAGACGAAATGCCCACGCATTACCTCCGACTGATTTTTTGGCAGCAAGACATGAATGAAACCACGTACACAAAAGATCAGGACAACGGCTAAACGATAGAGACAAGAATCCTGGGAATATGGCGTCGAAAAAAGAAAATATCTAGTTAACTGTGTACTGAGCGACTACGACCCACCAACAACTGAAGACCGCAATAACTCTGTGTAATCCAAGGATGGAGAAAAAAATGAAAAAAGAAAAAATAAGAAAAAAAAACAAACAAAATAAATGTAGAAGGGTTAATGCAGCCCATTTTATGATAGGCAGTCACAAGCCTGGAGAACCACAGAGTGGCCTTTCAAATGATCCGGCTGTAAGGGTGCTCTGGCACAGATTCAATCTTTGACTAACGACAATCGACCAACCCTAGCAGCAGTAGCTGCATTTCCTCCACCAAGAGAAGAAGCACCAGTAGCAGTATTTCCTAGACCCAGAGCAACAGCAGCAGCAGCAAAGTCCTAAATGAGCACGTGAGTGTAGTCCTAAGTAGCGATGAGCGGTATGAGTAAAGCCTTGGGTAGCGAATGGCAAGAGAAGCCACGACAACGACCACGAACCAAGCCATTCCTAAAGCCACAGACTCCAGCTGCATCAATTGACCATTCAATAACAGGATCAACGCCTATAGATTCCAGAAGGACACCTTACCATTGAAAGGCCAAGAGACTGGAAAAGCACTGGAAAGGCGAAGATAACCCCAGATATAACCCTGATTGAAAAACTGCAGGAAAAGGGGAGACATTCCAACCCAGGAAAACCTGTCGACCCTTGACCTTACGGTGAAATATTCAAGCATATACACCTCGAAGTGCGACTTTACCCCAATAAAAACCAATGAAAAACCAACAGACCATCCAGAAAGAAAACTTGGGAAAAGGGGAAATAATTCAATCCAAACAATGAACTTTTGGCCATGCGCACCCTTTCGGTACTTGACCCTCCAGCATTGGACCATGTAAGGATCATTCCTGCAATATAACAATTCAATTGCTTTTGTAGTTTCAGAGAAGAAAATGTTTGAAATTTCTGCCAATTAGAGTGCACAAATGGCCCTGGCAACCATGTAGAATTTTGGATCAGAACCAAAAACATAAAGTTTGTTAAGGACTATTATCTGATCATTTAGGCATAATATTACTTTCTAACCGTTTCTGACAAGAAGTTGTCTGTATGTTACTTTCCCATAGGATCCCATGTTAAATGTCTCCTACGGTGGTGGCCATCTTGGATTTAAGATCGGCACGAAAAACATAAACTTTGTAGTGGACCATGTAAGGATCATTCCTGCAATATAACAATTCAATTGCTCTTGTAGTTTCAGAGAAGACGTTTTGAAAGTTTCAGCCAATCAGAGTGCATGATTGACCCTGGCAGCCATGTTGAATTTCGGATCAGCGCCAAAAGGACCATTATCTGATCATTTATGATCAGGCATTATATTACTTGCATCTGTCTAACGGTTTCTGACAAGAAGATGTTTGTATGTATTTCCCATGGGATCCTATGTTAAAATGCATGTGTCCCCTGGTGGCGGCCATCTTGGATTTCAGATCAGCATAAAAAAACATAAATTTTGTAGTAGACCATGTAAGGATCATTCCTGCAATATAACAATTCAATTGCTTATTTAGTGTCATAGAAGAAGGTGTTTTAAATTTCAACCAATCAGAGTTCGTATGTAAATGGTTCTGGCCGCCATGTTGAATTTTTTATCAGGACCAAAAACCTAAACTTTGTAGACGACCATTTAATGAACATCCCCACCAAGTGTGGTTTCAATTGGCCATGGGGTTTTGGAGATAAAGATCATTGAAATGTGAAAAGTTAATGGACGGATGGACGACGGACGGGCGACAGATGAAAGACAACGGACGCAAAGTGATGGCAAAAGCTCACCATAGATTTAGCCAGGTGAAATATTTTTTTCAAAAAGGTGCAGAATGACCTGCCGTATATGAATTGTTTTTTTTTTCAAATCAGATTATATGGGTTTAGAAGGCCGTGTTTTAAATTTACACGCTGTATAGACAATGTTAAAGTAAAGATAAAGGTAAAATACTTTTTTAATATTGCACAACTTCCCGTAAAGATCCCTTTAATGATGATATTTGTAAAACTTAGTAAACGTTATCTGTAATTTATGGCACAGAAGTAATTATTTGTGATACAAACCCGCACAATAGCATTTCGATTACGTTTACATTTTTTACTATTGATATAGGGTTTTTTATGAGTTTGCACCCAGTTGTAAAGATCTTCAAATACTTATCATATACCGTTAAATTGTCTGTGGTGAATGTAACTTAATTCGAGACATAACAATATAATAATTTATCACATGTAGAAAGAAAAGATAAAACGTTTTGTCACGGTGTATGTTGGGATTTAATCCGCTGCATGTATCTGGTCATTCATATAATGGTGGATAGATTCATGTCATGAAATCCACACATGCATTTGACAAGAATTAATGCAATGAAACAGCGCTTTAATCGTTATACTTGTGTTTAAAGTCGCATGGAGGACTTCAACACGGAGATGGGTGAATTATTGTTCAACATCAGGTGGCAACCAGGTTCATATCAGTTCGAGAACATGTTATAATAATGAATTTGATCCCTGCTTTGTATTAGACCGACACGCTTACCCGGATTATTAATGTGCTAGTTCACTAGCTAACTGTCCACAGGAAGACATATCACCTCACTCGGACACATTATACTGACACCGAGCCGACCAGACGATCTTTCCTCTTACTCTTAGATGCCGCGTGCTTGGCAGAGAAGCAGCAAATTATTGATTGACCACTTTACCCGTAAACAAACAAACGCCATAATGATACATGTATAAGTAAAGGCATAAATAACATGTAATAAATTAAACAAAAATAGAACAAGACAGCACAGAAACTAAAGAAAATTAATATTTTAGTCCACGTGATTTCATATAGCTAACGTCTAAATTATGGATAGCAACAGAATATTATTCGGATAATAAAGTTGAGGTACTATACTTTGTAATGGAAGTCTTCCTATTATTTCGTACCATAACTATGATTTTAAAAAACCAAACCCCAAAACAGAGCTGTATAAGGAGTTCAACGCAGATGCCTTACAAAATGTATATGCAAATGTTAACGTTTTGCTCAAATAACTGATCTGAACCATTGAAGTAAAATAAAAAAAAATAAAAACATTGAGTGCAAATATGAAACAATTCTATAAAAATGTTCAAAAATACCAAATTCAAAAGCATGGAAGTTTTTTCAGAGAAAAAAGAAGGAAACACAAAATGCCATATATTTATCAGTGTACGGCACCCAAACAACAAAATTATAAAAGAGAGTACAAAACATAAAGAAACAACAGAATGTCTGGATAGTCTCACTTCGTTCAGACACTGGACAAATGTGGGTTGTTAAAGTATGATTATGAAGACGTTTATGCATAGAAAGAATATTTGGAGATAAAAAAAAAATATTAGTAAACAAATGTTCATTCTAGTGTGGAATAAGATGACGTAATTATTGTTAATGAGATTGGCCATGGTTCTTTTGTTTTAGGTAAAGGGAACAGTATATGGGATAGATTTACTCATATTCCAGGAAAAATTGCAGGAAATGTAAACGGTGATATAGCTGCAGATAGTTATCACAAGTACCCTGAAGATATTAAATGTATAGAGAAACTTGGGGTAAGTCAGTATTATATGCAGTCGTACTTCGTACTACTCAAACTCGGATAGCTCGAGCACCACCGATGGCTCGAACCGTTTTGAAAGTCCCGTCAATATTCCCTTTATTTTCATGTTTCTCGAACACCGATTTCTCGAAAAAGTCGAACAAAATTTCGGTCCCACAATTACAAAATAGTGTATTTTACCATTGAAAACTCTAACTCGATAATTAAATGGACAATCTTGTTGCCTGATACTTACAGGTATGCATCTAAAAATCACAAGTTTAATACAAATAGATGAAGCTGACAGGTAAATATTTACTGTTCAATGTAATAAAGATGTCATGATAACTGTTGACTATAGATTTACCTGTCAACTCCCGTCACTTGGAGTTCGAGCCATCGAAATTTACTTCTAATTATTTTACCCTTTGTTTCATTCTTGTGAGGTTTAAGTACAGGAAGATACATTGTAACAACAGTTTGCTATGGCAAGCCGTTTTAATATTTATTCTAACTTCAAGATATCTAATAGACCTTATAAGATATCTTATATACTTAGTAGTTCAGTTGCACAAAATCTAAGGTTTTGATGAGAAAACGATGCCCTGTGAACATGAGACGGATCGGACAATTTTTAAGCTCGCTACGACGTTTTGAAATCTTGTGTCCATTGAAAATACATTACCATGTAACGTTTCTTTTTTTACTAGTATACCATAAACCATAAACATTTCAAAAACAATAACGATACAATGGAGATTCTTGAATGGTGTTACTGCACAGGTGGTTATACTTTATGTAAATGTTATCCAAGTTTTTTCTATCCCATAAGGGAGTGACCCTTAGAAAGGATGAACATACCAGACAGGTAACATGGCGACTTTTTGTTTGTTTAGTTGGGGTTTTATGCCGTTTTCAGCAGTTTCTATTGGTGGAGGAAGCCGAAGTACCCAGAGAAAACCACCGGCCTTTTGGTAGGAAAATTGGCAATCCTTGTCAATTTAGATCAGAGTCGAACACACCCCGCCACAGGTGAGATTCGAACTCACAACCTCAGTGTTGACAGACTGGTGATCATTGGTATTCATGACAAACTACCAGACCACTCGGCCACCGAGGCCCCAACATGGCGACTTGAATGCGTGCGGACTGCATTTATTATTTCAAAACAAATGATATTGATAGCCAGTTAAAGAATTATAAGAATTAAACAATTTTTCCCGAGTTTATTGATTGACCACTTTACTCGTAAACAAATAAAAGTCCTTAGTGAGTGAATTGGTCCAGTTTATACATAAATATGTGTTTAAATCAATACTTATATACGTAAGACAAACATCTAAGTGTGAACGTTTCTTCGTGGTTTTTCTTAATATTTCAAGCACATTTACATGAAGTACTCACAATTATTTATTTTTAATTCTGTATTCATTGAAATTGTAATAGGCAAAACATTTCAAGTTACAATTATCATGGAGTAGATTACAACCAACTGGCATTGGTGATTTCAATAATAAAGCTGTAAAACACTATAATGACGTCATCGATGCCTACACCAACGCTGGGATACACCTTATGGTAGAACTGTACCACTGGGATCTCCCACAAGCCTTACAGGATATAGGTGGATGGTTAAATCCGGATATTATACAAATCTTCAGAAACTACGCTGATTTATGTTTTAACACGTTTGGACCTAAGGTTTGTGCGAATTGTTACATTTTTTCATACATTTTTATCTCTTATGTTCCATTTTGCGGAATATGTTGCGATACTTTGCATGGTGTCAATTTTCTCATACACATTTTAACATTTGAATATCTAAACCATCCTTTCAATTGCAAGTCAGAGTTTTGTATCCACGTTCGTTCCTACAAGCCCCTAACAACATTCATTCATATTTTACTGGTCGGAAATGAATGATTTTTCACTGGTTGCTTCTACAGGTAAAAAGATAATCTATTTGCGTCGTACATGTAGGTGGAATTGTTTAGGTCACACACCAGGTGGCGGTATGTTCGACTCGCTAAATATGATTGAGTGTTGTCAGGAGTAGTAGGAACGAACGTGAATACAAAATCCTGACTTGGGAGGATCATTCAAACACATACATTTATTTTGTCATGAAAAGAATAATCGTACAAGAGATAATAAAATCGCATATGAACTATTGAACAAAACGTTTGTTTTGCAATATACCAATCCATCGGTTATTTTTGCTTATGGTGACCAAACAATAAAAGAAAAAGAAAAAAAAATATGTTTTGATTGTTTAACTTAGTTTGAATATTGCAATTTTTATTAAAAAATGAATTTCAGGAAAATGCTTTTATAAAATTTGTTTTTTTTATCTGATAAATATATTTTATACATAGTAATGTATTGTTGGTGATGGCCTAACTAGTTTAAAAATGGGGTCACTAAAGGACCGACAAAAAAACTTTTTTTTTTATCTATGATGATATAAGAAAGGCGACAAACTACTCCCTCATTCAATCGCTGCTTATATTTTACTTGACAGTCTCTTTGTGTGAAATGTTTTTAGAGTTTGTTTAATCAACTTTGATCGTTTGAAGGTCAAGCAATGGATTACATTTCACGATCCATACACCTTTGTTTATGGAGGGTACGGACGTACGGACATGGCTTCTGGAATAGGTGGCCCTGCGGACAGTGTATACCAAGCAGCTACAAATGTTCTTCAAGCCCATGCTGCAGCTTTCCGGTTATACAGACTTACTTACTACAGAAGACAGAAAGGTATGTCACATTTTTCTTTTAATACTAGTAGCAACCGTATTAAATAATCTTCAAGGAAAAAAATTAAACTATATTAATCATTTTTCCTTACCACGTAACCTTCCATCTGAAAACAGGGGCGATAATTCATAAATTACATTATGCTAACTTGATATCGGCAGACAACTAATATTTCTTATAGTCTAAATCAGCTATAAAGTCCATGAATGTTCAAAGTACCTTTGAATGATTAAAGATTCAAGATATATTTTCTACTTTAAACGTGTAATTTTTCACATGATTTAATCCTAAATATTTATTTTTCTGATGAAAATAAAATACATATTCCCTTCTAAAGAAAGGATTTTTTTATTATAATTTTAATGTTACAAGAAAATAAAATACATATTCCCTTCTAAAGAAAGGATTTTTTTATTATTATTTTAATGTTACAAAACAATACCTTTTAACCAATGAGTTTTGAATACAATTCGTTTATCTACAATTAGGACGTGTAGGCATTACACTACAATCGAACTGGTACAAAACATCGGACCATCTGAATTTAACCAGAGACCGAGGATTACGTTTCGATATTGGGATGTGGGCTCATCCTCTGTTCTATGGGTCATGGCCAGATGAGATGAAACCGTTTACATCAGGATATAACTTGACTACTCCGTATCCAGTTCAAGGTAAAGATTTCTAGAAAATACCTTGTTTAACGAAATTAATATATATTTGTGCATCGACAAATATTTTTTCAAGATTTTATTAACAAAAATGTGTAATATGTATATGTTTTTACACGACCGGCACACTTACTGACCCTTACTGAATATTCAGTTTTGCATCGGCCTTTTGGTGGGGTCCATGTTGTTCATATGTTTTTAGTTTTTAATTGTAGTGCATGTGTTGTTTTGGTCTTGTCAGTTGTTTCGCTTTTTCCCTCCTTCGAATATCCCTTTGGTATTGCTTGACTTTCTTTATATATATCCATACCTTTAACTGCTAGAACATTGTATAAACTTCTATGAAATAGCAAGTTAGGTTTATATTCTTCGGAAGAAGTAAGCGTACGCATGTACGTAGGTCACCTTATCCAATTGTAAATTACTAATAATAAAATGCACTAATTAAGTAAAAACAACCAGACGACTATGGCAGAGATAAAAATTAAACTAGAATGTTATAATTTTTTTTATTTCTAATTATTATGAGCATAGATGACAATAATAAGTTAGGTGACATTTGATATCTGAGGGAGCAACCATTTAATTTTCATGGGGGGGGGGGGGTTAATTCAGATCTATTTTACTGACAAGTTATCTTACATATATACTCCAGTAACTGTAAAAATATTTTAAAAATATGAAACGGAAATATTGGATAAAGTTGTATTTTAAGTCGGTAGTATTGGCATGATTGTGTGTAATTTGTTGTTGCGCTTGCATTACCATAAATTCACGGATGTGACGTAATTTCATTAGTGCAAGATTTTTTAGGTGATTTAGGCCTCACACTTAGCTAAAATGGAAAACAGCAATAAAATTATCAAATGTATATATATATGTGTGTGTGTAGGAATTTGGGGTCAAGAATTAATTTGCCAAATCCCTTCTCTCATATTATCGTTTTATCATTTTACGCGTTTGTCATTGTCATCTCTTGTAATAAAACTTACTGTTTCTCTTAGATTTCAAATTACAAATTCGTCATAAAAAAACCTGTTAGCTACTAAAAAAACATCCTTTTTTATCTTTGTTTGTTCCATTTAGGGACATTGGACTTTCTTGATCTGCTTTACGTTGGAACTATGTATGCCCGACCTGTACAGAGAAAGAATGAAACATTTTCATCGTTTGATAATGACAAAAGTTTACAGGTTTATAAATACCAGTAAGATATTTTTGTTTCAGATACAATGCTTTATTTACATTTTCAAAACAACAGTACTTTTGCCTTATATGAGGTATTCGAGGAAACGATGGATGTAACTGTCAATCCATCTTGGTTTCCTGTTTATATTGCCAGTTTAGCTTGTGCCACATTAATTACACCATTGACATCTTTTAAAAGCATCACGAAGTTTCAACAAATGAAACATGTGTATGCAATTTTGATTGTTATCTTTTAAATAAATGACAAAATGATTAGAAGAAAATTATTCAGAACATTTTTTACTAGATAAGTATTAATAAAGTTATAAGTTATTGTTATGTTTTAGATCAGACCCTAAATCAGCGTCTGGTATAAGAAACCTCCTGAACTGGATGAACAGAAGGTATCCAGGAAAAGAAACGTACATTGCTGGGTATCTTGGTAGACCAAAAACAGGAAAGAATTCTTTAAAAGATTCCGAAAATACTGCATGGTATCAAGCCCATATAAATGAAGTTTTGAAAGGTATAGGCACATGGTTAAATTTTGTACAACAAGAAATAAAATACTATATGGCTATTTCAGTATATTGTATAATATATTTCTTTGTGTTATATGTATTAAAGTTTCACTATATCCATTTGTATGTGGCAGGTCTGCATATTTCGATAGTATTCGAGGGTATAAATATGGAAACTCGAAATACTTACCAAAATGTTGATGAATAGATAAAAAAGGCAATATAATCGACCAAAAAGATAACGCTAAACACAGGAATAAAAAGGAATTATATTATATATATTTAAGTATCGAAAGCAATAAGACACGAAGTAAAACACAACCAAAGGAGAGATAACATAGCTAACCAAAGCGAATCAGATCAAGACAGCACAAGAGTTAAAGCACTTGCAATGAGATCTCTCACAGAAAACTGAGTGTGACATCAGATGCTCCTGATTTTTTGTTCTGATATTGTAAAGTCCTCTAGATTTATTCACAAATCGACATAATTTCAAACGCAAGTCAAAATGAAATGCTAAGGATTTACGAACTAATTTACGTTTATGAAGTTAAAATGTATGTGAATAACGCGAGTCTCGGTTTTCAAAATCCTATTTAATGGGTAGTTCTACCTTATGAATTCACAAAGAATTAAATAAAATAAAACATAAATAACTGCAACTTTTGTAGATGCTTTTCCTCTTGACTTGACACATCACTACTCACTTGAAATTTGATAGGGGCCGTAAACAGAGCGGGACATGCTTACGCTTCCGAAGCATCTTGTTTTAGTTTCTCTGTTTTATTTTTCAATTATGTTTCGTTTATTAGATGTTTTTTATTCTTTTATTTATATGTGTATCTTTGTGATATGTGTCTAATATGTTCTTACATGTACGTTGCATTGTCATGGGTTTGGCTTGCCTTTGGTTTTCGATGTAATGGGATTTTTCTCACTGTTTTGTCGCTTCGGTATTCGTTTGTAGATATTAGATTCACCACTTTTAGGATGTTTCCTGTATAGTAACATATCGATCACGTAGATGTAAAATAATGTGTGACGGCATATTACTTTTTTTATAAATGACCTGATATGTACTTTTTTACAGCGATAAGCATCGACAGAGTCACAAACATAAAACGATTCTACGGGCGGTCGTTAGTGGACAGTTTTGAATGGACAGACGGATTCGATTTCAGCTTTGGTTTCTGCATGCTTAATTTCACCGACACAAATTTACCCAGAATTCCAAAACTTTCATCTTATTTCTATAGACAACTAATAAACGACAATGGATTTTCTCCTGGCTATCCTGGTCCCGCTGGACTATCTACAGCGCCACCTAGACAGGCAAATGAAATCCTTTATGAAACTTTTCCGAATGGATTTCAATTTTCTGTTGGTTCATCCGCATATCAGATAGAAGGAGCCTGGAATACAGACGGTAAAACCTGCTTTTTCACTCTATAAGAAAGTACAAATGTGTTCTCATGTAAAATTAGTAATTTTAGATTTATATATCGCCAGGATTACTACTTGTACTCGAAAACAGTCTTTAAAAAATATAGAGAATAACTATTTTTGGCTTATTTGTAAATATTAATTCTTTGATACCAAATTTGATACACAATATGTGCATATTTCGTCGATTTACGACTCATTAGTTTTGCTCAAGGCTAGGTATGTTGAAAACCGAAATGACAATCCACAGATTTGAAGAGCAATTTAAAAATGCCAAAAAAACCCAAAGATGTCAAGCCAAAACCATCTCAGGACAGAGCTATATCCGTGTGCGAGGTAGATATTCTTAGTTTTCACAAAACAATTTTCTAACAGTAAATTTTAAGTCTCAATTTCAGGCTAGTATCGTAATACTAGCAACTGAGCTGGGGATACCCTCGGAGACTTGTAAAAATAGTAACCAAAATACATGCAGCTGTATAAATAAAGACGTCATTATTTAATGAAGGCACATGTGATTGTGTATTACAGCACCTCGTTTTAGTCGATATCTGAATCATCTTTTAAATTTCAATGAAAATTGTTACTGTTCCTTCTGCTTACCTTAGTCGCTATCAGTTTTTCTTAAATAGTTTTCCAAAGCCTCAATTTTTTCCACATGAGCAGATTTATGAAATTTGGCTTCCTATTTCGGTATTTTTGGTTGAGTACTTCTTGTTTAATATAAGTTTGGTTTTTGGTCTTCCAAATGTTTCGGTTTTAATGCTGCTAATGAGAGGTAACTCCTTGAAATGCGTCGTATACAGCATAGTATAAATTTACTATATCTAATATTAGTATCTTTGGATTGTTATTTTGAAACTCCTGGGATGATGCCTCTGCTGGTGGACCCTAGGTCCCCGAGGGTATTCGCCAACCCAGTCGTCAGACTTGTCTGACATGATTATTCATTGATTTGTTACAGAAATTACCAGTATTTAGCAAAATTCAAAAATAATAGAAATACTAAGGGTTCATTCCTTGTATTGCACATGGTAGATCTCCTTAGCTGAAATTTGGCTTCCTATTTCGGTATTTTTGGTTGAGTACTTCTTGTTTAATATAAGTTTGGTTTTTGGTCTTCCAAATGTTTCGGTTTTAATGCTGCTGATGAGAGGTAACTCCTTGCGTCGTATACAGCATAGTATAAATTTACTATATCTAATATTAGTATCTTTGGATTGTTATTTTATTACTTTTGTGCCATTATTGGATTATTCCGCAAAATATGGCATTAGCGCAAACAATATAACATTGTGTGACAAATACAAGGTTTTGTTTCGTAAAATTTAACATTTTGAAACATGATTGTCCAGCGGCGTAGCAATGCCTGAATTGACATGGAAGCACAAAAGTATGAGTATGGCAAAGGGCTAGGGCAGTTATTAAGGTCCTTGGTTTGTTCATTATAAAATGAATCCATATATACAAGGATTACCAGACATATCGATGCAACACATCATATCAAGTTTTATTTCCTGTGATCATGCAGTTTTTAAGAAGATTTCCGATATTTGCTTTCCTTTATTATTTGAAACAAGTGTTTCAAACGAGAAAAACTTAAACACTCACAATAGACAGATATCATGCAATGACAAAAGCTTACATTTGTCATTTAGGCCATAAAAGGGAGGAAAAAGACCACAATACTTTCCCCAGACGTTATTCAAAAGTATTGTGGATGTTAAATTTGTGTTAGAAGGAACTTTAGCTTTCTATCCTTCACCTTCCGTATTTCTTTTGCTTTACTGGTATTTTATTTTCGCCAAAAAGAAGTGGAAGCACGTGCTTCCATGCCTATGCGTTGCTACGCCACTGTTGTCATTCGAAATAAAGAGAATTTCTGTGAATCCTTTGGCATTCTTTTTATTAATCACAAAGTGGGTTACTGAAGTACGTATGTTGAGCACATAGTATATTGGTAACTAAGTTGTCGATAATGTTGTTGGCCGACTGCTTCAACAATCCTGTTTTATTTAATTTTTTATATTACTCGAATTTTACCAAAGGTAAAGGAGAGAATGTATTGGATCACACGTTTCATACCACTGGTAAATACAGTAATAAAACTGGAGATATTGCTGCTGATAGCTATCATCGTTACGAAGACGATATCAAATTACTCGAGGAACTCAACGTAAGTGTAATCTGAAGATATCAATATCTGAATTGAGTTTGATGCTACATAATCTTTCTTTACCCTAACTTAACATGCCCCTCTTTCTTTGAAAGCGATGTGAATACCAGATTTAAGCGCTTTCTACAGTATTTCTAACTCAAGAGGATTTTTATTGATATGAAAAGAAAACTATAATTTCTTCTTTAACTGTTATTTATAAAAAAAAAAAGACTTAAGGCTCCTAAGGAAATAATTCACAAGAAAATAATTCAAATGAATTTTTTATTAAAAAAACGGAAGTTAAATATTTTATTTTGACACTTCCTATTTGCAGGTTGATGCATATCATTTTTCAATATCTTGGTCAAGAATTTTACCAGACGGAACAAACAAAAGTACAAACAATGCAGGGATATATCATTACAATAAAATAATAAACAGGTTGTTGCTGACTGGGATTCAACCGATTATAACTTTGTATCACTATGACTTACCGTTTGAACTAGAAAAACAAGGAGGTTGGATGAATCGGGAAACGGTTGACCACTTCAGATATTATGCTGATGTTTGTTATAAAGCTTTTGGTGATAGGGTAAGTAAATTACGTTGATGGGGTAAGTAAATTACGTTTAAAGCTTTTGGTGATAGGGTAAGTAAATTACGTTTAAAGAAATACAACAACGTAGAAACAATATTTTCCCAAAATCTTTTATTTTCAGTAATTACCTGTTGTTGCTAGTATATAATTGTTATATTTTTATTTTTTAATTTATGCATTTAACCAAAACAAATTCGTACGAAATTCATAAAAGTAAAATATTCTTTCAGGTAAAACAATGGGTGACAATCAACGACCCTTTTAAAGTTGCCAAAAATATGTCAGCTGACGATACTCCGCAGAGTTATATTGCTGGTAAAAATTTACTACTTGCTCATGCAGCTGCCTACCATCTATATAATACAACATACAGGAAGCAACAGAAAGGTAATGTATTTATAGGGAAAACCTTATCATTTTTGAACATATATGTTCATCTTTGATTTTAAGGGGCTCATTCCTTTTACTCGTTGTTCTGTGTTGTGTTTTCCGTTTAGTTCTTTTCATAGTAAAAATTACTTGTTTGCTCTTCCATAGCAAAGAGGCTTACTGATGCTTCTGTGGGTTGCCTACAGGACATTACAATGGCATTTGTATTCTACTCCTGCTTTATGTTTACTTATTTCTGTGTTTTATAGAGTTATAGTCTCTGTGAATGGCGTTGTTTGGGTTAAAGAAATTATATACGTTTGCCTTGAAATTGTTGGTTGTAGGTTTCAGGTAAACGTTCTTTAAACGGAAAAAGAGAAATATTAGAAAGTTCCTTATTCAGTTGTGTTGTTGAATTAATTGTTTTAGAAGTAATTTAAGTAATCAATCGACACTTTTAACACTTATGTGTGTACAGAAGGCTCAAGAAACCACTTCGTATATTCAATCCGACTACTGAGAAAACATACAATTACCACATATATGTGTTTTGTCGTTACAGGAACTGTTGGTATAACTCTGGGTAGCGACTGGTTTGAACCGAAAGACCCTTCCAGTCCTGAAGACATTAAAGCTGCTGAACGTGCTTTGGAGTTTTCCATTGGATGGTTTGCACATCCCATATTTAGAACTGGCGACTATCCAGATATTATGAAGAGTAGAAATCGCATGTCAGAGATGGCTCACCAATCACAAATGATATTGGCATCTTTAATCACACAGGAAAAGCAAATAATTTATGGTATTTCGGAAATGATTATAATCTCTAAGAATATTTTTGTACAAAATGTATCTAAAATTAACCCTATTTTTAGTTTTTATTCTTCTTTTAAAAATTCAATTTCATGTAGGGAGACTGCAATAAATTAACAATTGCATAATTTTTTCTCTTGGTACGATTTATTAAACAAGTATGATGTCTTTAAAACATTTTACCTTTTAATTGACAATATGCTTTAATATAATCACAAATACAGGACAATGATCGAAATATTTGCTTTACTTTTCATTTCCCGTTTTTACTGTTTCTTGTTTATATATGTTTGCAAATAATTAGCGTTGTTAGAGATTTTTTTTTCTTTCTTTTTGTTTGTTTTTTGCTTTCAAATTTATTTTAAAATTGTACATATTCGCCATTTTATCATCAATGTAACAATACACTTAAACATAAACGTTTCATCTTATCTAATGCGATTATCCTTGGAATTATTTTATTGAAGGTTCAGCAGATTTTCTTGGAATCAATATGTTTACTACAAAAACTGCTACGCCCAGTACAGGGATAGATGGAAAAACAGATTTTGAGAAAGATCTTGGTGTAAACTTTGATGTCAATAAATCTTGGAAAGGGTGTGATTCATAAACTTATTTTGATTTAGTTAATAAAATATTCATTGTTGGCAAGACATGTTACCTTTTCCTGCTTTTTCATGCTGACGAGTACTCCAGGTATTCTGGTGATTTAACCAAATACACTGAAAGTGACATACAAAATACAAATAAATCAGTCTTGTTACATTTCGAATGATCATGTTTTTTTTTCACGATATTTTTTGTGTTTTCTTGAATTGCTTCCGCATTATTATATTTGTTTTGTCTTGTGATTAACAATATGTTTAAATATATTTTTACTCATTTGAATAAAAGAAAATATAGTCGAAAATATCTACACAATGCCCACAATCAACAACATTTGTATGAAGATATGTGAAGTAAACACAAGGAGAAAACATAGTTATATTATCACGGAATTCAATTGTACAAATATTTATATGATGCTAGACGTTTTTTTTTTAATCTAGTGTGGCCTGTCATAAATAGCAATGACAAAATAACCCAAGTGGATAGATCCGCGAACACAACACTTTATGCAGTTATACAATATTCTTGAAAAACTAAAGAATTTATTACAATGTCCAGAATATTTCTTACTTGGGCAAGGGCCAGAAAACACTCGATAGAGCTAAATTAGTTATTTTGGATACGATAAAAATAGAAAACAAAATATTTTAGGACATGCAAAGATGATTTAAAAGTAACACCCTGGGCGATGCGGAAGATTCTCAACTGGGTGAACTACAGATACAAGGTGCCTGTGTCAATAACCGGAAACGGAGTCTGTGACAAAGGTGGCGTTAAGGACCTGCAAAGAATAGAATTTCATAAATTATATATTAATGAAGTACTAAAAGGTAAAATGTGTTAATTTTAAATGTGGCCATAGATTTCATTTATTTCACGTTTTATTTAGATCTGAATTTTCGACTTTTAGTTCCACTCGGGTCACAAAAGTACCAGTTCACATTGAGATACAAAACTTTTTTGTCGAATCTCTTATAAAAAAATAAAATATTGCTGAAACATGTACACAGTGTATTGGTTTTCATATTTCTGTGTTTAAGGCAAAGTACAAACAACTTGTATACCCGCAGTACCTTTGGTTTATAAGACATTGCTTTGACTTCGAATTTTAATTTAAAATGACTATATCATATCCTGTAGGTTTTAAATACTCTTAATAATAACTTATATTGTAGCTATAAAACTAGACGGGTGCAATATAATTGGTTACTCCCTATGGTCTTTTCTGGATGGGTTTGAATTGGAACATGCATTTGACGCGAAATTTGGAATTGTTAGTGTTGACTTCCAAGAGGCAAACCGAACAAGAACACCAAAGGCTTCTTTTTATTACTATAAACAGCTGATAAAAGAGCGAGGTTTTATTCCTGGCTATCCAGGCGATGGAGGTCGAGGAACAGTGCCTGCATCAGAAGATGACTTCTATTATGATGCATTTCCGGACGATTTTATATGGAGTTCTGCAACATCTGCATATCAAATTGAAGGAGGCTGGAATGAAGGAGGTAAAACTGGGTGTAAATTAACAATCTCTGATGTTTTTAGAAATAAATCCATCTCTTAAAAGAATTTTCAATTATCTAAAAAATGGAAGGAAATCGGGAAGCGTCAGTGATACAAGATCTCAGAATTGATCGAGAAAAAAGATGATTGCATGTAAGAGTAGAAACATAAGAATAAATTGCTCTGGGACAAAATATTGAACTCTTCCGTATTAACACAGGTAAAATGGTAGAAGTCGGTACTAATGTACTTTTAATTTGGAATGCATAAATACATGTCGTCCTGATATGCACCTGGTTGCCACTGGACGTTAAACAATAATTCATCCATCCATAAATACATGTAGTATAGCAAAACACTATTGTTTTAGATAAGCAGAAATATTAAGATAAACAGGATAAAAAAAACCTAGACCTTATTATATACATTGTAGTGAGCCTAATTTTACTTTTTGTAGGAAGAGGTCCTAGTGTTTGGGATGACTTTGTTCACCTAGGAAATACAGTTGCGGGAAACGTTACTGGGGATGTTGCTTGTGATAGCTACCATAGATATAAAGATGATATCAAAATTTTGAAGGAGCTAGGGGTTGGTTTTGAATTTATTCAACCTTATTCTATATTAAATTGTAATAAACAGCAATGACATCCCAATCAATCAAAGCCATTCAACAGACATATCCCGGGACAAAACATAACATAAAGAGCACAAAACACAAAGATAAAGACAGCAGGGAGTCATAATAATATGGCCTGGTACAGACACTGAACGGTGGTGGGTACCGAAACCTCCCTTATCTATCCAGACACTCTGGTGTATAAAACATACTATAAAACAAATACAGTAGGGTTACCAACAAGGTGATCGCTTGCAAGAACTTCAATAATTATTGGAAGGTACATACTTTAGAGAGCAGGGTCAGAATATTCTCCTTTTAATTATAAAGCAAGCTAAGGCTCTCATAGCTGCTGGTCGGATACTGTGACTCTATTAAACGAAAAGGTCAGAAGTAACACTCCCTTAAAGGGTTTAATGCTATCTTGTCATAGAGTTCAATAAAAATCGGCCAGTATAAATTTAAAGTTTTCATATTTGTAGCACATACTGTAGTGTAAACACGTAATATTATTGGATGTATCTTCATAAACTTAATCCATCAGTGGTTGTCATCCTTTTTTCTATGAATAAGTAAAACTTAAGTATAATAAAGGATTGTTTTAAAAACAGAGATCGCGAATTTAATTTTTATGTGAATAAGTAAGACAAATCGAGAAATAGTTTTTCAATAATAACTGACTTACAGTATGAAGAAAATAGCAAAGCATTAACCAGTTTTATTACATAGTTATATATTAGAAAAGGGAATAAACATTTTTAAAATGCTTCTCAAAAAGACTATGAACATTTGTATATTTTCCTGTTGTGCCTTCTATACGCTTTCCGACGGCATTCGTTTAACCAGATTTGTTGAAATTTTATTTTTAGGTTAATGCATATAGGTTTTCAATATCTTGGTCAAGAGTACTACCGAATGGGAAGAAATCAAGCTTAAACCAGGAAGGAATAAACTATTATAATAATCTAATAAATGGCTTAATAGATGCAGGTATAAAACCTATGGTCACTCTTTTCCATTGGGATCTTCCGTCATATCTTGAAAACGAATATGGTGGATTCTTGAATAGTTCTATTCAAGACTATTTTACCGAATATGCTGATGTCTGTTTTCAAAACTTTGGAGATAGGGTAAGGTTACTAAAGTGATTTGATTTTGTCGTATTTTTACTGTTTTTTATCTGAATCAACTGAAATTATATTGAGGCGAATTTTAAATAAACCGACAATAAACTACATATCGCACCTTGGGTTTTGAGACCAAGCCGTACTTTCTGCTAAAATACAAAAGTAAATGTGTTGGCATTGTTTGAAAAGAACTTGTTGTTGCTACTGTGTATTAGATCCTTGTAGCTATAATAACAGTGATAATAAAATTAACTCTTGTGTCCTATTCACTTTGATATGTGTGTCTATGTGTGCACAGTGTTATAATGTAGGGATGTCAAGCTAGTTACTTATTCCCGTTTCCCATTTCCTGATTCAATAAGGAATAAGTAACTGGTTACCAGTTCCTTGTTCAAAAACGGTTTGCCGGGAAAAAGTTTGTCAACGGAAGAAGAAATGAACTTTTGTTACTTATTCCTTATTGCGTTAGGAAACGGGAAACGGGAATAAGTAACTAACTTGATATCCCTTTATAATGATAGAAATAGACTGCAAATGAATGAACACAATTTATGCAAATATTTTTTTTCATTTTTCATTAATCTCTTGGATTGTTAGTTAAATTTCATAAACATGATAAAGTCAATCTTAAAAATCATTGGTTTTTTGGTGGGGTCCATGTTGTACATATGTTTTTAGTTTTTAATTGTAATGCACGTATTGTTTTTGGTCTTGTCTTCGTTGTTCTCCGGAGTTTGTCAGTTGTTTCGATTTTTCCCTCCTTCGAATATCCCTTTGGTATTGCTTGACTTTACTTTATATACTAAATGTACTATGCTTATAATTAACAAGTAGTTCTCAGTCAAATAATTTGAACAAAACTAATATCAACATACAGTTATTTGCCAATGAAAATCCCACAAATGTTCAACATTTATCAGTAGAAGTCTTCTATATGTCATAATTTAGGGTTTATTTTATATATCTTACTCCACGCTATGCAACAACAATTAACATTAATGATGAGGCAGAAAAAAATACATGAAAAACCCTTTCTTTATCAAGTGTAAAATTACTCTTAAGCATGTCGGCTTTTTTTGTTCGGGATATGCTATACTGTCATTTACAGATCACGTATGGTAAATCCAAACAAAAATGACAAAGTAAAACAAATAAGAAATCAGAATTTTCTTGAATATTATTTGTAAATATAAACCATTCAGGTGAAGTTATGGATCACCTTTAATGAGCCCGGAATAACGGCATGGACGAGCTATGGAGAGGGAGGTTTTCCACCGGCAAAGCACGACAAAGGAAGCAACCCTTATATAGTGGCCCACAATATAATCTTATCTCATTCTAAAGTGTACAGACTATACCAAAGGAAATATTATGCTAAGCAAAATGGTATGTTCATAGAAAGTTTTTTATTTTTAAACTTTAATTAAATTTCATTTCATAAACTGGTAGTGCATAAACTGGTGGTCCCTGGACCAGATAGTAGTGATAATTATAATTATATTAATTGAGCATTTCAATGAAAGAATTTTTTTTAGGAATTCCGTCATTTTGTAATGTGAAGCAACTGGTCGTATATTTTAGAAACACGTTTTATTTCTTACAACATATACATGTATTCTGTAGATTTTGGTTCCTGATGCTAGACTTTGAATTCCATTGAAATGAATAGCCTTATAAATTGAATTTAAATTCGTTTGATTTGAACGTTTACTTTTGTACAGATATACCATATTGTGATAAATATACAATTTATGTCTAGGCACGGTTTGCTCATATAGAACTCAAGTTTTGTTTGTCATAACTAAAGACATGAAATCTGTAAAAGGTAGTCATAATATGATGATGATAAGTGTTCCCCCGTGATGCTCTCATTACATTCAAGGCCTTAAATGAAACCTCAATATTTATATCATAATTTCAACAAAGGTCACAAAAAAATATTCAAACGCACACAAAACGAATGTGTCTCGTGCACATGTACAAATATTCAATAAAAAGAGAACAGACGCCCACTCAAAATGAGACTTTTGGCCTTGGGAAAGGTGCACAGATAATTTGATGGTCAGGAGGCGAATCATTTCAAATATTTTATTTAACTTTCTGTTAATGTAAAGTGTTCAGTCAATCTTATGTTCATGAACATATTTGTGAATGAAGGAGAAATTGGTATCACTTTGAGTGTTGGGTGGGCAGAGCCCAGAAATCCGTACAATCCAGAAGATATACAAGCTTCAGAACGGTTGATGATGTTTGATTTTGGATGGTGGGCTAGTCCTGTTGTGTTTGGTGATTATCCTGATGTCATGAAATGGAAAGTAGGAAACAACAGTGAAATTCAAAATTTTACAAAGTCACGACTTCCCGAGTTTACAGCGGAGGAACAGATAATCATAAAAAGTAAGAAAATTCATAATGAAATATATGAATATATAAAAATGATAAACATATATGGAAGACGACAAGGGCCATTAACAATCATTAATCCAGAGATAAATATATACGCCTGAACGAACGACCACAGATAAACTATAGAAACACAATTTAAAAAACACAATTTAACAAGAGTTGATGAGGAACAAGGGGCTCATGAGCAGTCTGTCTCTTCACAAACGCCCTCAGCGTTGGTCAAGACCAATAAAGTCGGCAATATTCATACATATATGTTCATACGTACTACACATATTCCATATGCAATCCACTTTAGATGAAAGTTTCTTATGTTTATAGACAGCACTGATTTTCTTGGTCTAAATGCTTATGGGTCAAGCCTGGTATTTAAGCAAGATTATAATGTCAAAAAGGATATAAGTTATTGGGCAGATAAAGGAATAGGTACAGCTACAGATCCATCCTGGTTGGGGTAAGAATATTCGAGGAAATTAATATAATGTTTTGCACTACCAGTTTATGAAATGAAATTTAATTAAAGTTTAAAAAACTTAAATCGGCGAGTTAATTCATTTCTCTCTTTGATTCACAAAATTAAGCAAACTACACGATTAATTTGTCATGACAAATCTCCAGATCACAGGTGCGGGGTTCATGTGCGACTTTCGTCAATAAAATAGGTGCACTCTTAGGACACACAAAATACTGAAATCAATATATTGTTATAATGCAGTGTAACAAAAAAACATTTGCATATGTTCCAGTTGTATAATATGCTTGAAAACTAAAGAAATTATTATAATAACCAGGCTATAAATGTTCAATAAATGTTTATTGTTTTGGATTTCAATATGTTAGACCTTGATCACTGCTGATAAGACATTAATTCTGGAATGTTAACAAAAAGTTTTACAAAATTAGATGAAAACTTGTGTTTCCGAGGCTATCGCCAGTTTATTTTTGTACCGGTCAAGAAATCGGTACTCAAAATGTAAATGCTGTAAAATAAGGAAGTGTTTTGAAATTAAAACTCTGCCATGGGAGGGTTTTTGGTTCTACATACTTTGGTCTTTTCTTGGAATTTTAATGCTCTAAATCAGTCTGGTAAAGAAATGTCGATTACTGCAGATTAGCCTTGAGAACTACTATTCGACACAGGGTGTTTTTTATATGCATGTAAAGTGCACCAAAAACGTTTGTGTGTGGAAGAAGCCAAAAAAGTTAACAAATGTTTCATTGATCTTCTTCAGAATCTCGAAAATCATTATCCGACCATTTTACAGCCTGAAATATAACCCTATACCAAATATAGACATACATGTAAGCAGTAATCATTGTCCCAATAATAATTTGGAAATACATTGTACATTGTAAATCATATCAGAGAGACTGCAAATAATAGTATCAGAGATGTATTTGATCTACTGATTTCCTGCAGGTCTGGATCAAGTTGGTTATGGGTATCTCCTTTTGGATTGCGCAAGAATTTAAACTGGATTAAAAAGACTTACAACTACCCAGTATATGTAACAGAAAATGGTGTCTCAGACAGAAATGGATCGTTAAACGATGTCCACAGGGTCAATTATTATAGGTCATATATAAATGAGATGCTGAAAGGTAAGATAAGGTTTGGTCAGAGATTATACTAATAACATGAATAAATAAACTATTAATATGTCATGACTTACTTTTTCTTTTGAAATGAATACTTTATTCCACATTTTTTGTCATCAAATAGACACTGACGTTTGCCTCACATATTTCTGAATCAATTGATCGCAGAATAAATCATTCCTATTGTTTAAAAATATCTCTAGTTATTTTTCTTAGATTTATGTTTGATTTCTTATGTTATTTAACGTACATAGCTGTGTCCTTGGACGGTTATGGCTTTAACTGTTTGATCATTTTAAATTAGTATTTTGAATTGCTGTTCGAAGTTTGCTGTTCAACATTTTAGGTCTTGAGCATAACTTATCAGTTGTACATCTCGTGCATCAAAATCGGTATCAAAGAATTTATCGATCACATGCATTTTTTCTTTGCTACATACATGTATGTATTTCGCCAAGGAGTGCAGATCGAGGATAATATATTTAAGATAGTTAAGCGATGTTAACTTCATTTACTTTCAGCTATAAAACTTGACGGATGTAATGTAAAGGGATACACTGCATGGTCATTGATGGACAATTTTGAATGGCGACAAGGATTTGTTGAACGATTTGGAATACATTATGTAGATTTCAATGATCCCAATAGAACACGAGTACCAAAACTATCCGCTTTATTTTATCACAACGTAATTAAGGATAATGGGTTTGTCAGAGATTCCTTCACTGCCCCAGGCGGGTTACCCACACCTCGATTCGAAGATGACTTTTACTATGGAGCGTTCCCAGATGACTTTGCATGGGGAGTCAATACGGCAGCATATCAGATCGAAGGTGGTTGGAATGCAGATGGTACGTTATACAATTGTTATAGAACCTGAAGAAATAACATCAAAAATTTGATGCACAAATGAACGAAAAAATAATGACAGTCATTCCTTATAATTTAATTTGAAAATAACGTGTGAAGTTCCCACAAATTGACTTTTAAGACGGCGTGACATCACAGTCAAGGCGAATATTTTGTCTATTGAAAAATAAACAGAAAAACCTTCACCAATCAGAAACGACGTTACATCCAAGATTAAATTATACTGAAGTAAATGTACATCAAGCAAATCTCCTCTGTTTTTTTAAACTGGAATGTGTATTTTATTACAGGTAAGGGTCCAAATGTTTGGGATAATTTCACGCATGCCAAGAAAGTTAAAAATGGAGACAATGGAGATACATCTACAGACAGTTACAGATTGTACTTAGAAGACGTAAAACTTCTAAAAAATCTTAATGTAAGTCGAATATATCTTATCACCTTTAGATAGTTAAAGCTACTGTGTTACGGCTATGAATCAGCATGTGTTCAAATGTAAAATATATGGCATATCTATCAGAAACACAACTGTTATATCTTGAAATTTATAAGAAATTTGTATTACCATGATATCTGCCATCGTATTTACTTTTTTTATTCAGTAGTTGTTTGTGATGCGATTCATTTCTAGGTCAGCCACTACAAATTTTCTGTGTCTTGGTCGAGAATACTTCCTGATGGAACAACGGAGTCCAGAAACGAAGCTGGAATTATGTATTACACACAACTGATTGACGCATTACTTGATGCTGACATAAAACCCGTGGTGGCCCTTAACTACTGGGATCTTCCACAAATTGTACAGGACTCAGGAGGCTGGCTTGATGATAATACTATTGCCCTGTTCAACGAATTCTCATATTTATGTTTCCAGGAATTTGGAGATAGAGTATTTATTAATACAATTATACAGTTTTCAGGATTGTAATTTTTTTCTGGCTAACGGAAAAGTATTGACATTTTATTGACATTTTAGAAATGATGTGGATTTATTGCTGTTTATAGATTGATATCAACTTAACTCTGAATATAAAAACTTATACAACTTTCTATTCGTGTATATTTCATTTATCATCCTTTAAGCAAGATTAAAAGTTGTTTTGTTGAGAGTTAGTAACTAATGAAACTCACAATGTAGAAAATATTTTAAAGTGTTCTGGCTTATCTAAATTTCAGACAACATGGACTTTTGCCAATTAAAGTTTGCAGTTTTAATTTTGTGTAACGAACATTAATTTATGCGATAAAATATAAAGTTGGTATACATGCATTACTTTGACACGTGAACGTACGCTCAATATGTGCTTGAATACATTGTTAGAATGGTTGAATTTTTTTAACATCGCGTATATAAACAATTAAATTTATTTTGTCAATATATTGGATATATTAAATATTTCGTAAAAGTTATGATAACATATAAAATTGCTTATTAATCATGTTATTGACAGGTAAAAATGTGGATAACAATTCATGATCCAAAAGTTATTGCATACGACGGCTATGAAATTGGAATTATTCCACCAAATGAAGGAAATAGAAGAGGGATAAGTGTATATCTTGCGGCACACAATTTACTCAAAGCTCATGCTGCTGTATATAAAACATATGACACTATGTTTAGAAGTAGACAAAAAGGTATGGTTTTTGTCGTTAAACCATTTCAACCAATATATTATGAATTAAAAATTCAGAGGCGATAAAACTGATATTGAAATACATACCAGCAAACAAATATTCGCCTCCAATAAAACACCAATACAAAATACGCACAATTTAAGTCGGGATATTTGTGCTTTGGTGCAAAGGAATGAGTTCTCAATCCTTCATATCTAAACCTTACCCTACGCTGTATATAAGCTGTATATAAATAATTCTGAAATATTCAGCGGCGGATCCAGGTTTTGCTGAAGATATGGGGGGAGTAACTTGTTTGTCAAGCTGAGCGAGGCGAAATAATAGGTTAGGGGTTTGGTTTATGGTTACAGAATATTCAGATATGAGTAATTTCAGAGGAATGTATTTCAAAGTTCTCCTAAACTGAAAAATATTTATTTTATTAATATTACTTCTATGGACATTTTCTGGTATGTCTAGTTCTTCGAACACAGGCAATACATGTATGATATCTTTCTCTTTTCTAAATTGGGGGCGTATACCCCGGATCCGCCACTGTTAATGTAGGATTATTTATTTTGAAATATTTTGATTAATAGAATCGCAATTATGTACAGCCGTGTGAGCAATAAACCCTCATTTTTTTTAAATGTCTAATTTGATATACATGTATGATTGATTTGTAGATTTATTGAGGTTATTTCGTGTAATGTACAATTAGTACATAGTATTATTTTTTTATTTTTTATGAGCCTATATTCCATTCTGAAATTGTTCATTTGTAATCTTTCAGATACGACATTAATTTTGTCATGTTTGTCATGCATATTTTTTCATAGGTAAAATTGGAATCTCACTGGGTACTAAATGGCATGACCCACTTAGGAAATTCAGTCCCGGTGATTGGGACTCTTCATCAAGGGCCATGGCATTTGATCTTGACTGGTTTGCTAATCCTATTTTTGGAAACGGAGATTATCCGGAAATATTGAAATTGGCAGTAAATGGAAGAAATTTAACACAAAGATTACCTGTGTTTACATATGATGATAAAAATTCATTAAAAGGTGAAATAAACTCAAATGCATACTAATAAAATTCCTTTTACAATCAGCATTAGGTGTGGCAATTGATGTCAAAATTACAAAAAAAACTGCGTAATAGAATAGAACATTATTATTTTTTCTTTTTCAGTATGTTCGGAGAATTTCTTTTTTATTATTAATAAGTTTTTTCTCACCTCACGACCCTTTCTAATTGCTACTGAAACGCATTTGAAATTCATTTTATGTGATAAATTAACTGCTTTCAAAAAATGTAAATATTTCATGCATTTATAGTATATACAATAAAGATCATATAATTAAAAGGACTAGCATGATTACATGATTACAGCAGGGATATATAATAATTAACAACACAAACTACGTGTATGACCTAAAACAATCGTACATCCAACCAAATGTTGAAAGGACCCAATGTTCAAAAGCCAAACCAGATGATCTGTATTGGAACACTAACCGCAATGACCGAAAAATATCTCAAATCGGTTAAAGCTAAATTCTTACTTATACTGTTTTGCTTAATTTTTAAAAAGACAGATGTGTTCTTGTTATTTCAGGATCTTCTGATTTTCTTGGCCTTAATTTATATACAGCAGACACTGTTACTCCATCTGTTCATCCAGAAAATAACAGAGGAGTGCTAAAAGATATTATGGTTGATTTTTCCTACAGACAATCATGGGAGAAGTAAGCCTGACGTATTTATTTTATATATTACACGGTATTTGACGGTTTTCACCCATTGTCCAATTTGTGTAAATTGATACATTTATATTTTCATTGAGACTCATTTTGGCATTGCTGTGTTAACAGTTTTTGCAGATACTCGATATTGTGGACGCTTGAAAATCGTTTATTGAATCGTTGCTTATGAGAGGCATTCGGTCATCCACCGTTCGTTAATCATTCGTCAAGGCTCATGTATCGTTCTTACATCGTTCGTGTTGTTAATTTTTACCTAAAAGAGTATTAATATGTGGAAAATTGTTCACATCACTAAGCGGCTTTCAATAGTCCACATCACAAGTTAAGTACTAGTTGTTCAGAGGAATTAGTAATGACACTATAAAGAACGTCGAAAAAAAATAAAAACATAAACAATTAACAAAGTATTCTATATAAAACCGCAACAATAAGTAGACAAAGTTATAAACTACTGAAATGGCGCGTGAGAACGAGGTGAGGGTAAATTTAACTATTACTTAATGTTATTTCATGAAGAGAACAAAGTAAAGTGCTATTTTTTTTTTTATTATTTACATGTGTATTATAACTTAATGTTTCAAATATATGTTTTTAATTATATTAACCTGTTGTTTTTATTCTATCAAGACATTCATGGCTCGTTCATGTAATGCAAACTAATTGTACACTTTATTTCTCAAAGGGTTAATATGTGTAAAAAATTCACAGTTTAAAAATGTATCCTTTAAGTACGTATATCACTAGTATAATTAATTTATACATATTTTATATCAATTTTATGTTGTATGTATATTAGTTTATACCTTTTGGTTTTTATATAATGTTCTTAGAACGGATTCTTCATGGATATATTTTACGCCATTTGCAATGAGAAAAACGCTTAACTGGATCAAAGAGAAGTATGGTGATATCCCTGTGTATATAACGGAGACTGGGATACCAGACTATAGTGGCAAATTACAGGACGAACATAGAATTTTGTTCTTGGAAAAATATGCAAATGAAGTTTTAAAAGGTCAAGTTTACAAAGCTATCAAATTTTAATCAAATTATATACATGTTCAATAATTATACATAATGTTTTTAGTTACAACGTTAAAATATGGCTATACTAACAAGACGTGTTGATCCAACAATTTCTACAAACAGCACTGTAGTATGCCTCCAATATTCATGATATTATTTCATCTATTGTAAATTAATATGTCAAAATTATATTAATGTTCGACGTAACATAATACAACTCATATAATCCTTTTCTTTTCTCTTTTGAAACAACAAACTTTACACATATGTGAGAATATATATATATATAATATTTAATAAACATGATAATTTTATGACCCTTTTACAGCCATTGATTAAAACTGAAGTTCTTAATTCATGAAATATTATTAAATTAATACAAATTGTTTAACATGTTGGCCCGTCATTTAATACATGCTTAGAGGATCATAATTGTGCACAAACACCTTTCTTTAAAACAAATTAAAAAAAATATTTCAGCCAACGTTTTGCCCTTCGAGTTTTTAAAAATCTGTCTAGTTTTTTTTTAATGATCGTATGCATGTCTTTTCCCTGTTATAAAATAAATATTTTTATTGTAAAGAAGAAGGTATATCTATATAACCAAACTTTCTTTATAACTGTCATCAACTGATATAAAGATCTCTTTTACAAGTACATTTATAATGTCACTTGGTCGCATTTTAAACGTGTTTCGTGTATCTATGTTAATGATGCAACCAAAGGTTTAATATTACTTACGTTATAATTTTTTCATTAACTTTGAAATCTACAGCAATTAGACTAGACAACTGTACGGTAAAAGGATTCTTTGTACATACACTTATGGACAGTTTCGACTGGACGAATGGTTATAGTGTAAAATTTGGACTTTATCAAGTAGATATGAATGACCCACTTCGGAAGAGAAGAGCCAAAGATTCGGCAAACTTTTATCGATATCTTATTTCGGCAAATGGGTTTTACGAGCCAGATTATACTAACACAATTCCATTCGGAATGGTAAAGAATCCAAGAGATCCGAATAATCTGCCAATGATGGATGATTTCTATTACGGAATTTTCCCAGATGACTTTGCTTGGAGTTCAGCAACTGCTGCGTATCAGGTCGAAGGTGCATGGAATGAGGACGGTAAGAAATAAACATTCTGTTAAATTAAATTATTATACATTAAATGATGTTTCGACAGTAAAATGTGAATTTAAACGTTTTGAAATCCTAAACATTAATTGAAAACTTGCAAGGTAGATCAGTGTTTGTTGCTGTCGTCATTCTTCAATCCATTATACTCCGTTACTTGCAAATTCATTTTATTGGAGAGCAAGCCCACATTATATGTGTGGTATATAATATATATTACATGTATGATTTCTACATTATGACTTAAACGTTTTAACTATTTTGTTTATTTGTGTTTAGTTCTACAACTGACTATGATCATACATTCTAAAGTACATGTATTAGCAGACCTGACACTTGTATGACAGAAAGGTTTGTTTAGTTTGTTTGGTTGGGGTTTTACGCCGTTTTCAGCATATTACAAGGCTATTTCGCGACGGCCAGTTTTTATTGGTGGAGGAAGCCGAAGTACACGGAGAAAACCACCGACCTTCGGTAGGAAAATTGGCAATCCTTGTCAATTAAGATCGGAGTCGAACACAACCCATCACAGCTGAAATTCGAAGTCACAACCTCAGCGTTGACAGGCTAGTGATCAATAGTAGTCATGACGAAATACCTGGACCACTCGGCCACCGAGGCCCCTACCAGAAAGGTAATTTATGTCCTCCTATCAATGACTTTTCAGGTAAAGGGCCTAGTATTTGGGATGTTCATTCTCACAAAGGTAAAATTGATAACCACGATACAGGGGATGTTGCCTGTGACAGCTACCATAATTTTCGGGATGATATAAGAATCATGTCTGATATGAATGTAAGTATAGTTACAGTAACCTGGTGGATTAATTTACATTGAATAAGGTCAAGGTTGTGGCGTTAATGTTTTAATGTAAATGGCAAACTAACTCGTGTAATTTGGAACATAATAAGAAAAGCAGACGAATAGTGCGTTCACTTCTGTTCTTCATCTTAGTATTAACTGTAAAGATTTAAACAATGAACCAAAACCTAAAAGGGCACAGCAAGACAGATTAAGCGGTACATTTATAACTTAACCAAAAGTCTTCTCTTTCGATATTTTAGTTGTTTAAACCAATTTACTGTCCTAAGAAAATTCTGACCAGCAATCAATAGTAGTTAATCCAGAAACAACACTGGGATGGATGACAAAAAGCAAATACTCTTAACGTAACACATAATAAGAAACGTAAACTCTCACAAAAAATTGGAGTGGAAAATGAATTGGAGAAGCAGGCAGTGTTCTTTTTTAAATACTTCTAAAGTTTAAATCGAAATCTGCAGTATATTTGCGAGTCTAGCATAAAGTATAAACTATTACGAAACAACGGCATTTTAACCGAATAACATACAACTTTGTATTTAAAGCCGCACTGGGAAGAAATCTTAATATTTTCCCCAGTTTACTTATGTTATTGTGGCACCTACTGTATAAGAAAATCATTTTGGTAACGAACATGACGAATATATTTTATTACGAATGTGAATTAATTAAGAACTTAAAAGTAATATATTATATGTTTTTCGTTGATGTAACGAACAGATTCAAAGACGATAAACGAAATATGGTGCTCTCATAAGCATTATTTTACGTTGTTTAATATTTTTAAATAATTTTTCTGATAACCTTTCATCTTATTTAAAATTTTCAATCGAAAAACAAAAAATGATTCATTTTATAATGGTCTATAATGGTCTATTCTTAGTAGAGTCAAGTTAATTAATCTCACATTATTGTAAAAAGCTAAAGATTCACCAAAAATACATGTGCCTGAGAACTGTAATTATAACGGCCGAACTTATATTAAACGTAATCAGTTTACATCAGGTGACTCACTACCGCTTTTCCATATCATGGCCGAGGATTTTACCAGATGGAACAACACGACGCATCAATCAGCTTGGTATCGCATATTACAATAGGCTGATAGACGGTCTGATAAAAGCAGGAATACAACCAATGGTAACACTTTATCACTGGGATTTACCCAATACTCTTCAAGTTCCATATGGCGGATGGCTGAATGAAACAACTTCCGATCTCTTTGCTGAGTATGCAAGAATTTGTTACAAAGAATTTGGAGACAGGGTGAGAACTTTAGTAATAAAAAATTGATAAAGATAATAAATTGACATAAGACCTTTAACAGGCCTACTATCTTGTATACTGTTTTTCGCATTTCTTACATATCTAGAATATTGCATACTACAACAGCCTTAAAATACAATAAGACTGATTTAAGCGTGGACTCCCTATGTTTATACAATCCGGAAAGCGTGTCTCAACGATAGGCCAAGTCCCGCCCACTAATACAATTGTAGCTATACGATTGGATGATACGTCACAGTGGCCAGTTAAAATTGTATTCAAGTTCGTGGTCAACACGTATAAATTCCCAAGCTCAGGTGTGCTGTTACGACTGCTTTACAACACTGTTCTGAGCAATTATTAATACCGTAATATTTTCTTGAATAATTTTGTGTATGTGTCAATGTATGTAAACTGAATCTTCACTTAAATTTATATCTGTTGATGACAATGCTTTGTAATAAAGATTCGAATTCCACTGAACTGGTACATAAAGGAACAGTCGCTAGGATCAAAATATATATTTGACAAAACTTTTTAAAATACCAGCGATTTTGCTTTTATTTCTACGAAGGTTGATTATAATTTCATATTTCGTCAAAAGTGAATTATTTCATTGTTAGCTAATATTTAAGAATTTTTTTTACAGTATAAACGTTTCACTCAAACTTCAAACTTTAGCCTTAAAATATATTATAATGAATAAACATTGTTCACCAGATATCTTTGTGAAAACCATTTCAATGCAGTATGCATTACATCACATTTCAATATTTAAAACTTGTGGTCAAACTAAAAGTTTTCTTTGTCGTAACTTATTGTAAGGCCCGATAACTAAAGGGTGTAATGAAGAACTGTGTTAAGAATACACAATCGAAAAACATAAAACTTTTCAAGTTTTGTACCAAGGAAAGCACCTGCGTGTGGGAATTTGTAAACGCATAATAGTGACCATGAACCGAAGAACTTGTATACAATTTCAACTGGCCACCGTGACGTATCATCCAATCGTATTGATACAATGTACTAGTGGGCGGGACTTGACCTATCTTTGAGACACACTTTCCGGATTGTATAAACATCGGAAATCCACTCTTAAATCAGTCGTATTGTATATTCTCTACACATATATTTGCAGGTTAAATTATGGATAACACTAAATGAGCCAAGAGTTGTAGCCACACGTGGATACGGTGGCGGTACGATGCCGCCTGAAACGGGAGGACCTGGCACACATGTATATATTGCAGCACATAACCTTATCAAGGCACACTCAAAGGCATATCATGCTTACAAAGACGAGTTTAAAAAGACCCAGCAGGGTATGAACTTTTAACTTCCTGTTTTTCATGTTCCATCGATTTAATAAGTCGACCTGTCTTTCCTTATCTTGACCATCGATAACAAAACTTAAAGTCGATCGTAGAATTTTATTAGCCATATTCACTATATAACACTGATATGAGTGGACTTCATCAATATCATGTGTGCATAGAGAACTAAAGTTTCAAATCGATAACTATACAGTACATCTTGAAAATTTTTTATTCAAGTCAGTAGAGTCTTTCTTCTTCTTTGTTACGTCCAGAATGTCTATACCGTTTCATATGATATAGAAATTTAAGACATTTGGAAATACTATGTTTACATGTTTACAAGTATACCTTGATGCTTAAAAATAGCCTTGGCATATATATTGAATTAGGGAAATGTCAGTGTCATCTGAATGCAAAATGAAATCATTTAGAGTCCAATAACCTTTTTTGTTAATCGTTGGAAAATACAATCAGTTTAGGTAACAGGGATCGATGATGTATTTCAAAGCTTGTTAGTAATACATGTATGAAGCAAACACTCTTTGCTCATACCACCATTTACTCCAAAAAAGAACTTTAGAAGATAAATTTAATAGATTGATACTGTTTTAAAAATGAATTTGCAGTTGCATTCATAAAGCACGAGAAATTAAATATCACTTGATATATTTTAGGGAAGGTTGGAATCACATACAATTTCCACTGGCAGGAACCGAAGGATAAAACAAACTCTGAAGACCTAGAGGCATCTGAAATCGGAAACCAGTTCTTTCTAGGATGGTACGCAAATCCTGTTTTTGTGAATGGCGATTATCCGGAAATCATGAAAAATAAGATCGGAAATAAAAGTTTACATCAAACCTACAGTTCAAGTCGGTTACCAAAGTTTACAGAATATGAAAAACTGTATATAAAAGGTAATAACAAATTATATGCTTCCTGAATAGGATTTATTGGTAACTCAATTTATGCAAAATGGTTTGTTTTGTAAGGTACTCAGATCATGAACAAAAAAACTGATATGCATTCTTTCGTTGATTCAAATAAATTTTATATGATCTCCCGCAAATTTTAGGATAGTCTCTAGCTCTATTTCGAGTGGATTGCTATTTGTCGGTCACGTCTTGAGTATTTATTTAACGTCAAAACACAGGTTCATTATGTCATCCAATCAATCCCTTTTATAACAGGTTCTTCAGATTTTATTGGCTTGAATTTTTATACATCTGAGATCGTAACGAAAAAGGCTACACCAAGCTATACAGTTGATTATCGTGATGATGCAGATATTGTAGCAGTGAAAGATTCATCCTGGCCTAGGTAAGTCTGCATACAGAGGATACTATTTGTGTTGTATTTATATGGGATAACACGACATCAATTTTATAAATACATAAGGCACGACATCTACATAAAAAATCCTCTGCCTTAGTATGTCTTTTCAGTATTTACAACTAATGCATGTACTTTTTACTAAGAGAACCATGTGCATCTCATTTCTGTTAGAACTTTTCCCTCCAAAAACAAATAACTTTAACTAATGTCTCATATTTAACAAAAAGTGAATAAAAACTTCCTGGTATAGACAACGCCTTTGTGTCCTATTCTTCATTTGCCTGACCAAAAAAGGAAACAAATGACGAATAGAATTTTTGGAGAAAAAAATATTCAAATGTCTGTAGACAGAAATGAAAAATTTACGGTTTGACAGAAAATTAATATTGCAAAAATAAATTGATACAAAGCCTTCGAAAAAAATATATATTTGGAGGGTGTTCTGACGTTTCGTCGCTAATAAAACAAATGACCATTTGGTGTCTGTCTTTATATTTTGTTAACTTTGCCTTTTTAATTAGTTATTACATTTAATTTTATGGATTGACCTCACTTACAATGTGACGGATGTCGATGTTTATCATTCTGGTGCACTTTATGTCACTCCTGGTTTTTTTGTGAGAGTAGTTCAGATTGCAAGTGCTTTTGTTTTTTGTGTTGTGGTTTTTTTGTTATTCTCTTTGGTTATCTATGTGTTTTTTACTCCTTTGGTTGATCTTTTGTCTTATTTACTTTTTTTGTCAGTTATCGCACGAATTTGCCTTGTATTTTGATATTTGCCAATTTTCTTATTGCCTCGATATTCTTTTTTTGATATTTGGATCTACCCTTCAACACTTAAGGGAGTTGTTCTGTCATGCGTTGAGCACTACTGATGAATCCAATTTTGACAAATATACATTTACAATGAATTATTTGCAAATCTATGAAATTCAATGTACAGTTGTTTTAATTTTCTGTTGCAAAGCTCTGGGTCGTCATGGTTGAAAGTCACTCCTTGGGGTATTAGAAAAGCTCTTAACTGGATGAGAAATCATTATGGAAATGTACCGATTTATATAACAGAAAATGGAGTATCAGACAGAAATGGAAGCTTACAGGATAATCATAGAATACACTACTATAAACATTACATAAACAACGTTTTAAAAGGTAATGTTTAGTTATGATATTTAATTCTAAGATAAAAATGTTCATTTGATTGTTGTTTTGTGTCACCTATGTAGTATTGTCGACACACGGAGATGACTTTCCGTAGTCGTTGTCGTCATACTTTCTCCTATCCGCAACTCATCTTAAACTATTGAATGGATTTCCATGAATCTTACAGGAAATCTTACGCAGTTATACTTCTGATGTGTGCAATCTATTTTAATTGCATATCAGATTGATTTTTTTTTTTTTGGGGGGGGGGGGGGGGGGGGGGGTCCATACAAAAATGACTCGGTCATCAATTCCTCCTAAACTAGTAATAACTGGGAGCAGGTAGTACACATGTTCTATGGATTATGACATTGAACAACAACTAGTAGACAACATCACACCTTAATCCTAAGTACGACTTTTTGTTATACACAAGTCACCAAATGTGTAAGAAATTGTAATCTAGTTAAACATATGCAAATAGAAAATGCAAACAGGAAACAACAAATTATTGAGTTTGAAAGAAACTATATTGAACACAGTCAGCATCCCAAATATCATTCATATTTATACTATTTTAATCCTTTACAGCCATTAAGATAGATGGTGTTAACATTAAAGGATACACGGCTTGGTCCTTGATGGATAATTTTGAATGGGAGAGAGGGTATACAGAACGATTTGGCTTACATTATGTCAATTTCTCGGATCCTAGTAGACCTCGAATACCTAAGGCATCAGCGAGATACTTTCGAGAGCTTATTTTTAAAAATGGGTTTTTTCCGGAGCCAAAGACTGAACAACATGTTTCTCAAACAGAAGAACCACCTATAATTATACGGACTCTATCGCCATGTGCTTCTGAAGCGACAACTTTTTATTATGCACTACGGTTATTAATGGTAACTTTGATGAGTGTTTTATTCGCCACAGTATAAAACTTGTAGGTTTTATTTATAGCGCTTTATTAACAAACAGTGAATGTTTCATGTTTGTTTCGGAAATAAATAAACTAGTATTTAATATATGTATAGACTAAATCATATTGTTTAACGTTTTCGTACATGACCTTGGACTGATATATTGCTTAACAAGTCAGCTACAATTCCAACTTCAACCAAAAATAATTTTATTTGAATTGAAAATGGAATTTGATTGGTTGAGCAAAGTACAATATATATTTGTATAAGCTACTTCACTCAATTTACGTTAAACAGAAACTGTTTAATCTGTTCAAAATTTGAAAACAATCCTTAATTATTCAGCACAAATTGTTAATAATGTTTTTAGTGATTTAACAATGTTTTTTTTAATTTTCTGGTTTATAATTATACCAAATACTCCAAATTTTGTCAACTTGAAATCAGTTCCTCATTATATCAGTCCATAGTCGTATTTTATAATTTGTCATTTATATCTAGTGTGTATCACATTTATCAAGTGGGTTATACTTTTTCAACAGCCTCGACATTATATATACATCTGAAAGGTACGTAAGTGTGCACCTTATGTTTAATGAGGATATAACGTCAATTCAGAGTTTCCCCCACCAGTTAGACAAATGAACTTAGAACCAAATTTTATTTCTCTAACCTGTAATTACAAATAATTAGAATGAGTTTTCCCTGAGTACAAAAATATATTACTTTGAATTATTTTGATATCCTGAGAAGCAAGAGGTAGGAATTATTTAGAGGTTAATCACGTGGTATTACAGAACTCCACATGGCTTCGTCACGTTGAATGGCCAATCACAGACTTGGAGCCCTTCATTAAAGACTAAACCTGTGGAAAAAAACATCAGACGATAATTTTGATATTTTTAATAAACATACTTTGAAACAAAGTTTGATGTACTATACATGGTATATGATATGAAAATGTTTCTATATACGGGGGTTTACTACAACGAAACAAGATCCTGACAGAGAAGACAAAAAAAGTATTGATCACAGGTTCATGATCTGTATATTACAAGTAATGCCTCAAAAGCATTGTTAAATACTAAATGATTTCTTGTTCTGTTCAGCTAAAGTAGTTTTAAGCTCAGCTGCCTTTTTATCAAATATTCGTTTCAATTGTAATTGTAAATGAATTTTCTTCATTTTGCACATTCTTGTAACATATTAGCACATGCCAGATCAAATCCTTGAGGTAGCTAAATTTTTCAACAACAATATTCCTATTCTTATTTTCGCAAAGTACAACGGTAGGATGGGCGGACCTTCGGGATGTTAATCAGTAATGTAGTGCAATCCACTTTGCTTTCAATCTGACAGCTTCTATTGGCCGGATAGAATGTCAGGCCATGGCGTTAGTTTTATGAAAATGAGATAAAATATATTTTTTTCAATATGCTTAATTTTGTTATTTCAAAAATGTCGCATTTGATTTAATTGTACTACGGCTCGCAATATATAGCACTAAACTGTCCACAGTCAAGGCCCCGCAAGGTGGCCAAAAGATTTAGTTTTTTAATCTGCTCTTCAATATCTGGGATTAATATTTTGGCTTTTAACATTTTCGGCCTTGATGAGTCGTAATTTGACAAAATATTCATATCTTGAGCATCAAAACTGGTCTGGTATAATATATATTTGTTATTATGAATAAATGGACATCTCTGCTGGACTAGTCATGAATTCAGTGTTCAACATTTCAGGACTACAGCACAATTGATAAATGATAATTAGACGAAATGTGATGCAAACCATGGGAATCGTAACTCATTCTTAGAATGTTACATCGTTAGGCCAGACTTGCTGGCTGATATATGATATTTATGTATCCCTAGTGCGTCTTTTCGCTTGTTCGTGCACCACGGCGGAAACACCATTAGTATGGTCCCATTTTCCATTTCCTGAAGTTCCTTTTTATTATAGATCAAGGACATTATGTCTTTTAATTGCATGTTTTATCCTTACCAAATACAAGTAGGGAGTATATTAAATTCAATCACATCCTTTTGATATACATGTATATAAATTTCTTACCAGGAGAACAAGGGATGTGTCCAAGAAATATTCCACCTTTACATCTATAAAATGATGTACACATAGTATCTATATCTGCATAGCTACCGTCTTCAAGATGGTAACAATCTCTGTAAGTTCCACATGGTGGTGGTACATGAAAATGACTGTGAATAAAACATAAATATATAATAATAATATATATTATACAGCCCAGACAAGAATTAAACATATATGTAGCCTTAAGGCGTGCAACATTCTTGCAATTATATCTCATCACCAATTTTTAGATACGGCATAATCAATGTTTTACGGTCAAAATTCAATGTGACCTTGACCTTATATCTTGTCATATTTAAGTTTTGAATCCAGAATGATCAAGGTACAAGACCCAAGTCTCCACGATTAAGTATTAATGAGGTTTGATCATTTACTTGTTTTATCAAATATTCAAGAGACAATGGCTATTTATTTTCCTCATTGTAAGTCACATTATACAAAATATGAAATCCTTTTTTTTTGTCTCTATTGATACCTGTTAGGATCCTATGGGAAAATTCATTTTATAAACTTGTACGAAACCACTAGCATGACTGACTGGGGCAATTGGAACCAGACTTAAAAGCAATGGTCCTTATGTGGTGCTGTTTTAGAAATGTGTTCGAATACCAAGACTGCCAACCAAACTTAGTTTAACATAGGATCCAATGGGAAAATTATTAAAATAATCTTATCTGAAACCACTGGGGCAATTCGAACCTGACCTTACAGCAATGGTCCTTATATGGTCTTTTTCAGAATTATTTCGGATGACTTGGACTGTCAACTAAGATGGAGCCACAGCCAAACATCATCTAACACAGGGCGCTAGGGAAAATTCATTTAAAAACCTTGTATGAAACTATTTGACAAATTAACACCAGACTTGGCAGCAGTAGTCCTTAGATTGATCTCTTTCAGAATTATGTCAGATGACCCCGACTGCCACCACAAACAAACTTAGACCCTATGGAAAAACTAGCCACACTTGCTCAAGGCGGACAAGTGGGCGATACAGGTTCTTGAGAGCCTCTAATTTATATTGTTATGAACAGCCTATCATGAAAAAACTCCTTAAAGGTGAAATACATAATCATGCTAAATTAATTGATATTTTTAATAACAATTGCAGGTATCTTGATGGTGTACTTACTGTTAATAACCCCGAGTTTCTTAAATTTGCAAAATACATTTATCGAAAAGAGCCACATTTGAACAAAGCCAATAGGTATAGTAAATAATGTTCCTTTTTAGGTTTTACTATACATATCGAAAATTTAGAGATACTAAAATTTATGATAAAAGGGACGATTTTAATTTTCCAATTACTAACTTTCATTTTCTTGAGAGAGACGTGCCTATGGCACAATTGTATCGAATAGTAGAGCCATGTGAGCTATTTGACATCAATTGTCATTCGTCCTTGTTCTCCGTTATTGTAAACATAATGTCTTTTAAAAAATAATCTCTATGACAATCGCCTGTTACAAATATCTCCGTTCTCCGGACCTCGAACCAGTACATTCGTGTTTAATCAGTACAGAAAACATAGAGGTTGTGCATGTTTTCAGTCAGATTTCTAAGTGCAAATGAAGTAGTTATGAGTGAAACAAATACGGGGGAAAGTGGCATTACTCCTTTTGAATGGAAAATTTTAATGATAGATATTCTTAAATGTTTGGCTATCACTAATTGTTGCGTGCGTCATAAATACCACTAATTAATAAAGTTGCATGAAATATTAGAAATACCCCTAAGAAGTTTTTTCCTATGCACGGTCGTACATGTATGTCCGGAATTATATATTAACAAGCATTATATTAATATAATCAGTTTGTGAAATCATAAAAAAAAATCGTACTTACTACTCGCACTGTTTTGTTTCAGGGTTAAATCGTGTATTGTTTTTGCAGTTGACGATCTCTGCTGTTTCGTTAACACATCTAGTATAAGCTTTACATCCTCTCTCGTATACACCGTCCGTTTTCCCTTTACAATCTACACTTAATGCAACTGAAGAAATAATCTTTGTTTATTAATTTTGTGTCTTTCAATTTATTTATTTTATTTTCCCAAAATCTCACAATGTGTTAAATTTATTTATTTGTTTTTTTTTATTAAGTTTGCTGGTATGCTTCGCATCGAAAAGGTACAAAGTTATATTTTCGAAGATTAAATGTTTCCAAGAAATGGTTAAAATCATTGTTGTCCAAACCAAAGAAATTTAGGTATATACTCAATATTCCTACCACGCGTGCTACATGTATGTACATGTATACCTAATGTCTTTATGTTATTTGCAAGCTAGTTAATATTTTAGAAACTACATAAGGAAAAGTGGTGTCTTCCTATTTATCCAACCTTAATTGGACACGTTGGATTTTACCTGTTGAGTTGTTTATATAACATTAATTATAGGTGTCAGTTATAAAATTGTGAAATATAAAATGTTTTTCATTTATGCTAAAGATATATGAAGTATACTTGTATTGTGAAAATTAAAAAGACAGAAAAGACAGAAAAAACAATACAAATAATTGAATTTATTAATTTCGAAAAAAAAAACAAAAAAAAACAAAATAAGTATATCAATGTATCTTCTGATATAGAAATTCCGGAGAAAACAAAAGCTGATAAGGGACAAGATCAAAAGTTCAATGTAGTATTGATTGACCAATATGGGCATAATCTTTGGGAGTATACTTTTTGCATCATGGGTCCTGTTTTTCCTCAACAATGTATGTTTGTTTTGTATATTGACTTGGACATCACTTGAATCCGTATTTTTCAATGTCGGATAACAAAACTTGCAGCGATTTTTATCCCCCCCCCAAACTATTTGAATTAAGTTTTTTATCCTAAAGTCCTGGGTAAAATGTCGGTCTTCCTTTTTGTACGCAGGAAATTTTAGGGATTTTCTGAAGGTGTGAATGGAAATTTTAGCAAGAATTTTTGTGGAAAATTTAGCGGAGGAAAAATTTGATGATTGTAAAAATTAAAAATTCAATGGACATTTTAGCGGAACACTGGTAACTTTAATTCTTTTGCTACATACAATGTATAGTCAGCAGAAATATCGTCAAGAGTGAGAAGATTAATGACTATTACCCCAAAAGATTATTCTACGCGAATTGCAAGATCAGCAGGAGGAGGAGCTGCAACCAAACGATCTGAAAAGTGTCACAAAAGCTGTTTGTAGAAAAAGAAGAAAGACATATCATTCTTTGCTCAAGATAAAGAAACACGCGCAGCGTTCTTAAAGATGATCATCCAAACTAACAAATTTGAAATTTGAATATAATTTCTACTGCTATGACCAAACTCTCCCGATCAACATACTATTTTCAATTCCGCTAAATTGTCCTTTAAATCTTTCGCTAAAATTTCCACAATATTTCCGCTAAAAGTCCATTTGTTTCCGCTTAATATCCTATCAATCCGCTAAAATGTCCCGTGTCATATTTTTTATGTGTCACACAACCCAGGTTCTAATTAAAGGTTTTTTGTTCTTGCTTACCCCTTCCTTCATTTATCCAACTTTTATGTTTTACCTGTTGTACCTATTTTTTGTTTTTATAAAAGTTGGAATGAACTTTGTGTTTGTTGGTTTGTTTTCATAATTACTTTTTAAACATAAATCTGTTCATATGTCAGATATAAAAATTCAAAATAATAAAGATTTTAAATAACAGATTCATCACCCTTATAAAATCATTGAGTGTGGTCTTAAATTTTTTTTAAATATATCACCCTCCATCTATCTGGAAATTTATTCACCTTTTATTTCCGTTTCTCCTCTAAGGACAATGAAACCATGTAAATATATTTTCTTGTATCATTGTTACATTTGTTCTGGGTGCATTTCATGTCCGCGAATTTTTAAAAAGTATGTTTCACCTCTGCCAATAAATGATATTTCATTTCCTCTTATTGTTTTCTCTTCGTCACATATCATTTCCGCTAATAAATGAATAAATAAATACCCCCCCCCCCCCCTATTTGTCCTCCTCGTGGTGAGTACGGAGCAACAGGTATTATATCGATGAATAACAATACTAAATGGTAACATTTTTTTTTGTTCGATAATATTACATCTTTCTTTTACTTTAGTGGTATACCAATGTGTTTTGGACAGCCTCGGTGATCTCGTGGTAGCTCGCTGTCCTCGAGAGCGGAAGATCGCGGGTTCGATCCCCGGCCGGGTCACATCAGAGAAATTAAAATTGGCATCTGCTGCTTCTCCGCCAAGCACGCGGCATCTAGGAGTAAGAGCAAAGATCGACTGGTCGGCTCGGAGTTGGTGTAATGTGTCCGTCTTCCTGCGGACAGTTACATCGTGAGCTAATATATTAAATATCCGGCGCAGCGTGTTGGTCTAGTACAAAACAGGGATCCTATTCGTACATATTATCAGGTTTTCTGCAAACGTATATCGTAAAATATCAGCCGCGAGACACAATGTGAAGCTTTTTCGGCGAGTGAGCGTAGCGAACGAGCTAAAAAGCTTCATATTGTGTCGAGCGGCTTATCTATAATACTAAATTTACGAATTAGTCGAATAGGCGGCAAAACGCGTGGTTCAAAATAAACGATGTATAGTTCAGATTATAAAGGTTATTATCGGATTTGACAATTTGCATTTATAAATTTAAACTGCAGTTTTGTTTATGTGCAAATGGAATTTGTATGCACTTTTCCGATATGAATTCTCTCAACATATCCCTTAGAAGGTTCTCGAATGCATCATTTTAACACATTGATTTAAATAAATAAGTATGCACATATTTTAAATGTATTTCTGTTTGAAATTACGGAAGAAGAATAAAACACATTAAAAACATTCTTCTTCGAGTGGGATGTTTCCCGCTTTATGTATTCAGGGTTGTTTTTTTGACAATAACGCAATTTCTCCTAACTGTAAAGGTTATGAACTTTGAAGATTACGAAGAAGTAAGGTAACGTTCAGAGGAATTCCTAACTTAGTTGTTTTTTTGGATTTCTCGGATGTTTGTCTTGCACAAAGTGATAAACCAATCATTATCTATTTTTACATTATTTGTCATGTGACCTGTCTAAATATATCTCTACCATACAATTCCCTGTAAGCCCTAGATAAAAATATTTTTAACAAATGGTCATCTTTACCATTAATGACGAAATTTATCTCGGACATCTTTGATAAATATAAACGTGGACAGCACACGCAGCCACACACTAAAAATGCTTTTATCGTCTGATTATCGGATATATTTGTGATATTAAGCCTCGCTTGCCCTGCCCATGATGACAATGGAACAATTGGAACAATTATTTTCCAAAAATATGCTCTACCTAACTCACGGCATCTTTTGAAAAATTCATCCGTCACTAAGGAAATGTTTACATCTGCAATTTCATTTTCATATTTATTCTGAAGGAAAGAAGTAATGCATTATGAAATGTGTATTTAATGAAAGCTTTTCATCAAGTTCCAGTTCAGAATTAAATGTAACAATAAAAATATTGACAATTTATGCGGTTGTGTTTTCGTCATAGATTTTAACTTTGATGGAACCTTAAGATCCATTTTGGTAATTCTACGTGGCATACAGTCTACGTCATCAGTAGATACATCTTCGGTAGTAACGAACAGCCATATGACAATTGGGTCACGTTGACTTACATTTCTCGCTTCATTGGCTTTGTTTAAAGTTTGTATTAACATCCATTTCTGGAATACTACAGCATATATAGACATGAAACTATCAGTTAATACCACATAATTGACAGGAAAGTTTATGGGAAGCCTGCCACAACATCCATATTGAGTCCCTATTCCATGAATGACATGGCCCCAACAACTTCTTATAGTCAATATGGCCACCACAAAAAATGCTTATTTTTTCCCGCTCTCGCGCGGGTTCAATGTCTAGTATTTTACAATATGTGTTTGAAGAAAACTTGATGATAAATTTATCGTATTGTTAACTAGCAATCTTAATTGAATTTCTTACTTTTCAATGGCCATCTGCCTATAACCGGATGTTTTCCTGATATATTCGGGTCAACGTTGGGTCAAACATTATGACGTCGCTGATATATTCGGGTCAGCTCATATTAGGGTCGGGTCAACTCTTTACGACGTCACAGTGCCGAAATATGGGAAATTGTGAATGCCTCAGCAGGTCGATATAGGCATGGGGAAATACGATAAATTGTTATATCAACATGTTCTCGATCTGATATGCACCTGGCTGCCACTGGACGTTAAACACTATTCATCCATCCATACATACAATATGTTTTGTTTGGAATTGGACATAACGAAAAATGACAGGAATCGTCGCAGATAATTGACCTCACTATCAATTAATGCATTATACGTTATGTAAAATAAAAATATAAATAATTGTTTTGAAATACCAACAGAAATACTCCCCACAAACCTTCGAATATAGAGTTATTTGTCTTACTATCTTTGATGGGACTTTCTATCTATGTACAAAATTTTATTTGACTGGTATTTCTTTAAATACAATTGTCTATGAGAGACAAAACTTTAATATAAATTTGCGGATAATATAATAAATTTTAATTTAACAAAAATATGTTTATTCAAGTGAAGATTTTGGGCCAATTTTCATCAAATAATCGGCGAAAAGGAATTATAAAGGGAAAAATATAAAATTCATAATTGAAAGATTAATTTTGAATTTTTGCTTTTTTAGTCCATTTCTTAAACGTTCTGGCTTATTTTTTATTTATTTATTTTTGTCAAAGCTTTGATTATGAAACAGGATATGATGAGACATGCATCAAAATTAGTTTAATAGGGACTTTATATATATTTCTTCATAGTTCTAGTATATATATATTAATTGTTACTCAATTAAAACAAAATGCAATTGACGTAATATAGTATAAAAAGGACAAAACTAATTTTCTCTAAAACTAATCACTTACCATCGAATAATACAGAAAATGAAAGAATCCAGAAAATAAATTTAAGTTCCATACTTCTTTAATGGACGTAGCCCTAGTTGAAATGAAGATAAACTATAGAAATGTCTTATCATGGCCACTGTCATAATATTCATACTACTGTACTAAAGTCACGACCCAAGAAGAATGTCAAATTAGATTAGAATAATTAAAAGTAACGATAAACAAGAAGCTAAATTTTTGTGGCACTTGAAGAAAACTGCGATGTTAACCTTTACTTTTTTTAAATTAAAAAATTAAAGAAGAAATACCTTGAACAAATTAAACATATGTGTAATGTGTCTTTTCAGTTCAATAAATCCCGACATTTTTTATTTGACATCCTATTCTGAACAATAAGCTAATAATTTAAATCCTGATATATGGAATAACTTTAAAATCTGCTTTTGCTCATTATTGTTTTAATAATTTATACTTTTCAGCAATATTTTACTTTTACTTCGATAAAACCAATTTTTAAAAAACCCAAACATGATCTAATTATGGCATCCATTAAATTAATCATGTAAATTAAACCAAAGATGTTAATTAGATGTTGACATGTAACATTTGTTAATTTATGACAAAAATGCACGGTATTCGCATCAGGAAGTATGAATAAACATATTATAATATAAATACCTCATTTCAGAACAAATTACATGTAGCTTGTAAAATAACGGAAAAATATAAATAACAAAGCCACAAAACACTGGGAAAAGTTCGTAAATTCGAAATTCAAGGAAAAGACAAGACATGAGAATGGAACACAAACAAACTCCACAAAGATACATTAATAATTAAAACAGAAAAAATATATTATAAAATAAATGAAAATAGAACAAGACAGCACAGAAACTAAAGCACTAGCAGTGTGAACTCTCACTAAAAACTTTGTCTTAGACGTTTATGTGATAGCAATCTCGCCCTGTCGAGAAAGTCGTCGTAAATATCACATGCACGGCATTAACGATTAAACTGTGAAATATACATCCCATAGACAATAACTTTATTAATGCAGTGTACACCAATTAAAGGTATAGGCGTAAAATTTATATACATACAATATAATACATAAATCACAATTCTCCCACACACATATTCATAACATAATACGTATTTTAAAGACAAAGGACTGACTGTTTGGGGTATTCTCTCCCCTCAGTTCTAATGACTGTTTTATAAAGGTATCCACCATTTTAATGTCAGTTGGTGTTGATGGATTTAGAATTCTATTAATTTTAACAGTCTCTCTATATTGAATAAAGTTAACATCTTCTTTACCAAAGTTCTCATACAAAATTTTAAGTTGGTTTTTATAAGAATTACAGTATATGAAAAAATGACATTCATCTTCGATATCAGTTTTACACTTAGTGCATACTTTTTTTTCTCTGGGTATATTTTTTAAAACGCCCAATTTCTATTTGAAGAGTATGATCATTAATTCTAAATTTGGTTAACATTTGTCTAAATTCAAAATTAGGGTGTTCAATGTAATATTCCATGCACCCTGCATTTTCTTTTATAAATTTATATAAATAAATCTTATTATTTTCATTTAAATGTTCAAGTTTATTGCACAGTATATTTTTATAATACTTTTACAAGTACAAATCTAGATATAAATCAGTGAGTCTGTGTCTTTAATTTCAAATTAACTGGGAGAGATGAGATGTAGGTAATCCTTAAAGTTAGGATTATTAAAGTGACAGAACATCATCTATATAGCGAAAACTGAAATTAAAGGACTGGGCTGGTTCCTTATTTTTTTCGATGCAGTAGCCACTGTAAAAATTTAGCCTCATATGAAAACAAGAACAGGTCGTCCAAAAGCTGCATACAGTTATTATAATAACAACATCAGTCTCAGAGTACTTTTTGTGAGAATCAGTGTTTTTTTTACAAAACAATCCTTATCCTTACCCAATACCAGATAGGCAAACCTTGTTAAGTCCAGAAACATTGGTGAATTCGCTCACGAAAAGCAGATTTTACTTTTAATTATAGTTTATCGTAAATGACCTAGGTGATGGTTCAATAAATCATTTTATAACTTTAAGAGTTTTAAAAGATGTAGATCGTATGTTACGTTTGCAAAACAGCATACATTTTTTGAATTTACAGAACGTTTGGATTTTATTTGGAATACATAAAAACAGTGACTTGCCAAAAATGTTTCTCGCTTTGAATATTTTCCTTGTTTTCATATATTTTTTTCATAAATTTATTCTAAGGCATCAGAATATATTATCAAAATAAAAACTTGAGATACTGCTGATTTCATGGAGCAAAGATTTTTAAATCAAACAATAACCTCTTATAAAGTCTTTTCTTAAAGGTCTTATTTTATTTGAAATATATAACTACAAATACTTTAAGCATTTCCGGAGAAATGATCATTTAAATTTACTTGCTTTGGAATGAAGTTTTTAAAATAAAACACTGAATCAAAACTAAGAACTAAAACATTTTAACCATGACAATAAACCCCAATCTGTAATAAAGAATAAACGAGTAATAGGAAAGGTCAACAATGACATACCAATCAACTGACAGACATTCAGACAAAAATGACACAAATATATGGCACGCCGTTGTTATATTTATTCAATTTCGAGATATCTTATTTAGTTAGATAAGATATCTTATAAACTAATTGAGATATCTTATAAATTAATAGAGATATCTTATAAACTAATTGAGATATCTTATAAACTAATAGAGATATCTTATAAATTAATAGAGATATCTTATAAACAAATAGAGATATCTTATAAACTTATAGAGATATCTTATTAACTTATAAAGATATCTTATTAAACTGGTTATAAAGATATCTTATTAAATATATAAGATATCTCTATAAGTTAATAAGATATCTCTATTAATTAATAAGATATCTTATTAACTATATAAGATATCTTTTATATAGTTAATAATAGAGATATCTTATTTACTTAATAAGATATCTTATAAACTAATAGAGATATCTTATAAACTAATAGAGATATCTTATAAACTTATAGAGATATCTTATTAACTAATAGAGATATCTTATTACCTTATAGAGATATCTTGTTAGCTTATAGAGATATCTTATTTACTTTCAAATTAAATAAGATATCTTATAAAAATTAAAGATATCTTAATACTTAATAAGATATCTTGTTAAATAAATAAGATATCTTGGAATTTGAATAAATATAAAAACGGCGTGCCATACAAATAGCACAAAACACAAACGCAGTAATAACAAAGATTCAGGATAGTCTGACTTCGTACAGAAACATAGCATTGTTGGAATTTAACGTGTTTTACTTGTGCCAACCCCCACCCCCCCCCCCCCTTCTTACCTATCTGATCCCTTGTTTAAGCCAAATACAGTTAGATTACCAATAGGGTGACCCCTGGCTAGAAATCTTAAAACTGGCTGGTCGATACATAACATAGATAGCTGGGTCAACCTGTGCTGAGTCTCGCAAACTAGCTGGTTGGATACTGTCGTAATATGAAATGAAATAATCAGATATAACACTCCCATATTGGATTAACCGGCATGGAGTTCGATAGAAATCGGCTATATTTTCGAGAGGCCAGTATAAAGAGTCAAGTCATTAGAAGAAAGCATTTTTTTTTTTACAGAATTACATAAAATTTCATATTTTTGTTTCGGCTTTTTTGTCGTTGTGGTTTACAAAATTAATTGTGCTGCTATTTTCCATATGCCTACGCAATGCATTGTATGAGATCGACTTTATGATGAAAATAAACGCTTTTTGTAACGAAAGCTCATAGCATCGACATAAAATATATAAAAAAAAGTTAATCCCCCCCCCCCAAAACAAAAATCAAATGGTTGCTTCCGTAAGGCCTAATTGTTGAAGACCCAAGCAATAATCCAAACCGTTGAAGACCAATTCAGAAATTATAGACTAAATGAATACCGTCTAAAAACAAAGCAATACTCCTTAGTTTTTATCATTATCATTTTATGAGTAGATTAATGAGAACTGATGATTGTTTACCATTTACCTTCTGTTGTTAATATTCAAATACATTATATACTAGTTATATATGAACATTCAAAGTACATAAAATTTGTCCTTTTAAAATAGAGCGGAAAGTGTTTGTTTGTTACGGAGCATTACTGTCGAAACAATTTGTTGGGATATACATGTATAGCGCTTAAAAATTTTGAACCAAAGTGATACTTCACAGCACTTCATTTAGCATGTGAATATTGTGAATTCAAACATCAATACCCAGTTTTTTTCACTTTGGAAACATATGCGAGCTTTATGATGCCAGAGACATCTTGAAAATGTCCTAATAATGGGAAATGGGAAGTGTTATTGTTGAATAGAGTTTTATACGTTTTCATAATTTTCAACTATTATGTGTACTCAGTTACATTTTGTGCAAACTGTTCAAGTAGTAGGCGTTAAAAGATAACTGAAAAGGTTTTTCTTTTTCTTTTTTGTACAAATAAAACCAGTAAAAAATATACAGAACTAAAGAAAAGTTCAAAATTCTAAACACCAAGCATTTGTTTACTTCCGAATAAAGGGGTATTTTACAGCTGCATGCCTAATGTTCCTAGAGTATTGTGTGATCTTTAATGATTACGCTTTAAGTAAATGTTCTATAAGACGGAAATTAATACCAATTAAGTACAAAACAAATCGGGGGCGATTTAGTGACCTGTACTTTGTTTGTATGGTTTGTTTTAAGGCGTACTCTGTTTGTTTTAGAAGATAGCTAAGTGAACATAGCCGAATGATATGACGTTACGCCCGAAATGCGATCAGATTGTTTTACACGTCACTGCTAATCTTTGTATAAATGATGAAGAAAACCTGGCTCGGTCACTTATCTAGTCAGCCAAAGTCGCTTTCGTCAAAAGTAAAGGATTATCCATACTCTCGTCATGGTGTCTCTGATAGGACTATTTGTACTTTCTGCAATTATTGGTAAGAATAGATTTTATGCTCGATTTCTCAAAATTTCTTCACTCTCAAAATATTCTACCTGTTTGTAAAGTTGCAGTCATTTATCTGCGCGATTGTAATCAATGTTGTTTATTTTGGCACGATATACATATTGATGCATACATTAATTCAGTAGTTTTCAAATAGATTTTCAGAACTTCATTTCAAATAAGGAATAAATGTTAAAAATCTGAATGTTCGTTTGACATTGCAGGTCTAAAACATAATAAAATTAAATTGTTCTGGATCCTTAATTTTGATTTACTAAAGAGCAAAATTATTAAGAGACAAAATTTTTAGAAATTCACATCCAATAAATATTAAAAAAAAATTCGCATTGTAAATATACTTTCAGCATCATCTTTGGCTGTTGATTGTTCTAAAAACGGCGATGGTGTGTATGACGCAGGGTGTAAATCGTTTACAAGATGTACTGGAGGTGTCGCGTCAACCATAGAATGTGAACAAAATAAGGTTTACAACAATGCAACAAACGCCTGTGACGAGTATGTATTAACGTATTTGACTTTTATAATGTTTTCTTAGTAGAAAATACATGTGTTATACTTATCATTGGGTAAATTCTTAAAATTTCTAATTTACAAAATCCTGGAAATATAACAAATGTGTCAATTATTACCGTTTCTAGATAAAGTCGACAAATATCCCCGTTTTATATTCGGGGTGTACTCTAACGGTCCACGACCCGAGCAAATTCTAGAAGAGGAGTTTTGATATCAGACAGTGCAGATATAATGATTTGGGTTGTTAATACGCAGGTGAGGGTCATGATAAAGTGGAGGATTGTGAACCAATAAATACTTTGAATTTGAATATCTATATAAAGAACTCTTCTGCATTTGTTTATGTCCACTTTTCATGTTGTCGTTAGGACAAGTACCAAAAAAACTGGTTAATCCCACCAGTGTTGAATGTCGGTACAAAGAATGTCAGAACCCTGTGCATTTATGTTTATGTCCACTTTTTATGTTTTCGTTAGGACAAGTATAACTGGTTCAATATCAATATAACTTGTTAATACCACCAGTGTTGTATGTCGGTACAAAGACTGTCAGAACCCTGTGCATCTTTGTTTATGTCCACTTTTTATGTTGTCATTAGGACAAGTACAAATAAAACTGGTTAATCCCACCAGTATTGAATGTCGTTACAAAGACTGTCAGAACCCTGTGCATTTATGTTTATGTCCACTTTTTATGTTGTCATTAGGACAAGTACAAATAAAACTGGTTAATCCCACCAGTATTGAATGTCGTTACAAAGACTGTCAGAACCCTGTGCATTTATTTTTATGTCCACTTTTTATGTTGTCGTTAGGACAAGTATCAATATAACTGGTTAATCCCACCACTGTTAAATTTCGGTACAAAGACTGTTAGAACCCTGTGCATTTATGTTTATGTCTGCATGCTTTTTAAGTTGTAATTAGGACAAAAGTGCGATGGCGCAAGTTCATTTGTTTTGTATTTCATTGCAATTGGTAAGCACCTGTGATGGATCACGGGGGATCAACCCATAGAGCTGTCTAGCGTGTCCCCAGGTGGCGGATAGGGGAGACCTCTCGTTGGGGGTTGTCAGGTCATAATACGGAAAGCCTGACCGCGGACCATAGTGGGGAACTTGTTTGGAGAATGCCTCACTCCCTGTACGCTAAAGACCCCTTCTGTGGTTTTCGAAAAAGAGTAGGCTAATGCCGATACAGAAGGCTAAATTATGCGACCCTACCCAACCATCCTTTTACAGTGGCAGTTAAAATTGGTTCTCCTTTGTGCCCTGACCCACCCCTATTTGAATTGTTTGATAAATTGAGCTGGTTCTCGACCTTTAGAAGCATGAAATAATTGCCACCGAACGTTAAGCAACAATCAGTCAATCAATCAATCATTACAATTGCCGACATTTCTTTTAATTTCATTTTAATTATTATACCTTGAAAATGTTTACCTCTTCTAATTAATATAATTGCTTTGGTGCAACGGAAATATTTATTTACGATACTAGTAAGTTATATTTTTAACGCAGTCATTAGAAACGAGGACGAAGGAGGCTTAATGTTTATTTAATCATTATATAATAGTTTCTTATTGCTTTGTTTTTTTTCCATTTTTTTTTAGCCACAAACATTTCTATGTTTAATCACAAATAAATATTTTGTCCATTTCTTGATGACATATCATCTTGCAAACAAATGCGAGTTCCTAAATTATATTTTTCTATTATTATATTTGTACATTAAGCTTGAATTGTTTACGTATAACCACCGTTGCGAAGACATGACTTCTAAAAACGTAGTAATTCATCAAGCATCCAAATTGGTATTGTAAAATGTTGTTCTTTTTTTAAATATATTAAAAAAAGAATTACATTGTATATAATATATTAAGATTTCTTATTAAATAAACATTAATTTCCATAAAAACATTTTACCACGAAATGCTTTTGTAGTATGACCAATGTAGGTCCTCCATGTGGACAGTTGAGAGACTGTACTGGAAAGGCTGACCAAAAATATGCTGATGTAGACGGAAATTGTCGTTCATACTATACATGTTCACAGGAGACATTTATGGGACATAATCTTTGTGCTGCAAGTATGTGTAGTCTCGTATATCTCTGTTGCTGCACAGTTTTTTGTTTATCTTTTTGGGGGTCATTTCGACATTTTAATATACTTGACAGTAAATTGATTTCCGTATTTCTGTTTTTAAAGCAGCTAATAAGTTACAATTTTAAAAAAAATGTTTACCCCCAATATATAAGATTAGCAAATTCACTCGCATTAATAAACGATTTGTATACTCTTCTCCCATTCACACTATTGCTGCAATGCTCGTAAAATACGAATAACTGAAATGAAAAAAAAAACAAAAAGGATTGAAGTATTTGTAGTAAGACTTTTTCAATAGTATAATTTATGATGTATTGAGTCAAAAATGAAGCTTTTATCTCGTTGTTAAGATCTTACAGTGACTTTGTTAGCATTTCATCAGTGCTACTGACTTTTTTGTATTGCGTTCTAGTTGGCACAATCATATACATATACATTTTTATGTTGCTTTATACAGAAAATTAAATCAAGAATTTGGATAAAACAGGAAAGTGTGTCAGGATGAACCTAATGTTCCACCTTTGACCATGAAACCATGAAAAGGCATACATTTTAGTTCATATCATGATGTATGTGTACCAATTTTTATCATGATATAGCCCCATCTTCATAAAAAATAAGTTTTAACGCAAACATTAACCTGATTCAGCAGCATTACATTTCCTATGTTCAATGAACCGTGAAAAATAGGTCAAAACCTTAAAAAGGCACGAATTTTAGAAAGTTCATATCATAATTCACATGCGTACAAAGTTTCATGATGAATAATCCCATCTTAATAGAAAAAACTTCAACGCAGGCCCCCAGGTGAAATTTTTCACGGTCACATTCACCATCACATTTCTCTTAATTTTTGTTTTACATTGTTATTATCTCTTGCGATTTCTTTTCTTTTATATTACATCATTATTTTCAGAACTTGTATTCAACGAAAAATTACAAACCTGTGACTGGATAAATGATGTGGATCCACCATGTGGTACAAAGGGACGGAACCCAGTAACTAAATCTGCATTTGGAAGACGGAGATAATTTTTTTCTTTTTAAAATTTGATACATTTCCGTTGAATTTTGGGTGGTTTTCTTAAAAAGAAGAATGTTGAAAAATAACTTTAACTTCTACTACACTTTTTTCAAATTAGTTTCACATACATGTACAAGTATGTATATCAATTGCAAACGTGTTTTATGTTGTTGAATACAAATGTTTCAATAGATTTGATTGTGACAGGTTTACATTAAAAGTGTCATCATGTTTTTGATCGAATGATATAAAACAGGAAATATTACAGTGGTGATCCAAAATTATTGCAAAATATTATCCCGTGTTTTAGAATTGGTTGAGGCTTTGCCTTGTATCCCAACAAATTCTGAACCCAGCCCTTTTATTTCAGAGAAATCTCGGAGTGCTTGAGCAATAATAATTCTTAAATCGAGATTTACGAATAAACGTTAACTTTTAATCAGAATTTAGTCTTAAGCGGCCAATATTGCCCAGTTTGTTAACTGTAGTTATTTATCTGTTACACAGTAATTGCAGTGATTTTCATGGACCAGTATCGGTGTTAAGTCTTGAACGAACGCTTGCCTTTTCTTGATTTAAGCATTTCTGATTTCCATGCGAAACAGTCACAAAAAACCTAAACAGAAGACAAGCATTACCAAGATTACAGACTCTGAAGTTAAATTAACTAATCTGAATTAATTTCGAGTGACTGCCAGCTGGGACTATTATAACTAATAGTCCCAGCTGCCAGACAGTTTGCTTTGTCATAAAATGTCTTTGATTCTTACTTGGAATGGTAGATTTAACATGTTTAAAAGGGATCTGTTATGTTCTTAAATTGAATGAATGGACCAGAAGATTTTATCTTCGTATTGTCTCATAATAAATGCCAACTTCATTTCTGTAATTAATTTTATTGTATTCAAATATATGCATTCAAGCATTCATAGGTGTTTAGTATAAGTTACTGTAATATAAAATTTCCTTATTAGCTTACATTGCGTTTCTAGTTCTGTGGATCTGATGTAAGCTACTCCGACGTAGTTCGTTGTTTCGTCTCTGCTAACTTTTACTGTCCTGAATATTTTTTTTTCGACCTTGGCAGAACTAAGTCACATTTCGACGAAATATTCATCAAAAGAACTTTGTAGGCATAGGCTGTAGCATAATGCGTAAAACAATTACAATCTGCATGGAGCTCAACTATGACATAAAAAGAAAAGGTCTTTAAATTGCTTATTATTAATAGAAGGACAGTCACAAACGAAAGTTCCACAAAAAGAAGACACCAGACAGTGTAACTTGCTGATCGATTGCATTGGTTTCAGGTTAAATGCACTATTTCTTTCACCAATGACAATCTTAAAAAAATGATTCAACAATGAGTCAAATAATTACATTATGTGATGAAGACTCCCTTAGAATAACTAGTGCTTCAAGATCTAGGCCAGTATAGCTTATCTGGCAATCTCAACAAAATTAACCATAACAACATCGAACTATATCTAAGCAACTCCTTTCAGTTGGAATATTGGACCTTTGTCAGGGATCACACGGCTCACTAGGCCACCACACCCCTGACTTGAAAGGATGGCTAATTTTTTAAACATAACTACTTATGATAATAACAAACTCATTCTCTCACATTTGTATAAAACCAATCTTCCATTGTTTCTATGTAAGCCGATAAAATATTTTATCTGGCAATAGTAGTAATAGTTTTTGTTTGTTTGTTTGTTTTACCAGTTTCTACCAAGTGCTTATTTCAGAATCAGTTGATTGATGGATTATTGGTTTACTTCTTGTTGAAGATTATCCCTACTTAGTAATTGACTGACATGTTGTTAACATACCAACTCTTCACGAGGTAACAGTTTGAAGGAAAAACATGACGCTCCCACCCAGACCCATTATTCTGACCATTCTCGACTCTAAATCTTAAATGCCATGTGATAAGCAGAAGCAGAATATACCAAATCTAAAGTTTTTGGTCAGACTTGGCCAAGGATTAAACATGCAATCTCATGCAACTGAGACAAGGAAACAACGTATACCACGAGAGCATTGAGGTGGCTGTCAGAATACGGCTCAAGCAGTTGTATTATCAGTATTTTGGTCTGATCTTCCTCAAACGTCAGCCTGCTTGGGCATTGAAAAGTCCGTGAGCACTCCATATATAAAACATGGGAATACTGAAACCGTATTAATTTATTGGTCCTATGTTGTTAATTAAATTATTAATAATTAAGAGATATTCCTTAAAACAATAAACTTTTTTGAAGAGAAATATGGTTATAAATGTAAAGCATAAAAGTTTTCATGGTAGAAAACAAATGTTTTAGTAATTTAAACATTTAAAGGTGTTCGTTCTTAGCAGAATGGCAAATTTCTCAAATGGAGCATGCTCTGACATCCCATGACCCCAGCTAATTCTAAAGAGGTGAAATATACCTAAGGAGCAAACCCAGCGCTTTTGGCCGGTCCAAAAATATGGCTTTTTATAGGGATATATCTCTCTACTTCACCCCTTTTCACAACTGCCTTGGCATCCAGTTGCTGCAGTCAATCACCAAGACTTGATTGATGTGGACATGAAAGGATAAAAAGAAGACAATAAGTTTCTTAGAAATATTCAAGTACTGGATTTTATCTTATCTACAGAAACATGTATTTCTGATACCCTTGAAGGTTTTCAAAGGAGGAGAATGCAAAAAAAAAAAACATTTTAATTTTCGACCAATTAATTCTAGTTTATAGGGCTAATATAGGGAAGAGGGTAATTTTATGCCAAAATATAGGGATAATAGGACATTTTCAAAAAGATACGGATTTTATAGGAAATATAGGGCCACTTGAAGTCCTGCAATCCATTAGACAGACAAACCTGGGACTACAAATAAACAACCACAAGCACATCAAATAAACACTAAAAAATAACCAGAGGCTCCTAGGAGCCTATATCGCTCACCTGGTTTACAAGTAGCCCAACAAATCTCATTTAAAACAAGCCGGTCAATTTTGCCCTTTGAAGATGAAATGATAAATCTTTGTAGAAGACCTCAACACACCAATTGTACCAATTAAAAAAGCTTTGGATTTGTTCAATTTGGAAACAAAAATTACCAATGGCAATGTTTAAGCCATATAAAGATTTGAGGACACTTTGTGGAAGACTTCACAACAATCATTTGTACCAAGTTAGAAATCATTTGCACTATAAGTCTTATAGTTTCAGGGCAGAAGATTTTTAAAGTTTCAGTTAATCAGTAACAAGAATTGCCCATGGCAGCCATGATTTTTGCCGGATCAAGTCAAAAAGAGGGATCTTGCTAGAAGATCTAAAAAAAATCACTTGTATCAAGTTACAAATCATTTGCACTTGTAGTTTCAGAGGAGATGATTTTTCGAATTACAGCCAATCAGAAACAAAAACTGCCCATGGCAACCAAGTTTTCGACCAATAAAGATAAAATGAGGACTATTTGTAGAGGACTTCATTAACATCATTTGTACCAAGTTACAAATCAGTTGCACTTGTGGTGACAGAGGAGATGATTTTTAAAGTTTCAAGCAATCAGAAACAAGAATTGCCCATTGTTTTTTGCCGGATCAAGTCGAAATGATGAATATTTACAGAAGACCTCACAAACATAATTTGTATCAACTTACAAATCTTTTGCACTTGTAGTTTCAGAGGGGATGATTTTTCAAATTTCAGCCAATCAGAAAAAAGAATTGTCCATGGCACCCATGTTTTTCATCTAATCAAAACGAAATGAGGAATCTTTGTACAGGACCTCACAAACATCATTTGTATTAACTTACAAATCATTTGTACTTATAGTTTCAGAGGAGATGATTTTTTAAGTTTGTATTAACTTACAAATCATTTGCAGTTGTAGTTTTAGAGGAGATATTTCAAATTTCAGCCCATGGCAGCCATGTTTTTGGCCGGATCAAATTGAAATGAGGAATCTTTGTAGAAGTCCTCACAAACATCATTTGTATCAACTTACAAATCATTTGCACTTGTAGTTTCTGAGGAGATGATTTTTCAAATTTCAGCCAATCAGAAACAAGAATTGCCCATGGCGGCCATGTTTTTCGTCCAATCAAAACAAAATGAGGAATATTTGTACAGGACCTCACAAACATCATTTGCATTAACTTACAAATCATTTGTACTTATAGTTTCAGAGGAGATGATTTTTTAAGTTTCAGCCAATCAGAAACAAGAATTGCCCATGGTGGCCATGTTTTTCGTCCAATCATAATGAAATGATGAAATTTCAAAGAGGACCTTTAGTACATCATTCCTGCAAAGTTTGGTTCCAATTGGCCCAGTAGGAGATGATCAAAATCTGAAATGTTAACGATAACGACGGAAGGACGGACGGACGCAAAGTGATGGCAATAGCTCACACGTCTTTGCCAGGTGAGCTAAAAAAAATGAACAACACAAACTCCTATAAAAACTAGAGGCTCAGAGGGCTGAGCTGGTATCATTCACCTGGCATGAAAGCCATTTTTATCAAAGAGAAAAGTCACTTCACCCTATCATTATGAAGTGTGGAAAGCCTTGTAGAACCAATTTTTTCTTCATCAAGATCCTTCTTCTTACAGGTCAGCATATTCTAAAATTTGGCAGTTCTCCAGAAGATTTTTGCATGTATTTCCCATAGAGTTTTATGTTAACCTAAGTCCTCTGCTGAAGGCCATTTTGAATTAGGGATCGGCAGGACCAGAGTAACAACACTTGGTGAGCACATTTAAAAGAGGAACATTCAGACTGTTTGGTTTCAAGCAATTCTGCAGTTCTGTAGATATTTGTTATATGTCATAGACACTTTCTGTCAAGTTTGGCTCTATTTGGCAAAGCAGTTTAAGAGAAATAATTTTTTTAATCAACCAATCAGAAACAAGAATTGCCCATGGCGGCCATGTTTGTTGCCTGATCTGGACAAAATGAGGAAACTTTGTGAAAAAACCTCTAACCGATGCTTCTCATCAAGTTTGTTCCCTTTGGCCAAGTGGTTTCAAAGAAAATTATCAACCAATGAAAGACAAGACAGCCCATGTCGCCCATGTTTGTTGCCTGATCAGGACGAAATGAGGAAACTTTGTATAGAACCTCCCAATTAGATGCTTTCTGTCAAGTTTCTTTCCATTTGGCCAAGCAACTTCAGAGGAGAATATTTTTTTATATCAGCCAATCAGAAACAAGAATTGCTCATGGTGGCCATATTTGTATTCTGATCGGGACAAATTTATAATTTAGGAAAATTTATAAAGGACCTCCCATATATGCTTTCTGTGAGGTTTCGTTCCATTTGGGCAAGCGATTTCAGAGGAGAAAATTCCTTATATCAGACAATCAGAAACAAGAACTGCCCAAGGTGTACATGTACTATGATCGGGATGAAATAAAGGAATTTTGTAAAGAACCTCCCATAGATGCTTCCTGTCAAGTTTCATTCAATTTTTCCAGAGAAAAAATTTTTTTTTTTAATCAATCAAGAATTGCCTATGGCAGCCATGTTTTTTGACCGATCAGGACAACATGAGGAAAATATGTAAAGAACCTCCCATAGATGCTTTCTGTCAAGTTTCGTTCCACTTGGCTAAGCGATTATATCAACGAATTAGAAACAAGAACAGCCCATGGCGGCCATATTTGTAGTCCGATCATGAAGAAATGATGAAACTTTATAAAGGACCTCCCATACATGCTTCCTGTCAAGTTTTGTTCTACTTGACCCAGCAGTTTCAGAAGATTTTTGAAAACTCAACCAATCAGAAACAACAAATGCCCATGGCGGCCAGGACGTGTTTGTTGTCCGATCGGGACGAAATGAGCAATCTTTATAAAGGACCTTACATAGATGCTTCCTGGCAAATTTAATTCCATTTGGCCCAGTGGTTTCAGAGAAGATTAAAATGTGAAAATTTAATGGATGGACGGACAGATGGACGACAGACGGATGACGGATGCCAAGCGATGACAAAAAAGCTCACATGGCTTTTGGCCAGGTGAGCTAAAAACCAGAAGTGAACTCAGGTGCTCTGGAAGGATAAGCAGTTCCTACTCCGTAAAAAGAGACAATTTGATATTATAGGAATCTAATGGACTATTATTTCTTTAATGAATTTCAGATGCACCAGCCCTAAAAGTTCTCTCTTTTTCTGTTCCTTATACTCTATAACTGTTTATTAAGTTCTGTGACAAATTCTATACCACATGTACAGAAAAAAGATATAAACCATATCCTCAGATCAAACCTACAACTACAGAAATATCAGGGCACCGTGGTGTAGTGGTTAGCACATCAGACTACGTAACCAAAGGTACATGGTTCGATTCCTGTTCGGGAAGAAAATTTCAAGGATCAAATTTGTGATGCTCTATCGACATCATTTGCTAGGATGGTACTGGTAAAAGATGCTGCACATGGTTGAACGTGTAAGGCACCAAACCACACTCACACGATTCACTCACACAATTCGCACACAACACACACACGATTCACACCATACATGCACAAGATTCGCATGTTAAACGCAAACCGAACGATGCAAGTTACACATTTTATGATAACCGATTGTGTGATTTCTTAAACTTGTGATTGTAAGATCAGAACGGCAAATAACAAAACAAAATAATGAGATTTTATGTCGGATGTGAAGTCGAATATCAATGAAATATTTAATATAATTGCATTTGATTTTAAATACATGTAAATAAGTGCGAACTAAGGAAGCCGGTGTAATACGATCGACATTCAACTTTTTTCATGAATACAAAATATTTTTTTGCATGTGCTAATTTTATTAAACTTTAATGAAGGATCTGTGAAATTATATTTTAATTTCATTAAAACTCAATAAACCCTCTCATGTTATTTTTACCTAATTAACTATAGCGTAATTTAACCAAAATTGATATGATAATAATAAAGTTGTCAGTAAAATAAATTTTATGCCACAATATTGTATGGCTTCTTTAAAGCAAATGATATCATGTCTTGGGTTTATTCCCCGAATAACAACTGGTCTAAAAAGGCATCTAATTAAACAAGGGATTAAGAGATAATCTGAAGGGGAAACTTTCTATTTATCTGAGGTGAGCTTTTTCATTTTAAAAAGGAATAATTAAGAAATCTGACAAAGTGAAATATCTTTTTGATGATGTGAAGCAGATTTATTTTAAAATTGAAATAAAAAAAAATCATTACAATCTTTTTTGTTTAATTATATTTTGAATAAATAATAAAATAAAATATATTTATATATTTTATATATATTAACCTTCAATATTTTAAAATACCTTTTGACAAATAAAAATAAACTTGCATGTTTAATGAAACCACAAACATTGTAGTTTATAACATATGATCATATAAAAGTCCACTTCATATCAGGGAACACACCGTATTTGTTACATAATAACCAAACAATTGCTAACTATAAAAAAAATGTACTATGACGATATAACTTTATACATGACATTTGTCAAAAAATTAAAACCTTTCTAAGATTTCAAAAATAACTTTAGATAATTTTTACAAATATGTTAAAGTTCAAATCTATCTTGAACTTGCAAATGTTGTATGCACGTTATACGATCATTTAATTTAGGGTAAAAATCACTATAATAATATATATTTTTTCAAACCAAATTAATCTAATGAATTACATTATTAATAGATATCATTATAAACTCAACACTTCCAAATAGTTGACACTGATGAAAGTTCGTTCCAGCTATCTTTTAATTCGAGTTCGAAATATGCTCCGATTTGAATTCACACGTTTTAATATTTGTCTCCACCAATGAAATTTCATACCCATTACATGATTTAAATTGCACGTTTATAACCATACACACACGATTCACACGTTACACACACGCACGTTGCACGATATTTTTGGTGATTTACATGCTCAACCAAGTGTAGTCCGCCAAGTGGAGAGGGATTAGATAAGTTGGTATAACATGTTTCTCAATCCACTAACTATAGATATACATGTATTTGAATATGAATACAAATGTAAAAAAGTGTGTTTTTATTCTTCCTGACTAAAAAAAAATAGATATGTATATAGTAATATATAAAAGATCTCATACCATTTACAAAATTAGTATTAATCTTCAAATTAATTCTTTACAAAATATATATATACAGTTTTCAGCAGTAGATAATATGCAGTCATAGATTATACACACCCCTTTTCAAGCTCTTACATTGAGGGAAAAAACTTTGAATTATTGATCACGGAAATCAACTACGACCTTCTAATTTCCAAAACGAATTCGGAACGACTTGTTTGTTTGAGCAATATCAATTTAAAATTTAGTGAAACAACATTTAAACTAGTGCTGTCAAATGTCATCAATTACAACGTTAATTTTATTTTAATACTGAATTATGTCAATTATTTATAAATGTCGATTACACAACGTCTCTACCTTGATCTGATACTGGAATAGTTCGTGAATAAAAACAAAATATTACACCAGGAACCAGACAACGATACAAACAAAAAATCTAAATCGAATGTTAATACCTTTTCATTGTCTTAATGCTCCTTTCAAGGAGTTTTTAGAGGTATGAATTTTATTCTCAGTGGTTGGTTTCAATATCTTTTTATCAAATACATGTATGGATATATAATGTCGACAATGGCAGTAATCGATTGTATGTAAGAAGTTCTTCTCTTGAACTGACATCGAAAAGTCGCCAGAAAAAAAGTCTTGTGGGCCTGTAGTACTACATAATACGCACCCCTTCCTCAGCTTTATTTCTAGAGGTAAAAAAGTGCATATAATCTACAACTGAAAACGGTAATAATATTGCAACTAAAAATGATGATTTATGAATTGACGTCGACTTTGATGCACAAGGTGCTATCGTTCTTATTGCTACAGGTGGTTCTTCTGTAGGAGGTAAATGTTCAGGGAAAAAGCCGTTCTTTGTTATCAAATCACGTATATATCTTGCCGATGCTTTTGGTGTCCTTGTCCTAACAGGGTCTGTGAAATTAACAAAATGTAGACCAAATCGTTCAGTATAGCCTTGCATCCATTCTAAATTATCCATCAAAGACCATGCTGTGTATCCTTTAACCTGTACGTCATCTATCCGTATTGCTGAAAAGTATATGTTACACTTAATATTTATTCAGTTTCAATTTTTATCAGAGATTTCTGTGTGGGAAAAAATTCCCAATTTATGGGTACTGGTAGAAACAAAATAAGGGTGTTTTTCTTTTGTTTATTATCCACATGTTTATTACTATAAAAACATTGAAGTATTTTGGTAAAGAAACAACACAAATTTAATTGTTTTTCTATTGTCTGTTTAAACACTAAACAAATGCTTAAAAACCATGAACAGACAATTGTCTAATACTTTAAAGTGTTTCTCTAGTATATATATTCAACATTTCTTTAGCAGTTATAGGATAACTAATTCAAGAATTTGAATATCGCAAAATATTCAATGAGTGACAGAAAAACACCTTAATTCACGAATGCGCATAGCGAATGAGGGAATTTAGTGTTTTTCGGTCACAAGTTGAATATTTTTGATATACAAATTCTTGAATTAGTTATACTGTTTATTACATTGATAGAATAGACAAAAATTCATCAAAAGTGTCATATTTTCCTTTGATCCCTTCCTGAATCTTTTGACGTCACAAACATCATTTGTTAGTAACGCCTTTGACGACGTTAAATAAAAATCGATTTTCACTGAGTGAAAATATTGAATTTATTTTCACTGGAAATTACCATAAATCACCATCATCAATGTAATAAATATAGTTCCATTAAGTGCAGGGTATAATCTAGACTTTAGCTTTTGAGAGAAGTGACTTCTCCCGCCAAGATAGAATTGTCAGTTAAAATTTTCATTTCTTGACTAATTTTGGTGAGACAATTTTATGTATTTTCTTTCTCTTTCTTTTAGAACTCTTTTTGGGAGACTGTTTGCTTCCGGTTTTGGATGTGTGAAGTCCATATTATAATGAACTGTGTAAAGACATGGTCAAATTGTGCATGTACAATTGTCATTTATCACAGTTTTTAAATTTAAGTCAATCATAACAGGTATCAGGCCTGAATATTTTTTTGTCACTCATGTTCGTGCATTCCTCTAGTTATTAATATTATCATAAAGTCAATATCAAAATAAATTCTGTGTGTGAATATTGTTTATCGCATGGCTTCATCAGAATCTGAAGTATTTATCAAAACTGACGCAACAAAATAGACGAAACAAGACTTCGATTGGTGCCATTTTGTTTGTTTCAAATTTGACACGAAAAAACCAGTAAGAGTTGTTTCAATATGGCAAAATTCTCCGTAACTTTTCCTTGCTCTGAAAGTGATAAGGCATTTTTCAAATTTTTTGGTGTCTTTAACCCAGTTGTAGCAGTAATAATAAGAACGTGCAATACTATCTGAATTTTCAACATAAACTACAGAAAACAATTGATGTTTTTCTTATAGCTATTCACCTCGAGTGTGGAATGTTGCAGGTTCGATCCCCGGCCGGGTCAAACCAAAGACATTAAAATGTGTGAGTCTTCCAAGGAAGACATGTGTTGCCTGCGGACGTCAATTTTTACAAAAATATTAAAATTTTCTAAAAATGAAATATATGCACACCTTTGCATTAAAGTTAATGCACAGAGAAAGTTTCATCAAATTGCTGTGAGCCGTTATGGAGTAGTTGAGGATAGAAGTTTTGAACCCCCCCTTTTTTTTCAAAAATTTCAATTTTTACAAAAAAAAATTTTTAATTTTTAAAAATAAAATATATATGCACACCTGTACATTAAGGTTAATGCACAGAGAAAGTTTCATCAAATTCCTTTGAGAGTTGATGGAGTAGTTGAGCATAAAAGTTTTTACCCCCCCTTTTTTTTTCAAAAATGTTAATTTTTAGGAAAAAAAATTAAAATTTTCTAAAAATGAAATATAAATGTACTCCTGTGCATTAAGGTTAATGCACAGAGAAAGTTTAATCAAATTCCCTTGAGTGGTTATAGAGTAGTTGAGGATAGAATTTCCCCACCCCTTTTTTTTTGCAAAAATGTCAATTTTTACCCAAAAAAATTAAATTTTCTAAAAATGAAATATACATGCACACCTTTGCATTAAGGTTAATGCACAGAGAAAGTTTCATCAAATTCCTTTGAGCGGTTATAGAGGATAGAAGTTTTGCCCCCCCTTTTTTTGCAAAAATGTCAATTTTTACCCAAAAAAAATTTAAAATTTTTAAAAATGAAATATATATATGCACACCTGTGCATTAAGGTTAATGCACAGAGAAAGTTTCATCAAATTTCTTTGAGCAGTTTATGAGCAGTTGAGGATAGAAGAAAAGTGTGACGACGCAAGACGCAAGACGACAGATAGTGATCCCTATGTGTCGACCATGCGTTTCGCAGGCGACATAAAAATTGGTATTTGCTGCTTCTCCACCAAGCACGCGGCATCTGGGAGTAAGAGCAAAGATCTACTGGTCAGCTCGGAGTCATTATAATGTGTCTGAGTGGGGTGATATGTCTTCCTGCGAACAGTTACCTCGTGAGCTAGCACATTAAAAATCCGACATAGCATGTCGGTCTAGTACAAAGCAGGGATCCTACTTATTATCATACGTTCTGGTCCTGATATGCAACTGGCTGCCACTGGACGTTAAACAAAAATTCATCCATCCATCTTATAGCTATTAAACACATTCTGTTTTAATCATTATTTTCTTTTACTAAAACTAAGTTGATGAAAAAACAGTTTATTATTTTTTAACCAAAAGACAATGTCAATACACCATTCCCTATAGACTGTGTTTTAATGGTTGCTCAAACGATAGATGTTTGGAAGATATGAACAATTTTGATGTTCCCACCTTTCCAACACATCTCATATTTAAGAAGTACACAATGTAGTTCAGGATGCTCGCTGGTCATGTTTTGGTATTTTTGTCAGATTTTCGGAATCCTCGGGTTTTATCTGTTTCTTAAACATTAAATTTTTTGCCCACTTTTTCTTTTATAATTCAATCATATATACCTTAAAATGGTATTTGACAAAATTTTATGAAATCCTTTTTATTTTTTCATAAATTTTTGAGAGACTGAAGTTGCCAATGCAAAGACAATGAAAAATCCAGAGAAAAACTATTTCCTGCAAATTTTCAAGGCTTTATAGCTCTAAAATAAGCAAATGAACCTATATTTTTTTCTTGCTTATTTGTTTACTATTCATATGTTCTCTCAAACTAAAACACCTATTTCAAATCCTATTTATTTCCTATTAGACCAGCGATCATCCTTAATATTTAATTTTACATATTATTACAATTATCCTACCTTTCAATACATTATTAATATATTGTTTATAATAATAGATTCTATGATCATCCTGAAGACTTCCATTTCTGTCTGATATACCATTTTCTGTTATATAAATAGGAACATTGCCATAATGGTTTCTGATCCAGTTCAGACCTTTTCTCAGTCCCCACGGAGTCACTTTTAACCATGATGAACCTGAACTGTAAAAATGAAATAATTTTTAAATGTTCAAAAATAATTTGGACCAATCAGGGGTCAGGTAAATTGTTACAGTCTTTTAATTCTGACTGTGAACTGAAATATAAGTTAAAACTATTTGTTAACTTACTAAAACATGCCCTCATAACAATCTATATTTTAAAAAAATAACTTCAAGCAACTTTAAGATACATGTATATTTATTTATTTAGTTGGGGTTTAACGACGTTTTCAGCACATTCTGGCCATTTCACGGCAGCCAGTTTTTATTGGTGGAAGCCGGAGTACCCGGAGAGAACCACCGACCTTCGGTAGGAAAATTGGCAATCCTTGTCAATTAAGATCAGAGTCGAACACACCCCGCCACAGGTGAGATTCGAACTCACAACCCTAGCGTTGACAGGCTAGTGATCAGCAGTAGTCATGACGAACTACCTAGACTACTCGGCCACCGAGGCCCCCAAGATACATGTATAAGATATGTCAGGAATGAGCTTTTTTATTGTTATTATTTAAGAACCTTCTCTGCACAAAACTTTCATAACTGTACATGTACCATCAGACAGAGCCCATAAGCACAAAAATCAACCAACTACCTCTATTTTTTTTCTATCTAAGGACCTCCTCTAAACAACCAAAAAACAAAACAAAACATTACATTTGTAAAAGTCTTCTCATGACATAAAAATGTTATTTCGAAGTTTTAATTCCATGCTAAGGCAACGTCCTCTATATCCTTGTTGCTTTTGAATATATTAGTCAAAGTTTTTTTCTTCATGAATCAACCTCATGCATTTTTTTTTAATAATGAGTTGTATTTTATAATTATTTTAAGTATTCGGCTATTTAAATTAAACATTTTATACAGAATTTTTATATTTGTGAATTGCAAAGACTGTGGTAAATTCAGTAGTATAGGGAAACCATTGGTGTTATTTTGGCACTCAGTAAACCATTTATCACCGTGTTGTAGTAATCTATGTCTAACTAGTTAATTTTACATACCCTAACCACGATGGGTCTTTTGTAGAGATTACATCTGGATCATCATTATAGTCCACTTTATAACTTGGTCTTTTTCTCAATGTTACAATATTTGATGTGTAGAAATTCAGTCCAAAGAAATCGGCAGAACCTGTTGAATAAGACAAATGAAGACTTTTGAGGATATTTATTCATCATTTCAAATTTTCACATTTTGGGAATTGAACAATGTTGATCAGATATTTTCACAAATAGTACTTCAAAATGAATATTCATTGTTTCTTTTCAACTTGTATTTTTCTTCAGTGGTCACACATTTAAAAAAAAAAACATTTTTGTTAATTATGAAGTGATCACAAAATTAATCTGCAATTGTCTGACAGTACTCCGATACTAACTTTGTTCAATACTAATACCTTTAATGTATGATTTCTCTGCCTCAGTAAAAGTTGGAAGACGACTACTGGTATAGTTCTGAATAATGCTTTTCTGTCTAATCTTTTCCTTTACAACTTCAGGATAGTCACCATTTGAATATACTGGATTTGCGTACAATCCCAGCCAAAATTGGTTTGCAATTTCTGAGGCTTGGATGTCACCTTCACTTGTTTTATCTTTCGGTTCATGCCAATCGAAATTCATGGTCAGCCCAATCTTGCCTACATGAAAATCAATTGTAAAAGTCTTCTTTTTTTTTCACTTCAGATTTCTAATTGTCAAAGGCAACAAATCATATACTGAAAACAGCTTTTACTTAAAATAACTATCTCTATTTGAAAGGAATATCTACAGAATATTTAAAACAATTGGCAAAAGAATACCGAAACAACAAACAGCAGGAAAAGTCTATAAGATCAAAATTCAAAGGCAAGACAAAAAAAATGCCAATCTGATTTTTCATAGTTAAAAATTTGTGGCTACCTTAAAAAGATACAAAATAACAGATTAACCTTCTTGAGATGATCTAAATTCTTTATCATATACATGGTATGCTTTGGCATGTCCTCTTATTAAGTTATGTGTTGCCTGGTACATGTATGTCCCGGGACCAATCATTCCTGGTGCCATGTGACCGTCTCCATAACCCTGTGTAGCTACAACACGGGGCTCATTTAATGTTATCCACAGTTTTACCTAAAATAAAATACACGTATTTTTTAAATGCCATTTGAAACGGAAAACAACCTTAATGAATTTAAAGCGTATATTTTTGACCATTTTGAACGTCAACTACTCCATATAAACAGAATAACAATTCCATATAAATTTTTATTATAAGTTAAACGTCAAAAAATTGTCTGTTAATAAGAGCCCTAGATAATTTTTTTGAATCAGGGAGTGAATACCTCCAGGTTTTTAAGAGAGATAAGTATTTAACCTCCAAACACCAGAATCAAAGGGGTAAATGAAAAACAAAAGAGCAAAATGTATCTTAATTGAATCATTAGCAGTTAGTAGTCAAATTGATTGTTGTGTCACCCACACATATGATCAGAATACATGTTCTTATTTGGATACACTTTAAGGGCAAAAGCAGGCACTTTTTATGAAGAGAAACATTTTCAAGCCTTATATAAACAATGTAGCTTGCAGGTAATTATGTAAGAAATGATGCTTTGATTTCAGAAACCTGTGCGTAATTGTTTTAGACCGGGCATAAATTTAACGGCAAAGAAAATATATGTCAAGTATATATGCCATTTTTAATGCGTAAATGACGCTGTTACGCACATTATTAATTAACTACTGTGTTATTTGCTTAAATAACAGTTAATCTGTCTATACAATACAGATAATCGAACAAGGCCAATATAGAAAAACTCGGCCAATACGAACTTCCGGTCTATATTGGCCGATATTTCCCATATTGGCCGACATCCGGGGATTTTCACACATGCAAATCTATAGGGACGTCGCACTGTTGGACGATTGTGCTAAAAGCTACTTAAATTTTTTTTTAACTATTCATTTTTTTCCCCACTTGTGACCATTCATTTTACTTGTCTCAAAAAGTTTAACTAGAAAATAGATGATTTTTTTCATTCTTTACAAAAAGTATACTTTCGTAACTTCACGTTCGTGCATAAGATTTCCTTGAGCTCTTAAAGAATTGTGGTTCAATTTCACAGACTATAGTTAAAAGATAATTCTATTTAATGTTTATGAAAAGTTAATTAATAAAGATATTATTAATTGACAATTTGCGTATTGGCTGAGTTATTGGTCCTCGGCCTGTTGTAAGCCTCAGGCCAATACAGCAAGCCTCGGACCAATAACTAAGCCAATACGGAAATTGTCAATTAATAATATCATATTATCTGGGGCTCTGGTTAATGATAAGGATTTAAATGACAATTAAAATTTAAATGCCAATTTATATTGCTTGCAAAACACAACTTTAGCTTGAAGAAGTTTCTTTAAAAGAATAACACTTACAGTATAATACAATGTACCCTCAGTCACCTGACTACTTGACACTATAATGAACATTCAGCAAACTCTATAAAGCTTTTACTAAAGTACCTGACTGAGCTTACCCTATCACCAAAATTCTCAAAGCAAACTCTGGCATACTCAGCAAATAGGTCTGCCACGGTTTCATTTAACCATCCATTGTATTTGTCCTGCAAAGCCTGTGGTAAGTCCCAGTGGTATAGGGTAACCATCGGTGTTATGTTGGCATTTAGTAAACCATTTATCAGCTTGTTGTAGTAATCTATGCCTAACTGGTTAATTTTGTTGGTGGTGCCATCTGGTAGGATTCTAGACCAGGATATTGAGAATCTGTAGTGTGTTACCTATAAAGAAATACTAAAGATTACAGACTCTTAACTAGCAACTACACTTCTTCTACTGCTTAAAAGCACGTTTTAGTTGAGTAAGACCTGTGGAATAAAATACATGTGTTTGATTTTGTATGGAGAGCTAGTACTTGGAGTAAATTAATCATGAAATAATGTTCCTTTGACAGTTGAGCTAAATTCTCTTATTTGTCAAATTCTACAAAATATTAAGGTAAGTAATTTAAGGGCAAAAATCAAGTCACAGATTTTAGTTAATGTTTCTCACAAATTATCAAAGAGATTTCAAAGTAGATGAATCTGTATATGATTTTGTTGAACTATCTAATTTTCCTAAAATAAAACTTCTACAAGTTCAGAACCATCAGATAACAAAACTTTTGCGAAGAGGCCATCAAAGACCATCCCATCAAAGTCTATCATCAATTTTCCATGATATTCAAGGACAAGAATTTTCAATATTTCTTCAGAATTTTGTATTTTTAGTAACATCAGCCTATATCTAGATGACTGTACATTACTTTGAAAAGGATCACCAATGGACAATTTCAACGTTTGGTCATAATAATCCTAGAGGTTCCAGAAGAAAAGATTTTTTTCATAATAATATTGCACCATTGACTGAATTCGGATAAAAATGATGGATGGATGAATTATTGTTAGGATGAGAACATGTTGATATGATAATAAATTTGGTCCCTGCTTTGTATTAGACTGACACGTTGAACCGTGCTAGTTCACAAGGTAACTGTCCACAGGAAAACATATCATCCCACTCGGACACATTATACTGATTCTGAGCCGACCAGTCACTCTTTGCTATTACTCGTAGCTGCTGCGAGCTTGGTGGAGAGACAGCAATTACCAATTGTAATGTCTTTGGTTTGACCCGGCCATTTATCGAACCAGCGACCTTCCACACTTGAGGCGAGCACACTACCAAGAGACCACCAAGGCAGTGGATAAAAATGACCTGAATACAATTAGTAAAAAACAATACAGAACATATATTTAGTACCTTCATGTCCTTCATAATTTTGATATCTTCCTTATATTTGTGGTAACTATCACAGGCCACATCTCCGGTAGCGTTGTTGCTTAACATATGGTTGTGAGAGTGAGTGTCCCAAATACTTGGTCCTTTGCCTAGAAATTATTAAACTATTAATAAGACAACTGGACAATTACAATAAAAATATCTTAATTTAATCATTCAATTGTTTTTTTAATAACTTATAAATTTTTGTTACTTTCTTATTAAATATACATACATGTATATATATTTTTGATAGGGCTAAAACTTACATTTGATAGATCAATTTCTCCCCCTTCCCATAAAAAATTTCTACTTGAAATATAATTTTAAAATCTCAGTTCCAAAATTCAGGTTGTTTTTTTCATTCTTATCACCAAATGAACTAAAGGCTCCCAGGAGCCCGTATCGCTGACCTGGATTCAATTTGCCAATCAACAGCCATAAAATCACCTATGAAACAAATGTCTGTATAATTGGACATAATTCTGAAAGAGGACAATCTAATAGCCATGGCTGCCAAGTCTGGTTCCAATTGGCTGAGTGCTTTCAGACAAGAAGATTTTTTAAATGAAATTTCCGATGGGGTCCTATGTTAAACTAAGTTAGGCTGTGGCAGCCATCGGACACAATTCTGAAAGAGGACCATCTCAGGACCATTGCTGCTAAGTTTGGTTCCAATTGGCTCACTAGTTTTAGACAAGAAGATTTAATAAATTTTTAAATTTCACATGGGGTCCTATGTTAAACTAAGTTGGGATGTGGAGGCCATCTTGGTTCATCATCCGGGTCATCGAACATAATTCTTAAAGAGGACCATCTAAAGACCATATTGCAGAAAAGTCTGCTTCCAATTGGCCATATAGTTACTTAGAAGAACATTTTTTTAAATTCATCCCCCCTTTTTTCTATTTTTAGTAACAGCACCAATGTCGGTTGGATGTCGGGGATGCCAGACACATTTTTGGAAGGGGGCCATTCAAGGACCATTCCACCAAAGTTTGGTTTCAATTGGCCAATTTTTTTAATCAACAAACGAGAAACAAGAATTGCCCATGACGGCCATGTTTGTTGCCTGATTGGGACAAAATGAGGAATTTTGTAAAGAACCTCCCATAGATGCTTCCTGTCAAGTTTCGTTCCATTTGGCCAAGCGACTTCAGAGGAGAAGATTTTTTTTATATCAGCCTATAAGAAACAAGAACTGCTGATGGCAGCCATGTTTGTAGTCCGATCAGGATGAAATGACTAAATTTTATAAAGGACCTCCAATATATGCTCCAATATATATCAAGTTTCGTTCCATTTGGCCAAGGGATTTCAGAGAAGATTTTTTTATATCAGCCAGTCAGAAACATGAACTGCCCATGCCTGCCACATTTGTAGTTCGATCGGGACAAAATGAGGAAAGTTTGTGAAGTACCTCCCATAGATGCTTCCTGTCAAGTTTTGTTCCATTTGGCCAAGCAGTTCCAGAGAAAAAAACATTTCTTAATCAACCCATGAAAAACAAAAATTGCCCACACGGCCATTTTTGTTGCCCGATCGATACGAAATGAGGAAATTTTATAATGGACCTCCCATAGAAACTTCCTGTCAAGTTTTGTTCCATTTGGCCTAGCAGTTTCAGAGGAGAAGAATTTTGAAAACTCAGCCAATCAGAAACAACAATTGCCCATGGCAACCAGATTTTTTGCCCGATCAAGATGAAATGAGGAAAATTTGTAGAGGACTTCACAAACATCATTCCTGCAAAGTTTATTTCCAATTGGCCCAGTGGTGTCAGAGGAGAAGATCCTTAAAGGAAAAGTTTACGCCAGACAAAACGACGGACGCCAAGTGATGCAATAGCTCACATGACCTTTTAGGCCAAGTGAGCTAAAAAGAAAACTAACCCTTGACCCTCTTACAATATATGCTAGTGACAACCTATAAAATTCCTGTCAATTTGCTACAAAGAACCTAAAGATATGATTTAATGACATATTACAGAAGATAATAATACTTGCCTTTGGCCTACTGTGTATCTCGCATAAACCAGGGGATCAGGTAAATTTGAAAGTTGCAGCAATTAAACAAACGGTTTTGAAGTTATGTAATACATTTTTAAAGCCCAATACCCATAGAGAGTTAATATTTATTTAACTAGAAAGTGGTCAATTACCATCTGCGTTCCATCCTCCCTCTACTTGATAGGCAGCTGTGGCCGAGCTCCAGGCAAAATCATCTGGGAAAGTTCCATAGTAAAAATCGTCCATCATTGCAAGATTATTAGGATCTCTTTGATGTTTTACAGGTTCAAATGGTGGTCGATCATCCATTTTAAAAAATCCATTATTTGCTATCAAATTTCTATAATATCTTGACGATGCCTTTGGTATTCTTGTTCTCTTCGGATCACTGAAGTTTACATAATGAAGTCCATATCTTTCTGTGTAACCACTAACCCATTCCAAATTATCCATTAGTGACCATGCAGTGTAGCCTCGAACATTTACATGGTCAAGATCAATAGCTGAAGAAAAAAAAAAGTTTCAATGTCATTGTTTTGTTAACAAAATATTTATGGCTATGATGAAGTACTGAAGTTTCTTGTATGGTGAAAATTCTAGGTTCTTAAACAAAGCAGGAATCCCAAATAAAATGTTTAAAAATTTAGCCATAACTCAAAATTACTTATCTATTTAAAGACTTCTTCAATTTTGAACAGGTTATACAATTTATGACCCGGTTTGAGGCAGTTTACATAAAAAATATTAAAATTAAAAAATAAATAAATAAATAAAAAATAATAGTATCCACAGTATTTTAAGTGTATTTTACCCTCTTAAAATATCCAATGTGTTTACAATTACCTTTCAGCACATTATTTATATAATGTTTATAGAAGAAGATTCTGTGACTGTCCTCTAAGCTGCCATTTTTATCTGATACTCCATTCTCTGTGACATAAATAGGTACATCTCCATACTGATTTCTGATCCAATTCAATGCCTTCCTTATTCCCCAAGGAGTCACCTTATTCCTATCATTTCCAGACCTGTGAATGAATAAAAGTACAATTTTAAATGTTATAAGAAAAATTTAATGTCTAAATACATGTATAAGACATATACCGAAATGAAAGGAATTTTAATACATGTACATATGATTTGATTTCAATAGAAGTTACACTTTTGAATATGGTAGAATATTTTTTTTAAACTCAAAGTAAAATTCACTATTTTTTTTTAAATTTTATTAATTTAGAATATTTAAAAGTAAATAAAAACTTCCTTATAAGAAAATTTAGAGATTTCCTGAAAATTTCATATTTTTTTCTTCTAACAATCTACCGGTATTGTTAAATGGGTGCATATTACCACCTTATAATTTTGCTAATATTACCTTTTTTTATTTATTTTAAATATTGTAAAAAATTACCATCCTGAAACACTAGTAACAACTTACCCCAACCAAGATGGATCCTGGCTTACACTGACTCCTGGATCCTCATCATAACTGAAAGCTTTGCTTGAACTGTCATTCAATGTCACTAATACTGACGTGTAAAAGTTTAACCCAAAGAAATCAGAGCTGCCTACAAATAAGTCAAATCATTTTCATCGATATTAGAATTAAAGTCAAAGTTTAAATATGTTTTCCCTGAAAATATATGCATTAAATGTTGAGCTCTGAGTGTATCTGGTCCAAAATACTTAAATTAGGGGAAGGATATCAAAGAACTATACATTGGGTCCAACATATTCATATACCATTTTCAGCTGTAGATAATACACAGTCATAGATTAAAAATAACAATCCAAAGATACTTATATTAGATATAGTAAATTTATACTATGCTGTATACGACGCATTTCAAGGAGTTACCTCTCATCAGCAGCATTAAAACCGAAACATTTGGAAGACCAAAAACCAAACTTATATTAAACAAGAAGTACTCAACCAAAAATACCGAAATAGAAAGCCAAATTTCAGCTAAGGAGATCTACCATGTGCAATACAAGGAATGAACCCATAGTATTTCTATTATTTTTGAATTTTGCTAAATACTGGTAATTTCTGTAACAATCAATGAATAATCATATCAGACAAGTCTGACGACTGGGTTGGCGAATACCCTCGGGGACCTAGGGTCCACCAGCAGAGTCATCATCCCAGGAGTTTCAAAATAACAATCCAAAGATACTTATATTAGATATAGTAAATTTATACTATGCTGTATACGACGCATTTCAAGGAGTTACCTCTCATCAGCAGCATTAAAACCGAAACATTTGGAAAACCAAACTTATATTAAACAAGAAGTACCCCTTTTCAAGCTCTTACAACGAGGGAAAAAACTATTCTACTATATTATATGCACAGACATTTTGGCAACAAATTCCAAGTTATCGTCGTCATGAGATCAGTGTTTTTCTTCAGAACAGAAACATCTTTTCATTTTCGTTGAGTCTTTCGATTTGTTTTATAAATGTTTTTATGCAATTAAAATAAAAGATAAATTAGGAAAATGCCTAAGCTTTAAGACAAATTGATGAATTATTGACAACGGAAATCAACTACGACCTTCTAACTTTTATTGCTCTTCTTCTGTTTAAAGTCACTGTAAGCTACCAGGCCTTACAGCAATTCTGTGAAGGCCCCTAACAAATTGTTTCTTTATGTGAGGTTTTATGCTGCTTTCAGCACATTTGGCTATTTTGTGGCCGCCAGTTTTTATTGGTGGAGGAAGCCGGAGTACCCGGAGAGAACCTCCGACCTTCAGTAAGAAAATTGGCAATCCTTGTCAATTAAGATCGGAGTCGAACACACCCCGCCACAGGTGAGATTCGAACTCACAACCTCAGAGTTGACTGGCTGGTGATCATTAGTAGTCATCACGGACTACCTAGACCACTCGACCACCGAGGCCCCCCCCACCCCCACCCCCCTTATAACAAATTGTAAAGTTAAGTACATTAATTATTCTTTAGCTGTCAGATAAAATAATACCTTTAATATATTTCTTTTCATAATCTGTAAAGGATGGCAGTCGACTGGAATTATAATTATGCTGTAAACTTCTGTTGGAAATCTTGATTTTCATAATGTTTGGATAATCTCCAATATATATTGGGTTGGCATAATGTCCCAGCCAGAACTGGTTAGATATTTGTGAGGCTTGTAAATCATGGTTATTATTCCTGTCCTTTGGTTCATGCCACTTCAAATCCAAGGTAATTCCTACTTTGCCTGTGTATACAAAAACAATTGTCAGTTATCCCTAAACAAACAAAAAAATATCCAAGGGAGATAATACATAATGTAAATAGGCCCAATCCTAACTATCTTTTTAACCCTTTTGCTGACAAGTCACGGTTTACCAGGATTCCAGAGTCAACTTGCTGACGACGAGTTATCATTCTTATATTTGAAACCCGGATAAAGATAAAACAATGGCAGATCTTTACAAAAAAAACACATGAAAAAAGACCAAAATTTGAGGATTTTATGGGATTTAAAATTTAGGAAAATTAATTTCAGAAATGTTTTGGCAAGATTGGATGCCAGGAAAGTATCTATTTCGTATCAAACGTGCCAAATTTGTCCAAAATTGATTGGAATGGATATCAATGATTGGAAGTTCATTTCTTGAAATTTTTTTTTATAATTTTTAATGACAAAATTGCATATTTAGTGAGATTTTAATGATATTGAAGAATTTCAACATATCCAGCCACAGAAACCCCTGTTTGCTACCGAATCTTCGCATTTCATCCAAAAAACTGCAAAGAGGACATATTTTATTAACATTTTTATTCAAATTAAGAGTAAATGACCCAAAATTAATGTTCTAAAGCATTAACAAGGAAGTAGCCACTCAAGTCTGCCATCTTGTCAGGGATGCCATTGTGCATGGTTACTTCCTGTGGGGACTCCGTTGGTGAAAGGGTTAATTAAAGGCTTCCCAATCCTAAATGTTTTTTTATTAAAGGCTTTTTATCATTTTATCATTTTTTCTGGTAAAACCAATATATATTTAATAAGAACTGATGGCATAGATAGACATCAAAAAACTATTTTTTATGTGAAATTTTATGAAATCACAACTCTCTCTGCAAAGCATACATGTATGATAAAACTTTCACAAATATTATATGGATTATCAACAAGACCAATTGGATTTTATAATTTTAATTCTATATTTACAGCAATATGGACAAAATATCCTTAAAAATAAATGTACAAAATTTATATAATTAAATATTCTATGAGAAAATTGTGACTAAAGATGATTTATCAAATTATGATTAGCCCAAACTTGGTCTTCTTTCCCCTTAAAAGCGAAAATGTAAAACACAAACCTTTCTGTGTAGATCTAAACTCATTTTCATACACCCTATAAGCTTTTGCATGAGCCTTGATTAAATTATGAGCTGCCTTATACATGGGAATTCCTGATGGATTAGAAATGCCTGGGGCCAGTATACCACTGCCATATCCTACTGTAGCAACTACCCTTGGCTCGTTAAGAGTTATCCATAGTTTGACCTATAAAGATACATGTACATGTATATACAGAAAATACAATTTCTCTTGGATGCAAAATCTCTAACAGGAGACTGTATCTTTATTATTGTGTCACTTTTAATTACATGAAAAGCCCAGAGCTGTTTACCCCTCATAACTAATGTCAGTATTTCAGCAGTGAGTTGTCCGTATTTTGAGCATTTTGTCAGTATAATACTACATAATCAGCAACTGGGGGTTAGTAAACCATTTTTTATATGAATGAGGACTTCCTGGTAATACGATCAGGTTCCGAGTTGAAGTCCGTATTACAGAATTTGCAAAACACCATGTACTGTCCGACTTGGCTATAGAACAGCATACTCGTCCTTGTGTTTTTGAAGATATTTTTCTTCTTTGGAACTTCTTTATCAGTCGTATTATCATGTTTTGGCTTAGACTTTTCTGGCATGAGATTGTTATTCTCATCAACATGCTGGCTGTGGTCCGAACGGCATGTTTTTTCTAGTTTGACATAATTCAACATCAATTATGTGCTTTATGTAAAGATCAATTTCAAGTGAAAAGCTTCTTTCTAACATCGATCGCCAAATTTCGGAAGCAACTACGATCTTTTTCCAGTTCAATGATAATCCCTATATTTTCAACGTGCAGCCGTACTGGTTATTTTAACTAGAAAATCCATGGAAATACAGACAATCCGTACAAGTAAACGGCTCTGAAAGTCTGTCCAAACAACTGATTAAATTTGACCTGTTTGGTCAACTACCAATAAGGTAAATATGAACAAATGTGAATCTCATTAAATACTGGATGGATTCAGAGGACATTTTTTCCTTCATTGTTGCTAGATAATGGACAATCATTTTAATGGCAAACTGTTCTCATTTACAAGAAATCTCAGACTTGATTGTGGAAATGGGGACTTGATAAAGAATCCAGTTCAAAGAAGGACTATTGTGTAAATAAAAAATTAAAACTTTCCAGAACTTACCCTATCTCCAAATTCATTAAAGCAAACTCTAGCATAGTCAGCAAATAGATCAGATACTGATTCATCCTCCCAGCCCCCATATTTATCCTGTAATGCCTGTGGTAGATCCCAGTGGTACAGGGTAACCATTGGTGTTATACCAGCCTCAATCAAACTGTCAATCAAATTGTTGTAGTAATTGATGCCAGGCATGTTGATATATTCAGTTGTTCCATCTGGCAAAATTCTGGGCCATGATATGGAGAATCTGTAATGTGTGACCTGGAAAAGAAAAAAGGTTTTTATTTTATGATTTTATGACACTGCCATGCTGATCTACAGCTCTCAATCGAACTAATTTTGCTTGAAATTTTTGAAATTTCATTTTTTTCACAAACAGAATTCTGAAATTCTTAGATGACAAAGTGGAGAATCATCAAAATAGAAAGGGAGCCTACTATTTTTGGTCCCAAAATGACATAAAAATTTAATAAAATATTGACATTTAGTGAAGGCAAACTTAGAATTACTGTATCAGATGTTGAAATTTGTATGGATAGACATACATAGATGGTCAGAGATATGCAAAGACAACTATTACTGAGTATACTATAATATGTACCATCTTTGATGGGAAAATGAAAACAGGGATAGCAATTTTTTTCTATAGTCAACAAAGTATGTATTCCAAATAGATTATCAGTGAGTATTCATTCTGGTTGAGTTTGTTACCATAATAAACTAAATTCCTTATATAATAAAGTATTTCTATACTTTCAAAAAATAATATTTCATTGAACAAAATAAAAGACCTTAATTTTCTTTAAATAGTGAAAATAAGAAATAATTATATATTAATTTACAACTTAAATTTTCCAATTTCAAAATAAATCTTTAATTAACAGTTAAAATATGGAAAATACTTATTACACATATGCAGTAAAATATGAAAAAGTTTTGGTGTATGGAAATGAAACTCTCAGTTACCTTCATATCCTTCATCAGTTTGATATCTTGCTGGTATTTATGGTAGCTGTCACAGGCCACGTCACCTGTCACTTTTTTGGCTAGTTTACCAGCATGTGAAAATGTATCCCAGATACTTTTCCCTTTTCCTGTGTCAAAAAAGCTGAACTAAACATACTAATAAGTAATAGGATAATAATCATAAAACAAAGTATGGACACACTAAATGTCTCGCCTGAGTATGCACACGGAGACAGAATAAAGATTATCTGTTACCTGAAATTGTAACTCAAACAGAAATGCATTAAAGAAATAGTAAGGGTACGTAAGGATCTATAGACCAAAAATGGTGGTTCTACATACATGTATAGCATTTGTTGAGAAAAGGACTTATTTGTGAAGAGAGCCATTAAGCAAAAAATTGAAGTCAAACAGCATTCCAATGTCCCATGTGATTGGTATACTCAGCGGACATAGTTAGAATGTACGTACATATTCATAATAATCAACTTGCCAAATAATTTCTATTTTATCATACTTTCACTTTTGCAAAAAGTTTGACTTAGAACTACAAAGTAGACCAAGACAGATTAAGACTGAACTGCATCAAGAACAATTATATTAGGTTAAGAGCCCTTACGATTCAATTATAAAAACAAGACCAACTAGAATACTGTGATGTGATCATCACAAAGGGCCCTGCTCACAGGCCATATATTGTTGTAGAGAACAGAAAAATATTTCAAGAGACTGATAGGGCATTGTCACTATATAACTTCCATATAAACTTGGTTTAAATAAAAAAAATGTAGAATCTAGAGCACTAACAAGAATTTGATAGAGAAAAACTACATCAAGGGTAGTTATTCCCATAAAAATTATCCAAAAGCCCTCTAAAACTTGATTAAGGAACCATCAATATACATCTTTCATATTAAGTTGGTTAAAGTGCGTTGAGAAATGTAGAAGAGTGCTAACAAGAAGTTGATAGGGAAAAACTAAGTCAAGGGCAGTAACTCCCACAAAAGTGATAAGATACACTTGTTTTCGAACTTGATCAAGGTATTACCAATAGAAACTTCCATATAAATTTAGTTGAAATCTGTTGAGAAATGTAGAATTTTTTAAACTCTATTAAAGATATTGTCGATATTCATTTTTCATGTACATGTACATTTTATTCAAATTCATCAAGAATTGTAAGGTTGACAGCATAGACAAGGCACAATTTATGTTTCCAAAGGGCCATTAAAAAAATCCATTAATATTTGTAAGATTGATAGTGCTTAAAAAGCAATTCTAATTACGTCATAACACTTCCGGTATTAAATGAGATAGTATTGCGCAACTGCAACCTCATTGTGTTGCCAACTCTCGTATTGATCGGACGTGGTCCGATAAGCGCAACCTCTAACAATAACTAAATTAAATTAATCTGAAATAAACTTATGTCAATGTGATTGACACAATAGTCATTAATTATCTATACGTAGTATAGAAAATAAAATCAATTTTACAAAGGTAAAATTGAACAAATATTATTTGCCTTTAGTGTAGAGGCTATAAACAAAAAGTCGAAAATGGCGGATGCCATGTTAGCAAAAGAGAAAGGTGATAAGACACCAAAGACATCTTTTGAAGAGGAATTACTAAAGATGGACGACGAAGAAATTTCGTATGAAGACAAAGGGAAAGGTCCAGCTAAACGCAAAAATACAAAAACGGCAGTCAAAGTCGCTTCAAGTGCAGCTGGTAGTAAGGTCACAAATAAGAACATTACGAAAGCCAGTAAACAAAGCCAGCCCACAGAAACAAATAAAGGGCACGGGGTGTCCTTAGACCAAAATTTGATTATTCAAATGTTGAATGATATGAGAAATGAACAGAATCAAAAATTTACAGAAATGAACAAACGTATAGATGAACTATATGAGTATGATGAAAATGATGAATATGAACATGAAAGTTATGATGAAGAACAAGATGAGGTGGACGAGGTCCAACACAATGACGATAATGAAGCTTGTAATGATAACAAGAAACGAAAGGCAGACTCGGAGGAGTCTCGATTTTCGAGCATGAACAAACGTTTTCGATTTGGTGAAAAATGCAGTAGCAACATTGATGAACAGTTGGCAGAAATCATTACTGGTATTTTCAGAAATGGGATTTCTGATAAGTTCTCAGAGTTGATGAAAGAAGAAAAGGTTCTTCGTCCAGAAAATTGTGAAGGCCTGATGGCTGTTCAAACAGATCAGCTCATATGGGAGCTTTTGTTTCCCAGAACAAAAACAAATGATAATAAACTGAGACGTTGTCAAAATATTGCAGTAAAAGGGGCAACATTGTTGTCCGGCATTGTAGATAAGTTGGACAAAATATTGAAAAGAGATAATCTTCAGTACAAGCCAGAGTTTGAAGCTATATTAGATGATGGCATGGATGCGCTGGCATTATTTGGCCATGCCAATAAAGAACTTTGTCTCACTAGAAGAGAGCTTATGAAACCAGATGTCAAGAATGAATATAACCACTTATTTAATAAAACTCAGCCCTTTAATAAATGGCTTTTTGGTGGTGACGTGTCAAAGCAAGTGAAAGACATAGGCGAATGCAGTAAGATATCCAACAGACTTTCCGCTAATCAGTATGGCAGCGGAAATCAGTTTGGTAGTGGTCGTCCAGGCAGATATTACCCGAGACGACGAGGCGGTAGACTCCGAGGTGGAAGAGGTGGTAGAGGACGTGGATCCTCCAGATCTGATGACAAGATGGAGTCAAAAAACTCCCGATGGAACAAGTACAAGACTTAGATACCGTAGGTAGTAAGCTTAGTGTTGCAACAGAATTTCAAGCAGGAAGATTGAAATTATTTTTCAATGAATGGAAGAAATTGACAACTGATAACTATATTTTAGATGCTGTTCAGCATTGTCACATAGAATTTATTGATAATGTTCCACCTATACAAAATAGATTATCAATTAGATCTCCTAATTTTAACAAAAAAGAGGAAGAAGTTATAGATTTAGAAATCAAAAAATTGTTACAATTAAATGTAATTGAAGAAGTTGAATCAGAAGAAAATGAATATATTTCACCTATTTTTGTTCGGCCAAAAAAGAACGGTGAATACAGAATGATATTGAATTTGAAAGAATTGAATAAACATATAGAGTATCAACATTTTAAAATGGATACTTTTGAAAGTGCGTTAAATTTGATAAAACCAAATTGTTTAATGTCAAGTGTAGATCTTAGGCATGCTTATTATTCCGTGAACATAGCTGAACAGCATAGAAAATATTTAAAATTTATTTGGAAAGACAAACTTTTTCAATATTCCTGCTTACCAAACGGAACAGCTATGGCACCTCGCCTTTTTACCAAGCTCATGAAAGTAGTTTTTGCAAGTTTACGCAAAATGGGATATATGAATTGTGGATATATTGATGATTCACTTTTATTAGGTGATACAGAATCAGAATGTACAGAAAATGTAACTCAAACTGTCAGTTTGGTAACAAGGCTTGGTTTCATAGTGCACAAAGATAAATCTATATTTACTCCACAGAGACAAATAAGATTTCTTGGTTTTAACATTAATTCTGAGAAAATGATAGTTACTTTGCCAGATGAGAAACAAAGTTACATTGCAAATGAATGTAAAAAACTCATAGATAAAAATGTTTGTACAATAAGAGAAGTAGCTAGAGTACTTGGGTTACTAGTGTCTTCTTTTTCTGCTGTTGATTACGGAAAATTATATTACAGAAATATTGAGAGAGAAAAAATCCTGGCGCTAGAATCAGCTTTGGGTAACTTCGATGCAGAAATGAATATAACTAAAGACATGAAAAATGATCTCAAGTGGTGGTCAGAGAATATTTTTACACAAGATCGAAAAATTAATAGGGGTAATCCTCAAGCAACAATAAAATGTGATGCATCCCAAGAAGGCTGGGGTGCTGTTTTAAATGGAGAAGAAACTGGTAGTAGATGGAAAAATATAGAAAAAGATAATCATATTAATTATCTGGAACTATTGGCAGTCTTTTATGCCCTTAAATCATTTAAAACAGATTTATTAGATATTCATTGTGTAAAAATACTCTCCGACAATCAAACAACTATAGCATACTTACAGAATATGGGTGGAATTAAATCAGAAAAGTGTAATGAAATTGCAAGGGCAATCTGGTTATGGTGTATTGAGAATGATATCTGGATTACTGCATCTCATATTGCAGGAAATTTGAACACTCGAGCTGATTTTAAGTCACGCAATTTCAATGATCAAATTGAATGGCAATTAGACAAAGACATTTTTGAAAAAATATGCTCAATATGGAATAAACCAGATATTGATTTATTTGCAACATATCTTAATACACAATTACCAATGTTTTGTTCCTGGAAAGCAGATCCTGAATCAGAATATGTTGATGCTTTTAGTTTAGATTGGAGTAGTTAGTTTTCTTATATGTTTCCTCCTTTCAGCCTGGTCGGACGTTGCATAAAGAAAGTGATTACAGACAAGGCAGAAGTAATTTTTGTGGGACCACTTTGGCCTACCCAGCCCTGGTTTGTTCAGGTGATGAGACTATTAATAGACACTCCTTACATAATTCTGGCGAACAAGAAACTATTGACACTTCCGTACAAAGACAAGGTTCAACATCCATTGGCAAAATCGTTGAATTTGATGGTATGTCGAATATCAGGAGTCGGCTCGAAAGTACAGGAATATCAGGAAAAACTTCCAGTATCCTCATGGCATCTTGGAGATGTGCAACTCAGAAACAATATAAAACATATATCAAGAAATGGATTCTTTACTGTGATAAATGGAAAACAGATAAGTTTTGTCCGTCTCTAGAATTAGTCTTAGATTTTTTGACTTGCCTGTATGAATCAGGACTTAGTTACTCAGCAATAAATAGTGCTAGATCTGCTTTGTCTGCTTTTGGACTGGTAATCCAAAATACACCCATTGGAAGGCATCCTATGGTTGTGAGGTTTCTCAAAGGAGTTTACAATTTGAGACCAGTGATACAAAGAAATGTGGATATTTGGGACGTTTCTATAGTTTTGAATTATTTAAAACATTTGTCGCCCGTTTGTGATATATCATTCAAAGATTTAACTTACAAATTTGTAACTTTAATTGCATTGACAAATGCTAGTCGGGTGCAGACAATACAATTATTGAAGATTAGTAATATGTGCAAACAGAAGGACTGTTTTCGTTTTAGAATAACTGATTTAATTAAACAGAGTCGACCGCGATACAGAAATCCGGACTTGACATTGAATGCTTATCCACCAGATAGAAGACTATGTGTCTATTTCGTTATGAAAGAATACTTAAAACGTACTTCTGATAAAAGATCAAATCAAGATTCAGTTATTATTAGTTATATTAAGCCTTACAAAGCAGTGACTTCGTCAACAATATCCAGATGGTTAAAAACTGTGCTGTGTCAAGCAGGAATAGACACAAGTGTGTTCACAGCTCATAGTACAAGAGCTGCTGCTACATCGAAAGCGAAATTGAAAAATGTGCCGATTTCTGATATAATGTCAAAAGCAGGATGGTCGAATTCCAAAACGTTTGGGAAATTTTATGACAAAAGAATTTGTGATGATGAAGATATTTTTGCCAGAAATGTGTTACAAATTTAATGTTATTAAATTGTGGGACTTTCAATGTTTTCTACTATAAATACATGTGGTACATGATATATACTGTACATGTACTTATGCTCATCACATGCATCCGTCGTCAATCCAGGTGCATCATTATATGTTTATGGTTTCTAAATTGTCCAGAGAAAAAAAAAAAAAAAAAAATAGTTTGAAGCTTTGAAGTCTCATTTAATACCGGAAGTGTTATGACGTAATTAGAATTACCTAATTTAACGATACTTACCTTGGTTAAGTTGAAGTTAAAGTGTAATTCTATGAAGTCATAGAATAACACTGGAGGTGTTAAATGCCACCTCCCACCCCATCAACTTAGGTATGAAGTGTAATGTGCATGCGATGTACAAAAAATTTTTTTTTTTTACTTTAAATAATGAGGTTGCAGTTGCGCAATACTATCTCATTTAACACCTCCAGTGTTATTCTATGACTTCATAGAATTACACTTTAACTTCAACTTAACCAAGGTAAGTATCGTTAAATTAGGTAAATAGACAGAAACAAAGAAAGAGAGATAGACACAAATTAGAAATACATTAATATCCTATTACTTTTGGTTGTCAAAGATTTGCCTTAACAGTTTCATTCATAATTCCTGAACTTTGTATGATAATGACAATCATGGTAGATCCTCAAAATAGTCAGCAAACGCACATCATGTTCAAAGCCTTAAATGACCCAAGCAAAATAAACAAGTGGATAAATCAGTATTTCATTCATTATATCTTTAAGATATAGCTATCTAGATCTTGAATCCAGTTTGAAAGGAGCTAGAATTAATTACCGTCTAAATTCCATCCTCCTTCTACTTGATATGCTGCTGTTGCTGTGCTCCATACAAAATTCTCCGGGAAGGATCCGTAATAAAACTCATCAATCATAGGTAGACTGTTTGTATCTGTGGGACGAGACACATGTGGAAATGTTGGATGATTATCAATCTCGATGAAACCATTGTCTGTTATAAGATCTCTGAAGAATTTAGAGGACAATTTTGGTGTTCTTGGTCGTTCTGGATCACTGAAATTAACATAATGCAAACCAAATCTCTCTGTGTATCCTTCCATCCATTCAAAATTGTCCATTAGCGACCATGCCGTGTAACCTCTGACATCAACATTGTCCAATCGTATTGCTGAAATTTTGCAATACCAAATCAACATAAAATTGTATCAAATTTTGTATAAATTCATTGGTTATGATACTTCATATATTTTTATTCAAGTCTATCATACGAAAGTAATGAATCTTACTATTAGACAGTAAATATAATGAAGTTGTCAAAATTTGAAAATCAGCAAAATTATTAATGATTTGATAAGGAATCTCTGGATGACTACCATCAACTCATTTCACAGATGGATGAATTATTGTTTAACGTCCAGTGGCAACCAGGTGCATATCATGACGGGAGCATGTTTATATAATAATGAATAATCCCTGCTTTGTACTAGACCGACACGCTGAGTCAGATTTTTAATGTGCTAGCTCACGAGGTAACTGTCCGCAGGAAGACATATCACCCCACTCAGAAACATTATACTGACTCCGAGCCGACCAGTCTTTGCTCTTACTCCTAGATGCCGCGTGCTTGGTGGAGAAGCAGCAAATACCAATTTTAATGTCTTTGGTTTGACCCGTCCAGGGATCGAACCAGCGACCTTCCGCACTCGGCGACCATGCTACCACTAGACCACCGAGGCGGTTTCAACTCAATTGAAACATCAAATTGGGCACTGTAGACATGGGAGATCTATCTCTTTTATAGTTTTATCAGTCTGATTGACACATACATCATGACATTTCATTTTTAAGCCAACTTATAAATTCTTTGATACCAAGCTTGATGCACAAGATGTCCACATTTCGTTGATTTAAGACTCAACAGTTAAAAACCAAAACTACAATCCAAAAGGTTGAAGAGAAAATTTGAAAAATGTCAAAATTACCAAAAAAGGGGTAATGCCAAACCCATCCAATATCAGGGTTCATACACATTTTTTACCACAAAATTCAAGGACATTTCAAGGACTTTAAAGGACCAATTTCAAAATTTTCAGGAACCAGAAATCAACAGATATGGACAATTTAAATCCATATGGTTATGACCTATATGTAATATATCCGAGAATTTACATTTCCCAGGCATGTCATCAACGTTCTTTTGAACTACTTTCAGTTTTGGTTTGCTCACTGTGACTAAAATTCATCGGCAAAATACATTTAATCAAGTAAATGAAAGATGTTTTATTAGTTAAAGTTAACATAAGTTACCAAAAAATCAATATCATCGTTTAATTACTAAAATTCTTACGCAAAGTCAGATTTATTTCTTGACCGCATCACAGAAATTACTACGCACCGGTTTTACTAGAAAAGTAGCTATTTTTAGAAAAGGGAAAAAAGCGAAAATAATATAAAGTCTTGACAAAAATACCGATAAAAGCGAGACCAAGTGATCTTAAAACGAATTAAAAACACTTTTATGGCAGAAAAGTTAACCAATTTTTTTGATTTTTCAAGGAGTTTCAAGGACGTCCTTTGAATTTCAAGTACTTTCAAGGCCTTAATTTCCAATTTTCAATTTCAAGTACTTTCCAGGTTTTCAAGCACCCGTGCGAACCCTGCAATATGCATGAGAGAGATACTCCTCAGTTTTTGCAAATTTTACTTTTTTCTGTTCAGTAAATTTAAAGTATCTATTTCAGGCTAATATCAAATATACAAGCAACTGAGTTGGGGATACCATTTTTTTATGTTATTCTGTTTAAACATATACTTTAAAGTGAATTATGAATGAAATGAAAATTACAATTTTATACACTGTATCTTTGTATGAAAATATAACTGAATTTTATTAACCTTTAAGTACATTATTTATATAATGGGTATAGAAATAGACTCTGTGGTGATCATAAAGACTGCCATTTCTGTCTGATACACCATTTTCTGTGATGTAGATTGGAGCATCGCCATACTGATTCCGTAGCCAAGTCAACGCTTTCCTTAGTCCCCATGGTGTGAATTTCAGCCATGATGATCCAGACCTGTAATATCCAAGAAAAAATTTCAAATTATTTAGACTACAAATATTCTTTCCTTTTTTAATAGTGTTTCCTAAAAGTTTTTTTTTTATGTACATTTATATAAAACCTGCAGGCCATAGATACAGGTATATGTAGATCCATAGGAAAAATTCCGATCTCCTACATATTTAACTGTTGAAATTAGAAGAAAGTCTTTTGATAAGAAAACTAAACCCCTGATCAAAATTCAAATATCTCTTGACTCTAGGTCAAAATTATAAATGTTTGATTATATACATTCATGTATGTATAATATAATTTTCATAATTTTAAAAGTTTTAAGTAATTTAAGGTATCCGGACCATAATAGATCATGATCGAAAATTGTATTTCTTTTTGACCGTGAATGGTTGAACCAAACAATTTAAAGATGGAATTTTGTATATATATTTTTCTCAAGTTGAAACACACTTTGTTGCTTATATGCAGAGTCTGTAAAAAATAACTTAGTTATATTGGCATTTCCGAAGTTTTCCGATAATTACCGAGGTCAATTCAATTGCGTTGTATGGAACATCCGGGAACTTTTGAATAATCACGTGGTCATTTATGGTCCGGATACCTTAAGTAGTTTAAAATCATGACTTTCTTTCTTAATTTACTTTTAGCTCCAGATAAATAAAATTATACATTACAGACCCAAGCCACGAGGGATCTTTAGTAAATTCCAAATCTGTATCAGCATAGTAGTCAGTTTCATAACTAGGTGGCAATTTCATCGTAACAACATTAGACGTGTAAAAATTCAGTCCTAGGAAGTCTGATGATCCTATAGAAAAAACAGTTATTTTTTTAGGCAGAAAATTTTAATGATACACAAAAATTCTCGTGTTTGAGATTTAATGGGTCTGGAAACTTCCTAGCGGTAATAAAATATGAGTTACATATGTTATCTTATACTAAAATTTTGTTTTAAAACTAATATCGATATACATCATACGTGTCATCTGACCCCCACAAATCGTATTTTACACGATTTCAGTGCTCTGTCACGACTACACGATCGTGAAGCTAAAATTTGGACTAAAACACGATTTCGTAAAAATCTGCACGAATTCAGATGATTGTACACGATTTCCAGTACTCAAAGGGAATTAACTCTATTTTATGTTTTTGATCAATGGCGGTATGTACACAGAAATGAAAACATCCGCTTGGTTAGAAATGTGTGTACTTTCATTATTTTTAATTATTTGATGATCAAAAGTGGCATTAAATAAGTGCAAAGGACAGTAGCTTGGGTGATACACAGCTGATCAATTACCGCATTGTGTACAAAGGAGCAATTAGCTTGGAAGAAATTTTGAGTAATTTCAAAAGTTCGATCATTTATTTTTAATCACCGATGATCAAAAGCGGCTTATAAACAGTTACAATAGACTAAGGCTTGGGTGTAATAGTGAGTTGTTTATTTTGACTTGAATACTTGTTCAATAAATATCACGACGATGAAAGGCAAGTCATTATTGTTCGCTATAACACGTTCACGACACTATGGTTTACAGTCCACCAAAGAAAAAACGAACACCCTCGAGCCGTTACTTTGCCAAATGGGAGACAGATGAGAAATACCAGAGCAACTCCTACAACAATGACCATCCCAGTAACAACTAAAGACATTTGATGTATTGTAATTCTAGTGCTAATTTATAGACTCATAGTGCCTCATAAATTCGTAGACTCATAGTGCCTTATTTATGTGATATATCTTAATGTCATGATGTTGTTTTTATTAATTTCAATATTAAATGTTATAACTTGTAATTTTATTTATTTCTATAAAATAAGAAGGCTTTACTAGACAACAAGGGATTGGGAGCTGTCAAAACATGAGAAGTTATTCAAGATGTATAATATAAGAAAACACTTTTATAATATGGAGCAATTGTATATTTTTAACCATGATGAACAGATTTTGTGGCAAAACAGACAAAAAAAAACGCCGCAAAAAAATTAACATGAAAAAATCCTCCACGCTAAAAAACCCCCATGGAGATTTCTGAAAGATGACAGGTATGATATACATGTAACCCTGAAACAATCTATTAAATGAAATTTGATGAATTTCTTGTAAAACAAAGCTTTTGACTTTCAATCATGCGAACTGCAAAAAATTTTGATACCTGGAGGTAATATATTGGTCCTTAGATTAAAGTTTCCAATTCATTTAATCCTGATATCTCAAATATACCATTACTAAATATATCAAACTACAGTTTATTTCTGACATTTCCTTGAACTTTGTAATACTGAGAGACAATTGTTATACAAAAACCCATAAAGGACATAACCCCTAAAAATCTGACAAACAAAGGTTCATATTGCCCCATTCAACACTTTAAATGGAACAAACACAATCACAACTAGAATTGCAATTGCGAGCAATAGCAGATGTTGCCCATGGCGGCCATTTTGAAAGATCTTGTATTTCGATGATTGCATCTTGTTCGTCATCCCAAACTTAGCCTAGATATCAATTTTCGTTGAAATCGGACAATGTTCAGTTTATCATCATTTTTAAAATGGCCATACAGTGCATCAAATTTATTTCAGTTTTTTGTGATACATTTTATTAAAACATTTTCAAAATGGCTGCCAAACAACTCTCCAACCGATCACGATTTTTTTTCATGAACATGTTCTACTAATCATACTCTACAAAAGTTCAAAGTTTCATGAAATTCTATAGTGCAGTTTTTGAGATATGAAAGTTTCCAAAAATTTTCATACTTTTTCCTTTTCCATGCAATGGCAGAAATTTCGAAAAATTTTAATGTTACATGCACAACTAGACTTGGTGTTCATCATTACTGTGAAGTTTCATAAAGATTGTTCCAGCCATCTGTGAGAACTCGTCTGGACAAAATTAGGTGGAAGAAAAAAAAAAGAAAAACAAGAATGGACACACTATATGTCTTGCCTGAGTACCGGTATGCACATGGACACAGAATAATGATTATCTGATACCTAACATTTTGCAAGTCAAAGGAAAATGTGTTAAAAGAAATTGAGGTCAAGGTTAAAAGGCAGGTGCCATACCGACCTTTATCCACTAAGAACTATCTATTAACCAAATATGGTGGGTCTAGGTATTAAAGTTGCTGAGAAATGGACCTAATCTCGAAAATGTCACAAAGTCACTCAAGCATGCAATTGAGGTCAAGGTCCAGAGACAGGTGTCAGACTTGCATGTACCGAATAAGAACTATCTATAGACAAAACATGGATGGGTCTAGGTATTACAGTTGCTTAATAAAATGCTCCGCTGGGCGCAGCTAGATACGACCGCAGATGTCGAACCCTGAATAGTTGGGGCAATTATGAACACAACATTCAAGCTTGATACAATACTGAATTTGGATTGTGAATAAATATTTGACACAGCATAGGTTTCTGACACAGAATGAATGTTGTCTAAGAACTTAAAAATTTTTAATTTACCTATTCAAACCATATCAGTATTATTTGTTTTTATATATAAATCAGAAATAACCAATTTAAAATTTAAAATTGGGCACACATATCAATTTCTTGCTATTGCGCAATACTGTGTAATTGAAAATTTCTTCAAATATTTGACACATAATAGGTTTCTGACACAGAATAACTGAAATCGAAGAACTTAAAATTGGTCATATGATTTGAATTTATATTCAATTTTTTGCTTTTGTGTAATACAATATGCTGTGGAGAATTGCCCCCCCCCTCCAAAAAAAAAAATAATTTACCCCTTTTTTTAGCTTTTGTGCAATACACTATGAAGTTGCACATTGACCCCCCTCCCAAAAAAAAAAACCAAAAAACAATAAAATTTATTGTAACCCCCCCCCCCCTTTTTTTGCTAAAAAAATTTGAAATTTTCTTTTTAATTTATGAAATATGAAATGAGAAAAAATTACCCCCTCCCCAATTTCTCATTTACCCCCCCCCCCCCCCCCAAATTTTGTTTTCAACCCCCCCCCCCCCCCCCCCATTTCTTTATACTTTGCAACCATAACAGCCCATTTAAATACACCATAACATATTAAAATAGAAAATGACATCATAGTCATGGATGGCAAATTTTAAATATACATATTAAAAGCAGTTTAGATAAGATAAACAAAAAAGCTTCATCAGCACATTTTATATTGGCAAATTTCCAATGGAATTTGTTAATAATAAAGTTTTGATAACAGGGCACACATATCAATTTCTTGCTATTGCGCAATACTGTGCAATTGAAAATTTCTTCAAATATTTGACACATAATAGGTTTCTGACACAGAATAACTGAAATAAAGAACTTAGAATTGGTCATATGATTTGAATTTATATTCAATTTTTTGCTTTTGTGTAATACAATATGCTGTGGAGAATTGCCCCCCCCCCCAAAAAAAAAAAAAAATTTACCCCCTTTTTAGCTTTAATTTTGGACCCTGATTTGGACCAACTTGAAAACTCGGCCCATAATAAAAAAACTAAGTACATGTTTAGATTCAGCATATCAAAGAACCCCAAGAATTCAATTTTTGTTAAAATCGAACTAAGTTTAATTTTGGACCCTTTGGACCTTAATGTAGACCAATTTGAAAACGGGACCAAAATTAAGAATCTAAATGCACGGTTAGATTCGGCATATCAAAGAACCCCAATAGTTCAATTTTAGATGAAATCAAACAAAGTTTAATTTTGGACCCCGATTTGGACCAACTTGAAAACTGGGCCCATAATAAAAAAACTAAGTACATGTTTAGATTCAGCATATCAAAGAACCCAAAGAATTCAATTTTTGTTAAAATCAAACTATGTTTAATTTTGGACCCTTTGGACCTTAATGTAGACCAATTTGAAAACGGGACCAAAAATTAAGAATCTAAATGCACGGTTAGATTCGGCATATCAAAGAACCCCAATAGTTCAATTTTCGATGAAATCAAACAAAGTTTAATTTTGGACCCCGATTTGGACCAACTTGAAAACTGGGCCCATAATAAAAAAACTAAGTACATGTTTAGATTCAGCATATCAAAGAACCCAAAGAATTCAATTTTTGTTAAAATCAAACTAAGTTTAATTTTGGACCCTTTGGACCTTAATGTAGACCAATTTGAAAACGGGACCAAAAATTAAGATCCTAAATGCACGGTTAGATTCGGCATATCAAAGAACCCCAATAGTTAAATTTTAAATGAAATCAAACAAAGTTTAATTTTGGACCCTTTTGGCCCCTAATTCCTAAACTGTTGGGACCAAAACTCCAAAAATCAATCCCAACCTTCCTTTTGTGGTCATAAACCTTGTGTTTAAATTTCATAGATTTCTATTTACTTATACTAAAGTTATTGTGCAAAAACCAAGAAAAATACTTATTTTGGCCCTTTTTTAGCCCCTAATTCCTAAACTGTTGGGACCAAAACTCCCAAAAACAATCCCAACCTTCCTTTTTTGGTCATAAACCTTGTGTTAAAATTTCATAGATTTCTATTTACTTATACTAGAGTTATTGTGCGAAAACCTAGAAAAATGCTTATTGGGCCCTTTTTTGGCCCCTGATTCTTAAACTGTTGGGACCAAAACTTCCAAAATCAATCCCAACCTTCCTTTTGTGGTCATAAACCTTGTGTTTAAATTTCATAGATTTCTATTAACTTATACTAAAGTTATGGTGCGAAAACCAAATGTCTTCGGACGACGCCGCAGACGACGGACGACGACGCAGACGACAACGACGACGACGACGACGCCAACGTCATACCAATATACGACCGCAAAAATTTTGCGGTCGTATAAAAAATGACTTAATCAAGAAATTTGGATGAAAGTCACTCAAGCATGCAACTGAGGTCAAGGTCCAGAGACAAGTGTCAGACTGACATGTACCCACCAAGAACTATCTATTGACCAAATACAGTAGGTCTAGGTATTACAGTTGCTTAAAAAAGGACTTAATCAAGAAATTTGGATGGAAGTCACTCAAGCACACAATTGAGGTCAAGGTCCCAAGCCGTGTCAGACTTGCATATACCCACCAAGAACTATCTATAGACCAAATATGGTTGGCCTAGGTATTACAGTTTCTGAGAAATGAACTTAACCATGAAAATGTGATGCAGGTCACTCAAGCATGAAATTGAGGTCATGGTCAAAAGACAGATATCAGACTGACATGTACCCACCAAGAACTATCTCTTGACCAAATACGGTGGGTCTAAGTATTACAGTTTCTGAGAAATGGACTTAACCAAGAAAAATTGACAAAGTCACTCGAGCATGAAATTGAGGTCAAGGTCCCAAGACAGGTGTCAGACTGGCATGTAGCCACTAAGAACTATCTATAGACCAAATATGGTTGGTATTATAGTTGCTGAGAAATGGATTTAACCACAAAACTTGGACGGAAATTTTAAAATTCATGTTTATGAAGTCAGTGAACCATGAAAATTAGGTCAGGGTCACAAGACAAGTATACTGCAGCAAACCTTATATGATGAGCTACCTTAAATCTTAATTGTAGGTATTACATGTGCAAAGTTATTAAAGTTTTACAAAAGTTTACGCTCCACCGCCAGAAAGTAATACCAATATCTCGCCTCTGCGATTTTTCGCCGCAGGCAAGACGAAAACCAAAGAAACGGAACAATAACAATTTGTCGTCCCGACTACATCTGGGGGCAACATAACAAATTTTTGCTTTTATTTACCTCTAATATAGCTCTTCTCGTAATCACTAAAGCTTGGAAGTCGACTTGAAGTAAGATTCTGATGACGACTCTTATTTCCGATCTTGATCTTCATAACTTCTGGATAATCTCCATTCACAAATATTGGATGAGCAAACCATCCAATAAAGAAATTATTTCCAGTATCCGAAGCCTCTAAATCATCAGGATTTGTTTTGTCTTTAGGTTCATGCCAGTCAAAATTCATTGTTATTCCAATCTTTCCTAAAAGAATAAATAACCAAAAAAAAATGCATCAATTCATTAATTGTAGTTTTCATAAACTGAAGAAACACTCTGACTATTGTAAATTGGAAAACAAAAGCAATGGTTTTCACTTATATATTTGTGATAAAAATTGGAAACAACTCATACAAAAACATATTATTGCTAATCATTCTTTTCTATGCAAATGTCAACATAATCTTTGCAGCAGCATTTTAGCATAATCTTTTCTGATGTCTTTAAGGTGTTGCCTTCATATGACAGCATTTTAAGTCCCATATGCCAAATTAACATTGCATCATTTATCTAGGCCATACTCCCAAAATGTGTCACTACAGCATCGCAAATAATTTTGAAATATAATTTAAAATTTTATTGCAAAATTACTTCTCAATAATAATTTAACAGGGGTGATTCTACTATTCGATTGAGGGTCACTTAATGGCTTTGAAAATTGTCAGCGGCCAAAAAATATTTTTATGAAACTTCAAATTCCCAAAAAAAAACAAAACAATATTACTCTAGATGTTATATAAGTGATTGTTACAAGATTTCACAAATATAAGATATAAGAATGTAGTCAGTACACTATAATCAATGTTGTATTGGCAGCTGATAAGATTGATCCTGAATACAGGCACATTCATTTGTTACAATGATCCCGATGTCTTGAAATTGATGCGAGGAATATTTAGTGAAAGTCATATTGAAGTTGTTTTGGTGTGGCAAAAGTCTGCTGGAAAAATTCCCCAATTTGGTGTTAAAGGGACCCATTTTAAAAGGTGTGGAATTATCTAAAATAAACATCAAGCAGTGCAAGACAATAGATGTACATGTAACAGAAAAAACATTTAGCCATTCCTACCTTGCTGAGTGGCCCTAAATTCTGTATGATAAATTTTGTAAGCTTTGGCATGTCCTTTGATCAGATTATGTGCTGCTATATATGTTGTAGTCCCTGGTCCTGGAATCCCTGGGGCTTTACCTCCATTACCATACCCCTGGACTGATACCACCCAAGGTTCATTCAGTGTGATCCATAACTTCACCTATAGATAATAAACAGATGAAATGAATAGATTGTATAAGGAGGCATCTTTTTTGTCAAATGTAATGTGTTATGAAACAACAGGAACTTCTAAATAATTCAATAACACATTCATCATTTTAAGAGAAAGACGATGAACAAGAACCTTTCAGCATGAGATCATGTGAAACAAAAACTTTGAAAATAACACAGCTTATAAACTGTTCTCTCTGACAGCAGGTTCATATAAAACAGTTCAAGCCCAGCTGTTTTTATTACAGTAGCATCATGAAATGAACTTTACTGTTGTTTATACACCGTAAAAATTTTGGAAACTTAGAGTAATTCACTTTCATATATCTATGTCTTTAGTTGGTGTTTGAATCTACCCTTTTGGTCATCTTTAATTTGAATTTGCTTGATGTCACTGAATATAAACTCACCCTGTCTCCAAATTCCCTGAAACATATTCTTGCATATTCTGCAAACAAATCTGACATTGTCTCATTTAGCCATCCACCATAGATTTCCTGTAAAGCTTGAGGTTCATCCCAGTGGAAAAGGGTAACCATGGGTTCTATCCCAGCATCCTTCAGTCCATTTATCAAATTATTGTAGTACTTAACACCTAGTGGGTTAATATATTTTGTAGTTCCATCTGGTAATATTCTAGGCCAGGAAATGGAAAATCTGTAGTGTGTTACCTATGAATATGATGACAGTTAAAAAATAGTAGTAAGTAATAAACACGGCAATTTTATATTAATGATCTCTCACCGATGAAGTTGATTGTGTAGTCATAGTCAATTTAACAATTCCTAAAATGCGTACTAGAAGATTTGTTCCTTTTAAGGGGGTACCCTGAATACTTTGACTAAAATAGATTTGGCTTGTTTAATTTTCATTAAATTTTGACGAAATAATAACTTTGACCTGTTGACAAAAATATAAAAATTTCAAGAAATTTGAACCACAATATTTATGGGAATAATTTCATTGGATATATAGCAGTTTGACAAACACTAATTTTGATCATTGAGAAGCTTGATTTCTATAATTACTAACAGTATGTGATTAAAACGTTCATCTGATTTTTAAAGAGTTAACCCCAGTGGGATGGAGGCTTGTTGGACAAAAGATCTAGATACTTTATTATAATTTGGAACGCAAATTTCAAGAATCTGTGGGTTATTTTTTTTGGGGCGAGAATTACCAGTTTCCTCCACCAATAAAATACAGCCAACTAAACTTAAGTAAGATATAATCCCATAAACTCAAACCATTCATCGGGCTCACAATCCAAAATATTGCAAAACAAAATATTTTTATTCTGCAGCTCTGCTAAATGAGCAACCAAAATGAATTGACTGTATTTTTAAAAGTGATATACAGTCGAAGCACAGTTCTTAAATCGTTTTACGAAAGGTAACAATAGGGGTTGGGTTGGGGTTTACAAAAAAAAAATTTTAATCTTAAAAATGTTGATGCGTTGCATAGTTCAAGCCCAGCACTTCAGAGGAAAAACGTATTGACCTATACACTGAAAATTACATAGATGCCAACCCCTTTTTGGTCCTATCAGTAAAAATCATCTGAGTTGTCAGTAATTTGCAACTTTTTTCAGTAATCATAATTTTTCATAGAATATTATTGCGTTCATCAATATATTCGGAATCGTACAAAAACCAAATAGATCGTTTTATACAGAAAATATTCCTGACACATCCCGAAAGTATTTAAAAATCTTAATCTCTATTGCCCTTAATCGTTCCACAATAATATTCTGTAATGAAAGATTAAAATCTAAACCAGGAACCATTTTGGACTGGCAATGAACAGAAATCTGTAATGACTATAAACCGTAACACTGTAATTTTGACCTGAAATTCGGAACAATTACGGAAAAAATCATAATGGTTGGGATCTATGAAATTACAGTAATTATCAATTTTGTTGTATGACTATGTTTACGTTTTCACTAATGTGCCTTCTGTTTGGATGTTGATCTTAAGCAGTTTCCTTTCTATCTCATAGCTTAATTATTCTTTTGCTAAAACCTTATATACAAATTTATGGAAATATCAATCTTATAAATTTCTAAATAAAAAATATAAATGTTATAAAATAAACCTTCATATCTTTCATCAGTTTGATATCCTCATGATATTTATGGTAGCTGTCACAGGCCACGTCACCAGTATCATTGTTCTTTATTTTACCTTCGTGTGAGAATGTGTCCCATATACCTAACCCTTTTCCTGGATTTGAATGAAATTTAATCAATTAGAAACAGCCTTATAAAATTGTGCAAATTAGTGTAAACTACAATAAATAAAATTTAAAAAATGAAAAAAAATAAGAGGTATGTAAATATATCAGAAATACAAATAAATTAAGAAATTAATATGTAAACAGGTCATAAACACTGAGCATATGTATCAAAAACAAGCATTCTGATAGTATTGTCCCCTGCCAGCTATAGATGTGAGAGAACACACCAAATGTTCCTTGACTATGTGTATCGGATGCAGACGTATGGAGAGTGATTCCTACAAATCCGAACTATGTGTGCAAGAAGTACATAATAATTGCCTCACACTTGATCTGTAGTTCATCATAATAAGTCTACATACTAAAAATAAGATCAACTGGTAAAATGGTTTGCAAAAAGGTATTCAAAATCTCCAAGTGGAATAACTCTCACAATAATTATCCGATCAGTGTAAAAGTCAAACTTAATCTATAGCTCATCATAATAAGCTCAATTTACCAAAAATAAGATCATTCGGTAAAAGGGAGACTATCATTTTGGAAATAATTCCTATTTCAAAGGCCATTAACTCTCACAATTATTATCTGATCACTATGAAACTCAAACTTGATCTGTAACTCATCATTATAAGCTGACATACCAAAAATACGATCCGTTGGCTAAACTGTTTCTTAAAAAAGTCCAGAAAACTGTAGTGTCACTGACGGACTGACTAACTGACTGACGGACTGATGGACGGACGGAGTGCAAACCTATATTCCCCTTCGTTGTTGCCCCTAGGGGACAAAATGCATGTCTAAAATACTGTATTTTTTCATATGTTTAGCAATGATAAAGGTAGGTTTCCTCGTATGATATAGCCATAAATAAACTTTCCATATTATCCCAACAGAATGATATACATATCATCCAGCCCTGAAACTCATATCATATCCCTAAAATATCTCAACGTACACCTGGCATCACAATAAACAATACATGATAAAGAGAATATGATATTGATTTTTCATATCATAACCCATATCCATTCCACAACCCATATTACTCCATCGTGTAAGCTCTTGCGGTGATATTGGTGTCTTGGGGTTGTTATGGCATATATTTCCATATTTATTTTCAGTCATTTTGGTGTAACTGATATTTAGCAAAGAACTGCAACCACACCAGTGTTAGGGGCAAGGATACAAGATTTTCTTTGTGCTGCGGTCTCACTGTTACTTTGTGCTAGGGGGCCTCACTGTTACTTTGTGCTGGGAACCTCACTGTTACTTTGTGCTGGGGGCCTCACTGTTACTTTGGCTGGGGCCTCACTGTTACTTTGTGCTGGGGGCCTCACTGTTACTTTGTGCTGGGGGCCTCACTGTTACTTTGGCTGGGCCTCACTGTTACTTTGTGCTGGGGGCCTCACTGTTACTTTGTGCTGGGGCCTCACTGTTTCTTAGTGCTAGGGTCCTCACTGTAACTTTGTGCTGGGTGCCTCACTGTTCCTCACTAACTTTGTGCTGGGACCCCTCACTGTTACTTTGTGATGGGGGCCTCACTGTTACTTTGTGCTGGGGCCTCACTGTTACTTTGTGCTAGGGACCTCACTGTTATTTTCTGCTGGGGCCTCACTATTACTTTGTGCTAGAGGCCTCACTGTTTCATTGAAATGAAGAATAGCAATAAAAGTGCTCTTCCTTGGCTTAAACTTCTGCCACACATATGTACATAGGGATTTTCTGTCACGAATTAATCCACCATTTCTGTTTCATATTATATTAAGAAAGGGTGCAGTGTGATACAAAGAATAGACCCACCTTCTTCATCCCACGCTCCTTCAACCTGATATGAAGCTGTAGCAGAACTCCATGCAAAGTCATCTGGGAACAGTCCATAATAAAAATCATCGATCATTGGTAGATTATGTGGATCCTTTTTATTCATGACAGGCTGGAATGGAGCTCTATTATTAGACTTGAAAAAACCATTATCTGTTATTAAATCTCTGTAAAATCTTGCTGATGCTTTTGGAACTCTGGGTCTCTCAGGATCACTGAAATTAACGTAATGAAGTCCAAATCGTTCGGTATAGCCTTCCTTCCACTCAAAATTATCCATCAGAGACCATGCAGTGTATCCTCGTACATTGACATTGTCCAGTCGTATAGCTGAAAAAACAAAACAATAATTTATCTTTATAGAAAAGACTGACTGATTTCAAGTTTTTTATTTTATATTATATAAAAACTAGAAATACTGTGAGCAAAGCTCACTAATTGATACCCCCGCACCCCCTATCCCAAGGAATGGCAAAGTCAATGTTTTGCTATGGAAAACCCAAAAAGTTGGTCAGATCAAAATCTAAAATAGGAGGTGCACTATGGCATCATGTGATAAAGATTCTCTGAAAGTCTCATGGAATTCCCTTTAGTGGTTTAGGAGGAGTTGCGGATGGCATACTGGTACCCCATATCACAATGAATGGCAAAGTCCATGTGTTGGTATGGAAAACCCCAAATGTTGGTCAGATCAAAATCTAAAATAGGAGGTGCACTACAGCATCATGTAATAAAGATCCTCTGAAAGTTTCATCAAATTCCATTCAGTGGTTTAGGAGGAGTTGCGGATGGCATCGTGGTACCCCTATCACAATGAATGTCAAAGTCCATGTTTTGGTATGGGTAACCCCAAATATTCATCAGATCAAAATCTAAAATAGGAGGTGCACTATGGCATCATGTAATAACGATCCTCTGAAAGTTTCATCAAATTCCATTCAGTGGTTTAGGAGGAGTTGCGGATGGCATCATGGTACCCCTATCACAATGAATGTCAAAGTCCATGTTTTGGTATGGGTAACCCCAAATATTCATCAGATCAAAATCTAAAATAGGAGGTGCACTATGGCATCATGTAATAAAGATCCTCTGAAAGTTTCATCAAATTCCATTTAGTGGTTTAGGAGGAGTTGCGGATGGCATCATGGTACCCCTATCACAATGAATGTCAAAGTCCATGTTTTGGTATGGGTAACCCCAAATATTCATCAGATCAAAATCTAAAATAGGAGGTGCACTATGGCATCACGTAATAACGATCCTCTGAAAGTTTCATCAAATTCCATTCAGTGGTTTAGGAGGAGTTGCGGATGGCATCATGGTACCCCTATCACAATGAATGTCAAAGTCCATGTTTTGGTATGGGTAACCCCAAATATTCATCAGATCAAAATCTAAAATAGGAGGTGCACTATGACATCATGTAATAAAGATCCTCTGAAATTTTCATCAAATTCCATACAGTGGTTTAGGAGGAGTTGCGGATGGCATCATGGTACCCCCTATCACATTGAAAGTCAAAGTCCATGTTTTTCTATGGGAAACCCCAAAAATTGGTCCGATCAAATTCTAAAATAGGAGGTGCACAATGCCATCATGGGATGAAGATTCTCTGAAAGTTTCATCAAATTCCATTCAGTAGTTTAGGAGGAGTTGCGGATACAAAGGTCGGACGGACGGACGGACGGACAGATGGACGGACGGACGGACAGACGGACGGACACAACGAATACTATATACCCCGCTTTTGAAAAAAGCGGGGGTATAATTAATCACGACAAAGGGAGCTGACTTAACATAATAGGATGACAAATTTTGAATGCTAATGGAAAAGTGGGACAATGATGGATCCACTGAGTTCAGCCTTTTGTAGACGCTAAAATGAGTCATAAGGAATAGTTTCACATTCTCAAATCATTAAAAAATAAGTCTCTACCTGGTAATACACTGCCCACAAATCTCTTTGGATTGGGTCCATTGAACTCACACAAAAATAAAGAGGACCAATACATACAATGTAATATTATAAGTAAATAAAACGATGAAAATGTATTTTTACCACACTGATAAATAAAGAAAATTTAAGGATACAGAGTATGCATCAATAATACAACATCGCACAGGAATGAACATGAGAAAAAGATTGATCAGATCTAGAGGTCATCATGTGGATCTCACCAACCCATGACATAAATTAAACAAAGTAATAAATCCTAAATTAACACATGTATTCCAAAAAAAGACAATAGAAAGCCAATGATTCCTTCATATTCTCAGTTTATTACCTTTCAGCACATTATTAATATAATGTTTGTAAAAATATGTTCTATGGTCGTCAAGGAGACTTCCATTTCTGTCTGACACGCCATTTTCTGTGATGTAGATGGGAGCATTACCATAATTATTCCTCAACCAAGTCAAAGCTTTTCTTAGACCCCAGGGTGTAAACTTCAGCCATGAGGATCCAGATCTAAAATGTAAATAATATTTTGTCAGTTAGTATTAAAGCAATGAAAAAAGCTAACTATAAAATTTTCAAAAGAAGTTTTTGGCTCTGACATCATGCTGATATGTCTGGTATTTCATGTTCATGAAATTTTTTTTAATTAAGTTAATTATATGCAAGATAAAAAGATTTACATTTTTCAACTGTCTTATGTGACAGAACAAGCAAGGCCAATTTAGTCTGCATCTCCTTGGTAGTCTGATGGTAGCGTGCTAACCTCGAGTGCGCAAGGTTGCAGGTTCGTTTCCTGGCCGTGTCAGACCAAAAACATTAAAAAATTGGTATTTGCTGTTTCTCCACCAAGGACGCAGCATCTAAGATTAAGAGCAAATGACTGGTCGGCTCGGAGTCAGAATAATTCATGCGGGTTGGGTGATATGTCTTTTTGCAGACTGTTACCTCATGAGCTAGCATGTTAAATATCCGGCTCAGCTTGTCGGTCTAGTACAAAAGCAGCGTTCATATTCATATCATATTTAACAAATAGTTCATGACACTGAGGGCCATATGGCAATATATGGACCGGTTGGTCCCCCGACAAAAATTATAAGGACCGAAGCGAAGCTGAGGTCCATATAATTTTTGGAGGGCGACCAACCGGTCCATATACGACATTTGACTTGAAGTGTCATGAACTATTTGTTATATTATGCTTTTCTGGGATTTAATCGAAATTAATCGATCTCGACAAAACGTTTTATGGACCAGCTTAGATAACATAGATAAATAGAGTAGTAAAAATGTAAAAGTATAATATTACATGTTATCCTGATATGCATTAAATAATTGCCACTGGACGTTAAACAATAATTCATCCATCCATCCAATTTAGTCTGGATAAATATACATTCAGTCTAAACAATTCAGTTTCAATTTAGTTCAATAATTCTATCATGCTGCTTCCATTAACAAATATTTTAAAATTTATAATATCTACATATAAACAAACCCAAGCCATGAAGGATCTTTGTTAAATGTTAAACCTGTATCAGTGTAGTAGTCAATATCGTAAGTAGGTGGTGACATCTTTGTTACAATGTTAGACGTGTAAAAATTCAGTCCCAGGAAGTCTGATGAACCTGTTGAGAAATATCAATAAAATATGGGTCAAAACATATTTCCTGAACTTTGAACATTATACTTCTATTCAGGAGCAGATAGAGGATTTAGATTAGAGGGGGTACAACATAGTAAAATAGTTTGCTACTGTCTGTAAATCTGTTTGTGGATTGAATTTTTGTCATTTTCAAAGTCTAACTGTTAGAATTATATGATAATTTTTTGTTTTTTGTTGGTTAAGCATATCAAGGTATGACATTTTTAGCATTTTATGGCCCTTTTCCCACCTTCAAGCAGAAACATTGTGGGTTTGTCAAATTTTTTGTCAACTTTAGACGGCATGCATGTATATCAGTCATAGTTTGTAGTAAGTATCAACAATATTTTGGCATATACAAAGTAGTATACAGACATTTTGTGGTTTGGAATTTCTTCACAATGTTTTAATAGCTTGTTACAAAGAGTATCTGTGGTATAATGCTATTTCCAATCTTAACTTTACTTCCTCCATTCTGAACTAAAAAATGAAGTGTTTTTTTTTTTATTTAAATTGACAAAGTTTTACCAAAATTCCTCCTTTGTAGAATATTCTAGACTGGGCACTATCAATAGGTCTATTTATATGAATAATATGTATCTGATGAATGAGGATCTCAATAAACAATTACAAATGATTTTTTTGTAGAAATATTTACTAATAAACAACTTATTAAAAGAAATAACTTTTACCTCTTATAAAACTCTTCTCATAATCACTGAAGCTTGGTAGACGACTTGTTTTCAAATTCTGATGAAGACTCTTATTACCAATCTTGATCTTCATAACTTCTGGATAATCTCCGTTAACAAATATTGGATGAGCAAACCATCCAATAAAGAAATTATTTCCAGTATCCGAAGCCTCTAAATCGTCAGGATTTGTTTTGTCTTTAGGTTCATGCCAATCAAAGTTCATTGTTATTCCAACCTTTCCTACAAAATACATGTATGACATATTTTCTTAGTTCTTAGGCAAATTATGAAAGTATTTGTAAATTTTTCCTTAGCAGTTTTTGTGTAACTTGCTGACTGACCCGGAATATGCGTTTTTCAGGAACACATTTGTAAAGTGGTAAACCTTCAACAAAGAATTCCAATTAAACCTATATTCGGAATCTCTTTCTCTGATTCTCCTGTTTTCCTATCGGTTGGAGAAAAATTTGATAATCCACATGTGATTGCTGATTGGTTGTTGAAATTCCCATTTGATTATCTCCAGACTTTTTGAAGATTCCATGGCAACAAATAAACAAAATAAACACCAAAGTCAGCATATTCTCCATAATAAAGGTATCTCTTAACACTGAGGACAAACATTCAGACGTCTAGATTGACCAACTGGAAATAATCGTGGGTAACACCAAAATTTCGGTTTTCAAATGTGACATATAGATATGTTGCCTCATATGACAAATGTAAGAGAGTCAATACTGGGTTGATGGAGAATTATGAATATTACATCTCATTTAAAACTGTTGAAAGAATTAGAGAAACACAATTTTACACTGCGAGCATTTGGTTATCGTATTTCTACAGTCTCGATAGTTAAACCTTTAAATCTCTCCCCAAGACTCAAGATTTGAAGGTTTAACTATCTCGACTGTATAAATACGATAATTAACTGCTTGCGATGTAAGATTCTATATTTAATTTTCATATTTGTCACACTTTTCTTTTCTGATATTTTAAGATGGAGAACAGCAATAAAAGCAAAATTCCTTTGCTTACAGTTTGTAATGTACAAAAAAAATCCATCATATCTGTTCTTTCGTCTTTTCTTGACTCATCATCTTAAATCATAACTTCTTTCTATTCTATAAAAGTTGACAACCTTGGAAGTCTTGAGGTTGAAGGTTTGGGTTTGTTTCCCAGCCAATCAAAACCAAAGACTTTAAAATTGGTATTTGCTGCTTCTCTGCCAATGACATGGCATTTAGGAGTAAGAGCAAAGACTGGTGGAATAAGTGTCCAGGTAGGATGACATGTCTTCCTACAGACTGTGTGAGCTGGGACGTAAAAACTCTGGCTCAGCATGACGGTCTAGTACAAATCAGGGTTCATCTTCATGTCATATCAACAAGTTCTCGTCCTGATATACAGTTAATAATTGCTACTAAACGTTAATTAGTAATCAATCCATCCATCTGTAAGAGTGTATTTTACCTTGTTGCTTTGCTCTGAATTCTTCATGGTATACACGATATACCTTGGCATGTCCTTTGATCAGATTATGTGCTGCTATATATGTTGTAGTCCCTGGTCCTGGAATCTCTGGGGCTTTACCTCCATTACCATACCCCTGGACTGATACCACCCAAGGTTCATTCAGTGTGATCCACAGTTTTACCTTTAAAATAAAAAATGTATATAATTTTCAATCATTGGACAACTGCCTCAGTAGTCTAGTGGTGGCATACCGGTACTTTCCTCAACCCCAGACCAAACAAAAATATTTAACCGACATAATTAAGTTCTCAGAAATAAAACCAAATAAACAAATATTGGATAATAAACATTATCAAATTGTCAATAACTGATCAATCTGTTGATAAACACTAAAGTGACAAAAAAGATTGCAACTTGAACTTCATTCAACTTGCCAAGATAAACCAGTCCTGAGTAACATATAGGAACTAAGCTCTCCGCCCCAAATGCACAAATTCAGTGGCTTAAAAGGGCTCAATTATTTGTATCAGTGCATATTTTCTATTTATTGGTTACATGTTACTATATAAAGTAATTGCCACTGGACAATAAAGATTAATCAATCTATTGCTAGTTTAAACTTATTTATTTATATTTGATCAGGAAAAAAATTTATACCAACTTATACAAATCCATCTTCAATTGGCAAATATGAGTGTGTTCACTGTAGCATTCTAGCCTTTTTTCTTTTGTCATCTATAGAGAATTCTTTAATGCGCTAAGAGTGTTACTCTACATTTGCCAGGAAATCTTTTTTCATCCACATCTGATAGACTACCATCGTCTATTAAGGATTGAATTTTTTCATTCCCAACTGGAAACGAGCACACTTAACTTAACAGTTTACAAAGCTCGCTTCCATGTTAATACTTCTTTCATTCATCAATTTCAAAATATTTTTCCACAGTCTGGAAATAATAAATATTATAGTCTGCATTACATAAACCTTTCAAAATTAACCTTACCCTATCACCAAATTCTCTAAAACATATCCTGGCATATTCAGCAAAAAGATCTGCCATAGTTTCATTCAACCAACCCCCAAACTCATCCTGCAAAGCTTGTGGTTCATCCCAATGGAACAAGGTAACCATGGGTTCTATCCCACCATCCTTCAGTCCATCAATCAAATTATTGTAATATCTGATGCCTAATGGGTTAATCTTTTTGGTGGTCCCATCAGGTAAAATTCTTGGCCAGGAAATTGAAAATCTATAGTGTGTCACCTGAAAAATATATTTTTTTAACACCAGAGATTTATAGAAAAGAAGAAAAATAAATGGAAATATAAAAAGAGCACAAAACCATTTAATGAACAAAATACACAAGTCGAACAAAAAGGATTATAAAATCATACCTGGTTAACAAATAGCCCAAAAAATCTCATTTAAAGACTGCCTGTCTATTTTGCCCTTTGAAGATGAAATGATAAATCTTTGTAGAAGACCTCAAACACATCATTTGTACCAATTAACAAAGCTTTGGATTTGTTCAATTTGGAAACAAAAACTGCCAATGGCAATGTTTTAGCCATATCAAGATGATTTGAGGATACTTTGTGGAGGATTCACAACAATCATTCGTACCATGTTACAAATCAGTTTCAGGACAGATGATTTTTAAAGTTTCAGTTAACAAGTAACAAGAATTGCCCATGGCAGTCATGATTTTTGCCGGATCAAGTCAAAAAGAGGGATCTTGGTAGAGGATGTAAAACAAATCACTAGTATCAAGTTACAAATCATTTGCACTTGTAGTTTCAGAGGAGAGGACTTCATTAACATCATTTGTACCAAGTTACAAATCAGTTGCACTTGTGGTTTCAGAGGAGATGATTATTAAAGTTTCAATCAATCAGAAACAAGAATTGTCCATTGTGGCCATGTTTTTTTGCTGGATCAAGTCGAAATGACGAATCTTTATAGAACACCTCACAAACATCATTTGTATCAACTTACAAATCATTTGCTCTTGTAGTTTCAGAGGAGATGATTTTTAAAATTTCAGCCAATCAGAAAAAAGAATTGGCCATGGCAGCCATGTTTTTGCCAGATCAAGTTGAAATGAGGAATCTTTGTAGAAGATCTCATAAACATCCATTGTATCAACTTACAAATCATTTGCACTTGTAGTTTCAGAGGAGATGATTTTTCAAATTTCATCCAATCAGAAAAAATAATTGCCCATGGCAGCCATGTTTTTTGCCGATCAAGACGAAATGAGGAACATTTGTACAGGACCTCACAAACAACATTCGAATCAATTTACAAATCATTTGCACTTGTAGTTTCAGAGGAGATGATATTTCAAATTTCAGCCAATCAGAAAAAAGAATTGTCCATGGCAGCCATGTTTTTGCTGGATAAGTTGAAATGAGGAGTTTGTAGAAGACCTCACAAACATCCGTTGTATCAAGTTACAAAATCATTTGCACTTGTAGTTTCAGAGGAGATGATTTTTCAAATTTCAGCCAATCAGAAACAAGAATTTCCCATGGCGGCCACGAAATGAGGAATCTTTGTACAGGACCTCACAAAGATCATTTGCATTAACTTACAAATCATTTGTACTTGTAGTTTCAGAGGAGATGGTTTTTTAGGTTTCAGCCAATCAGAAACAAGAATTGCCCATGGTGGCCATGTTTTTCGTCCAATCAAAATGAAATGATGAAATATAGAGGACTTTTAGTATATTCCTGGAAACTTGGGTTCCAATTGGCACAGTAGTTTCAGAGAAGATGATCAAAATCTGACGTTAACGACGTCGAGGGATGCAAAGTGATGGCAACAGCTCAGATGGCTTTGCCAGGTGAACTAAAAACCACAAATGTTTCGACCAATATGGTTTTGATCATGAGCACGAAAAAAAGTTAAAAGTGTTGACTGAGTATAGCTGAGTAAAAATTAATAGGGATGATCAAGTCTGATTTCATGAAGAAGTGTCTACAACTCCAATTTAAGTTCAAGAAATGCCTGTTTTCTTGCAAAAGGATTGGGTATGATCCCCTTTTCTTAAATAAAAGACGTTCTGATATCTGAATTTCTAAAACTTTAAGATTGTTAAAAAAATGTTTGTGTAACATTTGTGCATGATTTTACCCATCACGCCAAGATCATGCTCTACTAATACAAGAACAATTAATCCTTAGTGATAAGAATTACTTTCAACATGGAAATAGAAAAAAATGGAGGCTTATGACTGTAAGTTTAAAACATTAACATTTGATTTGCTCAACTTATACATAAACACTGAATTTGCTTATGTTCTAACATGCAACAATCCTATTTTTAGTCTATTAACTCTTTATGTCACTTTTTAATCATCAAGTATTAATTGGATTCACACTGCAGAAGTTTACATTTTTATATTTTCTACTTTAATAAACATTTAAATGTTTGTGACATGAAAAATGAAAAACAATCAAAACAATCAGAAACAAAAATATAATAATTAAATAAGCATAATTATTTAATTTCAAGTTAAGCTGCTTCTGTCCACAGTATTAATGACAGCTTTAAAAAGTAGTCAATGATATGTATATGCTTAATAGTCATTGGGTTCAATAGTTTTATTAATTTTTATTTTATTAATTTTTCTTCCTTATTAAGCAATACAAAGTTTTCAGAGTCATGACTTAGGGAGTCAAATAAATTCTCCCTCAATTTATTATTCAATTCACAATCCAATAGAAATTCTCAATTTCATTACAAAATTTACATAACCTGTCTTCTCGTGGAATCTTAAAATATATGCCTGTCAATTTCAAGTGGGTGGTAACTAATACATAATTTGGTAAAGCATTTTTGGATAGAAAATAAACTTCTGTATCAAAATTAAATTCATTTTTTTTAGAGTTCAAATTTTTTGTTATAAACAAAATTTTGTATTTTATTTGCAAAAAATGTTTTATACTTTTGAAATATTTCACATTTAATAAAGGGTTTGATATCTATTAGTTTTACAGTTATCTACACAGCTTATCATTTGGTGAATTGTCTTTTATATATGTATACAATGTATACACCTTGAGAATGTAGTAAATTTGACAGAAGGAAGGCCAATGTATACAGATTAATAATACAATGTATGAAAAATATAATACAACTTAAAAGCTTATTTTTTATCATAGATACCTTCATGTCTTTCATAAGTTTGATATCCTCGTGATATTTATGGTAGCTGTCACAAGCCACATCACCAGTATCATTGTTCTTTATTTTACCTTCGTGTGAGAATTTGTCCCATATACCTAATCCTTTTCCTAAATAAGATCAAAAAGTTTAATCATAAAGTATTTTGTAATGTATTATTTTGGAGAGAAAAATTTCACTCTTGCAAAAAAAGTATAATGTTTTGCACACTATGATTTAAACAGCTCAGTATATTTTAGTGGAGATTTTTTATAAGCACTTCCAAAAAATTCAGCCATAAAATATTTAATGGATTTTTAGAATTCTAGAATTTTTTATTAATAAACTTAATTTCAATTATATTAGTCATTCTGAACTCTTAACTAAAGGGTAAATTTTACCATCTTTGTTCCAGGCTCCTTCAACCTGATATGAAGCTGTAGCAGAACTCCAGGCAAAGTCATCTGGGAACAGTCCATAATAAAAATCATCAATCATCGGTAGATTATGTGGATCCTTTTTATCATTCACAGGTTCAAATGGTGCTCTGGGTAAATCAAAACTAGGAAAGAATCCATTACTTTCAATTAACTGACGGAAATATCTTGCTGAGGCTTTAGGTATACGAGGTCTTTCAGGGTCACTGAAATTGACATAATGCAAACCAAATCGTTCTGTATTTGCTCTGTTCCACTCAAAATTATCCATTAATGACCAGGCTGTGTACCCTTTCACATCAATATCGTCAATCCTTATCGCTAAAAATAGATGGAATAAGAGAACTGATACACACTGAATGGACTTATTAAAACAAAAAGAAGCTATAAAGTACCTAGATTAATTGATGGTTTAAGGGATAGCTAATTCAATGAATGGACATAAAATGTTGTTCAAATTTATCTATTTTCAGCCATCAAAGTTTCTGAATCTTAAAAGCAGAATAATACACTTAAAATAAGCTGATTAGATACATGTATATATAGATTCTCCTTCAAGTACCACTGAGTTATGGAATTTCTCCACCTGAGATAGTTAAATTTTTTATTTTCAACACTTTAGTTTTAGCGGGCATGTTAAAATCTAAAATTTAAATATCCGGGGTGGATAAATTCTATAACTCAAGAGTAAATTGAAGAAGAATGTTTCTCATATGATTTTCAACAAAAACCTCAAGAAAATGCCGTTGCTACACATTTTGTTTACATCAATACCATTTCGGAACTTCTATAGTTTATCTTTCCAATAAACGTAAAAAAAAATGGCACAAAACCCCATGCAGAAATTAAATCACTGGAAAGTGGTTGAAATTATTATGTATTTTTATCCCATCGATTAAACACGAAAGGTTTTTTAAGGCTTGCAAAATTGGTCTTCTCAAGAAATTTGAATATATGCTGCTTTATTCTCAACGATGAAATAAATATGAGAATGGTGTAGCATGCAATAAATCAAACAATTAAATGAATGAAGCCTTCAGTTGGTATATCCATTTAAACGTAAATAAAGATTCGTATGGTACTGTAAATTCGGACATTATTGCGATGTTTTTATTATTGCGAAAAATGTGACAGGGTTGTAATCGGTATGATTTAAACTCGCATTTTGGAATATTTAATATGGATGAACCGGATTTTTCTCAATATCGCGAAAATTAAAATCGCATTTTTGTCTAAAATGACAAAATCGCGATAATAAATGCATGCAATAAATTCTGAATTTACAGTACTTATTAAATTTTTATATGAAAAATTTAACCATTAGACTATTTCCCTTGTGATGTCAGCAGCAATAATAATCATAATTATTAAATTTTTCTGTAAAACTCAAGCCAGGGATACTATCAAATGTAAATAAATGTGTACTGATAAGCATACCGACCTTTTAGCACATTATTTATGTAGTGTTTGTAATAGTAGATTCTGTGATCATCCTTCAGACTTGCGTTTCTGTCAGAGACCCCATTCTCTGTGATGTAAATAGGTACATTTCCATAATTATTTTTTGCCCAGTTCAATGCTTTTCGTAATCCCCATGGAGTAAATTTCAGCCAAGAAGAACCTGATCTAAAAACAAGAAAAAGAAACAGAGAAAAACTTGATTCCTTGTTTGGAGACATATCTTCTTTTGACCTTGATAATGAAAACCATATAGTCATGAGAATTATGTTTTTTTGAAGATTAAAATTGAAATTGGATGAAAAATAAAAATTTTCATGTATCCTGTGACACTTTGTTTAGCAATTTTTATCCTTTCTATCTTTACAATATAAAAGATAGAAGAAACACATTAAAAGCACAAGTTTAAAGAAAAAAATTTCTCCTTCGAATCATAAAAATATTGTGCATTGTATCACATCCTGACACAAAGTTTACGATGGACGACGGACGCCAAGTGATTGTAAAAGCTCACATGCCCTTTTAGAACAGGTGAGCTAAAAATGATAGAAGACTTATAAACAAATGCATTTGTCAAGTTAATTCAAAATGAAAAATCCCACCTTAACCAACTAAAATCAAAAATAAAAATTTTATAAATCATACAATTTTGCTTCTTTTGGCCCTTTTGACCCCTTTCAAACAGTAAATGTAAAACCGTATCTTTTGCATATATCTTGAGGAATCATTTATAAAGAAATCATCAACATCCAAGGAATCAGGTGATCATTGTTGGGTCCCTGATATATTAAATATGGAAAGAAATAGTGAATAAACAGCTGCTGCATTTAAAGTATGATATGCACATGGGCAAGCCAAAAAACATGTTTTATAAATGCTGTTATAATAGAATCAAATGAGGGCTTGTTTTTATATTAAATATTCAACACAGATGATTATGTAAATGTTAGCCTTAATTCTTTCCAGGTGAAATTGTTTCCAGAGGAAAATTTTTAATATGAAATAGTTTTCATGGGATATTATTTAACCATTAAATCCATTCTACCTTTATGAAATTTTGTTCCTTCGTTCAACAATGATTTTATCTCATTCCAAACAACTTTCAGGATAATAATGTATTGTCTTACTATATGAAATGGTTTCAAGAAGGAATGTTAGTAGTTTTCAGTATTTTATTTTCATTAAAAGTTAGGTAGGTGTTAGCCAGGATAAAATATTACAGTATCTAATTATTAAATAGTTTCCACCTCATTACAGGTAAATGTTAATGCAGTTGAGTTGTTTTCACTGTTGTTAAAGATGATTGCTGGTCTAATAGGAAATAAATAGGATTTGAAATAGGTGTTTAAGTTAGAGAGAACATATGAATAGTAAACAAATAAGCAAGAAAAAAATATAGGTTCATCTGCTCATTTTAGAGCTATAAGGCCTTGAAAATTTGCAGGAAATGGGTTTTTTCTGGATTTTTCATTGTCTTTGCATTGACAACTTCAGTCTCTCAAAGATGTATGAAAGAATAAAAAGGATTTCATAAAATTTTGTCAAATACCATTTTAAGGTATATATGATTGAATAATAAAAGAAAAAGTGGGGGTTCATGGGCAAAAAATTTCATGTTTAAGAAATGGATAAAACCAGAGGATTCCAAAAATCTGACAGAAAGACCAAAACATGACCAGGGAGCATCCTTAAGTTATTCTTAATTAATCTGGAAGAGTATGAATACAATCAATTCACATGATAATTTATCCTATAGAATATGAATTACTCTTCTCTTTCTTAATTTTTCAATATAAATTTTCTGTACCTGGAAAATATTTCATTATGAATTATTATCCAGGATAGTAATTCAGTTTGTTTGTTTAGTTAGGGTTTTAGCACATTTGGCTATTTTGCGGTGGCCAGTTTTTATTGGTGGAGGAAGTCGGAGTACCTGGAGAGAACCACCGACCTTCAGTAGGAAAATTGGCAATACTTGTTAATTCAGATCTGAGTCAAACACACCCCGCCACATGTGAGATTCGAACTCAAAACCTCAGTTTTGACAGGCTAGTGATCATTAGTAGCATGGCGAACCCTTAGGCCTATGGATTATAATGAGAAAAATTATCGTGGATAATATTTTATAATTACATATTTTCCAGATAAAAAAAAATTATAATTTTTCAAGTAATAACTTATTGTGGATAATGAAATAATTTCCTCTTTTACTTTCTTGCACCTATTTTCTTTCTTTTATCCCCACAAAAAAACAATCCCCACTTTCAATACTTCCCGAAAGGTAAACCCTTTTCAAACATTTCTGTTAAGCAAACTTACACAGTGGAAAGAAAAGTGTGGCTATGGAAAGGATGTTACTATTAAAGTCTTTCCTTGGAAGAAATTTAATAGCAAATATTTTCCTATCAGGAAACAATTTAACAGAGGAAAGTATTAAATGTTACATAAACACTTTGCAAATGTGTGAAATCAAACAATTTTCCTTCAACATAATTTTAAAAAGATAAAAAATGAAAATCATCAAAACTGTTATTGGTCCTATTATAAAGATGATTGTATTCAGTCAGAATATACCGTTGCCATGGTAATTTACCCCATCCAGGATGAATCCTTGTATTGGTCAATATCTCTGTCATCATAATAACTAACTTTGTACGATGGAGTTGATCTCAGTGTGGCCACATCAGAGGTGTAATAATTGATGCCCAGGAAATCAGATGTTCCTGTAATTGTAAAAATACATTAAGTAATTTTGTCAATCAACACTTCAATACACAAATGAGTAGTGCATGAGTAAATCTTTAGTGTTGGTATGTGACCAACTGTAGACTTTTGGAATTTGAATTTTTATATGTTAAAAGGTGTGAAATAGGAAGCGAGTAAAGCATAACGTTTTTATTACTTTTCAGCATTTATCAAATAACTTTCCAATGGCAGGAAAACCAAAGTTTATTTTGATAATTGTCCTAGATATTAATTTACTCAAGTACATATATTTTCACATTTGAACTGCAAGAGAATATACTGTGGTGGCATTGGCACGTTGATGAAAATTTTCAAAGTACTTGAAATCATTCTCTGTCCAAATGACCTCCCATTATTTTTTTCCCAAAACTAAAGGGCTTGCTTCACTGGCTTAAGGTATCCGGACCATAAAAGATCATGATCGAAAATTGTATCTCTTTATGACCGTGAATGGCTGAACCAAACAATTTAAAGCTGGAATTTTGTGTATATATTTTTCTCAAGTTGAAACTCACTGTGTTGCTTATCTGCAGAGTCTGTAAAAATAAGTTAGTTATATTGGTATTTCTGAAGTTTGCCGATAATTACCAAGGTCATTTCAATTGCGTTGTATGGAACAACCGGAAACTTTTGAATAATCATATGGTCATTTATGGTCCGGATACCTTAATTATTTTTTACATGAAAATACAATGGATTATGTTTTTCTGCAACTATCTATCCGTAACTGATCATAACTGTAATAAAATATTATTGACAGCTATTGCTGTTTCTATTTTCCAGAGTGAAATACAACTTTTCTGTTCATATGAGATTAATTGGATTTTCTTTCAACTGGAAATCATGGTATTTCATTACTTATATGATAAATATTACAAAAAAGAAAGAAAAAATAGATGTACAACATTCTCAAGGCAGATCAGACTAAATTAAAAAAAAACTCAAAGTACTTAATACTTGCAAAATTCAAGATTCCTTCAAACTTAATCATAAAGTAGTTATACATTTAATATCAAATATAACTTTTAAAAAAACTCCAGCATTTTCATCCAAATTTATAGAGCCACTTATGCCAAGTACACATTCAACATCTTTTTTCAAGTATCAGAGGTGAGCTACAACTTAATATTCAAATATATTATAAATCTGAAAATCTATTCAAAATATAACTTCAAAAAAGGAAATTGTAGATTTTACCTTTGATATTTTGCTTTTCCTCCTCTGTAAAGCTTGGTAAACGACTTGTACTGTAGTTCTGATGCATGCTTTTCTCTGCCACTTTAGTCTTCATAATGTCTGGGTAGTCTCCATTAACAAATATGGGATGGCCGTACCATCCTATCCAAAACTGGTTCCCAATTTCAGAAGCCTTTAAATCATCTGCCTTTCTTTTGTTTTCCGGTTCAAACCAGTTGAAGTTAAGTGCAATACCAATTTGACCTTAAATAATATACAATTTTTATATTGAAAGTTGAAAAAACACTTGACCATGTTTTCTTTACGTACAAAAAAAATTTTGTGCATAAAAGAAAAAACAAGTGGTTTTTTTTTCACTTATATCACACCTTGAAAATTCTGAACTTCCATATAACCTTTTTTCATTTCTTGATACTTTCTCATTTTAAATATTTAGCCAACAATTCCACTCCAATCTGTTTGTGACATTTTTTAATTTGTGACACATGCTGAAGGTTTTTTAAGGACTTTTAAATGAAGAATTCCAATTTTTATAAAGTAAAACAAAAATCTTTAGATTCTCTATAATATATATAAGGCACATGTATAACAATATACAATTATTGCACTTCTATGCGATCAATATGTTTTACGGAGCAAAAAAGTAATATTAACGATGAGTAGCCATGCAATATCATTTCTTATCATATACTTGTGTAAAATATTACTTAAATTTTACAGTTCAATAACATTTAAAAATATTGAAAGGCTATGAAAGGATTATAAAGTTTATTAACCAGATTCCTACGAATTTCCTCAGCAGCTTGATAAACAAACCTTTATTGACTGCTTCCGGAATGTTATCGCATGCCTTTCCGTTATTGTCTGTGGGGTTTATCACATGCAATTTCGTGCATTTCCGGAAATTTGTTTGTAAACATGGCAGACGACACAGACAAAACACAAAATGGTTGAGGAGCAACAATGAATTAAGGTTAGCTGAGGAAATTCCTGTTATGGAGCTAGATAAATGTTTGGTATATGATAAAAAGATAATTACATGTCATTTTTCTGTGGCTCTTGGGCTGATATCATGACATAGGGCTGATAAAGGGTATGATATGAAAAATGCCATGTAATAATCTATACTTATGGACTAAATGGAGCTCTTTGCTATATACAGAGAATTAAAAGTATAAAATGTAATAAAAAAACATTATGAACCATCTTTTGTTGACACATAAATAATTTAACATTCTGCCAATTTCTAAAACTGAAACTTTCACACTTATTTGACTGGAATAAACATAGATGTTCATTCATACATACCATTTTGATCCTTTCTGAATTCACTATCATATATGTGGTATGCCTTAGCATGGGCCTTTATCAGATTATGTGTCACTATGTAATCTTTTGTCCCTGATCCCTTTATACCAGGGGCCATTGTACCATCCCCATAACCAAGTACCGATACCATGTGGGGTTCATTTATTGTAATCCAATAATTCACCTGAAAAACAAATTTTTATAATAACGAGTAATAACTGTAACAGCGAAATGTTACAAACTTAGTTTCCGAAACAAATAACTGATATCTCAAATGCCTTACATTGCATTCAATTAATTATGAGACTGAAATGGAGAAATTCTTATAAAGTTTACGCATACTTAATGGAGAGGTAATCTTGATATGGGTATATTTTGTGACCCAAGTTTTACAATAATACAATAATACAATGTCACACTTGATCAATTTTGCTTGTCGACATGCTGCATTTACAGAGATATATCTCAATATTCCTGAACTGTTTACGAGAACTGATTTTACTGTATGGTGTAATAAAATGCATTCGGTTTCATTAAATAAAAATAATAATAAGACTTCTTACCTGCCGTGATAAGTCCTCCCAACATCAAGTCAGTGTATTTTGAATATTATTTAAATAAAACAATACATTGCAACACAACAAGAAATTTTTTTTTAATTTATGACCAAGCAAATGAAATAATATCTATTATTACATATTATGTCTGACACATCGATGTCTTCCTCATATCAGTATTTAAATGGTTTATGAGATTTGAACATTGCATATTAAAATGTGTTAAAAGGATAAACGATTTTGAAATAATTAAAAATTATTGATTTGAAGGGCAAGGATGACCTCCTTTTTTTGTGGGGATGTTAGGTTTTTATCAATCTGTTTGTCTTATCATGGGGGAGGAGAAAATATATGATTTAGGGGCAGGGATTTCGATGCTTTACGAGATAATTAAAGACTAATAATTCGAGGGGGTGGGGATTTTAATTTTATATAATTCAAGAAAATTGAAATTTATTGATTTGATGGGAGTGGTGATAACACCCTGGGGAAGCGAGGTATGTGTCATTTGGTGCATCTTACCATGGGGAATAAGAAAATATATGGTTTAGGGGTGGGGATTTTTTAAAGGTTTATGAGATAATTGAACATTATTGATTTGATGGGTGTGGTGATAACCCGCTGGGGAAGCAAGGTATGTGTCATTTGGTGCGTCTTACCATGGAGAATAAAAAAATATATGGTCTAGGTATGGGGATTTTAACGATTTATGAGATAATTGAACATTATTGATTTGATGGGAGTGGTGATAACCCCTGGGGAAGGGAGGTATGTGTCATTTGGTGCATCTTACCATGGAGAATGAGAAAATATAGGGTTTAGGGGTGGGGATTTTAACGATTTATGAGATAATTGAACATTATTGATTTGATGGGTGTGGTGATAACCCCTGGGAAAGCGAGGTCTGTGTCATTTGGTGTGTCTTACCATGGGGAATAAGAAAATATATGGTTTAGGGGTGGGGATTTTAAAGTTTTTTGAGATGATAGAACATTTTTGATTTGATGGGAGTGGTGATAACCCCTAGGGAAGCGAGGTATGTGTCATTTGGTGCGTCTTAACATGGGGAATAAGAAAATATGTTGTTTTTGGGGTGGGGATTTTAACGGTTTATAAGATAATTGGACATTATTGATTTATGGGGGTGAGGATCACCCTACTGAGAGAACGAGGTACATGTCATTTAATGCGTCTTTTTACATAGAATAATAAAATATATGATTTAAAGCTATGGATTTTAATCGCAAATATTTTTCAATATTATCGACTTTGGGGGTGGGGATGACCCTCCTAGAGCAACGAGGTATATGTCATTTAATAGGTGCTGTCACAGTATATTATAAAATATATGATATGAGATGGTTATTGGTCACTTTCATGAAAAAAAAATTCCCAATAGGGTCCTATAGTAACCCCTAGGCTCATTATACGTCTCAGTGAGCCCCATCAAAAAATGAATAGTATTAGGCACATCTAGAAACATTGATCTTTCATCATGGAAAATCTCAGATCCATATCTCTGAAGGTTATTGAGAACTCAAACAAAATCAGAGAGAAAGAAAAAAATGTTCAATAAAAAACGCAAATCAAAATCTATAAGTCTCCCACTTCGTTTGGGAGCCTTAATTATTGAGTTAAAAATTAAATTCTATTCATCAGTTGAAATCTTAGGATTCAAAGACATAGAAACACAACTGAGAATCCTTAATAAATTCACAGAGATCCATGATGGCACATGCACTCTAATGCAAAATCAGTCTCAATACAAATAAAAACTTTACCATTATTTCTATAATTTTCAACCAAACTTTGCACATTTTTTTACTTTCTGTTTGTAATTTCTGTTCATCTAACTTTTCATTATTTTTTAAATTTCATAGAAAAATTAAATACTACCTGTAGTGATTTTCATGGCTTTATTACTAATAAGATTCCATGACTAGATTTCTTAACATCTTTCTGTTCATCTAACTTTTCATTATTTTTAAATAAATACTACCTGCAGTGTAGTGATTTTCATGGCTTAATTACTAATAAGCTAGATTCCATGACTATATTTCTTAACATTTTTATTAAGTCTTCATCTCTGTTTGGGGGTGACCCATACGACTATATGCCCAGTCTCCCACCTGCCCCATGGACATCACCAAATTAATAACTATATTTTTCAACTGGGACTAGTTTATCTCCATTGAAAACTCAACTGGATTCAATTTGCCAATCAACAGCCATAAAAGCACCTTAAAAACAAAAGTCTAAATCATTGGACATAATTCTGAAAGAGGACAATCTAATAACCATGGCTGCCAAGTCCAGTTCCAATTGGCAAAGTTCTTTCAGACAAGAAGACTTTTTTAATGAATTTTTCCATAGGGTCCCATGTTTAACTATGTTTGCCTATGGTGGCCATCTTTGTTGACAGTCTGGGTCATCTTACAGAATTCTGAAAGACAGCCAACAAAGGACCATTTCTGCCAACTTTGGTTCCAATTGGCTCAATGATTTCAGATAAGAAGGTTTTTAATTAATTCTCCCATAGAGTTCTATGTTAAACTAAGTTTGTCTGTGGCACCATCTTGGTTGACATTCTGGGTCATTGGACATAATTCTGAAAGAGAACCACCTAAGGACCATTTCTGACAAATTTGGTTCCATTCAGCTTAGTGTTTTTAGATGAGAAGATTTTTTAAAGAAATTTCTATTAGGGTCCTATGTTAATCTAAGTTAGCCTGTGGCAGCCAAGTTTGTTGGCATTCTGGGTCATCCGATATAATTCTGAAAGAGGACCACCTAAAGACCATTTCTGCCAAGTTTGGTTCCATCTGGCCCTGAAGTTCCACAGAAGAAGAATTCACCCCACACCCCCTTTTTTCTATTTTTAGTAATAGCATCCATGTCTGTTAGAAGTTTGGGATGCTGGACATACTTTTGGAAGGGGACCAGCCAAAGACCATATCCCTATAGTGTCACATGCACAAAAATGTTAAAGTCCCATAATTCCAATTAAATTTTTCGAATCAAAATTGTGGGGCGATATGATCAAGTGCATGTGGTGACAAAATTTGAACAAAATCTGATCAGCGGTCTCAGAGGAGTTGCGACCACAAAGTGTTCCTATAGTGTTGAATGCAGAAAAAAGTTAATGTCCCATAACTCCTGTAAAATCTGTCAAATCAAAATCACCGTGCGATAGGATCAAGTACAAAAGGTGAATAACTTGAACAAAATCTGATCAGTGGTCTCAGAGGAGTTGCATCCACAAAGTGTTCCTGTGAACATATATATGTTCCGCATAATACTTGTTCCCCCTGGAACCAAACTATGGATAATAAAAGTTCTTGGGAACTAACATAACATGATATTATTTCCACCTTCATAAGACATTTTCCTGGAACTAAAACATCATATAATTTCACAACATTAGTTCCTTTAAAGAAAGAGTGTCATGTGATTTTTTACACCTGATTGTATCTTAATTACTGCTCTCCTCATCTGTGTATGGCATTTACCTGTACATGTATTACATGCAAACAATGGAGTCTGAGGAATGCAACAAATTTTTTACACATTTAAACAATGGCTCTTATTCTAAACAAGGTAAGAATATATGTTTTTAAAATTTGATTACTCCATGCTCCACTTATACTTTACTTAACTAAATGGTCCATTTGTCTGTATCAAGAACAAAGTTTAGCTTATAACTTAAGTCAAGCATGAAGTTAGCCACGAATTTCAGATGAAAATGCTTGTACTTTATTATTGGAAATTTACTTGCATACATTTGTAGCTAGAAATAATTTTGGATATTGTAATATAAATCCTTAGAACTTTGATCATATAATAAATATTCCTGGAACATTTATAATATAAGCAATATTCCTGAAACATTTATAATATAACCAATATTCCTGGAACTTTTATAATATAACAAATATTCCTGGAACTTAAATAATATTACAAATATTCCTGGAACTATTATTATTTAACAAATATTCCTGGAAAAGAGCGCCGTAATAGTATTTATGAATATTTTTCTTATAAAAAAGGTTGTAAATGAACATTCAATCCGTTCTCAAGATTCTGTTCTAAACATTTTTTGTACTATTCAGTGTATACGTTTAAAAATGCTTTTGCCTCATTTGTTGTTACTTAATTGCTACCATGATTAAAATCAGTATATTTGTTATAGGGAACTTTTGTTACATAACAAAAGTTCCCATTCAAAGTTTCGTACTGGTGGAAAATGTCAAAAGAAAAACATTGTCCATAATATTTGTTCCAAAGAACTTTTAGCATATAACAAAAGTTCCATTTGGAACTTTCTTCATGTAATATCTTATCCTTTGCGAAGGAAATTTTTTTATAATATTGGATGAAATATTATATAAGGAAAGTTCCCAATGGAACTTCTGTTATATGATAAAAGTTCTTTGTAACAAATATTACGGGGGAAATTATATTCTGTCACATTCCTATAGTGTCAAATACATAAAAAAGTAAAAGTCCCATAACTCCCATAAAATTTGTCGAATCAAAATGGCGTGCGATCGGATCAAGTAAATATGTGACGAACAGTCCTATAAAATTTGAACGAAATCTGATCAGTGGTCTCTGAGGAGATGCGTCCACAAGTAATAGAATCAAGTACATATGGTGACTAGCGGTCCTACAAAATTTTAACAAATTCCTATCAGTGGTCTCCGAGGAGTTGTGTCTACAAAGTGTCCCTATAGTGTCAAATTCAGAAAATAGTTAAAGTCCCATAACTCCAGTAAAATTTGTCGAATCAAAATGGCGTGCGATCGGATCAAGTAAATATGTGACGAACAGTCCTATAAAATTTGAACGAAATCCGATCAGTGGTCTCAGAGGAGATGCGTCCACAAGTAATTGTGACAGACGGATGGACGGACGGACAGACGGATGGACAGATGCAGACCATTACTAAGTCCCTCTGACACATTGTGGCGTGGGACAATAAAGGTGATCAAATACAGTACTTACCCTGTCTCCAAACTCTTTGAAACACAATCTTGCATATTCTGCAAAGTGATCAACAATTTTATCATCAAGCCATCCACTATATGAATCCTGCAGAGCCTGTGGTAAATCCCAGTGGTACAAGGTAACCATGGGTTCTATCCCAGCATCCTTTAGTCCATCGATCAGATTGTTGTAATATTCAATGCCTTCACTGTTAATGTTATTAATTGTTCCATTAGGTAAAATTCTTGGCCAAGAGATTGAAAATCGATAATGAGTCATCTGAAAATTAAAGTATAAAGTATTAGTATGTAACCTGTATGTTTTCCTTTGAAAATTAATTGATTCATGTTTTACATTTGTAAATTGACACATATACATCTTACATTGAATCTGAAAAAATATGAACACTGGATAAGAATTCAAAGTATTACATGTAGTAAGTTTAAGTACAATCTGTCGTAGAATAACTAACATTTCATCTATGAAAAACAAATATTTCATCTATGAAAAAAAAAACAAACTGACAGGGGAACAAATGCTAGTCCTGCTGTTGCCAAGGCAACATCAGAAAATATCTACAATTGTCAGTGTCAAATTTTCACTACAAACAAAAATGTGTCATAATGTAAAATGTACCTTGATGTCTTTCATAATTCTAATATCCTCATGATATTTATGGTAGCTATCGCATGCCACATCCCCTGTAGCATTGTTGTCCAATAATCCCGAGTGAGCACGGACATCCCATATGCTAGGACCTTTTCCTGCAATTCAAAGGGAAGTTGGATGTGAAAGTTTCAGGGTATGGAGCATATGACTAAAAAATCCCGTCAGACAATGTATAGTCAATATTTAATATTCAATGAAATTCAGTTGGAGTTAAAATAGATAGAGAAAATATTTTAATAGCAATAATGTACAATGGAATCCAATAGCATTTACGTAAGTGAACAAAAACAAGCTTAATAAAAACCTATAATTTTGTTCATATTTTGTTTACACAATGTAACAGAAATAAAAGCTGAAACAGATCTTATTTATCACTATTTATCTGCTCATTTTTCAACTCTTTATTTTGTCAGTGTTATTTAGGTCTTCCACAAGGTTTTCGTTTTCCCACTTTAAAGAACATCGTGAGGCGAACTCTATATGCCTGTTTTTGGACAATTCACTCTTGTGATGAGATTTTGTTTTCTCGATATAATAATTGATGCAAACCACTCCTACATACCATCCACATTCCAAGCACCCTCTATCTGATAAGCTGCTGTGGCAGTACTCCAGGCAAAATTTTCAGGAAAAGTTCCATAATAGAAATCATTCATCATGGGCAAATTGTTAACATCTCTGGGGTGCTCCACAGATTCAAATGGTAATCCCGGTAAACTGTCTTCCATGTAAAATCCATTTGAGGATACAAGATCTCGGTAAAATTTGGCAGAATTCTTTGCCGTGCGCTTCCTGTTACGGTCTGTAAAGTCCACATGGTAAAGTCCAAACTTTTCACTGTACCCCTTTTCCCAAGCAAAACTGTCCATAAGGGTATAGGCAAAGAACCCTCTTACTGTGCAATTATCCAATCGAATAGCTTAAATAATATAAAAAAAAATCAATGAATAATAAATATTAATGATTATATCATTTATAAATCATTCTCTCATTGTCTATACATTTTCAGAAATATGACAACATCTAAAAATACATTTACTAGCTTAATTGTTGTTAAACAATTCTACCCAATCCATTTAACAACATCCCATGGGGGAGACCTCTCAAAGACAGACCCTGTACATGACATGCAAGAACAAAAGGTATGCTCTTTACCAGACAAAATGAATGAATTTATAAGTGTTATAATTCTACCTATGGATTACATATGCAACTCTCACGTCATGGCAACTAGTTTTTATTTGTTGAAGAAGCTTCAGCAGGAATAAAGGCAATTCTTTATATTTAATTTCAGAGTCAAAAACACCTTCCCACTGACCATCTAATGAATGATTCTTAAAAATATTAGTATTTACACTTTTAGCAGGTATAAAATTTTACACTTCAGCGTCCATATGTATACATGTACCTTTTAACACTTCATTCGTATATTCTTTAAAGTAAGAAATTCTGTGGTCGTCTTGGAGAGTTCCATCGTTGTCGTTGATCCCTGTTTCAGTAACATAGACAGGAAGGTTACCGTATTTGTGTTTAATCCAGTTCAACATTTTCCTCATTGCAAATGGAGTAACATAATACCATTCAGATCCAGTGCTAAACACAATATAAAATATGTGAACATAATTGATCTGACATTTATTCTATTGTCAGTCTACACTGAAATGATTTGTTTGATGATAAACTTCAACATATATGGGACAATTCCCAACTGTGGCATTAAGGCTCATCCTTTTAACCCAAAAAAAGCTCAACTGTTATATAAAATTTTTTGAATTTCATCCATAGAAACACAAAAGGATTGATCACATGTATGTCTTAATGTGCCATTTTGAGCATATTATTTTTCTTTGATATGGTGATTTAAAATTTATCATTTTTATTTCATAAGTTATTTATTTAACCTGTAATTATTGTTTGAAAGTATGTGTATAAACACTTTAGCTCTATAAAAAATGTAGATTCCACCAATTTACTTTTATCTCATGGAGTTTCCTTTATCTTTTATGTTGTCTCGGAATTCCTTTGATAAAACTTTTTAGAGTAAGCAAATCTTAATTAAGATTAATCAATTCATTGTGACCTAAATACAGTTTTTCTGATATACGTATTCTGGAGAATATAACTAGGACAGGACGTGCAATTAAAATCAAGTTATAGAAGTCATGAAATAACATGCTGTAACCCAGTCCATACGTTTCATTAGGGTATGGCAGAAAACAATTGGAATACACTGGCACATGTCTACTTTCACTTTCGGGGTGTGATGTCAGATTATGTTTTTCACAATTTCCAAAAACATGAAGCGTGATGAAAATTCTCCTTCCACCAAGTAAAATGTCCCTGTTTAAAACTATCCACCAAGAATAAAAAATCGCTGTATAATATTCATTTAAAATCGCTTGGAACTTTTTATGGAAAATTTCTCAATTGTATATAGTCTTAAATCATTACTAGTTGTTCAGTTGTCATGGCACAACAATATTTTTATTTATTCACTTCTTTTGTATCCCTCAGGTCAAAGTTCAATTGTGTTGAAATGCGCATCAATCATGATTGAAACTTATTTACGTTACTGTAATTTAGAAATTACTTGCCTTCACTTATCATTATTCTTAACTGAAATGTAGAAATGTGAGGAAAATTTTTGCACTTTTTGAAAACTTAATTTTTCAATTTTCATAGTCAAAATTTATTTTTCAAGCTCTAATTACCGGTATTGTAACTCTAGCCCTGTCACAGTTTTTGCAATAACAAAAACATTGCAAAAATTTCTGAATTCATATTATTTAGAATCAACATTGACTATTATGTATCGAACAACTGATGAAAATAAGAGTTCTTTTGGATGTTATCTTGATCATAATGTTTAATCTGATGTGATGTTGTCTCAAAAGTGGTAAATCAATCTCCTTTAATTTTTTAGTTTCAGTGTTTATATGAGATATTATTTGTTGCATTTGTATAATTTATGAAAGTGAAGTATATTACCGAGGCCAAGAGTCATTGAACGAGAAGTCAATTCCATTATCTTTAGGCAAACCTTCTGCTTGACTTTCGGGGTTTTCTGCTGGTGTAACATATTTTGATGTGTAAAGGTTCAATCCAAGGAAGTCAGCTGAGCCTAAAAAGATTTCAAATACATTGTAGTGTACATGTAGATACAGTATCTGGCCTTGCTTTACTTAATAGAGATCCTTGTATGTAAAGTTTGGGATTATTTACGGATAGGTTAGAGTCTGGGATTAAATAAGGGTTTAGGCACATGGCACTGATAAATAGCAATTCCATCCAACAGCTAGGTCCAGAGCTACTTCAGAAAAATGTTCCAGTATTTTAACATGTCTCATCACACATAAGTGATTCGTCCGAATTAAAAATTCTTTTTCAACCTGCTGTATTGAAACACATATCTCCCTTAATCTAACTTAACTGACCTAATATTTGGGGAAGGAGTGAGAAGCAGGCAGATGAATGGATACTTCTAAACAAGTTTAACCTCATTACATTATAGGCACAATAATGTTTTGTAAGCTCTTGTTTTTGGGGTTTTTTTTGTCTACTTATTATTAAATGTTTATCAAAGACCAAGGAAAATGGGGCTGCAGGGGGATTTTACTTTTGTATTCTTTATTTTTTTCGACCAGAAAAAGTTTAATTACCACTTTAAAAAGCATGAAATTACAACAGGAAAATTTACTATATATCTATTTGTATTCAATTTATAGAATGAACCCGAACACTTTGGAAATCTAAATTTACTGCAAACTTAATTAAAAAGGCATTTTCTGTGAGGCAGACAGGGATGAAAAACTAGGTTTTCATTAAATTTTTAATACATGTACTTGTCTGACATGTAAATCTTGGCTGTTAGGCCAAAAAAATATAGTATTAGCTTCTCAGGCCCCGCCGCGTGTCCCTTAAACCCGCCGCATTCGTCGTTTTTTATCATACAAAAAATAAAATTAAAAATCGGCAGTTCCGCGTCCTGCCCGGAAATTTTTCGCGTCTGTTTCCGTTACCGGTAATTTTTAGGATCGCGATCTTAATCAGCGAAACGTTTTCATAAACACGCTTCATCAGGTGGTGTGGTGATTTAAATATACATTGTTTGTTAAACTTCCCTCAGCATGGCATCATCTTTAGTGTCATGCCAACTCCTCTAGAGGAAAAACCGACGTACCATGGACGATACATTGTGATTACATGACGGAGTGCACATTGGGGGATTGCTAGAATCAATTAAAAAGAACGATGAAGCAGCCTTTGGAAAATTTCAGGGCTACACCGCCGACGCTTTCATTGGGAGGTGGAAGATTGAAAAAAAAAAAAAAGAGCCGCCCTGCCTCATTAAAAAATTTCAAAAATGGCCTGAGAAGCAACAAATTTTTTAAGTAAAAACAAGGAATAAAAAAAAAAAGACTCCTCCCTGCCTCATCAAAAAATTTGAAAAGTGGCCTGAGAATCTAATGATTTTTTTTACATGGCCTTATTCACCCTAGAAGGCCACACAACAAAATAAAGATGTATGACCATATTGTAATTTCTGGATATTTTTCTTTCTTTGTTATATCTGTTTTTTCTCACACAGTTCAATAACATGTGTGGTTGTCTCGTTTGATGAGTGATGTGCACATTTTATAGGTTGAAAACATGGACCTAAGATCTATATAAATGTACTTAATTTGTGACCTACACCTTCACCGTATAGATTTTGACCTTATCTGCAACATACCTTCTTTTGGTGTTGAACAATCATGCTGAGTATTATCCTTTAACTACAGCCAGCATTCGGCATACGAGAACAGACATGATTTGTGCAAAATTAACTAAGACTTTGATCTTGACCTTCAAGGCAGAAATTCAAACATTTTCTGCAACACACATGGAGGTAGTAGAGCTCCACATTTCAAAGTACCATCATTGAACCCCAGTTGATTCTCAAGATATACGCACAGCAAAACAATATTTTTAAACATGGACAGCTGTACAATACACACACAAACTCTTTACGTACGGGCAACTGCATCATTTAAATTTACCTTTTAACATTTCTTTGTCTTTGAGGGCAAATTTAGGCAATGTAACATTATCAATGGCTGAAGTCATAATATCTGGATAGTCCCCATTACCAAATATTGGATTGGCAAACCAGTCAAAATCAAATGCTATTCCTCGTTCTGAGGCATCCCAGTCACCAGGACCGTACTTTCGCAATGGTTCTGGCCAATATGCTTCTAAGGCAATTCCAATCTGTCCTTAAAATTTGATGTCAAATTGACAATTATTATTAAGAGCATGTAAATCAATCTCCAATTAATATCTATTACGCTAACAGTACATATAATATATATTTTTTCCTCAGATCTTTTTTTTATAATCCGTGAGATCGAAATATAATTAGTAACAAATGGCCAATTTTTTGTCACTTCAAAAAATGAGGAGTTTCTCAGTTTTGATCAGGGCAGATCCTTTTTTAACCCGTGTGAGATTTTCTGATCTCGCCCATGGGCAAGATAAGAAATTCATGTTCCCTTTACCACCAAACCGTCTACTCAGGCTTTTTACATAATACACTTAAAATAAAGTTGTACATTCTTTACGAGAAGTATTAGTCAAATATAAAGTTTACAATAAATGCTATTCCAGTTCAAAAGAACCAATTAACTCGTTAGAATTGTAATTAAAACAATTCTGAAAACTCTGGCAAAGGGTTTCATATATTATGACGTCCCAAAAGGGAAGTAACTCGTTGATGTCAATAATGGTATGCAACTCATTTTTGGCTTGTTTCGAGTGTTTGGGGTGAGAAACAGAATCAAACAACATGAAAAGTACAAGACTGGAAAATCTCAAGACACCCTCTTGTACTTTCCCCGGTGTTAGATTCTTTTCTCTTTAACTTATAGCTCTGTATTTGATACTTTTTTAAATCCACCATTTGTATATTTTGTATTTAAATCATTTCAGATTATTGTTTTGGTTTCCAATAATTTAATTTTGAATACTACTGATGAGACAATAATTTGTGAAAATTTGCACATCTAGAGCATTAAAATAGGTTTAACAGATTGCTTCTGTGTGTCTCACATACCATAGAAACTGATTTCTTGATGAAATACTAAAGAGTACTATTCTTTAAGTTTAAAATAACAATTATGTAACTATGTCTTAGAAGTCACCATAGCTCAAACTTTCTGAAACAGACATTGCACATATTCTGCAATGTCACATTTGTTTGTGGTGACGTCATATATTATGCAAAAATCGATGAAATGAACACAAAAAAAACCCTGGAAAATCAGTTCACGTAAAATATGTAGGACATCTCAGTGATGGAAACAACAATAATTCATTAAGAATATTGGAGACAAACGGTAATGTAATACTTTATTTTTTCATTTTGAAGAAACATTTGAGATCTTCCTGAAAAACCACTTGCAGTTTGCAAATATACACAGAGTAATCTGTTTTCAAAAAGCCAGCCATCAAATGTAAATATATCAGAATCTATTCAGTAAAATACAATAAAAAATTATTTAAAGTTAATGAAAAGGTGGTAATATAAATTTTTTTTCTCATCTTAAACTTTGGGAGAAATAGAGTCTAAATAGTTACCTCATTTTCACCTCAAAGTATTTGAAACAAAAGTATATCAACACCTATATATTGATTTGGGGTGGTCATTTGTTAGTTCAGCAAAGATACCTTTTTGTTGGCTCCTGTATTTAGTATTGTAAGTGTGAACAGCATGTGCATGTGCTCTAAGCATGTTATGAGCAGAATAATACATTTTGATTCCATCATCACCACTCTGACTTGGGGGGATTGTTCCTTTCCAGTAGCCATCTACACTATAACCTTTTGGATCATTAAATGTAATCCACATTTTTACCTGAAATTAAAACCATGGTAAAATAACTTTTAACTTTTCGTGCATTGATATGCAATCTGAAAATCATTATTTTTTCACAAGGTATAAAATTTTACCGACAGCTGTAAGTTTCTCCGTTTCAAAACGACTATACTTTTGTTTTTAAACTTACCAGCAAATTGGTTTTCATCACATTTACAGTTTTATACATTCATAGGTCTTGTTACAAAAGAATATAAAAGAAATTATATTTAGAAATCATCAATCTAATGGAGCAATCACAACTTAACAGTCAAAGGTTGAAGCCTTCAAAAATCAAAACAATGATACTGATGAAAATAAGTAATTTGTGCCAAATACTTAATCATATAATCATCTTTCTATAACAGTAAGCAGAATACGTATGATTGTCAAGAGTTTCTTAACAGCTAAAGTCCTTAACAGATTAATTCCTTGGTTTTCATTCTGATCCTCCCATTTATTTTTAATTGCAATGAAAACTTGCCTGACTGAGATAATGCATTTGCATGTGAACTTTGTATCTGTACCAGAAATGGCTTCCTTTTTATTTTGTTTTATTTACTGTGACAATTTGTGTATGATACAAAATGGTGTTTTTCATCTGTTCAATGAGGAATGGAAGATTGATCATTGTAATTTCTGTATAAAAAAATGTGTGAGTCTTCCAAGGAAGACATGTGTCGCCTGCGGACGTCAATTTTTACAAAAGATATTAAAATGTTCTAAAACTGAAATATATATGCACACCTTTGCATTAAGGTTAATGCACAGAGAAAGTTTCATCAAATTGTTTTGAGTGGTTATGGAGTAGTTGAGGATAGAAGTTTTGAACCCCCCCCCCCCCCCTTTTTTTTCAAAAATGTCAATTTTTACCAAAAATAGAATTAAAATTTTCTAAAAATGAAATATATATGCACATCTGTGCATTAAGGTTAATGCACAGAAAGTTTCATCAAATTCCTTTGAGCGGTTATGGGGTAGTTGAGGATAGTAGTTTTGACCCCCCCCCCCCCTTTTTGCATTCAAAAAATGTCAATTTTTACAAAAAAAATTTAAATTTTTCTAAAAATGAAATAAATATTCACACCTGTGCATTTAGGGTAGTGCACAGAGAAAGTTTAATCAAATTCCTTTGAGCGGTTATTGAGTAGTTTAGGATAGAAGTTTTGCCCCCCTCCTTTTTTTTTGCAAAAATGTCATATTTTACAAAAAAAAATTTAAAATTTTGTAAAAATGAAATATATATGCACACCTGTGCATTAAGATTAATTCACAGTGAAAGTTTCATCTAATTCCTTTGAGTGGTTATGGAGTAGTTGAGGATAGAAGTTTTGACCCCCCCCCTTTTTTTTCGAAAATGTCATTTTTTATAGAGAAAAATTAAAAATTTTCTAAAAATGAAATATATATGCACACCTGTGCATTAACGTTAATGCACAGAGAAAGTTTCATCAAATTCCTTTGAGCAGTTATGGAGTAGTTGAGGATAGAAGTTTTGCCCCCCTTTTTTTGCAAAAATGTCAATTTTTACCCCAAAAAAATTTAAATTTTCTAAAAATGAAATATATATGCACACCTGTGCATTAAGGTTAATGCACAGAGAAAGTTTCATCAAAATCCTTTGAGCGGTTTACGAGTAGTTGAGGATAGAACAAAAGTGTGACGACGCAAGACGACAGATAGTGATCCCTATGTGTCGACCATGCGTTCCGCAGGCGACACAAAAACACCCCTCTCGGACTTTTCCAAGAATTTATCTTAGGCCAACTTTTCAAGGGCCAAACAATCTGAATACCAACATGACCATTTTTACTGCTATACAACTAGAAGTCCTGCTAGCTTTGCTCACAAATGTATATCCTCCACTATGGCTACAATATGAAGAAATGTTCAAGTCCTTCCTTGTCTGTGGAAAACAGAAAAAATCATTTTGATCAAAAATAATATAGGTGGAGCACAATACCAATGTATACTGAAGATTCCCTCAAAGTTTCACAGAAATCCATTCACTAGTTTAGGAGGAGTTGAGGAAGGGGCAAGCCTACCCATTTACATTACATGAAGAAATGGCTAACTCCAAAATCATTCTGATCAAAAATAAAATTGGAGGTGCACAATGCCACATTGTACTGAAGATTCTGTGAAAGTTTCAATGAAATCCATTCACTGGTGAGAGAGTTGTTCAATAAATAGGTGCAGACACACGGATGAACAGAAGAACGGAATCCCCGTCACTATATATCAATGAAAAGCTATACATGTAAAATAGACCAATTTATCAAACAGAATTAAAAGCTTTCAAATCATGCTTACTCGACTGCCAAACTCTGAGAAGCACAGATTGGCAAATTCTTCAAACAGTGAGATAATCTTGTCATCCAGCCATCCACCAGACTCCTGTAGAGCCTGAGGTAAATCCCAGTGGTTGAGTGTTACAACAGGCTCAATGCCAGCATCTAATAAAGCATCTATCAGCTCATTATAATACAGGATGCCAGCATCATTGGTGCTGTCAGTGGTACCATCTGGAAGGATTCTCGACCAAGATAATGAGAACTTATAATGGCCAATCTGAAATAAAACAAGTTTTCAAGAAATTTGACATACAGTTGATTCTTGTATTGAAGTCGCTTGAGTCGATATTTGGGTAATGTCAAATTTTTTTTTCTGGTCCCAAGCAGAAGACAGTATAATCTATGTATTTTTATTCCTTTTGTCTCGAAATTCGATTAGTCGAAATTTCAGGTATGTCAAACTAATATTAAGTACCCAGGAAATATAATTTGTGGAAAATATTTAAACTCATTACATCGAATTCATTAATTATCAATACACATCTGTCAATCAATAACCTGTGGAAAATCGATGCCTGAAATGTTGATTCATTCGAATTAAGTTCTGATAACAATTTTGTTTGGACTTAAATGTTTATTAGGTTGTTACTATTAAATTGCATTCCGGATTTTGTAACAAAAATAAATTTTACAACAATAACATGAAGCTTTCCAGCAGTACAAGTAAATATCCTATTTATTAACACTATGGTCGTTATAAAATTCGAATAATTTTAATTAGACGCAACTTGCCAAAAAAAAATGTGTAAAATAAATTTAGGTCAACATTTAGGGATTATCAATTTAACGAAACAAATTGTAATTACGAATCAATGACCTTATATTCAGCCATAATGAGACAATCGTCATTGATCAAAATTATTTATGCAAATCAGATGACCCAACTTCATAATGGCTTGGTCGTTTTTATATTATAAAACCAGTGAAAATTAAGAATTTAATTTGACATTTAGAGGAAGTTTGATAAGCATCACGTGAATCAAATAATAAATCATCAAACAAGTGAAAACAATCAAAGGAATCTGGAAGTCATTTAGTGTTTATCTCGGGACCTTGTCCAAAACTTGACAATTTCCAATTCCTTTTGGTCAAAACTTCGGCTATCTCAACCCATTCCCACGGTCCCTTGCACTATTAGATAATGAGAATCAACTACATATTTTTTCAAACAAGAAATATTAATAAAAGCTCATTTGAGATTTATATCGATAAAAAACATGTAGCAAGACTATAACAAAACATTTTTGTTGTTTCCCGCATTTTGTTTTTCATAGCAAATTTCTTCTCTTTAGGGGAAGATAGCTTAAACAAAATTGTCTATATTTTAAGAAAAAAAAAAAAAAAATTAAGGGGTGTGTACCCCTTATGGTTAAAGGACTAATTATAATTTACTAAGTATTGTGGATATTATATTTTACTTATTATTAATTTCTGTATTTTTACAGATGAAATGAAACCAGATACATGAGAAACTATTCATTAAATACTATTCAACAATATTGGGTTTTCAATGTAATATGGCAGATACATGTATGTCCCACATTTAGAAGGCTTACCGGGTAATTGGAGTGTATTATGCCTTCATAATCCCAGAACAATGTGCAAATTCTACAAAGCAATTAACTATATATACTAATCCATTTGGCTGTATGTTCTGTATTCTCCTTAGCTTCCATTGTTTCAATTATACTAAAGATTGTAAAAAACTTAAATTTAAAAATTCCAAATTTACAACAATATTAACTCATTAGTATATAAAAATTTAAATGTTTTGAATTTTTTTTTAAATTTTGAAATAATTGTCTGTGACAAGACAGCAGGTACAATGTATATTTGACAGTGATGAAATATGCAGGTGAGTACTGCCCAAGTTGATATTCACCAGTTTGTGGTTGAATCCTAGAGAGATTACGTACTAACCATTGTGGGATACATTGTAAGTAAGGGATCTGTAAATTTACATACCTTTAACTCTTTCAGTAACCTGACATCTTCCATATATTTATGATAACTATCACAGGAGACATCACCTGTATCCCTGTTTGTAGCTTTACCAGCATGGGTAAATTCATCCCATATACTGACACCTTTACCTAAATTTTAAATAATCAAATATTCAATCAAATAGAATTTGAAGGTTGCAATAAAAACATTCAAGACATTCTGAAGTCTGGGAGAACACTTTTTTGTATAACGAAACATTCATGCAACCATTATTAAAATAATACAAGTTATGATTCACATGTATAAATGTTCACTGTTTCTCTGTGCCCCTGATATGACCAAAAATATTAATTTCTTATTTATGCTTACCATCTGCATTCCAGCCACCTTCTATTTGATATGCCGTTGTAGTGACACCCCATATAAAATCATCAGGGAAAGTCCCATAGTACATTTCATCTTCATATTCATATACTGGAAATCCACCGGGAGCAGTAAAAGCCCCCTCAATAAACCCATGATCCTGGATGAGATTTCTATAAAACAGTGCTGACAATTTTGATAGTCTGGTTCTGTTTGGGTCATTGAAATCAACGTAATGCAGCCCAAATCTCTCAGTATAGCCCATACCCCACTCAAAATTATCCATCAGAGACCAGGCAGTGTAGCCCTTCACATTACATCCATCCAACTTGGCAGCTGAAATAAAATAAACACATGTAACAGTTTTATTCTTAAAACAGTTGTGATATGTGTACCTTCAATTTGAGTGATCAACAGCTCATAATTTTTTTTAAATTTTGAATTGATCACACAATTTTTTTAATTCCTTTGCTTCAGAAATTATCATTATTAAGTTTTTGGTTCACAGAGAAAGCAACTTGAAGACCCAGTATACATACATGCACATCCATAATTCAACATTTCTTCAACAAAAGCTTACGACGAATGAGACTTATTGCAGTTGTCGTTTTGAAAAATGCAAATTATAATTAAATTCAACAATTTCAGATTAAAAAATACAAACAAAACATTTTAATGTTTTACATAAATTGTATAAATTTTATTTTTGAAATGAAAGGATGAGCAGCAAAAGTCAGTATAATCCCACCGCATACCGTAATAGAATAGAGAATGGAAACTGGGAATGTGTCAAAGAGGCAACAACCCTACAAAAGAGCAGAAAACAGCTCAAGGCTACCAATGGGTCTTCAATACAGTGAGAAAATCCCACACCCAAAGGCAGGCTTCAGCTGGCCCCTAAACAATAATGCTCACTAGTTTAGTGAAATGGACTCCACACTAAACTCTGAAACATATAAATGAACAAAATTTTTAAAAAAACACACAATACTAACAAAGGCTAGAGGGTCCTGACTTGGGACAGGCGAAAAAATGCAATGTGGTTAACCATGTTTTGTGAGATCTCAACCCTTCCCCTATACCTCTAGCCAATGTGGAATAAACAAATACACAGCGATACATACAGCAAAACTTGGTTCAAAAGAAGTCAGAGTCCTATGTTAGAAAAGGTAACAGAAGAAACGAAGCAGAATGACAATGATCAATATAAATTAACAAAGGGCTACTAGCAGTTACTGACATGCCAGCTCCAGACCTCAATTAAAATGATTCAGGTAATATTCCAGTGTTGTAAATATTTCAAACTACAAGACATTTTTGTTCATACATACAAAAAAAAAGCAAAATTTTTACAATTGATCAAAAATACAAAACACTATTTACATTAATTTATACCTTTCAACATTTCATTGATGTAAGTCCTGTAATAGTGAACTCTATGTTCATCAAACAGACTTCCATTTCTGTCAGAGATTCCATTCTCGGTTACATATACTGGTGTATTGTTGTATGTTTTAGCAATCCAGTTCAGCATTTTACGTAATCCAAATGGTGTCACCCATAACCAGTTGGATCCAGATCTATTAAAAAACTAGAGGCTCTCAAGAGCCTGTGTCGCTCACCTGTATCTAATGTGATTTTTGAAATTATGTAAAATTATATAATGATTGAGACCAAGATTGGTTTAATTTGACACAGTATTTAAAATTAAAAACAGGTCATCTTAGTGTAGTCTTACAATAGCTACTGAAGACATCTTATCATTATTATTTTTGAAGATGTGGTCAAGTTGTGACCATTCAGAATTTTTTTTACAATTTTCTGATAGACTTCTAAACATCTTGGATGATGGATCGGCTACAAAGTAACAACACTTGGTCAGCACCTCATAAGGAACATTCATGCCAGATTTTGTTTCATTTTATTCAACGGTTCTCTAAAAGAAGTCATTTGTATGCATTTCCCATAGGGTCCTATGTTAAACTTAGTCCCGCTCTGGCGGCCATCTTGGATGATGGATTGGCTACAAAGTAACAACACTTGGTCAGCACCTTATAAGGGTTCATTCATGCCAGATTTAGTTTCATTCCATTCAGTGGTTCTCTGAAAGAAGTCATTTGTATGCATTTCCCATAGAGTCCTATGTTAAACTAAGTTCCCCGCTGGCAGCCATCTTGGATGATGGATCAGCTACAAAGTAACAACACTTGGTCAGCACTTCATAAGGAATATTCATGCCATGTTTGGTTTCATTCCATTAAGTGGGTCACTAAAAGAAGTCATTTGTATGCATTTCCCATAGGTTCCAATGTTAAACTAAGTCCCCCGCTGGCGGCCATCTTGGATGATGGATCGGCTACAAAGTAACAACACTTGGTCAGCACCTCATAAGGAACATTCAAAGTGTAAAATGTTAACGACAACTCCGGACGACGCCGAACGACGACGGACGACGCCAGACGACGCCGGACGACGACGGACGACGGACGCCAAGTGATGAGAAAAGCTCACTTGGCCCTTTGGGCCAGGTGAGCTAAAAAAGCAATACAAGATTTCAGTATCTATAACTTCAGAAATTTCTGCATACATTTACATGAATCATTACAAATCATTCTTATCAGAGAATTAAGGTATCCGGACCATAATAGATAATGATCGAAAATTGTATCTCTTTTTGACCGTGAATGGCTGAACCAAACAGTTTAAAGCTGGAATTTTGTATATATATTTTTCTCAAGTTGAAACACACTTTGTTGCTTATATGCAGAGTCTGTAAAAATAAGTTAGTTATATTGGCATTTCCGAAGTTTGCCAATAATTACCGAAGTCATTTCAATTGCGTTGTATGGAACATCCGGGAACTTTTAAATAATCACGTGGTCATTTATGGTCCGGATACCTTAATTAATGGATGGATTAATTATTGTTTAATGTCGTGGCAATTATTCAATGCATATCAGGATGAGAGTATGTTGCTATCCCTGCTTTATACTAGGCCGACAAATTCAGCAGAATTTTTAACATACTAGCTCACGAGGTAACATTCCACAGGAAGACATATCACCGCACCAGGACACATTATACCGTCTCTAAGCCCATAAGTCCTTTGCTCTTACTCCTAAATGCAGAGAAGCAGCAAATACCAATTTTAATGTCTTTGGTATGGTCCAGAACCCAGGACCTTCCGCACTCAAGGCAAGCACACAACCATGAGATTAATCAAGGGGACTGAAGTACTTATTGTACATTGTTCGTTGTAATAAAATAAAACCAAGAAAAACCAAATAAGGGATTTAATTATTGTGATTTTCATGTTGTATTTTTTTTAAAACATTGTAGTGAAACTATTAATTTTCAAACTTGCAATATATTTAATAAATAGAAAAGGATACACTGGATAGGTTCAAAATCCCAACATGCACTACAAATGTTCAAAGAACGGAAGAGTGTTTTTATTATTATTCTGCATCTTATGGTCACATGGAATTCGAAGCCTTCAACACAGAGAATCCAGAGGCTCCCAGGAGCCTGTATCGCTCACCTGATAGTACATTGCCTATTACATATAGTGACCAGTTCTCACAGGGTTAAAAGTTCGGCTATGGTGGCCATCTTGGTTGACAGTCCAGGTCATCCGACAAAATTCTGAAAGACGACAATCTAAGGACCATTGCTGCCAAGTCTTGTTCTAGTTGGCTCAGTTGTTTCAGACAAGAAGATTATTTAATGAATTTTTGGGTCAACAGACACAATTCTGAAAGAGGACCATCTAAGGACCATTGCTGCTAAGTTTGGTTCCAACCTCTCGGCAGTTTCAAACAAGAAGATTTTTTAATGAATTTTCAATAAGGTGCAATGTTAAACTATGTTCGCCTGTGGCAACCATCTCGGTTGACAGTCCAGGTAAAACTAAGTTCGTCTGTGGCGGCCAACTTGGTTGATGGTCCAGTTCATCGGACATAACTCTGAAAGAGGACCATATAAGGACCATTACTGCTCATTTGGTTGCAATTGGCTCAGTGGTTTCAGACAAGAAGATTTTTAAATGAATTTCCCATAGGGTTATATGTTAAACTAAGTTTGGCTGTGGCAGCCATCTTGGTTGATCTTCCGGTTGATTGGATCGGACATATTCTGAAAGAGGACCATCTAAGGACCATTGATGCTAAGTTTGGTTGCTGTTGGCTCAGTAGTTTCAGACAAGAAGATTTTTAAATGAATTTCCCATAGGGTCCTATGTTAAACTAAGTTTGGCTGTGGCAGCCATCTTGCTCAGACGTTGGGACCATCAGACACACTTTTGAAAGAGGACCACTCCACTGACCATTCCACCATAGTTTGGTTCTAATTGGGTTAGTAATTTCAGACAAGAAGATTTTTATGTGAATTTCCCATAGGGTCCTATGTTAAACTATGTTCCGCTGTGGTGGCCATCTTGGTCAGAAGTCGGAACCATCGGACATACTTTTGGAAGGGAACTACCGTAGGTACTCGAGTAAAAGTCGATCCGCTTATAAGTCACAAAACGGAAACAGTGGAAAATTCAACACAAATTGACAGAAAATGGTTAACAGAGAACAAATAAAACACAAAGACAGTATTGTAGTCATTTATTTTCAACAAAAGCTATTTATTTAGAGATTTATGTAGGTTTGGCTATCACAAACGTAGTTTTGGCCAGGAAATTCACATCTGACCACCTTTCTTGGGCTTGGATTTTTCCTCTGGTGTCTGGATCTGGCTTATAAGTCGGTACCCCTCTCTGGATTCTGAATTTTACTCCCAAACTTTCGACTTATAAGCGAGTACCAACGGTACCCAAGGATCATTTCAGCAAAGTTTTTTTTTCTACTTTTAGCTTGGCCGCCATCTTGGTTGAAGGTCGGGGACACCGGACATAATTTTGGAAGGTTACCACCCAAGGACCATTCCAGCAAAGTTTGGTCCCAATTGGCCCAGTGGTTTCTGAGGAGAAGATTAAAATGTGAATTGCCGACGATGGACGACAGACGATGGACGACAGACGACGCCAAGTGATGACAAAAGCTCACGGGTCATGTGAGCTAAAAATCTGCATTTCATTTCATTATGACCTATAGTACAAGTTTTAGCATTATTCTCATGTTCTTAAGTTCTTCTAAAACCTGCTGCTGATACCCGTTACTCTACAAAAAAGAATGCAGTACTACTAAGTTTCAAATTATATTTGCTTGTTTTCATCTTACCCAATCCACTCAGGATCAGTGGTGCCACCATTACCCTTATCTGCATCATAACTTATATCCTTTTCTATTTCTTTATCTGCCGGGTAAACTAAACCTGATGTATAGAAGTTTAGTCCTAAAAAATCTGTACTCCCTGAAAAAAAAAATACTTAGTTAAACTAAATACAATTATAATTTCAGTATAAATTTACATTATCTTGCTTACAAACTTAAGACTCAATAAAGACACCAAACTGCATGTAAAAACATCAACACGGTTGGATTACTTACTATGCATCCAACATACCTATGCAACTACTTTCATGATGAAAAGCTTGTGGATTTACTAAAATCCTGTTCATTTCAAATAACTACAAGGTATGTCTTAAAGTCAAAAGGGTTCAAACTTTTGGAAACAGATCTTTCACTCACCCATCATGTTTCATTCATTTGTCACATTTTATGCAAAATCACACCCACAAAAAAAACAGAAAATTTAATATACTTTGGTAGAATACTTAATGCATTAAGCATTAAAAAAAGTCCACCATTAATTACAAACATAGGTAATCTATCGATTACAAAGCTCACCTCGTAACGCATTATTATCACTAAGCCGTAATTGACTTGAACTTTTCAAAATTTTAAGTGCTCATCCATGCAGAAAAAGAAGGTCACATCCAGCATCTGAACCATGCATCTTACAAAGCATCTCTGGATGCTTTGGTTGATGTGGTACTTGCCTGTTAGCAGGAATGCACTTTAACCATTCTTCTGTAAGTGGTCATCCATGCAAAAAATATAGGACACAGCCAGCATCCAAAGCATGCATTGTGCTAGGCATCACTAGGTGCACTTACCATACCAATATGGTTGATGTGGCACTTGTCAGTAAGCAGGAATGGACTTTAACCATTCTTAGGTCTGTAAGTGGTCATCCATCCAGAAAAAGGAAGTCACAGCCCGCATTCTAAGCCTGCTTTGTGTTTTAAGCTTTCTTAGGTACACCTACCATGCTAATATGGTCCATGTGGTACTAATGTTACATAAGCGGGAATGGAATAAAACATTTAAAAAGTTTCATCCATGTGGAAAAATTTATTGACAGGCAGCATCCTAAGCTGTCGATTAACTCACCTTTTTTATCCAGTATGGAATAACTTTTTTTCATTAGTAAAATATTGGTAACTTAAAATAGAACAAAGTGCATAGCATCTGTAGGTGCACCAACCATGGCAATATGATTGATGTGGCATGTGTCAGTAACCAGGAATGGACTTTAACCATTCTCCTGTAAGTGGTCATCCATCCGGAAAAAGTAGGTCACAGCCAGCATCCGAAGCATGCATCGTGCTTAGCATCCGTAGGTGCACCATCCATGGCAATATGATTGATGTGGCATGTGTCAGTAACCAGGAATGGACTTTAACCATTCTTCTGTAAGTGGTCATTCATGCGGAAAATATAGGTCAGCGCCAGCATCCGAAGCATGCATTGTGCTTAGCATCACTAGGTGCACCTACCACACCAATATGATTGATGTAGCACTTGTCAGTAAGTGTGTATGGATCTTAACCATTCTTCTGTAAGTGTTCATTCATGCGGAAAATATAGGTCAGAGCCAGCATCCGAAGCATGCATTGTGCTTAGCATCATTAGGTGCACCTACCATACCAATATGATTGATGTGGCATTTGTCAAGAAGCGTGTATAGATCTTATACATTCTTCTGTAAGTGGGTGCGGACGCCGACACCGACGCCGACGCCAACGCCGACGCCGACGCCGGGGGTATCACATAAGCCCCCCTAACTTTCGTGAGGTGAGCTAAAAAGGAAAGATGGTTACAGTTTTTAAAAAAAAGTTTGGAAATTTTTCCAAATATATGAGACACCTACTGACTGAATTCAGTTATTTTCCTGGGCATCAATTTTAATGGTTTTAAAAAAAACTTAACGTCTGAAAGATATCAAATTTAATTTTGAGTTTGTGTTATTTACTCGAATTCTGTAAACACATTTATGAAGTACCTGTTGTAGTTTTAAGATACAAGATACAAGATACAAGATATACAAGATACAAGATACAAGATAAACAAGATACACAAGATACAAGATACAAAATGTTTTATTGTCAATCAAAGATGCCCATATGGAATGTTTAATCAGCATGAATCACATATTAAGCAAACAAAAATGAATAAAGGAACTAAGTGCAATAACATGATTGTAAATGGTATTGATTCATATGATTCCTTGAACACCTTGTCTTAATCATGTAAAAGATTACTCTTACAAAACAAGGTTCAATTAAGCCAACAGGTTTTTTCAAAAGAGAAACAAAAAATTTCTATTTCAAAATATCATACCACTGATAATTTTCTTGTCCTCCTCAGTAAATTCTGGTAATCGTGACTTGTCCAGTTTTTGTATTTGGCTGTTGTTGCCCACTCGCCACTTCATGACATCTGGATAGTCGCCATACATGACTGGATTGGCGAACCAACCAAAATCAAACTGCAGCGCCCTCTCAGATGCTTCAACATGTGATGGATTATAAGGATCTTGAGGTTCTGACCACCCAGAATTCAAAGTTATTCCAACTTGACCTAAATTACAAAACTCCATGAACTGAGACATTTAAGTACAATGCATTGGTAAGAAATAGTGTAATGTGAATCTTTGTTTTCATCGTGTTTCACAAATGGTATTTGAAGATAAGTATGCATTTAAAAAAATCGTTTTTAATTTCATAACATTCTTTTTTAATTGTCTAACATTTTGGTTCATTGGAGCTTTACATCTCTTTCAGAGCAATTGATTCTATTGTAGTGGCCAGTTTTTAATGGTGGTAGAATCTGGAGTATCTGGAGAGAGCCACTAACCTATGGAAAGGAAATTGGCAAACCTTGTCATTCAAGATTTGATTTGAACATACCCCACAGGAGCTGGATTTGAACTCATAATCTCAGTCTGAAATTTTGGGCCATATTCTTGTTAATATATTTAGCTGTGAGGTCCAAGTTTTTTGGTAATTCCTAGATGCTCTATACTTGTTTTAAAAGGAGGATTGTTTTTGACGTATATTTGCCGGGAATTTTATGACAAAATTTCCATATTATGGAAGGTGAAAATTTAAGGCTGTATCATTACACAGGAAATATATGTGCCACAGGTACAAAATTTGCACCCATATTACAACTCATCATAGTTACACTTCATACCATTTATAAAATTTGTGTGACCAATAATTGCTGAGAATCTTAGATCTAAAAATATCTATGGTCTATACGGTTAAAAATGTAAGGCAGTATTGTTTAACAGGACTTAGATGTGCTACAAGTAAAACTTCAGTATCCACATGGTCATGTTTTACAAAAGTTATAAAATAGTTCTAGCCCATTGTTCCTGAGAATTTTGTGATCAAACATTTTATTATGGAAGGATGAATTGACAGAAAGATGGATAAATGAACAGATGTAAACTAGTTACCCCAATTCATTTGGAGGAGGGGTATAACCAAGTTCAGTTGTTGTGGCCATCTTTGTTGACCATGTGAGTCAATTTCTGAAAGAGGATCATCTAAGGACTATTGCTGCCTAAGTGGTTTCAGACAGGAATATTTTTAAATGAATTTTCCCATTGAGGGTCCTATTTTTAAAAAAGAAATCAGCTGCGGCAGCGATCTTGGTTGACAGTCCAACTCATTGGACTTACTTCTGAAAGAGAGGTCAAGTGGTTTCAGACAAGAAGATTTTAAAATGATTTTCCCATATGGTCCTATGTTTAACTAAGTTCAGCTGTGGTGGACAACTTGGTTGATAGTAAAGATCATCTGACATATTTCTGAAAGAGGACAACCTAAGAACCATTGCTGCCAACCTTGGTTTCATCTGGCCATGTGTTTTCATAGGAGATTTTTAAAATTCATCCCCCTTTTACTTATTTTAAATTAGAGTAAGTATGGTATCAACAGCAATGTCGGTTGGAGGTCCTGGATGGCAAACACAATTTTGGAAGGGGTCCATCTCATTTAAAGACCATTCCACCATATTTGGTCCCAGTTGGCCCAGTGGTTTCAGAGGAGACGATTGAAATGTAAAAGCTTATGGAAGACGACTGACGAGGACTGAATCCAACTGATGGGCTGTTATTGAATTTTTAAGTAATTATCCTACCTTACATGGACTCAAAATGTAACTGAAGCAAAAGAAATAAAACAAGATTGCTACATGTAGTGATATGTCCCCCACAGCTGCAGAATCAGTTTGCATAAGAATTAATAGGGAATGAAATTGAATAAAATTTGTTGGATCAAACTTGTGGTAGAGTATGCACATCTACACTTCATAACAATAAATTCTACCAAATATAGAACCAATCCACTCAGTGGTTTCTGAGGAGATGCATCCACAAGGTCTTCTATTGTTGAGAAATGTTGAAAATAGTTTAAGTCCCATAACTCCGACAAAATTTTTTGAATGAAAATGGCTGTAGAGTATGCACATCTACACTTCACAACAATAAATCCTACCAAATATGGAAGCAATCCAGAAAGCGGTTTCATAAGAGATGCGTCCTCAAGGTCTTTTATTGTTGAGAAATGTTGAAAATAGTCTAAGTCCCATAACTCCTATAAAATTTGTTGAATCGAAATGGCGGTATAGTATGCACATCTACACTTCATAAAAATAATTCCTACCAAATATGGAAGCAATCTGCCCAGCGATTTCAGAAGAGATGCATCCACAAGGTGATGCGGACGGACGGACAGAAAACGAATACCATTACCATGTCCCTCTACTGCTTCGTGGTGAGCCACAATTATCAATATTTGTACCTAGAGAAAGCAACACTAAAATGTACAGGTTACTAAAGCTACATCCTTTAGAGTAAAGAAAGAATGCTAGAATAAAAAACAAACCTTTCTGAATTGCTCTATACTTTTTTTCATATAATCTGTAGGCTTTCCCATGTGATCTGATCAGATTATGGCCAACAACATATGTATTGGTACCCGGTCCATATTTTCCCGGAGCAAATGCACTGACACCATACCCCAACCATGCTACAATCCATGGCTCATTAAATGTAATCCATAGCTTCACCTAATTGGTAGAAAAGGAATGAAAACTTTTATTCTTACTCTTATTATAACAGATTTCAACTGGAGGTGCTAATAGCAAACATAACTAGAGGCTCTCAAGAGCCTGTATTGCTCACCTGGATTTAACTTTTCACCTTGAGCAGACCTAAAAATTTAAGTGTTGCAGTCAATTTGGCTGGTTTTTCTATAGGATTCTATGTTAAACTAATTTCAGCTGTGGCAATCATCTTGGTTGACAGTCCAGTTTCTAAAAGAGAACCATCTAAGGACCATTTCTGCTAAGTCTTGTTCCAACTGGCTAAGCGGTTTCAGACTAGAAGATTTTTAAATGAATTTTCCTATAGGGTCCAATATTTAACAAAGGTCCGTGTAGCAGCAATCTTGTTTGACAATCCGGGTGATCGGACATATTTCTAAAAGAGGACCTCCTAAGGACCAATGCTGCCAAGTCTGGCTCCAATATGTCAAGTGGTTTCAGACAAGAAGATTTTTCAATGAATTTTTCCATAGGGCCCTATGTTAAACTAAGTTCGGGTTTGGCGGCCATCTTCGTTGACAGTCCAGGTCATCGAACAAAATTCTGAAAGAGGACCGTCTAAGGACCATTGCTACCAAGTCTAATTCTAATTGGCTTAGTGGTTTCAGACGAGAAGATTTTTGAGTGAATTTCCGATAGGGTCCTATGTTAAAATAAGATCTGCTGTGGTGGCCATCTTGGTTCATAGTCCACGGAATTAGACACATTTCCGAAAGAGGACCTCCTAAGAACCATTGTTGCCAAGTCTGGTCGCAATATGTCAAGTGGTTTCATACAAGAACATTTTTCAATGAATTTTCCCTTGGGCCTTATGTTAAATAATGTTCAGCTGTGGTGGCCGCCTTGGTTGACAGTCCGGGTCATCTGAGGAAAAAAAGAGGACCATCTAAGGGCCGTTGCTACCAAGTCTATTTGTAATTGGCTTAGTTGTTTCAGAGGAGAAGATTTTTGAGTGAATTTCCCATAGGGTCTTATGATAAACTAAGTTCAGGTGTGGCAACCATCTTGGTTCACAGTCCACAAAATCGGACACATTTCTGAAACAGGATCTCCTAAGGACCATTGCTGCCTAGTCATGTTCCAATTGATCAAGTTGAAGATTTTTCAATTAATTTTCTAATAGGGCCCTACATTAAACTAAGTTTGGCTGTGGTGGCCATCTTGGTTAACATACTTCTGAAAGAGAACCTCCTAAGGACCATTACTGCCAAGTTTGGTGCCAATTGGCCTTGTAGTTTCATAGAAGAAGATTTTTGAAATTCATCCCCCTTTTCCTATTTTTAGTAACAGCAGCCATGTGGGTTGGAAGTCATGAGATGCCGGAAATAATTTTTGAAGGGGCCCAGCCAAGGACTATTACACCAAATTTGGTCCCAATTGGCCAGGTTGTTTCAGAAGAAAAGATCTTTAAAGGAAAGTTTACGCCAGATGCCGTCTTTAAAGGGCAAAAACTCCTATAAGGGGTCAATCAATGATTTCGGTCATGTTGACTTATTTGTAGATCTTACTTTCTTGAAAGAACATTTTTGCTGTTTACAGTTTGTCTTTATCTATAATAATATTCAAGATAATAACCAAAACATGCAAAATTTCCTTAAAATTAACATTTCAGGGGCAATAACCCAACAAAGGGTTGACCGATTCGTCAGAAAATTTCATAGCAGGTAGATCTTGACCTGATGAACATTTTTACCCCTTCGGTTTTGCTGTAAATGCTTTAGTATTTGAGATACAAGACAAAACTGCAGTTTACCCCTATGTTCTATTTTTAGCAATGGCAGCCAGGTTTGTTTATGGATCAAAACCTCGGATACAATTTATAATCTAGATACCCTAAGGAACATTCACTAAAAGTTTTGAAGTATTTGGCCCGGTAGTTTCTGATGAGAAGATCCTTGAAATAGTTTACGACGACGGACGACGACGGAATACCAAGTGATGACATAAGCTCACGTGGCCCTTTGGGCCAGGTGAGCTAAAAATATGTTTAAAAAAATGTGAAATTTTGTTAATCAGATTTTTCAAAAATAATTGCATGTATTTCAGCAGGGTAATACTCCGATCTCATGCAGGAACTATTTCATTGAATCTAATTCCCAAACATTTTAAATTACTCAGCAAATAGTAAAAATTTAAGCATAAAAAACTGTTATGAAATAGAAAGATAAGCAGGCGTGATTATGTTATTTTACCCTGTCTCCAAAACTTTTATATAATAAATCAGCATAGTGCACAAATTTATCTGCTATGGAATCATTCATCCATCCTCCATATTTGTTCTCCAGAGCAGATGGCAGATCCCAGTGATACATTGTAACCATTGGCTGTATTCCAGCTTTGATCAGTTCATTAATAAGGTTGTTATAATACTGGATGCCTTCCTCATTTACAGTTGTCTCTCCATCTGGCAAAACTCTGGACCAAGAAACAGAAAATCTGTAGGCATTTACCTGTAGAAAAAAAACATATTTTGAATACGTTTAATTATATAGATATGCACTTTTATAGGGCATAAAATAATTATCAGTCATAGAAATTCAAACTGGGGTCACTAGTAAATCAATCGTTCATCAAACATTCCAATCAATATGTGTAAGTATCAAATGCCTGAATTGTAATATTTATATACATGTAATGTCATCATAAAGAAATCTACAAACCCCCATCTCCTTTAGAATTTTGACATCATCTTTGTATTTATGGTAGCTATCACAGGCCACATCTCCTGTATCATTATTGGCTATTCTTTTATATGTATGTGCAAAGTCATCCCATATACTTGGTCCTCTGCCTGAAAAAGTTAAAAATGCAATGCCTTTCAGACAGTGACTACATATCTATACACTTTTAATGACAATGACATCCTTTTATCTCAAAATTTCTGATATTTCAAAGTAACTTGTTGCTCCTAATATAATATTCTACACTTCATTATACAGTACACCTTGTTTTCAATAATGACTCAGTGTTCCAGATAAAAATTGAGTATTCTTTGGATTTCTTTCATGACTAATTGTGTATTCTTTTTTCAAAACACGAAAGAACGAATAAAATGTGTGAGTCTTCCAAGGAACACATGTGTCGCCTGGGTTAATGCACAGAGAAAGTTTCATCAAATTCCTTTGAGCGGTTTACGAGTAGTTGAGGATAGAAGAAAAGTGTGACGACGCAATACGACAGATAGTGATCCCTATGTGTCGACCATGCGTTCCACAGGCGCCACAATAACTGATATCTCTTGACAAAAATTCCTTACACATAATATATGTACATAAAGAAACCATTGAGCCTGTATTAATTTCATACATTGCTATATTATAGGTATGATTAATATTTAACAACAAATAAATGTTGCTATGCCTGGGTTTAACATATGAAGATTTTCCATTGATAAGACTACATTTTTGCATAAAGTTTAATGAAATAAATGGATACCTCCTTCATTCCAACCACCTTCTATCTGATAAGCTGATGTAGCAGAACTCCAAACAAAGTCATCAGGGAAAACATCATAGTATAATTCATCTTCATAGCCTGGGGCAATGCCACGCCCACCATCCCCTGGATATCCAGGAATAAATCCATTATCTGTGATCAGTTGTTTGTAGAACTGATAAGAGGCCTTTGGCATTCTTGTTCTTTCGGGGTCACTGAAATTCACTTGAACGAGTCCAAATTTTGGTCCATAGCCTTCAATCCATTCAAAATTATCCATCAAAGACCACACAGAATAACCAATAACATTTACTTCGTCCAGAGTAATGGCTGTTAACAAACAATTTACATTATTAAATCATAGCATAATTACAATAAATATATGGAAATTTTCGTATCACATTCAAAATCAACCTAAGACGTCTGTTATAGGTAAGAGGGGATACAGTGTAAAAATTTGTAATAGAAAATGCAGCTGACAAAGCTCAAGAAAACTGCTTTGCCTACTTTTATGTTATGCTCTGTTGTCTGGATTGACCTACATTTATATTCTCTATTATCAGAATTGGCCTACCTTTATGTTCTACTCTGTTGATTGGATTACTTTCTTCCATTTTATTCTCTGTTGTTAGGATTGGACTACCTTTTTGTTAATCTCTGTTGACAGGATTGGCCTAACTTTTTTTCTTATTCTCTTGGATTGGTCTACCTTTATGTTATTCTCTGTTGTCAGGATTTGCCTACCTACATGTATATGTTTTACTCTGTTGTCACAATTGTCCTACCTTTATGTTATTCTCTGTTGACTCAATTGGCCTATCTTTGTGTTATTCTCTGTTGTCAGGATTGGCCTACCTTATGCTATTCTATTTTGATAGGATTGCTATGTTATTCTTTGTTGTCAGGATTGGCATACCTTTAAGATATTCTCTGTTGTCCTACCTTTAAGATATTCTCTGTAGGCCTACCTTTAAGATACTCTCTGTTGGCATACCTTTAAGTACTTCATTGATATAAGAGCGAAGGAAGTTTATTCTGCCTTCATCTCTCAGACCACCATCATCACACAATCCATTTTCTGTAACCATAATTGGTCTGTTGTTGTAGTGTGATTTAATCCAGTTTAAAAGTTTCCTTAGTCCCCATGGTGTCACCCTGTAGCCATCCAAACAAGTTCTGCAATAAATTAAATCCTCAGAAATTTATTTTTAAGTCCCCATGATTCACCCTGTACCTATCTAAACAAATTCTGTAATAAAATTAATTTCTTGATTGAAAAATTTAAGATGTAATTGATCAGGTTCTCAGAAGCCTTCATTGATTAATTAGAAAAAGCAAAATTTGGTATCCCATAAAAAAGAATATTTCCACAATACTAGACTAGAACTGTGAGGGGACCTCACTAGTTATACCCCCTGCTGCTGTTAATTTAATTAACTAGGGTATCCTTATCATGGTGAATTGTCTCACAATTTTTAAGTCCAACTGGGTATAACTGAGGGAACAAAACGGTATAAAATTATGGGAAAAAGTATTAGACCAGGACATACTTCACATGCGTACATGTATCTACTTACTAGGATCTAACAGTATGCAAAGTTTCATTAACCTCTGATAAGGCATATTTGAGAAACTGCGGGTACAAAAAAATTGGGGGATAGACAGAATTTCTAAGTCCAAAAGGGTATAAAATTATGGAAAAATGTATTGGAAAAGGACATACTTAGCATGTGCACATCTACCTATTAGGATCTAATAGTATGCAAAGTTTCATTAACCTCTGATAAGGCATGTTTGAGAAACTGTGGGTACAAAAAAAATTGGGGGATAGACAGAATTTCTAAGTCCAAAAGGGTATAAAATTATGGAAAAAAGTATTGGACCAGGACATACTTAGCATGTGCACATCTACCTATTAGGATCTAACAGTATGCAAAGTTTCATTAACCTCTGATAAGGCATGTTTGAGAAACTGTGGGTACAAAAAAAATTGGGGGATAGACAGAATTTCTAAGTCCAAAAAGGTATAAAATTATGGAAAAAAGTATTGAACCAGAAAATACTTCACATGCGCACATCTATGTACAAGGATCCAACAGTATGCAAAGTTTCATTAACCTCTGATAAGGCATGTTTGAGAAACTGCGGGTACAAAAAAATTCTGGACAGACAGATAGACAGACAGACGGACCGGCTGATTCCTATATACCCCCCAAACTTTGTTTGCGGGGGGTATAATTAAGTTTCATAGAAATGGAACTTAAGGCTAAAGTTTAATGGATAAATTCAAGCATGAAATGTAGGTCTTGATGACTCAAATGTTGCTAGTCTTTGTTGAACTATGTAAGGAGACTGTACTTGTAAAATATCACTAATATATGAACCACAGGCTCCCAAGAACCTGTATGGCTCAACCGATAGTGCATTACCTATTAAATACATGTATAGCGACCTGTTCCCACGGGGTTATAAGTTCGGCTGTGGTGGCCATCTTGGTTGATAGTTCGGGTCAACAGACACAATTCTGAAAGAGGACCATCTAAGGACAATTGCTGCTATGTTTGGTTCCAACCTCTCGGTAGTTTCAGACAAGATTTTTTTATGAATTTTCCATAGGGTGCAATGTTAAACTATGTTCGTCTGTGGTTGCCGTCTCGGTTGACATTGCATTCTGAAAGAGGACAATCTAAGGACCATTGCTGCCAAGTCTTGTTCTAATTGGCTCAGTTGTTTCAGACAAGAAGATTATTTAATGAATTTTCCCATAGTGTCCCATTTCAAACTAAGTTTGTCTGTGGTGGCCATCTCAGTTGACAGTCCAACATGATAAAATTTAGCACATTTGCAAGTCATTTTAGCATAAAATGTAGGTGATAGTGACTCAAATGTTGGAGAGTTGTGTTGTACTATAAACATTGAATGTAGTTGTCAAATATCAATAATATACATGTATCAACATAGGTTGTTTTTGAAAAAGAAATACTTAAATGAAAAATGTTAACAGGTCACTCAAGCATAAATTATAGTACATGTATAGCTGCCTTGTTTTGTATTATATTGGATGACTGAAATGGTGTAATATCATTGATATTTCTCAATGAATTTCTGAGAAATCGAAATAAACACGAAAATTTAACAGAATCACTCAAACATGCAATATAGATTTACAATGTAGGTCAAAGTTACCCAAATGTTTCTGAATTGTTCTGTGTTATAAGTGGATTGTAGTTTATAACGTCACTGATGTATCTCAATGGTTTCTGAAAAATAGACTTAAATGCAAACACTTAACAAAATTAGATGGACATAAATGTATGTACACACTAAAATATGAATGGATGGACACAGACATGGGTAAACATTTAAGACAGCAATATTTGTCAAGTGTCCTAGAAACCATACACATTTTTTTTCATTCCTACAAAAAAATAAGAATAACATTTACTTTTCCCATTCAGGACTAAACTCCAGCTTCAGTCCCATATCTTTATCATAATCTGTGGTCAGATCATTGACATCAGAAACTGGAGTAGCTGTACGTGATGTGTACATATTCAAACTGAAAAAATCTGATGTTCCTGCAAAACAAAATTCAAATAAAATATATATCTTGCATAAATATGTTGATCTGCTATAAGCATGTTAGTGTGGTAGTTAATGCATCAGACTATGAAGCATAGGGTCCCTGGTATGAATCTTGTCCGGGTTGCAAATTTCAGGGATTAATTTTATGACCCCATACTGACAACATTTGTGAAGAGCTAAACAATGCTAGTCTATCATATGGGGACATAATACAGCTGTCCTGTTTTAAGGGAGAGTAACAAGCAACTTGTAAAAATTCTTCTGTAGCTGCCAAACCAAATTATGGCAAAATGCTGCTACAGGTCTGCACTAGTTCATGTAATGTGGAGAAGTATGGCATACAATTGCTTTGTACAAGTAATAACATGTACACTGTAGATTGTAATTTTTACACAACAGACATGCATGTTCATACTTAAAAGCTATCATTAAATTTAAACAAGAGGTACCCTGAACAAAACTCAAAAATGTCATTGCTTCCATTTTCCTGACACAATCGTCATACATTACCATAAATTCTATCTTTTTGTTCTTGAGTAAAGTTCTGTAGCACCATCATATCTGGATTTTTCTGTCGGTTAGCTTTGTTATTTTCTTTCATCACATCAGGATAATCTCCATTCACATATATAGGGTGGGCAAACCATCCTAACTGGAATTGCAAGGCAGTTTCAGCAGCTTCTATATCCTTTGGATCACTGGGCTTCCTTGGCTCGTACCATTCAGAATTTAAAACAATGGAAACTTGTCCTGAAATACAAAATAGCATTGAGATATAAAGTTTTGGGGATACCACAAAAATGTTGACTATAAATTATCTTTATTGCAGACAGAAACCCATTTGGGTTACAGCAATACATTTACATAATTTAAAAACACACACATACAAAACAATGCAACTGAAAAAGGCATACATTCTATACAAAAGTTTCACATTAGATAGTCTGTTCTCTTAAGTTCTAAAGACTGTTTTATAAAATATAAAACCCGAGGGTATTCGCCAACCCAGTCGTCAGACTTGTCTGACATGATTATTCATTGATTTGTTACAGAAATTACCAGTATTTAGCAAAATTAAAAAATAATAGAAATATTAAGGGTTCATTCCTTGTATTGCACATGGTAGATCTCCTTAGCTGAAATTTGGCTTCCTTTTTCGGTATATTTGGTTTTGAGTACTTGTTTAAAATAATTTTGGTTTTTGGTCTTCCAAATGTTTCGGTTTTAATGCTGCTGATGAGAGGTAACTCCTTGAAATGCGTCGTATACAGCATAGTATAAATTTAGTATATCTAATATTAGTATCTTTGGATTGTTATTTATAAAAGAAACTATTATGCTAATATCTTCAGGTGTTGTTTTTAAAAAAGAAATACTTAAAAGCAAGATTTTAATGACACCCTGACAAGCATACTTTGCTGCCTTGTGCTGTATTATATAGGATGACTTTTAATTTCCTTCAGGGGAAATAGGTTGTCAAAATCAATGAATATCTTCTTAAAGTGCTTGAAAAAGTTCATTCTTATATTTTTATTTATGTAACATGTAAGAACAAATGGATTTCCGACTCCTAGTTTCATAGTCATACTTTTTATTTATTTTCAAACATGTTTAAGTTTTGTTCCAAATTTTGAATCATGTAGACTTTTGAAAGACACAGAATTATTATTTTAAATGTACAGAGTTTCAGTGTAGCTTTGAATTTTTCTGCGAGGTAGGGATTTTTTTCAAAACATGTAGGACACATAGAAATCCATACACAATTTTTACACTACCTTTCTGAGATGGCTTATATGTACTGTTATAAAGATGGTAAGCCTCAGCATGTGCCAGCAACATGTTACGGGCCAGAACATATGTGTGGGGTCGCCCAGGGGCAGTCAGGTTCATTGTTACCATCTGAGGTTCATTCATGGTGAACCAATGTTTCACCTAAAATTAAACACAGGTAAATGATAGAATACATTAGCTTGTATACACATATGTAAGTGATAATTTGGTCCTAGTAAAATAAGTCTGGGTGGACTAATGTCCCGAGGGAAATAGATCAGTGGTGTCAAATTTACAAAGTAAAAACATTCCAACTAATACTAATGGATAATTGTGAACTGTTTTAATATGAAAAAAATCCTATACAAATAAAACAACTGTTGTTACGTTCCAATTAAGTCCCAGGACTAGGAAAACTGATGCCAGACATATATTAATATCCTGGTACTAAATTTTCTAGTAAAATTCAAAACACAGACTTAATTTACTAGGAAACAAAGTCCAGTGGACATATTTTACTACGGGACTAAATTTACTGTTACACATGTACCGAAATGTAACTGTAACATGTAAAGTAGTTTTCATTATTTATCTATAATTTTTGTTTTGCATAAATACTTTTGGTATTGTTTGTGTATTCTATGCAGCATTCAGTCATATGTTTACAATATTCTTCCATATGCATTTTTTTAACTCCTGAAAATATTGTTCAAGCAAATTTAACTGAAACTTTCTTCATTTCAAAAAGATGATAATGAATCTAAAGAAAGTCCATATTAAGTTAGGAAAAAATTTTTAGCATCTGTAATCTGACTCATGCTAGCTTTGTTTCAGCAAATCAAACTTTCATGTAAGATTTTTCTGTTAGGTACATTCATCAGTGTTAAATTCACAGCTACAATACCTTACCCTATCGGGGACCTCGTTTGCCGCGTGGTCTAGGTAGTTTGTCATCACTACCATTGATCACTAGCCTGTCAATGCTGAGGTTGTGAGTTCGAATCTCACCTGTGGCAGGGTGTGTTCGACTCCTATCTTAATTGACAAGGATTGCCAATTTTCTTACTGAAGGTCGTGGTTCTCTCTGGGTACTCCGGCTTCCTCCATCAATAAAACCTGGCAACTGCGAAATGGCCAAATGTGGTGAAATCGGTGTAAAACCACAACTAAACAAACAAACAAACCTTACCCTATTTCCAAATTCCCTGAAGCAGACATCAGCATAACGTTTGAAATGATCAACTGTTTCTTCATTAGCCCAATCACCAAGTTTCACTAATTCAAGCGGCATATCAAAATGATACAGTGTAACCATTGGTGTGATTCCAGCAGCCATTAGACCGTCAATTAGTTTATTGTAGTAATTTATTCCACCTTGGTTGGGTGTCTGGTCAGTTCCGTTAGGATATATTCTGGTCCAGGCAATCGAAAATCTGTAGGCTGATACCTAAACAACAGTGATAAATATTGTATGATGCTCCAATTCTGATGCACAAAAGATGCATATTTCATTGAATTATAACTCATCAGTAGAGCTCAATACCAATATTGTTAAAAATCAGAACAATAACTCAAATGACAAGAGGCTCACCAGAGCCTGTATCACTCACCTGGAGTCTGGTTTTCACTGGACAATTAATCAACTATTTGACCAAATTTGTTGCAATTGGTTCAATTGTTCAGGGAAAATTTGTTGAAGATTTATTTTTCATAAGGTTTAATGTTAAAATATGTTCCCTGATGGTGGTAGTCCAGGCAGAACGTTGATAAAATTGACCAGTAATAAGGGTGAACCTTAAATAAATGTAACAGAACCCGACCTCAAATTACACAAACCAATAACTCCTAAATAGAATTTGGGAATCCCTTCAAAATTTCAGGGAAGATAGATCTCAACATGGCAAACATTTTTCAATTTACATTTCACTTCTATCTCAAATAGTTTTGGAGATAAATGCAAAAATGTTAAAATTTTGAAAATTTGACAAAACAAGGTTATTGAATACTTTCAAAAAAGTACAAATTGCATATCCGAGTAATATTATGTGTTGAAACAAGATGTACTGTGAGCCACTGCTCACTATTGATACCTCCCTTTTCAATAAGGTAAAAAATAAACTAGATGTACTGTGAGCAAAGCTCACAAAGGATACCTCCCGCTTTGCCTTGCCCAGGGTAAAGTTTCATAAGATATTTGCATCAATTTAAGCATACTCATGGTTGCCTTTACTACTCCAAAACATGATATATCTGTTCATGTTTCGAATGGCTGATGTGGCTTGGGAAGTATAGATACAGCAAATATTTTCCTTCATGCACATCTTTGGATGATGTACTTCCTTTGTGTAAAGTTTCATTGAAATCCATTGAGCGGTCTAGGAGGAGTTGCGCTTACGAGGTTCATATATAATGTACAAGCCAAAAAAAATACAAGTCGAATTATTTCCCTTGTGTGATATCGGAAGCAAAGATTTTTCTTCATGCACATCTTTGGATGATGTACTTCCTTTCTGTAAAGTTTCGTTGAAATCCATTGTGCGGTCTAAGAGGAGTTGTGCTTACGAGGTTCATATATAATGTATAAGCCAAAAAAAAATAAAAGTCCAATTATCTCCCTTGTGTGATATCGGAAAGCAAAGATTTTTCTTCATCCACATCTTTGGATGATTTACTTCCTTTCTGTAAAGTTTCGTTGAAATCCATTGAGCGGTCTAGGAGGAGTTGCGCTTACAAGAAATATTGACAGACGGAGACAGACAGACAGACAGACGGACGGACAAGGTGATTCCTATATACCCCCCCCCAAACTTTGTTTGCAGGGGGTATAAAAAGGGGTATAACTCCTAAAATTTCAGGGTATGTAGATCTCAACAAGGCGAACATTTTTCAAATTTACATTTCACTTCTATCTCAAATAGTTTTGGAGATAAATGACGAAAAATGTTAAATTTTGAAAATTTGACGAAAAAAGGGCAATAAATCCTAAATGGGTTTTGGGATTTCTTTCAAAATTTCAGGTTAGGTAGATCTTGTCATGCTGATCAATTTTAGCCCGTCAGATTTTTTATATCTGTAAAGGTTTTTAAGTTATAAGCCAAAAACAACACATGCACCCCTATATTCTATTTTTTGCTATGACAGCCATGTTTTATGTCAGATCAAAATAAATTGAGGATCATTTGTAGAGGACATGTCATAGATCATTCCTATTAAGTTTCAAACCAACAGCCCAGCAGTTTCAGAGGAGAAGATTTTTTAATGAAAAGTTTACGACGGAGGGACGGACAAACGGACGGACAGACAATGGATGCAAAGTGATGGCAAAAGCTCACCCTGGCATAGCCAGGTGAGCTAAAAAGCAGATTCAAAAGCTAAAATGACCTAACGTGTAGCCATATAAGGAAAGAGCTATGCATGTGAGAGATATTGCTTAATTTCCACAACATTTATCATTTCTATAATTCATGTAATAGCAACCCAATGACACTTTGATGCTTTATCTCTATTTCTCCACAAAACTAATGTCAGATTATAACTGTAAATTTGAAAATTAACTAGATGCTTTTATTAGTGCAATAAATATGTCCATGGGCAAAAGTTAAAAGTTGTCACAAACCAGAAATCAGGGAATCAAAAGTACAGTTTTCTTTTGATCTTAAGTGGCAATTAGGTCGTACACAAGTGCTATAAAATTTCAGCATGTTTAAAATTAAAGCATCTTGGCTGAAACAGATTGCATCTCAGCTGAGCAGGATAGTATCTTGGTGACTTGTATAGGATCTTGGCAAATTCTGATAGTGTCTCGGTACAAAGAACACTATATATTCCTATGTTTTATTATGGAATACACTGTCACATAATTGACAAAATCTGGAAATCTAGCAAATTAAAGAAAATTTTCAACCATGTTTGTCAGGATATAGATAAAATACGAAAATAAACTAGAGTCTCCCAGGAGCATATATAGCTCACCTGGAAATCACTTGCTGACTTCAAGCAGAATAAATTGTTTGACTATGTCCATCTTGGCTGGCAGTCTTGAACATTGCTCTCAAGTTCTAATTGTCTCACTGGTTTTGGCAAATTGTTCACTGTTTTCAAACAAGAAGATCTTTCAGTGAATTATTCCCATAGGGTCATATGTTAAACTATTTTCAGCTCTCGTGGCCAACTTAAATGGTGAGTGGGATCATTGGATAAAATTCTGGAAGAGTACCCTAAAATTACTATTGCTGCCAATTTTTATTCCAATTGGCTCTGTGGTTTCAGACAAGAAGATCTTTAAGTAAACTTCCCATATCATAGGGTCCTATCTTAAACTATGTATGGCTCTGGTGGCCATCTTGGATGGCGGATTGGGTCATCCGATATGCTTCTGAAAGAGGACCACATAAAGACCACTCCTGCCAACTTTTGTTCCAATTGGCATTGTGGTTTCAGACAAGAAGATCTTTTAAGTAAATTTCCAATGGGATCCTATGTATATGGATGGCCAGCAAGGTCATCAGATATAATCTTGAAAGAGAATTACCTAAGGACCATTGCTAGCAAGTTTTTTTCTAATTACCTTCGTACCGTAAAATCTCTATTTTTTCATCGGCCTAATTATTTGTCACTTATAGAATTTCGTGGAAAAATGTATTTTTTAAAGTCTCTAATTTTTTGTCACTGGCAAAGTTTTTAAATCGCGATCTTTGTAAAGTCAGAATCTTCAACGTTGATTATAAATTGAATAAGCTCTTGTCAGCATCAAGTCTTTCATTCCTCAAAACAAATAAGTTTATTCACCCAAACATAAAAATATTTGTTATAAATACAAAATTTTAAAAACAAATTTAAATGACTTTTTGCACCTGGTAGTTAGGTTAAGATAGGAACAACAAAATAAAGTTTGGTATAACTACACTTCTTATTTTGCTTTAGATAACGAGGATAAAATTTAAATTAATATTATAAAATTAAAAATATTTCGCTTCATAATTCCTTTTCTTTCACCTATAAATTGAATATTGACATTGATCTTCTACGAAAACGAAAGAAACAAATCAAATAAATATTCATTAGATTCTACCCCGAATCCAGATTACGACAACATGTTGCCCACATGTCAAAGCACGAGGTAATTTGAATTTTGTCACAGTTATTGGTTTTGGATTTAAAATGGCAATTTTCATGCATATTGATGATGAATTCATGAAAAAAAAGCGAAGAAACAACTCAGAAAGTACGGGCTTTAATTTTGCCTTGTTATACTTACCATTCATTATACAAATGAATCTACTGGAAGTTAACAACGATCCCCCAACAAAAATGGTGAGCGGGGTCATCAGATATATTTCTGAAAGAGGACCACTTAAGGACCATTGCTGCTAACTTTTCTTCCAATTGGCCTAGTCACTTTCAGACAAGAAGACTTTAAGTAAATTTACCATAGGGTCCTTTGTTATACTATGTTCGGCTCTGGCAGCCATCTTATGGCAGGCATGGTCATCGGATACAAGTCTGAAAGAGAACTACTTACTGACTATTGCTGCCAACTTTTGTTTCAGTTGGATTTGTGGTTTCAGACAAGAAGATTTTTAAGTAAATTTCCCATGGGTCCTATGTTAAACTACGCTTCGTTCTGGCAGCCATCTTGGATAGTGGGGCAGGGTTATCCGATATAATTCTTAGAGAGGACTACTGCTGCCAAATTTTGTTCCAATTGGCCAAGCAGTTTCAGATTAGAAGATGGGCAAGTAAATTTCCCATAGTGTCCTTCTTTAAACTATGTTAGTCCCTTGCAGCCATCTTGGATTGAGAGTGGATTCTTTGGATACACTTCTCAAAGAGGACCACCTAATGACCATTGCTGCCAATTTTGTTTTAATTGGCCCAATGGTTTCAGAGAAGATCTTTAAAGGAAAGACTACAACATACAACGACAACGGACATGGCAATAGCTCACATATAGCTAAAAATCACATCTAGATTTATGATTTTACTGATATAAAGTTACAGAAATCTTGTAATATTGTCTGTCAGTGAAGATTCACAATAATACTAATGTATGCAAAAATTTCGGAATTGACATTATCTTTCAAAACACAGTGTACCTTAAGATCTTTTAAGAGTTGAATGTCCTCTTGGTATCTATGGTAACTGTCACAAGCAATGTCTCCAGTATCTTTATTCTTTACACCACCAATATGTGAAATAAGATCCCATAAACTTTCACCTTTCCCTATAAATAAAATATTGTATCCTACAAATATCAAATTACTAAACTACCATGTCAGGGCTTTTTCTATGGCCAATTTGGGGCCTCATTCCGAATTCAAAACGGTTTTTTTCCAAAATCTCAGTCTGAAATTCCACATCTGATATTGAGACAGGTTCCTCTAAGGAATCACGATTTGGACAAAGTCAATTGTCAACTGCGATATTTGATTTGTTGGGGTTTCCTAGCAATGGGGAGTAAAACAACATTTATTGTACCGTTTTTGCCATCTTCCAAAGGACGAAATTGCTACGATCCGTTGTTTAAGAACGTCTATGTCGCACAAACACAAATATTATATGACAAAACACATGATAATAGATGGATCGAAGTGCATGAAGTTTAATAGCTTTGGCTTCAAAAAGAAATCTCTTCTTGATAATGATCCTCCTATGCCAGAAAAGAGTTGTAAATCCCCTAGTACTTTATCCAGTCAGTGTGAAACGAGCACTAAAGTTCAGGAGGTTAACTTATCCAATGAACCTGTAACTGATGATGTTGTTTTGATGCTGTTGTAAACTCTGATGATTCTGGGGATGAGGAAATCTATGCTGAATCTAGTAATATTGCCCCAAAGGATGGATGCCTTTTCAATAGGAAGAAATATGAGTTGCTATATCCATGGCTGTACTTCAACTCTGTTAAATCAGGTTATGTATGTAAATATTCAAGATAAAAAAGAAAACTTGAATTGCAGATTCAATTAGTTGAAATATTCAATAAAAATTAAAATTAAATGTACGTTATTAAAATTCCCAGTTCTGGTATGTCCTGACACAACATACTTCACAAAGTCATTTCTTGATGAAAAAGTAGTGGCTTTGCTAAAATTTTACACATTCCAAAAAAGGATCAGGGATATCCTATCAACCTAGTTCTAATTGGTGCTCAGGCAAAACTTACACATTCAACAGCATTACTTTTGTACATGATGACATCATATTTTAAACAAAAATCAATGAATTGTACACAGAAACTAAAAATCTGCTCTCATTAAAAATTTGAGGGAATCTAAGCATTGAAAAAGTTATAACAAAAGGAAACAAAATATACATTTAACTTTATTATTGCTATTTCACAGACTTTTTCATAAGAACAACTTAATGTTTTACACAGAACCTGCAGTAATTGACCTTGAAACAACTTAGAAATCATCTGACCCTTTGAGTCAGACATATTCAACCCTTTCCTAAAGGTCACCTTTATTAAGCAGACACATGCCTTCAGCGGTAGTCTTGGAGTCCACCCAAGGAGTTTTACATGTTAGCTTGAATAAGTGGTCACCTTTCTTACGTGGTCAGCAACCACAGAAATGTTATCCCAGATTCAACATTTACCTTAATTAAGCAGTCATTTTTCTTTCTATACATGTTTAAAACATTGTAATTACTTTCAAGTGTTCTTTAATTAATGACAGTGATTAAGTATCTCTTTAATTATAAACTGCTTCGTTCATATACGGTCAATTGTAGAAAAAAAATCATTTAACTTCAGTCAGACCGCCATGTTTTTGATATTTGATAGCTCGACCATTCCGGACCAAAAACAAAAATCCAGATTTGCTGCTCAGTCTAAATTTTGATTAAATGGTCACCTGTCTTATGTGGACACTTTCATCTTTGTCCAAACAATGACTGTTAAAGACAGGTTTGACTAAATACTACAACTTGATACATAGAAGAAAATAACTTTGATGTCTTACCATCTTCATTCCATCCACCTTCTATTTGATATGCTGCTGTGGCTGTAAACCATGTAAAATCATCAGGAAATTTTCCATACAATAGGCTTTTTTCATTGACTACTGGTGCTGTAGTGACCCCACCTATACCAGGATATCCTTGCTCAAATCCATTGTCTCTGATAAGCTGTCTGTAAAAGTATGATGAAAACTTTGGAATTCTGGATAAAGCAGGATCAGAAAAATTCACAAGGAAAAATCCAAAGCTGAACTTGTACCCATCAGTCCATTCAAAACCATCAACCAGTGATCTGCCATAAAATCTCTTAACACTGGATACTTTATCGATTTTAATTGCTGAAATTAAAGAAAAAGTCAATTACAATAAAAGTGCAGCAATCATTTTCCCAAAAAAATTTCAAAGTAAAAATAATAGTAAGTTGGTAAGTTATAAAGTTATAACAGGAGGTCAAGGACTTACAAGTGATTTTACTAAATTTTTTTGGTGAAAATTTTCTTTCTTAAATTTTATAAGTATTTTTTATTTTACTTTTTTAATGCAAATATTTACTGTACACTTGTAGGAGGGTGGTACAAGGGGTGTATGGGCAAGGAAGAACATGAAATAAAATTTTAAAAGATGGTGAAGGAAAAATAAACGATGCAATAAGAACGCATACAAACAAATTAACGAAAATAACCGTGTGCCACCCCTTGAAGCATATAAAATTTAATTTTGAAAGATGATGTGTCATTAAAATAGCATGTATAATATTTTGACTACTGAACCATGAAGTTTGAATCCGTAGAGCTTTTTTTTACAATTTTGTTATTGTGATTTCGTCATGTCTTTATTTTTCAGATGATCACTACATTATGAATTTGTTGACATTTGTTCTCTTACTTTTTTTCTTAGTTTTGATAAAGAAAGGTTCACTGGGCCATACCTCCATTCATATTTTTTTTCTTCCATCTATCTATAACCTAATTTGGTGCATGCATAGGTGCACCAGTACTTCCTTTTATTCTTACATGTTTTTACATCATACTGTAGATGTTGAGTTTAGAATTTGCATCGTGTCACATGGTCAAAGATGACTACTAAAACTTTTTTATATAAAATTCATTATACCTTTAAGCACTTCATTAATATGGTATTTATACCATTCCACATTTTCTGTATCTTCAACTGACTGGTGCCCTGTCTCTGGTCTTCCTAGGTATCCTGCTATATACATCTCAGACACTGGGTATTCTTTGTTCATCCAGTTCAGTATCTTTCTTATGCCTGATGCTGTTTCTGGGTCAGACCTTAATGTTAATTTCAAATTCTGTCACATGTATGTTATGCTGCTTTCACTTTACACATAAAACTTTGTTAGAATTCTCAGAAAACTGTCTGCAGCACACTATCTATAATCAGGCTTGACATCACGGAAAACATAGCACTTTGGTGCTCATCTTCAGTGCAGTTGATAACATCCTGAATTCATTCTTTAATTATGGTCATCAAGTTTTTTGAAAATATGATTTTACATGAGATCGCTACTTATAACGTAAAATATGTCTTTCGTGAATATAATTCAAGTTGTAAAATGTCTTAACCTTAGAATAACATTTGAATGTGGAAAAAGGAGTATGTTAGGAAGACCTAGATTAATTTGAAGATGAGGTTTCACCTCTTGAGCCTACCATATTTTTTTCCTGTTTTGCAATTCTTTTCTCTTCCAAATTTAGAAATTGTAAATTCTTTAACCTCTCATCAAAGACATGTTGCCTTAAAGATATATTGTGTGACTTTAACAAAAAACAGAAGTGGACAATACTTACCGGTATTTGTAAATTTTCAGTTGTTTATCATTGTCATATGTTGAATAGTCACTTCTGCTTCGTGGGGCAGGATCAGCAAACATGGTTCCTACATACAGCAAATCAAGGAAATCAACAGTACCTGAAATGTAAAATGTCTCCTGTATTATCTATATTGTGCCAAAAATTATTTTTTTCATTTCATTTAAATTCTAAGGTCAACTTTAAATTTCATGGAGGTCCATTTCACAAAATTTTGCTTTTTTAATCAAATATCATTAATTATTTTTGTAAGCCATAATTAGTCAATAAAATTTAATTAACATTTCATTTATCAACTAAAAATACCAACAACTGGTACAATCTGACAAATATGTCAAAATTAAGAATATGTTAGTAAAGACATGTCATTCAGAGCTCTACTTCGTCTATGCTGTAATATGTCCTTTAAAAGTTGGTATTACTGAATACTGCTTCAAATTACTTGACAAGTCTGTACTTCAGCAATTTGCCTAAATATTCGGTGATATCTTTTCAATTTAATTCTTTATTCGAAAGCTCAGTACTTCAATGAAAGAACTGTGTGTACCTCTTATTGATGTGACATTTAAATTTCCTGTAAATGGTTTCATTTCATCTGGCCATTGTCCATTGAAAACGGGATGTGCCCACATTCCGATGTCAAAATGTAATCCTCTATTACGTGTTGTCTCCTGACCATCAGATACTTCATACCAGTTACTCTGCAAGGCTATTCCAATAGTACCTGTAAAAAAATCAAAGTACTACAGCACTGTTTACTCAGATTGATCTTTTTTTTAAATGACTTCAAAAATGTTAAACTTGCTAATATTTTTAGTGTCAATATGATACATTCATATGAACAAGACTGGCATACTGGTACCAGGATGAAAATTTCTATTTTGGGATGTGGATAATTGTTCCAAGGTCTTTGTTGTAACTACTGTTCATAAATAGCCAGTCGACAATGATTATTTGACTCTGAACCTTTATCATGGCAAAAATATCTCCACTATTCCTTCCTCAGCCAATTAATTGGAAATATAAGTTCTAATTGCTAATGTATTTTGTTGAGGACTATGCCAGAAAATGGACTTCAAAGAAACAGGAACCTGCTGACACACTTTCGGAGTGGGTGAAGGCTATTAGGTCAATGATACAACTCCGAATTAAAAACCTCCAAGATTCTATAAGAACTAAAGCTACATCCATCTTTAAAGATCCTAAGGTTGTTGAAAACTTGACTCGCCTCAATGACAAATATGTAGTTGTCCCAGCGGACAAATCCCCCAATACCATCATTTTTGTCTGCAAGAACTATTATTTTGAGTGTCTTAGAAACTAGTTGGGAATAAATTACACCGCGGGTAACCCAACTTAAATACCGACTCACTAAGCAGGAAGTCCTTGATAACCATAAGACTGTTCTTCACTCCTTTGGCATTTCTAAAAAGGGTGAAGAAATGGACCTTCCTTCTCTTTATTGGATTCCTAAACTACGTAAGAATCCGTTTAAATGAAAATACATTGCTGGGTCAGCTAATTGCTCTACAAAACCTCTTTCAAAGATTTTAACATTCATATTGACATGTGTTACAGAGGACCTTCAGAATTACTGTGAAACATCATATTCCACCAGTGGCCTCAATCAGATGTGGATTCTTAAAAACTTTAAAAATTTACTACATTATTAACAAGAGGCTCACAAGAGCTTGAATCGCTCACCTCTTATCTTTTGTGTATATCTTGCATCAATGATTATTTTTGCTATTTAATGTATACCATTGCAATTTTCTCCTTAATATTGATCTGCACAGCTAAAATATAGAATCCTGAACCCAAATAGATATGGTTGCTAGGGATTTTTTCATCGCTTGCTATGGACTTTTTCAATGGCACTGACTCTTGACCTTCCATTTTGAATTGAACAGGTAAATTGTAGGGTCCTGAACTCAAATATATATGGTTGCTAAGGACTTTTTCATCAGTTGCTATGTACTTTTTCAATGATCTTGACTCTTGACCTTTCTTTTTAACCTGTACAGGTAAATTATAACGTCCTTAACCGGGGCCTCGGTGGCCGAGTGGTCTAGGTAGTTCGTCATGAATACTACTGATCACTAGCCTGTCAACGCTGGGGTTGTGAGTTCGAATCTCACCTGTGGCGGGGTGTGTTCGACTCCGATCTTAATTGACAAGGATTGCCAATTTTCCTACCGAAGGTCGGTGGTTCTCTCCGGGTACTCCGGCTTCCTCCACCAATAAAAACTGGCAGCCGCGAAATGGCCAAAATGTGCTGAAAACGGCGTTAAACCCCAACTAAACAAACAAACAAACGTCCTTAACCCAAATATATATGGTTGCTAGGGACTTTTTCATCAGTCACTATGGACTTTTTCAATGGCATTGACTCTTGACCTTCCATTTTGACTTGAACAGGTAAATTGTAGGGTCCTGAACTCAAATATACATGGTTGCTAAGGACTTTTTCAATGACCTTGACTCCTGACCTTTCTTTTTGACCTGTACAGGTAAATTATAAGGTTTTTAACTCAAATATATATGGTTGCTAGGGACTTTTTCATCAATTTGTTTTTATCGGTTGCTAAGGAATTTTTCAATGACCTTGACCCTTGACGCTCCATTTTACTTCTACAGCTAATTTATTTCAAGTTATGGCCTAAACATCTGTGACAATATGTCAGACAATTATTTTCTGTTTACATGTAAATAATCTTTCAAGGGCAAAAACTCCTATAAGGGGTCAATTGACGATTTTGGTCATAACTTATTAGTAGATATTACTTTGCTGAACATTTTTGGTGTTTACAGTTTGTCTTTATCTATAATAATATTCAAGCTAATAACCTAAAACTTCAAAATTTCCTTAAAATTAACAATTCAGGGGCAATAACCCAAAAATAGGTTGACTGATTTGTCTGAAAATTTCATGGCAGGTAGATCTTGACCTCATAAACATTTTTACTACTTGTCAGTTTTGCCCTAACTGCTTTAGTTTTGAGATATGAGCCAAAAAGTGCATTTTCACCTATTTTCTATTTTTAGCCAGGGCAGCAATGTTTCTTGACGGACAAGAAAATAAAACACAAACTTTATTCTAGATACCCAAAGGATCATTCAGACTAAGTATGGCTGTAATTGGTTCAGTGGTTTCAGAGAAGATCTTTGGAAAAGTTTACGACAGACAGATGACAGATGACGGACGCCAAGTGATGGCAAAAGCTCACATGTCCTTTAAGGACAGTTGAGCTACAAATCTATGGAAAAAAGACTTTCCATAGACAACATATTTGTTGAATTTGGAGGTCTAATTTTTCAACAAACAATCGGAATTCAAATGGGAACCAACTGTGCTCCTCTCCTCACCGATCTTTTTCTGTACTCATATGAAGCAGGCTTCATTCAAGGGCTACTACGTGAAAACAAAAAGAAACTAGCCCAATCCTTTAATTTCACTCTTCGTTATAAAGATGACATGTTGTCATGAAATAACGACAACTTCAAAGACTTTCTACATCTCATCTACCCAAGTGAGCTTGAAATTAAGGATACTACAGATAATCCAAAGTGCACTTCATATTTGGATTTGTTTCTTGAAATAGAAAATGAGGGACATTTGAAGACAAAACTTTATGACAAACGTGATGACTTCAACTTTCCTATTGTTAACTTTCCTTTCTTGAATAGCAATATACCAGCATTGCCTGCATATGGCATCTACGTTTCTCAGCTTATCCGATTTTCAAGGGCATGCGCGAGTTACCCTGATTTTAGACAAAGAGGATTACTGCTGTCACAAAAGCTTCTTTACCAAGGTTTTATCAGGGATAAGTTGATGTCATCACTTAGGAAATTTACGGTTGTCATCATGAATTGATTGACAATTAGAGTGTTCCAAAATCTAAGGTGATGTTTGACCTGTTCCCACTGTCGTAACATTTCATGTGCCTCCATCGATTTGTGACTTCCACTGGATTGACTTTGTTGAACTTCATGATGGGTGCCGTATACGGAGCAGGAACTGCTTACCCTTCAGTAGCACCTGGGTTCACTTCTGGTTTTTATAGGAGTTTGTGTTGTTCATTGTTTTTTAGTTTTCTGTGTTTATTTGTTGTGTTTGTGGTTGTTCATTTGTCTTCTTGTGTTTGTCTGTCCAATGGATTACCTAGTTTGGATTTGCTCCTTAGGTATATTTATCCTTTTTCTGACAATACTACATCTTCCTCCATCAAATTGAAATATGCAGAAATTGGTGTTCAACAAATATGTATACAACTTTTCAACTAAGTCAGTAAAATCAGAAAAGGTTAGTGTGGACATCTTGAGATGCACCCTCCCCACAACCCTCCTTAATGAAATCACAGTTATATAGAGTAAAACTTCTCTAAACCTTCCACCCATGGGACCATAGATAAAGGCCAATCTGAAGGTTGGCCACTTTACTGAAAAGTCAATGTCAGGCAAGAGTTATTTCCCTTTAATATGTATTTCTTGTATTTTGCTGGGTTTTATATAATTAGGACAAAAAATATATTTTGCAGTAATTACTTCAAATTCTGTATATAATAATTATTATGACTTTAAGAGTGCAACATCAGATCATATTTATCTTTAATATTTTTGGCAGCGATAAATTACATAAAGCATAGTTTTCTCTCTTGCCACTGCGTCTAGAGGTTGAGGTCAAATAAATGATGATAATTGGCCTTCATAGCATGGGTCAAATTTGATCTTAACCTTGGCTAGGTTTACAACTGACCAGAGTTAAGAGTAGGCCAGTCTCATGGATTTAAATTGAAATAGGCAGGGACTTCAGACTTAAGATGAATAGAGAGAAATGGTTTTACTCTAAATTATTGGAATACTTGAATTTTGGTCTTATGTTAATATATTCATTGCAATGATAAGGATGACCCTCTTTCCAATAATTAACTTACCACCCTGACTTGGTTTGTATTTATCCTTGTAATGATTGTAAACAGCAGCATGAGCCTGTAGAACATTGTATGTGGCTCTATAAACTGTTTCTGCTGGGCCGTTTGTCCCTGGTGCCATGTCTGTACGTCCGTATCCACCATAAACAAAGGCATATGGGTCATGAAAAGTGACCCACTGTTTTATCTGAAATGTTGAATTCACAGTCTATTGATTTTATTCATTTGAGGAAGACAGGAACATGACTCTAGCTATCTCAAACCTTATGGAGCAGGGTTAGTTTGATATATTTTAGTCATTATCAGTCAGTAATATGTAAAAAATGTGTGAGTCTTCCAAGGAAGATATGTGTCGCCTGCGGACGTCAATTTTTACAAAAAATATTAAAATTTTCTAAAAATGAAATATATGCACACCTTTACATTAAGGTTAATGCACAGAGAAAGTTTCATCAAATTGCTGTGAGCCGTTATGGAGTAGTTAAGGATAGAAGTTTTGAATGCCCCCCTTTTTTTCAAAAATGTCAATTTTTACCCCAAAAAAATTTAAATTTTAAAAAATAAAATATATATGCACACCTGTACATTAAGGTTAATGCACAGAGAAAGTTTCATCAAATTCCTTTGAGCGGTGATGGAGTACTTGAGGATAGAAGTTTTTACCCCCCCCCCCCCCTTTTTTTTCAAAAATGTTAATTTTTAGGAAGAAAAATTAAAATTTTCTAAAAATGAAACATATATGCACTCCTGTGCATTAAGGTTAATGCACAGAGAAAGTTTAATCAAATTCCTTTGAGTGGTTATAGAGTAGTTGAGGATAGAAGTTCCCCCCCCCCCTTTTTGCAAAAATGTCAATTTTTAGGAAGAAAAATTAAAATTTTCTAAAAATGAAACATATATGCACACCTGTACATTAAGGTTAATGCACAGAGAAAGTTTCATCAAATTCCTTTGAGCGGTGATGGAGTAGTTGAGGATAGAAGTTTTTACCCCCCCCCCCCCCCCCCTTTTTTCAAAAATGTTAATTTTTAGGAAGAAAAATTAAAATTTTCTAAAAATGAAACATATATGCACTCCTGTGCATTAAGGTTAATGCACAGAGAAAGTTTAATCAAATTCCTTTGAGTGGTTATAGAGTAGTTGAGGATAGAAGTTCCTCCCCCCCCCTTTTTTGCAAAAATGTCAATTTTTACAACAAAAAAAATTAAAATTTTCTAAAAATGAAATATACATACACACCTTTGCATTAAGGTTAATGCACAGAGAAAGTTTCATCAAATTCCTTTGAGCGGTTATAGATTAGTTGAGGATAGAAGTTTTGCCCCCTCCCTTTTTTTTTCAAAAATGTCAATTTTTACAAAAAAGAATTTAAAATTTTTAAAAATAAAATATATATGCACACCTGTGCATTAAGGTTAATGCACAGAGAAAGTTTCATCAAATTCCTTTGAGCGGTTTACGAGCAGTTGAGGATAGAGGAAAAGTGTGACGACGCAAGACGCAAGACGCCGCAAGACGACAGATAGTGATCCCTATGTGTCGACCATGCGTTCCGCAGGCGACACAACAAAGTATTATTTTAAGGAAATCAAGTTTATAGACATATCAAAAATTTCAAGATGAAAGAAATCTCAAATTTGTAAAATACTTCAGGATGACAAGATACTGATTGTAGTTAAAACACATTTTAATTTCTGTTTGTAATATTACTAACAACATAAAGAGTAATCGCGTCATATGTAATTAAAGTTGTACATTATTAATTGTAATAATGCCTCCATACAATTCTAATTTTACAGTATTACTCAAACATGATATTTAAAATAATTTGTTCATTCCTCCAAAAATATTTATACCCCTACAATATTTACCTTTGGACCAAATTCTTGGAAACATTTGTCTGCATACACCTTATACTTGTTTACAATGGTTGGATTTAACCATCCTCCAAGGTCCTGCAGAGCTTGCGGCAGATCCCAATGGTAAAGCTCAATGACCAAAGTGATTCCCTTGGCCTGGTAAGCATCAATGACATCATGGTAGTGTTGGATGCCTTTGTCATTAAAAGAACCTTCACCAAGAGGTTGTATTCTGCTCCACGATAATTGTAGTTTAAAGTGTTTTGCCTGCAATAATTATTTGCAAATATAAAACAAAAACATTTTATACCCAGTAGTTTTACTTCATGATTTACTGATGGACTCCAGAGCTGGTAACAAATCAAGATGCATGTTGCCGTTATTGGTAGTTAGCGAGTACTCTTTACATGCCTTTGCATTACATTCCTGTATTGGTTTTAAGTTCATCTACAGTTATCCAAGTACCATTTTCATTCTTTAATACGGTTAACTGTCACCGTTTCGAATTCCAGGGAATCAAAATTTCAGATCAGTTAGAACTTTTGTCTGGTCCAAAACTTTGTTCCATACAAAACCTATATATATTTTTACTGAAGATGTTTCAAAACTTGATGACCAAAAAGTTAAGCTATGATGAAATAACTTTACAAGTCCCAAGGTTTGAAAAAGCATTAAATTTGTGATCATGGACACCTTTTAATTATTTGAATTTCCTATCATCAAACATAGTATTAATTTATAATATATTATTACCATTTTTTTCAATTATATATATAATCAGATGTTGCCATAATCAATATTAGTGATATATCAATATATAAAATATATAAAATGATATAAAATCAACAGACAAGATTATCATTCAGTAACATGTTAAAGTTGTCCATTCAATTTTTTTTGCAAATAAATCCATTTCTGCTCTACTGTTGAGTCAAACAACTCTTCTTTTTTTCAAAATTCTTCTCTAGTCCAGTTGACATTGCATTAATAATTAAGAGTTGATCATTTTTTTCATTCGATGACAATCAGAAATATATACTGATCTTTATCAACACAATTCAAAAAGAAATTACCTCTAATTTTTCCAATGACTTAGCATCCTCTGTAAATTTATGGTAGCTATCAGCAGCAACATCACCATTGGCCCCTCCTTGGACATGCCCAGTGTGTGTGTATCTGTCCCATATACTCTCACCTTTACCTGGAATATATATGTTTATAGCATAGGTTAAATATTCAAATTGTTTCTATTTAAGTCATCAACCTTACACAAACTTAAAACTCTTTTTTTTATCCCGCGCTAGTGAAGCGGCAGGGATAATGTTTTGCTGTTCGTCGCACATATGTACGTAATGTCCAGGATTATCTCAGGAACCATAAGAGATAGAAAACTGAAGCTTTGATCATTGTTGATATAGATTGTGCCGAAGGTTTCGGAATTTTGGAATTTGCCCTTAGGGCATAATTATGAGCAAAAAACGGATTTCGCGATATCCAGTAAATAGTGAAATCTTCTAAACTATTTGGACTATAACGCTGAAACTGAAACCATGACTAGTATTACATTATGTAATTAAAAATGAATTTAGCGGACTTAGACTTACATTGCAATTGGAAATTTTGTCAAAATTGATTATTAAGGTGTTAAAACAAGGTCAATGGGAGGATTTTAAGAGTATGTTTGAGAAAAAATAATAGTAAAGATTATAGATAAATAAATATTAAAAAATAAAATGGCAATATTAAATAAGTTGTCAAAAAGATTTTTGCTCATATCTTAACAGAAATTTTCTTCCAAGTTTGGAGCACCACTGCATACATGTGTATGTTCATTTTTTCTTTTTCTTTTTTGGAAATAATATTTGTCAGTATTTTGAGGCAGCACATGATTCTAATTAAACTTTTACAATAGTACAATAGGCCTACCATGGTCAAAATCATGAAGGATTGTACGTTAAAAAAGTGGCAATGAGTCCTGGGACTCATCAAAATCAGCTGGGACTCACCATTCTGAAAAATGATGAGTCCCAGGACTCATCATGAAAAATTCTTAGTGAGAATCCTGTAAAAATATGTGAGTAAAATCATCCTTCTGATCTTAAAACTTTCAACTTTAGGAGGGCTTTTCAGTTGTGGTGTATGTCTAAGGATAGGAAGATCATACATTATTGAGGTGATATCTATCAAATAGTAGCTACATGTACATTTCATTTATTTATTCAGTAATAGTTGCTACTGTATGAATTACAATGTTTTGTTAAAAACTTTATTGATAATAAAACATGTTTATTATGATTATCATGTTATATGTATACCAGTGCTGATAAATAAATAATAAAAATATTCAATGTTATATTTTTTCTCCATCATATGTACAAAAAAGAACTGGAATAAGTTACATCGATAAAAATGAAGAATTTGTCCCCATTTTGCTTGTCCGCAAAAGTGACTAATGGTCTCAAAATCCTAGCTACAACCCTGACATATGGCAGATTCAAAAGTGGCATGAGAATTTTTCTGAAACCCCTGGGGGCATACCAACAAGAGAGTTAAAAAATCCCAAATTCGATTGTCACAGAACTCCTCTCACACCCTAAGCGGTAGAAACATAAAAATTGGTGCATTACTAGCACTTTAAAAGTTGTCTGTGCCGAAGGTTTCGGAATTTGGAAATTTGCCCTTGGGGCAGAAAAAATTTTCTGGAAGAGTCTCAGACTTAATTTTTGAAAATTACCAATCAACCATACTATCAGACACTAGCAGAATAATAGCTGTTAAATGGAATATTTAGATTTCCAAAAAAATAATTCCAACTTTGGTAAATTTCCTGAAAGACTCTAAGACCTTCATTTTTTGGAAACGTATCTAGCAACCATGCATATTAATAACTATTAATGTCACAAGAGTTAAGGTAACCATTCAATTTCCAAAAATAAAATTCCAACTTTGGTAAATTTCCTGAAAGACTGTAAGACCTTCATTTTCTGGAAATGTATTTAGCAACCATGCATATTAAAAACCATTAATATCATTAGAGTTAAAGTTACCATTCAATTTCCAAAAATGGAATTCCAAATTTGGTTAATTTCCTGAAAGACTCTTAAGATCTGAATGTTTTTGGAAAAGTACCTAGCAACAATATATATTTGTTTACAAAAAAGCAACAGCTGTATAGGGAATGATTAAATTTCCAAAATTAAATGGAATATTTTGATTTCAAAAAAAAAAAATTACTCCTGAAAGACTCTAAGATCTTCATTTTTTTTTTTTTTTTTAAATGTATCTAGCAACCATGCATATTAATAACTATTCAGTGATAGAAATAACTTTTTAAATGATAAGAATCCACTTCCCCTCATAGATTTCAGCTTGCTCAATAGAAATCCCAGACAAAAAAAAAGGCTTAATACACGTATGTGTTAAAACTTACTGGAAACTTCACTTAGAAAACAGAAAGGTTGTTAATGTCTTATTGATGACCATGTTGAGCTCTGAATTTAAATATTTATTGAATTTGTTTATATGATTTTTACAGTCTTTGTGAAAAATTTGGAATAATTAAGTTCCAATTCATTGTGACTGCATGTTACGTACCATTGTAACCTGGCATTTAAAATATTCTTAAATTCTATGTAACCTCGTGTTACCAAAGAGTAACCTATGTAACCTTGTAAATTGATATAAATAAAGCCATTTTCTGGACAGATTCACAAAAAAAATTCTTTGTGACTGCATGTTACCATTGTAACCATTGTCGGCATTGTAACTTAGCATTTAAAATATTTCTAAATTCTATGTCTCCCAGCTATTTCCATGAAGTAAAGAGCTAATATTGTGACCATATTAATTATAAGGGGCCCTGTGCAGACTTTTATGTAACCGTGTATTAACCAGTAACCAAGCCTTAATAGAGGTTAAAACCTCTATGGGTGATTCTGTGCATACATCTCTGGACATATGATTACTGGTCTTGTCGCTGTCTCTAGAGGTTAGAGTTTGTGGTTTTCCCTGACTTCTGTTTATATATTGTTTTTCAATTTGTTGGGCGCCAAATCCAGACCCGTGTGTGGTTAAGGGAAAGAAGTCACGATGTCGACTAATCTTATATAACTTCCTCCGAATAGGAGAACCTATGTCTCCCTATGAAAAACGCTCGTAATGACGTACGGGTCACGATGTGTATGGATCCTAAAGATGTTGAGTCTAAATATTTTCTATTGTTGATATCTTATTCAAGATTTTAAATAGTATTTAAATCCTTGTCTTATTTGTAAATTGCAATTACATTAAAAAGAAATTCACTTGTCAGTGGCGGATTTAGCGGGGGGGGGGCACAGGGGGCACGTGCCCCCCCCCCCCCCCCAGTTGAGGTCACCAAAAATATTTATACCTAAAATTACTAGATACAAAGCTTCACATCGTTCAACATGTTCATAGTTAAGAAAGGCAAATTTTAAGAAAGTAACCATAACACGTTATCTATTATAATGGTTGATTGCCACCTAGTTGTGAAAATTAACATGTATGTAACTTTTTACAAATCTGATAATAAAGATAAGAGTTAATGAGATGGAAATGTATCACAGTGAAGAAAGTAAAATTAATTTTCCACCAGTGCCCCTTGAAGATTTGCAAGTGTTTAACTGAACATGTACCCTTCTTATATAATGGCTTACTTATTGATTCATTGTTAGCTGACGTGTATTGTTTTAAATACAAACAAAAGATTATTAAAAGATGTCTATCTGTTTTATTAAATTAATATATTTGAAATGCATTGGTAAGTAAAAATATCTGGAATTTTTTAATTTAAGTGTGTGTTGTTAGTATAAATGGGCATTTACAATATCTGATTAAATCTTTACTACCATGATTTGTTTAAACTGTTCTGACAAATGAGAGGTACATGAACATTTTTTTTATAATATTTATATCAGTGAGACTTCTGAAATAAATTTAAAACCTTTACTTTAATAAATTGTCATTTATTTTATTTAAAACTTGAAGATATTAATAATTGTCAAAAAATTCTTCTCTCAATTGATTGTTTTTTAGCACCTCGGTTGCCGTGTAAAAGAAGAAAAGTTTGAGATCCATTTTGAAATTTGATACATGTAACGTCAGAGAATCTAAACTGCACTGGCTACCGAAAATGCAGCCACTTCAATCATTATATTTTGAACTTTACAACTGCCATCTTTCAGTGATTTTGCATGATATTTTTGACGAAACAAAATTATTAATTATTGAAAGTCTAATTACTTAATTTGGGTCCCCTTTTCAATTCGCTCATGGTACGTTTTTCAATCAGTAATAAGTTGATGTCATCACTTAGGAAATGTTACGGTCTTGATCACGAATATCGAAGATGACGTTGGACCTGTTCCTACTGTAGTAACATTTCACGCACCTCCACCGATTTGTGACTACCACCGGATGGCGGATTGACTTTGTTGAACTTCATGACGGGTGTCGTATACGGAGCAGGAACCTGCTTACCCTTCCGGAGCACCTAAGTTCACTTCTGGTTTTTATAGGAGTTTGTGTTGTTCATTGTTTTCTAGTTTTCAGTGTTTATTTGTTGTGCTTGTGGTTGTTCATTTTCCTTCCCGGGCTTGCCGGTCTAGCTATGATGTATTGCGTTTTATGGTTTGCTCCTTAGGTGTATTTATCTTCTTTCTTACAATCACTAATCATGCACAGAGACCACGGAGGACCAGATCATGATATTTAGTTCTACAACCTGACAACAGCAGTAAAAATATAATAATTGCTTTCAATTTTTCGACAGATACATAAGCTTCTGTGACGTTAACCAAAAAGAAGACATGATGCTGTACCCCCCCTCAACAATAAAGGTCGTAAAATCTTCATTATCCCCCCAAAAAGGGCAGATAATTATTCAAAATTGTGCCCCCCCCCCCACTCGTCGCCACTCTGGATCCGCCCCTGCTTGTCCACTGAAGTTGACACTTAACATGACTAATCAGTACTAATTACCATTAGACTTTAAATAAACAACCATTATCATGAAAATCTATTTGAATTTGTGTGAACACCGCCAGGTTTGTTTAATATTAGGTTTTCAAATTTTTTAAGGTGCTAGGTATACGTACTCATATTTGCTATATTTCAACTTTTTTATAAAATTTTCAAAGCATGCATCTAAAGCATGTTGAACTGCATCTAAATATAAAAAAAAATAAAGTTTATCACTTTAATACTTCTTGAAAAATTCTTTATCAAGCTTTGGTAAATAGAATGTGTAAATATATAACATTGAGTACACGTCGATGTCGCCGCTGCAAAAGTTCAAATTTTTAGACTTAAAATTATGATTTCTCAAAATCCTGTCCCTAGGATTATTTTTTTAAAATGAAATATCGTTGCCATTATTGATATAAATCTTTTAGGGGTCACCGGATTCGTTTGTTCAGTATATTAAATTGGGTACTATTTGTAGAGTGAAAAAAAACGTCAAGAAGCCAAAATAAGCGTCACGTCGGCACGACGTCGTGATGAAAAATGTAGATTTTTGGTGTTATTATAGACAGGACATAAGTAATGAATTATTTTCTCAGCGAAAAAGACTGAAGCTGGTGACCCTATAGTTATTTAGTATCAACGAAACAGAAATGTTGGCAGCAATAACATATCATTTTTATAGAAAATTCTGGAGATTATTTTTTTGAGAAATTACGATTTACAGTGAAAATATTAACTTTTATCGGCATTTTTTATATGATTTTTAAGACCTTGATGTTAAAAATTTTAAATCAACCTTAATGAAGAACGAGCAATAACTGTAACAGTGACCTGTTACGAAGTCTCCCAAACGAAGTAACTGACATCTCGAGTGCCATACACTGTATTCAATACATTATTTGTTTTTCAGAGACTGAAATGGGGAAATTGTTCCTATAAAGTTTATGCATACTTAATGGAGAGGATACTTGAAAATCGTGATTTGGGTATTTTTGTGACCCGAGTTTTACAATCATACAATGTCACACTTGATCAACTTTTGCTTGTCGACATGCTGCATTGATAAAGATATAACCCAAAGTTTCTGAACCAGATCAGATTTTATTGTATGGTGTAATACAATGCATGCAGTTTCATTAAATAAAAACTAGATGTACTGTGAGCAAAGCTCACAAAGGATACCCCCCGCTTTGAAGTCCAATTGTCTCCCTTGGGTGATATCGGAAAGCAAAGATTTTTATTCATGCACATCTTTGGATAATGTACTTCCTTTCTGTAAAGTTTCGTTGAAATCCATTGAGCGGTCTAGGACAGACGCACAGACAGACAGACGGACGGACAAGTTGATTCCTATATACCCCCCCAAACTTTGTTTGCGGGGGGGTATAATAATAAAAAAAGACTTCTTACCTGCCGTGATAAGTTCTCCAACATAAAGTAAGTGTAATTTGAATCATATTTATATAAAATGATACAATTGCAAGACAAGATTTTTTTTTAAATTTATGACCAAGCAAATGAAATAATATCTATTATTACATAATATGTCTGATACTCTGATGTCTTCCTTGTATCAATATTATATTAAATCTACAATATGATGTAAGGACAGAAAATAAAATAATTAAAAGATAAAACACCACATTGATAATAAAAAATATCTGAGTTGCATATTCACCCTATCTATAAAGAAAGACAACTCAATTTCTTTTAAACACAAGAACACCTACAGAAAAGAAACAAAAATGGACAGTCGTGATCCCCGGGGCAGGAACAATACCCTGCAAAAATGCATTTAACGTGTTAACAAAAATATACATGTATTTACATTTAAATTTGAAATGGACGGGATTACAGTTTTAAAAATTACCCTATAATACTACGCGAAATCAAAGAACGAAATCAGTGTCATCTTGTGATAGATCTCACCCTGAAACAAAATTTTCTTCTTTTTAGTAAGTGACCTTGTCGACCTTTTTATCCACTGGAGTCAATAAAAACAGTATTTTTCTCTCATTTTCATTCATTTACGTAAGGTCGAGGCAAACTTCAATATACATATATAGAAATGTAAGGATATGGGGTAAGCATCAATGAACTTATTACGGCCAATTCGACCCTTTTATTTTGGAAACGGTGGATACAAAAAAAATCTGCAGTAATTTTTGTTGGTTTTTCGTGAGGAATCATTTTTTTTAAAATTCATCAAATCCAATGAAGAATTTAAAGTTTCAAAAATCAGTGCGTCACCTTACATCTCAAAAATGATAACAGATATAGACAAACACGGTCGAAAGTGTTTTTGTCTTTTCCAGAAAGGAACATAATAAACAATTAAGCCCCATAAAAACCAGACAACAAATAAAAAAGTTAGACCAATACAGATTAGCATAAAATATTATTGGAGAATTTTTTTATGATAACAATTTATTATCTTCCGGGAATAGTAAATTATCCCCGCGATTTTAACGGGTTATGAGATAATTGAACATTATCGATTTGATGGGAGTGGTGATAACCTCACGGGGAAGCCAGGTATGTGTCATTTGGTGCGTCTTACCATGGGGAATAAGAAAATATATGGTTTAGGGGTGGTGGTTTTAAAACGGTTTATGAGATAATTGAACATTATTCATTTGATGGGAGTGGTGATAATCCCCTGGGAAAGCCAGGTATCTGTCATTTAGTGCGTGTGACCATGGGAATAAGAAAATATATGGTTTAGGGGTGGGGGTTTAAAACGGTTCATGGGATAATTGAACATTATTCATTTGATGGGAGTGGTGATCGATAACCCCCTGGGAAAGCCAGATATGTGTCATTTGGTACGTTTTACCATGGGGGATAAGAAAATATATGGTTTAGGGGTGGGAGTTTTAAGGGTTTATAAGATAATTGGACATTATTAATTTATGGGGGGGGGGGGGGGGTGAGGATCAGCCCACTTAAAGAATAAGGTACATGTCATTTAATGCGTCTTGTTACGGAGAATATATGATTTAAAAAGCTACTGAATATGAAATTTTTCAAAATAAAATTGTTTTAGCTCCTCTGCTGTCCAATAATTTGATTTTTCTGTCTTTATTTTTTTTTCTTTTTCTACTTTTGTTTTTTGTTTTGTTTTGTTTTTTTTGTTTTTGTTTTTTTTTTTTTTGTCAAGTTCTTGTAATATTGTACAAGTATTGACTTTTGATGAGGTTATTTTTGGCAGATAGATTTTCCTAATTTTTTCCAGACAGGATGTTTGATGGATACACTTTGAAATTTCAATTTAAAAAAGGTCACTGTTCTTGATTTTGAGATAATTGAGTCTTAGTGTTGATAATTTTATATAGATTATATAGGAAAAATCCAAATTTCTCGTACAATAAAAAAAAACTGGCAGATAGTTTTCTTTATAAAATTGTGAAAAGGACACTTATTTGACATGCTTTCATATTATTCGGTGATTATACTGTTTTATAAAGTTTTATAAAGTGTTTTTAAAGAGGATTCCCTATGCTTTTAGACAACCAGAAAAGAAAAGTTTATATTATAATAATATAATAAATCACAATATTTTCCTTTTTAGATTGACAATATACGGTAATATATGTTTAAGTTCTATACAGTCGACGTACATCATGTGTTCTGTTATCATCATTAGATAACCTTTTCAGTTCAACTTTTAGCAGTTTATAACTACAAATATTTCTGTTTCAGTGTAAAAATAATGTAGGTTCAGAATAGTTACAGATTTTACCCTGTTATAAGGTAAAAGAAATGTATTATTTTTTTTTAGAAATCTGGTACATGTACCAGACACAGTCCGTGCACAGAAGACAAAATAATAACAGGAGAAGAAGAATACGGTGCATAGAAGGATTAAACATTGGACTAGAAATTTGTTAGTGATATAAATTACAGAATTATAATTTATATTTCTTAATTACTTTATCAGACAATTATCCTTACTGTCACATAAGAAGGCAGACTACCTCTAATAAAACATAGACATGAAAAAACAGATTACAAATGAAAACAATTACCATAATAAACTGAACAGAAATAAAGAAAAAAAAATCAAAATTCAAGAGACTCTTCGTCCTCAACATTCTCCAGTCACAAAGACTGTTTCATGAAGGAATCTAATAAATAATAAAGCGTTAATTACATCTAATCAACAGACCTTTAGACATGACTTGGCTTCAGAATGAAATACTTTATGTTTAAGCTATAGTTGAAATCTAAATTTATATTAAACTTTCAACTCCATTGCATAATAAACACTTACGGGCTAAGCAAACATACAATGAATAAAACATATATACATGTAATAAAATATTTCTTACAGGAAAAAGAAGTGATAACAGATAATTGACCAATGTGGACCTCATTTTCACAATTCTAAGGACCCCTTTATATAGTTTACATTGGCCAAGGTATCCATATCTGGATTTAATAAAATTCTCATTTGACAAATCATGTCTAGCTGACTAAAATGTGGATTATAAACTGTTGTCCACGCTTCAGAAAACTATTACGAAAGATTTTGTTGATTTTACACTGAAAAAAGAAATGTTTTTCGTCATCTACAACTTTACAGATATTTTTCCAACCTTTTTATATATCCCACTCTCTATCTCTAAATCATTCTCTAAATGATTCTCACAAGAAATTTACTAAAAAATTGCCTACTATTCAAATTTTGTAAGTGTTAATACTATATAGATAGAGTTAAGATCTATCATCTAACTTCGACAGTTTTTCAATTGTATACCACTCTCAAATTTAGTTTCTACGGTTTTATTTTAAACATCTTTTAAAGAGAACTTTTTGGAATAACAAAGGGTTTATTTACATCTACTAATTTCTTAGGTTCAAGAGACATTTCTTTAAATATTCTTTTGACAAAAGTATATATACCATCTTCTTTATCACTGTTTTACTTTGACAAGAGGATTCACTTCTTTACAATTAATTTTACAATGATATATTGACCGATATATTTCACAGTGTTCAAGAGCTGATCTTATTAGCGTATGAAGCCAGTGAAATTCTTTTAAAAAAATCCTCAAAACTTAAATTTCACGTTCCAGATTATGATCACTCATCCAATTTATTCACAAGCTCGCATAATTCAAAACAGGGGACGTTCAATACACTTTTGTATCAGTATAAAATCAGATATCTTTAATGGCTCTGTTAATATGAATAATTTTCAATCTTGAACTATATGAAGGTGTTCCACTGTACGAATGAAATAGACTCACTAAATTCTTTCCTGTATTATTCACGCCCACTTTTCTCTCTACATTATAACAATTGATTATGGCTAAAATGTTTACAATATGCTGAGAAATTACAAAATTTTGGGGAATGTGATTCGATTATACAGATCCCGTGTGGAGTGTCTGCCCGTATAGTTGCAAAATCTGTTCTGAACAAATGCTGGATATGAAAGAGATTGAAGATTACTTGAAAGCGGATTTTGAAGCTATGCATATATAACTATAATCAATAAAAACACAAAGAAAATATCACATTTCTGGAATTTTAAAGTAAAGCAGAATAATATGAAAATTTAAAATTATCAATTGCATGTTACGCAAGGAGCTAGAAGATTGGCAGGCGTGTTCTTCCTGGTTTTCTCTCGTTTGATGTCACGATTGTCTTAATTTTTCTGTCTATTTCCATCAAAGTGTACAATCGTAAAATATCCTTCAAAAACTTTGTGGAGTGTAAGTTGATAAACTGTGACAGAGAGAGGTTCAGGTAAAGGAACATTGCGGCTGGTAACCTTGCTACGTTAAATATTTTATATGCACTTCATATATTAAATACAGCTATCAATTGTAATGTTGGTCAATCAGTTCTTTAAAGAATCATGATATTATTTGGGGAAAAAACACAGTAAGGTCACGACATCATGAAATAAATTGAAATAATCACATTTTCTCAAACAAATTTAATTTATGTAATGGGGTTAGCTATTGGTATCAATTTTTCGGCAATTTTTGACAAGCATTTTCTGTAATACGACAGCTGTGATGAAGAGTATAACTGTAGAACACCTTTTTAACTCTGTTTCAATGGCGTAAATGGCTGAAGGTTCAAGTTCTTTACAACAAATTACAATTTCCTGACGTCATACCCTCTATCGCACGGCTTACCCTTTATCCCCCCCCCCGGCCCTATTTTTTTTTTTTTTGTTTTTTTGTTACAAACTACTTTCACTAATCAATTTCATTTGTGGCAGTAGACTTTAATTTGGAAAATTTGAAGTCCTCTGTTTAAGTATATGATAAAGTGTATAATACATGTTAAAATCTGTATCACATGCTGGCTGATATTGGTTTCTCGGGTTGATACAGCATGTGATACAGATTTTACCATGTATTATTCTCTATATATCAATGATATTGCACTTAAATTGATACACTGTAATTTTAAACATTAAATTTTTGTATAAATTATTCTTTTTTAAGAAAACAATTGAATTATATAAAAAAAAACTTAATTGAATTTGGGCCAAAAATAATCATTAATGCGGTACTAGTGAAAATGTCTTACCGTCTTCGTTCCAAGCTCCTTCCGTTTGATAAGCTGAACTACAAGATCCCCAACCAAAACCTTTTGGAAACTTTCCTATCAGAAATTCCTCATCAGAAGCTACAGATACCAGATGGATACACAAAATCAATATCTTCTGCATCATCTGCAATTCATCGGTATGGCTAACTCAGTAAGGACACCTCTGACGACTTGAAATTATACAGATAATACTTATCTTTCTTACGAAGTATAAATTTTGGGTTGATATTTAAATCTGTCTCACAACGTATTAAATGTACAGGGTATTATTAAGTTGGTGTTTTTCTTGATACTATCTTGTTCAAATTCAATGTTTCTTTCATTTGTGCATTATGATAAAAGTTTGTAACAATTATGGTGTGTTCAAACGTAATGCCTTTTCTGAAACGTTTTACTTTAAAACGTTCTAGGAAACGCTAGAGTTCATAAGATTAGTTTAAACGTTTTCGAAACGTTTGGTATTAAAGCATTGCGTTCACACGTCGTTTTATAAAAAGTCATTTTGTGACGTATTTTGATGATTTTAATTAGCAGATGATTAAAAAATTAACATTTTGATTTTATATTGTACACCTTCAAATCGATAAAAAAAGATACGCAAATAAACAAGGACGTTAGTTATACGTCCTTGGCTACTGACATATATCAATCCATAGACAGTATACGGTTGATTTAAATCAAATATTTCCTTGTATTATAAACCATTAATTCTTAAGAGGCTATTTCACCATATATCATGTATATATAGGGAATTCGTATTTTTCCATCTTCATACACTATAGTGGTTTTTTGGATAAAGATCCGTAAGCATAACAAAGAACTGGAAACCATTTTTACAGAACTCATTATGCCATGCTGCTGATGAGAGGTAACTCCTTGAAATGCGTCGTATACAGCATATTATAAATTAACTATATCTAATATAAGTATCTTTGGATTGTTATTTTGAAACTCCTGGGATGATGCCTCTGCTGGTGGACCCTAGGTCCCCGAGGGTATTCGCCAACCCAGTCGTCAGACTTGTCTGACATGATTATTCATTGATTTGTTACAGAAATTACCAGTATTTAACAAAATTCAAAAATAATAGAAATACTAAGGGTTCATTCCTTGTATTGCACATGGTAGATCTCCTTAGCTGAAATTTGGCTTCCTATTTCGGTATTTTTGGTTGAGTACTTCTTGTTTAATATAAGTTTGGTTTTAGGTCTTCCAAATGTTTCGGTTTTAATGCTGCTGATGAGAGGTAACTCCTTGAAATGCGTCGTATACAGCATATTATAAATTAACTATATCTAATATAAGTATCTTTGGATTGTTATTTTGGTTGAAATTCACCGTTTATTCCATTACAAATTATCATCACACAAAATGATAAACAATTAATGTTTATTCTCAATGCATCAGGTCGTGCGTTATAGAGTGAACAAATCACTGTCCATCTATATGTTGCTTATATGACGCGTAATTTGAATCGATTAGGCTTTGGAATTTTGGATGGCAAAAATAGTTGCTTTTTCATAATGAACTGACGTGTGAACGCAAAATGCGCTTCAAAACGTTTCGAAAACGTTTTGCGTTGCGCAATAAACATACGTGTGAACATACCATTAATTTTACAAAATATAATGATTACTTATTTAAATGAAAAATTACAAACATATATTCAACTGAACAATGCAAAGAATTAAAGGACAAACTGACGCCGTGATTGTACAGTATGATGAGAATGGAGAAGATATGTTCTATCTTATCACTTTTGTGGTGGAATGCCCACAAGGAAAAGAAAAAAAAATAAAATAAAATAAAATAAAATTACTAAAACCGACTTTAGAATGACGAGAAGCATTTCATTGGAGTTAGTGCATAAAAAAAAAGATCATTTCCAGAGCAAGAAGAGAAATACTAAAAAGAACAATAATACATCTGTATATAAAATGATTAAACACTACAGAAACAGAACCCAAACCAATACAGAAACCAAAGCAATGGCAATGTGAATTTCCTATAAAATTGGTAACGTCAGGTGTTCCGAAAAGGTAATCATATAATCGCCGAACCAGGCTTATAACATTCTAGTATGTTCAACATCTTAGTGGAGCGCTCCAGTTTTAAACTGAACTTTTCAGTATGTAAATGACTATAACATGTATAACCTATAAATTCTTATGTTTTTGCCCTTATGGTTCCAGTTGTCCATGTTACACTATGATTTTCGTACGCGTGCTGATAAACACAAACTGTTTACTTTATGCAAAAATATTTGTATAAAAAATAAGCATATGTTCCTACTTTCAAATAAGAACGCAATAAAGGGTTGTATATTTATATACCTATTGGTATTATTTATCTTGCAACGTTTATAATAAATAATTCATAGGTACTCGAGGTAAGATAAAGCTTGCAATTTATAATTGAAAATCAAGATAAACATGTATAAAACGACAAGCTATACTTGTGAATAAATCTCAGTTAGAAACACAAATATTTTGTCGACATTTTAAATCTTTAGTTCACTATCTAAGATCATTTTTATGATGACTGTTGCCAATTTTGTTATATATCTAACGATCAGAAAATTTCTCCGACTGATGTATCAGTATCAATATGTTTTATCTGTAACATGGTTGTATAAAATTTACAAACTAATAGGTTATTTAATACTTATCTAACATAAGTTATATTACTGTACAAATGAATATAGTAAAAAAAACATATCAAGTATAAGTGCATGGATCTTGTGTGCATGCTCAAATTGAAAAAAAACCATTAAATTAAAAACCCATGTCATAAATACCCAGACAACTGTGTTGACTTCTTGGTTTTGGGACACTGTAGGATCAGCTTCGGTGCACTATGCATATAGACTCGGGGGGGGGGGGGGGTCACTCAATACGTTTTGTGGTAGGGGTGAGCAGCTGGCAGACCAGGACCCCCACCCTTATATATTAAAAATCTCAAAAATGTATACCTTATCCCATATTTTTAGCAGAAAAGTATACCTAATCATATTTTTAGCAGAAAAGTATACCTAATCATATATTTATGCCGAAAAGTATACCTTTTCATATATTTGGATCAAAACGATTATAATGAACAGAAATTCTTTGATGGGGAAGATATGTGGTATCCAACATAGAACACCAGCTGGGACAAAGTAGTGAAATGACTTGTGGTTTGTAACCTTATCAATGTAGTTGTCAAGTGCTAATTGGCATCTGATTTAGATGCAACATATTGACCTTTTCACATAATCCCGTCAGTAATTCCTATCCTTATCGCATATTTTCATCTCAATTTCACACCCTTGTCATATATTACGAAGCGTGAAAAGGGTACCTATTCCAGCGGCTCATCCCTACCTCATCATATATTGGAAGTGACCCCCCCCCCCCCCCCCCCGAGGATCAACATCGCCTATGGTATAGTGACAATGAATGGAAGTCTAAGATTCCTTGGTTTTTAGGCTCTGATAAGTTACATATGAAATTCTTCTTTTTTTTTCATGCGGAGACTTTATAAAATTATTCGTTCCTGTAACAGTTTAAATGATTTAACAATCTCACAATTAAACATTAAATAAAACCGTTATATAGGTGATCGACTTCGTACATATGCAGACCGCCTCGGTGGTTTCATGGAGTGCAGTTCTTAGCTAGGTCGCAGGATCGACCCCAGGCGTGGTTTTTGAAAATGGTATCTGGTGCTTGTCCGATAAGCACCAGCACCTAGGAGTAAGAGCAAAGATTGGTCGACTCGGAGTTTGTATAATTTGCCGGGATGGGTAATTTGTCTTCCTGTGGACTGTTTCCTCGTAAGCTAGCACATTAAAAATCCGACTGTCGGTCCAATACAAATAATCAGGGTTCATTTCATATCACATCAATACGTTCTCGTCCTGATATGCATTCATCGTTAAACAACCATCCATCCATCTATCCGGCTACAAATGCAAATGTAAAAGTGTCAATAGATAGTCGTGCGGCTTTCAACAAGGAATGGCTTCCGCAATCACAAGATAAATAATGATATCAACAATTCAACCAAAGCAACCACAAATACAGTAAACATATAAACAAAAAATATTGGGGTGTTGTCTTTGGACAGTCAAGATATTGAAAGCGATTGGTTTTAACTTGTTTATGAGTACCCAAACCTCCCCCCCCCCTTAAACCAGATTCAACTTCTAAAATTTGTAAATCCTATTTAAATAACCTTAAACTTACCTGAAGGCTTGTTCATATAACACAGATTCTTAAAATTGTGTCAGGTAATTTGTCCAATTTGTCATTAATGTGAAAGATGCATACGAACTAAACACATTAATAAAAGATTAAAAAGACAGAAACAAAAACTAAAAACAAAATACATAAAATTATAAATAAACAAACAAAATAAGTGAAAAATAATATTGATAGCACATTTAGTAAGTTTGCATTGAAGAAAATTAGTTTAAAATATAAATATAGCAAACCAAAATCAGACAGAAATGAAGCAAAATAAACTGAATAAAAATATGAACAAAATTAATAAAATAAAACACATCTTTTTTTTAATTTTAAAAAATCGTGCTACTAAATCAGATAACAGTGGCGTTGTGTGCAATCGAATGCGATAGATGTAATTAACAATTAAAATTTAAAAAACAATAAAAACAATAAAAGGTCGAACCTTCCGGATAGCCAACATTTATCAGGAACAAAAAAAGCTCAAAATCAATATCTGTTTGTACTCAGTGTTGCCGATCTCTCCGTTTTATGGCATTTTCTCGCTAGCCTACCACGATATTCTTTTCCCGATAATGAAAATAAAAAGTTTTTATTTTTGTTATTTAAAAAGTAATTACTTGTCTGTAATGCTTTACCTTCGTTTTTTTTTTCACCCTCTTTCTTTTTTAATTTTCTTTTTTCTTATATTTTTATTAATTAATTTATTTTATTTATTTATTTATTTAAATTATTTATTTATTTATTTATTTATTTATTTATTTATTTATTTGTTTCTTCATTTATTTTTATTTTAATTATTTAAACTGTTGCTCGATATACAGAATTACGCTGTATAAGGCGACCGAGGTCGACAACAAATACATGTTTTCTTTGCCTTGAATTTTGTCATTTAGTTATGCATATCACACAAAAGATGTATAAATGCAGAAACATACAGAAAATTATGTTAAACAAAGATTATAAAGTGGCGCTTATATACTATCTTATGTTTGTTCTTATATTACCTTAACTTTAAAGTTATCTATCAAACTGACAGATCTTAAAAATCTTCAGATTTTAGAGCTGTACGGCGGGGCTGCGGCAAAATGATGCTCAAGATTGTAATCTTCGTGTTTTTACTCAAAAATGGATTCTCACTACCCATGGACAAGGAGTTCTATTACGGAGAGTTTCCGTCTGATTTTAAGTGGGGTGCAGCTACTGCGGCTTATCAAGTAGAAGGGGGGTGGCAAGATGATGGTAAGGTTTTTTATTCTTTTAATTTTTTAAACAATATACTAAAAAAATATAAAACTATTTATATTAAATAAAATTTAAAGCAAGGGGCCTGATTTTCAAGTCTCTCTTCTGTGGGTAAACGAGTAAAGAACTTATATATCTCCTAAAATACAAACTTTTTACAGTTAATTTGACCTTCAAACTTTAGAGGTAAAGATGACAGTAAAGACTTGAGGTGCCCGTGAATGAAAGTCGTAACTAAGCAGATGAAAATATCCAATACCAAATTACAAAAAAAAACGAAAAAAAATAAATACATGAAAAAAGAAAACTTACACTGTTTGATAAAAAGTTTTGCTTAAATGTAAAGAAAAGATTTGAAGGTTCGTATGATGATTTTTTTTTCTATTCCACTAACATAACGGTTGATGTTCCGACTGTTACATCTAGACGTAATTTTGGGGGAAATATTTTGAAGTCGAAGTACTGTATCCAGATCCTAAAAATAATTACTTATTGTCTCAAAATTAAAATTTATTTTAAAAATTGTTTTGCAGCGAGAATCATATTATTTAATCTATTTTCGTATAAACAGATCCATTATCAATTTTGTAGCATTTTGGCACAAGTCGAGTTTCCAAATTTTGTTGACAAACTGTGCAAGAGTAAGAGAGTGTTAGTCGACAAAATTTGGACACTTGGTTTGTGCTATAATATTGTGATATGCGATTATTTCTTTCATGAAATAATGAAAAATTCAAAAACAATTGACAATGAAGGTCAAGAAAGGAGGGGGCAGAGGAAAAAAGAGACACCCAACACACTTAATCCATCCCCAGGTGCCTGTATCCAACAACAAGGACCACCATTCAATAACCACTCTATGATATCAATTTCTGCTTCAGTGAATATTCCGTCAATAAACCGCCAGTAGTGCTAAAGCATAAATTTATGTTTAATCATGGTAAAATTCGAAACCCAAACATTTGTAGAGCGCAGACGGCTGCCTAGGTAACAAAATGACAAGGAAAAGCATACCAAGTAAGGAGACGGTATGTGATTTTATTTATCAAATGGTCTGTCAGAATATCTGTATAAAAATATTTCTTTTGGCCTACTCCAAGAACCTTAGGATGTCATCACATGAGTATTTCAACCCACAGAACTCCGGACAAAAAATAACATAAAAGAGTACAAAACACAAACATGAACACAACAGAGAGTCAGGATAGTCTGATTTGGTACAGACACTGAATAGTGGTTGGGTTAAGCTGGTTTTATGGTAACCAAACCTCCCCCCTTATCTATCCTGACAATCTGGAGTATAAAATCCAATACAGTATGATTACTAACAAGGTGACCGCTTGCCAGAACTGCAAAATTAGAGTGGACGGTACATAATTTGGATAGCATGGTCTGAATGTGCTCGTTTTAAGTGTAAAACTAGTTTAGGCAGTCATAGATACAGGTCAGATACCGTCACTCTACTAGAGAAAAAAATCTGTAATAACACTTCCGTAAAGGGTCCAATGCAACTCGTCATAGAGTTCAGTAGAAATCGGCAGTATCGTGAGAGGCCAGTATGAATTTAAAGTCTTCAAGTCATGTGGAGAAAGAAGATTATTTACAGAATTCCACATAATTCCATATTTGTACCAACTACTCTGAAAAAGTTTCTGTGGGTTACTAGCGAGACTTATACATTTATTCACGATATTACAGTAGAAACTAGGATAGGGAAAACCAGTTCACGATAAGTGCTTTTCTGGAAGCTGGATATTTAGATAAAAGATGTTGATATCTATCATAAAACTTTTAAAAAGCATTAATCAGCCTGTGAAATCTATAACCCTGTTTTTAGTAATCGTTAAAATCTTCTAATCATAGTGTTCACTTTTACATTTTCTTATTGAATTTAACATTGGAGGGAAGCCCAGACTTTTGTTTTTTGCTTTACGTATTTCTAAAACACGTACAAATAAATTAATTCATGTCTGAAGACAATGTACCTACATGTATATTGTCACGAAATATATAGTCTCCTAGTTACCCCGGCTTTATCTGTATTTTGTAAAAGAAAAATAAATACAATTTTCTCACACCGACAAACGTCAAATGTACTTTGCATTCGCCTTAAAAAGTGATATATACTTGTTAAGGTGGCAGGTACGTAAATGGATAATCTCACAGAGTTTTATGAAATTTTGCATACAACTAGAGCATGAGGAACTGCACCAGAGCATCGAAAAAATGATATATATTAAACTTTTACACTTTCTGAGATATAGCAAATTAAATATCCGGAAAAAAGTACTACAAATGTATAGAATACACGTAAATATCGTAAAAAAGTTCAGCAGTTTTGACGACAAATTAACATTTCTCGAAATCCTGTCCTACGAATTTTCTTTAAAAATGATATGTTTTTGCTACTGGAATTTCCGTTTTATTGATATAAAATTTATAGGGGGTCACCGAATTCGTTTTTTGAGTATGGATAGTTGAATCTGCTGTACAGCATGGAAAAAGCGCCGAAAAGGCAAAAGGCAAAAATAATTGTGACGTCGTGGCTCTAAATCTTATTTTGCAACGTTTTTAGGTATTGCAGAGACACTTGGATGATTTATACTGCAAAAACGAATTCAGTGACCTCCTATAGCTTTCATATCAATAAAACGGAAATTTTAGTGGCAATAACATATCAATTTTAAAGAAAATTCGTAGGACACGTTTTTGAGAAAAGGCAATTCAAAGTAAAATTTTTCAAATTTTTTTGCAATATTTACATGCATCCTATACATTTGTACTTCTTTCTACAGAATATTCAATTTGCTATAGATCCGAAAGTATAAAAGTTTATTCTTTATTTTTTCGATATTCATATACAGTTCCACATGCTCTAATTGCTTGCAAAATTTCATACAAATCCGTGAGATAGCCCATTTACGTATCTGTTACCTTAAACCGTTTCATGCAAAGTACAATTGACATTTTTTCAACAATGAACTTGTATGTTCATGAATATGTAATATGGGTTTCACGTCCTGCTTGAATTGACACCTCACCGGACTTGACCCTTCACTGACAATGTGACGGGTGCCGTTCTAAGGAAGCAGGACATGTTTACACTTCTGGAGCACCTAATGTTACTGGAGATCTTTAGTGGGAATTGACATTGCTAGTGATTTAGTTTCTGTGTTTTGTATGGTTTGTTAATTTTTCTTCTATTGTTTATACACTTGTGTTTGTGGTGTTTGTTCTCATGACTTGTCTTTTCCTTTGCATTTCGAATTTACAGACTTTACCCACTGCTTTGTCAGCTCGGTATTCTTTTGTCAATATATAGATACGTGTATTACGCAATCATGACCAAATATATGATCACAATGACATGTACTCTCATAAAATAACCTATGCTGATAACATCATCAAACATTAATAGAATGACAGATAGTCCTGATAAATTTTATAAACCTCCGAAGGACAGCTTATGTAAACACATTTCATACTGACTCCATTGTAAATGTGATAAGACTTTGGAGTAAACAATCACAGAAGGGGGTACGATGTCGGAATTTTTATATTGAAGTATCTATATTTGTTTGATTACTTAATATATATATTGTTCGTGAGCCCCAAACTTTACATACTGTGTCAACTAGTTACAGCTTGCTTAAGGTCTCCGGACGACAAAATAATGTGACCCGTATACGAACCTTTCGCAAACACAATGTCATTTAAGAATTTACATTACTTAAATGTCGGGGTTATTAAGGAATTAAAATAATATCATATTCGGCGGACAAGCATATATTCCACATCTCTGACAATTTTAAAGAGAGTTCACTTGTTAGTGATTTAGTTTTTTCACTGTCTTGTACTGGTTCTTCTTTGTTTTTTTTTTTACATTTTTTGGTTATATATTTCTAGCCTATGTTCTCTATGTATTTGTTTTCACTAATTTAGCTTGACTTTTGAATTTGGACTTCTGGACTTTTCCCTCTAACTTATGGCTTTGATATTCTTTTGCCAATATTCACCAGATAAAGGGCTACCGAATCTGTGGATATGAGAATTGTTATATTTGTCAGAAACTCAGAAAGTTTATCAACATAACATTATAATCTTATTCTAGACTTCACTAGACTTTTTAAATCCCTGAATAAGGGCCAGGGATCCGCCTTATGATTCTTAAAAAATCAAAGTTAAAAAGATAAAATTGAAAAAATAAGATAAAAGGCCCCGGGAGGGGGGGGGGGGGGCACTTACTATATACGAGGTACTAGGTATGTTCTGACAAAAGGGGCCGGTTTTTTTCGCAAAATGACTGTAAAGGGGTATACTTTTTTCTCTTTTCTACAAAGGCGTAATATCTGACTATCTGGAATGGGGTTATATGTCAGGAACATCTGGAACGAGGTTATAATTTGAAGGAAAAATAGATTTTCAGTTACAATCACATTTAAAAAAGAAATTTACATAGGGAAAACAAACATAAGACAATTAGTTAAAGCCAAATCTGGGAGTCAATGTTCTACATTTGGATTCACGGCTGGTTAAAAAGGGGTATTATTTTAGACACAGGTTGTCTGTAATGGGGTATGTAAAATGGTCAATTTTTACTTGAAAGGAGTTCAAATGTGCTGGAAGAACACATCTGTCAAATTTTTGACAAGGTGCCACTAGAGATTAGCTTGTTAGACAAATATTGAGATTAAACTGACAATTTTTATTGTAGCTTTTGAAACTGAATATCAATAATATGATCTTTATAATAATTTAACTTTATTGATATTCACAGAGTTGTAATTAAAATCGTTAAAAACAATGTCAACAAGATATCTTTTGTCGTTTATTTAAATTAAGCATATTATGATTGATCTTAAATTTCAATTGAATTTTAATATTAAATATGAATGTATAAACACAAAATAACGATCGTGAATATTAAAAGACAATCGTATGGCAAGCTGTTTTACTATTTATTCGAACTTCAAGATATTTAATAAACTTTATAAGATATGTCATATAGTTTATAAGATATCTTATATAGTTTATAAGATATCTCATATAATTTATAAGATATCTCATATAATTTTCTTTATAAGATATCTTAAAACTATTTATAAAATATCTTATATACTTTATAAGATATCGTATAACTTTAGAAGATATCAGTTATAAAGTATATAAGATATCTTATATATTATATGACATATCTTGAAGTTAGAATAAATAGTAAAACGGCTTGCCATACAATCGACTTCTTGTGAGTTTGGCATAGTACAATGTAGTAAATTGTAGTACCTGTCGGTGTCGACGACGATCAATCTGACATCAATGTAACTTCTATTTTACATTCATTCGAATAAGAAAACTTTATTTTCATTCGGCACAAGTAGTAACAATATGAGACGAGCTAGCAAGAGCATTTTACCATTTTACCGAACATACATTTCAAGAAACATTTGCATTTCAAGCACGGTGTCTTTTAATAAGAGAGTGAAGTGTATCAAATTTCGGATGTATATGTGTATACATGATAAGGGCCAAGTATTCTACAATTGAAAAAGTTTCAGCAAGATGGCGCGGCCGCTGCGTCCATCGTAACTCCTCTGCCATTCTACAGTAGGGGCCGTGAAAATGTCCGAGAAGTTACGACTGTTCCATAAAATCATTAGTTCAGTCGTTCCTTTATTTCTTGGACCCATTTTGGCATTTACGTCCGATTTTAATTTGTCAACCTAATTCGATAAATCTAAATACCAAAAATTAAAAGCAGGCACAAGCTTCGCTCGCTCCTCAGGTCGCACCTGTCTCATATTAGCGAGCGCAGTAAACGCTATAGGGACATATGCATATTCTACATATGGGTCATTTAGAAAAGTCTTTGTTTAATGGGGGCAGCCATATTGTGCTACATTCTAAGGCTAGAAAAAATTTCCTTCGCCGGAAACAGAAGTAAGAAAAATAACTTGCTTTAAATTATAATTTTAGAGTCAGAATCGTGATACCGGAAATGAGTTTCTGGAAAGGGCTATTTGCTGTGCTCGCATTATTGGCCACGCCAACAGCATATTAGCACTGTTCTGACTTTTATGTTGTGTACCACTATAACAACTAGTGTCTAATAGAGAGGTTGGGCACCATATGTAATGGAATTCTGGTTGCCATGGAAACAGTGCGAAAACATCCAAAAAACTGACAATTGTTCAAAATGATTCCAAAAGTCATGAAACTTCATAGGAAGAACTGTTAGGCAACATAAGTAAAGGTACCAACATGTTTAGAATTCTGGTTGCCATGGAAACAGGGTCCAACTAGGGGTTTGGGCGACTTTGTGTTGGCATCCCAACACAGTATTACTAGTTATTTTTTTCTTTCTTTCTTCACCCTGAACTCTTTCGCGCGTTTTCTCGAAGACTAAGATTCCTAAAGTCATGAAAATTCATAGGACAGTTTGGGACTATGAGTAGATGTGCCATTTAGTAATGGAATTCTGGTTGCTATGGAAACGGTGCAAAAATCTCCAAAAAAGTGAAAATCTTAAAAAAGATTTGAAATGTGACTTAACTTCATAGAGAGGTTGGGCACCATTAATAGTGGTGTCATCGAGTAATGGAATTCTGGTTGCCATGGAAACCGGGTCCAATTGGGGGTTTGGGCGACTTTGTGTTGGCATCCCAACACAGTATTACTTTCTATTTTTACCACCCCCAGCGAAAGAATAGACTAAGTATATATTTTGCCACGTGTAGTTTGTAATTTATGTTACCCCCTATTTGTGTAATATCCAGCATAATTTTCTTTTCAAATTGTTTAGAGGATCCTCATGCCGGATTTGACATGGGCAGCACGGCGGGTGTCCTGCAAGAGGCAGAGACTGCTTACTCTTCCGGAGCACATGAGTCTACCCCCGGTTTTTTGGTGGGGTCCATGTTGTTCATACGTTTTTAGTTTTTAATTGTGGTGCATGTATTGTTTTGGTCTTGTCTTCGTTGTTCTCCGCAGTTTGTCAGTTGTTCCGATTTTACCCTCCTTCGGGTGTCCCTTTGGTATTTCTTGACTTTACTTAAAATAACAGCCAGGTCTGCACTTTTACGGCTTAATGAATTTAAAAGATGAACAGAAACTAAAGACGTTTTTTCAACTCACTAGTTTCGAATCGAATCAAATGACAACTGCTTTTGTGATATTTTTTATCGGAAAGACTAAATTACTTTTCCTATGTAAAAGTATGAACAACATAAATGTACAGACCTGAAAAAAACTAAGAACATTTTGGGTTTCATTTAAGCATACATGTATCTCTTGTTTCGCTTTAAAGGTAGAGGTCCAAGTATTTGGGATACGTTTTTACACAAATGCATGGCCTATCGATGTCAAAATGGAGACATTGCTGCAGATTCTTATCATAAATATAAAGAAGATGTTCAGATGCTGAAAATGTTAGGGGTAAGTTCTTTTACAATTAGAACGTTGTATGATAGAATGGTTTCTTTAAAAAATTGAAATGTATTTGTCCAATCTCCTACCATGTGCTAAAGATTTCCAATTGTTCTTTGTGTTTCTGGACTTTTGTTATAGAATTGAAAACATTTTTGAAACTTACTAAGGGTATCTTCCTCAGGCTCTATTCCCGGGTAAGGTTTGTTTTAAAATTTTTTAAATGCTATATTGGATTGAATTTACTTGGTAACTATTTTGGGTAGTGTTTCAGCTTTCATACGTTTTTTTTTCAAAATTCGCTCTGTCTACCATACATGATTTTTTTGAAAAATGCATAAGAATTGAAAACATAGAATAGTTATCATTGTCATAGTTACGGGTTATTGTTTTATTGTTTGGATTTTCAGTGCTCGACTATAAACCACTCACTAGAAATATTTCCGAAAAGGTATTACCAATTTAATTTGCTATCAAGTATCTTTTTTAAGATGTAATTTAATCATACCTAATAATAAAGAATTTTGTGGAAGAAAATTTTATGATTTCAAAAATAATTCAACGTTTATACTGTTAATTTTCCTTTCCTAGGTGGCAGTATACCTGTATATTCTAGTAGCTGTATTCGCTATATTCATTTATATGAAATTTCTTATTGTATATTCTCGAGTGCATGTTATCATTATAAGATATGTTTTTCACAAATGCTACAAAGTCAAGGTTTTACCAAGAAATATCATCACTTCAGTCGTCCCTACAAGTTTTTTGTTATTTTAAAAAAAAGCCTAATATGTCACGTTATAATGCAAAAGTGACAGAATTTCGAAATAGCATTTTTATGATATCCTTAGAAGCTTCCGTGTGATATGGTAAAAGAGATGCGAGATTAACAAATATTAGACACTAATTGTTATAGTGGTACAGAACATAAAAGTCAGGAGAACAGTGCTAATATGCTGTTGGCGTGGCCAATGATGCGAGCACAGCAATAGCCCTTTTCAGAAACTCATTTCCGGTATCACGATTCTGACTCTAAAATTATAATTTGAAGCAAGTTATTTTCCTTACTTACTTTTCCGGCGAACGAAACTTTTTCTATCCTTAGTGTGTAGCACAATATGGCTGCCCCCATTAAACAAAGACTTTTCTAATTGACCCATATATATAAAATGCATATGCCCCTATAGCGTTCGCTGCGCTCGCTATTATTGAAAGATATTGCCAGGTCCTCAACAGGGAACCAGACGTTTTTATTCAAGAGTCAGCCCATATTTGTGTAAATTGTCAAATATAACTTTAAATGTTTATTATTACTGCAGGTACACTACTATCGATTTTCAATTTCTTGGAGTCGAGTTTTTGCTGATGGTACGCCATCTTCCCGAAATCAAGCAGGGATCCAGTATTACCACAACCTTATCGATGAACTCATTAAATTCAAAATTGAACCAATGGTGACGTTATACCATTGGGATCTACCCCAGACTATCGACGATGTCGGTGGCTGGGAAAATGAAAGCATTATTGATTATTTCAATAATTATGCTCGTGAAATGTTCCAGGAATATGGTGAAAAGGTATGTAAAAATAACTCATTTGCAAAACTTTTGCAATGCAAATTAATATGAAATTTAAACCAACAATAAGACATGAATAACGTCTGTATTCATAGTAGTATTCAATGGATTGAGATTTGTCACAGTTGTGTATTGTATTTGAACAAGATCAGATAAACGATTGGAATAATATTTATATATACAACGTTTTCTTTTGACAGGAAGATTCAAACTATACATAGTATTGTGAAGGTTAACAGGTTTTTCAGTGTTTAAAAAAAAGACTCTTTGAAATGATTCTTCAGTCTTCGTTTTCTTATATTCCACATCGAAGTGCCCATTTTGACCCAAAATTATTTTATGGAAATTATAATCAATTGTAAAATTCTACAAGCGATTAGAAGGGATTTTTTCTTAACTTGTCGGAACAACAATAATTTATATTTATGATATAAACACCAATGTTGTGAAACAGGCGATTTGCAAGTAACAAAGCATGCTGCATAAGCTCAGTTGTTACACGGGTGAACTGCCAATCAGAAGGTTATCAGTTCAGTCTTGGTGGTATCAGAAACTTTCGAACCTTAAATAAAATTTTAATGATAGATGCATTTACATAAAAAAAACTTAAAACATATAATGTTTTATTTATTTCTTGTGCAGGTGAAAGGTTGGATAACTATAAATGAACCCGGAGTCGTGTCATGGCTAGGCTATGGCGCTGCTGTATTTGCACCTGGGGTGTACAAGCCAGCAACAGGACCTTACATCGTCAATCATAACATTATTCGAGCACATGCTAAAGCTTACAGAACATACAGAAAGGAGTTTTACAAAACTCAACAAGGTACGAAGGACTCAAAACTTTGAAGTACATATGTAGGACTATAATAATATATATTATTATACCTCAGATGAATTATTGTATGTAAAACTAAATCTCGTTGGTTGTTGCAATCATGTGATCGACATGAATAAATATTCATATTTTCCATCAAATTCAAATCATATTCAACCCCTTCGGAAATCTCGCTACTTTTCCAGTATTGATATCAGTAAATGGAATTGACGCAAACTAAATATCAAGTTGGATTGAAAAAAACATGTTCTTTACTGTATTTCCAATACAATGGGTTTGATTCGTTATAATAAAAAATTTTCAAAGTAGAAAGCTGTCCTCTAAATATATTGGTAAAAAATCATGTGATTTACACATTGAAAATCAAAATATCTTTGGTTTTATTCAGTATAATTAAACATTTATAGCATGGTAGTGCGGGAAATATGAAGATTTCTTCACATCTCAACATCATATTCCCCTCGGGCTAGTCCTCGGGGAATATGATATTTCTGATGTGAATAAATCTTCATATTCCTGCCGCTACAATGCAATAAATGTAGCATATCGATGAAAACTGCATCAGACATTACAGATAGCAGAACCAGAATGTGCTCGTTTTAACTTTAAAACTAGCTAATGATCTCATAGCTGCAGGTTGAATATATAATTTCGGAAGAATAAATTGAAAATTATATGCTTTCAAAGTCAATACATTTGTACTTCTATTTATAACAACAGCGCATTTGATATGACGGAATTGTTCAAAACTGCATTAAAGAAGATTTTAAATACGTAGCATGAAAGTCGTTACACTCTGAAAAAAGTGTCAAAACAAGGTTACAAAAAAAGATTTATGAATAATAATAATACCTTCTATCTCACGAATTGTCATTAAATCGAACAAGAAATTGCTTACTGTGGAGTTTGAAAGTTTTACCTTGTTAAGGCCACATTATGGCATTAAGATGAAAAACAGCAATAAAGTAGTTGATCTATTGACTGTTATCACGTATCTACAGGGATATTGTATTAAGAAATATATCAATTGTTTTATATACCATTTATATTACTGATTTAATAATGTTATTTTTTATTTAATCAGGAAAAATTGGAATATCTCTCAGCACAGACTGGAAAGAACCGAAGACACAAAATGAAGCAGACTTGGCAGCTTCGGAAAGAAAAATGCAATTTGACCTCGGAGTATATGGTCATCCTATTTATGTAAACGGAGATTATCCCGAAGTCATGAAAACAAAAGTAGCAGAAAAAAGCAAAGCGCAAAATTATTCAAAATCGAGACTGCCAGTGTTTACGGAGAAAGAAAAACAGATGATAAAAGGTAAACAGGCAGGATATAAATTATAAAAGAACGAAAAACTAATATCATATTCAAAATTCATAATTTATTTTTATATAATCATCTGATTTTGCAGTATTCTTTTTCCAGCTGACACATGTCGTTATGAACCAATTTATGCACGCTTTATCCTATAATAATTATTTTTCAATTAAAGTGGTTGTATTCAAATTCACAGATGTAGGTAAAGATGCTCAGAACATTTTATTGTAGTATACAAGAAAGTATGAAGGTCGGATGGATGTAGACAATCGCAATATAACCAAACTTTCTTCGGAAGTGCGGGAACACGAGTACAGAGTCAGTTTATTCCTAAATTGTCGTCATGTCACATTGGTAGAATAGAGAATGGAAACGGGGAATTTGTCAAAGAGACAACAACCCGACCAAAGAGCAAAAACAGCTCAAGGCTACCAATGGGTCTTCAACGCAACATTTTGCATTCGGAGGCGGGCTTCAGCTGGCCCATAAACAATAATGTATACTAGTTCAGCAAAATGGACGACACACCCCGGAACATAAAAATGAATAAAAAATCAAAAAACACACAAGACTAACAAAGGCTAGAGGTTCCTGACTTGGGACAGGCACAAAAATGCGGCTGGGAATAAACATGTTTTGTGAAATATCAACCCTCCCCCTATACCTCTAGCCAATGTGGAATAAACAAACACACAGTAAAACTCAGTTCAAAAGATGTCCGAGTCCGATGTTAAAAAAGGTGACAGAAGAAACTAAGCAAAATGAAATGATCAATATATATTAACAAAGGACTACTAGCAGTTACTGACATGCCAGCTCCAGACCTCAACTAAACTGATTAAATGATTATGTCTATATCATATAGAAAATCAGCCACAAATTAGTATCATGCCATCATAAATTATACCAGAAGAACATAATCCGTATCATGCCAACAACTGGATTTAGAATAAATGTGTTTATTTTCGATGCAAAGACCGTATGAGTGAATCAATATTAATTCCAAAAATGCCATCTTTATTGACTTGACAACAGTATCGTAACTATATCCCTCGTTGATAAGTCTGTTTAAAAGTTTGATTAGCTTTTCAGGTGAATGACGACATGTTTGTGCTTTGTATAGAATATTACCATAAAAGATGGGATGTCAAATACCTGAAAATATAAGATGTTTGCACATTGATTTATATTAACGAATGACTGTACCGATGATAAAATTTAGTAAAAGTTTTGACAATTTTGTGATATCGAAATCTCTGGTGTAATAATTTTTCAGTAATACAGAGATTTCTTTCGCTAAAATCAAATACGTTGTTACATACACGAACGAATCTAACAAGTTGAGATATGTAAACACCATACGATGGTTCGAAGGGAACGTCGCCATCTAAAAACGGATAATTAAAAATAGGAAATGAAAAATCATAACACCATACGATGGTTCGAAGGGAACGTCGCCATCTAAAAACGGATAATTAACAATAGGAAATGAAAAATCATCTCTTATCGTAAATTTTAGTATTAAGCTTTCCGTTAGAGATATAGATATCAAGATCCATCAAAGGGCAGCGTTCATTGTTAGTATTAGCTTTATTTAAAATAAGTTCAACAGGATAAATCTCTTTAGTGTACATACTGAAGTCGTCATTATTGACAGCCAGAATATCATCCAAATATCTAAAAGTGTTATTAAATTTTTGTATCGAATGTTGTTTCGTCGGGTCTTTGCTGATTTTAGATATAAATTGTGATTCATTACAATACAGTAACAGGTCCGCAATAAGTGGTGCACAGTTAGTCCCCATTGGAATTCCGATAACTTGACGATATACGGAATCTCCATAGCGAACAAAAATGTTATCTAGTAAAAATTCAAGTGCAGTTATCATATCAAAGCAGGTCAAATTGACATAGTTCTTTTTTGTTTGTCGTTACTAAAAAATTACCTAAAAGAGTTTGAACATATATATTCACATTCTGACTTTTTAATTAGGTATGTGAATTATTTCTTAATGAGATTATGAGGCAAAGTGGTATATAGAGTAGAAAAATCAAAAATTTGAACAGATTCGAAATCACCAATATGAGAATGTAATTTATCCTTTTGATGCAGAGGTAACTCTTAGCTGAGTTTGGATACATGTTTGTTTTAATTGCTTTGATTTTTGATGGCTGTGCTTATTAATTCATCATCATATCTTTAACTGGTTTTTCCAATATTTTGATCTTGAGCGCTGCTGATGAGTTGTCAGTCAACGAAATGGCCATACAGCGCATCAAATTTATTTCGGTACTTTGTGATACGTTTTATTATCAAGTATACTTCCAACGAATTTTTCACAATCCAAAAGTAATTAATACCACTATTTTCGTATACATGTACCTTATTTGAAAAAAAATATTACCAGGTTTTTTATTGTAGAATAAGTAGTACAAACTGTTTTGGTATTTTTAATTGATTTTTAAACGTAAAATAAAGGAATATTTTGAGTTCAAACACAATATATTTGATGTCTCAAAATATTCAATTAAAAAAATTGTAAACATACTATAAAAAATTATTAACGTTATAAATTATAAATGTATACATTAAAATTTCATGATCCTATGAAATATTGTATTTTTTAGATGAAATTTATTTACATTTTAATGAAATTGATTAAAAAGCAACGAGATGTGTGATGTACATTTTTACTAAAACCTGTTACATAGATATATCTGTGAAACACGACAATTGTCACATGTGTCAGTAACCGTTGACAAAGCTCATTGTAATAAAAAAAAAACAGAATTGAAAATTGTGACCGCCCATTAGTACACCTAATAAAGAATGAAGGTACTCTTCTGTTTTGTACAATTCACAGATTTCCTGATATATAACATTTTTCCAGTAAATAAAGTGAATAAAAAATTAATTTTCTTTTGTTTTTTTTTGTTGCTTTATTCTATTTTATTTTGTTTCAATCTTATACGTCATGGATGTTTACTAAATTTGTTACATTTGAACAATTACAGTATAGAGTTAAGTAGCAGAGGCATCCACTCATTGGTAATAACGAATACATGTATTCTATGACACAACTGTAATGCACAAATAAGATACAAAAGTATGCATATTATTAAGTCCAATTACGACTCGTCTCTAAAGCTTTCAAATTCAATTAAGTTTATCAAATGTAAACATGAATCCAAAAAGCGATAAGCTTTTTCACAGGTATACAAAAATTGCAAGAAATGTTCTGTCAAATCTTATGAATCCCTTTGTTGGCGTTTTTGATTTTTTTTTCTGCAAACATTCGCATATTGCGATCATTATTTGACTGTGTTATATATATTTTATTTCCAGTGTACATTTTAAAATTTAAATGTAATTTTTTCATTTAGTTTTTGATCTTATTTTTTGCGAACAATTCTAAAATCTTACTTCAAATATATTTCATCTGATATTTAAGGATGATCGCTGGTCTAATAGGAAATAAACAGGATTTGAAATAGGTGTTTTAGTATGAAAGAACATATGAATACTAAACAAGAAAAAATATATGTTCATGTGCTCATTTTAGAGCTATAAGGCCTTGAAAATTTGCTGGAAATGGGTTTTCTCTGTCATTGTGTCTGTATTTTTCATTGTCTTTGCATTGAAAACTTCAGTTTCTCAAAGATGTATGAAAAAATAAAAAGGATTTCATAAAATTTTGTTAAATACTATTTTAATGTATATATGATTGAATTATAAAAGAAAAAGTGGGGGTTCATGGGCAAAAAATTTCATGTTTAAGAAATGGATAAAACCCGATGATTCCTAAAATCTGACAAAAAGGCCAAAATATGGCCAGAGAGCATCCTTAAGCGCCTCCCTTTCCATACAGAAAAACAAATCTATTTCAGAAATTTCTCCATTTGGCGGCATTTTACGTATGAGTCATAAGGTCTTCTCACTTCGACCTGTTATTTTGACAAATATTCTAAATTCTGCTTAACTATTTTGGCTGATGCTGGCGTCTGAAGTCATAATAAACTGTATCACAAAATACCGAAATATTCTGATGCACTGTACGTCCATTTCGTTGACTGACAACTCAACAGTAGTGCTCGATATCAAAACCGATTAAAGATATGATGAATTATCTAGCAAAACCATCAAAACCCAAAACAATTAACACAAACAGGAATCCAAACTCAACTAAGGGTTACCTCTGCATCAAAAGGAAGAGCCTTAGAAATTTCTAGAAATTTATGTCAAATGGAAAATGTTAAAGACCTTTATGTAATGAATCATGCCAGGAAAAAAATTTTGGCTACTGGGCTAATAATGCCCTCGGAGAGTTACAGTCCGCCAGCAGTGACATAGACCCAGTGGTAGTAATAAACTGTATTACAAAATACCGAAATGAATTGATGCATTGTATCAAAATCGGTTGTCAGAAAAGAAAAACTTACCGTCTTTCTATTCTTGATATAGGTCTTTTTCTTATTTTATGAGCAACATAACATACATCAACCCGATAATATACGAATGATACTGGTGGGTGAAGTTATAAAATCAGTTGTCAGAAAAGAAAAACTTACCGTCTTTCTATTCTTGGTATACGTCTATTTCGTTATGGAAAAGTTTTATGACTCCAATTTACGATTAACTGACTATATGTAAAAAGGTAATGAAATCTGTTGTTTTTAAAGAAAAAATAACGTTCTAATCAATACAAGCGATAACAGGTTTTACTCTGCAGACAGTGTACTGACTGGACTGAAGGGATATCGGAGAAAAAATAGCGGAAAGGAATGTAACGCGATCGGAGAAAAATAACCAATCGGAAAGAAAGGTAACGCGTCGAAAATGTTGCATGGGCTTTCCTATTGAGAGATAGTCTTCACGAAGTGAAAGATAACCGCGGGGATAAAATCAAACTGGGACTACTATAACACAGTAGTCTCAGAATCAAGGATGAGTTCAAGGATTACGTCCGGAGAAAATAATTTAGCCAATAACAGTTGGGCATTCCTACCTCAGCGTGATAACAGTCAACTTGATACCAAGACTGACCTTAATTTAGCCAATGGGAATCGTGAAATAAAATAATTTAGCCAATAACAGTTCACATGCCTATTGCAGCAAGATACGGAAGTCAGTAATACCGAGGCTGACCTTAATTTAGCCAATCGCAATTGTGAAATATATATACTAAATCAGCTCGTTTCGTCAGTATTTTCTTATTATAGGATATATAAACCAGTATTTTCTTATTATAGGATATATAATAAGTCATATCGGGAATTTCCACGTTTATGTTTTTACATTCAGTTTTTATGGTCAATAAGGAAAAAAAATGTTATCTTCTCGTACGTGTTGCGCAACAACAAAAAACAGATATATCGACGAGGGTCCATAGTATCGCTGGGAAAGTAACTGTGTATTACCCGTCAAAGAAGCAGAGGCAGGTTTTCAAAAATTATAATAATTACAGTTTTCTTCCAAGAAAGTTTGTATTTTTCAGTACACACACTCCGGTAGGACAATTTAATTCATAATTTATTAAATAACACAGTCACGTTATAATGATAAAACAGACTGACAATGTATTAATCTATGTAAACGGATATTCTGTTTGGTAATTCAAATATTAATCCTGGCCATCTAATTAAGGTTCTGCAGATTTTATGGGCATCAACCATTATACCACAAGATACATTTTTGATAAGCCTAACAATGACTCTCCAAGTCTGGCAGCTGATCCTGATGTTGGTGAATCTGAAGACCCAAACTGGAAAACGTAAGCGCTCAATATTTCACGTACAATATTATTGTATCACTTTAAAAACAGTCATGAATATTTAAATACTCGATGTCTGTATATTTTATAAGATTTTATAAGATTGCTGTTCTTCATCTTGTAGTAAAGTGTTCAACGGCGAAGGATAAGCAGACGCTCTACAGCAACATCATGATGGCATAGTATCCAATGATATTTGATTTGCTCTAAAATACATTTAAAATGCGATTAAATGGAAATTAATTTGATAAGTTGAAACATATACAAGATAAAAAAAAAGTATGCTGACAGATTATCTTTTCAATTTGACAATTTTCTACAACATTGGACACGAAGAGTGGAAGGGTCTTATCATTTTACATGAAAAGAAGGGATATGTTGGATAAATGCTTGATAAAAAATCCATATATACAAGTAACAATAGTTCATATAAACTAACAGTGCTGTCCCATATTCTTTTCTTAACGTCACAGTAAGATCTTCAATGTGGAGTAAAAATCTGACTTTCCCTGAATTCAAGACCGTCCCCGGTACCGGATTAAGGAATTTGTTTTTATCTAAATGTCCTTAACGTAACGACTTTGCTTCGAAGAACATTTTACTTGTAGAGCAAAGTCGGGCTGGTTGAAAATTGTACCATGGGGTATGAGAAAACTAATGAACTGGATTAAGAAAGAATACCCGACTACAGATGTTTATATAACTGAGAATGGGGTATCTGACTGTGGAGATATGACAGACCAAACTAGGATTGATTATTATAAATATTATACCAACGAATTATTAAAAGGTATTTAGAAATGTCAACAATTTGAAACTTGAGAGAGTGTAAATATCGCAAATGAAAGTAGACATTCACCTATATATGCATTACATAGTGGACTTATCACTATACACACATTCATACATCTTGAAAGATGGCATGCAAATTTCGAAAGAATATAAATAACTAAACAAATATATACACCAATCGACAGTAGGAATTTAGTGGAAAGAACAATTAATAATTAATTACATATGGCCTCATATCTTCAATGTTACAGAGAAATCCAGAATTTAATATACAATTGTACAATGTAATTGTAAGTTTTCTGTTTTGTAAATTTGTCGTAATTGGTTGTAAGACTTTAGGATAACATTTGTATGCATGATATCATAAGTCTTACATTTATTCAATGTATTACCAATAAGTTTTCTACAGGAAAAACAATGTGTAATGTATTATCGTATTTCTCTATGGCTATATCGACCTGAATTTCCCGTATTTCGGCACTGTGACGTCGTAAACAGTTGACCCGACCCTAATATGAGCTGACCCGAATATATCAGCGACGTCATAATGTTTGACCCAACGTTGACCCGAATATATCAGGAAAACATCCTGTTATAGGCGGATGGCCATTGAAAAGTATGAAATTCCATTAAGATTGCTAGTTAACAATACGATAAATTTATCATCAGGTTTTCTGCAAACGTTTATCGTAAAATATCAGCCGCTCGACACAATATGAAGCTTTTTGGCTCGTTCGCTACGCTCACTCGCCGAAAAAGCTTCACATTGTGTCTCGCGGCTGATATTTTACGATATACGTTTGCAGAAAACCTGATAATATGTACATATCATAATGTGAATATTGAAATATATAGGAACACACTTTTATAACTCGCTGCTTTTCTTACATGAATAATACCTGGAATTATATTGTTGTTATTTAGCAATAAAATTAGACAATTGCACCAATGTTAAGCGATATACAGCGTGGTCTCTGATGGATAATTTGGAATGGCGTGCCGGCTATACCGAAAAATTTGGATTGTTCAAAGTAGATTATGAAAAGTGGGAGAGACCCAGATTTCCGAAAGCTTCAGCACATTTCTTCACAGATCTTGTGGCAAATAATGGATTTCCTAAAACATGGGATAAAAGATATATTCGACAAGGTATATTTACAGTGACAGAATTATTTAGTTCTTTAGATTATATTTTACATATCTGTAAACATATCAGAATTGAGACAAAAAAACCCAAAGTTTATAGTTTTCCAAAACATTTCAGGCAATTGTAGTTTATTATTACTATAAACCCATGTTCTGTATAGGCAGTCTTGTACTTCTCGTCTCAGATTAGAACTACAAAGGAGCTGTCAGATTGACAACAGGCATAAGTTTCCTTCATTACTGTTTCGAGCCGTATGTTTTCCAAAAGGAATACTGTCCTGAATGTACATGCACATTTCAACGAGTTTCATCATCAGTTAGTGAAGGTTGACAATATTCAAATTTTTTTAACTATAAACCAAAACCTTGCAAAGTAAATTAAAATGTATGCAAAAAGGGCAGAATTAAAAACAAGCTAAACCATGAGAAGGATACTCCTAAAAAGGAACGAATCAACTGTAATAGTTAACTAAAAGAGAAGTCAAAACAAACAAAGATTATTCATTTCAGGATGGACATACAAAGGGACTCAAAAACATGTAAAATTAAATTGTAGATTTAGTAGACAGAGATGCCTTTATGCATGGCTCATTTCCTAGTGATTTTGCTTGGGGAGCTGCTACGTCAGCCTATCAGATAGAAGGGGGTTGGAACGAAGATGGTATGCACATAATATAACGTTGTTTGATAATTTTATACCAATCGGGTGTATAATAAAATAAAATAATATAATAAAAATAATGAATTAAGATTAAAATGATCTAAAAAATAGAGGTTCTGTCTCCCCTTTTTCATAATAATTGTTTTTAAATATTCATCTACATTTTAATGAGCGTATGAAAAAAATACATATGTTTGGGCAACCGAAGTAAAACCAAATGTTAAAAAATCATTTTTTTTTTGCCCTGGTTAATGACTGTCAGTATTAGTACTTCGAAAAGACAGAAAGTAAAATGTGTGTTGCTATCCATTTCGTTGTTTGTTGCATGATTAAATTCATAGTATGTTTATATTAAAGAGAACAATATTTTTGTTCTTTGAAAATATTTAACCTCATGGAATAGTTTGATTTCCAGAAATAAATATATTTGCATGAATTGATAAAAACCCTTATGCATATTTAATAGAATATTGCATAGTTTCCTTTTTCCAGCTGATACACATGAATAACCGTATCTAAGTTCACTGAAATCTTATTGATTTTTATCAGTGAATTATAGAACCCCTTTAAAAACACATTTTTCTAATTGTTTTCTTGGCAGGTAAAGGACCCAGTATATGGGACACGTTTGCCCATGAAGGGCGACTTGCCAACAAGGATACAGGGGACGTAGCCTGTGACAGCTATCATAAATATAAAGAAGATGTACAAATGTTGAAATCATTGGGTGTAAATATAAAATTTATAAAATATTCTCGTTGTCTTATAGTGGAAGAACGGATCTACATCAGTGGGTTTACTACTATTTTGTTCATTGCACATATCGATCAGTTATTTCACAAATATCAAAATGGTTGAAACATTTGGATACAGAATTTTACATAACGTCCATTTTTTATGACGTCATACTTTTACACAAAGAGGACAAATATACCTAAGGAGCAAATATAAAAAAACGTAATCCATTGGACAGACAAACCAGGAAAGACTAAGAATAAGCACAAACACAACAAATAAACACTGAAAACTAAAAAAAACAATGAACAACGCGAACTCCTATAAAAAGCAGGTAAGATATTCCATAAAAACTGGTTGCAGTTACTCTGACACACACGGTAATTCCGCTTTTACCTATAAAATAGGGAGTCCATATAAAAGTCATACAGATGCAATTTATGTTCCCACTGATTTTTTTGATTTTTTATTTCATACTAAGATGATCTAGAAAATATAGAAATGGTTTTCAATTTTCTAATTTTTGGTTTGATTTTGTTAAAATTCATTGAAGGCACGAAAACGTAAGGGGCATTTTTGAATTTATTTGATTATTTAATGGACTGTCATATTGAATTATCCGTTTTGGGTTTTTTTCCGAAAAATCGTGTTTTTGCTGGAGTAAACAATACCATAGAACAATTTACATATAAAATTATATGTTCAAAGTTACAAACAATTACTAGACAAAGTTGTCAAAGACAAAAAAAACAATTATTTAAAACAAAAATTCCATTTATTATCATATATAATTTTAATTTCATCGAGCAACGAGGTTTTAAATCTATTAACTGGAGTAAATTGTGTTTTTTTCTCTCTCTATTTTACAGGTATCACACTACAGATTTTCGATTGCCTGGAGTAGAGTAATGTCCGATGGAACTTTGGCTACGGTAAACCAAAAGGGCATCGAGTACTACAACAATCTCATTAACGAACTCCTGGCTAATAATATAGAACCTATGGTTACCTTGTATCACTGGGATCTTCCTCAAGGGATCCAAGATCGTGGTGGATTCAAGGACGATTCATTTATTGATTATTTTAATGACTATGCCAGACTTTGTTTCAGTATGTTTGGGGATAGGGTAAGTCTAAGTTAGTCTTTCATGAATCCAAATTTAAACGGCTAAATATTAATCAGTGAACTAAGTTATAAGACATGAATTCTTTGATACCAATTTGATGCACAAGATGTGTACATTTCGTCAATTTACGATTTATCACTTGTGCTCGAGATATAAAATACAGGAAGCAGAGTCCATGTTGTTCATATGTTTTTAGTTTTTAAGTGTTTTCGTTGTTCTCCGGAGTTTGTCAGTTGTTTTCGATGTTTCCATCCTTCGAATATTCCTTTGGTATTTCTTGACTTAACTTAAATAATCTAAAACGTTGAAGGGCAAATTCAAAAATGACAAAATGACAAAAATGGAGCCTACATCATCTATGGACAGTGCTATGCACAAAAAGGTTCTTTTTAATTTTCACAAATTTAACTAAAGTAAAGAAGGTAAACATTGCCAGTATCCCCTACCGGAGACCAATGTTTCTTCTCTTAATACTCTAAATATTTGCCACAATTAAGATAAGCACCATGACATATTACATTATGCTGAAAATAAACATTTGGCGAATTGTCGCTTGCGTTTATGTCAGGGACCCATTTGGTGTAAGTTATAAGCTTTTATATTGCCACTGAATGCCTTACAGTCATCATTACTATTCGATATTATTCCAAATGTTATGTTTGCTTTCCAGTTGTGACTGATAAAAATGTCAGTGTTGGTGAGGGTTATAAAAAAGGGTGAGATAAGTCTTTCTGAGAGATGAAATTCTGACGTTCCATCCAGAATTAACCTATCCCTTTTTCATATCATGCAGCAACGAAGATGTGTATTTTATTACAGGTAAAATTATGGATCACATTTAACGAACCGTTTGTAGTAAGCTGGTTAGGACATGGTATTGGAATTATGGCCCCTGGCGTATCTGAACCTGGTTCTACTGTTTATACTGTTACACACAATATTATACGTGCCCATGTGAAGGCATATCATACGTACGACGAGCATTTTCGTTCACACTTCGGAGGTTTGTATCCAGCAGATATATAAAGAGGACAAATATACCTAAGGGGCAATCCAAAAAACGCAATCCATTAGACAAACAAAACCCGGGAAGAAAAATGAACAACCATAGCATAACAAATAAACAATGAACAACACGAACAACCATAGCATAACAAATAAACAATGAACAACACGAACTCCTATAAAAACCAGGAGCGACCTCAGGTGCTCTTGACGGGTAAGCAGTTATTGTACCGTATATGGCACCCGTTCAACAAAGTCAATCCGCGGTGGTTGTCACAAATCGGTAGAGGTACATGAAATGTTACGACAGTGGAAACAGTTCCAACATCATTTCTTAAGTGATGGCATTCCTGGTAAAACCCTGGTTAAGAAGCTTTTGTGACAGCAGTAATCCTCTTTGTCGAAAGTCATGGTAACGCAAACATGCCCTTGAATATCGGATAAGCTGAGAAACGTAGACGCCATATGCAGCGATGCTGGTATATTGCTACTCAAGAAGGGAAAGTTAACAAACTTAGCAAATTACTTTCTCTAACTTTAGTGTTAAGGTCCAGAAAGCAACGATCTTTCAAAGATAAAATCTTCAATAGTAACTAAAGTCCATGCGTAAACTAAGCCACTATGTACGAGCAAAGTGGGTTGTAAACCCTTTAACTCTGTATAAGTCAAAGAGGCAAAAGGATTAGTGTTTACTTGTTTATGAGATTAAAGACACAGTGTAAGTACACGCAGATTGATGTCATATTACATAATAAATTTGTAAGTCTGTACATAAAAGTGAATGAATGATTATTGAGAGGTAAATCAGCCATATAATATAGATCATGTGTAAAAGTGAGGAATGAAGTACTGGTACCTTTGGTTTTAGAGATGCTACGGTACCAATCTTCACATATTTGTACAAACTAGGTTAACAATCGTCCTATAAGCGTGCATACTTTTTTTTAGGAAAAGTAGGTATAACATTAGACTGTGACTGGAAGGAACCGTTGCAGGATACGTTATGGGATAGATCAGCAGCAGAGAGGGCGCTTCAGTTTAAATTAGGATGGTTTGCTAATCCTGTATATGGAAATGGGGATTATCCATCTATCATGAAAAGGACAATCAGGGCTAAAAGCATGCAACAAGGTTACGCTAAATCAAGGTTACCAGAATTCACAAAGGAAGAAATACGACAAAATAAAGGTAATCCAACTTCATCATTCTCTTGATAACATTATAATTATTAATGCTCGAAAGGATTATAACATATCCATACGAAATTTGAAATACTAATATTATGACAATACGGCTCAAACACAATCAGCTCTGCTCTTTATTCAACATTGACAAGATTGAAGTTCCTCCTAAATACTTTACTGATTTCAGAATCAAATAAAGCATGAAAATGGTCTATTGTACCGTATTATATTTTAGGAGCTGCTGATTTTATCGGAATTAATCATTATACGACAAATTTGGTATCCCATAAAGCACAGCCAGTCGAGGAACCCCATTATGAAAGGGACCAAGATATTGATATTTCTTTTAGTGCCTGCTGGCAAGAGTGAGTTGTCGTATTGTTATTGTTTATATGAAACATTTATATTTCTAAGCATCTAAGCAGAAAAGTGTATAAACTCGTTTTAGTACCGTCAGCAAAGTGTCCTGTAGTTTCTGTTTTTAGCTATGCAATTCTGAAAGAGAACCATCTAAGGATCATTGCTGCCAACGCAGGTTCAAATTAGTCAAGTGGTTTCAGACAAGATTTTTAAATGAATTTCCCCATAGGGTCATATGTTAAACTGATGGCAGAAATCTTGGTTCACTGTCCGTGTAATCGGAAAAAATTCTGAAAGGACATCTAAGGACCATTGCTACCAAGTCTGGTTCCAATTAGTCAAGTGGTTTCAGAAAAATTTTTAAATGAATGTTCCTATAGGGTCCTATGTTAAACTAAGTTGGGTTGTGGCGGCCATCTTGGTTCACACTCCAAATCATCGGACAAGATTCTAAAATAGGACCATCTAAGGACCGTTGCTACAGAGTCTAGTTCTAATTGGCTCATTGGTTTCAGACAAGAAAAGTTTTAAATGAATTTTCGCGTAGGGTCCTATGTTGAACTAAGTTCGGCTGTGGTGGCCATCTTGATTCACTATCATCGAACATAATTCTAAAAGAGGACCTCCTGTGGACCATTGCTGCCAAGTCTGGTTCTAATTGGCAATGGAGTTTTATAGAAGATATTTGAAATCCATTCATCTTTTTTCTATTTTTATTAAGAGCATTCATGTCGGTTAAAAGTCGGAATGCCGGACACAATTTTAGAAGGGGCTACCAAGCACCATTCCACCAAAGATTGGTCCAAATTTGTACAGTGGTTTCAGAGGAAAGATCTTTAGAGGAAAGTTTACGCCGGACGACGGAAGCCAAGTTTTGGCAATAACTCACATGGCCTAAGAAATAAAAAGAGTGCAATAGAAGTCAGGATTGTTCGAATGGATGTTGATGGCGTTAAATCAGTTTATGGGTTTATAGGAACAAAATCCCTTTTATCTATCCGACAACGTTTTTGTGTAAACATACATTAAAATAAATTTAGTGTGATTACCAACAAAGTGACCACCAGCTAGAAGAGCAAAAAAAGAATTGTTAAAAACTACCGTCAAACTATGCCTGAGCAATCATAACTGCAAGTGGTCAGTCCAAAATAGAGCAATCCACGTAGTTAATGATTACTGTGTTTACTTTTAAAAAGTGGCGGTTTTGTTCTGAACTGAAACGAAGTTTATAAACTAAACGTACTTCGTTTGACATATTAATTTTCCCGCTATCTGTTGTTTACATTGTTCAGATCCCAGTCCAGTTGGTTGCGAGTAAATCCCTGGGGAATTAGACGTTTGTTGAAATGGGTCAAGGACAGATACAACTCGCCAGATATTTACGTTACTGAGAATGGTGTATCTGATGACGGTACGCTTGATGACAACAATAGAGTAGAATATTATCGGGGTTATCTCAATGAAATGTTGAAAGGTAAGATAGAAACTATGAAGGAAAAAAATCTCTTATAATAATTGGCATCGTCAAATAAGTTTACTCCTTGTTTCAACAGGAGTTAAGTTGTAAAGATTTTCTGTATTCTTTTTACGTTTTTGTTTTTCGTTGTTCAATTATTCACATGCAATTTCAATAAGATTTAAGACTTGTTGAGCCTACAACCATAACAATGAATACATCTACCATTGAATTGAACGTGACAATAAATGAAAGATCGTATTCAGGGGTGAATAACAATCAATACAACTGAACAACCAATAAAACTTTCAGAAGATATTCACGGCATGTTACATTTTGTCTTTACTGGGAGTGAGCAAGAGAAGAAAATGACAGGCTCCAAAATGTGGTGAAATAAGCATCATGAAAATGTAATGACAAAAATGCAGGATTGAATATTAATTGATTCAAGTAGTCTCTATAGAAAATCTTGAAAAGGAGTTTGAGACGCTTCCACACAAACACATCCATAATCACGTGCTTTCTCCCACAAAATAATTTTTTTGTTTACTAAGGTTTATATATACATATATTAATATACACTCATGATGCCATTTAAAAAATGAATTTGGGCAGGATTCTCCCTAGTAAATATTTAAATGATTATTTTTTCAATTGATAATCTCATGAATTTAATACGCTTACTTAGTGTGAACTGCTCCCACCTTATAACTTTTTTCGTTTTCTGTATGTACCCGTGAACTTTCTAGCGTCCCTTCTTATATAATCGTTACATGAAGAAAATTTCGGTCAGTAACGGATGTTACAGATGAACAGAAGTAAATCGACATACACTTTTTACCTAATTATAGCATATAAAGAAGATGGAGTAAACGTAAAAGGATACATGGCATGGTCATTGATGGACAATCTAGAATGGGGAAGTGCTTTCACACAGAAATTTGGTATCTATCATGTGAACTTCACATCTGCTGATCGAACAAGAACGCCAAAGAAATCAGCCACTGAGTACTCACAGATCATAAAAGATGGCGGATTTCCTTATAAATGATTTATATTTCTTCAACATACTTCATATACCTCTTCTAACTTAGGTTTTCTAGACATTCGTGCGTTTTGGGTATTAAATGATTTTGATTCCTAGATAAGCGATTCTAAGGTTTTTTTGTAAGAATTATAAATAAAGAATATTTACTAGTTTGCTTTGATCTATAGCGAAAGAATGAACAGAAAGATTCGTACACAAAAGATCTGCTCGTCATAAATGATTAAGCCTCACAACAATGAAAATTTCGGCTATATATATGTGTATAATTATACCATAAAACCATGTCAAATATATTTACAATGTACTTTAAACATTCTGAACAATCAAAAAGAGGATTCAATGTTTTGTTCTTTGTATAAATGTTAAATCTTTGGCATTATGTCTGACTAAAATATTTTGATATGCCATGTGCAGCGTTGATCTAGAGATTCTGCATCACAAATCCCAACAGTTTCTTTAGCTCGTCTCTAACCTGAAATTCAAAATTATTAATAACATTAATGTGTTGTGATATATGTCAATGGGTTTCAAAGAAATTTTTGCTCACGTCAGCAGTACTAACAATATATAAAGATGTTGTGTTGAGTTTGAGAGTTAATTTTACATTTCTTCAGGAACAATAAAATTTAAATGAAGTTATAAATTCTATAATACAAATCCTGATGCAGAAGATCTGCATGTTTCGTCCATTTACGATTCATAAGACTTAGTCATGCTGACGGACTAAATGTAGAAAACAAAAACAATAATCCAAAACGTTGAAAAGCAAATTCAAACACTACCAAAATGAAAATAAAGGTAAAATCAGAACCATCTATGCCCAGAGAGGGTGGGTACTCCTTTGTTTTCACATTTTTGTAACAGTATATTCAAAGTACAATTTTTAGGCTAGTATCGAAATACTAGCAACCGAGCTCGGGGACTTGGAGTCCAAAAGAAGAGGTAACAAGCAAGAAATTTACAAGAAATTGATGACCAGTGGACTAATATAAATACAAAATATTAATGAAAAATGTTTTCTTAAGAAAACGTTTGCATAGGAGGAAGGGTATCTTAGACTTAATACAAAAAATATATATGTTTTAGCAATGTAAAGTCAAGTCGTGACGAGGTTACATTAGAAGGGAAAAATCAATCTTTAAGTTTGCTGGAATGTTATCAATGCGTTAAAGCAATATCTTGTATTTGATGCTGAGCAAGAGGACTTCCCAATATGTTAGCTAAATATTTATGGCCGGGAATCATACCTTTTCTTTTTTACTTTTACGCTTTTTCTTTCGTCGAGTTTTCCTGGTACTATTACCAAAATTCGATTGCTGTACCAAAGTTATTGTGTTGTTAGAAACCTTCTCGTCAGCAATGGTGTCATTACTTGCGGATAGGCTCTCAACTGTTGCTGTCTGTCTAACTGTTTCCGCCTTTTTCGCAAATAGACTTTCTGCTTTACGTCTAGCTTTTATAATAGCTTTTAAGCGTTCTGCTTGTTGCTGTCGTTTCGCATTAGCTGCTGATGTTTTGTTTTTGTGCTCCATGGCATTCTCCAAGAGAATTCTCTCGCATTTTCCACTCAGTATACTGTAATACTGGTGCACAATTTTCCTTACTGATTCAGAACAATATTTCGTATGTTTTGTCATACAATTTGATGTGTAGTTTGCGTATCTGTTTGACAAAAACATATAGAAAGTATGTACTATCATTTAAATAGTGAGTACGAATATCAATGTTCTTATTTGTATACAAATTCTGGAATTATTCTTATGTTATTTACCACTACATTGTGTTGGATCAATAAAGTAATAATTCATACTAGTAATTAAAAAGCTTTAAACCCCCCCCCCCCCCCCCCCCCCGTTTGACAATTAAATATTTGACAACATTATTTGTATGGTTTCCATTTCTAATAAGCTGGAATCGTTTAACTTTTATTTGCGCGCAGTAATTTCAAATTATAATTATTATAATTAACAGAATTGAATTATATTTATAATATAGGCAACCGATATAAAACAAGTTAAAGGTAAGGTAAAGTACCGTTCAAAAAACGTTTTGTGTCATTTCACACTTATCTTTAAATTTGCTATTTAAATATATCTTCGTGAATTAAGATGTGCTCAGAATGAAAACAAAACACACACACATACACAATTAGCAAATATACTACAACTTACAAACAAGCATTAACATCAGCATACGGATTGTCTGTTGTGTTAGTATAATACAGCTGTAGAATTATTTTGGACAGACGGTTTGTCTGAAACTTTATACAGAAAGAACTTGCTCTTCTAGATCGTTCCAAACACATCATGTCCTCGGCAAAATCTACAATTGAAAAAAAAATTATTTAATTTCTTTATTTTAAAGCACATTTTTCGCCCTGATTAGGGCCAAAGTAAACATTCATTAACAATACAGAATCAATTGAAATAACGGGAGGCCCCTGTCCTCCCACTCAAGTGTGTGTTTAATAAGAAGCCATATATTTCATTTGTTGCGTATTAGTTGGTATAAGTATATAGTCAAGTTTGATGTTAGAAGATTAAGAATTATCATCTGTTAAATTTTCAGATAATTGTTCTCTTATGGTGTTTACTTTATGCAAAGAAATTTAACACAGTTCCTTTCTAGCCTCCGGTCTATTCTTCTTTTTGACATATCTCAACTTAAAAGGACAAAAATATGATAAATTATGGAAGACTAATAATGTTTATTCCAGATCGTGGTTACTTTTGTTGAAATGTTGAGAGCATAGTTTCCCTCCTTCTGGATGCCACAAAACTGCCCAAATATGTAACCATCTTTTTTTCCGATTTCCGGTCCTAAGGGATATTTCTCGCTGAGCTTGCATTTTTATACAACCACAAGAGAAACCTCGGTATCAACATTAAAAATGATATAATGTATACATTACTTTCCCAATTCATGCACATGTCATTTGATATATTATAGGCCATATCAACGTCAAACATCAGGCTGAGGTACCAGTCGTTGACATCCGTCATACGTGTGTAAGGTAGAGACATATCAACGCATGGTAAAACATCTTCATATATCCTAGTTTAAAAGGAAATAAAATCATATACTTTTTTAGTACTCTTAAACATGTTGATTCTGTATGTCCTTGGCCAAAGTTAAGCATTTATTTTATAATATTGGTTGACCTTTGTTAAATTTTTGATGGAATTTTTTCTCATCACATTATATCCCATATCCTTTCGTAATTTGTATTTTTTTGCCAAGAGAACGTCTGCAAATATTTTAAGGCTGTTTTAATGTATTCCAAAGGTTAATTAATGAATAAATAATGTACTCATTAATTCTAAAATTAAAATTTAAAGGTTATTGGACTTTAAAGATAAATTTATTGTCATGATAATTATTTATATACTTCTGCCACAAATAAAAAAAAATGCATCAAAATAGGGGAACAAATAATGCCTCTTTTAATCACCTTGAAATGGCTACTCCTAAAGGTTTTTTTTTCTGAATTTCATACTATTTTAAGCAAGATTTTTCATCTAAATATATTGTCCTTCCGAGCCAATCTGATAATCTATTGTTTCATTTATACCTAACAGCGATCGACTGTCCATGGTCTATTATTTTGAATTAAAAGATTAAAATAGCAAAATTTTATAGCAGTTTGACTAGATATAGATTATAACATGGCATTTTTCATATCACACCTATTATCAGGCCTAGGTCAAGATATCAGCCCGAGAGCCGATGCTGTCCCTTCCTCATACCGGATTTGACATAGGCAGCATGGCCGGTGTCCTGCAGGTAGACTGCTTACTCTTCCAGAGCACCTGTGTCTACCCCGGTTTTTTTTTTTTTTTTGGTGTGGCCCATGTTGTTTATGTGTTTTTATTTTTTAGTTTAGTATTTGAATTGTTTTGGTCTTGTCTTCGTTGTTCTCCGGAGTTTGTGAGTTGTTTTCGATTTTCCCCTCCTTCGAATATCCCTTTGGTATTTCTTGATTTTACAATTTCTTACCTTTTAACTCTTTTTCTGTTTGCAATGTTTGGCGGAAGAAAGTTGAATTTACAGAGTAACCTTTTTATTTGATAGAATAAAGAAAATGGGATGAAAATTATCTAAATACAGGTAGGAGGTACATTATTGGGATATATTTCAGATTTTTATAAAATTTGGCATGCAACTAGAATACGTTGAGCTGCATCTGAATACCCCAAAAATTATGTAGGTTCCTTTAATACTTCACATGTTTTGGCAAACAGATGGGGAAATACATATAATGCACGCAATTATCGCTCCAAAAATCAAATATTTAGACTTTAAATTATGATTTCTCAGAATCCGGTCCCTAGATTTTTTTATAAAATGATATATTATTCACATTGAAATTCTCTTTTTATTGATATAAAATTAATTGGGGGTTACCAGATTCGTTTTTTTTAGTATATTAGATTGATTATTGTATGAAAAGGGAAAATGAGCGTCAAAGCCAAAAAAAGCGTAACGTCGTCACGACGTCGCGATAAAAATGTAGATTTTAAGTGTTTTTACAGACAGGACTTATAGTTGAATGATTTCCACAACAAAAACGAAGCTGGTGACCCTATGTCTATTTAGTATCATTAAACCGAAAAAGTTGAAAGCAATAGCATATCGTTTTTATTTTTAAAAAATCCTAGGGTTTAGTTTCTGAGAAATGACGATTTAAAATTTTTTTCTGCAGTTTTTATATGACATCTACAGTAAAAGTCCTTTATTTAAATGAATTTAAATCAACCTTATAAAAGAAATATAAAAGCTAAATATATTTTTTTTTCGATATTTAGATGCAGTTTCGAATGTTCTATCTCCATGTAAAATTTCATGAAAATCCATAATTTACCTTCTACCTTAAATACCTACCCACACCACGTCTCTATAACTTTGGCATATGGAGATGTATAATTGCTTGTAATGTTAACGGAATCTACGTCCTTCTGACATCCTTCTAGTGTTGGATTCGGTAAAGATGGCACGGTACCTGGTAATATCTGGCAATATCCAAGTTGTAGTACTGAGGCTAGGATAAGTATGTAGCAATACATACCTGATATTCCTGTGATATAACAAAAAAATCGTCAACGTTTTTAGAAAGCAACATGAAACTATTGTACATCAAAACTGATTTTCCTTAGTCACTGTTTGAAGCCAACCGTTGGGAAATACGGTGAATGTTAATTTTTTAAAATATATACCGGAATAAGCTTGACCCTTAGGGGTGTATTTTGCAAATAAAGCATCTTATAAAAATATATGGAAGGCTGAATTGTCAAATTTTACGAACAGTAGAATCAAACGGGCTTAAATAGTGTTGTAAATTATAATATATATCAATAAACTGTACATTACATTTAGTTTCACTTATCTTTAGGTTTAAACATTGTAAAAAGGTATAAACGTTTAAACAAACTGACATCCAAGTAAAATAACTGATATGACACTTACTTTGTAAATTTACTAGTAAATTTAATCATTCTTACAAATTTAAGAAAAAGGTGAAACAATTGTTGTGACCGAGCAACAGCTGTAAATAACTCGTGCGCGCGCGCACTCGTGATTTACTGCGTAGTTCGGTCACGCGTTGTTCAATTCAGCGATTAGTTGTACTATAAGGAATAAATTAAGTAGCTAAAACCGGTTTAATGTGGATAAGACATTTAATATATGTCATGTACGAAGATGACTTCTTCTTCCTTAAAAAGGCATTTTTCAGTGTGAGATGACCCGTTGAAGATCGGTTCATGCGACCTCATCTCTCACTGCACGCATACTGGCACTCATCTTCCACTCAGGAAAGACGTGAATTTTAAAAACTCTGAAGATTTTCCAGTCTTCACTTTGAACTCGTGTAAGAACCTATTATTATTTTCAAAAAGTACACGAGTTTAAAAGAATTAAAGACATGTTTTATAAATACGTGAGAAGAGAAAAAGCTTACAATCTTCAAGCTTTTCGATTTAAAATATATAATTCAATTAAAAAAAGGGGGGACACTACTTAATAAACGAAAATCATTATACATTCAAATTAACTATCTTTCACCACCTCCAAACTAAAAGACAAAATCAAAAGTTCGATGTAATTAATTCTTGACAAACCCCCTCCTAATTTAATTTTGGAGAACTGTTTCTATGCCATTTGTTTGTTTTGTTGTTTTTAGACCTTAAAATGTTTCAGATATAAGAATACTAAGTAGTCGACAGTAATGTTTGTCATACCAAATTTAAAAAACCGATGTAGGTTGTAATAAAAATTACGGGCCTTATCCCCCCCCCCCCCCGCCACACACACACACACACACACATTTTTTAAAGTCTGATGAAGGCCTTCCACAATTCAATAACTTAAAAAAGATGTGAAGTAATGTTTGTCCTTTATATTAAATACGAAACATTTTCTGTCAGGAAAGATAACTCATGCATATGGGAAACAACTCCAATATCCGCAAATATGGAATCCAAGTGTGGAGAGGATAATGTATAAAATATCTGCACATGTCAAACATCGATTTTGTTACATCCTAAATGTTAACATGGTTTAAACGTTTGGACCAATATTTGTGTATGTTGATGTTATGCTTTATCCGAAATTTAGTGAATCACCCTTAGAAAACGAAAGTAAAAAAATTTAAGACATCTAAGCAACGAAAAGTTACAATATAAGGAAACATTAATATTTTACATAGATTCTTACGATATTCTAGAAGCACAAGTTTATATGGTTTTAAATGTGGGCTACAAAGTAGATAAACATTTTGAAAAATAATTTCTCTAAACCAGCAGCCTATTCTAAATATTAAGTTTCAGTTAATGGTGGTTAAAATGTAAGATAGATTCTCGCTTGGAGGATAATGGAATTGATGAGAAGAAAATCCTCTCTTTTGATCGCCGAGGGCTACACTTCTCGCTTTAGGTTCAAGCCCATACTGCTCTTCTCGTGCTCCTCGCTGCTCATAACCATACTCATCACTGGTCATTTCATTTTTTGAGGTGGGGGAGGAGGAAGAAGAAAATATTGCTGCTGACTAGGAGGAGGAGGGGGATTGCTTTTGAAGAGAAGAAGAGGGTCATTGTCTTCTAACTGTCTCATTTGTCATCATGTAGGCTTCTGGATAGTCGTAACTTTGGAATTGTCTGACATTTCCTTGGGTGTTGGATGAAGAGGCAGGAGGTATTTTCTCCTCGCCGCTTGTTACACTTCTCGTTTTCGGTCCAAGCTCCGACTGCTCTTCTTGTGCTCCTCGCTGCACGTGACTGTACTTAACACTGCTCTTCGCTACGCAGGACTATACTCTTGTGCTCTTTTCAGTTTTTAGGAGGAGGATGACTGCCGAGGAGAGGTCCTTTCTCTTCAATGTTGAGCTTTCAGTCAACGCTCAAACTACTCTCTGCTGCTCATAGCTGCTCAGGACTATAATATCGTGTTCATTTTGGATTTCGATGAGATGGAATTGTTGTTGCTGCTGCTGCTGCTGCTGAGGAATAGGAGGCAAGGGTTTTACTCTTACCTGTTATCTCTAAGTCTCGTTGAATTATCGATAGACATCATAGATGGCGACGCCCATGTACACGCGGACCTTTGAGAGAGCACTCCAAACATCCGGGTCTTTTACATATGCCACTCTGCATTTGTCCAGGCTTGTAACTGGCTATATATGTATAAACATATACACACTGGATTAACCCCTCCCTTTTTTCCCTGTCTTCGGTCGGTGGAAAGTCTTAGTCGTTCAATACCTATGACTTCTGGTTGCGCGTGCGCACAAACCTCTACCGGTACTTCCAGATCATAATTTCTACTTTACCATTTGTCTCATATATAATTAATTTACGTATGCTGTGTACAAGTTGAAAATTGTACAAGCTGCAACCTAAACAAATATATGTACATGTACGTCTAGCAAAAAAAAAAACAAGATTCAACTCGTACAGATTACCAAATATACTTTGCAACTTGTACAAAATTCGTCAAACTACTGGTTTCGACTCATTTGTTATTGAATCAATGAAAATGTAATACATGTACTTCGATTTAACAATATAAATACATTTATACCAATTCTTTCAGCTGACAAAGGCATAACTGGTCAGACAAACGTTAAAGGAGTTACTATTTTGGTGAACGATCACGGTACATGTAGCTATAACATATACAAAGTATAAAACTAAGTACGACAGAAATTCATCCAAGAGAGACATACTTTTTACAGGTTGTATGTTGTGTACAGCATCTACAGGGCATACAATTTAAAAAAATTCAAAATATATGTATCTATTACATGTAGTGAAACACATGTACATTTTCCATTCAGTTTTTTGTAGGCGGATGACTGCTACACGACTCCCAGCCGCCGGGAAAAGTAAATGAATGATAATTGTAAGATCTATATTAAAGAAATAAATCTAAAAATATTAACAAGAAAATAACGATTTAAACTTACAACTATTATTAAAACCAACCACAAACGACACTCTCATAAAAATCACAAAACAAATACACGGACTAAACAAAGATAGAACAAACCCAAAAAATTAAACAAAATTTGAAAATAATAATAATTATTATAACAAAAAATTTAAAGAGGAAACAAACAGAAGTAGCAGCCTAGTATAAGGTATGTATGTATGTGACAATCATAAGAAAATGTAAGAATATTAATATTTAATAAGATTATTTACATGGCCTTCATCGCAGACAATAAATAAGTCCACGTTTTATTTGACAGTCACTTTTGGGACATTTTTTTATTTAGTTGAGTTTCAAATTATAATTTACAAGTTATTACATATTTTAACTCTACTGTTTTGGTTTTGTATAAATATGTTAGTTTTAAAAGTATTTATCAAAACCGAATACGTTTAAGCATAGACATAGTCCATATATACCTACTTAAAATCGTTTTCTATTTTATTATTTAAAACATTTTCTAAGAACACTTGTAGTTAAGGACGATCGTTGGTCTAATAGGAAATAAATAGGCTTTTAGTTTGAGAGAAAATATGAATAGTAAACAAATAAGCAAGAAAAAAATATAGACTCATGTCCTCATTTTAAAGCTAGAAGGCCTTGAAAATTTGCAGGAAATGGGTTTTCATTGTCTTTACATTGAAAACTACAGTCTCTCAAAGATGTAGGAAAAAATAAAAAGGTTTTCATAAAATTTTGTCAAATACAATTTTAAGGTATATATGATTGAATTATAAAAGAAAAAGTGGGGTTAATGGACACAAAATGTCATGTTTAAGAAATGGATAAAACCCGAGGATTCCGATAATCTGATAAAAAGACCAAAACATGACCAGCGAGCATCCTTAAATATATTTTTTAACGTTACATTTGTATCATTGTGAAAGCAATAATAAAAAATAATGGATAATTCCGGTGTCGAAAGCCAGTTATCTTGTTAAAATGTCTTGCAATGAAAATAAATATAAGGTTCCTCTGACTTCAAACAGCTGTTTCTAACTGACTGGTGTCGTGGTACCAAATGCCTCAAATCCATGAAAAAAATGACCATTTTACGTCAACAGAATCTCGGGCTACAAACAGATGGTGTGGCACCATATGTTTGTAGCCGGAGATTTTGCTGACGTTAAATTAATATTACAACTTTAACTTATTCAGACGCCGAAGGTCAGAAACGTATCTGATTACTGGACATATGTTCGTGTTTTAATTGCCCGTAGAACATCTATTTATTGTATATAAATGGAATCATTACATTCATTTTGTATTCTTAGCACAACCTTACTACAGAATGTCCCGATTGTTTGTACTTGTCGTACTAGTTGCTGTTTACATACAGGTTTGTTTCAAATTTTAATACTTTGGAATCTTTTTTTTTCGATAAATATCATGAAGAAATCAGTCAATGAGACCAGTGCCTCATCTTTGAAATGATAAATTCAGAATTTAGACATTTGGAAATGAAATGATATATTTTTTCCTTGTTTATAGCGACGTCAGCAGATTTGTGCATGTCATTGATGACTCTCGTTACAATTGCGCTACGGCAGTGAAAATTATCTCTATATTAAAATATAAATTGTGAATTTGCTTTGAACTTTCCAAAACAAGAATGATAAATGATTTAGAGGATTTTAATGAAACACGAATTTAAAAATTATCAAAGCCATATTACGTGTGTCTTGGAAATCTGAAATACAGTAAATATTTTTCTAGTGCATTTCACTAATGCGAAAAAAATTCTGCAGTCTATATTTATCGTTGAAACATTATAAATGTGACATGTTCCATTACAAAAAGTGATGAACTTTCATTAAAATTAACATATTAATAACATAAATTCATTTACAATTTCATATACAAGGTTGATGGTTCCAGCCTGGTTGAAAGAATCGGTAAGTACATAACAAATGAAATATTAAAAAAAAAATAATAAAAAACAGAAAAAAAACTGTTTCAGATTTTTTTGACTATGCCGTTTGTCTCCGTGTTTTTTTAATGTATGCTAAAGTATAAGGCCGAGCTACATTGTGGTTTAGTCGTAGAACACCTCTAATCACGCCAAGAATATGATAAAGAATATAGCCCCCAAAAACATTTTTTTGTAAAATTTTAGCGGTCCTATATTTTAAAGCGGTTTCATTTCATTTGACAGTTATTTTGTAGCAATTAAAGTTTCTTATATAGGAGAAGTGTAAAATTTGAAATATAAATCATATCAAAACTTTCAACAACCAAAAAAAGCGAATATTTTAAAAAGAGAATTTTTAATTTAACTTTACAGCTCCATGTAAATCATGCCGAAAATATTGTGAAAAAGGATTTGTACTTGGATCAGATGGATGTCCTGCTCCTGGGTGCAAATGTAAGTATATCTTAGTACGTTGAATATGATTTGGCAATAAAAAAATATCAACCTTCTAAAATAGAAGACATCTATGTGATATAACCTCTGTGTATACTGTATATATATATATATGTAATGCTCATCTATCATACCAGTTTGGATAGAAAATCTGCAATTTCAACAAAACATGTCCTTTGAACAGCAAACCGAATATTCCTAAATCATAATATTGAGCCACCGTCCGTCCAGCCGACGTGCATTGCGAAGGAGCCACCGTCCGTCCTGCCGACGTGCATCGCCAATGAGCCACCACCCGTCCAGTTGACTGGCATCTCTAAGGATCCACCATCCATCCGGCCGACGTGCCTCGCCAAGGGCCAACCCTACGTCCAGCCGACGTGCATCGCCAAGGAGCCACCATCCGTCCATCCAACGTGCCTCGCCAAGGAGCCACAGTTCATCCAGCCGACGTACATCGCCAAAGAGCCACAGTTCATCCAGCCGACGTACATCGCCAAGGAGATAACTGCATTTTTCCGTTGTGAGAAACCGGAACATAACTCAAAACGTCGTACTGCATATATTTAACACGAAAGAAAGACTAATGAAGTAAAGCCTAAACTATTTAACATGTGTATCGCAAAAACTTCTCATTTGATTTTATAATGACAGATTATTTCTAATATTTGTCCTTTCGTATACGATAACATGAAAAAATGCCTCCTCGAGAAAATTACAGAAATTACAATAGTTTTTTTTTCGTAAAATTTTGATTGTAATTTCTTTTCTTTTTTTCTTTTGGTCAGTGTGGATAAAAATCTACATATTAACATAAGTTTAATTTGCATTTAATTTGCTTATAGTTCACATGTTACACGCGTTAAGGTCTTTGGTCTATTGCAGATCATGATATGTCTTTAAAACTGATTTCAGCATTGGGTTTATTTGGTTTATTTGTCGACGAGACATTAAGTACCAATATATATGCAATTTAATGCACATGTAGATGAAATCTGGAATTCCTGAATGTTTGTTAAAATTAATTTTTCTAAAATCTAATCTTTTTAAATTTAGGCTGCCCAGAAGTAATGTGCTTAATGGCCTGCCCGTATGGATTTGTAAAAGAAAATGGATGTGAAATATGTAAATGTGGTAAGTAGTAATTTTAACAAATACAAATAAGAAAACAAGAAAAAAACTAGAACAAACAGAAAAAATAGACTAAAAATGAAAAGAAGAGGATATAGAATAAATGACAGAACAAGACAAACAATTTTCTACATTACTGGTGATTACAGTAAAAGTCTTTTTTTATTAGAAATCAAAAACGTTTCAGTATCAATGCTAATTTAAAAGTGGGTTATATGTGTTTCAAATTTTATATGTAAATGTTTCCTAAGCAAGATTCGTGTGCCTTCACTGTTTGTTTAGTTAATTTTATACCCTTAGAAGGTAAATACAAGCTGTCCGTGAAAGTAAATGACAACTACTGTCATATTTGTTATCTCTTCTTTGTTCTAGCATGTTCCCCAGTAATGTGTGCTATGCATTGTGAGAACGGCTTTGTTAAAGATGAAAATGGTTGTGACAAATGTCAATGTGGTACGTTTATGACATCAAACAGATGCGTTTTCTCTCTTTTTTTCATATCTCATATGGCCATAAGCCTCCTTCCATGCGTTCATAATTTTATGCAGTTTTTCTGACATTATATTACTGAAATATGTTATAAAATAGACAAGAAAAGCTATTAAGAAATACAAAGACCATAATTAATAAGAAAAAACAAACTTGGGTATGCAAATGAACAACACGAAAAAAAAACGAAAAATAAAAACTATTAACAAGAATTTCTCAATCATAATGAAACTATGTGCTCTGTAAAGGCATTTACTCGCTTCATGAGAGATTTTATAATTCCAGGTCTTTTTCTATTACGACAGGTCGAAATTAATTAAATTCGTTGTATACTTTCCATCATATTGTAAAATTTACTATTTTTTTTATATTTTCCAGCTTAATGACATGACATACAAGGAGTATATGTAGCGGGGAAGAAGCTTTAAACGATACAAATTGTATTATTTAGATATATAATTATATAGTATGTGTTATGAATGTGTTTTTAGTGTATCTTACTACAGAACTGCCTTTTTCCTATGAATAAAATACGATATCTTAACTTTTCTTCGAGTTTTCTTCAACTCCTGAACAATTCAATCTTCTAATCGATAATATATGTATTTATTCCACTATAGATATTAATTCATAGCTATGTACGTATTTCATTGGTTGAGACTCTCCCACGTGATATTGAACAAAACATCGTATTTCCCTCTCAGATTTGTGTTTCACCATTATATCCCAGTTATTCGAAATACACTAGGGATAGTGGAATAAATCATTAATTTCCCTTGCATGAGTGAAATATGAAGATTTGTTCACCCGAGGAAAGTCATGTTTCTAGAGGGCTCTTTGGTGATAAAGATTGAATTGCAAGTTACAGGTATTCCTATAGGTACTAACCGTGTCTCCTTAATAGAAGATTTGTCGTTCATTCCAAGGAAAGAAGGTAGAAAACTAAGACATCCAAAAAATCGGAAAAAAATACCGGAAATTACCTCACATCTGCGAAATATTGTGGGAAATTATCGCCCTTTGACTTTTAGGAATTTCAAAGAAAGGCCTATCCATTAAATATCAGACAGATATTGAAAAATTGCTGGTAATTATCTCCCTTATACTTACGCGTTTTTAACATGTTTAAATATAGTGGGAAATTATCGCCCTTTGACTTCCGGTGATGTCTGGTCACTTGACTTCCAGTGCAGTTACAATCCATAAGCCAAGTCCAAGCAATATGCGATGAATCCTGTCCCTAACAAATTATGGCCATTCATTGTAAATGATATCATTGAAGTTTTGTATTTATTTCAAGAGAGGTTGGTATATGCTCAAGAACTATGGCAAGCCGTTTTACTATTTATTCGAACTTCAAGATATATAATAAACTTTATATCTCATATAGTTTGTAAGATATCTTATATAGTTTATAAGATATCTCATATAATTTTCTTTATAAGATATCTCATATAATTTTCTTTATAAGATATCTTATAAATTATATGAGATATCTTATAAAATATATGAGATATCTTATATAAAATATTTATAAGATAAACTCGTTTGCGAGTTATTAAGTCGTGGTCACGAGCTACTAAGTCGTTGCCACGAGTTACCTAGTCGTGGCCACGAGCAACTAAGTCGTGGCCTCGAGTTATTAAGCCTTGACCACGAGTTGCGAAGTCGTGGCTAAGAGTTACTAACTTTCGACCACAACTTATTTGGGTATTTGGGTCAAAGTTATTGGTCGAGACAAAATATTAAGTCGTGCCAACGACTTTATAACTCGTGGTCACGACTTAATTGCTTTTGGCAACGACTTATTAACTCGTGGCCACGACTTAATAACTCGTGGCTACGACTTTGTAACTCGTGACCACGCGACTTTATAACTCGTGGCCCCGATTTTGTATTTCGTTTGTATTACTTTTGCATATGCTGGACGTACTAAGTCGAGGTCGCGAGGTCTAAAGTCGTGGTCACGAGTTTTTAAGTCGTGACCACGAGTAACAAAGTCGTGGCCACGATTTATTTAGGTATTTGCGTCAAAATTAATGCTTGAGACAAAAAATTAATTCGTGGCCCAACAATAAATCTTGGTCTGCGAGCTTACTGTATCATATGAAAGCTTATTTGGGTCAAAATTAAGAGTCGAGAAAAACATTTAAGTCGTGCCAACGAATTTATAACTCTTGGTTAAGATTTAGTAACTCGTGGCCACGACATTGTAACTCATGACCACGCGACTTTATAACTCGTGGCCACGACTAAATAACTCGTGACCACGACTTAGTTCGTCCACCATATGCAAAAGAAATACAAACGAGATACAAAGTCGTGGCCACGAGTTATAAAGTCGCGTGGTCATGAGTTACAATGTCGTGGCCACGAGTTACTAAGTCTTGACCACGAGTTATAAAGTCGTTGGCACGACTTAAATGTTTTTCTCGACTCTTAATTTTGACCCAAATAAGATTTCATATCATACAGTCAGCTCGCAGACCAAGTCGTTCTGTACAATAAGCATTTCTTGATAAACCGTCATCAAGTACCAGTCAACTGAAAGTTACTTTTAAAATAATTAAAAATATCTGAAACTGTAAATTGAAAAATATACCTCAAATGATCCCTAAATGACCTTCTAAAATTGATAACAAGGTAGACATTGCAAAGTCCCCTCATGTCCTTCTCAACTTTTTTTTTGTAGTACATAATACTTCACTTTGGCGAAATTATCTGTTATAATATTATTTGTACCAACTGGCATTTTGTAGTTAGTTAAATCCAAACTTTACAAAGAAACAATTATAACAATAGTGGACTGTTGTCTTCAGTTTCTAAGATTTTTACCGATTTATGCGTTTTTGAAATATTGAAATGTAATATTTATCCAAATTTAAGTCTGAACGAATCATAAAACAATATATATGGATAAAAGCTTTACTTACAGATAATACAGTGTTCAATAACAAAAAATCAGGCTTTCTGAAACTTCATCTCATTTCTCTCTCATTGTGGCGTATATTTTTGAAAAAGTAATTTTTTAACTGATTTGTTAAGATAATAAAAGTTTGCACTTCATGTTTTTGAGTTATGATGTGAATTTTAATTAACACAAAACTAATTACTTCATGACAAGTTTTATCATATGACCAAATGAAACACGATATTTTAATTACGTTGTTTACAGATTTCATAAAAATTAAAACAACAAATATGCATATCATTAAACATGTCCTTTTCCGTTAGATCACGCCTTTCTATTTAGTTTAATTCACAGATACCGAAAAAGACGAATTCAATATCTTATATTTCGATTTGAAATTAAATGTGTACAAATAGTCAATATCACTATTTTGAAAAGATCAGATACTTGATTGGCAAATCGGGATCCCATCAATTTGTGAGATTTTTAAATCTTCCCAAACATATATATGCCATCGGCGACATAATACAATGATATAATTTACGCACACAAAGAACATTTCGAAGATATATGTACAGTCAAGTACGGACTGTTTAATCGAAGTTTCATCTGTCGATTCATGTGTGGAAATATGCCACGTCTCTCAAATTCATTTTGTATTCAATGTCTCCAGAAGGTAGCATATCCTATACATTTCTTTTTAACGAAGGTTACGATGAAACTGTAACGTTTTGTCAATGGTATCGCAAAAATACTTTCTTAGTACCGTGCCATACGATTTAGCCTACTAGTATTCGTGTGTTACTAACGTCCTGCTGCATGGCTTCGTGACAAAGCACACGCGGTAACCAGACTCAAGCTATGAGCCACTTTCTAGCAGCCATTCGCTAGCAGCCACTTTTTTGAAATGTCTAAAAACCAAACATTTATATAAGAATAAAACGTTTTGAAATGCAGCAGTCATTTAGCAAATGTTTAGCTAGTAGCCACTTTTGAGATACATACAAAAACCTATATTGACCATGGCATCTCTTTAAATGCGTTATTGCCGTATAAACAAAAACCTTTAGGACTCCATCACATTCGAACTTACCTATATTCGCTTCCTTTGTGTAAGCTTAACTCACTCCACAAAAAAGCAATGGAGCAGCAAATCAAGAATTTTAATTCAGCTGAATACAAACTCGCTGCTGTGGTATCGGATATTGCTTCTCATGGATTATTCAAACCAGTTTGCATCTATAACGACGAATCTCACAAAAGGTCGTTCCTTAAAGTTAACTTTGTTAATAAAGGCTTGGATGCCATAAATCTCAGCAATATCCTTCACCACAAAACAGTAAAATAAAAAATTCCTCCATATTTCAAAGACCAAACTGTTCCACTTATTTCTTATCCTTATACAAAACGCATTGCAACCAAGATTTTCAATTACAAACGGACCTTAATTCCGATGACCTCAAGTCTAATCCCCTGACTGCTCCTGTTCGACATCTCCATTCAATTATAGTCCTGTGGGTTATGTTATCAATGGGGAACTTAATCTAGTTGATAATCAAAAGCTAAAAATATGCTAGCTAAAGGCCCGAAATACCGAGAAACTTAGCTAATTAATTGGAAATGTAATTTCAAATTGCTAATGGATTATGTTGAGGACTATGCCAGAAAATGGACTTCGAAGGAACAGAAACCTGCTGACATACTTTCGGAGTGGGTGAAGGCTATTAGGTCAATGATACAACTCCGAATTAAAAAACCTTCAAGGGTCTGTGAGCACTAAAGCTAAATCCATCTTTAAAGACCTTGAGGTTGTGAAAACTTGACTCGCCTCCACGACAATTATGTAGTTGTCCCAGCGGACAAAGCCCCCAATAACATCGTTTTTGTCTGCAAGAACTATTATTTTGAGTGTCCTAGAAACGGGTTGGGAATAGGTAACACTGCGGGTAACCCAACTTATACACCGACTACACTCACTAAACATGAAGTCCTTGATAACCACAAGACCGTTCTTCATTCCTTTGGCATTTCTACAAAGGGTGAAGAAATGGACCTTACTGCTCTTTATTGGATTCCTAATTTACATAAGAATCCGTTTAAACAAAGGTACATTGCTGGATCAGCTAATTGCTCTACAAAATCTCTTTCAAAGATTTTAACATTCATACTGACATGTATTAAAGAGGGTCTTCAGAATTACTGTGAAACATCATATTCCGCCAGTGGCTTCAATCAGATGCTGACTCTTAAAAACTCAAAAAAATACAATGTCAAAAATCAAAATCTTTGGCTACAAGCAACAGCATAAAAAACATTCGACTTCTCTACACTACCATACGACATTCTCAATTAAAAGATCGCCTAAAACAACTAGTTCATCAATGTTTTTTCAAGAAAAATGGCACAGGCAGGTATAAATTTCTAGTTATAGGTAGATAAAAGGCTTATTTCGTGAAGAAACACTCTAATTTGGACCAAAGTATTCTGAAGATTATAAATTTCTAGTTATAGGTAGAGAAAAGGCATATTTCGTGAAGAAACACTCTAATTTGGACAAAAGTATTCTGAAGATGAAATTACAAACATGTTAGATTTTCTCATAGACAACTTGCGACATATTTGAATTTGGCGGTCTAATTTTCCAACAAACAATCGGAATTCCAATGGAAACCAACTGTGCTCCTCTCCTTGCCGATCTGTTTCAGTACTCATATGAAGCGGACTTCATTCAAGGGCTACTACGTGAAAACAAAAAGAAACTAGCCCAATCCTTTAATTTCACTTTTCGTTATATAGATGACTTGTGGTCTTTATATAACGACAAATTTCAAGTCTTTCTACAATTCAGTGAGACTGAAATTAATGATACTACAGATACACCAAAGTCCGCTTCATATTTGGATTTGTTTCTTGAAATGGACAATGAGGAGCATTTGAAGAAAAAACTTTATGACAAACGTATGACTACAACTTTCCTATTGTTAACTTTCCCTTCTTGAGTAGCAATATTCCAGCATCGCCTGCATTTCTAAGCTTATCCGATTTTCAAGGGCATGCATGAGTTACCCTGACTTTCGACAAAGAGGATTACTGCTGTCACAAAAGCTTCTTAACCAGGTTTTATCAGGAATAAGTTGATGTCATCACTTAGGAAATTTTACGTCATCACGAATTGATTGACCGTTACAGTGTTCCAATATCTAAGATGATGTTTGACCTGTTCCCACTGTCGTAACATTTCATATGCCTCCACCGATTTGTGACCTCCGCCGGATTGACTTTGTTGAACTTCACGACGGCTGCCGTATACGGAGCAGGAACTGCTTACCCTTCCGGAGCACTTAGGTTCACTAATTGTTTTTATAGGAGTTCGTGTTGTTCATTGTTTTTTAGTTTTCTGTGTTTATTTGTTGTGCTTGTGGATGTTCATTTGTTTTCCAGGGTCCAGTGGATTGCGTTTTTTTTATTGCTCCTTAGGTATATTTGTCCCTTTTATTAATAATTGCATTATATATCATTCATATTTTATCAAAACATTCGTTTTACAATTAAATAACCAAAGATTACGAGAAACCCCGTTGGTGACGTAACAGAAAATATGATAATAATATGCCTTTCGTGACGTAACGGGAAATCCAACAGAACCCACCTGAAAATACTGCATATATAAATAGTTCCTTGTCCTGCTCAGGTTTATCTATCATAATTATTAACAATATGGGAAAATTTGGAATCTGGCGTTCAAAAAACCAACAAGCGGTTAAAAACTTTGCCGGACTTCATATTTTTAAAACATTGTGAAAATTGTATGTCCGAACCACCACCCCCCCTCCCCCCTCCCCCCCCGCCCACACACACACACACACACACACTTAATTTTGAAAATCTGCCGTGGGCCTCAGGCCTCAGGGGCGTTAACCCATCTAACCCCTGGGTGAAATAAAGCTGTGGTAAATATCTTTCATTTAAACCATAAGCGGTTAAAATCTTTGCCGGTCTTCATATTTTTAAAACATTGTGAAAATTATATGTCCGGACCCTCCCCACACTAAACGTTGAAATTCTGGCGTGGGCCTCCTGGGCGTTCCCCTACAAAGTTTTTTCCTTCTTGTTGTTTAATAATTATAGCTTTGTATACAAATTATTTACTTATTTAGACTAATGAATATCATTATTCATCCTAAAGCCTGTCAAACACTGTACGTATTTCCTACCCTTTTATCATCCTATAAGTAAATATTTCTGTGAAATATTTGCGTTTAACACTTGTTAAACCTCAATGATGGGATGTCCCATTCACCTGTAATGAATAAATCTAAGGGAAATTATTTGTACTAAAGTTCAATGGAAAACTCTCTTGCCAAAATATATAAAAAAAATAGTGTCTGCTAATAAAGATCTCTTGTTAATTTGTTTGTTTGTTTGGTTTGGTTTTTCTTTTTCTTTTTTGGGGTATGCCATTTAATAGGGAGATCTGCCCGCCCTGGTATAAATTTAAAAATAAGTCAAGTTTCATGGAATGGATGGTTTTGATGAAGATTTCTTAAATTCTATGTTATAAAATTACTATATTCGACTCGGTCTTACATTTTCGGATTTATAGCTTATTCAAAAGAACCCAAGGTCAAAAGGAAAGTGCTAATATTACTGACTTTTCTGAAAGTTCATTAGTTGGTGTTTAATTTGAACATAAAACATTAAACAACAGGAAAAAGGTTAACTAACGAAATAGTAATACAGTTTAAACATTTTTAGCATGATCATCTTCCTGAAATTGCATTTAATTCTCAAAACCAGTCCGAGACTACGTAAAACTTGGGAGGAATATGTCCAGAGTTTCCACTTATTACTGTTCCATGGCTTATAAATTTATTTGCTATCAAGAAAACCTTATATATGCTTCACTTCTATAGGCATTTTGCTCTTCAATTATTTTTTTAATAGTTTTCAGGAATGTCGCCATTAAAAACAACTGCTCGTATAGCTATGTATATTTCCTAACTTAAAATGTCTATTCCAGACCACATTTTTGTCAACCTGGTCTTATTACGTCCATTCTGTATTTTTTTTTAAAGTTGCCAAAGTCACAGAATTACGATTTCTGGGTAAACATCAACACCATATACATAACTTTTTTTTAAAGTATGGCCATTTTACCCTATATGTATTTCACTTCTAGGGCCATTTTCAAAAAGTCGCCTAAAACCCGTCAAAATCTCTGTGGCATAGTCTTGTATGTGGTCTCTAAAGATTTGCTAATAATGACTTAAAATTTTTTGATACCAATTTTGATGCACAAGATGTGCACATTTCGTCGATTTACGACTCATCAGTTGTGCTCAAGGCATAAAATGTTTTAAATTCAAAACAACAGTCCAAAAAGTTGAAGAGCAAATACGTTATAAAATACGTTACGAATTTTTTTTACATATTTGAATTGCTCTTTGGGAGTCAGTTTTAACTCAAATTTGCCAAATTAAAGTCTTTAAGACAGCTTTTTTTTATGTGAGTTTAAGTATCTTCTTTCATATGTTAGTAGAGAGGTTTTACTTCTGAATTTCCTTCTTGGCAATATTAAAATAAAATGATACAAATGGACCGAAATCACCTTTATACACGACCTTCGACGGTAGAAACTCGAACTTTTTAATTATGAAGCGTAAAATGTTGTTTGTTTGCATACAATCGTTTACCATAAAGAGTAGGTCAATATTTAAGAATAAAAAATCAATGGTTATGAGTGAAATAAATACAAGGAAAAGTAGCCCTAGTCCTTAACCTAGTCCGGGTGTCTGTCAACTTGTACAGGGATATATCTAAATAATTCATGCTTTCAAAGTTGATTCAATATACTTTCCATAAAAAATGAAGTATATTAATTTCTGGACATATTTTATTATGGTCATTATATCTTATGGTAGAATTTTACAATAACATAAAAATGTCTCTAACATGTGACTATTGTTGAATGCAGAAACGGTTTTAATTCATTACTGTAAAAATTAAGGCACTGAGTGTTTTCTAAATAGCATTAGTATTTCTCACATTTTACAAAAGCTCAATTATTAAGATTGATAGATTTCTACCATTTTTTTAAAATTGTGACAAAAAAAAATTGAAAAGTTTAAGACAAACTTAAGTAAGTAAATAAATATATGAATGTATGATATGCATTTAAATGTAAACATTCAAAAACAGTGATATAAACGTCAAAATAAAAATACATAAACTGTCATAGGAAAGCATTACTCCATGTGAACCTCCTGTTCGTTGACTTCGCAGTGAAGGTAGCACATGCTTTGTTGTTTTTACAAATTTTTTAGTTGTGCTTTCAATAGAGACCTGTTTAGTAGTTTTGGAGGACTCTAAAGGTTGTTCATCGGAGCTAACTTGCTCTGATTCCGATTCTGATTCCTCTTGTTCAGAAATAAAAGTTTCTGTTGTAAAAACAGTAGTTGGTGTTATGTCCCGCCTACTGCTAGTTTCAACCGAATCTTCTTCTTCTTCCGTTTCTTGTTCGCTGTCAATGTCAGACCCAACACTTCCGACAGTCGTTGTCGGTAAATCTTCCATTATCTCCATCAATTCTTCATCGGTTTTATTCTTTTCTGGCTCTAACTGTGAACTTTCACTGCTGTCTGTATTATTATCATATGACAAGATAATCGACTCCACCTCGTCACTTTCATCCGGATGGATTATTTCCTCTTCTGTCAATAGTTTCATGGCCGACAAAACTTGACTGTCTGCGATATAAATGTCTTCAGTTTTATCTGTTGTTGTTGAAACCGTAACACTTTCATTAGGCTTTGGTGTAATGTCTTCAGAATCCTCGGACGTGTCCTCGTGCAACATTTCTGTTTGTTTTAGATCTTTAATTTTGACAGAAGTAGAAAGTATAGGCTGTTTTGTTGTAAGTGCAGTGTTTAAGAAAATGTCTTTTGTTCGAATGAAAGGTTCACGAATAGTAAGGACAGGCTTGACAGGAACCACTTTGAATCGGTGCCGCGACATAACTGCGTTTGTTGGTTCTCTTTCAATGTCAGAATGAATAACTCTTTGAATAATACGCATTTTCACTTGATTCTTTACAGGTCGTGCAGTTTGTTTGTCTTGATGCTCTGTTTCTTTCTCGCCAACACGTACTACAGACTGTTCTCTTCTGTCGTCTAATTTTGTTTTCAACGTATTTTCTGCGGCTGTATTTATCGTCGTATCTTCATAGGCTGTGTTTTTGTTGTCTGAATCTTCTTCCTTATTTGGCTTTTCTTGTTTGGGTTTTACGGGAGGTTCTTTCTTATTTTCCCTAGCTATTTTAAGACAGTTCCCACTTAGAATCATAAAATATTTCGTAAGTAACTTTCGTATTCCTTTTCGACATGTCTTGAAAAATGGTTTGAAACATCGAGATGCTGTAACTGGAATTCTGAAAAAATTTAGCAAATGGTATATGAATATTTTAATACCTAATAAATGTAATACATGTATAAACATTGCCATATTACAATGGACGATCTAAAAATCAACTTTCCTTCACAGCAATTTCTTTCGGCGTTGAAATGAGGATTTTTACAAAAGAATAAGTAAGGTCAAGAAATACCAAAGGGATATTCGAACGAGGGGAAAATCTAAACAACCGACAAACTCCAGAGAATAACGAAGACAAGACCAAAACAATCAATGCACTACAATTAAAAACTAAAAACATATGAACAACAAGGACCCCACCAAAAAACCGGGGTAGACTCAGGTGCTCCGGAACAGTAAGCAGTCCATGCTTCCCATGACAAATCTGGTATGAGGAAGGGACAACATCAATGGAAAAACTTTAATAAGGATGACTCCAACTTAGGAGCAACATACCGCTGTCTGAGCAACTTTTATGTCAGGAGCCAGGCCCTGTCAAGGAGATCAATGTATATGTCACAAGTTCTGGAATACGTATGAGTTGTGAAATTTACGCCGGCGCTTCTGGAAATATTGCCGCTCAAAAATGGGAAGTTGACGATTGGAAATTCAAAGGCATCCCGTTGGTCGTTAAGTTTTGTATTCAACCTTCCTCTGGTGTCAATTTCGAGGTGAAGGTCAAAATAAGATACAGACTTGGCAGTGTCTGTAGTATCCTTAATTTCGAGCTCATTGGGATAGATGATATGTAAGAAATTCCCAAAACGTGAATTGTTGAGTAATAAAACATCATCTATCTAGCGGAAGCTGAAATTGCTGATACGGGCTAACTTCTTCTGTTTAAATATTTTACTTTTTATTTTAGAATTATGTGATTTTTTATTTCCATTTTCTCCGTCATATTATTACATGTTTTTTTTTGCGTCATTTTCAAAATCAAGCTTTTAAAGAACAGCCCTGTTTCAATCTTTATTGGCGGAATTCGTAATATGATCAAAAGGATAATTATATTTTAGATCCAATCTCGCATATAATTTTCTTTCGTATCTTTTTCTATTACGCACTTAGTCTTGTAGCTCTAATAATTCTGAATACACCATGTGAAGCGGTATCTTACGACCATTTTATCTATACTGAACATTTGAATTATTTATGTTTATAACAAAGCGCGTGATTTGGCTAATGATTCTAATGAAGAGTGAAACGAATAAAACCGAGGACTTCCAAAATCGCCTGACGGATTTCTCGAGTTCGTACTGTTATAATTATTCAAATTTACAATAAAACGCGTTGAAAATATTGGTCATTTTCAGTGACAATCTACACAAGTTGAAAGATCAAGGATTACCTGAGAAAATAATTTAGCCAATAACAATTGGGCATTACTACTGCAGCGTGATACCGAAGCCAGTGTTACCAAGCTGACATTAGTTTATCCAATCGGAATTGTGACATATATATAGCTGAACTAAATCAGCTAGTTTTTCCTGTATTTTCTTATTATAAGATATGTAATAAAACACAAGAAATGACTATATCTCATGAAAGGAAATACGGTTAAATGTCTATGATACAACACAAGAGAGCCCGAAAATATCTTTTTTTATTCCTTAATTAATAAGAGTATCTCCCTCTTACATAGCTCTGGCCTTAGATCGTTTCGGCTTTACCCTATTGGTCATTTTGGTATTTTGAATTTGCTCTTCGACCTTTTGGATTGTTGTTTTGGTTTTCCACATTTTAGATCTTGAACACAACTGATAGGTCGTAAATCGACGAAATGTGCAAATCTTGTGCATCAAAATTGGTATCAAAGAATTATATATTTTAACCAATGAGTCGATACCACTGCTGATGGACTCCAAGTGCCCGAGGGAATACTTAGCTCAGTTGCTAGTATTTCTATACTAAACGGAATTTGATACTTAAAATTTATAGTTACAAAATTGTAAAATTTGTGAAAATTAAGGAGTATCTCCCTTGTGCATAGTTCTGTCCTGGTTTTGGCATTACCCCCTTTTGGTCATTTTGGAATTTTTGAACTTGCTCTTCAACCTTTTGGATTGTTGTTTTGGTTTTCAACATTTTAGACCTTGATTACAACTGATGAGTCGTAATTCGACGAAATATGCGCATATTGTGCATCAAAAGTGGCATCACAGAATTAAATTTTAATACACGATCTTATACTTACAAACACGCCCGCAGTGAGTTTTCTTTATTAACGTCTGATGTCTGATTGGACTGGAAAATTTTTTGCATATATGTTGCTATTGGTGACGTTAACATGCTGACACAAGTCTCTGCATTGTTTATGTCAGCGGATAAGCATCCCATTTTATTTCCATAGTCTAAATTAAAATCAAAATATGATATTTAATTAACATTTCCTGTGATGTTCTTTTTGGTTAACTTATAATTTGCCTAAAATTTTGATCTGTTACATGGCAAGTGAAATAATATTCTTGCAACAAAAGACACTGTGTCATAAGTCTAACGCATTGAATGAATTTAAAAGAGTTTTATGACCCATGATATCGGATCCCATGATACATTTCGATCTACAGAAATGGTAAAATTTAATTTATTAATTAGATGAGAGTACTAGATAGAATAAAACTTGAACACATTTAAACAAGTAACCCGACATGACGAATTCCCATACTAAAACAAAATCACAAACCATTAACCCAGAACATTAATATTTACTTCAAAACCGTAGAAACAGTTGGATTCATAAATCTAATATGAACACATGATGAACAGTCGCGATTTTCGGAGAAGGGCGTCCACCCTTTCCTTGTACCAGTTTAACTTTTGATATGGTATCAGATTTTTGCATGTCCGACACCAAGTGCCATCTTTGTCATGTTATAATACGAAAAGCCTGAACGTGGGCCATAGCGGATAACTTCAAAATGGCAAACACCTTGCACCTTAAAAAACATCCTCTGTAGAATAAAAGAGTAGGCTAATGGCCACAACAGAAGGCAAAACCGACCTCTCTTTTCCCGTGGCAGTCAAAATTTATTGCTTGTTGTGGTCTGTCCTACCCCTATTTCTGAATTACTTTGATGTATTGCTGAACTTGTTCTCGTCCTTAATATTCATGTAATTTTTGCAATAAACGTGAAGCGAAAAACTATTAATCATACCTTGTAGGTGTGTCCTTCAGTTTCACTGATGTGACGTATTCCACATTAAGCAAAGAATTCCACTCAAGCCGGTACTAGGAGGAGATAAGGAGGTGGTTTGGGTACCCATAAAACCGGTTTAACCAAACCACTATTCAGTGTCTGTACCAAGTCAGACTATCCTGACTCTCTGTTGTTTACGTGTTTCTGTTTTGTACTCTTTTTGTTCTTTTTTGTCCGGTGTTCTGTCAAATGGGTTGCTTTGATTGATTGGTATGTCATTGTTGACCTTTCCTGTTATCCATTGTGCTGTTTATTGAACTTGAGATTGGATGAGAGATTTTTCTCCATGAAGGCCTTACTGTGACTTTCAGATAAAGAACAGCAATAAAAGCGCTGACCCTTTGCCTAAACATTTGTCACGTATACGTTTGGATTTTTTTCCTAGAAGTAATTATTCATATCCCTCCTTACAGTCAGAAACTGTACATTTGACAATTACTCAAACTTACTTTTCAATCGAGAACAAACAGCGTTACTTGTATAGTTGGCATATTCTTCATCGTACACAAGGCTGAAGTACCAATCATTAGGATCCGATTTACGGGCAGTCGGAAGGTATTGTCTTACACATGGCAAAGCCTTTTCATAAGTACTATAAAAATAACTTAAAAAATTAATTTCATTGAATATCTCTGTAATGTATTCAGTATTCAGTTAAATTTTTCAATACATTATTCATAAATTCTGAATTTACTTGTGTATTTTCTCAGTGACGATAACGTCAAAAATTGTGCAGGGTCTGGGATTATTCTACTACACCATTTTTTTTTATGAAAATTGAATGAATCGATTCTTGCAATTTTAAATATAAGACTAGTTACTGTGATCGCTGCTTTATTGGAGGCTGATCAGATTAAGCCAGAATGAACACATATATTCGTAACGATGGTCTCGATGACTTGAAACTGATAAATATTTGGTGAAAATCATTGTTAAGTTTTTATGGTTTGGCAAATGTCTACTGGAAAAATTCCTCATCGGGTTAAACATACCCAATTTGATGTTAAGGGGACCCATTTTAAAATGTGTGGAATCATCCCCGGTGCTGCTGGTGGAATCAAAGAATAGACCTCTAAGTAGTAATTGCCTTGGCAGATATAAAGGTGGACATTTTAGCAGACAAACATTTCCCGAGTCTTAAATTACGTGGTAAGATCATAAAATAGGACAAGGCCTTTTTCACGCTACTGCAGCTCCGGGATCCAAGAAGAAATGATAAAAAACACATTACCGACACCAGGCGTTGACAGAGTTTGCAGGCTGGTTGTTATACACTGGTGCACTGTTAACTGGTCCTGATTGTGACATACACGTCTTCAGCAGACGATTTGGTTTGGATGGAGACAGACCAGAAATTACTTGGCATAGTGCAACATTCAGACAACTGCACAACAAAACAAGGATAATTGCTATTCCTAGAATGAGATTTTTGAATTAAAATAAAGAACCTTCTTATAATAATGTTTACCTGTTTAAACAAGGTCAGATCAATAAATGAATCAAATATGTATTTACCGTATATACATGTAGTTTTGCCCATATGATACAGCCGGAAGTGAACTTGCCATATCAGAAATTCGGAACAAAAAAATTCATATCATGGCAAAATTCCATATCAGTGCAACTTTATCAGTATTGTGACGTCAAAATTGATACAAAATGCTCAAATGCAAAATTAAAAAAAAAATCTGATACAAGTTATGATAAAGGAGCAACCATTTGATTTTTATTGGGGGGGGGGGGATGGAAGGAATTTGAAAAAAAAGCAGGATGAAAAATGTAGTGAACTTAAGGCATGAACCTAGAAAAAAGGCAGGACAACACCAGGTAGTAAAAAAAGGTAGTCTCGAAATTTTGCTGAAAAAAAGGCAGGACTTAAAGGTTACTTCCATTAGAATCAAATGGTTGCTCCCTAAGTTAGGTTCACATTTCAATAATTATTTCTCATCAACAGTGCTGAAATTCGAAACAGTAAATCAAAACTTTATAAATCCGATATAATGTGGCCGATTGAGTAAATTACCATCTAAGGACTTGATATAATATCTAAAGACAAAATTTTAAAAGAAAAAAAATTGCGAGGAAATATAATTTTGGTAAATGGTTCGCATAAATCGACGATATGTGCACATCTTGTGGGGTGCGACTAAACACCGAGTTCGAGTAAGAGTTAAAGTTAGAGTTAGAGTTCGAGTTAGGGTTCGAGTTATTATTCTCGTTCAAGTTAATCTCCCGAGTTTTCTCGAGATATAGATTTCTAATGTCATTTACTTAGTATCGAGTTGCATTTCGAGTTAAAATTCGAGTTAAGGATTAAATTTAGGGGGAGGGAGCTCAAAGGTTACCAGTACATAGGTATATGTAGGAATTGATTAATCTCGTCTTGGAGTTATTGCCCATGAATTGTCGATTTTTAGCTATTTCGTTTTTGTTTTTTTTAATTAATATAAAAATGTTCTCCTCTAAAACTACTGGGCCAATTGGAACCAAACTTGGTTATAATAGTTATAGGATGGTCCTCTTTAAACTTTCGATCTGGCGTGTTTGTCCGTCATCCAAGATTGCCGTCACGGCCTGACATAATTAAACTTATGGCCCTATAGGGAATACAATTTGAAGATCTCCTTTGAAACTGCTGGGCCAATTGGAACCAAACTTTGGTGGAATAGTCCTTGGGTGTCCCCCTTCTAAAATTGTGTCTGTTGTCCCCGACCTTCAACCAAGATAGTTGTCCGAGCTAATTATAGAAAAGGGGGAAGGACATTTTTAAAAACTTTTCCTCTGAAACTACAAAGTCAATATCAACCAAACTTTACTTTAATGGTCTTTAGATGGTCCCCTTCCAAAACGGTGTCCGGTAATTCCGACCTCCGCGACCATGATGGCTCCGCCGCCGAACTTAGTTTCACACTAGACCCTATGTGAATGCACTTTTAACACCTCCTCTAAATCCACTGGTCGATTTGGCCTAAATCATCATTAGGGGTTTTCCGTTTCAAAATTGTGTCGAAGGATGCAGCAAACCATTAATGTTCAGAGGTAAGCTTATATATATATGCTCCTTAATTGCAGCCTCTAGTTTGTTTGAAATACTTTGTGTAGTATAGAGTACTTGTTGGTTTGATATGTCGTTTTCATATTTTTCTAAATTTGGCGCAAATAGAGTGTGTATAAACCTCTGTCCACATGTTGAAGATCGTATGGTAAAGTCTGGTTGACTTAATTCTTTTGCTATGATTGATGATCTATACCCGGAATAAAAGAACGTTTGTATTCTCATTGCCATTTTATTAAAAAAAAATTAAAAATCTGAAATTATTAGCTATCTGAAGGCCCACGTAGATGGATTTTATCATGAGAACTGTGAATAAAAGTTTTTCAAAAGTCAACAACTCCACACATTTACAGAATCAAAAGACAGTTATTGTTTTATTCAATAATGCAAATTTTAGTTTGTTGCCACATTGGCAATTTACAATTTCGATGATTTTTTCCTGTTTCCTGCAATCAATGTTTACAAGATGCCATAATGAGGCAAACTCCAGACAGTGATTCCCTTCCGCTCCGGTACACAAGCACGCGACGTCAAAAATAATTTCCATTGGACGATAAAAATAGGGGATTTCCATGATTCTAAAAATAAATGTTTTCCCCGATTTCGAGAGGTGAATATCCTATTTGTCCGGTGAATAGCCTTTTTATTCGAGATTTCGTCTGTGCAATTTTTCTATTAAATTATATATTATTGAATAACATGTTTTTATGAACCTCTTAAAGCAACATTGCCCGCGGTCATTGGCCTTGGGCAATGTTGCTGTTAAGTGGTCCATAAAACATGATATTGCACTCACTGAAGTGCATAATTGTATAATATATACACTCTATGATCATGTTTCTGATTTGCATATCAAACAACATTTTATCTCTCTTTGTAGACTACATGAAGGTATCATTTTTAACTTGAACATGCATTGACTAGCCAATTCATAATGGGAACAGGTGATGTGAACTGTAGGGAGCAACCAATTAATTTTGGGGTAGTGGCAGTTAGAAAGGTATATTGCTTGGATCCTAGAAATTTCTATTGCAACACTTAAAATCTGAAAAATCGCATATATGGCATACTAACTTAAACAGTCACGCGATAAAGACTTGGTTACCCAGTTTAAAATACATTTCTGAACTAGAGATTGGATGCCTCGTCCTCCTGCACATAGAATTCCCATCTACCATTCGTGACTGGAAATCGTTTTGAGAATTATTTGAAATATAAATGTTTCATAATATATCCTGCTTACATTAACTTTTACCTCATTAAATATAATGAATCCACAGTAGTAAATTCTGTTTCAAATATAAGGACCCAAACGCTAAAATTTAACGGACTCACCAAAGCATAAAATGTAGTTCATGTTGACTTATATTTTGGTGATTTGTGTTGAATTAAAGAAGATAATTCTATTTATAAAATATCATCACAGGTTTTTTTTTTAGAAATAGACTAAAATTTAAACAAAGTCACTCTACCGTCAAATGTAGTTCATTGCAACTGTCTTGTATGTAATCGTGAAATATCATTAATACATTACCATAAGTTCTATAATAATACAGCTAAATGCAAAAATTAAAATCACTAAAGCATAAAATGTAGGTCGTGATGACTCTGAATATTTGCTAAGTGGTGTTGTAGTGTATATTATGACTGCAGTTGTGAAATATCATTAATACATTAACATAGGTTCTTTAATAATACACCAAAATGCAAAAAGGCCTTAAATGAAGGTCGTGGTAACACAAATGTTACTGATTTGTGTTGTATAACATGATTGCAGGTACAATATCATTGATATGTCTCAATAGATTTCTGATAAATGGACCTAAACGCAAAAACTAAACAAATGACCCAACTGTTGAAGAATTGCACATTATAATGCATGAGAATTATAGCTGGTAAGTATCATTGGTGTAACACCATGGATTCCTAGTATATGATATTAAAAGCAAAACTTCATCATAGTCATTAAATGTAGGTCAAAGTGATCCAAATGTTACTCATCTGTGTTCTAGGGGGGATTGTAGTGGTATAATATCATTGATATACCTCAATGGGTTTCTGTGAAATGGACCTAAACGCAAAAACTTAACCAAGCCGAGGGAACGGACATTGTACGTACGGACCGACAGGTAAGGGAAAATCTAAATGCTCCTTCCACATTCGTGGACGGGGCATAAAAACAGTTCCTCTGGTCGTTAGTTGAAGTAATTACTACGAGTGTTACTCACTGTGTACTTGTATACCGTTATTCAATATAATGAACAAATAACACTCTTATTTTTTAGTACAAATATTTGCCGAATGTTTTACGAAGGACGTTATGGAAAGATTCGGGTTTTATATTTCATTTAAAAAAGCCACGCCCTTCATTGACAAAGGCTGCCAGTTTTTCTGTTGTAGGCTTTCTCAGGCTTCCTCCACCAGTAAAAACTGGCCGAAAATAGCGTTGAAAGTGGCCTAGAACCTTAATAGGCCTTAAATTTAACCTTAAAGTTGAGGTTTGACCCCGATTCAAGAGAATACTGAATTATATTTTAGGGAAAAATTAAGTTTATAAGTGCTTACCTTTCATTTCGAAGTTGTCATTCTTATTCCTATTTACTTATCAAAGCCTTTGTTATATCGTGTCTATTTCTTGCATTGTTTTCCCACCAGATGTGTTTTGAATATTAAGTATAACCTCTGTACTCCATAATACATGCATCTTCGTCATCGTGTATTTAAGTCTCAAGTTTTTTATAAAAGTCATTATAGTTTTAACAATGGGTATATAAATATTTCTGATTTTTTGAAGATATTGATATATGTGATGTTAAAATGAAGTTATACATCAAATTTTACAATAACATAGAAATAGATAATGAATTAATAGGGCACAGGATACTTTTTATAATGTAAATTTATTAATTGTTGCCTGTCATCAGTAATGAATGTGTGTTATTCATATGTATAAATTGTAACATTTATTATAGGTAAAATTCTTGGTAATAGTTAGTTAGATACATTTGTAGGATTAATTACTTTAATCATTTTAAAATATAAATTAACCCTTAAATGACAACATAAAATGTCTTCCTCTTCTATAAAAATTTTAAATAAATTGACAAAAACTTAATTCTAAATGAAAGATATAGTAATTGTATTATTTGCCCTTGTTAACCCAGTCACTGTCGCCATAGACGAAAAACAACACACCAAGTTTAACAAAAGCTACTTTTCTCAATGGCGAGACAAAAATCATTCTCTGAAAAAATAGATAATCTGTAATGGTTAGTGTCCAAGTACATTTTATATGTATCTGTTCCGGGACACAAGTTGTCATATGAATACTTTATGTTCAAAGTTTTTCACATGATAAACTCTTTAACTGGAAAACATTTATAACTATTCAACATGTTCATGTTCAAAATTATACTTTAAACTTGTGGTCTATCCCTTTGTCAGTACCAGCCCAAAACTTATCTAAAACTGCCAATCAACCTTCAACATTCGACAATATAACAACCATTACGATTTGGCTGATGGTGGTAGCTGAAGTGAACTGTTTATAAAACTAAAGATCTTGTATCTCTCACGGGATTTTATTTGCCATTTAAGTTAATATTTGGTGTACACAATTATAACAGAGAAACACCTGTGGTCAATGTTAACCAAGTCCAGTTGCAGTTTCAGACATCTTAGATTACCAATCGGTAACAAAACAGTACCTTCACAACTCAAGTTTAAATCCAATTGGAAATTTATCACATTAGAAAAGCCCATTTTTGGATTTGTCAGCCAGAATTGTTAGCAGCATGGAAAATTATTTTATGTCTTCATAGGTATCACTTCCATCAAGTTGGTATTGGTATAAAGCTATTAAATTGTTCTTCAAAGGAAAAAATTTAAATAAATTTTCCACAAGGCATTGTGTTAAAAAATAAAATGCTGACAGCAACATTAGATTTCCTGACGGTATCAATACTTGGGTAGTACCTTAATTTGCAGTGAGCATTCGTGATAATTTTCAAATTCATAGGTCAAATAGTTACAGATATCTTGTATATTTTACCAATCAGAAAAGCCCCTTTTGTGGGCTTGTGGTCATGTTTGATTGCAAAATGGTACCAAAATATCAATAATCATTTGGCTCATCATAGGTATCACTTCCGCCAAGTTTGGAACCAAATTTTTATTGTTCGCCAAAGGAAGATTTCAAATACACTTCCAATAGGGTCCTATGCTAACAAAATTCGACACTGACGGTCATCTTGGATTTCCAACAGGCACCAGTGTAACAGTTTGGTATAACCTCGCAATGATTTAAAACATGCGTAAAGTAGTTTCAGAGATGTTGGTAATTTAACAAATCAGAAAGTTCTCTTTTGGGACCAGTCAATCATGTTTATTGCTAGAACGTACATAAATTCCCTGAATTTCTCTTGTCCTAGTACATATAGATATCAAATCCATCAACCGCGGTGTCAATCTGTTCAACTGTTCTTCCGAACAAGTATTTTTTATACATTTTCGGATTTTTTTTCTCGATTGGCACCAAAGTAACGCTAATTTATAGAAACACATAAAGTGTGGGTTCAAGTTGTAAATCGTTCTTGGAAAGAAATTCAGTCGATCAGAAATAAAAAAAAAATCTCTGGCAGTCATGTTTCTTGAACGATCGTTACCAACGTAACAAAACATGGGTAGGATAAACACATTGGATAACTTATGTTCATTGGTTCACAAGATGTTAAAAGTTAATGGACGGACGAACGCCAAATGGTGGCAATAGCCAGTTGAGCTACAAAGGGTTAAAACGTCAAGTACTTGTGTCCTATTTATAATTATGTTGACATTGTGACGGCCCATGCGGTCTGCGTGTTCGGATAAGGCTGAATTAAAGTTTGAATACTAAGTGTTCTGCATAAAATGATGCTCGTTTTCTCGAGGAAAAAGCATGCAAAATTTCTTTAGAATTATCAATTGAAACATGATAAACTCTTTGAGTGAAAAACATTTATAACTATTGAGCATTTTCACGTTCAACATTATACTTTAAACTTATGGTCTATCCCTTTGTCAGTACCAGCCCAAAAACCATTTATGTCATAAGGTTTAATAAACTTTCTACCTGACAATATGACAACCATTACGATTTGGCTGGTGGTGGACGCTTTAGTGAACAGTTTATAAAACTAGAGATCTTGTATCACTCACCTGGATTTTATTTGCCAGTTAAGTTAATATTTGGTGTACACAATTATAACAGAGAAACACCTGCGGCCAAAGTTAACCAGGTCCATTTGCAGTGTCGGACATCTTGGATTACCAGTCGGTTACAAAGCAGTACCTTGCAGTGATTTTTCATAACACAAGTTTAAATCAAATAAGACAAGTCAATTCAGAGAATATGGAAATTTATCCCATTAGAAAAGACCATTCTTGGATTGTCATCAATGATTGTTAGCATAAAATGATGCTCGTTTTCCCCGAGGAAAAAGCATGCAAAGTTTCTTTAAAAATATCAATTGAAACTATAACTTATGGCAAGCCAATTGCTATAATATAGTGCTAAATTCTGTTTCTGATATAAGGACCGAAACGCTAAAATTTAACGGACTCACCAAAACATAAAATGTAGGTCATGTGGACTTTCTGATATAAAGACCCAAACGCTATAAAACGAAGTCAATCTTACATGAATTGTAGACTTCTGAATTGGTGATCTGTGGTTAACTAAAGATTATTGTAAAATATCATTGATATACCACCAAAGGTTTTTTTTAGAGATGTAAATGCAAAAATTTAATCTACCATAAAATGTAGGTCAATGCGACTCAAATTAGGTGAGCTGTGAAATGTGACTGTAATTGTGAAATATCATCAATTCATTACCATGGGTTCTTTAGTACACCCAAATGCAAAAAATGTTGACACAGAGTTATGTCTTGCCTGTCGGCAGAAAATTCGAAAACACACAATCTGATGGACAGTAACATTGCTAATAAATTGAAAGTCGCTGGACCATAACCTAGGCTGGGCCTCAAAATGGTTGTCAAACTGAGAAATACTGATAGTAATAAAATGCAACTTTTTGAAAATATCATTGATATATCACAAGTAGTTCCTATTCAACAATCTTAAGCAGAAAACTTAACATCGCAAATTGCTAAATAATCAAGTCACTGGACCACGACCTAGGGGGCAGGGCCATGAAATGGTCATCAAATTGATATGTACTGATAGTAATTCAACTTTACAGAAAATGTCATTGATCCATCACCAGTAGTTCCTAACTTAAGCAGAAAACATAACAAGTTTTGACGTCGGACAAGCAACACCCATGTCTCGTCTTCTGCGACTTCCATCGCAGTCGAGACAAAAATAGAATAAAGGTAACTCAGGCACAAAATGTAGGTCTATTTTGAACCAAAGATGATTGAAGTTGTAAAATATCATTAATATATCATCACAAGTTTTTTTTAGAAATAGATTAAAATGCTATAATTTAATCAAAGTCACTCTACCACAAAATGAAGTAAAAAAAACTCATTTTCTCACCCGTTTCATTGGTTCAATTGACTCAATTGATCTTCTTTTTCAAAGCAGTCAACGCAGTCAACCCTACTCGATGTTCGACCAGTCCAATCGGTTCAATTGATCGTCCTTTTTAAATCAGTCAAAGTTGTCAAACCAACTCCATTTCTGACCCGTTCAATTGGTTCAATTGACTCAATTGATATTCCTTTCCATAGAAGTCAAAGCAGTCAAACCAATTCCATTTCAGATCACTTCAATTGGTTCAATTGACCTTCTTTTTCAAAGGAGTCAAACCAACTCTATTTCTGACCAATTCAATTGGTTCAATTGACTCAATTGGTCTACCTTTTCAAAGCAGTCAAAAAAGTCAAACCAACTCCATTTCTGACCAGTTCAATTGGTTTAATTGACTCAATTGACTCCATTGATCTACCTTTTCAAAGCAGTCAAAGCAAATCCATTTCTGACCCGTTCAATTGCGTTAATTGACTAAATTGATCTACCTATTCAAAGGATTCAAACCAACTCCATTTCTGACCAGTTCAACTCACGTTGAATTGACTCAATTCATCTTCCTTTTCAAAGCAGTCAAACCATTTCTAATGTGTTCAATTGGATAAATTGACTTTATTGATTAACGTGATTAGCCTATTCAAAAATGTCAAAACAACTTCATTTCTGACCAATTAAGTTTGTTCCATTGATTCATTTGATAATCCTAATCCAGACAGCCAAATACAATCAAACAAACTCCATTTGTTTCTTGTTTGATTGATTCAATCGACTCACGACTTAGCAAGTTGACAAAAATGTATATTTGAATGGGAAATCCTTCATTGAGAAACAGAAAATAAATATAACCCCTACAGACTACACTAAATGAGCAACATAGAATCAACTATTGAAGTTCTCGTTTATATTAGCAAATGGGTGAATAATATCATTTATATTTAAAATCCATTGATCTATAGAATAACATAGAATAAAGATATAAGAATGTTTTGACAGGTTTGGTTGGTTTCACAATAAGAGTTAAATTGTACTAGGTAGATTAATTGTAGCAATTGAATCAATTGAGTCAATGGAACTAAATACATTTAAGAGATAAGGATGGTTTGACTGGTTTGGCTGGTTTGACAATGAGTGTTCAATTGAATCAATCGAGTCAATTGTACTAGGTAGATCAATTGTGTCAATTGAGTCAATTGAACTACAATGATTGAAGAGATGACTGGTTTGGCTGGTTTGACATAACGATTCAATTGAATCAATGGAGTCAATTGTACTGTGTATATAAATTGTGTCAATTGAACTACATATGATGCTTTGACTGGTTTTGCTGGTTTGACAATAATGGTTCAATTGAATCAATTGAGTCAATAGTACTGTGTAGATCAATTGTGTCAGTTGAATCGATTGAGTCAATTGAATTACATAGATTAAAGAGATAAGACTGGTTTGTCTGGTTTGACAATAATGGTTCAATTGAATCAATGAAGTCAATTGAATTGTGTAGATCAATTGTGTCAGTTGAACTACATACATTAAAGAGTTAAGGTTGGTTTGACAACATGTGTTCAATTGTATCAATTGAGTCAACTGTACTAGGTAGATCAATTGTGTCAATTGAGTCAATTGTGTCAAATGAACTACATAGATTAAAGAGATAAGGATGGTTAGACTGGTTTTGCTGGTTTGACAATAATGGTTCAATTGAATCAATTGAGTCAACAGTACTGTGTAGATCAATTGTGTCGATTGAACTAGATTAAAGAGATAAGGATGTTTTGACAGGTTTGGCTGGTTTGACAATGAAAGTTCAATTGAATCAATTAAGTCAATTGAACTAGGTAGATCAATTGTATCAATTGAGTAAATTGAAATAGATATAATAATAAATAGATAAGGCTGTTTTGACAGGTCTGGATGGTTTCAAAATGATAGTTCAATTGAATTAATTGATTCAATTGAACTAGGGAGATCAATTTTATAATTTGAATTAATTGAGTCAATTGAACTACATATATTAAATAGATAAAGATGTTTTGACAGGTTTGGATGGTTGGACAATGAGGGTTCAATTGAATTAATTGAATCATTTGTACTAGGTAGATCCATTGTGTGAATTTAATAAAACTATAACATGATGGTTTGACTGGTTTGAATGATGGTTTTTGGTCTTCCAAATGTTTCGATTTTAATGCTGCTGATGAGAGGTAATTCCTTTAAATGCGTCGTATATAGCATAGTATAAATTTACTATATCTAATATTAGTATCTTTGGATTGTTATTTTGACACAATTGATAAGAATGGATATAAAGAACTGTTTGACTGGTTTGAAAAAAGTCAATCTAAGCAAACCAGCAACACTGCACTATACACGACTGTGGCTGTGAAATATCATTAATATATCACCATAAATTCTTTGATAATATATATAAATGCCAAAATTTGGTCAGAAGTCACTCAGGCATAAAATGTAGGTCGTGGTGACTCAAACACCGTTGTGTTGAACTATATAAGATGACTACAGTTATGAAGTATTATTAATACTTTTTAATAATGCACCTAAACGCAAAAACTTAACCAAGTCACTCATGCATCATATGTGGGTCATAATGATCCAATTGTTGAAGAAAAGAATTAACGTATTAAAGAGGATTATAATGGTAAAATATCATTGATATAACACCACCAATCCCTAGGATATGAAATTAATGGCAAAACTTATATCAGAGCAACTCTTATAAGGGGATTGTAGTGCTACAATATCACTGGTATATTCTCAATGAGAAAAGAACCCAAACGATAAACCGAGCCGGACGAATGAACGCACATTCGTGGACGGGTTAAAAAAAATTCATCAGTTCCAACTGAAAATATTGTCAAAAATATGTCCTAGGGTAGCAGAATTCTTGCAGGCAACAGACATCCTTAATTATGAAACGTTTCCACCTGATCAAATCACCGCTTTTAATTGGGACAGCTCATTCACTTTTTAAAACATTAACTTTGAACATTGACTATATATAAATTTATAACACTAACCATTAAAAATTGCTTTTATAAGGAGCAAAACAGAAATATGGAATACGGTAAATTATTTGTAGACAACTAAACCTGTGCATTAATTCTGGTCTCGGACCTATTATGTGAAAACCCGTGGCCATCTTATATCTTATTTTTTTTTGGTATTTTTAGTGACGGCAGTTTTGAAACTGGTTTGATATATTAGTCCAAAATCACCAACACGGAGTAAGTAAAGTAAAAAATTTCGATATTCGAAGGAGGGGAAAATCGAAACGACTGACCAACTGGAGAACAACGAAGACAAGAACAAAACAATACGAATAAAATTCGTAAGGGTTCCGCGGAACCCAGTGTCTCGCCTACTTTTGATGTTGTCTATATTTTCAGTGTGATAGGTGAATGCACATAATAGATTTGCAGTTAATGAAATAAAACATTTGAAATGTATGAAAAAAGATTTTGTTGTAAAAAATTAATATAGTATGCAATTATATATATATAGATTTATAAATGAGTAGAAACATAAATTTATTGAATGAACAAATGTTAAAGAAGACAAATTTTAAAGTGCTTAATGATCTAGCCTTTAATTAAAAAAGTAGAATATATGTACAAATAAGAAAATTGTGGGTTATAGGAATTTTTTTCTCATAAACTACATTTAGAGTGAATTAGAATAAGATGTTTAAGGCCAGGTGACATAAATATGAATATAAATTAAAAATGTATTATTGCGAGATGTTAAGTCCATTTATACGTAAAAAACTGAAAAACAGAAATAAATATTTTACAAAATTTTCTCCTGGATACAATCTTTATATCATAAACAAGCTTCTGTCCAAATTTGGTAAAATTCCTGGATAGTTTAAGAAAGTTATTAAAATTTTAAAAACTTTAACCACAGAGTGAATGTAATGTTTCCTGGCAGAAAAACTAAGTCCATTTATAAGTAAAATACGGAATTTTTTTTTTTTTTTTTACTAAATTTACTTCTGGATACTATATTATGATCATAAACAAGCTTCTGTCCAAGTTTGGTACAAATCCAGGATAGTTTAAGAAAGTTATTAAAATTTTGAAAACTTTAACCACAGAATGAATGTAATGTTTCCTGGCAGAAAAACTAAGTCCATTTATAAGTAATATACAGAAAAACTGGAATTTTTATTTTACAAAATTTACTTCTGGATACTATCTTATGATCATAAACAAGCTTCTGTCCAAGTTTGGTACAAATCCAGGATATTTTAAGAAAGTTATTAAAATTTTAAAAACTTTAACCACAGAGTGAATGTAATGTTTCCTGGCAGAAAAACTAAGTCCATTTATAAGTAAAATACGGAAAAACTGGAATTTGTTTTTACAAAATTTCCTTCTGGATACTATCTTATGATCATAAACAAGCCTCTGTCCAAGTTTGGTAGAAATCCAGGATAGTTTAAGAAAGTTATTAAAATTTCAAAAACTTTAACCACAGGGTGAATATTTGTGGACGCCGCCGACGACGACGACGACGACGACGACGACAGAATGTAGGATCGCTATGTCTCGCTTTTTCGACAAAAGTCGAAGGCTCGACAAAAAACTATAAACATATGAACAACATGGACCCCACCAAAAAACCGGGGGTAGACTCAGGTGCTCCAGAAGAGTAAGCAGTCTGTTTCCTGCGGGACAACCGCCATGCTGCCCAGGTCAAATCCGGTATGAGGAAGGCACGTCAATGGAACAGGTCCATTTTCATTTGGGAGACGGTTTTTCGTACCTGTCAACCAAGTCATGAGTAAGACACTCATTAAACAATGAACGGAGAAGGTTTTTAAAGATATTTTAGGCATATAGTTTTGGTTCAAGTCCAATTTTGAAATGCGATCAAATAAGAACGATTTTACCGACATTTGGTCTAACATCTCCCTCTAATAAAAAGGAGATTTTAAAGTATTTTTGACTGCTTTTTCCAAGCGTTGGTGGTGTTCAACAATATCACCAGATATATAAAAAAAATTCTTGACATTAAAAAGCTATGAGCCGAACACAATTTGTTTTTTATTTGGACATGGGTTAATGCAAAGTTTTTTTACGTTGAAGTTGAAGACAGGCGATCAAACCCTTTCCATTACATACCCTCTAGGTGGTTAACAATGTATTTAATTTTTTGAAGACATTGAAAAGTTCTGAGCGGGACATGACATGCACAAATGATTCCTATATATACTAGTGAACTTCGTTAACGGTAGGATAATTAACAATCCAAAAATTTTGGGTTACAAACTTGGACAGCTGGTTTAGGCGACACATATCATTAATTTAAAGATTCTCACCCCCAGTCAGTTGATCTCTGGACACATACCACAAATCGGATGAGATTATTTACGGACGTTTGGGATGCGTATTTGAATCTCTGAAAACTGCAGTGTTGCAGATATGATATTGTCAGTTATGCATAAAAGCCAAACTTTACCTAGCTAGAGGCCCAAGTGAACCTAAATCTCCCACCTGGAAAATGAAAGTTAACATACAACATACTAAAAATGTTTTTGTATACTAGATAATAAAACTAAAACAGAGCTTTTATGAAATACCTTCCATACATAATTTCTGAATATTTTGATTAAAACTGGCTTCATAGTTTCAGAGATGAAGAAAGTTATTTCCTGAAGGCTTAAATGTACATTTATTTGCAACCAAAACTACCATGTATACTACCTGATCAACACTAAATGAGGATTTTTGTAGCTGGTCTCCCAACAATCATTCCTATAAACTTTGACGATTTCGCATATTAGTTTTAGAGGAGAATTTGAAAAGGGCATGGTATGATTTGGCCCCTTGAATTTAAAAATAAAAAAGTAATGAAAAACTTACTCTCAGCTATCATTAAATACTATCAAAACGGAGATTTTTAAGGAACATGTTTTGTTTTAAACAAAAAATTTCTGTTATGGCGGCAATTTGCTGTCAAAGATGGCTAATGGTAAGAAATCAATGAAAACCCCTGCCCATTAAGATATTTCACTGAAATGCGTCTTTTAAGAAAAACATTACATGCATATTAAAAAAAATCTTTTTGGCTGTTGCTCATAGTTGTTTTGGCCAAAATCTACTGTGAAAACACTAAATTTCCGTCTAATCCCAGATTTAGCAGATGTTCATGACGTCACTGTTGCATCGTGGGGTGGGATTTTATACAATGATTGATATTGTTCAAGTTCAATCATCATACGATACAAATGATTTAAATTCAATATGAAATCTAACTTTTAATTTTTCTTGTCATATGGGGCAAAATAATAGCTGAAATCACACCTTCTCCTTTGATAAATCAGAATCAAGAATTGCCTCTGGCGGCCACGTTTTTCGTCCTTGGCCTTAAGTTTCGTAGTAGATGATGAAATTGGGAATTCCCATACTAAGGCTTCAACACAAACCTATGTGCCACCATAGCCAATACAACCTGATCAACACAAGTAAGGACTGTCCCAATCATCATTCCTATAAGAGTTTGAAAATATTTGCATATGCAGTTTTTGAGGACACAAAATCTGAAAACTGGACAATAAGAATCAGGAATTGCATTGTGGCCATGATTTTCATCAGATCCAAATGAAATGAGTTTTTATAAAGGACCTTCCATAAATTATGCCTGCCAAGTTTGGTTATTACTGGCCTTGTAGTTTCAGACTGACAGACGAGATGATAAAATTGTGATTTCCAACAAGCTTCAATGCAAACCTATGTGCCACCACAGCCGCCATGTATGATGTATGCCACCTGATCAAAACAAAATAAGGATTCTTTGCAGACGTTCTCCAAATTAAATTACCTGTGTATCGAAAAAGATTTGGCATTGAAGTAAATTGAAAATTTCACCACTCAGAATCAAGTATTGCAATGTTTTTGAAAAACCTTTATCATGTTTATCTGATCGGAATTAAATAAGGGAATTTTATAGACACTATTCCATACATTATTCCTGCCAAATTTGGTTCAAATTGCCCCAACAGTATCAGAGTAGATTATGAATTGTCTAACACTGGACACAAAGTGATGACAATTGCTCACATGGCCCATTGGGCTGTTTCAGCAAATAAAAGACTGAACTGTAATTTCTATTGATTAACATGATTAAGAGTTTAACCTTGTGGTTTATGGATGCACTTAATTCTTTTTGCCAAATAAACTGACAAACCTTCCAACTTTTCGGCCATAAAAATTAAATTAAAAATAAATTTTAAATTCAACCAATCATTTTGAGGTGGTACAATGAGAATTTATTTTATCTGGCCTAAGAAGATGCACAAAGGAAGAAGTGATGATCAGATGAAGTATTAAAACATTAATACACAAACTATACCAAAAAAGGCAATGTATGGGAGTTCTAGTGACTTAACCAGGAAGAAGTGATGATCAGATGAAGTATTAAAACATTAATACACAAACTATACCAAAAAGGCAATGTATGGGAGTTCTAGTGACTTAAAGTTAGAAATTTGACCAAATATACATTTTGTACATGTAGCAGATAGTCTAATCTCAAAATCCCAAAAAATACTTTAAGATATCAGAGATTTTGAGGTAAAAGAATACGAGATAATAAGGATCAAATGTATTAATGCATGATAATGAGCTTTGAGGTACAATATTCACAAAAATTTACGTTCTTTAAAACCTCAAACTACCAGATTAACCTTCCTAGGTCTCTTTGGTGCTTGAGCAAATGAAGTTCATTTTTTTTATCTACATAAATGTACAAGACTAATTTATACTTTCAACAAGTCATCTAGTTCTGCTAATCTGTCTATGACTATTTCATCTGAAAGCTTTATTTTTTTTCGTTTTTTTGCATCCCATCCAATATCAGCTGCTCTTTTTATACGCTTTTTCATTTTTGATGGCAAGACAGTTTGAAATGAAATTGTTCTTTTAAACCTTTTTTTGCTATGTAACTGATCAGGATTTTTCATTTGATCTGGGCATTCAAAAATTGTTTCCCACAGTCTTTCTTCTGGTTGTTTAAAATTTTTATTTCTATATATATCTTCTATATTCTCTTCCTTAATTTTCCTCTTTCGAGCTGGTTTTGTTGTCATGGCAGCTGTATTTGGTGAATCATTTTCATCAACCACGTTTGCACTGTCAGAAAGATTTTCAGAATCACTGCTTCTGTAAGTCTCACCTGCGTGGTATATTTCAATTGATCTTCTTCTCAATCTAGTATTTCTACGACCAGGAATATCAGAATTTTCCTCTTCTTGTGCAATGTCAGACAGAACAACTGCATCAGCGGACCGGCGCCGTGACCGTCCTTTTTTAGTGACGGGCTTTTCTTCGTCCATGGATAGAAATTCTTGAATTTTATCAAAGTCATCACTATGAATATGATTCATTAGAATTTTGCTATATTCTGTTACCATAGAAACATGATCAGTGTTTGTCTCTATGGCAACATCCTTGCTTTTATTTTGATCTGATCTTATTTCTCCAGTGTCTCTGTCTCTGTCTATTGAAGTTTGAGGGTCAACAGAAGAGTCCTCTTTACTGACTTCAGAAATCAAAGCACAATCTGTGAACTTTCTTCTTGGAATTGTTTTCCTTTTCCTTCTGTCTAAACCAGAAATGTTCACATTTTGTATTTGTTCTGCCAATTTTGAATTTATTACCATTTCCTGACCAACTGATGCAGTTTCCTCATTAACTGCAGGAGGTGAAGTTTCTCCTGCTGTTTTTCCTTTTGTAGATCTATGCATGCTCTTCAAAATGTCTTCATCTGGTAAATATTTTGAACAAAAAATTTCTGGCTTGTCAGAACGATGGTCTGCAGTCGACTTCATTTTAGCAGTACCATTAATTAACGGTTCTGCAGATTTGAGTCGAGGTCGTCCCCTCTTACGTACCTTATTCTCTTTTAAAATACAATCAACTTCTGCAGTACTAATTACTGGGTTTAGAGAAACAGAATGTTTAACAAAACAATGAGACTCTACAGGATGCAAGTCAATCTTGTCTTCTAGATTCTTGTCATCTAATTGACATTTCTTTTTATCTTCACTGTCCTTAACAGATGTATGTCCTTCTATTTCAGTTGATTCCAAATCTGAATCAGAGTTCTGGTTAAAATTCACTTCAGACGTTTGTTCTGTTTGAGTTCTGACTTCATCTGAAGTCACCTGTTCACTGTTAACAGATTTTATGATTGTACATTCTTCATTAACTAGTTTAATATCATTATTATTATTATTATTCAATGATGAGTAATTTGATTCATTTCCAGTGATTTCATTTTGATTGTTTGATTCAGAATTTTCATTTGAATCTCCATCAATTGTGTTTTTCTTATTTAAATTTAAGTCATGCTCTGTGACACATATATTTTCCAAAACATCTTCATTTACATTTTTGTTGACTAGAATTTGTTCCTCAGCAACACTATGTACTTCATCCTTCATTTCTTTGTCACTTCCATCCTCAACATTAAAATCTAATTTTGTGTCGCAATCAATGTAATTTGTAGATGATTCAAAATTTTCTTGGGTAACAGAAACTTTATTTTCAGATGTAGTCACAAATTCTTGAATTGTATTATCTAAGTTAGCTGCCATCTTTTCATTATCATTTTCGGGGCTCTTTCTCACCACATTTGCAATTTTTGTGGCTAAAGATTTACAAATTGAAAAAAACCTAGATGTCTCTTTCTTTTCTTGTTCTCGTCTTTCCAAAGAATTTTCAAGGTCCAGCTTTCCTTTCTGCTTTTTTGCTGAATGTTTTCGTGATGAATATTGCTTCTGCCTTTCAGTTGTTTGTTTTTTGTGTCCAGTTTGTTGCTGTAGGCTTAAACTAGGTTCAGATAATTCTGAATCTGAAGGCGAGGAAGCAGACCTATAAGCGATTGTTTCAAACAAAGTTTGAGGTGAAGAATACGGTGTGTCTGAACAACTCGCCTGTAAATTCAATGACGGGGTTGAAAAAACTGGTTGTGAAGGGGAATAGGCAACAGAATCATTTAATTTCAATTCAGCACAAGGTGTACTAAACTTTTTCTTCTTGCAATTTTCTGGTGTAGAAGGAGGTCTTGATAATAAAGGACTTTGACACATGTCTGCAGCATTATTTTGTCCTATAAAAATGCCTTCTGGATAATCTGGACTTTCAAATTCTGTACTGATGATCCCAGTTTCATCACCTTCAGAAGTTGCTGTTGCAGTCCCACCTAAAATTAAAAAAAAATAATTTGTCCACTTTTAGGAAGAACACTTGCATATACAGGTATATCACCTCACTACTTCAGTCATAGATTCCTGATATCAAAGACCCTTTTTAAGAATTGCCTGGAGATGTTGGAGCAAAGTATATGTACATATTATCAGGTTTTCTGCAAACGTTTATCGTAAAATATTAGCTGTGAAACACAATGTGAAGCTTTTTCGGCGAGTGAGCGTAGCGAACGAGCTAAAAAGCTTCATATTGTGTCGAGCGGCTTATATTTTACAATATTTGTTTGAAGAAAACTTGATGATAAATTTATCGTATTGTTAACTAGCAATCTTAATGGAATTTCTTACTTTCAATGGCCATCTGCCTATAACCGGATGTTTTCCTGATATATTCGGGTCAACGTTTGGTCAAATATTATGACGTCGCTGATATATTCAGGTCAGCTCATATTAGGGTCGGGTCAACTCTTTATGACGTCACAGTGCCGAAATACGGGAAATTGTGAAGGCCTCAGCAGGTCGATATAGGCATGGGAAATACGATAAACATGAATATAAAATTTGGAAAACACATGTACAATGACTCAGTATGCATGAAAATATAAATGATCTGTACCTTTTCAAACACCATAATGTACAATTCTATTATGTTGAAAATTACATTATGCAGTTATCTGTCTCTCCAACCTTTGAATTAAGTTTTCTATCTTTTGGAGACTATTTATGATACAAGATAAATATAGATTCTCCTTCAGGTACGATCGAGTTATGGAATTTCTCCACCCGAGATAGTTAAATTTTCGATTTTCAACACGCGAGCAATTGCGGTAATTTCCATGTAGAAATTTAATCACCGGGAAGTGGTTAAAAATATTATGTATTTTTATCCCAAGAATTAAACACGTCAAGAATAGGAGAAATACATGTACAACATATATAAACTGCCAAAAATTCTCAAATGTATATTGGTTAATAGACAGATTTATTGTTCAATGTCTAGTTGCAATTATTACATGCATATTTAGATGAAATATGAATATGAGTACTGATTTGCACAAATACTGACACTTAAATCAGATTTTTTGTAAAAATTGTTTGCCCACAATGTAAAAGTCTATAGGAAGACATGTCAATGCACCTATAAACTGTTTGTAAACACATAATCATTCTGATTGCAAGCAAAATTTTCTTTGTCCTTACTCCTAAATTATACAGGCCATTTTAAACAGTAGCAAATCTAAAGATATAACACTTTAATAACTTGCAAAATTTACAAGTGAAGTCAGATGTGAACTAGTGAAATGGTAGCAACTCCAAATTTCCAAGTAGTACATTGTACATGTTTTCACATCAAATTGAAAAAGTTATATGTCTTATCTTGGTAAAGCAATTGTACATTTTGGAAATTGTATGTTTAGTTTGGGTTTTATGCCATTTTTAGCACATCTGGCTATTTTGTGAAGGCCAGTTTTTATTGGTGGAGGAAGCCGGAATACCAGGAGAGAACCACCAACCTTCGGTAGGAAAATTGGCAATCCTTGTCAATTAAAATTGGAGTCAAATACATCCCGCCACAAGTGAGATTCGAACTCACCTCAGTGTTGATAGGCTAGTGATCATCAGCCACCAAGTCCCTGGAGGAAATTGAGTTGAATTGTTACATGGATTAATTTTTTATCAAGATAGAGGTAGACAAAGATAGTGGCTTTCACCTCTTTCGGTTGTGTATGGACCTGAACAGTATTAGCACATTGATAATAAATGCATTAATTTTCATATTTATGATAAAAAAAATTTTAAAAGTAAGTATGAAATATTTGAAAATAGTCAGACCACTGGCTCTTTAGCAGATTAGATATAGTGGAGCATCAAATTTCAGACATTTTGATATGCCTAATAAACAATTTGCATGTTAATATACCGAGAATTGAAATATCATAACATATAAGAGAAATTGTTTATCCACAACATTTCTGCTAAAGCAGAAGAATATCATTCCAAACAACTTGTTCTGAGGATCAATTATGCTGAAAATCAATCAGTTATCAGGGTTCTCACTAAGAATTTTTCATGATGAGTCCTGGGACTCATCATTTTTCAGAATGGTGAGTCCCAGGACATGTCACCACTTTTTTAACGTACATTCCTGCATGATTTTGACCATGGTACAAACACAATGTTGGTCTATTGTACTATTGTTAAAGTTTAATTAAAATCGTTAGCTGCCTTAAGATACTGACTAATATAATTTCAAATTTTTTTTTTTTTAAAATCATGATATCCATATTTGTTTTGGAGAGATCTAAGTTTTTAAAAATGATATTCAGATTATGCTCTCACTTTCTGAAATAGGTAAATATTAATCTGTATAACTGAACTGAAACATGGAGCATATTATTTTTTCCAAAAATTACCATTAGAAGACTTTGGAGTTTGCATATTCAACTCATCCACTGGAGTATTTGAAGATGAACGGTTTTCATGTTGACTAAAATCTGGTGTTACAGCACTGGTATTGTTATTGACATTCAACGAATTATTTTCTGATAAATTGTCTGGAGCTCTCGAGAGTTCTGGGGAGTCAACTTTTGATGTAGCACTCACTGACAGATAAGGGGAAGTAATCCTTGATACTAAACAGACTGACAAATCAGCTGGTTCAATGCCTTCTTCCAACATTGGTACAGGAAGTGGTTTAAATATTCCAGATCTTCTTCCAGAAATAGATCTCCTTCGAGAGGAAATATAATTTGGTGAAAAATCTTTCCATATACTGCCATAGGTTGCTTCAAAATCATTTATCTGTAAACAAAACATTCAAAAGTTTCAAATTTTTCAATTCACAGTGGTGAATTTTGGATTCTGTAAAAAAAATTCATAATTTTGTTAACTGGCTGAATAGGACTTTTTGTTTTTTTTACATTTCCAAATCAAAGACAAATATATTCAAACTTATAAATTATAACATACATGGATATATATTTCAATTACTCTTATAATGACTTGAAATAAAACTGGCTGTTTAATACTCATAAATTTTCCATGTGGAATCACATCTGTCCAGAGCTCAAGCAACAAGTTTGTGAATAATTACTTTTCTTTCTGATGTCAAAAAGTGTGCAGACAACAAGGAAGTTGTTGAAAAGTACAAAATTTCCCTTATGCATATCTATTTTTATTTTATTTTGTATCATAGTGCAGAGATGATTTTCCAGCCAAAAAAAAAAACCAAGCCATTTTGCTATGTGTAATAAACCACAATGGACAAATCCAGATTGCAAAAAGCGGCAATCCACTTAACAACGGAATAAACTCATCCTGATAGTGTCACTAACTGGTTGTTTTTGTATTGGCCCTGGTATAGATTTGATTATGGTTTTATTGGACCAGAGGGATTACAGCTGCTGGCCACTTATTTGAATTAACAAACTAGAGGCTCTCTAGAGCCTGTACCGCTCACCTGGATTTAACTTTTCACCTTGAGCAGGACTAAACATTTAAGTGTTGCAGTCAATTTGGCTGGTTTTTCTATGGGGTTCTATGTTAAACAAAGTTCAGCTGTGGCAGCCATCTTGGTTGACAGTCCAGGTCAATGGACACATTTCTAAAAGAGAACCATCTAAGGACTGTTATTGCTAAGTCTTATTCTAATTGGCTAAGTGGTTTCAGACAAGAAGATTTTTAAATGAATTTTCCTATAGGGTCCTATATTAAACTAAGTTCGGCTGTCGTGGCCATCTTGGTTGACAATCCAGATGAAAGGACACATTTCTGAAAGAGCACCATCTAAGGACCCATGCTGCCAACTTTAGTTCTAATTCGCTAAGTCAGGTTTCAGACAAGAAGATTTGTGAGTGAATTTCTCATAGGGTCCTATGTAAAACTAAGTTCGGCTGTGGAGGCCATATTGGCTGACAGTCCCGGTAATCAGACATATTTCTGAAATAGGACCATCTCAGGACCATTGCTGCCAAGTCTGGTTCCAATTGGTCAAGTGGTTTCAGACAAGAAGATTTTTCAATGAATTTTCCCATAGGTCCCTATGTTAAACTAAGTTTGGCTGTGGCAGCTATCTTGGTTAAATGTCTGGGTCATCGGACATATTTCTGAAAGAAAACCTCCTAAGGACCATTACTGCCAAGTTTGGTTTCAATTGGCGTTTTAATTTCATGAAAGAAGATTTTTTAAATTCATCCCCCCTTTTTTCTATTTTTAGTAACAGCAGCCATGTTCTTAGAAGTCGGGGATATAAATTTGGAAGGGGGCCACCCAAAGACCATTCCACCAAAGTTTGGTCCCAATTGGCCCAGTGGTTTCAAAGGAGAAGATCTTTAAAGGAAAGTTTACGCCGGACGCCGTCTTTAAAGGGCAAAAACTCCTATAAGGGATCAATCAATTATTTTGGTCATGTTGACTTATTTGTAGATCTTACTTTGATCAACATTTTTGCTGTTAACAGTTTGTCTTTATCTATAATAATATTCAAGATAATAACCTAAAACTGTAAAATTTCCTTAAAATTAACAATTCAGGGGCAATAACCCAACGAAGGGTTGACTGATTCGTCTGAAAATTTCATGTCAGGTAGATCTTGATCTGATCAGTTTTGCTCTTAATGCTTTAGTTTTTGAAATATAAGACAAAAACTGCTGTTTACCCCTATGTTCTATTTTTAGCCATGTCGGCCATGTTGGTTGGCAAGCTGGGTCATCTGACAAATTTTTTAAACTAGATACCCTAATGATGCTTGTCGCCAAGTTTGGTTCCATTTGGCCGAGTAGTTTCAGAGGAGAAGATTTTTGTAAAAGTTAACTGACGACGACGGACCCTTTGGGTCAGGTGAGCTAATAAAAAACTCATGACAACTGGTACAAAATGTAGCTGCTTATTTAAGATAAGTGTTAGGACAGGTCAGACTGCATTTTATTCTTATGGACTTGTAAACTGACCCAAATCAGGTTATATTGTATAACCTGTTCAAAAATTGGAAACATTTCTTAAACTTTAATTTCCATGTTTTTAAGGCTTCTACAAATAATTATACTGTAGCATACAGATTTATATAATTTAATAAAATTCATTGTGTCGTTTAACTAAAACATAATTTATACATGCTTTACTGTTTGATTATAGGACATTCTCTGTGTTAGGGTAGTATGAAAATAGATTTCAAAGTTACCAATGTATTTTCAAATTCTTTTTCTGTTGACTGAGTCAGAATCCTGATGGATCGCCTTCTCTTTTTATCTTTCTTATCCATATTCAGTCATTAGTAGAAAAAAATCTGAAATACAAAATAATTTTTCTGACCATATTAATATCTCATTTACACTCACTAAATGATTGATATATATATATGACAATGAAAAAAAAAAGAATTTTCCTGCAGGAATCAAATAGTTTATCACGTGTTTTGACTTCTGTCGATCTTGCATCATTTGAATGTATGTCGTTATTGGATTGGGACATCGCACCATTTCGCTTGACAATTAACGTTGTTGTATTAATTTATTAGCTTTGCTAAATGTTTGCAAAGCGTAAAAAATGAAGATAGAATATAACTTTGAAACTTTTTACAACAGTTTAGTGATTTCATGTGTGCTTCAATCCATGTCAACAACATATTGTGTGCATGTGTCAATAATAATTGTTATACTTAGAACACGGTTGTGTTTCTATAGCAAAAGTGGCACGTCATAGAATCTACTGTTTACCTGACTTACATGTAAATGTAATTTATAAAAGAGAATACTCTATTTTGGTATGCTATTGCAGTCAATGACTTATTTACCTATCTAGTTAGATTCGGGAATGATTATTCTGCATGCTGATATCATTTTTATTGCCAATATATTCATTTTATTTTCAAGCATTGTGTGAGGTCAACGAGAATTTGCATATGTTACTTTTTTACCGGAACCAGTTGGAGACACGTATTTTGATTGCGGAATTTTATAAAATTCTATTGGACTCCAGTCTTAAAATATGTGCCTTCAACCGGTTCCAGCTAAAAAGTAACATTATTTGCATATGGAATGGGTAACAAGACACTTTGGCACCAGGACAAAACGGCACCTATGTAAATAGACACTTTGACACCAAGACATTTCGACATCAAGACAAATCTGCCTCCATTTAGAAGAAATTTCAGGACCAATATACAGAAATAACAGATTTATATTATTTGCAAGGTCAATAAATTGTTAAATAATAATAATTTTAATATTATATTGTACAATAAATCTGTTGCTTTCTTTCGATACCAAACAAAGTTACCTTGTGTTTTCACTAGAATTTATTTGCTTTAAAGTTATTATGTTAAATCATCACGTTTGATGAATACCTAATTGGGAATGAAAGTAAGATCAGCTTGTGTTTGCATTTTTATAATTGTTTGATCTATTATATAGTTAAGTCTTTTGTTTTCACGGAAAGAATATTTGTGTTTGCAAGGGAGGCAAAGTCTGCCAGTTTCAACTGCAATAAAGCCATAACGATGAGAAGTCAAGTCTTGTTTTCATGAAAAGAATATCTGTGTTTGCTAGCGAAGCCACCGTTTCAACTGCAATGAAGCCATAACGATGACAAAATTTTGAGCACAAGCTCCAAAAGACATGCAATGGAAGAATCTGCACACTTACTATCAATTTCACAATGTCAAAATAAATTTAAAGATTAAAAAAATATCGCCGCCTGCCTCAAGATTTCCTGACTTTTCGGACTTATTTTAGCTTCTGAAAAAAGGAATTTGACAGAATTCATCATTTTTGGTAGATTTTAATTTTTTAATACTATTTCATCCCAAAAAAAGATACTTTTATCTGCAAATGATCTGTATAAAAATAACCTTAAAAATGAAGATTTTCCCGATTTTTCTTTATAAAATGTAATGGTCGTACATGTCCACTGCATGGTAAATATCAAATGCTTATAATGATCCTTTTGATGAGCTTTAATTAATCAATCTGTTAGCCTCATGTCTCAATAAACATATTAACTGTATTGGAGTGTAGACTTAGTTAATTATTTAATTAGATTAGCTCCTTGTTAATTACTGATTACATAACACCAGTTATTTACAATTATATTAAAAAATATAACAACTGTAATACAAAGATAAAAAATACTTTTATTTTGAGAAATTGCAATTATACATAATAAACATTGTTGTTGATACAAAAAAAATCCCGAGAAGAGAATAATACCAGTATGTATTTATTGTAAAAATGAAATTTCTTTCTGTCATGCAATTTAAACAAGGATCTTCACGCAAAATTGTTCAATTATTTTAATACAGTACGTGTAGAAAATAATTTTAATAACGTTGAGAAACTTAAAACGCTTCTGAATCCGTCAACACCAAGTGATATTAAAACAGTTACATCCTTTATAAAACAGTCATTAAAACTGAGGAGAGAGGATTATCTTAACAATTAACTGTTTATATATCTTCTTTATTGTCATTTTTGTGTGTGTGTGTTATGTTGTATTTTGTATGCTTATATCCCTAATGGGATTGTGTTTTGCATAATTTTTAAATGAATAAAATTTATGAATAATATTTTCTGTTCTCATCATTGTCCATATTCGAGAAGTATTTATATAAGAGAAAACTGTTTGACATATAAACACCTGACAACAGATAAAAGTCAAAATAATTTTACAAGAAAAAATAAAGAAGTTACAACAAATAATACAAGAATCAATAATCCATTGCATATCAAACACACCAAATTAAGAATTTCATTAACACTGGGTAAATGGTTGAAAATACATCCAGTCCTTTATAGATGTATGAGGAAAGTCCGAAGATTTTTCAATGAAATTAAACAAGGTGCAGATTTGTCTTGGTACCGAATTGTTTACTTAGGTGCCGAAGTGTCTAGAATTCTGGTAACAGGTTGTTCCGTCCCACGGTCGATCAGTCCCAAAGTCGATCCGGCCCAGAATTTTATATATATACGAACTTTAATAGAGAATTACACCGGAGGGTTGAAGTCTAAACTTATTACATGTTTTCCCAGTCGATTTTCGCAAAGCTTTTGATTCTGTTGTGCATAAAGCACTATTTGTAAAACTTATTATAACTGGTATTATAAGAGAGCTATTTTATAGTGTTATGATAAAAACTTCATGCAAATAAGAGTTGGTAATGATTTGACAAAATCCTGATAAATATGAGAATTTACAATGTGATAAACTGTGCATTAAATTATATAAATATATTCTTTGTTCAAATAGTAAAGCATTTAATATGGTTAGGAAAAAGGTTTATTACTGAAGACATAATTTATAGTTTGTTTAAATATTATGTATACGTGGCTTAAATTTTTTAGTAAAGATTTAAAAAGTGATAATATAGAAATTATTAGAATTGATACTATTCATTTTGTCCTATATTTTATAACAAATATACATTTAAACTTAAATTGAGAAATTGTTTTTTGAAGTTCTTCGATTGTATAAGCTTGGTTTAGAGCATATACTACTGAAGCCAGACTTGTTCAGATCTTATAAATATGAAAGTTAATTATTTTATATTATGTATACAATTCAAATTGTATTTTTATGTTTTGCAATTAGAGTTAATTGATGTTTAAATTATCATCAAAATTGTAGGTAGTAAATTCATAGTTGCTGTAAAAACATCTAAATTTCTGTATGTTTAACGGTGTTAATTGCTGTGTATATTATTAATTGTATGTTTATATTTCCTGTCATCTACTTATATTGTTGAATCTAATCACTGATAATCATAATAAATCTTTCTTTTAAATGAAAAAATTGTTTTATTTTTTATTCATATATAATGTATGTCCAAAATTACAGTTCCATTCCAATGTAGCATTGTTAATTACTGAATATGGAACGAATCAAACATAATATGGGGCCGAATTGACTTTTGGTAGAGGCCGGAACGACATGAACTCTAAAATTCTTCGCATATCCCAGAATGTAAATTCCCCATTCAAAATATAACCTTTATAAACAATGTTTATTTATAAAAAAAATCCTGTTTTCTTGGACGACTCATTGAGGGAATTTTACCTACAATAAATAGTCCTAAAATTCGAACATTTACAGGGGCCTTATAATATACAGTATGGCTATAAAAATGCAAAAAAAATCCATTCCGCGTTTCGCGATCTGACTCTGAGGCTTACATAGTGCAGACAGTAGTAGTTGTGCAATTGTGACAATTATGATCCTTGTTTAAGGACTGTTCTGTTTCTGGAATAGTTACCATGTTAACAAAAAGAGAAAATACACATTCTGCATGATCAACAACTTATTCACCATTGTTTACCAGTTTTTAAATTTGGGTGGTGCGCTTTTTTGACCAATGAAATAGCAGAGATTTCTGTTCGTAGTTCTCGGAATTTTCCATATCTTGTAAATTCCGGATTCTATCATTTTCACACTTTTGCTCTTTTCTTTTGTCTAAAATATCGCAAAGTATGAGCTGTTCAATTTTAAATACCTTTTTATATTTCAATAACCCTAAAGTATTAGGATTTTCCTTCTTGCATCAACGAAAATTATGTCATACGCCATGACCGTCCGCTGTTCCCGATTTTATTTTACCACATAATATTTCCGGTTATAGAAAAATGGCAGAAAAGACAAAGATCGATTCAGAAAAATCTGTTATTGTACCAAAAACTCCATCAGAATTACAAAAACTCAAATTGGAAAAGTTAATGAAAAACCCTGTATGTACCAGAATAACATAATTTTACCTTCCGATTTCCTGTCGCCATCCAGGAATTTTCGCTCTGACAAATCGGTGCGTCTTTTTACCACAGAACACCGCAGAACACCACAGAACACCGCAGAATACCACAGAACACCACAGAACACCTAATGTCTAGCAAAATTGTAGAAATAAAGTATATTTTTGCTTTGATAGTTATAAATTATCAATATTTTTATATTAAGAATGTACATTGTACTTATCGACAGTCTTCACAACCCAACTTGAGAAGAGTTAAGATTGAAGAATGGCGGTGATCCTTTAATTTTTGTCCTGATCATCAAAACAATTTAGAACAAAATATATTTTTTATTTCAAATATCCAGACAGTTAGGGGAAAAGAACTTATTAACTTTCGATCGACGATTTGCACACTGAAAATTTTGGAAATTCTAAAATAAGAAGTAACATCTCAAGTAAATATTTTTGAAAGGCGACTTCTCGTTTATTTGATTAATTCACACATATGTGTGTTATAATGTTATAAATTCTTTCAATAATAGTAATAGTTTATTGTCATATAAGCTAAAATGAACAGCTTGTGACAAATTTTAAACACAAAAAGATAATTATGATAAAATAATAATTTAAGTACTAACAAAATTATGACACTGTGTTACACAGTTCAACTGACTGTTTTAAAAAGGATGTATTTGCCGCGAGGTTTTTGGATTTAATATAATTCAGGGACAAAACAGATTTGCATATTGATAGAACATATAGGGCAAAAAATGTACATTTTTTTTCAATTACACTAAATTAGGAAGTCAATTGCATGTATATTTAGGACAAAAAGTTACAATTCATGATTTGTCATTTTGGCATATTATTTAGGACAAAAAGTCTTAATTCATAATTTGACATATTATTTTGAACAAAAAGTTACAATTCACAACATTTTTGCACAATTTGACATTTTATTTAGGACAGAAAGTTACATTTCTTTTTAATAAAAAGATACTTTGCAATTAAAATATTCACAGTTTACGAAAAATATCTCTAAACAGACAGTAAAACTACTTTAACCAAGCATTATTTACCCCGCGTGTGAAATGAATGTGAATTGGTTGTAAATCAAAACGATAACTACGTTTACAATGGTTTAGGTAGGTTAAGCATGTAACTTGTATCTTTTATCTGTTGTTGTTGTTGTATTTTTATGGTGAACCCCTATGATTATATTGAAGGGTAAAAGATTTTATTAACATCTGTTTGTCTACGTGGAGTTGCGGAAATTATACCCTCTCAAAATCCAGAGACCGATTGGCACGTTGTTGAATATTCTGAAATGTTTTTTTTTTAAATCATTTCTCTAATTTTAATCTCTAATGAATTAGAATTGTTTTTCTTTCTTTTTTTGCTGTGATGGTTTTATATACTAAATTGTTGTATTTTTTCTTATATAATTGACGAAAATTGAAAGTAAAGCATTATGTTCTGTCACAGATTACGTACGTATTTATAATACCAATAAATTTCACGTTGTTTCTTAATTTCCCATTGAAGTCTTTCTAAAGATATTTAAAGTGGAAACATGCAAGTATTTTCGTCAATTTTATAATGATGTAGTAAAAAGAAAGATATTATAGAAAAACTAAACAATTAAGTTCATCCACATTTTATAAATATACACCCGTAAAAAAGTGTTATTCCCAATCTATTATTAATCAGTTGTTAAAATTTATTTCAATCGGAGATGTTTCATTATCTCCAGCTATCTGAAAATATAAAATATGTAACAAAATGACTGACTATAGGCTCTATACCTAGATATGAATATGGTCTCATTCTCGACTTATTCAACTTTTTCGACAACGATTCATCTGATATTTTAATGAAAGAATATGACAGTTCTCTCCAAACTTGGAAGATATCTTTTATATATTCATATGTCACCTTATTTGTTAGATAAGAGTTTTAATTTATTTCTGTTCCCTACAGTGTTATATTGCGATTTGTTAACACTGAGGTGTTAATCAGTTCAAATTATTACGGTTTTTCATTGGATAACACGCAATTTTCTGCATCACCAAGACATAAAATCTTATATAACTTGGGTATAATATATAAATCAATTTCATATAATTAGTTAAATAGCAGGGCGCAATTTTAGTATCTTTGCAAATTACCACCGACTGCTATAGTTAAAATTTACTATCTTATCGGACAATATTGAAAAGGTCTTCTTTATTTCTTTCTATATTTATTCATGTATTTATAGTTTAAAATTTAAACGTATGTTAAACTTTGAAATGAAAAATTTATTTATTGAGCAATGTTAATTAAATATCAAGGTAATATTTCGACCTTTCAATTTTTTTGGAAAATTATATTCACTCCGTTTCTTAACCGATTTTTATAAATTTTTCACCATTCATCTGAGAATTGTTTGTAGTTTCTTTGATGATTTGGATTGATTTTTCTGGTAACCATTTAAAAAGATGCATTAATTGAATTATAACGTATTAATTTGGTTGCACAAATTCCCTTTATATACGTAAGTAAATTTGTAACATCATACATTTTTCTGTGTGATTAAAATTTTGCTTACTAGTAATTAGAACAGCAGCACTGATAAACATTTCAGAATGAACAAAGAAACTACAGACAAATCTCAGATCAATGGTGAAAAATTTATAACAATCGGTTAACAAATGAAGTGAATATATATAATTCTATAACCTTGAATTTTGTGAAAAGGCGGGTGGTCAAGAAAGTGATCTTGGATCATAGGTTTTATCCCATCATTTCGAGAGCCTGCATGTTTTTTCAAGACAAAAACTATGCCTTTTTAAGCTGAATATTCAGGCATTCCCTCCTTTTTCAGAGCACCTCTTCCACCAAAATCAATCTGCTGTTTCTTTATCTTGGACATTAAAGCTAAACGTTAAACAATTTTGGGCTCAAATATAAACTCAGTTGGGATCTACGTAAAGTTAAATGAAAATGAAAGAATATATCAGAGACATATATATATATATGTCTCTGAATATATTTATTTATTGAAATACATACATTAACCCAATTTAGGTTGTATGAAAAATAAATTCAATGTGGGGGAATTTCCGTTGTTTTAGAGCCCCGATAATTACAGTCTTTAAAAAAACATCATTTAAAAAAAAATTTAATTAATAATTTATAATTATTGAACCAAATATATGCATTATTTCGACTTATTCCCTAGTTTTTAGGTGTTCTGTGGTATTCTGCGGTGTTCTGCGGTGTTCTGTGGTGTTCTGTGGTAAAAAGACGCTCCCCTGACAAATGAGTTATAATTAAAAGCCTTAAAAAGGAGTATTCTACTGGAATTAAACATGTTATTAAAGATTTGTAACTTGAATACACAAGAAGCCTGTTATGACCCCAAATGTTCTCTCCTAAGAAGAGGATATATACCACCTTTGACCCACAGTCAGGATTTCTCATAATAAATAGACATTATGGACACTGAGTGAAAATAAAAATACAATATAAAGTCAATATGTACTGTCTGTAAACTTCAGTTCGTTGAGGGTTTTTTAAAATTAACTTGTATCAGGCACACACTGCAGATTCATTTATTCAAACATAAGATTTTCAATAGTAGTATTAATAAATTGTCCCTAAATGTTTCTGTAATGCCAAAAAAAAAAATCAGATTGGATATTTAGTTCATTTTTATCCGAGGGCAAGTTCTTCAATACTGAGGGTGACTTGTCTCAGAAGTGGGCGACTTGAATTGCATTTAAATAATTGTGATAATTATGTATATCACAATTTAAAAATATTGACGGTGTTATGGATCAAGAATTTATATAGTAGAACGGATATAGTTATTTTGGGAACCCAAAAATAACTCCGGGAATCCCATATACATGCACATTGGCAAGGTGTAGAAAAACTTCCATATGCATGATTTACATAATTGTTTATCTAGATAAACTTGAAAGTTGAATTTTTTGGAGTTGAAATTTGAAAAGCAAGAATGAAAATTTCATCATTTCTCTATGTATAACATACTTGTATTGTCCCAATTGGCTCAACCTGGAGGGCGATTCGGGCAAAGCAGTAAAACTCAAATAAAACTCTCATCAAAAGCGAAGTTGAAGTCGCCTGAACTCATGTCAAAAGCGAAGTTTGAGTTGACTTTAAATTTAATTACTTGCCTGATCCATTTCAATGGTCCAAATCGCAATTATGACGGCCGTTATTCTAAGGAAACTCCGGCTCGTGTATTGAAAATAAAATCCATGCCACCATTTTTTTCAATGAGTAATCAAAGGGAAATAATCCAATAAGAAAAATATGGGTAAATTTACTCGGCCCGCTGACAACTTGGACCAGGGTATGTCGGATTGGAATAATAATTTAATCAAATTGTGAATGCACTGAGGAAAGTGGTCGCTTGAAATCAAACTAAATTTATCTGACATAATGAATTGAAATATAGTTGTTAAAAAGATCATGACGTGTTCTCAGGATTCCAAAAATTTTGTATTTGCATGAAAGCATTTAAAGGTTGAATTCAAACTTGACTCTGGAATTTATCTTGTGTCTTATCCCTTTTTCCTGTCTTGAAAATGAAGTATTTTTTACATAGAATTTAGGCAATCTACTTTTATTGAGTTTATTAGACATGTGTAGCCCTACCTAAGACACATCTACTGGTATACCAAGTCTAGTAGAGGTGATATGGACCTAAATCAAGAATTTTACCGAAGTTGTTCATGTTGAATAATGGGTCAACCCGACCCATTTCATAGTGAATGGTGTCACATTACTCAAGACACATCTTCTTGACAAATATCATTGAACCAATTAATTGATTATCAATATTCCAAGAGGGATCGAAACAAAATAATCATTTCTGTAAATATTCTAGATCCAAGATCTAGTTATGTAAATTATTTCAAAGATCTATAGTTGTGTTTTTTCTACAATATTTAAGAACTATATATAGTTATGTGTAAATTCTAATCAAGATCTATATTATGTTTATTCTATACAAGATCCATACTGTTGTGTAAATTCTGTCCTCAGTTCGTAAAAGGGATTTTTCAGAATCTGAATACCTTAATCAGAGTGAATTGTTTACTCGGGTTAAAGATGCAATGAGCTAGGTCGTAACTGAAACAATTGAACTTACCGGATTTTGTTCAGTCATGTCTCAAAAAGAAAAACAAAACTTCCGTCTATGGAATTTTCAATGTAAAAGGGAGATAACTCTT